>HG995248.1:15441666-18150000 GCA_905332985.1 Mimas tiliae | reverse complement strand
TCTCTACACTCTCAGTCTTTTATTCCATAACTTTCGTCTGTGACGAAAACCTAAGTTTTAAGTAGTGTACGCTTTTCCCTTTTGGAAAATTTTAATTTTGACGACTTGGGGGCCACATACACCCTCAAGTATAAATTTTTACAGAATAGACGCATCCCTCTGATATACTACCTGACACTGCCTTGTAGTACTGTTTTGTTCCCAACATACCACATAGCTCAAAGTAAAAGTGTGTGTATTGATACTTGGGGACCATATACACCCTCAAGTGTCAAATCTTAGACCCTCTGATCAACCACCTCAGTCTCCAAGATGTTTGGCTTCAGAACGCCCGCCAAGGAGATTAACTCCCGTAACGCGCGTCAGAGCCAAACACCCGAGAAACCCATACCGGGAGACTCGACTGGCACCAAGGTCGCGCAGGCGCGACTCAGTATCGAGTCCCAGATTGAAAAATCTGTGGAGTCGACCCTGGGCGGGCCTGCGCGGCCGAAGGCCAAGTCGGTGCAACCGGAGGGGAAGACCTCGGCGTCGGCGCCGGTGAAGAAATCGACGAGCGTAACAAACGCTGTCGAGAAGTCACCGGTGACAGCTCCATCCTACCCGACCCGGACTGCTGCAGCGAAGGCTTGCCTTATGCGAGTCAAGCTACAAATCGGAAACAGCAGGAATCTCAAGACAGAGATCAAAAATGAGGTCATCGATGCGAGCGAGAAACTCTTCCGATTGGTCAAGGAGGCTGAGGAAGGGAGAAAATACAAAGCTGTGGAAAACAAGGAAGAAATAAGGACAAAGGATGACGATGCTAAAAAGAAAGTTACAGAAGAACAGCTCGTCATGAAGATGGAAGAACACAGCGAACTGCTTAGGACGAACAAAAAGGAAATGGAGGCTTTAGCAGAAGAGCTACGCAAACACAAGGAAGCCTTGAATGAAAGAGCAAGCTACGCCAGTGTCGCGTCGGGACCTCCGAGGCAGAGACCTGAACAGAGTGCAACAATGCACTCAGTTGTCATTGCCTCGGTGGACCAGAACGAAACTGGCGAGCAAGTTTTTGAACGGGTTCGTAAAGCAGTCAACGCAAAGGAGGAGGGTCTCAAGATCGATAGGATTAGGAAAGGGAAAGATAGGAAAGTGATCTTGGGGTGCAACACCAAGGAAGAACTTGAAAGTATCAAGAAAAGGATAAATAGGCCAGACGGAAGACTCACCGTTGAAGACGTGAAGAACAAAGATCCACTAGTGATCTTGAGGAGTGTGCTAAACCACAATTCGGATGAGGAGATAGTTAAAGCTATCAAATCCCAGAACCGCCATCTTTTGGGTGATGTGAGCGAACGAAACGCTCGCATCGCGGTAAAATACCGGAAAGGAGCACGAAATGCACTTACATCGCATATCGTGCTACAACTGTCTCCGGAGTTGTGGAGGCGCTTCCTCGACCAAAGGTCGATATATATAGACGTCCAGCGTGTTAGAGTCGAGGACCAATCTCCGTTGGTCCAGTGCTCTGGCTGCCTCGGATACGGCCACGGGAGGCGGTTCTGCAGGGACCGGGCTGAAGTGTGCAGTCACTGCGGGGGAGCACACCTTAAAAAGGATTGCGCCGACTGGCTCGCGCAAGCGCCCCCAAAGTGCTGCAATTGCGTCAGGGCCGGTCTCGACAGAGCCGACCATAATGCTTTTAGCGGGGAATGTCCGGTGAGGAGAAAGTGGGATGCCCTGGCGAGGTCTGCCGTAGCGTATTGCTAAGGTGGCCTCGGGGGTAAGTGGACACCAAGATCCCCCAGAAGGAGCACGGCCATTGCTCGTGGCCCAGGCTAACCTCCAGAGAAAGCAACTTGCTACTCAGGAGGTGATGCTGGAGGCCGTGAGCAGAAAAATGGCGTTCGCTCTACTCCAGGAGCCATATGTGGGAGCTCGAGGTAGGGTTAGGGACTACGGCGGGACGAGGATTTTCCAACACACAGGCATGGACAATACTACCGTAAAAGCCGCAATTGTAGTATTTGACTTGAACACCAAAGTCACACAGTGTCCAAATTTCACCACGCCTAACATCTCAGTGGTGAAAGTACATGCCGGAAACCGAGAAATCGCCGTGGTCTCTCTCTACTTCGAACCAGACAAACCCATAGGGCCATACCTGGAGCAACTGGGGAGAATTGTGTGCGAACTAGGGCCCACAAACATCCTCATCGGCGGAGATTTTAACGCTAAGAGCATGTGGTGGGGCAGCGGGGTCACTGACCGGAGGGGAGAAGACCTTGCTGATGCAATAGGAGAGTGGGGCCTCCAGGTGCTCAACGACGGAGACACGCCAACTTTTGACACCTTTAGGGGTGGTATACATTACAAAAGTCATGTGGACATAACACTATGCTCAGAGGACCTTTTCGGCCTGGTGAACGAGTGGAGGGTCAACGAAGATCTGGTGAGCTCAGACCACAACGCAATTTTGTTCAATATTAGACTCGGAAAACTAGAAAAATTAGAAATTAAAAGAACTACTCGGCTATTCAACACCAAAAAGGCTAATTGGGCTAAATTTGGTGAAAAATTTGCCCAATTAACTAACACCTGCAACGTAACTTCAGAAGTGGTAGAGCGCATACAAAACAAAATAGAAATAGACAGGTTTGTAGAAAATTATAGTGAAGTAATAGTAGAATCAAGTAGCGACTCTATCCCAAAATTAAAATCACACAAAAAATTATCCACACCGTGGTGGTCTGACGAAATCGCCGCGTTGAAAAAGGCCATGGTCACCAGGAGGAGAAGGATCCGCTGCGCAGCCCCAGTCCGCAGGGCGTTCGTCGTCGAAGAGTATCTGAGAGCGAAAGAAAAGTATGAGACAGAATCTAAGAAGGCCCAAATAAACAGCTGGAAGACCTTCTGTGCAAAGCAAGGCAGGGAAACCGTCTGGGATGGCATTTATCGAGTCATAGGGAAAGTCACGAAGAGGCAGGAGGACATTCCCTTGAAACGAGATGGGTGCATCCTAAGTCCAGAAGAATCGGCAAAGGTTTTGGCGGAAGTCTTCTATCCGGAGGACCGAATAGAAGATGATAACGCAGAACATCAGCGCATACGGGCTGAAGCTGATAGCATAAATGACGGTACGGATAATGGCCATCAGGACCCGCCATTTACAATGGATGAAATCCTTGCAGCTACAGACAGCTTCAACCCCAAAAAAGCCCCGGGAGCAGATGGCCTAACATCCGACATCTGCAAACAGGCAATCCGAAAAAACCCAGAGTTGTACCTGTCACTGGCTAACAAGTGCCTCGAATTAGGCCACTTCCCGACCATCTGGAAGGAGGCCACGGTCGTAGTACTCCGGAAACCCGGAAAGGAGGACTACACAGACGTTAAGTCGTATAGACCGATAGGACTGTTGCCTGTGATGGGGAAAATTCTGGAGAAAATAGTGGTGGGAAGAGTAAAGTGCCGTCCATCCCGGGGTCGCATGTACAAAAGTACCATAATGGCGCTACGACAGCCCCCGGCTGCGCGCCTACGACCCCCGATGGCCCCAATTAGTCGCCTCTTACGACAGGCAGGGGATACCGTGGTGGAATTCTCCAAACGCCCCCATTCCACAGGGCGGGAGACGCCGGTCAGTCGTCCACCCGACGCCTCCTACGTCTCCTTTGGCGGCGCGCGGGATCGTTCTGCTCACGATCCCGCTCGGCGCTCTCCTTCTGCGAGATGACGCACTCGCAAAAGGAGGCTACCGCCCGCCATGACCTCCGGCTGCCGACCATGGCAGACACCACGGCCGGCAGCGACAGGTCTCCTCCGACGACTGCTCTGAGAGCGCTGCGCTCGTCACTCCAGGCTGGACACTCCTCCAAGGTGTGTTGTGCCGTGTCCTCACGGCAGTTGCCACAATGGTGGCACACGGCGGAATCCTCCTTCCCGGCTATGCGACACAGGTACGAGCCGAAACAACCGTGACCCGTCAGTACCTGTGTCAGCCGGAATGTGGGCGCACCGTGGCGCCTGTCTAACCACTCGTCAAGGACAGGACGCACTGCCGCGACAGTCCTCACACCGGCACTTGGGCTCTCCAGCCTGGCATGCCACTCCTCCACGGCGGCTCTGCGAAATCGGGCCGCAATCTCCCTCGGAGCCAATCTCTGCGTACGTTGGGACGCCCCCTCTCGCCAAAAGAACGCAGACGAGAGGTGCTGGGCGTCCAACTCCCAAGGGAGAGTACCCGCCAACAGGCAGGCCGCCTCATGGGAGACCGTGCGGTAGCCCCTGATGATCCGCTGTGCCACTAAGCGCTGCGGTTTACGCAGTAGAGTGACACAGCGGGCGTTCAGGGACCCGGCCCAAACGGGACAACCGTAAAGGGCCATGGATCGCACGACTCCCGCATACAAACTACGGCAGGGGTTGCCGGGACCTTCCAGGTTCGGCAGCAGGCTTCCAAGCGCACCTGCTGCCCGCACCAGTTTCGGCGACAACTTCTCGAAATGGGCACGGAAATTCCACCGGCTATCTAGCACCAATCCTAGATACTTCATGGTGGAGCCGATGGAAATCCGCACCCCCTCCACTGTGATGTGGGCCTCCATAGGTGGCCCCCGCCGAGGCCCATGGAAACAAAGGGCCTCGGTTTTGTTCAGGGCCACAGTGAGGCCCAGTCGCCGAATCCTGCCCACCACCTGCTCTGTACCGACAGAGGCGAGCAGGGCGGCATCCTGGAAGGATCTCGCCGTCGCTGTCACTAAAGTGTCGTCCGCGTAGCAGACGACAGCGACGCCCCGAGGATTGGCACCACGGAGCACCCAATCGTAGCCGATGTTCCACAGAAGCGGGCCCAGAACTGAGCCCTGTGGAACACCGCAGGCCATTGCTCTTCGGTGCCACCCGTCGGCGCCCGGATACAACACGTCCCTATCAGATAGGTACGAGTGCACCAGACGCCGCAAATACGGTGGCACCACGTGGTACCGCAGTGCTTCGTTTATGCAGGCCCAGGGCAGCGTATTAAACGCGTTGGCGATGTCGAGAGACACCGCCACGACCACCTTGCCCCGGGCTACTGCATCCTCCGCCTGTGCCTTGACCCGCAAAATCGCGTGGATTGTCGATCGGCCATGCCGGAACCCGTATTGACAATCCGCCAGGTCCGGCCCGACCCCTTCAAGGTGCTCGACGAGGCGAGCATGAATAACCCTCTCAAATAATTTGCAAACCTCGTCGAGCAACACGATGGGCCGGTAGGCCGATGGCGACTCTGCGGGTCGGCCCTCCTTCTTGAGCAGGACGAGCGTCCCTGTCTTCCAGCGCGACGGGAAGACGCCCTGCTCCATACAGGCGGAGAAAAGGCCGCGGAGCCTCGCACCCAGGAACTCGAGGGCTAGCACCCAGGCTTTGCCGGGGATACCATCGAGCCCTGGGGCGGTGTTCTTGCCCCGCAGCCGAACCACTGCCGCCCGCAACTCTGCGGGCGAAACCTCGGAAACAACCCCTGCCGAACTCAACGACGATGGCGCCGCTGGACCTGGCGCCATCGGTGGAGGAGTGACATCCTCGGTGGCCGGGAACAAAGCCGCGACGACCTCCTCGACTAGGTCGCCCCGGAGACTCTGCGTCAGCGGGGGCGCCCACGGGCGACACTTTTTCATCGCCACGCGGTACGGACGCCCCCACGGATCGTTGTCGAGAGTGCTCCGGAACTCCCTCCGAGCCGCAGACTTTGCTCCCGCTATAGCCACATGCAGCGCTCTCTTGGCCTCTTTGTAGAGGCCGTGAAGCAGCCGCTCCTGGTCCTCGTCGCCGGGCAGACGAATCCGGCGACGACGGTGCCTGGCGAGACAACGGCGCGCGGCCACGCACGAAACACGCAGCCGCGTGAGCTCCGCCGTCCACCAGAACACCTGGCGCTTCTCAGGCCGGCGTCGGACACGGGGCATGGCTGCGTCGCAGACATGCGACATCGCCGCCCCGAACCACGCCGCCTCCTCCTCGACCCGTACCGGCCTCTCCGGTACGGGGAGCCACGCCTGAGCCAGAGCGGCCTCCTTCAGGGCCTCGACGTCGAGGCGCTTCACACCCCAACGCGGGCCGTCCGATCGCGGAGCGGTCGGTCCACCACCAGACTGGGCAGTAGGGGACGAGGCGACGTCGAACCGAATGTATCGGTGATCCGACAACGTCTCCTCGTCCACCAGGACCCTCCAATCCCGGACACGGCGGGCTAGTGCTGGGGTGGCGAACGTGATGTCCACCACCGAACCGCCATTGTGCCGCACGCACGTGTCCACCGATCCGCGATTCACGACGGCCAGGCTGGACGAGATCGCCCACTCCTCCAGGGCCTCGCCGCGCACGTCGGTCGCCGACGAACCCCAAGCCAGAGACTTGGCGTTGAAGTCGCCGGCGACGAGGACGGGGCGAGGCTGACTGCCTTGCACCACCAGGGCCCCCAACCGAGTGAGAAAGAGCTCGAACTCGGCCAGGGATCTGTTGGGGGAGAAATACACTCCCACAATCCAGACCCCCCCCAACAGAACCGCCACGCATCCCGAACCCTTCGCTACCTTTTCGAAGGGTGGGGAGCCGGCAGCGCCCCGAGTGATGACGGCCACCGAACCGTCAAGGTCCCCTGCCCAATCATCCCTGACAGGAACAAAATACGGCTCGGCGACCACAGCCACTTGTATCGACCACTGCGCCAGACTCTGAACGAGCAAATCCTGAGCTCTGGCGCAGTGGTTAATATTCGCCTGGAGGAAACGTTGCGCCATATTAATGGGCGATCTCCATCGGTGCGACGCTGTGGGTCGGGTCCGGCTGGGTCACAACCCCACCGCGCCCGCCGCGTTTAGAACGGCGGGGGCGGGAGGAGGCGACACACGCCTTGGCGCCCACTTGGTGCCCCGCGGGTTTTCCCGCAGCTGCGCAGACTGCGCAGTGCGCCTCCGCGGAGCACCCCTTGGCCTTGTGGCCTACTTGACCGCAGCGGTAGCAGATTCCGCTACGGTCACACTCATCGGTGCAGCGGTTCCGGACGTGCCCGTTGTATAGGCACCGGAAGCACCGCATGGGCCTCGGCTCAAGGAGGCGGACCTGTGCCGCCACCCAGCCAATAAGGACCCGTTTAGCCCCCATGATTATACTAGCGGCCTTGGCTGGGCACCGCACCCATGCCGCACCAAGGCCTGAACGGTCGGGGCGGATCTCCCCGACCTTGACATCCTCTACCCTGCAATCCCCAGCCCCAGCGAGGGCCGTTGCGACGATCTCCGGGTCGGCAGACGCGTCCAACCCGGACACCCGCAGTTCCGCGGTCTTGAAGGGGCGCGAGACGCGAACTTCTCCCTCCAGTTCCGTACCGCGGAACACCTCCCTCACTTTATCTGCGAGGGAGTCGGCCCTCGCTTCTGAATTTGGCCCGGGTACCTCATAAAGATACCCGCCTGTCGCCATAAGGCGGGCCCGAGTGTCGGATATACCGAGGTCGGCGAGGCGCACACACCTCTGCACCTCCCGGAGGACTTGGGCATACGTAACGCCCCGTGAGAGACCCTCCGGCGTCACCGTCAAGGTGACGGCCGCCCTCTGGTGAAGCCGAATTTTCGGCTCGGGCCTCGGCTGAGGCCGCTGCTGCGGCTGAGCGGTAGCCGAAGCTCTTGGCGCGGGCTGGGGAGTCTTTTGCTTCCCCTTTCGCGCGACCACCACCCACCCCTCGTCCATAGAGGTCGGAGCCGGGGGCAACGGGAGTGGTTCGCGGGGAAGCGGAGCCGGCTGAGCCGGACGGCCCTTCTTTTTCTTTTTCCCCCCCGCGCGTGTAGATTGCTGGGGGGGATTTGGAGCGACAGCAGGAGGTGCCACCAACTTTCCAGCCACAGGGCCAGATATACGCCGAGGGGCCGCAACAGGCTCAGGCTGAGCAGACTTGCCCTTGCCCTTGCCCTTGCCCTTGCCCTTGCCCTTCCCGATAGACGTATCTGGCGGACCAACGACGGCGGGCGGAGCCTTTGAGGGCCCAGCCACGGCCGCAGGTGTTGGCGGCGGTCTAACGGCGGCACGAGGCCGCGGTATTGGTAGCGGCGGCCACTCCGGCCTGTCCCGATCAGCGGCCAGAGGAGGCCGAACTGGGCGCTCAAGAGGCAGCCGCAAATACACATCCTCAAAGCGGGCGTCCAGAATGTTGAAGAGACGTCGCTGAAATTCAGCGAACGTCTCTCCAGACGAACCCTCCGAACGCGCCACTGGCTGCGACTGCCCGAGTGACCTAACGGTCGCCAGCACCTCCTCCAAGACCTTGGCCTGCTCCGCCTGGGCAGCCTTTAGCTTGGCAACCTCATTAGCTAAGGCTGCCTTTTCCGCCTCCAGGCGGGCTACCTCCGCGGGAGCCGACTCCCCGGCTCTCTCAAGGAGCTCGGTGGCAGCGAGATTAAGTTTACGCTGCTCGGTCCCCTTGAGATTCCGGGACCTATGCGAGACATCCCTGATGACGTCCGCCAAGCGCAGGCGCCAGTCTAGCTGTTCGACTGGCACCTCGGTTGCCTCCATAGGCATCCCCTCCTCGTCCGGAGTCGGTGTTGGACTCTCGGAGGTAGCGACCATCTTCTCCGCCGGCTCGCTATCACTTTCGCTCGAGATCGAGACCACATTGCGATCCCGATCTCGGCGACCCCTCTTCGTGCCAGAGGCTGCGCCACTCGGCCCGGCCTCGGACTCGAGAACCGGCACGGGCGCCACCTCGGCAACCTCACTTTTGGGCATACGCCCCTCCTCCGTCTGTCTTAGGTTGCTAGCAACCCCCGGGACAGACAACCTCTCCACCACGACGATTGGTTTGGCATGTTTTTGGTATTTCAAAATCATAACTAAACCCACGAGTATGGGGGAAATATACTGTCCACCCAGGCAGAGACCCCTGTACCTGGGTAAGCCTAGGCGTAACCCGCTATCGGAGTTTCGGCTGGACTCCGGCGGGGGTTCGCACTAACGACCGAACTACCCATCGGCCATGCATCCCCTCGCGGTGCGCCGCCGCTTGGGATTCGGGGTAACTTTTTATAGAGGTTTTCTACCTCGCGGCCCAGGCGGTTAAGCCAAGACCCTCGGTCCGATCAGGAGCGCGAGACATAACCACAGACCTTCTGACCAGATTACGAGTTACGACGGTGACAGTAGTCCTGCTCGGCGGCGGGGTGAGCGCACACCGAGCCCGTCGACACCCCCGAGACAGAACCCGGGGGTGGCCCTAAAAAACACCAACCCTCACAAATGACGACGGCCGCCGCAACATGCAACGACCGTCAACCACCTGTTGTCAGGATATCAGCCGTCAGTCAACTTGACCGCCGTTGCCCAGGGTGCACCACGTGGAGGTTTCCTGACTTCGCACCCCGTGCGCAACCTAACCTAACCTAACCTTTTTTTTTTTTTTTTTTTTTTTTTTTGTCGCGGGGAAAGCGAATTATTGCTACCGCCCCGCCCCGGGGGAAGGCGGAACGGTTATGTTGGGTTCACCGGTCTTACGACCCAGCACTACGCCACCCGGAAGAGATGTTAAATCCGGGCGACCGCTGGGCCGAGTCCCTAACACTATATACACCCTACACCGGCATACCAACTAAAACCCCGCGGTGGCCTTCTTCGGCGCATGTGGAGCGGCCCCGGGGTATCCTTAGCTATATCTAAGGATTGCTACCGGAACCGCCCCTGCGCGGTGCCGCCTAGCGGCCCGTCTCCTTATGGGGGGGCTCAGAAGCCCCCGCACACCGAAGGACGCCCTCGGCGTCAACGGCAGACACGAGGCCGACCACCCGTGCTGCCGTCCATCCCGGGGTCGCACGTACAAGAGTACAAAAGGGCGCTACGACAGCCCCCAGCTGCGCGCCTACGACCCCCGATGGCCCCAATTAGTCGCCTCTTACGACAGGCAGGGGATACCGTGGTGGAATTCTCCAAACGCCCCCATTCCACAGGGCTGAACCTAACCTAACCTAACCTAACCTAACCTAACCTAACCTAACCTAACCTAACCTAACCTAACCTAACCTAACCTAACCTAACCTAACCTAACCTAACCTAACCTAACCTAACCTAACCTAACCTAACCTAACCTAACCGAGTTGCTCCAAGAACGCCACCGTGAACGCATCGTTTATGTGTCGCTCCGCGTAAAATAAATCGGCTCGGTCGTCTTAAATTTGAATCTCGCTTTGAAATTTATATCATTGGGTGCGTAAAAGACCTGGCAGTGTGTTGGTGTAGGTGGTGAAGTGGAAAGTGCGGTGGTTTTCCCTCAAATTGGGAAAAACTAGTGAAAAATCGTCAATTTTCTGGATTATCGGCATTACCTGCATCATCTGCAGAGGTGATTCTCTCCACCCCATAGCGTTTCAAATACGTAAAGCACTAAAAATCGCCGAGAAACGCGCCCAGAAAATTGCACTTTTCTGGGTCAAGGCGCACGTGGGGTTGGAGGGAAACGAGAGAGCGGACCAGCTCGCTAAAGATGCCGCACAACACCTGAAGACCCGTGCGCACTACGACAAGTGTCCGGTTTCATTCGTCAAACGACAGATCCGACAAGACTCGATTGACGAGTGGAGCCGGAGATACACGGACGGAGAGACGGCTTCGGTGACGAAGCTGTTCTTTCCGGACGCTGTTGAGGCGCACAGGGTCGTAAGGCGGGTTGTCCTGGATCCGATACTGACGCAGGTGTTCACTGGGCACGGCGGTTTCTCCGAGTACTTGCACCGTTTCAAGTGCAAGGGGAGCCCGGCGTGCCAATGTGACCCTGACGTTCGGGAGACGGTCCCACATCTCCTACTCGAATGTCCCATCCACGCCAAAGAACGGCATGACCTGCAACAGCAGCTGGACATTAAACTATGTAGTAATAATATAAGATACATTGTTAGCGATAAGGTTAGAATATATGCATTTATAAAATTTTGTAAACAAATAGTAAATAAGGTAAATAATAGAAATAGGTAGTAAACTTATACTAATTATATAATTTAAGTTATATTAATTTAGTGATAAGGATATAGTAGAAATGTATGTATTAAGCTGTTTAGAATAAGATGAATAGATTAAGGGTAAAATAGGTAATTGTTAATGTAGAGAAATAGATAAATGTAAGTAGCTTGTAAGATTATAATGTAAATTGTAATAAATAAAGAAAATATGGACAATATCCCTTGTCCTAGATAGGGGGAACGAGAGTGGGGCATAGCGCCCCACAAAAAAAAAAAAAAAAAAAAAAAAAAAAAACCTAACCTAACCTAACCTAACCTTTTTTTTTTTTTTTTTTTTTTTTTTTTTGTCGCGGGGAAAGCGAATTATTGCTACCGCCCCGCCCCGGGGGAAGGCGGAACGGTTATGTTGGGTTCACCGGTCTTACGACCCAGCACTACGCCACCCGGAAGAGATGTTAAATCCGGGCGACCACTGGGCCGAGTCCCTAACACTATATACAACCTACACCGGCATACCAACTAAAACCCCGCGGTGGCCTTCTTCGGCGCATGTGGAGCGGCCCCGGGGTATCCTTAGCTAAATCTAAGGATTGCTACCGGAACCGCCCCTGCGCGGTGCCGCCTTGCGGCCCGTCTCCTTATGGGGGGCTCAGAAGCCCCCGCACACCGAAGGACGCCCTCGGCGTCAACGGCAGACACGAGGCCGACCACCCGTGCTGCCGTCCATCCCGGGGTCGCATGTACAACAGTACAATAATGGCGCTACGACAGCCCCCGGCTGCGCGCCTACGACCCCCGATGGCCCCACTTAGTCGCCTCTTACGACAGGCAGGGGATACCGTGGTGGAATTCTCCAAACGCCCCCATTCCACAGGGCGGAACCTAACCTAACCTAACCTAACCTAACCTAACCTAACCAGAGTCGTGAGCCACCCGTGCCCGTGAGTAGATCGTTTTTTGTACGCTCCAGGCAATTTAATTCGCGAATATTGTGAAAAGTGCTCCGATTGTCGCGAAAGTTGGTGAAAGTGTTCCGCTTAGTGCTCGTTACACCCACAGTGCTTACCAGTTCAGTCGCATCAAAAGCGGCTGAGATAGCCCGTTTTTCGTGGGTGTTAAAAAGTTAAAGTGTGAACGCTGCTCAAACGAGATCTTTGACACCAACATCTGCCGACGGTATAAGGAGCGTGCTGGTACCCCCCTTATACCACCAAGATCCCAGAATTTTCTGGTGACCTATTTCGGCAGAAATAAATAAAATCCGGATTGGCTTCGCGGCCCAAAACCGAAAATACAAGACTGAGGAAATCGGGACAAGAACACCAGAGCCGACAAGGCCTGCAGGAGCTGTTCCCGATACCTATTTTTAAAAATAATCGTAAGTCTTTTTGTTTATTTCGCTTTCCGTCACTGTGAAAAAACCTGTGAACTTCAAAGTCCTGTAGAAAGTCGAGACGATCTTTGACCCCAGAGTTTCTTAGTACCATCCTAAGGGCATACTCATCCCGCCTTCTGAGCAAGAAGAAATTCGGGGCCGACGTGAAGACTCGATTTTTGGCAGCGAAAAGCAAGGCAGAGGATTTCCGGGCCGGAGAGCGAAACTGTGTACGCGAACTGCGTCGTAGCGTGACTTGTAATTTTAGAGGCTGTCAACAACATACGTCACTTGTTTACGTCGTCTCAGTGTCGAAGTCTAGAGGCTAGGCCCCGCCCACTTGGCGGTTCTGGAAATTTTCCATCAATAACATCTTCGAACGTTCTGGTAGATTACCTCCGCTCTTCGGGTTGAGTGACGATTCACGTACCGTCCAGCGCCAATCTAGCTGGACCCTCAGAAGTGATCACGTGGTGCCGCACTTTTTGTTGCAGACACTTTAGACCCGTGTCCTTCTAGTGACGTCACCCACCCGATCGGGAAAACCGAACGGGCCCGAACCAACAACCACCATATCTTCGGGCTGAGACGATACTGATAGGACTGGTGCGCGTGTGAAGTTGGCAAAAGCCATTTCAAGTTGACCCTTGGGCTGCAGCTCCAAGTAAGCTGGTTTGAAATTTCCCCCCCTCCGGATTTTACCCCCCCCCCCCTCCTTCACCCCCTCCCACATCGGTCCAACCCCCCCCCCAACTTTTTTTTTAACCTTCACCCCCCCTCTCCCTATTTCGGCCAGTTTTGATCCCAGGCTTTTGAGTTTGGGCTCATTTTGTAGAGCTCACCAAGGCCAACATTACTGCCGTGACGGAAACCTTATCGGTTCCTTCTTTTATATCTTTATTTTCTGTTATTTTATTTTAATATCATTTTTCTTTTAATTTACTAATATTCTTACATTCGCGCACGCCGCATCGCACCAAAAACAAAAAGTTTTAATTAGAAATAAGATAGCATAAGTAATTATACTTAGCCTTAAGTTTTAAAATATTGACAAAGACAGCTGAGAGTTCTCTACACTCTCAGTCTTTTATTCCATAACTTTCGTCTGTGACGAAAACCTAAGTTTTAAGTAGTGTAGGCTTTTCCCTTTTGGAAAATTTTAATTTTGACGACTTGGGGGCCACATACACCCTCAAGTATAAATTTTTACAGAATAGACGCATCCCTCTGATATACTACCTGACACTGCCTTGTAGTACTGTTTTGTTCCCAACATACCACATAGCTCAAAGTAAAAGTGTGTGTATTGATACTTGGGGACCATATACACCCTCAAGTGTCAAATCTTAGACCCTCTGATCAACCACCTCAGTCTCCAAGATGTTTGGCTTCAGAACGCCCGCCAAGGAGATTAACTCCCGTAACGCGCGTCAGAGCCAAACACCCGAGAAACCCATACCGGGAGACTCGACTGGCACCAAGGTCGCGCAGGCGCGACTCAGTATCGAGTCCCAGATTGAAAAATCTGTGGAGTCGACCCTGGGCGGGCCTGCGCGGCCGAAGGCCAAGTCGGTGCAACCGGAGGGGAAGACCTCGGCGTCGGCGCCGGTGAAGAAATCGACGAGCGTAACAAACGCTGTCGAGAAGTCACCGGTGACAGCTCCATCCTACCCGACCCGGACTGCTGCAGCGAAGGCTTGCCTTATGCGAGTCAAGCTACAAATCGGAAACAGCAGGAATCTCAAGACAGAGATCAAAAATGAGGTCATCGATGCGAGCGAAAAGCTATTCCGACTAGTCAAAGAGGCTGAGGAAGGGAAGGCATACAAAGCTGTGGAAAAGAAAGAAGAAGACCAAAGCATAAAAGTTGACGAAGCAACAAGGAAAGTGGCGGAAGAACAGCTCGTCAAGCAGATGAAAGAACACAGCGAGATGCTAAGGAAGAACAAAGAGGAAATGGAGACCTTAGCACAAGAAATGCGGAAACATACGGAAGCGCTCAAGGAAAGAGCGAGCTATGCCAGCGTAGCTTCGGGGCCCCCGGGGCAGAGACCGGAACGGAGTGCAGCAATGCACTCTGTTGTCATTGCCTCGGTGGACCAGAATGACACTGGCGAGCAAGTTTTCGACCGCATTCGGAAACAAGTAAATGCAAATCAGGAGGGTCTCAAGATAGATCGGATTAGGAAGGGGAAAGATCGAAAGGTGATCTTAGGTTGCAACACGAAGGAAGAGCTCGATAAAGTTAAGAAAAGGATTAGGCCAGACGGACGACTCACAGTCGAGGACGTAAAAAACAAGGACCCGTTAGTGGTCTTGAGGAGCGTGCTGAACCACAACTCAGATGAGGAGATAGTTCAAGCTATAAAATCCCAAAACCGCCATCTTTTGGGAGATGTGAGCGCCGAAAACGCTCGCATCACGGTTAAATACCGGAAGGGTGCAAGGAATGCGTTGACAGCGCATATTGTACTGCAACTGTCTCCGGAGCTGTGGAAACGCTTCCTCGACCAAGGGTCCTTGTATATAGACGTCCAGCGTGTGAGGGTCGAGGACCAATCTCCGTTGGTCCAGTGCTCTGGCTGCCTCGGATACGGCCACGGGAGGCGGTTCTGCAGGGAGCGGGCTGAAGTGTGCAGTCACTGCGGGGGTGCTCACCTGAAAAAGGATTGCGCCGACTGGCTCGCGCAAGCGCCCCCAAAGTGCTGCAATTGCACCAGGGCCGGTCTCGACAGAGCCGACCATAATGCTTTTAGCGGGGAATGTCCGGTGAGGAGAAAGTGGGATGCCCTGGCGAGGTCTGCAATAGCGTATTGCTAAGGTGGCCTCGGGGGTAAGTGGACACCAAGATCCCCCAGAAGGAGCACGGCCATTGCTCGTGGCCCAGGCTAACCTCCAGAGAAAGCAACTTGCTACTCAGGAGGTGATGCTGGAGGCCGTGAGCAGGAAAATGGCGTTCGCTCTACTCCAGGAGCCATATGTGGGAGCTCGAGGTAGGGTTAGAGACTATGGCGGTACGAGGATCTTCCAACACACAGGCATGGACAATACTACCGTAAAAGCCGCAATTGTAGTATTTGACTTGAACACCAAAGTCACACAGTGTCCAAATCTCACCACGCCCAACATCTCAGTGGTGAAATTATATGCCGGAAACCGAGAAATCGCCGTGGTCTCTCTCTACTTCGAACCAGATAAACCCATAGGGCCATACCTGGAGCAACTGGGGAGAATTGTGTGCGAACTAGGGCCCACAAACATCCTCATCGGCGGAGACTTCAACGCTAAGAGTATGTGGTGGGGCAGCGAGGTCACTGACCGGAGGGGAGAAGACCTTGCTGATGCAATAGGAGAGTGGGGCCTCCAGGTGCTCAACGACGGAGACACGCCAACTTTTGACACCTTTAGGGGTGGTATACATTACAAAAGTCATGTGGACATAACACTATGCTCAGAGGACCTTTTCGGCCTGGTGAATGAGTGGAGGATCAACGAAGATCTGGTGAGCTCAGACCACAACGCAATTTTATTCAATATCAGGCT
Organism: Mimas tiliae; assembly: GCA_905332985.1. Taxonomy (NCBI): domain Eukaryota; kingdom Metazoa; phylum Arthropoda; class Insecta; order Lepidoptera; family Sphingidae; genus Mimas; species Mimas tiliae. The sequence continues at coordinate 18,134,115 of HG995248.1, read as the reverse complement.
TGCTAAATTAGAAAAATTAGAGATTAAAAGAACTACTCGGCTATTCAATACCAAAAAGGCTAATTGGGCTAAATTTAGTGATAAATTTACCCAATTAACTAACACCTGCAACGTAAACTCAGAAGAGATAGAGCGCATACAAAACAAAATAGAAATAGACAGGTTTGTAGAAAATTATAGTAAAGTAATAGTAGAATCATGTAGCGACTCTATCCCAAAATTAAAATCACACAAAAAATTATCCACACCGTGGTGGTCTGATGAAATCGCCGCGTTGAAAAAGGCCATGGTCACCAGGAGGAGAAGGATCCGCTGCGCAGCCCCAGTCCGCAGGGCGTTCGTCGTCGAAGAGTATCTGAGAGCTAAAGAGAAATACGAGACTGAATCTAAGAAGGCCCAAATAAACAGCTGGAAGACCTTCTGTGCAAAGCAAGGCAGGGAAACCGTCTGGGATGGCATTTATCGAGTGATAGGGAAAGTCACGAAGAGGCAGGAGGACATTCCCTTGAAAAAAGATGGGTGCATCCTAAGTTCTGAAGAATCGGCAAAGCTTTTGGCGGAAGTCTTCTATCCGGAGGACCGAATAGAAGACGACAACGCAGAACACCAGCGTATACGGGCTGAAGCTGATAGCTTAAATGACGGTATGGATAATGGCCATCGGGACCCGCCATTTACAATGGATGAAATTATTGCAGCTACAGACAGCTTCAACCCCAAAAAAGCCCCGGGAGCAGATGGACTAACATCCGACATCTGCAAACAGGCAATCCGAAAAAACCCAGAGTTGTACCTGTCACTGGCTAACAAGTGCCTGGAATTAGGCCACTTCCCGACCATCTGGAAGGAGGCCACGGTCGTAGTACTCCGGAAACCCGGAAAGGAGGACTACACAGACGTAAAGTCGTATAGACCGATAGGACTGTTGCCCGTGATGGGGAAGATTCTGGAGAAAATAGTGGTGGGAAGAGTAAAGTGGCATTTACTACCAAGGATGAGTACTCGACAGTACGGCTTTATGCCCCAAAAGAGCACGGAAGACTCCCTCTATACCCTACTCCAGCACATCAGGAGTAAATTAAGTGAGAAGAAAATTATCACTGTAATCTCACTGGATATAGAGGGAGCCTTCGACAGTGCTTGGTGGCCAGCCATCAAGGTTAGACTGTCTGAGGAAGGATGTCCGAAAAATCTAAGACGGATAGTAAATAGCTACTTTGAGAGCCGAAAAGTAAAGGTTCGCTACGCCGGGGTAGAACACGCGAAGGGGACCACCAAGGGATGCGTTCAAGGATCCATTGGTGGGCCCATCATGTGGAACCTGCTCCTCGACCCATTACTCAAGGGATTAGCCAGCCGGGGCGATTACTGCCAAGCTTTCGCCGATGATGTCGTTTTAGTGTTTCACGGGGATGAAACACTACAGATGCAGAGACAGGCCAACGAAGCACTGGCCTATGTGCAGGATTGGGGAGTCAAGAATAAGCTGAAATTCGCTCCTAAGAAGACGAAGGCTATGGTCGTAACACGACGACTCAAATATGACTCACCAATCCTGCGGATGGGGGGTGTAGACATTGGCTTGTCAAAGGAAATAAAGATATTGGGCTTGACTGTGGACGAGAAGTTGACATTTAATACACACGTCTCCGAAGTCTGTAGGAAGGCCATTACCTTCCACAGACGACTGGCAACCGCTGCAAAGGTGCAGTGGGGGCTGGGACCTGAGGTGGTGAAAATGCTATACACAGCAGTTGTTGAACCAACGATATTATACGCAGCCAGTGCCTGGGCGCCTGCAAGTAATAAGATAGGCATACGGAAAAAACTTGCAGTGGTTCAACGAGGCTTTGCACAAAAGATGGTAAAAGGCTACAGGACCGTTTCGCTACACTCGGCCCTGCTACTTGCTGGGATCCTTCCGCTAGACATTCGTGTCCGAGAAGCGGCGCTTCTATACGAAGTGAAAAAGGGACACACTCGGCATGTAGTGGGCGACCGGGACGTGGAATGTCCTGTGCCTTTTGCCAACTTGGAACATCCAGCCAGGCGCGGGGCTTTGCAGTTCAAATGCGTGGTCAACGACGCAGAACTTGACCTAGAGGCTGCAAACACCCGTAGGGTGTTCACTGATGGCAGCAAAATTGGTGGCCAAGTCGGAGCTTCGGTGTCCCTTTGGGATGGCGACGCCGAGACGAAAGCCACCAAAATTAAGCTGGAATCGTTCTGCACCGTTTACCAGGCGGAGCTGCTGGCCCTGCGCAAGGCCGTGCAAATAGCCTCCAGTGAAAAGTACCGCCAATACAGCGTCTTCTGTGATTCACGGGCCGCTCTCGAGACGGTCGCGCGCGGAAATTCTCTCCACCCCATAGCATTCGACATCTCAAAAATGTTGAATGAGACCAAAGAGCGCGGAAAAACCATTAACCTCTTTTGGGTTAAGGCGCACGTGGGGTTGGCAGGGAACGAGCGTGCGGACGAGCTCGCGAAGGCGGCGGCTACTACCCTAAAAAGGAGGCCCGATTATGACCGATGTCCCATTTCGTTCGTCAAGCGACAAATCCGTCAGGAGTCGATTGACGAATGGAATGAGCGATACAGGGCTGGAGAAACAGCATCGGTAACGAAGCTGTTTTTCCCTGACGCTAGAGAAGCCTATAAAGTGATCAGGAAGATGCCGGTGGACCCAGTCCTCACCCAAGTTTTCACGGGCCATGGGGGATTCTCCGAGTATTTGAATCGCTTCAAGTGCAAGGAGAGCCCCTCATGTATCTGTGACCCAGCAGCCACAGAAGATGTGGTACACGTGTTGACTGAATGCCCAATATATCTGTATCAACGAACTAACCTTGAAATAGAGGTTGACCAAATCGTAAGTAAAGACAATCTGAGCGGTATGTTGGATGATATTGTAACTAGAAATAAGTTCGTACAATTTTGTAAAAACTTAGCGTGTAGCGTGTTGAAAAGGAACAAATAGACAGGGCAACTACAGTATGTAATATAAGATTATATGTTTCTAGTTGCCACTGAAAAGCTGGTTTTGTGATGAAGACACGATTTTAAATTGTAATTGTACTAAATGTGATTTTATTAAATAATATAAACTCAGTTTTAAAAGTATGTCTCATGTATGTTAGATTTAGACTTTTTTATTCCAGGCATACTAAATGATGTTAAATTCCATTTTTTTATATTGATGAGTTTTTTAAATAAAGGTATGTGAATTAATCAGGTAGACATACTCTGAATTAAAAGTATCAGAGGGAGCAGCCGGGGGGGAGTCCCCCCACAAAAAAAAAAAAAAAAAAAAAAAAAAAAAAAAAAAACCTAACCTAACCTAACCTAACCTAACCTAACCTAACCTAACCTAACCTAACCTAACCTAACCTAACCTAACCTAACCTAACCTACCTACTTACCTACCTACCTACCTACCTACCTACTTACCTACCTACCTAAAAAAAAAAAAAAAAAAAAAAAAAAAAGTTACAAAATACCTCTCTACTAATTTTTACCCCCTTCAAAACGTCGGATTAACTCGAAATTTGGCAAACTGATCAAGGACCGATGACAATTCAAGAAATTAAATTACTTTAATTAATTTAATTATAACTTTATTAATAACATAAAGTATTACTACTCACACATCTCATTACGCGAACGTTCACCACTGCACTCATTACGTGAACGTTCATCACAGCACTCAATACACGAACGTTCACATTTTGTCTAATTTCGCGATCTATGTATGGTGGAGGGGGGGGGAGCTTAGGCACAGTAGTTTCATTGGTGGAGGGGGGGCTGAGACACGGTAGTTTCATTGGTGGAGGGGGGGAGCTGAGACACGGTAGTTTCATTGGTGGAGTAGGGTAGGGCAGTTTCGGTTTGGATTTGGGTGATGGTGTATGTATATATGATTGTATGTGTGTAACAACCAAAACCTCCGCCGTATTGCATGCCAGTATTGTACATACGAAAATACAATCACACTTCCCGAGACATATTTTAAAATATTCCTCCTTTGCATCGTACACAAACTATATCACTCGCGACGTTTACATAACTTCGCAATGCGTCAAACATGTCACATCATATATTACGTCCACCCGAAAGCAAAATTCGCGGACTGAATGATTTGCGGGCGGCGGACGGTATACTCAAAGGGTTGTCGGCTGACTCAAAGCGACTCGCCGACAACGTGTCGGCGGCGGTAAACAAGTGGCGGTATGCTTTGTGATTTAAGTCGCGCCGCTTTGTACCGATGCGTCTATAGAAATTCAGAAGTAAATACTTAACATTTTTTTTAATGTTGTTCATTTTTCTAAGCCAACTGTGTAAGGATAATATCTCACTTCTGTTTATTATTTTATTTATTTAACTATTTTACTAAGCTATATATTTGTCTATATATTTATCTTCACGACTCAGAAAGGGCCAACAGGTTTTTTGTTACATACTGTATATATATGGCGCAGATAGGTGGGCATCAGGACTCAAGGGGCATATATTTTGATCAGGTTCCGTCATTGTGGGTAGACTCGAGCAATAATTACAACGATACATCTTAACTAGTATTTACTGAGTCAATAATACAAGGTATCCTACGTCATACCGGCCGATTGGTCTGCTTCCGGTCTGGGGTAAAGCCCTAGCGAGAAGATTGTGTAGTATTTGAATTTTATATTTTTAATGGACCAAAGGCCGTCACCAGTCAGTCCACACTAAGATACGCGTCTATAAGGCATCTATTGTCGTGGGTTTAAGGAATAATAATTACGAGAGCACAACACCCAGAGCCGAAACAAATATTTGTGGATCATACAAACATTGTGATCGTGCGGGCGACAACCCGTGTATACCAAATATTACGAATACCAATTTGAGTGGTAGAGCCACGCTGTAAGCACTTGTCTACAGCATGTATGGGCCGACTCGTCCGGGTCATTACCACTGTGTCACAGAAAACCGGCGTAAAGTAGCAGCTTGCTGCTCCGTTTCGTACGGTGAGTGAGATATCCGGAGGCCCAAACCCCCTCCCCTTCCCAATCCCTTATATATCCCTTTCCTTTGAGGTCGGCAACGCACCCATGATTCTTTTGGTTTTGTGGGCGTACATGAGCGGTGGAGATCACTATTACCATCAGATGACCCACTTGCTCGTTTGCCGGCCTATACCATAAAAAAAGAAAAACCCGTGACCTCTTGTTTCACACTACTCGGCCGCCACAGAGGCATACATTTTATTAATTGATCAGGTTGTGTTTGTGTCAAACTTCTTATAGATATGTCAGCTTATAATTCATTCAATGTTAAACATTTCTATGTTTATTGACTTTATCAATTTAAAAAATTGTAATAAAACACTCTACATTTGTAGTAAATTTATTTTTATTATTAGAGTAGAAAATATATTGCGGCCATGACAATATGGCCATATTATTACATGCAGTTCATCTATGCATTACCTACAGTCATTTCGACACAGTCGGAATTAAAATAAATAAATAACTACTAGACAAGTCAGGTAACTTTGACACAGCTTATTTCTACACAAACGTCGCGTTGCCGTTAAATATACATAAATAAATATTCAATGTCCACACATGATGACGCGACACCCGCAGTCCAGGCGTGGTGAGCCTAGTCGCAGATTCGGACACGATTCAAACACGAAACAAAAGGTATTTCAGAAAAGATCACGTTGCTTGAAAATCTGATGTTTCGATATTATCACATTCATATACCGGGCGTGTGATGTTCACGCCAGCCCGTCACAGAGACGTCACAACGATGTGGCGCAGCGATGTGGCGCGGCGATGCGGCGGCGGTCAACGAGCTCGCTTGTCACTGCGCGGCGGTGAGGAATGAGACGCGTGAGTGACGTGTGTCACGGCACGTGCGCACAGACGGCGACGCGCGGCGAACAGCGCGCCCGCCAACGCGGCTAGCAACAACGCACCGACTGCACACCCCGCCGCGACACCTCGCAGCCGTCCGTACTCCGGCACGTGTAGCGACGCAACACCATGCGACCCGCTCACACACTGCACGCGCGCCCAGTACTTAGCGCCCTCCTGCACCTCGCTCACTGCACATACCACACAATATACATATAACATCACCTTCCGCCTCCATCCGCCTCCATCCGCCTCCATCACAGATCAGGATCGTGACTCACCGAGCGCGTAGTCTTGGTGCGTGTGTGCGGTGGCGAGCAGTCGCGCTTCAGGCACGTCGCCTTGGTACCAACGCAGCGTACATCGCGAGTCGTCGTGTTGCTCTCTTTGCCAGCGCACGAGCGCTCCTTCGTCTATGAGTCTGATGGTGACTTCCAGTTCCTCGCCGTCATCATCGGCCACGCTCTCTGCTTCAGTGGTGGCAGCTGCATACGCGACTTCGCCTCCGCTGCTCAATTCAGGATCTGAAACAAAAGGTTGGTTTGAAAGATTCGTCCGAGTCCTGTACTAGTATTCGTCTAAAAATGCCAGTATACCCAGAGTGCGGATGTAGATCGGTTTGCTGAACAGGCCGTCGCCGATGAGGTCCTGCGACAGTACGCGCATCTCGTACTCGGTGGCTGGCTGCAAGCCCACGAGCGTCGCCTCCGTCACGCCACGCGTTAGAATTTTCATAGTTCGCCATTCGCTTACCGTGCGTTCTCGATACCACACGTTGTAATCCACTTCGAGGCCGTTGTGACCTATCGACACACACCACGCACATTATAATAGAACTTGATACACTAGTAAATAGACGTGGTTCAGTGCGTCGCCGTCTCACCGGGTACCCAGGAGAGATGCAGCGAGTTGTAAGACGGTATGGCGGACAGGTTGTATGGCGCGCGAGGCGGCACGTTCTCGACGAGGAGCTCAGTCTCGACCGCGACGGCGGCGGCCTCGTTGCTGGCGCTGCACACGTATACACCGCGGTCCTCCTCCGATACATCAACAATTGTCAGGCTACCGTCGTCCAGAGAGTGGCGCCCCACGGGCAAATCGCTACCGTCTTTCTGTAAACATAGTCAAATGAACAAACAAATCGGCATCACCATCCACGCAATCCAAGATAGAGAGCAGTAAAATGACAGCTTTAGCTATCTCGTTTCGTTCTACAGGATAAGAAAGCCGCTACCCTCAAAACCTCGTTACAATCCTGTAATATTATGTGTAATGTGGTCATGAACGATGCATAATTTTCGGTGATCACTAGTGAGCCACTCGTTGAGAGCTCACCCTGGTCCAGCGCACCACAGGCGGGTCGTGATGATTGGTGGTGGCGTGTGCGACGCCGCAGGGCAGCGTGAGTGTGGCGCCGAGCCGCGCGACGTACAGCGGTTGTGGCCGAGCAGCGAGTACAGGTGGCCGCTGCACAAGCACACGCACACCCGCCGATGGACCCTCTGAGCCTAGCGAGTTGTAAGGCGTGCACGAGTACACGCCCTCATGTGACTCGTCCACCTGACACAACATAGTTGACACGTTAATACACTAACAACACCACTGCACAGTGTACACTACTGCAGCCTGCAACACTAAACAAATACATACTGCTAACGCCTCATAAAATCCTTAAGCAAGATGTTGCTTTTTTGCGTTATTGCAACACGATATTCCGTGATATGATAAGTGTATTTTAAAAATAAAAAAACATATTACGTTCGTCGTTTTTTAGGTATTTTGTAGTTGTTTAAAATTATGAACGTTCATCCTGACTACGAAACGTTTAACTATGCGTGTTCCGATACGCACTTTGTCGGTTTCTTCATTTAAAGTTTATGTGTCAGTTTTAAAGTTTTGTTCCTATCTGAATAATTCTCTTTGGATGTAAGTACTAACATCAAAAGTGAAATAGTGTAAATCCCTCTTTAACGACATGCACTGAGAGACGTACCTGGTTGAAAAGTAGACTGCCGTTTCGACTGTAGAACACGCCTGGCACATTATACGGATCGAATAAGAATCCGTCCTTCTCCCATCGCAGGTTCGTCAGAGGAGGGTTGGCGCTGAAATGACAGTCGAGGCTGGCCGGCTTGCCGTATGGTAGGTGACGTTCTTTCGGTGCGTACACCACTTTCGCCTTATCTGTAACATTACAAACCGTCGCGTCATATTAACGATATTTTAGTGGTATCGTGTCTGTAATCAGTTCTAATGTTATAACGTTGGTCTCACATTGCACGTCCAGGAAGGCGCTGGCACTCTGCAACGTGCCGTCAGGCGCACGCACGCGGCACTCGTACTCGCCAGGGTCTATGCTGACAGCATGCCGCACCACCAGACTGCCGTTCTCCGCCACATCTGAACGCAGCGCCAGCTCCGGCAGTTCGGTCAGCGGCGTGCCCTCTTTGTACCACTCCACGATCGATCCGGGCTCTTTCGGCAGACACTCGAGCTCGGCCCGCTCGCCCTCCAACACGGTCACGTTCATAGGTGGCGTCACGATGAGGTTTCCTCCTGCAACGACGGACACGTTTAGCGCGGAACTGACTCGTCAGACGAATGGGCAGAGCGGCACTCACCGTCCACTTCTAAGTAATAGAATGTGCCGTTGTTCCTGGCAGGCGGCGTTCGGTTGGGGAAGGTGACGCGGCAGCGGTAAAGGCCGGCGTCGGTCTCGCGGACGGCGGTCACGTTGATGGAGCCGCGGCCGAGCCCGTGCCGTCCCTCGCCGAGACGCCGCACGCGCCCGCCCCACCGGTCTGCGGTCCACGCGCGACCCTCCAGGCTGTACCACGAAAATATTATCTCTCCCTGCAAAACAAACGAGTGCCAGAAACAATTATTATAGCAAAATAGACTACTTATTTATTTTTGCTAGTAAACCGCCTTGATTGGGCGGACATATGCAGTGCAGTGAATTAATTAGTCGTGCCCGTAAAGAAAATTGGGGGTGGCAATAGGTATCCCTCGCAGAAACTATATTTTCAAAATTACCCTCGCCAAAATCAAATGAGAAAATCCACCGGGCTCAATAATCTTTACACTTGAGCAACAATTGGGTAACCGGCGATCGCTCCGTTCAGTACACAGCAAGAAAGGTATGGTGGTATATATAGAAGTATATCCGGGTAATTAGCTACCCCATCTCGCTCCGTGCAAAGCAAGCTCGTGTATTAAGGTGTGGGCTCGTGTACGGTGTAACTGCTGGTAAGTAATTTGCAGTACGAAGCGTGGCTAACCGATAGGGTCGATTGGTGGTCCTCGACACGGCAAGGAGTGTCGCGACAAGCGACAAGTGGTCAATTGTCGATCCTACGCGGCCGCGGCTCTCACGGCTCTCACAACTCGCACGGCTCTCGCGTATCTACCGGACACGCATGCGGCATGACGCAGTTATCTACTGTCAGCTATTGTGGACGACGCGACGCGACGTGGCCAGAACATTTCAAAATAAGTGGAGTTTATTTGTGGTAAAGCCGCACTATACTTAGGCAGTTTTATCTACATCTTGAATGGGAGATTGCCACTGACCCAAAAAAACACCAAATATGCATTCCTTTCTACGCGCCCACGATTCCTCTAGCATTGTGGGTGTACCTGGGCAATGGAGATAATTTACTGTTTAGTGGGTTACTTGCTCGTTTGCTTTATTCGTGCTACCTATACCTATAAACAGTTATTGTGAGGGCGCGGTCGAGAGCCCCAGTGAAGCGACAGGTGGCGCGCAAGTCGCGACACGCTACATTAAACGCATTACCTTAACTCTACAAACGAGCACATCGTTATCACCGTAAATGGAGTGAGTGAAGTGACGCTTGCCTCATAATTCATAATTCCGCGAGGTGCGCGTGGGCCGGATTCCAGCTCGTTCCTTAAGGATGCTATAATCGCCGCGCACGTGTTAGTTATGTAGATACCACACCGCACTCGCCCGCACCCGTACCCGCGCCTGTGCCCGCGCCCGTGCCCTTCTCTGCTAGGTACGTAGGTACTCTCTATACATTTCATTACGCATGCTTGTACGTAACTGGGTCAGCATTATTTAAAATACAATGCAAGCCTGATTGAAACGTTCAACAATCAACAGCGTCCCTCGAGGATGACCATTCGATTAGTACCTACCATGCCCTCCTCCTCACTCCTGCGACCGTTCTTAGCCTGGGAGATGGACATTATTATAGCAATTTTACAAGTCATTTAGTATTTAACTTTGAGCACAAACTTTCATCACTACATACTGCGCTGGTTTGTCCTTTATCTACATGGAAATCACAATGTTGCAATCAGCTTCTTACAGGGCTACAAATCCGCATAATTCCTGTATCCCTCTCCCCGTTATAATATCGACAATGAGTGATGCGTTTAAATCAATCAAATTGTCATCGAGCTGCAAACAAATCTTTAGGTAAGTAGGTACTCTTCTCAGAATGTTATCGCAGCTGCTGCGGCCTGCGCGTGGATGCGACTTATCTAATTTATGCGAAAATAACAACGTATGTGTCATCAAATGTGTGTTAAGTACCTATAACCTACTCTAAAGCATGTATTTTTTTTTATTACTTTTAATGACGAAACGATGGCACGCCTGATGGTAAGCGCCACGCCTGCCCATAAACAGAAACAACACAGAACTTGAATAACAAAGCATTGCATGGCACTGGACTGCATTCGTCATCCAAATACATAAGTTGTTGTCTCATAATGCCCACTAATTTTACTGGCTTCATTTTCCTTCAATCCAAAACACAACAGTGCTTAAACAAATTCTTGGCGGCAGAAATAGACAATGCGGTGGCACCAATATTCACCGTTAAAGCAACTGATAACTAACAATTACACGTGGTAGGTCCCTCGTATGCGAGAGACCGTGTGGGTTGGTAACTCCGTTTTGTCTATTTCTGCCGCCAAGCAACAGTGTGTAAGAACTGTTGTATTCCAGTTTGAAGGACATTGCAGCCAGTGAAATTACTGAGCATTATGAGACTTAACAACGTAGGTATGTCTCGGGGTGACGACGGACAGTCCAGTGCCATGCAGTGCTTTGTAATTCAAAGTAGTGGCGTTGCTTCTGTTTATGGGCAGGCGTGGCGCTTACCATCAGGCGAACGACCTGCTCTTCTCGTCATTCAAGCTAATAAAAAATAAATAAAAAGAAAACAACACACACGTAACTTAAAAAAGTCAGCGTTGCATACTCTCTCTCTTGGGGCTGGTTTCGAACCTGATATTTATATGATTTAATAATAATGTATGTTTGTAAAGAACTAAAGACACGGGACGCGCTCCTGGATCGGCGCGGCGCGACGCGGCGTGGTGTGGCGGCGCGGCGTGGTGTGGCGGCGCGGCGTGGTGTGGCGGCGCGGCGTGGACAGGTGTAGAGCACAGCGATGCCGGCTTTATAAGTCGCCTCGGCAAGGTTTGCATTCACCGCAAGGTCGGGTGGCGGCCGGCGGGTGCGCCGCGAGGTGATTGTCACTCATTGTCAGAGCCTTTGTGGTGCACACTCGAATACGTTCGATGCGCCCGGCCAGTTCATAAAGTGTGAACCCTGTACCGTGTGCCGACACCGGCCACGAGTCACGAGTCACAAGTCATGAACTCACGGCGTATACTTGTGGTGCCGGCTGCCGCACCTACCGCGACACATTCATGTCTTCTTCACGAGACTCTGAGTTCCAGTTGAACTGTTTTATGAGCTCGGTAATTGAAATAGGCTACTTCACATTCGAAACCGCTGTATTTAATATGTAGACAAAGTGATAAAACCAAGCTGTAGACAGTTTTGCCTTTAACATTAATGGGCCAGCTTTATCACACTGAAAACCGACGTGAAGAAGCAGATAATGCGTTTGGTACGGTGAGTAACATATACGGAGGCCCAAATCCCTTTCCTACTTCATAAACTACTTATATATTCCATTTACAGCCGGTAATACGTCTATAATTCTACTGGTATTGAGTATTCATGGGCAGAGTAGATCACTTACCTACTATCAGGTGACTTACTTGCTCGTTTGCTGGCCTCAGCTATAAAAAAGGAAGGAAATGCAAACGATTATTTTCAAAGAGAAGAGAAAGAAAATAATATAATTTCTGAACACGCGCCATATTCTAAACTATCTCGCACGCGATTCAACGTGTTTGTGGAGGAGTTACTTAATCCATTGACGCTGTTTTGATTTTCTAAGGCTTTGGACATGGCTTGTCAGTAATCCTATATTTTGTGAGTGAATTTGCCGCGCCGCGATGCGCAGACATTCCATCTGACACACACACAGAACACAGTTCGTTAATATGTAGGATCGCAAAGGAGCCTGTCGCGTGCCACCACTGTGGCAACTGCCGCGAGGGCATGACCCAACACACTCTTGAAGATTGCCCAGCTTGCATCGAGTCTGCAACTGCTCTCAAAACAGTCTTCAGTAAATACCTCTCTTTGCGACCTGCTTCAGCTGCCATAGTTGGTAGACAGAGGTCTGGCCGTGCAACGATCTCCTTCTGCCACCGCGTTATGTCGCCAAACGGGATCGGGAACGAATCGATACCGTTGGCCGCCAAAGGAGAAGGAGACGCCGAGTGGACGACTGACCAGCGGACTGGGTGTTATTATAAAATTCAAGCACAGTACCCCTACCTGTTGTAAGAGGCGACTAATTGAGGCCAACGGGGGTTGCAGCCCCGCCACGTAAAGCGCATTCTACGGTACGACCCCGAGATGGACGGCAGCGTAAAAACATCGTGCTGCCGGAGACGCCAAGAGGCGTTATTATTCATAGAGTCCCTTTAGAGAAAGTGAGAGAGCAAAGCGGCAAAGAGCCGCTTGCACCCCCGAATGCAAAAAATCATAAACGAAACGTTTCATTGCGTCGTCTAACCGATATCATCTCGTTTTTCAATCAACCGATCGTCGTGTCCCGACTCCCGTCTATACGCGTTGCATTCTAGCTTTATAGCTATGGTATAAGTTCACACGTTAGCCTCTCGACCAATCACAATCAAAGGGTACGAACGTTCGTGCCCTGTTTCTTCTCATATTGTGGGTATACATGGGCGGTGGAGATCACATACGCCGAAGGAGGCCACCGCGTAGTTTTAAGTCCGTATAACTGCGTAGGGATTTTGGGTAGGAACCCGATCCCGATCCAGTAGAGTCCGGCGTAATCGTCTCTCCTTCCCACAAGGTTGAGAAAGTATCTTTAAATGGGATTTTCAATAATGGATACAACATAATAGTTACTTGGCAGTGAAACACCCTAAACATCACGTTTTTATCCGACAGTATATAATAAGCATGCCTAACTTTTTAAAATAGCGCAACACCATGCGAATGTTTAGCTAAATAATAGCGTCACGACGGGTCGCGTCGCTAGGTGAACTGTGGACTCTATGGACTCAGTGTTCTGCCTGTGGTGGCGGCTGGCGCTCGCAGGTGCCTAATAGCAATTGGATAGTAACTTGAGCCTGGTATCTATCTCACTTGGACTCAATAACATCATAATCAGGTAGCAGCAGTTGACAACAAAATTATGTTTGGTCGCGACACCAAATGGACGTCAAATGAGATACACACTATAGAACTGTGTATATTATGCTGGTTACGCCTTCTGTATGGTGCTCTATGGTGGTGCAACCAGGTGAATCAGGTCGCGAAAACATAAATCCGTGGGTGGTACTGAAGTCAACTCACGTCTTTATCCCACTGCAGATGGTAAGGTATCTCGTTCCCGAAAGGGAAGTCCAGATGGCAGTTCATGACGGCGTACCCTCCGACACCGGCGCGCAGTCGCTCGGCGTCGAGCGGTAACAGCGAGCCAGCGACGGCGGTCGCCCACGCCGCCACCACCGCCCATACCAGCCTGTCTGTTCGCATGTTGGCTCGGCGCACGCGCGATCACACGAGACACGACCCTCGCGCACTCAGCACGGCTCGCGACTGAATGCGAGTTGCGACTGGACGGCACTGGACAGTGGTGAGTGGACACGCCGCGCCGCGCCGCGCCGTTGCGTCTCTCCACCGCGCCCGCGCCGGCGCGCGCGCCCGCATTAGGACTATTTAAGACGCAGCGCAACGACGAGCGGGAAGCACCTCTAATGTGCGCGCGTCCTCACCGCCTCCTGCGACCTCTTTCCGTTCTTTACAAGCGGCTCATTTAATTTATATGGTCGTTCTTACATAATATATCTATCGAAGCTAACATGCCAGTCCGATATACATGCCTCGTAAACATGTTGCCGTCTCGATTTTTCCTCCTATCTCGTATAGCTCTTTACTCTTATCACTCTCTCTATGTCGTTAACATCTTCTATCTGCAATATGTATAAATGTAATATCTGATCTTGTCATTAAGGGCAATAAGCAATATGTCCCAGAGAAATATGATGACGCTCAATACACGGCATTCTAGAACACAGCAAGCCTAGTGGATGTGACTGGCCATAATGAAAGGAAGCCAATGCAAAAGGCAGCGCTGCAGCGACGAGTGGCGACCGCAGCCGGCAGCGTGTTCAATACGCCGCGCCGCGCTGCGCTGTGCTTCTAAATAAAAACATTGAACAAGCCCAACGTGAAGTAATATAAATAATATGTTCATACATCCCCGAAGGAATAGGCAGATGTGCAAACATTAACCGACTCAGCATTTAAACCCGGAATCTCACGGTTTCTTAGCGTAAATAAGCCACAACTAGACCAATGAGAATCTTAATGTAAGCTATAGCTATTATACAAAGCGGTAGTACCTACTACATTCTACTACATATTACGATAGCCTTACCACCGTCCACCGGTAGAACGTACAATGACGAATTTTCCTGTAAAGCCAGTACCTATACCAATACGAAGTGAAAACAAGATGAGCATGCTGGGTCCTATAGGGTCCCATACCATCCCGCTATAGAGAATTCTAGACTTTACACTCTAGACACAAAAGCGGTTAGTTAAGCTAATAAGTTACGACGCGTCGTCGCGCCGCGCCGTAGCTCCACAATATAGTTATTATTACCTACTATGAATAGTAGTATATAGTAGGTAGGTATGCATCATTATATGCTATATTGGAACCTGCAAATTGGCGGAAACAATGCTTACGGCACCGTGCAGTCACTCCCTGCCGCTTATTGAGTCGGCTATGCTCCTGTATACATGACTATGACTACAAAGTTGATACAGTACGAACACACCCGTGCGGCATCAGGCATGTACCAAGTTAAATGTACATATAAAAACAGCAGAGCCGGGCACGAGCTGAATACTGAATACAATCAGATATCAGCCGATAGCACGCTATTGGGTGTTGCAAGTTGCACCTTGCAGGAAACTTTCACATTTTTATTGACTGGTCGCCTCAAGTCGCCATCAATCTGTTTTGAGGAAAGTATCTAATGTGATAGGTTCTCATGAAGTTTACAAACTCACAAAAATACTAACTAAGAATCGAATGAAAAATTTACCGCATCTGAAACTAATGTATTTTGCAGTAATGTATTTCGCATTTTGCGAGTGGTAGAGCCACGCTGTAGACACTTTTGTCTACAGCATGAATGGGCCGGCTCGTCCGGGTCGTTACCAGTGTCTCACAGAAAACCGCCGTAAAGTAGCAGCTTGCTGCTGCGTTTCGTGCGGTGAGTGAGATATCCGGAGGCCTAAATCCACCTCCTCTTCCCAATCCCTTAATCATCCCTTTCCTTTAAGGTCGGCTACGCGCCCATGATTCTTTTGGTATTTTTCTATTACGAAATGCTCAGTATCAGCCCGGAATCTAGAATTGTGCCCGGTATGGCGATAGGTTCGCCCCCTATCACATCATGGGACGGATATACGCTCGGCAAAATGTGGGTGTACTAGTTACACCGTGCGTATGTACCTATGTGTATGTAAATAATTTTTAAGGACTTATCCAATGATAGCAGTTGATAACACACAATATGTCTATGTGCAATGGAAAAAAAAATATTCCTCACATGAATGGAGAACCACCCCAAAATGTTATATTTCTTAATTCACTGCACTTGTGTAACGGTTCTTCTCCGAGTAAAAAGGAGAATATTTTTTTATAAGTATTTTAAAATGAAGGTAAACAACATAACATTAACTTTTCGAGACGACCTACACCTCAGTCTCTCCCGAAACGTCGGGACTAAATTAAAATTAAACCGCGACAAACCGTATTAGTTTTAATTAAACGAACTGCGAAGGCAGTAGGTAAAGAACATTACAAATGTACACAGTAGATATGAGGAATAGACCAAGAGCCTACGACGGCCAGACCTTCGTTATTTTATAAAAGCTGAAAATTTCTCAGAGCATGTCCCCAACACAGGTTGGTGGTGGGCTTTACATGTGTTACTTGGGGACCTATAAAAAAATGTTACCTCAATAGCCGGACAGTTTTAATGGTTTTTACATCTCATTATCAAGGTCTGGCCGTCGTGGGCTCTTGCTCTAGTAGGTTCAACGTAAGGTGCGGACTGCGGAGGCAGTAGGTAAACAACATGTACAATGTACACAGGAGATAGGAGGAAGGTTCATCGTGAGGTGCGGACTGCGGAGGCAGTAGGTAAACAACATGTACAATGTACACAGGAGATAGGAGGAAGGTTCATCGTGAGGTGCGGACTGCGGAGGCAGTAGGTAAACAACATGTACAATGTACACAGGAGATAGGAGGAAGGTTCATCGTGAGGTGCGGACTGCGGAGGCAGTAGGTAAACAACATGTACAATGTACACAGGAGATAGGAGGAAGGTTCATCGTGAGGTGCGGACTGCGGAGGCAGTAGGTAAAGAACATCAACAATGTACACAGGAGATAGGAGGAAGGTTCATCGTGAGGTGCGGACTGAGGAGGCAGTAGGTAAACAACATGTACAATGTACACAGGAGATAGGAGGAAGGTTCATCGTGAGGTGCGGACTGCGGAGGCAGTAGGTAAAGAACATCTACAATGTACACAGGAGATAGGAGGAAGGTTCATCGTGAGGTGCGGACTGAGGAGGCAGTAGGTAAACAACATGTACAATGTACACAGGAGATAGGAGGAAGGTTCATCGTGAGGTGCGGACTGCGGAGGCAGTAGGTAAAGAACATCTACACTGTACACAGGAGATAGGAGGAAGGTTCATCGTGAGGTGCGGACTGAGGAGGCAGTAGGTAAACAACATGTACAATGTACACAGGAGATAGGAGGAAGGTTCATCGTGAGGTGCGGACTGCGGAGGCAGTAGGTAAAGAACATCTACAATGTACACAGGAGATAGGAGGAAGGTTCATCGTGAGGTGCGGACTGAGGAGGAAGTAGGTAAACAACATGTACAATGTACACAGGAGATAGGAGGAAGGTTCATCGTGAGGTGCGGACTGCGGAGGCAGTAGGTAAAGAACATCTACAATGTACACAGGAGTTAGGAGGAAGGTTCATCGTGAGGTGCGGACTGCGGAGGCAGTAGGTAAAGAACATCTACAATGTACACAGGAGATAGGAGGAAGGTTCATCGTGAGGTGCGGACTGCGGAGGCAGTAGGTAAACAACATGTACAATGTACACAGGAGATAGGAGGAAGGTTCATCGTGAGGTGCGGACTGCGGAGGCAGTAGCTAAAGAACATCTACAATGTACACAGGAGTTAGGAGGAAGGTTCATCGTGAGGTGCGGACTGCGGAGGCAGTAGGTAAAGAACATCTACAATGTACAAAGGAGATAGGAGGAAGGTTCATCGTGAGGTGCGGACTGCGGAGGCAGTAGGTAAACAACATGTACAATGTACACAGGAGATAGGAGGAAGGTTCATCGTGAGGTGCGGACTGCGGAGGCAGTAGGTAAAGAACATCTACAATGTACAAAGGAGATAGGAGGAAGGTTCATCGTGAGGTGCGGACTGCGGAGGCAGTAGGTAAAGAACATCTACAATGTACAAAGGATATAGGAGGAAGGTTCATCGTGAGGTGCGGACTGCGGAGGCAGTAGGTAAACAACATGTACAATGTACACAGGAGATAGGAGGAAGGTTCATCGTGAGGTGCGGACTGCGGAGGCAGTAGGTAAACAACATGTACAATGTACACAGGAGATAGGAGGAAGGTTCATCGTGAGGTGCGGACTGCGGAGGCAGTAGGTAAAGAACATCTACAATGTACAAAGGAGATAGGAGGAAGGTTCATCGTGAGGTGCGGACTGCGGAGGCAGTAGGTAAAGAACATCTACAATGTACAAAGGATATAGGAGGAAGGTTCATCGTGAGGTGCGGACTGCGGAGGCAGTAGGTAAACAACATGTACAATGTACACAGGAGATAGGAGGAAGGTTCATCGTGAGGTGCGGACTGCGGAGGCAGTAGGTAAAGAACATCTACAATGTACAAAGGATATAGGAGGAAGGTTCATCGTGAGGTGCGGACTGCGGAGGCAGTAGGTAAACAACATGTACAATGTACACAGGAGATAGGAGGAAGGTTCATCGTGAGGTGCGGACTGCGGAGGCAGTAGGTAAAGAACACACTTCAAGAACACGTGACACGCGTTTATTTTATGACAAAACAGCACAGGGCGTTACAATGCCCCAATAATTTTGGATACAATAATACTATAAAGTTGGAATCATATTATATTGCTATACTATATGGCTACGTGGTACGTTACATCTAATACCTACATGTGCACACAGACCGACGCGCTAGACGCGTTGGACACCGAGCCGCGATATTCACTAATCATTACGCTCGTGCTCGTACTTCACTCACTATACTTACAAGTTACACACGGACTCTAGGCCGATTCAACAACTAACGAAGCCGTTACTATTTCACTTATTAGTTTATAACTAGTAGTAAAAGAGAGTGAATTCGCGAAATGTCGGTTCAAAGTGGCAGTTATACTATTTGTATGAAGAGATGCGCAATACGCACTAAATCCGAACTTTGTTCCGTCTCTTCCGAGAATATAACAATCACATGTTCAGATCACAATCTCGGTGTCAGATCGAATTCGGATGTGGTGCGTAAACTATCATAAGTTTAGGAATGGCGTTTAGGAATACCTTAAGAGTTAGACGTCGTATTAGATGTATTACATAGTTGGTGAAAACTGCCATCAGTCGCGTGAACGTTAGTAACTGTGACATCATGTGTGTGACACGTCACATGTTGCAGCATTGTGCTGACAATACTAGATACTCGGTACTATGACGAAGTTATCATGTGCTTAAATACAATAGCGATGTGAAATATGACAATGTAAATAAAAGCAGAAGACTCGGCACGGATGTACTTCAGCCTTGCATGATAAGGTGCACGAAGTTCTCGTAGTTGATGTTGCCCTGCGAGTCCTCCTGCCCCTGCAGTAACTGTTCCACCTGCAGACACACAAACACACGGTTTCAATACGAGTATACTCAGCATCAACTCAACACACAATAGCAATACTAGAATTTTACATTCGTTAATTAGGTTGTAAGCCTTTATATGTATAGCCAATAAGTATCTGTCTGTGGTATTATAGCTTCTAATAAGTTGATCAAATCATAATTTTTTAAATGGAAGCTGGTTTAATAGTTCTTAGGTATGTATATTAAGCGAAAGTGGGAAACTAATCGTATTAAGTCTGTGTAACCACAAAATAAAAGTCCATTTCACAAAATATAAAGCCGGTTCCACAAGAGTGCTATACACGAGTATGGGGATCAAAACTGAGTGAAACCCGCATAGTTGAGGAACGTTATCCATCCAAAATAATAAAAATGAGTTTCACAGTTATTTACAAATTACAGATATTTTTGTAATGAATGTCAGGGGGTTTTTAACAGTTAGATTATTGATAATTTGAGTAAAACGATAATGATAGACAGGACAGTAACAATATTTATAATGAATACCTCATCGTCGCTGAGTTTCTCTCCCAGAGTGGAAAGAAGATGTCGCAGTTCAGCGGAGGATATGAATCCGTTGCCATCCTTATCGAAGTGGCGCAATCCTTCGATGAAGTCGTTGGCGGTGTCGCCGCTGCGTGCCTTCGATATTGCCTGTTTCGACAATATCAATATTAACACACATACCATATAACAAGTGTAATAGATTAGCCACGGTGTAGATACTTTTATCTACAGCATGAATGAAGCCGGTCCGACCGGGACGGTACCACTGTCAAAACTGACGTGAAATGGCAGCTTGCTGTTGCGTGTCGTACAGTGAGTGAGAATTCTGGAGGCCCAAATTCTTTTCCCTTTCCTTAAAGGTCGGCTACGAATTCAACATTTTCTGTTATCCTGGGCGTCATACGGACAGTGAGTCACCTAACATCAGGTGACCGTGTTTTTCGTTTCCCGGCCTTTGCTATAAATAATATACTTACATGTAGTTCAAAAAGGGTTAAAAAACAAAAAACACGATTTTATCGTAATTTTCATTTGTTACGATATAAAATATTATGCAATATGTTACGCGATTTACCTTGCCAATATTTTAACTTGATTGTAAACGCAAGCATACATTTTTTATGTACGACATGATGGATGACATGCTTGGCAGTTATTAGTAACTCTCACTTCTCACTTCTTCTATATTCAATGATTAGATAATATAGAGAATAGAGCGCGTTATCTAAATTAATTAACAGTAAGTACATAGCCAACATGACATGACAATATTATTGTTATACTTCTAACAAATAACATTCTTGTAATAGATTTGTGGTTAACATTTTTAAGGTAAATTCCTAATGGCATCGATCATTTATTTAACTGATAAGTCTCGTAAACTACACCTGTTGGTTTAATTCTATACATACATACATACATACATGGAACATATAACTGTTGACAATAAATTAACATTGTTGTTAATCGAGTAATCAATAGATTACGTTCTATAACTACATTTTTAATAGCATTTAATGAGCCAAGCAAGACCTGGCATGACCCTACCTAAAGTGAGCCATAAACAATCCTGCATGCATGACGCGCGGCCACAACACCAGAGATGTTACCGTTTTGATTCTCGCGGGTGGAGATAGTGATTTGAACCTTATTGTCATACCCTGAATGAAGTCAAGCTGTTGTGCGACGTCCCCACTACTGAATCATGATTTAAAAGTTAGTTTGCTATTGACTAGAACCATCTTATTTCGATGACTAGAACTCCCAAATGGCATATTTAACCTACTTCAGTCAAAGTGATAAGCATAACTATTTAAGGTATATACTGAACACATAGTATTTTATTACATGTGTATTTAATATAATATATTAACATTAATTCTAAACATCAAGATGTATTTGGTTAAGTCACACCACTCCTTTATGTTATTCATGTCACTCTGAACTAAACCAATATGTGCACTACTGTTCATTACTCTGTGAAGTTTAAGGTCATTCCCAATTTCTTTATATTATTTCACAAACGTGTTTTTGTGAGAATGCCATAACTTTTAATTCAATTCTTGATCAAATTTTATGATTCAAACACCATTATAAAGCTTATGTTTCCTGCTATTGACAAATGTTTTAATAGTCCCATAGGTCAACAGATATAAACTGACCACTATTGGTGCAAAGTATTTGTACGGGTCACCCAGTATTTTATATTTGTAATGTTTTAAATGCAGGATAACATTGATAAATAAAGACAAGACCCCTGAGAACATGTACACAGCATATGTTTCCGATTTAAAACCATTAAGTTATTACTACATGTTCTCTGTTTTTAAGATAAGAACAAAACTAATTCAGAAACAATCTATGAGAAGCAATTAGTTCAAGCTTCTCTATTAACAAGAAATGACTAACCTTGTCTAAAATCAGTATACAGTGCATCAAATTAATGTCCCTTATCTACCTCTTGAGACAATTCAGATATAAGACCCGCTATCTAGGGTAAACTAATCTTGGTTTCTACAAAACAAGTTAATAATTCCTTGCTTGTAGGAGGTAACTAAAATGACGAGAGATAATTGAACATACAAGAGCTTTAAACAATTTTATGAAACAAGATAAAATAGAAATGGGTCTGTAAGTTTTTAGTGTTGCTTACAATATAAATTTAATTTCCTTATTTGCCATCAGATTCTGGTATACCTTTAATATTATAACTAAATATAATGTTTGGTAACTTTAATGTACTGGGAGAATAATGATGTTTAGAGTATATTATTGGTTAAATCATATTGACATACACACAAATTAGGTTAGCTTCATACGCTTGACCACATAAATTGTTACCCTTCTTTTGGTTTTATCAATAATTTGCAGTAATTATCATTAGGTATTAATAAACCGTTAATAGGTAGATGGAGAAATATATCTAAATACATCTGGTTTATGGATTATTCACTTAGTACATGTTCTGAATACACACAGGCATAGGCCATAGAGCATGTTAAATGGTTTCCTACAATTTACTTACTTGGTAGATGGGCAAGAACACTTCAAAGGATATCCTCTCATCAGGCTTCAAGTGCAGCGTGCACTTCTTAACATCAGACTCTGTGGGGTTCTGTCCGAGAGCGCGCAGAGCGTCACCGATCTGCGCCACATGGATCTTACCGTCGCCGCGGGAGTCGAAAAGCTGGAACGCCTCCTGAAACTCTAAACGCACAGGGTACACTGCAGACATAATGAATATGCACAATGTGCAGGGGCGCGCGCATGCTTACCTACCTTCCACTGAGGTGAGCCTCAGCTTGGTCGGCGGCTCAAACATGAACATTATGTGAGAGACGACGATGCACTGTGGCCGGCGGCGTACTCGTCGACCTGCCACCTGGTTTGTTTAAAATAACTGCCATATAAGGTAAGTAGGGCGCTCGGCTCGACGGCCGGCGCTCTCGCTGGCCGGTGTGTACGTTGATGACATGAGTCACGACTCACGGCCGCGCCCTAGCGGTCGCGGTCGCTATCGCTCGCCTGCCTCGCTCATCACAGCTGCGTAGTGAGCGCTCGTCGTGGTCTGCATTCGTTAGTCCTTATACATATTACATTCTAGCATTCACCTCCCGACCTTACTTTAATGTTAATTAATGCTAATTACAAATTAACAACAATGACACTAACCCGCCAGTTGATCCTCAGAATAGCCCGCCTGAAACAAAAACAGATTATTTTGCTAATGCACAAATAGGTTACAAAGCTTTACAAAGTCAATTTATAATTTTTTTACCATGTCTTCGAAGCAGGAAGTTTAAGTTTAAAAATTAAGCGAACTCGCACACAACTAGTTTTGTTGACTTGTTAAAAGATGACACAAACTGATGACGTTTGTAATCAGACTCAAATTAGTTACGTTTCTATACTTTACTAATTACATTATTAACATCTTTAGAATATTCTACCGCGACGGCATTGGTTTTGTTGATTGTATAAAAAGGATAGAACATATTTGCAAATATACAAGATTTTTTTATAAATTATTTTATGGCTCTTAATACTTGTCTTTTGAGCCCGTTTTAGAAATCTTTTTATATTCCTTTATTTTCCAAGAACAATGAAACACGGGTGTGGTCGATTTCAAGCTTAGACCACTCTTGATCAAAAATCGCTTATATTCACATAAATTGTTTCCATAAACTATTCATCATAGATCAGGCCGCTATTCCACTATCATAAAAAAAAAACCTACTTTTATAGCTCAATTGTGTATTTAGCAACACAAACTACATATTTTCTATGATCATATTTCTATAGTCCTATTTCACAGCATGCTGTGACATAACGGAAACGCCCCTGCGCGGTGCCGCCTTGCGGCCCGTTCTCTCAGAAAGCGGCTCAGAAGTCCTCGGCGTCAACGGCAGCGATGAGCCCAACCACCGTGCTGCCTTCCATCTTGGGGTCGCACGTACGAGAGTACGAATGGGCGCTACGACAGCCGTGATCCCTGATGGCCCCAATTTGTCGCCTCTTACGACAGGCAGGGAATACCGTGGTGGAATTCTCCAAATGCCCCCATTCCACAGGGCGGGAGACGCTGGTCAGCCATCCACCCGGTGCCTCCTACGATCCCGCTCAGCGCTCTGCGCTCTATTTTCGTGCGATTACACACTCACAAATGGAGGTCATCGGTCGCCAGGACCACCGACTGCAGACAATGGCACGACCGGCATCGAGAGGTCTCCTACAACGACTGCTCTTAGAGCGCTGCGTTCTTCGTCCCAGGTTGGACACTCCTCCGGAGTGTGCTGAGCCGTGTCCTCGCGGCAGTTGGCACAATGGTGGCACACGGTGGAGTCCTCTTTTCCGGCGATCCGACATAGGTAGGTACGAGCCGAAACACTCGTGGCCCGTCAGCACCTGTGTCAGCCGGAATGTAGGCGCACCGTGGCGCCTGTCAATCCACACAACGAGGACAGGACGCACTGCCGCGACGGCTCTTATACCGGCACTCGGGCTTTCCAGCCTGGCATGCCACTCCTCTACGGCGGCTCTGCGAAATCTCCAGCAATCTCCCTCGGAACCAATCGTTCTCCATGTTGGGACGCCCCCTACGGCGAAAAGAACGCTGACGAGAGGTGTTGGGCGTCCAATTCCCAAGCGAGAGTACCCGCCAACAGGCAGGCCGCCTCGTGGGAAACCGTGGGGTAGCCCCTGAGGATCCGCTGCGCCACTAAACGCTGCGGGTTCCGCAGTAAGGCCACGCAGCGAGCGTTCAGGGACCCGGGCTAAACGGGACAACCGTAGCTAACCCACTCAATAACCTTAACCCAACCAATATTCGTGTGTATGAGGTCTCAGTCACTGACCAATAATAGAGTCTCAGTTAAATAATGTATTATCTCTATGGTGTTAACAAAAATCTTACCACAGATTATTAAACTAGTATAGTAGCTAATTCTCACATAAATTTTATCAAACCTTTAAAAAAGAAATTTATTAAATTTATAGATAAAAATATTATATAGATATAAATTTATAGATATTTCAATTTATATTTAAATGTACTTTTTGTTTTCAATTTCTGAACGTCATCGGTCTCGTCAGCCAATTTTCATTATTCAGTCGGCCATCATTGATCTCGCTAACCCGAAAATGTCGGAACGAGAAATTGCCGCCGCCACCGTCGAATGCTTACCGGCCGGGTGTAGAAGACGAAACACGGCATATTTTGTTCAATTGCAAATGCATCATGGCAAATTAAAATTTGGGCCTGATCGGTTGTGCTCACAACAATTTTTGTCTGCGAGTCGGCAAACGGGCGAACAGTGAACAGGCGGCAGAAAAAAGAAAGATGGCAAAATGGTGCGGTCCATCGATCTCCAGTAAGGTTAGTATCCATCAACATCTGTTAGACCTTGGAACGGAGATGTAGTGGATATTTGTAATGATTATAAGCGACGATTAACGTCATTACGTTACCGGTGAGTGCGGCGAATCGTTGCTCGTTCGCTTTGTTCGGTCGGCTCCACGTGCCTTCCGCCATTTACAATCGCTACATTGATGGATTTACAAATATTTTGCAATGTTTCCGTTATAAAAACTTGTGATATAACCACGAACTAGCCGTAAGCCGTGTTTTTGATATATTCGGACCGGGGCAGTGCGAGCAGGTGGCGTGGCCGCGCCACCGGCCCGCAAGGTCTGCGAGCGTGAACACGAGGTGATGGTTGCAAGTTGCAGGACACGCCGGCGGCCTGTAGCTACTGATGGCGGAGTTTGTGGAGGGATGGCTGGTGGCGCAGGTGCTGGGCGAGGGAGCTTATGGCGAGTGAGTGTTCTGTTGACATGTACGACCGGTAGCGCCGAACGCTGACACTCTCCAGCTGATTGGGGTAATGGCAGAGGTCAGTGCCTGGCTTATCATCAGTATGTGTTTGTGTGTGAGTGTTGTGTATGGACAGCTGATACATACACTACATCTATTGTCCAGTGGTTCTGATTTGATTTTCACACCTCACCACAAAGCACAATATAAGTCACACTAACATTATTTAAGCTATTGTTGAAATAGTGTTGCACCAAAATATATGAAGCCTTTGTTTGATGTGGTATAGAAGTTTGTTATGACTTATGTTTCAATTGTATTAATGGATACACAAGCACATGCATTGCATACTTGGTAGGGATCTGCCATTGCAGTCTGTCTGCTGTGAATAATGTCACGGCTTGGCAACTCCAGTATAATGTCATTGCCTCAATATACTCTAGTGATCTAGTCAGTCAGGCATCACACAGATTGAATCAAATTATTTATTGAACACATAAAATGTTATATTATTCATCATTTAGATTGAATCAAACTTTTATTTTACCACCAGTTTGGAAGGCTGTTTCACTAGAGGAGAAAAAACAAGATATGAATGTTGCTCTTTTCAAAACTCTTTCTGCCTGGCATTATACTGGATTAGTGCCAGCATCCGCCTTCCTACTAAGACACTTCCACTTTGCTTGATCTTGCTGTTTTCAAAAGTGATCTACAATATTTGCACTACAATTAACAATTTATTTTGAATTAGAGTAGCACAATTTATGCCAATGAGGAACATTATATCAAATTGTGAAACAGGCCTTTAAAATATTTATTAATATAGGGTATACAACATGTTTTTTGTTTTTAGTCGATTCTTAAGTTTGTTTTCATAATTATAATTTGTAATATTGATTGGCAACATTTCAGACCAAAAAAATATGCATTAAAAACATTGTTTTATCTGAACTGTAACAAGCAGCTGTCTTTGATATCTGAATTCGATTGATGTGAAGTAATGGGGATGAAATTGTAACCTACCTCGTGAGACATTTTAGGTTTTTTTTTATTAGCTTATGTGATGAAACAAGCAGGTCGCTTGTCTGATGGTAAGCGCCACACCTGCCCATAAACAGAAGCAACACCACACAGAACTTTGAAGTACAAAGCACTGCATAGCATTAGACTGCGCTCTCCACCCCGAGACAAGATGTTTGTCTCATAATGCCCAGTAATTTCATTGACTTCAATGTCCTTCAAACCACAACACAACAGTGCTTACACAGTGCTGTTTGGCGGCAGAAATAGACAAAGCGGTGGTACCAACCCAGACAGTCTCTCGCATACGAGGGATCTACCACCTAGTAAAGGGTTGTCTTATTTAAAATTGTAGTATTGAGCTTTGTTTCGAAAGATTTTCGATCAGCTTTATGCAGATCCAACAGAGCAATTTCAATATTTTTCAGATTAGCATTATGAGCTCACTTCGTTTCGAACTTAGTTTGTTACTGCGATTTTGGGTAAAGGCAGGCAGGGTCGATGTGTAGCGTGAATGCGGAGCGCGGAGTGACTCTGCATCTGCGTCGGCGGCGGTCGGCGGCCGGCGACGGCGGGAAGGCGCGCGCGGACGCGGAACTGGCTCACGCTGCAATCGGCAAAAAAACGCGTCGCGGTCAACGCAGCCTTGAAAGTTTAACCACCCGAGCTGTGTCGATGTATCGGTGTGTCTCGACTCTCGGTGCGGTGTGGCGGCGGTATGGCGGCGGTGCGGCGGAGGTGGGAGGGTGAGTGAGTGAGTGAGTAAGTAGTTATACAGTGCGGTGACTGGGTGACAGGGTCCGGCTGCTGGTGCACGCTCGCACCGGAGCGGCGGTGGCGCTGAAGGTGGCGCGGGGCGGCGGGGAGGGCGCGAGGGAGGCGGCGCTGCACCGCGCGCTGCGACACCCGCACGTGCTGCGGTGTCTCGGCGAGCGTACCCATCAACAACATCACTACATGTTCCTCGAGTACGCGCAGGGTGGCGAGCTCTTCGACAGGATCGGTGAGTCGCATACACACTACTGATAATATGCATGTTGTTGTATAAATAACTATATGCATGTTGTAATGTGTAGGGGAGGGGTTTTTGTCGACTGGTATAAGATCATTTATTAATTTCAGTCGTTAGGGAGTAAGTTGTGTTATTATTTAAACTTGTATATAATGCCTTAAAAAAAATCTTATGGCAAATCTGAATTAGGCAGACACGAAAACGAAATAAACACAACTTGTATTCGATCGATCGCATTCAAACCTTTCCTTCCCTAATCAGACTACGCGGCCGACATAAAATAATACCTTATTCATTACAAATAGTTTGCCGAACTATCGATTGTATCGATAGCATAAAAATATAGTAATACTATTGACGACTTGAAATTACATCGATATTATACATAGTCGAACCTCTGTACCTCTCTAGTCGTTCCGCTAATAATACTATCGATATTATTTTCGTCCCTGACAAGTTTACTAACGCTGCATTTAAAACTATATTAAGTTGCCGACAACGTGGTTACGGCATCAGGGCAAGTTACCGAGCTATGGACACTCATTTTAAATTAATTTCAAATAAAAAACTCATCTAAATTACCCAATCGTTTATGCAAAACAATGTCATAAGACAAATAAAAAAGTAAAACTTATAACACCGACCCCCCTTTTTCGGAGGTTTAAAATAAATCCCCGGTGTTTACTTGTGTCTATGTCCGCGCTGACATTAGTTTGTGGACCTCATAGACGGATTTGATTGTGATGCGAATACTATTAGTAAAATAAAATTTCAGTAAGTACTTATATGTACTTTTTACATATATTTATCATTTTACCTTTATTACGTTTAGACTTGGGAAGTAAAAAAATATGCTACTAAACTAAAAAAATCTAGTGATGTTTATAATTGATTAATCGATTTCAGTCCTCAAGTCATAATCGACTAATATGTCAAAATGAAACTATTATTAGCATATCCCGGTTTTTGTTTAACTGTACATCAGTCAGCACTGGTCATTATGAATGTACCAGGTCAGTTTTTATACAGTTGATTGATTTATTATTATTATTTAATATGTAGCTGCATTTTAAACAAATAGTACCTAGAAGTGTTTTTTTTTATATACATAGATGATGAGATGATTTGACGCGAACGAAGCTGTAGCCTCTTGATATTTTTTCACTAAATAACGTTTCATCAACTCGAATTGATTTGACAGCGGTGTCAACATCAAAGTTCTGTTAGTTAGATGTTTGATTTGATTAGCCTTTCAGGAACCGGGTGTCGGTCTAGTGAGAAGATTATTAATTCATTACTGAAAAAAATCGCCGCTTGTAACTTAACTCCATGCATATTGTATTTTAATGAAATATGCTATAATATGTAGAAAGCATTGTTATTCAAAATAACGCATGTCAAAGTTTCTTCACATTTGATAACCTGTATGATACCACCCTGCTGGGTTATCAGGTGAATTTAATTATATGGATTTGTATAGCAGTTAATAGTAAAGAAAAAATCTTGGTTATATTCATTTTAATATAATTTATTTATTTTATTAAGATTTTGCATTTGTCAATATATTTATCTTTCTGTCGTAAATTTTAATCTAATCGTATCAGTTTGTAATGGATTATATCGATAGAATTCTCATTTCAATAGATTGTGTAATTATCTTGATGGTAAAAATCAAAATCTAAAATCCATTTAAAGAAATGAGTCGATAAGTCTTAGTATGTCTTCCACAGTACACGCCAGAAATTATACGAATGTATGGTACCTTTTGTCGTTTATTACCAACCTTCATGTCATAATTATGATTACACACAACGTAATATTATTCGGTGTGTACAGGAGATTAAAAATACCGGTAATTGTTGTATATCGCACTGTAGATGACCGTTCGTTTTAAGTTTCCTAGACAAGGTTACGAAAGGATTAGGTCGGTCGCAGACATAAAACAAGAGCAAACAACAAAGGTAAGAAAGGGCATGTGAGCGTTGCAGCGTTTTTTGTGAAAGAATTACCAAAGTTTGGATTTATTTCCGATTTCACCTCCTTAGGGGGGAAATACTTCTTGAAATAACGAGGAGACCTACTCTGGCGGAATTATTCGTGATTCTACATACAAACAAAAAACGCGTTGAATTGAGAACCTGTCTTTTTTGGCGGTAAAAGACTTTTGAGAACTAGTGGTCTCGGTGTGTAACCTTTACTAACGATATGATTATATCGCTTTAGTTTTTGTTTTATAACTTAATTTGCAAGATTTGATATTCAGACATTGACCATACATTGACAGTATAAACAATGAATAAACATCAACATTCATTTTTCACTTTTTGAGAAAAGGATATGATGCGCCTAAATCAACACAATAATCAATAGTCCTTTCCCGAAATAATCGATTATGTGGTTTTTTTTTTTAAAATAGCTTGAATTACGAAACGAGCAGGTCGCTCGCCTGATATTAAGCGTAACGCCTGCCCGTTGTATTGCTTCTGTTTGTAGTTGCTTACGCCAGCGACCAGTTCGTTATTCAAGCTAAATATAATAAAAAAACGCACTCTAGTGGGACACAGTTTTGGTGACACAGGATTTCGTACTAATAGAACCCGATAGCAATTCTTAGTTTATTCCTGTGTTCTGTGGTCGCAGAGCCGGACGTGGGCATGCCGGAAGGCGCGGCGCGTCGCTACTGGCGACAGACTCTCGCCGGTGTCGAGTACCTGCACGCGCGCGGCGTCGCTCATCGTGACATCAAGCCTGAGAACCTGCTGCTCGATCATCACGACGACATCAAGATATCCGACTTCGGCATGGCGACGGTGTTCCGTCACGGCGCGCGCGAGCGAGTGTTGTCTCGCGTGTGCGGCACGTTGCCGTACGCGGCGCCCGAGGTGCTGCGCGCGCCGGACCATCCGTACCGCGCGCCACCCGCAGACTTGTGGGCCGCCGCGCTCGTGCTGCTCGCCATGCTCGCCGGCGGTGAGTCTCGCCATCTCTCACTGCATCATCTGCACTAACCTTACGCATGACGCGCCATGACAACGGTGCCCAACGGTGACAACAGTACCGTCGCGGCTCGTCTCTTTGGTATCCTAGCTGTAGGCGTACCGTGAGCCCTAAAGTTATGGTACCGAAGTTACGAGTCGCGTCGCACGCATCGGCACACTTCGGTCGCGTTCCCGATCGGTAAGTGTTGATTCGTATCATCGATATATATTATGATATATCATTAAGCCGGTTGTTTGGTTTGGTCGTGCAGAGCTGCCGTGGGAGCGCGCGGCGCAGGATGACGCGCGCTACTCGGCGTGGTGTACATGGCAAGAGCGCGCTGGGTCGATGTCCGCGACGCCGCCAGGTCCGTGGCGCAAGCTGTCTCGCGGCGCTCGCGCTCTGCTCCGCGCTGCGCTGCGTCCGTCGGCGGCGGCGCGACCGTCGCTGGCCGCGCTGCTGAGTCACGCGTGGACGCAGGACGATCCCAGTGCAGGTCGGTCTCACCACCTCACTGCTATTGGTTTCAGTGCTGTTGTTGTCCAGTAGTGTACTAATATGCCACGCGGCGTGTCCGCCTCAGGTACTAGGTGACTCTGAGTGGAGTCGATCTCAGAGCCGCCTCGTGCCTCAGTGCGGAGCGCGGCGCTTGCGAGTCGGGACGGGACGGGACGGAACGGAACGAGACGAGATGAAGCTAGAAGACTAATCGACCAGACGCTGATGCAAAGACGAGCGCGATGCGACGCTTTGGCGATTTAGCTCCGTGACGTAAAGCAAACTCATAAAGCTAGATTACCAAAGCATCGCGTCCCTCTGGACATCGATGGAGAACTGCAAGGAAACAGCAAACGCGTTATTTCATGTCAATATGCAGTTAATGCATTTTGACAGCCTCCGTGGCGCAGCGGGCGAATAGCCGGTTGCGAAGCGCGAGGCCGTGGGTTCGATTCGCGCACCTAGACAAATGTTTGTCTGATTCTCAAATATTTGTCTTGGGTCTAGGTGTTGTGGGACCGCAAGTCCCTCGTAGTTCTTGATACCCACGATACAGGTTTACCTAGTGTGGGGTCAGGACTATGTGTGTGACTGTTGGGTGTATTTATTATTTATTTATTTATTTATTATAACGAGTGGTCGCCTAGTGTTCGTAATTGCAAATGCATTGTCCTATTTATACAATATTTAACAATAACCCTGTTGGGAGTTTTAACAGTGATATCAGAATCTATATTCAAACTTAATGAAATAACTCGCATACGAAAATGAGACTATAAAAATAATCATATTAATTTTTTATACTTTAATTATTTTATTGTTTGTAAACCGTATTTGAATTGATTACCTCTGCAAGAGAGATGACTCGGAGCCAAAGTGAGATAACAAGTAGCGGCGTCTAAGTAAATCAAACGCGCCGCGTGCGTGCCCGACTTGGTCAATACAAGTCAGCTGTTCCTCACATTTCAGATGTTTTTTTTTTATATGTTCATTTTTCTAAGCTGCCCTGTGTAAGGATAATATCTCGCTTCTGTTTATTATTTTTTAATTTAACTATATATATTAAGCTGTCTTTAAGTCTATCTTCACGACCTAGAAAGGGCCAACAGGGTATAGGTATTTTGCAAACTGTATAAATAGCATTCGGCACTCCTCTGTAAAAAATTTAACGATGTTAAATCTTTCAATACCCCGTGTGCGCAATATGCTTAAAGAGGAGTCCGAAGTTTTCTCTTGACATGATAATATATAGAAGATGTATATATATATATTTGGTATTTGTTGTTTCTAAAATGTTTTATTTCCGTTTGTTCCTCGCAGTACCTCCCGTTCAGTCTCACTGGTCACCACCAGGGGCACCAGTAGTTCCGCGCAGTATATTTCTTTTGTATATATAACCGCGCGTAACTTTTTCTTTTTGTATTCCATAGGCTATAGATAGCTCAAAGTTAGTCCACAGTCTTGTACTCCCACTTTGGCGTTAAAGTTTCCCATAACAACAGTATAGTGGTGTTAATCATAGCCTTAATAATGTCATCATAGACAACCTCGACCGAATCGGAGTCTCTCAACATGGCAGCATCGTACATGTAACTAGTGTAGTCTAGCAGACGGAACCCGATTCCAAATCAAACCGAAAGAAAATTAATGGGGTCGGTCCACTTGCAACTAAACTTAATACGGGTATTTAACTTAGGCTTTCAGCTCATAATGTAGTCTGTTAAACCGAAGTAGAGTTTACTTTGTTTATAGTTTTAATTTTGTTCTCTATTCTCAATCTTGTTTTGATATTTTTAGTGCATTTTTAAATTGACTTTTTTGCAGTCTGGTTTTAGTTTATTTTATTATTTATTTTTAAATATAAATCCATACTAATATATCATTGCGAAAGTATCTCTGTCTTTTAAAATACTGGCCCGATTTTCAGGTACGAAGAATGCTTGAATCCTAAGAAAGGCTATCTTTTGTCTCAAAAAAAACCTGACGGGGGTGAAATAAGGGGATAAAAGTTTATATGGAGAACTTGTTTTATATTTCTCAAGTTATGGATATAAAAACTCATATTTTGTCGATAGCAAATAATATTTATTTAAAAAAAAAAAAAACACCCATCTAATTCATACTTCCGTACAAATATTATAAATCTAAAAATGAGGTTAGAATCAATACAAGAATTTAAAAAAGTGGCCGTCATTTTGCATTTTCTTGTTTAAAGGCTGATTGGCTTCAAAATCTATATTTGGAACGCCCCGTAGTCAAAAATGGTTGATTCAATACTAGAATGAAAAAGGTAATACCAGTTTGTTTTTCTTTGTTTTAAAGCCGATTGACTGCAAAATCGATATTTGAGACGCCCCGTAGTCACAAATCATAGATCAGATGTTAGAATAGATAAAAGTGCAAGGGGACCGCTTCACCAGGAGTAAGTTATCTGAAGATATTTTTATAGCAGAATTATAACCATGTCAAGGTATCGTAACAAGATTGAGAATTAAGAATACCATTTAGGAATTTCCAGCTAATTTTAGAAATACTGCCTAAGTACGTAACAAAGACTGACGTCCAAATACTGAAACACTACTCAGCTTACCAACTTATCTGAAGATTACATCAATTTAATATGCCAGTAAATTTACTCTGGGAACTGCTAAGCAGTAAAAACGGGACGCAGGTATGTGTTTGTACTTGTGTTGAAGATTCATAAAGGCAATGGGCTTGCGATTGAATAATGTTTAGTTGGTAATGCGTATTAATGCTAACTGTGCTGCAACACGATGGTATAAAGCGATGTACTGTCGGTTGTTCTGCGTGAAATGTATCTCTGATGACACTTTGGTAACTGCCTGTGGCAAAATATCGAAGGGCTATCAGTAAGTGTTGCTCCATTTCGTCACTGACTGGCTGGATGTTGTCCTAAATGAGGGAACATAAATGCAAAACTCTTCCTTTATTGAGCCGGAACCTCATTTAAAATTCGATAAAATTTTTGAAATGCATTAATATTTTTTTGACATGCTCGAGTGGAAGCAAATTCTTCTTCGAACAGTGAGGGTAGTGAGGGTAATTACGGTATAAACATTTGTCAGTACAACAAAGTGAATGTAACCACTACGTTTTACCTACATTTTTTTTTATGTCATGCTGGCAAACGAGCAAGTTGGTCACCTGATGTAAGTGATCTCCATCGCCCATGTACGCCCACAATACTAAAAGAATTATGGGCGCGTTGCCGACCTTAAAGGAAAGGGATAATTAAGGGATTGGGAAGGGGAGGGGGATTTAGGCCTCCGGATATCTTACTCACCGTACGAAACGCAGCAGCAAGCTGCTACTTTACGTCTGTTTTCTGTGAGACAGTGGTAACGACCCGGGCGAGCCGGTCCATTCATGCTATAGACAAAAGTGTCTACAGCGAGGCTCTACCACTCTAAAATACCTATTGATTACTTATATAAGATAGATCGCAAGCACTCGAATAAAACCGATACTATTTAGATTCAAGGCATTAAAGAGATGTCAAACTCTGTAAATAGTTTTTGCGAATGAGTGTGTCATTCATTGAACGGATCTTCAAATAGAGCGTCTAAATTTTTTAGTCATGATTTAATTTACCATTTTGAAGGATAATATTGTCTAACAAATATTTAATTAGGATTAGAGTTCATCTATAAAAATAAAGATGAATTGTATAGAATTAAAAATTAATATTATTTAGAATAAAATGTATAATATGATCCCTTAGTATACTATCCCACTGCTGGACACGGAAGTCTTGTACTATTGTGAGGATATCGGCCTTAGTTTCTATAACTAATATTTATATTGCTGTTGATGGTGGCACTATATAACGGAATAATTAAGTTGCAAAATAATATCGATATTTCGGGTAAGAACAATCAATAGGACCTAGCGCGAGTGATGTCATCCACAGAAGATGATATAAGAAAGTCTCTGCGTGAAACTGTACTGAAAGGAAAATAAATTCCGCGGGTATATTCAGGGTACTGTGTGACGGTAATAAATTCAGGGTACTGTGTGACGGTACCAACTGCGAGGAACAAACGTTTATCTCAACTGTAAAAAATATATCTGAAACAGTTGAACAAGTACTAAGTTGTGAGTTTATGTATCGGACTGCGAACGTCTGTTTAGTCGTGGGATGTCAGTTGTCAGTAAGTTGTTTTGTCCGCGGGTGCAGACGCAGAGGGTTCGACGCGTGAGTGGCGCTCGCAGCCCGCGGCCGCAGCTGACGCGCGTCATCTGTCCCCGGACCTGACGCTCGCTGACATGGACGCGCTACTGACGCACTCGCAGCCCGCCCGCGACACCGACCTGCTGCTCGCGTCACAGCCGCCGCCCGGGCCCGCGCCCGCACTCGACGCACTCACCGCGAGACTACTGCGCCGACTGACGCGCATGTGGCTGCGCACCGACGAGACCGCCGCGCTGCGGGCGTTGTGTGACGCGCTACAAGCTCGCGGACACACGTGGCGCCGCCTGCACCCGCGCATGCTCGCCATAGAGTGTGGCGAGGAGGTGCGCATGCGTGCGTGGGTGATGCGGTGTAATGGTGGGGATGGTGGATGTGAAGCACGATCTCTGTTAGAGTTCCGTCGGTGTCGCGGTTGTGGGTTACAGTTCAAGCGTCGGTTCCTGGAGCTGCGCTCGGCTCTGGCGGCGCTGGTGTGCGAGGCTCCGGCGCACGGCGAGCTGGTCGCGGCGCCGCTCGCGGAGCCGCTGCTCGACAACAACCAACCTCTTTGTGTATGATGCTTGTCACCGCAGTGTACGTGTAATCGCGAGTTGAACAATTACTATTTAATGAACTAACTATTCGAGTTACACTTTGAATATGATGTAACAAAAACAGACTGACTGCTACGATTTAAGATGACTTGAAGATGAAATAAACAGAACATATTGCAGATCACGTTGAAATTGTCATGTGTTGGATACAATAAAGTGGTGTGTGTTTGTGTGTGTATATGCATGCATGTGTATGGATATGCAAGATCGAAGTTAAAAACAACAACATGTAGAACAATAGATGCTAAGTTTATGGCGATTTTTATTGACTGAAATGATGTAAAGCGTACCGCCTATAAAGAAGATAAGCCAGGTGCTCGAATTAGGATTTCATAAAACTATTAAGATTCGCACAGTTTGTACTTCCATAACTGATCATAGAATATACCAACTGATCAATTCTTCAGCTTGAGACGTATGTGCCTTAGTTCGCTCCAGACTATGTTACATTCTATTAAACGCTATGTTACATTCTCTATTTTTCGTATGAGATAATAAAAATATGTGATTGTCGTACATATTAGACATCGACGTTTGTTGCTGAGTGAGTCTTGATTGACTGTTAAACGCTGCATTAATGACATACCAGAGATAAATACTAGGTTTTTCAGTAAATAAAATGTTTTAAATAATTAATTACTGTTTTTTGCTTACTAACCCAATCTTATAGTGATTTAGGAAATGAAAAACAATCGTTCTGTTAAAATGATTTATTATAAAAGTGCCAACCGCGAGTGATCCTAATGCGACCGTGGTCTATATATGGACTTTAAAACAAGGAACTGCGCGACAAGTGTCTACTAATGTCCATTCAGAGTTCGGACACATCAGTCACCTCACTCATCGCACACTTGTCTTGACATTTACCTTATTTACACATTGGACGTCTCTACATTCGCTCTCGTATATCTCGTATGAGATTGATAGACGTATGAGAGCGACGCGTGTCTTTGATACGATGTATTGTAAGGCTACAGCTGGTATATTTCTTTCTGTCCCATGATATGATAGCGTGGCAATCGCCATACCGGGTACAATTCCACACTTCGGGTTGATACTAAGCATTTCGCCCAGGCAGTGACGAATACTGTATTATATCTTTTATTCTTACGGTAAGTACCTAGTTTTGGCTCAACAATGATGCTCGAGGCTTGTATCTATTAATTGTTGTTTTATTGCGAACTAGCTTTAGCTCGCGGCTCCGCTGTATGTCCTGTCCCTCGGAGAAGTACAACTAGAATAAAAAGCATCCTAATCCAGGTCATGGTCTACCCTTGTGCTAAATTTCATCCAAATTCGCTCAGGCGTTAAGGCGTGATTGATTACCAAAAATCCAAACTTCACATTTATAATAGTAGGACATGGCTACATTTTAGGCCGGAAAAACTCCGCGCGCCGGGGCCGCAAGCAAATGTCAAAAAATAAATTTAAAAAAAAGAATAAATGTCACAAATGACACGTCAAAACTACACTATTATTACCAAAGCTATAATAATTTCGTATTAAAAAAATTATAATAAAATACCAAAACTACCTGTTATAATAAAAAACCTATATGTTTACCAACACACCAACTCCAGTGTATCTGCGTATAAAAACTAGCACGGGCAACAGATACAATACAACTTGTAACCCGTTCAGGCGCGGCCTACAAAGAGCAGATAATAGTGTGAAAGCTACCCAAATACTTTATATTTTGGCACTGTGTCGCATGCGTCATGACTCATCACGTCTGCCTCTCGGCTACGCTAGTACAATACCTACTAGTGGTCCGTGTAGCCCGCGCTTTATATAACACCACGGCTCCGCCCGCGTGAATGACCTTTTCCAGGATAAATTTAGGTCCTATATTATGGTCTACCTGTGTGCCAAATTTCATCATAAACCGTTCACCAACAGGTGATTAACTAACAAACGTCCAAACTTTCACATTTATACTAATAGAATTATTTGCACGATCAAGTGTTTATATAGGGGAAAATGTTGCCATAGGTAAGTAAGGTTAAACGCAGTATACGTCCTGTATGGCTTCGAGATGGTGACACGGTTACAGTAACACACGGGTCGCAATAAATATCATCGGTTAGTCACAGTGACGCGCTTCACAACCGCATACCAGCTACCCCACCGCGCGAAATTACACAAAACTTAAAAAATACCTAAAACTCGCGTGATTCGACTCCGTAGAAAAAGGTAAGGCGCGTGATACGCGGCCGCGGTCCCACTAATACTAAATACACCTACCAAATACAACTACCACTGACTTACTTTGACAATATTTGTATACTTACACAAGCCCTAAAACAATGTTTGGCGTTAGTTCACGCGCGTCCACTCAAATATTTATAAGCTAACTTTACAACATACAAATAATCACGTAAACCGCGGCGTTGCGTGTACGTGACGTGTACGTGACGTGAGACTGCGCGAGTGGCTCGTCGGCCGTCGAGTCGGTGCATCCGCTCACTTGCAGACTGCACTTTCTGAGATTTGGTTCCGCCGATCCATATCCTACAAAGTTTTCGCCTTTTCTAATAATTCGTTGATGAATTTCTGAAACAAGCAACGTTTAATACAAAGTGAGTAAGGGTTATGAAGTTTATTATCAACAAAGACTGGTCGTCACTTATGTAATAACATAATTTTACATAAGAATAATGTGATAAGCATTCGTCAAGAGAATTCGTAAGAGTAATTAATTAAATTATTTAATTCAAATGCCATATGCCGTGCATATTTTTTATCTTTTAATTGACGGGGCGGCGTAGACAGAGAAGATCGTCTATCTTCATCCTTTTTTTTATGGCATAAGTCGGCAAACGAGAAGTGGATCACCTGATGGTAAGTGATCACCGCCCATATACGCCTACAATACCAAAAGAATCATGGGTGCGTTGCCTACCTTAAAAGAAAGGGATAATTAAGGGATTGGGAAAGGTAAGGGTTTGGGCTTCCGGATATCTCACTCACCGCACGAAATGCAGCAGCAAGCTGCTACTTTACGCCGTTTTATTTGTCTATCAAATTAGAATGTTTGCTTATTGCAGTTCACGCACGACCACGAAATTTGAGTTGAATTATGACGTAATTACGCTTCGCCCACGTTAACGGCATTTTCCGGTATAAATAAATAAATACACCCAACAGTCACACACATAGTCGCGACCCCACACTAGGTTAACCTGTATCGTGGGTATCAGGAACTACGGGGGACTTGCGTTTGGTATAAAAGTACCCTATATCCTAATTCAGGTCATGTTACCTGTGTGCTAAATTTCATCCAAAATTTGTTCAACCGTTACGACGTGATAGACTAAGTCAAACTTTCACATTTATAATAGTAGGATTAACCTTTGAGGTGACAGTAAAAAACTGATCTATTAGCGTAACAGGTGAGTAATAGATAATTAAATGAAACATCATCGCAGTTATAACGTCGTATCTTGCACGCTTAATGTTGTGCACAATACAAACGATGGGTCTAAATCGCCGTTCCTGCTAGTTTGTAGCGAATTAGCAATAGGTACAGACACAAGTCTCAATTTTCTCTCTTTGCAAAAGTATACAACTTAGCGACTGCATACTGTTTACTGCAAGTCTTACCCCCGTATTCATAAACGTTACTATGAGACCTCATAGTGAGCGCAAACTCATAATGGTTCCCTAAACGTCGTTGGTTAGTTTTTGGCGTTAAATAAACAGACCAATAATGTAGACAGAAATCTAAACTTAGCAAAGAGCTCGCATGGGTTTGTGAATAAGGGCCTTAGTTTTGTTTGATGCATGTTGACAACGCGTTTAGATAAACAGAGATCTTCAATAAGGCGAGTGGGGCGTGTCGTGAGTGTTTGTGTATGTTTATCACCCAAGCACTGCAGCAATGCCTTTCCACAACACCTGTAATGATGACAGACAGTGCAAAATACTTACATGTACATCTTTTTGAGGTTTTTTGGCATCCGCTAGTAACGTCTGAAAAATAAAACGCATAAGTGGTGGCGTTGACTGTAGAATATGGAGCACTGTGACTGCGGCGGTGCGGTAAAACGGTGCGGTGAGCCACGAGCCTTTTATACAGCCTGGCTCGGAACAGACGGAACAGTTCAGCTCAGCTCTCGTTATGACTTGTGGCCCATGTTCTGTGTAATGGCTTGCCTATGGATGCCGAGCCACGTCTACAAGAACTGTTCGGCTCGTGTGGACGAGCGCTTTAATGGGTCATTTAACTGCACCTTTAGAAAGAGTAAATAATACCGACGACTTCCTCTTGCAATAGACAAATAAAAGTAGTATAAATTATAGTGCAATATAGATAGTTTACATGTTAAGTATAACTGTCGGAACTGTCTGCGCGCTGCGTTATTTATGTAAACTAAATGTAGTGGGTGTAGCCACTAACCGGTGAAACTCACAACCGAGAATACAAAAACGTTTGGAACGGTATAACTCCTTAGAGCGTTGTACAAATAAAGCAATAATCCGCATGAAAACACAGGCATGCAGTAAATTAATCAATTGAAATTGACCTAAGACCTAGTTAAGATATCCGCAGGTCGAAATCCCCCCTCCCCTTACCAATCCCTTAATTATACCTTTCGTTTAGGCTCGGCAATGCGTCCACGGATCTTCTGGTAAGTATTGTGATTGGTGGGTGTTCATGCGCGGTGGATATTACTTACCATCAGGTGACCTACAGGTGGTGGGTGTCCTACTCGCTCGATTGGCGCTCTCTACTATAAGAAAAAGTCTGGCCATTTCACGAATGTACTAAATTATGAACAGAGATAAATGTCAGGATATCAGGCCGCGGCCGTCACATCGACTCCTGCGATACGATGTCATAACGAGTAGTGTATATACGTACAGTGAGGTGTCGACGACGCATCTCGTCGGTGTCCATGTCCAACAGCTCGTCGATGTCCACCTCCACCTCCTGCGACGACGTGCATCCGACGCTCTCCTTCTGGAAATACCACACACCGGTTACATGTGGAAATTATGCACAATTTAAATTACGATAGGTACAATGTACATAAAAGGGTTATGACAAACGAAATTAGTTTCCCAAAAAATATAAAATACATACATACCTACGCACTCACGCCTGTAATCCCCGAATGGGTAGGCAGAGGTGTAAAAAGTACACCCAAATTTCGCCGAGCGTATCTCCGTCCCACGATGTGATAGGGGCGAGCCTATCGCCCAATACCGAGCACAAATTCTAAACTCCGGGCTGATACTGAACATTTCGTAATAGAAAAACACAATACCACCTTTACCCAACCCGGGTTCGAACCCGAGTGAGATCGAATCGTTAGTGCGTAACGCGTACGCATTACAACTGCGCCACCAGGCAGTCAAAATTATATTAAAAAAGAAACTTATTTTTTTGGAAAGGTAAAAATCACAAGGCGGCGGGTGAGGCAGGATCATTGAGAGCATCCACGTTAGAGCAACTAACCGGTATATCGTATAATTTCTGCAGCTCGTCGTAGAGCCACATCTCGACGGCGAGACGCTTGCGGATCAGCGCCATCTGGTGAGTGCCGTACTTCGCCGTCAGGAACTTCTCCCGCCTCTCCTTCACCTAGCACAATATATAGCAATTTTAATTTTACAATACAATTTCATCAAAAGCCGTTCAGCCGTTCAAAGCGGTTCCATTAAAGTAACCACCCATGCTATTGATGCATCTTTGCCAGCACGGTGGCAGTTTATCGATGCCCTTCTTGAAGAAATCTACTGAAACTCTTAAAAGGCATTTTTACTACTGTATTTCTGCTATTTGGGAACAGATAACGTTGACAGTAAGCCATAGGCCGAATTGGTATGAAATTTTGTTTAAATGCATGTGGAAGCAATGGAACACCAACTAATATATGGTAACTGATAGATGGCTTAACAACCCCATCAATTGGTAATCCAAAAATCTAGCTGGTGCCATAATTAAATATAAAAAATATATACCAATAATAATAATAATCGTTTATTTATTTCTCGATACCAAGTGTAACCAAGCGGGCGGAGCCGCGGGCAAAAGCTAGTTAAATATAATAATTCCACTATTTTACATAGGTGGCGTTCAGCTCGGGAACATACTGTATGTAGTTACAGTATAGCGCCTCTGCCCATCCTTTCCCTTTGTATGATGGGCGCGGCGTAACAATATTATGCCAGGTACTAAGGCGCTAGATAGATACTCTAAAAAGTAAGTTTGTAACAAAATGTGCCATGAGATTCCTGTAACCGCTCCTAAGCTTCGAACTCTTGGAAGACCTACCTCTCCCTTGTCGCTAAAGTTAACGTGCAAGCCGGACTTGGCAGGTGAGCGTTCTGTAGGTGAGAGCGCGGGGTGTGTGGAGGGTGGGGCGTGCGCCCCTGCCGCCGGCGGGAACCCACCCGCCGCCACACCGCACTCCATGCCGCCTGCGACGCCTCCGCCGACTCCGCCGACTCCGCCGCCGCTGCGGCTCTGCAACACCATTAATACTCAATGTTAAACTAAATACTAACTTCCGCTATACCATAACCTATGCGTCACGTCCACACTTCATCCAATTGTAAAAATATGCAGGTCTGCCGGTCCGCCCCTGTCGATATTTCGACACCTATACTGTTTTGATGAAGGATATTCAAGAACCAAAAAATTAATATGTATATATTATTTGTATTCAGGTATATATTAGATGTATGAAACTTTTTTTATGGAACGTAATACGACTGTAAAACTATGCGAATATTGCTTATCACAAATACTGAAATATGTGATTCACATTTTTCCAAAATTCCACTTGCAAAAGGGAGGGGGGGGGGGGCTCTTGGTTTAAATGTGTATAAAACTTTTTTATAGAACGGAATACGACTGTAAAACTATGCACAAATATTGTTTATTAAAAATAATAGAATGAGATTCACATTGTTGGAAAAATCCACTTAGAAAAGGGGGGGAGAGGGGTTGAAACTTAGTATGAAAGTATTTATTTTAACTTTTGAACAACTTGTGTGATTGGGGTTATATTCACACCGTATATTTGTTTTGTGGAGACTATGGTTTATAAC
This sequence comes from Mimas tiliae, assembly GCA_905332985.1. Taxonomy (NCBI): domain Eukaryota; kingdom Metazoa; phylum Arthropoda; class Insecta; order Lepidoptera; family Sphingidae; genus Mimas; species Mimas tiliae. The sequence continues at coordinate 18,091,123 of HG995248.1, read as the reverse complement.
TACATATGTACTTATACATATATCATAACGCTACGACCCATAGGAGCGGAGCAGTAACTGTAAATGTATATCAAAGTTAAATATTTAAAAAGACTACTAAAGGTAGGATCATGTTTGGGACCAGAAGTTAGTTAGTTTGTTTGTTGTTTTTTAACATTTAAGAAAGGGTTTTTGGAAATTTACACTTTAAGGGGTTCAACCTGGGATGGGGTTGAATTTACTATAGAACGAAGAACGGCTGTGAAATTGATTACAACTATTTATTTTCACATGTTTGTAAAATTCTACTCGCGAAAGGAGAGGAGGTGATAAATTTTATATATTATTAATGCGAAAGTTTGTAGAGCAATCACGCCTGAACGGCTGAATGGATTTGGGTAACATTTGGCATTCAGGTAGACCAAGATAAGAATTAGAACATTTATCCCAGAAAAATACTTATACGCGGGCGGAGCTGCGGGTAAATCCTAGTTCTATATAGACGACGTGTGCGACGTAATTACCTAGGTACCTACTTCAATCCTTGCTAGCTTTTATTACTTACATAGTTATACTGAGATTGTCACTGAGCTACGCTGCGAACTAGTTACCATAATATGCGCGTTGCTCAAAATGTCTGCATGCGAAGTAGTAGAACATACAACATCTATTTAGAGCCTTGGTCCATGGATCCCCCCTATTCTAACTGGGGTTAAACCTGGTTTATTGCAGGTTATCCAGGATATCCCTGGCAATAAAAAAGGCTCGTTCCGGTAAATCGCGGAAAGTCGGTAACGTATTTTATTCAAATTCAAATCGTTTATTTAGTACCTAGGCCACCAAGAGCACTTTTACACATCATATGAAAACTCTCAATTTATTTGTAAAAACAAAATGCAATAAGTATACCTACTGTAAACAAATCTACAACCCACGAGCAAGGAGGAGCATAATCGAGCTACCAATGTAAATAAAATAGTTCATACATGGCCTAATAGGAAGGTAATATGTAGAGGTACACTTTCGCTAAACAGTTTGATACTAGTAATATAATTTTATCCGTTGGGTAAGAATCGATCACGCGTGTTAATATACTACCGAACATTCATGAACTAGGTAGGTATAATAAAAACGATAAACATCAATGTTGATTTTGAAATGAGTTGCGCGCCTCTCTAAATTGTGCCAAATGATGTACCTACCTACTCACTTTAACATTAATATTTCGTAAAAATGGAGGTCATTTGACGTTGTTGGATCCATGAACGGAAAGATTCTAATCTAACTTTTACGAATTACGCTCGTGCACAAAGATTGTACATCGAAAATCTGTACGTCTGTAGACGAAATAAGTACTTAGGTATTTATGATTAGGAATGACGTAATGCAATGTAATAATTAAGATAACGATACCTAAGTGAAATAATCGATCACATCAAGATATTAAAACTACATGTTATTTTGTCCTGTCTGATTGTCTTATGACGCCTCCTTGGTCTAGTGTCCAGAGTATTAAATGCTAAAATTATTGAATTTTAGAACTTCATAACTTCAAATTAAGTACTTCCAATATAACAATTCTGTTTACGTTTAGGCATAGAGTTGTTCATGAGTGAGATAAATCCAATATCATTGTACGATGTCACATATTGGAGTAATTACACCCAAATGAAAAAAATATATATTAAAGAATGATACAAAAACATTTGCCAGGGGTTCTCAAATTAGGCGGAGCCTGTGTCTTGACAAACCAATTAAAATAATGAAATAATTTGTTAGCGTGAGTCAAGCCAATGAGCGTGTGTGTGTGTTTGTGTGTTGGGTATGTGATTGTGTGTGTATAACGTTTATATGGAAAAAATACCTACTAGCGTAACCTTAAATCTAATGTCTGAGAGATGTATGTCATCAAAGACTATATCCTCACCTCGGCCCACATGAACGACCGCACATTTATCTACACCAAACTCCACGTTGATCGAGTTGCTGATACTTTTAGTTATTCTCAGCATCTCAATCAAATCTTTTAAATGCAAATAACTTGAGTTCATCAATTTAGAGTAAGTGAGATATGGGGTTTGCTCTCTCTACGAAGATTGTACGTATCCTCACCTTGACTAACAACAAAGTGTTGAGAGGATTGAGAACCAGGCAAAACCACAAGGGACTCAGACTGTCACCATAGAATATACTCCGTTCAATCTTAATTAGCACATCACAATCAGGAGGACTCCCGCACCACTTCAAGACAGTGGTCCACTGCCCCATACAAGTCCCAAGAAAGGTGCATAGTTTTGTATCAATCTTATACAAATCCAGCACTCTCTAAGCCATGTATGAGGCACCGAATCATATGCCTTTTTGTAGTCAATCCAGGTAGCCGATAAGTTCCTCCGACTACGACAAACCTGCTGACAAATGGGCATGTCCATGAGAAGGAGCCCCTTCGTACCACGTAACCCTGCCTTGCAACCAGTTTGGCCAAAGAACACGATATTATTGTGTTTATGATATGAATTTTAGTTTATTAAAAATATGTGTTTCGTTGATTTTTTAAATGTTTAAAGGATTAAGAAGTGTTAACTGCCATTTTAATAATAACTTTGATTCACTTCATTCTGGCTTTTCATTTTAAATTTCAATAGATACCTTCGTCTCAGAACCCGAAGAACTTGGTTTACTCCGTTTATATGCGGAAATCCCGAAAAACCCGGGTTTTTTTCTATTCGGTTTTGCATGCCCTACCCACACCACAAGTGAAAAGTACAAATTAACGTGAAATTACAGAGGTTTCGGTTTTGGAATGATCTGGTACATAGGTACTGACTGTAAGGTATGTATGTGAGTAATTACCCTAAAATATGACCACAACTTTCTGTAACACGTTGTACTTATATGTATAAATGTAAATTTTTGTAAAACTTTCTACTAAAAGTCTATAAAGATATTTCGCTAAAAGATTCGTTATGAATCGAGATATTCATTAACTTTCAAATATTTCCGAAACTAAAGTTTTGTTTTTTTATGGCATAGACCGGCAAACGAGCAAGTGGGTCACCTGATGGTAAGTGATCTCCACCGCCCATGTACGGCCACAATACAAAAAGAGTCATGGGTGCGTTGCCGACCTTAAAGGAAAGGGGTAATTAAGGAATTGGGAAGAGGAGGGGGTTTGGGCTTCCGGATATCTCACTCACCGTACGAAACGCAGCAGCAAGCTGCTACTTTACGCCGGTTTTCTGTGAGACAGTGGGAATGACCCGGACGAGCCGGCCGATACATGCTGTAGACAAAACTGTCTACTATATAAAATAATAAATAAGTACGTAGTTGATCTGCTCATGACCGGGATGGTTGGCGCTCATTTGGGGAGGCTTACGTCCAACAGTGGACGACAACAGGCTGATAGTTGATCTTGCTGAATTTTTGGAGAAGTATAATATATATATATATATATATATATATATATATATATATATATATATATATATTATACTTCTCCATATATATATATATATATATTTATTAAATATTGATAATAGATTAAGCATTTACTTACATCGATTTACCGAGCATATAGGTACCCTTGAGTAAGGATTGAGGGACACCCATTGAATTTCTAAACTTATTCTATTATTGTTCTACAAATGTTTAAATTAGTTTTACATTTTTTTTTACTTTTACTAAATCTTGGTGTCATTAGGTTCTCGGTTTATGATTATGGCCCTCAATCCTTACGTCCACGCTGGCCCGATATCATTCATATCACACCGTGGGACTGAAATAAAGTAAGCTCGAAAAACATATTAGGTATACATATACGCTAGTTACACCTCGCGATTACAAACGTGAGCATATTTTATGTATAATATCACGCAACAGTCACAGACATTGTTTTGAGCCCACCCCATATCATGATACGATTATTTTGTGCCGTGGGAATCCCAGAAACAAGCATCACGCCTCACGACTCACAGGTCACGGCTGGTGTTACAGCCTACTATTGTACTCCAAGCTTTCATTCGCTCGATTCTTTATTTCATATGTGCAGTGTGAAGTCGAGTAAGTGTAATATAGTTTGTGTGCAGTTCGAAGAGTAAAATATTTGCAATAACTAGCTGACGCTTCACGCGTCATAATACTTTGGTTCGTCGCTATTCATAATATCTCCGTAAACTAAATAATAAAGCCCTATTTATATGGAAAGAGTTTCAACAAAAACTCTTGATTTTGAGGCCGCGTTATACAGTTAAAACTTGTAAATGTCAATATACAGAATATAACAATATGCTCCGCTATGTCGTACGAGAATCTCTCTACATCTGCTTGGGGGCTTCATATAAACATTATGGCGAATCAATGTGGTCGCAGGTGGTCGCCATACAGCAACGATGAGCGAACACGACTCGCTCTACTTGGATAACAGGTTTCAGCCGTTTTCGTCTTCGTGTAAGGCTTCCACGCACTGCCGCGATCTTCGATCGCGATCTCTGACCGCGATAAATGTGTCCTTATACATTTTGTATGGGGATTGGAGACTCGTGCTATCTTACACACTGCTGCGATCAGTCGAATTGTATTGTATAATTGGATACAAAAACTGTATTTTTTTAGTGTGTTTTTGATGCTATGCTCTTTTTAACGTAGAATTTTAATATATCTGCCTCGGTGGCGCAGTTATAATGCATATTGCGTTACGACTGAGGCCGACGCTGAGGTCGCGGGTTCGATCCCCGGATCGGGTAAAAGTGATATTGGATTTTTCTATTACGAAATGCTCAGTATCAACCCGGAGTTTGGAATTGTGCCTGGTATGGCGATAGGCTCGCCCCCTAGCATATCATAGGACGGAGATACGCTCGGCGATATGTGGATGTACTTTTTACACCTCTGCTTTCCCTTTCGGGGCTTACAAGCATGAGTGCGTATGTGTGTAATTTGAATACATACATATACATATACATGTACTTAATTGCATATTAAGAAAAAACAAATAAATTTTTATCTTCATTATTTTTTCCATAAAATACTGTAAGTATTACTGTATTTATAATACATGTATGTATTTCTGTATTTAAGTATCTAAATCTGAAAAATACTGTAACAGCCGAAAAAATCTCACCAACCCTACCTAAGACGACTGACTGGGGGTGACGGACTGATTGGTGAATGATGAACAGATCGCAAAAATAAATTGCGGCTGTGTGTAGAGATCGCAGGATCGTGGCCATAGCTCGCGTATGCAGATCGCGGCAGTGCGTCGAAGGCTTTATCGTACTAAGTGGAACGTGTGACTGTTCTCGCGCCTACGGTGGCGCGGCCACGCTGGACGCAGCCGCGAGACGGGGGCGTTGGCTAACTGTTTATCGATATCCGAAACCACACTAAATATTATGAGCCAAGGGGCACCAAATTTAGAACTCATTGTTCATTGTTTCATCCTAAAACTAGCTTAGGACCATAGCACACACGCTACTTTTAGCATCGGCTATCGGTTATTTAGGCACATATTATAGAACAACACTCAACTTCAACACTCTTTGCTAAGTGTCGATTTCAGTACACGTCATTGGTCTAATTTTGGCGGCAAACAAAAATGGGCCTTAGTCGCTTCAAAGAGTACATTTATATAGACTGAGACGTCGCATTTTGGAAGCGCGATGCAGCAACTGAATGCTACATTCCACACACAATCAAATGCCAGTCGCAGCGCTTTCGTGACAACAAATATAATTATGGTGTAAAGCGAGAGCCCCAGGGTTCGATTCCCTCATCGAGAGAAAATGTTTGTGTGATCCATAAATATTTGTTTCGGGTCTGGGTGTTTTCTCCCCAAAAGGGTTAACGTCAGGCAGGTGGCCTGTCGTAGTGTAGTGTCGTGTGCGAAGTCAGGAAACCTCCACGTGGTGCACCCTGGGCAACGGCGGTCAAGTTGACCGACGGCTGATATCCTGACAACAGGTGGTTGACGGTCGTCGCACGTTGTGGCGGCCGTCGTCATTTGTGGGAGGCTCGTGCTTCGGGCCGCCCCCGGGTTCTGTCTCGGGGGTGTCGACGGGCTCGGTGTGCGCTCACCCCGCCGCCGAGCAGGACTGCGGTCACCGTCGGAGATCGTAATCCGGTCAGGAGGTCTGTGGTTATGTCTCGCGCTCCTGATCGGACCGAGGGTCTTGGCTTAACCGCCTGGGCCGCGAGGTAGAAAACCTCTATAAAAAGTTACCCCGAATCCCAAGCGGCGGCGCACCGCGAGGGGATGCATGGCCGATGGGTAGTTCGGTCGTTAGTGCGAACCCCCGCCGGAGTCCAGCCGAAACTCCGAAAGCGGGTTACGCCTAGGCTTACCCAGGTACAGGGGTCTCTGCCTGGGTGGACCGTATATTTCCCCCATACTCGTGGGATTTTTATGATGAAAATTTCTTTCACCAAAAAACCCGTCGTTGTGGTGGAGAGGTTGTCTGCCTCGGGGGGCCCTCGTGGCCCAGAACAGACACTGGAGGAGGGGCGTAAGCCCAAAGGTGAGGTTGCCGAGGTAGCGCCCGTCCCGGCTCTCGAGTCCGAGGCCGGGCCGAGTGGCGCTACCTCGCGCACGAAGAGGGGTCGCCGAGATCGAGATCGCGCTACAGTGGTCCCGATCTCGAGCGACAGTGAGTCCGAGCCAGCTGACAAGCTGATCGCTATTTCCACGAGTCCAACACCGGTTCCGGAGTTGGACGTCGTGGAGATGGAAGAGGCTGAGGTGCCAGCCGACGAGCTGGACTGGCGCCTGCGGCTCTCGGCGACAATCCGGGACGTGTCGCACAGGTCCCGGAATTTAAAAGGGACGGAGCAGCGGAGGCTGAACCTCGCCGCCAACGAGTTGTTGGAGAGGGCGGGAGAGACAGGCTCCGCTGAGGTAGCCCGCTTGGAGGCGGAGAAGGCGGCCTTGGTGAACGAGGTCGCCAAGCTGAAGGCTGCACAGGCGGAGCAGGCCAAGATGTTGGAGGAGGTCCTGGCGACTGTTAGGTCGCTTGGACAGCCGCAGCCGGCGGCCAGAGTGGAGTCAGCGTCTGGAGAGACGTTTGCTGAATTTCAGCAGCGACATCGCCAACGCGTTTAATACGCTGCCCTGGGCCTGCATAAACGAAGCACTGCGGTACCACGTGGTGCCACCGTATTTACGGCGTCTGGTGCACTCGTACCTATCTGATAGGGACGTGTTGTATCCGGGCGCCGACGGGTGGCACCGAAGAGCAATGGCCTGCGGTGTTCCACAGGGCTCAGTTCTGGGCCCGCTTCTGTGGAACATCGGCTACGATTGGGTGCTCCGTGGTGCCAATCCTCGGGGCGTCGCTGTCGTCTGCTATGCGGACGACACTTTAGTGACAGCGACGGCGAGATCCTTCCAGGATGCCGCCCTGCTCGCCTCTGTCGGTACAGAGCGGGTGGTGGGCAGGATTCGGCGACTGGGCCTCACTGTGGCCCTGAACAAAACCGAGGCCCTTTGTTTCCATGGGCCTCGGAGGGGGCCACCTATGGAGGCCCACATCATTGTGGAGGGGGTGCGGATTTCCGTCGGCTCTACCATGAAGTATCTGGGATTGGTACTAGATAGCCGATGGAATTTCCGCGCCCACTTTGAGAAGTTGTCGCCGAAACTGGTGCGGGCAGCAGGTGCGCTTGGAAGCCTGCTGCCGAACCTGGAAGGTCCCGGCAACCCCTGCCGTAGTTTGTATGCGGGAGTCGTGCGATCCATGGCCCTTTACGGTTGTCCCGTTTGGGCCGGGTCCCTGAACGCCCGCTGTGTCACTCTACTGCGTAAACCGCAGCGCTTAGTGGCACAGCGGATCATCAGGGGCTACCGCACGGTCTCCCATGAGGCGGCCTGCCTGTTGGCGGGTACTCTCCCTTGGGAGTTGGACGCCCAGCACCTCTCGTCTGCGTTCTTTTGGCGAGAGGGGGCGTCCCAACGTAGACAGAGATTGGCTCCGAGGGAGATTGCGGCCCGATTTCGCAGAGCCGCCGTGGAGGAGTGGCATGCCAGGCTGGAGAGCCCTAGTGCCGGTGTGAGGACTGTCGCGGCAGTGCGTCCTGTCCTTGTCGAGTGGGTCGACAGGCGCCACGGTGCGCCTACATTCCGGCTGACACAGGTACTCACGGGCCACGGGTGTTTCGGCTCGTACCTGTGTCGCATAGCCGGAAAAGAGGATTCCGCCGTGTGCCACCATTGTGGCAACTGCCGCGAGGACACGGCACAACACACGTTAGAGGAGTGTCCAGCCTGGAGTGACGAGCGCAGCGCTCTCAGAGCAGTCGTCGGAGGAGACCTGTCGCTGCCGACCGTGGTGTCTGCCATGGTCGGCAGCCGGAGGTCTTGGCGGGCGGTAGCCTCCTTTTGCGAGTGCGTCATCTCGCAGAAGGAGAGCGCCGAGCGGGATCGTAAGCAGAACGATCCCGCACGCCGCCAAAGGAGACGTAGGAGGCGTCGGGTGGACGACTGACCGGCGTCTCCCGCCCTGTGGAATGGGGGCGTTTGGAGAATTCCACCACGGTATCCCCTGCCTGTCGTAAGAGGCGACTAATTGGGGCCATCGGGGGTCGTAGGCGCGCAGCCGGGGGCTGTCGTAGCGCCATTATTGTACTGTTGTACATGCGACCCCGGGATGGACGGCAGCACGGGTGGTCGGCCTCGTGTCTGCCGTTGACGCCGAGGGCGTCCTTCGGTGTGCGGGGGCTTCTGAGCCCCCCATAAGGAGACGGGCCGCAAGGCGGCACCGCGCAGGGGCGGTTCCGGTAGCAATCCTTAGATTTCGCTAAGGATACCCCGGGGCCGCTCCACATGCGCCGAAGAAGGCCACCGCGGGGTTTTAGTTGGTATGCCGGTGTAGGGTGTATATAGTGTTAGGGACTCGGCCCAGCGGTCGCCCGGATTTAACATCTCTTCCGGGTGGCGTAGTGCTGGGTCGTAAGACCGGTGAACCCAACATAACCGTTCCGCCTTCCCCCGGGGCGGGGCGGTAGCAATAAGTCGCTTTCCCCGCGACAAAAAAAAAAAAAAAAAAAAAAGGTGGCCTGTCGTAAAAACGTCAAGCCAAATCTTTCTGTAACATACATGAAAGCATGTTGCGCCGACCCCACTGCGAGTGGGATAAGGGCAGGTGGAGGAAGAAGATAGGTAGGTTTAAAGGTATACATATAGATTATTATGGGAAACTACGCAAGGTCTTCTCGTCCAAAATACCTCAGTGTATGAAGACGAAGGTCTTCGACCAATGTGTGTTGCCAGTGATGACATATGGGACTGAGACGTGGCCTCTTACTATGGGCCGCATACGTAGACTCACTGTCACTCAACGGGCTATGAAGAGGGCTATGCTTGGTGTCTCTACGTGATCGAATCAGAAATGAGGAGATACGTAGACGAACGAAGGTAACCGACATAGCCCAGCGGATTAGCATGTTGAAGTGGCAGTGGACAGGCCACATAGCTCGCAAAACTGATAGCCGATGGGGCAGAAAAGTTCTCGAATGGAGGTCACGTACGGGTAAGCGCAACAGAGGATGTCCACCTACAAGATGGACCGACGACCTGACAAGGGTTGCAGGAAGCCGATGGAGGCAGGCCGCCTCTAACAGGTCGGCCTGGAAGGCATTAGGGAAGGCCTATGTTCAGCAGTGGACGTCTTGTGGCTGATGATGATGATGATGATGATATTGATTATTGTTCTGCTCCCATGAGTTGTAGTATGATGCTATATAGTTATGTACCATTGTCTCCACAAAACAAATGTATGGTGTGAATATGACCTAAAGAATAATGAAATAATGTAATTTTTTTATTCTCTGCGCGTCGTCAATATCTATAAAGTCTATTACAGGAGTTGTTTGACAAAGCCAAATTAGCTAGTAAAAAGCTAGGTATCCTGAAGTAAGTAAGTCGTCAGCGCGGCGCGGCGCGGCGGCGTGGCGGCATGGCACGGACTATGGTCTATGGAGCATCGCTATTCGCTCGACGCCCGCGGCCGCGGCAGAGTGCCAGACCGCCAGTAGAGCGTGACGCCGCGTCGCGCCGCGCCGGCAAACCGTGTGAATTGTGAAGCCTTCCAGGCACTGTCCATGCACCATTAAGATTTGTGAAACCGTCAAAAATCTTCAAGTCATTTTTGATAAATGTCATGGGGTCCGCAAATTGATTGCTTCAGTATTTTCTCTAAAAGGCTACGCAAAATGTTTGCTATCTCCATTAAAATTGCACTCGCAGAGTCTGTTACTTCTGATTCTAGATTATGCTAATGCCTCATACGTCTACAGAATTGCTGCATTCGATTCATATTTGGCCTACGCAAATATGACCACATTTCCGAATTTCGTATAAAGCTAAAATGTCTAAAAAAACTCAAAGAGCGTTTTGAATTTTTGCACCACACCCACTACGACGACCTCGACGTCTACGCTCTTCACAAACTTTGCAACTTAAAACACGGGTCAAACACCTGTAAACGGGTCAATACTTCCAAATTTTATGATTAATCCTTCGCTGTGGAAGCTGTCCGACTCTGGACTGGCTTGCCGTTGCGGATCAAGCGAACTAAATTTCCATCATTATTTAAAAAAAAAAAATAGCCACTATCTCTCAGACCTTTAGTACTACTACAAGGTACTATTAAAATGTTTAGATTACTATGGCTTATATTAATATGTACTTATAAGTTTATTATTTATAATTTTATTTAAGTATTCTGATTTTAATTACAACTACATATTTTGTTCGTGATGTTTTTTTCCGTATTTTATTGTACACTGCTGTCTACTTCTCTGTATTGTTTCCATACTAAGGTTGTCCGAAAGAGATTGCATGAGACCGCCCATTGTCTTCCATAGGTTTGGCACTAGTTTCAACCGACTTCAAAAAAGGGAAGAAGTTCTCAATTCGGCGTGTGTTCTTTTTTGTTTTTTGTTACTTTCATTGTAAAAGGTATACAATAAAGAGTTTTTTGTATGATATTTTCTGTATTTTTGTATTTAATCTGAAGATGGTAACAGCCGAAAAAATCTTAGCAAACCTACCTCAGACGACAGACGTGGGGTGACTGCCTCTGATGGGTGGGTGATGAACAGATCACCAGAATAGATCGCGGTTGTGTGTAGAGAATGCAGGATCGCGACCAGAGACGGCGATCGCAGATCGCGGCAGTGCGTGAAAGTCTTACCTGACGACTATCCTTCCATTCGCCCACTCGCATTGCTGCGGTCCGACCGATCATTTATGTTTATATAGACCGTAAAGTGAAGAAAGAAAGAGTAGATATAAATACGTAGGTTGCTATATAAAATACCCGCGTAATATGACAAACGGAAGCGGAATGTTTATTAGACGAGGTATAAATAAAGATTGTGATGTCATAGTGCGTGTGTGGTGCGGATTGTGGCATTTCAGCGTGTTTTAATTGCCGGTATCGACTTCAACTGACTGATTAAACTGACTAGTAGTGAAGAGGTACCTACCTACCAGACACTATTTTTATAAAACATTTGTACTCAATTGAGAACATGGTAGTCAGCACACAAATAGGCCATTTAACAGCATTACATTTATCTAATTTACGGTAAATATCCCGTAAGATGGTCAGTGGTCACTACACAAACCGGTCATGACGTCACTGCCATGTGCGTTCCGACTGCGATCCATTATCGACGAAAGATATCAATAATTACAACAAAAGCTTTGTAAGTATTATATGTTATCAGTAATTTAGATTTAAAATCTAATCAACATTCAAACGTAAGTAAAATGTTGTGCCTAGAGTGGACTGTTTTGATGAATAAACTAGATGTTTTGCGTCATTGTGTGAGAGAGTAGCACTCCGAAGTCGGAAATTCGTAAAGGAGCGAGCGTCTGCGAGCGTCGCGTCGCGTCGTGTCCGCGTCGCGTCGCGTCGTCGGGGTCATCGGGCACATTACGAGTAGGTACCTACCTATTCTTGGAGCATGCCGTTAAATACTGTTATCAATAACAATTTATCAATCGTGCGCAATTGATACCCACGGGGTCGGAGATTCAATGTGGCATGTAGTCTAGTGCAAACCAGCGTTGCAGCGTGCCGCTAATGCATGCCTCTTTGTTGTTTTGTACAGTATGGACCCTGGGTGTGAAGAGAGCGACTTGATCGCCGTGAACGCTGCACGCGACTGACGCGACTCTAATTAGGTTAAATACGGGGTGCTTATTAATATGTATTACATTATGGATAGCGTTCAAACCAGTTGTGCCGTATAACGTAACACGAGCTATGTATGGTAGGTATACCTACCTACCTAAGTATCTAGGCAATTGCCGCGGGTAAGCGAGAGAGTACTTTGAGATCAACATTCGTCAACAAGTAGGTACCTAATAATTAGACGAGTCTCGTGACCGGGCGCTTTATTCCCGGAGCACTCCGCCGCGCCGCGCAGTCAACACTCGAAAGTCGAGAGTCGAGACTCAAGGCGCGGGTCCTGGGGAGAGGCGATCGTCCCCGCCGACCGCCGCTGTATCTTCAACTCTGGGAATCCGTACCGAGATTCGTCGATGACGACGGTCAGTGCCCCCCGCGCCGGAGGGCGCGACACTCAGTGGCGCGCCGCGCTCCTATCAACTTCTATAACTTGCTAACACTCCGTCAGACACAATCAACACTTTAAATTGAACAATAAAAACGAATGTGCACTCTGCTACAGTCGATCGCGGCGCGGTTGCAAGGACTAGGCGGAGGCGATGATCGACACATACACACCAGCAACCGCGAGTACACTGCAGCTCGGTCCGTTGCGTCGCCGCGTCGGGGCCGCGGAGCTGTCACGGGGCAGCGCGGCGGGGAGGCGGCGGGGGGAGGGCCGCGCCGCGCACTCTCGCCTCTGCACTCTATCTATACCTCCCAGCACAGCTGATATAGATATTATAGGGTAGTATTATTATGTCCAGAATACACCTACAACATTTCACTAGGTGGTAGGGCCCTCGTATGCGAGAGGCTGCTGGGTAGGTACCATTGCTTTATCTATTTCTGTCGTCAAGAAGCATTTGTATGAATAAGCACGGTTTTGTTTCGCTTTGAAGGACATTGAAACCAGTGGCATTGCTGTGTATTATGAGACCTAACATTTCATGCCTCGGGATGATGAGCGTAGTGCAGTGCTTTGTAATTCAGAGTTCTGAGTTCTCTCTCATTGAGTTATATTTTGAATTCTTTATTAAAAAAATACACCGATTTAAACCCAATGCATCCCGACGCCCGACCCGCGCCAGAATTTTACTCTACAACATTCCGCGGTAACACTCGAAAAAACCTCACAGTTCCATGTATGCGAAATCTCCGCGCGTTGACTAGGATTTAGATTTCCAAAATTACCTAAATAATCCAACTGTCCATCATAGTTTAATTTGTGGTTCCATTGTCCACTGTCCACAGAGCAGACTCCACAATCCAAGACACCATGTGTGTGAGATGTGCCCGCGTAGTGCGGTCACTCGACACATGCACACGCCCACACGTCGTGCTCTTTTGTGGTCGATGCAACAATCCAACAATCCATTCCACACACACCTCGAGATGTTGAATGAGCGGAAAATTGAGTGTAGTTTTTTTATGTAGCAAAGGCCAGCAAACGAGCAAGTTATTGAGTCACCTGATGGTAAGTGATCTCCACCGCCCATATACGCCCAGAATACCAGAAGAATTATGGGCGTGTTTTCGACCTTAAAGGGAAGGGATAATTAAGGGATTGGGAAAGGGAAGGGGATTTGGGCCTCCGGATAACTCACTCACCGTACGAAACGCAGCAGCAAGCTGCTACTTTACGTAGGTTTTCTGTGAGACCGTGGTAACGACCCTGTCGAGCAGGGGCACATTCGTGCTGTAGACAAAACTGTCTACAGCGTGACTCTACCACTCAAAGAATGTGTAGTGGTGCACCCATTACGGTGTGGTTGGTCGATTTTTGACCGCCGTTCGGCCGCAATCCACGTCGACTTCGCTCGACGTGGAGGAATTGTAGCATACTTCAAGGTTAGTCAGAAAGGGTGTATTTACTAAGCCATGGCCAGCTTGATGTATCGGTGAAAAGGATTCCTACATACATATGTATATATATCTCATGTCATAAAAAGATAGTTTCATCCAAAAGACAAATATTGTTTTTACGGTTCTGTAGCCAAATGGCAAAACCGGAAACCTTATAGTTTCGTCATCTCCGTCTGTCCATCTATCCGTCTGTATGTCACAGCTATTTTACTCGGAGACTATTAGCACTATGTGTATGGATACAATTTGGATGGTAGGTGTATTCTATGAAAACAAAAGTGGATTCTACTATATGAACATAGTAGATGGAACAATCAACACAATACCCACCCATGAGCCGACAAATAATTTTCAATATAACATAGATTATCATAACCATTATATAGATATCATAATATAATCACAAAAGCATATGAACAAACTTACAAAAAAATCTAAAATAGTAAGTAACCAGACGGAAAGAGACCAACAAAAAACGTCACGATTTTTTTCTTATATAATTAATTATTTAAATACAACAGTACGAGTAATACCAAAATATTATTATCACAATAACAATTTTATTATCACCACACTATTATATACTGTGCAGCTTATACTGCAGCACTGTGTAATGGTTTAATAATAAAACACCCTAGTGTATCTCCATTAATCCATGTAGATCGCACTACCGATAGGTAACAGACCAAACTGGCAAAAAAATACTGTACAAAAGAATAGCCGAATTAAAAAAGCAATAGGAAGAATTACACATTATATACAGGCTAACCGAAAGCTAACCGACTTTTAGGCCTAAGAACACACATAGAAAGAATAAAACAAAAATATACTACACATTCTAACCATGAAGAATCTATCAGAAGAGATAACCAGTTTCTAGATACACTAAATTTTCTTAGTAACCGCCGCGTGTTCCGATATCTAAATTGTACTAGGTAATAGGAAACAACAAAACGCTCAATTTATTAATAATGAATATCTATTTTACAGAAACTTGAACTTGTCTGCGAATACTATAAACTGTCAGAATATATACCATCAGAATATATAGGATCAATACAACAAAACTCACCCACAAAACAACAGTTATGCGAATTTGGGTCAAATATATGGGACCAAGTCAACACAGCATAATAAAGACGCTGTATGGATAGAAAGAGATAAACAAAAAATTTACAGTATATCAGAAATTTCATGTATATACCTATTCCGCTAGAAACATTAAATAATGTTAGACAATTCATAATTGGAAAACTCCTGGCACAAATCACATTCATAACTTTTACTACAAGAAATTCATTTCAATACACCCAGCTCTACATAATTTACATCAATGACTTCTTAAAATCTCCACACACAACACACACACTTTAACTCAAGGTATAACTTATCTGATCCCCAAAGACGGTGACTCCATGAACCGATGAATTATAGACCAATTGTCTGTCTTCAGACTAGTAATGGAAGAGAAAAGTATGTAAATATTAGCCTCAAAACCAGAACTACGTCAATTCCTCTTACACACTGCTCCTCCAAAAACTACCTATTTTATTAATAGATATTGTCTTAATAAAATTATCGCTTCATGTATATCTCAGATCATATAAAACATCTAATCCAGAACACTATCTTAGCAGAGGAGCAGAAAGGTTGTCGTAAACAAAGCCAGGGTTGTAAAGAGCAGATTACAATAGACACAATAGCAATGTAATACACAACCACATTTAAGGACATGTGCACTATGTGCATAAATTATATCAGATACCTGAATTTATCTTGACAACTGCAAATACCTGGTGCTCTGGACACATCCCATTGAATAGGTTCTCATTTTTGATGAATAAGATTGTGTCTCCTAACTGTGATGACTGTGGGATAGTGGACGATGTGTATCATATCCTGATGGAGTGTGCCCGAAATGAAGACGCTAGAATTAATGTGTTGGGTAGAAACAAGAGCTACGACATAGGAGTATGTAACTCTATCCTCGCCGCCTTACTGTCAGATAGAGCTGAATGTCCTATATGTATTGTATCTTTTATTGGGCGATATAGTCGCTAAGCGACAAAGCCTTTTCAATAAATAAATAAAAAAACCTGGTATGTTTAAGGGTCCCTTTCCTGATCTAAATACCATCTCCGTTTTTTTAGCGTTTTATATCAAATCATGTCGATTCGCATATCTCTCAGAGATTATAATTCGTTTTCTCTGACTTTTAATTGAGGGGCTGAGCAGCACCATATCATCCGCATAGTTCAGGTCGTTGACGTATCTGTCACCCAATCTGAGGCCAACAGGGTTGCTACTCATGTCCACAATCAACTAATTTACATAGATGTTAAACACATCAGATGAGGTAAGCCCACCTTGCCTCACGCCACAGGACAATCTATAGCACTCCGAAAGCTTCCTGCCCCTCTGGCATTGTTGGCCTGGTTACGATATCAGTACGCAAAGAGTCCAACAATTTAGAAAGAACATTATGCTTTTTTTCAAAAGTATGTCATGGTTAAGAGTTTCAAACGCTCTACTTGTTATAATATTTCACTGTCTGTTTGAGGGCAAAGATATCTGTCGATAATTCGGGTTTCGATCGGGTATCGTCAATTTTCAAATGCGGTATCATTCTATCTATAATGGATATCACTTTCAAGTATCTTAGTCACCAGTAGCGGATCCAGAGGTGTGGCTGAGAGGCTCAAGACAAAGACATTTGGGTCCACTGACAGATCTCAAATTAAACTTGGTATTATCCTACTTTCATAATACTACTACATATATATTACCTACAATATAATTTTCATCGGTTATCCTTACTTATTCCATTTTAAGTAGGTATAATACTAGTATATCAATTTTTTTTTTATTTTATACGAAACATTATCAGTATCCAGAGCGCAGCTTCTCTCCGCTAACACTAATAATATTTATTCAAAACTTTGTGTACAAAAGAATTGAGGATCTCTTTGGTTCTTTGCGTCAGTTAAAAATGCTTGGCTAGACTTCCATTGAAATATTCCACTCTAGCTGACAAATAGGCTCTATGTAACTCTACATACATAGGTTCACGCCAGTTTCCCATAGGGGTAGGCAGAGACAACGGCATGTATGACTTTATGGTATGGCAAAAAGAAACAGTGAGAGTGCCGAATGACGGGGTGGCACGTTTTAAAAACTCTTTGCTTATATCTCAACCGGTACATACGACAATGACCAAAGACAGGTTGAACGTATTGAGTGGTAGATCCACGCTGCAGACAAGTTTGTCTACAACATGAATGGGCCGGCTCGACCGAATTGTTACCACTGTCACACAGAAAACCGACGTAAAGTAACAGCTTGCTCCTGCGTTTCGTACGGTAACTAAGATATCCGGAGGCCTAAATCTTCCTTTTCTAATCCCTTATTACCCCGTTCATTTAAGGTCAGCAATGTATCCATGATTCTTCTGATATTGTAGGTGTTCATGGGTAATGAGGATCACTTACAATCAGGTGACACAGCTCCGACGCGTGACGCGGCTGCGCGTCATCCGCGCTCCAATCCACGTGCCGCAGAAGCTTCTACTAGCTATTATTTACGAGTTGACAAAGGAAGGGTCATTTAGACACGTCTGAACTTTAAAAGACACCTAATTATAAAAAAACCTTTCCATTTCGGTCATGTGGCACTGGAGCGAAGGCCGATGTATAGGCTCCAGCAATGAGTACTATATCTACTAGAGACTCTTCCTTTATTCACACACATTGCGGCACCAGGCGGATGCGGATTCATGTATAATATGAAGGGTAATGTGTTCTTTCTGCCGGCCGTCGCGTCGCCGTCGCGCAATTATAACACCACCGCGTCTCGACATCTCGAGCTTATTTAATCTTAAATGTGATATGGCGGAGAGATTTAAATATTTTTGAATGCATGACGAATTGGAGATAAATAAATAAACGCAACTGGTATCACTGGCTGTCGGCTGTCAGCACATGTAAAGATCAATGCGAGGAGCGGGCGATGGCGACGCGACGTGGGCACTGGGCAGTGATGTATCTACTCACGTTGCTGCGGAACTTGAAGAACAGCGACATGGGGAGGCGCGCTGGGGCTGCGGCCGGCGTCGCGCCGACACTGCCGCGCGCTCGTCCGCGTCACGCCCCCGTCGCGCCCTCGCCGCGCCCCCGCCCTGCCCCCGTGCCGACCCTGCGCCGCTGCGCATCACACATTCACCACGACTACGAAACAAAACATACACAATACACCTGAACTGGAATATACAATCCTGAATAATATAATCACAATCTTTAACTTTCGCTACCTGCAAGTGCAGAATATATTCACAACATAAAACCATAGCTCTTAACATAAGCTCACTCTTATATCTACGAGAGGGTAGGCAGAGGTGGAACTGAACACTAGTTCTAACTTCTGTTTTCCGTCACATGTTGATAGAGCGCGAACCTGTTTCTACATTGGGAACAAACAATCAACTTTATCAAACAACAGCCTTACTGGCGCGAGCCCCAGTGAGCGAGTAGCCGTTTGTGAAATGGGTGGTCGCAAGTTCAATCCATGCATCGAGATAAATGCTTGTATCATCATCAGCAGCCTATATTTGTCCACTGCTAAACATAGGCCTCTCCCAATACACACCATTGAGCTTGATCTTTGGATCTTTGTATCCAGTCATTACGTACCCGCCGCTATCCGCAGGGCGTTGCTTCACCTTCCTGTAGCGCGTACTGCTCTACGTTTGCCTAAACGTGGTCTTTACTCAAACACCCGTATACCGCACCGGTTATCGGTTGTTCGTGTTATATAACCAGCCCACTGCCACTTCAGCTTGCTAATGATTTGAGCTATGTCGACCACTTTGGTTCTTTGTCGGTTTCCTTCGTTCCGAAGAGATTTCAAGGAGTCTTCAAGCATAGCTCTCTCCATAGCTCGCTGAGCGACCATTAGTTTGTGGACTAGCCCCACCGTGAGTGTCCACGTCTTGGGACCGTAGGTCATGCCGGATAGGACGCACTGAATGAAGACTTTCGTCTTAAAACACCGCGGAATGGACGACGTGAAGACCTGACGGAGCTTGCCGAAAGGTGCCAAGCCCAACTGGATCATTCTGCTTGTTTTCCTCTCAAGGTTTTTTTTGGCCAAGAAGTTTTTGCTTGTATGATCCACGAATATTAATTGATCTGGGTCTGGGTGTAAGTGTACCTACCTAAGTAAAGTGTCTCGCAATTCTTGACATCCGGCCACAACACAAGACCCATATCTTAATATTGGGTCCGTTAGTAACTCAGGACTCAGGAGTATGTGTGTGTCGGTTTACTATTACATGGAGTTCGGTTTATTTTTCTGCCGACAAACAACTATATGTACTGCACTGTTGTGTTCCGGTTTGAAGGACATTGAAGCCAGAGAAATTGCTGGACATTATGAGACTTTACATCTTATGCCTCAGTGTGACGAGCACAGTGCAGTGCCACGCAGTACTTTTTAATTCAAAATTCTAATAAGTGTTGCTCTTGTTTATGGTCAGGTGTGGAAATTTCCTTTAGGCGAACGCTTTGCGCGTTTCCTCATTCAAGCAATTTAACAGTTAATTTCAATTTATTATTAGCACAGTGAACGTACCAGAGCGGGCGATAGTTAGAAGACTGTAAGCCAGAGAACAGTTAGAAATGAGTTTCAGAGATGTGCGTCTCGTACTTGGAGGACTTCGTTGCTTGTATATGTCGAAGATGTTTCCATATGTGTGGGATACAAGTGGTTGTAACGGAATTATGCTGGTCAGAATTTTGACAAAGAATACTTGCCGGTAGACATACTTACGATCCGTACTATCTTAGAACTTGGTTGGATATAAAAAGGCTTCTTGGATAAAACTTTATAGGTATATGCTTTTAATGCAGATTGTATGAAAGAGTGGTCATAGAATTCGTACATCGGATGTTAATTTCAGTGAATACTCAAATTGCCATTCAGGTGCCTCATCCACGGAATAGTAGATGAGGGTAGCGAGGCAGCGCGCAGCCGCGTCTATATCGACCAGTAGCCGGAGCGGGACGGGTGTAGGCGTGTAGCTCCGCCGCCGGCCGCCAGGCACTAGGCAGTGTATCGCGCAAACGCGTTTCGCTTGCACCAGTCCTCACAGAACTCAGAAGTGTCCGCAGTCAGCGCGATGAAGACCCGCGCGCTAGCCTGGTGGGTGGCGGTGGTTGCGGCAGCGGCAGGCGCGCGCGAGCTCGACCCCGCCGCGTGCGCCTCACGGTTTGACGTTCAGCGAGACAAGATCATCCGAACGGAAGAGTCGCGCGAGATGGGTGCGCGTTATCTCTCCGAACTGGACGTGGGCGCACGACACGAATGTCTGCGCCTGTGCTGTGAGACCGACGCCTGCGACGTGTTCGTCTACGAAGAGAAGGTACCTACGTCGACCCGCGAGCCGAGCGGCGCAGTTCACGCGACAAATCGATACCTGCCCGCAGGCCTCGGGCACTCTCAGCACCCGCGGCTCGCTGATAAGCGCCGATACAATCATGACATCGCGATCGTTTCAATTGTGGCCAGTCAAACTACCTAATTATTTCCGTCAGAAAACTTTATTGGCTTGAGTTATGCGTCGCGTTTCATTTATTTTAACGACCTATCGAGTGGCCCTGTCTCGTGACTCATCACGACATAATTAATCGTGCTGATCTTCCGTCGCTAATATGTAGATTACACAACAAATGTTTAGTCACATGTGAACGATGTAAGCTGTTTGTTTAGAATTGGTGTACACAGTACACTGTGCCACCTACCTACATATACCCGTGTTACGTGACGGTAAAACACTAAACCTATCCAACGTTTTAACGTAATGTGCCGACTTATAGAATATAACTAATCCAATTTGTAGGTGTAATCCAGTAGGTGTACATACCTACGTACTCACTATGTATGGTCGTATATTATAATGGATTAATGGAATTTCATATTACCCATATGACGATAATGATGCGTTATTTCTGTGTTCTGTGAATAGCCTGTAGTGTTCTGTGTGCCTATAGATCGACAACGTATTCACGATTCCTATGGCATTGTGGCTTTTGGACTTTTGGCTGGTTATTATGGTTTCTATTACCATAATTTGGCCGTGATATTAGTTTACCGGCCTTGTGCTATTAAACATAACCAAAGGGTAATAATACGTCTGACAAGATATTCATGCGTCCGGGTGCAGGGTCCGGGTAGCTGCTATCTGTTCAATTGTGGTCCGCCTGAGGACTTCCGCTGCAAGTTCACGGCGCACAGTAACTTCAGCAGCGGAGTGCTGGCGCTGAGCCGTCGCCTCGCCGAGCTTCAGGACCAGGAACAACGCGCGCACCACGAGCGGGAGCTGGCCAGCCTGAGGTGATCTTCCAACAAGCCTTGAAGGGTGCATTCTTATGCACTGGTTGCTTTAATTTCTTTCGCTATTATTAGATTACTTTTGTTGCAAAATGTTAACTGCCATTGGCCGAGTTTTTGCCCAATAGCTATAAAGTTCGGTTCGCCCCAATGGGCGGTAACCTGGTCAACGTTAACAGATAGAGTGGCAGCAAAGGAACTGAATTCGATGCACAGTTCAGATTTTAAAAAAACTACGCCCGTAGTTGCGAACAGCTTCATTCATTCATTTCGATTTTGTTAAGTATAGGTACAACCATCAACAGTCTGCAAGAGGTCATAAAATTGAGTTTTAATATTGTGATCGAATTGAATCTTTTAATCACCAGGTACGTTGTCTAGGTACGTTACTATGATATTTGATACTGACGATGTCTGTGCATCCATGGCAGGAGTGGCGCGAGCACGACAGCGAGCAGCACGTCTGCGACGACGACCCACTTACCCCCGCACACATCCGCGCTGATCCCGCCATCGCACGCACACGATGCGCCGCCACCCTCACCGCCGCGTATGTACCTACCCTTGGTTTTTAGTTAACGATGCTTTAGCCAGTTTTGTCTATCGCCTGAATGAGCCGGATCGGGGGAAGTATCACTCTCTTACAGAAAGACGTGAAGTTGCAGCAGCCAGTTCCATGATGAGTGAAATATCTTGAAGTCTAAGCCGCCATCTTCTTCTTACGTCCAATTACCTATTGCTTTCCTTTAAGGTCAGCAACGGGCGGTGGAGATCACATGCCAAGAGGTGACTCCAAGTAGCTCATTCGCCGCCCTCCTATTAGATATTTTAAAAAATGCAAGTGATATGTGAGGCAGGTATGTGTGGGTTCATCACTTGCAGGTAGATGCAGCCGCTATCAGTTCGAGTGTCGTCGCGGCGGCGAATGTATCGCGGTATACAATGCGTGTGACGGCGTGCCTCAGTGCGCGGATGGCAGCGACGAGGCGCCGGAGTTGGGCTGCCCCTCCCCCTCCCCCTCACCGCCGCCACCACCTCCGCCCCCCGCGCTTGCCACACCGCCACCCGCGCCTTCGCTACCCGTAAAAACGCTTCAGGTGACACACTCAGCCTCCATAATATCGGGATTACTTGCTGATCGTGAATAACTTTTGTCTAAGTTTAAATGACTGCTCTCAGTTCCAAAAATACAAGTAGTAAAGATGTCTGGGTAGTGGGTGGTGCACTCTAGCTACTTCTTTGCTACATCTCTTTTAATAGTATGTAAAGTCTGGCGAGCACTTGATGGTAAATGATGGGCCACCGCCCATGAACGTGCGCTTATGGCGCTCTAGCCAGAAATATGTATAATGTACTTAGTAGCGATTAAGCACAGAGGCGCCTTTTAGAAGGCTCAGACCTCAGCTTGAGCAATCGCTGGGGAGTATAGTTTAGGACCGTCTCTGCACATCATTGTGCCGACGGTCAGTTGTGGTAGTTCTTCGGACTCGTAGGCGTGTCCTATGTCGGGGTCGCGTATTATTATTGCGATTCGGATTGGGCAGAGAAAGTGCTGCTTCGATAGCGCCTGTGATGGAGTCGTTGGGATCTGCCAAAACATGTTTGGGACGACGACGGAGGAGGTTTGCCTGCTCCATGCTTGCGTCTGTATGCCATTGTGTAGATTGTCGAGTGTAGAGCATAATATTGACATAGATAAATTCACTAAACATGAGTCACATAAAATGTAGGAAGTAACAAATTCTAGTAATAAACACAGCGATATTCCGCTGGCGGTTGTGAGTGACGTCACCAACACTCCTTGTGTCTTATCTTACCACTTATCGCGGACAATGTGCAACGACGCGTCATTCAAGTACGTTCCCGCGACCTTCAGTTTGCTATCTTGGGCTAGTTTTAGAACAAAAAACATTTATAGAGCATATTAAGAACGTTGGAGGGAAGTCAAAACAATTTTTTTAAGCCTTGACAAGGATATCGACTTCGACGTGGGCTCTATCATTTAGCATATTAAAACTTATCTATGGAGCTACTTACTTAGGATGTATATGCTATGGATCACCTGTATGGGCTGATAAGGCTACTATCGGTGCCGTACGAACAAAACTGCTCCAAAGCCAACGCCTGGCGTTGATATTCTTGTGTAAGGCGTATAGAACCGTTAGTACCGAAGCTTTGCCTGTCCTTGCGGGTGTTCTTCCAGTTGATCTGGAGGTGTAGCGTCGCGCCGCTATGTATTATTCAACGAAAGAGAATATAGACAAAAGTTTTTTTTACGCCGCATGAGCTAAGAATCAATCGACTTTTCAAAAATTCCGAAAATTAAAACGATTCACTAAACGAATGGAATGGCGATGGGATGATTCTATTTCTATGTTTTAGCATAGGCTGATAAACGAACAAGTGGGGCACCTGATGATAAGTGATCTCCATCGCCCATGTTTGCCCACAATACCAAAAGAATCATGGGTGTGTTGCCGTAATGTTAGGATGCAGCGAGATCAAAATATGTCGCCTCTTGCCTATGATTTGGTATATAGGTGGATAAAGTTGAATTCCAAGAATGGTCATGCGGTCATGCTTCTGAGTGATCACAAGTATGTGTATATTATGGTGTGGTGGTGTACAGGACAGCGTGGAGTTGATGTCGGAGACGCTGGCGGAGTCACAGCCCGCGCCGGAGCGTTGGCCGCACCGTCTCGCGCAAGCGCAGTCGCCGCACCAGCCGCATCCGTCTCATCGATTCACCGGTGACTACTACTCACTACTCATAACCTGTTTAATTCCACTACTTACTAGACAATTTACTTATACCCACTTATACCTAGTTGCCATTAGCGCTAAGCGAAACATTTCATATTATTAGTTGACTGACTGCTACTTACATATAAAGGTAATATACCTACGTCTATCAAAACAAACATCCCAATCGTGCGTAACAGCGCAATTTGCATTTAACTCTGATGCATGTCTTACTGGCTACCTCACGTGTCAAAACTATATCAACAATTAATGGAATCAACGAATCTCACAGATTAACACTAATCCGAAACATCATAAGAGGAAGACGCAGGTTGAATACGAAAGCGATCGAGCGTGGTCGTGGAAGCGTGGAATAGCTATATAATATAGATACAAACGTTAGATGTATCATGATGTCATTATGTTAGATTATGACGTATGTAGGTAATGTTAGCAAGTTGCATGCTCGATGTCATTGGTCGGTCATGTTGATTGATGTCGCAGCGACAGGTGCAGAAGGTGGGAGGGAGACTGCCAGCTCGCACATCTTCAGCCACAAGGGCGGTCTGCTGACGGAGGCGGAGGCGGGCGGACCGTACGCGCCCTTCGATCCACCCTGGCCGCGCCGACCGTGGCCGCAGCCCGGTAAGAAACTACATCAACTATCATACAATAGATTGACTATATGATTCAGTCCTGAAGCTTTAACTCTTGTCTTTATCATTGATCCTTCCTTCTTTATCTCGTCCAGTCTACAAAAAACAACGGCATCAAATTGATCCAAATGTTTAACGAGGCTTACCTTAGACTCTAGGGTAGGCCTTAGAGCGTATGACGGCGACGCGACACAGGTAGGTATGACAGGCTGTCGACTGACACACAGTGGGACGTCTAACTTATAACACAATTGCTTGGCAGTAGTTTTATTACCTTAAATGACAAGATGAGTAGGTTGCTAGCCTGTTTGTAAACGCCATAAACAGAAGCAACACCAGGAAGATCTGTGAATAACAAAGTTCTAAGTACTTCTGTGGCACTGGACTGAGCTCGTCATCTCATACCTAGTAATTTCATTAGTTTCAATGTCTTTCAAACCGCAACACAACAGTAATTACACACTGGTATTTGGCGGCAGATGGCGCGATGATGATGCTTTGGCAGCCTTTTGCATGTTATTGTTATATTTCCCAGGTTCAGACAGCATGTCTGGTGAACGCGGATGGAGCGGCGCGAATGGTGTCGGGGGTGTCGAGAGTATCGGGAGTGTCGGTAGCGCGGGCAGTGTCGGGAGTGTCCCGGGATACACGCGGGTTGAGTGGCCCGAGCCGGACCCGCGCCGCGCCTGGCCCGTGCCGCAGCATCGCACTCAACCGGTCAGTTACTACACAAATCTATATACCACACACACACACACACGCGCGCGCGCGCATACACACACACACACACACACACACAAGTAGTAAGTAGGTGTTGTGTACAGAAATATTTGGCTTGTAGATTCACGAGGGTCGTGAATCTACAAGCCAAATATTTCTGTAACATGTGTGGGATACGTAAGGGGAAATAGAAGAGATTCGTTTGAATTACCCACTTCAGCTTTTGTTAGACAAATGAAGTTGTTCTCAATATTTCGTGCGTGAGCAGTGAGCAGTGAGCAATAAGCACGCGACAATGACCCGTGCACGATGTTAACAGGATATGTCGATATATCTGCCACCGAAGACGATGCCGGAGATCCCGATGGTGTATTCCAGCCAGCAGCAGACTCTGCGTGACAGCCCTAAGAAAGGGTTCGAGTTGAACAAGAAGCCGGAGAGTACTCCCCCCGCCGTCCCTCCACCGCTCCCCGCCGCACCGCCCGCCGCGCCCCCCGCCATGTCTCCCGTCCTGTCAGCAGCCCTGCCACCAGCATACACGGCGACACACCGGCGGGACGACACGAGGTCTGATGCAGGGGACAACTCTGACAAGAACATCATCAAACATAAGGTTAGGGTATTCCCTTGTTCGAAAATGAAACGCCGAATACATTGAAATAATAATAATAGAGTTAAAAATGGACTGAAACTAAATGATTTATCATAGTGATGTATAACATTACATGGATTCAATAAATAATTTGAATTTGAATGTAAGTAATAGGGTTTTGAATAGGGTAGATTATTGTCTGTAAAGCAGTGACATTGTAACAATGCTCAATAAACTATGACTTCAAGTGATAATAAACGTCGAAGTTATTAAGAAAATACTCATTCACGTAAGTATGTAGTTTCTAACAGTAGGTACCTCCTGCCTACGTAATACAAAAATAATACCAACGTAATAAATAGGCATGGTTCATATCGAATATAAAAAAACTAAAAAACGCGGTTAATTTTATAGAAAATCCAACTGAAACATTAAAAATAAATAATAGGTAGTTTAAAATATTTTATTGTAATAAAAGCGTGGGGTGCATGGTGTCAATAGTTAGAAATATTTTATTGACAGATATGAGTAGAAGGATTATCATTTTTATAATAATAATATCTTAAAAAGCACCCCACGCTTTTTTTACAACATAACATACATATAAAATGTTTACTTAATGCAGTAAGCCAGTGTAACTGGTAGTAACTGTTGAGGTTCATAGTCTCCAGAGAGTAAGTCGTCTGGAGGTGACGGTGGAGTGAGGGGCGAGGTGGTTGAAGACAAGAAGGCGAGTGATCCGGCGGCGCATCAGCACTACGCGCCGGACGAGCACGACGGACTCAGCGAGCGGCCCCCTGCTGCCGTGCTGCTGCTCGTGCTCGGTCAGTGCAATATATATACCAACAGCATGTACAGCATGTGCCACATGTCACCCTTGTCAAACTCAAACGATACAATGAGATACCTAGTAAAGAAATTTTAGGCGACGGTACCCGATGTAAAATAAATAAATAAAAATAAAAGTAATTTAATTAAAGTTTTGTATATTCCATAGTACCAAAAATATCGAGAAGGAACTTACTCGAGGATCGGGGGCAATTAATTACTCATTAGATGCTAGATGAAATAAAACCAGGAGTGTCCTACATCCTTCGCCTTATCAAACTAATGCCCTCTTCATAAAAATCCTGGATTAGCGGCCTGTGGTGCGGTGTGGACTATGGGGTGTAATCTAGATTTATATTTACCAATCATAAAGAACAAGACATTCACGCGGGCGGAACCGCGAGAAATGGTTATGGGCAAAGACTACAATTATATATACTACTAGATCTAGACGGACTGTTTACAAGTAAAATTGCGCCACATAACGCGTGAATTTGACAGCTGACAGACAGGGAGCGGGAGAGGGGTTCTAGTTAAGGGTTAGTAAGCGAGATGGTAATATCTATGTACCGCGCAGCCGGTCTAGTAGTATAAATGAAAGTCATTGGTTATGTGTAGTGTAGTGTAATATTTTGTTGTAACAATGTTAGGTTCGATGAGACTTGTTAAAAAGATCAAGAGTTTAGTAACGATCTATACTCGTATTATTGGCTGTTCATATAATATACTTAGGCCGCTATTCCACTATGATATAAATCCTACTTCTATAGCTCATAGATATATGAGAAATGTATGACAGTGTAATAGTAACATAAACTTCATATTTTCTATGATCATCTGGTATATATCATCGATGGTCCTATTTCACAGCATGCTGTGACATAGGATGATATATGAAGTCATATATGTATGATGCTAATATGATAGTGGAATAGCGGCCTTATACAGTGTTGTGTTGTGTCGCGTCAGGTGTGTTGATGACTGGTGCGATGGGCGCGATGCTCGGCTGTCGCGCGCGCGCCGCCCGCCGCCGACTCCGACGCGGCAAGTCACCCTTCGCGCACGACGCCGACTACCTCGTCAACGGCATGTACCTGTAGCCTGCAATCTGCAGTCTGCAGTCTGCAGTCTGTAGCAACATGTCGAGTGTCGACTGTCGACACTCGACATACATACACATCGCACCTTTAAAGACAAACTAAACTTTCGTTACTAAACTATACGATAAATTTTACATTTTCATAAAAATCCCACTTTTAGTGGTACTTACCACTAAAAGTGGGATTACTTACTATATGGCGCTAATTTTGACCGTTACAAAACTAAATAAGATTTGCCGGCTAAATACACTATCGTGTATAAACTAGTTGTTTAATTTTATATTTTCGTTTAGTAACGGTTTGTCTTTATATGTGCGACATACTTACCAACACACGCCGCGGTTAGTCGACACACTTCGCATAGTCGTGACTCATGGTGAGTTTGTTCGCTTCTCCATCCGCGGCATCACAAATCGCGCCGCATACGAGCGTAGACGATCTCACCGAGAAATCATCAGCGTGTACAATAATACATATGACGTCATAAACGACCGAATGTATACGCACGACAAAAACGCCCAATGTGTAAACGCGGTTAGGCATTGGTCCCACAGCGAGCGGTCTACCGTTACAAGTTTGTTCAAAGTTAATATATACATAAAACAAAACTATTTCACCGGCCACCGCAATAGATGTGGCAGAAGTCAGCAGGAGGCAGGAACTAACACAATGCGCAAGTCATGGCTCATGACGGTACTTACACTGCATCGTACAGGTTCGCTGTGGAATCGACGCTGTAATGTAATAAAACACACTTTATTTTACTTATCGTTTTGTTATCAATAAAAGTTATATTATTAATGTTCTCTATTATTATTATTATTAGTGTCCTACTATTTATTATACTTACATACCTATCTACATAGCCTGAGGTGGATCGGCAGAGTGTATCGCTCGCCTGCCCATACAACAGAAGCACCGTCAGACAGAACTCTGGGTTACAGAGCACTGCCACTGCATGGCACTGGGTTGCGCGCGTCATCAGAGACATAAGATGCTAAGTCTCACAATGCCCAGTAATTTCACTTGCTTCAATGTCCTTCAAACCGAAACACAATTGTTCTTACACACTGCTGCTTGGCGGCAGAAATAGACAAAGCGGTGGTACCAACCCAGCCGGCTTCCCGCATACGAAGGACCTACCACCTTGTGTATTACTGAAGGAGTAGGCAAAGGTGCAACTGGTGCACGCACGGGCCACGGTTGCCGAGCTTATTTCCGACTTATCGGACGTAAATTCCAATCCTGGGCAACTCGTGTGGTTTTTGAAAAACAAACATAATTGTGGTTGCCAGACTTCAGATTTGAACCCAGAACCTTACCGGTTTTTCAACTCAAGTACTCTGCAACTAGATACATGAGGCGATATTATTTTAAACATGTTATACAAGGTATAGACAATGCCAGAGTGAAACGATGTTAAATTCATTCAACATTTTAATAATCACTTGAATGTACAATGTATTATGTACACATAAACACAAACCTAGTGCGGCCGAGCCTCGTGCGGTCTAAATACTAACGACTGGATACACGTGCTATTATAAGCGCAACTGCTATTTAGTTTGTTCGCAAGACAAATCATCGCTGTCTGTTACCCACGCTCCTTGACCAATTCCAAACAACGGGCTGATACTGAGCATTTCATAATACAAAAAAAACATCACTTTTACCCGACCCGGGGATCGAACCCGAGACCTCAGCACAGCAGTCGTACACATTACAACTACACCACCGAGGCAGTCACACTTTAATCTCTGTGAACAACCACGACGTTACGCTCCGGACTAACTTCACGCCGGCAAACTTATTTTAAACGTACAAACGTAAACGTAGTGTTAAAGCACACTATATAATCATAATATAACATCTTTATCGTTTGAACGACCTCTAAATACTTCACGGTATGACGTGGCATCAGTTGGTTTAGTCCGGACGAGGCAAGCCGGCCGCTGGAATCCTCTCTTTAATATTTATTACACAACAATGACTGTTGTACGTCACTTACAACTTAACAAACTAACGAATCGATTATGGATCACAATTGATTGAAGTTTAGGCACTGCGTATTAAAAAAAATTGAATGAGCGTCGGTGTCGGATACGGGGGCGGAGCTGCTGAAGGCACTTTGGTAACGTATTGGTCCTGGTATAGAAAAACTACATCCAACACGCTATACCATACGGCTGAAACTAGAACGATGAAAAATTACGCACCACTAACCACTTTGTCATTCGCCATACATATTTGAGCCGTACGTTCAGGTACATAAGACTGAGTTTGTAAATGCCCGATTCATCTGGTGTTGGTCTCAGCCCCCCGCGCCTGTAAGACCAACCCCTAGTAACCCCGAGCGCGATCCCGAGCGCGACCCCGAGCGCGAGCGCTCACATTCGACGCTGCGCTATCGTACTACGTACATGCTCATTGCTCGTATCCACCAACGCTCTCTAGTATTTATTAAATCAAAATTATACTACCAAACCTGTTTTCACTTTGTTGTTTGTTGATTATTTTGTTTCAGATATCTCTACTTAATCCAGGTAAGGAGACAACGAATTAAATATGTTTTGAGACTCCCGCATCATAGCTAGGATGTGTCCTCAAAACATATTTATTTCATCTCAATCTAAGGACAGATTGGTGATAACACACATACTCATACGGGTACTAGTGCACACCTCGTCGTTAAACAAAAAGTACATTAAATATGACTTCCAGTTAAATGCTATAAGATGAACAGTAAAGATTATTTAACTAATATTTACACATTATAGGTATAGATACAATATAATATAAAATGACGCGTGTCGCTCAATTTTCGACCTTACTGCGCGCATAATTGAGTAGTGCAGCAGCTGGGTTAAGTAAACACCCTGTGATGCGGGAAATAATAGAGAGTAGTTACGCGGAAAGGATCACCATTGAAACCTGAATCTTTTTCGCTAACTACTCACAAACTTTTAAAAATATTTTGCCGCATTACAGGATCAGATTGATGGAGCGCGACATTTTATATTGGATGAGAGTGTACTTGTATATCAGTCCGTAATAAACAGTCAAATGTACAGACGCCGCCAAAAAACAAACAACAACAACAACAAAACTTTCAGCCAATGTAAACATATTATACTAAACCATATTTCACCATGAGCTTCACCAACGATGGTTTTTTTTCATGTTCATTTCAATTGCTATTATCCTGAACTGTACATTTATATAAAACATAACACAAACCTTACGTACATAGATTAGTTTGTTTACATTGTCTGTAAGTTGTATTGATAAACACTGTGTTTCGACTTTGCTTAACAATATAATATGAACACATTACAAGAAGCTTCGTTGAATATTCAAGGACCAGTCGGCAAAGGCGTAACGTGGTTTTTGGATTTGACAGATTTTAACCTACTGCATAAATATAGAGTTCTAGCCGGTGAGGCAGCGGTATTCAGAGCTAGGTATCGATTATTTTTTAAGTATCCAATATCGAAAGTCCTAGTTTCGAAATTAAATACTTGGCACATTGATACTCAATGCTCTGAATATCGATATTCAATATTTTGCATTCGGCACTAAGTAGTAATGATATTTCGGGTCCGATAGTCGATACTACTAGCATTATCTTATAATAAACGAATGTACATCGGTCATTAGACGCCGCGCCGCGCCGTCTCACCATATTGACAATTGACTAAAATTAAGTGCAAATTATTACTATAAAATAAAGTGTTAGACACAAGTAGTGGTTGAAAGTAAACACTATTATAATAAAATTATCCTATGTCGATTGAAGGCACTTCATGTTATACAGTTCAACATTACAATATGACTTATGGCCACAACACACACGATACTTTTAATATTTGCGATAGATGTTGCTTCGATATTGCAACGCATTATAGACTTGTGTAAGCGTAGTTAAAATGGCGCTTATTGAGCTCACGGAAAGCGACTTGCGTCCGTTTTTACCGAACCCTTATTGCCGTTCCCAATATTCTATCTATCGTCAGATTTGCTTACTGTCAATAGTGATTTGATCTTCCATACAAAATGTGTCAAAATTTTACTGCCGGTAAGCAAGTCTGTCGATAGACAGCATATTGGGAACGGCCATTAGTGAACCTAACACACATCAAAGTGGTGCACTATTACTATTTAATAATAAGCACATTCTAATATGAATGTAGGTAATGTACAACTGGTTATATTAAAATTATTCCCCAACCATAATGAGCCGACTCGACCGGGTCGTTACCACTGTCTCGCAGAAAACCGACGTAAACAATCAGCTGGCTGTTGCGTTACGTACCCATAATTGACTAATAGACAAACAAAATTAAATGGTACTTATGTCAAAACTACATTCAATTCTGCGACAATTTAAAGTCAATACAATTTATTAAATATTAAATTTTATAATCAATTAATATTATATAAATATTGTTAATTGCATATTATAGTATATGTTGACCTGTGTTGGGCCTTAGAGGTCACCTAGTAAGGAGTAAGTCGCCGATCGCAGACAGTAAATGTATTGTTTGTGCTAAGGCCGTTAATTATGTCATGGATGGTGATTACGTTATTGCATATTATAGGAATGATAATATTACATATCACATCATGGTGATTGCACACACGCACACACGCACACACACACACACACACATATACAAGATATGTCTTCATAAAGCAATGTCTTTCAAATGGAATCACAAATGACTCTCAACTTGAGATCAGTTCCATGAGCACAATCTCACTTCAATTGGAGTACGTGAGGGTCTCAATCCTGTATTACAATTTAGATATGAATGCATAAGTCTTGCCATACATTACACAATATGTTATATACATGATTTATGTTATAAATGGCTAGATGTCATAATTAAACCGTAGGTATGTGACGTAACTTTAATAATAAGCAATAACTTCATAGTAGAATTGTAACGGCTTACATGGCAATCTGGGTTGTTGTTCAATTACTTTTCAATTAATATACCATAAGTTTTGTATGGTTTGTACTCTAGGATTGTGATACAGGATTGAGGCTGTATAAAATACGATAGATAGTTCTATTGCGCCAAATAAAAAAATCGATGTGCAAGTGTCGGTACAGGAAGTTGTCACAGCCCTTCACAGATAGTTCCACATAGTGCAGCGGGTTGAAGATCGTGTCGCGTCACATATGGTCCTGATGTACCGCGTCACGTGTTATAGTTGTGTATGTGCGTGTGTTGGTGACGTCACAGATGGTTCCGGTGCGCGAGGTGGCAGTTCTCTACGTATAGATCCTTGACGAGTAGATCAGCGGCGGCGAGCCTCGCGTGCAGTCTCCTGACGGCGGCCTCGGCGCGCGCGGTACGAGCTCGCAACTCGCGCAACTCACGCATCTCACTCGCACTACTCGCACTACTCACACTCACGCCCACGTGACGCGCGTGTCCGCGTCCGCGCCCGCGCCATGCGCATGACGTGCCGCTCCCGCCCGCGACCCGCTGCTGATGACATACACAATACACTATACACAGTCGGTAACACTCAACATCTATCAATTCAACACCCATTTATGTTACCCGAAAATAACAGTCACACACATGTCCTGACCCCACACTAGGTAAAACCTGTATCGTGGGTATCAGCAACTACGAGGGACTTGCCATCCCACAACACCCTGACCCGAAACAAATTTTTGTGGATCACACAAACATTTGTCTCAGTGCGGGAATCGAACCCACGGCCTCTCACTTCGTAGCCGGCTACTCGCCCGCTGCGCCACAGAGACTGTGAAAATGCATGGCTCTAAAATTGTTTTTTATGAAATTGTAATAAAGCTGTGGAACAGTTTGCCGGCGCACGTGTTTCCTCCTTCCTATAACATGGGATCCTTTAAATAGAGTGTGAAGAAGCAATTAAGCAGGCCGGCATATGTCGATCTACGATAGATTCAGTGTCTATCGTTGGTCGACAGTATTCATGGATTACGCTACACTTACCATCAGGTGTTGCGTAGTCACTTTGCCGAGCCAAATATATTTAAAAAGAAGTAGATTTTTAAACTAAACTTCGCAATTGCATCGAATGATTATTTTCTCAAAATTGTGAGACTTATTAAAAAAAAATAGCAAATCACCATACAACTAAGGATTTATAAATTTTAAAAAAAAGATAAACATTACAAAAAAAAACATCTTTTCTAACGAACAAAACCTAGTTTATACGGAGTATATATAGTAACCTCTAGTTTATACGGATTTTATCGCGGTTTAATTTTTATTTTAGTCTCCCGTGACCACGAAGGCTGAAAAGCTTTCGAAACGTCGGGACTAAAATAAAAAATGAAACCACGATAAAATCCGTATAAACTAGTTTTATTCCAATGTGTAATATTCGCGTAAACCTAAGAAATCACTCTGCATACAATCTTCAAAGTTCTCACCGTAAATGGGCTTCGGATCCAATTTGAGCCCGGGTATGAGAGCACACACATGATGTTTTGTTTGTATCTGGCGTTATTCCGGCTGAGTACCAGGGGGTCCGCCTTCCTACATAGACGCTTTCCCTTCACCCAAACTTGAGCATAGTAGTGTAGTGAGAGCATTGGCTTACACCCGCGAACACCACATGATAGTATCATAAATAGTTTTATTATTTTGATTGGTAAGGTAAACAGACGAGCGAGCGGTTCGCCTGATGGTAAGTACATCTACTTCAACATTGCCAAGGTACAGCCAAGCCGCTGCCTACCGTAA
This sequence comes from Mimas tiliae, assembly GCA_905332985.1. Classification (NCBI taxonomy): domain Eukaryota; kingdom Metazoa; phylum Arthropoda; class Insecta; order Lepidoptera; family Sphingidae; genus Mimas; species Mimas tiliae. The sequence continues at coordinate 18,056,338 of HG995248.1, read as the reverse complement.
AACAAAACTCTCGTCTTAACGTAAAAATTAAACTGCCCTTTTTTATTAGCTTGAGTGATGAAACGAGTAGGTTGCTTGCCTGATGGTAATTACTTATTAAAGATTCACCTGCCAACAAGGCAATTCAACAATTCAACGGCAAATCAGTCAGCTGTTCATCACTTTTCAGATGAAAATAGCATTTTTAAATAGGTTCATTTTTCGAAGCTACCTCATACCTGTGTAAGGATAATATCTCGCTTCTATTTATTGCTTAATAATAATAATTAATTAATTAAATTTTTACAATTTTTAAGATTGAGCGGTGTATATTCCAGGGTGATGGCTTGAGTCCCTTGTGGTTTAGCCTAGCCCTAAATCCTCTCAGCACTTTGTTGTTAGATTCGGGGTTGGGATACCGTCTTCGTAGAGGGAGCGAACTCATATCTCACTTGCTCTATATGGATGACCTCAAGTTATTTGCACCAAAAAAATCAGATTTGGTTGAGTTGCTGAAAATAACAAAAAAAATCAGCGATTCGATCAATATGGAGTTTGGTGTAGATAAATGTGCGGTCATTCGTGTGGGTCGAGGTGAGGTTATGGTCTCTGATGACATCCATCTTTCAGAGACTATACGGCTTCGATCCCTCTCCGAGACGGAAGCCTATAAATATTTGGGTATGTCCGAAGCGTTAGGTATAATGGGTGCAGACGTAAAACAATCGATGAAGGAACGTTTCTTTAGCCGTCTGACAAAAGTACTTAACAGTTTTTTGCCGGGTGGTAACAAGATTCGTGCTTTTAACGGTTGGGTTATGCCTGTGCTCATTTACTCCTTCGGCATACTCAAATGGACTCAGACCGAGTTAGATGCCCTGGATCGAAGAGTCCGAACCCTACTGACGGCGCATCGAATGCTCCATCCACGATCGTCAGTGATGAGATTGTATATCCCGCGGAAGTGTGGGGGTCGAGGCTTACTTAATGCTAAGGACCTGCATAACCGCGAGATATGCAATCTCAGGGATTATTTCCTCCACAGTGAAGTGGATGTGCATAGAGATGTGACTACAGTGGATAAAGGATTTACTCCGCTCTCCCTGGCAAAAGAAAACTGGCGGGTTCCTATGGTAATGAGTACTGGTGAACGCAGGGAGGTATGGAAGAGCAAAGAACTACACGGGCGATTCTATCGAGCTCTAAATGGGCCCGATGTGGATCAACTTGCTTCCGTATCTTGGCTACGTTTCCGTGATCTTTTTGGAGAAACTGAGGGTTTTGTCTTCGCAATTATGGACGAGGTTATCAAAACGAACAACTTCAGAAAATACATCCTGAAGGATGGTACGGTCGACATCTGTCGGGCATGCCACCGTCCCGGAGAGTCAATCAGGCATGTTATTTCGGGTTGTTCGTATCTTGCTAATGGCGAGTATTTGCATAGACATAACCTAGTAGCCAAGATCATACACCAGCAACTTGCTCTTCGATATTGCCTTGTGACCACTGAGGTACCATATTACCAATATGTCCCCCAACCGGTTCTCGAAAATGGACATGCAACGCTGTATTGGGATCGATCTATCATCACAGACAGGGCTATTGTTGCCAATAAGCCAGATATTGTGGTAGTAGATCGATTAGCGCGCCGGGCAATACTTATTGATGTCACCATTCCACATGATGAAAACCTCGTTAAAGCGGAAAAAGATAAAATATCCAAATATTTAGATCTGGCACACGAGGTTACTGATATGTGGAATGTGGAATCAACGATGATTGTCCCGATAGTCGTTTCTGCTAATGGGTTGATACCAAAGAGCCTTGATCAACACCTCCAGAGGCTCTCAATTGGTCGTTGGGTCAAGAGCCAGATTCAGAAAGCAGTGTTATTTATTGGACACGGCACGCATTGTGAGGAGGTTCCGCACTCTAGGGTCCTAACCACCGATGGCTTGGGTCCTAGGCCTCGCCATTGGAGGGTGATACTTTTTATATTTTTAAATGTTTAATTTTTTTTTAAGTAATTTGATATTTAATAATGTAAAAAAAAACTTTTAAAATAAAGAGTACTGTAGGTACATTAATTAATTTTACTATTTTTATTAAGCTGTCTCTATATCTATCTTCACGACCTAGAAAAGGCCAACAGGTTTTTTTACATGCTGTATAATAAATAATAATATGATTAGGGATTGTTGTGCAAGGCAGCCTTAATAGCAGTGAAAGCAATAGTAGATTCCGACATACCGTGGAGTCTGTCTCTTGCTCATGTGTCGCGGTCGCGGTGGCTGTCGCGGTCGCGGTCGCTGGTGTGTATGTGGTTCGTTGTCGTTCAATGGCGTCGAGTTTGTCTCGCAGCTTGTCGAGTTCTCGATCCCGCTCGGCTAGCTCCTGTTCCTTCTGTCGTCTGTAGCGGGTGAACTCCTCTTCAAGATCTGTCACCTGTGGAATCAGTTGAGTTATAGTTAGTTTAGTTCATATCACTGTCTTGTAAACTGATATGAAGAGGCAGGTAGGTTGTTGAGCTACAATCGGTAATGGCCGTTCCCAATATTCTATCTATTGACAAATTTGCTTACTGGCAGTAAAATGTTGACACTTTTTGTATGGAAGATCTGTCAAAACAATACTGATAGTAAGCAAATTACAATAACATGTCGATAGACAGAATATAGGGAACGGCCATAAGTTTACTGAAGGCCCACCAACCAATTCTTCGTTGGGTTGCATGCCTAGTGTTCATCGAAAGAGCTTAGAAAAATCACTAAATAAGAGTACAGTCTTTTTAATGGAATTCTATTGCTTATTTTTTTTATTGCATAGGCCGGCCTACTAGCAAATGGGTCACCTAATGGTAAGTGATCTCCACCGCCCATGTATGTCCACAATACCAAAAGAGTCATGGGCATGTTGCCGACCTTAAAGGAAAGGAATAATTAAGGCATTGCGAAGGGGATTTAGACCACCGGACATCTCACTCACTATAATTTAATCATTTAATATTTTCTAACTCAGGTTTCTAATCCTTATTAATTTCCTTAATAGCATACAATGTAGCCACATTTCCTTGGGCATTGAATTTTGAATGGTCGATCCACACTAGTAACCACTAACCAGTCACCTTCACCTTCAGGTGACACATTAACTTGCTTACTAGCCTGTACAAAAACAAACCTGCGCTTCGAGACTATGCCTCTCGTCGATTGGCGGCAGTGCGCCTGCGCCGCCGAACTGTCGCTCGTATTCCTGTATCTTGGCGATGAGATCGCCCAGTCGTTCGTCTCCGGCGCGTTGCTCTTCGTGGAACACGGCGCGCTCCTCATCAAGCTTGTTGCTCCAGTACTCCTCACATTTGTCATACTCAGTCTTCAGCTGCTCTAAGCTCGATTCAAGATCTCTGCAGGTATTATTGAATAAATTGAGAGGATGTTATAAAATGATGTTATATACTTTCGGCCATTGTGTCAAGCGTCAGATGTGGATATCAAGAATGCAGATGAGATCATTTAATGCTCACACACATCATTTCATCGATGGGAGCTTTGAGGAAACTGCTCTCTCTCTCTCTCTCTCTGCATCATAGACGCTCATGTCTGACGCTTGAAGAGATGACCATAAGTACTTTAGGGGATTGTCAAGACTAAACTCACTTTACAAGTCTTTCGAGCCTTTGTTTTTCGTCTTTCTGGTCATTATCAGCGTCAGGTCCAGGTGTCTGGCGTGGCGTCTCCGGCACGATCACAGCGTCGGTAAGCTCTCGCACTCGCTCGCGGATCACGGCACATTTTTCACATGCGCTGTTCGATATCCTCTGGATATCGTCTAACATCTCTCGCAGCTTCGTCACCGCTTCCACATGACCAAATACTTTCTGATCCAAACTGATTGGTGAAGAGTCACATTCCTGCAAATTTGGTAATAAACTATAAGTTATTTTGATGAGCCTTGTCACACCGCTAGGCAGACCTTCTTACATTTTAATGGAATGGTTTGGAAAGTGATTCTATCACTCTATAATAATATATAGACGGGTCACCATTTCCTAATCTGCTGGTTAGCTAGGTGTGGGCATTGGATTAATAAGGACGACTTTATATTACTACTATTTATAATCAGGCAGATATTGCTTGAATTTGGGGACATATCAAGTTTAGATTTAGGTTGATCTAAAGTTAAGGCAATAAAATATCTGACCAGTGTAGGAGTAGTGTCCAAATCTGTAATGTAAGAGAATGTGTAGGTGCGGCGCTCACCTCGGCGCGATGCGGCGCCAGCAGCGAGCCCAGCTCCGCCGACAGATCTCCTGCGGCGCGAGCCGGCGACCCTCCGCACTCCACGCCCGCGTGTCGCTCGCGAGCCTCCAGCTCGGCGCACAGCTCGTCGTTGCGGTCGCGCAGCAGCTTGTTCTCGAGCTGTAGCTCGTGCATACGCGCCGCCAGCTCTCCTCCAGTCTGTCGCTTGCCCTCCTCCGCGCCCTCCCCCACGCGCCGCGCCGCTTGCGCCTCCGCCGCTAGACGCGCGCGCTCTCTCTCGGCGACCGCGAGCCGCTCCTCGGCGGCCTGTGCGCGCGATTCTGTCTCCTCGAGTCGGTGTCGCAGATCATTCGCTTCACCCTTCAGCCGCGCCTCAGTCTCGAGCCGGCGCGCCAACTCGGCGTCGAGTCTCGCGGCCACCGCGGCAGCTCGCTCTCGTTCGACGGCCGCATCCGCTGCGGCCGCCCGCGACGCCTCGGCGTGGCGGAGTTCTGCGCGGCGCAGGCTCGCTTTCAACTCGGTCTCGAGGCGCGCGTGGCTCTCGTCCACTTCTTGCGCGAGCAGGAGCGCCCGCGCGTTCGCCTCGGCGACGTCGGCGCGCAGCTTGTCACGCTCGGCGGCGGTCGCGTCGGCTCGACGGCGCGCGAGACTGGCTCGCAGACGCGCCACCTCGAGTGCGGCGAATAACAGCAGCGCGCGCTCGTCGGCGGCAGCTGGTAACGCACGTAATTCATCATCGAGTGCGCGCTCGAGCTCCCCCGGACATAGCGTGGCGCCGTCGAATCCGAGCTCGTGCAACAGCGCGCGGGCGCGAGGTACACCGGCGCGCTCCCACGCCTCCACCACCAGTTCGGCGGGAGCGCCGGCGCCGGACTCGTCTGGGACATCACCGGCCACGCTCTCGTCGCGCGCCGCCTCTATGGTGGTTGCGAGTGCCGAATTCAATCGCCCGAAGAATTCACCGACGGTCGTGTCGGCGGCGGGGGTTTCCTCGAATATTCTATCCACGAGACCGTCGACTCCGTCCATGCTGAGACCGCGACAGAGCGCGAGCGCCTGGTCTCGGTCTATGCGCCGTGCCGGGTTGAGGGGGGGCGGCTCGGAGGACAGGATGGGCGGTTCGCAAGCGACGTCGCGAGCCTCCATCGCGGACGCGCTGCGGCTGAACCCGTTGCGATTCCGATGCTGTCGGTCGTTGGTGTCGAGACGCGAGGCGGAGGCGGCGCGCGGGCTCGGCGTCGCGTCAGAGTTGCGTTGTGGACGGGAGCGGCGGCCGTATTTCTTGGAGCCGTAGACGATTTGCGGCGCGACCTCGCAGCCGGAGGAGTCTTCGTCGCTGGGCGGCGGTTCGGGCGGGTCGGGACGAGGATGCGCAGGATCAGCGCCGAGCACGGCCAGGAGGCCGTTGCGGAACTGCGTGAAGGTGACGCGGTCTGTGCGCCGCTCGAACAGCGTGTCGACGAGCGCGGCACCGCGGTCCTCGAGCTGCAACGAGTCGCAGAGCGCGTGAACAGCGGACCTGTCGAGCGCCTCCGCGTTATCTACGTCGAACGTTTTGAACACGGTGTACAGCTGTTTCTCGTAGTGGTTCATGGTCGCGCCGTCCATGGCCAACGTCCCCGCGCAGGGACTGCGGCCTGATGTGCCGCACTAAACCTTACGTTCGTTCTGATTGATTTTACATATTAAGAAAATTATTCTTTATTGATGCTCTTTAAACATTTTTGCTGAGAATTAAAATAGGATTTTTGTCACTCTGTCATTGTCAATGTCATAGTTGTCACTTGTCAATTGTCATATTGTTTTTTTTTTTGTTTGTTTGTTCCATAAGGAACCGGCTAAGATCAGAGACCATGCTGCCAAGTCATTAGTTATATCTTTTCTTATATTCCAAGAACGATGAAACAGGGGTGTGGCCGATTTCAAGGTCTTGCTGGAGTTTTGGTCATAATTCCTTTCAGTTCAATGCTTCTTAGACGACTTTCTTCAAGCGAATCGAAAGCACAAGGTCGACAATACCCTTGATAAAAAATCACGTAAATTCACTTATTTCAATGTTTCCATACACTATTCATCATCGTTAATGATTATTGCACAAAACCACACCACTTTTATACAACAAACACAACTTTAAACCAGTTTAGGAAATAATTAAATAAAGAGAGCCACCGCACTGTAAGAATTCCCGCCAAAACTCCTTGTCATATTGTATCAATGTAGTTTCCCAATCAAATATATTTTATTAGCTCGCTACTGACTACTCGCTGTATTTTTCTAGTGCGCTATTTTATATGCTTTTAATATAGCGCGTCGCGCGGGCTCGATTCATCGTAGCCGAAGATGCGCATAAGTCATTTAGCACGACTGACCGCCGTGCTGCGGCGCTATAGTATTGCCACGCTATGCTTTCTTTATCTCCGCTAGTCAAATAGCATGCCGCTAGTTCTAGCGCCAATTGGAAATTGATACAGTTCGCTAGATTTGTTCGGAATAAATAGCGCGCTACGCACTTTATTAACCACCATTATTCAATGGTATTTTTTATAAAATAAATTTATTTACTGCTCTGGATACTTGTCCTTTGAGCCTATCTTTGATATTTTTTGATAATCCTTTGTTTTCCAAGAACGATGAAACATGGGTGTGGTCGATTTCAATGTCATGTTGGAGTTTTGGTGTTAATACCTATCAGTACCATAATTCTTACATGACTTTCTTCAAGTGTATCGACCGCTTAAAGTCGATCAATTCCCTTGATCATAACTCATAATTAATTTTAAATAAACTCATGTTGCCATACACTTTTCATCACCGTTAATGTTTATTGCACAAATCCACACCACTTTTAAACAACGAACATAACTCTAAACCAGTCGTCCATTGTTTGGAGAAAATCGTCTATGAAGCATTGCAGTGGAAGGAATTGATACGAACACTTCGATGAGTCCGACCAGACTTTCAAATAGGTCATATGGGTATTATATTGTTCTTGTGAAGACTTGTAAATATATTATATACTTCTCGTTGGCGAAATACATGATAATACGATGCCTTAATTAAACAAAAACAAGTTTCGTTGTGTTTAGCTGTCACACGCTTGTCAGAGAGTTTTGGCGGGAATTCTGACAGTACGATGGCACTCTTGTTATAATTATTAGCTTTTACTATATACCTATTATTAGTTTATTGTTAAAAGTGATGTGGTTTTGTACAATAAATATTAACGATGATGAATAGTGTAAGGAAACAATGAAATAGATAAATTTAGCTGATTTTGACCAAGGTAGTGATCGACCTTGTGCGTTCGATCCGCTTGAAGTAAGTCGTCGAAGAAGCATCGTACTAAAGGGAATTAACACCAAAACTCCAGCAAAAGAAGTACTTTGAACTAATGACGAAAATGAAGCAAAGGAATTGGGAGCCATACAGCCAAAAAATATATTGATTTTTGATATTCAAAAAGACAAATTAAATAGAATTTTTGTAGGTATAACAATATTATTGTAATGTTACGATAACTATTCTTAAGTTACGTTATGTTAGGTTAGAACTGAGCCAAAAACCGCGCGAACCAAGCGAGCATGCCGCGGTAGCGGCTGGCGAGTGCCAGAATCAAATTGGTACAAAAACTGTAATTACACACTTAAATATAGTTAGATTACATAATTTTGTTCATACCCGTTGCTATAAACTGCCTCGATGGCACAGTTGTAATGCTTACGCGTTACGATAGGGGCCAACGCTGAGTTCTCGGGTTCGATCCCCGGGTCGGGTAAAGTGGTATTGGGTTTTTCTATTACGGAATGCTCAGTATCAGCCCGGAGTCTGAAATTTGTGACCGGTATGGCGATAGGCTCGCCCCCTATCACATCGTGGGACAGAGATACGCTTGGCGAAATGTGGGTACTGGTTACACCTCAGCCTACCCCTTCGGGGATTACAGGCGTGAGTGCATATGTATATGCGTTGAGTCAACAATGCGTTGCTATATAATAAATGTCAATTGTAGCCTGAATGTCGTCTCCAACTGTTGGAAAAGTGTTTTTCGATGTTATCTATTCCCGTCAATTGGCGGTTTCCGAGGTAAAGTAAATCAAACTATTATTTTTTAATTGTAAACAAATCGTTGTGTGAGTTGACAGAGTGGAAGAGTGGGTTTGCGGGAGCCACCAGTGAGCGCCTGAGTCAATTGTGATTATTTAACTATTATCTACATACATTCGTTCATAAATTTATACGCTATATGGTAAGATATTTTACTCCAATTTCTCTAAAATAACGCATGACAACATTAAGAATGGTTGCAATGTGATCAGAAACCAAAATTCTATCAATTGCCGCAGTTTTTAGTCCGAAAATTTGAATCCCGGTTTCTAGATCTTAACCCCTTTTATCACGGCTTTGAGATTTGTGCCCGGATTTAAACAAATTAATGGCAGACTGGACTGCATGGTTACGAACCTTTGCCTTTTCCTTCATACAGAAAAAAAAGTCACCTCATCCGTCACTTGTCAGATAAAAAAATTGTTTTTTCCTTTACACATAATATTTAGTATAGTATTTTTCCATATCTAGTTTAATACTCTGTTTAGTTTGGCGTAATCCGTTTTGGTCTGGTTAATTAAAAACTGTGATTGTGATTTTGGCTATGCATATATAAAGAGATTCTTATTATTTGTTTCATGGACAATTAAAAAACAACTAAACGTCAAAAAATTGTGTGTAGTGTAGGTAATGCATGACTACTTTGCAACTTGATAAGATTGTTTATTAATCCGCAATTATTATTAATTATATTCTTTGTTCGTGAGCAAACAAAGATTGTTGAAACGCAGTCGCGATGGGTGTACGGAGCGATACCGACCAAATCTATGATGATGTGGAGTATTCGCCGGAGCTAAGAATACACAAGCAGTGTCTGAGCAGAGGATGGCCGTGGGGTGTCCGTGTGCAGTGTCTTTGCGCCTCTGCTACTGTTTTATTTCTCATTTTAACTATTGGGCTGTACAAGGTGAGCCAGTCACTGGAATCTGTGGAATATCAACTGTTTCACTTGCAGAAGAGTACGTATCGAGCGCGCGTTTACTCAGAAGTGGTAGCAGAGGGCACTGAGCCGCCGCCGCAGAGGGCGCCACAACAGTTTTATAAGGCTTCGCCTAGTGATGGAGAAGTTGTTGTTTCATGTTATTACAATACACCCTGCAGTGGTGATCACAAACAATTGTTTCCTTCTAATGTTCACCCACATTTATGTACCCACATCAATGTTGCATTTGCTCGCGTTGTTAACAAAGAGATCTATTTGGAAAATTCTCAGTATGAAACATTGAGAGAAATAGTGAAACTGAAAAATCAAAATCCAAAACTAAAAATATTACTTTCAATTGGTGGAGCGGGTGGAGACAATGGATTCCCTGACATGGTTGTTAACCATGCTGCACGAAAAGTGTTTATAAAATCTATTAAGGCAGTTTTAAAAAATTATATGTTGGATGGAATAGACCTTGATTGGGAATTTCCAGCGATGAACTCAAACTCTATAGAGACATCAGGAGGCAGAGAGCGTCAACACTTTTCTCAATTGTTAAGGGAGATCAGGATGGAGTACATTAGAGAAAAACGTGACTACCTGCTCACTGTGGCTGTACCTGCACCAGAGACATTAGTAGATGTTGGGTATGATGTGGACCAACTTAATCTTTATGTAGACTATCTAAATATAATGACTTATGACTTCCATTACTACACTAAGTACACTCCATTCACAGGATTCAATTCCCCTCTGTACCAGAGACCTACTGAGCAGTTCTACTTGGCAACACTTAACATCAACTATACTGTACATATGTACCTGAATAAAGGACTGGACAAAAGTAAAATTGTGGTTGGAATCCCTACATATGGACACACTTTTATGCTGGTTAATCCAAATAATCCTAATGTTGGAAGTCCGGCATCCGGGTTTGGATCTCTGGGTTCGCTAGGTTTCGTCAACTATCCTGATATATGCATGTTTTTGAACAGCTCCAGAAGCGACACAGAAGTGGTGTTCGACAACGCCACCCGGGTGCCATACTTGTATAAAAACAGAGAATGGGTCTCGTATGATACGCCACAGAGTGTGATGGACAAAGCTAACTACATAAAGGAGAATGGCTTACGTGGCGCCATGATATACTCTCTTAACGCCGACGACTATGAGGGCGTATGTCAAGAGAGGCGCGGGCGCGGTCACGGGCGGAGCGACATGACGTTCCCGCTCTCGCACTCCGTCAAAAATACTTTGGTATATAACAGCACCCGCGCGGACGCAAGCGACCTGAGCGTAGCAGAAAGCGACCCCACACCAGTCTAGTTGCGGTAGTACGCACGTTCGGCAAGCGTTTAATTGTTCAAGTTACCTGTTTTTTCCTGGCGACATAGGTTATTTTGTACATCGTACAGGTTTTCATAATTGTTCTGGGGGGGCAGGCGCGGCCAGCGGACTCCGCCACACTGAGCAGCGGCCAGGTGTCGGGCAGCGGACGGCCGTGGAGCGCCCACGCCGGTGCTGGCGCGGGCTAGCTTTGTACTGCGGCACACGGCCGTGCTCACCCACACAGAACCGCACGCTCGCATTCATTACGTTACCTAATTAACTTTTACAGTTGGAAAATAATCGTATGTAGGAATGTTAGAGCTACGTATAGCGGCCGATCACGAGCGGGGGTTTCCACTCGAACGCCCGTGAGGATAGTTTCTTAGGATGATTGCTACTTGCTAGTTGCTAGGGTTTGTTGCCTGGCGCAGGTTCCGCGTTAAACTCTTTCCAGACCCAAATATTCGATTGATTTATCAAATAATAAGTCATGTATTGAGTACTCAGTAGATGCAGCTATATGTAACTTAGTAGTAATAGTTCTTTGTGTCATAGGTGATATAATACTGTGATACTGTAGTCTGTATAGTTCAACGTGTGTGAACGTGACAGTGTTGCGTATAACATCATCTCAGTGGATATTCGTGGCCGCGGACGCCATATAAAGGCGGGTGCTGCGTAGGTGCGCATGCGGATATTAATGCACATACGTTTATATTAAGGTTTGATTTTATTTGTTTTAAGCTACTATATCTGGCAATGCCAAGCATAATATATCCTATAATATTTTAATCTCATGCATGTAATTAAATTTATATGTCGTCAGAATTTATGCCAAGTTTCAAATTGTATGTTGAGTGCCATACAAACCGTCATGTTATCGTGGAAAATAAAATTGATAACGTTTACACTGATGTGTAAAATACATAGGAAACTTGAAATAACATCGAATGTGTCCATAGTTGTATGAAATCATCAGGCTGTAACATTATGACTAACCAAAGTATAGTACAACCATATTTTAAGTGATAGTAGTATTCATAAGTATTGAGAATATATAATATATTTTATTATTGATGTCGCACTTTTTCTTTCCGCCTGGCATAATCCCGGTTTAATGCCAGGGTCCGCCTTCCTACTAAGGGTTTGCGCCAACCGAGGGCACGGCCACGGCAGATGCTAAAACAAAGCTGCGGTATGCTTACGATGATCAATGAAATTAAAATTTTATTGCCATAATTAGGTACTATTAAATTATATTTCTATTCATCGCTCAAAAATCCCTTGCCGTGCCGTGCCGCCAGTGAGCGCAGGCCCTAAGACGCCTCCACATCGCCATCGCCATCCGTGGATCGTACCCTTCCTTGGTACGATATGGCTCAGGCATTTGCGACCGGCCACACTCCTGTGTTTTTCTCAAAACGTGACCAAACCACATTAGGCATCATTCCTGAAGTTTATCTGCTATATAGGTATGTCCACTAAAGATTGGGTGATTTCTTCAAGTATGTAAATTATGACTGCCTCGGTGGCGCAGTTGTAATGAGTACGCGCTACGATTGAGTACAAAGCTGAGGTCTCGGGTTCGATCCCCGGATCGGGTAAAGTGGTATTGGGTTTTTCTATTACGAAATGCTCAGTATCAGCCCGGAGTCTGTAATTTGTGCCCGGTATGGCGATAGGCTCGCCCCCTATCACATCGTGGGACGGAGATACGCTCGGCGAAATGTGGGTGTACTGGTTACACCTCTGCCTACCCCTTCGGGGATTACAGGCGTGAGTGCGTATGTATGTAAATTATGTAATTTGGTATTTATGTATAACACGAAGCCATGTTATGTTCCTGGGCACCTAGCATCTTATGTTTCCGGACGACGGGCAGTTCGATGGAATTAGTAATATTTTGTATTTCATAGTGATTAGTTGTAGAGTATAAAGGTAACTGTTTATTTACTTTTTACTTATTTATGAACATGACCTAAATAGCAAGGATTGACGCGTTCCAAATGTCGTGCTGGTGGCGATCGCTGGACCATGAATACCATGGACCGCCATATCAGTAGTCAGTTGCCTGCCATTATTTTCAATGCTATACAAGTTTCACCCAGTTTGCCAGGCGAATATAGATTCACGTAATAGTTTGTGTAATGTAGAGGCCCGCTAAGATAAGATTTTTGGATATTACTGGGTTACAATTACTAGGTGGTAGGTCCCTTGTATGAGAGAGGTCTTCTGGGTTGGTACCAACATGCGTCACGTGACCGAAGCCGCGGCTACCGCTAAACGGGAACAGTTAGTATATAGTATGCCACTTTTTCTTTATTTTACTAAAACTGGTGACTCAAGTACTTATGTAACTCCAGTTGCTGTCTGATCAATGGTGAAAATAAATCTTCCTAAATCTCGTTAGCCGCTATGCCCCTACTTATTTAAGTGGGCATTGTTTTTTCATTGTTGCGGTGATATATTGGCAACGTTGGATGTGTCTGTATGGAAGTAGATAAGGTTATCGATATAATAAAAGATTAATTAAAAATAGACAGGAAGCTCTTTTAATATGGCACTACCTTAAAGTACCTAAGCGTTAGTTGTTAACACTACATACGTCGTAGAAGGCATCACTGGTCAGTGATCATTGTCGGCGTGTATTTTGCACCTCGATCTAACACCGCGGCCGTAGTGTTCATGTGGATCCCGATGGTGTCCTCGTTTGCATTCTATTCTATGTTAAAATAGCGGTAGGAAGACTAATTTGGGTAGTATTCAAATTGTGCATTTCAAGGACATGGACGCAGTCGGGACGATTTAGCTTACAGTGCGTATTCTATACGCATGTTTCTTATTGCGATCAACTACTACAGCTAGTACGATTTAGTATTCGTAGTTATGCCATACACAGTACTCTTGTACAACGTATTAATCAGGCTAGCAAGCCCCGTGGCTTTGATATTGAGATTTGTATCAATCTGGCCGGGCCAGCATTTGTCATTTGCCGGACCAGTGACTTTTCAGTCCGGCCTCTTTCATATCTCATATACTCTCAATTTACTTTAATATCCCTTAAGATATAAAACTTTAGTTTTAAATGAAACCGTACATATGCGTAATTTACGGAGTACATTACTTCTGCACTAACACAATGTTACTGACGTGTAGTAGCCGTGATATGGAAGTGGCCGGGCTGAAAATATAAGGTTGGCCCGGCCACCAATAACTGCTTCTAACTTCTTTATAAAACCGATACATTGAAAATGAATGCAGTACATATGCTTGTAATAAGTACATTCGATTGATACAAATCTCAGTATCAAAAGCCACGGGGCCAGGCCAAGTTGATTTAAGTACGTCTTGTACGAAGTAGGCGCACAACACAAGGACCAACACGTTAACACAGCCGAGTTTGGAATACAGATTGCGCGCATCTTCGTCAAATGCAATAATATATAAATGTGTCTCATTTGTTTGTTAGATCCACAGTTCAAAATTCGCGCCGTCACATCATTTAATACAAATGTTTCATGCTTGTCCGAGAGTAAGACGAACAATACTTTAATCCCCGTACAATAGAGTTCACTTTCGAGAAGTGGCTGCCGACTTTTGCTCCTAGACTAAATCAACTCAACTCAACCAGAGCCGACTCCAAACTACACTAGATAAAAAGCACCGCTGGCGTTTCCGCCATACACAAAATACCGATCAATAAGGACAAAGCCGACAGGAACTTCGTGTTTAATATGTATGGATATAGCATTTGATACTTAGCAATTATTCAAATAATAATCATGGAAATTGCGGTTCCGTACTAATATTATGCACATTCTCATATTAAACGAAAGCTCTTATTACATATAATTAATGTGCATTAAATTATAATCTCAACCTGTTGAATAACTATTTTCCATAAAATAATATGATGTTTATTGTGACACCTGTTTCACAGTGACCTTAGTCATTAGTGCCATCTACTAGCTTATAAATTACAACTAAAGTAAAATTATAATAATAATATTATTATGGCTGTTGCAGTCGCAATAACATAAACATATCGTTACGTTACCTACACCGTCTAGAGGCACTGGTTACATATATACCACTAATGGCCATTCCCAATATTCTGTCTATCGACAGATTTGCATACTGGCAGTAAAATAATGACACATTTTGTATGGAAGATCTGTCAAAACACTATTGACAGTAAGCAAATCTGTCGATAGATAGAATATAGCGAACGGCCATAACAGTAAGCGCTGACGCAATGAGTGGCCACGAATAATCTAGAATAATCTGCCCATCAAACGCGTTTGTCTGACTCAAACGCGTCCGACACCGTTATTAGTCCCATGGACCATGGGTCGTACGATTGGCGTCTACGCTCTGTATAACAAATAATAAGCAATAAAAAGCGAACAATAATGTAAACAAATACTAAAATATAAACTAACATTATATTCCATTATATTTATGTGACCAGCTGAACACCTGATGGCCTAACGACCATAAGGGTAATCAATCAACATTAAGATATGCTGCGCTCTATTCAGCTGATGCCTGATTACTAAGGTATAATGAGAAAGCAAGCAAAGTCATGGGCTATGCTATGCTTTATGTAAACGTATAAACGTTTAGTTTAAAACACAACATAATCGCACGATAGTATCGATGGCGCGGCGTCAGTCATGTAACGAATAACGATACATCTGTGCAACATCTCACTGTGTGCCAACTGCCAACTGCCAACAGAGAAAAAGAAACTTAGCTTAGCTAAGTACAGCACAGCTTAATATTGATTGGCCAACCTTAGTAAGTACCTATACATAATAATATAATATACCTATAGCTATATGTAAAATAAAAAAACAAATGCAAGTGATTAAAGGGACCAGAGAGCAAACAATAACATCAGAGTAATGCGTTACTATTTTCACCGGTGTACAGTCTTCATGATAAGTATTACTTGGGTGATATTAACAAAAACACATTGTGCAAAAAAAATACAGCCAAACTGCTTATGCCAATTAAATATCAGATACTTGCACTAAATTTAGCAGGAATGTTGTCTAGATTAACAGATATAAAGAAACGACGTAACTTGTTTGAGATACACACACGAATAAACCAACAAAACACCACATTACAGGTTGCCTCTGCTCATATAATTTAGGCACTACATAAGATAAGACCCAACAGGTCAGTTGGTTGATTTATTTTGTCAATGGTTGATAGTTGATACTGATAACTTTAGTCATGTGTTATTGAGTCGACCAAAACCCACTCATATCAATACTATTTGCGACCATTCTCTTTACCGCGCGTCGCCGCACTAACAACAGCCATACCAACTACCATATGTGTCATGTAAAACAAGCCCCGTTTCCGCCGGAACAACAATGTTCGAAAAGTTGTAGCATGCGACATCTTGTGGTATACGACTGTATGAATGTATGGCTGATCAAGAAGCTTTAGCAGCAGCTTATTTAGTACTAATCCATACAGCTAAATTATGGAAGAGGAAACGTTGGAGGAAAAGAACATTATTACGAGATGGCCCACGACTTAGGTAGGTAGTCACAAGAATAAAAGTCTTATTTAAAATAAAAACTTTACCAGAATGTCAAATAATATCTTCGAATATTCATTATTATATAATTGATTACATAATATATTCACAAAGAGGACACCAACTACCATGATAGTATGATTTTAGACAAAACATAACCTTGAAACTGTTTTGATACATCTAAATATCGGAATCCATTGGGTTAAAAAATTCAGATACAAAGCGTGACAGTGTGATACATGTTGCAAAATGTTGCTAGCGGCATTGTAGCATGACCCACTGATTGTAGTATGTCGCACGTCATTTCTCCGGCGTAAACTGGGCTTTAGTGTATGTGGCGTCTTCTGGTTTATTGGTGTATGTTGAGATAAAAGCTAGCGGCCGCGGTAGAGACGCGACCACTTGGACACAGCGCCCGCGTGCCTCACCTTACACTACAGTCCTTACCTCTTACAACTACATTGTAGATTCCACACAAAATGTAAATTCATTCATATCACAAACTATATGTAGAATATAATAATACTCTATACTTCACATATGCGTCATAATATATAGATATAATATATAATGTATAATAGTTGAGTATCTAAATATTAGGATATGGCAACTTAACAACAACTTATTGTCTATTGGAATATTCTATGATCTAGTGGTGGTGGGGCTGGCCGCCGCCGAGTTGCCCACCACCTTCCAACCATGTGCATTATCACTGATGAGTAATTTTCAATAGAACATGTTGAGAATGTAATCAAACATTTTAGCCAATATTCCACCATAGTCTTCATACTACATATAAACAATGGTTTTCATTCACTTTGAACAGCAACTTTATCTTAAAATGTACACAAAATCCAGGTACCTCATGTAAAAATATCAGTTAAAAGTATATCAATTTGTTGTTATGAAAAATACTGTGATATGAGCGAACAGCTCTCACTCTACTTGTAATACTTGTTACTAATTTTCATTATACTTATTGCAACACACAAATATTATTGTACATTGTGTACACACCATGGTTGTACATTACAAGTGGATTAGATGAAACCTACAGCTGTTGTACAGTTTAACATCAAATCAGAGTGATTTTAAAATGTTTAAAGCAGTGGTGTCACTACTACAGGGCATTGCATAATAGGTAGTCCACTTACATGACAAAGATGGAACATCAGGGCTCAGGGCACAATATTATTTTCATATTTTGATTTCATTGCCTAAGAGTAAAGACCTCATATATGCAAAAGCCAAACTTTACTAAAAACAAAAAGTGTGCCCTGTAAACTCTTAATAAAGCATAATCCATACCACAGCATAATCAATTATGTACATTTTATGAAGTTCATTAGCCATTACAGGTTACTAATATTTTCTTGTGTGAAACTTAGGTGTACATAACAAGGTTTACTTTTTAAAAATATAATAAAATAAAAATGACCAAAATTGAGTTCTCAAGCGACGATTTTGACTTATTATAACATATCCAAAACAGATCTTACCTCAGTAACATTGTATTCTATACAATTGGACCCCCAACTATTCACTATTCACCCACATCTCAAAGAAAATCATAGAGGCACAATGTATATTTGAAATTGTCATGTCACCTTTTTTTTCTACTTGATGAAATTGATGTTCCTATTGTTTCTTTGCCCAGAGACACCAAGTTACACCACTGTTTTAAGTACCCCAATGTGTAATTCATCCTAGAGTCAACATGCAGTATGTTAAACATAGTAAATGTAGCTAGTATAGAGTAACATTCTAGTGCAGCTTGTGTCATGTGCCAGTTATTGCTGAGTTCCAAGTGTGACCTCTAAGGTCTGAGTACATATATCTATTTATATGCCTAACAGCCTATATTTATATGCCTTGAACCATCATCTACATGGTTTCAAGTTACAGTCTAATTTAATCAAATTAACATTATAGCAGGACGGTTCTGTCATCATGTGATATTGTGAATACATATTATGTCTCCACATATTGTGTCGATTGATATGTGCAACACTACCACATACACCTGTGTGCAGCTCCGCTAGCACAGAGTTCATCTCCAGATATGATTTGTAACAATTTAGAAGACAACTAATGATACGAGCCAATACTAATGTGGTACCTGTAACATGGGGACAGAGGGGAGACGGGATGTTACGTCTGCAGCCAGTGGAACATGAGGCTGTGTACCGTGGGGTAGTCGAGCTCCGCATTGGGCGACGTAAGGAACTCGCGCAGAGTGAGCGATACATCGCCCGACACTGCCTCTTTCAGCTCGGCGGCAGACTGCGCCGAGTTGTCATCAGACGCGCAATCGGAGGACGCTTCCCGCCACTTGTCATCGTAGGTGAGGTCGCAGAGTGTGGGCGGCTCGTCGCCGTCGCTCAGCTCCTCCTCGAGCAACAGCGTGCGTGACTTGGCTCGCGGTACGTCTCCGTCGACGCTATCACGCCCGCCGCTACCCTCGTTTTGTCGCCGCGCGTTCTTCAACGCTCGGTAGCGACGTGACCGCTCGCGCTGCAGCCTCCGCTTTCTCTCATCGGCGCGCTCGAGCTCCTCTGGCGTCTTCTTCAGTGCGTTTTTTCCGAAGAAATACCTCATAAACGACTCGTCACAGTTCCGTTTGGATAGGTAACTTGCCATCAACTTGTAATAATACTGGTTATCCATCGTGGTGATATGTTGGCTGCCAAAATTTTTGAGCGTTTTACCGTGAAAAAGACACAATTATGCAGATATTCTTGTAGTTGCGAAATAAAAATAATGAGAACGCGACAATCGCTGACGTGACGTCACAGTGTCACTGACATTTGTTACGTTTCATTTCACAAAAGATTATATCACTCGATATCTATTCACGAAACAAACACATATTACTTAAAAAAAAATGTTTTAATTTGACAAAGTTAATTTTATGATACTAATAAAAACTGTGTAGCCATATAATAATGTCTAGGTGTTATCTTTATTAATAGAAAAAGCGGCGCGGTGCAGCACGGCGCGCCGCGACGCGACGGTTCCTATCACAAAGTACTTTTTGAAGTGAGAATATGCACGATGGCCTGCGAGGTTTTGTGGTCTGTCGGTGTCGGTGCGCTGCGGGTTCTTTAACGTGGAAGTTCGGCACAAATTTATCATGGGGATATTATTGGGACCCGACAGAGAGGAGTTCCGCAAAAGATCTTGCGGGCCTGACCTTAACTAAGGCGATGGAGTTGACGGAGAACGCGCGGAATGCACGGTGGTTAGCGCCGCGCCGCCCCCGCGACCCGATGTTCAAGATGAAGCGGGCATCGGTAACGGCGCGGCGACGCCACCGTACTCAGAGACTGCACCTAGTTTTGGAGTTAAAGTGCAGAGTTTCCTATATATAAAAATACTCTGTGTTGCAGAGTCAAGTGTGCGGCTACCGGTACCGATGCCGAACCGGATTCGGTCTCGGGATCGAATTAAATTCGAGATAGATAGTGGTTCCACCGTTACAGCTATTACTGAACAATTAAATAAAAAACGTTTGTATCTATGCACCATTGTATACGACTACTTAGTAAGTGTTTAGTTTCATACATACCTACTGGCACATACTGGTGATAAAATCAAATCAAATGTGATAAAAACATTTGTGTTGATGTAGCGGAATTACCGATAAGTTATGCGAAAGCTTCGTAAGTACTTGCTTTATGCATAAGTCGTGCGAGATGGCGGTACAATTGTTGTCGGTACATTATTGTGAGCAATTAGATGAAAAATATTTGTTTCCTACTTGCAATGCCGTTATCCTTCAGTCCTTTCGGATAAATTAGGGTTGTTCTATAAATTTAAAGCGAAGTTACAATTATAGGAAGATGCGAAGTCAGTTTTTGTTAGGGACCCACCGATGGCTTTCGCTTTGAAAAGTAAAGTAGATAAAGAGATAGATAGATCGTGCAGTAGGGTTGGGGATCTACGTATTATCGCAAATAGAACCCGATAGGTCTCAGAGACCGATCTCTTTTCGTAATAGTAATATTCGTCGATATTTTGTCTACGAACCCTAACATGACGACGTAATTTAATCGAATTTTGACACTCACTCGACATATTTGTCGTCGATAGTTATCTCTCTCGCGCGCGCGAGATATTTCGTGTTGCATATTAGGATAAACTTAAATTAGATTAAATAAACTTAGATTAAATACCTAAATATCTACCCGCAGGTGTCGCGTTGTTCGCCATCACTCTGTCAGGTGACTGCCATGTCACATGATGACCCTTAAAAAATGTGTTATATTTATTGGGGATGTACAATGAAATAAAAAAATACAAATAAAAAAAAGTTTATTAAAATAGTAGGTATGTACAGATAACACGAGACTCGATCACCGTCCGCGCCGTGACGTTGGTCAGAAGACGGCGATGTCTGTACGTTTGACGGCGGCGAGTCCGTCGTCCCAGGTGAGCATCAAGTTGAATGTGAAGTACAACGCCACGGCGGACAGCATGTGCCACAAGTCGTGTGAGTCGTAGAACTCCAACACGCGACACTCGTGGTTGTGATGTCGGGACTGCGCCGGAGTCGCCGACCAGTCGGTGCTGCCTGCACAGACACAACACAACACTACAGACTACCTACACATCAACATTATTACGTACTACACCTATTACACAACCTTATCCCTAGCCAACTTGAACCTGACGCAACACGCCTCACCTCCTGCGGCAAGTTAGCGGTAGGTGGAGAGTGTGACGTAAATGGCGAGTGTATAATATACTTTCCAACGCCGCGCCGCGCCGCCGCTACACGCCTTGCATACCGTGGGAGGTGCCTAGCCTTCTTAGGTCTAGCATTTGTGCACGATCTACAGTAATGTATTTACCTGAAGTGAAGAAGTAAAGTGCGGGTATCCATGCGGCGGTGGCGCCGGCGAGAAATAGCCAGGAGTACCAGCGAGGACGCTCACCGTGAAGCAACTTCATCACCAGGTAAAACACTATGTACATCAACGTGTTGCACAACAGCACGCTCAACAGATGTGATGCGATGTCAGCCGTCTGAGTGAACAGTCTGCAACACACATATGTACCTATGTATTAGGTTAACAACATGCCGAAATGCCTCACTATAATATGTAATTCGCGGTTGTGGTTGAACTCGGTACCTTGATGCCACCTTCTTGTGAAACACATGAATGCAAATAGAACGACACTTCGCCCAATAATCAAAAACTTGCAATTAAGTGTCCATTTGTCAATTACATTTATAGGTAATGTAACAAGTAATAATCCACGTTATTGAAGGGTAGGGTACCTATACGATATGTTTTCAGTATGTCTAACGGTCATCCTCAATAACCTACATACACATGACAAAGAGTTGAAATACTACTTTAGGTAGCTACCGGCATTTCAATAAACAAAGATAGATAGGAATACTCTATCTGTGACGTTAATCTATATTAAAATATGTATAAAATATCTTTAAATTAAAAGTAGACGGGTCGAACAGTTACGTATTATCGAGCCACTATTAATCCTTCACACATAATAATTAAATAATTCAAATAAAAAATCAAACTATTATTTATACTCAGTGTATGCCATGTCCTACCTAGTGTTGCCAACTTTTATTGTAAAAACCACTAGATTGGGGCTTTTTCAGTTAAATTCCATGAATGCCTGAAAGTGACGTTTTGCAATACGAAAATAGGATCTTCTGAAATGGACGTTTTTTGGTATCAAATTAATACATAATTGAACATATCTTTAGTTGTTTGTCTCTGATAATAACTTTCAGTTAAATGTTTGTAGGTTATTGAGAATGGTTATAAGTCTGCAGATGTTGCCAACCGTTGTTTGTTACAATAACTTTAACATTATCTGGTGCAATCAACATTATGAAAAGACTTTTGAATAAGGGCTAAAATGAAATGTGAAATAATGTGTTGTTTTAAAATGACCCGATGTTTAATGCTAAATTATATTCTT
The DNA here is from genome assembly GCA_905332985.1 of Mimas tiliae. Taxonomy (NCBI): domain Eukaryota; kingdom Metazoa; phylum Arthropoda; class Insecta; order Lepidoptera; family Sphingidae; genus Mimas; species Mimas tiliae. The sequence goes on along the minus strand of HG995248.1, from coordinate 18,034,224 downwards.
AAACATCGATACTTTCCTGGGAAACCGTGGCAGTATCAAGTGCTGCAGTGAATTATACGTTCCTACCATCAGCACACAAAGATTTCATTTACCTTTTCACAAGAAAAATATTCAGTTCTAAAAGTAGATCTGGGAAGCAGGTAAGTTATAAAAAAGTAGGATAAGGCATTGTCACCCGTATATCGCAAAGCCCCAGTTGGCGGCATTTGCTATGAGCAGCATGACGAGGCGCGCCGTGTACAGCGGACGCACGCCGCGCAGCGAGCGCGCCGCCACCGCCAGGCTCTCCTTCTCTACAATGTACCACATACAATATATACAATGTGAACAAACAAACAACAACATCAACGATCATCCGGACTCTGGAGGAACAACTACGAGAAATTATCTCGATACCTAATAACACCTTCACAGATCGGACAGGGATTTTTACATCTACACTAATATTATAAAGATAAAAGATTTGTATTTTTTTTTGTATGTAACGAATAAACTTAAAAACTACGGGACTGATTTTAAAAATTCTTTGCCGTTAGAAAGCTACATTATCACTGAGTAACATAGACTACTTTTTATTACGGAAAAGGTAGTTCACGCGGGCGGAGCCACGAGCAAAGACTAGTATTGTATAATGGTCACAGAGACCAATATGCCACTTGAGCAGTTTTATTATTTATCGTGCTCAAAGGAACCCTAGTGCGAGCTGCACTTATTCCCATTTTACATGGGGAACTAGCTCTTCTGTTCCGCTATATAGTGGCGTGAAATTCGATTTCAGTTCCTTCCTATTTAAATGTATTTCACTAATATCGTTATATTGGTGGGATCAGGAGTACAATAGTTACAAGAGTAAAAGAGAGTAGGTTACCAAGTCGGAACTGTCCCACGTAATACATCCGCAGTGAGAGCAGCATGAATGTGAACACGTGCAGTACCGTGAACACGCCCCAGAACAGCGGCCCACCGCCCAGAACGCCCCATACCACTGTACACACACACACACACAAAACAATTATTTATATAGCACAAGGTATTTAAATAGTTTTTCTAAACTACCAGTTGACCTACTTGCATCCCCGGATCTACGATTTTTTCGAACCGGGACAGAAACTTGATAGTGGCGCCCCTCTCTCCAGCGTTTCGAGATAAAATAGTTAAAATAACAAAAAAAAAAGAAAAGAATGATACACAAAGGGCCTGTGTGGCGCCTTTTTTCTACAAGTTGACGGTGAGACAGCCAGTATGCTAGGCGCTTTGTGGAGCAAGCGTTTGTGTTTTTATTTTTAATCATATTATACTATATTATGATTTTGGCGCCCCCATGAAACTGACGCAATAGATCCAGGCCTGCCCACTTGTTGGTTGTTAGTGTAATTTTTAGTGAATGATATTACGGTTATATGTTGTTACTGTAATGTCTACTGAAATATTATATAAAAAGATGTATCTAAATTATCAGGGTAACTAGCTTAGTCAAGATTTTGTGTGGCACCAGCTGCAGTTGCAGGTAAGCGTAGTTACCGGCTAGGTATCATTAGTTGAACACATTGGTCGTGTGTATGTGTGTATGTGTGTGTATGTGTGTTGTGTTTGTGTATGAGTGTCGAGGCGATACTCGGTACGTTACCGAGCGCGATGAGGACGGCGAGCACGCCGAAGGTTGCGTGCGCGCGCGCATTGATGTCGGGATGTCGCGATTGATAGATCTTCACCATGCTCAGTACCGACAGCACGTACATGAACGCAGTGTCTGCAACACAAACACGCACAAATACATTACAACATAACATATAAGTAGAAGGAAGGTGCTGCCTCATTTGCTGTCACGAGGAAAACTTTATCGTCCCACCACAAACCCCATATTTTGGCCATTGGCGGTTTAATAGACGCGGACGTAAACAGTTCGGCAGTTTCAGTTTGCTTAAAATCGAGTTTTACTTGCTCTGAGAGTATTTAAATGTATTACGCTGTTACTCCGATATTTTAAACGAGATGTGTTATACAATATACATATTGACATACCAAATTGGAAGTTGAGCCGGTTGGGGCAGATGTGGTAGCTGGCGGAGAGCAGCGCCACCACCATCATGCCGGCGCCCAGCGACGACAACAGACCGTAGTGTGCCGGGATACCGTACTCCTGCACACACACACACACATTCTTATTAGCTTCATAAACGCAATTCATGACGCAATACCAATCGCCACGCCTGCCCATAAACAGAAGCGTGACACTGGACTGCGTTCGTTGTTAAGTCTCATAATGCCCAGTAATTTCACTGGCTTCTCAACTGACAACAAACTGGCTTGAAACTCAACAGTGCTTACATACTGCGGTTTGACTGCAAAAATGGACAAAGCAGTGTTACCAACCCAGACGGCCTCTCGCATACGAAGTACCTACCATCTAGTGAACATACAGGGCTGAGGGCGGCGAATACATCCAACTGAAAGTCGGACATTCGACGATTGATTTACGCCAAATCGATTAAAATCGAGCAAACAATTACATCGACCAGATGTAGTAGGAGCTTTTAATCACTGTCGATTGGTCTAATTCTATGTTCATCGGATGGGTAATATAAACTGTTCTATCAACAGTTTTCGTTTTCATGTAAAGGAGCAGACTAATTATTAGAGGCAGTAGTCGAACTTGTGAATAATTTATATTGCACTTTATGGTCTTGTCTAAGCAACAGTAAGTTTGCACTTCACATCGGTTTTCTATGAGGCATTAATCTAGTCGTGCTGGCGCATATATATCTATAGTGTAGCTCTACCACTCAAACCTGTTGTGTATGATGAATAATGGGAATGATGCGCCGGCTCGTTACCACTGTCTCACAGAAAACCGGCGTAAAGTAACAGCTTGCTGCTGCGTTTCGTACGGTGAGTATTAATCCCAATGCCTTAATTATTCCTTGCCTTTAAGGTCTAGAACGCGGCCATGATTCTCTTGGTATTGTGGGCGAGTCCATTTTCTATCAGGTGACCCAATTGCTCGTTTGGCGACCTATGCTATATAACAAGGTATGTGAGTAGTGTGGTGTGTGACCTCGTCCCGGGGCGCGCGTGCGCGGTTCCGCTTGCGGCGGCGGAGCTGCAACATGAACAGCGCGCCGAGCAGCAAGTACCCGAGGTTAGAGAACACGTGGTTGAAGTCGGACAGCCCTCCCGCCGGGTGTGCACACAGGAAGTTGTAGTAGCACATGTCTAGAGAGCCCGATATGTTTAGCACCTGCAACCGTTGGTACACTCTCAACACTTACATATATATACATACATAACATAAGCACTTTATGGTAGGCAGCGGCCTGGCTGTGCTCTGGCATTGCTGGTCCATGGGCGGCGGTAACCACTTACCATCAGGTGAGCCACCCGCTCGTCTGTCTATCTAGGGCAATAAGAAAAAACTCACTTCTGTATCCTCGAAGGGATAGACAGAGCGCAGAGGTAACTAATATAATCCTAAATTCACTGCAGTACTCATTGCAGTATCAGTGAAACCCGACGAGTTTGTGCTAACATTGATCTGGGTTTATTTTATTATTAATCCACAGCGATATTAAAATAAGAAATAGCGCCCAAAAGTTTTACAATTTCAATACTTAAAGAAACTGTAATACGAAGCATTTTCGTTACTACGGCTGATGTTGAGAAAATCAAGGTGAAATTGCATGTTTGTTTACCAAGGGCAGAGGGCAGAGGGCAGAACATAGTGAACAATGAACACTCACGACTTGGAACGCTACGACGAACTGCACGACGGGCAGTGCGTAGAACACTGCGACGGTGTAGAGCGTGTACAGGTAGCGGTCGGAGCGAGCGCGCAGCACGCGGGCCCGGCGCCGCGCCAGCGCCGCCACGCGCAGCCGCGCCGGCAGACCGAACGGACGCGCGCCCTCCTGCACACAACACACAACACACGACACACTCAGTACCATATACTTAGGTACTTACTCATTACTCATTACTCATTACTCATGCCTTTGTCCAGTCTGCGGTGTAGACTGAGACGGATAGTACACCGGCGCCCTACAATTTGCCGAACTTATGTCATTCCCATAATGTGATACATGGCGAGCTTATTTCATATTGGTCACACGCAACTAATGGGTATTATGCGAACATTTTGATTGGCCTCACTGTACAATAGTTACTGTTATAGTATACAATATAAGAGTATTTCACTCCTCAATAGAACCAAATCCGATTGCATAGATAAAGTATATAGATAAGATACATGTCGATATTCGATTTGCAACTTTGGACAACACTAGATAAGCAGCTGAGTTTTTGTCTCACTCCAGCGTTTTTATTCTTACTCACGTACTTTCACTAAGTTCATAAGGATGTGATCGATAGCATCGATTGTAATACAGTGTTTATAATTATTGTGAAAGTTTAGAATGACTAGATTTTGATAAGATAAACATTTACTGTTAGATATATGTAAGTACCCTTAAATATGACCACAGCTATCTGAAACCCGTATAGGTGAGATCGAGATCTAGCTCTAGATCTAGATTACGAGCAAGGATCCATTCCACCAGATTCAGTGTTAAACCTACTAAGTTGGCAGGACTAATAGCTTGTGTGCTGTGTAGTGCACTCTCGACCAATGAACAATGTTATACCAGCAGTTCACGTACTTACCTGAGTGGCGTCAGTATCGACGGGCGCGGCGCCGTTGGTTCGTGCGTCTTGACTGGTTACAGGCGCCGCGGTGATCTCTGGCGCGGGGATGACGGCGGGGACGGGGGCGGGGACGGGGACGGGGGCGGTGACGGTGACGGTGGTAGTGACGTCACCAGCTTTCCGCGTCGTCTCGTCCTCCGAATCAGTATCGCTCATGTCGCTGCTGTCGAATGTCGCGTCTGCGAGCAAGCACAATATTTATTGTAGAAGACCGGCTAATGAGCAAGTTGGTAGTGTCACATCAGGAATGGGCTGGCTCGACCGGGTCGATACCACTGTCTCACTGAAAACCAAGGTAAAGTAGTGACTTACTGCTGCATTTGGTGCGGTGAATGAGAGGAGGCCAGGAGGCCCAAATTCCCAATCCCGTAATTGGCCCTTTCGTTTAAGGTCGGCAATACGCCCATGATTATGGTATTATGGGCGTACATGGATCACTTAACATCAGGTGACCCACTTGTCTGTTTTCCGGCCTATGCTATATAAAAAAGTGGATCAACTGATGAGAGTTGACCATCACCATCCATGAACAATGCCAGAGGATTTGTTGATGCGTTACTGATATTTAAGGCATGAATAGAGATACGAGAGATAGTTGGCTGTCTATTTTTTTTGTTTTAATTAGTTTTAGATGACGAGACGAGCAGGTCGCTCGCGTGATGGTAAGCGTCACGCTTGTATATAAACAGAATCAACACCAACCAGAATTCCAATTATGAACTGCACTCGTCACCCTGAGATATAAGGTGTTAAGTCTCATAATTCCCAGTAAATTCACTGGCTTCAATGTCCTTCAAACCGGAACACAATAATGTTGCTGCTTGGCGGGAGAAATGGACAAAGCGGTGGTACTTACCCAGACGGCCTCTCGCATACGAGGGACATACCACCTAGTTAGTTTTCTTTGTTAATGATTTTGTACTTGTGGGTGCGTTGTCAATTTTTTAAACATTGGGTATTAGGGGTATAGGGATATTAATTGTCACAATATTGTCACTAGTGACTAGGAGTTGTAGAAGTAATGTAAACATGCGACATGCGACATGCGACTGACCCGAGCCGCGGCGGCGACGGCGCGGTGACGTAGTAGCGATGGTACTAGCCGCGTCCGATACTGCACCAGTTTCTGATTCTGTAATGTTTTTGTTTATTCATTTATGGGCCATAGACATTAATGTTTACTAACACAATATATACTTATGTTAGTAAATAACACTTAATTTTGCACTCACTAAGACTGCATGCGTATTTATGGCACTTGCCCGAGGAAATGGCGGAACGCCACGCCTTGCAGGCATAAGTTCCCGTCATGGGTAAAAAATAGAAGTTTTCAGAGGCACATTTGTGTGCTGCTTTGGCACACAGGTAGGCGTATCTTTAATCCCGGAATTAGACTGTCATGCGAGAGGAGCCAGGAGCAATAGGTAGTAGTAGTGTAATGAAATAGGTTGTTTACTGTTAGGGTCGGCGAGCACGGCGCGCGGGCCGACGAGTCGCAGCCACGGCGGCCAGTGCTGCGCCAGCACCAGCGCGCCGAACGCCGCGTAGAACACCAGGAACAGCGCCGCCGCCACCGACGCGCCCACCACGTACTGCGCGCGGGACAGCGACGCCTGCACACATACACCACACTACACTACACTACACTACACTACACTACACTACACTACACTACACTACCTGCGAGGTTACCATGTCATCTGTCGAGAGACCAATACGATATAAAGCTGATACGACGCGATGGCACGTGTCGTTTTTTAATTTTTGCATTCTAAGGCCCGTATTACAGAATGATACTCTAGTGAGCTCTTTGCTAAGTGTCGATTTCTGTACACGTGATTGGTCCGTTTTAGTTTGGCGCCAAAAATATACCAATCACATGTAATCATCGTGTATAGAGAAATGGACACTTAGCAAAGAGCTCACTTAAATATCGTTCTGTAATACGGGCCTAAGAGGGCTGGTAGGCTCTATTTGTCAGAGCAAGCGTGCCGCGGTAGTGGCCGATGAGCGTTAATTAGGATCAAATAAATATAAACTTCAATTTATAACTACCCAAATACACACTCGAAATATCATTTATATATGTACTAAGGGGCTTTGCCCATGTCTTTCCACAAAACATAAAATAAAAAAAAAATTAAAGTCCGACCAATATGAGACATATCTTACTTTCTCCCCCACATTATTCTGCATCGATTGGTATCAGTCTCGATCCCATACCCCCAGCGGTTTCGGAGGAGATATCGTGACAAGCTTTCGGCAGCGGCGGCGGCGGCGGCGCCAGTTCCTTTTTTTAGAATAGAGCGATATCACAAGGAAATGTGGGTGTCTAAGTACAAGGGGGAACGGACGGGCTTTGTGGGAAGAGTGTGCTCCTTACCCTGATGGTGAGCGTGAGATGTTTGAGCCGCGTGGCGCTGCGCGGTTGATGCGGCGCGGTGTCGGGCCACAGCGCCGCCTCCCACAGCCAGTCGTCGCGCGCGGGCTCGTCGCCCGTGCACGCGCGGTCGGTGTCGCGCACCAGCGTCACCACGTAGAACCCGCGCGGATACCGGCTCCGCTGACAACCAACGGTTTAATCAGCCACGCTGGTTTATTTATTTATTTAGGACAGCCAGTGGTTATTACAGTAAAACTTATTCTAATAAAAAAACATACGCCAATATAATATTATGTGACCGTAACACCAGTTTGAGGCAGTCACAACATGCACTATAGTGAAATTTAAAAGTTTCTTCTTATTCTGACAGGTCGATATGAATGGATTACTATTCGTGTTACTGAATAACGCTAAGAATTCGACCCCGACGGACGGTACTACAGATACCGATACTAAAGGGACTCGACAGGTGGACGCTGAATAGCTACGGTCAGTAACAACAATGATTAGCATCTGAAGAAAATCAGTCTCAAAGTGGTCTGCATGATGGTTATAACCTTACAAGCACAAACGACAGGCGTAACAGAGTTTCAACGCGCTGAACCATAACTTGAGCTACGGTGACGGTGTTCCTACGAGTTAGGATATACCTAACCTGCTGTGTACGGTGTCACTGGCGACTTTGAATGTTTAAATGGTTTAAGATAAGGTCGCATTAAGTGGTGTAAAGACAGGTTATTGTAATGAATACAGTTCGTCCGCGCTATAGAAAAGTTGTTGATTTTCGACGGTAGACAAACAATGTATAATATATTTCATTTTATTTGCAAGTCTATACTTCTGAATCATTCACGCCCGCTAGATCTCGGGGGAGTCTCAGGGGCTCAAGCAAAAAATAGCATTTGGGTCCGCTGACAAATCTCAAACTAATCTTGATATTATCGTACTTTCGTAGTACTACCTACAATATAATTTTCATCGCTTATCCTTACTGATTCCATTTTAAGTAGGTATAGTATATTCTCAATTTTTTTATTCTAATTTTGGGTCAAGCCCCCCCCCCCCCCCCCCCCGAATCAAAATCTTGGATCCGCCACTGCATTCACATGATACATACGTATGCCATGCCATTAGATGACGTGCTAATTGCAATTTTGTCGCGAGATGTCCTCGCTACTACTACATATATGGTGGTAAAATATTTTGGGTAAAGCTATAGGACATAAACGGGAGAGTTTAAAAACCGCTTTGGGGTAACAAGATGTATAGACAATACCGAGAGTTGTACTCCACCGGAGCGCTGCACGGTCATCCTTAGACTCGATACTTCAATGTCTTCTAATGTCTCTGCTATAGGACACTGGAATGAGAATACACATTATACTTAGACTAACTGGTGCAAGAGTACTTCAGTATCTATCGAAACGTACAACATGTTACAATTTACAGAAAACTGAGGTCTAATTTACGCAATGTATACACTACGACTGAAGGTTTTTCGCCCCCGTACTAAAAAATCCGATTGCATTTCTAGAATATAAATAAATCATTTTAATAAATAAATAAATATAAAACAAATAAAGTACCAAGTCATTATTCGACTTGCAAATTTGGACAACACTTTAAACTGGCTCGCCGTTTAATAACATGGGAGGGAGCTCCGTGGCGCAGCGGGCGAGTAGTCGGCTGCGAAGCGAGAGGCCGTGGGTTCGATTCCCACACATTCCCACATTCGGTTCGGGTCTGGGTGTTGTGGGACCGCAAGTCCCTCGTAGTTCCTGATACCCACGACACAGGTTTACCTAGTGTGGGGTCAGGACTATGTGTGTGACTGTTGGGTGTATTAATATTATATAAATAAACTCTGCGAATAATGGGTGCATCTCTGCTTTAAGAAATATAATGGGCACGCAAACACTTTAATGTATACTACTAGACAAGCTGTGTGGTAAATATAAATTGTACCATTGAGTTGCGGTCAATTGACCGTAACTCAATATTACCATCTCGCTTACTCTCAACTAGAACCCCTATCGCGGTCCCTGTTTGTCAGCTGTAAAACTGCCGCGTCATGTGACGTAATTTTACTTGTAAACACCCCGTCTAGTAGTATACATTAAAATCTTTGTGTGCACGTGAATAATTATTATGAAACTTCAGACAGATCAAACAAGAACAATAAGCCTAAAGATTTTTTTATTAGCTTGAATGACGAGACGAGCAGGTCGCTCGCCTGATGGTAAGCGTCACGCCTGCTCATAAACAGACTCAACGCCACACAGAACTTTAAATAACAAAGCACTACATGACACTGGACTGCGCTCGTCACTCCGAGACATAACGTGTTAAGTCTCATAATGCCCAGTAATTACACTGGCTTCAATGTCCTTCACACCGGAACACAACAGTGCTTACACACTGTTGCTTGGCGGCAGAAATAGACAAAGCGGTGGTACCAACCTAGCCGGCCTCTCGCATACGAGGGACCTACCACCTAGCATAGAGAAAAAATATCAGAGTAGCTATAATGCTATCATTTAGTTATAATATTACCGTGTAGTTCTGTACTGATATGGTGGCGCACACATCGTCCTCCGACTGCACGACGAGTCGCACGCTCTCCTGCTCCGGCTGGAACGCGTAGTAGTGCACGCCCGGCGCCGTCTGTACACACAACACACTCCTCACTCACTCCTCAGAGACCGCATCAGGGACCAATAGTTTACAGAAGTTTTTTTTTATATCCTGGCTCAGCAAAGTGACTACGCTACACCTGATGGTAAGTATAGCGCAATCCATGAATACTGCCGACCAACGATAGACACTGAATCTATCGCAGATCGGCAGAATTATGCCGGCCTGCTTAGTTGCTTCTTCACACTCCGTTTAAAGGATCCCAAGTTATAGGAAGGAGGAAACACGTGCGCCGGCAAGCTATTCCACAGCTTTATGGTCCGACAGAAATACGATTATGCGAACCTCTTGGTCCGAACCGAGATGGAAGAGACCACGAAGCTATGGTTTCGCAAGCCAGCACGCGTGGTTCTGGTTAAGGAAAGGTGAGGAAGGAATAAGGTTAAACAATTCTTCAGAAGTAGTACAAGAATGGGAGGTCCGAATGATCGATTATCAATAAATAGATAGACCAATACCACCCCAAGCGAATCAGAGCGTTCAGCACAAGTTTTTCGTCAAACCAATATCAGGCGTAAACTAAAAAAATAAGGTTAAATATCGATCGACCGATATCATCTGTCGTAACTCCGTGCTTCGACGCTGACCCTGGCTATACGTTGAAGTTTAAGCGTGGTACTATAATGCTTTTTAAATAAGAACCTGTGTGGCAACGACAGTAGTGGAAGTGTCGAAGGCGAGCAGCCAGTCACGTGCAGGCACGGCGCGGAGACTGACGGAGAAGGGCACGACGCAAGCCGTGGCGAGGTGGAGCGTGAACTCGCCGCGCGCCGCCGCCTGGTCCACACACTCTGAGGGCGGCGCGCCGTCCGGCTCGTCGAAACATAACGTGCGCTGTAGTGAGTACACGAGCCGCTCGCCGGAGTAGTGCGGCAACTGCCATGTGATAGCTCCTGCACACCACACCACACCACACCACACATAACATCACTCAATTACCTACATTCATCAACTAGTACAACACAAACAACGAAAGGCCGGTCACTAAAATACGGTGAGTGGAGGCGAGTGACATTCTAACAGAATTTGTTATGGTAGTATTTTAATGGTGTTATTTATTTCTTAGGATTTCATACTGTGACAGGGTGAAAAAATCTGTCTTTTCAAGGTTTGCCATCAGATACATTGTGTAAATAAATCGTTTTATTGTGTCATAATCATGACTCATGATAGTAAAAGGGAATTGTATACATAAATAGAACAGATTACGTTAATTATAGGTAGATTGTATTAATCTAAGAGGTAGATATACCTATAGGTACTTGGATAATTTAGATTGGCATATCGTATCCTCGTCTCATTAGTAGTTTAGTTTAGATTTATATTACTTAGTAGCATCAAGGCTAGATTGTAGTTTTAATGATGTACTTACTTTGATTTACTTTATAAACATCATAAAAAAAAAGTCGTATTATAATAATGTAGTAAATTGTTATTGTGTAGGTAAGTATATAACTGAGAAATCTGATGCATTTTAGTGAACTACGAGACTTGGTCATAATCATATTATTATGTTCATAGTATATTTGTTATGACCAATTAGCGGTTCCTTATGCTAAAACCATCATGGGTAAACCCATATGGACAGATGGGTGTAGTGGGCAAGTCTCCTCTCAGTAGGTAGTAAGTTAGAGGAGACAGGGGTGTTGGGTGCTGACCTGTGCTATGTCTTGCGGTGAGCAGCAGCGGGCGCGAGGTATCGCCGCCGTCACTCTGCACCCACAGCCGGCTCGGCCACATGCCCTGGTCGCCAGTCTGCGCACATAATCACTTATAATACTCTGCTTATACATCTATGTATTCGGGCCGTGAGCATTTTAACGTACAACGTGTCTGTTAATGATTATATATAAAAGATGTGTTAGACGACAAAAACCGGTGGAAACGCACGGCGCGGTCACAACTACGGATGTGTGAATAGAGCTTCAAGCCGATTTATCAGACTACGGTATCTATAATTTAATGCTGCGTAAGCATATAGTACCGTTATGTCATGTAGGTACGTATTCTATGTGAATACGATGCAAATAAAAATAAAAGTAATTAATTTTTTTATCCAACCTACTTATTTAGGTATATGCGTAAATCAGCGCGTGACATTATAACAATTTTTTTTTTTTCCTAGCCCTTTATTATATACGTCCCACTGCTGGGCACGGGCCTCCTCTACTGAATGAGAGGGGTTAGGCCTTAGTCTACCACACTGGCCTAATGTGGGTTGGTAGACTTCACATACCTTCGAAATTCTTATGAAGAACTTCTCAGGTATGCAGGTTTCCTCACGATGTTTTTCCTTCACCGTTAAAGCAAGCGATAATTAACAATTAATACACACATAACTTAGAAAAGTCAGAGGTGTATGCACTTGGGGCTGGTTTCGAACTTTCGTCTCGACAGTCCGTACCACTCCCCGCTGAGCTATCACTGCTATAACAATGTTCAACAATATTTACTTATGTGCATTCCAAGAAATTTTCACTCTAATTGCAATAAGCGAATAATATGTACGTAGCATACGAGTACTACGAGTAATTTAGATTATAGTGAACATAACATATTTATAAGAGTTCGATTAAATTATATCCACTGTATAGTATCAAAGTAGATGTACAGTCTTCCCAACCGACTTCAGATGAACCCAAGAGCAAGCCAACGTCATTAACGGGTTCTTCCTGAGTCTTCCTGCTGATCAACAGAAGAGGTAGTGGCGACCTACTAACCCACACTGAACCATCGCACTGGGTCAACGCACCTAGTAATATTCTCTTTGGCGCTGGGATAACTATCCAAATGTGTCCCTTCATAATAATATGGGACTTTTTGCCCAGCAGTGGGACACCGAGGCTGTTATGGATGCTGCTGTGTGAATAAAGCGTAGGTATGCCACGAAGAGAATAGGCAACAATATGCACTTCAATCCAATCAAATCTACTGCACTTAGGTATAGACTAATCGCTATACCTGTTCCAGATATTTGTCCAGATATGTAAACAAATATCTACCGACTTTTCAGTTATGTCTGTTGTATTTGGTGTATTCACAGGTCCAAACAAAGGAATATTTGTAAAGTGGGTAGATATTTGTTTACATTTTTGGAACAGGTTTGGTGAATAGACTATAGTTGATACTTTTATTTCTATTATTTAAATTGTATTTTTTTTTTATTACTTTGTTTTCACCGACAGCCTCCGTGGCGCAGTAAGCGAGTAGCCAGCTGTGAAGCGAAAGGCTGCAAGATCGATTCCCACACCGAGACAAATGTTTGTGATCCTCAGTTATGTTTCACCCAAGAGGGGTTGACGTTAGCAGGCGGCCGGTCGTAAAAGCTACAAGCTAAATCTTTCTGTGACATGTGTTAAATAGCATGTTGCACCGACCCCACTGCGAGTGGGATAAGGGCAGGTGGAAGAAGATTATTTTATTTTCACATCATTTCCAGGGGTTTCTTTTGGTAAATATGTACCTACCTACTTACATATACATTTTAGTTGCGTATAAAATAACGTTCAAATTCAAGCACAGGCAACTAGGATTGCCTTATTGACGTAAATTTAGAGTAGGTAACGATAAGTTGTAAAAACTCATCGGTCAGAAAGGTCGGCTGCTATCTGGATTATAGTTTATTTAATAGCTTCTTTAATTAACTTGCGACCTATACATAGTTGATGAATATATATTAACTGAGTTTAAATTGAACAGTTTTCCTGTCTCTAAAGCGTGTCTTCCAATGTAATAAATAGTATTGTATTTGTAGGTACTTTGAATCTATTCAAAACAGCAAAATACCAGCTAAGAGCGGCCAGCTGCGGTGAGGTATACCTACCTAAACAAATTACAAATTTTCCTATTAAATTACAATAATGGGTTTGGTTAAGCTTATTTGGAGTCTCTCCAGTGGCCACAAAGACTGAAAATCGTTCGAAACGTCAGGACTAAAATAAAATTAAACTGCGATAAAATTCGTATAGGTAAATTAGTTGTTTCAAGGTTTAAAAAATTGACCCTTATTACTTAATTTAATACAAATGTAACATGAAATACAGTAGCTTAGAGTTCCTTCATCCGTATTTGAAATCAGTTAAAATGCCTGTTTTCACTTTTCACCAATATATCTATAAGGCAGGCAGTACAGTATGGTACCGCGCGACGCAGGACGCTTTTAACGGGCTTTCGCCATGATAATATATCCTCTTGTTATCGCAATCAGCTTCACTTGCCTATTAGGTATCTGGGCAAATACCTCCTCCACTGTGTTGCAGTGTTTGTACTGTAACCCTTTGTTGACCCAAAGCGTATTGGTGGGTTACCTATATTTGTAGGCCGGCAGGGTGTCGTGTCGGGGAGACGCGCTTGGGGCAGTCCCCAAGCGCGTCTCCCCGATATATCAGTAGGTAGGTATATATGCTGGATTGATCATCTAACAACGCTACATGACGCATTGAATTATGACAATGTATTTTTATATATTTTAATAATTCAAATGTGAACGTGTACGTATGGGACCAGAGGATGCATAAAATATTAATGCCAGACCGCGTAGGTAGTTTTGACCATTTAATACATTACACGTTATGTCCAAATATTTACGTTGAATATGCGACCGTTTTGAATGGAAGGTGTTACCACGCCAATGATAACGCGTGCATCTATTTACTCTGACGATTGTATGAGATACGATACTTGTCTACGTACACGATACCTTTAATAATCTTTAGTCGATAGTCTCGCACATCTCTGCAAGCAAGGTGTATACATTTTTCAACACAAATTACATGTGATGTACTTAAACATAGTGATTATTGTCGTTGCCTACACAGGTTTTGTGTAAGATAAATATGTTTAGAATAAAGAAAATTAGTTTCTTACATCTTGAACATGAGCATTCCATTTGTGGACTACACCTGGATTAATACCATTATTGGTTATGGTTCATGGTAAAATATTGAATAAATGTTTGTTTACACTATCTGCATATTCTATTGAAATTTACTATAATATAGTATAGTTGGTCCCTTCCCGTTCCCCGTGTCCCACTCCTCTTATGGGTATGTATGTATGTACTCAGTAACTCACAGGCACGAACTGCAACATGTACTCGACGTTGGGTCCCACGGTGACCGTATAGTTCTCCTCCAGGTTGAACCTACGGACACACACACAAACACAGTCAGTCGACTACAAGCGATAAGTACCTTAATTTCCCCGAACGGTTTGCATACCCTCGTAATGCCTTATTTAGACGATGCTCTAATAATATAATTTCAGTATGTTAAATGTAAATTCCTTCCTCTTCCCCAATCATTTCCTCAGGCAGACAACCTATACCCACGATTCATCTATTGAGTGTGGTTGTCCATGGGCGGTGGTGCGGTACGGTCAGGTGACTCACTTGATAGGGTGCTTACCTTTTCACTATAAAATGTCAAGCACCAGGCAGGTTGACACTGTATGCCGGATAGATTACCTTTATTGATGTTTACACTACCTACATATGCTATTGACTGTATAATTGTATTCTATAAAAGCACCGTCTAAAAGCCGGCAGACATTGATCGCAGCGTACTTACTGCTGTCTCACGACGGTGACATTTTCCAAGGCCATCACCAGCGGCAACAGCAGCAGAATCACGCGCATACTGTATCACTTCACTACACTGCAGACTACACCACTACACCACTACAGCACTACAGCACGCACATTACGCGCCACAACACTGAACACCGAACGTGCGAAAGCCGCGGGAATCCGCGACTGACTTATCAGCGATACGGGCCGCTCCTATCAGGTGTCCCATGTCGATAAACAGATATCTATGTGATTCATTGAGTTCTGACCGGATAACAAATATGAATTCTGATTTATATATGTTAAGGAAACAATCGTGTGCGACGCGGATAACTTGCGAACTGACCGACCCACATAGCTCGCACGTGGTAGCGTCGCACATTCGCATTATCTGTTGCGGCCAGTGTAAACACAGCGTGGGCGCGATCTGTGTTCTGTTGCCGAATATGAAAACAAGCGGGTGCGTGTCAAGGTCCGCGGATACAGACGCCACACTCTTGCACTCTTTAAAGCAGGAGAGCGACAAAACAAAAACGAACGCGTCTATTGGTTATACTGTAGGCAATTGGATTCCAACACGAATCGATTACAACCGTAGTGATACTGTTTCACTGGAAGAGCAGCGTTGCTGTTGTCATACAATCAGTTACGTTGCCGCAGTCTCAACAAATCTTCCACTCCCAATCCCTATTTGGTTCCTGGTAATGCATCCACAATTTCTCTGGCATTGTGCGGTTTATTAGCAGTGGCATCTGTTTACCACCTCTACCAAGCGACTCGCCTGCTCTGCTGCATAGACAATAAAACGTCTCTGGTGGCGCCACACGTGCCGCACCACATCGTATCAGCCTGGTTTGGTCGTACACACGAGGTGTACTACGTACATGATAAACCGGTTGACCGCTTTACCGTCCACTCATTACGTATTTCATTAGATTTATTTATCAGTGCGTTATCGCTATGATGATACCTACTGCGACCATCCAGCGGTTTTATGTTAGTCGAAGTTTTGGAGTTTATATCATTATTAAGAACTAACTTATGAATCTTCTCTTCGCTTTTTCCAGGAGATCGAGAAACCTAGATATTTGAGGACCAACGCCGACGGAGTGGCGGTGTAAACAATAAATTGAATTATAAATGAAATCAAACTTATGTTCTCTCCCATACAACTCATATTAGGGTAACAAAACTGAGACGGCTCGGATTGGCACGCGTATCGTACGCGAAATGACATAAAGCTGATTTCTAATTAAGTGTTTTCACCGCCCTTTCCGTTTCTAGCGATGACTCTAAATAAACAACTTAATTTCAGCTTAACTCATTTATTTAACAATTCAATAATTCTAGCATTGTTTAACAAACTTTCAGTAAGGGTTAGCGACGATGAACGAGACTGAAATAATTAACAATTGATAATTAGCCTTATATCCTTTCACATATAATGCACGTCGTTACGGCGCCACGCGCTGGGAATGCTTTTACCAATATTAGCTATATGCGGAAGACATTAAGGTCGAGTTTCGATTGTCATTAAGGTCGTCATGTCGTCCTTCTGCACTGACCCATAGACAAGGAAGCGTACGCCCCCGTGTCCCCGCGTCCCCCGCGTCCCCCGCACACCGTATCAGCCTGAGCCCTACCAAGGACACTTCATTGAGATAATGCAAGAATAGAACACTTGATAAACAAATTAATTTTACATAGAACAGACACGTAGCTTCTGTGAAGTGTGGATATAATTTAGTAAATCAATAACATTTTATGTGGGAGGGACCATGGCGGTCGACGGAGCACAGGCCCGGTTTGACGTCACGATATTATATTTCATAACAAGCCCGAGCTATAGATTCGCACATAGGGTTACCAGACGTCAGGATTTATCCTGGCATGTCAGGATATTTTAATAATCAACACTTATATTGAAAATTAGGTAATCTCTACTTAGGGAAAATTCTACTATAATTTGTCTAATCAATAAACCCAATGAATAATTATTATATTCATGTGATAGGAACGCGCGCTCTTGTGGCAAAAGTCAGGCCTTTTTTTTACAGAAATCAGCTTATATTCCGTACTTTTTTTTTAAATCTGGTAACCCTATTCGCTCAATGCCGTAGATAACTCGGTTGGGCAATTTAATTTACGTTTAGGTAGCAATAAATAATGCTTAATAAATAGTAAAAGAGTGTCGCTAGCCAATAGGCCACAGGGAGGCAACTGGCTTGTCAATCATATTCGTGGTATCCAGAGGGGGGCCAATTTCAATAGTGGCATTATGCATTATAACTTACTAACTATATAATACAAAGGGTTCTAGAGATTACAACAACCCCCCCCCCCCCACTTGCTGCACGGGCCTGTGAAATAGCTAATTGTCATTTTATTACTCTAGGGGGATGGTGCCCCCTTTGCGACACTCCTGTGATGACGCAACGAGCAGGTCGCTCGCCCGATGGTACGATCGATGCTCGATGGTAAAGGCCTCCTTATATACAGAAGCAGTACCTACCACACCAAACTTTGTATTGTATTGTATAATCGCAAGTGATCTGCCGACAGAGGCCCATGTACATCTCACAAAAAATATCATTGTATACATTCTATCAATGCGTTTCATATTGATAAGTGGCGGCGTTTTGTGACTGGCGACTGCCGAGACATTGTTGTACCGCACGCTAGCCATGTCTCACTTGGCACCATCGTGTAAAATCGCCTCATCGTGACTCCTTCGTTGACAGACTGTACGATTATTATACTGTGACAATACATCAGGTTGCAGCGAGGCCGAGAGTCCGGGCCACGGGATCGCATGACACATAATCTCAATATTATATGGCTGAAGTACTCATGCTACATAGCAGCATAAAATTTACTATCAACCTATAGTCGGTTGACGTTACCAATTAACGCTTATCTCATTGGCCAAGAGGCGTGGTTAAAGTGATCGCTATAACAATTTATAGATAACAAGCATGCTTTTAGAAGCATGTGTATTCCAGGCTTATATTTTAATAACATCTGAACCATCAATGAACAATAGTGACACTAAAGTCACACGTTTGTGTTCGGTCTGAAGTTAATCACTTTACCCGCCTTTCCCTTACACCCTTTAGTCTCTGAACATAATAACTGGTACGCAGCTTGTGATTAATTTCAGAGCGGACACAAAGATTAAAGAAGCCCCTTACAGTAGTTTTGTAGGCTTAGGCGAACCGAGAGACTCACGGGTGGGTCTTTGAATTCTAACGCGACTCCAAAGACCTACTACTCTACGACATGAATGACTAACGTTGAAACGTTATCTGACGTCATCACACGACGTCGGATTACTGTCTAACGTCATCACTTCCAGAAGTCAGGTGTGATAACAATAAAAAACCTTCGCGTCAGTTGTAATGACCTCGAACAACATTTCGGCATCATATGTAATGATGTCAAAAACAATTAGAGGTTAAGTAGTGAGTAACGACGACAGACACAATACTGACGCCCGGTGGGATGACGTCAGACAACGTTCCGATGTCAGGCATTAATATCGCATGGAACATACTAGTAGGTCTTTGAATACTTGATAGTATTTAGAGAACCATAGAAAGGTCTCTTGGTACCCACTAACGAAGCGGTTTTTTCCATAAGTATTCCATAAGTTGTTGACAACACTATATAATAATAATAATATGTATAAAGCTAGTTATAAGTCAGGTCCCAACTCTAAGGCAGTTCGCTCACCGTCAACTCGATGCGGAGACGTATGAAGAGAGAGAGCACAATCGAAACAAGTAAAAATTAAACGCACGCAAATATAATAATCATTTCGGGTTACGTACGTTTTGAGCAGTTTTAATTACATAGAGAAATGAAATATTAAAGAAATGTGCCTTCTGAGTGCTCCCTCTGCTCCTTGGACTCTCGATCTGTTACGGATCAGCAAATGGGTAAAGCTTTTCATACAAATTGTATACTCGTACGTAGCGGAGATGTATCGGACACGCGTGACGCGACACAAGATTTACTTAACGGTTGATTTCAGATGATCGCGTCAAGTGTCACGCGCGTGTTAATGTCGCCGTGTCTGCGCTGATGTGGCTACTGTGTACTTCGTCAAACTATGGGAGATTATCAATGCCATAAAACGCTTTTAGCATGACGTTGATAAACAAGAATATTATTCAACCTTACATTTGACGATTGACGTGGTCACTTAACCATTTCTTAGAATTGGCTTATTTATCAGAGACGTAAATTTTCTGTATTAAGTAATTGAAGCATAAGCTGGCTCCAAGTGTGATATATGTTCTAACAAAATACTAATTGAGAATTAAAGTAGATTGACGTCTCTGAGTGTTACAATGAGACTTACCACAAGGTTATAATATTGTCTCGCAGTAGACTGTTGTATGCATCATCATCGTCACATCGTAGTGTGCGTGTAGCCTCCGTAAATAATACGACGGCGGGCGTGATATAAATTTATTGAGTAGAAGCGAGTATGGTAGGCGGTGGTGCTAGTGTGAGGAGTGTAGGGAGTTTGGGGAGTGTAGGGAGTTTGGGGAGTTTGGGGAGTGTAGGGAGTGTTGGGAGTGTAGGGAGCCTGAGGAGTATGGGGAGTGCGGGGGAGGTAGACGTGAATATCGCAACCCGATCTCATCGGCGACGGCACTGATCGACTCCAGGCACTGGTCGAGTTGTGCGCGGGAATGAGACGCGGACAGACAGAACCTGCAACAACATCAGCCACCGTCACAAACTGTCACCACCTCTGTACTACACTGATAGAGACTATACTCATAGGGACATCGACACTGCATACTGCTAGATGGTTGTAAAGTTAGGACAATAGTATCGATACCGTGAAGAAGAAATATACAGTATGTAACAAAAACCCTGTTGGCCCTTTTAGGGTCGTGAAGACAGACATATAGACAGCTTAATAAAAGTAGTAAAATTAATAATATAATAAAAATATTAAAAAAAATGTTTTTTTTTTCATCTGAAATGAATGTGAGTGATGAACAGCTGACTGATGTGTCGTACTGACGTAGCCGGGCTCGCACGCGACGCGGCGCGTTTGATGCACGTAGACGCCGAAACTTGCTATCTCGCTCTGGCTCCGAGTCATCGCTCTTGCAAGGGTAATCAATCGAAATACGGTTCACAATAAAATAGTTTAATTATAAAAAATAAATATGATTATTTTTATAGTCTCATTTTCGTATGCGAGTTATTTCATTACGTTTGAATATTGATTCTGATATCACAGTTAAAACGCCTAACAGAGTTTTTATTACATATTGTATATACAACGTGCTACAGAAAGGTGTGGTCATATTTTAGGATCATTATATATAACCTTACAATTTGTACTTATGTACTGGATCTTTTCAAAACCAAGACATCCTAAAATTACACGTTATTTTTAATAACTCGTTTATCGATAAGATTGATGAAAAAAAATTAAGAATAAAATTTGACGTATTAAGTGTCCAGTAGAGATCATGAATCAATTTGTATGAATTGATGAATGAACGAACTGCACAGACTCTTATAGCCCCGCCCCCTTGCACAGAGTTTCGGTGGGATCATGTTTTTGCTTGAGTTACGTTTGTTGTCATCTTATTTCGATAGACATACTTTCGTAACTTGTTATTTAAATACAAATTAACACCTGAAAGAGACTGTGTGCTCAATACGATTTATAATCCTCTAAAAGCATTTTAAATACTTTATTTTCGGGTATTCCATATATGAATTGGCTTAATACAATCGACGATCCTCTTAAAAGCTGCTATCAGTTGCGGCAACACAAAGTACCAATACATAATACTTGTTTTTAGTCAAATACAACATAATATTTTTTCAACCCGTAATCATACTTCATAAAATTCCCGAACTGACTTCGTCAAATAATTACCATTTGACAACTGTTTAATGATTTTTTCATTATAATTATTATATTAATAATAAAATAATTAAATTTAAATTAATACAAAATTGAAATGAAAGGAGTTCTAAAGTATCACTGTTTATCATTTATGGTTTTCCAATGTTGAAAGTCGATATCGACATGTTACTCATTCGATAAAAAATAAAATTCTGTCCTAACAATGCAATCGGATTTGGTACTATAGGGGATAAAATACTTATACCCTCCACTATACATTGCTTAAATTTGCTCGCCGCTTTTTATAACACGTTGTATAAATATATAATTTACAAACGGTAATGCACTTGTTTACGTCAAGTTTTACAAAAAGAAAAATTCCCACCAATTTGGATATGAAAATAAATGTTGTTTTCGTAATCATCACCCCAAGAAACCTCGATTTGTTAAAAAAATATTATGCCAGTGATGTTGAAGGCGTTGTCGTTTTTGTTGGCGAAGTTCGTTGAAGGCTTTAGAACCAAGCACACAAGGGTGGCTGTAATGGTGTAATGGTGTAATCGAAAAACGAGAATTCTATCGTAGAAAATCAATCATGTCTTTCCCCCCTGTAATAATGATACATTTATATTTTGTTCGGCATCGATATCAAATTGTTATTATTTATCACCTCGTTGCGTAATAGGGTTGTATAAAATAGTTGTTGTTACCTGATGCGCGCCTTGTTGAGAGGCGTGGCTGGGAACCCAACACCGACCGTGGCGAGACCCCGAGCCGTCAGCCGCTCCACCGTCGCCGCCATCTTACTGAACGTGTACACCAACATCGGCACCACGGGAGACTCGGGGTGACCGAATGTCACTACGCCCATCTCGCGTAATCTGCACACATGACATACAACGTAAGCTTACATTACGTAGCTGTAGAGTCCCATCGAGGCAGAACGGGTCGCAACTCTGAGTGGTAGAGCCACGCTGTAGCAGATCGACTGGGTCGACCACTGTATCACAGAATACCGACGTGAAGTAGCAGGTTGCTGCTATGTTTCGACTGGTGAGTGCGATATCCGGAGGTCCAAATTCTCCCCCCTTCTCAATCTTTTTCCTTAAAGGTATAGTTCTTTCTGAGTGCTGTGACTCGCGCGTGACCGAGCGGTGTGTCGATGGCACGGTGTATGTGTGTAGTGTGTAGTGTGTAGTGCCGCACCTGTGCCTGAAGTACCGCGCGTTCTCTCTGAGTGCTGTGACTCGCGCGTGGCCGAGCGGTGTGTCGATGGCACGGTGTATGTGTGTAGTGTGTAGTGTGTAGTGCCGCACCTGTGCCTGAAGTACCGCGCGTTCTCTCTGAGTGCTGTGACTCGCGCGTGACCGAGCGGTGTGTCGATGGCACGGTGTATGTGTGTAGTGTGTAGTGTGTAGTGCCGCACCTGTGCCTGAAGTACCGCGCGTTCTCTCTGAGTGCTGTGACTCGCGCGTGACCGAGCGGTGTGTCGATGGCACGGTGTATGTGTGTAGTGTGTAGTGTGTAGTGCCGCACCTGTGCCTGAAGTACCGCGCGTTCTCTCTGAGTGCTGTGACTCGCGCGTGGCCGAGCGGTGTGTCGATGGCACGGTGTATGTGTGTAGTGTGTAGTGTGTAGTGCCGCACCTGTGCCTGAAGTACCGCGCGTTCTCTCTGAGTGCTGTGACTCGCGCGTGGCCGAGCGGTGTGTCGATGGCACGGTGTATGTGTGTAGTGTGTAGTGTGTAGTGCCGCACCTGTGCCTGAAGTACCGCGCGTTCTCTCTGAGTGCTGTGACTCGCGCGTGGCCGAGCGGTGTGTCGATGGCACGGTGTATGTGTGTAGTGTGTAGTGTGTAGTGCCGCACCTGTGCCTGAAGTACCGCGCGTTCTCTCTGAGTGCTGTGACTCGCGCGTGGCCGAGCGGTGTGTCGATGGCACGGTGTATGTGTGTAGTGTGTAGTGTGTAGTGCCGCACCTGTGCCTGAAGTACCGCGCGTTCTCTCTGAGTGCTGTGACTCGCGCGTGGCCGAGCGGTGTGTCGATGGCACGGTGTATGTGTGTAGTGTGTAGTGCCGCACCTGTGCCTGAAGTACCGCGCGTTCTCTCTGAGTGCTGTGACTCGCGCGTGGCCGAGCGGTGTGTCGATGGCACGGTGTATGTGTGTAGTGTGTAGTGTGTAGTGCCGCACCTGTGCCTGAAGTACCGCGCGTTCTCTCTGAGTGCTGTGACTCGCGCGTGGCCGAGCGGTGTGTCGATGGCTCGCATGGCTGCGAGCACTTGCGCGGCGACGGCGGGCGACATGGCGTGCGCGTATGTGTGCGCGTGTCCGGCCGCACGGATACGGTTTATCAGCGCCGCGGACCCTGCAGACAACACGTGTTGCTTCTATAGAAGTTAGTCAAAGGAAACGATGGGTTACCTGATAAAAGATGATCATCTATGCTCATATACAGCCACAATGCCAGAACAATTCAGAGTGTGTTGCCGACCTTAAAGTACAAGAATCGGACTTGGGGACGGGAAAATGAATGATTTGTTACTGAACAAAGAAAAACCGGTCAAGTACGTGTCGGATCACGCACAGTGAAGGATTTCGTGAAGTCAGGATGGATGAATATTGTGTAAGCGAAATATCCCATATCTCAAAAACCATACAACCTAGCTTATTGAAACCAATTTTCATTGGAAGTACCTTTTAAGTTATAATATCTTAATTATTTTCTACACCATAGTTATAACACAGCAACCTCTATATTAATAATTTCGAAGGTATGTGAAGTCTGCCAACCCACATTAGGCCAGCGTGGTGGACTAAGGCCTGACTCATCTCATTCAGTAGAGGACCGTGCCCAGCAGTAGGACGTGTACAATACAGGGCTAGTATTATAATCCTACCTCAATTATAAACGTGAATGTTTTGATGTTTGTGAATTTGGATATTTGTTAGTCCATCACGGATTCACGCCTAACAGCTGAACGGTTTTAGGTGAAATTTGGCACAAAGGTAGAACATGACTTGGATTAGATTAGGACATAGGCTCCTTTTTACCTCGGAAAAGACTGCTCACGCGGGCGAAGTTGCGAGCAAAGTCTAGTTATTACTAAATATCTAGTGTTAGTAAGTTTATTAGTATTTATGTAAATTTATCATCTTACGATGTGGAGCTTATTCCATCTATGGTGTATGGGAAGGAACACAATGGGTGAAGTCCGCACATCAAGATTCTGTGTGATAACGATTCTGGGAGATCAGGTTTCTCGACATAATGTAGATTTCCATAGATGAATATTCAAATCGTGATTTTATTATTCCGTTTTTTGAATGAATGTGATATTTTTAACCGACTTCAAAAAAGGAGGAGGTTCTTAATCCGCGTTTTTTTTATTTTTTTTATATGTATGTAAGTATATCGATTTCTCCGAAATTGTGAACCAATTGGAAAAAAAATCACTCAATAGAGTTTAGCTGCGATGTGGTCCCATATAAATTTGGTTAAATCTGATGACGGCGTACGGAGAAAAAAAATAAAACTCCACAACGGACAACAGTACACTCGTCGAGATTGTGTTATTGTATTGGAATATACATGCTATTGCTGTACATTAAAGTCGGTTTCTAAGTTTTGTTAAACGTTATGTTATAATGATCTTAAACGATAGCAGACCTTGGACTGAGTACCTACATTTAGAGAAAAGAACCGTAACTATATTCGTTCGTTAATTACGCATGCACTTACCAGCGATGTACCCTCCAGCGGCTCCGAAGCTCTTAGTGAAGGTGCCCATCAGCACATCCACGTGGTTGGCAGGCACGCCGGCCAGGTCCGTGATGCCGCGGCCTCTCGGACCCATAGCTCCTATACTGTGCGCCTCGTCCAAATACAAGCGCAGTCCGAGGTGGCGTTTCAAAGCCACTAAAGCCCGGAGCGGTGCGATCGAGCCCTCCATACTGTACACTCCTTCGACGACGATGACGATGTTGTCCCATTTAGCTTCGCGTATGGCTCGGCGGGCGAGCTGCTCCGCGTGACGCACGTCGTTGTGTCGGAACACGCGGACGGTGACGCGCGCCAAGCGTAGTCCTAGAATGAGGGAGGCGTGGTTGTTCTCGTCGCTGAGGACGAGTGTTCCTGGACCGAACAGGCCCGGCAGACCTAGCGAGTTAGTCGCGAAACCCATGCCGAATACTATCGCCGCCTGACAACACAAAATACCTTATATTAGTGCGCTGTACAAGTATATTAAAGTGCCGGCGCGTGACGCGTCGCTGCCGAGCGCGAGCCAGGTTACTATTTAATAGGGTAGTTGACTAGATTTTTTTAATTATTTCAATCAATAATTCACGTTACTCAAAATCTATTGCAGAAAGAATTTTATAAATCGGACTAAAACTAAATAACTTAGAAGCCATTCAAATCCTGTAGAAGGGGTAATTGTCAAATGACAAACGACGCAACCTTTGACGTCACTGTGTAAAATGTTCATTATGGTGCACGCGTGCAAGCGAGATAGTGAGATATCCCTACTACGCACCCACTTTTCCTCATACCAACATTTAAAGTCATAACTGCAGGCACATTTCTAAACCAATTTGTATTGGGTATTAATAAAAGGGTTTCTTTTGCGTATAATTTTCTGTTGCTTATACAATAATGTATAAAATTCAATATAGGAAACTACCCTATTAACATGACAACAAAGAGTATATCTCACCTCGACCCCGAGGAATTTGGCGGTTTCAGTCTCTAGTTCGATATGCAGCGGCGTGGTGGCCAGCTCAGCCCGCGACGAGCACATGGCGAGTCCGTACCGACGCGTCGCTGACGTCACCGCCGCCTCCGTCACCGAGCCCGCGCCCTCCGCGAACCCCAGGTAGTTGTACGAGCCTAGGTTGATACAGCGCAGCTCCTTGCCTGTGAACCTGTACCACATATAACACAAGTTTACTCATACATAGTCCAACCCCACACTAGGTAAACCTGTATCAGGTATCAGGTATCAGGAACTACGAGGGGTCTGTGGTCCCACAACACCCAGACCCGAAATTAACTTTTGTGGATCATATATACAGAATAACATACGAGTCTTATGCTGTGGGTATCATCAGGAACTGTAACCGGTAGATTCCAAACTCGACGTGTAAAAGTGCCCTTGGCGGCCTATTTACTGAATAAATGATTTGATTTGATTTGTGAGGGGACTTTCGGTATCACCCATATCCGAAACAAATATCTGTTTAGACGAGGGCTCGAAGCCACGGCGTCATGTTTCACAACTGGTTACTTGCACACTGCGCAGATGCTGTGAAGATAAATCCTATCGTTGGCGACCGAGACAGGCAATTGCAACGCGTGATAGAATACAGGAGACCGAGAGAGAGCAATACCGTGGCATGAACTGTTGGAACGGGTCATGAGACATTACCCGATGTGAAGCACGGCGGTACCTGAAGGTCCAGTTGTGGTCGGTGCTCTCGAGCTCTTTGAGTGTGAGCTGGGCGCCGGGCGCGGAGCAGATGGGTCGGTTGAAGCAGTGCCGCACGCGTCTGTATAGGTAACGCGAGAAGAACTGCTCGAACGGGTCGTACAGCGGCGCGTAGCCCTGCAACCATACACCATGTACCGGTCAATATATTATTATATGATCTACTCTCTTCTATAGTTGTACGTGTATAAAATACAATAGGGTAGTTTCCTATACATCAATTTTATACATTATTTTATAAGCCACAGAAAATGAGGAAAAGTGGGTGCGTAGTAGGGATATCTCACTATCTCGCTGCACGCGTGCTCCATAATGAACATTTTACACAGTGACGTCAAAGTTTGCGTCGTCTGCCATTTGACAATTACCCCTTCTACAGACTGCCTCGGTGGCGCAGTTGTAATGCGTACGCGTTACGATTGAGGCTAACGCTGAGGTCGCGGGTTCAATCCCTGAGACGGGTAAAGCGGTATTGGGTTTTTCTATTACGAAATGCTCAGTATCAGCCCGGAGTCTGGAATTTGTACCCGGTATGGCGATAGGCTCGCCCCCTATCACATCATGGCACGGAGATACGCTCGGCGAAAAGTGGGTGTATTGGTTACACCTCTGCATACCCCTTCGGGATTACAGGCGTGAGTGAGTGCCCTTCTACAGGATTTGAATTCTGCTTCTAACTTATTTATTTTGGGTCCGATTTATAAAATTCCTTTTGCAATAGATTTTGAGTAACGTAACTTATTGAATTAAATAAATAAAAAAATCTAGTCAACTACCCTATTTTAAACTTGAATGGTAAAATATTAGCCAACACGTAAATTGGACGAGCAAGAATAAAGATATAGAGGGATAGATCATCTCTCTGTGTTTCCATAAATTGTTAAGAAAATATAGTAAGCAACTGGCAGTGAAAACTAGCGCGGGAATTTCAATTGAAATTAAAAAATAAGTCGTTATTTTGTGAGAGTTATTCCTTACTAGATCTACGCAATAATCTGGGACATACAAGTATGTGCATTGTGTAATCTTAGAAACGTTGATTGGAACTTACAGGTAAGGTTTCAGTGTAGAATCCAGAACCCCTATTTTTGGGCGACCATGCAATAATAGGTCAGATTGACTAGTAATGCTTAGATATACCAAGTTAACACCATAACCTTTATCTAAGGATGTGTGTGTGTGTAAAAAAGCAACTCAACACACCCTGTATGTGATATCGTGGAACCATATCTCGTGTTTTAATCTGTCAGATATCGATGCATTGTAATTACACGTATGCGGGGAAACGTATTCAATATGAATCATAAATCATAATATTCAGTATCAGCTGATAGAGCAGGGTAGGTGTGGAGGCCGCGCCACGCTGCGCCACGCCACGCTGCGCCACGCCACGCTGCGCCGCGCCGGGGTGCGGTAATCAAATCGATAACACTGCACTATTAACAATGTATTTGTTGTGCTTAATGAATGTTGATGGTACATGTACGTAAGGATTTTATACTCCTACTACCTTTATATGGGATATGTTTGGGCGATTTTATTTATCAGTTCACTGTTTCGGAAGAGCCCAATCAGAATGATGGTAGAGACTTAAATCTTATACTTCATATTCACATTCAAAACTTCCCGCCCAAGCTTAGGTTTCGATTTACGGTGAGTTTACCGGCCTATGCTATAAAGAACAATTATGAGCGCAGTATAGTGCCATGCAGTACTTTGTAATTCAAAGTTCTGGGTGGAGTTGATATTGTTTATGGACAGGCGTGACACTTACCACTAAGCCAGCGACATGCTCGTTTTGTCATGCGAGTTGTATAAAAAATATTTACCAGAGTTATTATTATTAATAAGAGTTTAGTCCGTAATAAGTAAACATCTGATTAACATAAGCAGGTACCCGGATCATTATTTTAAAATGTAATTGAAATGACCTGTAATAAACTGGAAGCGGAACGGTGGGCAGTCACCTGACAAGGACAAGTTCAAGCTTCACCGAGACCAGTCGACTTTAGCCACCATTTTAACTTTGAAAAAAGAGGGGTGTTGATAAGTTTTCCCTCTTTGCCTGTCTGTGGATGTGTGAATGCGTGTCTGTGGCATCGGAGCGCCTATCCGAATGGACCGATTTGAATGTGTTTTTTGTTTGACAGCTGAGATGGGTGTTAAACATGTTTAAAGAAAAATTTCTT
The DNA here is from genome assembly GCA_905332985.1 of Mimas tiliae. NCBI lineage: Eukaryota > Metazoa > Arthropoda > Insecta > Lepidoptera > Sphingidae > Mimas > Mimas tiliae. Next base: position 18,005,325 of record HG995248.1, on the reverse strand, counting down.
ATTCAGTCGTGTAAAGTTCCAGATAATTTTCTGATTGACGTCGCGTCGTGGGTATTTAACGATTAGGTTATATTGTGGTATTTTACCACAGAGAGGATGAAAGTACGAGTTTCTCTACTTTATGTCTATTTTTAGAGCGAGTCGAGTATTCTATGCAGCCATGTAAGCTTCGATAGATATATAGAGATAACCAGATAAAACTGGTTTTCCGACAAAACGAGTCGACGATTTTTCCCGAGGCGCACATATGTATAGCTGCTGGAACATCATGGATGCGTTGCCGATCTTAAAGGAAAGGAATAGGAATCAGGAAGGGTAGGAAATTTGAGCCTCCGGAAATCTGCCACTTTACGGTCGAGGCAACGAATATATGTAAACAAAACTGCCATTAAAATATACATACGCACTCACGCATGTAATCCCCGAAGGGGTAGGCAGATAAGTAACCAGTACACCCACATTTCGCCAAGCGTATCTCCGTCCCATGATGTGATAGAGGGCGAGCCTATCGACATACCGGGCACAAATTCCAGACTCCGGGTTGATACTGAGTATTAGAAAATAGAAAAACCCAATATCACTTTTACCCGACCCGGGGATCGAACCCGAGACCTCAGCGTCAGTCTCAGTCGTACCGCGTACTCATTAAAACTGCGCCACCGAGGCAGTTAAAATGTAGTTTAAATGCTAGCAGTTTAAATGTTAAAGGCCATTACAATGTATTAATAATTATATATACATTCGGCTAGCGATTGAATTAAGTAAACCATTTTCCTATTGATCACGAACATCATTTTCCCTGAACTGTTATCCTGTGCTGTTCACTGTTAAGCTATATTAAACCGATCCATAGGTATGCATTTCCTTAACATTCGCACCGATAATTTCCCTGGACGAAATAACATGTTTTTTTGTCTCACGAGACAATGGTAACAACTCGGTCGAGAGCCCATTCATACCGTGGACAAATCTGTCTACAGTGTGGCTCTACTACTTACACTGTATTGTAAACGTAAATATGAATATATATTAATATGAATGGTAGAGCCACGCTGTAGAAACTTTTGTCTACAGCATGTATGGACCGGCTCGTCTGGATTATTACCACTGTCTCACATAAAACCGGCCTAAAGTAGCAGCTTGCTGCTGCGTTTCGTACGGCAAGTGAGATATCCGGAAGCCCAAACCCCCTCCCCTTCCCAATTATCCCTTTCCTTTAAGGTCGGCAACGTATTGTGGGCGTACATGGGCGGTGGAGTTCACTTACCATCAGGTGACCCACTTGCTCGTTTGCCGGCCTACGCCATAAAAAAAGTCCCCTAATGCTATCCACAAGTGGTGAAGCCAGACCGTGTGCTTTATGACGTACAGTACAACAGTTATCAATCACTATTCATATAAGATGACATGCTAAATGTCAAAAGAACACGTTTCCGCCTAATATTATGTATTAAATGAGGCGACTTCTAAACAAGCGAGCGAGTGCGACGCGACGTGGACCGGTCCGCAATTTCTTTGACCCGGTAATATGACATTATGGTAATTATATACCGCTTATGTGTTTATTACATACTCCATCGTAACACTGACCTTCATACAAGTTACTAGGCAAGTTGGTGGCCGAACAAGGGTTATTACGACTAGCACCAACACTATTGTCGATGAAAGTGTAAGTTAGTAGTTCAATGCCTCTTATACAGGTAGTGTTTAGTATTTTACCAGCCTGCGTAGCGCAGTGGGCGACTACGACTAACCGACTGAAGACCGCGGGTTCGATATCCGCACCGAGATAACTGTTTTTTGACATGCTGGATTTTTGATATGGAATTGTAATGCCAAATCCGAAACTATAAGAAGAGAAAAGTGGTCTAAGGAGTTATGAGCTCGATTTATGAGAAAACAAAAAAGGCAGTTTTTTTTATCTGCTACTTTGGCCATATACCCTCATCTCAAAATCCACCCTATACTTGTTTCGAGTCTGCATTTTGTGGGAGATAAAGTTTTTGGTAACTTCTAATACCCACGAAACAAGATAATCGCATATTATTGTGGTGTCAGGACTCAGGGCTGTGTGTGTGACTGTGTTTATTTATTGACTCAGAAGTTATTAATGCACGCCGGTTTTCAACAGTAACCACTGTTACCACTTTTTCACAGCCGGTTCAATCTTGACAAAACTGGTTATAGTACGGCTCTACCACTACCTACCAATTTGAAACTGTTATAAATTAGATTTTGCAATGAGTTTGGCATATTAGTCGTGTGCAACATAATACAAACATTAAAAAAAACAAATATAGTCGAATTGAGAACCTCCTCCTTTTTTTGAAATCGCTTAAAAATACAATATAAAGTTGGTGCGGTAGTGTCGGACGTCAGTACTCGGTGGTAGCGAGAGGCGCGGGCACATGCTTTGAATAATAACACGATGCGACTTGACCAGTGACTGCACTTATTTGGGCACATAAGAGCATTTGGTATGAATATTAATACTACAACTCTTTATTACTACTAGTGACAAGTACATTTATTATCAGTTATTGTAATAGGTTTATTCCTATTCTATTTTCTATATTATTTTCAGGTGCACAAAGTGGATATTCCATTGTATCATAGACGTATGCATACGCAACACGCATGCACGCACACACAAACACACACGCACGCATACATAAACACACACGCACGCACGAATTAAGTGACCGACACCAAGTAGTTTAATAAAAATACTTTATTTGAACAGAGTGACAGCTTACAAGTACAAAAGAACAATAATCACTTAGTCTAATTAGTCTACGGCTTATATACTACTTAAATGCTTACTTTACATTATTCGCCGATGGCGCAAGTATTGCCTTGTTGTTAAGGGCAAGAAGTGCTGGCGAAGGATATTTGGTGGAGGTGGACACCCTTAACTCACGCTTGCACAGTGCAAGCAGTGCTGGAGAAGGACAGTATAATACAAGGCGAATATTCTAAGGTATTTTATTATAATATCAGCCCTGTATTAATTATACTGTCTCACCGCTGGGCATGCACCTCCTCACTCCTAAAGAGTTAGAGCTTTGTCCACCACGCTGGTCTAATGCGGGTTGGCAGGCTTCACACACCTTCGAAATTCATATATTATTATTAGATTTTGCTCACGCCTCCGTCCACGTAAACAGCCATTTCCGGGATAAAAAGTAGCCTATGTCCTAATCCAGGTCATGGTCTACCCGTGTGCCAAATTTCATCCAAAACTATTCAGCAGTTATGGCATGATGGACTAACAAACATTCAAATTCACAAACTCAAAAACTTCCAAACTTTCGAATTTATAATACACTAGTATTATAATAGGACAGTAGGATAATCTCCATTACCCATGAATATCCATAATGCTACAACAATAAGAATTTTCAGATATTTTGCGTCATAATTACCTACTAAATTAGCGGACAGAAAACTGTGAAATATGGGCGTGGAGTTGTGGGCGACTGGCGATGTGAAATAAACCAGGGCAGCGTAATGAAGCGCCAATTAGTACCACTTCATCGGGCACCGACGACCAACACAAATACAGGAAAATAATATATAACAATAAGTAACAACTACGTACTACGTACAGCATCATTCTTTAACGAAAATCGATATCCTACAGTCTACTAAAACTAATATTATAAATGTGAAAGTGTGTATTATTTTAATTATGTATTTTTTAATCAATCACGCCTTGACGGCTGAACGGATTCCCATGTTTGCCCATCGAAATAAGATAACTAGAAAAAAATACGACTCCACTTACTTACACATGCAAAGGTAAAACACACGTACTCGTAACACTCGTCCCGCGTCCCGAGTCCCGCCGCGCGCCCTCACAACCATTTGTTGGTTACACTCACACATGGCGTAATCTATTCCATAGAGTTATTTCACAGTGGACTTGGGAGTGTTTTTTATAATATAAGGAAGGCCAGAGTGCAATAAAGAGTAAGGCAATAGAGTGGTAGAGACACGTTGTAGAAAGTTTTGTTTACAGAACGAATGAGTCGGCTCGACCGGGTCTTTACCAATGTCTCACAGAAATCCGGCGTAAAGTAGCGGCTTACTGCTGCATTTCGTACGGTGAATGATATATCCAGAGGCCCAAATCCCCTCCCCTTCCTTATCCTTTTCTTGCACTGTCGGCAAAACCCATGATTCTTCTGGTACCTATTGTGAGAGTTCAAGGGCGGCGGTGATCACTTACCATCAGGTGACCCACTTGCTCGTTTGCCGGCCTAAGAATTGCAGAGAAATCGACGGAGCTGACATTAAAGCATAGGAATGGAATTGATTCTTGAGTCATCGGCAATCTCAGTTACTGTACGAAACGCAAAGTAATGTGTTTAGTTTTCTGGAAGACAATGTTCTGTAAACCTGTTTATTTTTTATGAATGATGGTACCTGTTTTATTTTATTATATAATTACATGCAAATTTAAACTAAAGCGAATTCTAATCGAATACAATTTTAATATTGTTGATGTAGGTAGGTACTCGTTGAGTTTTTAATAGTTTTCTTTATTAACCAACTGGTTAATTTCCATATTAATTATTTATTTTGAATCCCTTGGGTTAATTTGTTTTTATTCTCTTGAAGCGACCTTTTCTGCTAACATTCGATAACCTTCACATTGAGCGTATACTGATTGCTGACGCGCAGGCGACGAAGCACAGCGAAGCGCACATTTGTGTAATAGGTAATATAATTATTACAGCAATGGAGTGTAAGTGGGCCACAAACATCTTAGGCCAATGAAAGCCAATCTCACCTGCACGTGGTACACTCCGCTGGTTAAAGAACAAGGGAATGACGAAATTTGATTCCCGTAGCGGGTTGTAGGGGTCAAACAGCGGGTCGCCCTGCTTTATATTAAACCTCTTTTTTATACTATACGCCGGCAAACGAGCAAGTGGGTCACCTGATGGTAAGTGATCTCCACTGCCCATGTACGCCCACAATACCACAAAGATCATGGGCGCGTTGCCGACTTTAAAGGAAAGAGATAATTAAGGGATTGTGAAGGGGAGGGGAGTTTGGACCTTCGGATATCTCACTCATCGTACGAAACACAGCAGCAAGCTGCTACCTTACGCTGGTATTCTGTGAGACAGTGGTAACGGCCCGGACGAGCCGGCCCATTCATGCTGTAGAATATTATCTACAGCGTGGCTCTACCACTCAAAAAATCTACCGTCGAATCATAATGGGAAGGCTGACCCGGTATTGAGCCGGAGCCAGATAATGCCTTATGCCAGGCAGAAAAGAAATATAGTTATTACGACAATGTATAGAGCCGCAGACGTAGGTCGCGTATGATAGATTGTACTGCAAAATGTCATCGGTTTCATTTACAACTTGCGTTTCTTTTGCCGTAACACAAGGCGGAATACTCTGTCGTGCTCTGTCACTTACCGTAGAATTAAAAATAATGAAATTAAACAGTCGCTCCAGTAGCGACGCCCATAGGGCCACCTACACAATACTGCGATGCGACGGCGCTTCGCTATTCGCCAGTACGACGTCGATATGAACCATTAGATTTTTGCGATGCGCTGAATTTCAGTCGCGTGAAACCTCGCATTCCGGTACATTTTTTGTAGGTCACAAATGTCATCGAGGTCATTGGCGTAGGGTACACATATATTTGCGTCACACTGCGCTACGTCGGCTGCGCTTAGCATTACTGCTTTACAGTTATCGAGCGCTGCTCTTTATTATAAGAGCATAGGAGACTAGGAAGCCGATGGATGCCGGCCGCTTCCAACAGGTCGGCCTGGAAGGCATTAGGGGAGGCCTATGTTCAGCAGTGGACGTCTAGTGGCTGATGATGATGATAGAAAACTCAAGTGCTAGAGCGTGTTTTTGCTATTGACATTACTAGACCGTTCAGGGTCATAGTTTTTAGGCTAATGCCTGGTGAAGCGGTGCGAAACACTAACGGCTCGGTGCTCTGTGCTCGGCGCAGCGTGGACGATTCATTAGGCATACGCAAGCCAACTCTCTACAAAACGCCGCGCTCACGCTGTATAATTCGACTGGAGTTAGGGTTGGCAACAGTCACGAAGTGATTAGAATCCGACGCTGGTTCCTCTTCATATAATAAACTTGACAATTGACAATAATTACCTATATTTGGTGCTTTTGGAAAGATAATTATTTGTAGGAATTAATGAATTTTGAACATTATCCAATGTTAATAAGGTTATTTATAGGACGATATGGAGTATAATAATTCAGTCAATATTTTGTATGGATGTGCACTATGAGCTATGGAGTATTAGATATTTTATTTGTAACAAGTTGTCATCCCTAACTATAGTGTTGGTCAACTTCGTTGCTTTCATAGAGCCAATAAATCACATTTAATGCTCGTTCGCTAGCACGTGCCTCTCGTAAACGTTTAGGATTCGATATTATTGTAAATAAAACCAAACTTCTGAATAATGTCAGAACTCGTTTTTTTTTTATACGTAACAGGCTCGCGTTTGGCCACTATCACGCCTAATGGTAAGCGATAAAGTGGCCTAAGATGAAGCACGCTTGCCTAGCAAAAAACGATTCACTCGCGACTTGAAGACACCCAGATTATATTTATCGGGGAACAACTAACTACGACTACTTTACAAGCGTATGATTTGACAGAATTGTTATTTTTTCCATAGAATATTATTGAATTTTGTCAAATTGTAGCCTTGCAAAGTTTTGTGATATGGGGTCCAGATGTTAGGTAACACAAATAGTTTTCATTGCCATTAAGAAGATCGCTAGTGTATTCATATGAAAACATTGTATTTTGAAGTCATGAGTATTTAAAATACAAATTATATAATACCTGAGCGCCATTGTATTTGCAATACCAATTAGAAATTAAAATTTTTGGACGTACCTAATTGAAATACAAATATCAAATACGTATTTGTATTTCAATTAAAAGTAATTCCGATACTGCGTACGTATTTTAAGTGCACTTTACATTCAAGTAAGTACCTGTACATTAACGAAATAAAATAAATAAATACAACCAACAGTCACACACATAGTCCTGACCCCACACTAGGTAAACCTGTGTCGTGGGTATCAGGAACTACGACGGACTTGCGGCCCTACAACACCCAGACCCGAGACCAATATTTGTGAATCAGATAAACATTTGTCTAGGTGCGGGAATCGAACCCACGGCCTCACGCTTCGCAACCGGCTAATCGCCAGCTGCTTCACGGAGGCTGTCAAAAAATTAAAAAGCGGTAAATTTTTGTTCATTGACTGTACCAGTACTCTTTAATTAGATTAATAATTGTGATATAATTGTGATACAATGGTAATCTATCAAAAGCTCTGAAAAATATACGTGGAATAAATTTTACTCCAACATTTGAGTTTTTATCGTGAATTGTACTGAACTGATTTTAAGTTATATTTAGAATGATGGCATTTGAATTTGCATTTGTCCACCTCTAAGCCAGTCTGAGCTGGTGAGAGCTGTCCCTGTGATGAGCCACGATCGCTGAATAGGGTAGTTTCCTATATTGCATTTTATACATTATTTTATAAGCAACAGAAAATGATACGCAAGATTTATTAATACACACTCAAAATTGGTTCAGAAATGTGCCCGCAGTTATGACTTTAAATGTTGGTATGAGGAAAAGTGGGTGCGTGGTAGGGATATCGCACTATCTCGTTTGCACGCGTGCACCATAATGAACATTTTACACAGTGACGTCAAAGTTTGCGTCGTATGTCATTTGACAATTACCCCTTCTACAGGATTTGAATGGCTTCAAACTTATTTATTTTTGGTCCGATTTATAAAATTCTTTCTGCAATAGATTTTGAGTAACGTAACTTATTAATTTAAACTATTTAATAAATCTAGTCAACTACCCTATTACGTACACAGCTGACGGCACGACGGACTGCGGCGCTGAGTGACGACTGACCAGTGAAACGACTGCACTTACTAACCACATCGTCACCACTCACCACCGAACATGTTCAGTTACTGTAGATAAACTAACGTAACGTTTTGTGGTGACATTAATGATTTACCATACGATGAACAAATGCTTTTATTATTGTTATATAAATCACAGTACTTACAGGGATTGTGTATAACTGAGTAGGTCTCTATGGCAGTGGAGCCTCCGTGGCATTCAAGTATTTGAGATTTACAAATACATGTTTCGGGTCTAGATGCTGTGGGACCGCAATTCCCTCGTAGTTCCTAACCCATGATACAGGTAAACCTAGTGTGGGGTCGGGACTAAGTGTATGACTGTTGGGTGTGTTTTTATTATTATTTATTATTCATGACGTGTATAGCATAGCTGTACTGTTACATTATATTTCATTCATTATGACCCCTCGCGCACCGCTCCACTAGCGCCGGAACCTATTTGCTTATGCGCTACCCCAACAATGCTAAATTAGTCGAAGTATGTACGGCATGCTAAATCAAACTTAGCTGTGACTTACCTCTCTATTTTTCTCAGTGGCGGCATTTGGCTTGAACAGCAGCTGGTTAACGAAGCCGAGGAACATGAGTAAATAGAGGCCAATGTGTGTAAGCACCGCGGTCAGCAACGTGCACTTCTCGAACGAGCCGGGGAACGTGTCGTACTGCGACCAGTCCATGCGGGGGATCTCGCCGTCTCCCGACCATGGTTTATGCTGGAAATACAACAAATTCTCTATTAATATATAGCAGAGGGAGCAAATGATCAAGCGCGTTTCATCAGAGGCAACGACACCTAATATTACCAACTACCTAAGACTTTCATGTATACTACTAGACAAGCTGCGCGGTACATAGAAATTGTACCACTAAGTTGCGGTCAATTGACCGTAACTCAATATTACCATCTCGCTTACTCAACTAGAACCCTTATCGCGCTCCTTGTTAGTGAGCTGTCAAACTCCCGCGTTATGTGACGCAATTGACAGGCTCTATGGCGCAGCGGGCGAGTAGCCGGCTGCGAAGCGAGGCCGTGGGTTAGATTCCCATACTGAGACAAATGTTTGTCTAATCCACAAATATTTGTTTCTGGTCTGGGTGTTGTGGGACCGCAAGTCCCTCGTAGTTCCTGATACCCACGATACAGGTTTACCTAGTGTGGGGTCAGGACCATGTGAGTGACTGTTGGGTGTATTTATTTATTTTACTACTAAACAACCCGTCTTATAGTATACATCAGTTGGTTCTTTGCCAACTACCCTAAAAGTGTACTAGAATTCGAAATAATTTCAAAGGATAAAGTTAACACCCCCTTTCTCCATACGTAAGCGTATCGTAAATCGAATAGGAATTGCATAACCACAAATCAGCAAACCACAGTCATGCCTGAAGATGATCGTCCTCCGTGAACACCCCACTATATCTAAGGAGGGCTGACCGTTGCCGTCCTCTGAGCAAGGGAAGAGTTGTTGGAGGTATTGTTGAGCCCCACGCCATGTGGAATGGGGCTACTGGAGAATTCCATCAAGTAATCCCCTCAACTAATACGCCTGTCGCAAGAGGCGACTAATTGGGTCCATCGGGGGTAGCAGGCGCGCAGCGGGAGGGCTGTCGTAGCACCCGTTCGTACGTGCGACCTCGAGATGGACGGCAGCACGGGAGGTCGTCGCTGCCGTTGACGCCGAGGCCGCGAGGGCGTCCTTCGATGCGCAAAGTGTTCTGAGCTCCCCCCAAGAAGATGGGCCGCGAGGCGGCACCGCGCAGAGGCGCTTCCGACAGCAATCCTTAACCTATCTAAGGATATTCCGGGGCCATTCCACAAGCGCCGAAGATGGTCATCCCGGGGTTTTTATTTAGTAGGTATTGTCGGTGTAGGGTGTATATAGTGTTAGGGACTTGCCCCAGCGGTCGCCCGGATGTTTACCATCTCTCCCGGGCAATGCTGCTCTTAATGCTGGGTCGTAAGACGGGTGAACCCAACAAAAGCGTTCCGCCTGCCCTCGGGGCGTGGCGGGAAAAGCGCTTTACCCCGCAACAAAATAAAAATAAGGTATTGTTGGGCCTCCGGTAATCATACACTACCGTCTACATCGGGGTCTCGAAGCATCTGTGGGCAATCGTTACAGATGTCCGGCGCCTATAATGCATCATCACTTGGTAAGCATCGCTCGCATCACGGCTTGTGCTGGAACCATGAAATACTTACAATCAAACAGAACTCCTAGAAAATAAACGATAGACCACAAGAGAGTGTCTTTATTTTTATATGTTAATGAGACCGCTCACCTGATGGTAATCCCCACGCCTACCCACCTGTAAACAGTAGCAATACTATTCAAAACTTCGAGTAGGAGAAGTAAAGTTGCGTGCCATTGGATTGTTTCGAACCGGCGACATAAGTCTCGATAGTCCGTACCACTCTCAGATAGGCTATCGCTGCTTCCCACCGATATCGTGCCAAATAGATAAAATATGAGATCCGTTACGCGCAACTAAATATTAAGCGTTCAGAAAAACTTTCACGTTTGTGGGATGCGTAAAGGCAACCGAATGACAGACGAGCCATTATTCTAAAACGAATTGTATTATCACTCACGGTGATTGAAGGAGAAACATTCTAGAGCCGGAGCGTGAGGTTGTATGACGCGACAACAGACGTTTTTATCCTGGCATGCATCACTACACCAGATCAGTAAAATGCAGTCCAAATACAATGTCAACCGTCTCTCTTGACGTCTCTTGCGTCTACTCCCTAGACAGTCGGCAGGATTATACCTGATGACTTGTCTATATTTTTTCTTATAATACCGCCTCATTGGTCTAGCAGCAGCTGAACTAAACTCAGGCTGAGATACCATGAGGTCCTGGAATGAAATCCCAGGACGGGCAATTACAACACCAAGTCAAACTCACGGGCCTGTTGCGTACTCTACCGAGCCAATAACGATCTACTAACCCGCATTAGACCAGCGACCAGCCTACTGAGAGCACAATGCTCCCCCATCCACTTTCCCCTATTCAAAGAGAGGAGGCCCATTGTAGATATAAGGACAGCTAGGCTAATGAAGATGAAATTATTTAAAAATAGCAATATTATACAATACGTTTTTTTCAAGCAATGTTACTTTGTAGTACTTCTAGTGTTTCAAGGATATTTTACAATATTGTTCTTGTGAAGTCTCCAGTACTAAACAATTTAAACGCTTGGTTTCTTACAGATTGTAACAAGTACTTGCAGCATTAGTGTAATTTTTATTACATTGTTGTTTTATAACTGATATTTTTTTAAATTTTTTGTTCATATTAATAATTGAAATATGGGTGATTTTAATGTGTTTGTGTGTGTGTTCATTATACATATGTAACAATAACCCTGCTGGACATTTTAACTGTGATATCAGAATCGATATTCAAACGTTATGAAAAAACTCTTTTTTAGAGTGGTAGAGCCACGCTGTAGACACTTTTGTCTACAGCATGAATGGGCCGGCTCGTCCGGGTCGTTACCACTGTCTCACAGAAAACCGACGTAAAGTAGCAGCTTGCTGCTGCGTTTTGTACGGTGAGCGAGATATCCGGAGGCCCGAATCCCCCTCCCCTTCCCAATTCCTTAATTATTCCTTTCCTTTAAGGTCAGCCACGTGCCCATGATTTTTTTGTATTACGGGCGTACATGGTCGGTGGAGATCGCTTACCATCAGGTGACCCACTTGCTCGTTATAATAAAAAAAAAATAGCAAATGGTTTAAACAATAATTGTATGAATATTATGGTCTATTATCCATTAACTGACATTCACATTAACCTACGCTGTCCGTCTTCTTACATACGAGTAGGTACGAAGGAAGTCTCGCGACAGTCATCGCTGTAACGTCCGCATACAGCGTCAAATATAATGTGGGAGCATGCATGTCTGAACACCAAACACTATATTATAATTGGTTAGATCATAGCGAGCTAAATAAATCGGTCAAGTGGGAGTCGTCCACAGGGCACCAAGGGTTCCGTTGGTATCAATCAAAATCCAAAAAGTTTTAACATATAACTGCAATATTTTTGTTATAAAATTTAATGTATTTTGCCATCTTACTTTATCAGATAAATAACTTTTAACGTTAGTAACTGCCTCAGTGGCGTAGTTGTAATGCGTACGCAGTGCGACTGTTGTGTTAAGGTCTCGTGTTCGATCCCGAGTCGGGTAAAACTTATATTGGGATTTTTTATCATGAAATTCTTAGGTATCAGCCCGGAGTCGGGAATTGTGCCCGATATGGTCATAGGCTTGTCTAGGCTAGGCTCTATTACATCATGGGATGGAAATTAGCTCGGCGATATGTGGGTGTACTGATTACACCACTGCCTACCCTTTCGGAGATTACAGGCGTGAGTATGTAAATAATGTTTACTTGTAGATTGAAAAAATCGGCTCGTAGTATAATTAGGACAAGAAAAAAGAAGATCGATGATAGTAGTCATTAGGGTAACGCCGTGTACAGAACATAGTTTAGAGTAACATTCCTGTAGGCGGCTGATAGTTTGCGAGTCTATAAATATATATCTCCATGTGAGAATTTTATAGAGGTGGAGCCACACTATAGACAATTTTGTCTATAGCGTGAATGGCCCGGCTTGTACCATTGTCTCACAGAAAAGCGATGTGAATTAGCAGCTTCTGTTCCGTTTCGTATACGGTGATTGAATTCTCTGTCACCGGAATCCTTTATCTTCCTCTCCTTCCCAATACTTTAATTATCCCTTTCCTTTACGGTCGCCAACCCGTTCATGATTCTTTGGGTATTACGGAACGCTCATTTGCCGGCCTCTGCAATGAAAAAAATTCGGACATGTTGCTCGTAGGAACCCTGACAATCTGGAAAGCTGATGGTAGTCAACGGAAAAAGACCTCGTGGTCGTTCACCTACCCGCTGGTGAGACATAATAAAGACGATCACTGGCCTGCCGATATCTCAGGCAATTAAGACCGCCGAAGACAGGACCACATGGGAGAGTATAGTGCATGGGGTGATCACTACTTCAGGCTAGACACGACCTTCAGCAATGAAGAGACCGACTAAGAAGAAGCAATGAAAGAAGGGCCTAAGAATGATCTAACAACAGTCGCGAGTCGCAACTCGTACTATGATAACGCGCTGTTATCTTGCAACGCGGAACTATGGACACCGCGCCGCATCGCACCACGCTCACCTGATGCGGTATCCTTGTTTTTAATTGGTGGAGGCGTTGTTATTGATAACACAGGGCATTGAATGTCCGAGTGAATACTCAATTCGTAGTTCCTACATTTTTAAACATGTTCGACAATTACTTTTTATATAGACAGATAACAAACGAGCAAGAATGCCATCTTTTTTTCTGCCTGGCGTTAACTTACTGCCAACGTGTGCCTTCCTACGCCTCTACTTTACTTAATCTTGAGCATAAAGCATCCCGACGGTATGTAACTAATCACCTTGGGCCATGAACCATCGAAATAAGATGACAAGAAACGTAACTCAAGCAAAAAGATGACCCCACCAAAACTCTGTGCAAGAGGGTGGGGCTATAAAAGTCCGTGCAGCTCGTTCATTCATCAATTCATAAAAATTCATTCATAATCTCTAGCTGACACTTAATACGTGTAATTTTTTGCGCGGTGCAGAACGCGTAATTCGTCGAAATTGAATATCAAGACATTAACTTTTATGAAATAATGTTGATTTTGATTTCATTAATTTTTGTTGCGTGTATGAGTGTTACGAGTGATTTTACCTTTGCATGTGTAAGTAAGTAGAGCCGTATTTTTGGCAGATTCATATGAGAGTTATCGTTCTAGTTATCTTATTTCGATGCCATGAACACACAAAATATGTACGCTGTAAACGTAACGCCTGTAATTTGAAATACGATAAGAAACTGTTAGAATTCTGTTCTGCATTCATATTGTATGACATCAGTGTGAAAAAAATATTTGAAATAATATAAATGTCAAGCTGATGCTTATGCTAATATCGCACACAAAAGCGTATTAAATACCAGTTCGCGCTACTAGTGTGTTTTCTGTGTTTCTATAACTAATCCCTTATACGGATATCTTCCCGTTGACGAGAGATCGTTATGCCAGACTCACCAACCTTCAGATCCAGTAGTCTTTACCCGAAGGACTGTCGGATCGGCTCTCTAAGCAAAATTCCTACGTTTCCTTAAAACCCCGCAGCGTCTTTTTTGGCGCGATGGAGACGCTCCTAGGGTATCCTGAGTGTACACTGGATTACTGCCGAAACCTACTCTACGCTACGCCGAATTGTGACCCGTCTCTCAGGGGGATCAGAAGCCCCTCACAATAATAAGACAATAATCATGAAAGGCGTTTCGATCTGCGACAGCACGTTGTTGTCACGCCGCACTGCCGTCCATCCCCGGGTCGCACCGTTTAATATAAATTACGTACGAAGCCTGTGCATCCCTCGGTGGCACCAATTAGTTACCCCTTAAGACAGACAGGGGATACTGTAGTGGAATTAATTCTACAAAAGCTACTGATCTTCACGGCAGGAGGCGCTGGTAAGTCATCCAACCACTTCCTTCTCTTTTGGTGGCGAGCGGGATCGGTTCGTTCCCGATCCCATTCGGCGTTCTGCTTTTGGGCGACATGAGGCGGTAGCAGGAGGTCATTGCACGCCACGATCTCCGTATGCCCACCATAGCATATTATATAGCACGGCTGGCAAAAAGAGGTCTCTACCGACGACTGTTCTCTTCATACCATGTTAGAAACTCTTCAATAGTGTATTGTACAGTGTTCTCGTTGCAGCTGCCACTCTGCATCAAGTATCGACTGAGGCCTTGACTGATATTTTGCATAGGGTTGATAATATAACTCTCACGGACATTTATATTGTTAAATTCTAGGGCAATTAATTAATAAGATAATTACCAGACGTGGTGTACATTAGCAATAACTAATGAACTGTAAATTAGTAACGATCGGACGCGGGTTGGGCTCGAGTCGTCCGTCGAACGCTAACGACTTGTAAGTTGTAACCGCCAAGAACTAGAGCACTGCATACTCAGCTGACATGACACGTTGCAAATTGACAGCCGGCTGCGAAGAGAGAGGCCGTGGGTTCGATTCCCACGCCGAGACAAATGTTTGTTTCGAGTCTGGGTGTTGTGGGACCTTGTTGCAAGTCCTTCGTAGTTCCCGATACCCACGATACAGGTTAACCTAGTGTGGGGTCAGGACTATGTGTGTGACTGTTGGGTGTATTTATTTATTTTATTTGTCTCCCGAATGCAATTCCCAGGAGCTGGATGAAACTGAACCAGATCGGTGTTTGTGAACGCTTACTGTTACAGTACCGTATCTATGTGTATGTACTGTGTCCGGCTTTTTATACAGCTACCTACTTTTACTCAAAAATCTCATTAAAATTATAAATATTTGAATGTTAAAATGTAATCATAAAATGTTTAAGTTCCAAACTGTTTCGTCATTCCTGAATATGCATTTTAAATCTGGCAACACTATTCCCGAACGGTATATGGGAGCGATCATTGCTCAAGACGATGTTGAGCGTCACGTGTTGCGCCTCAATTGTTGCCTAGAGAATATGTACATATTATTATTTTTACAATCGCGTGCTACACATACGCACACGCCCAAATCGCTAATAGAAATTATTTGTGGAAATAAATTATTCACATGTCTTATGTAATGAGCGAGTTTTACTGCTAATTATCGCAATATTGGTCAAATTCCTTTTATGTTTCTAGCTGTTCAAAAGTTGGATATAATTAGGTATTATGTTTATAAACAACATGCATGTTGTGAATTCATGGTAAACTTGTATTACGTCCCTAGTGTATTTAAAGGAACTGATGCCATAAATAGATACATACATACATAGACTTACACCTATTTCCCATAGGGGTAGGCAGAGAAAATGGATTTCCACTTGCTACGATCCTTGTGTACCTCTTCGGCCTCCTTCGCTCTCACAATTTTTTTTCATACATACATGTTGATTTAGGTTATCTAATGTGTCTATGGTTTAGGGTACTCCTAACCTGATTCACACTCGCCAAAGACAATATAGACTGGTCAAGAGTGTGTCAAACTCGTGCACTGATTGTTTGGTACCCACATCCTTTAGTTTTGGTTCTTTTTATTATTTGTTAAGATATTCTACATAATGCAATATTTTTTATAGACAGACAGTGCAAGCTCTGTACTAAGGCTCTGTAAGTATCCTTTAGGAACAGAAACCTAAAAAAATATCTTGAAAATGAGAATACTATTATTTTCCTAAATATTACACTATAAAACAAATGCCTCGATGGTGCAGTTGTAATGCTTACCACTAAGGTCTCAGGTTCGATCCCGGGTCGAGTTAACGTGATATTGGGTTTTTCTATTATGAAATGCTCAGCAGTATTAGCCCGGAGTTGTGTGTAAAGTTTAGTGTGGAAACTCTCTGTATTTTGACAGATAATACATTTTTAGAGAATTCAATAAATATAACATTCAATTAAAATGGTAACATGTTAAATCTAAGAAATACCTCTAAATTACCAGTATATTAATTATCTTATTATTAATTACATATTTTGAAAACAATACATTTGTGGTGATGTGACAGTAAGCTCTTTACTTATAGATACCCTGATAATGTTTTAAAAAATAGTGGAAACCATTAATTTCAATGATTACATTAATTATTTTATAAATTACATTTTAAAAATTGAATTAATTTTGTTTGGGGTATAAACTTATAATCATCTATAATTTATCTCATCAAGCGTTAGTACGATCTAAGATAGTAGTTGCTTCCCTCAGTAAACTATTTAAAGTTAAATATTTGGCTGCATGTAGGGCTGTGTACAGTATTTTATTCACAACTGTAATGCGAGTTGTGAGGTGGCGTGTGTAATCATACTGTCAGGTCGGAGCGGTCTTGGTATCGACATTTATTTTTTTAATTAAACTGAAGGTCGCACTCCACGTACATATAGTACAGTGGGTCAGTGGGCCATGCTGGGGACAACGCGGCGCCGCAGCAGCCTATCCTGTCCTTGTCTTCCAAACCTTTTGCCAGAACCCACTGGCGGGGCGTGTCGCCGGGAAACCACCGGCATATCAACCACTACGATTATGACTAACTTTTCAAGAGGTTATAAAAATAAGTGAAAATCTACTCACCGTCACCCCATTACTGATATTTGTGGCCTTCACAAAACCGTTCTTACGTTCACTTAGTTTTCCATTGAATAACTTTTCGTCTTTCCCGTTGCGTTCTTGAAGTTTTTTATTCGAATCTATTTCGATAGCACTGACACAACCATTCACTGCTGCCGCCGCCATCCTTGTGAACACTGTTGCCAGATGACCATCTCCGATTCCCCCCGAGTTGTACGTAGATTTCCCCCTAAATTCAGGTTATCAAGAAAAATCCCCTAAACGTAGAATTTAGTTAAAAATTACATTTTCGCCAGTGAAGGCACTCGTGATATCCCCTCTTCGGTGATCGTTTATTTGGTCGCCATACATCCTTCTTGAGTGCCCTTCTGCCCCTTTCATTCACATTCCAGTTAGCCTTTATACAACAATTTCTTAAATACCAATAATGCACTGTTATGTTAATCAAAATATTCACAGGAGACCCGGCTTAACCCCTTGTTAACGCGAACACCATCTTCACATCATTCCATAGTAATATAATGTAATGTAAAGTAAAGCCCTCCAATTCTTTCCCACAACAAATTACTACTCCCCCCAGAAGTCCGCCAAAGATGTTATCCCCTCATATTTGGCCCTTAAACAAGAGATGGCAATAAACAAGAGACCCAATCTTTACGAGATGCCATGGTGAAGCGTAAGAGCTTGAACTTAAAGGCCGTTTCCGGGTCATATCAATTTGGTTCAGTGCAATGGCACCAAAACACAAGCGTGTTTGTTCACCGCTCAAGGCGCTAAACGGAGTCTTTTCACTTTGACTCCGACCTTCTGGAGTGTAACCGTTCCTATTACCATCCATCCCATTTTGACAATCTGGAGCTGTAAGGTGTCTGTCTCCATCTCTTCTAACCAAAATTTCGGGACCTACATCGAGTCCATTGCTAAAACTGCAGCCAAATAACTAAACATCCTTTTCAGGGTTAGGTGGTACTTTACGCCTGAGCAACTTCTAAGCCTTTACAAGGTCCAAATCCGCTCGGGCATAGCGTATTGCTGTCACCTCTGGGTTGGATCTGCTAAATATCAGTTAGCTTTTTTACGTCGCACCACGAGATTTATTAGCGATGATACCCTGGTGGAGGCAAAAATCCACAGTCTTGAGCATCGGCGTAAAATTCCTAGCCTTTCGGTGCTGTCTCAGTTGCACTTTGGTGAGGGTGCGCAGGAACTACAAAACCTAATCCCATAATCTGCATTCCACCTATCGACAACTAGGAGGACTGCCAGATTCTATCCTTATATAGTCAGTATACCATCCATCCATTCACACGAAGCGATTCTCTTCCTCCTCTATTATGCGCACTGCTGAGGATTGGAATTCGTTAACTGTCTCTGTATTTTCGGATGACTATAATCCGAGGCTTATCAAAGTTAGAGTGAATAGCTACCTTTTAGGTAAGCCTGTAACAACGTAGATCGTATCATCACATTCCAAAGGAGCCTTATTCTCTATGATCGTACAAACACGTAAGTGCATGTTTTACGTTAACGTCGTGAAATCAAGGACCCTTTTTCCGATGATCCCGAGTATAAATTCGTAACGCGGCTGCATTACACCAACTTCGCGAAATCTGCACTGTACAAACATTATCGCAGCCAGAGATCACGATCGCAGATCGCAGTTAATGGTGGGAGGCTTATGGCCCCAGGTGCAATTAGGAACAAACGTCTTGCCATTCTTTCAATAAAAAACCCCTCATTTTTGGGGGTATTCCCAACCTGGCAGCCCGCATTAGCACAGTAAATTGACAGAACGACATTTCACTTGGTAAAATAATGTTACCAACTTCAAAATCATAGTGATGGATTTATTTCAGTTTTTATAGTTGAGATGGATAGAACTTTAATACATCTATAATTTGGATACATGTTCGAACAATTTTTTCATGGACTACTTAATTTGATCATTTTGTAATTTGTTGAAAAGTAATCGGTATTTTTAAACCAGAGGTTACGGTTTTTATAAAAACCGGTTATTAACCGGTTTTTCTAAATCCAGTTACATCACTAGTCTTTATTACAATGGTATTATTACAATGGTAACACCAATGTGAACTGTCAGTTCGGCTGAACGTTCAATAACTTTTTTTTCAGTCAATTGTCATTGGAAGTGGTGGCAGAAGGCTGCTGGCTGGGTGACTTTCTACATGTCAGTGCAGTAAAAGCCGGTCGTAGTGTCGGTAAAACAGCACGTCCAGCGCACCGCCTAGCCTGCAATTAGGTTCGTATGGAAAAGTCAATGATTTCACATTTATATTTTTTAAATATTATCTAAACGAAAAACAGTTAGCTAAATCGGTATTTTTACATAAAGCTTTTGTCTGAAGTACATAGAAGAATGAGTACATTTTAGAAATTAAGCGAATGTAATGTTTATGAATATTGGGTGCACGCCCCCGCACTGCACTGGAGGCTGACAGGCCGGCGCGGTGCGGCGCGGTGAGCCGGCGGGGTGGGCTATGAGTAATAGTTACCGTTGTCGTGGTGAGTAACGTAGTGCAACCGGGTAAGACCGGCGCTCGGCCGCAGCCCGCAGTGCCTCGAGCCATCTCGCGCCGACCGCCGGCCCGCCCGCCCCGCGCACTGCACCCTCGCTCTCGCGCTTACACCGCACCCTATCGATTCACGTCAAATTTTATTTTCTTGTGAAGAAACATGAACAGCGCCGATGCCCTGTTGGGAGGCCTCGCCGGCGGAGACCCCGCGCCCGATCCGGAGGCGCCTCGGGCCGAGTCGGCCATGAAACGCGATCAGGATTCGATGGACGACTTCGAGCACCTCGATCGCGAGGGCAAGCAGGAGGCCGGCGAGTCACCGCAGCACCATCACCGCACCGCCACGCAGAGCTTCCTGGAAATGGAACGCGGACCGTTGGCGGAGCCGCCGCGCGCGCCCTCCGTCGCCGACAAACTGGTTGATCATATTGCCGACCACATCGCCGACAAGTTCACCGACAGCGAGTCAGACGCGGACACGGCCGGCGAGTCACCGCTGCACAGGCCGGAGCCACCCAAGCCGAGCGCGCCTGCCCCGGAGCCGGTGCCGCCTGTGCATGATCCCACGCCCGTGATGGCACCGACGCCGGCTCCCGTGTCCGCACCCGCACCCGCGCCAGCACCCGCGCCAGCGCCCGTGCCTGTGCCTGTGTCCGTGCCCGCTGTAAAGCCTGCAGAGACTGAGACAAAGTCGCAGCCGATAGCTGCACCGGTGCGCGAGCCGACCCCAGAGCCAGCCAAGCCGGAGCCGAAGCCACAGCCGAAGCAGGAACCCGCCCCGCCCCCCGCGCCGCAGCCGAAGCCGGCGCCCGTGGAGGCCGAGCCACAGCGCGCGCCCATCGCACATGTCATCGAGGCGGAGGTCATATTCTGTCAGATGGGACTCGGTGAGTACTCTATAGAAATGACTACATTATCACCATATGAATACCATACCGTAGGAGCATCGACATTCGATAGTTCCGCCCTTATGTCTTATATAAGTAGAGTCGTGCTCAAATATTTTTTTTACAGTGATGATTTAACGTATTATTAATAAGCGGTTTACGCGTCTGGAAGATATTTGTATTTGCGTGACTTCATCTCGTGGCGGTTGGTAGATTTTTGTGCGCCACATTGTGTCCAGCCGTGAGCCGACTGTCAGTTGAATACACTTGGCACGAGGCACGCCGTGCCGTGGAGCGTGAACAATCACGTCTGCAGGTGAACAATGTACCTTGTATAACACACTTGTAACGCTGCGCCACGCCGCGCCGCGCCGCAACGTTGGTCCTCCCAATAGGTCTCTTTCGTTTCATAGGGTTGTCACTGCGCTCTTACCATGGAGGATACAGTTGTCGAGGAGTGTATGCTTTGTATGAGGGTGGACGTGGCGTGCGCTGTAAGGTCGCGGAGGTGGTCGAGCGGTAAGAGCGATGACCGCGATGCAGCGTGGCGCGTGGCTCGGGGCGCGGGCGAGTAGTGACGGATGAAGTAACGGCACCCGATACACTTTACTGCATGAGAAACGAACCATGTTGATGGTTCATTCATTACACCTTTGATTATCCCTGGCTCCAGGCGACGTGCGACGACGCGCCGCTTATTGATTTACACTTTCGTCGTTGTTGCAGACTCGAGCACGCCCCTACAGGTTCCTTTGTTGCTACTTCAGACATTTTGCATAAACACAAAAGCCATCGAGTGAGCTAAATAAAACGGCAATAATAAGCGAACTCGCGGCTCGCCTCTTGATTCGTTGCACTTCCATGAACCGCGTGACTCATCAGTCCGTATCTTATTCATTGCCATTCGAATTTACAATTATATTGGTCGAATTAAGAACCAATAGCGAGCGACCTTGGTAAATTGTACCCAGCGACCTTATCTTGACAACTGTCTCATTGAAAGCAGGCGAAGAGTATCTAACAATGCACCAGTATGGTAGTGTCAAGTGTGAGCGCCACAGATAACGTTATCACGCACCATGTATATGTGGCAGTGTGTCATACACGCGACGCGATGCGACGTTACTATGGTGGTTGCACGAGCGCGCTGTGCCGTCAGCCGTGTGCGTCTGAACGGCATGGTGTATACTGTACGAGTATAGAGTGAAGTGTGGAGTGTACTGTGTAGACGCTTCGGTGGGCTATATTTAGCGCATGTTGGGGCGCGGGAGTGGCTCGTCATTCGGCTCACAAGCGACTCTCCCGCCGCGCCGCGCGCATACGACGCAGCTCTCGTGTTATCAATTGTCATGCTGCTCCGTCACTGTACCGTACATTACTTCTGAACAATATTATTGTGTGACATACTGTGATATATTACAAGAAACCATTAACCATGAGCTCAGCCGGTGACGTCACACGTGAGTACTCTTCACATTACTTGAAGGTGTTTTTGACTGAAACCGACTACCTGGGGTGGTTATGTCACACGCTTGATATAAACGCGCGGGACGTCATTAATCATTAAACAATGACATCAGTGCCGTGACACTTTTTCGTAACTACATAAAGTCCAGCCTCTAAGGGAACATGTACTACTAATACGGTAGAATAATGTAAGAGATGCGATGTCGCCGACGCGTCGCATGTATTAGGCATGCGGCGCTCGTATTATTTTCGTTCAAACGAGCGATCCGACCGAGTCGACCTCGACGCGGCTCGATGCGATGCCGATGCAACGCTGCAGCGGCGCTACATCTGTTCACATTTTTTAAATTATTTAATCGTCATATTCAACGCAATACTAGAAAGGAATATTTGAATCATACATTGCAACAGTTAGATATGACTTGCATATATTATGTCTGCATCAAAATATTTCACTGAACTAGTTTTAGAAAAGTGCCTAATGTTAATGACCGTATCAGCGTGAGTTCCGTGTTTTACAAGAACTCCACTTTCGTAACAAGCGGAACGTACGTACATACAATGCTTTATTTCGTTCACACATACCCATTTCATAGCAGGTTATGAAATGTCTGAGATTAAAGAGAAAGGTTTGTCGTGAAACTTTCAGCTGCATGTGTTTAATATTAAACGATAGAGAACGCGCGTCTTAAGTTTAGTGATGTCCCTTCCTCGTTGCTTCAAATTGAAAAGGGGTTTCTCAAACTTCATTAATTCACGTTACTCATTAACTTCCTCAAGATGTGAC
Source organism: Mimas tiliae (assembly GCA_905332985.1). Lineage (NCBI taxonomy): Eukaryota > Metazoa > Arthropoda > Insecta > Lepidoptera > Sphingidae > Mimas > Mimas tiliae. The sequence goes on along the minus strand of HG995248.1, from coordinate 17,982,473 downwards.
AACACGATTGAGCGAATGTTTTTATTAAAACGTTGTGACTTGTGAAGGAGAGCGCTTGTATACCAGTAAGCCAGTTCGTATACATATTACGATATTGACAGGTGGTTAGAGTCTCGAGGTTAAGTCACCACGGAATATCTCATACATTTGACTGGACAATCGCGTGGGATACCAATATCGTGGTGCGCGAGTTTCCATTCAAATGTACAATTTTTTTAAATAGGTGTTATTACCAATAGAGCTTGTCGTTTGCCTGATGGTAAACGCGACGCCTGCCGATAAACAGAAAAAACACTACATAAAACAGTATTTACACAATGTTGCTTGGCGGCACAAATGGACGGCGCGGTGTACCACCCAGCCGTCTCTCGCATCCTTATGCGAGAGGTCCCTTGACCTACCTACCAGTTACCACCCAGTACCTGCAGATGAGATGAGAGATGATGATGAGATGCATCGCTCAACTTAATGATATAAAACATAATTTCCTTCCTAATGGAATTGTCCACATTTCATTCTGCCGGTGTCATTATTCTGGTTATGCAATCTCCCTCAATCAATGAAATTAAATGTAGGCAACTAAAAGAGCTCTCGAAACACACTTACAAATAAACCAGTTTAATTTTCTATATGTAAAATTACAATATTTTTATTATTCAAGGAAATGCAAAGTAGAATGTGACAGTAAAAAGAAAACCGAGAGACTACGTTGGTCAGAAATGCATGTGCCAACTGCCAGATCGTACCAGTGCAGTAAAAAAACGCTGGCGTTCGTATTTAGATATGGTGGCGGTGAGGCCAGTGGTCTCATTAGGGAGATTTCTCAATCTTGGGTAAAGTGGAAGCGTCTAAGTAGAAGGCGGACCCTGACTTTAAGCTGGGGTAACATTGGGTCTAGAGAGCCTGCCTCGGTGGCGCAGTTGTAATGCGTACGCGTTACAATTGGGGCCAACAACAACGCTGAGGTCTCGGGTTCCATCCCCGGGTCGGGTATTACAGAATGCTCAGTGTCAGCCCGGAGTCTGGAATTTGTGCCCGGTATGGCGATAGGCTCGCCCCCTATCACATCGTGGGACGGAGATACGCTCGGCGAAATGTGGGTGTACTGGTTACACCTCTGCTTACCCCTTCGGGGATTACAGGCGTGAGTGCGTATGTACCAGAGAGATAAATGGGAACTGGAAGCCGTCTCCGTAATTTCATAGCAACTTCGATTTCCATGTCGTTAACCCAGTTCCGTCTCGCGTTGACTAAAGCAAGCTCTGTGTGGCTGTCCTCGAAGGAAGTGATGACGTCAGTACGTTGTCAGCTTGTCTTTGTTTTTCTCCCTAATGGTTGTAAATGTTAACAAAGAACTGCCCTTGATATATTGCGACGCAGTTTTCTCTCTGTGTTAATATTTTGTAATGCGCACTTGCCTGAAATAAAATGTTGAAACTACATACCTAATATGTTTATTCCGTTATGGAATCAAGGATAATAAAATGAATTCTGATGCCGGTTTCCTTCTTTTTGCTTATTCATATACTATTTTAAATTAAATGCATTATTAATAAATAACCCACTCTAATGAGTGGCAGAGGAGGGCCTGCAATGGGAACGTACATAATATAAAGAGAACTAATATTGCATGTGGAACGGAAACAATTCATACTTGCTATTTTTGTGACAAATACATATATATCATATTGAGACAAAACATTTTAAGTTACCCAAAATAACGTTATCATTTCCGAAACATAATATAAATATTAAAATTATACTTCAGGCAAACTGAAAAGTTAATCTCTGAAAATATTTAATGTTATGGTAGAGTATAAAGTTAAATCCTTTCATAACTATCTGCCAAGGTGAGTGAGGTGAGACAATCTTGTCACTGCACATGTTCGGCTTCGTGCAATCTATTGCAATTATTGGTTAGTGTAGAATAGTGTGCATGTGCATTTAACGAAGATCCGCGCACTCCGAGCTGAACTGGTTAAGCAGACCCTTATAGCATTTCGCTAAGTGTAGATTTCTGTATACGTGATTGCCTATACGAGTGAGTTGAGCATGGTTTTCCTCTTTTTAGTGTTCCCAGAGATATCCGGAGTCACAGGTTCCCCCTCCCCTTCCCAATCGCTTAACGTCTGCAACGCATCATTCTTATGGTATGGTAGTTGTCCATGGGCGGTGGAGATCACGTACCATCAGGTGACTCGCTTGTTCGTTTGCTAACTGAAAAACTTTTTTTGGATTAAAAAAAATTTACGAGTTATTTGGTCGGAGTTGGAAAAAATACATGACAGGTGGTGCGGGTTTACAGGAATTAAAGTGGCTGTGTGAGGACGGGATAGTATTAACTCTTTCTTCTTTCGGACGTAAATTCTGTCTTCGGCCATAGACAGCAGACACTGAAACATGCTCTCGCTATTTAACCGACCCCGTGGCTTAACTTCTTTATATTGTTTCGCAATATCGTAATCTTCAGTTTCTAAATATAGATGTTCACGCGAGATTTATTACTCCACTCGAGCGAATCCACCAGATCAATCACTCGGAGGCTTGTTCAATTAACGTTTTAAAATATTTTCACTGGTTTATTGCTTTCAATTTGTAAAAAGTATGTTTTGGAGAGAGCTGAAAGTTCACGCGTCACGGACACGTCTCATGAAATATGTACTTACCTACATAAATGATTTACGGTATTGCTGCAGAGACTGCAGAAGGATTTAATATATTTATAAATAGTTAATGCTGAAGTTCCTAGACGTGTGGAGACTAGAGAGTGGTAAAACCCTAGACGTTAGCAATAAAGCTAGGATGGCAGGAGCGGGCGGGGAATGCGCCGGTCGGTACTCTGGATCGATAGTAGCAACCTCGCGCCGCCGCGCCGCAGCGCCGTGCCGCCACGCCATAGTCTGCTGCCTGTAAACGGAACATGATTGCTAGCCGATGCTGTCACACTCAGCACGCAAGAGAAGCTTGAGTGTCTAAACTTATCTTGCTCACCATTTTTTCTATACAGCAGACGATGTTGAAAATCAAATTGATTACAGATTTTTATGAATTTCTATAATTCTAAATTTACAGCTCGTGTTACGGTTTGAAATAGATAATAATATGGATTAAGAGCATTAATTAGTATGTACTGAAATGTTGAGATTACTTTTACAGTCTGGTAGTTACCTACGTTAAAAGAGCATCCGTGTGTAAGTAGTGATAGTCTATAAATGTTATGTTTTGTCATTATTTTTCGTTCTACTGTTGAATTTTCTAGATTGTGTTTTGACCAAAACCCTCTCCCCTTCCAAATCCTCATTACTTACCTTTAAGGTCGACAGCGCAACGCATTCATGATTCTTCTGCTGAACTTAATAGATGTTTATGGACGGTGGAGACCACTAAACATCAGGTGACCCACTTGCTTGTTTGCCGGCCTATGATAAAAACGAATTCTGTCTAACGTGCTTTAAAACAGCATCATGTATTAGTCAGGCCTCCGACACTTGAATACGTTACAACTCCATTATATAATAGACAACCTCCCAAGTGATTGATGACCTGCATACTCTATAGTTATAATCTATTACCCTAATTTATTATAGCTTCTAATAAACTGTATGGCAACTAGTTTACTAGATCAGTAAACAAATCTTACACATTGTATAATAAACAGATAGATTTAGAACACTAGTCCACCAGCCAATCAATTGCACAGAATACTTTAATAGTCTGTAAAGTTAGAGTGAATTAACAAGCCCGTATCGGTATCCAATGGGAATAGGCAGAAGTAAGGTCCACTAGGCACCTGTAATTCGCCGAGATTACTTCCGTCCCATGGTGTGACAGCGGGCGAGTCTATCTATGCTCAGTGTAGGCCGACCTCGAGCCCGACGACCTAAGAGACGTAGCGGAAAGCGGCTGGTAGACGAAGGCTCGCCATATCAGGCACAAATTCCAATTGCCGATAATTTATGGAAATCTTTTGAATCGAAAATCTCAGAAGTTTTGATTTAACGATCTGCAGGCTAACCATTTTGAGTTTGTCTCTGTAAAATCGCTAGCGACGAAGTAAGATATTTATATGAAATTCTCAGTGGCGCCTCTAGCGGATACTTGAGAAACTAAATTTTGTCATACAAATATTTTACTTTGTCGCTAGAGATTAACTCATAGTTGAGGCACTGGAGTACGAACCTTAGACCTCACGGATTTCACCTTCTAAGTAGGTACGCTGACACTAGTGCAATGAGGGCATATTCGAGTGAATATAGGGTATAAATTAATGGGGATTATCAGCCCCGACATTTCGAGGAAGGGGCGGTCGAGGGTACCCGTGAGTCATGGGGAACCCAGTCACGCTCCTACTAAAGGGTGCATAGTTTATAAGAGAATGCCATGTAATTGGTACTTATTACAGTTTTGCAGAAACCGAATTGCATAAAACATTTTGCATTGGTTTCGAGCTTGTTTGTATTTATTTTATTATCGTATTTTTAGTAAAAAGTATTTTGAGCCTTCGCCAATGTTACTCCGCCATGCTGTTCCTTTACTATGTCAACTATGGTTTTCTGTGACAAACTGGTACCACTCTGGTAGTGCGGGACCGTGCCGTAGACTGACACAGAGTGACTCGTATCTCTTGAAAATAATCAATACTTATATTATTAATATTTTAAATGCGAAAGTAACTGTATGTCTGTTACGTTTTCACGGCTAAACGGATGAACGTATTTTAATGAAATTTCGTAAGGAAATAGGTTATATTCTGGGGAAGAATATAAGGTACTTTTTGTCCCGGAAAAGACGCGGGCGCGAACAAGAGCTAGTACTTAATATAATTACAAACAGTAGAGTATCACTGTCTGTTAATTTACGTAAAAATAAGTGAAGCAGGTTTTTTTTATTATTTTTATTTACTACAGTTAACATATACGCTATAAAATTAATTTTTATGCCAGTAAAAGACTTACGGCGTCAGATCTGGAAGCCAAAGCTAGTATTGAATAATTTACTCAATGCTACACCCCAGTGGAGGAAAGGCATCCCTCGGCCCGTAATGTTGATGCGTGCAGCTGGGTGCGGCGTATTTATAACCACGCGACGACTACGCGAGTTGCGATTCGACCGCGCCGCGCCCTGTCAATCACTTCTACACACACGAACATATGGTAGGAGACAGGTGAAAGGGTTCTCATTGGCGCGGGCGTGGATGAATCCTATCATACATGGACCCGACATGCTCTAGTAATTTGGAGTACCGTAGCTGCTTTCTACTGTAGGATTTAGGTTTGTTAACCAGTGTAGTTGTTCAAATGGTCTCATTAAAGAGGATGGTTAAGACTGGGCGAAGAGGTGTCTTAGTAGAAAGGCGGACTTTGGCACAAAGTCGGAATAACGCGAACGCAAGGCAGAAAGAAAGATCATACCACCACCTTTGCGGTTGTTCAAAATACGTGTTGATAATGTACTTTTGAAAAATTTACAATCAAATTATAACAGTTTAGATTGACACTAGATTATAATATAGGTAACTAGGGGCGTTGCTCATTTTTTTCCACAAAAAATAAAATAAAATAAAAACTTAAAGTCCGACGAATATGAGACATATCTTACTTTCTTCCCCACATTATTGTGCATCGATTGGTATCGGTCTCGACCCCATACCCCCAGCGGTTTCGGAGGAGATAGCGTGACAAGCTTTTGGCAGCGGCGGCGACGCCAGTTACTTTTTTTTAGAATAGAGAGATAATAACTCATATTATGTATGTAGAGTCGCTCTAATATTATGTCAGTTATGTTTTTCTTATAAGTTATACAAATACTTGCTAATAATGCTTTTGCTCGCGGCTACGCCCGCGTGAACGGCCTTTTCCGGGGTTAAAAGTAGCCTATGTCGTAATCCAGGTCATGGTCTACCTGTGTAACCAAAATCGTTCGGCTGTTAGGCGTGATTGAAAACAAACACAAACTCACAAATGTAAAAAAATTCACATTTTATTTTTTCTCATTTATAATAGCAGTAAGATAACTATCTGTTTGCTTGACGGAATCCTGCCTGATGATTCTGTTTAGTACTGAGTGATGAGGGAAGCTTGCCACTTGTACGTGGCCAAACACCTTCCAAAATATGCCATAAGTAATGTGCCTGTTTCAAATCTTTACGTTTTTATAAAATAATTTAATTTAATTTAATTTAATTTAATAATTTCTGATTCAATACAATAGATATTATGATATCATTAAATCACGATTTCCTTTTTCGTAAAGCCCTTAATTTTAGACAATGCAGTAAGCAGGGTGCATCATGAAGTATGCACCTAGCCACTAGCTAGCTAGGCACATACGTAGCTCTAATCTTTATCTTTCGGTATAATTGTGTAGTGATTACCGCCGAGGCAGGTAACTGCTCATTGTTTCCACTGTGACTAAACCTCTCGAAATAGAAACCACGTCATAATGTATTCACTTATCGTTATGGAACGTCCTTTTAAACTGTTACGATGGAAAACTAATCAATGGCTTCGTCTAATAAGGAAACGCTGAAGAGGGTAACATTGACTATGCGTGACTTGAGGCGTCTAGGGTGCATTTTATAAGAAGCATTTTTTAAGATTTAGCACCGAATGATAAATGCAGTGTAGTTCAAACATAATGTCGGCCTTCGACAGACGTAGTTAAAGGTACTGGATGTTACACCGACTAACCCCGGAATACAATTTGCCGGAACGAGAGAACGGAGGCGTGTATGACTGGCCAAATAGGCTCAGTCATATTTGCAATTTTGTATGTGGGGTTACGGATTATTGCAGAATAGGGTAATTTCCTATATTGGATTTTATACATTATTTTATAAGCAACATAAAATGATACGCAAAAGAAACCCTTTTATTAAAACACAATCAAAATTAGTTCCCAAATGTGCCCGCAGTTATGACTTTAAATGTTGGTATGAGGAAAAGTGGGTGCGTAGTAGGGATATCTCACATCTCGCTTGCACGCGTGCACCATAATTAATATTTCACACAGTGACGTCAAAGTTTGCGTCGTCTGTCATTTGACAATTACCCCTTCTACAAGATTTGAATAGCTTGTAACATATTTATTTTTGGTCCGATTTATAAAATTCTTTCTGCAATATATTTTGAGTAACGTAACTTATTGATTTAAGTAATAAAAAATTCTAGTATATGGGACTGTCAGAAATCCGTTTTCCGAAGTTGGGAACATCTCCAGTAAGCAATCAAAATATGTCGCAATATATGGATGGCAGTAGTAGTCATAGTTTAGAATAGGCTTCGCTTTACGTGTCGTGACTCGTGAGGACGCTGACTCACCTGTCCTTTTTCGTGGCAGTCGCTAGTCGCTAAGGGTCGGCGCACACCTGGCGAACAATTGCTCGACCCGCGTATTTTACTAAAGATATCGAAATAAAATGCTAAAGATAAGAAATTTTCAAAATTCAAAGAATATTGTCATTCATTCTCAACGACTGCCATGAGAGTTAAGTTTCTCCATTACCGGAAAATGTGTTCTCTCCTCCAACTTATAAACTATTGGTAGAAACTTCTTAAAAAAATTTAAGGTTAATTTAAGGTATAACTTAAAAAGTACTTCCTACGAAAATTAGTTTTCATAAGCTAAGTCGTATAGTTTTTGAGATATAAATTATTTTTGGTTACACAATATTCATTAATTCTGACTACAGAACCCGCACCGCGCCAACGTTGACGCGACGTCCGCTAGTGTAAGTTACACATTATATTCAATTCTGTTTGAGCTGTAAAAGTTCGCAATTTTATAATGCCAAGCAGAAAAATGCTTGAACACGCAAGCAGCGTAGTGTTCCGTCCGCGTCAGGTCTGCGCTGACCTTAATTTAGCGTGCAGACAAGACAAGTGCAGACAGTGCAAGTAGATTGCAAACTGTCGATTCAGTCACACTTTACTGGAAGCAGTGGATTGTCGACAGTATCGCCACGCCTCGGTTCTAGTTGCCACGCTTACACATCGTGATCATTCAGTGAGTACTTACTTACCTAATTGTTTTCCAATTTGACGTGGGCGATGGTAATTAATGATTCAAAGATACCAGTTTTTATTAAGTTTTTTGAGTGAGATGAGTCAGTTTTGTTATGGTGTCCGGCGAGCGGCCTTGAGACTTCTTTGTTTAAGGAATAGTACGCATAATTAATTATTTTTATAAGCTCGAGCCCTTATCCCCGTACAAGCAGGCAGGAAACCCGAACAACTAGTGGAGCCACGGTACATCGACCTTATTTGATATTTCCGTCCAGTAATATGGTAGGGGACATGCTTTTTATCCCTGCAAAGAAAAGTGACTTCACTGGTGACTGTATACTGCAGTCTAAATAATATAATCGATTGTGAAGAGACTGCGTTCCTCGACCGTCGGCAGAATTATGCTGGCCTGAAGTTATTTTCACCATCTGCGCTGTGGTCGCTACCTAGACACGTAAAAAAATGGTGGAGTACATATAGTCAGTCATACCGGGCACATATTCCAATCCCGGGCAATTTGTGTGTGTTTTCTAATTTGAAAAACTCAATTCATGTCTGGTAAAACGTATGGCCTTATTCATCTAATATTTTTTATATCTCCAAAATATTGAAATAAACACAACTTCTGTTGCTCCTCAATTATTCGCATATCCCGTGGGACCTTGACAAGGATAATATATTGGGTCGTGCCGTACGAATCCTATAACATTTTCATATATTATGAGAGAACAGATATTCTTGGCGGTCGTAGTGTTGCCAGATTATAAAATCGGAAAGCTAACATTTTTACCCAAATAAACTAGTCAAGAATACTGTAAAATATAAAGAAGAGTACGGAGTCAGTCTAATTTGAATGCGCTCTAATAGGCAGACTCGGAATATTCGGCTAGGTTTTTAGGATATATACCGTAATAACACAAATAATCGGTGAAAATTTCAGCCAGCTAAATAATATTGCAAATTATAAGAGCGCTATAAAGGTAGGATAGTCGGAAGGCGCGGCGCAAACTTAGTATAAGGGTTCCCTTGGCACCAAGCACCTCCCCTTCGTGAAGCGAAAAACCTGACTTTTACCTGAAAGGCGTCTTCCTATTGACCGAACAACTATACCCAACTTGATTCGGAAGCCTGGCAACCCTAAACGTTGCGGCGTAAGTGCGCGGCTGACAGCGACCTTGGCAAGGCAAGGACTCGAGTCCCCGCGATATATTACGACAGCCTGGCGCCTGCGCGTACAGAGTGCCGTGGCTCCATGGCTCTGTGGGCGAAGTGTGACTCAGCACCGCATGTACTTGTAACAACTAGACAGACAGCACAACTAATGCATAGCATAACTTATGCACATTTTCTTCGCCATTTATGTAAACATTCGGCGCACAAACGTGTCGTCTCTTATATGGCTGTACCACATTCAGTAATAAGATGTTTCTCATTATCTTTACAATGTCAAGCTTTCAGCTAAGGGGAGGGGTATTTTCGATCATAATCTACGTTTCGACGTAAGAAGAGAAGATGGTAATCATAACTATGTACGAAATGGGATAATTTCCGTTCTATTTGATCCATTGACACAAGGCATCGGCGCCTGACTGAAATAGTAGATGCGGCTAACCTAGATAAAAAAATGATATCGTAAAAAATAATAAATATAAATTGATATATCTATGTCGCTGATTACGTAAGTCGACTAAAACGAAGGGCAGCGGGTTCAATTCCCGCACCGAGATAAATGTTTGATTGATCCACAGATATTTGTTACGGTTCTGGATGTTGTGGGACTATAAGTCCCTCGTAGTTCCTGATACCCACGATACAGGTCAACCTAGTGTGGTGTCAGGATTATGTGTGTGGGTGTATTTATTTATTTAATATAATATTATGAACTTATTTTACATGAACTCCAGTTTTATTTCTTCATAATACGAGTATTCTACACATATATTTTTCATTCGTTTAATGTCGTTAGCGTTTGATAGCTTCAGCGCTTAGCCGGTTAATATTTTTGGCGGGTTTCCCAAAAATAAAACCAATGATTTGAAAGCATGTGGTTCAAGGTCGGTGTTACAAGATCTCACTTAGTCGATGCTGTAACAACAAATGGAAATTGCGAGCCAGGCTCGGGCACAGAGCGTTTCGTTTCGTTTTTATTTGTGTTTTTTAAATTATTTGTCAGGATATCTGACTTAATAAAACATATTCTATATAAGAAAAGTGTCTGGCTAGATATTACGGTGCAAAAGAACGAGCAAACAAACAGAATGACGCGACGAAGCGGCATAGATTTAGTAGTACAGTTGCGCTGCCACGCTGGGTTACAGAACCCTATACATTTCAGCTTCAGGTAGTTTACGAGCACGGTTATGAGTGTTTGAACCGGCCGGAAAATAAAATATTATTTTCATCTTTACAAACCCGCACATAGCAAACAGTCCGCGTATCAGAATTCAGACTCCATCGATGCCTAATTTTGACATACTTGTACAGAAATCCAAATTACAGGGTGAGCGAGGGATAGGTAATAGTAGGTGAGCCCGCAGAAATCCATGTCGCAGGTTATCTGTTAGTCAGTGAGATCACCACAATCGAACCGGCTCAGTAGGTAATGCTGTAGACATCAAAGTCACATCGGACTGGTGGATATTGCAACTCCCTTCCCTTTTGGTTTCGTCGTAGTTCTTTTTATGAAAGCTACCATTATGTGTGTTACCTGGTAAGTGATGGTAAGTGATCACCAGTGCGCCGCGCCGCCCAGTTTTTGCGTGTGTGTCAGCGACGCGTGACATCGGCTCAATGCCACTCCTTGTCATTGACACGAACTGAACAGGTACCTACTTAGCATTTCTACTAAGCCAGACACGGGTCTCCTCTACTATTGAAAGTGCTGACCCACTGAATGCGGATTAATAGTTTTTTTTATAGCAAAGGCCAGCAAATTATTAAGAAATAAAGTGCGTTTAGGTTAAAGTATTATTATTATGTATAGCTACGTAAGGTACGTTTGATGCTGGAATATTTTAGGGATATTGGCTGATTTAGCTTCCGTACGTCACTTGTAGGTGGCTACTGAAAATCAGCGCTGTGTTATGGTTTGTGCCGCAAACACAGCATCATGCTGAGTTAGCAACCTAGTTGTCACGGTGCAGGCGTGCAGCATCTTTTTATTTTATTTACTCTTAATTTATTTATGTTTTTTGTTTTGTTGCATGCGTATCACTGGAGACAATAAACCATTTTTCTTTCTTTCTTTCTTTCAAACGAACAAGTAGGTCACCTGAAAGTTAGTGACTTCCACCGCCCATGTAAGCTTTCATTTAGTAAATAAATAAATGAAAACCCACAATACCTTCTAGAAGAATCATGGATGCGTTTTCGATCTCTAAGTAAAAAGGAACTGAGAAGGGGAGGGGGATTTGATTTACATTCATATAGACTTCATATACCTTCGCAATTTTATGGCGAATTTAAAATATGCTGCTGTGTATGTGGAAATCATAAAGAGCAAATGTGGAGATTACCATCTGGCGAGCGACCTGTTGGTCTCGTCATTCAGGCGAATAAAACACACTTCTTATAGTATAACATTTTATAGGAACAAGGGAACACGTGATCCGTAAACTTTAATAAAATAAAAAATAATAAACACATCCAACAGTCACACATATAGTCCTGACCCCACACTAGGTACACCTGTATCGTGGATATCAGGAACTACGAGGGACTTGCGGTCCCACAACACTCAGACCCCAGACAAATATTTGTGAATCAGACAAACATTTGTCTAGGTGCGGAAATCGAACCCACGACCTCACGCTTCGCAACCGGCTACTCGCCCGCTGCGCCACGGAGGCTGTCCCTATTCCACAATTAACGAGAGGATCCCCGTGTGATGCGCAGTGTCGGGGCCACGAGATCCCGCGGGACCTGATGCAACACATCTCTCCACTCCTCTCTCGACACAAATGTGATTACATGCGAGTTGCGACTGTATGGCGGTCGCCTCGTTGCTGTCGTGCAGTATATAATTGCACATCAGTGGGTGCTATTAACGGATTTTGTTCGTTGTCTTATCTAAAACACTATGGTATTCCACAGGGATCAATCACATATTGGCTCCATCCTTTTTAATGCTTACATTTAATGTATTTTTATTTTATATTAGCTTGAATGACGAGACGAGCAGGTCGCTCGCGTGATGGTAAATGCCACGCCTGCTCATAAACAACGTCACACAGAATTTTAAATAACAAAGCACTGTATGACACTGAACTACGCTCGTCACCCCGAGACATAAGGTGTTCATAATGCCCAGTAATTTCACTGGCTTCAATGTCCTTCAAACAGGAACACAACAGTGCTTACACATTGTTGTTTGGCGGCAGAAATAGACAAAGCGGTGCTATCAACCCAGCCGACCTCTCGCACAGCGAGGGACCTACCACCTTATGATGGTATTAGTTAATGATATATCTAAATGCTTCAGACATTCAGATTTCTTAGGTACTTTACGCAGATGACTTAAGGTACTGAAACTTAATCGCACCCCTCATATTATTGCAGTACTTTATAAATACACAAAAAATCATATAGGGCAAAGAAACTAGTCACAGATAGATGAGTAGTATGAGGCGTTACCAACCTATAATATAACCATAGTAATCATTAACGTCATCTTGCAAATGGATACTAATGTGTGGCGAGCGCTTTCTCCATTTCGATGCGAAAAGTGGAATAGTTTATGTATGTATGTAGTATGTACGGTATCAATTAGCGTAGTTAACGATGTTACTGGACTGATGTAATCGTATGTCGCACTGGTTAAGTACATATTCTTCAACAGAAAGAAGAAGAAAGAAAGAAAAGTTTATTGTCATCATAAGACATACAACAAACATAATGCAGTACACAATATAACTAATATTCGACTAACTTAAAATTAATATTAAAACTATACAGCTGCATACCTTCACGGTGACAACAGGAGACCAGCTCAGTATAATACTGTGGTTATGGGGCGAGACACAACATAGCGCTGGTTTTCAGTGGCCTCCTAGAATGACGTCCGGAAGCAAAACCAACTCCTAATATACTCGTATTACCTAGGTACTATAAGTAGCCACGCTTCTACCTCGGAGGGAGTAATTGTGGCGCAACACGTGGCGCTCAACATCTTTTGCAACCCTGCGCTCTGTTGTCGGACAACAAAGAACATTACAAAAGTTATGAGCTATTCTTCAAGAGAATGCGGAGTGGTAGAGCCACGCTGTAGACAATTTTGTCTACAGCATGAATGGGCCGGATCGTCCGGGTCGTTACCACTGTCTCACAGAAAACCGGCGTAAAGTAGCAGCTTGCTGGTGCGTTTCGTACGGTGAGTGAGATACCCGGAGGCCCAAATCCCCCTCCCCCTCCCAATCCCTTATTATCCCTTTCCTTTAACATTACAGGCTTTTAACCTGATGCGTTAGAGTAATTACAATTGTTCATAATCATATACAACTTGGCTCATGTCATTACCCAATACATGATCCGTGTGAATTCGCTCAATAATGTACATTGTTAAATATAAGAATCTTAGGTACTTATTTTTTTTTTACCATTGATTAATATTTGGCTTCGTGTGGGGTCCAGATTATTGCACTGTACTCCAAATGACTTTTGACGAGATCCTCCTACAATGCTTTTAATGTATTGATATTCAAAAAATTACTAGCTTGACGCAAAAAAAAACCCGGATTATAAAATGTTTTTTACAAACATTTATGATATGTTTTGGAATATTGAGATGAGCGCTAAAGTTAATTCCCAAATCTGTCTTCGGTGACACGTTGCAACGGTGTAGTCAGACAGAGCGCGAGCTCCACGCCGCACCGCGCCCAGAGCGCTTGAAACGCTCGGAAATTTTGAAGAGCTTGTAGCGCTTGGTTTGACACTGCTAAAGCGCTGATGCAGGTGTCCTCATCTTCCCACAGGTGAAACGGTGGTACGCGCCAGTCACGTGACTGTTCCTATACGAATAAGTATCTTCATAAACGATACACACACCGTCTAATTATCCTTTGTCATCACTACTGACGTGTACTTGTACGTGTCTCCTATACTGTATACACACAAGCACATGTTTAAACTGTTGATGGATGAGTTATACTTATTAATTGTTTAATGTACGATGCCGGTTACGAAACTGCGGTTTTGGGAAGTAAAAAAAAAATACATAGATAAATAATAAATGCGTGAACGTTTGTGGCGGCAATGTCTCGATAAACGAGTGGTTACGTTACTAATTACACAAATTCACGAAGGCTACGATAATTATTACTATGCAGTTCGCATCGCAATTCATAGAAATTAAAGTTCCTCTTTAATGTATATATTAATCATAGGTGAAATGTCGTGGTGGACAACGAAAGTATTTATCTCTGTGTGAATGGAACAAATGAGGCGAATGCGCTTTTCAGGTCAGTGCAGCTCCACAATGACATCGGTTGATGTAGGGCGCACCACTGCGTCGCCGCGCGGTGGCCCGCAACTTGCTCGCTTGCTTATCTCTCTGTACCTACTAACACTAACACACTAATTGCACTCCTATACCTCACGCCAAGACATCGAGGGCCCGTGATCTGTTACATACGGTGACAATAATAGTGGTGATGGTGATGGCGGTGGTGTGTGCCGTGCTGTGGTGGTGGCGGCGCGACTAGGCGACTCGGCGCGAGGTGACGCGCGCATGCGCCAGTCGGACGGTGCGGCAGGGCGGCGGGGGAGTGCCGGGCCGCCAGTATCGACGCGAGAGTCGGGCGCGGCGCGCGCTCCGTCCGCCGCCTTTTCATCTCCTCGCGCACTCACAGTTACGTAAAGTGTCACCATGCCGGAGTCCGGGCCCTCGTTGTGCAGCGTTCTCGATCCCCGTAAGTGGCCCCGCGCCGCTCCGCTTGGCTCGCTTCCTCTCTGACTGTCGCGACTAACCCGCTAACGCGCCGCCTTCTCTTGCAGATGCCTGGTTCGACCCGCAGCGGCTTCACCCCGAAGGTGAGTGTGGTAGCGGGGGCGGCTGGGCGGCGGTGACGGGCGAGGCGCCAACCGGGCCGCCCGGGCGAGGCGCCTCGCGCCCTGCGGCCCTGCCGTCTGCCGCCTGCCGCCGCGCCGGCCGCCTCGCCCGTCCTCTTTCGTATTTAACCCGGTGCTTTTGCTAGCTCACTGCGGAACTAACAAAAGACTGTATCGATCGCGAACCACCGTTCAGACGTTATGTTGGCGGGCCGCGAACAGACGCGCGATAAGATCGCAGTATTTATTGCGACGGTCGACGGTGACAGCGGCACAATAATAACTGTGTGAAGTCAAGGTCCGCGCGACATCGCGGCTCCGCTGCGACGTGCGCGCCGAAGTCCATAGTCACGACTCGCCATGCCGCCAACATCACCTACTATCAAATGAATCATTGGCAGATCATTAAACACTCGTGCACCAGGTCGGTAGTTGAAAAATTCCGCTGCACCGGGTCGCGTATTTATAACTCGCATGAGACAAAGCTGCAATCGTGACCGCAATGCGTGCTGCCATTTGTATTAATTTTACCCGTGGAAGGAGTGGAATACTCACGGCACGGTGGGGCTGGTCACCAGCACGTCCTTGCGACGCGCCTGCGCGACTCGTAGACCTCGTCGCTGCCAACATCAGATACATTTAACTGACATTGAAGAGCGCACCCGTTTCATTTGTGTCACTGTACCGTCTCGGATTTATCGGTTTGGATTTAGCCCGCGTCGAGGCATGCGTCGTGAGTGTTTGGCTGTCGATGTATATGCGTTGATCGAGCCAGAGTTATTTTCCTGTCATTTGTTCATTAACTTCAATAGAGAGTTGAATTCAGCGAGTGGTCACGGTGACCAACAGTCCCTAAAATCCATTAACTACTTCATTCTAGAGTGAATGATGATGAGTGACAAATGGCCCACAGTGAGCGTGGCCGCCCGGCCGTCTTCGTCAATGCGACAATAATTCAATTAAGTTCACGCGTGCTGACGGAACATAGATACTGCATAAGTGACAGTTCGACCATCGCGTCGCGTCGCCGTGTCACAGACGCCGGGGGTCGTATGTATACTTGTGCAGAGTAATCTGATCGAGCGCTGAAGGCCGCATCGTACCATGCATACAATAGTCGGGGTCAGGTGTACATACACGTTGTTAGTATTGCCAGATCGTATCCAAATACCGAGACATAAATAACAAAAAACGAGAGCAAAAAAAGAGGAATCAGTATACCAACTTGCCATGTCCAGCGCGCCACAAGTGGTGACTTTTCTTCGCTGACAGATTTTTATTACTGCGCCAATACTTTTAATAAGTAATACAAGCCCTGTATTATACACGAACTCCGGGCACGGATTCATTTATTAATAAGAAGGGCCTTACGCTACCACTACGCCACGCCACTACACTGTCCTAATGTGGGTTGGCTTCACATACATACCTTCGAAATGTTTATGGAGAGCTTTCCATGCCGGTTTCCTAACTATTTTTCCTTTACCGTTAAAGCAAATGATAATCGTTAACGAATATACAAGTAACTTAACAAACAACAAAAGTCAGAGGTGTATGTTTTTGGGGCTGGTTTTGAACCTACGACTTTCGTACCACTCCTATTTGAGTTATCGCTGCTGCCCATTAATAATTCTTTCTTTGTCAAAATAGCAGCTGATTATCGGTGTCCTGGAAAAAGTGCAATCCTAATCTCAATGGAATATTTTTCGCTCGCAATACTAATTATTATTGTATATATGTACTAGCAAAAAGTTGATAAGTGCAAAGGTCAAATCAAAGGGCTTTGGCAAAATTATGAAGTTCTAAACTGACAAAAAGTTAGCTAACAGATACCCTAATTATTAGATACATAAGTATTTAAGGGTAATATTACTCTATGGAATTGAAAACTTACTTAAGTGTAGTCAATGAGGTCATGGTTTAAACTCTAAAGAGTTGAACCTTGGTCCTGTTTGACGCCTCATCATAGCTATTACGCTCATTACGCCTTGAATTGGCGCATTCAAGGAACCGATCACAGTTGCCATGCGAAACTTTAAATATTAATTCCTGTAACACTCACAATGATTCAGAATTATAATTCGGTAAACGTGTTACGACGCACGAGATGATGTGAACTATGAACCACCTGAGGTTCAAGAGGTGGTGGATATCTGGTATTTGCTTCAAACTCAACATTCTGAGTGGTATCGCTGCTGTTTATAGACAGGTGCTTAACATAGGCGAGCGACCTGCTCGTCTCGTTATTGATGCAAAAAACATCAATAATAAAAGACGGTTGGGGAAATGAGTTTGACACAATATAAGTGTTTTTCGGCTTCATTGCATAATATATTTTGTTATGTAGAGTTTTATCTCGAACGACGCATGTATTACGTACCGTGTACTCTCTCTCTCTCATCTATCTCTCAGCTCATAATTTAGGTCAAGTGCCTTTTGTCGTTTCGATAGTGCAACTGTTATGTCGCCTATCATAGTTTCTAGTAAAAAAATATGATAGGATAGTAACTAGAAATCCCTCACTGTTATGAATCCCTACTGTCGTCGTAATAGTTTATCGCACGACAGAACCGAGAATATATACCGAAGCAACTTACGCACAAATTATTATAATACCACGGATTAAGTTATAGTGTTATAATAATTGCAAACGCACACAATAATATTCGGGATAAGTTTCAGAGGACTTCTGTGATTGTTCATTCTAATCTAGTCTATACAGCTGAAGTCTAGCAATATAAAGTTAGTTCAGCTAGTCACAACGAAACCCACTCCACACCCACCCCATTCATTAGCCAACGCACCAACGATTCCTCTGGAGTCTCGCATTTCGAACGGCGACGAGATCATTTACTCAAGTTCTGTGAGATGTTGCTTCTGTTTATGGGCAGACGTGGCGCTTACCATCAGGTCGTGAGCGACCTGCGCGTTTCATCATTCAAGCTAATAATCACCGTCAATACTTTTCTCACCGCGTAACCCTGTCACTAGCTCGTTTGATTTCCAACTTCTTCTGGGTTCTTTCTGTAATAATATCTCTTGCTCACGCACTCACCACTACAACTCCTGTAGGTAATCCAGGATTGACAGTGGCACGCATTTTGATGACACAACAGCTCGGCGGATATCTGGAGAGCATGATTGTTTTTAACCCACAATAAAATTGTAAACTAAATGGGTATTGTAGAAAATATAACTTAGTCGTTGTCGTTTGCAACTGCAAAGGTTGGAAAGTAACCAATCTTTGCCCAAGTCGATGTATGTAGGTCGCGGAGTCGATTCCGGTTCGATTCGTCATCGCTCATATTGGCTTATAAATGTGAATTGTTTTCATGTATTCATCAGTAATTATGTTAATTGCTACAAGGTTGTCGCTATTAGCAGACGCATAGATTTACTCGCACTTTGATCATTTACAACTTTATGACGTCATCTAGGTGCACGCTTGCATATTTACTAGGTGACCCGTGCGAATACTTTGCACCGATAGTGAGTGGTCAGTTTATAGCTCACTATTGTTTTTTTTTAGCAAAACTTATAATTTTAAAATGTTTGTCTACTTGTCGACAATAGCAGCACACATAAGTAAGCAATTGGTGTTTGAATCATTAAATTTGATGAATTATTATGGAAGATATGGCGTGTCGACAAAAACACCTTTAAGAAATAATATATAGGGATTGTTACGTAAAAAGATTAAGAGTTTAACAATTACCATAATCCACCGATTATGTTACGAATATCTTGTCTTTGGGATCAGGAACTACGAGATGTTTTAGGCCTTACAATAACCATATCCGAAATAATGATAAGTACTTAGTGACTTTTTCGCTCACGGCTCTGTCAGTTTTGGAAAATGTTATTTTAAATAGGACTATATACCGGGATATCTAAACTTAAGGTGATCAGTTCCTGTTGAAAATATGTATGGGACATCCGACAGAGCAAAAAGTATATATATTATGATTTCAATATTAAAAACCGATTGGCGCCCACAATTCTGGCATCGAATCAAAATTATGTATTAATGAGTTATAAAACATAGAAAACAAAAATGGCAGCCGTTATTCAATTCTTACATCACATTCATAATTTATAACTACAGGGCAACTCAAATATCAATTTTGAAGACAATAGGCCTTGAAACAAAGAAAACCAAAATCGAGGCCGCATTTTCTAATTCGACTACCGGATCTATCACAGAACATAGGTATAAGTTCTGTGTTCTGTGGGATCTATCATTTGTAACTATGAGGCGCCCCAAGATTTTGAAGATGATGGGCCTTAAATCAAAGAAATCAAAATTGTGGCCATATTATTCAATTCTAAAATTGGATCTATTATTTTAACAACGGGGCGCCCAGATGTCTATTTTCAAGTCAATCGGCCTTTAAAGAAAGAAAAACAAAATGGAAGCCACTTTTTTCAATTCTAACACCGGATCTATCAGACACGCTTTCGCATTCATAATATTAGTACGGAAGTAGGGATTATATTATTTGCAGTACAGCTTTCATGCCGTTTGACCACAAAAACGATATGCGGAACCGCGGACGCTGTGGTTACAATTTACAATAAAATATTGCCTATCTGATCGCGGTGAAGAGCCTTTTCCGGGATAAAAAGTAGCCTATAACTGTCTCCAGCGTCCTATCTATTTCTGTAGGTACCAAAATTTATCAAAATTCAGCGATATAGACGTGAAAACGTAACAAACTAACTTTCGCATTTATAATATGTTAGGATGTTACTCGTGGATGGTGTAGTTTCTTTCTAGTGATGAAGAATACACCCTACATTGACTCTAAAATCGATATTACAGTAAAATCAATCCTTTGTTACTCAGGGATAGTATGACTTCCTTCCTTCCAGTGGAAGAATTTTGTATATAATAATTTTATTTTGTAAAATTTTGTAAAATCGGTTCGGTAGTTCCAAAGATTACCTTATCCAGTTCCTACAAACAAACAAATGAATATATTGTAATAGGGTAGATTAGCATAGCAATGCATAGCATGTAATAGAATAGCAGTGATAGCTCAGTGGCGAGTGGTACGGACTGTCGAGACTAAAGTCGCAGGTTCGAAACCAGCCTCAAGAGCATAGACCTCTGACTTTTCTAAGTTATGTGTGTATTAATTGTTAATTATCGCTTGCTTTAACAGTGAAGGTAACATCGTGAGGAAACCTACATACCTAAGAAGTTCTTTATTAGAATTTAGTTACTCTTTTCAAAAGAGCAACGTCACTGGCTCACTATGTCACGATGTCTCCCCCTAAAATTCGTTGGAAATTAAAATCCTAAATTAATCCTAGGTCGTCCTAAATTTGGAAATCCGTTGTCTCTGCCTACCCCTATGGGAAACAGGCGTGAGTAGTATGTATGTATGTATTTTGCACAAAAGGGTAGTGAACACTGACCACTGAGCACCGTGTGAACAAAAACATTAAAATCAGCAAAATGATGTTTAGGAAAATTTCGGTAATGGATTAAAAACATTATAGCACAGAATGGAACTAAAAGACAATTCGTATAATAACACCCAGACCCGAACAATTTTTTGTGGATCACCTGAACATTTATTTCGGTCGGGGATCGAACCCTTGATCTCTCGTTCCTCAACTAGCTACTCGCCCGATGCGCCACTAAGGCTATCGGATCATTATGACGTACTGCTGGAGCTATATGCTTTCACTCCACGTAGTTTTATAAGATTCGTCACATTGAGTAATATTGTTCCTACATGAAACGGTTGTAAAATATTTATATCCAGTATACATACATACGCACTCAAGCCTATAATCCCCGAGGGGGTAGGCAGAGGTGTATGTAACCAGTACACCCACATTTCTTCGAACATATCTCCGTTCCATGATGTGTCTATCGCCACACCAGGTACAATTCCAGACTCCGCGCTGATACTGAGCATTTCGTAATAGAAAAATCCAATATCACTTTTATCCGACCTGGGGATCGAACCCGAGACCTCAGCGTCAGCCTCAGTCGTAACGCGTACGCATTACAACTGCGCCACCGACGCAGGCTATCTATATCCAGTATATCTTATGTTATCATTTATTCAATGCGTACGGCTCACACCCGCTTTATTGATAAGAAAATTACACACTCAAGTCACACTGAACATCGCGTAAACCAACTTGTTCCATACAACTGTCTATCTTCTGCAAACGATGGGTACATACTACGAACAATAAATAGGGGTACATATTGCCATAACTTGAACAGTATAACACAAGTGAGCGTGACAAAAGGGAACAATCATGTGAATTATGGATATCATAGTTTCCAGCTTTCACAGTGGTCAGGCCCGCGGTCAAGAATGGATGAGGAGGAAATTTACTGTTCTCATTATCTATATTTACTACCTATACATAATAATATGGATACATTTTCGAAAATTAAAATTTACAATTATATTTCTTGAATGTTTGCGTTATCACAATTATTCTTACCCAGATCTAAAAGACTTGTACATCGAAGTCAGTGTAAAACATAGCCAAAGGTATAAGAATAATAATTATTCAATCATCATTTATTATTGTTGTGTCAAAGGTCAATATTTCCGTGACTAATACAATCAGAATGTTGTGCAGTGGCCAGTGGGTTATCGGGAAGTGCTCGTTATAGCTATGGGGGTTGCGGTCAGCATTTGGTCGATACAGGAGTTCTACTGATATGAAGTTGTGTGGTTGATATCCGCCCCGCGTCGCGCCGTGCTGGTACAATTCCGCGCTGTACGGAAACCACAAGGTGCCGCGAGTGTGACGTTATTTTTACCGCATTGTGACGGCGGAGAGCGCCACCGGCCGCGGCTGCTCGCCTACGTTGTATTTCTGTTACATGACATTTATTTTCATCCCGGCACCTGCCGATTTTTTCATTCATGAAAATGAACATTCCGTAAATTATAATAGTCCCGTACTGCCGTATCGGAGGAATTTGATGGGAAGCCAGATAGATATACATATAGGACACAATCTGCCGACCGATATTGCTCTCATAATATAATATCCCCTTTCAACGCGCCTGACAAGGGCCAGCAGTCGGCTCGCGTTTATCTTTTATCTATTTGTGCAACTCTCTTCACTCTGTCTCACTCATGTCTGGTATAAATCTACAATCTATATTATGTTGCGACACATTAGAAAATGTTTGACGTCACATAGAAAAATTGTAAAGGTGTTTCGTGAAAGAGCAAAACTTACTGATGACATTTCAAAATTGTATAGTTATCAATACTTTATTGACGCGTGTTCTACCGTGGTCGTTTTAAAACCGTCATTCAGTCGGAACTCTGAATTCAAGACAGTGTAACAGAAAATCCATTATTAACTGGTTGCTTATAGAATCACCTTCCCTAACGAATGCAGCCGTGACAACCGGGCCCAGATGAGACAGATCACACAATACATGCAGTATTGTATGTCATTAAAATTAATGATATTAGTTGTCTCTGCCGCGCCGCGCCGCGGCGCGCCAACCGCCGCGGGTGCCGACTGCCTATCTCCCGGCCAGTGAGCTCTGCAATCACTGCACGCAGCGCGCACACGCACCTAATTGATACAGATTATTCAGAAAATAAATTAACGCTTCCCTCTTACATTCATTAACAAAATAATGTCGTATGTCGCAATTTCGTATACAACCTTCTTCCACCTGCCCTTATCCCACTTGCAGTGGGGTCGGTGCAACATACTTTTTATCACATGTTACAGAAAGATTTGGCTTGTAGTTTTTACGACTGGCCGCCTGCCTGACGTCAACACCCAGACTTCGGGTCACAGGATTTCATTTGTTTTTTTGTGTCAGTTGAAAACAAGCTTTGGTGTCGAAACTCTGTATTTTGTGTGTTAATGCAACTACCACTCGGACCGCAGGACCCGCATCATAAATGTAATCCGCACCTGCAATGATTTCACATTGTGTGCATAAATACAGGAACAGACGCAAAGGCCTAGTGGCTAGTGAGTAGTGACTAATATCGCACTCGGTAGTCGGCACTACGCACTTGTTTACACGACGCGACGGCATTATACATTTACATACCGTGACGCGTTAATTGGCTGGAACAGGGAAAGTGTAGGAAAGTATTTGCCAAGCAGACATATCGCGGCTTCTACGAATATATTAGGTAGGCTATGTTTATCGGTTTAGGTTAGATGGCTCGACAGCTTCCGTGGCTGCGTACGTCCATTGTAGTTCCTGATACCCACTGACTTTACAGCTTGTTGGGACGTACGTGGATAATGGGGACAGGCATGTACTTATTATAAAACTAAACACATTTTTACGTATGCAAGCAGACTTCTTCATTTTGTTTCGTAAAGAATACAAATGTTTCTTATTCATGTTATTGTGGATGTCAAAAAGCGTACGGTCCGGTCGGGGCATACGGGTCCCGTACCCGTAGAAAGGCGCATAAGTCTATAAGTCAAACATTAAACAGCAATGAACAGCAGTAGTACGAGTTCATTTCCGAAATCCGCCGGAAGTCGTAATGAACTTGCATGTGCGGCGCGGAGTATCGATCGTAGTTAGTTGTTGCATTCACGATGTGGCGTCGAGACGCCGCGGCCCGCGTCCTCCCGCGCCACACCGCGCCGCGGCTCGAAACTTGTGTGGGCCTAGTACGTACCACCATGCAATCGAATTCAATGTGATTTTATATTTGAAAGCTGTTGTAATCGAGATGGTTCTTAGGGAGATCCCAGGTGGGAGAAGAAGATTCTTCTCCCACCTGCACTCATCCCACTCGCAGTGGGGACGGCGCAACATGTTACTGAAAAATTTGGCTTGCAGTTGTTACAACCGACCGCCTGCCTGACGTCTACCCCTCTGGGGGAATACACCCAGACCCGTAACAAATATTTGTGGGTGGGAACTCGAACCCGCGTCCTCTCGCTTCACAGCCGCCTACTCAACCACTACGCCACGGAAGCTGTCTCTTTTGAGAGACAACCTCTCAAGGCGGATATTGTTCTTAGAATTATCTGAAGAAAAGTTCAACAGAATAGTTTAGAAAGTTTAGTTAGAATTAGATTACAGATATTTTCTAAAGCTCATGCCTGTTTCCCCGAAGCCGTGGGCAGAGCATCTAGCGCTGCACCCACGGTTCGCCTTATCGGGCACAAATTACAATCGCGGGTAACTTAGATATGTGCTGTTTTTCGAATCAAAAATTATACAACTCAAATTGCTGATTCGTCCATGTCATATACTTGACTGACAGTGATTTGTTGCGTTTTATGTCGAAATCTTTGAACAAATATGATGAAACTATCCAATTTATTTGATAAATTTTATACTGGATAAAACATTGTGGCGAGTGGCATAACGTCCTTTTCTTCCATCATGTCATCGTCATCATCATCATTCACAGCCTCTCTCATCCCACTTCTGAGCATATGTCTATCGTTTTATAGGCCATTCGCCTCGGTCCTGTCATATGCGTCAATCAGTAATCTAGTCTGATATCGATCCTCATTGTGGACAATATCGTCAGCCCATCTCGCTGCCACGCCACGCCGCGCCGGACGGCTGACATATCGCTTCTCTTGCCTCGGCCACCATTTCATTGTCGCCTTACTCTGCCTACCATATCTTTACCGTCCCGCCCAACTCCATTTCAGGTTCGCAACTGTGGTCCCGATGCGATGTCGCGAACCTTAGTTCTTCGTCGGTTTTCTACATTGCAAACTCGGTCTTGAAGTTTGATGCAGAGCATGGAGTGCTCCATAACTCTGCGCCATCTCATCATCTTCCTTCTATCATGTAAAAGTAAAAACTAATTGGTTCTGCCTTCGCCATCTGCAGTATCGATTATGTACTTGCAATTATTACACACCTTACACGGAAGCGTTTTTCTTACAGTGTACGTACCGTTTTTTTACGTGACTTCACTGCGCCTGATACTACAATGCAGTGGGACGCACCGCCTGACGCCTCTCGACGGTCGATAGAGTTATGCCGGCTGAAAAAAAATAATGTACTCCGGATGAACACGGAACGCGACTCGCCCCTATGTTTGATTTTTCACGATGTGTATAGAAGTCGCTTTACAAATATGTATGAAGTAGAGGTCTCGGGTAAACTTTGGTCACTTCGGTCGCCCTCTACGGGCTATAGTTTCTTGAAAACAATAACTGCTGCGCCGCTCACGACAAAGAAACGTAAATAGTGACGAGACCTGTACCCTCTCGCTTTCCAAATATGTATGAGGTAGAGATCTCGGGTAAGTTTGGTCACTTCGCTCGCCCTAATAGCTCTTTAGTTCCTTGAAAACTATAACTGCTGCACCGCTCACGAAAAACAAACTTAAATATTGACGAGACCTGTACCCTCCACCTAACAGTTGCAATTGTAACGTATATGTGCAGATCGATTGCCGCCACTATCGATTTGACCCGCCGCGCGGCGCCGCGCTGCGCCATGCCGCGTCCGCTGCCCCGCTCAGGTTACTTGCCGAAGCCTCCGCGCCTCCCCCACCAACATCGCTCCCTACTCTATTTGTATTCACAATGTGTCACTAATTGATTTCCTAGCTGCACTTTGATGGTAGGTTTTTTGTTATCAGCTATATAGGTTTCTCCACGGAAGCGAGCTTTCGAGCTCTAATTGGTTATTTGATATTTCTTACCCGTCCTACACTACCATGGTCATTGACCAGATAATAATGATTTAACAAACAAAGCTTTTAAAACAAAATCGACAGAAAAAAATGTTAAACCTACCTTTAAAATATTGATTTGCAATATATAATAAAAATGTTTATAAAATATACTTTACAATTATTTGAAATAAATAATATGGACAATGGGGCGTTGGAATTGTTTTTCTTCTAAAGGGGTGGTGGTCCAGAAGAGGTTGAAAAGCTCTGGTTTGCAGTGTAAGACACTTCAGGAAAGTTTGTTTTCTATCCTCTATCTAAAATATCTCTTTGTAAAACCATGCTGAGAGATTTGGTGGTAATCTTGCCGAAATAATGTAATATTTTTCACACATAACATTTGCATATAACAAAAGCGCGATTTGTATCTACAACGAGGTTTTAAATAGGTCTGCAGGTCAACTCGCTGTATAACTCGTGTTATATAATAAATTATAAAACAACGACGCGACGGTACTGACACATGCGCCAATTATTACTGTAGTACTAGTAGCGTAGTAATTGGCGTACTTCATCGTAGGACGTTGGCGTAGCATGAATATGCAGACGATGTCCAGCCTTCCGCGCATCGGTAATGACTCAAGATTAAAATAAGTAGATACGCTAATCTAATGTTATAACTTTTCTACTTATATTTTTCTCTCTACTGCTCGGATCAGTAGGCCTTTTTTTACGTTGGGAATCCCTTCATGCGTACCCCTCTACCGCATGGTCGGCCGGGGCGGTTATGTCCGACTCTCACGGATTAAAACCCAACGATGTTCCTCCGGGTGCGCTTGTTCGGTCGGGGCTGCGGGGACACTTTTGTACTCTTCCACGGAGTATCAGTAGGCCTAGTACAAGTTCTAATAGTTTTCCTAAACCATGAAAGTTTTCGTTTTCTCTCCATACGTCTAGTATCAGTAGCCACTAGTGGAAACTATGGTAAAATTAAAATTAATAATGTGGGTAGTTTTATTTCATATTAGTCGAATATGAAATTTATTTTCAAGTGATTCTTTCCTTTATTACCGTATGAAATATTAGTTCGACACTTTGACAGTAGTAATTTCATACGAATTCGAAAAATGTGAAAGTATTTGTAACTCGTACTAGGCCTACAGTTCGTCGCAGTAGGTAATGTAATTACTATCGTTGATTGTATCACGATAATCCCCAGTTCTGATATGAATGAGACAGATAGACTTGTAAAAAATAATAAATCGGTACCTAAACGTCACGATGTAGACAGTTTTGTCTATAAAAAACTGACTTTTGATGAAACCTGCAATTCAAACAAAACTTGACCTTGTCGCTGCTTCAAATCCGTGAAGATGAATGAAGAATAGAATTCAAAAGTAATCTACCTCTGAAGTGCAAACTATCGGCGTTATGTATAATAGCTCCATCTGTCGTGTATCAACGTAAACAAGTTACGCAACGCAATGACGCGAGACCTCCGCGCCGCCGTCGAGCGCTGCTCTCGTTTATTGACCAATCTGTGACGAAGGTCAACTTCGCGGGGTTAATCCAGGAGCCTGTGACGTCACCGACGCGCCGGGGCACTGCGGTTTGCTCCTATTGCCAGATGCGGGTTCAGGCTTTTGTTTTTGGGGAGAGAGAGAGCAAGGGATTCGAGAATAAAACTCGACTTTGAGGAGAGTTCCCCAAAAAAACACCCCTTTCTCTACATTGATGTTGTCAACTTAGAAAATTTTCAAGAACGCCATTTAGGGTAAAAGCTAA
This sequence comes from Mimas tiliae, assembly GCA_905332985.1. Taxonomy (NCBI): domain Eukaryota; kingdom Metazoa; phylum Arthropoda; class Insecta; order Lepidoptera; family Sphingidae; genus Mimas; species Mimas tiliae. The sequence goes on along the minus strand of HG995248.1, from coordinate 17,955,013 downwards.
TTTAGTGATTTTTGAACCGATTTTGGTGGGCAGGAAAATGAAAGTTGGCAACACTGCTCTCCAGAATTTCAAAGAAAGCGGCTTCGACTGCAACTTTTCTATTATAATATGTTGTCAGTCATCAGTTATCACTCATCACTAAATCGAGCACTGGCATTAGTGCCATATGAAGTCACTACCTATCTCAAATAAAGTAAACAAGGCAGCGGTTTCGACTGCAACTTTTCTGTTGTATGTTGTTATCAGTTATCCCTCATCACCGCTGAGCCCAGTGCAATATGACGTCACGTATATCGTTCTAGAATGTAGGTACTGTTTGTATCGGTAGTTATACATTAAAGTTATTTAAATTATTATTGGTAGGTAGTACGGCTGATATTATGTCACGTACTCGTAGAGATGCTTGTTATGATTGGCGTAGTGTACTAATGAGGATGCTTTGATCTTATGACATTGTAATTTGGTGTGAATGTCATTAGGTATATCAGAACAGGATAGTTAACTGCATTAAAAAATAATTAGTGAACATAATTATTAAGTACTAGTTACTTATTACTTACTTAGTAATAACCTACTACGTTTTCTACCTTACTAGTAATTAACTACTTACTTACTGTCAAAGTGTCAATGTTCCATTATAGTTCCGTTCCTTCCATCTACCCTTATCCCACTCGCAGTGGGGTCGCTTGCTTGCTTTTTGACACATGTTACAGAAAGATTTGGCTTGTAGTTTATCACAACCGGCCGCCTGCCTGACGTCAACCTCTCTGAGGAGAAAACACCCAAATCCAAAACGAATATTTGTGGATATGGAGAAACATATTATCTCGGTTGGGAATCAAACCCGCGGCCTCTCGCTTCACAGCCGGCTACTCGCCCACTGCGCCACGGAGGTTATATAATGAATGTCATCACACCAGTGCAGTGTGGACCCAAAGCGGGTTGGTAGACACTAGACTTCGAATACCTTCGTAATTAGATTTTATTTTTATAGTCATGATAGATTGTTACAAGTGGACCACCAACATCTTAGGCCCAAAGTCAACCTCACCTGCACGTGGTACACTATGCTGATTAACGGACGAGGCAATGACGAAACTTGGTGGGGGTCAACCATGTAATGAAGCCTGGATAACGCCAGGCAGAAAGAAAAAGGCATGTTTTTGTATGTAAAATCCGTGTACTGATAACTTAGTTGAGTAGGAGTGTGGTGCCACACGTGCGAACGCGTAGGGGGGGGGGGGGGGGTTGGAGCGGTGTATCCGTTAGCGCGCGCAAGGACGCGGTGACCATGAATCTCCGAGATCGCTGTTTAGAGTTATTTAATCGCGGTCGATGACCCGTTGCCAAGCACTAAGCTACTATGACTCATTAATCGTTACGTAGCACACCATAAAACAACATTACAGGCCCGGATCTAGGGGTAGGGCAAACCGGAATATGTACCCCAAAGACGCAATTTTTTTGAGAATAGGGTAGTTTTCTATATTGAATTTTATACATTATTTTATAAGCAACAGAAAATGATACGCAAAAGAAACCCTTTTATTCAACACAATCAAAATTGGTTCAGTAATGTGCCCGCAGTTATGACTTTAAATGTTGGTATGAGGAAAAGTGGGTGAGTAGTAGGGATGTCTCACTATCTCGCTTGTACGCGTGCACCATAATGAACATTTTACACAGTGACGTCAAAGTTTGTGTCGTCTGTCATTTGACAATTACTCCTTCTACAGGATTTGAATGGCTTTAAACTTATTTATTTTTGGTCCGATTTATAAAATTCTTTCTGCAATAGATTTTGAGTAAAGTAACTTATTGATTTAAATAATTAAAAAAAAACTAGTCAACTACCCTATTGCAGAGCTCGCCGCGCCAATAGTTGTTAATTTCATGTTTGAATGCGTCTTTGTTGAATTAGTGCAAGGGTTCCCAAAGTTATTTGAGTCACGCCCCCTTTCTACAATACAAACGCCCTAGCGCGGCTCCTGCACGATTTAATTAAGTGGATAGATACATTAGAAAAACCGGTCAAGTGCGAGTCGGACCCACGCACCGAGGGTTTCGTCCCATATCCTTAATTTTTTACCAAATAAGTGTATTTGTCCACCATACGTAACACATTCTGCGAAAATGTAAGTTTGCTACCTATTAAGCTACGGTGCGTAAGCTAGGACAGACAGACATATTGTTCGCGGCGTTGTAAGTCGGTCGGTCGTCGTAGGCTTTATAATAGGTTTCCTTTGGCACCCTTCGGGTACGGAAACCTTAAAAAAGGCTGCTCGCTTAAGATGTAATGCAAAGTAATCCGCACGTTACACTCATACACGCTACAAAAAATTATGAACGTTCAAAATCAACTTTATTTCATAAAGTTAATGTCTAAATATTCAATTTATAGTTCGAGATACGACGTTGTGCACCGCGCAATAAATTAGACGTATCACTTGATACGTTAGATTATTATGCATAAACTTTTATAGCGCCGCCCCCTTGCACAGAGTTTTGGTGTGGTAATATTTTTTGCTTGAGTTACGTTTCTTGTCATCTTATTTCGATGCCCCACAGTGTGTTAACAGAGCCTTAATACAAAAATTGTACGCATAGATAAATCATGCATGTTCGTAAAACAACATTTATACATACGCACATACGTACGTATTCACGCCTGTAATCCCCGAAGGGGTAGGCAGATCTGGGTCACGCTCCGGTCACCCGATCATTAGGGGCACTCGCTCGCGTTTATTGGCAGTGTTTCGGGTCAAATTATGCCTCACACCCGCTACTACGTCTGTAATCCAGAATTGATAGTACACGGCTGCAACGGCACGGGTAACCGGTAAATGTGGGTGTACTACCCACATTTCGCCGAGCGTATCTCCGTCCTATAATGTGATATGGGGCGATCCCATCGCCATAGCGGACACAAATTCCAGACTCCGGGCTGATACTGAGCATTTCGTAATAGAAAACCCAATACCACTTTACCCGACCCGGGGATCGAACCCTCAGCGTAAGCGTAATCTTAACGCGTACGCATTACAACTGCGCCACCGAGGCAGTCATTATTATGATTTCAAAATTAATTTGGCGTAAAAATCAAAGATTGTCGATGGATGTATAATGTATTGCTATTTATTATTCAGACCGTATAACTCGGTGCTCGCTATAGATGGCTCCAGACGTGATTTGCATTTTGTTATGCTCCATGCTGACCACGTTCAAATTTGATACAACTTTTATTATACGACTAGCCTTTGCTCGCGCCTCCGCCCGCGGGAACGGCCTTTTCCGGGATAAAAAGTAGCCTATGTCACCCGGGGATAGTGTAGCTTCCAAACAGTGAAAGAATTTTTCAAATCGATTCAGTTCAAACAAACAAACAATCGAATCTTTCCTATTTATAATATTAGTTTATATATAACGACCTTTACCTACTAGAAGGTATTTAAATTGCTTACAGTCTTAAAATGGTAATATTGTGATTAAAAAATATAAGTATATCAATACTTTAGCTTTTTCTCTAGAGTAAATATAATATGTATTATAATTTTCTCTGCATCATGAAAGTACTGACGACATTTCTCATCTACGTTTCGAGTGGTAGAGCCACGCTGTAGACATTTTTGTCTACAGCATGAACGGGCCGGCTCATCCGGGTCGTTACCACTGTCTCAGAGAACACAGTAAAGTAGCAGCTTGCTGCTGCGTTTCGTACGGTGAGTGAGATATCCGGGGGCCAAAACCCCCTCCACTTCCCAATCCCTTAATTATCCCTTTACTTTAAGGTCGGCAACGCGCCTATAACTCTTTTGGTATTTTCAATTGAACGGCATTTAACTCCCTAACCCCCGACAAAAAAGAGGAGTGTTATAAGTGTAAGCCCTTAGAATAATAGGTTTAAGCTTATATCTCTGTAGGTATGTATGTATCTATCTATGGCACCGTAGGCGTAGCGATTAAACAAATGGACATTATTATTATTGTATTATATTTGAATGCGGTTATTTTTTTATTGAAAGGTAATTTAATCGTCATGGTTCTTAGATAATTACAGAGACTATACTAGTCTATGTTTGAAGAAAATTGGTTCAGGCAAAAAAGTTATTCTAAGGTTTAGCCGTTTAAAAGTTACAGACATATAAAGTAAATGCAAAGATAAAGTACATGAATAAATGTGTTTATAGAAATTGAATAAACAAATAAACACAAGTGCAGCGATAAGGTCCTGGGATTAAGACAATGTTGTTGTGAACTTATCGCAGACTCGAGAGTTCACTGGCTTTGACCACCACGACCGCTTACTGATAACAAGTAACAACCGATTACCTTAAACGGTGGACCGTGGTCGTCGTGTCTTCATGATAAATCGATTGCGAAGTTTCACTGACTCGAGATAATCTCGTACAGCGTTGCTGATATATCGATATATTGAATGCCGTATGCCATTTACATTTTATACGATACGTATCGATCGAACAAAGGGGTTTGTGTTCAGTGAATCCCTTTTGTATAGCATTATTCATTTATTTCATAGTAATTTTCCCTTGATAAATATATGTACAGTCAACCTCATCTTTAAAATAAAACCTCAATTTCGTAATATGGCGCAAGAGTATTCGTTTGGAGGCAACGAAGCCGCATAGTTAAAATATTGAAATAGGAAATATATTGCCTTAGCACAATTAGTGTCATTCATTGGCCGGTAATCGATGAATCGATGGTGAAGCACAATCGATAGACTTGCGTCGTGAGTCGTGACTCGTGGCCGCACCGCGCTGTGCCGCGTCGATGACGTGTGTAGAAAGGCCTGCCGTCGTGGCCGGCCGGGCGGCGGCGCGGCGGCGCGGCGGCGCATGCGGCGCAGAGTAGGCGCTCGGTCACTCCGCCAGCATGGCCCGTCCCAAACAGTCGCCGCGACACGCCGCACAGTACGTGGAGCTGCCTCCCCGCGGTCCAGGTAACCAACGTACTCCCGCTCAGACACAACGCGACTCGTGACCCCGTGACTGATCGCGATGTGGACTTGTCTGCCGTCAGCAACTTTTGACGATTTTCAACATATCGTGAATTAAAACTTGCGTATTTGACATAATAAAAATAATTTATGGTGGTGTTGTGTAAGGATCCATTAAATAAGTGCAAGTATTGATGTCGGAAGCCGCGCGTAATGTCCGTGTTGCTCTGTGACCTGCACGCAGCACGCTTGTCTCGCCGCGCTGGTCGATCGTGCGTTAACCGGCAGTATGCATATTACTTTCTTACACGTTTTTATCATAAACATTTTCTTATATTCGTGACTTGGTCGTATATGTCTTATGTGTGTTTATAAAGTCACGTATGAATAGTGGAGGAGGAAAGTCTCATTCCGCATGTGAGACGCACTGCGCAGGTATCGGTGTGACTCTTGTTCTATTACCATCGATGATCTAAGTAACGGTATTATTCAGGGGCCACGAAGCCTGTTATACTGACGATACATAACATCTGATGTCCCAAGGATGGTGAACATAGCGCAGTGCTATGCTTGTTATTCCAAGTTCTGGATGGTGTTGTACTGTCCCGTCATTCAGTTTCATCAGCTGTTATAAGTCACTATTCATTAATGGTTAGGGTTCGCCGTGCAGAGCGTGAGTTGTTTTTTGTTTATCCCCGCACCACTTTCTCCTCGCGCGGTTTGTTGAAAAACCAGTTGTCAGTTGTCACTCGTATTGAAGCATCGGAACCTGTTTCCGCCGAGCTTCTATTCCGCCCACGTTCATTCCCAAATGTATGTTATTTTATTGTCCCAATCTTTTTCAATACATCCAACTGGACTCTAATTCGATATGATTATTTAGCTTTGTTTCGAAACCACGTAGTTTCCTTACGGCATGTTGCCACTTCTTATGCTCTATGGATCTATTGGATGAACAAACCTTTCTATTATACATAAAACAGAACAAAGTTGAAGGTTGGGCTTCTATTCTAGTTGGTATTATTATCTAGCTATATGATCTCTAATTTATTTAATTTATAATATAGATATTCTTTCGAAATTATCGTGAGGGGACTTGCGTACCTGAGAATTCTGAAGGTGTGTAAAGTCTGCCAACTTTCAAGTTGTGACAGACTTTTAGGACTAAAACCTTTCATTCATAGAAGAGACCCGTGCTCAGCAGTGGTACAGTATAATACAGTGTTATTATTGTATTAATATTTTTCAAGACTACATGTTCTTACGAATGACGAAGCTTTCGCGACTGACCATTTGAGGACTTCTGGAATATAAAAGTATGGTAATATTCATTCATAGATGATACATGACAATTTATTTTATGGCAATACAGTTATGCTATCCAACGGCCAAAGTCATACATAATTGTAGTTCTGGTTATTATTAGTATATTTATTGAAGTTAATGTAACTTGTGTTAATTATAATTGTATCTGTATTCCAGTGGAGTCGTTGATCTACTGGCGGTCGGCTGGTCGGTCTGGCGCGGCACTCGGCGCTGGGCTGGCGCTGTTGGTGGCGCTCGCGTGTTGTTCGGTGGTGTCGGTCCTCGCGTACGCCTCGCTGCTGGCGCTCTCCGCCGCCGTCGCCTTCCGCATATACAAGAATGTGCTGCAAGCCGTGCAGAAGACTAATGATGGACATCCATTCAAGTAAGTCTCCACTACACCACACCACGTCACATACTCACATACAGTAATACCATATGTGTTAAGAATATGCTATGTGTGATGTACACAGCCAACCGAACCGGATCAGTTACCTACTCAAAATTAATACTTATTAAAATGTTGTAAGATCTGTATTAAGTCATTATCACGCGTTAGTATTTCCGAAATGAACGATTATTGTCGAAGCGCATATTTCATTTCATTCATTTTTGCCCCCATTAATATGCTCTATACATAATTATAGCTGATTTGTATTTTACATAAGTATAGACCATTTCACTTTGTGCCGCCATCCAGTCGCCACTTCCTCATTGTTACCTACCTATCTTACTGACCCACTTCAGTCGTATTTACCAAGGCGTTTATTACGTACCTAACAATATTACGTACGTATTTAAGTGAAATAAATGAACCATATAACCTTAAAATACACAGTGGATTAGGCACACGATCACTCTCCTTTATTAGAGGAGGGCGCAAACGAGCAAATATGTCATCTGATGGGAAGTGATACCTACAATATTAGAGGACTCTCCGTTTTTTTTTATTCTTTATTGTACATAACAAATCACAGGCCATTACATTGTACAAAGGTGGATTTATCTTTATAAGAGATCTCTAACGTTATCTAACGCAACTAGGCCGCGGTTTATTCGACCTATTGGCACATCTAGCACTGATTATACACCCAACACAGTCACACACATCAGACCGGCATAATTTTCTTTCCTAAACAGAACCACGCGTGCTGGCTTTCGAAACCATAGCTTCGTGGTCTCTTCCATCTCGGCTCGGACCAAGAGGTTCGCAAAATCTTACTTCTGTCGGACCATAAAGCTGTGGAATAGTCTGCCGGCGCACGTGTTTCCTCCTTCCTATAACATGGGATCACGATAAACGGAGTGTGAAGAAGTAATTGAGCAGGCCGGCATAATTCTGCCGATCTGCGATAGATACAGTGTCTATCGTTGGTCGACAGTATTCTTGGATTGCGCTACACTTACCATCAGGTGTAGCGTAGTTACGTTGCCGAGCCAGGATAAAAAAAAGTATGTCTGAACGCAATCGTCACGTCGTTTGCATTTAGGTCGTCCATTGTATCATCCTTACTGTATGATCCTTGTTTTTATGTTACCTACTTTATTTGGCGTGCAGTAAAGAATATTCTATTCTATCTAATGCTGCCGACCTTCGAGGGATCGCAGTGTGTATTGACGCTCGATATTATACATTATGTAACATAAACCCTGTTGTTCCTTTAAGCCACTTTATCAGAATTGGTATTCAAACGTAAAGAAATATCTCAATTAAGAAAATTCTACCATAAAAATTGCTGCTGGCCTACCATCGGTCCATTTTTATGTTATATTTTTCTCATTAAAGATATTTCCTTATGTTTGAATATCGATTCTCATAACACAGGTAAAAGGACCAACCGGGTTTTTGTTACATGTTATATAAGGACTGCACTGTAGGTACTTTAACATCAATCCAGTGTAGTCATTAACCCCATTCAACACAAGTATTTCGTCTTGTGTTGTTTTAGGTCTCCGCTAATCTAGAATCTGAATATTATACAACAATATAATTATGAATGTTACTTACTTTCACCGAACAGTGGTAGCGAAAGACAATAGATGAGAGAAAAGCTGTGCCGTAATATGTATACATTTTTTTTAATGGTTTAGGCCGGCAAACGAGCAAGTGGATCACCTGATGGTAAGTGATCTCCACCCGCCCATGTACGTCCACAATACCAAAAGAATCATGGGTGCGTTGCCGACCTTAAAGGAAAGAGATAATTAAGGGATTAGGAATGGGAGCAATATTATAAATGCGAAAGTAACTCTGTCTGTCTGTTACGTTTCCACGGCTGAACGGATTTTAATGAAATTTGGTAAGGAGATAGGTTATATCCTGGGGCATAAGCTAGTATTATCATAAACGTGAAAGTTAGAATGTTTGTGAGTTTTTTAATGTGGATGTTTGGCTGTACGTATTTGGGTGAAATTTAGTATAAAGATAGACCATGACCTGGATTAGAGTACTTTTTATCCTAAAGCTAAAGAGCTAAAGCACGACAAAAGCTAGTTTTATTGTATTTTAAAATGTATCTCCTTTCACAAATTTATTGTACTCTGTAGTTTCTAAATTTGCGCTCGGCTGATTTTACAAGGCGTATAAAATAATACCTTTCACTTATGTTGTGAACATGGTTTCCTGTCTGCCATTAGTTTTTAACCTAAGAAAACAAACAGAAGAGGTTCTCAAATCGCGTATCTTTTTGAGTTCCACTTGAGAATATCTTATTATAAAATTTTAATCCTGGACTTGACAGCTGACTCTTAGCTAAATCTTGCCTCGTAATCTCCTATCCAATGGTGAAATCAGGATATATTTAAAATCAATTTAATAGTAAGTACTTAGTTTCGCAGCTAAAGTTTATTTTTGATGAGTATGTTATTTGGGATTTTTTATGGAAAATTTATATTCTGTTAACGTTTTTCATTTATCAGTTTTAGTTTAAACACCGTTTATTTGCCTAGAAAACGTTCATTACACCACATTCGACGTTTCAAATCAATATTGATCTTGATTTTGTTGAGGTGGTAAGAGACAGCCAAAATAAAACTAGTGTTAATTTATTACCGCTAAATTCACATGATATACATACGCACTCACGCCTGTAATCCCCGAAGGGGTAGGCAGAGGTGTAACCAGTACACCCACATTTCGCCGAGCTTATTTCCGTCCCTTATGTTATATAGCCTATCGCCATACCGGGCACAAATTTCAGACTCCAGGCTGATACTGAGCATTTTGTAATACAAAAACCCAATACCACTTTACCCGACCCGGGGATCGAACACGAGACCTCAGCGTTGACCTCAATCGTAACGCGTACGCATTACAACTGCGCCACCGAGGCTGTCGGTTATATTTAGTGTATGTAAAAACATGTTGTTAAGAGGGAGGGAGGGAGGGGGGCATTACGCACAGGTAATATGTAATATGTACAGACTACAGACACAGGCAGGTGACGCGGACGCGCCTGTTTACTACACACCAAAACTTATGTTTACACACATGTGTAGTGTGTACACACGTGCTTCGTTACATCACTCACACAGTCACACCTCACTAAGCTTCTGTGTCCGATCACCGATGAAGGAAACCATACTTTGTACTTTATTGATCTCTATTGAACTATGCTACGTAGTTACTTGGAAATGTGGTAGATGTAATAAATGATAGGGAATCTCAAGTTTCCATAACATAAGTAGTTTCTAGCGGTTTGGAATTATAATAAAGAATATTAATCTCACGTTTGTAGACTTTTTAGTTGTCACCAACAACAAACTAAAACTTTTATTAGTTCCTATCGCTATCCCAGCTTCGTACAGGGCCCATTTTTTTTTTCATAGCAGGAGCCGGGTGGGTGATCAAGTGGGTGACCCGATGGTATGTAAATGATCTCCACCACACACGAACAATTATAATATCAGATCATCGACACTCGAGTCGCAAACGAATGGAAAGGGGAAGGTTCTCCAGATATCTCACTTTTTTTTTATGAACCTGATATCTCACTTTTTTATAGCGTATGCCGGCAAAAGAGCAAGTGGTTCACCTGATGGTAAGTGATCTCCACCGCCCATGTACGCCTACAATACCAAAAGAATTATGGGTGCGTTGCCGACCTTAAACGAAAGGGATAATTAAGGAATTGGGGAGGGGAGGCGGTTTGGTACTCCGGATATCTCACTCACCATACGAACCACAACAGGAAGCTGTTACTTGGTATGGTATTCTATGAGACTGTTGTAACAACCCAGTTAAGCTGGCCCAATAATGCTGTAGACAAACCTGCCTAAGGCGTAGCTCTAACTGTTCACTCTTTCACTTTGCGCAGTCTTGAGCATCCTCTGTAGTGAGGAGTAACTAAACTATTATATACATACATACATAGACTCACGCCCTATTCCCATAGGGGTAGGCAGAGACAATGGATTTCCGTGAAACTATTATATCTCCTTCTATAATGTCAAGCCAGCGCTTTTCGGATCGTCGTCCGCGGGAACGTATCTCACGTATCCCTGACAAAGTTAGAGATGGGTTTTGCTTGTAACATAGACAACACCGTTGTATAAATTAAATACAATTTTAAAACATTTCCTGTAAGATAAAGAGACAAGAGAGCACGTTTGATTGGCAGCTTGGCGATTAAAAACGACAGCTTTCCAAATATTTGCAGAGCTACAGCGAAGTGTAAACAAAAGCCGCGCTGGCTCTACCGTGCGCTGACTTTGTGATGTCGTAAACATAGCCACGGTAATAGAGTAATAAATAACACATGGTTATATTAATCAAGAAGAGGTTAATACTATTAATAAGAAGACTATAATGTAAAGAGAATATTTTTTTTATGGCATAGGCCGACAAACGAGCAAGTGGGTCACCTGATGGTAAGTGATCTCCACCGCCCATGTACGCCCACAATACCAAAATAATCATGGGATAATTAAGGAATTGGGAAGGGGAGGGGGTTCGGGCCTCCGGATATCTCACTCACCGTACGAAATGCAGTAGCAAGCTGCTACTTTACGCCGGTTTTCTGTGAAACAGTGGTAATGACCCGGACGAGCCGGCCCATACACGCTGTCGACAAAAGTGTCTACAGCGTGTAGAGACACCACTCATAAAATTAAAAATGTTAAGTCTTATTGTGTGTGTTCTCTCATTATCTTCATTGTGTCTCAGTTCTAGTGACTGTGGTATTGAACGTAATCTGTGAAACCGGTGAGGTTGTGGAATCGAATCCCCGGTCAATCACAATTTAAAAATCGATTCGATAAATCACACATGAGTTTCAAAGTTTTAGGATTTGGGCCCGATATGATGATGAGCTCGACTTATCACATCATGGAACGGAAATTAGCTCTGTGAACCGTAGGTGTAGAAGCACTAGTTATGTTTACTCGACCTGGGATTTGAACCAAGAACCTCACCAGTTTCTCAGGCTGAGTACGCTACCACTAGACCATGGAGATTATTTTTTATTCTATTCTAAATAAATACTAAATAAATAATTTCAAATGAAAGTTCCTTTAACTATGACACTTGATTGACACGCCATATCGGATTTACAGCTGTATAGCAGTTATTTTCATACCGTTTTGGTAGGAAACATTTAAAACACGTTTCATATTACAATCGGAGGTGTCGTTGCGTTAGCCTCGTGTATAATGGAGTCATATTTCTTAAGGTGCCTGCTCGATGGCGCAGTTATAATGCGTACGCATTACGACTGAGGCTGACGCTGAGGTCTTGGGTCGGATCCCCGGGTCGGGTAAAAGTGATATTGGGTTTTTCTGTTACGAAATGCTGAGTATATGCCCGAAGCCTGGGATTGTGCCCGGTATGGCGATAGGCTCGCCCCCTATATCAATATGGGACGGAGATACTTTTGACGAAATGTGGGTGTAATGGTTACACCTCTGCCTATCCTTCAGGGATTACAACCGTGTACACTAACTAGTGATGGTTAGTGCCACTGGCGTGGCGTGGCGTCGCGTGGGCGACTCATACTGTGGCCACAATACTTTTATTTACATGTTATTGGCGATATTAAGTTCATTGACATTTGCAAACAATCGCCTATTTGCAATCTCAATTAGTCGATGCATATTTTCTGATAATGATTTGGACAAATTAAATAAACTCGTATTGTGCAAGTTATCGTATTAGGTACTTATGCGGTTTCTATTAATAATTAGTTGATAAACATTTTCTGTAACAGGAGTTGTTAAATCTCTCTATTCTAAAAAAAAGTAACTGGCGCCGCCGCTGCCAAAAGCTTGTCACGCTATCTCCTCCGAAACCGCTGGGGGTATGGTGTCGAGACCGATACCAATCGATGCAGAATAATGTGGGGGAGAAAGATATGTATCAGATTCGTCGGACTTTAAGTTCTTTTTTATTTTATTTTTATATGCATTTGATGAAGGGTAAAAACTACTATGATGAATAGCCATGTTTGTGATGTCACACGCTGGGTTTTGATCTTCCATCAAATAAATAATGTGGTAGGTATTATAGAAGTAGGGAGTGGTAGTGATAATGGTATAGTGGTATTTGGAAATTACCCAATCCACAATAGATTAATGCCAATTCATTACAATATAACCTGGCGTAGTAGACCTGAGGTTAGCAGAGTTTATTAACCGACATAATTTCCATCTCACGATGTGATACTTGTAGGTGGCAAGCCTATCGCAATATGGGGCACAAATTACAATTCCACATAACATATGTATAATGGGGTGGCCAAGACCTGCATGGTCTAACACTGAATTTGCATTGGTCTGAGGAGAAGCATCAAGAAATTCAGCCGTTGGTATTTTGTAACGTAACATTTTAATTAACCGTCGCAGTTTCACCCGCGAGCGTGTTACGACTCCGCTCCCGTGCCATGCATGGGTCGTAGTGTGTTATAGTTATAAAATATGGTATGAAACCTGCGTCGGTCAAGATGTTTAAAAGTTACACGATCAGAAACAGACTCACGAACTATAATATTAAATTAAAACGGGTCTTATTCGCGTAGTATCAGAAGGTGTAAATACCTACCAATTTATTTAGGAAGAAAGAATGAAAGAAAATGTTTAGACGTTTAGGCCGTGGTCACGTGTTGACGCGATTTAAGACCCGTTGTAAATATATATTATAGACCCAGAAGGGAAAGTTATTATTGGTTGTAGTTACTGTGTCCTGTGATTAAGTGAGTAATGTGTTATCGTAATTAGTTATTGTATAATTGTATTGCAGATGGTTGTTGGAGACGGACGTGAGCGTGTCTGCAGAGCGCGCGCAGTCGCTGGCGGCGGCCGCCACCGCACATCTCAATGCAGCCGTCGCTGAGCTGCGCAGGTACAGTATATAGCCCCTTATACTAATGGTATTACATAATAACCACTATACTACGTACAAGATACTCACAAACTTTTTGATAATACACCATTAGCAAAACGCATCAGACTTTCGAAAAAAATGATTTCGATTAAAGTTCAGTCGATTTAATAATATCGATAATAGTTTCGTCTCTATTCACCCCAATGTCCCTATTCATTCTATTGGATTGTACGCATGGACTGTTTTACATGACTCGACACCGTGGTTATGACGTCGGTCGGCTATATTTTTACAAGGTTTTTGCAGTGTCTGTGCGAAATAATATAAACTTTCTGACGACACGTCGCATCACTCACGACACTATGAATAAGAAGACTATAAGCCTCAAATTGGCAAAACCTACGAACAACAGGTCATCTGCAATGTAGACATGTCGGATGTGCGAAAATGTATCGATATCGATTTCGACATATCGATACCACAAGTCGCAACCCTGTTTTGGCATCTTATAAAAATATTGTGTATCGGCTTCATATTTGGACTATTTTTCATGGCATACTATTTTAAATACATGGTTTTTGACACGATTTTATACTGGATAAAAGTATGGATACAATGATATATCAAACTACAATATATCTCCAATAAATATCGATATTATATCCATATTTTCGAGTCGCCTTGTGCAGTATGTTACACGGTAGCTCGTGGGAAAACCATGTAAATTTACACACATTACAAATACGATGGTTTTGTGAATTGCGACTTAGGCATTTGTGATAAGTAAACGTACCATGGTGCCTCGCAGATTGTTCCTGGTGGAGGACCTGGTAGACTCGCTGAAGTTCGGCGTGTTGCTGTGGTGTCTCACGTACGTCGGCGCCTGCTTTAACGGGATCACACTCATCATTCTTGGTATGTGCCTCATTAATACAAAAAAATATTGGATAGACCAAGACCAGCTGTTGCTTGATTGTTTATTCGATTCCTATGTGTTTTCACGCATCCCTTATCCGATTAAGTTAAACTATACAGTTATTGTTACGTACATTATTGAGTTAAATTACTTAAATTTTTTCTCAAAATATAAATCTATACAAATAAATATAACTGAAGTGTCTATTTGTAATATTAAAATAATCGCTTTTTAGTACATGCATATGAATGTATATACGGTACATATATCAAAATATATATTTTTTTAATTTTTGTCTGTCTGTTCCGGCTAATCTCTGGAACGGCTGAACCAATTTTGACGGGACTTTCACTGTCAGATAGCTGATGTAATTTATCCCGAAAAATGACATTCACGGGGGCGGAGCCACGAGAAAAAGCTAGTTATCAATAAATGAAGTTGCTCCCACAACAGGATCCCTGATTCAGCTACATGCTGCAGTACGGCCTAAGCGGTATCAGTTATTAGTAAAACGTTGCATTATTATATTAGTTTGTTAAATTGGCACATTGTGTGTTACAGGGTGGATAGCGCTGTTCACTCTTCCCAAAGCGTACGAGATGAACAAACCGCAAGTGGACGCCAACCTCGAGCTGGCGCGCGCCAAGATCAACGAGATCTCTGCTAAGTAAGTACACCAACTACATTATACCTGTACACTGAAAACATTACCTGCGTTTCAAGACAATATGGGGCCATTCGTAAAATACGTTCGCAAATAGGAGGGTGTGGGGGGGGGGAGGTAGTACTTGCGTGACATCACTTTTCCATTTTGTTGAGTATATATTTATAGACAAGGTGTTACGGAAAGGTGTGGTTATATTTATGGGTCGTTACATACACCTGATAGTGAGTGTACCGCATCTTATCAAAATCTAGATATCCTACAATTTCACACAAATTTTAATCACATATTTGCTACCTACCTTACCACTTAACCAGCTTATGCTGTGTTCCTATCTAAACGGGAATGATGTACAAATTAAACAAAAAAATATGTTACAATTTAACACGGAAATAGCTTGTGCTGCAGATGATATACCATCTTCCAGAAGCACTCTTAAACGACTTCTTTCTCGGGTTATCCATCTGTAAACTTGGCTTAATACAACCGACAAGCCTCTTGTAGGGTAGCTGCACTGACGGCAGTTCCCTATATTCTATATATCGACAGATTTGCAATCGATAGTGTTTTGACAGATCTTCCATACAAAATGTGTCAAATTTTTACTACCAGTAAGCAAATCTATCGATAGACAGAATATAGGGAACGGCCATAAGACAAAGCATTATTTCATAGTACTCTCTATAAGTCAAGTACAACATATTTTTAACTCGTACCGCACTTCAAAAATTCATAAAATACCGAATTGGCTGATTGCGTCAGTGTTGACATTTTGACAATTGTTTTGTAATAATACAAAATTTAAATGAAAGGACTGAATTGAATATTAGCCTGGTGATTTTTTATTTAGTAACGAACACGTGTTCACAACGTGTTCATAGAATATTCCAACCGCCTCCATCGAGAACCAATTTGGGTAAGCATTTTCCGCTTGCTAGAATCTGTGTTGAGTATAACAACATTAATAAAGAGTTATCAGACCTGGATGTATTCTCCGACTCGCTTAGTAATTATAAAAATAAACTAAAAAGCAAATTGTAATTGTTTTCATACCGTCTTGTTTATATTTATTCAGAATAACCAAAATGTTTACTTAGTTTACAATAAGTTATCATTGTTTCCTCATATAAATAATATCCTATAATAATAACCGACTACAATGCTACTGGTCAATGATGAGTGTACCTGTAATTTGGCATATGTATCAGGCCTACTAAAATTGTTGTAATGTACCTATTTATGAATGTGTTATATATATGCTGTTGGTATACCAATAAAAAAAAAAAAAAAAAAAAAAAAAAAAAAAAACACTTCCTAAAATTTCCTTTGTCTGTCTCAAGCTTTAATATGAAATTTGGCCTGAAAGCATGACCGAGAATAACAAAGCTGTAGTGACACAAAAATCTACTCCTATTAATTAATTAGGGTTACCTAATCTTATCGTAGGCGCAGACAATCTGCGCGATCGGTCCAATGAGTTTTAGTAGCATAAAATTGTTACACTTCTACTTACGATAAACGTATTCTGCCTTTTTGTACTTATATCATACACTATACATTGCATAAATTTGACCACACCTTTCTGTAACACCTTGATTATTAGATATTTATTTTAAATTGTTAATACATATTGTATGTATGTTCTATTTCGCGGTAAGGTTTTTTTGTTGAGGTAATAGGTATGTGTTAAGGATATTGCACGATTTGCGACTTTCATTTAGAGCATTAGCTCTAATGAGCAGAATGATTACATTAGGATAAGAGCTTCATGGTGCTGCATGGCATAGAATGAAGCAGCACACGACCACTAGAGTATCCTTTACTCGAGGCTGCGTCTAGTATAAAACTTGAAGGCCATTTGTTGATTGTGTTTGTAAATAATACGTATTGTGTTGTGTACAGGGTGCGGGCAGCCGTGCCTCTGGGCCGGAAGACGGAGAGCGAAAAGGACAAGTAGAGAGTGCACTCGCGCGAACACTCACGCGAACATTCGCGCGAACACTCATGCGAACATTCGCGCGAACATCTCACGCGCTGCGCCGGGACGCACTCGCTGTTTGTTATATTTATTATTACTGTACCATTTAACACACCACTTTATGTGTAAAGCTTTATGAGAGGAATCATGCGGAGATTATTGTATTGCTTTTTGAAATTTTAAATTAAAATAAACGTCGAACCGATACCGTGTTTTATTGTATCCCTTTGGGCTTGTAGCTACGACGGAAGTAACTAACCGCCGGTCTTCTATTTTTTTTGTTATTCTGAATTACGCGACATCTCTTTGGTTAGGTGATAAGCTTTTTTATGAACTAACCTACTGATATTAAGGGCGTGTAACATGGCTCGGCCCTTTGGGTAATGATAACCTGTTTGACCCATAATGTAACTTCCCACATCAACTACTTATTAGAAAAATGGTTAGAATTTATAAATGATTGACCAAATTTCGTTTGTTTGTTCGTCTTGAATGCATTGAATTACAAATTGAGTTGATACTTGGTAAGTAAATTCCGCCCGCGTGCAGTTTCATATGAAGTGTTTTTTTAATCCTGGTACAGCAAAGTGACTACACTAGACCTGATATTCAATACAGTACAGTCCAACCGTCTTGGACAATGTCGACTGTCGAGAGACAATGCGTCCTTTAACGCGGGTTGCCGAAACCTTACAGGTTCGGAAACAGGATTCAAATCGCACCCACTGCCCCCACCAACTTCGACGATATTATGTCGCAGTAGGCGTGGAAGTCGATATGGACCATAGGCATAACCAAAACGGTACTATCACCGGGTTCAAAACGACCCACCCTGAGAAGACCCGGCGAAACAAACTCGGTGGGCTTACTTTACCATGGGATTCTACGCGGCGCGACCCAGCCCTGAGAAGATCAAGCTAGTCTAACTCAGTGGGCTTCTTTTTAGGGTTGCATTATAACACAGGTCAGCAACCAAGCGAGTTACCTAAAGTAGCTAAGTGATCTCCACCATCCGGTTTATACCTATAAACCGTGTAAGTACCGGTAACCGGTATACCTACACCACCCTCCAATACCCGAAAAATCACGGATATACGCGTTGCTGACCAGAATGGACAAAAATGGATATTGGATAGGCGAGGGGATTTGTGCCTCTCGTAATCTCACTCACCGTCTGAAATGCAACAGCTAAATCACGTCGGTTTTTTACGAGTCAGTGTAAATAGGTAGCTAACAACACTGAGAAATGAGAATTCCCGCCAAAATTGAGGGAGGTTGACTCCTGCTATTTCTTTTTTTATGATGGCTTCGCACTATTATGCATTTCGCCAATGACAAGTATATTATCATTTTTTTCAAGTCTTATCAAGAACGATGAAAAACCGACGAATTGGCGATTTTTAGGTCTAGTTGTAGTTTTGGTGCGAACTGCTTCCAGTAGGTACATACGACGAACAAAAAAAGTCTCCTCCCTCTCGTACTAAACCCATAATTTCCCTTAATCTAAACTAGATAGGAAATAAATAGTGGTCTGGGCTGACGGCACTCTCAGAATTCCGTCCAAAACTCCCTCAATCAAAACATTGATAATTTTAAGTCCTTATTATGGTCCTTACAAGAACGATGAAACACCAGCGGGGTTAGAACGTGGCGTAAGAAAATGACACAAACGTTCGTTCCATTTGATTGGTCGAGCGACCAACGTGTGACGATAAACGATTTATAGCTAGAATGTCACGCGTTTATACCGGTTTATACGGATCACGGAACGCGACAGTCGGTTGATTCGTATTGAAAAAAGGCAAGACGATATCGCGTATGTATATCTTTTAAGCAGCGATTGCACGTTTTGTTTTGTGCTTCATCTAATTTAAATGATTTTCTATAAGCGGATTGAACGACCAAGGGGCAATAGTGGTACACATGCTCTGAACAAACCTACACCACTATTATACTAGTTTAGGAAATAAAATAAAAAGTAGCCGACCGGACCGTACTGTTAGAATTCCCGCCAAAACTCTACAGCTGTGTCTGTTAGTTGAGAACAGAATTGCCAGATCTTCCGATTTTCCAGTATATTTACTTATTTTCTTAATAAAACTATTTTTAAAAGATCGTAAGGTTTGATCGGATCCCAGAACCACTAAATATGTAAAAATTTATCGTAGACTCTCTTGAATAATTGAATATAATAAGAAAACTGGACCTCATAGGGGATATAAAACCGGCGTAAATTAGCAGCTTGCTGCTGCGTATCGTACGTTAAGTGATATATCTGGAGGCCCAAATCCCCCTCCCCTTCCCAATTCTATAACCCTTTCCTTCAAGGTCTGCAACGCGCCCATAATTCTTTTGGAAATCACTTACCATCAGATGATCCACTTGCTCGTTAGTCGGCCTAAGCTATAAAAAACCCTATTGCAAGTGAAATAAGAGCAGATGGAAGAAGAACACGAAAACTAGGCCATTTATTCAAAAATGAACTCGTTCAAATGTTTTTTAACTAAAAAAAGTTACGTCAATATGGCAAAGCGAATGGCATTGAGATGGTGGAACAATTTTCAGCCCTAAAAATATTTATTAACTTTTTGGATATTTATTATTCCATCGAGATTTTTCTGGCTTATTTGGATGTCCATAATACAGGCATAATCTATTGTGGACATAAATAAATGTGTAAATAAATAAAAAGATTGTGTGGTTTTATGAAACCACGGTAAAAGTGATACTTTTTTTCACATTATAGACATTTAAGTAAAAAAAAAAAAATTTTTTTTCAAAATTACTTAATTAAATTAATTATTTCATTTAATAAATTTATTTTACACTTCGAAAATTGGAATGATATATTGCTGCTCTGGCGAGCGCCTTTCACTTTATCCCTACTCCACGGCCGACCGTCACGCGACATGCAACACACAGGCCAAAAAAATTGAGGCGATCTAATAAAAGTTTCACTAAATAAAAAGAAAAATAAATAATAATTTCATTTGTTAATTTCGGATTGAATTTGGCAACTTTATCTGAGGTATAGACCTTGAGGGATTTTTTGGTTTGGCATTGACAGCAAACGTCGCCTCGAAAGTTGCGACTCGCGTAATTAAATAGGGTCAAATAAAATAATTCGTAATGTGTACGTTATTTAATTTAGTTACTTTATTTATTTTTTAGTCAAGTTTGTAAGACATACTCATTATGACGAATGGTTACATGTGACACCAGATGTTTCTCAATATTATGGTGAGGTGATGTAAGTTAGACTTTAGAACCAAATGCGAGTGTTCAGCAGTATTACAAGAAACTCAAGTTAATAAAAGTTGACGTGTCTTCGCCCCAACACGATGGTAGACGTTGCAAGGTCAGTGAATTTATTCAATAAAGAATCACAACCTTTGACCTATATCTAATATACCTAGCTAAGGTAGGTAATAATTTCATCATGCTGCCAGTCCATGGGACAGGATTACAAGGGAAGCTAACACACTTTCTTACTGGCCTTCTAGACTCTATCTTGCTAATGTTATATCTGATGATTTGATACTAATCTCATTCAACTAGTTACCTACTTAATTAAATTGATAATATTCATCATTATTACCATAATCAGCACATTTCAACTGTGTTTATGCATTATAAAACACTTATGTGAACATAGCTTAATTTATTGAACAATATTTTTGTGACATCTCTAAGGGCAGTTATGCAATCAGAAATGTGAGTACAAACTATTTTAAATCTAATTTTTCCTCTTGTTACCCTTACTTACTACTATATAGAATTTTACGTGTAGTGGAAAACCTTATTAAACTAGTTAAGAATATTATGGAATTATTTGAAATAGTATAATGCCTATTTATATATTCATTAGATAATATTATTATGTGATTATTTAGTTATATTATATATTTTAAATTTATTTGATAATACATGTTAAGCTGACATATGAAATACAAGAGTTTATATATCATTTAAAAACATTACTTAATGAAATTAAAATAGAAAGTCAGAAAAAATGCCTTTATTTCCATAATTAAAAGTAGAAAAGAAATACATAAACGGTTAATAATATTTCATAATGTAATGTGTGGAAATTGGCAGACACTCAATGAATTAATATCAACAGATCTGATTTTCAGTGCCCACCTCAATGCGGTACAGTGCCATCATATAAAGAAAACAAGACATACAATTAGTTGATGTGAATAAATACTTGTCTATGTATATAATAAATTCAAAATAAAGCAATAGGCTCACCACTTATCAGGGTTTGAAGTTATCATGATATGATAATTATCAAGCAAAGCTGTAGGATTGCTTGATATATCAACCATCCTTAGTTGGTTATCTTCCATCTACTATTTATTTATTAAGCTAGAATTTACTGATAAAAAATTATAAATCAAATGTTGTGAATAAAAGTAGGATAAAATCAACAAAGTAACTGTGTAAGTAAACTAATGAATGGGACATTATTTTATCCACCTTAGCTACTTGTACTGGTTGGAAATGAAGTACCTGATGATTTTTTATTCAAAATTTATAAAGAGTTCAACACCTTCTCCCACTTAAATTGATAATTTCCAAAAATCTACTCTTAGCGGGCTCTACATTATATGAAATAATGTCTGATCAAATTTTATGATCCTAGCTTTAATAGATTTTTAATCTGTTTTTTTTTAAATCTTTGTAATTTTTTTTAATCGTCTTAGCAGTTTTTTTTTGATACATGTTCAAACACAGAGACTAATGTCGACCAAATTCTAAGAATGATAGAAATTTATTTTAATACATTAGCAATAGGTATAATAAGTTTTTTGTTTTTGTTTTTGTATTAGCTTGATTGTCGAAACAAGCAGGTCGCTCGCCTGATGGTAAACGTCACACCTGCCCATAAACAGAAGCAACACCACACATAACTTTGAATTACAAAGCACTGCAGGGCATTGGACTGCGCTCTTTACCCCGAGACATGAGGTGTTAAGTCTCATAATTAATGCCCAGTAATTTCACTGGCTTCCATGTCCTTCAAACCGGAACACAACAGTGCTTGCACACTGCTACTTGGTGGCAGAAACAGACAAAGCGGTGGTACCAAGACGGCCCCTCGCATACGAGGGACCTCTTGTAAGAATTATCTAAGTCCTTCAAATTACCCTTTTTTATAACAAATATACATTTACGCTAAACTTACATTCTTATTAAGTATATATATTGATTAAGATAAAATTCTGTTCATGTGAGAGTAATTATTACTTCAAACTCTGCCACCTATCACATTATGTGAAGCAAATATGCTTGGTGAACCATGGGTGTATCAGTTACACCTCTGCCTACCCCTTTGAGGATATAGGGTACAGGCATTATATTATGTTTGTGTGTATTTTTTGTTTGCTATAGTACTATATAGGTTACTTTTAAATATAGATTTATTATTATAATAAACTGTATTTAGGTCGTTATTACTTATATGATACTGTAAATATGTGATAAATGGCCCCAATTAAGTATTAGCCAATATCATATCATATTATACACCTAATTTATATATAATAATAATAATACTAGCCCTGTATTATATATGTCCCACTGCTGGGCACGGGCCTCCTCTACTGAATGAGAGGGATTAGGCCTTAGTCCACCACACTGGCCTAATGCGGGTTGGCAGACTTCACATACCTTCGAAATTCTTATGAACAACTTCTCAGGTATGCAGGTTTCCTCACAATGTTTCCTTCACCGTTAAAGCAAGTGATAATTAACAATTAATACACACATAACTTAGAAAAGTCAGAGGTGTATGCACTTGGGGCTGGTTTTGAACCTGCGACTTTCGTCTCGACAGTCCATACCACTCTCCGCTGAGCTGTCACTGCTCTAATAATTTATATATAGACATATAAACATAATTTGGTTGTGCTTATGTAAAATTGTAGCAAAAACACTGGTAACAACTGTTATCTGATAGTTTAATATGTTCCCACAAGTCACAACCTTGTCAGTATTGATGTGTGCACAAACATACATTTATCTCATGTCTGCAAACATATTCATATCATTTACATTGATACAACAAACTTTACATAAGACTGTGTTATCTGCTATCTTTATGGAGAAAAATAAATGCTTTTATTATGAGCTGTAAATTAAATGTGTTAGCATTTTGCCTGGCCAGTTACTATCGTGAGTGAGTAGTGGTGCAAGTATTTTTCGTGCTTTCTTTGGCTTGAAACAATGTGCTAAATGGTGCAGTTAAAAAACACGTTATAGCATGAGCCCAGCTACAAACCGAGGGAAGAAGCGCAACTTATACGCGTAACGCGCCGCCGCCGCGCTGTGATTTGTCAAACCTTCGGTAAGTACTTTAGGGCTGAGGATCGTCGCGTCTGCTTGCACTATCACGCATTGTTTAACTGCACCTTGTCTTCTAGCAACCCTCACTAATTAAAATCCCATTCCTATTTATTTGTATTGTCAGCGTCCTCATAAACACAGTACATAATGCATTTATCTAATTTGCTTGTAATAGATAAGATACATATCCGTATGGATTAAAACCCCAAAACAAATAAAGATTAAAAAAAAAACTGCACGTATAATATCCATTCATCACTACTGTCTGTGTACAAACGCTTCCAATCTAAATTCTAATATTTTTCACGACCACAGTCTATTTATTACCTGATCGAATCTGAGTTTAAAAATAATAGGTAGTACTTACATATAGAATTAACTTACCTGCAGCCAATAATTTTGTTGATAAATCAAGGTTTTAATATTACTAGTTTTTGCTCGTGGTTCCACTTGCGTGAATGACCTTACGGGATAAAAAGTAGCCTATGTTCTAACTTCTCATCAAGGTCATGGTCTAACCTGTACCTATGCCAAATTTCATCCAAAACAGTTCACATGTTAAGGCGTGATGGTTTAACAAACATCCAAACTTTAACATTTATAATAGTAGTAACCTTAGAGTAGGAAGTAGGATGTAACGCGCAAAATAACTTTACAGGCGCGGCGCGGCGTGAAGTTAGTTAGTACAGAGCGGCGCGGCGGCGGCGTCGTGGCTATTGTTTACTGAGACTAAAGTGTGACGGGATTCACGGGAGATGTATAGGACGGGTGAAGTGACTAACTTCAATCCCGCAGTTACTTTGCACCAATTGTACATAATATGGTAATATAACCTACCTACTATTAACCTTTTTAAAGGTGAAATTGAGCTCGCGAGTTCAATCTCCGCCGACGTGATTCCCGGTGAATTTTATTTAAGTGTACCTGTCGTTTGTTATCGGTTGTCTAGGGCTATATTCTTTTATGAATCTACTTACCGTTCAATTTTGTAAGGTAAAGGCTCTCGCGGACCTTATCATACCACGACATTTTTATAGTGTTAGAACCACGCTGTAGACAATCTTCACAGCATAAATTAGCAGCGGCTTGAACGAGTTATTACCACTGTCTAACAAAAAGCCAACGTGCAGTGGCAGCTTGCTGTTACGTTTCGTGTGGTTGAGTGAAATTATCAGAGGCCCAAATCATCCCCCTCCTTCTGTCGGCAACGGATCCATATTTTTAAAAGAATTATAATTTGAACATCGAAGGACGTACAAAGACTGACTATGCCGTAAAACGAAACGTTATTCGAAAACGTAGACGTAGTGTAGTGTAATTACCATCACAATAGCAGCGTTTTACCTACCAATAAAACGCTTATTAAGATACTAACCTTTATTCGAAACCTAACTAAATTAGGTTAATAATAACATATATAAAAATGGGGAAAAAATATTATTGCAACATTGGTTTACATTACAACATTTGGTTTTAATTAGTTTCTTCAGTTCTATTGTAATTTGATTAATGTCGAGTTGTGGCAAAAAAATTGTTTGTTTTCTTAAATTAGGTAATTAGTTTTTAATTGGCTATTTTGTAATGCAGTGTGGCTTTAGATGTTTGTCGTGTGTTTGTTTGCTTGACACGAGTTTTATTTGCAGGTGCAACTTTATTCACGCAGCACTGTGGCACAGTATGTAACTCCATTGTGTTACAACTAACCAAATAATATTTATATGTTAATTTACTAATTGCTATCAACCAAGGGAATCTGTTATCCATAAACTAGAATATTTGTAGTGTTACAATACGCGCAACATAACTTGGCCAGTCTAAAGTTATTAATTTAGTCACGAGCGGCTCCTAGTTATTGTTTTCAGTGTGCGTAGAGATCCGGTGAAGTGACTAACTTAAACCCGGCTAAGTTATTTCGCTCTTATTGTAAGGTAACACATAGTATTAGCCAAACTAAAACAGAAAATCATTCACTTTGACATATTGCATGATATGAATAACAATACTAAATAAAAACATAATGCATGTTATAATTAAACCACAAAGCAGTTGATGCATTCTTTTGCTTGCCCTTTTTTTCTTCATTATCAAAAACTGTACTTATATAATTAAGTTCTCAACATGGTAGGATTCACGATATTTTTTTTTCAGTTAGCTAAAGACTAGTTTTTCTGCCAAATGATGCAATACTTAATGCGAGATTTTATGTTATTGAATTAATCTATTAGTTCCTCAGATTATACTTTAATAATCTTTCACGCAAATTACTAATGAATCGATTCACATAAATTCGTACCCTAAATGTTCCTTGTGATCGAATACAAAAACGCGATGCGCTAATTTTACAAGATTCTAAATTTGAAAACAACTAATAAAGTATTAGAAACGCCGACGCTGCATCCCGATCGCGTCAAAACCTCCACTTCGATAGATTTAGTGCAAATCGTCAAGTTCATTTGTGTGAATATAAAGTTAATAGACTGTATT
Source organism: Mimas tiliae (assembly GCA_905332985.1). Classification (NCBI taxonomy): domain Eukaryota; kingdom Metazoa; phylum Arthropoda; class Insecta; order Lepidoptera; family Sphingidae; genus Mimas; species Mimas tiliae. The sequence goes on along the minus strand of HG995248.1, from coordinate 17,929,043 downwards.
ATTTTATTATAGTAGGTGTAGATTGTTGCTCTCTGTGCTCTGTGCACTTTGCATCGCAGCAGGCTGCCGGCACTATTTTAACAATTTATTTAATTGCTTCCCAATTGTCCCCAATTGGCACGTGATTATCTACTCAGTTGTTTGTAGCGAATGTAATGACCCCTTTAGCTGATGGGAGGGATCCTGATACATATACGTACCCAACTGGATTAGCGACCGCTGTATACATGTGTATACATAATATATGTATACCCTATGGTAAATATTAAAACTTAACGGCTGGTTGCGTTCCACGGTCAGCCGTCGTATATCCAGTTACCGTTCGGTGGGTGCAGTGTCTTTATGTCCTGCCAGAATAAAAAAAAATATTATCCTGCCATACGTTATTATCAATTGATATTATCCGCGATGGTATTGCGAGATAATATAAATATTTTATATGGGGACGAGTATCCCAATATACCTACTAAATGTACCTACTGAAACAGATATCGCAAGGACCGAAAGATAATAAAGCGCCTATGTAAATAATGATGATATACCTTTACGAAATTATACTTATCTATGTAATAATTTAAGTTTATGCCCATTTTATTCTTTAAATTGCCTATATCCTTGAGTGATAGGTACATCAATTGCCATGACTTATATACATAATTGTTGTGAATTTATTGTCTAATACATTTTTATTGATTCCTGCTCAATAAGCTCTTATCATTATTGATACTGATGAAAGATAATTTTTTTGTTGAAGTATTAAATTATTTGGCTACAATTTACTAAATGGGAAATTAACATGTATCATATAAAATAAGTTTTAACAAAACTTAGAAACAGAAATAAAACACTGAAAAGTCAAAAATAACTATTTCTATAGGTTTCTTTAGAGTCGGTGCAATTTTATATTTGATCGACACCGACTCGACGACGCGACGGTTTCTATCTAGGTTTTGTTAAAACTTAAAACAATTTTTTTTTTTTTACATCTATAGTATGTAAATTCCAATACAATAACCAATCGCGACGAGTGTACTGTTGTCCGTTGAGGAGTTTTGATTTTTTTACTCCGTACTTCGTCATCAGATCCTAACCAAATTGATATGGAAGCACATCGCAAGTAAACTCAATCGAATGTAATTTTTTCCAACAAAATCTATCCACAGTTGGCCGAGAAATCAATGTTCATACATAAAAAAACAACAAAAAAACTTGCCGAATTGAGAACCTCCTCCTTTTTTGGAGTCTGTTTAAAATAGGAGAAAATTTACAAAGTGTCAAATAAATTTATGAATGACGTATTAGTCTCGTATAGATATCTCATGATTGATACAATTTTTATAGATAACTAGCTTTTTCCCGCGGCGTCGCGTCTGGGTTAGACGTAAAACGTTATTTTATGTAGAGCATTCTCACAGAATTTTAAGCATTTAAGTGCAAAAAGGACTGTAAAGCAAGATATCTGGCCTTGTGGTGATCAGGTCCTGTGCTTCAAACATGAGTTTGTCTTAGTAAAATCGCTGGCGACGCCGTAAAATATTTGTATGACAAAATGTAGTTTTTCGTATAAATATCTTACGTCGTTTTTACCGAGACAAACTCTCATGGTTAGCCCGCTGGTGGAAATATATGGGACATGCGATGAAGTAAAATTCGAATATGAATGACGCTTCAAAGCACCGATGTTCAATACAACAGAACAGCAATAAAACTTAATTACTTATCTTACTTTCTGCAGAACTGTCAAACAACGTCATATTTTTTATTTTCATACAAAATATCATCCAAATTTTCACATTTTCAGTGGATTAGTCAAAGAAATCCATCGTACAAACCTTGCTCTAACAATTACAAACAGAAAAAAAATATCAGTCTAATCGATCGAGCCGTTTTACCGTGATGATCTTTCATACATATCGGCTGTTATTTTTACATATAGATTAGAAACTTATATTTTGCCAAATTATTTGTTATCAAGGATCATTATCGCTTCAATCCATTTGAAAAAAAAACATCCATCAGTAAATAATGAATAATAATTATAGACAGAACGCTCTTTAGCGCAGCTCTTGGGTGTCGTTACCTCGTTCGGAATTAATGTTCCGTTTTTTATCTTTTGAGGGACAGGACCTTAAAAGTGACCCTAAAAATATTCCTCCAAGCTTCCGTACTTTCCGCTATTAGGAAATAGAAACCGTAAATATATCGCCACGCGGCATGCGTGGTGTATAGTCTCTTTGTAATATTTCAATGTTATCAGTCAGTTATCATTATTTGCTTTGCTTATAGCGCTGGTGACTGCTCTAGTTTTTTATAAACAAAGATTTCAAGTATTTACGACACTGCCACGGTGTCCATGATCTGTAAAATACTACATTTTCTTTTAATTTGTTTGTGGTGTTCAATCAATCCTCGTATCACTCATTGTGTGCACAAGATTCAAAGTCGAGTGGCGTCGCGCTTCATCTAAAGGCACGTTTTGACGCACCGAGACAGGAGAGCGCGACCCGCGACCTTTTACATACAACGCGGACGTGTCGCTATCGCCAGACACATCAACTGTCTGACTGTCTTGCTGCCTCAGTCACGTGTGCCTCAAAAAGTGCCTTTAGATTTGGCAAACTCCACTTTTTTCTCGCATCTTTGCTGTTTTGTTACCTCTAAGATAGCCGCGGGCCCAGAAATAGCCCAAACTTTATCCTGTCTTTAAAAATAGACGACTTGAATATCTGGTAATGAACACTTTAATTTATTTTACCTATTAAAACATCTAGTATCCCATCACCCATGCCTGGGAAAAGGCTTTTGATCTCCTACTATACTGAACATAATGCCTAGAAATAGTCCGCCTTGTCCACCATTGTTTTTATAAATGCTGCCTTGCGCTTTCTATGGCAGTCACTCATTGGTCCACACATCAATTTCCACAGCCTTGATATTAAGTGCAGAGATTGAACAATCTCAAACCTTATTAGCTAAACTTGAAAAAATAACTGCGACCGTAACTTAAATATACCCCTATATTTTCTATACTCCAATATGGCGGTAAAGCATGGGCGTTAAGGCAAACCATAAGTAAAAATTTGGAGCATTCGAGATGTGGGTGTATAGACACATGCTCAAAATATTTTGGTTAGACCGTGTCAGGAACATTACAGTACTGGAGAGGATGAGAAAGTTGACAGTTATACTTAAAACAATACAAATAAGGAAATTGGAATACTTTAGTCACACAAGGAGAAACAACAAATATGAACTCTATAACTAATCATTCAAGGAAAAATAAAGGGCAGGAGGATATTATGACTAAAAAATGCACGCCAGTGGTCCATCCAGAGCAGATGACCATTGTTCCGCGCAGCAGCTTCCAAAAATATGATCGCCGACCTCCGAAACGGATGCCACTCAAAGAAAAAAAACAACAATGGGGGTCATGTGGTACCTATGCCTCATATAGATATATGCCGTAATATTGTGCTTTTTAAAATGTGCTTTATATAATACAAAACCCTGTGTTGGTTGTATTTACACATATTTCAGAATATAATTTTCCGCTACTTTACCAACACATTCGGCATCAGACACCAGTCATAATTGTGTTTACGTAGGTGTAGTGCATCGTGCAATATACGTTCGTGACACTGTCGTCGAGTCCTTTTGAATTTCAAGAGGTAAAATATATATATCCTCAGTTTTAAATATCTCTCCATGTTTGTTTGATCCTGACAAGGCAGAGTTCACCTGATGGTAAGTAATATATGTCAACCAACTAAAGGCGTTGCATCTCTCAACGGTCACTCATCCAGATCATGCAGGCCTGCCTCCTCCAAAAGGAGTAATCTATGTGACAAAAAGATTAGTACAAATTTGCGACATTCGAGCCTTTCTGAACATAATTATTTGTAATTTATCTCAAGTGAAGCTTGTGAAAACTTTTACTGTCATCGCTGCCTGCTGCTGCAATACTCTAATATGAACTTGTTTGTGGATTAGCGGTTACATAAATCTTCATCTTTTCATTAACTAGTCTTTGAGAAGCGTCGTATGATCTAAACAATTAAAATCAAATCGATGCATTTGTTTAGGAACTATCAATCAAAGTTACAACGGAATCAAACTTACACCACACTTTTTTGGTTCCATGGTTAATAATTATGCTATAATTGTGATAAAATTGTAAGGGAATCTATTAATTATAGCGTTGTGTTTGTATATCTAATGGCATACATTGAAATGGCATGGTAAAGAGAAAATTACAAGGTTGTAATGTGTAGTGTTTTGAGAATACAATGTTATAGCACCGGCGATAACCTCACGCTCGCGTGGAGCTCGGGTAATTACTTATTAAGTAATCATTGCCAATTATTAACAACATCTCCACGCTGTTCTCATGGCTTACACTGAGAAAACGCGAGGTCTTCTGTTTAAATTCCAGGTCGGGCAATCACAATTTCTGTTTGAGTTATCGATTTGAATAATCACACATGCGTTTCCGGAGATGGGAATTTATGCCCGGAATGACGATAGGCTCGCCCCCCATCACATCATGGGACAGAAAAAAGCTTCACACGTAACGTCACTATTTTATACGAGTACGTAAAAGATTCTAAACATGAAAATGTTATCAAAAGTGTCACCCTACGTATGATAAATAAAAATGACTGTGGAAGTGAGAAAATAGCTGATCTAGGAGACGACAATACGTAGGTATCAAAATAAATAAGATACAAAGATGTCAAGATGCTGCACTGTTTTAAAAACAGTCTGCCATTGTTGTGCTTGAAGCCAGCAATAGTCGACGCCTCACGCCGCGCCTGTACTTATCAACTGCCACGAAATGTACGTAATATACAAATTAATATTATCAACATTATTATTAAAATGTTACGGAATTATGTTAATTTAAAGTGGAATTTAATTATCCAGTACTATATTATACTTCACGATTGGTGTTTTCCAAAGAATGGTCTCATACGCATCTAGCCTAGGACCTCGGGGTAATATTAGATAGTTTTTATGGTATAGGCCGGCAAACGAGCAAGAGGAGGTCACCTGATTGTAAGTGATCTCCACCGCCCATGTACGCCCACAATACCAAAAGAATCATGGGTGCGTTGCCGACCTTAAAGGAAAGTGATTGGGAAGGGGAGGGGGTTTGAGCCTCCGGATATCTCACTCACCGTATGAAACGCAGCAGCGAGCCGCTACTTTACGCCAGTTTTCTGTGAGACAGTGGTAATGACCCGGACAAACCGGCCCATACATGCTGTAGACAATCCGATCTCCCGTATGCGAGAGTCCGTCTGGATAGTTACCGTTTTGTGTATTAGTGTTGCCAAGTGTGAGTGTGATCCGATTTTAAGGACATTCAAACTAGTGAAATAACTTGGCATTATGAAATTTAACATCTTATATCTGAGGTAACGAACGCGTTATAGTGCTATGCTGTACTCGTGATCCTTTCTCAGTAATGTTCCTATTGATCATACGCAGGCTTTACCGTCTGATGATTGAACTGGCTGTGGCGTCATTCAGGCCAATAAAATCTTACATTGCCTGCTAGTGCCGTTGAATAATACTCATCAATTTCTATGTATGGTTTGCGTCAAAATCTATTTAAAATAATGTTTTCCTTGTATGTGACTTTAATTTCAATGATAAACAAATAACATGGTTATTCTATACCTACTAACTTTATAACTGAAGTATTCTGCCACGTCGTGGACACCAAGGCTGCCGTGGATATACTCATCACGTATACGATCTAGTTGTGTAACGTGCACATCTATTGCAGCATCTTCATTTCCGCGACGTACTCGTAGATCCCTCTAACATGACGCCTAAGTGCAGGCCACGTATCACACCCATACAGGAATGAGTACCGGCTGCATAATAGTCTTGTATATGAGAGTCAAAAGCCCAAGCGGAGCTATAATGAGCTTGGACGTCGAGGTCGATGTCATCGGACTCGTGAAGTACAGAGTGCAGACCCTACGTATTTAAACAGGTTGTCAATGTTGTATAGGTCAATATTAGTACTTAAATGATAAAGTAATTATTAATAGAATAAATAAACATTATATTAGACAGCTACATTAATCGTTATTTTTTAGGACAGCCTCCGTGGCCCAGCGGGCGAGTAGCCGGTTGTAAAACGAGAAGCCGTGGGTTCGATCCCCGATTTTTGTGTGATTCACAGATATTTTATGATGCAGTCGTCTAATGGCCGTTCCCAATATTAATCTTCAATTTCACGATAGATAGCTATCGTCAAACATCCGTATTGTTCTATCTACTGCTTGGAATCGTCCCTATTTTTTAGATATGCACGTCGGATACTATGATAGCAATAGATAGGCAGTCTATCTGGGCCCTCTTGTGTGTTATGTTCATACAAGCTGAAAAAGAGGAACTATTGTTTAATTTATGATAGAAAATATGAAGATATGATTTAGGTTAGAAATAAAAGTTTTAATTTAACATTTATCTATAATTCTTATTTTTTACCACTGTAAATGAAATAATAATAACGAGAAATACTTATTATGTTGCAAAACACAATGTAATAACGAAACGTTTTACTGTCAATACATTACGGCTCTGAATACAAGTCCTTTGAACAAAAATCCCAAGCGAATTTACTGAAGTGGGGAATTATTTTGTTCGCATTAACAAATATTTATATGTCTCTTGCACTTAATTTAATTATTAAAACGGTGCATTATTTTTATTTATGGGAATTTTAGATTTTTTTAGATTTTTACATAATTTATTTAGTTTTTTGTATTGCAGTGCAAGTGCCATGTAAGCCTTGTATACTCATGGCTATTTCCTCAAAATGCGTTATTTATTTCGTTTTTTTACAGCCGAGGATATCTGTTTATCGGTAAAAATCTACCGATAAAGAAAAAACTAAATAACTTTATCGACAGATAGCACATAAAAAATATTGGGACGCTTGAACTGTCATTTTCATAGTGTTGTATATCTGTAGTCAGCTATCAGTCCTCTCATCGGTAGACAGCAATGAAGAATAGGATTACCTATCATTAGTAAGTTTATTGGGACGGTAAAACGGAAAATAGATAAAATTTTCTATCGCCGGTATAGCAAAACTAGAGACAGACAGAATATAGGGAACGGCCATAATTGAATGACATAACATATAGTTGATACAAATGTTATCGGTGCCTTGCATCTTACATTGATCAATAATAATTAAATTATGGCAAATCATTGCCTGTGGCTGTGCCTACCCAGATAAATTACATAGACCTCTGTTCATTTATGTTTTAGTTATTTTTGTAACAATCATTTGGTTGTTGGACATATTTTACTAACAGCATGTAGGCACATAACAAATATTATTCAGTAGCTATTTATTTCCATTGATTAGATTGTGGTTAGATGATAGTAGCTACAAACTTGTTAATTTATTGAATGGACATAATAATATTGCCTTCTGCGAATCATTCATGTTGCGGAAGGAGGCGAGGTGGCAGAGCGCGAGCGGGAAATCAGATCCCAGCTCGCCATCCGCCGCTGAAGGGTCACGCGCAGGAGGATGCAGGCGCAACTGCTACCCCCTGACAGAGGCGTGGGCGGCGGACACATAGAAGTCCGTCGCCCGACAGTTGAAGCCTCGAGGTGACCTCTTCTGAGCGGAGCAAAGTGGTGGGTGGGTGGATAACTTGTTTAAAAATTGTTTCCTTGTCCATTCTGCCTCAGTGGCGCAGAACAAGTTGTAATGCGTACGCGGTACGACTGCTGTGCTGAGGTCTCAGGTACGATCCCACATCATGGGACGGAAATAATCACGGCGAAATGTGCGTAGGTAATGGTTACACCTCTGCAAACTCCTTCGGGTATTACGTGAGTGCGTATGTAGGTATGTATGCCATTCTGTTTTCTCTTGTAATCCACAGGTTTCCGGTTACTTCACCGCTCTCGCAGGGCGCCCATTTATCTGGAATGGTATCAAATCGATGTCACAATAAAGTCATGTATTTACTAGGCAATCCAGTGCAATATTTTGGTTAAAATGTAGCCGAGCATGTTGAGCAACGATTACTTTTGTTTAGGAACGTTATCTGTTCATAAAAGCACAAATAACGCGCGTCTTGTTCCACATGAAAAAAGCGTTGCTAAACAGACAAATAAATAAATACACCCAACAGTCACACACATAGTTTTGCGGTCCCACAACACCCAGACCCGAAACAATTTATTGTGGATCACACAAACATTTGTCTCAGTGCGGCAATCGAACCCACGGCCTCTCGCTTCGCACCCGGCTACTCGCCCGCTGCGCCACGGAGGCTGTCCGAGATTACCGATATATGTTGTGCAGAATGGTCTAAGGTTGAGCATCTACAACTTAACTGTTTAAAGTGAATCTATTATTCCTTTGTAATAAAAAATATTTGTAAAACCTTCAGTAAAGATACAGTAGTGTGCATGAAGTGACTCGCACCGCCGCGCCGCGCCGCGCCGCTGTCTGCGTGTGAGTTACTACTAATGTACTTGTACCAATAACATTTACTTACGTGGCCGCGTTTGTAGCGTCAAGTGGTTTCTGCTGTGGAAATACAGGTACAAAACAAGACACATTTAATTATGTAAATAATATTAAAAGTTTCATATTAAATTACTTCGCGCGTGCCTTCTCGTTCTCGACGATTAAGACGGTTTCGACCTTCCCACCACGCCGCGCTGGCCCAATTGCTGGCCGTGGATTGAAAGATTTCACATGCCTGCAAAATTCTTGTGAAGTACTCCTAGTTATGCATTGATTCATGATGTTTTCACACTTTACCGTTGAAGCGAGCGATAACTAACAATGGATACATACGTCACATCGAAAAGTCAGAGGTGTGTGAAAACAAGAAGAGCACAATAATATTGTTTACAAAATATGGTACAGTTATTTGCTGTAAACTGAGAAATCGTGTCAAATGTGTCATCGATCATTAAAGATTACGATTTGACTGATGACGCTAAAGACGTGAAGACAACGGAACAGACGGTTAATTTTTCCACTTTCACTATGAATGGATCGTCTGAGAACAAAGTGGAATAATCAGTGTAATTAAATGTAAGGAAAGTGATTATCGAATTAACCTTTTCTGAAGTGAACCTTGTCTGTACTTGTCGCGTCCCATATATACCTTACTTACCTCACTCACTACCTAACCCTGTTTAAAGAAAGTGAGAATTTAGTAAATGTTTAGTAAAAATAAAAACTAATTCAATTAATTAAAATCAGCCAACAATGCAGAAGTCAATTTAAAAGTGAAATTAACGAATCTACATCTGTTCGTAAAATGTGGTTCAATGAAACAACTGTCTCTTTCTTAAATTCGTCTGCAATCATGATCTTAGTTATCATATTTTTGCCTGTGTTGGAGTGTACGTGTGCCACCAAAATCTGAGGCTCAAAGCCAACCTCACCTGCACATGGTACACTGCTGATTAACGGACGAGGAACTGAAAATGGAAATGGGGAATCTTTGTTCCCGTTGTGGGTTGTGGTGGGGTCGGATGGCGGGTTGCCCCATATAATACCAAATACCGTCAAATCTATGGGATAAGAAGGCGAATGCATTAAACCGGGATAACGCCAAATGGGAAGAAAGAAAGTCCAGGACTGAAAGGAAAGAAATGAAGATTGAGTATGAGAGATATGGGCCTCCGGAAATCTTACGAAAATCCAATGCCACAGCCAGTTGACACTTCTCGTCGTTTCTCAGTGAGCTCATTCATGTTGTAGAGACAGTTGTCTATATTTAGCTTGGCTCTACCACTTACAAACCTTTACAATTTTATTTGTTCCAAAGTCGTTAAAATGTAATAAATTAAAACACTGTATCCGAGCATTAACAATGATCCTCATTATCTAATGGGACGATCGCGATGGTAGAATATCTGAATAATTGACACTTCCATATCACATGTATCGGTTATTCACATTGTATATCTTCGCTCAGAACTCATATAGATATCGATTAACTAACGATTACGTTTATTGCATTTAGTTTGAAGACACGGTGTTGTTCGTGTTGGACGTGCATACACTCTCGAAATAATCTCGAAGCATCTTGAGCTATCGATCTATCAGTGATTACTTTTAATATAATGTTTTTGTATCTAGTGAGTTCCAATTATTGCAAATAGTGTAATTGCAGTTTGTATGTGACTGTAGGTATGATATCCAAATAAAGTATGTTTTGTGTTGTGGTTGAGATCTTCGAATTACTGACCTATGTCAATATTATCACTTTAGATACGTTATCAATTAAATGCAGATTTGATGACTCGTATTTGATGTTGTTTAAAATGTTTGTGGTTGAAATTAATGCAATATTGTTATACTAATTGTCTTAAATTTATTTGGGGTGAAAAAAATATAGAAAATGTTTAAAGAGTAGAAACTAGAATGTGACGGATAAATATGGTTGGTTTTGTGTAAGTACAGTAAACGCTTACTGACGCTTGCTCTTATAATAATATACTAACTTTAACTAACTTTATATATCTTATTACTACTTACCATATATATCTTATTTAAATCTATCCATTCAATAGCCATTCATATAAATTGAATACTGATATGAGTGCGTATTATATGAGAAACTAATAAATATGGGAACCATATCATCGAACAATTCATTGAGTCAAATCGTTTCTCTGTTGCAGGTTAAACGAAGACAAAGAAGTGGCGCCGTGCCTGGCCAAGGAGGAGGGCATTAACATCAGGATGTGGGGCGCACAGAGGAACGTCCTGCTGGACGTGCTCATGATGTGTTGGGGCATGGGCACATGGCTCGGCGTCAACGGGATATACGTACAGCTGCCGCTGCTGGTGGAGCGGTTACCAGAGGGCTGGGCGCTGCCTTCTTCCATGGTGTTAGCCGTGCAGCTCGCTAACGTGGGGCTGCTCATGTACGGCCTCCTGCGGCGGCTGTGGCCCAAGTCTTCAGATTCTTGTTACATATATGGACTGTTGACGATAGGCACACTCGCCTTAGTACTTAACGCGTTCTTGTACGAACAAACTTCTGTGATAGGCGCTTCCGAGCGCTCCGTTTCCTTTTTGACGCTGACATTTTTCGCAGCGCTGGTGGGATGTACCAGCTCAGTACTGTTCTATCCATACTTAAGACATTTCCGTGACGTGTATCTAGCTACCTACTTTGTGGGTGAGGGTCTCAGCGGATTCATACCTAGTATATTAGCATTGATACAGGGTGTCGGAGGCGAGCCCGAGTGCTTGCCTTCCGCAGACAACTCTACACTAGTTCCTCACTATCCGCCTGCGCGGTTTGACTCTATGGTGTTCCTATTGATGCTGGGCGCGCTGTCGGCCGCGAGTCTGTTTAGCTTCTTCACCATCAACAACTTCAGAGGGTTCCATTCGGAGAAGGTGACGTTAGCGGCAGCAGACAAGGACGAGGAGGCGACGACGGAGCTGCCGGATCTGCTGGCGCCGCGGTGGGTGGTGGTGTTGTCGCTGATGGCGGTGCTGAACGCGCTACACAACGGCGTGCTGCCCTCCATCCAGTCGTACTCTTGCATGCCGTACGGCACGCAGTCGTACCACCTGGCTGTGACGCTGAGCGCCATGGCAAACCCGGCGGCGTGCCTGGCGGGTGTGTGGCTTCGCCCGATCCCTGTCAAGACGCTGACAGTCATGCTGAGCGTGACCACAGTTCCATTGGTGTATATCTTGGCGACGGCGTTGCTCAGCCCCATGCCGCCTCTTCACGGTCACACCCTCGGCGAAGCTTTAGTTGTAAGTCCAATCTTAATAAAACACTTAGTTTTCGACTGAAAAATTTATAAGTTAATAAAAACTCATTCAAAATCATTAGTCCTAGGTTTGATCAAGATGTCGGGAAAACAGAAATGTGGTTTTCGTTTATAAAAACGCACTTCAATTGTCAAATACATTAATTCTAGTACCCGATAGAGCGATAAGTTATTTTTAGAGATTACAGGAATATTTGTAACGTAGATCCAGGATTTATTCTTATCTGAGATTACTGTAGGTTTTTATCCTGGCATGACTGACTACACTGTTCGGTGCTCCTAATGACGAGTACTGTCACAGTATAGTCCCAACATAATGGCGATCAACAAGAGAGGTGTCATCTCTCGCCCATCGCTAGAATTATGCCATGGATATCCAAATTATATGTTCCGTTTCCCATATTTTGGAGACACTACCACATATAAGTAAGAGAGTTACACTGAAGACTATTTTGTCTACAGCATAAATGGGCCAGGCTTGATCGGGTTATTATCACACAAAGATGACATGAAGCGGCAGTTTGCTGTACCGTTTCTCAATGAGTGTGATTCCCTCCGCTTTCCAATCCTTTGCTTAAAGGTTGGCAACGCATCTTTTATTGTGTTTAGGTGGAGATCAGTCACCATCTGGTGACCCACTCGCTCGTATATAATGCAAGGAGTACAATAAGGAGTTTATTACATTGCAGGTGATATCGTGGGTGTTCTGCAGCGGTACGGTATCGTATGCTCGCATGTGGGTATACGCGTGGGCTCGTCAGGGAGGCGCGCTAGGCATGCGAGCTTGCGGCGCGGTCACACAGCTCGGCTCGGCCGCTGGATCAGCTCTGCTATTCTTCCTCGTCAACTACACGAAACTCTTCACACAACCAGACGCCTGCACGTAGCCTAATACTAAGAGTTCGCAGAAACTGTTCCGGTTGTTGTTTCTTTAAAAGTTTGTTATATTAAAATTTAACAGGGGAAATATTTATTTATATTGTTTAACTATCATGTTATTTACATTAATGAAATCATCGAAATCGGAGGTGTTTCTGTGGACTACACCACGTAGATATTAATTATACTGACTGACGTTGAATTTATAAATTGTTTTATTTACCCTTTTTTGTTCTCCCGCCATCCACCGCCCATGATTTATATACTTAACAAACAATTCGAGCAGTGATAGCTCAGCAGGGAGTGGTATGGACTTTTGAAACGAAAGTCGCAGGTTCGAAACCAGCCCCAAGTCCATACACCTCTGACTTTTCTAAGTTATGTGTGTATTATTATATATATATATAATTATTAATTATCACTTGTTTTAACGGTGAAGGAAACATCGTGAGGAAAACTGCATATCTGAGAAGTTCTTCATAAGAATTTCGAAGGTATGTGAAGTCTACCAACCTGCATTAGGCCAGCGTTGTGAACTAAGGCCTAACCCCTCTCATTCAGTAGAGGAGGCCCGTGCCCAGCAGTGGGACGTATATATTACAGGGCTAGTATTACTATTATAAAGAATTCATGTGTGCCTTACTGCACTCAATAGAAAGGAAAGCTTGTGAAACGGCAGGTCTTGGCTCTCTTGGGGTTCTTGAGAATCTTTCCTTTTTTAAACGACTTTAAAACGTGGAGATCTTAATTTGATGGGTAACTTGTTTTTGCTTTTTTATTTTTCCCATTTTATATAACTGAATGACGAGACGAGCACATAGCTTGCGACATTGTAAACGCCACGCCTGCCGACAAGCAACAGCAATACTACTTTGAAGAACAAATTCTTATCGGATTATTTCTGGGGTTGAAATTGTGTCCGATATGGCGATAGCTACACATCGTAACCCGGCCAAAGGAATTGCCGAACTATCGACATGATAGTACGGACGTGCATTTTCGGACCTAAACAGGAGAGTAAGAAAGGCCTAGTTCAATTCAGTTTATCAAATCATTTAAAATAGTGATATCTTATGCTTACGCGAATTACGCGAATATTACACAGTAATAATAACTTAATAACTATTACTCTATGGCCTTACTTATAAAAGTTATAGCATTCATTCTCTGTCAACATAATTTTTTTAATAGGTACCAATAATTGCGTAGTACTTAGGTGTAAATTTTTGTTTGATTACCTACTGTTTTCAAAGATAACTTAAATGTATAAGATTAGACGGGCTGAGAAAAGTTTATAAGTATCTACCTATAAGTTGTAAAGTAGTAGTGGTTCTGAAAAAAAATGTATTATAACAAGCGAAACAGTGAATAAAGACGAACCATTGACAACAGCAGACGGGTTCTCCAGTCCGAGACAGCATTAGGTATACCTATCGACACTACAGAGACAGGACTACAACCAACTGTTTTGAAATAAACTGACGTTATGGTATTAGTTTAATTACAACAATGCCACAAGTCAACATTTGCGATTTGTAATTTTTTAGACAGTCTCCATGGCGCAGCGGGCTAGTCGCCGGCTGCGAAGCGAGAGGCCGTGGGTTCGATTTCCGCACCGAGAAAAATGTTTGTTACGGGTCTGGGTGTAGTGGGACCGCAAGGCCTTCGTAGTTCCTGATACCCACGACACAGGTTTACCTAGTGTGGGGCAGGACTATGTGTGTGACTGTTGGATGTATTTATTTATTTATTTTACCCCTGACATTAAATGGGTGTTATAAGTTTGACCCCTTTGTAGCACCTAAACGAATGGATCGATTTGAATGCGGTGTTTTTGTTTGAAAGGTAGGTAATTTAATCGAGATGGTTCTTAGCTATAAAAAATAAATACTTAGGTATACCAACATATTCACACACATAGTCCTTTTTTCGCGAGGAAAGCGATTTATTACTACCAACTCGGTTATGCTGGACTAGCCGCTCTTACGACCCTGCACCCCACCGCCCAGAAGCTTGCGATCAAACGGCCGCTGGGCAGAGTCCCTAACCACAATTCCCTACCCGGCACTACCAGTTAAAACCCCGCAGTGACCTTCTTCTGCTCATAAGTTTAAAAGCTTCGGCCGACTGCCTCGGTGGCGCAGTTGTAATGCGTTCGCGTTACGATTGAGGCCGACGCTGAGGTCTCGGGTTCGATCCCCGGGTCGGGTAAAGTGATATTGGGTTTTTCTATTAAGAAATGCTCAGTATCAGCCAGGAGTCTGGAATTTGTGCCCGGTATGGCGATAGGCTCGCCCCCTATCACATAAGGGACGGAGATATGCTTGGTGAAATGTGGGTGTACTGGTTACACCTCTGCCTACCCTTTCGGGGATTACAGGCGTGAGTGCGTATGTATGTATGTATGTAAGTTTAAAAGTTAGGTACTTACAAATGTTTTTCTGATTGACGTTAGGACTCCGAGGCGAGACTAGCGAGTATCTGTATACACATATTATTATATACTAATCATTGTAATCTAAGATACGTTATCTTGTGTGCCCAATTTTAACCCAATCCGTTCAGCCGTTGAGGTGAATTGATTCAAACATAGAAATTCACGAACTCACAAAAATCCAAACTTTCACGTCACGTTTATGATGATACTTATTAGATGACCTTGGAAATTCGTTTTGTATAAACAAAGAGTATAAAATTGAACTACCTACTTATTTCTGATCATAAAAATGAGATTAGGAATAGTTATTTACGGCGCTTTAGTCAGCGTTCGCGACCGAGACAGGGAGACCACGGCGCGTGATGCGAGTCAGATGATAGCGACACGTCCGCTTTGATTGGTTTCGGTCGACTCTCCATGTAAGGCTATGTCGTTATCCACTATCATATAAAAATGATCCTATTTCTATAGCTCATAGATATAAGAGAAATGTATGCCAGTGTAATAGCATCATAAACATCATATTGTCTATGATCATATTATTTCTATGGTCCTATTTCACAGCATGCTGTGACATGTGTAATAAAACTCTGATGTCTAAAATTATTATTACTATTATAATAACTTGTTACACTGTTCTGAAAACAACATAAATGATAGTTCTGAGTCTGTAACAAGGCAAGTTTATCATTATTAGAACAGTCTTAATTTCCCTATTTTGTTGGAAAATTTTCCTTTACTTGCAACATTATTTATACGCTTGTGTGTGTCGGTAAAAGTAATTACGCGCCGCCTAAGCACACTTTAAATTATTTCCTGCTTCGAATATGTATGAGATTTTTAATGCAACTATCACTCTATGTGTTATTACTCTATGGGCTTAACATTGTATGAGATTTCAAGATTTGAGGGCGGACTGTATCTAGTCCGCTACTGTATCTAATTAAGAATAATAGGTAATACAAAAGAAGGTAACAGTTCTCAAAAAACTCAATATTTTTTCGATGCTTTTCAAGAATAATATTTCAATCGATTTCGTTGTTGTTTCAACACTTGCGCTGCTTGTGAAAATAGTCTCTCGGATGGAACAGATGTATATATCTGCAGCCATCTTTGATCGCTCGTTAAAAGCTTATAAAGCGTTTTTAAAAACTTTTTAAGTTGGAGGTGCTGGATCCACGACTACAATTAAATGCACAATAATTAATATTATCAATATGAAATTGGTAATTCAATAGATTTATAATGTCTGAACAACGAGACAATCCTAAGTGTAGTTCAAAAGCGTGCCCCTTCGGTTTTAAATTTATCTAGACACGCGGTAGCGTGTCAAGCCAAGTGCAAGCTAAAAGAATGGCGAGCAGTACCGTGTTTAATATTACACGAACCATTTGGAGCCACTTTTGACCTCCTCATAACTCTAAAACTAACACATAAACATGTAAAATTTTGCTCATATAATGAGACTTGCGAGATACATATGTGCTCCAAATTTCATAAACACACCTCAAACAGTTAATTAGGTATTAACGTCCGAAAATCGTCATTTTTATCACTGACTAACCTATAGACCAAAACTCTAACCCAGTTCCAGATGACCTAGAAAGTTCAAATTTGGCATCTAGATAGGTAGTTTTCATATACGAATTATATTATAGCCTTCGCAAGTTCTAAAGCCGTAAGTTCTTAATTTATTCTTCCGAAAATTTGGCTTGCTAGTAGAAACTAGCCATCGAACATAGGGCTCTTCCATGACTGTTTTAGTAGGTACTTAATAATAATTCGTATATTCGAACTAGTCAAGTCAGACCTTAGGCTTTAATATATTATCCCAATTTATACGAAGAAATTATATTTTATGTTGTAATAAAATATTTTATGTTGTTATAAATAAATATCAGGGCTGAATTGAACTTGGCATCCATTTAGATCTCACTTCTTTTGTCGTTGAAGTCAACAAACAAGACATATATCATAATATTGAACTTGGCTCTTATTTCACATTTATGTTTTTGATGGGATATCATTATCGCCGATATCGCAGTTTACTGTACTTGGAACACGAATTTTGGATTATATTTATTATCGACATTTAGATAACGACACTCATACGCATTAGGTATATAATATCAGCTATCAACATTTTAATGAGCTTTCGGAACTTAGGTATATTGGTTATAATCTGTTAATTTCTTGGTTGTTTGTGAGTGTTTCTCTTCCGTGAGAGTCGTGTGTCATAGGATATACTTCTATCAATTCTTTATGGGTATTGTATCTTGGATTGTCGAATAATGTTGTGTAATAAAATATAATGTAATTTCATCTGATGATAAATTGATGTTATACTTTTAGCAGTAATTTCCCTTCTGTTGTAATATATGTTATATCATAAATTGTGAATTTCAGATTTATCTATAAAACGATTCACTTCGTTTAAATTCCTGATACTGCTAATTTTTGAGGATATAATACAGACCTCCATTAAACATAGTTTGTTCTCTTCTCAATTGTAAATTAAACGTAAGAAGGTACTTGTGGACATCAACTTCAGGATGTGGGGTGGGCGGCGTCAGATCTTGCTTGACACGTTCTTGATGTTCTGGGGTATGGGCACATGGCTAGGCGTTAACGGCATCTTCGTTCAGCTGCCATTACTCGTGGAAAAGCTGCCTGAAGGCTGGGCGCTGCCCTCTTCCATGGTCGTCGCCGTACAGTTCGGTAACTTGGGCCCAATTACATATGGCCTGCTACGGAAGTTTTGGCCGAACTCCTCCGATAAATACTACATTTTTGGACTCCTGACAACTGGCATGCTAGCGCTAATAATGAATGCATTCCTATATGATCAGACTGTCATGATAGGCGGCACCGAGCGCTCGTTCGCTTTCTTGGCGCTCACCTTCTTTGCAGCGTTGGTTGGATGTACCAGCTCAGTTCTGTTCTACCCGTATATGAGAAACTTCCGCGATGTATATCTGGCTACTTACTTGGTAGGCGAAGGTCTAAGTGGCTTCATACCCAGTATATTTGCGTTAATACAAGGCGCCAGTGGCGAGCCTATATGCCTGCCTTCCGCCGACAATTCTACGCTTGTTCCTCACTTTCCACCTGCTCGCTTTAGCCCTACGATTTTCTTGTTGTTGCTGGGCGTGCTAGCTGCAATAAGTTTGGTCAGTTTCTTTCCTTTAAATTTCTTCAAGAGATTTGAGTCGGAGAAGGTTTCATTAATAGAAGTTCCTAAAGAAAAGGAGGAGGTGAAAGTGTCATTCTTGACGTCGCGGTGGATATCAGTTCTGCTATTCATGGTGGTATTAAATGCCTTCAACAACGGCGTACTGCCTTCTATACAGTCTTACTCGTGCTTGCCGTATGGGACGCGTGCGTACCACTTGTCAGTAACATTGGGTAATATGGCAAACCCTGCTGCATGTTTGGCAGGCGTGTGGCTGCGCCCAGTACCTGCCAAGGTGCTGGCTGCCATGCTAAGCGTAATCTTGGTGCCTCTAGGGTACCTCTTGGCCACGGCACTACTTAGCCCCGTGCCTCCGTTGCAGCACGATGTCATCGGCGAGGTCTTGATTGTAAGTATACCTGAATTCATATTAAATAGGAAGTAAGTAAGAGCCACGCTGTAGACAGTTTTGTCTACAGCATTAAATGGACCGGCTTGACCGGATTGTTACGCCTGAATCACAAATAATCGACGTGAAATAGTAGTAGCTCGCTGTTGCGTTTCGTGCAATGAGTGAGGTATCCGGAGGCCCAAATCCCCTTCCGAATCCCTTAATCACCACTTTCCTGTAAGGTCGTCAATGCGTCCATAATTCTTCAGGTGTTGTGAATGTTTATCATCAACTTGCTCGTTCACCGTCCTTTGCTATAAAATACACTAAAGTTGTTTGACAGTCAGTTTAAAACAATGCACCCGACTAATCTGAGTTCTTCAAGTCAAGCACTTTCATTTATGTACTTACTTTTTTTATTAACGTAAATGATGCGACGAAATACTTATCAAAGAACTACACAAAAGTTTATGACCCAGCGAGTAGGTCACCTGATGGTAAGTGATCTCCACCGCCTCACAAAAGCAGAAGAATTATGAGTGCGTCGCCGTTCTTGAAGAAAAGGAATGAGGATTGAGAAAGGAAGGAAGGATTTGGGCCTCCGGATAACTTTCACTCAGCGTATGAAACGCAGCAGTAAGTTGTCATTAATTCATGTCGGTTTTCTATGAGATAGTGGTAATAAATAACCTGGAGGCCAATTCTCGTAATTTTAAACGTTCAAAATATCATTCCGATCTAGTCTCAGCGTCAAGAAAGTTGCAAATGGCATTGATGGCAAAATTACGAGAATTGGCCTCCTGATCGATTGGCGAGCCATCCCATTAATGTTGTAGAGAATATTCGCAGCGTGTGCTAACCACTTTTTTAACAGTAAGGACGGCAATTGAGCAACTGGGACAATCACCACAGCCCCCATGGGGTTCTGGGTATCCATATACCCACAATGTCAGAGAAATGATTAGGCAAGGAATGTAATGAAGAGTTCGTGTGAGCAAATTACTTTGAGCACTCTAGTATCAGTTGTACCCCAGGAAAAATAACAAAGTAATCTATGTTTTTTGTTTGGCAGTGACACCTATCACCCTAGTCTAAGTGTTCCATTAATGCTGACATGCTGGCAAAAGTAGTACAACGTACTTACTTATGAGTAAATGTGGATGGTCGTTGCAGGTGGTTTGCTGGGTGGTTGTCTACGCAGTGGTATCGTACTCTCGCATGTGGGTGTACGGCTGGGCGCGGCAGGGCGGCGCGCGTGGCATGCGTGTTTGCGGCGCGGTTACACAGCTCGGCTCGGCGACCGGTTCAGCTGTACTGTTCCTTCTCGTCAACTTTACAAACCTTTTCACGCAGCCAGACAGATGCCCTGTCTTAGAGACTTGAATATACACGTTTATTTATATACAGTATAGTTTTATTTGTCTTCGTGTTTACCATTATATGCATAGGTACATAAAATACAATATTTATGCACGAAATAACTAGCCCGGTCTGAAGTTAGCCACGATTGACGTCGCAGCTACTAAATAAGCCTAACTAAGCCTCCTGTCAAAGGCACAGAGGGCAGTGAAGTGAATAATTTTAGTCCGACCGAGTTCTTGTACGCGTATTGGATTGTAGTTTTTACGACCGGCCGCTTGCATGACGTCAACACTCTGGGGAGGACTTGCCTAAACTTGTCGTGCTCCACATCCAATTTGTGTGCAGTAGGTAAGTGTAAATGTAATTTCAGATTAGAAAATCTCTACTTCACGCTACCACGCCCTGTATACATACATAACAACCATGGATAATTGTGTTAGCAATTTAGCTTCGTAAATAAATCTGGATTAAAATGACCAAAGAAGTAGGTACGAGTACTTTAAAATAATAAAGGGTGATTATTCCAGCTTAGATATTTGTACAGCGCGCGGCGCGGCGGTCATTGCTAGTACCGTGCAGTGCATTATGTGCAATTATGTGACCACTCCGCAAACAATAGACCCTATTACTAATACCATCAATGCATTTGTTAAGGGCGTATTTTTTTTATAATATCTTCAGCTCTGTATTATATTGCCCTAGTACTAAGCACGTGCCTCGTCTATTAATAAAAGCTGTTAAGACCTTAGTCCACTACGCTGGCTGATGGCTCAATGTGGGTTGGTAGAATTCACATATCTTCGTTATATTTTTTTTATAGTAGAAACCGGCAAACGAGCAAGGTCACCTGGTGGTCAGTGAGCTTCATCGCCCATGAACATCCACAATACCAGAGGAGTCATTGATGCGTTGCTGACCTTAAAGAAATGGGATAATTAAGGAAGGGAAGGGGGATTTGGTTTACCCCCCCTCCTAGATCCGGGCCTGATAGGATTAATAGCACAAGTCTATTCGTAAAAAAGAAAGTCTGAAATCAACAAATGAAGATTTTGATATATTCACGACAAAAATCTTAATGTTCGTATTTGAAAAACGATGTAAAACATAATTGTTTTTTTTTCATATCAGCTGATTGGTATACTCGTGTGGGACTAGCCCTTAATCTGGGTATTTAAATGCATTGACGATGAGCGTACTTAAGGCAAGGTTAGCAAGACAACCAGTCCGTTACGTTGTAGCCACCAACGCGACATGGTGCTTTTCCATTTTATTCCGATATATTTCACCACCAAGAATCTTTCTTTGATTACTGCGTTCCTTTGTTGGCCATCGGGTAATTGATTTTGATTTTAATAACAGAAAACTGTAATAAATAACAGATTGAAAAATAATCGTATACTTAATGCGGACTCGTACAGTTTTCTATTAAATTCTCGCGTTATGTATAGGTATATCGGACGAAAAATTCTGTGTCTGCGTCTAAGCAATTCCTAAATTTTTTAGTTTTGTACTCTAGTTACGCGTAAGAAAAAACAGGATCTGATATTTAATAGTTTATGTTTTTACTTAAAATAAACATTCACATTTGTACTGTACTTTTTTCGAGGCGATACTTTTTTTGTAGCAAAAGACAGGAAAACACTAATCAGCTACAATACTAGAAGAATCCTGAATCTCGGATGCGAAATGCTATAGGGTTACGAAAGGGAGAAGGATTTGAGTTTTCGGTAATCTCATTCACCGTACGAAACGAACAACGAGCTGCCACTTCATGCCGGTTTTCAGACATTGTTTAGTCAGTGGAGCCGGCCCATTCATGCTGTACACAAAACTGTCTCCAGCGTGGCTCTACAATGTTGCGTCTTCTAAATGGATTTTCTGTGGTTACGCTCGGCAACGCTTACATGATTTTTGAGTTATGTAGGTACTTGCACTAGCGGGTCCAGAGGAAGGGCTAAGGGACTCAAGTCCCCCCCAAAAGCATTGGGGTCCACTGAGAAATACCTATCAAATGAATCTTGATATTATCCTACTTTCTTAGAACTTATAATATAATTTTCATCGCTTATCCTTATTTTAAGTAGGTAAGTATAGTATTAGTAATAGTTTTTCTATTACGAAATGCTCAGTATCAGCCCGGAGTCTGAAATTTGTGCCCGGTATGGCGATAGGCTCGCCCCCTATCACATAAGGGACGGAGATACGCTCGGCGAAATGTGGGTGTACTGGTTACACCTCTGCCTACCCCTTCGGGGATTACAGGCGTGAGTGCGTATGTATAAGTATAGTATATTCTCATTTTTTTTTATTAAATATATTTAAAATTACCGCAAATCAAAATCCTGGATCCGCCACTGGGTAGGTTCTTGTGCCGTCTTATGTGTATCTATACTTACTTTCCCAGGGGGCCTACTACAACTGTGGCGCACCGCTCAACTGTATGGCGTGAAGATCAACATACGATCGGATTTCAATCGCTTGCCTGAGTTATTCGCTTACGATGTGTATCGTGAAGGCGTTGTGCTCGACATTTCCTGTCCTGATACTGCACTGGTTCTTGACAAGGTTTTATTTGGTTATTGTGTATTGAATTGAAATTTAATTATATTTGTGTACAAGGGTTGTAATATTCCAATTCCAAGGGGTAAAAATGGTTGCGGGACGAGAATTACGCATTAAAAAAGTAAAAAGTGCCAAATTAAGAAACTCGTTTTAAAGTCGGTAAAATAGATAATAATAACAGCCTCCGTGGGGCAGTGGGTGAGTAGCCGGCTATGACACGTAACGCCACGGGTTCGATACCCAGGGGTAAAAATGGTTGCGGGACGAGATTGACGCATCTGATATTTTCCTATAAACGAACATACTAGTAAAACTTTTGAAATGATTAATCCTCAATATGCTTACAGTCATATATTTTGAACCGGTTATACCACACAATTCCACCAGTACTTATTCATAAATAATAATTTTGATAATGTTTCCACAGGCATCATTAAACCGTGCATTCATCCACCGTTATTCATGGCTACTTCTCCACAACGCTTCTTATGATCCTACCACCGTCCAGCACTCCCTGGCTACCACGTCAATTCTCCCTGACGCCGATGTTATTTGGTCCTCTACTGATGCCTTGGTAGACGTGTACCGAGTGAGACCTGACCTGCCTCTACTGCTGACTACCCTAGGGTTATCTAGAAATTGTTCCTGTGAAGATCTTAGGAATCTGTGGCGTGAGCTGCCGACGGCTGCCTCGAGAAGGAAGGACCTTAAAAATGTTTATTTAAAAGCTGCTACTATTGTAAGTACTATTTTAAATAAAACAGCAGAATCACTCCGCTGTCTGTAAATTTAAACACGCATCATGTGAAAATGGTTAAAAGCATATCGGTGCTGTTTTAATTTAATATGTTAAACGAAACCCCAGATAACAAGACCATAAAAAGTTAATGAAATATGATGGAGAGGGGGTTAATTACCTAAAATATTTTAATAGGTGGTAGGTCACTCGCATGCGAAAATCCATCTAAGTTGGTACCTTTGCTTAGTCTATATATCTGCCTGACGTCAGGCAGCAGTGTGTAAGCTGTTTGTGTTTCGGTTTGAATGACATTAAAGCCAGTGAAATTACTCAGCATAATGAGAATTAACAACTTATGTCTCGGGGTGTTAGGCGTATAGAACCGTTAGTACCGAAGCTTTGCCTTTCCTTGCAGGTGTACTTCCGGTCGATCTGGAAGTGCAGCGTCGGGCCGCAATGTATTACTCAACGAAAAAGAATATGGACAAAAGTTTTCTTTCGCCGCGCGAGTTATTAAGAATTAATCGACTTTTCAAATCGTGTTCTGAAAATTACAACGATCTACTAAACGAATGGCAATGGCGATGGGATAATTCTACTAAGGGACGGCATTTATATCAATACTTTCCGCCGGTTCGCGATCGTCTAAAAAAAACTTGGCTGGAAGTTGATCATTGTGTTTCACAATTTCTCACGGGCCACGGCAACTTTAAGTTTAAACTGTTCCTATTTAGGTTGGTTGATTCGCCCACGTGCCCATGTTCTACACCTAACTGCCGGTACGAACAATCCGCGCATCATATTCTTTGGGAGTGTAGTCCCTGGCAACAATAGCGCAACATTATGTTAGACAGTATGCAAATAACATCTGGAGTTGTATACTATATTGATCTTGTGGAAACTAGGAAGAATTTCCGTGCATTCAGGCGTTTTTGTCATACCTATTATTGGAATCAAGTTTAACAGCTCCCGTGATAGGACCCACTCAATGAAATGATATCCGTGGTGCTTTACATCCGGCTTCTCCAGTTGTAAATGTCCTTGTACCTGAGGTTAATGCCTCCTTAGTTCATTATTTTGTCTACCGCTTTGCTATGGAGGGAAGTGGACAATTAATATTTCCAGCTCCTCCTTAACTTCCTATTTGATTAATTTCGTTACGGGACAAAGACAATTTAGCATTTCCAGAGACTTGCCGAGCTTCACTGCACGGTGTCAACAATATGCGTGCCATTGTCGATCCTGGTGCACAGGAGTTACAGTGGCGGGTGTGTGGGCGGGATAGTCTCGTCTCGGGGTGACGAGTGCAGTCCAGTTTTTTTTCTTCACCTTTCTGCCAGGTGCCGTCGCCTTTGGCGCTCTAGCCAGAAATATATAGGTATTATTTATTTAGTAGCGATTAAGCACAGAGGCGCCTTTTAGTTGGGGACTGTGATGTGGTCGTTGAGATTTGCAAAAACATGTTTGGGGTGATGACGAAGGCATGTTGCATTGTCTGCTGGCATGTAGTCGGCGGCTCCCACTATGAGGGGATTTCGGTGATCAGTGCCATATAGTGGTTTGTAATTCAATGTTCTGGGTGTTGTTGCTTCTGTTTATGGGCAGACATGACGCGAGCGCCCTGCTCGTTTCATCATTCAAGCTAATAGCAAATATTTATGTAATTTCTTTAAATCGTGATGTTCGTGAAATCTTCTACTATTAAGCTGTGAAACAGTTTGACGGCACATGTGTCCTCTATCTTACAGTGAAGGAAGGGAGTGTAAAATGCAATTAGGCAAGCCGGCATAATTCTGCCGACCTACGATAGATTCATCGTCTGTTGTTAGTCAACAATGATCATGGATTGCGCTGCACTTTGTCGAGGCAGGATAAAAGTATGGATAATATTGAGAGGCATCTAAATTAATTCTGGTGTTTTTATCTAACGAATAATGTTTTGTTCAGATTAGCCAGCCACAGCATTTCAGAGGCTGGTCGGATCTGCGCGACCGCCAGATTGACACCTACCCCAAGCTCACCTACCCCATCATGATGCTCTGCGCCGAAGACCTAAACTTTAGGTAAATCAAAAATCCATTATTTCTTCAGGCACTAAAATGTGAATTATACCGATTAGGTAGTTAACAACGGTAGTTAAGTAATGGGCGATGGCATGTTTTGCAACTGATTTAAACTTATAGAATAATCTTTCAAAATAGAAAATCAACCAAGGAGAGTTAACAGCGCGGCGTCACTCATTTCGCCAACTTATAATTGTACTCTATTTGCTTCGTCTCTTTTATTGTAGCAGAGGCCGACTTACAAGCAAGTGGGTCACCTGATTGTAAGTCACCGCCCATATACATCCATAATACCAGAAGGATCATGGAAGTTTTGCCAATCTAAGGAAAGGAATGGGGATAGGAAGGGGAGGTCTGGGCCTCTGGAATTCTCACTCACTGTACGAAACGCAACAAAAAGCTGCCGCTTCTCGTCAGTTTTCTGTGAGACAGTGGATATAACCTAGTAGAGCCAGTCCATTCATATTGTAGACAAAAGTGTCTGCAGCGTGACTCTACCACTTTATTGAGATCCACTTTTGTGGCAGTACCTTCATATTTATATGCGATATTTAAATGCATGTGATTTTCTTGGCAGGTACAATCTCAAGCAAGTAGACTTTTACGGCGAAGACTACAACGGTTCGTTCAACGGTCTGGCTGGTTTGCTGCAGAGGCGCGACATTGAGCTCGGCGTCACTTCCATGTTCATGAGGGGAGACCGCTGGAGAGTGCTGCATTACAGTGCTGAGACTGTCGAACTTGTGTATGTGTAGCAATCATTTCCTACGCATACAATAAGTAATAAGTAATGTTACTTGTCTTGCCTGAAGTAAAGCGTAATATAAATGAAAAGAGTTTCCCGTATGACATAGGCGACAATATAACAGAAAACCCTCATTAAAAGCGGGTTCACACGGGATGATTTTGATCAACTGTTAAATCGTATGCGAATTGAACAGTCTGAATATACTTTAATTGAATTGATCAATAAAAATCTTACAACTTTCGTTGATACTGGTTGATAGTGATATTGGGCTCTTCAATTACGAAATGCTCAGTGTCAGCCCGGAGTCTGGAATCATTCGCGGTATGCCGATTGGCTTGGCCGAAACAAGCTTGGCGAAATGTGGGTGTATTGGTTACACCTCTGCCTACCCCTTCGGGGATTACAGGCGTCGTGAGATCGTATGTATGTATGTACTTATGTAACTTTTGTTGAAAGCTATTCGATTCGTCTGAACCTATCACCTGTCGCGTCATACAATTCTTTTTTCAAACTTTATGACGCGGCCTCGTAAACAAGAGTGTCTGGGGGGCGAGCACGAACAACTTAAGATTAAGTATTAGAATCGAGAACGCTAGCACTTGTATGAAGGCTCAAATTTTTTTGACATTTCGATACGAATACGTACTCGCAAGTTATACGCGCTAGCCCCTCTGTTATACCAACGCTCATCGGTGGCATGCGATAAACTCCCTTCATCTAACTAATACCACAGTGCCTGGTAATCGGTTTGATCGGATATCATCTATGAATGATGATATAACAGACTATTAAAATGTAGGTATATATATTTATTGTTGTTTTTGATACTTAAATTATACGTTCAGTTACACATACGCCATGATGTCTCATGTTGCAGCGGCGCGTTCATATTCCGTCAGCCGGCGCAGTCAGCGGTAAGTAACGTGTTCGCGCTGCCGTTCAGCCGCGGCGTGTGGGCTGCCAGCGGTGTGGTGTTCCTCACGGCTGCCCTCCTCCTCGCCGCCATCACGCGTCGCCTGCGCCGCGACGACGCCGCACTCCACGCAATCACACTGCCCGAGTGCTTCACCTTCACAATAGGCACTGTTTGTCAACAAGGTAGGGACCACGTGTTGAACTCCATTTACACACGAGTTTCTTGTACGATATAAGAAATAGTATAACAGTAGTAGTAGAACTTTTAGTTTTGATTTACGGGACCGCATCAAGCGATTCTGCGATTCTCGCTGTCAAATCGTGTGACGCGGCGCCGTAGGCACACGTAAACGATAGTTTTCCGCATATTCTCGCTTCTGACGTGTGATAAACGCTGTCCGCGTAAATGGGGCATTATCTAGAAGGTAGTACTCGAATATTAGATACCAATTTTTTTTAGAACAAAAGTGACTTTCTTCATAGCTACCATAATGATTAAAGTTTGTCTTAGTTTTAGTATTCGAGAGCATATGTGTCTATATATCAGCTTCTATGAAAAAGTCTTCTAGATGGCGCATAAATAGAGCTTTAATACTCCGTCGTCCATTTCCAGGGTTCTACACGTTCCCATCATCAGTATCGGTGCGAGTGGTGATGGTATCGACGCTGGTGGCTGCGCTGTTTGCCTTCACCGCCTACTCTGCGAAGGTGGTAGCCATTCTGCAGGCGCCTAGCGACGCCGTGCGCACCATCTCCGACCTGGCGCAGTCGCCCATGACCCTCGGAGTACAAGAGACCACTTATAAGAGGGTATACTTCGCTGTGAGTACGCACTAGTAGCATTGCACTTTAGGTGTTAAACTGTAATATACTGTAATATTTCGTATATGTACAAAAGGCACCGAAAGGCCAGTACGGGCAAAAACTGTATCATAGGAAAATACAGCACAATGAAAATTGCTTTGTCTGTGAGAGTGGACTGTATAGGAAAGAAAACACTGAATTTAAACTGTAAAAAGCCACGCCCCCCTTTGGTACTTTTGGTGGTTACTATTCTTCCATTACTTTTCTTCAGCCCGAAATCTTTCTGAAAACTGTGTCGCTGAAGGATTTTTGCACGCTTTATATACTAAATTCAGCTCCATCTCGATCTAACGCATAATGAGGTTTCACTTAGCGAAGGAGCGAGATGGACCTATGTGTGAGAAAAGGACAAAATATCGCGGAATTCCCTACCGTAGCCACCGGCTATACCGACGAGAAGAACCCCTATGTTTATTTATTTCAAAAAACACATAACACAAATTATTATCACTAAAACATACTACTGTATGTACAATAAATAAAACTGTAGCTGGAAACACTTTAAAAGAACTAGACACTAAACATTAAAGAACTAGACACTTATAAACACTAAATAACTAGACACTTATAAACACTAAGAAATAGAACTGTTAAAACATAATATTCACTATAAGAACTGTAACTGTCAAGACATAATATTCACTATAAGAACTGTAACTGTCAAGACATAATATTCACTATAAGAACTGTAACTGTCAAGACATAATATTCACTATAAGAACTGTAACTGTCAAGACATAATATTCACTATAAGAACTGTAACTGTCAAGACATAATATTCACTATAAGAACTGTAACTGTCAAGACATAATAATCACTATAAGAACTGTAACTGTCAAGACATAATATTCACTATAAGAACTGTAACTGTCAAGACATAATATTCACTATAAGAACTGTAACTGTCAAGACATAATATTCACTATAAGAACTGTAACTGTCAAGACATAATATTCACTATAAGAACTGTAACTGTCAAGACATAATATTCACTATAAGAACTGTAACTGTCAAGACATAATATTCACTATAAGAACTGTAACTGTCAAGACATAATAATCACTATAAGAACTGTAACTGTCAAGACATAATAATCACTATAAGAACTGTAACTGTCAAGACATAATATTCACTATAAGAACTGTAACTGTCAAGACATAATATTCACTATAAGAACTGTAACTGTCAAGACATAATATTCACTATAAGAACTGTAACTGTCAAGACATAATAATCACTATAAGAACTGTAACTGTCAAGACATAATATTCACTATAAGAACTGTAACTGTCAAGACATAATATTCACTATAAGAACTGTAACTGTCAAGACATAATAATCACTATAAGAACTGTAACTGTCAAGACATAATATTCACTATAAGAACTGTAACTGTCAAGACATAATATTCACTATAAGAACTGTAACTGTCAAGACATAATATTCACTATAAGAACTGTAACTGTCAAGACATAATAATCACTATAAGAACTGTAACTGTCAAGACATAATATTCACTATAAGAACTGTAACTGTCAAGACATAATATTCACTATAAGAACTGTAACTGTCAAGACATAATAATCACTATAAGAACTGTAACTGTCAAGACATAATATTCACTATAAGAACTGTAACTGTCAAGACATAATATTCACTATAAGAACTGTAACTGTCAAGACATAATAATCACTATAAGAACTGTAACTGTCAAGACATAATATTCACTATAAGAACTGTAACTGTCAAGACATAATATTCACTATAAGAACTGTAACTGTCAAGACATAATAATCACTATAACAAAGTATATAATCATTCACTATGTACACTTACGAAGTATATAACTGTTAATTGTTCACTATGCACTTATTATTGTCTGTGCTGCACAGGTATATTGAAATAATAATGACGCGATATAGTAATGGACGGGTGGATAAATCGTATAAAAGAGGTCGTTGTCATAGTTGGAGGCCATTTTGCCAGTCACCAGTGCCTAGGGCTCAGCCACCAGTTGCCAGTTCCTAGGGCTCAGTCACCAGTTGCCAGTTCCTAGGGATCAGTTTACAGTCGATGGTCTAAGAGTTCATTACGTGGTAGCTCTACCGGTTTATACTTTGGCCTTAGTTCGGTCTTAGTTATAATTAAATAGAGAGCGGTCTCTAAAGAATCCTGACATAAGGTTGTGTTCTATAAAGCAGTGACATTGTAAAAGTGACCAATAAACCAGTAGCGTAGAACTAATATCCATCGTTTTGTGTTTTTAAGATAATACTCTCTCATGTAAATTCTAACAATATTATAATGACTGCCCCGGTGGCGCAGTTGTAATGCGTTCGCGTTACGATTAAGCTAACGCTGAGGTCTCGGGTTCTATCCCCGGGTCGGGTAAAGTGGTATTGGGTTTTTCTATTACGAAATGCTCAGTATCAGCCCGGAGTCTGGAATTTGTGCCCGGTATGGCGATAGGATCGCCCCCTATCACATTATGGGACAGAGATACGCTCGGCGAAATGTGGGTGTACTGGTTACACCTCTGCCTACCCCTTCGGGGATTACAGACGTGAGTGCGTATGTATATATGTATAATTACACAATATTATCTCCATGGTATTTCCGCGGGTCCATATTGTAATAACGTTTTTTTGATATTAAAGATGATACGTTTTATCCAGGAGAGCAATGATCCTGCGACCCAGTACCTGTACCGTCGCAAGCTGCTCCCGCTGGGTGATGGTGCGTACCTGAGCGTGGTGGACGGCATCGCCAGGATGCGCGACGGACTCTTCGCCTTCCAGGTCATCACAAATACACAACTTTATAACACTTATACAGTACAAAGTAACTACCAGTTCTAAAATAAACGTGCTGTCGTATACTGAATACAGGAATTTTGCATTTACGTTTTTTTTACGACTGCCTAGGTGGCGCATTTGTAATGCCTACACATTAAGACTGGGGTTGACGCTAAGGTCTATGGTTCGATCCCCGGGTCGGTTAAAAGTGATATTGGGTTTTTCTATTATAACATGCTGAGTATCAGCCCGGAGTCTGTAATTCTGCCCCTTATCACGTCATGGGACGGAGATACGCTCGGCGAAATGTGGGTGTATTGGTTACACCTCTGCCTACTCCTTCAGGGATTACAGGCGTGAGTGCGTATGTATATATAAAGTCAACATTAAACTACAAAACTCGGCTTTGCTAATTATTCATATTAGATCGTTTCAGTATTAATCACCATTGCGACATAGATGCCAATCTGTATGTCTATCCAGGTGGAACAAGGTCCAGGGTACGACATCATCAGCAAGACATTCACGGAGCGTGAGAAGTGCGGCCTCAAGGAGATCCAGGCGTTCAAGCTGCCCATGGTGGCCGTGCCCATAGCAAAGCACTGTGGTTATAGAGACCTTATAGCTTCCAGGTATCTTTTGAATTTTGTAAGTGGTAGAACAGCGCTTTTGTCATTTTTATCTACAGTACAAGGTGGCTGACTGGGCGTGACGTTGTGCAATAGACTGAGGAATAATTTGGTGAGTAAAAGAAGTTGTAGTGACAAAAATTGAGAAAGGAAAGTTTGGACACATCGAAAGGATGGATGGTTGGAGATTATCGAAACAGATATACATACAAGGCGAGTGTGGATGGAAGAGTCAGTAGAGGTCGACCGCGACGAACCTATGTCAACCAAATTGGTAACAAATTACATAAAGGACAGTCCAGAGAAGTACTCTAAACCATAGACAAATAGAAAAGCATCTATGTCTAAAGCGACGAGAGATTAATGAAAGTAGATGAAGCGAAAGTGATGTCAGGGCCGGGTAAAGTAAATATCTCTATGGATTTCCACTATTCTCTGCCTACCCCTCTGGGTTACACGCATAATATTATGTATGTATTTATGTACAAGGGGGCTGGCTCGACCACACTCACGGAAACTCACGGTGGTACTCACGGAAAACCATTGTCTAGTGAAAAATATTCTGTTTAGTACGCCCAATACCTTCTTTATAACCCACTTAAAAATAATGTTTTATCCTCGCTCCGTATGTATGTATTTCCTCAAATGATATTCTTAATTTTCATTAGTACTTAATACGACTTATGAGACGAGCAGGTCACTCACCTGATGGGAAGCGCCACGCCTACCCATAAACAATAGCAACACCACGTTTAGTTACAAAGTATTGTAAAACACTATACATAGTCGCTTTTCAGTTCGAGAGAGTTAAAGTCCAATTATTTATTTGAGAGTTACATACTGAGTTAAAGGCCAGTAATTTCAATGGCTTTTAAAGCAGAACACGTCAGTGTTTCACACTTTTCGGCGATAGAAATAGTGGGTGCGGTGCCTAGACGGCCTCTCGATTACAAGGGACTCTAGTAATGTAATGTTCACGCGACCTCCTCGTAATTGACGATTGTCTGTTAAATTCCTGCTTCTATAGTGCTATAAACTGTCTCTGTCTAAATGCTTTATAATCAAGGTGTCTGTACGTTTCACAGACTCCGTTGGCAGCGCGAGATAGGCTTGATGAGTCGCTGGCGGCGGCACTGGCTCGGCAGGAGGCCGCAGTGCGACTCCGCAGCTGGGGGGTTCCTCAGTGTTGGCATAACCGATGTGCTGCCAGCAATACAGGTACTTAACAACTCTTTTAGATTTAAAATATTAAATAGACACGTGAGTAATCTCTTTAGCGAGGTTGCCCCCTAACGGTCGACGTCAATAAAGAAACTGTTACCTTGTTACCTAGTTTTTGGTATATACTCAAGCGGACCATCAAGAATAGTTTGCCGGCACACGTGTTCCCTCCTTCCTATAATATGGGATCCTTTAAACGGAGTGTGAAGAAGCAATTAGGCAGGCCGGCATAATTTTGTCGACCTACGATAGACACATCGTCTGTCGGTCGACAGTATTCTTGGATTGAGCTGCACTTAACATCAGGTGTAGCGTAGTCACTTTGCCGAGCTAGTATAAAAAAAATGTAGATTTCCATTTCCGTTGAGCCACAGTCGCGACAATTTCGGTTAGACCGGTTCGCCTCCGTATTTCCGTATATCGGATATTATCGGAGAGAAACACGACGACTTTGTCTACAGCAAGCAATGATGATCGCCATCATTTCAAGTCTAAGTATTATTTACGTTTAAAGAAATTTATTCTCAAAAAAGACTACAGTCACTTACATGAGAATACAATTTGCAAAAAGTAGACGCAGAATTGAACGTCATTCGCACAAGGATACACTTCCAACACATTTACCATGTTCGTAACTTACTCGATAATCACATCAGTATTTGTCTAAAACATATTGAGCAAGTTTTACTTTAAATATGTTATTTTTAATTTTTTATACTTGATGGTATTTTGTTATAAATATACGCACCTTCATAAGTAAACGAATAAAGTTTTGGATAGAACTAAAAACAACTAGACTATTATTTACTAGTGTCTAAACGTAAAGTGACAACTATTAGCCGGTTGTTTCAGTCACGCAGTAGCAACTCTATTGAATATTATCTGATTATGAGCATACATCTCCTACATAGTATACGCACATCATACTACCTAATATTATAAATGTGAATGTAAGTTTGTTTGTTACGCTTTCACGCGAAAACTACTTAACCGATCATCATGAAACTTTGTACACATATTCTTGGAGGTATAAGAAGTAACATAGAATACTAAAAAAATATCAATTTGTTTGTTACGCTTTCACGCCTAAATCACTGAACAGATTTTGATGAATTTTGATGTAGAGATAGATGGGACCCTGGAGACGGTTATAGGCTACGTTTTATTTCGGAAAAGTCTATTCACGGGGGCGGAGCCGCGAGCAAAACCTAGTAATACATATAATGTCATTTACAGATTTTGGCGACAGGAATGCTGATCGCGATTGTTCTACTAGGGGGTGAAAATAAAATGCACGCTGCATCCAACCGCAGGTCACTTGTACGAAAGGTATTGAAATTAACAGCCTAAAGCCTCCGTAGGGCAGCGTGTAAGTAGCCGGATGTGAGACCGAGAGGCCGCGGGTTCGATTCCCGCATCGACACAAATGTTTGTGTGATCTACAAATATTCATTTCAGGTCTGGGTGTTGTGGGACCGTAAGTCTTTTGTATTTCCTGATACTCACGATACAAGTTAACCCAGTGTGGGGTCAGGACTATCTATGCGACTGTTATTTATTAGTATTTACTTAATGTTTTATTGGTATGTCTTAGTTAATGGGAGAGTACCTAAAACGTACTATATACGTACGTATACTCTTGGCTATCTCTTGAAAGGGCCAATCCAGGAATTTCTGTACATTACACTCGCATAATTTCTGTAAAACAATGTCTGGACATTAAAAGAGATCATAACCCATGAGTTTGTTTCGGCATTTCTTCTCATGGCTAGCCCCGAAATGCCGTCGTAAATGTAATATTAGCATAAAATATAATTGACATGTAAAAGTGTTATTTATGATCCAATTTACAGAATAAATAATTTGAATTTGTTTTTTTTTATAGTATAGGCCGGCAAACTAGCAAGTGGGTCACCTGATGGTAAGTGATCTCCACCGCCCATGTACGCCCACTATACCAAAATAATCATGGGCGCGTCGCCGACCTTGAAGGCAAGGGATAAGTTAGGGATTGGGAAGGGAAGGGGAATTTGGGCCTCCGGAAATTTGAATTTGAATTTACTTATGCAGAACTTAGCGATTAGCGCACACACGGTGAAAAACTCGCTATTGTGTCTAGGAGAGTCGCGTTGCAGTTGGATCTTCGTAAGGCATAAGCTAGGTCTTGTTACCGACTCAGCACCACGCGTAACTTGTTAATCCTGTTAACGCCAAAAAGACATAAAAACAACATCATTTCCCTAACCATTTATTTACTTAAAAATCTATATACAGCTATCGTAACACTAAAGTAAAATATCTATTTAAAAACTCAGCGACTAGGTCTTATAGTACCTACATAACTTCTAGACACTGATGGACGTAAAACCAAGCCATATACTTTTATTGTAACTCCATAAAGATCTTAAATTAGAAATTACACATAGATATTCTAAAACTAAAGTATTATAATAGAATTTGCAGACATCCTAACTAATATTATAAATGCGAAACTGAGTTTGTTTGTTACGCTTTCATAAATAAATTGCTGAACCGATTTAGTTACAGAGATAGATGGAATCTTGGAGACGGTTATCCCGGAAAAGACCATTCACGCAGGCGGAGCTGCGAGCAAAAGCTAGTTGTTCATAAATGTGGATCGTGGTTATAGTGTACAGTAAGTACATCCAACAGTCACACACATAGTACTGACCCCACATTAAGTTACTCTGTATGTTAGGTATCAGGAACTACGAGGTACTTACAGTCCCACGTCACCCAGACTCGAAACAAATACATGTGGCTCACACAAACACAACTACTCGCCCGCTACGCCAGAGACTGTCAAACTTATAACAAAATGGCCTAATTTTCTGGTGTTACTTCTAAACTTCTGAATCAATTTAGATGTGTATTGTTCACTAGGAACCTTCCATTGTCCTGAGTGACCGTATTTACAAAAACGCGAAAAAAAACTAATCAATGACGTGTATAGATATCGCCACTATTCGCTCACCATGAGGCCTCATAGTAACGTTTATGAATACGGAGGTTAGACTTGGTGTTTATGTTTCTATTTTAATAATATTTGATTGAATAAAAATTACTTTGTATTTGAAAGCAAATGGCTTGACTTAGTTGGCCGTCAGTTTATCAGTATTTATGCTCCATTTAGATGAAAAAAGTTTATCGCAAGACACAGATGAGCATATAACAAAAAAATCATGTTTACGTGGTCGGGTAATACGTTTTGAAAGAAAAATATTATTTCATGTTCTCGTATGTCAGTTTTCTTCGCCTGTGTTGGACGAGAAACTCCCTCCGTAATAACTAATTAAATGTTTGCAGGTTAGAAGAAGTATACTGCGGCGATGATGATCCCCGTGAGATGGAAGATGGCCAGCAGTGTGCGGTCCAAAAGCTGTGCTGATGCTGCCCACGCCGCACTCTTCTCGCAGGATAGCGTATGCTGCACAATAAAATATAATACATGAAGTTATTGCACGCAACCTAAATGTGTGTGGTTATTGCTTTGCACGTCAATAAATGCTTATTTCATTTGATGATGGATTTTTATAGTCTCAAATAAAAGAGTTGAGCTACGTACCATAGCAACGATGTAGACACTTTTATCTATAGCATGGATGGATGGACCGAGAAAGAAGCCGGCAAACAAGTAAGTGGGTCACCTGATGATAAGTGATCTGCACCGTCCATGAACACTAACAATGCGAAAAGATTATTTGATTACTAACTTTTACACGTGGCTCCGCCCGCGTGAACGGCCTTTTCCGGGATAGAAAAGTAGCCTATGTCCTAATCCCGGTCATGGTCCAGGCCCGGATCTAAGGGGGGCAAACCGGGGCACCCGCCCCGAGCGGCAGTGTCAGGGGCGTCAAAATAATCTTGGTCCACAAAGCGCCTAGCATACGGAACCGTCGACTTGTAAGAAAAAGGCGCCACACAGTCCCTTTGTGTATCATTCTTCTCTTTTCATTTAGGTTTTTTAAGTAATTTATCTCAAACGCTGGAGAGAGGGGCGCCCCTATAAAGTTTCTGCCCCGGTTCGAAAAAATCGTAGATCCGCTGTCATGGTTTACCAAATTTCATTCAAAATCGTTCAGCCGTTAAGACGTGATTGATTTACCAAGCATCCAAAATCACAAACTCGCAATTACTTTCATAATTTATAGTAGGATAGTACGATTTACTAGATATATGTCGCCGCAAGAGCACTGACCACCGTCATTTACTTTGATCATTTAATAATTACATCAAACTATTGATTTACTAATTATTTATACTTAAACGTTATATGAATAATAAAGCTGCCGTATAACGATTCTCTTATAATAATTTTAAATAGCGTCAACGTCGTTTCCTTTCATTTGTAGTTCAACAAAGTTTGCAATAGATGGCGCCATTGTAGTTTCCTTTTATTGTCTAAATATTTATTGATATTCTAATCTCTGTCTAAATTCACAAATAATTATTACCAATTGCTTTAGCATGACAACGGATTTATTACGTTACGCCTTCAAAGTAAAACTATAAAGAGTATTGTAATTGAGTTCATTTTAGATTGACCAACCAGCGGTCTGGAATGGTCGGCCAATCAGCGTGCGGCAATACTTTTCTTTGTAAATCGTGATACTACAAACGACAGTGTGAAACTAGACCTTGTAAGAGTAACGTCTCTGGTACTCGTCATTAAAATAATTAATAATAATTTAAATCAAGTGTTTATTTATTACCAAACGAAGATGAATACAGAAAATAGCAGTGACACTGAACCCTTATCAACAGAAGGTAGTGTCGCTGCTCCACAAAAAAATCACCCAGGAACTTCCGCCTCGTCATCAGAAGTGGGATCGCACACACGATCCATTCCTGCTGGACACCAAGAACATCAAGAACAATGTGGAACTCTTCCTGCTCCTGAAACTGTGCCAAAGGATTTTTTTATGGAAGTGATAAAAATGATGCAAACTATGAGCCAGCGACTTTCTGCCCAGAATCAGGACAAAATAAAGATAACCGACATCTTTTTGCCGTCTTACGACCCAGATGGCAACGTAGGTGTAAGAGAATGGTGTGACCATATGTCAACTGCAGTCAAATTATATCACCTAAGTGACTACGATGTGAGAATGAAGGTATCTAGTTTGTTGAAAGGCAGAGCAAGAATTTGGGCCGATGAATGGCTTGTTACAACATCCTCGTGGGAAGAACTAAGACAAATCATCTTAACTACCTTTGAACCAGAACATCGTTATTCAAGAGATGTGCTTATGTTTCGTGAACACGTTTATGACATGTCCAAGGACCTCTCCGAATATTTGTCCAGAGCATGGATGCTGTGGAAACGTGTTACGAAGGATAAACTAGATAATTTAGATGCAGTAGAAGCTGTGATAGGTACAATAGGCGATCAGCGTCTTCGCATTGAGTTAACAAACGCAAGAGCCACATCAGTACCAGAACTTATATCTGTGGCATCTTCCATCCGTCCCAAACGATTAAATTCCTCAGCATCATACAACGCTAATCAACCCCCAAGTAAAAGATCCCGCCTAGACAGCAAACCTTTATTCTGTACTTATTGTAGAAAAACTGGTCATTCCATTGATGTCTGCCGCAATAAGGGTAATGAAAATTTAAATCTCAAAGACAACACCGATAGATCCCGTCTAAACATGTCGACAAATTCTTTATGCACCTTCTGTTCTAAGCCTGGTCACACGTTTCAGGTTTGCTTTAAGCGTTTACGACAGATTTCTTCTAGTGCATTACCTAATGAAGGTATTTCTAAACATGTAAACAACATTGCCAGTTCTACACTTACGTGCATGCACATTAAGGTAGGTAACTTTCAGTTTGGCGCTACTTTCGATAGCGGTGCAGAGTGTTGTGTCATGAGGGAGACAATTGCCAAAAAACTGCCCGGTCGCAGACGCGAAATCGTTACATACCTGCGGGGCGTTGGATCTTACCCTGTGATTTCTGTAGGTTCTATCGACTGTATTTGCGTAATTGACGGAATTAATGTAGAACTGCCGTTTCTTATTCTTCCAGACAAAGAGCTCTCGACAGATATTCTTAACGGTATTAATTTATTGAAAAAAACTGGCCTAAACGTTTTAGTAACTAGTAGCGGGGCAAAACTTCTGTATCAATCGCGGATCATGCATTTAGAGTCTAATAATCCATTGTTTGATAATATTGACCACGATTTGAATGACGAAGTTCAAATTAAACAATTAATAAGGTTGTTAAATAAGTACGCCCATTTGTTTATTCGCGGATATGCAAAGTCTCGAGTCAATACCGGTAAACTAGAGATCAGACTAAAAAATGAGAATAAATATGTTGAACGTAGACCTTATCGTCTTAGCCCCTTAGAAAGAGAAACGGTACGTAACATTGTTCATGAACTATTAGATAATAATATCATTCGCGAGAGTCAGTCTCCCTTTTCGAGTCCCATAATTCTTGTCAAAAAGAAAAATGGCACGGATCGTCTATGCGTAGACTATAGGGAGTTAAATGCGAACACAGTTCGTGATCATTATCCTTTGCCACTCATAGCCGATCAAATTAATAACCTAGCTGGAGGAAAATTCTTTAATACGTTTGATATGGCCTCCGGCTTTCATCAAATATTGATCTCAGATAATTCAATAGAAAAAACTGCATTCGTGACTCCGGATGGGCTGTATGAATACCTCACGATTCCGTTCGGTTTATGTAATGCTCCAGCAGTTTATCAAAGGTGCATTAATCGAGCTCTAGGTCCTTTACTAAATCCAGGAAGTGCTAGCACTAATGAAAGTGATCAAAATGATAGTGTTGCGAAAGTATACATTGATGACGTAATTAGCAAGAGTAGAAACTTTCCGGATGGGCTGGTTTTCATAGAGCGAATTCTCATTGCTTTAGAAAAGGCCGGGTTTTCAATTAACATCGACAAATGCCTCTTCTTCAAAGAGACTGTCGAGTATTTAGGTAATATTATAAAAGACGGTCAGGTAAGCCCTAGCCCAAGAAAGATAGATTCTCTCGTTAAATCCCCAATTCCATCCAATGTAAAGCAGGTTAGGCAATTCAACGGTCTCGCCAGCTACTTCCGTAGGTTCATACCAAATTTTGCACGTCTTATGATCCCTCTGTATGAATTAACCAAGACCAGTACTAAATGGCAGTGGACGCACAGGCACGAGGAAGTGCGCAACAAGGTTATACAATACCTAACTTCTTCCCCAGTTCTAATGATATTTTGTGAAAAATCACCAATTGAGCTCTTTACTGACGCGAGTAGCCTAGGGGTAGGTGGAATACTAGTCCAAGTAGTTAATGGCAGACAACACGTAGTAGCCTACTTTAGTATGCGTACAACTGAGACTGAAAGTAGGTACCACTCCTATGAGTTAGAGACCCTTGCCGTAGTTAGAGCTATTAAACATTTTCGGCATTTCCTTTATGGTAGACATTTTAAAGTTATCACTGATTGTAATGCCCTTAAGGCCTCTAAAAACAAACAAGAACTTTTGCCACGGGTTTATCGATGGTGGGCGTTCTTGCAAAATTTTAATTTCGATATAGAGTACAGAAAAGGTAACCGTATGCAACATGCAGATTTTTTTAGCCGTAACATCGAAACCCGTACCGTCAATATCATGACCAGAGATTT
The DNA here is from genome assembly GCA_905332985.1 of Mimas tiliae. NCBI lineage: Eukaryota > Metazoa > Arthropoda > Insecta > Lepidoptera > Sphingidae > Mimas > Mimas tiliae. The sequence goes on along the minus strand of HG995248.1, from coordinate 17,888,792 downwards.
ACAGTGGTTAAAGGTAGAACAACGACGAGATGATTTACTACGGTCCAAGATAGAATCCATTCTCAGGGGGGAGGTAGTCGAAGGGTTTTTAGTTGAAGACGACCTATTAAAACACACTCGACAGGATGCTATACTAGGAGATCAAAAGCTGGTTGTTGTACCGAAATCTTTTCAATGGAGCTTAATAAATACATACCATTCAAGTCTAAAACACCCTGGCTGGGAAAAGACTCTGGCAAAGATTAGAGAGACATATTGGTTCGATAGAATGAATACTATAACTCGACAGTTTGTTGATAATTGCATCGTATGTAAATCTTCGAAAAACACGTCTGGTGCCATTCAGGTGCAATTGCACCCAATAATTAAACCAACAGTGGCATTTGAAATGATTCATATGGACATGACTGGCAAACTAGGTACACCAACTGATAGAGAATACGTGGTAGTTACAATCGATGCAGACACTAAATATGTTTTGCTGCATCATGCCAATGATAAAAGCCAGCACAGCACCCTTGGAGCTCTTAAACAAGTCGTTCATTTATTTGGCACGCCGAAACTCGTAATTGTTGATGGTGGACGCGAATTTCTTGGAGAATTTAAGTATTACTGCCAGAGGTATGGCATAGAAGTTCATTCAATAGCCCCCGGTGTTAGCAGAGCTAACGGGCAAGTCGAAAGGGTAATGGGCACGCTAAAGAATGCATTAACCATGATTAAGAACTATGAAGTTGGTGATTGGCATACGGCACTTGACAGTCTACAACTCGCACTTAATTGTACCACACACAGAACAACTGGCGTTGCACCTCTGACATTGCTCACGAAACGACAACACTGTGTGCCACCAGAATTATTAAACCTAGTGCAACTTGATGACATGACAATTGATTTTGAAGCATTGGAACGGCAAGTCATGCGCAGAATGACCGAAGCAGCAATTAAAGAAAAGGAGAGATTTGACTCTAAAAAAGCAAAAATTTGCAGATTCCAACGAGGCGATTTTGTTTTAGTCAAAAATAATCCAAGAAATCAAACATCACTAGATCTTAAATTTAGCTCACCCTACGAAATACATAGAGTACTAGACAATGATCGCTACCAAATAAAACCAGTAGTAGGACGAGGACGTCCACGAAAAGTCGCTCACGATCAGCTGCGCCTAGCGCCACAGCCGGGCGAACAGATAACCGTGTCGCCGGAGCACACACCGGATCAACCCGCAATTGTACCACACAACGATAGCCAATTAATATAAGAATTCAAATTAAGAATGTTATCATTTAATGTATGTTAACAGCTCCTTTGTAACAACATAAGCCCGTTGAGGCATGTAAATGATTACCATTGCAGGTATGTACTAGTTTTACAACAAATGCTAATTATAAGCCGTGGAGGCATACTCGAGTACCAATGAAGGTACCACAATACACTACATAAATATGCCATGGAGGCAAATCTCTCATGTTATCCTACTGGGCCACGGCGTTCAGGACCGCTCAGAACCCGGTTCCTTATTTCCCGTCAAATCAAAGACTTCGTGCCTGTCACGGAGCAATGATCCCAAACGCCTTACCTTATGTTTCCATCAAATCAAAGACTTTGTGTCTATCACAGAGCGGTGTTCCTGATCCCATCCTAGCTTCCCTTCAAGTCAAAGACTTTGTGTCTACCACAGAGCATTTCCGTCACGTGAGAATGAAATAAAAGCCTATTTACACATGTATTATTTGTCTATTCATAACATACTAATACTATAAGTAGACTAGCTTAATAATGTATTAACCGAAATTATTCATTAACGTAATAAGACCTACGGCTGAGTTTCTTGGTGCTTCTTCTCAGACCCATGGGTATTTCCGAAACACCAGTAGTCTATGTAAAAAAAAAAACTTATCTAAAAACTTAATACCTAAACATTTTTCTACAGCGGAACATTTCAATAAAGTAATAATCGACTGGTGCCGAGCACGCACCGCCGATCAGAATGGCCGTGTCGCCGCAAGAGCACTGACCACCGTCATTTACTTTGATCATTTAATAATTACATCAAACTATTGATTTACTAATTATTTATACTTAAACGTTATATGAATAATAAAGCTGCCGTATAACGATTCTCTTATAATAATTTTAAATAGCGTCAACGTCGTTTCCTTTCATTTGTAGTTCAACAAAGTTTGCAATAGATGGCGCCATTGTAGTTTCCTTTTATTGTCTAAATATTTATTGATATTCTAATCTCTGTCTAAATTCACAAATAATTATTACCAATTGCTTTAGCATGACAACGGATTTATTACGTTACGCCTTCAAAGTAAAACTATAAAGAGTATTGTAATTGAGTTCATTTTAGATTGACCAACCAGCGGTCTGGAATGGTCGGCCAATCAGCGTGCGGCAATACTTTTCTTTGTAAATCGTGATACTACAAACGACAGTGTGAAACTAGACCTTGTAAGAGTAACGTCTCTGGTACTCGTCATTAAAATAATTAATAATAATTTAAATCAAGTGTTTATTTATTACCAAACGAAGATGAATACAGAAAATAGCAGTGACACTGAACCCTTATCAACAGAGGGTAGTGTCGCTGCTCCACAAAAAAATCACCCAGGACCTTCCGCCTCGTCATATATATAAACTACTATACCTATATACTATATATATTTATTTTTAGGTAAAAAGCAGTGATAGCTCAGCGGGGAGTGGTATGGACTGACGAGATGAAAGTCGCAGGTTCAAAACCAGCCCTAAGTGCATACACCTCTGACTTTTCTAAGTTATGTGTGTATTAATTGTTAATTATCACTTGCTTTAACGGTGAAGGAAACATTTTGAGGAAACCTGCATACCTGAGAAGTTGTTCATAAGAATTTCGATGGTATGTGAAGTCTGCCAACCCGCATTAGGCCAGCGTGGTGGACTAAGGCCTAACCCCTCTCATTCAGTAGAGGAGGCACGTGCCCAGCAGTGGGACGTGTATAATACAGAGCTAGTATTATTATTATTATCGTAGGATTGAAGCATGTACTGACCGGATGGGGTGTGAGATCACAGAGTCCCGAGACGCGTGAGAGTAGCGAGCGCAGCAGAGGCGGCGGCGCGGCCGAGCAGCTCGCCGCGCGCGTCACCAGCGCCGCGCCCACGCACACCGCGCCGGACAGCACGCACGCACCGCACACCAGACCAGCCGCCGCCGGACATGAACCTGCTGACCCGCTGCGACTGCCCCACCATACCAGCCTGCACAGCACACGACCAACCACACATCGATACATTTATTATCTATCTAGTACGCTAGACTATCCCGCCCACACACCCGCCACTGTAACTCCTGTAAGCCAGGATCGACAGTGGCACGCATATTTCGACACCAAGCAATGAAGCTCGGCGAGTCTCTAGGAATGCAAATGTGTCTTTAACCCGTAACTAAATTAATCAAATAGAAGGTTAAGGAGGAAATAATAATTGTCCACTTCCCTCCATAGCAAAACGGGAGACAAAATAATGAGCTAAGGAGGTCTCAGCCTCCGGCACAAGGACATTTACAACTGGAGAGGCCAGATGTAAAGCACCACGGATGTCGCTAAGTGGGTCCTATCACGCGAGCTGTTAAACCTGATTCCAATAATAGGTATGGCTAAAACGCCGGAATGCACGGAAATTCCTCCTAGTCTCCACAAGATCCATATACCTATAATAAGTATACAACTCCAGATGTTATTTGCATACTGTCTAACATAATGTTGCGCTCATCTATCATCATCTCTAGTACGCTAGTACATATGCACTCACGCCTGTAAACCCCGAAGGGGTAAGCAGAGGTGTAATTAATACACCCACATTTCGCCGAGCTTATTTTCGTCCATGATGTGATAGTGGGCGAGCCTATCGTCATATCGGGCACAGTTCTAGACTCCGGTCACTCACTTAGTATCAGCATTGATAGACAAACCCAATATCACTTTTACCCGATTCGGGGATCAAACCCGAGACATTAGCACAGCAATCGTACCGCGTACGACAACGAGCATTACAACTGTGCCACCGAGGCCGTCATGTATAAAACTTATAATGAAATTTAGACTTAAAAATCTAGTGTTCACAAATCCACTGCTTGTGGTTTTGAATATCAATCACTTCTTGGTATAACATAACTATGGGCGACACACGGTCGAAGCACTATTCCGTTTTCTTCTTCTTCTTCCACTTTGTCCTTATCCCACTCGCAGTGGGGTCGAGGCAGGCAGTTTTGCTCTGATCATAGAACCGTACGCAGCAAAAGAAGTGAATATCTTCACAAATTCTCTTATATAGTAACCATCCAAATTGAACGAAAATTATGGCCCTCAATTTGACAAACCAACTCCAAGTCTTAATCAAAGTTTGAAGTAGCACGCTGCTTTTTATAACCACGCTTACAATAAGGCGAATGACCAGCTTATCTCATCATCCAGTGGAATAAAATAGTTAAGTGTTTAATCGGAGAGCATACCAGACTACAGTAAGGAGCGCAGCGGCAGCAGCGAGCGGCGGACGCTGTGCGGGCGAGAGTGCCGTGGCAGCGCCTAGCAACAGCAGCGCGGCCGATAGCACGGCAGAAGTGGCGAGCGCATGCGCCGGGGCACGTCGTCGCACCTGAACATCACCATTGTTTTACGCGCCATAACATCTTTTGAACAAAGACTTTAATGTATACTACTAGACAGGCTGCGCGGTACACAGAAATTGCGCCACTAAGTTACGGTCAATTGACCGTAACTCAATATTGCCATCTCGCTTACTCTTAACTAGAATCTCTCTCGCGCTCACTGTCTGTCAGCTGTCAAACTCTCGCGTTATGTGACGCTATTTTACTTCTACACTGCCCATCTAGTAGTACTTATACCTACATTAAAGTCTTTGCTTTTGTATACTTTTGATAAGCTTCATTCGACGCGTAGGTACCTAGTAAGTATATATTTTTTGTATATGTACAACCACGCAATAACTTTTTAGAGTCATATGATTTTGATGAGTTTTTCAATTTCAAGAAATAACTCTAAGCGTATGAAAAACTAAAACATTTATGCACCGATTTTGATTATTGTTTTCCTTTAAATAGTATCTAATGTAACTTTTATTTTTTATTATAAATTGTAGATTGTTTTTATTCTGGAACGATAAAGTTAAGTACCTGATAGTACTTACATGCGCTGTACGTACGTCTAAATAATGCTTATAATATTGCCTAAAAAGAGAAATTGAATCTCTCGGTGGGCGCCACAACGCGCCTCATCTGAACAAGTTATGGCTGATGTTTCACTATGTTTCTCGTCGTCGCAAGATATATTCGAGTTATAGGTACTCTACCTACATTGATTGTTATATAACAATGAATACGGAATTGTTCATTTTGTTTACGTTTACTCATAGTTTTTGTGTGACAAATATAATAGTTGTATCACCTTCACCGTCCATGCTGCCACACGCGTCGCCACACCCTCGGGGTTCCACAGTGATAATGTACCAGTCATCGAGAGCATCTCCCATGCACCTGCCTCGAACACCAACGCGTGCTGCATCACAATCATAATTATTAATTGCAGAGGCCGGCAAACGAGCAAATGGGTCACCTGATGGTAAGTGGTATCTACCGCCCATAAATATCCACAATACCTGAATATCATAGACTGCCGACCTTAAAGGAAAGGGATTGGGAAGGGGATTTGGGCCTTCGGATGTCTTACTCACCGTACGATACGCAACAGTAAGCTGGTACTTCACGTCGGTTTTCTGTGAGACAGTAGAAACAACCCGGTCGAGTCGGCCTTTTCATACTGTAGACAACACTGTGTACAGCGTGACTCTACCACTTACAAAATCTTTATTGCAATATCTAGAATAACGCTTATTATAGTGATTATAACTAAGTACAAATTAAAACAATAGTGTTCATCTTAACGTATATAGGTATAAAAATAATAATAAGGAGATATCTTCTGTTGATGATAGAGTCAGTGTCAGGTAGTCGAGTGTTAATATTATGTCAGTTAAAAAGAGCTGGATATCAAGCAGGCTGACATGTAAAAATGCGCTCTAATCAATCTTTACTCCACACAATTTTCTGAACAGTAGGATTCACAGAGTCACACGTGTGGCAGCGTGCGGCATTGAAGTTTATCAGTACTCAACAATAGAGACATGAAACCTTACCTTCACTTCACTAATAGCAAGATCAAGTTCCTGCGCGCTGTGCATCCTGGAACCAAACTTGAAGGTAACTGCCTGCACGTCGCGCGGCCAGTCATGCAGCTGTAACTCCACAGGAGCGGAAAGATCCAGCCGTTTGATCCATGACACCATGCCATCGCTGCCCAGCCTGGCACGGAGGGAAACGTCGCCAGCGCTAGTAGCAGCCGCGTTCAATAGTACCACGTCAGGCAACCACAGTCGCTCGGCTGGCACCATCCAGCCTTCGCAACCCCATTCAGATGCGTTCCAGGATAGACGGGGGTCCTTCCATGTCTGGAATTTTGATATAGATTTAGTTGAAATTGGCTGGAATCAACTTGCGATAACTACGAAGCTTCAGTGACGAAATGCAACTGCGCGTCGCGCCTGGTACTACATATTGGCAGACCATTCGAAGCTAGCCACTTGCATGTTTAGTAGTGCGCTCGCGTTTGACGCTTGACGTGATAGTAGGACGTCTGCCTTTAGAAGAGATATTATAGCCTGTAGTAGTTGGTTCCAGTTTAGTTCAGTGCAATTACTAAGCTCCTTGAGACTTAGGTACTATCCTATATCTCGGGACGATGAGCACCGTGTAGCGGCCATGCAAATATACTGTATAATTCAAGGTTCTGAGATTGTTATTGGCTATGGGCAGGTTACCAGTACAGAGACCTGCACATCTCGTCGTTCAAAAAAAGTATAAAAAAGGTCAATTACAAGTTTCAAGTCTGCGAGCATTCTGACGGAGGAGTCGATCTCGTTGACAGTGGCGTGGCGGATGTCCATGGAAGCGTTGAAGAGCTGTTTTGAAGCAGGTGGTGTCTCTCGGTCATACACCGCCAGCAGCCCATCTATCTGCAGCGATAGGACTGTCGCGTTGTCGCATTCTCCATGTACCATGTCACCCGCTGGAATATATGTGGTAAAGTCACGCTGTACCCAGTATTGTCTACATAAATAGGCCAGATCGGTCTTGCAGACAAATTATATGAAATGAGACTGCCAATGGCCAAAACTGGCTCTCACTCTTTCAAATCCATGCTTTCCTTAAAGACACACTTAGATAACACCCTCACAATCCCTTAGTATAAGTAAATAATGTTCATATGCTAAGGTTACCATCACCACTCACTTGTTCGTCTGCCGGCCTACTGATATAAAGAAAACTTTGTTAGGTTCCGGCAATTTGTGGAAAGTAAGAACTATGTGCTATAGATGTGCCTCGTCATTACGAAAGCCATCGGTAGGTTCTGGCATAGAACCCTTCTATCGAAACTTCCATCGTATTGGAATCGTCGATGTACTCTGCAAGTGAATCACCAGGTTTTTGGATGGCCGAAGAATCATAGTGGCCGCTGAGGGCAGTATTTCTTAGGCCATGACAGTAAAAGCTGGCTTTCCACAAGGCTCTCTGTCGGTCGGGTATGTATTCCTAGGCGAATGATGTATAATTAGAAGGGTCGTAAGCTGTAAACTACAGTAAATAATCGTGCTCAATTTACAGCATATATAAAATACATAGCCATACATACAGATACTGCTCCTTTGTTAGGTTTTACGTAAACAAATTAATATGTGAGCTTTTCCGTTGACCGATTTCAACACGAATAATATATGCGATATATTCAAAACACTTTTCGCTTTGAGACCACCTTTCTTAATATTCGAACTTCACTCCTTTTTGGATAGTAATGAGTACTTTAGTATAAATATCACCCACCACATAGCAACACGAACAGTAGCACGGGGTTCACTCGCGGCGCCATTTTGCAACGACTGGTGTAGTTGCCATCCACTTTCCGCGGTACGTGCCATCCGACAGGAATACAAAACCATTTTGGTCATTATAATAAATGGTTAATTTACAAAACGTTTCCGGAGTGAATTTAGTTAAGTACTTTACCCGCAGCTTTTACGCCTCCCGTCATCCTTTAGTCTCTGAAAATAACAGCCACGATGCAGCTCGTACCGAATTTACACGTATTGTACTAAGTAATAACATAGCTAAGATTATAGCTAATAATTATATATATATATATAAGCTATATCTATTATAACAGTAAACCTCTGAAACTGTATCTTTCATTAAAAACGAATGGAGGATATGGTAATTTAATCTAAAAGCCATATGAAGCCATACTGAACTCTACCACTTTGGATTTAGCTACGCCATGGCGTTATATGTCTCAGAGTCATTCGGACATACCGATAACATTTAGGACCTGACAATTTATTTATTTTTATTTATTTTTTTTAATTTTGGCGACTGTGAATGGTACACTTGGGGGGGAAAGGCCTCAGCGAACTTTCATAGATCAAGTTGGAGATATTCTCGAGAAAGGCCAGGTCAGGAGTACCCTAAACCGACGTGCATGTATGAAAAATTTAATGAGGGTGAATGAGGCCAAAGAGGTATGCAAGGATCGTAGCAAGTGGAAATCCGTTGTCTCTGCCTACCCCTATGGGAAACAGGCGTGAGTTTATGTATGTATGTATGTAAAAAGAGGGGTTTTATCGGTTTGAGGTGTTGGTCTGTCTGTGTACATCTGTCTGTGGTATTGTAATGCCTGAACGAATACACCAATTTGGATAAGGTTTTTATTTTAACTTTAGGTTCTTCGAGTTTTATTAGTTACGTAAGCTTGGCCTCATCATTCATTTCATTGAGTATTTGACTTACATACGGAAATCAGAGTTTTATGATGGAGTAAAACCGGTAACAGTTATGCTCGTATAGTACCACGCAATTGATTATTCAAAAACCGTATAGTGAATTTGGAATTCAGATCAGGATAACGCGGATTTAGATCTATTTAAAACATCAATCATAAGAAGTATCATTATCATCAATCAAAGTACATGAGCCCTTATAGGCCTCGGACGTACTAGGACGATAACCACGTGGGATAGGTACTGCGCTACATTTTTTTTTGGATTTTTTTTATAGTATATATAGGGCGACAAACGAGCAAGTGGGTCACCTGATGGTAAGTGATCTCCACCGCCCATGTACGACCACAATACTAAAATAATCACGGGCGCGTTGCCGACTTTAAAGGAAAGGGTTAAGTAAGGGATTGGGAAGGGGTGGGCAATTTGTGCCTCCGGATATCTCACTTACCGTACGACACGCAGCAGGAAGCTGCTACTTTACGCCGGTTTTCTGTGAGGCAGTGGTAACGACCCGGACGACCCGACCCATTCATGCTGTAGACAAAACTGTCTAAAACGTGGCTCTACCACTCACAAAAAAAAGAACATTGCATTACAGCCGCGCTTTAACAGTTTGTGTGTGTCTCTATAAAAAAAAGTTACAGGCGCCGCCGCCGCTGCCAAAAGCTTGTCACGCTATGTCCTCTGAAACCGCTGGGGATATGGGGTCGAGACCGATACCAATCGATGCAGAATAATGTGGGGAAGAAAGTAAGATATGTCTCATATTCGTCGGAATTTAAGTTTTTTTTTATTTTATGTTTTGTGGAAAAACATGGGCAACGGCTCTAGTTTGATATATGAAACTATCCAATTGTTGTGTGCTTCTGGCGCGGTGGTAGCGTGGGCGCGTATCTGCTACAGCATCCGGCGCCGCAAGGACATTACTCTGTGCCCAGCAATATCCACCGCTTCATTGTTTTATGTATATGGGAAATTCCCTTTACAGCACTAATAATATTACAAAAAAGTCTTATCGCTCCGTGAATTCCGCGAAAACATATTTTTGCACAAGCATTATTAGACTTTTTAGAAGTTTATTTTTCTCAGTTAGTAGGTAATAAATAAATATATATGTTGAAGATTAATGAATACGGATATTCAATTGAGAGGGCAAATGCGCGATGTATAATAAAATTGTTAAAGAAGTCAATTGTTTTGTTTACATTATTTAATGTTGATTTCATTTCATTTCTCCCACCCCGGGAGAAAACCGAATATAAAAAGCGTCTTGTCAGTTAACAAGTGAAATACTTATGTCGTACACTAGAAGTATACGTTTCTTAAATTTGACCCTCCTTTCTGTAACACGTTGTATAAAAAGGTGCGATAGCCTAGCGGGGATCGGTATATACTCCCGAGATTGGGTTTGAATCATGAAAACGCATTTTCCGACGTTACGTGTATATTCATTGTCATTGTCGCTCTCTTTAACGGTAAGGGAAAATATCTTGAGGAAGCCTGTATCTATATAAGAGTGTCGACGGTATGTGAAGTTTACAAACCCTCAAGAGTCTGAGACCAGCGTGATGCACTAAGGGCTAACCGCTCTCATTCTGGTTATGGATTATCTGAAGTTTAAATAACCGATGTTTAAAATAGCAAGTACAATTTGCATGTGAAGCTGAAAGTGACTATTCTCTCAACAAGCATTTTTATAAAGATTTACCGAGCAAGTGCTCACCCGATTAAAGGTTCTGAAAATTTTTGTATTGAATGTTTTTGTTTAGTTACGACGGGACAGAACGGAATAAACAATATAGCCAATGTTCCTGTTTTTTTAATACAAATATTTTAAAGTGGAACACCATTCCGTTCCGTTCTGGCGTAGTAAACGGATAAGTTATTGTTATGACCTAATACAAACCTTAACTGTTACATATTTCTTTATATACATACTTACTCTTGAGTGATTGACCACACCCGGGCAGGGCATTCATTGAATATTCATAGTAATCAATACGTAAAAACCGACTATTGCTGGAGCGCATAATTTATGACGTCATATTGTAAATAAGTATTGAATATTTTCTTTTAAAATCGGATAATAAAATAAATAAGGGTGATTGTAGAAAACCTTTATTGTGATGATATAACATATTTACATGTCACATTACAATTCATAATGGTACAATAATATATTGTAGGCACAACAAATTGTTGTCAACGACTTACCAAATTACAACACAACGTCGCGTCGTTTAAATAAGGCTCATTTAAACAACGCTTTTTATCGCAAGCTGTGGTTAAATACCACAACAAAAACATAATTAATGTCAAAAATACAGTTTCATTGATAAACGTTCAACGCGCGTTAAATAGACGCGCTATGACTAATAGACTAACACTCGGTTTCTGAAAGGCTGATCAAATCAATATTCAACTAACAGAACTTTGAGATGACATCGCTGTTAAATCAATTTGATTTGCTGAAACGTTATTAAACGTTATTAACTGAAAAAATATAATTGATCTCTCTTTAGTACAGTTTGACATACGATTTTTCATATTAATTTGAAAGTTATGTTAGCTAACATGTGTGTCAAATCAAAGGCGTTTCACGGTCACGCTTCTAGCAACTCAATTTCGACTTGACATGAGATTTGACATTTGATTAGTTAATTTAACATTGATCAGCCTTTAAGAAACCGGACGTAAATTCATTTAAAAACGCTTAATAATTGTCACATATTGTACACTATACCTAGTGAACTATGCATGCTGTATGTCATTTGATTGAGCTCTTGAAAGGTATTCAGCTGTCCTCGCCAGTTACATCGCAACAATGCGTTGAGTGCGTATTCTTTAACTCAGTGGTTCTATATACATATACCTATAAATGTATATTTTCAAAACTTGTAAAATACATAACAAAATATAATACATAACAGAACATAACAGCAAACAAAGTGTAATTAAAACTAACTAAATAATATGACAAATAATTATAGGTATACCTATGAAGAAAAAAATCAATTCTCCCAATTGCCCAATGGAAACGCGTTAATTTGTGTATTCGCTATTATTTGTCTAAAAATTAAAATTACACTAGTCCACAATAATATTACAACCATTATTATGTAGAAATATAATAAAAATATTTATTGCCAGGAACATACATGCATAATTAATTTATTAATTATTATTTTAACATACATTCTAAGTTTAAACAAATGTTCTTAACACTGGATAAAAACTTAACAAAAAAGAGAAAAAAGTTGCTCGCTTACACCATGACAATAGGTAGCCAGCTCTATCTAAAGCCTCATTTACATGGAGAGAGATTCATCGCGCGATGGAGGTGTTAATATAACAGAAATCTATCGTATAAGAAGCCGCGTCATACATTTGACAACGAGAATCATATGATGCGGTTTCGTGAAACCAGAGTTTTCTATCATATTCTTTCCTATGTCGTCCGAGAAACTCTCTGTGAAACGGACCATCACAGCGCTGTTTTTCATAGCTTGTTCACACGGTTCGATTTTAGTTGACCAAGTGACTTGCATCAGCTAAAGCTGTTTTCTTCTTGTTGCTTAATTCGATGTTATCTATTCAGACGGTTCAAATCACATGTGATTTAGATATTGAACAACTAAATTTGAACCATGTGAATCTGCTAGCAGTGACCACCCTTAAAATGAATGTGTGTATACGAATATTAATAGTTATTAGGTAAGTATTATTTATTGTTTAATGAAGTTTTATTCGAATCATCACATTCGCTGATAAAATATTATTGCATACAGACATATAATTTATGTGCAGAACAATCGACAGTTAAACTCTTGTAATTCATAATCCAAAACCATTACAAGTTATACCTAAGTTCTATATTATTGAAATTATCAGATCCATCTCTGATAGAAAAAATATTTACATAACATATACAATATAGGAACATAATATATTCGATATACTTACACATTTTAAACACAATAATCAGTGTATTAGAGTAAGAGTGAGCTACAGAACTTTGTCATCGTTGACAAAAGATTAGTTAATAACATTACAATTCCGAAAAAGCAATGCTTGTTATTATCGACTTCAAAAACATTACCTTCCTTCTGGGGCAGTCTGGTAAAAAGGTTTCCTAATTCGTCACATATATTATGCATTTTAGGTGCTGTCTCCGAAGTAAATCTATAGCATTCACTTCAAGATTATTTAAGTATGACGATAATGAGAGTACGAGGGTCATTTTCCAAACTCTTTAACGAATGTTTACAAGGGCTGTTTAGAAGTAAAATTGCGTTACACAATGCAGGAGTTTGACAGCTGACAGACAGTGAGCGCGATAGGGATTCTAGATGAGAGTAAGCGAGATGGTAATATTGAGTTAGGGTCAATTGACCGCAACTTATTGGTACAATTTCTATGTACCGCGCTGTTATATAGTATACATTTAAGTCTTTGCGAATAACAGAAAATGTTTTGAACGGTATTGACTTTCCAGCAACATAAAAATCGCTATAATTATTCTGTAAACATATAAAGATCTTAGTGATTTCTTGGGTTTACGCGAATATTACACAGTGAAATAAAACTAGTTTATACGGATTTTATCGCGGTTTAATTATTATTTTAGTCCCGACGTTTCGAAAGCTTTTCAGCCTTCTTTGTCACGGGAGAGACTGATCAGTCTCTCAGCTTTCGAAACGTCAGGACTAAAATAAAAATAAAATCCGTATAAACTAGTTTTATTTTAATATAAAGATCTTTACAAGGAAATTTGTTATAAATTTTATGATATTTATTACTTTTCTCTTCAACTTATATGTAGTTACTTAATACTTAGTACTCTATTAATAACAATGTACACTAAAGAAACTTATGTATGAAAAGTATTATGCCTAAATTCGAAACGCTGTTTATAACCAATTTTCTATAAATTTGGTTTAGAACTGTTTGGTATCAGAAAGATTATGGTGAAATAATAAAAACATCGGAACAAAGACACAGTATTAAATGAAATAAAAAGCTTAGGAAATATATTTAAATTAAAAATGTACCAAAAGATATATAAATTAATAGAAGATGTGTCTTATAACAATAAATTCAAAATGAATATTTACCAACAGTTTCAAGTTAACTGGAAAGTTAACTTCTTACCTATCGACACTATGGTACAATAAAGCCGCGTTAGCTTTTTTTTATTCTGTCACCATAATGTCGGTGTTAACTTCTTTAGTAATACAGTTCTTCTTCTTCTACCTGCTTCTCCCACTCGCAGTGGGGTCGGCCCAACTTGCCTTTTACACATGTTACAAAATTATTTGGCTTGTAGTTTTTACGACCGGCCGCCTGTCTGACTTCAACCCCTCTAGGGAAAATAATACAGTTATACCTACATATTATAATCATTGTGAAGTTATAAAAATAAATAACACCAAAAACCCAATGAGAAGTCTTTGAAACACTCTACGAGAGAGTAGCGACTAAAAAATCAAATTCATTTCTAATGCTACTTTCTTGTACAATATAGGTAGTGAGTCTATAATCTAATAATAAATGCAAATAATTCTCAAATCCGTAAGTCAGTATAAAAAAAGCTTCACCTCTACGCTTAGCCAATAATAGGTTATATAGATTCCAACTCGTAAATGCTTTCATTACGTGATGATTATGCAATTTAAGTAATTGTATATAAGTATATGAAACATCCCTTTCACATATAGTTTAACATTAAAACCAAATTGTACTTACAAACATTTTCACACTCAAATTATTAAACACTGCCTAAAAAGTACTTCTTCTCACTTTGTGTAATTGATACAGAAATATTGTGACGGCTACCGTTACGGCCCACTGCCAATATTTATAGAGTATTTTGAGAATGAACCATACAGTGTAATCATTTTATCCAATTACACTCCATCCATTTATTATATTTATAGGTAATACGAATTGTAATTCAGTTTATATTTAACTTCACATTATCAACATAAAATCTCGATAATTTATAACAATTTAAGTACCACTACAGTTTCTGTTAAAAAATACTCTATCATGTTTCGTCACATAAGCAATGATCGCAGAACTAAACTCTAAGGAGTGACGGCTTGACTGTTGGTTCAGTGCGTGGTGGATGGTTGATGACCGTTGTTCTGCGGCGAGGGGTGAGGTTGTGGTGGTGTGGCATGCGGGGGTTGCGGGGCGGCGACGGCGGCGGGGGAGTGCGTGGAGGGCGGTGTCAGGTAATGCCAGTAGGGGGGAGCGTCGGCCGCCTGCGCCTGGCACGCCGCCGTCAGACCCGCCCAGCTGAACCGATATGCGTACCGCTTGCCGTGTACCTAACAGTTAACACATACTTAAGCTTACAGACACAGATCTACAAAGACATTGCAAACTGAGATAAGTATGAAGTTTTCTAGACGTTTGAGACACCGAGATGGACACCGAGACAAACCGATATACGATTTTGTATGTCTGTATGTACGAGAAATTGTCTATGCGGGTTTATAACAAACACCTTTTATTGATAACTTTATTGGTTGTTTTGGACAAGTGTCACCGATGGCTGATGTACCTAATCCAACTGAACTATTATTTCATAAAAAATAGACTAATTATTCAAAAATGCCGACGGGACGGTATGTGGAACGGTGACATTCAACACCTTCCCAGACAATCTATGTTTATTTAAATCTTTATTGTACACCAGAACATACACAGTAAGATAAAAAACAAAAATACATAAATAGGCACAATTGGCGGTCTATATTATGTAACAGTGCGTACATACTCTGATTTACGGCTGATTTCAATAAACTATCTACATTCGGATCTCCAATTATCTCGCAAATTAACCGACCAGTCTTTATGTAATTTGTACGCGTGGCTTTTAAACCAGAGACTCCAACGAACATTGCTTATTGAAATAAGAAATCAACCGTTAATCTGCACTCAGTGTTAGCACTTAGCGCTGTAGACATCAGCAAAACCATATATGAATTATAAAAACACACTCAAATTGTCTTTTCGTGTCATAAACTGTTTATAAGTGTTTATCACCACTAAATAGCTTTTAGGATGTTCCAGAAGGTACTTTGTGAATGCTTGATTCATATAGACTGAAATACTTATGAAATCTATAATTTATTCTACTACTTGTGCCCGCCGCATCGCTATGTTTATGATTTATAAGTGAGTGGAAGGATTCTCTTCAAACAGCTAAGAATTATTAAAATTAAAACAGATTACAAAAAAATGCTTTCAATTTAGTCTATCCGTTTGTCAGTTAAGAGTATTATGAATTACAGAAACGTTTATTGCAGAATGTAGGTATATGTACAAGTTGTTCAAGGAATAATAAATTCCATTACATTCTACCGGACTAGTATGGTCAGGTACCGGTGTGCAATATTATTTGCTACTTTTAAATAGATTTAGAGACATGCAATAATTACATCTAAGCATTTAAATATTATATATTCTTAAATGTCAACCTTTAACGACAAATTTATTTATGCCACGGATATACACACAGACAGATAGACGAAGGCTTATAACAACGCACGTTTTCCGTCGACGATTAAAAAGTATTTATGACTAGCCTTCGCTCGTAGCTCCGCCCGCGTGAACGGCCTTTTCCGGGTAAAAAGTAGCCTATGTTACTCAGTGATAATGTAGCTTTCTAACGGCAAAAGAATTTTTGAAATCGGTCCAGTCATTTTTAAGTTTATTCGTTACATACAAAAATACAGCTCTTTCCTCTTTTTAATACTAGTGTAGATAAAGAACACGAGTCACATACCTTGCTCATGATGTTCTTGTCGTAGTAATATCTTAATGCTCTGGACAGTTTGTCGTAGTTCATGTTGGGCTTCTGTTTCCGACGACCCCAGCGGCGTGCCACCTCGTCGGGGTCTGATAGACGGAACTCACCGTCTCCTGGGGGACCCTGGACAATAGCGGTATACACTTTTTATTATTCGGAATGATGAGACGAGTTGGTCGCTCGTGTCATAGTAAGCGCCACGTTTAGCCTGCCAATAAACAATAGCAACACCACTCAGAACTTTTAATGAGTCCATACGCACAATACGTCATAGTCAACATCAAAATATGTATATTTGCTCTTCCTGAGGCTGACGACTTCCTGAGGTCTCGGGTTCGATCCCCAGGTCGGGTTTAAAAATTATATTGTGTTTTTCTATTATGAAATGCTCAGTGTCAGCCCGAAGTCTAGAATTGTGCCCGGTATGGCGATAGGCTCGCCCCCTATCACATAACGGGAGAGAGATACGGGATAGAGATGTATGTTGCTCTTCTTGTAAGCGATTTTAATATAAGTAGTGTACAGTACTGACCTCCCAGCAGATGCCAGGTGCTCCCGACGCAAGTTCCTCTAATAGGAACTGCCACAGCTGCACTTGTCCGCCACTGGTGCGTGTACATCCACTCAGCGCTGTGTATCCATCTGCCGACAATACATAATATTCACTTTCATGACGAGGCGAGGAGATCGCTCGTGATGGAAAACGCCCCGCCTGACCATAAGCAGAAGCAACACCACTCAGAACTTTAAATTACCAAACTGTATAACATGACATTACTGCGCTCATCGTCTCGATTCGTAAGACGTTGAGTCTCATAATGCCCAGTTGACGGGCTTCGATATCCTGTCTGGACTACAACACACTGATTGGTAGTAAGATACAAAAAAAAACAATCTTTGGGGACTGCCAATAGAAGTGAAAACTAAGTAACTTGTGACTTGTATCGTTGAGCTATTAGACTATTATTTTTGGTTTGTAAAGAAGTGTTAATTACCAATTTAATTGTATATACCTATATAATGTATACTAATAACACACGGAGGTATATCTATGTACATACATATACACAGTATACATATAGCCCATGGGAAGCGTGCGGTGACGATGACGCGAGTTACATGATTTTTGTTCACCCAAAAAGTGGTCCACGCGTTTAAAAAAGTTTTCACTTTCAAAATATTTACTAATAATGATGCATACCATGATAGAAGTGCTGGAACCGAGCGTGCTCTACTCGGCTCAACCACAACATCAGAACAAGCCTCAGGGCTCCCCACGGCACATCACAAAACACCGTATTCACACAATACTAAGCACTTTGTAAATCTTTGATCATGAATTACGGCGAACTTTACTAAAAATATTGCAGACACTTTTGGAAGTCTACTCAAAATAGTCAAGGAACGTTTCTTTATTTATCTAGAAGTATTTTAATAACAGTTTTGTGTTTTTAAGCGAAATCTGTATTCAAGGTTTTTTTTTCTTTTAATGACGTCACAGTTATAGTTTATTTACGGTTATACAAATATGATATTTTAAAATTATATTTACGTTTAAAATTATATTTAAGATACGTCTTGTAGATTTATTCTGTGATTAAAGTGAAAATTGTTGTTACAGTACAGCGGAAATGCGGGCGGATACGCGACCGGAAGCGGACGAGTGGCGGCGGAAACCGCGTGCCGGCCGTACGCCCACCCCTAAACTCTCGCCCCCACCCTTCCACCACAGGCTTACAAGAACGTTTCACTGCCTCCCCATTGAACAATGGTTTCCCTTTGAAGGAAAGCGAGAGCGATTCCAGTTTTCTATCACCCGATGCTACGTTACATTTAACGTCCTATTAAAATAGAAAGCGTGTCTGTTACGAGTACGTGTACTAAGCGAGAACTTAACTGAAAACTCTTGTTTGGGAGGCCACGTCATATATTCGTAGGTCGGGCGGTGACGTATTTGTGTTTGAGCTTTCGATTCTAAAAAAATCACTCAAATTTTGCCCGCGACTGAAATCCGTGCCCAGTATGAGCTCGCCTATCACATCGTGGGGCGGCAATAAGCTTGGCAAACCGTGAGTGCAGCACTAATTGCACATCTGCCTAACCCCCAAGATAAGGGCGTAAGCTTATGTTATATTTATTTTTCTATTAATTGACTGACCATCGGATGGCGTACCATTGATTTCACATTCCTATGCACCCGTAAAAAAGGAAAATTGCTATAGCACATCATTTATAAAATACTATATTTCATTGAAAAACAAACAATAAACAGAAGCAGAGCCGAAATAATCC
This sequence comes from Mimas tiliae, assembly GCA_905332985.1. Classification (NCBI taxonomy): domain Eukaryota; kingdom Metazoa; phylum Arthropoda; class Insecta; order Lepidoptera; family Sphingidae; genus Mimas; species Mimas tiliae. Next base: position 17,869,786 of record HG995248.1, on the reverse strand, counting down.
CCATCAGCTACACGAACGGCAGAGGCTTAGCATGTGACTACTTATTACTCGCAGTTGAAGTTATTGCACTCACGCGGCGTGGCCTGTCGAGGGTGACTACTGGCTTACCCTAGTATTACGGCGCGGCATCACGCTGGTTTACCGCAATGTTTTTATTAAATCATTTGCATAGTTTGGGCATTAGTAGAACATGTAGAGCTAGCTTTATTAAAAGTAGAAAGTTTACATACATGATTAAATATAAGTTTTTATTTTTATTTTTTTTATTAGCTTGAATTACGAGACGACTAGGTCGCTCGCCTGATGGTAAGCGCCACGCCTGCTCATAAACAGAAGCAACGCTACACAAAAATAATTAATTAAATAACAAAGCACTGCATGACACTGTACTGCGCTCGTCACCCCGAGACATAAGATGTTAAGTCTCATAATGCCCAGTAATTTCACTGGATTTAATGTCGTTCAAACCGGAACACAACAGTGCTTACACACTGAATCGCTTGGGGGCAGAAATAGACAAACCGGTGGTACCTACCCAGACGGCTTCTAGCATATGAGGGACCGACTACCTAATATCTTATTTTATTTGCCTAAATGTCAATATGCTCATAAACTAAAACAACACCACACAGAACTTTGAATCACCAAGCATTGGATGACATTCGCATTTAAATAATAATAAATACACACAACAGTCACACACATAGTCCTGACCCCACACTAGGTTAACCTGTATCGTGGATATCAAGAACTACGAGGGACTTGCGGTCCCACAACACCCAGACCCGAGACAAATATTTGTGGATCACACAAACATTTGTCTCTCGCATACGAGGGGCCTACCACCTTGTAACGATAAGTTAGGTAAGTACTAAATTAATTGAATAAATTCACCCGACAGTGAGGCCCATACCTAATTAATTAAATAAATTCACCCGACAGTGAGACCCATACCTAATTAATTAAATAAATTCACCCGACAGTGAGACCCATACCTAATTATTACCTTATAATTGTGAGTAGTTATTAGTATGGTGATCGTAGTTTGAGCTTTGAGTATTTGGGCTTCTGGATATGTCACGCACCGTACAAAACGCAAAAGTAAGCTGTCCCAGATTCAATGCAATCGTGGTGCACTAAAATAATATTTATAAATCTGATTATACCACATTATTATAGACTACCTGTTACCCGCGGCTCCGCCCGCGTGAATGTCATTTTCCGGGACAAAAAAGTACCTACTTAAATAGCCTAAGTTACTCCTTATTACATCAGCTATCTTTCAGTGAAAGTCCCGTCAAAATCGGTCCAGCCATTCCAGATATTAGCCGGAACAGACAGACAAAATTAAAAAAAATATATATTTTGGTATATGGATCGTATATACATTCATATGCATGTAGTAAAAAGCGGTTATTTTAATATTACAAACAGACACTTATTTTTTTTTATTTATTCAGAAAACCAAAAGCTGATATACAAACAAATATTAGCAACAATACACTTTGAGCAAAATACAAGCCAATTATAGGTTTAGTTTAAAATTAAACATACCTAGTATTAGCAATAATCAGCATGATACATTACATATTATACTAAAGTTTTATAGTCCATGAAACTTATTCTATTTTATTTATTTGTGTAAGAGGACGACAGGCATTCACTATTGTTTTTATTTAACTATCCTATTTATTTATCAACCTAATCAGTAATCACACCCGTGCACCCGTAGAGATCCGTCGTTCCATAATGCATGGTGTGCATTATTCACCCTCCCGCTGTGACCTACCCTCTGGTGACCCCAGGGGTGTACGATGCTATCGTTTGACACCTATTACACACTTTATCTACCAGATTACACTTTATTGAATTATTTGATTGTTTTGTTTAAGGAAAATGATGGAATAATTTAACTGTATTTTTATCTTGGCAGGACAAAGTCACTACACAGGACCTGATGTTAAGTTCAGAGCAGTCCAAATATAACATCATTAAGTGTTAGAGCCACGCTAAATTTGTGTATAAGCTCGCTCAAGTTTATTAGTCTCTAGACTACGTAATTTCTTGCCCACTGCCACTAAAATTACTCTTGCACAACCTTACTTGCCGTGCTTGACTATGCGGAGCGGAAATTTAGCGTGGCTCTAACACTTAATGATGTTATATTTGGACTGCTCTGAACTTAACATCAGGTCCAATGTAGTGACTTTGTCCTGCCAAGATAAAAATACAGTTAAATTCTTCTTGCTGCTTCGTTATAGATAACGAAGCAGCTGACGCAAACAACTTGCGGCTCGTAGTTGCAAGCTGTGGATCCCAGGACATTCTGCGGTCCATTATCACTCCACTTACTTATTGTATAGATTAAAAAAAATAACAATAAACCACATTGAAGATGCAGAAGGCTGTATTATTGGACACGGCACGCATTGTGAGGAGGTTCCTCACACTGGGCCCTAACCGCCGGTGGCTTGGGTCTTAACTCTTAGGCCTCGCCATTGGAGGGTGATACTTTTTATATTTTTAAATGTTTTTTTTTAAGTAATGTAATATTTAAAAATGTAATAAACCCTTTTTAAATAAAGAGTACTGTACATAACCACATTAAATAAACACTGCAAACGCTCGTCATATTCACAAATAATCATTAATTTAATGTCTGTTAAGAAACTGCGAAACTTCAAGGTGAGTTGATTAATTCTAGGAACGCTTTGAACACTCGCGAGATGCAATCATGTGGTTTAAAAGATAAAACATTTTCGTCATTTTGATAAATGATAAAAGTATAAAAATCCATGGCACATTGGAATACCGCCTTTTGTTGTGAAACCACAAAAGCATGAGTTAGTTTCTAGGCCTAAAAAGTACTTGTTCAGTTGTACGTGTTCACGTTATTTAACAGGAATTTGTGAAGACTACAAATAAAAAGCCCTTTCATCTCCAACCTCTTATTCAACAGACTTTATTTAAAACGTTTAAACTTTATTTAACGTTTGTTATCGGGACGAATAAAAAGTATCCTATATCCTAATTCAGTTCATGATCTACCTGTGTGTCAAATTTCACCAAGGCGTAATTAAATAATAAAACGATCAATTTTTTAAAAAACACCCAAACTAACAAGCTGAAAACATCCAAATGTAACTTTTACAATTATAATATTAGTAGGACGCCCTTATTCTTAAAACGTATGGCCGGAATTTATCCTTTTTAACCTACTTCAAAAAAGGAGGAGCTTCTCAATTCGGCGAGTTTTTTATTCGCCTAAATGAAGATTGACGAGACGAGCAGGTAATTCGCCTAATAGTAAGCACCACGCCTGTCCATAAACAATAATGACCACTTCAAAGACACTTTAAACATACGCACTCACGCCTGTAATCCCCGAAGGGGTAGGCAGAGATGTAACCAGTACACCCACATTTCGCCGAGCGTATCTCCGTCCCATAATGTGATAGGGGGCGAGCCTATCGCCATACCGGGCACAAATTCCAGATTCCGGGCTGATACTGAGCATTTCGTAATAGAAAAACCCAATACCACTTTACCCGACCCGGGGATAGAACCCGAGACCTCAGCGTTAGCTTAAACTTAACGCGTACGCATTACAACTGCGCCACCGAGGCAGTATACTTGTACAGTAAACTGTTGAAATATAAAGTACTGCATTGCATAGCACTGTGCATGTCACCTCGAAACATAAAATGCAATGACAAAACTCACGATAGTTAAGATGCTGTCAGTAAGCGTATAAAGGGGTTTCCTCTTTACTTACAGCATTGTTTTGAGGAAAAATCATGTGTTCTTTAGTACCTACAATAAATCGCGAGAATTGCAACTCAAATTAAAATGTATTGTACTGCTTATAGTAAATACACAGAAACCATTTGCGTCATCAGCTTTAATATAAATTTTCAACAAAACTTGAAAATCCCAACAAGCATATTTCCCCGAAACTATTATTTATCGAATTTGTACTGGGCTCAATTTTATATCGCTATAAACGCTTAATTAATTGGCAATATACGCAAAAACAAGACTTGGTTATCGGAATACAATGGTACAGCTCCCAAGAGCTACGGAGAGTGGGTAAAATATGGCCATCGTAGTGTGCAGTTCGTGGAAATCGGGGCTTTTGGTCCAAAGGTTATGTGGTAGCGGACTGATCTTAAAATAGTGTTGGTTATAATCAATTGATCATTCGTAATTATCATTCCGGACTCTACTTATTTATCATTTTCGGGGACGAGCACGAACAACTTACGAATAAGTATTCGAATCTAGAACGCTAGCATTTGTATGAAGGTTCAAACATTTTTTTGTCATTTCGATACGAATACGTTCTCGCAAGTTATTCGTGCTAGCCCCTCAGCTGACTTTATCATATTTTTTCCGGTTCGAAAAAATATTGCGGTATTTGTACTCGAAAAGGCGAGGCTCGACTCCTATCACATCATGGGATGGAAATAACGATGGCTGTACTTCTTCTATTCTACACACCTTTGCACCTTTTTGGGAATACAATCGTGAGCTTTTGTATATAGGTATGTATATTTTTATACTAATATCAATATACTCAAAACCTAGATAATTCACGTTTTATTGAGTCCTCAACATCGCCCACGAACACACAAATACAAGAGAAAACGTGGCTGCGTTGCCGATTTAATGATGTAATACTTTGTCTGTCCGGCAATAGATATTAATAAAAAAGCACATCAAATCAGCCAATAATTAAGCTTAATTTTGCTTATTTCTTTTGATAACTCAAATTCATATTATCAAAACTCGAGCACGGGGAAATAATATGATTTTTACTAATAATTCCAAACTAAGCAAATGGTTAAATTATTATCAATCACCTAACTCTCTGCTTACTCTATTATACATAACTTTGTGTGATTCTACCACTTTAAGATAGATTTTATAAGTGGTAGAGCCAATATATAAACAGTTTAGTATACAGCATGAATGGGCCGATTTGACTGAGTTTTTACCAGTGAAATAGTAGCTTGCTGTTGAGTTTCGTGCAGTAAGTGAGATATCCGGAAGCCTAAATCCTCCCCTCACCTTCCAAATCCCTTAAGTACCCCTTCTTTCAAGGTCAGCAACGCGTCCATGAATCTTCTATTGTGGAGAGAATGTATCGCAAGACCGCGATCGTCACGTGGCAAGAATTAACAGACAACTGTTATACATGAGGTTGCGTTATTTTTCTATCAGGTATCATACCGGCTTAATTCCAGGGTCCGCCTTCCTATAATTTGACGGTAGTTGGTAATGGGTCGACCCGCTATCTGACCCCAGACCCGCAACGGGAACTAAGTTTCACCATGGCCTCGTCCGTTAATCAGCAGAATGTACCACGCGCCACCACGCAGGTGAGGTTGGTTTTGGGTCTACGATGTTATGTTGGTGACCCACTTTCATTCCTGTGCCATGCGAATAAGAATCTTATGACGCATCCTCGTATATGTCAGTTTTCTGTAATACTCTCGCCTGTGTCATACAAAAAATCTCTACATCTAAAAGGGGTCATAAACTATAATCTATGCTGTACTTTTCTATAGTGCGGCAGCACTGAAACACCTTTATTATCTTATTGTCCGCCTTCGCTTGTAACTTAAGTATGTTCCAACAAGAGGCGGGCATTATGGAGGTGTGGCCACGCGCCCCTCCCACTGTGGGACGAGTGGGCAGGAGGTGAACCAGGGAAAACCGAAGATCCAACAAAATAACTTCAAAAGGACTATCAAAAAGATAATCTGTTACATTTTCGGACTTTTTGTTAGAATATATAGACAAATATAGAACCATAAAACAAACATGGATTTGAATTCATAAATGGAATTATTGGGAACTATTAAGTTTTTACAACGATGGAAAGCTGACAAAATGGATATTTAGGATAACTATCCATAATATTAATGTTGCATTTAAATAGAGGAGTACATGACCTTACAGCGCGGACCAGACGTGAGTCACTTTGTCTCTCAAATAAAAGTGTTTATTTGCATTTAGAACTTAGGCTTTATAATTCTAAGGGTTAATACTATACCTAAATATTTTAAAATAAAACACGCTTAGCAGTCTCTCCCGTGACCACGAAGGCTGAAAAGCTTTCGAAACGTCGGGACTAAAATAAAAATTAAACCGCGATAAAATCCGTATAAACTAGTTTTATTTCAATGTGTAATATTCGCGTAAACCTAAGAAATCACACTTTAAATCATTTATCGACAGCCTCCGTGGCGCAGTGGGCGAGTAGCTGACTGTGAAACGTGAGGCCGCGGGTTCGCCTGCACTGAGACAAATATTCGTCTGATCTATTATTATTTGTTTCGGGTCTGGATGTAGTGAGACCGAAAGTTTATCGTAGTTCCTGATACCCACGAAACAAGACTCGTATCTTACTGTGGGGTAGGGCTATATGTGACTGTTGGGTATTATTTCTTTATTTATTTCATTATTCATTCGACCAGCGGTAAGATGAGTCGACGACCTTGTTAGGATCGCAGGTCGAAACTGGATGCCACTAGCTCAGGACCGTGGCAAATGGCATGATATGAGAGAGGCTTATAGGCTCTCTCATATTATGGTTATACCTAGCAGTGGGACCCTACAAGCTGTGGATGATGATGATGAATCATTTTATTATCCGTCGGCGTCTGTGATTTCATCAATGAAATGATTCGCTGCAACCACAAGTACTGTAGCACAAAAACCGCTAATGAGGCGACGTTCATATTAAACTCATTCAATACAGTATGATTAATACTTACATAAATAATAATTATGAGTAAATACCTAAGCAAAAAATTAAGAAAAATAAAAGTGTACTTGTACTTCTACATATACTTCTTTAGGATATTTAATTTATAAAGTAAAGCATCGCTGACTGCTGACAGAATTAGATATGTTGTAACCATTTTTTTTTTCTCCAATTGTCCGTTCACTAACCGAATTATACTTTTAAGATTAATTAAGGAAAAAAGACACAAACCGATTCAAAAAATAAAATTAATGTCAAAAATAACAATAATTTGTAATGTATTTTTGGAATCGGTGCTGATGCCACCACTTGCACCCCAGGTAACTAAAATTGTATGCAGATCTACGAATCTGCATACCTACATACCTTCAGGTGACCCGCTTGCTCGTTTGCCGGCCTATGCTATAAAAATAAGTATAGTTTATAGCTGGACATGGACAACAGGACCCTCAAACCACACGGCCTTTTCGTTTCAGAGCTATGTCATTCACGAGAAAGCGGCAAAGAATATAATTGACGTGTAGAAATAAGGTTCACACGGCCCCGTGCAGGCGGCGCGGTGCGGTGCGGACTCCGGTCGGATGCCTTCAGCGTGAATCAGTAGACATTCAACCGGACCAACTTGCCGTACGGGTTACTGGTCACCGCATAGTTTCATTACTGTTAGATAACTCTTAGATAATATGATTCTGGTGGATCTTTTGTTAGAGATGCTAATAAATAAGTATGCTAGCGTAGTTTAATGGTGGGAAATGTAAATTATTTCTGAGGTCTCAGGTTCGATCCTCGGATCGGGTAAAGTAATATTGGGTTTTTCTGTTACGAAATGCTCAGTATCTGCCCGGAGTCTGGAATTAAGTATAGGAATTAGGATAGGCTCGCCCCCTATCACATCGTGGGACGGAGATACGCTCGGCGAAATGTGGGTGTACTGGTTACACCTCTGCCGACCCCTTCGGGGATTACAGGCGTGAGTGCGTATGTATGTATAACGTAACAATGCGTGTTAAAGAAGCCCGTAGATCGCTACACACAAACCTTTTATAAAAAATCACAAACGCCTTTTTATTTAAGGCTTAATTACCTAAATCATCTTCTTGGGGATGTTATTTCTGAAGAGATGTTATAGATCTCATAGTGTCAGTTGAAATCCGAGTTATGTCAGAGGGTATGCGAGGGCCGGGGGCCCCCACCCATTCACTTGCAAATGTACCGCCTGCTGTGTGGTGGCGTGATAAATGAACATGCCACCCCGACCCAGTGTCAAGTACCCGCTTTGTAAGAGTCGGAGGTCGCGGAAGAAATACGTGTTAATATAATGCAGGTAGAACTCATAATGTTTGTACGATAAACGGAGTATGAATATGAACGATAGATATTGAGCATACTACGACGCTCCTTTATTAGTTTGAGTGACGAAACCTGATGGAACCTGATGGTAAGCGCCACACCTGCCCATAAACAGAAGCAACACCACACAGAACTTTGAATTACAAAGCAATGCATTGCATTGGACTGCGCGCGTCACCCCGAGACATAAAATGTCAAGTCTCATAATGACCAGTAATTACACTTCAATGTTCTTCAAACCGGAACAAACCAGTGCTTACACACTGCTGCTTGGCGGCAGAAATAGACAAAGCAGTGGTGTATCAAGCCAGACGGCCTCTCGCATACGAGGGGCCTACCACCTTGTAAGACTCTACCATACTATTACATTACTATACCATACATGTAAAAAGCACCGATAGGCTACGGGGTGGTACGAACTATGGAGATGCAAGTGGCAGAATCGAAACTAGCCCTAAGAGCATATACCTCTGACTTTTCTTAGTACACACGTGTATATTGATTGCAATGTTAATTATCTTGCTTCTTTTAATGATTAAGAAGGCATCGTGAAGGAACCTACATACCTGAGAAGTTCTTCACAAAAAAAATCGAACGTATATGAAGTCTTGGGAAACCCACAATAGTCCAATGAACAAAGGCCTAACCCTAGTAGAGAGGATGATGAGACAGTAGAGAAGTATATAGAAGTATATAGTTATAGACGTAGAATTACCATGCCACTCGAGCGCTTTCAACTCGTGTGATGTGTGCCTATTTCTTTGAGTCTCGGTGCCCGTGGTGCAAGATTTTGTGATTGAATCCCTGTTTACACTGATATACTTTATCGCATATTATAATATTTCGACGATTATAATACCTAACAGAAAACTGACAACTATGAGGGCGCATCATAAAGTTTGGTAAAAGAATCGTATGACGTAAATTACGAATTTCTGGTATATGCTTGTCTATATTGTACGAGAAACTTACTCCATCTAATTGAGGCTTTATTCGATAATTATCACATCATAGAATACGTATTTGTGTATTTGGTCCTTAGAATCTAAGGCCTACATTAGATTATATAGTGTAGGCGGATCCGTACAGTGCCCCTAGCGGAATGTATTGGAAATAAATGTATTAGCTTCATACCTTGCATCATACATTTTCTCGTATAACAAATGACGTGACAACCGTCAAAAAGAGCTGCACTGGCCAACGACACTGACGCGGGCGATACGAATCATCGTGCGCTTGTTGCTTGCGTCACAGCTCATCTGTCATTCAATCATGCATCATGGCCCTACACGCATGATGTATGCAAGTTACAACAGACGAAGACGTAACATTCGCACGGTTCCATTTTAGTTGATCTACTGTTAAATCGCATGCGATTTTAACCATTTGAATAGACTTTCAATCGAATTAATCAATAAAACCCTTACAGTTTTTGTTGATTCAAGTCTTATCTGTAATTCAACTCGTCAGAACCTGTCATTATATATTTGTGTCAGTATTTGTTTTGTCACAGAGAGTGGTAACGTGTCACTCCGGTAGTACTGACATCACTATTACATCACACATTTCCTGTCGACAGCAAAACATAAGGTAATATTTAAATTATGACAAACGTAATGATACATTTACGTTTATACGATGCGTTTATAGTACCTACTAGACGTTTCAAAATAAGATGTTTGAAGGACATTGAAGCCAGTGAAATTACTGAACATTATGAGGAACTTAACATCTTATGACTCGGAATGAGAGCACAATTCAGTAACATTCAGTGTTAATTTGTAGTTCAAAGTTCTGAGTGGTATTGTTACTGTTCAGGGGCAAATTTCAAATTAATCAAAAATTGCTGCTTATTAGTCTAACGAATTTTAAATCGATGCTACTGCATTATTTATTTTTGATTGTTTGCCCAAATATAAATAGTGTTATGTCATAATGCCTATATGCTATAGACATAACAAGATGGCCGCCTAGCTCTCATAAACGTGAACAAATTTAAAATAGGAAGGCGGAGCTCACGTAGTCTGACCGTTAACCCAATTTGGCACATTGTAGTGATGATTACTATCTCAATTAATTTGCCACGGCGATGAGGCGCCGCTGCCGCGACGCGACGCAAGGACGAGACGAGCGCCATTTCCTAGAATGAAGTCCAGTTGTACACATATTATTCTCGACTTCCTGTTGTTACATTTTAGAGTTTGGAGACTAGTTTAGGACGGTTATAATCCTTAATAACATGATTCCAAAGATGGGCGGCCGGAAAGAGCCAGATAATGGAAGCGGATTGCCTAAGGCGTAGTTAAAGTCGTTTGTTAAATCGGTCTATTATAGGCACAATAAACTGTGTCTATTGTCGGTCTTTATTAAGTCTAAACTAATATTAGGTATAAAGAGGTACCTAACGTTTGGAGTTTGTGAGTTGTTTGTAGGGGGTAAAATCTGGAACTATTTCGATCCGATTATGAAAATTCTTCACCAATAGAATTCTACACCATGCCTGAGTACGCATCTTTAACTTTATTAAGTTACATGTGTATTCAATATTATTTATCACTTGTTTTAACGGTGGTGCCTTGGTGGCGCAGTTGTAATGCGTACGCGTTACGATTGAGGTCAACGCTGAGGTCTCGGGTTCGAGGTAAAGTGGTATTAGGTTTTTCTATTACGAAATGCTCAGTATCAGCCCTGAGTCTGGAATTTGTGCCCGGTATGGCGATAGGCTCGCCCCCTATCACTTAAGGGACGGAAATACGCTCGGCGAAATGTGGGTATACTGGTTACACCTCTGCCTACCCCTTCGGATCCCCGGCGGTAATTCTACAAGCGTGAGTGCGTGTGTATATGTATGTTGTTATAACGGTGAGGGAAACATTGTAAGGAAATCTGCATATTTGAGAATTCTCTATAAGAACTTCCAAGTAGGGTGAAGTCTGCCAACCCGCCTTAGGCCAGCGTGGTGGAATAAGGCCGAACTGCTCTCATTCACAGAGTACGCTAGACCAACAATCAGTCAGCATAATTCAGGTTTCCTAAATAATGCCATTCGTAATAGAAAGGGTAGACAGATGACAATGATAAAGCTAAAACAAATGTTTGCTGATCTTACAATAATATTTTTATAGGTCGAGTAGCACTAACTACATATATACTATTTTAGTTACTAAAGGTGACCTGACACGACCTTGCCGAAGTCCTAAACATGAGATAATAAGCACAAATGGAACAAACCGATTACTGTGGACTGTGGGTGTGTCTTGAGATTGACGCAGCCAATACCCGCAGTTCTTGCTGGCAGCGAGCAAACCACCGGCCGTTACACATTACACTTGTTTATAGTTACACAGCGTGTTAAACAAGAGCATTTAGGTCAAACAGGACATGTAGCAGATATTTTTGCTTTAATTTATGTTCCTTCAGTAGGATTTTTTAGGTTATTAGTAAGTCATAAATCGCTGGAACTTCTTTATTTCTTTATATTTAAATAACATTGAATTGTGTTGCGAAATAACAGCCGTTTTTAAGATCATAAGACTATGTGCACGTTATCAAAATCCAATCACACTTTATCAACTTTTTGTCTGTCTGTCCGGACCAGCGAAATGGCGAACCGATTTTGCTCTTCAAAATTGGTTTAATTAACAGATTTCATATTTTTTAGATCAGAACTTTTTATCCCGTAAATATAAAGTGACACACACACAGTTCTACACGGGCCGCAAAGCTAGCGTATTACACGCCTAAAGTCACGGATCAAATAAGACATAAATACGCTATGGAGTTTATTACATAATATACCTATCCCTCATCAATTTAGAAATCTTGCAAAGGTAATAAACCGTGTTAGTAAACCGTAGTAGAATTAGTAAGTCCTTCCACCTGCCCTTGCAGTGGGGTCGGTGCAAAATGCTTTATATTATAGAACATGTTAAAGAAAGATTTAGCTTGTAATTTTTACGACCGGTTGCCTGCCTGAAGTCGACCCCTTTGGGGAGAAAACTCCCAGACCCGAAACAAATATTTATGGACCACACAAACATTTTATCTCGGTGCGGGAACCGAACCCGCGGCCTCTCGCTTTACACACATGGTAAAAAACCAGCCACAGTGGCTCTAGACAATTCGCGTTCCGGAGTAGACAGTGTTTACCCAGTAACTTCAGGCCGGCATAATTCTACAGACATTATATGCGACCATGCTGTTGTAGATTTCTCAATGAATTAGTTACAATGCGATGACCAAATCGTGTGAAAGCAAAGCATTGCACATCTTTGCCAATTATATTCAGGATCTACTCACAATGTTACTCAAATAGTTACTGTTAACTGTTGACTCACTGAAATATAAAATTTTAGTTTGAGTCTGACACATCAATACGTCGCGTCACAACAAATTGCCTACTCTGTTGTAAATATGAACTGATTATAACTATATTTTTTACGGCAATAGATAGCATACGAGCTGCTGGGTTACCCGATAGTAAATAATCGCCATCGTCCAATGAATATTTACAATGTTAAAGAGCAATCTTTTGCCGACCTGACAAGGAATTAGGATGGGGATTTGATGGTACTCGATTGAGCATCATTTTTTGAGTGGTAGAGCCACGCTGTAGACCCTTGTCTACAGCATGATTGGGCCGGCTCGTCCGGGTCGTTAGCACTATCTCATAGAAAACCGACGTAAAGTAGCAGCTTGCTGCTGCGTTACGTATGGTGAGTGAGATATCCGGAGGCCCAAATCCCACCACCCTCCCATTCCCTTAATTATCCCTTTCCTTTAAGGTCGGCAAAGCGCCCATAATTCTTTTGGTATTGTGGAGGTACACAGGCGGTGGAGATCGCTTACCATCAGGTGACCCACTTTCTTGTTTGCCGGCCGATGCTATAAAAAAAGAACACAACAGCAACCTTTGCTGTTGCGTTTCGTATGCTCAAATAACATGATAGTTTTCTGTAAGACAGTGGTAGCAACGTTCAAGCTGGCCCGTCATATACAAAGCTGGATACAACGTGGCTCTACTCACAATGGTAGGTATCCTGCCGCATGAAATATTAGCTGGCATGGCCCTACATATGGTATTCTTGATTTAGGCAGACTGGCAACACACGTGCGATCTCATCCAAAGATAGTGTAACTCTCCCACGAAGATGACTGGGCTGCCGCCGGCGCCACCAGTAGTTAGTCATGGTAAAACCTCTTAAAAAACATAGAGATGAAACTGACTCAATCCGGAATAAAATGAATCATGGTTCCGAGTAAATACTTGAATCACTTCCGTACCGTCACTTGCCCAAAACTGGCACGTGTTGAAGAATTACTCAGTGAGTAGAAAGTGCACGTGTACTAGTGTTGCTAATTGCTGCCATGCTTGCGCCACGTGACAACACACAGAGCTTCTTCTATAGGCCACGGCATATACGACATTTTTATCATTTTCGCTCCAAAATTTAATCGCATTTTTTATTCTGGCATAACGAAGTGACTACACTGCATGTTATGGACAGGACAGTGACTGTAGTCAACTGTCAGACTGCATATAATACAGTCCAAATATTCTATCGACCGTAGAGACGTTGGGGTCTCTCGATGCTCGCCAGAATAATGCAGGCCCGAAGTAACTTGATATACAGCGGATAATTGCAGATGCAACTTACTAGAACGAGTCACTGTGACGGGTTTTTCATAATGTGCGACCCCTTGTTTCTTTTCGCTGTCCCATGGCGTACAAATAATAATAGCATTTCAAATTCTTGGTAGCGCTAAACCCGTGCGAATTTAGACAGTGGTAACAACCCGGTAGGGCCAGCTCATTCACGCTGTAGACCGTTTTGTCTACAGCGTGGCTCTACCACTCTACCACTCACTACTGTTAAATAAATGTTGTATTTTCCTCAAATATTGTAATAGCGAATAATAGATCTACTGTTATCGCCAATTATTGCTTTTGTGTCATTCCAGTCAAAGGTTACGAAAACGGTGTCTTTCCGGTCAATTTATTGTAGTGCGTTAGAATACTGTTGGCCCATACAACCTGCAGGCTAATAATATCATGAACGTAGCTTTGAGGAAAATCATTATTCATTTACCAATTTTAAACATTTGCTCAACATTACAATCGCAATTGTATTGATTTTTGGAAAATAGGTAAATAATTTATTTTTTTATTAGTACCAGATGATTTAAAAAATATTCAATTGTAAGACAAATTATGATTCCATGGTCTTTCTATTGTTAACCAATATTAAATTGCGCTATTTTTAACCCCTGACGTTATAAATTTGACTCTTTTATTTGTCAATAAATTGCTTAATAAGCAGTCTCTTTAGAGAGTTGTATAGCTTCATGGGTCTGATGAACTCTAATGGCAGCGTATTTAGCCTGAGAAACCGATGAGATCCTGGACTCAAAAACAAGGTCGTACAACCATATTTAATTTTGTGTTCTTTATACCTTAAGCCGGCAAACGAGCAAGTGGATCACCTGATGATAAGTGATCTCCACTGCCCATGTACGCCCACAATAACAGAATTATCATGAGCAAGTTTCCGAAGTTAAAGGAAAGGGACAATTAAGGGATTGGGAAGGGAAGGGGATTTAGGCCTCCGGATATCTCACTCAACGTACGAAACGCAGCAGCAAGCCGTGTTTTCTGTGAGTAAGGAGTAACGACCCCATCGAGCCGGTCCATTCATGCTGTAGACAAAATTGTCTACAGCGTTGCTCTACCACTCAAAAAAGTTATTCTATTAGAATAATCACACATAAATTGCTCGGGATTAGAATTAGTGCCCGATATGGAGAGAGCCTCGCCACCTATCACGTCATGTGATAGAAATAAGCTCGGCAATCCATAATTTTAGTACATGCACCTTGCCAGGACAATAGGCGTGAGCTAGTGTTAATGTGCATCATTGTTACGTTGGCGAGGAGTCTTTTATCGTTGTAGTGTTGCAAGTATGCAACTACAAAGATAAACCATTCTGAATTAAAATGTTCGCGAATTTAAAACTCAAATCTTTGATTTTTATGAATGCATAAATACCTAGGCTAAAATATAATGTTATTAAATTATTTATAAATTATGCAAAGGCAAGTATTCATACAGCGATACATTCAAACCCATTTTCTGTTTCTTTCTTTTATCTGAATAATCAGTATGTAATGGATAATTGATGACTGAATAAACATTTAGTTGACGAACACCCAAACCACGTTGTTTTTCGAGAGTTTCCCGCGGGCGTCGCATGCCACGCGTAGTTGGCGCGCTCACAGCTCAGTTACTCAGCCCGCCGGCACGAGAGAACACTGATTCACTAAATAACTGTCACAGAATTAATTTTCGGCCAACACTCGCTCATTTGCATTCCATTCATTTTGGAATATCTGTTAGATGATTTTACAAATGTTACACCCGTGTGGAAACACATACATTGCTTCCTTAGTCGCATTAGATGATTAAACAACTCATTATTATAATTGGATTTGTTTTATCAGCGAAAATGCTCTCTATTTGTGTGTGTGACGAAAATAAAATGCTGCTGGCGGGACATGAGTGCATTCAGTGCATTACTGCCTACCCCATCTGATAGGCAGATAGGTGTCAATACGTTATTCTATAAGAATAATGTTACCGTGATCTACAGTGAAATCATCTCTACCATTTCAAAGTTCATTTTAACGGATCTATCCTAATCCCAACTATTTGATATTATAAATGCGAAAGTGAGTATGTTTCGTATGTTTGTTACACTTTGACGCATAAATCGCTGAACTGATTTTGATAAATTTTGGTACAGAGATAGATGGGACCGTGGCGACGGGTATAAGCTACTTATTACCCCAGTTATAGGCTTCTTTTTATTCCGGATAAGGCTGATAACGCGGGCAGAGTCGCGAGCAAAAGCTAGTATTAATATAATTTAAAAGCTTGAAGTTCTAAGTCACATTCTTGGAGTAGTTGGATAATGTTTTATTTTTATTAGCTTGTGTGACGAAACGAGCAGGTGGTTCGCCTGATGGTAAGCGCCACGCCTGCCCATAAAAAGAAGCAACACCACACAGAACTTTAAACTACAAAGCACTGTATGGCGTTGAACTGCACTCATCATCCCGAGACATAAAATGTTATGTCTCATAATGCCCAGTAATTTTACTGGCTTCAATGTCCTTCAAACGGGAACACAAGAGTGCTTACACACTGGGGGTACGGTCGAGTCGGAGACGGTCTCTCGCATACGAGGTACCTACCAGCTAGTTAGTGTTTATCCATGTTTTTCTATCTATTTATGGTCACGCGTGGCGTTTACTATCAGGTGAATTATTTGATCGTTTGGTCGTCTAAACTACTTAATTAAAAAATGTAAAGCACGCCGCATGCGCCACGGAGGCTCACAATTCCATCTAGGGTTCTCATAATGAAGTTGCCACTTGTATAATCGAGTCATAATATCACTATTCCCCATGGACACGGTCCTGATAGTTACCGTTGTTTGGTGAAAGTGAATTTGGGGTAAACCCTTCGTTTTTGCTCACGGAGCGACGCACAATATAAATTGGATTAAATGGACTAGTTGTCTTATCAATCAGATCAAACATAAATAAAAGATAAGGGTATCTTTAGCAATGAATTAATCACGGATAAATCATTTTAACTATGATACGCGTGTTACATGTATACAAACATAATATCACGCCTGTAATCCCCGAAAGGTTAGGCAGAGATGTAACCAGTACGTCCACATTTCGCCATACTTATTTCTTTCTTAATTTGTGCCTGAGTATCTAATTTGTAAGCAGAACTTTAAATTTTAGATATAAATTCAGCATTTTACACCATTGAACTCTAAAATATGACTATGTTTTTTATTTATTTATTTAGGAAACAAACAGTATTACCTAATATAAACTAAAAGTAATACATACTTATATGGTAGTAATTTATTTACCACTTTCCTTTAAGGTCGGCAACGCACCCATGATTCTTTTGGTATTATGGGCCTACATGGGTGGAGATCACTTACCATCAGGTGACTTACTTGCTCGTTTGCCGGTCTATGATATAAAAAAGTCGTTTATACGGATTTTATCGCGTATAAACTAGCTTTATTTCAATGTGTAATATTCGCGTAAACATAAGAAATCACTAAGTAGTTTATTGCAAATGATTAACACGACTTATTCAGTGCCGGCTTGGGCATCCATTTCAATGGACTTCAGAATGTATAATCATTTAAATGAATAATCAAAGCCAATTATTATTATTCGGTACGTAACATACTTATTAGATACGACGTAAAATATTATCAAAGTTTCATTTCGTGGAAAAGTGTTGAGTCAGTAACCGTGAGAGATGAATGGAACGCACGCGGCGCCGTTGTGAGTTGACTCATACACCATCCATTCATTAGTTTTAGCGCGTATTTGTATTTACATTTACCGACAACAGATGGCGTTGTATTGAAATTTAGTGTTTCTGTAAAAAGTTTTTATAATTCGTACTAAAATAAGTCTTTATTTTAACTAAATATATTGATTTACTAAATTATGATTTCGAATACCTCCTATATATACATGGAAATATCAAAGAATGATATAGGTAGTAGAAGAAATTATATTATTGTGATTTTTTAATCGAAATTGTTGAATCATTATAATAAATAGGTTATTCATGGATTCGAAATGAACAGAACATAGTATTATTTATCTTCACGTACTAACACAATGATTTTAGATGTTTATAGTTAAAATTATATGCATATACACAGGTGTGTCGGAAGTCGTGTCTAGCCGAAGTCCATGAGTAGAGCACCTCAAGGGGTATCAGAATCACCCCTTGAATGTTCCGCGATTTTTCTATATAGTTTAGAGGTTATGGACCTTTCACAATTTCCAATTTCTATGAAACTACTACAACAATGACGTTTTCGATCATATTTACTACAATAGTTATTTAATTATTTAAAAAAATGCGTGTTTGAACTCCGTAAAATTGTCACTCAAATGTGGTTGTCTTGAGATTTTGGATAGCGTTAAAAAAATAATCAAAAACTTCCATATTTCCATTTATACGGTAGTGAGGCATTCGTAGGCTCAAATTCCCATCCCTTCCTAATCTCTTAATTATCCTCTTCCTTTTTGGTGGGCAACGGGTCCATGATTCTTCTAATATTTTTGGTGTTCATTGCCGGTGGAGATTAGGTGACCAGCTTGCTTGTTTGCCAGCCTATTCTATTAAAAAACCCCGCGAACATAAGTTAGTATCCATGGAAGACATCTAAAATGACGATTAAATTAATCAGATGGTTGCAAAACCGTGGAAGCAGTAGACCGTAACATGCTCAATATTTCGTTGAATACAAGTAGAAAAGTTGTGTAACACCACACCTTCGTTTGTAAATTGAGGAAAATAGTAGCCTGCTTTTGTGAAAAAAAACGATGCAATAATAAAAGAAATGTTATGTTTCTAATAAAATTAGTGACAAGAACTGTTTTATTTATACCTATATAGTGTAATATATTTTGAGAAAATAATTAAGTAATTAAACCTCCAAACACAGTCGGAATTCGAATTCATAGCTGTTAAATGCATGTGCATATAACAGCTATGAATGCGAACATGTCCTGATGCTAATTTTGGGATTGAGTGAGATTAAAATATGGTACAAGGGGTACCATATTTTGGTATGTAGTAAAGCCTACTTATAGTTAGAGAATGCACATACGAGCCGGTAAAGCTGTGGCTCGTATCATACCGACCAGGTTAATACTAAGTAGAGGTATAGAATATCCTACTTTCTACTACTATTATAAATGTGAAAGTTTGGATGTGTGTGAGTTTGTGAATTTGGATGTTTGTTAGACAATCACTCCTTTACGGCTGAACGGTTTTGAATGAAATCTGGCACATAGGTGGCACATGACCGAGATTAAGACATAGGCTACTTTTTATCCCAGAAAAGGCCGTTGAAGCACAAGTTAGTAATAATATAATAGTATAAGGTACTCACGGTAGTCTGTAGGCGCGCTGGAACTTGCCTGATGCTCCGGCAACGGTGGTGGCGGGGGCTGGCCTGTAGCGCTAGCATGAGCATGCCGCAGGTAAGCGTGGTAGATACGAGCCGCCGCCTCGTCGCCGTTGCATACCTGCAGATACATCACACATTTATTATTAATACTATAGTTACTAAGAACTGATAGCCGATGGGGCAGAAAAGTTTTCGAATGGAGGCCACGTACGGGCAAGCGCAACAGAGGACGTCCACCTTACAAGATGGACCGACGACCTGACAAAGGTTGCAGGAAGCCGATGGATGCAGGCCGCTTCCAACAGCTCGGCTTGGAAGACATTAGAGGAGGCCTATGTTCAGCAGTGGACGTCTTGTGGCTGATGATGATGATGATGATAGTTACTAAGTATACATAAATAACTTCTGTTTGGCAACTGCCTATCTTTATATTAGCGTTATTTTTTTACAATAAATAATAGATAATTAACAATCTTCACTCCGTATTTTCAACCAATTTTTTTTTTTCAGTTACTTCGATGCTCACTCATCTGCTTTTAAGCTATACTTCTATGAATACGTTAAAAGTCTGGCGCGAGCCTCAGTGACTTCGTTGTATGTTAACGACCTACTAAATATTTTGGGCCTCCAGGAATTTCACTCATAGTACGAAACTACGACTGCACGCCACCGTGCCGGTCGAACCAGCCCATTTATACTGTAGACTGTCTACAACGTGGCTCTACCACTATATAAATTCCTACCTACAAGTTTTTTTTATAGTAGCGGCCGGCGATCAAGTGGGTCATTTGATTGTAAGTGAGCTTCACCGCCCATGAAAATCCATAATATCTGAAGAATTATGGAGGCGTTGCCAACCTTAAAGCATAGGGAAAATTAAGGGCTTGGGAAGGGGAGGGCCTCCGGATATTTCACTTACCGTACGAAACGCAACAGCATGCAGCTTCTTCAAATCGATTTTTTTATAGCATAGGCCAATCGAGCAAGTGGGTCACCTGATGATAAGTGACGGTGTCTCCACCGCCCACGTACGCCCACAATACGAAAAAAGTATGCGTTGCCGACCTTAAAGATAAGGGATAATTGAGGGATTGGGAAGGGGAGGGGGATTTGGGCGTAGTGTTTTCTGTGAGATAGTGGTAAAACTTAACAAGCCAGTCGGGCTGGCCGATTCATGCTGTAGACAAAACTGTCTACAGCATGGCTCTACTACTTAAATAACAGGAATTTAAATGTAAAATATTAATTCTTATTAATTTGAATCATATTTGTTTGTTTGTTGCTTGGACATTACATAATATTTTTATAACTTTGGTCGAATTAAAATGCAGTAGAAATGAGAAGTATGTGTGGTGTAACTATGAGAGATATAGTACGAAATAGTGAGGTAAGAGAGAGGTGTGTGTAAGAGAGGACGTAGTGATGAAGATTGAGAAGGGAATACTGAGATGGTTTGGGCATGTAGAGAGGATGGATGAAAGAAGATTGACGAAACACATAGACATGGCGAGTGTGAATGGTACAGTTGGGAGGGGAAGGCCTCGGCGAACTTTCATAGATCAAGTTGGAGATATTCTCGAGAAAAGCCAGGTCAGGAGTACCCTAAACGAACGTGTATGTATGAACAATTTTACGAGAGTGAATGAGGCCAAAGAGATATGCAAGGATCGTAGCAAGTGGAAATCGTTGTCTCTGCCTACCCCTATGGGAAATAGGCGTGTGTCTATATATGTATGTATGTTGGTAAAGGGGTGCAATGCAGAATGTTAGAGACCTGTAGCCAGTTGTCTGCGGTGAGTGTGAGCAAGGCTGCTCCGGAGTCCGGCAGCAGATGCCGCCGCGGAGCCTGCACGCGGAATGTACGCGCCACCCAGCGCACGCACCGCACCACGTCAGCTCGTTCCCATTTCTCAGGATCTGCACAAAAAGTAAGTATAGGATACTATTAAATATTATATATAATAGCATACGCCATAGAATAAGTGGTAACGAATATGGTCATGAATTGTTGGAGGCTTGTAATTAGCTATTAGTCTAAACCATAGATGTTATATCATAAATGTTATTAGTCTGTAAGCTTCCCCTTAAATAAATAAATATGAAGACACATGTCTTTATGGGTCAGCGCATACTTATAGACGCTTGTAGCCGCTTGACCGCGCTTCACGACCGCTTTGAACCCAATGTGATTTTATTTCGATATACTAATTAGAGTTGTATGCAAATCAAATTAATTAAGTGAAATGTAAATTTCTGTTTGAGAAATAAATCATCTTTAACCATATAATATATGCACTCACGCCTGTAATCCCCGAAGGGGTAGGCAGAGGTGCAACCAGTACACCCACATTTCGCCGAGCGTATGATGATGATGATCCGTCCCATGATGTCATAGGGGGCGAGCCTATCGCCATACCGGGCACAAATTCCAGACTCCGGGCTGATACTGAGCGTTTCGTAATAGAAAAACCCAATATCACTTTTACCCGACCCGAGGATCAAACCCGAGATCTCAGCGTCAGCCTTAGTCGTAACGCGTACGCATTACACCTGCGCCACCGACGCAGTCTTAAATTAATTAAATAGTTACTAAATCTGAGCTGACTCTTAGGCAGGTTGGCCAATGCAAGATTTGTTTCATCTCGGCTTTTTGCCATTGGATGTATGCCTCCCCAAGTGAGCGCCAATCCCGGTCTTAGGCAGCCCATATCCACGCGCTACCCCCCATCTTTTTCAAGATTTGTTTAGTTACATTTAATTCTACAAGAAATATGACAAATGTGTGCTTATTGAGTATATGCTTTTCGATACTCCATGCGATCACATCCTACCAGACTAACCTGAAGTGCGTGACGCGTGTCATATACTTATTCGGTGCAAAAATAGTAATGTGACGTGCTTGCACAATGAAATTATATAAACTGTGATACAAATGCTCTTATAGAAAATTCTTTAGATTTATTTATTTGTGTCACATAATGCCTAGTTATTTCACTGGCTTCAATGTCCTTCAAAACGCAACATGACAATGTTTACACACTGCTGCTTGACGGTAGGAATAGACAAAGCGGTGGTACCTACCCAGACGGCCTCTCGCATACGACAGACCACCCCCATAGTAATTTTTGTGCCCGTCTGTCTGTCGGAGCTATATTTAAAGGGCCTACCTATCTTCTGAATAATGATAGGCGGCTGAAATTTTCACCAATTATGTGATATTATGGCGGATAAGCTGCTTATTATAGAATAGAAAAGACAAAAGATTAAAAAGGCGTCATCCACATCATACAAGTACGGCATCATTCATTCAGCCTTCACCTTGTGATTAGCAAACACAACAGAAATCTGTTTACGATTTTATTACACTACTAGCTTTTACAATCGGCTCTTCCCGCGTTTTCCGGGATAAATAGTAGACTTTAACCGTCTCCAGGATCCCATTTATTTCTTTAAAATTCATAAAAATTTGTTCAGTGAAAGCGTAACAAACTTTCGCATTTATAATATTAGTTAGGATACGGTATAAAGATATTATGTACTTATTTAGGATCCCTACAATTTGAAAGGTAAAACGAGATTATTTTTTTGTATTAGTTACATATTAAAACTAAATATTAGGTTCAGTACATCATTTTATGTATCATAGCCCTTAATTTCTTATCTATCAAATTATTTCGGATAATGGGACATTCCCCATATCTGGGATGTTTTTCCGGGACCAGAATAATCGTGTGTTAATATCTCCCATACATGTTGATATTGATTTCAAAGTTAAATCAATTAATAGCTAGCCAATCATATCAAGTCAATAAATTTATTCAAGTTCAAATTAATTTATAACTTTCAATTAGGTGCATAATGCCTACATTTCAATATAATTATGGTGCATCAAACGGTTATTGTTTATTTTAACACAAAATTTATTCATTTACTTTAGTTAGTCTTTACTTTATTATTTTATATTTTTAATTATGTTATAGCAGAGGTTGACAACTCTAAACACAACAAGCTACTACTTAACGTCAGTTTTCTCTAAGACAGTGCTAATAACTCGGTCGAGCCGACCCATTCATGCTTTAGAGTGTAGACTAATGTGTCTACAGTGTAGCGCTATCATTAAGAAATAAAAAATAATTTTAAGATAATTATTTGTATATGTTAGAAATGCTCTAATAAAACCTAGCGATTTTGGGAATACGAATTTGTTCTACGATTATGACCAGTGAATACTGTTACATGTTCTCTATATAGGTAATAAAGTACCTTACGAGTAAATCTTATTACCGATGTCACATTTAATAAACAGACCATAGCTGCATCATTACAAACATGCTAAATACTAAATCCGCCGCCGACGACGCGACGCGACGGTAGCGCTGTTCCGATTTACCAATATTTGTCGTTAAATAACACATTAAGAGCACTTTTATGGTAAGTTTATGGTCATCATACGAGTGATTATACTAGAATATTAACATTAAAGAGATAGCGCGTTTTACGATGGGACGCAGAAACATAGACTCAACTTACATTTAGCGCCTGCCAGATAACATTTACATAATAACCCCAAAAGTTCGTTTACACCGTTTTAATATCTTTTAATAACTTGCTCTAATGTGACATTGTGATATAATCTAATTTTGTTTATCTGCAAATGTGGATTTGTGGAGTTATGTGATTCTTATTCTTTTGAATAGGTGCCCATTACAAGTTACAAAAATCATAAGAAAGTAATACAATTGTTGATTGCATTCTTTGATTGATTTTTGTCTGAGTGCTACGGTTTTTGTATACAATCTATACTAATAATATAAACTAGTAAGTGTGTTCGTTTGTCCTTCTTCACAATGCAACGGAGCAACGGTTTGATAATAATATATATATAGGGTTGGACTATGAACCGCAGAGTGGCGGATTACAATTTATCCGGACAATATGACGGGAAGACTTCCACTGGACGAACCCATGGGTGGAACCTAATAATGTGTAATTAAATAATTGGCATAGTATATAGTCCTAGCACTCTGAATCACGCGCTTATAGAGGGTGTCATAGAAACAAAAAAAAAAACTAAAAATGAAATCGTCTGTATTTCATACGACAAATTGTTTTACTACTTGATATAGGTATATACCTATTAGTTAATATTAACTACATCGTATATTGCTAAAGTGTTTATAATTAGGTAAGACTTGTAAAATAAAAGACATAGGTATTAGCAAAAGGTGCCTCTTGATAGGTTGCGCCCACAGATCACGGTTCTAGTTTTGGCAGCTGTAGTTTTAAGTAATTACTTTGAATTTTAAGTAGTTACTTGTAAAAAATGTACTATTTTAATGGACAATATATTTATAGAATAGATTGTCCATTATATTGCACATATATAATTTTTGTTATGTTATTAAACTAAAATTTTAAGTTGATTAGTAAGAGCAACCTTAAATCCTTAATTAGGTACGTACAAAGTTAACATGCCTGATACGTTGCTATAACATAATGATATCACTAAGAATAGGATTGGGTTTTCCACCATTAATAATTTTAATAAGCCGGATGAAGGAAATGCAATTAATACTATCGATAATATAGGTAATACCGATACTAAAACGGAATGAAATCATAAACATATTGAAATGTTGCCATGAACTTAATAATTGTGAGTAAAGTAATGTGAAATGTTTAGGATAAATTGACGTAAATAAGTAATTTGGGAATTTTAGTCAAATAGCTGAATTTATAACCTAAAACTATTGATTATTTAGGCCTATCGACTTGTTTGTAAAATAAATTATTTACATTACTTTCTAACAGTACCTATAACTAATTAAATATATTTTTTGATTTGGATAGAGGTCCTAGAATTAATGTTTTACCTACGAATGTTGTTTTCTTAATAATGGTTTAACTACTAGTAAGTTTTCGGCTCAACTCCACCGGATAATGTAACCTATATGTTAACAACTTTTGCTATCATTACTCAACTATTACTCTATATTGCGTGATGTTTTAAACTTTTTTGTTTTCAAGTATGATTGAAATCATAAACAAGATCACGACTGGCACAAACATGGCAGTTCGAGATTTGGCAAAACATATCTTATGTGGTCTAATCCTAATTTGTAAACAAATCATAATACGCTTTCGTTTCATGATAATAGATTAAAAAGTAAAAAGTATATGCAAGGAATACAACGGATCCTGAAACAATCCCGTGAAAGCACCATGACCATAGACACTACACTTCACAGACACTACACTAGCACTGCGTACCGGCGGGGACGGTTTCGTCTGCAGAATCTCCAGAGTCCTCGTCGCCGGAGACTGCCGGCGATCGCGACTCCATGCAAGCATCGTGGGGCGCCAGGGTTGTCTCCTCGATGCAAGACGGGGAGCTACTAGGGCCGGCGCGCCGCCACCGCGTTGTTTTTTATTGGCGAGTGCGCGTCATCGGCGTGACGTAGTGATTCGTCAGCGTACACCAGGAAAACGCTTTCTGGGAAGCTGCGCTCGCGCTGCGCTTGCGACATTCGCTGCACCGACTGAGCGGAGGCAAGTGCGGAGTGTCAGCTCCGATAACTGGTTTTCAGATCTTTCATTACGAATAAGTTAAACACCGTTGCCTATTTGGGGTGTGTTGTGATTTTTGCAAAAGTAATTTATGGTATTAAATTTGATAGATTTGTGAATTCTTGTTTTGTTAACGTGGTTTTGAGAACTTTCTTCATGGTTTCAGCTGTTATCAAAATAATACTTGTGTTGATTTAAATACTATTATAAATACCCTACAGGTAAATATACTGTGTTCTGAGGATCGGAAAGTATTAAAATTTATTTTATTTACCTACTAAGTATATAAAAATATATACGTATTGCTATGTTTTCTAACTGATATAAAATTTAAGGGTCTGTGGACTTTAAGGACCAGTTTATACCTTATTTATAATAATACTTTTTTTAGAATAGAAGTCGACATACGGGAAATTGTGGGCTGATGTTCAGTGGTCTCTGTCACCCATAAACACCCACGATTCTAAAAGAATCTTGGATGCGTTCCCAACCATAAAGGAAAGGCATAAACTAAGGGATTGACGAGGGGAGAGTGGGGTCTCAGCTTATCTTAGTACGAAACGCAACAGCAAGCTCCTACTTCACTTGGGTTTTAAAGAGACAGTAAGTACCTACATATCACCCCGGTCGAGCTGGCGCATTCATGCTGTAGCTACAGCATAACTTTACCACTTAAAAATCCTAATTTGTAATATACATATACGCACTCACACCTGTAATCCCCGA
Organism: Mimas tiliae; assembly: GCA_905332985.1. NCBI lineage: Eukaryota > Metazoa > Arthropoda > Insecta > Lepidoptera > Sphingidae > Mimas > Mimas tiliae. Next base: position 17,843,344 of record HG995248.1, on the reverse strand, counting down.
AGGGGTAGGCAGAGGTGTAACCAGTACACCCACATTTCGCCGAGCGTATATATAATAATTTATAATACTAATTATATTTTTATTATTTTGAGAAAAATGATAATCTGTAATTATACCGATATATAATAAACTTACAAAATACGAAAGCATGTTTAATTTTTAAAGTTAAAATGTTAATGACAGCCTTCGTGGCGCAGTAGGCGAGGAGCCGGTTGCGAAGCGTGAGGCCGTGGGTTCTATTCCCGCACTTAGACAAATGATTGTCTGATCCACAAATATTTGTCTCGGTTCTGTGTGTTGTGGGACCGCAAGTACCTCGTAGTTCCTGATACCCACGATACAGGTTTACCTAGTGTGGGGTCAGAACTATGTGTGTGACTGTTGGGTGTATTTATTTCATATTATAGGTAACAATTAAAGTCCTCTGAAGGGAAACATAAATTAAGAACTGGTCAGCGGTCAGTCGGCTGGAGCTATCATTGTGTCTCCGTGCTTGGGAGCATGTCTGCGCAACACCATAACATTGAACTTTCTAAATATGAGTATATTATTTATATGATGATGAGTTTATTTCCAGGCCATTTTCAGACACGGCGACTATTTCTGTTATTGTGTTAAGTAACACTGTTACACAGTAAGTCCACTGAAAGACTAGCTGGATCTAGGGCTGGGTCGCGCCGCGTAGTATCCAGTGGTACAGTAAGCCCCGTGAATATGTTTCGCCGGGTCTTCTCAAGTTGGGTCGTTTTGGATCCGGTTGTACATTGGCTCCAAACTAAGATACATATCTTGGGGTATCTGAAACTATGAGCGACTTTCCGTACCACAACACCCAGATCCGAAATAATAATGTAACACAAATATTTGCCTCGGTGTGGGGATCGAACCTGTGGTCTATTTTTTACGATCGATAACTTGTCCTTTACTCCACGGATTCTGACATAATTACTCATTCAAATTCAATCTCAACGTTCATACCCTCATTTGGGTGGGTAGAGTTTATAGTACGACCGAGACTACTGTCTCTTGTCTGACAAGACTGTTGTCTGTTATATTCTCGCCTGTGTGTTATATTAGGAGATCTCTCCAGCTAAATGGGGTTTACCTAGTTCTGTTATATTCCTAATTGTTTAATTGAATATCACTTTTACATGTCAATTTCATCACTTGCGCGTCGACATTTCCCGACTAACTATGAGAAGAAATGCCGAAACAAATTCAGTACACAGTAGACCTACTGGTGGTAACAACCCGGTCGAGCCGGCCCATTCATGCTGTAGACAGTTTTATCTACAACTTGGCTCTATCACTTAAATGGCACTCGCTTGTTTATTTTAAAATATAATCATATGAAATACATTCATACAGATATATCATGCCTGTATTCCATAGAGCTAGGCAAAGACTACGGATTTCCACTTTATAAACGTAAATTGAAATTAAATATTAAATGCCAATGACTGCCTCGGTGGCGCAGTTGTAATGCGTACGCGTTAAGATTAAGCTAACGCTGAGGTCTTGGGTTCGATCCCCGGGTCAGGTAAAGTGGTATTTCTATTACGAAATGCTTAGTATCAGCACGTAGTCTGGAATTTGTGCCCGGTATGGCGATAGGCTCGCCCCCTATCACATTGTGGGACGGAGATACGCTCGGCGAAATGTGGGTGTACCAGTTACACCTCTGGCTACCCCTTCGGGGATTACAGGTGTGAGTGCGTATGTATTGAATGTTAGTAGGTACCTACCAGTAACAAATAACTAGATGTAATTATAAACTTGATTCTTATTTGAACATAAATTAAAAATAAATCACTACATTTCTAGCTAATCTATTATTATATTATTATTATTTAAAATTTCATCTTAGGTATATTGATGAATCAACTTTTTATATCGAAAGTCACGAGCAAAATGTTCAGATCAAATTAATGTTATATTAACTGCTCATATAAGTTCACGCCTGTATCCCCGAAGGGGTAGACAAAGGCGCAACTAGTGAATCACGCTACGCAGAGCTTATTTCCATTCCATGATGTGATAGAGGCGAGCCTATCACAACACCGAGAATAACTTTCGATCTCGGGTAACTCATGTATGATTTTTATAATCGAAAACCCCATACTCAACCTCGTGGGGATCATGCACAATAATCATTATTTCATGTTATAATGTCAATGAGTATGACATAAATTGAGCTGCTCTAACTCAAAATAAATTTGTACCTAAATCAGTTTTGAAAAGAGCAACGTTAGTTTCTTTTTTTATTAGATCTGCTCCGTTCTTCTCTAGCAAAACAGCATTCCGCACTGGCGGTAGAGTTAAAAAATGACTGAATCTAAATGATGTATAAAATTCATGGATTCAATAAATAATTTGAATTATGAATTTTTGAAAACCAATTTATAATTGCCGAACCTGGGATTTTAACTCAAGCCTTCGCGGTGTCTCAGCTTAAGTCATGAAGTTAATAAGTACTACGATACATATTAACTCTATGGCCTAAGTAAACTATCACTAGACCAATGACGCAATGAATAATTAACAAAGGAGAACAAATCTTTTTAAGCCATTAATATGGAATGAGTCATAGATTCCATACAATTATAATCTAAGTATAATTATATTAAGAGTATGACTACTCGATATTTGATAAGCATTTAATAACTGATAACAAAACACGCTTAAGATATTATTATTATTTTTTTACGAAAGATAGCGGCAAGTTGTAAAGCCATGCTGTAGTCAGTTGTGTCTACAACACAAATGAGTCGCCTCGACTGGGGTAGCACCACTGATCATTAGAACTGGTAGGTTGCCAATCGCATTCCATCCCTTCCCCTAAACATCACTCTCTTCTCGGTAACACACACACTATAAGTGGTAGAGCCACGCTCTAAACAGTGTTCGTCTACAGCATGAATTGGCCAGCACAGCCGGGCTAATTAGAAAGAAAGAAAATTTATATTTCACTGCAAACCGAGGTGAAGTGGTAGGTCGCTGTTGCGTTTCGTACGATGCGTGAGATATCTGAAGACTCAAAACTTCCCTTCTCTTAAGTTGAACATTGATATCCAACATACAAGAAAACGGCAACACATCAGCCCATTTTTACGATGTGTTGCGATTGTCGAAAAACGGTTTATGTATTGAGCGTTAAGAGTCAACTAAAGTTGGTCATACGTAGGTGAAAATTGGCAAATATCTCTTTCCTTAGACATCTGTGTACATTAATTGAATTTTCAAGTTGCCAAGCTACCAAACCGAAGCTAAATTGCGTTTTACAGTTAACATAATTTTTTATTTAGCACATCTGTAAAAAAACATAGAAGAAATCGATTAAATGTACTGTATGTAAATATGGCGGTTGGGAAACCCAGGCGGTAGTGCCACCAGCACGTGCGCCTTTGTACAACGCGACGTCATCAGCAAACCTTCGTCATGGATAACCAGGAAGCACCGCACCAAGAATAGAATTGTTTCTTCTAACCCCTGACAAAAAGAAGGTTGTTGAGTTTAATCCCTTTATCTGTATCATCTGTCTGTGAATGTGTGTGTATGTGCGCGCGTGTGTGTGTGTGTGTGTGTGTGTGTGTGTGTGTGTGTGTGTGTGTGTGTATATGTGTGTGTGAGTGTGTGTGTGTTTGGTGTGTGTGTGTGTTTGGTGTGTGTGTGTGTGTGTGTGTGTGTGTGTGTGTGTGTGTGTTTGTGTGTGTGTGGGTGGGTGTGTGAGGGTGTGTGAGGGTGTGTGTGTGTGAGAGTATATGTGCGCGCGTGCATGTGTGTGTTTGGTGTGTGTGTGCGTGCGCGCGCGTGTATGTTTGTGTTTGTTGTGTGTGTGTGATGTGTGTGTGTGAGAGTATATGTGCGCGCGTGCATGTGTGTGTTTGGTGTGTGTGTGCGTGCGCGCGCGTGTATGTTTGTGTTTGTTGTGTGTGTGTGATGTGTGTGTATCTGTCTGTGGCATACTGGCATCGTAGCGCCTAAACTAATGGACCGATTTGAATGTGTTTTTTGTTTGAAAGCTAGTTAATAGAGACGGTTCTTAGTTATTTTATTGTTTATTGATAGTTGTTTGAATTTTGAATTACAGTCTTTGTCTAATGTATGTACGTCGGGTTACTTTGTCTAATAAATACCTACCTACGATATTACCTACCTATATTTTTCATTCCGTGGCAAAAAGCAATATCGGCGATGTTCATTTATTCTAATTTCTAACATGTACGAAAATGTTCAAATATCTATTTGATGAAGATGCTACGAGTATTTCAGTATTAAATATCGATCCGGCTTCTAGTACTACTTTATAGCAGAAGACAGAAAACTATCAAGCGAGTCACCTAATGGTAAATGATATCCACTGCACATGTACGCCCACAACACAAGGAGAATCATGGGCGCGTTGCCGACCTTTGAGGAAAAGGATAATTAAAGGATTGGGAAGGGGAGGGGGGATTTGGGTCTCTGGATATCTCACTCACCGTACGAAACGCAGCAGCAAGCCGCTACTTTACGTCGTTTTTTAGTGAGACAGTGGTAACGACGCGGTCGAGCCGGTCCATTTGTGCTGTAGACAAAACTATCTACAGCGTGGCTCATTGAAGTCAGTGAAATTATTCGGCAGTATGAGACTTAACATTTTATGTGTCGGGCGGGGTGACGAACGCAATCCAATACCATGCCGTGCTCTGTAATTCAAGGTATGGTGTTGCTTCTGTTTATGGGCGTGACGCTTACCTACAATTAAACGAGTGACATGCTCATTTCGTCATTACAGCTAATAAAAAATGCGTTCAAAGCTCTATGTCATTTACTTGTAATCGCAAATACAATGTTAGTTTCTTTGGATACAGTCATATGACGCAGCATCTGATGAACATCCTTCCTACGTCAACATGAATCATGGGGTTAACCCCAACATATAGTAATCGGTACTGAAGCGCATACAAACCATCTAAAATGTATCTGCGTTTGTGCTCCGTGACTGGTGACAGATACGCATATAGATATATGTACTTATTGCTCAGTAGGTACCTATAAATTTCTGTGTACCTACATTACGGATACGCGTATAGATAAATGTACTTATTGCTCAGTATAGATTTCTGTGTACCTACATCATATATTTATATCATGTACACATAATCTGGTCTGTGTATATTTAGCGCCATAAACTCACTAATGACTTATACAGCAATGGCCACTATGCATTCCCACCCACTATGAGGCCTCATAGTACCGTTTATGAATACGGGGGTGAGTGTTGTGAGACGTTTGAGTGATTTTGAGTGTAAGAGCCTCGCTGTAGACAGTTTTGTCTACAGTATGAATGGGTCGGCTCGTGCGGATATTTACCACTGTCTCACAGGAAACCGGCGTAAAGTAGCAGCTTGCTGCTGCGTTTCGTACGGTGAGTGAGATACCCAAAGGCCCAAATCCCCCTCCCAAATCCCAATCCCTTAATTATACCTTTCTTTTAAAGTCGACAACGCACCCATGATCCTTTTAGTATTGTGAGCGTACATGGGCGGTGGAGATCACTTACCACTTGCTTGTTTACCGGCCTATGATATACAAAAAAAAACATGTCTTTTGTAATCATACTCGCCACATTGGCCTAGTGGCAGCGTACTTAGGCTGAGAATTGAGAAACCACTAGTGAAACGATGTACCTATAGCTCGGCAGAAAAGAGGATGCGTAAAATTATTCACCAACCAAGAACCATAGTACCCAGGTTCTTGTAAATACCCCCAGTTGCTTTATGACCTTCTGTTAAGGGTAACTGTCGTTCATTACCTCGTTACGAATTCTGTTGGTTATTTAACGGTAACGTTTTGGAAGTAACTTGTTGAAAAATTTACTAAATTAACTTAGAAAAATAAATAGGTAAATTTTAATAAGAATTCGAAATAGTTTGCGTTGAATCTTAGAATAAAATAATGTACTAAATAGGCAAATAGTATGGTAGAGCAATACTGTACACAATTTTGACAGCTAAATGGGGCAGTCCGGCTGGGTTGTTACCACTGTCTCTCAGAAAACTAACGTGAAGTGTCTGCTGGTTGTTGCGTTTCGTACGGTAATTGAGGTATTCGGAGGCCCAATTACCTTCCCTTCCTAATCTTTTAATTACCCGGGGGGCGGGGCTTATCTTGTCAACCCTTTTCCTTAGAAATAAACTCATTTGTAGAAATATAAATTATTTGTTCTCTTCTTCTTCCACCTCCCCTTATCCCACTCGTAGTGGGGTCGGCGCAACATGCTTTTTAACACCATATGTTACAGAAAGATTTGGCCGCCTGCTTCACATCAACCCCTGTGTGGAGAAAACGCCCAGACCCGAAATATATTTGTAGATCACACAAACATTTATCTCGGTGGGGGAATCGAACCCGCGGTATTTCGCTCCATAGCCGGCTACTCAGTCACTGCGCCACGGAAGCTGACAAAATATAAATTATTTGTTATTACACAAATATTATAAATATTTATTTCGGGTCTGCGCCCACGCCCATGCGTACCCACGGTAGGTAAGGGTGGGGCGATTGCCCCACCGTGGATACCGTTGTGAGTAAACAAACATTATTATTCTATATAAATTATCACGTCTAATTCGAAATACCGGTGCGTGGTGCGCGAGGTCATACAATTTTGTTTCTACTCCACGATTGATTTCTTTTATTTACTTTCTTGCAGCAAATCTCGTACCACCCTGAACAAATCCTACGACCAAGTCTTTCGTAGTTCCTTTATATCGCATTTTTATGTTACATTAATTCTCGTATCGAGCTTAATAATTTCTGAACGATAGTTGGGTGGTAATGAACTGTCATTCTTATTATTGTCACGACTCACGACTACTCACGACCAAGATTGAAGATTAACTATTGGGTTACAAAATGTGTAAAATTGAGTTGTCCAATATATCCCTTTTTGTTGTAGTGTTTAAGTCAACTATTTATTAATGGCCGCTATGGACTACACGTTGTATTTTTCTAGCGCTGATATAGCGCGTTGCGGGGGCGCAGAGCCAATGATTCGCACACTTTGTTTTGTAATGGATTTGTGCTGTGTCTATATTGGTATTACAGCTTTACCTGACCATAAAGCCGGCGCTTATGGCGCTCTAGCGAGAAATGTATATTATTTATTTAGCAGCAATTAGCACAGAGGTGCCTTTTAGAAGGCTCAAGCCTCAGCTTGAACAATCGCTGGGAAGTATAGTTAAGGGCCGTCTTTGCACATCAGTGTGCCCAGGGCCAGTTGTAGGAGTTCTTCGGACTCGCAGGCGTGTCCGATGTCGGCGTCGCGTATTATTATTGCGATTCGGATTGGGCGAGGAAAGTGCTGCTTCGATAGCAACTGTGATAGGGTCGTTAGTATCTGCCAAAACATGTTTGGGACGACGGAGATGCGCATACGTCATACTGCATACAACATGCAATAGCGAAGCGCGACTGGCATCTGGCAGTTGCGCGCAGCGTGCGTTGCACCGTCAACGGCGCGACACTATAGCATTGCCACAGCATTTAATTATTAAGCTAGTAAAATAGCGAGGCGTTATTTATAGCGCACATTGGAAATTGATTTAGCACGCTTTATACATAGGATATAGATAACCCGCTGTAATATGGCGCTATTCGCTATATTACCCACCGCTACCACTTTGTATATGTGGAATCTTGTGTACCAGGGATATAATCAACGTAAGTTTAAGTTATAAAATGATTTAATATATTATGCATTTATTTTCTTTACCACTATTCTGAAAGTTAATTTTATAACTTTTATATGATAAACAATAAAATAAGTTGTCTCTATTGAAGTATAGTCTACTGGCAGCCCTACATTACTGTCAAAGTATTATTTACTGTCGTGTACGGTGTATATTGATCAAAATTATGAATGCGTTATAAGTGAAATTGAATAAATTTTGTGCCAAAATGGTTATATACGGCGTATACATAGTGAGCAAGTCTGGCGGACTAATATACAACTATGACCACAACATTCCACGGGTCGAGACCGAGAAGACATTCGGTTTTCCCCTCGACATCAAACTGCAGTATGAAAACAAGAAAGTTGTCGTCGCTTTTGGACAGAGAGATGGGATAAACGGTACGATTTATGCTTCGTACTGACCAACTGAGTTAGTCGTCCAGACCCTTTGACCATTACTACTGTGATATGAGAATAAAATGTTCTATAATTTTTATGTCTAAAAACTCGCTCATACATCCAAGATACATCAGAATAGCTTATCTACAGACAGTCTCTAGTTGTCTTTTTTACGTTTATATGCTGGCTATGAGATTATTAACCTATTTCTTATATATGTTCTTCAATTTAATGAAGAAAATATTCATAAAAACAAACCCAATATAAGTAGTTTTAACTGCCAATGATAATGTTACCGTTGCTAGGGCAGAGGGCTGCTGATCACTACTTTTAGAAAATACTCATTGTCCATGTCATCATCATCAGCCTGAATTTGTCCAGTGCTGGACATAGGCCTTTCAAAGTAGGCGCCACCCTTGATTGTCCATGTGTAATATAATTATTACATGATGTCTGCTATAAGCACACTGGCAAACATGCAAATGGTTCAAGTGAAAATAAACTCCACTACCCATGAACACTGACAATATCAGAAGAATCATTAATGCTTTGTGACTTTCATAAAGGTCTTATCTGCCATCCATTTACTAAAAGGCCATTCATTATTTCGAAAAATCTAGTTTTGAGTTACTATCATGACTAATGATTTATTATAATTTTTCCCATGCTATTCTTTTTTAAAAAATTATATCATAAAGTTATAATTTAAGGACATTATTTCTCAAGTATTTGACCATTACTCAAAATTAGATTAAAATTCACTCAACCACCTTTTTAGTATCTACTAAATGGTGGAGTGCAGTGATAGCTCAGCGGGAGTGGTATGGACTATCGAGACGAAAGTCGCAGTTTCGAAACCAGCCCCAAGAGCATACACCTCTGACTTTTATGTGTATTAATTATCACTTGCATTAATGGTGAAGGAAACATTGTGAGGAAACCTGCATAAATACCTAAGAAGTTCTCCATAAGAATTTCGAAGATATGTGAAATCTGCCATCTCATTAGGCCAGCATGGTGGACTTAGGCCTAACCCTTCTCATTCAGTAGAGGAGGCCCATGCCCAGCAGTGGGACGTATATAATACAGGGCTAATATTATTAAATGGTGGACAGTTATGTGCCTCTAGAAATATTACTTAGCATATGAATTAGAAGAGCAAGCTGCGATTTCATATTGGTTTTATGTGAAAGAGTGGTAGTAGCCCAGTTGAGGCAACAAGTCATGCTGTACACAATTACTGTCTACAGAGAGGCTCCACCACATATTATGTATTGTGATAATATTATTATTTAAACATATAATTGATTCCAGTGGGTCATGTGCTGCTCTCCATGAATGGTTCCCCAGTCAATGGTCGAACCACAGAAGACAACAGAGATGTATTTGATATTATAGAAACTAAGGTAATTTCTACAAAATAAATAAAAATATATATTTAAAATACAACTAAACAGGACAAGGCAGTTCACCTGTTGTGCATAGATAGTAGTAATCATATCCAGAACTTTTGTGAGTGGTAGAGCCACACTGTAGACACCTGTCTACAGCATGAATGGGCCGGCTTGTCCGGGTCGTTACCACTGTCTCGCAGAAAACCGACGTAAAGTAACAGCTTGTTGCTGAGTTTCATATGGTGAGTGAGATATCCGGAGGCCCAAATCCCCCTCCCCTTTCCAATCACTTTCCTTTAAGGTCAGCAACGCGCCCATGATTCTTTGGAGTTGTGGGCGTATACAATATTTTTTTTTTATTAAAATCTAGAGTTTTCATTTTTAGTAGTAGATAAGTAGTAGCATAATAGTTTTCATTTTCAGGAAAACTATCCTCTAAGTCTGAAATTTGGCCGAGCGCGCGCCACAACCAATGAAAAAATAGTGCTAGCCAGTATGTTCTACCCACTGTTTGCTCTGGCAAGTCAGCTCAGCCCAGTACCAAAGTCTTCTGGTATTGAGTCACTGACGGCCGATACCTTCAAGCTATCATGTTTTCAAACACTAACAGGTACAATATTTTTTCTGCATGGTGTCACCCCGGCTTAATATCAAAGTCCGCTTTCCCGGTTTAATATCAGGGTCCGCTTTCCCGGTTTAATATCAGGGTCCGCTTTCCCGGTTTAATATCAGGGTCCGCTTTCCCGGTTTAATATCAGGGTCCGCTTTCCCGTGTCATAGATTTTACGGTATTTGGTAAATTGGGCGACCCGCCGTCTGACCCGCAACGGGAACTAATATTCAATTACGATGTATGCTCCGATACTGACTATCTACAGAAACTGATTTATGCTCTATTACTAAATACATAATTTTAACTGAATGTCTTTAACAAAAATATAATTCTAAGGCATGATTAATTCACAATTAAAGTTAAGATGTCTGTTAAGTGCATCATTATGTATATTTATATTTACAGGTGTAAAGTTCATTATAGTGACGGACCCTAACATGCAAGGCAGTGAAGTAGTACTAAAGCGTATATACGAGTTGTACTCAGACTATGCTCTCAAGAACCCTTTCTACTCATTAGAGATGCCGATAAGATGTGAGCTGTTCGATACTTCACTCCACACACTGCTGGAACTCGTGGAGAAGTCTGGCACCACTAACTTATAGCTGTAAATAGTTACTAAATAATTTAAAAACAAATTATTATAAATTATGTTATGAATATTTTGTATTATATTTGCTTTTCGTTTATATCTAGCGGCATTAAAGCGTTGAATACACCTGCTATTAAAAGCATACTTTCTTGCATAAAGCACCGAGAAAATAATTGTTGCTGTCAGCATAGTTTTTAAGCAAATAGCGTTAATAAGTTAATGCCTTTCCTTTTCGTAAGCAGACAGTCGAAATTCTTCCAGGCATATGTGCATGAAGGAGACGCAATAGTAAGGATAAAATGTTAGAAATGTGTATAGGTAATTTTGTTTTGATTTATAATATTATGACATATGCCGCAGATGGTGTGCAATATTATTAAGTTTTGATCTATAAAAGCTATGTACTATTTTCTTTTGTTGAATTACTAAGCTAAATTCTGTATTCATAATTTAATACAGCATTTTACCAAACTATTTATTTACCCTAAATATATTACAAATTAAGTGCATAATAACTGTCGAATTCAGACATCAAAATTGACTGTCAATTAGCAATGTTTAAAAATTCGATTATTTCTCAGAGACATCAATTATTACGATAATTTCAATACTCAGTAACAACATAAACCATTTACTGCAAAAAGTAACGTCAGCACTAACTGGCTCTAAGTGGGTTATAATAGAATTTTGAGATATGACTAATAGACAACTGTAAAGTAATCAACCTCTCTTGAGTGCAACAGTACGCAATATATTCACTTATCAATAAAAAATATTATGTCTAGTTGACTTACTGGTAACGAAATAAAACCCATGATTAGTTTACAATAAAAAATTTATTGATATAATAATTATTTATTTATAACAAATTCAAACTCGGGCACTGATGCCCGCTCCTTGTCGACCGCTACTATACTATCCGCGACGTACACACGGTCAGTCGTGCTTGACGTCGATACTTCAAGCCGAAAACGAACTCCGGGCGTCTGTAACACCTTATCTACAGTAACATGACGTTCACATTCATTGATCATGTCATTCAATTTCAACTGACAAGCTGTTTAATCAAGTGTAGAAATTAAATGAGCAAATAAAGTTTTACCAAAAAAACAGCACATGTATTTCAGTACAATCAGTATTATAAGATAAGGTGTCGCGAGACTGTAAAAACTACGTTTAAATCTAAAATATAATAAAATATCAAAAAGAATATAATCTAAAATTGCATAACATAATTCTCTTGAAGCCGCAGAGTTCGATACTCGGTCGTCTTTAACATAACTATGTCGATAGACGATCAAGCTAAATTGAAGAGTTCGTCGCACTTGACCGTCCGGACATTGTACTGGCCACCACTGATGCAATTCACATCAAGCAAAACCGCAGGTCATAAATATTAAACACGTTATTGGCCATACATTCGTCCCTAAGCATATCAAGGACGTGATAATTATAGTCAATTCAGCCGAAGAAAGTTAAAATGGCGTACATTTCAAACTACACTTCAGTTTTACGGTCGATATTTGCCGAGTCTTTGGCAATCGCTACTTTTCAGTATTTGGACATTTTAGCTGGAACAAAAGCCGAGGTGACGATTAGGCCAGATGGTCAGTACAGACAATGCATAAACGACAAACTAGGAGCCCTATTTCATTTTAACCCTTAGCGTTCGCATTTCCTTGATACAGATGGAACAGCGTACAAGCACAACGAGACGTTAAGCCTTCGCTCCAAATACACTATATCAACAACATACGAACGCTAAAGTTATCAAAATACGATTTGAAATATTTTTCCACATATATTACTGCTTTTCTGTCATGCCATGCCTGTAATTAGTGAGTATCGGCTTTCAAGGTCTATTGAAACGTCAAAACAAAATTTAAATTGACAGTACGGTTCAGTATTTCCTGATCGAATTACCTGATCGTTACAACTCGGCGTCGAAAGAGATTCCGGGGTTCATTAAAAAAATAGAGCTACGCGTGGTCTCCGCTACAAAATATGAAACTCTTTTCGATATAATTAAGTCTTAATTAAGTTAATCGCAGGGACTTAAATAATCTAGATTATGTGGATACGGCGTCGAGTGTCAGATTGTCTCCTGAAACATAAAGTTGCGTTAGATATTGTATACATGTTCGTGCGCGTTTATCTTCAACTTGCGTGTTCGTTTGTTCCGTGCTTTTCATATCACCGCGTATTTTCTTTACGCACTCTTAATTGTAATACTTTCTACATGCATGTAACTGACGAAAACGCAACTTGTAAGTTAAAAGCGCACGAACGTGGATATGGGTACACAATTGTAAGATATTCAGATTAACTAGTATACATTTAAAGCAAGTGACGTTACTGGGCATTAAGCATCGAAATAATATGACAAACGTAACTCAAGCAAAAAATGACTCCACCAAAACTCTGTGCAAATCTCTAGTTGACAAATCGTATCTCGATCTAAAAATGTAATATATTATCTTTTATGATATAAAGTTAATTTTGAACGTTCATAAATTTTTGTTGCGTGTATGAATGTTACGTGTGATTACCTGTGCATATGTAAGTGGAGCCGTATTTTTGGCAGATTCATATGAGAGTTATCGTTCTAGTTATTTTATATCGATGATTATAAGCCATAACATTTTATGTCTCAGGGTGATGAATGCAGTGCATTGCATCTATTTATAAGTAGACAGACATACCATCAGGCGAGATATGCTCTTCTCGTCATTTAAGTAAATAATTAAAAAAAAATGGACATATTATAATTGTGCATCATGTTGGCTTTTATAGACCCGTTCTGCAAGCAATAATGTCTATATTGTGGATAGGCCAGCTCAACCGGGGTTGTACCACTATCTCACAGAAAAATCAGAGACTTTAAAAGTAGCCAAAGTGACGATTCCTCGGGAATTATGTTTGTCGACAGGCGGTGATGATCATTGACTATTACGTTACCTACTTGTCACAAAAACTTATTGGACAGAATGAAGTTGTGGTAAGTAGTGGTCTGTAGGGTAAAAGGAGTTATTATGAATAGTGTGAATAAGGTAAAGACACCTAAAGTGAATAGTGGTCGGTACTATCCCGCCCACACACCCGCCACTGTAACTCCTGTAAGCCAGGGTCGACAGTGGCACGTAGGTATATTTCGACACCGAGCAATGAAGCTCGACGAGTCACTGGGAATGCAAATCTGTCTTTATCCCGCAAGGAAATTAATCAAATAGAAAATTAGGGAGGAGTTGAAAATATTAATTGTCCACTTCCCTACATAGCAAAGCGGGAGACAAAATAATGAACTAAGGAAGGCAACCTCAAGCACAAGGTCATTTACAACTGGAGAAGCCAGATGTAAAGCACCATGGATATCATTAAGTGGGTCCTATTACGTGAGCTGTTAAATTTGAATGTAGTAGATAGTGGTCGATAGGGTGAAGGTACGTGTAAGGTAGTGGCACCTAGTGGTATAGTGGTGTAAGGTAGTGAGTGTGAGTACTAGGAGCGAGGTTGGCGAGGTTGGCGAGGTTGGCGCGGTCCCCAGAGGCGCAGCGAGTAGTCGTCGGAGGCGGACACGAGCACGTCGGCGTGCACGGGGTTCCACGACACTGCGTTGACGCAGCGCGTGTGGCCGGAGATCACGGCGATGGGTTCCTCGCCGTTTATATGCCAGATGTACACCTGCAACACACCATCAACGAATCAATGAAGCCCTATATTCAGATTTTACATAACAATTTCAATATCGCTTAGGTTACATTTCAATCAAAATAGATTAGCATAAATTAAAATTGACATTGCTAGACATATAAACATGCATTAATATACTTTTTTTTTTTGAATATTGTAATAAATTGTATCTGATTTTAATTTCTGTAAAATTAACCCTTTATTACATTAAATTATTCATGCTAATTGTTCTCTTTTGTTCCCGTTTAATCTTAACTATTACGCTCAACTCATTGGCACTAGGTATGTGCAAAAAAATATCGATATTTTTACAAACTATCGACATCGTTTTCGACATATCAATTAAAAACATTGAGAACGGTTTGACATTTGAGCGATTTTTTTGGCATCCCGTAAACATATTGAATTTATTAATACTAAAATATCGATATAATAAAATAAAATGTATCTCAACAAAATATCGATATATATCACTATGTCTCCCACGCACTACTAGTGTGTGCTAAGAGTTAAAATAATGTGATAAGGTGTTTTTAAATTAGACATATGACAAGGTGTACCTTGTTGTCTTCGCTTCCAGACGCGATGAAGTCCTGATGTGCTCCTCCGAAGCAGGCGTGTATGGTGAAGTGTCCCTGACTCAGGCCACGGAACCGACGGACCAACGCACGCGCTCCTACAACATTCAACATACATGTACATGTAGGATATGGCTCTAATCCAATAACAACACTTATTAATAAATCACTTTATATTCAAATAAAACACCTTTTTTTAATACCGTCACATCGTTACTCCTTTCCTTCCTCCGTCTTCATAATATATCTCCCCTGTCCCCGCTCCCATTGATTCATTCCCCTTTCACTCATTTCACTTTCGTTCAACAACAGCCACACCGTTTAGAAACATTTAACTATTAGATAAAAAGTATCTTATTTTATTAATTATAAAAATAAAAAATCCTACATACATACATACATCAGATTGTCCCACTGTACACTAAAAGCCTCTAATCTCCCCCTATACTCCCAAAGGGGCAGAAGTGCAACTAATACATCTAAGATTCACCGAGCCAATTCCAACCCATCATATTGTAATAGAGAGTAAACCATATCAAGCATAAAATCTAATCCTGATAAAACTCAATTATTTTCGATTCTAAAATTATATTTATCAGACACTAGTTTTGCTCGCGGCTCCGCCCGCGCGAACATATTTCTTATGCACTACTCCCATGATCGTAACGTGATATACATATAAAAATATAACTTATGTTACTCAGTGATAATGTAGCTTTGTAACGGCATTTTTTTTTATAGTTTTTAAGTTTATTCGTTACATACAAAAATACAAATCTTTCCTCTTTATAATATTAGTGTAGATTACAGAACATTGGTCACCTTAAGATACTACAAGTACTGTTTATAGATTAGTCCGGTTTACTCACTAATGTCCCAGAGGTGAACGCCTTGGTTGGCCACATTGAGAAGAAGTAGTGTATCAGCCTGATTGAGGGTCATCGCCATAACAGCGTGCTCCTCTTGGATGCTGGAACCATCAAAATACCATGTTATGCATGGTTCATAGCTATACATACAGCTTGTCTGGAAGAAATCGCAAATAGTGATAATACAAAATGGTGTACAATAAAGAGTTAATAAATAAATAAATACCGCCATTTGTACTTCGCTATAATTTTTAAGGTAATTTTGTTTTGTTTTTGAAGATGTACAATAAAGAGTTTATAAATAAATAAATACAGGTTAGGTTATGCAATAGTTAATAGACCAATATAGGGTGACATATAAAACGTTTGCTGTGGTTTTTTTACCCTGGCAATGTGCCTAAAGTGTACTTACCATCACCTGACGAAAAGAGCAGATCGCTCGCCTTATGGTTAATGCCACGCCTGCCCATACACAGAACTTTAAATTACAAAACACTGCATGACACTGGACTGCGCTCGTCACCCCGAGACATAATATGTTAAGTCTCATAATGCCCAGTAATTTCACTGAATGGATTGCAGGCGGTGGAGATCATTAACCATCAGGTGACCTACTTGCTAGTTTGTTTGTTTGACCAACCTGTGCTATAAAAAGACAGAGAGAACTATCAGAAATGTATTAGGCACGGTATGCTCACAGGTTTCTGTCGGTGAGATCTGTGAAGTCGTAATGTCGTACTCGGTGATGCGTGTCGGCCGCTAACACCGAGCGTCCGTCTGAGCGACACGACAGCGCGTTCACACGCACACCGTCCCAGTTGTTCAGCAACGAACCCTGCACACAAAATAATAATAATCTTATATATAAAATTCTCGTGTCACAATGTTCGTTCCCATACTCCTCCGAAACGGCTGGACCGATTTGTATGAAATTTTGTGTGCATATCGGGTAGGTCTGAGAATCGGCCAACATCTATTTTTCATCCCCCTAAACTGGTTGCTGGTTTTGAACCTGCGACTTTCGTCTCGACAGTCCATACCACTCCCCGCTGAGATATCACTGCTCATGTTAACTAAATAAATATAAATTAAAAAAAAATATCATCCCGTCGCATGTTCACTCGAATGTAAGCAATACTGTATTTAATCATGTATTTCTCATGCAAATGAATTGTAATGTAATTCTTTTTGAGGAATAAATGTCTTAAATCATAATCTCACATTCACACTATTACAGAAGGTAGTCACATTAAATACATGCAGAATCGTGAGAAAGTTGGTGGTGATCACTTACCATCAGGTGACCCACTTGCTCGTTTGTCAGCCTATGAAAAAAAGGCCAACTGTCGGGCAAAGGTCGCTATGAAATTGATGTGGAAGTGAGTCATAAGATCGCGAACACAGAAGTTAGTATTAATTTCGCAAAGTCTCGCCTATCATAGCACGCCCTCGCCGTTCCCGCACCTCTCTGATCTATTACATATAATACCAAGCAAAAATGTCAAATACAAGACCCTTAAACGGGGGAGCCTTTAGCAGCGCTTCGACTATTTAATATAACGTGTACTGACGTCGAGTCCGCAGTTGTAGAACTGAACTAGTCGGAGGAGGAGTGCCACGCCGCTGCAGTCAGCGAATCCTCCTGAGAGTGGGTCATGTTAATATTATAACGTGTACTGACGTCGAATCCGCAGTTGTAGAACTGAACTAGTCGGAGGAGGAGTGCCACGCCGCTGCAGTCAGCGAATCCTCCTGAGAGTGGGTCATGTTAATATTATAACGTGTACTGACGTCGAGTCCGCAGTTGTAGAACTGAACTAGTCGGAGGAGGAGTGCCACGCCGCTGCAGTCAGCGAATCCTCCTGAGAGTGGGTCATGTTAATATTATAACGTGTACTGACGTCGAATCCGCAGTTGTAGAACTGAACTAGTCGGAGGAGGAGTGCCACGCCGCTGCAGTCAGCGAATCCTCCTGAGAGTGGGTCATGTTAATATTATAACGTGTACTGACGTCGAATCCGCAGTTGTAGAACTGAACTAGTCGGAGGAGGAGTGCCACGCCGCTGCAGTCAGCGAATCCTCCTGAGAGTGGGTCATGTTAATATTATAACGTGTACTGACGTCGAGTCCGCAGTGGTAGAACTGAACTAGTCGTAGGAGGAGTGCAACGCCGCTGCAGTCAGCGAATCCTCCTGAGAGTGGGTCATGTTAATATTATAACGTGTACTGACGTCGAATCCGCAGTTGTAGAACTGAACTAGTCGGAGGAGGAGTGCCACGCCGCTGCAGTCAGCGAATCCTCCTGAGAGTGGGTCATGTTATTATTATAACGTGTACTGACGTCGAGTCCGCAGTGGTAGAACTGAACTAGTCGTAGGAGGAGTGCCACGCCGCTGCAGTCAGCGAATCCTCCTGAGAGTGGGTCATATTAATATTATAACGTGTACTGACGTCGAGTCCGCAGTGGTAGAACTGTCCGCGCGCGCCGCCGCACACGAACTTGTCGGAGGAGGAGTGCCACGCCGCTGCAGTCAGCGAGTCCTCCTGAGAGTGGGTCATCTTCACGTGAAGCTGCTCCGTCTGAAATTATACGGAACACATTACCAATAAAAATAAATATTATAATTTAGACAGCGTTACTAGTACGATGTTAAACGAATGGTGCACCGCTTTGAATAATGGGGTATGTGAAAATGGTCATTAGTCCTAAATTGTATATTTCAAATTGTACTCTTTCATTTCTATCTAAAAGTGAAGTGTAGATAACTAAAGCATTGAATTCACCTCCATATTCCATATCCAGAGGTCCGGGCAGTCCTCAGGACCGGCCGCGATTAAGTACCGGCCGTCCGGACTCCAAGACAAAAATGACACGCCATATGTGTGACCTTCCAGGGATTTTCTGTAAGTGCACGATGTTAGCATTGTTATTGCGAGGAGTTATAGTACAGGATTATAATATTAACACATCTAATTTTTAATTAACTTACTTTAATATAAAAATAAATGAACCCATAAAAACAAAGCAATTAATATTAGTAGAAAAAGCAATTGTCAAATAAATTGTCATTCATTACCTGAACGAAAGTCTCTTTGCATTAGGATCGTAGTCCCATATCATGACGGTGTTGTCCTTAGATCCTGAAGCGAGTCGGGCACCATCTGGAGACCACTTGCAATACCACACCTCATCGCAGTGCTCATTTAACACTTGCAACGAATGGATTGGGAAGTTGTCGGCCGAGCAGTGATGATCAGCTAGCAACGTGAAGGGGATCTGGTCTTGTGACGGAGTGGGCCGCGGCGCACAATGGAACCGGCAGCGAGAGGCTTGCTGAGCTGCGGCCTGGGCGAGGAGCACCCTCAGACGCTCCGGCGCCATCATCAGCGCCGGCGGTACGACCGCCTGGACGCGATGGAGTACTGACGCACGAGAAACTTCGCCCGCGCCTGGCCAGCGAGCTCTTGCCTGCAACTCGCCGGCCGACGCGCACATCATCAACGCAGACAGCCGATGAACGCGCGCAGTGTCGTGCTGCAACGGCGTCAGCTCGTTCCGTAGCACGTGCAGAGCGTCCAGAACGCGACCCGCCTCTAAATGTTCGAGATACTTCTGCTCGAGTACCACGAACTTCATCTCGGCGAGGTTATGCGGTTGGACGTGTGGCGAGTCACGCAGCAAGTCGTGAAGCGCGCGGAGATCATGGTCTGCTTTCACCCAATCACCTGCCAGTACGTGCTGGCGAAAGGTTGCTGCCGCTGGGTGCTCTAGATGCAGCCCTGACTCCTCCATAAGAAGCGCCGCGCTGCGTCTGTTTGACAAGAAATCATAAATTGTAAATTAGTCTCAATAAAACGCTTCAGCAATTTTCCTATTTTGAAACATTAACAAAATTCGAACAAAAAAAGGCACACTGATTTATTACATGCTTAGTGTTTACCATGTTTAATATCTTACAACTTCTCAAGTGAGGTATCCTATATTCGCATTTCAGTTATGAAACGAAAAATACAAAGGCGATATATCTGCATTGGATTCGACTGGTTACACCTCTGTCTACCCCTTCGGGGA
The DNA here is from genome assembly GCA_905332985.1 of Mimas tiliae. NCBI lineage: Eukaryota > Metazoa > Arthropoda > Insecta > Lepidoptera > Sphingidae > Mimas > Mimas tiliae. The sequence goes on along the minus strand of HG995248.1, from coordinate 17,823,417 downwards.
CTACAGGCTTGAGTGCGTATGTATGGATTCGACTTTTCATATTTAAAAATCTAGAAAAACATTATTTGTTAAACATTTTCCAGACATCTTCACATAAAAAACATGAGCATAAAGTGTTATTATTTTATAAAATAAAAACGTTCGAGCAAAATATCCAAACCCATCATCAACAATTATTTTAATTTATTGATTTATGTGACTGTTTGTTGTCCAATATAAAATAAAGTAAATAAATAAAATCAACTCCATCTAGACGTGCCTACACGTCGCGTCGTAGCACTGTATGACGACAGCTAAGTAACATTAATTCGCTGCATCATTGGTGGCTACTCGCTAGCGATTGTGCAACTGCGCCTAGGGCACGAGCGCTTGCGACATACCGTTGATATGCACGAGCCGAGTCTATCATCTAGCTTTACGAAACAAGACTGCAGTCAGAGCAAACAACGCCTAACAAAACCAATTTACTTTCGTATTCATAAACGTTACTTTGATAATGCGCCGGAAAGTGGCGATTTCTGTATTGATTGGTTAGTTTTTAGCGCGAAATAAAAACGTACATATAGAATCATGTACACACAAATCTACACTTAACAAAGAGTTATTTTGTCATGAATACAGTAATAACAAATATAGTAGCAAGTCTGACAACTTTCCACATTATCAAAGAACTTTACATATTATACCCAAAGAATTTAATGTATACTACTAGACAAGCTGCGCGGTACATAGAAATTGTACCACTAAGTTGCGGTCAATTGACCGTAACTCAATATTGCCATCTCGCTTGCTCTCAACTAGAACGCCTATCGCGCTCCCTGTTTGTGAGCTGTCAAACTCCCGCGTTATGTGACGCAATTTTACTTTTAAACAGCCCGTTTAGTAGTATATATTGAAGTCTTTGATTACCCCAAGGCTCGTAATTTGCCAATTAGAACAAAAACATAACACTTTCATGGCAACCTACCTAATGTAAAAAATACGGTTTATCCAAAATTGTTTTCATTAAATGAGAGGAATACCGACGGCTAACTAACATTTTCTAGTAGTTTTATAGTAAAAAGCAGTCACACATGTTTACAAAGAACATAATTTGGAGATCACAATTTTTAACCCACAAAATCTCCTTACTCCGTTCCTGTACTTTTATTGAGAGAGACTTAGCGAAGTGCGGCAGTCATTGCCCATATATGTATATAGTAAATGCCGTCGTTGACCCTGCCGCCGTCGCGGTGCAGAGGTCACAACCGCATGTACCCGGTTAATGTTCTGTAAAATGGATATTTGGATGTCATTATCAAAAAGATCGCATTATTATTAGGGAATACAGTTTTCATAGAAAGAATCGAGATTAACTATACCTATTATTCCTCAAATACAAAAACATACATTTGACAGTCTCCGTGGCGCAGCGGGCGAGTAGCCGGCTGCGAAGCGAGAGGCCGTGGGTTCGATTCCCACACTGAGACAAATGTTTGTGTGAACCACAAATATTGGTCTCGGGTCTGGGTGTTGTGGGACCGCAAGTCCCTCGTAGTTCCTGGTACCCACGACACAGGTTTACCTAGTGTGGGGTCAGGACTATGTATGTGACTGTTGGGTGTATTTATTATTATTATTATTATTATGTCTGTGCCAAAGACTTTAATGTATAACTAGACGGGCTGTTTAGAAGTGAAATCGCGTCACCTAACGCGCGAGTTTGACAGCTCAAGCGGGAAAGGGAGCTAGTCTAATAGACGCTTACGAAGAAGTGACATTACTAAAATGCTTTTTCCCTTTTCCGGTTTGTCTCTGAGAGTAACTATATACGATGTTTTTATTGTAAGTGATTTCAATAATTATACATTATGTTTAACATGTGCGTTGAATTTATGTAAGGAAACAAGAAATAAATAAAACAAAAAAAATTATTTTATTTTCTGCTCTCAGAAGACTTCTTCGTTCTTTGAGAGTAATTTTTACAATACCCTAGTATGCAATTCAGCATTTTCGTAATTGACCGTAACTAAGTGCGCACTTTCTATATACTAGACAGTCGGTCTAGTAGTATCTTTGGTCTGTGCTTGTTGATTGTAACAGTAGTAATAATAAAGTTTTTTTTATGACCGTAATGGTAAGTACCAACAACAATCCACCAACATTTACAAGGAAGTATGTAAGTAAGCTTCTTCTACGATAATTTTAATCTAATATAATAATTATTCTGTTGCCAAGGTTTCATATTCGCCTGTCTTAGTGTAGGTACAATTTGCAACACGTGCTTTAGTTTGCAGTCACCGATAATCAGTCGTGGGACCAGGAAGGGCCGTGTTAACTGATAACGAATGTTATCATATCAAAACTCTTTCACTGATAACGATACAACTATCAGAACATAGTTAATAGGACACATAGGTGGCACTACGTTTAACTTTTCTAGTTGAATATTGCGAAAATCTGGAGGCCAATTCTCAAAATTTTAAATGTTCAAAATATCATTCCGATCTAGTCTCAGCGTCAAGAAAGTTGCAAATGGCATTAAAATAATCGAATATGATTATCTTTCGTTGTGGGTATCAATAATTACGAGAGTTTTAGGTCTAAACACCTATGCCTGAAACAAATAATTACGGATTACAAACATTTGAACTATATATTTTGAGAAATATTAAGATTCTTCTATGGGAGATTAGGGCAAATGAGCAAGCAAGTTAACTAGTTATTATAAGTAATCATCGCTGCCCGAGAACAGAACAGCTTCGAATTTTAATTGTAACTATAATACAACAAGTAGGAAGGACAGCCGATATTACCTACTGTAATTTGCAGTTAAAACTAGGTAGTGTATAAATATATTATTATATGATTACTAGCTGTTGCCCGCGGCTCCGCCCGCGTGAATGCCTATTTCCAGGATTAAAGTAGCCTAGTGGGCGCCCCCGGTGAGAAACGCGCTTGACTAAAATATTAATGTCGCTATTAAAAACTAGGGGTTGATGGTAGAAGGGTGAAAATTTAGGTTTGTATGTAATTTTTAATGTTGTATCATAAAAAAATAAAATTAGGGGTGGACACTTAACATTTAAGGGGATGAAAAATAGATGTTGGCCGACTCTCAGACCTACCCGATATGCACACAAAATTTCATACAAATCGGTGCAGCCGTTTCGGAGGAGTATGGGAACGAACATTGTGACACGAGAATTTTATATAATAGAAGATATTTCATACGTAGAATATATTGAGTAGATCCTAAATTGTAATGGTGTAAGGATAAAAACATCTAAATATAATTAGTAGACAAAATAGCATTAGTGCAAATTTCAAACACTATTAAATATTAACACCCTTATCAAATCGTCTAGGGGCTAGACACTGTCTGCTAGGGAAGCGTTGCGAAATGTCGAAACACCTGTCTAGACAGTTATCCGAAGTACTTTATTTAATTCCTTTATTCGTACGTTACATTTGCTGGGCAAATCTTATTTCTGTAATATCAAAGGATAGAAAAAGGTTTTCAGAGGAGAACTTATTTTGATAAAATACTTAAAGATTTTGGAAAAGGACAACAAACACTTAACCAGCGAAAATGTACAAGATGCGTGAATGTAGAAGAGGCACAAGAGGTATACACCTGGATAGTAGTTTGTGTAACTCGATTGTCGATTATCTCAGCCTATCTCCATGGGTTGCAGGCGTCAGTTGTGTAATATGTATGTAAAAGATGTATTTTATCTCAAGTAAGTAAGCAGACAGGATTATTTTTGTAATCAATACACTCTTTACAATATATACGCACTCACGCCTATAATCCCCGAAGGGGTAGGCAGAGGTGTAACCAGTATGTGGGTGTGCACTGAGCATTTCGTAATAGAAAAACCCAATACCACTTTACCCGACCAGGGGATCGAACCCGAGACCTCAGCTTTAGCCTCAGTCGTAACGCGTACGCATTACAACTGCGCCACCGAGGCAGTCTTTTCAATATATCGTCTGGATTCGTGATAGCTGCGTAGGAATCTAATTTGGCTCTATTGCTCTCGTTTGTCATTTGGCTTCAGACATGACATAACAATGTTTACTTTATAAGACCGACAAACGAGGTAATGGGTCATCTGTTGGGATGACTGGGACTGGGACTGCCTCGGTGGCGCAGTTGTAATCCGTACGCGTTACAATTGAGGATAACGCTGAGGTCTCGGGTTCGATCCCCGGGTGGTAAAGTGGTATTGGGTTTGTCTATAACGAAATTCTCACTATCAACCCGGAGTCTGGAATTTGTGCCCGGTATGGCAATAGGCTCGCCCCCTATCACATCGTGGGACGGAGATACGCTCGGCGAAATGTGGGTGTACTAATTACACCTCTGCCTACCTCTTCGGGGATTACAGGCGTGAGTGCGTATGTATGTATCTATTGGTAAGCGATATCCACCATGGTCACCAACAATGCCAGAATACCATGCGTTCATTGTCGATCTCTAGGAAGGAATGGTACAAAGGACATTGCAATTTTTGGGAATGAAGATTTGGAACTCATGTCAAAGCCCAAAGGCCTCATATAGATTAGAGACGATCCTGCGGGGTTAGAATGTGACGTAAAAACACGACACGAACGTTCTTGCCATTTGATTGCGATTGGTCGAGAGTCCAACGTGTGACTACTTTTATCCCGGAAAAGGCCGTTCACGCGGGCTTAGCCGTGAGCAAAGGCTAGTATACAGTAAAACAGCATACACATCGGCTAAGGTAGAGTATACATATAGTATGAAGGAAAGCATCGACTAAGGCTTTGATCGCGTGACCTTCCGCTATGTGCGGGTGTGATTACCAACATTATCGATGTTATTTTGATAGCTTCACGAAGTGTTCGATTCGATTGTTAGCATTTTTATAATGAATATTTGTAAATGGCACAGACAGCTACGTTGTAAATAGATGGTTTTATCTATAGTATGAATAGGCCAGCTCGACCGGGACGGCACCACTGTCTCGCAGAAAGCTGGTGTCAAGTGGCAGATTGCTGTTGCAATTCGTAGGGTAAGTGAGATTTTCGGAGGGGTAAAGTGAAATTGGGACTTTCTATTACGAAATACTCAGTATCAGCACAGAGTCTGAAAGTGCCCGGTATGGCGATAGGCTCGCCCCTATCACATCATAGGACGGAGATACGCAAGGCGAAATGAGACTGGGTACACCTCTTCGGGGATTACAGGCGTGAGTGCGTATGTATGTATGTATTGGACTCTCGCATATGAGGCCTACCAAAAAATCTCAATATCATAGCATATTTTTTGGTATGGTATTGAGTTTTTATAAGGGCATTTACCCTTACAATATATATTAAATATAACATTACTCTTGCGTATTTTACTTTGTAACAATTCAAGATAGCCCTAGTAATACGAGAATAACAAAATCTTGTAATGTTGAACCCAGCCCTATTTATGAAGGAATTGGGGTTTTTTTTTTTTTTTTTATACACCCAACAGTCACACACTTAGTCCTGACCCCACACTAGGTAAACCTGTGTCGTAGGTATCAGGAACTGCGAGGGACTTGCGGTCCCACAACACCCAGACCCGAAACAAATAAGTGTGGGATCACACAAACATTTGTCTCGGTGCGGGAATCGAACCCACGGCCTCTCGCTTCGCAGCCGGCTACTCGCCCGCTGCGTCACGGAGGCTGTCAATTAAAAATGACATCGCAATAAACCAGTTGCTTCCGTTCAATATTATAGTATCCCGTCACATGCTTTAAGAGGAAGGCAATTGAGACTGTTATCTGGCCGGCATCAGCATCAGCACCTACGACTTACGAGTGTAACAATATGTAGGTGACTGATAACGTGTGACGACTGACGACTGACGACTGACGAGTGCGTAGCGTTCATAACGAACGTGGATTCATATCTAGACTTCATCTCAATTGAATTTAATAGGATTTTTTTATTAATCTATATTGTCTCACTGCTGGGCAAAGATGCAGGTGCAGCATGAATGGGCCAGCTCGTCCGGGTCGTTACCACTGTCTCACAGAAAACCGGCGCAAAGTAGTAGCTTGCTGCTGCGTTTCGTACGGTGAGTGAGATATCCGGACAAATTCCCCTTCCCTTCCCAATGCCTTACTTATCCCTTTCCGTTAAGGTCGGCAATGCGCCCATGATTATTTTAGTATTGTGGGCGTACATGGGCGGTGGAGATCACTTACCATCAGGTGACCCACTTGCTCGTTTGCCGGCCTATACCTACTATAAAAAAAAAACAAAAAAAAGGTCTCCCTCAACTCCTTCCAACGTTAATAGCGATTACCAACTTTTTTTATTGATTTGAGCCAGCGGCCTGCCTGATAGTAAGCATTCACCGCTGCTCATGGACATCAGCAATGCCAGGGGCACAAACAAGCCGCTGCCTGCCGGGAAATTGCGGTCCAAAACCACGACACTCATAGATACTGAACGCAATGCGACAAGTAAAAACGGCTTGATAGTACAAGGTTGTTTTGTGGCCGCATCACGCTCACAATGAAGGCACTAGGCACGATGTGTCGTTACAACGTGTCGAAACTGCAAATTATTTATATAATCGCTATTCAATTCATTTGAAACGGGACTTACTTCTATTGTGAAGTAATACCAATTGAGGTACCCTGAATCAGGGTCTCTGATGTCTCCACCGACTGAATAGCGACCACTGTCCTTTTTGATAGTGGTAGAACGATGCTTTAGACAGTTTTATATACACTCTACACTGTAGAGTGTACAGCATAAATGCGATGCCGGCTCCTCTTATCATACCGGGTTCTTATCATTGTGTCACAAAAACGACGTCAAGTAACAGTTTTTTGAAATAATAGTATTTGCAGCCATATTTTTATAGACCCGATATGATTTCTATCCCGTATTTCTCTATATTAATTAAATCTATAAAGAATAAGTACATTTCAATTACAAAACAGATGTACATAGAAATCATGCAGTAGGATTTTTTTTATGGTATTGGTCGGCAAACGAGAAATTGGGTCACCTGATGGCAAGTGATCTTCACCGCCCATGATCTCTTTCCGGGGTAAGACATAACATATTCAGTGTCTTAGTCAGGAAAAAGATGATGGAACTTGAACACAAATACCGAAGACAAAGCGATAAATGTTCAAGACATTGCTGGATAAACAATACAACAAACGGCCTTTTAACATAGACACATGTATCACATTAGCATACTGAATAAAAACCATCTGTGAACTGCACTGAAGCAAGGGATCGCATAATCATTAATAAGTCATACAATAATATTTTCACCTGTCCTCGAGGGCCTAGAGTTGACACGGCCTGGACACAACCCTGACCCGGTTTAGAACACGATTGATAGACAACACCATAAAATATGTGACAAATAAATATACACCCAACAGTCCCGACCCCACACTAGGTAAACCTGTATCGTGGATATCAGGAACTATGAAGGACTTGCGGTCCCACAACACCCAGACCCGAAACAAATTTTTGTGGATCACACAAACATTTGTCTCGGTGCGGGAATCGAACCCACGGCCTCTCGCTTCGCAGCCGGCCACTCGACCGCTGCGCCACGGAGGCTGTGTAACAAATATTGCTAACATTGCCTTTTTTCTCGTTATTATGCTATGCATCTTTTGATATGCTGGTATAGTTATCAGCCACAGCCTAGTTACTACGCTCTAATGGCCGTTCCCTATATTCTGTCTATCGACAGATTTGCTTACTATCGATAGTGTTTTGACAGAGAATGCCATACAAAATGTGTCAACATTTTACTGCCAGTAAGCAAATCTGTCGATGGATAGAATATTGGGAACGGCCATAATAGAATAGCCTGCCAAGACGGAGGTTGCAAGTTCAATCAAAGACTTCAAGGCAGCTTCATACAACAGTGCTTACACACTGCTGCTTGGCGGCAGAAATAGACAAAACGGTAGTGATAATTGAGAAGTAATCGGGTATTATCAGAGAGTTGTCAGCTGATTCACAACATAAATGAAGTACATATTGTAGCGTTAATATTTGATGATAATGATTTATAATTAATTACCTAACCATTAATTAATATAACATTTACATTACATTACCACGGTAATGACACTTATGTAACAATAATAATATATATATTTTCAATTTGACTGCCTCGGTGGCGCAGTTGCAATGCGTACGCGTTACGATTGAGCTCAACGCTGAGGTATCGGGTAAAGTGGTATTGGGTTTTTCTATTACGAAATGCTCAGTATCAGCCCCGAGTCTGGAATTTGTGTCCGGTATGGCGATAGGCTCGCCCCCTATCACATAAGGGACGGAAATAGCTCGGCGAAATGTGGGTGTACTGGTTACACCTCTGCCTACCCTTTCGGGGATTACAGGCGTGAGTGCGTATGTATATTTTCAATTTGTATTTATATGGAATTTATTCTGGAATTATTTTTTTAAGACTTTAAACTCCTATTTCTGGATTATAACCGAAATTGCGGGATTTGGGCCCTCGCTCTATTAACAAAAAAAAACATACGATGCTGTACGTGTTTAATATTACTGCCTTCTGTAATAGTGTGAACTGTGAATGTATGCGGATGAATATTTACGGTTTTGAGGCTTGTGTGAAATGTTTTAGGGATAACGCCGCCGGTGCTAGATATAATCATGAGGAGTGTCTTGACAATTTGATCTCTCCACTGCGTTTTAAGTTCAATAGTCAAGCTCAAGTCTGCGTATTTTGAGAGTATGTTGTGTGTGGTTGTGAGATTATGTGTGTTAGGGGTTGCGATGTGTTAGGGTATTCTCGTTTTATTTGTGTATTGAGGGTGACTGAGAAAGCAACGTTGGGTACAATGAAATAATAATGGTGCGATATAGTTGTTTTGTCATGAATACAGTAATAAAAAATGTAGTAGCAAGTCTGACAACTTTCCACATTATCAAAGAACTTTACATATTATACCCAAAGAATTTAATGTATACTACTAGACAAGCTGCGCGGTACATAGAAATTGTACCACTAAGTTGCGCTCAATTGATCGTAACTCAATATTACCATCACGGTTACTCTCAACTAGAACCCCTATCGCGCTCCTTGTCTATGAGCTGTCAAACTCCTGCGTTATGTGACGCAATTTTTCTTCTAAACAGTCCGTCTAGTAGTATATATTGAAGTCTTAGCGTGTAATGGAACAAAGGACTAAGCGCTAATGCATTCAGAGGCCGATTGATTATAACATAGACAAAGTTTCCGGTGTAGGAATATTATTAATGTTTAATTCTTTGTCCTGTATTGATAGAGCACTATGGGGGGCATAGTTAACCCATTAATAGCCGTTCCCTACACCTATTCCATTTACAGATATATTCCTTTACTATCCATTCTGTTTTGACAGAACTTCTATACAAAATATGTATGTAAAAATTAACTGCCAAATAAATATTGGTTTCGAGTATGTTGTGGCCGTGGGACCGTAAGTCTCTAGTAGTTCCTGATACCCACGATACAGGTTAACCTAGTATGGGGGTCAGGACTATGTGTGTGACTGTTGGGTGTATTTATTCATTTGTTATATTAAGTGAAAATTTGAGTCCGCTATTTAATTTTAATATGGTATAGACACTAGCGGACCCAGGAGGGGGACTAAGAGGCTCAAACCCCGCAAAACATTAGGGTCCACTGTCAAATCTCAAGTTAATCTTGATATTATAGTACTACCTACAATATTATTTTCATAGCTTATCCTTACTTATTTCATTTTAATTAGTATTGTATATTCACATTTTTTTATTTTAATTTTAGTTCAGCCTCCCAACCAAAATCCTGGATCCGCCACTGGGTATAGTCTCCTGCGCTTCTGCATACGTTCAACGTAAGTCACGCATCAATACATCCCTTGGCTCCGCTTGGCTCGTGCGCAATGCACTTTGACGTGTTCTCAGATTCGTTGGTTTGATGACGAATGAGAATATTGTAAGATAACCTGTGTGTCAATGTCGCTCGCCTATAATCTGATATTATTATACCTAATTGTTACTAAATGACCCCATCTGTCGTTTCATAATCTAGATTACTTTATTTTTAGGACGAAGTGGCGCATAAGGCTATTTTTTTATTAGCTTGAGTGATGATATGAGCTGATCGCTCGTCTGATAGTAAGCGCCATGCCTGCCCATAAGCAGAAACAATATGACACAGAACTGCGCTCGTTACCCGAGACACATGTCTCATATCCTTCAAACCGGAACACAACACTGCTTCCACACCGCTGCTTGGCGGCAAAAATACACAAAGCGGTGGTGCCAACTCAGACGGCTTTTCGCATAACGTAATACATTACTACAATGCGCGCAAAATAACTTGGCCGCATTGAAGTGAGTACTCCTATAAACCTTTGGTCTCTGAAAACAATAACTGCGAGTTGCGACGCTCGTTGCTAAAATCAGGCGGGGCAAGTTATTTTGGGCATAATGCATAACGAGTTACCTGCACTAATTCCTGCACAATGTTTGAAGTGTAAGGGTTCTGTAAGTAAACCAGAAAACCAAATGTGTTTGTGTTGCTAAATAAAATCTTTATGAATATACATTCCCTAAACCGACGTGCATGTATGAAAACATTTAATGAGAGTGAATGAGGCCAAAGAGGTGTTGGATACAAGGATCGTAGCAAGTGAAAATGCGTTGTCTCCGCCTACCCCTATGGGAAACATGCGTGAGTCTATGTATGTAGGATGAATATACATACATAATACTTTTTAGTTTTTTACTAAGTGTATGTACAATAAAGCATTATAAATAAATAAATAATACACAAACTGTGTTTCAGCAACAGGTTTAGCCACCTGTATAAGTAAACATAGAAATTACTTGGAACAAAGCTTATTGGTGTTGTAACCTTTTCAAAGTTCTTTGTGTTTCATTTTATTTCATTAACACCCGGTTTCTAAAAGGCTGATCAATGTTAAATTAACTAATCAAATGTCAAATCTCATGTCAAGTCGAAATTGAGTTGCTAGAAGGGTGATCCAACTTGATTTGAGACACCTTTGATTTGAGACACATGTTAGCTAACATAACTTTAAAATTAATATGAAAATCGTATGTCAAACGGTACTAAAGAGCGTTGACTGAGTACTAAAGAGGCATCAAATATTATAATTTATTTCACTAATCAACGTTTCAGCAATTCGATTTGATTTGGCAGCGATGTCAACTCAAAGTTCTGTTAGTTGAATGTTGATTTGATCAGAATTTCAGAATGCGGGCGCAACTCTTCAAAATTCATTCAAAATTCTAAATATTTATTAAATATTATTATTATTATTTTTAAATCTATAAAATGTCATACATTATTTAGATTCCTTCAAAACTATACCGTCAGTTCCGAATGTTGTTTCGCTAGGGAAGAACGGGCAAGACACTCCAGCGTTGCTCTTTTTAAAACTACTTTACAATTATTATTTTAGAGAGCATAAAGGTTTTACAATATTTTATTTGAATTAGAGAAGTTTTAGAGAAGTTCCATTTATATTAATTAATAAGCAATTTCGACTTATTTCTGACCATATGACCTCCAAATAAATTTATAACATAATAGAGTGTTAACAAGCATTAAATTACAGACTGAGTAGACCAGTCCACGCAAGTGGCACCCGTTCACGAGTATGTTACAGGGAAGTGACTGACCCCGCAGACTATGCTGCCGCAAGCACAGACATTAGAGAGAGCATGATATACCCAGACTGATTACAATGAGATGTAACATATTAATGTACATATTAATTGAAAATAAACACTAAGCTATATGTTATGTTATCTTATATTTCTTTTTGTCACTTGTCTAAATCAATTTGTGGGTTTTGAAAAACAATGTTCATTAACTGACGAAAAAAGACACAGGAGGTTCGCAATTTGAAGTATTTTTTGTTGTATGTTTATACATACAATATGTACATACAAACCACATTGAGTGATCAGATTTTTATGAAAGACAAACTTCGTCATTTATGCATGGATTTTTATGATTATTTCCCTAGAAATTGTAAAATAAAAATGTTTTGACAAAAATAAAACCTTAAAAAAAACACCTATAAAATAATTATAAACAATATTGAGTTTGTGCTATCTACCAATAAATTTGCTACTGCTTATCAAAATATGACAGTGCAATTTTCATATTTACAGAATTACTACTGCATTGAGAATCAATTGGGAAAACTACTTGAAACTGGTGTTAGAAACATTAGTACCAGCAACAATATGATTTCAAGTGAGCTGGCACAGCTCCAAGTATGTCAGAGTTACAATCCCACACATGTTATTATAAATCAATTATAAATGTTTATCTTTTACTGATTTGTATTACTATCTGCTTAGCAAAGCTTGTTGATATACAACTATAATCATCTTGACAATAATAAAATTAGTCTTATGCTAATTAACTTACTACAGGCTTCATGGTGGGAACTGCAGAGGATGAGTTGACTTGAAACAACATGTAGTGAATTGGTTCCACACATTGAAACAAATATTTATATGATTGACAAATATTTGTTTCAGATATTGTGAAAACGAAAAAAAAAACTTAGTTCCTGAGGCCCGTTATACATGTACCATATTATAGTGTGATTGTGAACTAATTTAATCTCATAAGTCAAAGGGCATAGGTAACCAAGTTGATTGTGATAAATTAACGTAACATAGTAGAAAAGCATGCAATTTTATAGCATGCGTTAAGCTTTGTTTCAGTGCCAACTCAAAGTAAACAATACTTCTGTAACAAGTGTAGAACAATGAGACAGCACATAATGTGATTTGCCCTTGACAAAGAACCTTACAGGTATGTCCATACAGTACACAGTATATTATGGAGAAGTAAACTTTCCATGAATCAGCAACATTTATTGTCAACAGAACCTGTGACATAGTAAGTTGTCAGCAACTGCCTGATCGGTCTCGGGCAATAGGCAGAAGAATTGATTTAGTAACAACTAGACAATATGTGGGACTCACTCTAGGCCGATGGAGATGAGGTGCTGTCCGATGAGGCGCACGATCTCCTGGTTGGTCTGGTCCAGGGCGCGGACGGGCGGTTGCAGGTCTCCATTGGTCGCGTCGCCGTTGACGTGGCGCTGCGGCGCGCCGTTGGCGCACGGCTGGTGCATGGCCGCGGGCCGGGCGGGCGGCGACAGCCTGCGGGTCCGCTTGCGCGGCGGCCGGTGCCCTGCGCCCTCGTCCCCCGACTCACTGGAGGCCAGGCTGGCCCGCTGCGCTGCGAGTGCGCGCACCGAGATCACCGGCGCGCCCGCCGCATCGGCTGAGACGCCGCCGCCGACGCCGAGTGACGTCACGCCCGCCACCACCCGCGCTCACTCGACCATCTCCCTTTGTTCGACGCTGCGAAACCGTCGCTTCCTAGCTGCCCTCGCGTCTTGACCTTGCGCCTACTTCTCCGTTTGTGCTAGTCACGCTGTATCTCAGATATCGTTATGATGCGCCTCGATCACCTTCACTCGTCGTCCGCGATGCGTACACAAAAATCAGCTGAAAATGATGCGACAGCTGTCTAATCTAATGTCTTTCTACGCGAGTCGCCCTTCTTTTCCGTTTCGGGTGACGTTCGTGTTTTGTTCGGTTGCGCATCGGGCGAAATCGTGTTGTAATAGACTGACCTCAAAATAAATTTATCCGTGCAACTAAAATGGTGCAAGCTTTTAATAAAATGTAACATTAATACATAGTTAAAAAGGCTATTTCGTTATTTTATGAAGTTATTAATTGTAAATTGATGAATACAAAGCCTGTAGTAATCATTATTATTTTGACATTTTGAACCAAATTAAAAAGTTTATGTCAGGGGATAGGGAACCACTAAAGTAATGCGTACAATGGAATGACAGATGCTAATTTCACGAATCTTGTTAGGAAGTAATATTAAATAACACAATTTGTTTTAACAAATTTCAAACATTTTAAAACCAGATATAATAATATGAATTATTATTTTATGTCTTACATTATTTAAAGTTTATAAAATCCCTTATTTTTGTCATGATAAATAATATACTCTACATGTCTACATCTATCGATTTTCAAAAACGTGACAGCTTATGTCAAATAAATTTAGAGTTGTAATTTATTATGAATGTAAATTTTAAAGCTTTTAAAAACAATGGGATTATTTTTATTAAAGCTTATATTAATTTATTGGTTTATTAGGCCGACAAATTTACAACTTCTTATAAATGTTAGAAATCAGGTGAATAAAAGCGAATTGTATGCAAAAAATATAATATCTCGTTTTATGTGTATTACACGATTCAAATTTACAGGGCGGCGATGTTATGCAGGAGAATATAACAGCGAACGTGTCTGAGGACACGGTCGTCCTAGAGTTCATGCGGCTGGACGGAGTGTTTGTGTCACAACTCGTCGACTTTACTAATGCAAGTATTCTAATTAAACTAAAGAGACGCAACTGAATATAGCCATTTACTATCGCTAGTGACCCTATGTAGACAATAACATACGCACTCACGCCTGTAATCCCCGAAGGGGTAGGCAGAGGTGTAACTAGTACACCCACATTTCGCCGAGCGTATCTCCGTCCCACGATGTGATAGGGGGCGAGCCTATCGCCATACCGGGCACAAATTCCAGACTCCGGGCTGATATTAAGAATTTCGAAATAGAAAAACCCAATACCACTTTACCCGACCTGGGGATCGAACCCGAGACCTCAGAGTTAGCCTCAATTGTAACGCGTACGCATTACAACTGCGCCACCGAGGCAGTCAGACAATAAGTCCGACTAAACCAAGGAATAAGGTCAAATAAGGAGCCTTATTCTCTGTGACAGCACAAAATAGTAAAATGTTACACCGATTTCTTGTAATCAGCACCGAATGGCATTGTTTAAGCCAAATTCAAATATTCTTATCAAGAATTAACACACTTCATCGCATTTATAATATTTTAAATTGGCTTAAGGAAAACCACCTGATGTCAATTTCACAAAGTCAACCTACACATATAGTAATGCGAGCCCATTGTGAATCCACAGTCATAGATAATAAGGCCTCAGTATGTTCCTAGCATATCCTACTATGTGGGAACACCACAATGCTTATGTTTTATAAGTGTAGCTAAGAACTTCTGATATTTCGACCATGCACTGGAAAAATCAGGGAAGTTTTATCAAATACATCAAGTCTCTTAAACTACTTTTAGAAAATAGCACTTATTTTTCTTGCCAATGCACAAAGTGTTATACAAACTGGATGTGTTAAGAAGTTAATATGATCTTAGTAATTTAGATTTTGAATAATGCTTTTTTTTGTGATTCGTTAATTCTTGGATGACAGGAGGTGGAGGCGGTTAAAGTGGTGATACCTGGTGAGGAGGAGCTGGGCCAGTCTGGGCACCAGACCCTCTGCTTCCTCACACATGCAGCACAGGCTGACTTTATCACACCTGACGCCATGGCCAAGTTGAGACAGGTGACATTTGTTACCATAATTGATGAAGCAGCAATAGCCTAGTGGGGAATGGTATGGACTGCTAAAACTGAAGTTATGGGTTCAAAACTGGTCCACCAGGCAGCAGGCACACACTCAGACTTTCAGTCATATGTGTATTATTTTATTATTACTATAACTAGCTATACTGGTGAAAGAAACATCATGCAGAAATCTGCATACATGAGAATTCTTCATACGAATTTTAAAAGTATGTGAATTTGGAATTAGATCAGTATGATGGGCTATGGCCTAACGCTTCTAAATAGTAGAGGATACCCAGCAGTCGAACATAATACATGAGCGAAAAAAATGTATCTTGCATACTAGACATTTTTTACATGCCTTACAATTTAAGAGCTGTCAATAAATCAGAATATTCAAGAAAAAACGTTTAATCCTGTAGGGTCAGAGGAATCCAATGCTAGTGTGTGCCTCTTTGACTAATTTAAATCAAGATAAAAATAAATAAATATAATAAGATAAATTTTCCTTGTTAAAAATTCATATGATAGAATGTTTCATACGCATTAGTCATTGTGATTTAGAGTTACTAGTGTTGGCATCTCTTCACACTTTTAACCACAGTGTAATCCTGTTTCCAAAGTATCTATTACATAAGGGATGGGTTGCTCAGATGGTATTTTGTGTAATACTAATTAAAACCAGTATTCACAATTTTTAAAAAACTCTTTTGGGCGTTTTACCTGTGATGTCAGAATCGATATTCAAAGGTAATGAAATAACTCGCATACGAAAATGAGACTATAAAAATAATCATATTTATTTTTTATAATGTAATTATTTTATTGTTTGTGAACCGTATTTCGATTGATTACCTCTGTAAGAGCGATGACTCGGAGCCAGAGCGAGATAGCAAGTTGCGGCGTTTACGTGTATCAAACGCGCCTCACAACATTTTTTAAATATTATATTCATTTTTCTAAGCCATCTGTGTAAGGATAATATCTCGCTTGTTTTTTTTTTTTTTTTTTTTATTAGCTGTCTATTTTCACGACCTAGAAAGGGCCAACAGGGTTTTTGTTACATATTGTATAACCAACGAAAGCAATTTCATACTGCTAGTATTGCAGGTAGGACTTAACTTCTTGAAGTCACAAGTTCGTATATTTCAAAAAATGTATGATGAACATGAAGTTCATGAATGCTAACAGAAAAATCCAGGCACAGTCCGCGTAGCAGAGGAGGATAAGGGCTGGCGACAGACAACGGCGACGTCGTGGGCGGGACGCGCCACACGCCTCCTGTCAGTGCCCGCTGCTCGGCACTGCGCGCAGGCTAAAGACAGGGTGTACCTGCGGGCCGCTGACTTAGCACGATGGGCCCCAAGACCTGGTATAAACTGTGTTTAATCCTAATCTTTTATTATCCATTAAACGTCATATACAATAGTCGATTTGAATATGATATTAGGATAAATCG
This sequence comes from Mimas tiliae, assembly GCA_905332985.1. Lineage (NCBI taxonomy): Eukaryota > Metazoa > Arthropoda > Insecta > Lepidoptera > Sphingidae > Mimas > Mimas tiliae. The sequence goes on along the minus strand of HG995248.1, from coordinate 17,806,468 downwards.
GCTGGTGGGAGGGTACCTAAAACATATTTGAATCCATATGGATAGCTACCACCTGCCAAAGCTGCTTGTCCTGGGGTTAACCAGTATATATCTAGTAATTTCATGCTGACATAATTCGAATATCGATGGATGGAATGTCCCAGGACGGCGGCATTATATTTAGACTACACTACTTAACACCAGGTGTATCCATCACCTCATATTGTGGTGCCAGGAAGGAAAAAAAAACGAAAAAGTATCAACTTTGGGGTATTGAAATAATCCTAACCTTGATGTATATATTTTGCTGTGAAAATGTGTTGTTTGTCTGTAAACCAGGCATGGACCAATCGTCATACATGTCGGCGGTGACTCCGTTCCCGGCGCACGCGTTACTATCCGACTCCTCAGATGGGAAGCCTCCGCTTGGAGCTTGCGTCTCCGAAAATGATGCTAGTAAAGAGTGCATCTGCCATTTAGAGGTACGTAAAATGCGAGAGAATTTATAATTTCATGTCAATCCAGACTACGGCATACCATGCCGATCCTTGATTAGGATATTTGATACGGAGTCCCAATGAGCACGTATTTCATAAAAAAAAATCTACATAGCGCACAGATTCTTTAATTTCTGAATAGAAATAAGAACATCCAGAAACCTTACCAAAAAAATGTATATACCTAAGTAATAACAGTTAAAAAAATACATGACACACATTTTCATTTTCACAGGTATGTGTAAACTGGTACCCATGTGGCCTAAAGTACTGCAAAGGTAAACCACAAGGTGGTCTGAGCTACCGCTGTGGGATCAAAACATGTCACCGCTGCTACCGCTACCACTTCTACGTGCGTAGGCGTGATGGTTGCCTCAACTACACGTGACGACGCGGTTGGCCTCCGCGCCATACCTGCCACGCTTTAATCATAATCACTGTACAGTTGTACATGTTAATATGATTCACCTTGGACCATTGGTACGGTGAAGTGTTCGAAATTGGTATCCAGAAACAAAAATAGTTATTCAGTCAAGAATGACATGAATTCGCTGTCCAATGCTTCGATAGAAATAATTGTCGGCTAAGAAACAGCACAGCAGTCAGCACAGATGGATTATCACGATTTGGTCGCGCATGACATATTTACCAGCGACCGGTCGCCAGTTATTAGTTTTAAAGAACCAATTCATTACAAAATACAATAATATTTTTTTCTATTATCAGAATTTATTTTGCGCCTATGGATTTCTTTTCTTTAAATGGTATTTTATGTAGTATAGCTATTGAATTAACTATTTTGTATCCAAGTGCTGCATGTTAACTGGAACCTCTATTGGTTCTTTTATGATATTATGTTGAATGTAGTAGAGACAATACTGTATACTTGTAAATATTATGCTATAACTTGAAACTCTGTTAGTGTGTATTTTAAAATTGTATTATAAATAAAACCAGAACCAATGTCTAGGTTTGTTTATACCTTTTGATATTTTTTAAATTGCATTGTATCATAAGGGAATAAAAATTTGTGCTAAAAAGTTAATTAAGAATAAAGTGATTCTTTTACAAAGTTTATTTACATTTGTATCTAATGTAAAATATTTCTATGTTTCTAAGTTGAAATAAACAATGTGTGAATTGTTTAATTTCTTTAATTTTACATAAATGGACAGTACTCATCATTGTAATCATCAAGACATTTGTAAAGATTGATTACTTTTCACATATACTAGTGAAACTAATGGCAAATAGTAAATTAAGGCAACCAATGTTCCTTTCAAACAACTAATAGACAAATCAGCTTTACAGCAATACAGATAATTTAATAACTTCCAGGGAACGGTTCATGCCTGTTTTTTCTTAATACAAATTGAATCTTCCTCTCCATATCCTCATTGTAGATAGCCTTGCAGCGTTGATGGTTTATTCTCCTTCTTGTCTGTAAATAATACTATTTGGTAAATAATAATAATAATAATACACCCAACAGTCACATACATAGTCCTGACCCCACACTAGGTAAACCTGTATCGTGGGTATCAAGAACTACGAGGGACTTGCGGTCCCACAACACCCAGACCCGAGACAAATATTTGTGGATCAGACAAACATTTGTCAAGGTGCGGGAATCGAACCCACGGCCTCACGCTTCGCAACTGGCTACTCACCCGCTGCGCTACGGAGGTATAATAATAAAGTATTGGTTTATTTATTGTAAACTGGAGTCCAATGCTAACTCTACTTACACACTCAACCTGTAACCCCCGAAGGGGTAGCCAGAGGTGTAACCAGTACACCCACATTTCGCTGAGCGTATCTCCGTCCCACGATGTGATAGGAGGCGAGTCTATCGCCATACTGGGCACAAAGTCCAGACTCCGGGCTGACACTGAGCATTTTGTAATAGAAAAACCCTCCATTTTACCCGACCCGGGGATCGAACCAGAGACCTCAGCGTTGGACTCAATCGTAGCGCGTACTCAGTACAATTGTGCCACTCAGGCTATCTTTATTTACTAAATATAGCACATTTGGCAGCTTTATCGCTGAAGGCAATCTCTTACAGGCATCCATGGGATGGTTAATTATATTGCTGAAGTGTTATCCTTAGTAAACTGATTAGTAGTAGTTTTACATCTAATTTACAAATCTTAGTTAAATTTATCCCATAGTGGGCGAAAACACAAAGTAACAATAAATTAAATTCATAAACATTACTTGTGTTTGCAACCTTTATGTGTCAATATATTTTGTTTGGTCAATGGACGTTTTGTTTGGATGGTATGAATACAGACGTATTCATAAACAATACTTATAAAGGTTAGTTAGTCAGTTTAACTCAAGATTTGTTTTATTCAACTCTTACTTGGAAAGGTTTTTCGTAGTATCTGGTAAGTCTGAACTGTTCCAAGATGCCTTCCTTTCCAAGAATCCTATTGACCAGTCTACAAGCAGCGTCCACATCGTTGTTCTTCACAAACACTGTACGGGCTATGAACGATGGGTGTCTGTTTGACAATAATCTTAAAGTTAAAAACATTTTGAATTAGTAATATTCCTTGATGAATAAAGAAGACGACTTTTTATCCACTTTTTTATCAGTGTCTAGAAGTGAGGTTATGTTATGACGTTAACGTCAGTGTTGCCAGATGAACAAACTCTTCAAAGGAATTTTTACTGCCTCTGGGGTATTAATTATTTTCCTACAAAAAACTTGTCAGACTTTCTGTCAACTTCTTTCTCTCTATTCTAAAAAAAAGTAACTGGCGCCGCCGCCGCCGCTGCCAAAAGCTTGTCACGCTATCTCCTCCGAAAGCGCTGGGGGTATGGGGTCGGGACCGATACCAATCGATGCAGAATAATGTAGGGAAGAAAGTACCTAATATATGTCTCATATTCGTCGGACTTTAAGTTTTTTTTATTTTATGTTTTTAGGAAAAACATGGTCAACGCCCCTAGTATAGAAAAAATCGTTGTCTGGTTTTATGAAACCACGGTAAAAGTGAAACTTTTTTTCACATTATAGACATTTAACTAAAAATTTTTGAAATAATATTATATTAAACACTAACAAAAACAAACAAAATAGCGTGCGAACTATAGACGCCGCCATATTGGCCTTGGCTGCTCTGGCGAGCGCCTTGGGGGATGTGCGGCATTCCCTCTACGCGGCATTCGTACATTTTGCACATTTTCATGGTGCGGCCCCGAGAGCGTCCTTATAGTAAGTGGGCTCCCAAGCCCGAAAGGAGACAATTACTAGGTTATAGGAATCTCGTGTGCGAGAGTCCGCCTGTGTAGATACCACCGCTTGTCTATTTCTGCCGCCAAGCAACAATGTGTAAACGCTGTTGTGTTTCGGTTTGAAGTGAAGTGTATCTAATTACTGTATTATGAAAATTAACATCTTGTGCCTTAAGGTGAAGAGCACAGTGCAGTGCAGTTCTGGGTCGTGTCGCTTACCATCAGGCGAGCGGCTTGTTCGTCTCGTCATTCAGTTGTATAAAGCAGGCCACAAAGGCAAAGCGCAGGGGCGCTACCGACATCAATTCAAGTATTCCAGGATCCTTCGAAACCACTTGCGCGGAAGGAGGCCACAGCAGGGTTTTTAGTCGGTACACCGGCGTAGGCAAATTTTATGAAGGTCCCGACATAGCAATCACTCAGATGGTGAACTAGTTCGGAAGGCCGTTGAGTCCGGTATAACCATACCTCCACTCCCAGGTTGAGAAGGTATATCTCGATATGTATATATCCGTCCGACTGCCTCGGTGGCGTAGTTGTAATGCGTACGCGTTACGACTGAGGCTACCGCTGAGGTCTCGGGTTCGATCCCCGGGTGGGGTAAAATTGATATTGGGTTTTTCTATTTCGAAATGCTCAGTATCAGCCCGGAGTCTGTCATTTGTGCCCGGTATGGCGATAGGCTCGCATATCACATCATGGGACGGAGGTACGCTCGGCGAAATGTAGGTGGACTAGTTACACCTCTACCTACCCCTTCGGGGATTATAGGCGTGAGTGCGTATGTGTTCGACAGCCTCCGTGGCGCAGCGGGTGAGTAGGCGGTTGCGAAGCGTGAGGCCGTGGGTTCGATTCCCGCACCTTGACAAATGTTTGTCTGATCCACAAATATTTGTCTCGGGTCCGGGTGTTGTGGGACCGCAAGTCCCTCGTAGTTCTTGATACCCACGATACAGGTTTACCTAGTGTGGGGTCAGGACTATGTGTGTGACTGTTGGGTGTATTGGGTGTATTTATATATCTGTAAGATGTATTTTCCCCGCGCGAAATACAAAATTACTTAACATAATATAATAACCAGTAACCAGTAATAAATGAGTAAATAACATTTGGCACACACACATGGTCTCCAGTATCTTTTAGAATAGGTTTTTTATTGCCTAGATAGGCAGATGAGCAGACGGCCCACCTGATGGTAAGTGGTTACCGCCGCCCATGGACCTGAGCAATGCCAGAGCACAGCCAAGCCGCTGCCTACCGTAAAGCCGGTACACTCTTGGTATAGTCCCCTCCGGACGATGCGCCAGCGAAGTGGAAGCGGACCCAGGCAAAAGGCCTAGATATCACCAGGGCAAAGAAGTCACACAAATAGGCCTAACACTACTGGAAGATATTGTGATTATAATGTGTTCTCACACGTGAGTATCTGAAATTATGGGGTTTTATACGGCCTCACTACACCCAGAACCGAAATAAATATTTGTGGAACACACAAACATTTATCTCAGTGTGAGGATCGAACGCGCAGTCAATGGTCACCAAAGAATATTATACTCTCTACGAGAGGTGACCACTCATTTCACAGCCGTAGGTAGTACATAGGTACTGTTCCTCACTCCTTACTATGAAACCAAATATGAAACTGCATCTTGATTCTTGCGGCTTTACTATAAGGGCCTGCCAAACAGTATTTATGGGGAGTGGGGACTTATGACAAGGTGTAATAAAAAAAAATCTTTTATTATACATTGAAGAATGCGTCAACTAAGGAATTGGCATAGGGGAGACTGGGTACAGTTGATCACACGCTTTATTTTTGAATAAAAGTATCAAATCTCTCTAGAATATTAATATTTACTCCAATGTTTTTATTCTTAGTTTCACTACACCTTTGTGTACCGGTTCATAGAATACAATTACGAAAATTTATCCATATAGTGCCAATAGTCTCCGAGTAAAATGGCTGTGATAAACGGAAGAACAAACGGACATGATGAAATTATAAGGGTTCCATTTCTTCCATTTGGCTACGGAACCCTAAAACCGTAATACTAACCTTTAAAAACTAGTTTCGTCCAGCTAAGAACAACGAGCTAAACTACTGACGCCATTACTGTAACTAACTGTTATAGATGCCTCTTATTAAATTATTTAGCTGTTCTGCAGGGATCAGTACCCAGTTTCCCCTATCAACGTATTTTTTTATACTGACATTGTTATTGTCATACATTGTTTGTTTAGCCATTATTTAATTCTTATCAATAACATGGCAAACGACAGTGAAATTAGATCATTGATGATGACTTTATCATCAAAATCCGAGGGCAGCACGGCGCCGCAGACTCGCCCTCGATGGAAAAATGCGCCATTGCATGACCGCTGCACCATCAACGATATGGTCAAGATAAAGGAAGCTTTCCAAGATGCCTACAGGAACAAACTACTGCCGAATGAGTTTAGGAATCAGTTGAGGATGTTACTTAATGTCGAATACGATGACGATGACTTTAAGATACTTTTTATGAAGGTCCGAATGTAACTATTCTTGTAGATAATGATAATATACAGCACACCAAAGACTTAATGTATACTACTAGCGGGCTGTTTAGAAGCAAAATTGCGTCACATAACACGGTAGTTTGACAGCTCGCAGACAGGGAGCGCTATAGGGGTTCTAGTTGAGAGTAAGCGAGATGGTAATATTGAGTTACGGGCAATTGACCGTAACTTAGTGGTACAATTTCTATGTACCGCGCGGCTTATACGTGGTAAACATTAAAGTCTTTGCAGCACACTGTGTTTTTGTCACAAGCTGTACACATCACGTAATATTTTATAGCTTTATATGATTACTCGAATAGATCAACACAAATCGCAACGGCGAGATCGAATGGGATGAGCTGGTGTCGCACCTGCTGCTGGGCTACTTCGGGAACGACGCGGAGAACCAGCGGGAATCGCTGCAGCCACCCATCATGGGGCTGCCCATAGTCATGCGCTCACAGCACCGCCACCCTGTCTCCAGAATATGCTTCTGTCCTGATGTAGCCAAAGTATGCATAGAAGTTAGACATATTCACAACATTATTTACAAATCTTGCAGCAGCACTTGCAACTTAATCTCAGACACAATTATAATGAAATGCACAAATAAAAATTTACTTATATCCTGTATTCTTGGCTCTTGCATGGAGTAAGCAGAGGTGGACAGGAAGTTTCATAGTTTTTTTTTTATTGTATTGGCCGGCAAACGGCAAGTTTAAGGAATAAAAAAAAAAAAAGGAATGGTAGAGACACGCTGTAGAAACTTTTGTCTACAGCATGTATGGGACGGCTCGTCCGGGTCATTACCACTGTCTCACAGAAAACCGACGTAAAGTAGCAGCTTGCTGCTGCGTTTCGTACAGTGAGTGAGATATCCGGAGGGCCAAATTCCCCTCCCCTTCCCAATCCCTTACTTATCCCTTTCCTTAAGGTCGGTAAGGCGCCCATGATTATTTTAGTGTTGTGGGCGTACATGGGCAGTGGAGATCATTTACCATCAGCTGACCCACTTGCTCGTTTGCCGGCCTATACTATAAAAAAGTAGGTCACCTGATGGTAGTAATCTCCACCGCCCATGTACACCCACAATACCAAAAGAGTCATTGGCGCGTTGCCGACCTAAAAGAAAAGGGATAATTTAATACGAAACGCAGTTCTACACTAGGTTACGTCAGTTTTCTGTGAGACAGTGGTAATGACCCGGACGAGCCGGCCCATTCATGCTGTAGACACTAGTGTCTACAGCGTGACTTTACCACTCATAAAATATAGTTCGTTAACGCGTTAATTTTTTTCGTTAATTTTTTGGCGTCATCGGGACTCACGTGTATCGCCATATGTGGCACAAATCTAATTCTAGGATTATGAGGGTCTGTCGAAACGATAACTGACGAAAGATTGCTGACCTTGGGATCTAATCCAGAATCGCAAGATGTGATTGTCATTACTTCAAATAGTTTTCTTTTCAAGGACCGTAGCACGGACCCTATGCAGGGTACCTACATCACGGCCAGCCGCGACGGCATGATCAACTGGTGGTCCCTGGACATGATCCTGTTAAGAACGGCGTACTCGACCAGCCGTTAGTGTGCTAGTTCTATGTCCTAGCTTTAATTATTTTAAACGTAGATTGCATTCATAGATAGTTATAGCTTGTGGTTTTATATTTCTCCTTGTTTCGTAAGTGGTAGCGCTACGCTGTACACAGTTTTGTCTACAGGATGAATGTGATGGCTCGACCGGGACGGTAGCTACTACCGCATAGAAAAACGTTCTCGAATGACAGCTTGCTGTTGCGTTTCATACATAGGTGTAAGTGAAATTTTAAGTCCAAAAATCCACCAGGCACAGAGATAACCAGATAACGCTGGTTTTTTACGATAAAAATATCTCGAGTATCCGCTGGGATGGGACCCCTTTGCTCGTATACATGTTTTTGACTGGTAAAGCCAGTTTTGTCTACAGCATGGAACGGCCGGGTCGTTGCCACAGAAAACAGTAGCGGATTGCTGCTACGTTTCCTACGGTGAGTGAGATATCTGTAGGCCCAAATCCCCCTTCCCGTCCCCATCCCTTATTTATCCCTTTCCTTGGAGGTCGCCAACGCGCCTGATTCTTTTGGTATTGTAGGCATACATGGGGAGGATGAGATCATTTATTATCAGGTGACTCACTAGCCCGTTTGTCAGCCTATGCTACAAAAAAAATATACCTACATGTCCGCTCATGCTATAAAAAACATGCATGGAATTCACTTGCTAAGTAAGTATAGTGCATATACACTTGCTATTTTCGGACTATGCTCGGTTGTAGCATGTTATTCGATGTTGTATGCTATTAATGTAGTTTTGTTTAGCCCATTTGAAGGTGCGCACGACGTGGGTGACGGACATGGTGTGCATGCCCGACGTGAACATCATCGTGACGAGTTCCACGGAGCGTGACTTGCGTTTCTACGACTGTACAGCCAATACCTTCACGCTCAAAATCGTTATCACCAGCTGGGATTATATGGTGAGGAGAAGTATATTCTGATATTTACCCCTTTTGTTTTTAGGTACATGCTTATGGACAAGTCTTGTAAGTAACAAAATTTCGGTACAAAAAACGCAATGTACTCGTATGATACTGACAAGGCATCGCCGTATAGAGATGCGAGGCGCGCGATATTTTTGCTCTCCCGTACGGACTGTTTCAAAAACTGCAGAGCTGTTTGGAGAACATACTAAAATGAAATAAATAAATACACCCAACAGTCACACACATAGTTCTGACCCCACACTAGGTTAACCTGTATCATGGGAATCAGGAACTACGAGGGACTTGCGGTCCCACAACACCCAGACTCGAAACAAATATTTGTGGATCATACAAACATTTGTCTTGGTGCGGGAATCGAACCCACGGCCTCTCGCTTCGCAGCCGGCTACTCGCCCGCTACGCCAGGGAGACTATCTAAGATCTACAGTATTGTGCATGTTTTTTCATTGTAATAGAACGGGAACTGCGAACTCGATTCTAAAATGGCGCCGTACCACGCAATACCGGACGATGGTGAGGATCTGCATCACCGTCACAGCACAGACCGTAGTGTGATGTGTTCTCTTGTAACATCCACCTATATCTCAAGATACGCTTAGACTGATACATGTACCTACTCGGCAGATCTGCACGATGTACTATCACTTCCACAAAGATGAGAACGAGAAGTGTATCCTGATCTGCGGCGACGTGGGCGGCAACGTGCGTGTACTGATGTTCTCGCCCATCAAGCGCGGCCCATTCCAGAACCAGGCCGGCAGGGCGCTCATTCAACTGAGGCACGTCGACTTGCAAAGAAAGGTAGTTAACATTCTCCTGTTAAATATGATAACTACATGAACCGCCTAAAAATTTTTTAGCATTAGGAAGTTGAAAATGGACCAAGTAGTTCGCCTGATAATGGTATGTGATCAACCATTATTCATGAATTACGATAACAGATAAATTGTGCATGCGTTGCCGATCTGCAAATACAACATTGCTGAGCCTCTAGCAATCTTACCTGAAAGTAAAGCTAGGTTCCTTCATACTTGTCTGTTTTCTATGAAGCTAAACTCTCTCCCCAGTCAATTCAGTCCGTTAATCTTGTAGACAGAACTGGTTACATTTAAACATATCACATCTTGGTTTCTGCCTTATATTTCCAGTCAGCATCTGATATCCAGCGCTACAACGCTTATCACGTTGTAGCAATTTTAAGCTGAGATCGTACCAATTACGGCATCACACAACCGATTAATAGAGCCCTGCCTTATATTACATGGAATGATCCGAATTTATTGTTAATAGATGTATGTAATGTTATAAATTGTAGTTTTGTGTTTGTTTGTTTTAAATATTAAAGTATTCTAGCCGTGAGTGTGAGAGGTACTGTAATAAAAACATTTTATTTCTTTCTTTCTTCTTTCTGATATCGTGTTCCTGTTTCGAAGTTCCCAGGTTGTTTTTGTTTTAAGCCCCGTCTACTCCCGGAGATGACGCTGGTGGAGCTGACGCACATGCATTCAGAGTGGGTGCGTCAAGTATCGTTCTACGCGTCACTGCACTGCGTGGTGTCGTGCGCCACTTGCCCGGACGCACTGCACATGTGCGACCTAGCCGGCTCCAGGACCCACAATATATTCCATGTCGATAAGGTCACAGTCAATTGCTCAATGTTAGTAAAGTTGCAGTAGACGGGATAAGAGAATTTTTGTGATTGAGGTCTTGGAATAATTTTTGCTATGACTGTTTATATGAGAATTCGCAAGGTACCTAATATAATGTAAGAAATAGCAATCGCCTCCGCTCTGCGACATTCTCTGGGCATTTTCCTGACTACACTCTTGGGTGACGAATTTAAGTGCGTAGGTAATATACATGTAGCTATAATGACAAGTACTTATAATGTCACACAAATTGTCCTGACACTTGATCTCACATTAAGTTAGCCTTATCGTGGGTATTAGGAACTACGAGGGACTTACGGTCCCACAAAACTCAGTCTCGAAACAAATTTGTCAGTGTGGGATTCGAAACCGAGGCCTCCGGTTTCGCAGCTATTCGCTTACTATACCACGTAGTTAAGGTTGTCGACGAATCTAATCGACATTCTTGCGGTACTGCATTATCTCTTCAATATGAATCTTCAAAACGAATCCTGTAAATCCTGGAACAATCACTCAACTACAATTAAATTTATAAAGTGGTACATGGGATTTTCCGGTGATAAATATTCTACATACATAACATAAATCAAAAATACCTAATACTAGGATCGATGATAGATCTTAAAGTAACACCAATAAATATTAATATCCAGGGTATTCAATGTTTCGCGTTTGCCGAGGAGGGTCACATCCTGGTAACAGGTGGGCCAGACTGCGTGGTCAGAGTGTGGAACCCATTTGTTCCGGTGAAGGCGAGTGTGGTGCTACACGGACATCATGCCGGCATCATCTCTCTCGTGCTGCAGAACAACGGAAAGACCATCTACTCGCTGTCCCGAGATAGGGTTATTAAGGTCTGGGATGTGCAGGGACAGGTGTGCGTACAGGTAAGTACGGTTCTTAATATAACATATTAGGTTACTTATTAAAATGGCATGTTTAAAGAAGCATAAAATTTATTTATTTTCTCCGAGATTAACATTCGATTATTGTTCATGAAAATATATACCTAACAATCAGGAATCCGGTGTTATCGGCCACTATCTGTACTTGGCAATCATTCTGTCCAGACCTTAAAACCTTACCTAATCCCACCAATTCCTTTTTCTCTTAAGTCCTACATCGACATCCCATCCCAAGTGGGCGAGCGTACGCCCATCACAGCGGTGTATAACCCTGCCACGCGTGAGTTCATCCTGGCCGCTATCAAGATAGCCGTGGTGATCCTGGACGAGCAGCTGAACCCTCAACATACAGACGGGTTCACACACTCGCGGGCCGTCGCCAAGATCCTGTACAACCCGCTGTTCAAAGTGGTCATCACTTGTGGCATGGACAGTATTATTATTAACTGGGATCCTGTCACTGGTAAAGCGATCTTCTTTGGGAGTATTTTTGACATATTTTTTAGTAGCCTGAGTTACGCGAGAAATAGGTAGATTGTAGAGTAATTGCGTATTGCTAAGCCCCACGTCTGCCCATAAACAGAAGCATTAACTCGCCTGCACATAATCAGACACAACATTACTCAGACCTAGGCAGAGTTGCATCCTTTGCAACTCACGGTACGCCGACTTTATTATCAGCTTACTTCAAAGATATGATATAGTTGGCGAGGCTATTGTCATATCAACCATAAATTCCAATCTCGGTCAACTCATATGTGTGATTTATCGAATTGAACACTTCATCTCAAATTGTTGTATCTGAGATTTGAATCCAAGACCTGACCGGTTTCTCAGGGCTGGCTCTACTGAATGTCTCGCGGTGTGGCCGCTCCAGGCGCCGTCACCGGGTGTCTATTCTCTGAGTTCAGGCTTTACACATAGCAAACCATGGGGCAGGGGAGCCTATACTTTAATACTGCTCCATCATAAAAAAAACGATAACTGCGGCGCAAAGGGGCACGTAAAGCTCTTTTAGCACGTTTGGATAAATAATAAAATAATAAAAAGCCCGTTTATTCCATAACCAACAATACATACAAAAATACAGTGAGAAAAGTACAATGAATTTGATTTATTTACAAATTAAGTTTTTTTGTTTTCAATTGTTTTTATTATTAATGGTTAGGACCCTTCTCGGGTAAAGGCCTCCTCCAGTTTCTGCCATCGTTTTCGCGCGTTTGGATGTATTGCATATTGTAAATTATAATGAAGGCAAACGCAACGCCATGGTTCGCGACGCGCACACTCGTCTGCTTCACGGAGAACTGATCCCGGTCGAGATAACTGCCGCTGCATTCGATCCTGGATATCAACTACTACTTACCGGAGCTAGGAATGGATCACTTAAGGTATTATTAATTCCATTGTGATCAGCCCTGTATAATAATGTCCCACTGCTAGGCACGGACCTCCACTACCAATGAGAGGGGTGTTAGGCCTTAGTCTATCACGCTGGTCTAATGCGGGTTGGTAGATTTTTCACATACCTTCCAAATACATCAGGAGAATTGTCAGTATGCAGATTTCCCTACGATATTTCCTTCACCATTGTAACGAGCGATTGTATACCCTGAGGATTGGTTTGGAAATCTCGACTTACTCTTCGGCAGCCCGTACCCGTAACAGTTAAAAGGGGAGTGCCCCGCTAGGCTACATTTTTGATTATTGTACGGCTTGTTATTATCTCGTTGATTTGTGTTCAGGTTTGGAACTTCAACACTGGTTTGTGTCTGAGGACTATGTTCATAGAGCACATGTGCGAAGTCACCAATTGCTTTTGGGTTGAAGGGAGGTAAGTAAACCCCAGTAAAGATCCCTCTCTTTATATTTCTATATTATAAATTTGACTCGTTTCTCTCTTATCGTTTGTGTATGTATGTTTGTCTGCGGCATTGTAGCCTCACGAATGGACCGATTTAAATTCAGTTGTTTTATTTGAAAGCTAGTTTAATGGAGATGATTCTTAGCTATGTCTGAAGAAAATCTGTATGGTACGTCAAATTGACGTGGGGTTTTTTAGAAAGAAGAAAGAAAAGTTTTAAAGATAAGGTTATATATATTTCATAATATATACATCGGACTCGCGCCTGTGATGCCGAAGTGGTAGGCAGAGGTATAACCAGTACACCCACATTTCGCCGAGTTTATTACCGTCCCATAATGTGATAGGGGGTGAGTCTATCGCCATACCGGGCACAGTTCCAAACTCTGGGCTGATACTGACCATTTTGTAATAGAAAAACCCAATATCACTGTTATACGACCCAGAGATCGAACCATTCACGCATTACCTACAACTGGCTGCTCCCCTAAGGCAGTCAATTAATAGGTATAACCGTTAAAACCCTAACGTCCATTAGAAAAAGTTTTGTAATTTCTAAATGGTTGAGTAGTATTTTTTCAAAAATAACAAACTATCTCGGTAAAACCTGATTTCACATAAAAAAACCGCATTAAAAAGCGAAACCACAGATAGATTACAAACAGACGGACTCTTTAGGCTTGTAGGTAAGTAATAGTGCTCTGTTCTAGCACCCTTTGGGCACCGAACACTAGAAATATTAATATTTCCTTGTTAGAATTCTGGCGGTGGGCTGGAACCGTCATGTAACAGAGTTTGAGGACACCGGAACTGCCACAACCGGCAAGAGCTGGGAGACGCGACACACTGACGACGTGCTCGCTGCAGCATCGCGAAGTCCGCTGTCACTCGCTACAGCCAGCTACAACTCGGAGCTGATGCTGTGGAAGCTCGAGACTGGACAACCTTACAGGTAATGGAAACAGCCAATCCTCTCCTAAACCTTTGGAAATAGTTGTTGGTAGAGCTCAACCGTAGTAGGACGATCAGTCGAGTCGCGTTCATGTAGCCAGTTGATATTCAGTAACTTCAATATTAAAAATATTTTAATAAATAAATTTGTCCTAAAAGGTTGACATTTAAGAATAATATATATTCTTGATTATTTAAATGCTTAGATGTAATTATTGCAAGCCACTAAATCTATTTAAAAGTAGTAAATAGTATTGCACACCGGTACATGGTCCGGTAGAATGTAATGGAACTTATTATTCATTGAACACCCTGTACATACACCTACATTCTGCAATAAACGTTTCTGTATTTCTGTATTCAGGCCGACATAATTCTGTCGAAGACGGACGCAATTTATCTTGAGGGTCAACTTTATAATTGGACTGCACTGTACTTAAAATCAGGTCCATTGTAGTAATTTTGCTGTGCCAGAATAAAAAAATGTTAGCATTATGTACCATGACTGGAAAGGCTAGATCTAGGATCACTGTCTTAAAAGCAAACCAGAAACGGCACTTTTAACAGCTTTAATGTAACAAACACGGTACGTAAGTGAAATTTCCGGAGGCCCAAACGGGCCCTTCACATTCCTATTTTCTTAAGGTTAGCAACGCACCCACATTTCCTCTGGTAATATGGATGGTGATGATCGATTACCATCAGATGAGTCACTTTGCTCGTCTGCTTTCCATCTACGAGTACATGAGTGCTGGCGTGGTGGTTGCAGACGTTTTTCATGCACGGAACCCATGCTGCGGATCAAGATGCATTATAGCAAGCGAGATGCCACTAAGACAGCTGCTGGAACGTCAGGAGGAACTGCTTCCGCTGGGAAGAGATCTTCCTCCATACGAAAACCAAGGTAATAAGGTTTCTATCTGTGCAAACTTTTAAATGGTCTTCTTATATTCATGTTTCTGTAACATTGCATACATGCTAGATGTTAGTTTACAAATACACTAAAATAAAATAAAACTTTGATAATATATTTTTGCATAATGTAATTATAATTATAGCACGGAAAAACTCTTGAGGATATGGTTAAAGGTAATTAGTGAGGGCAGTGACGTCGTCGTCACTAAAATAAGTCAATACACTTTATGAATCTACTATAATAAGGCCATTCCATAAGTTCCCTTAGGGGCGGCAGACGTTGGGGGAAGACGTGGTAGAACTTGATGCTAGATTTCACGCGTTTGGCTTCCCCACTGTAATACTTGCAAATGCTTTAAACTAACATCTACGATACCTGGCCCCGCCAATATCGCGTCTCGCAGGAGAGTAGCGGATAAAATAGTCATAGACGGTTATATACTTTCCGAATGGTAAAGAGAGAGAGGGACGCGGTATATTAGCGACAGGGACAGAGCGAAGCAAGCTGATCTCTGGTCATTAGATGCGCCCCCTTTGTTTCGACACGTGAGGCTACCGCATCGCCACCATGTCCGGGCTTCTAGCTGGATATTAGAAATCAGAGTATATCCTCAGCATGGGCGGTGCGCGCGAGTCCATAATAAACTCAGCGTTAGCGATGAGAAAGGCGTACGCGCGGCGCGTCTCGACGGTGTCGCTGCCGACGCGTGCGCAGAACATGCGTCAGCTCGCCGTGCATGCCTGCATCTTTTTACTTACCAGGCCCAACGCCATGAGAGTCGGTCAGTTCATTGTTCTTTATGTTTGTTATGTGTGCCTATACCATTCATCCAATTGCGATGAAGAAATGTTGAATACTAGAACCACGCTCTAAACAGTTTTGTCTACAGCATGAATCGACCGGTTCGACCGGGTCGTTACCACTGTCTCACAGGAAACCGACGTAAATTAGCAGCTTGCTACTACGTTTCGTACGGTGAGTGAGATAACCGCAGGCCCAAATCCCCGTTTCCTTCTCAATCCCATAATTATCCCTTTCCTTCAATAGGTCGGCAACGCGCCCATGATTCTTCTGGTATTATGGGTGTTTATGACTGGAGGAAATCACTTACCCACAGGTGACTGATTTGCTTGTTTGCCGGCCTATGCTATAAAAAAACTTTGGTGACTTGTGTGCGTATGATGAAGATTTGTGTGCATAAAAATCTATACTAACTTGGAAAGAAAAAGAGGCATTAAAACGTATGTCGGGCGCAACTTGTGACGTCATCGGCGCGGTGTGTGCTCTGGGGCTGGGATCGAACCAGCGACGTCTGTCTCGGAAGTTTGCCCCACTTACCACTAGGCCATCGCTGTTTTTATTGAATAAATGATATGAATAATTTCAGCCTCCTTATTTCTATCATTGGAGAACGGCCGAGTGCAAGGCTGGTCGGATCACCCAGCGGGTGGGTATCAGGGTTCGTTCCAGGCGATCCACACGGCTGGAGACTATGTCTCAACTTTCGCGACGGACATCGACAATGACTATCTGTTTACTGGTACCACGGTCGGTTATGTTAAAGTATGGCTCATGAAGAACTACCTCAGGAATGAAGAGGTAAGCACATAAGATGTTGATCATTTGACTTCAACTATCGAAAATTATGAAAAGTAAATGTTAGACGTTTTATTAGACTTTTGGCAGCGCATTTAGACAGAGGGCCAGAGTTCATCGAATTAAGATGACAAGAAACGTAACTCAAGCAATAAAATTACCCCACCAAAACTCTGTGCAAGGGGGCGGGGCTATAAATGTTTCTGCAGCTCGTTCCTTCATCAATTCATAAAAATTGATCATGACTCTAGTGGGCACCTTATACGTCTATTTTTTGCGCGGTGCAGAACGTCGTATCTCGATTTAGAAATTTAATATTTAGATATTAACTTTTATGAAATAAAGTTGATATTGAATGTTCATTAATTTTTGTTGCGTGTATGAGTGTTACGTGTGAGTTTATCTTTGCATGTGTAAGTAAGTGGGGCCGTATTTTTGGGAAATTCATATGAGACGTATCGTTCTAGTCATCTTATTTCGATGCCAGAGTTCCAATCTTTCGAGCCTATGATCAAGTATGAGTTTCTAGAGTCAAATCTATGAAAAATAAACAATTCAGCTAATAGTGGGTGCATTAATTGCAACTCTTTTGGTACCTATACAAGCGTGAGATATATTATGATTCATGTTTCCAAGTGAACTTATTCAGGTGCGCTGACTTTGTAGGCGCTTAGGGGCTCCAGCAACCACGAGAAGTCAATAGTGGGAGCCGACCACGCATGACAATAGGCGTCAGTCATCGTTTCATTCGGTGTTTTCTAGTCTAGAACATCGCAAGTTTATTTTTAAAACAGTCTTCAAATGAGCACTGGCCCTCATTCATTAATTCACGGGGTTTTTTAAGAACTGGCGCTCCAAGAGTCTTCTCTTTACTCTCGTCTCTCATGTGTATGTATCGAAGGTACACGTGAACATGCCGAAGCTCCGACTGGAGTTCCCGTTCCTGTGGCGGGATCGCATCGAGGGTCGCGCCAAGCGAAGTGTTCGTGATCAGCCTCTCCCTCTCCTCCTGAACAGTTACCGAGCACATCTACGCTGCATTACCACCATGGCGTACATCGACGAGCTCAAGATCCTGCTTAGGTACTTAATCAGTATTCCGCTTTGTTGTTTTCATCATTTCTTTTTCCTGGAACCGCAGTGACTACACTGCACCTGATGGTAAGTATAGTGCCGTCCAAATATTACAAATAATGACTATTTGTATTTTTGTATTTATGGTGGGGACACCCGCGAGTTGCACAGACGGGTGATCGGCTCACGTTGATGGAACCATTTCACCCTAATAATTACTATACACTATATTTTAATGAAACTAGAAAATTAAATCAGCCTGAAACCAGGATGATTCGATGATCGATTTTGCCAATAAGGCATCAGGTAGCGAATGGAGCAATTGCTTCCACTCCTTTACTTGAAAGAAATCGTATAATGCACAGTGGCAGTGCAGACTACAGTGTGCGTGTATGGCGGTTGTCAGGCGAGTACTTGCAGACACTCGGCAGCTTCGTGCCATGGTCGCTGGAGCTGACCAGGTTCCCGCCGGACGTCAAGAAGGTTGCCAGCTTCACTACGTTTAAGGTAAACTCAACTTGATGATTTTTTAATACTAATGTCTGTAAAATTTCCATGATAAATGATTTCTTAAATCTATATAATTGTTAAGCTGGCAAAGATAAGAAATACGGGTCGTTTGATTGCTAGGGATCAATCGTAGTCTCAAGGAAGGGATTGAGGGTGGTGAATTGATCTTTGGAGATACATCAAGGGGCGTATTTGTGATATCAGTATTCAGTAATAATGGTTAATAGATGTTGGTTTGTGTATGGAGGTGTGGCGCGGCGGATATGTGTCTCGATACGTGCCGGGTCAGGTGGAAGTGGACAAGTTGCGCGACATCACGGAGCAAGAGTTGCGCAACAAGACGTTCGGCGCGCCTCCTCCCGACCCACTACTCGGACGATACTTCAAGTTACCGCGACGTCCTGAAGTACAGGATCCTCTCGCGCTTGACGACTCCTTGCAAACGGTAAATACCTACTAAAAATGCATCCGTTTGGCTTTTTACTGTGGTTCCCTATGATGTATTGAGTATTTTATGAAGAGGGTGAACTCTTTTTTGGTTGTCATCTTTGAATAGCGCCGAACTAAGGGTCACCGTAGGTACATAATAATTACACATCTAAATCATAAGCTTAAGTTATTAATGACAGCGGCACATTATATAATACGCCATAATACAGTATTATGAACTTTACGTTTCCGCGTAGTGATTCCAATAAGCGTAAAGTAACTTAGCCGGTCCGAAATTGTCACGAACGGCGTTGCGGTTGACTTCATTCGTAGAGGGCAACTTAAGTGACTGGCCAAGTTATTTTGCGTTTTTATTTATATATATATATATATATATATATATATATATATATATATATTATCCTGGCTCGGCAAAGTGACTACGCTACACCTGATCGTAAGTATAGCGCAATCCATGAATAATATAGCCCGGCAAACGAATAAGTGGGTCACTTGATAATAAATTATCTCCATCGTTGATGAATGTACCTACATAATACCAGAAGAATCATGGACGCGTTGCCTACCTTAAAGGAAAGCTTTACTTAAGGGATAGGGAAGGGGTGGGGGATTTGGTATTCCAGATATCATACTCACAAGCTACTACTTTACGTTGGTATTCTGTAAAACGGTGGTAACAATCCGATCGAACCGGTCCATTCATGCTGTAGACAAAACTGTCTACAGCGTGGCTCTATCACTCAACTTGTTGTACAACTGATCAATTAGTTGTCATGTGTGTGTGTCAGATCCCTGTGTACGCGCACCTGCGTACTGCGTCTACACAGCCGGTGCGTCGTCCCCCGACGCCGGAGCTGGTGCGCGCCACACGCGTGCAGCGCGCCGCCGCACGACGCGCCAGGTTCCAACACCCATCCGCGACCGCGACCGCACCATCCGGACCATCCGCACCATCCGCGCCCTCACACACACACCAACATCGAGACCGCTGAACACTCACCACTCAACACTCATCACTTACTTACACATCGACACAACACACATTACAACTCACCATCCATTTTATACGGACCCAAACCATTCTTGACTTTGCGTGAATAGACTATACACATCAATCGATTGTGAATGTATTAAATGTCTGGCTCAATTGGCCTCCTGTGTCCGTTATGTAAAGCTCGCATTTACTAGACGGATATCCGCGTGACATTTAGGTTCTCTTTGTCATGCTCAATGCCTAAAAAACTTGTGGGTAGAAGGCGTGGGTAGGCGTGTTACAAATAATGTGTTACACATACCTATATTAATTTATCAATCATTGTAATGTTTTTGATAATAAAATTGAAATATTTGTTATTTTTCATTTATTAAATTAAAGTATTTACAGCTTAATAATTAAGTCACCTCATTGAAAGAATCTAATTTTTAAAAATACAATAGATTCCTAAACAAGGAACATGACAACGCTAATCAAATACGTAATACTACTACAAAATATTTCGAGGGTTGACTTGATCTATTTGAGCCGCGATCTGCCGCGCTCCACCCGGCGCGGTGGCTTCGCCGTGCGTGACATCATTGCCTGCTCCACCAACTCGTCGATCATAGAGTATTCGATGCAGTTAGCGGGCATCATGTTACCTTCGAGGAGGACCCGCTGTATTCCCGGTCCCGATTTATGTACCGTCTTCTGCTGGTACTTTAGTACCCGCAATAACGTCGCCACTGTCTTGTACCCGAGGTTGTTGAACGATAGGTTCAAGTAGCAGAGTGTGGTGTTGCCCAAAGAGAACACACGTTTGTCCCTCGTGTCTGTCTCGTCGATATTGAAAGGATCGGAGAGTGTGCCAACCAGCTCGCTGGCCATGGTGTCTGCCTTCATAGCGATCGCGTTCATGGCACTCGTGTGACACAACCCTAGCGGGATTGAAATCGCACTAGATTTCTTCGACCGTCCCGTCGTCTTTCGTCTGACGCTCCGGCTGCCGTCGTCCGGGGACTTGTCCTTTACCGCTGCCAATAATTCTTTCACGAACCTTGGATAAACCTCTTGTTTCAACCTCATATGCTCCATGATACGCTCCCGCTTCGTGAGCAGTTCATCGTATGTCAACTCGAACTCCATGAGACTTTGCAAGATATTCGTCGCGCCGACATCGTTTATTCTGTTTCCAGTTAGATTTAGATATTGGAGGGTTCTATTACTTCGCAACGCTTCTCCAAGAGCACACGCTCCGTCGTCAGAGATCCGATTGGAAGCGAGAGAGAGTAAATGTAAAGTCTTCGATGCCGCCTTTGGATGAACAAGTTTGTCCGCTATACAGACGCAGTCGTCATCGGTCACAGCACACCTGGTGAGGGTGACGTGTTTCAGATGCGCGAGTTCAAACAGCTGGTAGTAGTTGTGCTGTGGCACGGGCGTGTTTTCCAGCAGGACTTCGGTGATGTAGGACTGTGGCAGGAACTTGACCATTTCGTAAATAATCTCGCCTTTGAGTGGCACCCAGCGCATCGTGATTCTGCTTAAGCAGATCTGGTAGGGTATACAGAGAGCGATGATTTTGACCAGCAGTCGCGGCACGGCATGTGTCCTGTCAAACTGTAGCTCAACGAGTCGACCGCCCAGGTCGTACACAACGGTCAACACCACCTGGTTGGGGTCTTGGAACAAGCCACCTTGGACCGTAAACGACTCCTCTTTTTCCTGCGAGTCACGTTGCACGTGTGATGTTTGGTGCGATATCGCCGATTTACCCCTTGCAGTTTTTTTGCTTTTCTCTTCAGTTTTGCTGACGAACTCATCTATAAAAAAATAAAGACAACTTTTACATAGATTTTAATTTATTGACTGTTGTGCATTTCACATATATCTATTGTCAGAATGTCAACCGAGATATACAGTGGCAATATGGGCAAAATTGCGCCAATGTAAGCTCAATACTTGCTACAAGTATCTACAATACTACCACCGGGTGCCGCCTATCCGACAACCGGGTAGGTGAAAATACACTTTGATATCGGTAACTTAGTTTACTATGTTTACCTTGCACGAGTTTAACGATGCTAACGCTGAATGGTGCCTGCAGTTGTATGCATGCGTAGGGTATAAATGCGACCAGATCAGCAGGGGATGGTCGAGCGTTACTTATTCGCGGTTCCATCGATGACTCGGTCATATTGTTTTACCGTGATAGTATTTTACTAAATTAAACATAGAAAATAATTAAGTTGTTAATGAATTGTATTTGTCATTTTTCTTCCTTTGAAGGTTTAATCAAAGAGGATGGTTTAATGTCAAGTATTATAAAGAATAGAGCAGGGTACCTATGCTTCATGCCAGTTGTATTATGTACATATATGGGTAGGTATAAAATATACTTACCTACCTAAAAATACTATAGAACAACGCTCAAGTGAGCTCGTTGCTAAGTGTCGATTTCTGTACACGTGATTGGTTAGTTTTTGTTTGGCGCCAAAAATAGACCAATCACGTGTAGAAACTCCCCCAAACACCCACCGACCGGAGAGGCCCTGTGCAAGGGCCGGCGCCGTCGGGGCCGCGGAAGAGTACAATAGCGTTCCCGCAGCCCCGACCGAACAAACGTACCCGGAGGAACACCGTTGAGTTTTAGTCCGTGGGAGTCGGACATAACTGCCCCGACTGACCACGCGGTGGGGCGGTACCCATAAAGGGTTTCCCAACGTTAAAAAAAAAAAAAAAGGTAGGATGCCTATTTATATTATAAACAGACTTCATAAACAAGAGAAGGTTCCCAATTTCATGCAGTTTGCTTTTTATGTTCAAATACACGTTGCAATCGGGTTATTGTAGATATTGGCATTTACCTACATGTTCGTAGGTAATATCTGTATATATAGCAAAAAACAAATCATTTATGCCCTATCTTTTCTTATTACGTCATAGGTACTGCTGAACACATGCCTCCTGCCTAGGCATTAGACCACCACATTGGCCTACATGCACCATAGAATGCGGGGGCTTTTACTTCATTAAATATATATTTCCTGTTTTTAGGAGATGCTGGCTATCCTCAGCGATCATATTTTATGACTCCAGTCGGTGGCGCAACTGAAGATACCCCAGAAGGAAATTATAATAAACTGCACGCTACGGCTCGAAACTCTGCAGAAAGGACTATTGGAATTCTCAAAGCGCGGTTTCGCTGTCTTTTAGTTCACCGTGTTTTGCAATACCATCCAGATACAGTTGCCAAGATTGTGGTGGCACAACAGTGTGCTCCATAACATATGCAACCATATGCAGGATTACCTTCTCCAATAACAACTAATTAAGAAGTACAAATCGAAAACTCTTTGCTGCTGGAACACCACGGGGACCTCCACCAAGAATCAGAGCACACAATAGGCCGCAATTCTAGAATTAATTTAATTAATAGATTATGGCAAGGTAGAACGCATAATAGATAATACACAAACTTTATTAAGTAATATAGTACTTAGTAGTAGTTTTTTTATTATCTTGGCTCGGCATAGTGATAGGTAAAGATTATAAATATAGTAGTATAATTAATAATTTTAAAGAAATCATTAAACTTATATTAATTTTAATGAAGATTGATTTATTTTAAGAACTATGGAGATTATAGAATATTAGCTTTTGCTGGTGGCTCCACCCACGTGTACAGCCTTTTCCGAGATAAAAAAAGTAGCATATAACTGTCGCTAGGCTCCCATCTATCTCTGTACCAAAATTCATCAAAATCGGTTTAGCTATTAAGGCGTGAAAGCGTAACAAATAAAACTGACTAACATTTATAATATTAGTTAGCATTATAGGACTGTTATAATAGTTACTTTAAGAATGTATTTAAATTTCATTTTTATTGTCTCGTGTAGATATTTGGTAAAAATAAAACAAGAATATTCTTCAATTCTTTTTTATTACTTCTGCCAGAGCCTTAAGCCCCTCTCCAAGCGCTATATTTGCCTGTGCCATTAAACGGTCCGTCTCAATGTTCCGTTCCAACACCGCCACTACACGACGTTCAAAATCCAGTCGTGGTTCTTCAATTTTTAAGAACCTTTCGGCTATACTATTGAATTGCGAATGTCGCTGAGAAGGAGGTGACCGCCTTATACGAAATCGTCGTCGTCTAGGAGCTGAAACAAGCCATTAGATACTAAAACACAAATATTTTTTGCATACATGGGGGTATATACGTTATTCGGTATACCATTTCCATGTTATACAATATAATAATTTGGTCACAACTGCTGTAAATAAACATAATACACAATAAAAGCATCATGTTGTGATGCTTATATTCTATCCACAAAGGAATAGCCAGTGGCGCAAGGAATTTACCTACATGCGATAGCCTAACTTGGGATTAGAACCCAGCACCGGTTACCAGTTCCTCAGCTTATTGAAGTTGCCACTAGATCTATATGGCTATCATTTAAATCAATTGCTGATAAATCTTTGATACATAATATAAAAATGAAGGTTACATACCAAAAAAAATATTGAAACTTGCAACAATAAGGTAGGTATCTAAAAAATCAATATTTTAGAATATTCCAATATGGTTTACAGTTTCTGTTATTGACAATTTACACTTTAGTCACCCTGGTAAACGTTACTGTGAATTGAAGAATTTTCTGCATAATTTTCTCAGAAAATCACTTAATATCTCACAATCATAAGAACTACTACTAACCTAACACATCTCACAATCATAGTTACCTTCTATCAACAATTATGTTTAGTGTTATTTAAAAAATATATAGTTACATACTGGAGGCAGCACTGGCAGTATTATGTGGTGCAGTTCTACAGCTTGAACTAGTAGCCATTGGCGACATCTAAAATAATAACATTTATTTATATAACTTAATGAATAATATTTACAGAACTTAAATGTAATTGTAAACAAGACAAATCATATTTAGAAATCAACATTAGTAACAGGGTCATACAGTACCTCCCTCACAGGTCCCTGTAATATGATGGTGGGTTCAATTTTTGGGGCTTGTTGGGGCAGTTCCTTCAGCCTACTGGCCGTATCTATACTAAGAGGATCCTGAAAAGGGTAATTGTTTATATACATTGATGATTATATTATATTTATGAAGTAAATTTACCAAAATCAGTTATAAAACTAAGAAACAAAGAATAAATTATTTCTTGTAACTAAGTATAATTTGTTATTTAAGTACTATAATATACACATAATTCTTACTGACCCTATAATCTGTTTATCAATATATTGTATAAAATCAAAAACCTGCAGCTGTAGATGCACATCTCCAGTAGCAAATCCACCACCACCCATTAATGCCACAATTCTCTCCTCTAACTCATTTAATTCTGGCATCTCTTCATTCCCACCACGAGTCCTACGTCTAGCAGCAGCTTTTTTTTCACTGCGTTTTTTTTATCAGCCCAATACTAAGAAAGGCAAAAGCTCAGTATGAAAAAGGCCGTCATCATATGTAAAGGTTAAAGTGTTAAGTGGTATGTGAATATATAAAAAATCTACATACCTTTATCCACTTCTTTGCATTTTTTATAGTACCTCCACCAATGCTATTTAGTTTTATTGTAATATGTTCCCATTCTTTATTGGCTTGAGCTTTGGCACTCTGATGTCTTAAAAAACCTTTTGCCAAATGAGGTTTTTCTTCTAGATATTGCACCAAAGCTTCAACTTGAGCCATAGAGGGATGGGAAACACGTCCAACACTGAAAGAAAGATAAACATATATCCTTAAGTTCTTACGGCGTAAGTCATTTGACAACCATTAAATCAAAGACTTACTCCATTATAAAAAATATTAAATAGATCCAGTATTATAAAAATACTCTTTAAAACTTTACAATACCTACTTTTTAAAACTTTTAAAAGTGAGTGTACAGTACAGCGTACAATGAGCAAACTTTGTTTTGACGCGCTAGAAGCAGTGCTTCCAGATTGCTAAAGCAAAATTACAGTGCTGCCAGCTAAAAAATACAGTAAATTCCGAAAAAATAGAGTAAATTTCTAAATTTTAATATGTACAGTGATATTACAGTAGGAAGTATTCGGTTAGCTATTGAAAGAAAACAATCATTACATACATACATACATACCGTAGCATCTCTATAGTAGTCTGTGATACATACATAGACTGACGCCTGTTTCCCATAGGGGTAGGCAGAGACAACGGATTTCCACTAACAATCATTATTTTATTGAAATAAAACTAGTTTATACGGATTTTATCGCGGTTTAATTTTTCTTTTAGTCCCGACGCGACGTTTCGAAAGCTTTTCAGCCTTCGTGGTCACGGGGAGTCACTTCTGTGACTAAAAGAAAAAATAAACCGCGAGAAAATCCGTTTAAACTAGTATTATTTCAATGTTTAATATTCGCGTAGACTAAGAAATGATTATTTTATTTTATTGCCTTGTTTATTTAAAAAAAAGGTTTTCTTCATGTCATTCAATCTCTTAGAGAAAGAGATAATTAAGGGATTGGGAAGGGGAGGTTTGGGCCTCCGGATATCTCACTCGCCGACCGAAACGCAGCAGCAAGCTGCTACTTTACTGCTGGCTTACTGCAGGTTTTCTGTTAGACAGTGGTAATGACCCGGACGAGCCGGCCCATACATGCTTTAAACAAGTGTCTACAACGTGGCTCTACCACTAATAAGATGTATCATTTGTTCCTTTAAAAGCCAGAGACAGCCAGAGACAAGTTTTTGTTAGTAATTAATCGGGAATTTCCCTCCCAGCAAGTATGTTACATTTCGTTTTACGCATTGAATTTGATTTCTAAATATGAAATTTATGACAGTAGATCCCTACACTATATTTTTTCATTACAGTAAACAGTGAATAACGCAAAATTACAGTAAATCTACTGTAATTACACTGAGCCTGGAAGCACTGGCTAGAAGACATTGGGCCCTATTTTTTAAATACAAATTTTAATCTGGCAAAGGCTTGCTGTATTCAGCCACCAATTTACATATTTTGTCTTTAAATGTGCAAAATAAAATTATTTATTGACAGTAATATAATACTCAATAGATATTTAGCTTATATTTTAATTAAATAATTTTTTTCGGGTCATAATCCTAAGAAAAAGGCAATCGATAAAGTTATTCAAAAACCGAAACATAGAGAGGCCTACACTAGTGTTATCAGACAATCTCACTTCAGTTTTCACAATCACACAGACAAGTTTTCAATGCTCACTTGACACTTCACTTCACGCGACCTTGATGATGTTACAGAATACAACGTCAGGTTCTTTTTATTTAGTCTGTGCAGAATACCAATTGTTTCTCACTTTAAGTGAGAATGTGAGTTTAGTTTTTTACAGAATAGCACGGCTGGAGTACGAAGTCAGGAAAACAAAAATCATAAAAACTACGTAATAGAGGTGTGAACATAGATTACGCGGGGTGACAATATATTGAAACAATTCAGAATCTCATGACTGTGTATCACGTGTGTGATCACTGTGAGCGTGCTCGTATTCCTATAAAATATACATTATGTAACAAAAATCCTGTTGGGCGTTTTAACTGTGATATCAGAATCCATATTTAAAGCAATGAAATAACTCGCATACTAAAATGAGACTATAAAAATGATCATATTAATTTTTTTATTAATGATTGTTTGCCATCCGTATTTCGATTGATTACCTCTGCAAGAGCGATGACTCGGAGCCAGAGTGAGATAGCAAGTTGTGGCGTCTTATGGCCGTTCCCAATATTAAACTTCAATTTCACGATAGATAGCTATCGTCAAACATCCGTATTGTTCTATCTACTGCTTGGAATCGTCCCTATTTTTTAGATATGCAGGTCGGATACTATGATAGCAATAGATAGGCAGTCTATCTGGGCCCTCTTGTGCGTTATGTTTATACAAGCTGAGAAAGAGGAACTATTGTTTAATTTATGTTAGAAAATATGAAGATATGATTTAGATTAGAAATATAAGTTTTAATTTAACATTTATCTATAATTCTTATTTTTTACCACTGTAAATGAAATAATAATAACGAGAAATACTTATTATGTTGCAAAACACAATGTAATAACGAAACGTTTCACTGTCAATACATTACGGCTCTGAATACAAGTCCTTTGAACAAAAATCCCAAGCGAATTTGGGGGATTTTACTGAAGTGGGGAATTATTTTGTTCGCATTAACAAATATTTATATGTCTCTTGCACTTAATTTAATTATCAAATTGGTGCATTATTTTTATTTATGGGAATTTTAGATTTTTTTTATATTTTCTTTTAGATTTTTACATAATTTATTTAGTTTTTTGTATTGCAGTGCAAGTGCCATGTAAGCCTTGTATACTCATGGCTATTTCTTCAAAATGCGTTATTTATTTGGTTTTTTTACAGTCGAGGATATCTGTTTATCGGTCAAAATCTACCGATAAAGAAAAAACTAAATAACTTTATCGACAGATAGCACATAAAAAATATTAGGACGCTTGAACTGTCATTTGCATAGTGTTTTATATCTGTAGTCAGCTATCAGTCCTCTCATCAGTAGACAGCAATGAAGAATAGGATTACCTATCATTAGTAAGTTTATTGGGACGGTAAAACGGAAAATAGATAAAATTTTCTATCGCCGGTATAGCAAAACTAGAGACAGACAGAATATAGGGAACGGCCATTAGTCTACGTGCATCAAACGCATCGCACCGCGCGCGCGCGCCCGTCTTCGTCAATACCTCAAATCAGTCAGCTGTTTATCACTTTGCAATGTTTTTTTTTTAATATGTTAATTTTTTTACATACTCTATAGAAAGATTATGAAATGATATTTAGAAAGTTAACTGTTCCGATCCAAATTCACAACACGGCTGTTAATCTACGTACAACGAAACGCTCGACATAGCGCCATATTGTTTTAATGTTGTATGACATTTAGGGTTTTCATTCTTGGCCGTGATTGGCTGACGTGTAAGCGAATGCCGGACGGATTTATTTGACAGTTGATTGACAAGTGACATTGACCGGCGTTTTTGGACATTATTGAATACTATTATACTTTCGAAGCTTTTTGTTTGTCAAAAACATTTCGAAAAGAAGTTCATTACCTGCAAATCACGTCTCATAGGCAAAGCATATCCTTCTTTGTTTACTGAAGAAGAGATTTCTAGTGGAATACTATCTCAGGATTACACTGGTAAGTCTATTATTCTATTTTCTGTGTATAGTTTGGCCAGTAGTATATTGCTGCACTATGCCATATACTAATATGAGTTATGGTAGGTTCCGCCTTCCCATTATGATTTGACGGTGGATATGGTATTCTGTGGGGCGATTTGGTGTCCCACAATCCGCAACGGGAACCACATTTCACCATTGCCTCGGCTGTTAATCAGCAGAGTGTACCACAAAAAGATGAGGTTGGTTTTGAGTGTAAGATGTTGATGGCCCACTTACACTAACATACATGTTATTACTTTTAATAAAAAAAACACTGTTTTTGGAATAGTGATATCCTAATGCAGTTATTTTTACTTCTTATTATAGCTTTGCCTTGCCAAAGTATTTTTAACCCATCAAGTGATGCAAAACTCTCAATTGTAACATAATGACACTTGAGATTACAATAGATTTCTTAGATACTAAAGTATATTTTTATCAATTTCAGAAAATATGGATCCTAATACTGATCATAGCTACTCACGTAAAAGACACATTGACCACACATATTGTGTCAAACTGGAACCATTGACAGGTTGGTAAATATAATATTTTTAATGTCTACCTTTTGTATATACACAAATTGCAATAATAATTTAATATAAGATCACGCCTGTATCTCTGAAAGAGTATGCAGAGATGCAACTAGTACACCCACAGTTAGCTGACCTTACTTCTCTGTCTCATGATCCTATTCCTACTTCTATTTCAACCCTGGACAACTCATGTATGTTTTTTTCAAATTGAAAACTCAAACACAAATTGTAATTTTCCCGGCCTAAGAATGCTTCTACTAGACCAATAGTTGATAATTGATGAGGCGATCAAACATTGTGCTTCTAAATGTTCGTAAAACACATCCCTAATTACAAAAATATATAAATAAGTTATTGGTGTATTTTTCAGAAATTATTGCTTCTGGCTCAAGTGACTTCCAGAATTTACCAGGAAATCCATTAACCAGTCTGGATTTCAGTAATAAAGTGTTACCTTTTTATTTCTTATTTATCTTGTGACATATTATTTGTTTATTTAATATCTTTCCGAACAAGAACTTTACAATAATTTTTACTTTTCTAGCAAACTGTTAACCCAGAGATAATTACGTCTGGACAATCAGATGTCAAGCGCCGGTCACATTTTACAGGTTAGTGAATCTGTATTATCTTAGATTATCTCTTGCCCATGTGGCTTTACTCAAATCCTAGGTAACTACTTAATGTACCCAAAGAAAAGGTATTGTTTTGTATGTATATTACAGAACATGGGCTATCAGTGTATGTGTGTTTGAATAATAAACATCCATACATCCTCACAAAATTTATAATATCATACATAGGATTTAATATGTGGAAAAGCAGTAGATGCTATAATGTGAATTTGGTGCACTAGAGGTATGATGTGCTGGGCAATTTCTCAGTTACCTTTATTAGTTACTCAGGAATACAATCAACATTAAATTATATATAACTTTATTTAAGCAATATATACTAGACCTTCACATCATTTATGATGGAATTAACTAATCAGCTTTGAGTTGGGACTAACTACTTTATTATTTTCTAGGTTTGGATAAACCCCGAAGTGTGAAAGCTTCCAGGAAGCGGTTAATTAAGAAAGTGGCAGATTTGACACCAATATGCCCATTAATCTACAATGAATATACAAAGGCAAAACAACAAACTGACTTTTAGCGTAGAACCAAAAAAGCTCTAAAGTTCAGCAAGGAAAATGCGATGCAAAAAAAGGCTTATGAACATTATAAAAATACATTAAAAAATAAATCTTTTAATAAATAATGTGTACTTTTATTTAATTTTCCTCTACTTAAATAAATGGGATAAAACAGTAAATGATACTGGTGTATAAGCCTAGCGTTTTGAGCTGTACGTTACTAGTTCCTTTGCCATTTGCATTTAATAAGCCACAGAGAAAGCATATTTTATGTAGTCTGTGGATTATGTATTCGACAGAAAAAAAAGAAACGTCAAATGACACTAAAACTCACTTATGAATTTTTTGTTCTACAGTTGGCAGTCTGATACGTAGTATCTCTAAGTAGTCTGTGATTCACAATTCTTGTCGCGTCGTCATAGAAAGGATCTCAAAAAAAACAAAATAGTACGACCAAATATCTTTATTACCAGAAATATAACGAAAATATACAATCGAAATGGTACCGGTACTTATTATTGGACATCTATGTTGTTTTATAATTAGAGTTAGTTCATATCGGTGTTATAATCACTAACAGCTATGTGTTAAGCACGATTTGTCCATAAATGGTGGTCATAGTTAGTTCTAACTATAATCCTGTAGTAATTCAATTAATCAAAAAGTAGCATGTATTAGCGTTGTATATAATGCTGTACCTATGTATTGTTAATTTACGTTTCTTATTCTTACAACTTATTTTTAATTCTAGAATGAATACTAATAACTAATATTAGTAGACTTGCCATCAGCTATCAAATTTATACTGGAATTAAATAAAAATCAGATTTTAACAGTGCAGGGTAGTGTCAGTATATATGATGTATAATTATTTAGTTATGTGGCTCTCTCTTGGCGCCAGTGAGCACTATATACGGCGAGTGTGTCTCTCGTTGTTTCTCCTGCAACATCTGCAATGTCCCGAGCGGTGTATCAGTGGAGCTCATTTTCTTCATGAGTCCTTCTTGTACGGCCTTCTTGATACGTTTCTCCTGTTTATTCTTGCCTGGTCCCTTGCCGTGGAACTTGTGTGAGAGATATCGGAAGGCTTCCTTAGGACAGAGTGCTCGTCCCTCGTCGTCGACGTAATCGAGTTTGACGCTGGGTCTGAAGTTGCTTTTTTCGCGGAAGTCCTGTAAGGGCCCTGAATAACCGCGCTCGCGTCGTCCGTATTTATCGTCCTCGCTGTGAATCAATTAATATTATGTAATTATATTGGGGTTTCGGTACTATCATTTAAGCCCAACTTTCGATATTCGATATAGATTATACAGTATTTTAATTGTCGATATTTAAGTCGATAAATTAGCTTGGGTTAAAGCAAATATGAAGATTTGAGTAGATTACTAAGCAACAAACAACTCGGTCAATCAATAGCTTGTGATCTCCACAATCGACGATTGCTTACAATACTAGAAGACTTAAGAATCATGGACGTGTTGCAGACTTCAAGTGAAGGAAAGGATTAAGAATAAAGGGGAAGGGAGTTGGGTCTCCGGATATCTCTCTCACTGTACGAAATGCAACAGCCAGTTGTTACTTCATGTTGATATAGTGGTATTAACCCGGTCATACTGGCCTGTTCATTATATACAAAATCATGCACTGTGTGGTTCTGGTATTTAACAACAATCGATCAGTATCAGTGGAAGGTGAGTGACTGGACATTTACAAGGTGGTAGGTCTCTCGTATGCGAGAGGCCGGCTGGGTTGGTACCACCGCTTTGTCTATTTCTGTCGCCAAGCAAGTGTGTAAGCACTGTTGTGTTCCAGTTTGAAGGACATCGAAGTCAGTGAAATTACTGGGCATTATGAGACTTAACACTTTATGTCTCGGGGTGACGAGTGCAGTCCAGTGTCATTCAGTGCTTTGTTATTTAAAACGCTGTGTGGCGTTGCTTCTGTTTATGAGTAGGCGTGGTGTTTACCATCAGGCGAACGACCTGCTCGTCTTGTCATTCAAGATAACGTGTATGTGTGTAGTGTGTGTAGTGTGTGTAGTGTGTGTAGTGTGTGTGGGTAGTGTGTGTGTGTAGTGTGTGTAGTGTGTGTAGTGTGTGTGGGTAGTGTGTGTGTGTAGTGTGTGTAGTGTGTGTAGTGTGTGCGGGTACTGACGCGTGCGTCTTGTCCTCGATGGAGTAGTGCGCGGCGAGTAGATGCGTCCGCGAGGCGGGCGGGTGGTGCGGGTGGTGCGGCGCGGCGCGCGCCAGGTACCCCTTGGAGCGCGCGAGCCGCAGCGCGCCCGCCACGCCCGCGCCCAGCGCCGGCTCCGAGCACAGCGCGCGAGCACCCTCTGCACACAACACACACAACATACTATACTATACTATACTATACTATACTATACTATACTATACTATACACCATATCAGATATCAAAACAATCATCAAACTTGCCACACATTTGGTAATATATAATATCGCAACATATACAGTATGTAACAAAAACCCTGTTGGCCCTTTCTAGGTCGTGAAGATAGACAGCTTCATAAAATACTTTAATTAAAAAAAATATAAACATAAACGCGATATTATCCTTACACAGGTAGCTTACAAAATGAACATATTTAAAAAATGTTATTGTCATCTGAAAAGTGACAAACAGCTGTCTGCTGCTGTGCGCGCACGTAGACGCAGCAACTTGCTATCTCGCTTTAGCTCCGAGTCATCGCTCTTACAGAGGTAATCAATCGAAATACGGGTTAAATAATTAAAACATAAAAAATAAACATGATTTTTTTATAAACTCATTTTCGTATTTAAGTTATTTCACTACATTGTAATATCTATTTGATATCACAGTTAAAACTTCCAACAGAGTTTTTGTTACATATTGAATAAAAAATCAAAGAAAACACGGACAAATTGAGATCTTTTGCGAAGTAGGTTGCAAAAGGGGGCCCCAAATGTGGTTACAAAAAAAGATTTACTGTTCAAATTAATTGACCCATCAGGATAAAATATTATAAATTTCACTTGTATCATGAGTACAGAGTTTCACACGCTCTTACTTTATAAACGGAATTGGTTGAATTTCCAGTGTGTGTGATACTATACTATAGTAGTATAAAGCATTGTACCTGAGGTGAGATCTGGTGGTTGTTCGTTGTCGACATCGACCCTACTCCACGCGCCTGAGTTATTCTCCGGTTCTGTTTCCATTTCTTGTTCTACATCCAGCTCCTACACAAACACACATACCGTTTAGACATACACTTGTCTGTTTTACAGCGCAGCAGGCAACTGACTTTACGAGCGATAAAAAATTCGATCACAGGACCGAGATTTGTTTTTTGTAATTTATAAAATATTTTTATTAGATCTGGATTTTATGTAAGGAATGTCGGAATGTAGTTATTAATAGCAAAAATACAGGTTTCTTTTATTTGTCTGCAGGAATTAAATAAATGAAACAAAGCGAACACTTGGTTGTTAAGGCCCATGTCTACTTATAAAAAGTAACATATCACTTGGAATTCATGAAAATCATATTATTTATGCGATGGGTTGTTTTTTTACTTTTTAATAACTCTAATGAGCTGGTCGCTCAGCTGATAATAATATATCTGACCATAGCGTCTGCAAGTCTGTCTCTGTTGCCGGCGAGTCCGTAGGTGGGTATATCCCCGAGCGTGCGACAGAACTCTGCCGTGGCGTCGAACACCATCGCGTCCTCATGCTCGTCGCACAACTCTACTGCCGACCCTGACCCTGACGCCTCCTCCTTCACCAGCTCCAGGATATGCTCCACCTGGATGTAACACAATTAATAACTATTATATACTACTAATGTTAATATGCCTTCAAACAACAAACTAATATGTAACTACACTAAAGGCTTGTTGTACAATGGCTGTTTAAATATTATCTGCGAGATAACCCATTAACACCCAATTCAGGATGTACTAATTTGTCAAACGCTTCTCGATGATGTGTTGTCATCATGATTATATTATATTTATCTGTCATATATTTAATTTGATACATAACATTTAGTTTAATATTGTGAAGATGTTGTTGAAATATGGAAACATCCACTCGATAGATTGAAGTAGAAAGTAATTTCATATTTTCGGCAATTTCATAGGTAAAGGATCTATTATTAGTGTCATTGTAAACCCTGTAGTTTACATGGCTAGTGGTAATATGTGTATGTGTGTAAATATATGAGTATGTAGTGACTAGTGAGTGGTGGACCTTGGGTATGTTGTAGTGAGTAGCGCGGTTGTCCCCGGGGGCCTGGCGGAGTCGCCTGGCTCTGGCCAGCGCCGCCTGCAGCTCCGTGTCGGGCTCCGTCTCCTCCTCGTCCACCGCCAGCGACAGCTGCCCCGGCGTCACTTCTACACAGCAACACTACACGTCACTACTACATAACGAGCCATAGCCAGTCGCTCACCTGATGGTAAGTGATCTCCACCGCCCATGTACGCCCATAATACCAAAACAATCATGGGTGCGTTGCCGACCTTAAAGGAAAGGGATAATTAAGGGATTGGGAAGGGGAAGGGGTTTGGGCCTCCGGATATCTCACTCACCGTACGAAACGCAGCAGCAAGCTGCTACTTTACGCCGGTTTTCTGTGAGACAGTGGTAATGACCCGGACGAGATGACCCATACATGCTGTAGACAAAAGTATCTACAGCGTGGCTCTACCACTCATAAAACATACATACAACATACATACTCACTCACTACTTTCTCATGTATCCTGCCAATGAAATTTGCATAAACAAACTAAACTATTTAGTAGGTTATGAGGGCCGTGTTGGGCTATGTGTGCCCACATAGCTTTGGGCACGAGATCATTATGAGAAAACATCTTATGTCTCAGAGTGATTAGTGGAGTCCAGTGGCATCCAGTACTTCATAGTTCGATGTTTTAATTGGTATTGTTTTCTATATGGGCAGTTGTTGACGCTTAACAATATTAGGTGTTCGACCTGTTCGTCTAATTTTTAATGGCGGCTGTACACACTCGCCGAGACACCTCGAGACAGGCCGAGAGCGAGTATGTACATGGTGCTCTCGTCGGGTCTCGCTCTCTCGCGCCTCGTCTCGGTTAGCCTCGGTCGCTTGTCGGTTTTTTGCGCCCGAGTCAAAGGATCTCTTTGGGCCTCGCGAGGAAAACGAGAGCGAGCATGTACACACTTGTTCATTTAGTTGCCCGCTGACTGTGTTTGTGTGAAGACGCGTTTCGCTATGTGGTCTAACGAGAGTGAATTACAGTTTTTGGAGTACTATCAAATGGAACCGGTGTTATGGGACTGTATATTATGCATGTATATTATGCATAGTAACCATCCACCATCTTCTTCTTCGCCATGGATTAAGAATTTTCTTTTTGTGGTAAATGTGTAAAAAATTATAATAGGTCACAGCACAAAGACAAACAGCAGCAGCAATTTCTACGTCCATTATTGCGGGAATCTTCAGTACAAATGAAAAAACGAGTGTGTACAGGTATACTCTCGTCGAGACCCTTATCGGCCGAGACTCTCGGCGAGACGTTCTCGGCAAGTGTGTACAGGCGCCATAATAGTGGACTTTTGTGAGTGTGTTCTTCCACATGTAGTTAACCCACTCGCAGTGGGGTCGGTGCAATACCTTTTTATTAATACATGTTACAAAAAGATTTGGCTTGTAGTTTTTACGACCGGCCGCCTGCTTGAAGTCAACTCCTCTTGGGAGAAAACACCTAGACCCGAAACAAGTATTTGTAGATCACACAAACATATGTCTAGGTGTGGGAATCGAACCCACGGCCTTTCGTTTCACAGCCGGCTACTAGCTTACTGTGTCACGGAGGCTGTCACGCTAGTCTTTAACGCTTGCAAAAAAAAATGTAATGTATGAGTTCCAACAGCGTGTCACGACGCGCGAGTTATTGTGTGACAACACGAGCCTTCACTGTATGGAGGCGTCAGGCGTCAGGCGTCTGACGTCAGGCGTCAGACGTCAGGCGTTGCGTACTGCGTGCTCACCGCATGCTAGCGCGCTGATGCGTTCACTCTATTCGCATTGTTTGTATATTGACACTAGTGGTGACGTGTGTGAGTGTGTGTCAGTCAGCTGTGCATACAGTGTGGTTACGGTGGGTTAGAGCGAGGACGAGTGCATGACTCCCTCCTCCCCGTACGCCTCCTACAGATCACGTCACCACTCGGCGTCACTCTTTGGATACAATAGCCGCGACATCACGAGATACTAACTTCGACCCGGACACGATATTGCTTGGTGTACATAGCAACTTGTAATAACACGCGCCGTAAGAGCTCAACATAATGAATTACCAGTTCATATATATAATATAAAAATATATATAATAGTGTACCTGTGTCGTCGGTCTCGAGCGGCGCGTTGCCCGCGTCGTAGTCGTCTACATCTATGGGTTCTTCCTTCGCCTTCTTACGCATTTTGCCCTGAAATATATTATTAAAAAGTTTGTATGTAGTCCCATCTCTTAAAGTAATATTCTCTTTGGTTGTAATAACGACTAAGACAACGACCCTTACTGCATGTACCATTTGCAACAACGAACTATAGGAGTAAATTTAATGAAATTCCGCTTAATTTAGATATAGATTTATTCTGCACTAGCACTTCTGTTGTGAGACGCAAAATGAGTGAACTGTTTTTTAGAAATCTTAACACGTAACTAATCGTGTTGGCGACTCAAACTGTACCTACAATCTGCGAATTATTTTCTTTTGTACCTGTAACCTATTTTTAATTTACGTAATTTCAGATGTTTCAAAAGTGTATTTCAGTCTCTCGGTAATTATTATGTCATCTTAAGGGCTTATTTAAATGTGTAAAGTATATGCTTATTTACTACATATATGTGGGACCTTGTTGTCAGCAATACTGTTACTTAAATTCAACATAATTATAAATTATTATTAGTCTGTAAGCTTTCCTAAAACGAAATAAATAAATAAAAATGTAGACGGTAAGCCCACATACCTTCCTCTTGGGTTTCTTAAACTTGGCGCTGATCTCGTGCTCGTCCAAGTAGTCGGAGGCGACGCGCGGCTCCGGCAGCTGCAGCGACTGCAGGCGCTTGTCCGCGCCGCCTGCGATTAGCTCGCGACGCTGAACCATACAAATATACCATAC
Source organism: Mimas tiliae (assembly GCA_905332985.1). NCBI lineage: Eukaryota > Metazoa > Arthropoda > Insecta > Lepidoptera > Sphingidae > Mimas > Mimas tiliae. The sequence continues at coordinate 17,768,700 of HG995248.1, read as the reverse complement.
TGTTTCACTAACTTGGCACACGAATGCAACGATCAAACTTATAATCATATTAGTATGCATATATATTAGGAAAACTGTTATCTCAATGCTTAAATTTCGACCAAAATGTATGTTAGTGAGTTAAGTTAGCTAATATATAGTGTCCAACAATCAAACCAATTTTTAAACGACTTCATGTCCTTTTTGATACTTAATTAATATTTTGTCTCAAATCATAAACGAATATAAATTTTATCCCTAAGGCTTCTTTTAGATACTTTTTGCTCATAACTAATAAAAAATATATCGTATATGCGTATACTAGGGGAATTATGCTGTTGACATTTCTTTACGTTTATAAATAAAAAATGTGAATAGTGACCATCTTATCCCTGAAGTTCTTGGCGTCGAGCGCTTCCTCGTCGCCGATGGTGAAGCCGCGTTGCTTGTCTGCCCGTCCCTTGTGTATCTCGTCGTCGTACTTGGCTAGTACTGGTCTCTGCATGCCGAGTGCAGCTTGTATCTCTGCCTCGTCGTCGTACGCCTGGTAGCCAGTGCGAGCCTTCTTGCGTTCTATGATGTTCTGGTAAAAATAATTAAATGCTGGGATAAAAATTCCAAATTTGACTGTTTTGCTTCTGTATGTTTTCGACTGGAACATGTTGGAATGCAGTTTTTCCATTTGATAAGTGGTTAAGTCGAGTGATCTATGTTTGGAGAAAATCTATTCAGCCATTTCGAAATTATTAGCTTTTTCTCGCGGTTTTGTCCGCGTGAATGTTCGGGATAAAAAATAAGCCTATGTAATAATCTAAACTCTAGATCATTGTTTTCCTACATGCCAAATTTCATACAAATCTGTTCATCCGGTAAGACAATATTGACAGTTATGAATCCAATAAACGACGAGATGAACTTACAGAGTCAATCGTGTGAAGCATTGGTGAATCATGATCCTTCATTAAGAAAATTAAACTTAATATAACCTCTGCTTGCGTAAAATTTGTGATCACGAATAAAGTTTGCTGTGTGTGTGTGGTGGATGTGCGTGCGAGCGTATGTACGGGTGCGTGCGTGTATACGAGCGTGTGCGTGCGTGAGTGCGCGTGAATACGTGTGTGCGCGTGTCGTGCGCGTGTGTGTGTGCTCGAGTGTACGAGTGCGTGCGCGTGTGCGCGTGTGATATTTTTGTAATGGTCGTCGAGGGTTTTTAGCAGTTGTGTTATATCTGAATGTGCAGTACAGTACCTTCTTATACTTCTCATTGTCGACGATATTGACGTTGACGAGCACATCCTCTGCATCATCAGCCAGCACGTCCTTATCAGCGAGCGTTAGTATCGTCTCGCGCTCGTCGCCCAGCTGCAGTTCATATCACACATTACTAATTAGTTTCTGTACTACAGTATAAAAAGACTATGTGATTTTATGATATCCAATATGCAAAATTAAAATTATACAGCCAAATGGTAAGAGGGAAAACAGATATGATAAAAATTATATAGATCTTGGTGTAATCATAAGGGTAGTAAATATTTATACTAACAGCATCAATATCGTGTGCAACCCTGAGTCCTCGCAGATCATTAGCGGAGTATGAATGTGCTCGTGTGTCCTGTTCCTCCTCAGCCACCAACGCAGACACTCCAAACACTGAGTCCATCTCGTCCAGCATCGCCGCCTGTCATAGAAATAACTATATCTGTAATGATTTCTTAGGGTTTACGCGAATATTACACATTGAAATAAAACTAGTTTATACGGATTTTATCGCGGTTTAATTTTTATGGTCTCTCCCGTGACCACGAAGGCTGAAAAGCTTTCGAAACGTCGGGACTAAAATAAAAATTAAACCGCGATAAAATCCGTATAAACTAGTTTTATTTCAATATATCTCTAATGTTCAAATGAAACCGTTTCACCTACCGCCAATTTCCTTTAATTGGTCACATGCGTTACTAAATGCCTCGATGGAGCAGTTGTAATGCATACGCATTACGATTGAGGCTAACGCTGAGGTCTCGGGTTCGATCCCTGGGTTGGGTAAAGTGATATTGGGTTTTTCTATTATGAAATGCTCAGTATCAGCCGGATTCTGGAATTTGTGCCCGGTATGGCGATAGGCTCGCCCCCTATCATATCGTGGGACGGAGATACGCTGGGCGAAATATGGGTGTACTGGTTACACCTCTGCCTAGCCTTTCGGGGATTACAGGCGTGAGTGCGTATGTATAATTTTAACCACATGCATTACTAAATGATTGAAATTACCCTCTTGGCGGCCTCTTGTTTCTGCTTCTCAATTTCGCGCGATCGTTTGACCCACGCTGATGCGTCATCTTCGTCCGCCGATTCGTCCGCCAACAACGTCGTTTGAATTCTTAAAGTTTTATTGTTATTGAAAATCTAGTAATTAGGGTATGTATGTAATTTAAAGAAAATAATTTACCCCCTACAAATATACTCATACAGGGGTGCCACTCAAGATAGGTACAAAAATATAATCTCATGTAAAGGATGATTTGATCAGCTTACTTCTTTTCAAATTTTCTCTTCTCCTTGCGTTCCTCCAATTTTTCTTTAAGTTTCTCAGTTTGTTTTTGTTTTGCAATGTTTGTGGCCGGCTTGTGGTAGAATTCTCCGAGATCATCTTTGATTTTGCCATCCTCTGCAAGAAGGAATAAATATCGCCAAAAGAGCAATTACTAAAATTATATGATATGAAATGAAATGAAATAGTTTTATTCATCATGTAGGCAATTAAAATAGCGCTTATGACAAGTCAGTACAAAATAAAGAAACTTATGTAATTACAGAAATCATATCAGCTAATATATACATAACATACATAGCATCGTCAAAATACACTGGGCAACTATAAAGTTTACAATATTTTTATATTAGTCCAGAATTGTTAAGTAATATTATTATTGTTATTTTTTCTCTGTTTTAAAGGTCGATATGGACCATAGGCATTACCGAAACGGCACGTGGTTAAAACTACCACCGGATCCAAAACGACCCAACCTGAGAAGACCCGGCGAAACAAACTCAGTGGGCTTACTTTACCACTGGATTTTACGCGGCGCGACCCAGTCCTGAGAAGATCCATCTAGTCAAACTCAGTGGGCTTGTTTTTGGTCCGGTTTATCATACCAAAATAAATTAGGGAAATAAAAAGTCCTATTTTTATTTTAAGGTGATTGATACGGACCATGTGTACCTCTGAATTGTTGTTTTAAAACTGCCACCGGATCCAAACGCGACCCTGTCTGAGAAGACCCGGCGAAACAAACTCAGTGGGCTTGTTTTTGGTCCAATTTCTATAATCTCAACAATAATGACTTGTCAATTTAAAATTGCCAATTTTTATTTTACGTGATCGGTCGTCTTTTTTATTTGGTATTTAAATTTTATTAATATATTTATTTAATATATCGTTTTAGTGTAGGTATTTAATATTATTGTGCAAATTATTTATATCGTACTTACTTGAACATATTATATATTATTTACATTTATTAAATTAAATTAAAATTAAATGATTCCCTACATTGTCTACAAGCTACAGGGCCCCAGGAGGTCACAGTATGCAAGGAGGAACCGAACGCCAAACATCTCTATCCTCTAGATATTGCTTAACATTATAATAGCCCCTAGTCATAAGCACACGTTTAATGTGTGCTTTGAACATTTTTTTCGGGCATATCGATCACACTATTTGGGAGCTTGTTATAAAATTTAACGCTGTTACCCATAAATGACTTTTTAGTCTTAACTATTCTAAAAGCGGGTACTACGAGTTTATTTGTGTTTCTTGTATTTATATTATGAACGTCACTATTTTTACAAAATTTACAAAGGTTTTTACGAGCATACATAATATTTTGATAGATGTATTCAGACGGCACAGTCAGTATATTACTTTCCTTAAATACAGATCGTAAGGAATCGCGGCTACCCAGGTCATAAATAGCACGAACTGCTCTTTTTTGTAGTATAAATATAGTGTCGATATCAGCAGCTGATCCCCACAATAGAATGCCGTAGGACACAATACTGTGAAAGTATGCGAAATATACTAACCTAGCCGTTGAAACATCAGTCAAGCGTCTAATTTTCCGGACAGCAAAAGCTGCAGCACTAAGTTTACCAGATAATCTTTCTATTTGTGGATATCATTGCAATTTACTGTCTAAAGTGATTCCTAAGAAAACTGATGAGGAGACTAGATCCAATGTTTCTCCGTTTAATTCTATGCGTGAATTTACTTTTGCAGAGAACCAATTTAAGATTAAATTAAGAAAATTTTAAAATTACAAGTATAGGCTGATGATTTAAATTATGCGCTTCTGCAATCTTAGTATATTTCAGAAATATGTATGTGTAACGGTGATAACCTCATACAGGCGTTACTATTAGATTACATTGAGAATATATTCATTCTAATTCGTAAAAACCGATGCTTGCCGAAACGCATAATTTAAATAGAAGTAAGTACTGTATATATCTTTTAATTTTCATAGCAAAGTCACTTTACCATACCTGGATATAAGTAAATCGTATTTAATTATAATTACGAGCAACCACAAACATCACATCTACTGATCGTCTTCCGATTAGGTCGACCTAAAAAAATACTGTAATGACATCGATCGACCAGCAAGGAGATCAGCGGTTTTAGAGCACATTGGTAAAGCTCGGTCGTGGGTTGCGGTTTGGAATAGCGACTAGCATCATCCATCGTCCATCTAGGTCCATCGTAATACAAGCTGTTAGTTACTTTTTTCTAAGTGGCAGAGCTACGCTGTCTTCACTTCTACAGCATGAATGACCTGAATATTACCACTGTTTCACAGAAAAACGACGTGAATAGCTTGCTGTTGCGTTTCGTATAGTGAGTGATATTTCCGGAGGCCCAAATCAGCCCCCCTTAGTAATATCTTCCTTCAAGGTCATGGACTTCATGAACCCATGGTCCTTCTGATATTGTGGTTGGTCTTGGGCGGTGGAGATGATTTACCATCAAGTGGGACACAAGCTCGTTCGCCATCTTTTACTATAAAAATTTCGTAGCTCCAGCGCGTTTGGTTCGCTACATTAGAAGCTCACAAGTTGCTGGTCCAAATCACTTACCATCAGGTGACCCACTTGCTCGTTTGCCGGCCTATGACATAAAATAAAAAAAAGACTCCCAACACTGATAACTGCGAATACCATCATTGGTATGTTTACCGCGATATACCGATAATGTATCGTTCGTTGATCAGTTGGTTTACAAATTGATACTCACCAGCTGGTTTCTCGTTGAGTTCAAGTGGTTTGAGTCCGAGCTTGGCGCGTAGTCTGTTGGTCTCCTCGATAGAGAGACTCTCCTGCGCGGCGCCTGAAGCCATCGGTGACTGTGAACGTTCCGTCTCAACATCCGGGTCGTACGAACTACGATCCCTGCTGTTATTTGAAAAAATAATAGTATTCACTTTTAAAGACTATCATAACAGAATATTTCTCATAGAGAGACTATCCTAACCAGTAACCACATGTCGGCCATTGTAGTTCGTGTAAGCCAGGATCGACAATGTTACGCATATTTCGACACCTAAAAATGAAGCTCGGGAGTCTCTAGGAATGCGAGCTGTCATTATCACGCAACAAAAATTTATAAAATAAAAATGCAATATTTAAGTGCGAGCCCCTGTATCTCAATCCTTTTTTCCTTTCCTAAAAGTTTGGCAACACATTCACTTCGCGCAAGTGAGCGTTACGTTCGTTAGCCGTGTTCGTCTCTCTCTACTTCTTCTTCTTCTTCTCTAGCCTTTTTCAACCTGTTTGGTGTAGGCCTCCTTCAACATGTCCAGCCCACTTCCATTTTAGGTGCGCCTATAAGACAGTATCTCTCTACTATAAGCCAGTTGCTGACGCTGGTGCTGCGTGATGCATTGCCGTTGATAATAGACAATTGACAACAGTTAGAGTAGTCATTAATCACCTGTAGCTGTCGGAGTCGTCGTACTGCGCACGTTGCGTGTCGCGGCTGCGTCTGTCATGTTCGTCGCTGACGCTGGTGCTGCGGGATGCGTTACCGTTGCCATCACGAAGGTGGGAGTCCACGGGCACCTCCTCCACTGTAACAACACTGCATCCTGTACATCACGGTTGTCAGATAATATATATATGACAGTAAGTCATAAGGCTTTATTATAGTTTATATGACTTACGTCCGAATACGCAACTCAAGGTATTCTCCCTCTACGCAACTCAAGCATCTAACCTGTCAAAATTTTATGTAAATAAGTTGCCCTTAGACAGATGGACGTTAGCGTTTCAGTATTGAAACAAATAGATTATATTTTTATTATTAATTTATGATGTAAATACAAAATAAAAAATCTACACATTATAACATGTAGAATAGGTAACTGCAACTAACTGGTAACTTAAAGGAAAGGGATAATTGGTAATGGGAGGGGGGATTTTGGCCCCCGGATTTATCACTCACTGTACGATACGCAGCAGCAAGCCGCTACTTTACGTCAGTTTTCTGTGAGACGGTGGTAACCACCCAATCAAGCCGGCCCATTCGTGCTGTATCTACAGAGTGGCACTACCACTCAAAAAGTTGCATTTCACATTACAAATCCTCATTACAGTCTGTCATATGATGTAATTGAAAATTAAAAAAACTAATTTGGATAGTAGTACCTACATTACAATTGGATATAGTTATGCAAAAACATTCCAACCCACAACAAGCTGAAACTGAGATATTATTTATTTTGCTAAATTCATTATCCTACTCTTATTATAAATGTGATGAAATTTGAATGTTTGTAAGTTTGTGAATTTAGATGTTTGTTAGTTAATCACACCTTAGCATAACAGATTTAGATTAAATTTGGCACACAAGTAGACCATGACCTGGATTAGGGCATAGGCATACATTTTATCCATACACCATTCACGCGGGCGGAGCCGTGAGTAAAAGCTAGTTTTTACTAACTTAAAGATTTTTTACACAATTCTATGACGAGAGTAGCAACTTCCTTGCCTAATGGTAACCACTCAGAACTTTGCATTATAGAACAATGCATGACACTGAACTGGCGGCAATGTCCTGCAAACCGAAACAAAACAATGCTTATACACTGCTGCTTGGCGGCAGAAATAAACAAAACCGTGGCACCTACCCAAACGGTCTCTCCCAGACGCGAGACATACCAATATTTTTTCTAAATCTTACATTTTAATTTACGATTTTGCAAAAAAATGGGATTTAAATTGATTAAAATTAATGGATTTATCAAAATAAAACCAATATCTAAATTTGAACTGTTGCTGTGGGTTGAAACATTTTTGCATATTATATAGTACAATTAAAACAGTTTATTTTTCAATTTTTATATTTTTTTAAGAAAATGTTACAAAATTAACCATTATTAATCAAAAATGTTGAATAAGTATGTCTGTCTCTGTGTGTGCGTGTGTATTATAGCTACTTGTTTGTGCAAATAGTGGCATATCATCATTGCTAAGTTGTCAAATTGCAAGGCAATTCTGTTGCCTGGATGTAAAACTTCATAATAAGGTAAAATTCTTTTTTATATCAACATACTGTACTTACTACAAATTTATTGAGTAGAAAATCGGTACCCTAATAAAATGTATATACACTAAATTCTCGAACTGATATTGCACCAACCCCAAAGAGACTTCCAATCTACTATCATTCATATTAGAAGTTAATCTTATTTTGTACTTATCTGTGTCATTATTGTTAAAACCCACTTACTCACATCAATCATCAGCATATTAAACAATCCTTAATATTCTAAACATGTCACACACAATATGGAATGGACTTCAATTCATATTAAAGCTCAGTTAATATGATATTATACAGCATTAACAGAGTTGTTCTATATTATGTGGTTATTAAATAGTGAAGCTCCACTTAATCTTCAATAATTCCTTTATATTGTAAGTGCTTTATAAGTAACAGTAGTCCTGGTCTTTAGCACTCATAGTATTATGTTTTCCACAAAAATAGCAAAGCAGTAAATGGAAAGAATTTATGTGTAATAATAATATGGACTAAATGACTTAAGGAGCCTGCTATAGTGCTGGCCACACACAGTCTGAAAAATATCTTTTGTCAAATAATATGATCAAATGGATAAGTTGCATCAATTTTAATTTACTGCATAATTTACAACATAAATGTCATATCAAACAATTTACTTACTATGATTTCTGAATGCAATTATAACCAATCTATTTTCTATATCCTAGAGACATTTCCAAGTGTGTGACAAGATATTTGATTGGCACTCCTATTATTGGTTGAAGCACAAGTGTTAATAACTCAACCTGACTTAGTAATGCTAGCTACTCTACATTGTGTGCTCTTATAGTGCTGATGTGAACATAGTAGGGTTTTTCTGAGTGGTAGAGCCACATTGTTGACAGTTTTGTCTAAATGAAAATAGGTTGTTACCATATCCGGAGGCCCAAACTCCCCTCCCCTTCCCAATCCCTTACTTACCATGGGCAACATGCCCATGATTATTTTAGTATTGTGGGTGTACATGGGCGGTGGAGATCACTTACTATCACTTGACCCACATGCTCGTTTGCCGACCTATACTATAAAAAATAAATAAGATTGTCTTAGAAAAGATTAACTAGTAGTTCAAGTAGAGTTCAATATGGTCTTAGCCAAGGAGTTAGATTGGCACACAGTAAGACACTAAAATTGTATGTTTTATATGATAATAAATAGCAAACTGTAATATGTATCATAGACAAATAAAATGAATATTAAAATCACTGCGTCTGATGGTTTGTAGTCCAGTAACATGTATCAATTATCGTTATTAACGACATACTCTCAGAACTTTCATAATGGTTACACCGGACCGGCTTCTTCTTTTTAATAGTTGTTTCTCCTTCTAATAACTTGAATAATGCACGTTTCTATGCAGTATGCACAGTACCTACCTTACAGCAGCTCTGACGTGACGCGGTGGCCCATCTCGAATGCCACCGAGTCTGAAATAATGAGCAAAATATGCCATTATCATGTCAAACGGGGAAACAGTCAGTACCATTGGTGATTTCCAGTACATACTTTAAATAATAAATACGGTATAAATGATCGTTGATTAATTATTGACAAAATAGATACGCCCAAAAGTACACTAGGACGACGTTGAAAATACACGACATTATCGAAAAAAAGTTGCGTCAAAATATTGATATTACTAGTAGAGAAATCATCATCGGTACTGGCTTATTTCACAATAAATACCACAAAATTGAACTAACCGTCAGGAGAGCGGTCTTTTTTGCGATCCTTGTGCTTTCTATGCCTTTTTCGTTCGTGTTCCTCGTTGTCTAAAGGTGAGCGTGACCTGCTCCTGTGTTTTTTCTTTTTAGACTCCTTCTTATGCTTCTTCGAACCCATGATAATGTTACTCGGCAGCTTGTCTGCAAATTAGCCCGTAAAGTTTGTAAACAAGACACTTTTGTCGTAAGTGCGCAGAAAAACAAATACGTTCTTGCAAAAGGCAAAATCAATTGACAGCCGCCATTTTGTGCAGTGTTGCCACTTACCAGTCTCCCATTTCCCCTCAAACTGTAGTGTACAATTCCCTCAAAATTCAGATTTGCAATTATAAATCCCTAAAATATATATTTTTTATTATAAATTATGTGCGTACAATAAGTTCTTAACAGCCTACGTGGTGCGGTGGGCGAGTAGCCGGCTATGAAGCGAGAGGCTGAGGGTTCGATTTCCGCTTGGTAATAGTCTAAGTATCCTGGGCATAAATATTTTTTATGATCTAAAGCCAATGAACTACATCAAGCATTGCATGGCATTGGACGGCACTCGCCACCCAGTCACATAAGATGTCAAGTTTCATATTGCCCATAATTCACTGGCTTCAATGTCCTTCAAACCGAAACACAACAGTGCTTACACACGGCTGTTTGACGGCATGATTACCATTATATTAAGCTAATCTGTTAACGAAAGGGGTACCACAACGCTAGCCTAATGGTGATTGGCAGACCTCACATATCATCTAAATTCTTTCAGAGTATTCTCAGGTGTGCAGATTATTACCTCGCGATGTTATCGAGCGATAATTAATAATGAATACACGCGTAAATTTGAAAAGTCACGAGGTGTGACCGAAAGGCTGATTTCGAATCTACGACTTTGGTCTTGGTCTGTATATCACCGACCAATCTCCACTAGGCTATCGCTGCTTTAGAAATCTTCGATCATTAGAAATCGATCAAGGACCACTTCCGTTTTTGCCGCGTCGCGTCGCGTCGGCTAGAGACCCACACTCTGGCTGCTTAAGGAACCCTGTACGGTCTAAGGGCGTGAAGCTTACCTTCAGGCGAGCGACCTGCCGCACTGAAGTAATGTTGAAGCCAGATACAGAATGTATACAAGTAAGATACTACGAGTGTTTAAAATGCCTACATTTTCTTATTATAAAATCAAGTGTCCAGATTTCATCATGTGTTGCATACGTTGCGTACGTGGAACGTATTACCTATTTCATTACAAGTTAATACCCCTGAAAATGTAGCAACGCAACTAAATAAAACTATAAATTAATTAAAAATATTTATTAAAAAATAAAACAAAGTAGCATAATTATAACACTTTACAGCAAATAAACAGTTTATGCAGTACTAGGCTAAGATAGGTACATTCAATAATTTCTAGATTTTATCAATTACTTCATTCTGGTGAGGCAATAGAATTAAACATAACTAAAAACCTATTAATACTTTGATAATTTTAAAAATGTATTGCACTAAATGCACATACAATTTAGTGTCATAGGTTCATTGTACATAAATATACTTAGTTTTAATGACTATTGTTAGAGCAGCTGGTACATAAGGAAACCTGAGCTATCAGCACCACCACCTTCCATTATCAGAAACAATAATAATCCAGATGTAAATTAAAAGTAAAACATTTAATACTAGACAAAAATGTTTACAGTGTAGATGCAAACGGTTATACACTTATAAGACGTCTTTTGAAGTATTTAATATCTTCTTATATATAAAATTCTCGTGTCACAATGTTCGTTCCCATACTCCTCCGAAACGGCTGGACCGATTTGTATGAAATGTTGTGTGCATATCGGGTAGGTATGAGAATCGCCCAACATCTATTTTTCATCCCCCTAAATGTTGAGGGTGGTCCACCCCTAAATTTTTTATTTTATTTTTTAGACAAAAAAATTTTGTTTTTATTTTTTATGATACAGCATTAAAAAACACACATAACCCTAAATTTTCAACCCTCTACGATCAACCCTTATTTTTTTATAGCGACATTAGTATTTTTGTCAAGCGCGTTTCTCACTGGGGGCGCCCACTAGGCTACTTTAATCCTGGCATTCACGCGGGCGGAGCCGCGGGCAACAGCTAGTTATATATAACTTTCATTCAATTAGGTGCGTGTGTACTTATGTAGGTATGTTGAGATGAAGAAATACTACATACTACAATAAAGAAATACTACAATAGTGTCAGAGGGAATTGTGAATACTATTAAAATGGGCACTAATATATTTCGATAGAATCTAGAACCTACTGAATGAAGTTATTGATAAGTTAACAATAAGAAAACATACAAATAATAGTCTTTTGAAAGTAATTAATAACTAACCAGTGCACTGCAGGATCATAATCATATAAGGTGTAAAATATTATTGTGAGACTTTTTATTTATTATAATATGATCTACAGGCAGCACTAATAGTTGACAAGCACATCCATATTTCCAAAAACCTATACATCGTGGGAATACATAATTTACGTGTCCATCAACATTTAGTGTTATCTGTACATACTAAGATGGTGTTCTTCATAATCAAAAATATACCATCTGCTAGCTATTATTCAACATTCTTCTTTGTCATGGGTCGTAATAACATACAATAAAAAAATATTTTTAATTATAATTTCGAATTAGCATTTTTATTGAACAAATCTCGGAAAGTATTACAATAAAATCCTTGTTCAAATAAGGTGGTCGCATATTCGTCAGCACCGTATGTGTTTACACGTGCTGCATCTGCTATATCATTATATATGTGTATGTTTTTGACATTTTACCGATGCACTGCACGTAGTATGCCACACCGCGCAGTACGATGCGAGCAGGTGTGCGATGAGTCAAGGAACAATTTTATGGAATGCGACGCGGGCTTTGCATACAGTGCTGACCAATGTGCGATCACATTTATAAATGATTTTGTCTTGAATCAAATCCAAATGCATTTTGAGCAAAATACAATTTCGCAGGAATGTTCTCTTACAAAAATACGTTTATTTTCTATTTAGTAGTTCGAAAAGGATATGTAGCATTAGTTGCCATATGATACTGTACAGTCTTATACATACATAATATTAAAAACAAACACATAAACAAAACATTATTTGATGAGAGAAATAAAATTAATATTACTTTGGTTATTTACCTTTTTTCCTAACATTGGAGTTCTTTTACTTTTCTCATCAATAGCAGCCATATTTAAGGCAAGAAATATTATTAACAATCAGGTTTATATTTCAGTCATAAAATAATATTTAGAACATTTAGTTATTTTATTTTGAATACGAGTACAAATAAATATAATTTTAATATTACCAATAAATTGATGAAGTAGTAGAGCTGACACATTTAAACATGTCACAATGATGTCAGCATGCCCCATAATATTATCAAAGGAACTATATGACATAAAAATCACAATACTAAATGTTCAAAATAATGTCACATGTCCACTCCCACTCTTTAGTTTTATTGAGTCGTATCACTTTTGATTCATCCATCATATCTTGGGTTCACAACAACAAATTGCTTATCATTATATTCATTGGCACGGGCACCATCACAAAATATTTACTTACGTATAGATCGGAAGACTATGTTCATATTAAAGAAATAATGTGGTTAATAGAAATCAAAGATCGAATAACTATTAGTACTAAGATTTAGTAATGTTTTTTGCGATTTATATTTTTTTGGCATAATGGAGACGGTTCAGGGTGTTCATCAGTGTACTCTACATTGCTGCTGGTACCGTCTCTGTGCTACGCTCGTTTTACAAGGTACTCGGAAGCCCCTCAAAATAATGACGTATTTCGACGTCTACAGCACCACGATGTGTTCATGCTGACGTCCATCAAATTAAAATTATTTATTCAATCCATAAAATCTTATACATAATTTAGATTCAGTAAAATTTGAACTCTACCGCCTGTTCGGAATGCTGTTTAGCTAGAGAAGAACAGACAAGAAACTCTAACGTTGCTCTCGGGGTCGAGTTCCGATATAGATGCGACGCGGCGATGAAATCTATAACTAAGTTGACGTCGCATCGCTTTGACATGTCTTGTGCGTTAGAAGTCAACTAAAGTTATGTCCGAATTCATAATCATAATTTGCGTAAAATAGTAATATTATGCTAAATTCCGTCACACATGTATTTAACTGTGAAATATATATAGTAATATAAATTAGGTATAGAAAAGACCAGATTTTTTTTATTTCCTATACAAACATTGGCATCCTCATTCTCACCTTCGATCCTTTCAATTTAGAAATATACATTCATAGAATAGAATCAACACCCTCTTAAAGTTTCAATTTAGAGCTGGCTGATGATGAGTCGGTCGTGACTATGCCTTATATATACTCGTATGTACAGATATGTTTATATCTTAATATAAGTCTTAGTTTCTTTTGACCCTTTGAGTTCTATTAACCGTATTTTATGGTAAAGGTTTTATAACATTACATATAGGTACATCTTTTTCTTTTAAAATATATAAAGTATACGCAAACACTATAACTTACCGTGTGATAATATTAAATTTTATTTCCTATTAATGATTTCTGAGAATGTTACAATAGTATTTTTGATCACATGAGTATTTTAAGTTTACAATGTGTATGAATGAAGACTGAAGCTTCTTTGAGTAGTAGTCCAAGAATTAACGTGTGTATTAGTGGTGTTATATAGCGTGCACCACAAAACTGCCACATCCGATGACGCGAGGATCAATCTTTAATCACGGTAAGAAAATTTTCGCGCTTATCTATACTAATATTATAAAGCTGAAGAGTTTGTTTGTTTGGTTGAACCCGCTAATCTCAGGAACTACTGGTCCGATTTGAAAATTTCTTCAGTGTTAGATAGCCCATTTATTGAGGAAGGCTATAGGCTATATAACATCACGCTAAGACCGGTACGAGCGGAGCACTAATGAACGCGGACGAACACGGGCAAAAGCTAGTACGCATATATACAAGTTCCGAACATCAACTACTAGGCGGATCGCGGTCGGATAGGTACAAAACCCGTCTCACTGAAGGTGTTTCCTTTTACAAACTTGAATGACGTAACGTCGTGGTAAGTGCCTCACCCTGTACCTACACAGAAGCAGGCCCGCTTAGATCTGTGAACACAGTACTTAGTCGACGTCCCAAACATGTTTTGGCAGATCCTAACGACTCCATCACAGTCGCTATCGAAGCAGCACTTTCCTTGCCCAATCCGAATCGCAATAATAATACGCGACCCCGACATAGGACACGCCTGCGAGTCCAAAGAGCTCTCACAACTGACCCTCGGCATAATGATGTGCAGAGACGGCCCTAAATTATACTCCCCAGCGATTGCTCAAGCTGAGGTCTGAGCCTTCTAAAAGGCGCCTCTGTGCTTAATCGCTACTAAATACACTATACATATTTCTGGCTAGAGCGCCATAAGCGCCGGCTTTATTGTCAGGTGAAGCTGTAAGAGGAATATAGACTAACAGCACAAATCCATTCGAAAAAAATACTCAGTACTGCGGTGGACGTTGTGTTTGACCGTCGTGCACGCTGTATACCGCCACATCAACGTTCACTTATTGAATAGTGGTCGAGTGTCGCTGCCGTAGGACACATTGTTTATTAACAATTGAGCCGCGAGCCGTTGCCACGGTACCCGACAGCTCAAGCAAAATTCGACCTTATTGACATTCAACCCAGGTGGAATGTTGCTTGGCAACGGCCCCCGGCCTGCTAGGTATTATGTATATCTGTTTGTTCAGTGTTCAGTATTCACAGTAATGCGAGCGCGGGTATGAGCCTGACGGGTGCCTTGGATGGTCCGCTCTCCCACGCGGCGGCTGTACCGTCGCCGTAACATGCGAACAACACTTGACTGTCGCTGCTGTATGACAACCTAAACAATAAATAAATAAATACACCCAACAGTCACACACATAGTCCTGACCCCACACTAGGTAAACCTGTATCGTGGGTATCAGGAACTACGAGGGACTTGCCAACCCACAACACCCAGACCCGAAACAAATTTTTGTGGATCACACAAACATTTGTCTCAGTGTGGGAATCGAACCCACGGCCTCTCGCTTCGCAGCCGGCTACTCGCCCGCTGCGCCACGGAGGCTGTCAATACACAACATACACCATTATTTTATTTTATTTCATTTGGAAAACAAACAGTATCTTAACTATATTACATAACCTTATAACTAAATACCATTTGACACGTTTTCGCATATTCAATAATACTATATTGCCTACGTTATATTATATTAAGTACTAAAGTTGCAACAGTAAGAATTTCAATCGATATTAAAAGATTTACTAACGAGCCGATTCAAACCAGTCGTCAGTTAGTTTACGCTTAAATAAGTTTGAACTCGAATTGAACAGGTCTAAATGTGGAATATCAGCCAGTTCATTGAAGAAATTTGATGTTCGTAAAAAGTAAGAACCTTTTCTATACTTGGTGACACTGTGAGGAACGTGTAAAGGTGTGGGGCGTCATCTTCAATCTAGTCACATTGAAACGCGAAAGCGAAGCGTGATGAACTATTATTTGCTTCAGTTTGCTTTCACTACGCGTTCTGTTCGCTATATTTTTGGCAAGGTCAAAAGTGTGTAAAAGTAGCAGTGGCTGTTGAAAATACAAATTAGAGTAAATCGAGGTGTTGGGGTTCTCGCCGTTGACGGTACCCCGGTAGTTGTTGTGTTGTTATAGGTAGAATATATCACGCCAAACCACTATTATGTTAAAGAGTTTATTGTTGTAAAGGTTTATGTTTAGTTGTCTGAGCCGTTCTTTCCTTATATAGTTAGTAAGTATCGACACGTTAGTGCGCGAGTATGGTTTAGATACGACTGAATATAATTGATTACTTATAAGTTATATTAATTCGCTGTATGAGCATTATCGGCTCGTACACGAGGTATACCTCTTGTTTCCTCTTCGTGTATTTGTACCGTTAAAATTAGGCAATTCTATGAGATTTTTTGAAGCACCTTATTTTCTATATTTTCTAAAAATAGACGTGAAGTGAAAGTGAAAGTTACCAACTGGCTTCAACAACTTGATTACCAAAAAACCGAAGACCTTCTTACATACCTATCATAAATCTCACTAATTTATTAACACACACACACACACACATGCATGCACGCAAACACACACACACACACACATACACAGACACCAGAAATAAATATATAATAAAGAGCAATGACTTACCAAAATAAAGCATAAACAGCGAACTTATGTACAAATATTACGTTTACCTTTGGAGCGACTGAACACTGTCTCCCAAGATACAGGTTTTTGCCTAGTTTGGGAACCAGTAATCAGTACATTATATAATAAACTCTCAAAAACGATGCCTAATTAATACCATTGTTTATGTAATTTACGTGTCAATAAACATTTTTTTTTTCTTTTTTATTTGTACTGGTGTTAAAATTCAGAAAGGAAATAGGGGAATAGATTTGTATCGACAAAGTACTGCTTGTATATCATACATTATTATGTATCATTTGTCCGATGTAATCACTGTATCCGTATCGTTATACCATTCGTCGTATCGTACCAATTTACTGAGCTTACTACATACAGATCTATTTGTAGATGCCTTGGTTTTCTCTGTATCGTACCTTTAGAATAATTGTCATGATTGTGTACTAATTATTGTCGATAGTTTTGTGTCAGCTTTGGAACAGCTTGGGACTAATTGCCTCATAATATTATTTGGTATGCATTCGTTGAGACTAACTTTAATCGATATACGTTTCGAAGCGGTACTAGTATATCTACAATATAATTGACGATTAAAAAGATCTTGGAAAAGGCTATTTAAATAAAGAATATTTTGACTTTGACTTTGGAGCTTTGGGTCGATTATGGTGTTTTTTCATTGTTGGTTGCAGTGGATGAGAATTTAGAACATTTATGATACATAATATGAGGATTTGGCTCGAGGCGTAGCTGACGAATTAGTAATAGAGTATAGTTCAGGTAGTGTCGTGTTTATGTACGTGTGTTGTGTATGTATATGCGGCGTGCGGTACTCACGTGACGAGCGGCGTGCGCGTGGTGAGCGTGTTGAGCGGCGGCAGGTAGTGTAGCGGCCGCAGGTCCCACGACGAGTATAGTCGCGCGCCTCCTGTGACGAGTCCCGCCGCTACGACGTTGACACTGACGCCCTCCGGCGCCAGCGAGTAGCACACGCACGTCACACGCTCCACTACCTTCACGCTACCTGATGCCAACAATAACCACTCACTCACTTACATCTTACACCTTACACCTTACACCTTACACTTACACTTGCTCAACCTAAGTAACAACAATTCTTTAATATGTCACATTAAAGTAGTTGCTTATGTATAATATTGTAAACAAGTTCTTTTTTTATTGCCCTAGATAGACAGACGAGCGGTCGGCTCACCTGATGGTAAGTGGTTACCGCCGCCCATGGACCTCAGTAATGCCACATCACAGCCAGGCCGCTGCCTACCGTAAATTTAATGTAATTCAAAATGTTGTGTGATGTTGCTTGTGTTTATGGGTAGCCGTGGCGCTTACCATCAGGCGAGTGATCTGCTCGTTTCGACATTTAAGTTAATAAAAAATAATAAACAAGTGAATTTCAATAAATTAAACCAGTTGTTCCCATCTAACCCTACATTCATATTCACCCAATTTTACCATATAAAAAAATAACTACGAATTAATATCGACTACTACAATTTATTTTTTATTTTTATTGGATTGAATGACGAGACGAGCAGGTCGCTCGCCTGATGGTAAGCGACACGCCTGTTCATAAACAGAAGCAACGCCACACAAAAATTTAAATAACAAAGCACTGCATGACACTGCACTGCGCCCATCACCCCGAGACATAAGGTGTTAAGTATTATAATGCCCAGTAATTTCACTGTCCTTCAAACCGGAACACAACAGTGCTTACACTGTTGCTTGGCGGCAGAAATAGACGTCGCGGTGGTACCAACCCCAACCGGCCTGCCGCATAAGAGGGACCTACCACCTTGTAAAAACTAACACTACTACTACAAACTAGCACTCACCTACGAAGGTAGCGTTACAAGTGTGCACTCGTATAAGCGAGTCGTGTTTATACTCTGCGTTTTTCTCGTAATCATGAGCGTCATGGTCGTGTGCGTGTGCGTGCGTGTGTTGGTGCGCGTGTCGGTGGTCGGAGTCGCGGCGCGTCAGCTCGTGCACGCTCGCCACGTCGCACAACGTGTCGCTGATCGTCACGTGCGTCACCGGCAACATGTCGCGGTTCGGCAACGTACGGATGTACGTTAGACTGCAATAAACCCAACATATACACATACAACATAATATAGGTGTAGGCGATGCGTTATGGATGGTCTCGGTCTCGGAGGGCCGCGAGCTCCGAGCGTTTTGGCGCCATCTAGCGAGTTTGAATGAGTTGCATGTAAGAAGGCGCCGCAGTACACACCTATAGTTTATCATAATCTCGAATTTTGGAAATTATCTTCGTGTTTTATTCTCAGCCTTATCAATAGGGTTGGTCACGATCGCAACGTACTCAATATTATTATCACTGACAATAAATTGGGATATTATAAGTGTACGGTTTCACGTTCATTTTTGTATAATTAACACACGTCACATATATATACGTTACAATTAGTTTCGACAGAAAATGATATCGGCTTGGTTATGTTAAACAAATAAGTTTAAACGATTAAAAATGAGATGTATTTTTAAACGATAGTGGTATATAGTGGTATTGATTTAGAGTGGTTGGTACTGACTCGTTAAGATCCCAGAGCAGGATGGTGCCGTCGTCGCTGGCGGTGGCGAGTAGTCCGGCGCGAGTGCACACGCACACGTCGGTGACGGGCGCGTGGTGTGCGTGCAGCGTGCGTGTGCGTACACGCAGCGCGGACGCGCACGCACCCACACACTCGACGCGCACGCACACCACGCGCCCGGACGCGTGCCCCATGAACAACGGGTACGGACACGTCGCGCTCACGCACCATGATGACACCGTCGTCACCTAACCAATCATCATCATATCACTTAACAAAACCGATACAAATAATAATACCAAAATCACTAAATTATTTTCAATGATATAAAAAAAACTGTATTATTTACTGAGTATCAGTAGATACTAAAGATTTATTGAAGTATTTATTTCATATTAATAATTATTTAAGCTTAAATGTCACATTATTATAGAAAACTTATTCCTATTTTTATTTCCATCGCATAGTGCATACATTTTTTGAGAAATATTCTCAATTTACACTTTAAAATTATTTTATGACTCACGTCAGCCATCCAGGAATAAATTAATTCTCAACACGAATTACTCAGGAATCAATTAGTGTCATACACAAACAATATTTTCGAATTTTGATATTTAGAAAACTCGCTTGATTTTTGCTATCTTTATTATAATAAAAAATGCATAATAAGTAAAAGATACCTGATCCAATGGCGGCACTTGCAGTAGCATGTCGGGCGGCACGTCACGTCGTCGCTTCAGACGTACGATACCATCGGAGTGACCCCACGTCACTAGCGCCAATGCTCCGCGAGCACTGCCGGCACCCGCGTCGCCTAACAAATCAACAATACACAATTGTTTTTTTTCGTTTTTTATTCACATGTAGTATTTGTATTAGGCCTAGCGGTCGTTCAGATTTTTTCCACCTTTCCTAAGCGGCTTATCGTTGGCTGTATATCTCGATCTGTATATCAGCAGCTCAAAATTATGATACAGACAGTCGATTATGTCTATCTTGCTCCGGCGCGCTTGTAGTAGAGTAGAGTGGAGTAGAGTGGAGTGGAGTGCAGTACAGTACCGTGCAGCTGCAGCAGCGCCGAGGCCCTGGGCACGAGCGCGGCGGCGCGCGGCATCGGCAGCGGCTGCAGCGCTCCGCCCGGTGCTCCGGCGCGTTTGGTGGCGAGGGTGGGTGGCGGCTGGCCGGGTGCGCCACAGTATCGTCCCCAGCGTGCTCCACGTGCTCCGGCCCACACCTCTGGCTCGTTATCACTTCCGTCGGTCGACCCCTGCACCATCGATCAAATAATACATACTCCCAACTGTCACACAGACGCCTGACCCGATAGTAACACATAAAAATGTTGTGTGTTTGTTTCGTGGATATCAAGAATTGCAACTAATATTTGTAGATTGTATGAGGAACTTACACACAAAAATTGAAATAAGAAATTATGTTAATAATTCAATAATAGTAATTGTGTAAATTGCATTATTGAGAGATTTATTTAAAGTTATAATTTTTTGTTTCGAAATATTTTAATTATAGGATGGGTGTTATGTGAATCCATTGTACCTGATGTGCTCGCAGCAGGTCCGTGTGTCTCCTGGGATGTGGATGGCGCAGCAGCTGTCGCGGCGCCTGTCCGTACGTACGCACCATGGCCGCCGCCGCCGTACGCTCCACCTCGTCCTCTAGCGCACTCGGATCGAAACCATAGTATGTCTGCCAAACAACACAAACTATCTATTCACTACCATTTTATATTCCACTAACCAGCCACCTGAGTCACAAGCGGAGACTCCAGCGCCAATCGGTACTGATACATACACAAGCTGGGAACACGTTGAGTGCGTCGAGCGCTGGTTGTCCGGTCTGCTTGTAGCCGAATACGAGATCGATCCAGTGCGGCAGGTGTTCAGCCACCAGCGGAGACTCCAGAGCCTGGCGATGCAGTAGAGTAAAGAGCCGAGCGTCTGCCGCCCATGCAGGCACCTCAACAGAGTCCACACCTGCTCCACATTGTCGTACACCCAGGTTTAATCCTGAACACACCATACCGTATTAATTGTTGATGTGAAAATTTTAAAAACGCGCTTGTGGGTTGAGAGAGACTTATATGGCAAGCAAGACTCATGACCTCACTCGGCTCAAGAAACGATCTTTTATTCTAGCATTTAAGCAAAAATAAAAATTCATTATCGAATATTTAGAAGCCATTGTTATCATCGATTATGATATCGATTTGAAGTCAATAAACTATAAAACAAATGAAACTAAAATAGCGCCCTCTTCATTCAATTCTAACAACAGATCTAGTATTTGTAATTACAGAGCGTCTCAGATATCGATTGCCTTAACACAAAGACAACCAAAATGGCGGCCACTTTTTTCCATTCTAACATCATCATCATAAATAATGACAACGGAGCGTCCTAGATACCGAATGGCGGCCACTTTTACAATTCTAATATCGGATCTACCATCTTTCAAATACCATCGTTCAGGTATCCTGTTACACTAAATGTTGTGCTATATTTACCTTCATTATTATGGAACAGTTCAGGTAAATAGAACAGCTCCGGTATGAGTTCCTTGACATCTGTTGGTGAGTCGTTGGTGATGAGACGCCACGTCGTCACCAAAGAGTGGAACGTGCGGTCCGGCATGTCGAAATTGTTGTCTATGGATACATGGTATTTTTTATACATAATATATACGTCATTATTGAAAACCAACTTTATTTGCGGACATATACGATTGATTATTATTAGTATAATGAAAACTAAACAGTGGTGTAGTTTTTATTGTTATTACTAGCTATTGCCCGCGGCTCCGCCCGCGTGAATGCCTATTTCCAGGATTAAAGTAGCCTAGTGCGCGCATCAAGCGAGTCCCGGTGAGTAACGCGCTTGACAAAAAAACTAATGTCGCTATTAAAAAATAGGGGTTGATTGTAGAGGGTTGAAAATTTAGGGTAGTAAGTATTTTTTAATGCTGCATCATAAAAAAATAAAAACAAAAAAATAGTCTAAAAAATAAATATTTAGGGGTGGACCACCCTTAACATTTAGGGGGATGAAAAATAGATGTTGGCCGATTCTCAGACCTACCCGATATGCACACAAAATTTCATACAAATCGGTCCAGCCGTTTCGGAGGAGTATGGGAACGAACATTGTGACACGAGAATTTTATATATAAGATAATATAGGCAATATTTGCAACATAGTTTTAATTGTCATCGAGTTTAGATTCTTCGCCAACACTTCGTTCGTCCAGCATAGAAAGATGAAACAAGGAGTGTAGTCAATACCTTGATAATTGAGGAAGAGTTTGGTGAAGGGCGGCACTCGCACCAGGTAGTGCAGCACGCCGCCGGAGTTGGAGTACAGCGAGGCGTAGTGATGTGGCTGCCGGGACAGCTGCGGGCTGCAACCCTCGCGCCGAGCCGCCTTCAGATCCTGGGGACGGTCACAATGGTCATAGCAGCTGCATATATGACAGCCATAAAGAATATGCGTCCAATTGAGAACCTCGTCTTGTTTTCAGTAAAAAAGTAGTATGTGTAATACTTACATTATACACATTAATATAATGCTGTTCCCTACTCTTGTTTTGCACAGCCATTGGCTTGCTGAGGTCGCGGAATGAGGCAGGGTCGTTCAGGTCCAGGATCTTGGAGGTGTAGTCTGCGATCACGTACGGCAGCACCGGGTACTGCATCAGGTCGTTGTAGGACCTGCCTGCGAGGCCGTTCAGCCTCATCAAGTACTCCCAATTTGTGATGGTGCCGTTGCGCCATTGATTCATAGCTTCAGTCAGTGTGTCAGGGTCGATTCTGTGTAAATCACATAATACATAAATTTCTCGTCGGAGATTACCTAACATTTTAATTTATGCCGAAGTAAACATCGATGTATAAAACCTGACCTACTGGCTCTTTTCAGCGAATGACATCCTCAGGTCAACATTTATTTAGTTAGTTTTGTCAGCATAAACAATATATATTGTTGATCGACATTATATTTAGACTGCATGGTGTGTTCAGCCGATCATTGAGGGACGTAATTATATGTAGGCATTATATCTGTATTGGACTGTACTTAATATCAGGTCGTGTAGTCACATTTCCGTGCCACGATAAAAAAAACATGAGCGGGTCGTAGAAAAATAGTTTGGATATGAATAGATAATAATGGCATAGTACAATACCTAGAGGGTAGGTGGCAAGTATTGAGTGCCTTTAGAAACGCGGCTCGCTCATGTTCATTAGCAAAAGCCAGCATATGAGCATGTCCCGAGCTCAGGAACAACTCCACAGCCAACTCCTGCAGACACCAGCGGCGCGTCACCACCTGCAGCACGGCATCGAGCGGCCACGACTCGGGCGCGGGACGTTCGTCCGGAGGCTGCTGGGGCTGCTGGGGCTGCGGCGGTGAGTCGTGCTCATCGTCAGGCACGAAGTGCAGACATCTGTCGGTGAGGAGCAGGTCGCCGCGCGTGTCGGTGTGCACGGCGACTCGTGTGACGCGCGCCATGTAGCACACGGGCTCGTCAGGCTGCAGCCGGGCGCCGCCGCTGCCGCCACCACCACCGCTGCCACCGCTGCCACTCACCAGGCCTTCCAACACGCTGCGTAGTGGAGACGGGGCGTTTACTGCCTCTGATGGAAATTCATTCTGACTTACTTGACAGCCTTTGTGGCGTTGTGGACAACACCAAGAAGTTTTTGAGTGGTAGAGTCACGCTGTAAACACTTTTGTCTACAGCATGAATGGGCTGGCTCTAACGGGCCACCACTGTCTCACAGAAAACCGATGTAAAGTAGCAGCTTGCTGCTGCGTTTCGTACGGTGAGAGAGATATCTATAGGCCCAAATCCCCCTCCCCTTCCCCTTTTATACGAAAAATCACACATGAGTAGCTAGGGATTTAAATGTGTGCCCGATATGATGGTTCACTAATGGATGGTATGAAATGGTACCTACTAAGTTTGGGTAATCATGCATGTTCCACATCTGCCTATCTTTTCGGGTATACAGGCGTGAGATTATGATATGTTGTTTCGGAGAGTGTGAAGGGGGATATCGTACTGTTGCTCTATTTACGGCGAACATTACGAATATCAACTGCACAAACTATTAATCTCCTACTAGCATTTGGTTGCGGCTTAGTTTGTAATCAATGTCATGATCTACTGATGGGCTAAATTTCATCCAATTTAATTAACTAACTTTTAAAATATTAGAATACATAGTAGGATATAGGATATTTACGTGACTAGATGACAATCGATAAGATCAATATACGGTGAATATACAAAGACAAAGTGACTTACCAAGTTTATGCCTGTACTGCGGCTTAAGGAACCTGGGATGTATATTGAGATGCGCGCGCCGCAGTCTCACTCGCACACGACCCGGACCTTCCGTGGGGTCCAACTGCCATGATGTCGGGTAGCTACGTGGGTCGTGCCACACCGCTGTCACAGATTAATATAGAGTACAACCAACCGAGAACTACACCGGACAACCGGACACGTGGGCAAGATTCAGTATGGCGACTTATCCCTTTACCTATCACTGTTTTGTCCCTTTTTACGTCAAATGTCGAAATTGAAGGAACAAGACACTGGTAAATTACTGATTAATGTTTATAGGTAGTATAATTATAAATCATTCTTATTGTTTGAAGCTTACAATATAATATATTCGTGCGTCATCTCCTTGCCTGTAGCATCATAGTGCATGTAGATTTTAGAGTATGTGTTAAAACCATGTAATTGACTGACGGCGCATGTAGTGAATGCAAGGTGATCATAGAGGTATATTTTTATTGAAAGACTGAAGTTTAAGATGTCTTTCACCTTGTCCGAGTGGAGTCGTAGCTTTAAATCTAGGCGACACGATGTGACATCGATTCAATGGTTCGATGATTTCGGCAAACATCGGAGTTGATTTACCAAGAGTTGAAGTCAAGTGGAATGGAGAGAACTTTTTGAGTGGTAGAGCCACGCTGTAGACACTTGTCTACAGCATGTATAGGCCGGTTCGTCCAGGTCATTACCACTGTCTCACAGAAAACCGGCGTAAAGTAGCAGCTTGCTGCTGCGTTTCGTACAGTGAGTGAGATATCCGGAGGCCCAAACCCCCTCCCCTTCCCAATCCCTTATTTATCCCTTTCATTTAAGGTCGGCAACGCACCCAAGATTCTTTTGGTATTGTGGGCGTATATGGGCGGTGGAGATCGCATACCATCAGAGGCCCGATTCTCGTAATTTTAAATGTTCAAAATATCATTCCGATCTAATATCAGCGACAAGAAAGTTGCAAATGGTATTCTGTTAAACCAATATTCAAGAACTTAGATCGCAATGATATCGAAAGTAGAATACAAGTTGACTGAACCAAAACGGCATTCTGGTAACAATAAATTTGACACTTAACTATATAAAATACATTTCGTCCATAGACAAACGTCAAAATATTAATTGAGAACGAAATGTGACTAAAGGTGAAGCAGTGTTGCCAAGTGCACTGTAATTACAGCAAATCTGCCATATTTTCACCATGTACTGGACACCGTATTTTTATAAATACAGTGTATGAAGACACAGTATTTTTTTACAGTCAAAATCTCGTATTATTGTTGTTTAATAGACAGGTTATTTAGAAGTAAATCTGCGTAATAACGCAAACGCGGGAGTTTGACAGTTCACAAACAGGGAGCGCAATAGGGGTTCTAGTTGAGAGTAAGCGAGATGGTAATATTTAGTTACGGTCAATTGACTGCAACTTAGTGGTACAATTTCCATGTACCGCGCAGCTTGTCTAGTAGTATACATAAAACTCTTTGATTAAACACATTAAAAAAACTAAACCGATATCATCTTCATCGCAGCCATCCATTTCTGCAGCGATCGATGTATAGTAAAATTAAAATAAATTTATATTTTACTTAATGTAACGCGGAGAGCCGATCAGGGCATTTAAATTAGCCCGCGCAATACCGTCGTCCAACAGACCGTATTATATTGGCCGCGCGCCGCGGCCTCCACATTTCTAAGCACTCCGATTAGCCGATTCGTACCGGCGCCACACGTGCCGCCAATCACAGTGCGCGTAAGCCCACCGCTGAAAGCATCACGTTTCAGTTTAAGGCGTACGTGACCTCTCGAAAGCTGAAGACACGCCGGATAATGTTTGTCGGTCATTTAATGTAACTTTAAACTATTGTAGAAGTAAATAAATCTTGTAAAACACGTATGAGGGTGTTTTATAGTGGCGTCCAACTTACGGCACGAAAATACGCGTGTTAACTTATTGTTTACGCGATTTGCAAGTCGTTATCAAGCATCGCGTCGCCATCTCGAGCCATCAATATGCCGAGAACGCGCTCACAGACCGGGGACTCCGACAGCGACCGCGAGGACATGGAAGATAACCGCGGGACTGCCATGAATGCCGGCTCTGTATTAATGAGCGATGCCCAGTTGACGGCAATCATCGCCGCAATATCGACGAGCCAAGCCGAAGCCAATCGACAAACTTTCGAGAACCTACTATCCAGCGCCCGTTCCTCCACGTCATCGGGGCCCGAGGACCCGTCGCGACTCCGCGCCGGCAATTTTTCAAAGTGTACCGCGCGGTTCGACGGCGCCGGCGCATCCCACAACATGGACGAACGACTCGAGGCATTTATAGACGCAGTTCAAATTTATAAAGAATGCGCGAACGTCAGCGACGAACACGCACTTCGGGGTTTGCCAATGCTATTGACTAACGAAGCCGCCGTATGGTGGCGAGGAGTTCGGACCGCTAATAAAACGTGGCAGGAAGCTTTAGAAAGACTCCGGGGCAGGTTTGGAGCGCCGCGCCCGGCATACCGAATACTTCGCGACATCTTTAGGAACGAGCAAGGTAGCGAGCGCGCTGATGCCTTCATTTGCAGACTGCGCGCCCTGCTGTGCAAGTTACCCTACGTCGTGCCAGTGGATATGCAGATCGACATAATTTATGGACTTTGCGATAGGAAGTTGCGTAAACATGTGCCGCGGGAAAGTGTTACGGACTTAGATGTGTTTATCGAAGTGGCTAGAAACGTGGAGGAATCACGCGCAGAGTGTAATGACCGTAAGCAGCCGCCGTCGGTAAGTACACATTCGTTACCTTCATCTGATCCGAACAGTGTGACCCAACCCGATAAATCGCAACCAAAACGCGTTAGGCTGCGATGCTCGTATTGCAAAGTGTTCGGCCACGCGACGGAAGTATGTCGTAAGAGCGCGAAGCGCGCCGACACGAGTAAAACCGGGGACGAGGTTAAATCTGATCAGGCGATCTCTGGTATACGGTGTTATGGATGCGGCCAGCCAGGGGTGGTGCGGTCAAAATGCGAAACGTGTCGTCCTAAGTACGATACCGCGACAACGTCGTCAAAACATGTAGATTTTAATAGTGCGACATTATCAAACAGTGCCGACTTACCCGTAGTAAAAATCACTATAGTAGATAGGGTAGGGGTCGCAATAGTAGACACCGGGGCAACACATTGCATGGCCAGCCCCGCGTTGTATACAATTCTCCTCAATCATGGAGTCGTATTTTCAGAGATTGAACGTAAGTTTAGCTTAGCTGACGGTTCAAGTCAGACGCGTCAGGTACTGTCAGCATACGTCAATGTAATTTTGCAAAAACGAGTAGTGCCTACTCAGTTTTTAGTACTCCCCGGCGCTAACACTAAAACATTGTTAGGCCGCGATTTTATTATTAGTGCAGGGATGACCTTAGATATACCACAGGATACATGGTGCTTCGCAGACGCTCCCGAGGAACGGTATGACTTCGTACATGAGTATGAATTACCTTCGGAGGATTCTGAGCTCATGAGTATTGCTGCCGTTGACAACACCCTCAGGGATGATGAGGGGTCCCAGCTTACTCCGCAACAGAAGGATGCGCTGAACGCATTCATTCTGAGCAGATCTGATCAATTCGCGCCGAATGGTCCCGCGACCGAATTTGCCGTCCACCGCATAAAGGTAAGTGAGAACCGGGAGCCTATTGCGTCCCCTCTCTACAGGATGTCTCCAAATAAGAAGGAGGCCCTAAAAAAGGAGTTAGAGAACTTACTTCACGCCGATGTGATCGAGGAGTGTGAGTCGCCCTGGGCGGCGAATGTGGTCCTCGTGGGCAAAAAGGACGGCGGCACCAGGTTGTGCATTGACTATCGGAGGCTTAACGCCGTTACCGAAGCCGATCGCTACCCGCTGCCGCGTATTGAAGACGTCCTTCACGCGGCAAAGACCACGAAATACATGACCACCCTCGACCTCCGTGCCGGCTACTTTCAAGTGAGTGTACATCCCGATGATCGAGATAAGACTGCTTTCGTGACACCCCTGGGAACGTTTCGTTTTAAGCGGATGCCCATGGGACTGCGGAACTCAGGCGCAACATTTCAACGCTTAATAGACCGTTTCCGGTATAACCTTCCGGAATGCACGACTGTCTTGTCGTATTTAGATGACTTGATCATTCTTTCCGAGTCTTTTGAGAACCATCTGCAAGACCTTGAGGCAGTTTTCGACAGGATGAGCCTGTTTAGATTAAGGGTCAACCGTGAAAAAAGTCACTTCGCACGGGATTCCGTGAAATTTTTAGGACACATCATTGTGCCCGGTGGCGTTCACGTAGACCCCGATAAGGTTAGCGCCATCAGAGACATGGCGGCACCACAGAACGTGAAGCACTTAAAGAGCTTCCTCCAAACTTCTAGTTGGTTTCGACGTTTCATACCGGCATATGCCGATGTCGCTCGACCATTAACCGACCTACTGAAGAAAGCAAGTATTTGGCGATGGGAGCCACCCCAACAGGAAGCATTTGAGAAACTCAAAAGTCTCCTGACCTCTGCCCCGATACTCAGACAGGCTGATGAGTCGAAGCCATTCCTCTTACGGACCGACAGCAGCGGATACGCTCTCGGTGCAGTCCTACTGCAGGGGGAGGGTGCAGATGAGCGCCCTATTGAATACGCCAGTCGTTTGTTGAGTAGTGCCGAGAGGAACTACAACACGACTGAGCGTGAGGCTCTTGCTGTCGTTTGGGCTGTCTCAAAATTTCGCGGCTATATCGATGGGGGCGAAGTGGTGGTGCGATCTGACCATCAACCGCTTCGGTGGTTGATGAGTCTCAAATCGCCAAGTGGCCGCCTTGCTAGGTGGGCACTTACTCTGCAAGAATATAACTTGCACATCGAGTATGTGCCAGGCAAGGCAAACGCCGTCGCTGACACACTATCACGGCCGAGTTGCGCCGAGGAAAGCGAGCTATGCTTGGCTACGGTAGATTTGCCAACGAGGACCCCGAGTGATATTCGTGCGACTCAGTTAAACGATCCTGAAGTTAATAAAATAATCGAGGACATGGAGTCCGATGAACCCTTTAGGGGGAGACCATGGGCTGATCGGGGTTATGTCCTGTCCGACGGCATTTTGTACAGGTACAAACCCGAGGGGGACGACGACGAGGAACATCCATGTCTTGTCGTTCCGACATCCGAGCGACCGAAGGTCTTGCAAGACTTTCATGACGCTCCGACGGCCGGCCACTTCGGCGTCGAGCGCACGCTTGCGCGCATTAGCTCGCGCTTTTATTGGCCTGGGATGAGATCCTATGTGGCTAATTACGTTAAAGAATGTCCTGCATGTCAGAGATATAAAGTGGATAACAGGAAACCAACAGGGCTACTACAAACCCCTGCGAGTGCGAGGAGGTTTGAGGTCATAGCGGTAGACCTGTTCGGTCCACTTCCAGAAACTGCTGCCGAAAATAAGTGGATATTTATAATAGAAGACGTCAGCACTCGTTGGGTTGAGTTATTTCCACTCAAGAGCGCAACCAGTTCGGAATGTGCTCAGACACTCATAAGCGAGGTTTTCCTAAGGTTCGGTGTCCCTCGTCGCGTACTGAGTGATAACGGAGTCCAATTTATAAGCGCGGTCATCCAGCAGGCTTGCCATTGCATGGGCATCGATCAGTCGCTGACTCCGTTATATCACCCGGAGGCGAACCCCGTAGAACGGAAAAACCGAGATTTAAAACCTCAGCTCGCCATCCTTGTGGGTCGCGACCATGCTACATGGGATCAACACTTACCGGCAATCAGATTCGCGATGAACTCTGCCGTAACGGCCAGCACAGGATTTTCTCCGGCGTACCTTACTTTCGGCAGAGAACTCCGCGCACCCGCCGATGCTGCTGTAGACATGCGCCGCATTCTTGAAAGTGACAATTTTATACCGGCTATTACACCGTACCTGAAAAGGCTTTCGACCGCTCTATTAGAGGCTAGAGACGTGCATGAGAAGGCCCAGGCTATATATAAGAAGAATGCTGATGAGGATCGTCGACAACCTCCAGATCACGAAGTGGGTGACCTAGTCCTGTTAAAAACCCAGGGGGCCAACGACACAGGTAGGGGGCAGACGCCCAAATTCATACCTAGGCGGGACGGGCCATACCGCATAAAAGAGATCGTTAGTCCCACCACTTACCTGCTGGAGAGGACGAATGATGGAGAGGTGATAGGTAAGTATCACGCTTCGCAAGTCACACCTTTTGTTGGCCGAATCCAGACACCAATACACGAGAAACGCAAAAGGGGTAGGCCGCGCAAGGTTGCTAACCCGAACGCAGGGTCGCATGGTTCGGATTAGAGGGGGAGGATGTAACGCGGAGAGCCGATCAGGGCATTTAAATTAGCCCGCGCAATACCGTCGTCCAACAGACCGTATTATATTGGCCGCGCGCCGCGGCCTCCACATTTCTAAGCACTCCGATTAGCCGATTCGTACCGGCGCCACACGTGCCGCCAATCACAGTGCGCGTAAGCCCACCGCTGAAAGCATCACGTTTCAGTTTAAGGCGTACGTGACCTCTCGAAAGCTGAAGACACGCCGGATAATGTTTGTCGGTCATTTAATGTAACTTTAAACTATTGTAGAAGTAAATAAATCTTGTAAAACACGTATGAGGGTGTTTTATATTAATAATTTAATTATTTCCTTTTTTGTACGACATTTTATTGCACTGTAAAATACACTGTATTTTTTCCCATCAAGCAATGTATTTTTGGCGCAAATACCGTATTTTAATGTGGACAACACGGTATTTTAAAAAATCTGACTTGGCAACAAAGTGACTGTGAGTTAACTGCAGATAAATTCAGTTAACTTTATTCTCTTTTACTGCAAGCAACTAAAAGTAGTCAAAATTGTTCGACTTTGTGTGCTCGTTATTTCAGTAAAGTATTAGAAATGAGTTTACAGCCTATGTTACTCAGTGATAATGTAGCTTTCTAACGGCCAAATTATTTTTGAAATCGGCCCAGTAGTTTTTAAGTTTATTTGTTACATACAAATATACAAAAAAATCTTTTCTCTCTAGAATATTAGTGTAGATTAAATTATGAGATCAATCGCACTGTCAAAATTCCCGCCAAAACTCTCGCACAATTTATAATTAGTATAAATATGTCCTCAGCAGTGTTAATATAAAAATAAAAAAACCGTAATTCGGTAGAATTTCAGATTTCAATAAAATAATCGCGATTGTGGTTATTTCCGGAAAGGACTGTCTCAGTGGTGCTGTTGTGCCGTTTTCCTTCAGTTATGCCATGGAATAGATAAATTAATTAAATAAATAAAATACATGGAATTAGTCAAGTCAATTAATTAAAAAATCATAACCTCCTGTTACGTAATTTTTTAATCACTGAAATTAGTCATATTGTGGGTATTTTATTGTGAGTTGGTAACATTGATTTTGTCGCTTAGGTCATTTTTAATTTCTAGAATTTAGTCTATGGCAGCTGATACGTAAAATTCGGTAAAATACTTGTCATTGGCGAAATACATAATAATGCGAAGCCATAATTTCAACAAAAGAAAGACATTGAAAGTTGATCGAATTGACAGTTTAAATGCAATTTAACTGAGATGATATCGATTTTTTAAAGGAGCAGAATGCCATATTTTTTATTAATTCAAAATCTAAACTCAGTTCGGTTAAAATTCATTCGCAGTGTCAGTTAAAATAGCAGAATTGGCCCTCAGGTGTTCCACTTGCTCGTTTGCCGGCCTATACCATGATAAAAAATAACTAGTGTAGTGTATAGTGTATAGAGTACCGTGTTCGTGCGTGAGATTGTCGAGCAGTCGCCTCCATCTGGCGGCTCGCGCGGGCGCTCTCCGTAACACTAGTGTAGTGTATAGTGTGTAGTGTGTAGTGTATAGTATGTAGTGTATAGTGTATAGTGTATAGTGTATAGTGTATAGTGTGTAGTGTGTAGTGTGTAGAGTACCGTGTTCGTGCGTGAGATTGTCGAGCAGTCGCCTCCACCTGGCGGCTCGCGCGGCGGCGCGCGCGTGCGTTCTCCGTAACACTATTGTAGTGTATAGTGTGTAGTGTGTAGTGTGTAGAGTACCGTGTTCGTGCGTGAGATTGTCGAGCAGTCGCCTCCACCTGGCGGCTCGCGCGGCGGCGCGCGCGTGCGCTCTCCGTAACACTATTGTAGTGTATAGTGTGTATTGTGTAGTGTGTAGTGTGTAGAGTACCGTGTTCGTGCGTCAGATTGTCGAGCAGTCGCCTCCACCTGGCGGATCGCACGGCGGCGCGCGCGTGCGCTCTCCGTAACACTAGTGTAGTGTATAGTGTGTAGAGTACCGTGTTCGTGCGTCAGATTGTCGAGAAGTCGCCTCCACCTGGCGGCTCGCGCGTGCGCTCTCCGTAACACTAGTGTAGTGTATAGTGTGTAGAGTACCGTGTTCGTGCGTCAGATTGTCGAGCAGTCGCCTCCATCTGGCGGCTCGCGCGGCGGCGCGCGCGTGCGCTCTCCGTAACACTAGTGTAGTGTATAGTGTGTAGAGTACCGTGTTCGTGCGTCAGATTGTCGAGCAGTCGCCTCCACCTGGCGGCTCGCGCGTGCGCTCTCCGTAACACTAGTGTAGTGTATAGTGTGTAGAGTACCGTGTTCGTGCGTCAGATTGTCGAGCAGTCGCCTCCACCTGGCGGCTCGCGCGTGCGCTCTCCGTAACACTAGTGTAGTGTATAGTGTGTAGAGTACCGTGTTCGTGCGTCAGATTGTCGAGCAGTCGCCTCCATCTGGCGGCTCGCGCGTGCGCTCTCCGTAACACTAGTGTAGTGTATAGTGTGTAGAGTACCGTGTTCGTGCGTCAGATTGTCGAGCAGTCGCCTCCATCTGGCGGCTCGCGCGTGCGCTCTCCGTAACACTAGTGTAGTGTATAGTGTGTAGAGTACCGTGTTCGTGCGTCAGATTGTCGAGCAGTCGCCTCCACCTGGCGGCTCGCGCGTGCGCTCTCCGTAACACTAGTGTAGTGTATAGTGTGTAGAGTACCGTGTTCGTGCGTCAGATTGTCGAGCAGTCGCCTCCACCTGGCGGCTCGCGCGTGCGCTCTCCGTAACACTAGTGTAGTGTATAGTGTGTAGAGTACCGTGTTCGTGCGTCAGATTGTCGAGCAGTCGCCTCCACCTGGCGGCTCGCGCGTGCGCTCTCCGTAACACTAGTGTAGTGTATAGTGTGTAGAGTACCGTGTTCGTGCGTCAGATTGTCGAGCAGTCGCCTCCACCTGGCGGCTCGCGCGTGCGCTCTCCGTAACACTAGTGTAGTGTATAGTGTGTAGAGTACCGTGTTCGTGCGTCAGATTGTCGAGCAGTCGCCTCCACCTGGCGGCTCGCGCGTGCGCTCTCCGTAACACTAGTGTAGTGTATAGTGTGTAGAGTACCGTGTTCGTGCGTCAGATTGTCGAGCAGTCGCCTCCACCTGGCGGCTCGCGCGTGCGCTCTCCGTAACACTAGTGTAGTGTATAGTGTGTAGAGTACCGTGTTCGTGCGTCAGATTGTCGAGCAGTCGCCTCCATCTGGCGGCTCGCGCGGCGGCGCGCGCGTGCGCTCTCCGTAACACGAGTGTAGTGTATAGTGTGTAGAGTACCGTGTTCGTGCGTCAGATTGTCGAGCAGTCGCCTCCACCTGGCGGCTCGCGCGTGCGCTCTCCGTAACACTAGTGTAGTGTATAGTGTGTAGAGTACCGTGTTCGTGCGTCAGATTGTCGAGCAGTCGCCTCCACCTGGCGGCTCGCGCGTGCGCTCTCCGTAACACTAGTGTAGTGTATAGTGTGTAGAGTACCGTGTTCGTGCGTCAGATTGTCGAGCAGTCGCCTCCATCTGGCGGCTCGCGCGGCGGCGCGCGCGTGCGCTCTCCGTAACACTAGTGTAGTGTATAGTGTGTAGAGTACCGTGTTCGTGCGTCAGATTGTCGAGCAGTCGCCTCCACCTGGCGGCTCGCGCGTGCGCTCTCCGTAACACTAGTGTAGTGTATAGTGTGTAGAGTACCGTGTTCGTGCGTCAGATTGTCGAGCAGTCGCCTCCACCTGGCGGCTCGCGCGTGCGCTCTCCGTAACACTAGTGTAGTGTATAGTGTGTAGAGTACCGTGTTCGTGCGTCAGATTGTCGAGCAGTCGCCTCCACCTGGCGGCTCGCGCGTGCGCTCTCCGTAACACTAGTGTAGTGTATAGTGTGTAGAGTACCGTGTTCGTGCGTCAGATTGTCGAGCAGTCGCCTCCACCTGGCGGCTCGCGCGTGCGCTCTCCGTAACACTAGTGTAGTGTATAGTGTGTAGAGTACCGTGTTCGTGCGTCAGATTGTCGAGCAGTCGCCTCCACCTGGCGGCTCGCGCGTGCGCTCTCCGTAACACTAGTGTAGTGTATAGTGTGTAGAGTACCGTGTTCGTGCGTCAGATTGTCGAGCAGTCGCCTCCACCTGGCGGCTCGCGCGTGCGCTCTCCGTAACACTAGTGTAGTGTATAGTGTGTAGAGTACCGTGTTCGTGCGTCAGATTGTCGAGCAGTCGCCTCCATCTGGCGGCTCGCGCGTGCGCTCTCCGTAACACTAGGGTAGTGTATAGTGTGTAGAGTACCGTGTTCGTGCGTCAGATTGTCGAGCAGTCGCCTCCATCTGGCGGCTCGCGCGTGCGCTCTCCGTAACACTAGTGTAGTGTATAGTGTGTAGAGTACCGTGTTCGTGCGTCAGATTGTCGAGCAGTCGCCTCAACCTGGCGGCTCGCGCGTGCGCTCTCCGTAACACTAGTGTAGTGTATAGTGTGTAGAGTACCGTGTTCGTGCGTCAGATTGTCGAGCAGTCGCCTCCACCTGGCGGCTCGCGCGTGCGCTCTCCGTAACACTAGTGTAGTGTATAGTGTGTAGAGTACCGTGTTCGTGCGTCAGATTGTCGAGCAGTCGCCTCCACCTGGCGGCTCGCGCGTGCGCTCTCCGTAACACTAGTGTAGTGTATAGTGTGTAGAGTACCGTGTTCGTGCGTCAGATTGTCGAGCAGTCGCCTCCATCTGGCGGCTCGCGCGTGCGCTCTCCGTAACACTAGTGTAGTGTATAGTGTGTAGAGTACCGTGTTCGTGCGTCAGATTGTCGAGCAGTCGCCTCCACCTGGCGGCTCGCGCGTGCGCTCTCCGTAACACTAGTGTAGTGTATAGTGTGTAGAGTACCGTGTTCGTGCGTCAGATTGTCGAGCAGTCGCCTCCACCTGGCGGCTCGCGCGTGCGCTCTCCGTAACACTAGTGTAGTGTATAGTGTGTAGAGTACCGTGTTCGTGCGTCAGATTGTCGAGCAGTCGCCTCCATCTGGCGGCTCGCGCGGCGGCGCGCGCGTGCGCTCTCCGTAACACTAGTGTAGTGTATAGTGTGTAGAGTACCGTGTTCGTGCGTCAGATTGTCGAGCAGTCGCCTCCACCTGGCGGCTCGCGCGTGCGCTCTCCGTAACACTAGTGTAGTGTATAGTGTGTAGAGTACCGTGTTCGTGCGTCAGATTGTCGAGCAGTCGCCTCCACCTGGCGGCTCGCGCGTGCGCTCTCCGTAACACTAGTGTAGTGTATAGTGTGTAGAGTA
Organism: Mimas tiliae; assembly: GCA_905332985.1. Classification (NCBI taxonomy): domain Eukaryota; kingdom Metazoa; phylum Arthropoda; class Insecta; order Lepidoptera; family Sphingidae; genus Mimas; species Mimas tiliae. The sequence goes on along the minus strand of HG995248.1, from coordinate 17,732,582 downwards.
CCGTGTTCGTGCGTCAGATTGTCGAGCAGTCGCCTCCACCTGGCGGCTCGCGCGTGCGCTCTCCGTAACACTAGTGTAGTGTATAGTGTGTAGAGTACCGTGTTCGTGCGTCAGATTGTCGAGCAGTCGCCTCCATCTGGCGGCTCGCGCGTGCGCTCTCCGTAACACTAGTGTAGTGTATAGTGTGTAGAGTACCGTGTTCGTGCGTCAGATTGTCGAGCAGTCGCCTCAACCTGGCGGCTCGCGCGTGCGCTCTCCGTAACACTAGTGTAGTGTATAGTGTGTAGAGTACCGTGTTCGTGCGTCAGATTGTCGAGCAGTCGCCTCCACCTGGCGGCTCGCGCGTGCGCTCTCCGTAACACTAGTGTAGTGTATAGTGTGTAGAGTACCGTGTTCGTGCGTCAGATTGTCGAGCAGTCGCCTCCATCTGGCGGCTCGCGCGTGCGCTCTCCGTAACACTAGTGTAGTGTATAGTGTGTAGAGTACCGTGTTCGTGCGTCAGATTGTCGAGCAGTCGCCTCCACCTGGCGGCTCGCGCGTGCGCTCTCCGTAACACTAGTGTAGTGTATAGTGTGTAGAGTACCGTGTTCGTGCGTCAGATTGTCGAGCAGTCGCCTCCACCTGGCGGCTCGCGCATGCGCTCTCCGTAACACTAGTGTAGTGTATAGTGTGTAGAGTACCGTGTTCGTGCGTCAGATTGTCGAGCAGTCGCCTCCATCTGGCGGCTCGCGCGTGCGCTCTCCGTAACACTAGTGTAGTGTATAGTGTGTAGAGTACCGTGTTCGTGCGTCAGATTGTCGAGCAGTCGCCTCCACCTGGCGGCTCGCGCGTGCGCTCTCCGTAACACTAGTGTAGTGTATAGTGTGTAGAGTACCGTGTTCGTGCGTCAGATTGTCGAGCAGTCGCCTCCACCTGGCGGCTCGCGCATGCGCTCTCCGTAACACTAGTGTAGTGTATAGTGTGTAGAGTACCGTGTTCGTGCGTCAGATTGTCGAGCAGTCGCCTCCATCTGGCGGCTCGCGCGGCGGCGCGCGCGTGCGCTCTCCGTAACACTAGTGTAGTGTATAGTGTGTAGAGTACCGTGTTCGTGCGTCAGATTGTCGAGCAGTCGCCTCCACCTGGCGGCTCGCGCGTGCGCTCTCCGTAACACTAGTGTAGTGTATAGTGTGTAGAGTACCGTGTTCGTGCGTCAGATTGTCGAGCAGTCGCCTCCACCTGGCGGCTCGCGCGTGCGCTCTCCGTAACACTAGTGTAGTGTATAGTGTGTAGAGTACCGTGTTCGTGCGTCAGATTGTCGAGCAGTCGCCTCCACCTGGCGGCTCGCGCGTGCGCTCTCCGTAACACTAGTGTAGTGTATAGTGTGTAGAGTACCGTGTTCGTGCGTCAGATTGTCGAGCAGTCGCCTCCATCTGGCGGCTCGCGCGGCGGCGCGCGCGTGCGCTCTCCGTAACACTAGTGTAGTGTATAGTGTGTAGAGTACCGTGTTCGTGCGTCAGATTGTCGAGCAGTCGCCTCCACCTGGCGGCTCGCGCGTGCGCTCTCCGTAACACTAGTGTAGTGTATAGTGTGTAGAGTACCGTGTTCGTGCGTCAGATTGTCGAGCAGTCGCCTCCATCTGGCGGCTCGCGCGTGCGCTCTCCGTAACACTAGTGTAGTGTATAGTGTGTAGAGTACCGTGTTCGTGCGTCAGATTGTCGAGCAGTCGCCTCCATCTGGCGGCTCGCGCGTGCGCTCTCCGTAACACTAGTGTAGTGTATAGTGTGTAGAGTACCGTGTTCGTGCGTCAGATTGTCGAGCAGTCGCCTCAACCTGGCGGCTCGCGCGTGCGCTCTCCGTAACACTAGTGTAGTGTATAGTGTGTAGAGTACCGTGTTCGTGCGTCAGATTGTCGAGCAGTCGCCTCAACCTGGCGGCTCGCGCGTGCGCTCTCCGTAACACTAGTGTAGTGTATAGTGTGTAGAGTACCGTGTTCGTGCGTCAGATTGTCGAGCAGTCGCCTCCACCTGGCGGCTCGCGCGTGCGCTCTCCGTAACACTAGTGTAGTGTATAGTGTGTAGAGTACCGTGTTCGTGCGTCAGATTGTCGAGCAGTCGCCTCCACCTGGCGGCTCGCGCGTGCGCTCTCCGTAACACTAGTGTAGTGTATAGTGTGTAGAGTACCGTGTTCGTGCGTCAGATTGTCGAGCAGTCGCCTCCATCTGGCGGCTCGCGCGGCGGCGCGCGCGTGCGCTCTCCGTAACACTAGTGTAGTGTATAGTGTGTAGAGTACCGTGTTCGTGCGTCAGATTGTCGAGCAGTCGCCTCCACCTGGCGGCTCGCGCGTGCGCTCTCCGTAACACTAGTGTAGTGTATAGTGTGTAGAGTACCGTGTTCGTGCGTCAGATTGTCGAGCAGTCGCCTCCACCTGGCGGCTCGCGCGGCGGCGCGCGCGTGCGCTCTCCGTAACACTAGTGTAGTGTATAGTGTGTAGAGTACCGTGTTCGTGCGTCAGATTGTCGAGCAGTCGCCTCCACCTGGCGGCTCGCGCGTGCGCTCTCCGTAACACTAGTGTAGTGTATAGTGTGTAGAGTACCGTGTTCGTGCGTCAGATTGTCGAGCAGTCGCCTCCATCTGGCGGCTCGCGCGTGCGCTCTCCGTAACACTAGTGTAGTGTATAGTGTGTAGAGTACCGTGTTCGTGCGTCAGATTGTCGAGCAGTCGCCTCAACCTGGCGGCTCGCGCGTGCGCTCTCCGTAACACTAGTGTAGTGTATAGTGTGTAGAGTACCGTGTTCGTGCGTCAGATTGTCGAGCAGTCGCCTCAACCTGGCGGCTCGCGCGTGCGCTCTCCGTAACACTAGTGTAGTGTATAGTGTGTAGAGTACCGTGTTCGTGCGTCAGATTGTCGAGCAGTCGCCTCCACCTGGCGGCTCGCGCGTGCGCTCTCCGTAACACTAGTGTAGTGTATAGTGTGTAGAGTACCGTGTTCGTGCGTCAGATTGTCGAGCAGTCGCCTCCACCTGGCGGCTCGCGCGTGCGCTCTCCGTAACACTAGTGTAGTGTATAGTGTGTAGAGTACCGTGTTCGTGCGTCAGATTGTCGAGCAGTCGCCTCCACCTGGCGGCTCGCGCGTGCGCTCTCCGTAACACTAGTGTAGTGTATAGTGTGTAGAGTACCGTGTTCGTGCGTCAGATTGTCGAGCAGTCGCCTCCATCTGGCGGCTCGCGCGGCGGCGCGCGCGTGCGCTCTCCGTAACACTAGTGTAGTGTATAGTGTGTAGAGTACCGTGTTCGTGCGTCAGATTGTCGAGCAGTCGCCTCCACCTGGCGGCTCGCGCGTGCGCTCTCCGTAACACTAGTGTAGTGTATAGTGTGTAGAGTACCGTGTTCGTGCGTCAGATTGTCGAGCAGTCGCCTCCACCTGGCGGCTCGCGCGTGCGCTCTCCGTAACACTAGTGTAGTGTATAGTGTGTAGAGTACCGTGTTCGTGCGTCAGATTGTCGAGCAGTCGCCTCCACCTGGCGGCTCGCGCGTGCGCTCTCCGTAACACTAGTGTAGTGTATAGTGTGTAGAGTACCGTGTTCGTGCGTCAGATTGTCGAGCAGTCGCCTCCACCTGGCGGCTCGCGCGTGCGCTCTCCGTAACACTAGTGTAGTGTATAGTGTGTAGAGTACCGTGTTCGTGCGTCAGATTGTCGAGCAGTCGCCTCCATCTGGCGGCTCGCGCGGCGGCGCGCGCGTGCGCTCTCCGTAACACTAGTGTAGTGTATAGTGTGTAGAGTACCGTGTTCGTGCGTCAGATTGTCGAGCAGTCGCCTCCATCTGGCGGCTCGCGCGTGCGCTCTCCGTAACACTAGTGTAGTGTATAGTGTGTAGAGTACCGTGTTCGTGCGTCAGATTGTCGAGCAGTCGCCTCCATCTGGCGGCTCGCGCGTGCGCTCTCCGTAACACTAGTGTAGTGTATAGTGTGTAGAGTACCGTGTTCGTGCGTCAGATTGTCGAGCAGTCGCCTCAACCTGGCGGCTCGCGCGTGCGCTCTCCGTAACACTAGTGTAGTGTATAGTGTGTAGAGTACCGTGTTCGTGCGTCAGATTGTCGAGCAGTCGCCTCAACCTGGCGGCTCGCGCGTGCGCTCTCCGTAACACTAGTGTAGTGTATAGTGTGTAGAGTACCGTGTTCGTGCGTCAGATTGTCGAGCAGTCGCCTCCACCTGGCGGCTCGCGCGTGCGCTCTCCGTAACACTAGTGTAGTGTATAGTGTGTAGAGTACCGTGTTCGTGCGTCAGATTGTCGAGCAGTCGCCTCCACCTGGCGGCTCGCGCGTGCGCTCTCCGTAACACTAGTGTAGTGTATAGTGTGTAGAGTACCGTGTTCGTGCGTCAGATTGTCGAGCAGTCGCCTCCACCTGGCGGCTCGCGCGTGCGCTCTCCGTAACACTAGTGTAGTGTATAGTGTGTAGAGTACCGTGTTCGTGCGTCAGATTGTCGAGCAGTCGCCTCCACCTGGCGGCTCGCGCGTGCGCTCTCCGTAACACTAGTGTAGTGTATAGTGTGTAGAGTACCGTGTTCGTGCGTCAGATTGTCGAGCAGTCGCCTCCACCTGGCGGCTCGCGCGTGCGCTCTCCGTAACACTAGTGTAGTGTATAGTGTGTAGAGTACCGTGTTCGTGCGTCAGATTGTCGAGCAGTCGCCTCCACCTGGCGGCTCGCGCGTGCGCTCTCCGTAACACTAGTGTAGTGTATAGTGTGTAGAGTACCGTGTTCGTGCGTCAGATTGTCGAGCAGTCGCCTCCATCTGGCGGCTCGCGCGTGCGCTCTCCGTAACACTAGTGTAGTGTATAGTGTGTAGAGTACCGTGTTCGTGCGTCAGATTGTCGAGCAGTCGCCTCCACCTGGCGGCTCGCGCGTGCGCTCTCCGTAACACTAGTGTAGTGTATAGTGTGTAGAGTACCGTGTTCGTGCGTCAGATTGTCGAGCAGTCGCCTCCACCTGGCGGCTCGCGCGTGCGCTCGCCGTAACACTAGTGTAGTGTATAGTGTGTAGAGTACCGTGTTCGTGCGTCAGATTGTCGAGCAGTCGCCTCCATCTGGCGGCTCGCGCGTGCGCTCTCCGTAACACTAGTGTAGTGTATAGTGTGTAGAGTACCGTGTTCGTGCGTCAGATTGTCGAGCAGTCGCCTCCACCTGGCGGCTCGCGCGTGCGCTCTCCGTAACACTAGTGTAGTGTATAGTGTGTAGAGTACCGTGTTCGTGCGTCAGATTGTCGAGCAGTCGCCTCCATCTGGCGGCTCGCGCGTGCGCTCTCCGTAACACTAGTGTAGTGTATAGTGTGTAGAGTACCGTGTTCGTGCGTCAGATTGTCGAGCAGTCGCCTCCACCTGGCGGCTCGCGCGTGCGCTCTCCGTAACACTAGTGTAGTGTATAGTGTGCAGAGTACCGTGTTCGTGCGTCAGATTGTCGAGCAGTCGCCTCCATCTGGCGGCTCGCGCGTGCGCTCTCCGTAACACTAGTGTAGTGTATAGTGTGTAGAGTACCGTGTTCGTGCGTCAGATTGTCGAGCAGTCGCCTCCACCTGGCGGCTCGCGCGTGCGCTCTCCGTAACACTAGTGTAGTGTATAGTGTGTAGAGTACCGTGTTCGTGCGTCAGATTGTCGAGCAGTCGCCTCCACCTGGCGGCTCGCGCGTGCGCTCTCCGTAACACTAGTGTAGTGTATAGTGTGTAGAGTACCGTGTTCGTGCGTCAGATTGTCGAGCAGTCGCCTCCATCTGGCGGCTCGCGCGTGCGCTCTCCGTAACACTAGTGTAGTGTATAGTGTGTAGAGTACCGTGTTCGTGCGTCAGATTGTCGAGCAGTCGCCTCCATCTGGCGGCTCGCGCGTGCGCTCTCCGTAACACTAGTGTAGTGTATAGTGTGTAGAGTACCGTGTTCGTGCGTCAGATTGTCGAGCAGTCGCCTCCATCTGGCGGCTCGCGCGTGCGCTCTCCGTAACACTAGTGTAGTGTATAGTGTGTAGAGTACCGTGTTCGTGCGTCAGATTGTCGAGCAGTCGCCTCCACCTGGCGGCTCGCGCGTGCGCTCTCCGTAACACTAGTGTAGTGTATAGTGTGTAGAGTACCGTGTTCGTGCGTCAGATTGTCGAGCAGTCGCCTCCACCTGGCGGCTCGCGCGTGCGCTCTCCGTAACACTAGTGTAGTGTATAGTGTGTAGAGTACCGTGTTCGTGCGTCAGATTGTCGAGCAGTCGCCTCCACCTGGCGGCTCGCGCGTGCGCTCTCCGTAACACTAGTGTAGTGTATAGTGTGTAGAGTACCGTGTTCGTGCGTCAGATTGTCGAGCAGTCGCCTCCACCTGGCGGCTCGCGCGTGCGCTCTCCGTAACACTAGTGTAGTGTATAGTGTGTAGAGTACCGTGTTCGTGCGTCAGATTGTCGAGCAGTCGCCTCCACCTGGCGGCTCGCGCGTGCGCTCTCCGTAACACTAGTGTAGTGTATAGTGTGTAGAGTACCGTGTTCGTGCGTCAGATTGTCGAGCAGTCGCCTCCATCTGGCGGCTCGCGCGTGCGCTCTCCGTAACACTAGTGTAGTGTATAGTGTGTAGAGTACCGTGTTCGTGCGTCAGATTGTCGAGCAGTCGCCTCCATCTGGCGGCTCGCGCGTGCGCTCTCCGTAACACTAGTGTAGTGTATAGTGTGTAGAGTACCGTGTTCGTGCGTCAGATTGTCGAGCAGTCGCCTCCATCTGGCGGCTCGCGCGTGCGCTCTCCGTAACACTAGTGTAGTGTATAGTGTGTAGAGTACCGTGTTCGTGCGTCAGATTGTCGAGCAGTCGCCTCCATCTGGCGGCTCGCGCGTGCGCTCTCCGTAACACTAGTGTAGTGTATAGTGTGTAGAGTACCGTGTTCGTGCGTCAGATTGTCGAGCAGTCGCCTCCATCTGGCGGCTCGCGCGGCGGCGCGCGCGTGCGCTCTCCGCAGCACCTCCATGAAGTTCTTGCGCTCAGCGTTTTGCGTCTCCACCACCTGACGCGTCATTTGCATCGCAGTCTCGGACACCTTCGTCGCTAGACTCTCTTTGTTAAACACCGCCCTAAGAAATACACTCTTTTTATAGAGCTTGCTTAAACTTATCTCCGCCCGAGCTGTACACTCAAGTCATCCCTTTCCTTTAAGGTCGGCAACGCGCTCATAATTCTTTTGGGATTATGGGCGTACATGGGAGGTGGAGATCACTTACCATATGGTGACCCACTTGCTCATTTGCCGGCCTATGATATAAAAAAGTGTGGGTATTTAAAGAAGAATCTTTGACTTCCGTTGAGTACAAGCTTAGTAAACACTTAAGTCGACGAAATCGAGTATAAACCAAATGAAAATAGTGGTCTATAATTAAAAACTGCATCATAACGTTTTCGCGACTTTAAATTGGGTCGTATTATTATTGACAGTGTTACCGCGTTGTTTGCAACTTTGGACAACACTAATTGATAAACAGTGATTCTTCAGACCTACTTTCATTTCAATTTTGTATTATTTAAAATAAAAAAATAGTTGTCAATGACCCGATACATAGGTACTTGCTACTCGTATAAGGCGTATATAATGACCCAAATATATCACCACACCTTTCTGTAACACGTTGTATATGCTAGCTGTAAGTTTTCCTAACAAAATAAAATAGAATGGAATAAAATGGAATGGAACAAAATGAAATAAAATAGTTACTTGGCAATAGCGGGGCGCATCCTAGCCGTGGCCTTGGCCCATCTCTCCTCATCGATCCGCAGCAAGCTCTCCGCCTCGAGCGCGAGAGTCTCGCTGTCGAGTCTGTCGGGGAGTCCCGCCTGTGTGGCCACCGCCCACCCACGAGCCCAGTCTGTGATGGCTAACTCCACTGATGGAGGACCAGTCTCCGCCTCCGCGTGGATGTGTTTCAGGATTGTCAGCAGATATACTGCCAGCTAAGTTACACGAAATATATTTTTCAATTCAAAACGATTCTTGTCATTATCATTATAGACACAGTTTAATCTTAAACGACATAAGTTGCCACTGAATTTTGAATCTTATTACATATAACAGCCTCCGTGGCGCAGCGGGCGAGTAGCCGGTTGCGAAGCGTGAGGCCGTGGGTTCGATTCCCGCACCTTGACAAATGTTTGTCTGATCCACAAATATTTGTCTCGGGTCTGGGTGTTGTGGGACCGCAAGTCCCTCGTAGTTCTTGATACCCACGATACAGGTTTACCTAGTGTGGGGTCAGGACTATGTGTGTGACTGTTGGGTGTATTTATTATTATTATTATTTATTATATAAATTTGAGCAGTGCATGGTTTGATATCCCGTATCATTTAAATGAGCTATAATATTCAGGAATATTATAATACTACTACGTTCAGGACGTTTTGTTCGTAAAGACTGTTAACTTCAGACTTCAGTCCGTAATAATTCTTTATTGTCGACGAACGCAATGTCTCTGAATGGTCGACATTGTATTTGGATTGCATAGTACTTGCCACCAGGTAAGTACTATGCAATGTGTAGGCAGTGTAGTCACTTTGCCTAGGGAAAAAAGCTCTACCGCGTAGTGATTCGGTACATTCTAACTTGTTATTGTATTCATAAAACTTATCGATATGGAGTTAAAAAAATCGATTTAGAGTAGAACAAGTGTATAAGGATATAGAAGCAGTAAAGCTTGATGATGTGTAGAGTGCGATACCTTCCTCTGCGTGGGTGGGTCAGGCGCCAGCAGCAGCAGCGCTGGCGGCGGCGCGGCGTACAGAGCACGCAGCAGCGAGGCTTGCAGTCTGCGTGCTCCTGCCGCAGGGCTCGCGAGCCACCAGAACAGTTCCTGTAGCGGTGTGAGCCAGTCGCCACCGCCCCCCGCCCACCACTTGGGTCGCGCTGCGCTTGGACCGCTTACCGCTACAAAGACGGTCAAAATGTTGTTCGTTTTAGCCTGTTATTTAAACGATTTGAATATGAACAAATATGAACGTTTTTCGCGAGTTAACTGTAGCGCCTTAAAACAAAATAATAATCAAGAAACCAGAGTGAAATTATTTTACCAGCTATTTAGGAGAAGTGGTAGTAATTATTTATTCTGAAAGTACATACGCACTCACGCCTGTAATCCCCGAAGGGGTAGGCAGAGGTGTAACTAGTACACCCACATTTCGCCGAGCGTATCTCCGTCCCACGATGTGATAGGGGGCGAGCCTATCGCCATACCGGGCACAAATTCCAGACTCCGGGCTGATACTGAGAATTTCGAAATAGAAAAACCCAATACCACTTTACCCGACCTGGGGATCGAACCCGAGACCTCAGAGTTAGCCTCAATTGTAACGCGTACGCATTACAACTGCGCCACCGAGGCAGTCATTCTGAAAGTGACTACAATATAAATCAATTTAGTGGAATCCTAGTAACATTGTATTTAAATGCAATAATAATAGTTATAGGCAGCAGGGCCAGTACTAATACTTACCCAATAGCAGCGTAGAGAGCAGTCTGAGTGCGAGTCCAGCGTGATCAGTGAGCGAGGAGGCTGGGTCTCGTGCCAGCAACAAGTTGACAGCACGAGTCGCCGCTCCGCACAGACGAGCTGCAGGACCTGCACCACCCTCCGACCCCGACACCACTGCACAACACAACAACAAACGTCACGTACTTCAACACACGACTCCATCCCCACCATCCGGATGCCGTGGTGATCAATAACCGGCTGGTTATCAGCACATGATACACCTGCACGTTTACTATCTATTCCGTAAAACATAATCATTTTGCTCGCCATGCAATGTGAGCGTCAACTGACAGATATATAGTTTTTATTTGTGTGACGTTGATCACCAGACATCGAGCAAGTGTCTGGCTCATAGTTCACCTGTCGCGAAGTAGTTGGTGGTCCTGGTGGTGCAGTATGAGTGATGCAGCCGTTCCTCGAGATGGTCAAGCTGGGCATGGTAGAGCGCCACCTGTGCCCTGGCAGCAGCACGCGCCTCACCACCGCTCGCCCCATTTGCCACCGCCTCCATCTCTATGTAGCTCAGCATGTGGTGGATCTCACACACTGTCTGCACACATTATAAATGGTAATAAACGGTAAAGCCACGCTGTAGATAGTTTTGTCTATTGACAGACAATGTGTGACAGTTTTGGCTACGAATAAGTCACTGTGATTCAACGATAAAACTATATGAGTCTAATAAGAAATTCTAAATTTGTTTTGGATAAAATTACATAAAATTTAAATACACACTTGCATGCTATGTTGTGAGGAAAGTGCCTTGATGGCGACTTTGTTGAGGAGCTCATGCAAATCTTCAAACAGCAGATCCCGACCCTCGAAGCTGGTGTCTGGCATCATACCGATAGCACGGATCGAACGAATCACCACTTCTATTACCGACACTTCGTTCAGAACTTTGAGTGACGCCTGGTTGACAAAAAAATTAACTTAGTTAACTAAATATAAATTTACTTAATTTGATTTATTTATCCGGGGTACATAACATCACTTATACAACGTGTTACAGAAAAGTGAGGCCATATTTGAGGGTCATTACATACACCTTACAGTAAGTACCTATGTATCAGGTCCTTTTAAATCGAGATTTTCTAAAATTTCACGTTTATTTTATTCACTCGTTAAGATATATTTTTTTTATTTTAAGTAATACAAAATTTAAATGAATGGCGGTCTGAAGTATCACTGTTTATCATTTAGTTATGTCTTAAGTTGCAAGTCGATATCGACATGTTACTCATTCGATAATAAAGAAAATTCTATAATTATGCTATCGGATTTGGCACTACGGGGGATGAAAGACGTATATTAAAAGATTACTGGTGTCAGATAATATGAAAATATCAATATCGATTGTGAATTGTGTCCACCTGCAAATAGATAGAGACTTGTCAGTATCTCCCTTATCACAAGCTATAAAATGTCACCTTATCGATGATCCTCCTGATGATGAGCGTGATGTTGTGCGCGAGCGGTACATCAGTGAGCACGCACGGCAGCAGCGCCAGTAGCGGCGGGCTGCGGTGTATTGACTCTTCTGTTACATCCACCCAGATGTCATCCTGTAAACAACGATAAACTTTATTTACTAAAATACAAATACATCGAACAGGTATACCATGTCTTTAACTGATACAAAGAGCATAGTGATATGAATGCATTACGGCAGTGGTACCGCTGCAGTATCCTGTGTGCGGCGCGTCACTCACTGCACTTCCAACCACAATACGGCGACAGGTTTGTTCCACATTGTGTATAATAATATTTGTATTAAGTATGTAGTGTGTGTATCACTTGTGTGCTTTTAAACTATTGAGATTCCATAATTTTGTCACTCTCACCAATTTCCAAATGAACCAAGTTGCAGGGCATAACAATATCACAACGGGTGTATGGTATCTGGAATTAAACCAGTCAGTATTGTAAAAATATTTGTGTGAGATATAATTTTTTGTTCACTTACGTCTAGTTGGTCTTCCAATGGCACGTCACATTTGGTGAGGAGTGCCGCACACGCCGTCGCCAGCTCCCATGAACCTTCGTATAGTGAAATCTGATAGATGGAAATATAGATTTTTCTATATTATGTATATAATGTGATTTTGTACTTATTTTTCCAGTATGTGACTGACCGGACTTCAATAACAAGGCATTGATTGTGTATTGATAGTAATTTATAAATATCGAACATTGTGGAAGCGTATATTATTATTTAATATCGCGTAGTGTAGGTTGTGGGTACCTGATCTGCGAGGTGTAGATAGTAGTGTTGCGCGCGCAGGGTGCGGGCGAGGTGTGGCGGCGCGCGGCGCTGCAGCGCGCAGCACGCACGCACCAGCGCCGCGCGCACGCACGCCTCGCGGTGGTTACCCAGCACCACCAGCGCCTCCGCCTGCACTGCACCCGATACCGCCTGCAAATATCCAAATAACCTAACCGTTCAAAACCGACTATTTTTTTTGCAAAGAAAACATCTAACTTTTAAATGACTGAAAGATTTTTTTTCTAACATATAACCATCTCGATAAAAAATGGTCGAAATTAGAATTGATATATTTTTTTGGTGCTATATTGACAGAGACAGACAGTCTATATTGGGATGAAAAAAGCACAAATGGCAACTGGCAAGTGCCTATATTTATTTATAATCACCAAGTAGTTTGTATGTAGGTATTATATAGACATAGTTTAAATAGCAAAGAGAGATGACAGAGACAGAGAGATACAATGAACCTGTGCGAGTGCATGGTCGGGCAGTACTGTGATAGTGTCCCGCAGTAACAACAGCAGTCCCTCACACGCCGCCCAGCCCGGCGCCGCTCCAGCTCGAACTCGACGTTGCTACATAATAGACTAATATTTAAAAAAAATGAATTTAATATCGCCGCACAGATACATATGATTCTATGTGTGAGCTATAAATATTGGTTTCGGGTCTTGGTGTTGTGGAACCGTAAGTTTCTCCTAGTTCCTGATACCCACGGTACAGGTTAACCTAGTAAGGGGTCGAGACTATGTACGAATCGGCCGTTAGTTTCATTGGCAATCATTGAATACGTAACTCTAAAAACCAGCCTAGTGAGTTAACTTCACACCTCGCACTATCGTGTGGTAGTACGGATTTGTTTATAGCATCAACTGGCTAAAAGCTATAATTAAAAATTAAAATAAATTACCTGTTGGTATAGCGAGTGCGGGTACATATCGACGGTGGTGGTGGTGACATCGTCGACGTCTACAACAATGTAATCGGTGAGGTCTGGTCGGTCGTTTGTATCGGTGCGGTGTTCACCGTCGCTGCAGGCGCCGCACACCTCTGCAACCGCCACCAAGCTATCTCATACACCGGACTCGAGCTCGGGCTCGGTGACACACAGACACACGCTCAAAACCATATGTCGGATTAAGTGAAAATTGTAAGCGTTATGATGTATGTATACATGCAAAATAAGTAAAAAGGTCTGAAGATAGTGCTGAGCGATGTTGCAGCTATTGTTTTCAATAGGGTAGTTGACTAGATTTTTTTTATTATTTAAATCAATAAGTTATGTTACTCAAAATCTATTGCAGAAAGAATTTTATAAATCGGACCAAAAATAAATAAGATAGAAGCCATTCAAATTCTGTAGAAGGGGTAATTGTCAAATGACAGACGATGCAACCTTTGACGTCACTGTGTAAAATGTTCATTATAATGCACGCGTGCAAGCGAGATAGTGAGATATCCCTACTACGCACCCACTTTTCCTCATACCAACATTTAAAGTCATAACCGCGGGCACATTTCTGAACCAATTTTGATTGTGTTTTAATAAAAGGGTTTCTTTTGCGTATCATTTTCTGTTGCTTATAAAATAATGTATAAAATTCAATATAGGAAACTACCTATTACTAAAGGGTTGCGGAAGACGTAAAGAGTAAGTGAAGTGATTAACTTCAGCCCGGCCAAGTAATTTCACTTTTATTGTAGGCTGTATTATTTAAATGATCGATATACAACGTGTTACAGAAAGGTGTAGACATATTTTAGTATCATTACATACACATTACAGTAAGTACCTAAGTACCGGATCATTTCGTAACCTCGACCTTTCGAGACCTCCTAAAATTTCACGTTAATTTTAAAACCCAACGGCAGACGAGCCGGTGAGTCACTGACTGTGGCACAATTATACATATTATATGTATTTATATAGTACACTATAAGTTGTTTAAAGTTGATGACATCTTTATGTAATACACTGTATATAAGAGTTGTTCAATTAAAATATAGGATTTTCCAAGAAGATCTGCAAAATCATGCTTGAATTCAATTTAACGTAGGTCGGTCTTTCGTGCACGACGTCAATATTATTGTGAAATATAATGTCACAGAGCGGATATGAAGTTTATTGGATTTATTTGTAAAGTATTTATATGAACTATGATTAATTGTCAATTTGCCGTCGATATTGTTATAACCCAATCTAGGACTTGAATCCAGAACGTCTCACTTTCTCAACCTATTCAGGTAGCCACTAGACCAATGCAGTGATATTTGCTTTATTGATGCATAAAAATAAATAAATAAAACTAAATACCTTATTCTGATATCCTAAGATTATTATTATTTTCGACTGATGTTGAATGCATAATGATAAACTATATTAAGTAAATGTATGAGGGATGAATGTGAAATATAAGTGCAATTATTACAAGCAAAATATTACCTAAAAACCAATTATTCAACGTCAGAATAAATTTTATAGTATTTTTAATCGCCGCATGGGCATCCATACTAATATTATAAATACGAAAGTAATTGTCTGTCTGTTGCCTTTTCACGGCTAAACGGCTGAACGGATTTTAATTAAATTTGGTGATAGGTTATATCCTGATAAGGGCATAGAGTACTTTTTGTCTGGAAATAGAAACTTTAACCCAGAAAAGACTTTCACGCGACCGAAGCAGCGAGCAAAAGCTAGTACATATGTTTAAATATCGACAGCGTAATAATTATCTTATATTTTGTATGATAAATAACGTTTACTTTGTGATTGAAAAATCGACGTAATCTAAGTTATTTAGCCACGTGTTAATTATACAATGTTTGAACGCTAAGCTGTAAGCGTATAGTGTTAGTGTAACACTTACCAGTAGTGGTGTCGGAGTTCTCAGACGTCGACGATAAATTTGGTTTCCTACAACAAACATTTATTTAAATATTTTCAATTTTAATTCGACCATACCATACTTTAAATAAGTATAAAACTGACTTAGGTTCAGCGTGTGTAGTCACATTATGTCACGTTCTTCAATATACAGGTGAAATAAGATCGTAAGATCATAAACACGAATCAAGCATACACCATTGTATTTTATGACGTGTAAACGCGTTCTTAGGCAATTTTTTACCGAAAGTTGTATATGTAACTTTAGATAACCGCTAAAGTATTTTGGTATTGCGTCATCAGATCATTTTGATGTGTTAGGCATTAGGGATCAACTAAAGTTGATCAATCTGAAGTTAGTTATTTAATCCGCCCTCTTCATCTTTCGTTATCCTTTAATCTCTACAACAACTGCGATGCCACTCATGACTAATTTCAGAGCTGTTAAATTGCGCGTATCGTAAGCACACTATCATATGAGCATCAGCGCATGTTACATAACTATATTTCATGCTAATTTTAATCACTCGATTATTATATTATTATAATCGATAAGATCGATCACATTCCTATAAATTAAGTGTAGTGCGTGAACGAGAATAATAATGCTGGAGTGTGACATAAGCTCAGCTTTTTATCATTTATTATTGTCCAAAGTGGCAAGTCGAATATTAACACGTTACTCCTAACAATGCAATCGGATTAGGTACTAAGGGGGATGAAATAATTATACCGTACACTATACGTTATTTAAGTTTGACCACACCTTTCTGTAACACGTTGTATACTCCGAAAATATATATAAAGTAGCTCACCTGCCCTCCTTAATTTTCATGTTGATGATCCCCTTGAGATGTTTCGTAGAGTCTACGCTGCTGTCCATCTTGTCGCTGTGTTCATCCTCTGCGGATGTGCTGGAGGCGCTGGGTCTCTCTCTGCCGCGCGAGGAGCGTCGCTTCATCGACAATGAGCTCATCTCTTGTGTCTCGGAGGTTAGTAGGAAGTAGAAGTTGGCTCGAGAGTGTGTTACGAATGTGTCGCTTGCCTATGGAGTATGACAAAGGAATAATATCTGGTAATTTCTTTCGCGCCCCCGTACCATCGAATTTTGTATTTTTACGAGGACGTCATTATTGTCGTGGAATGCCCAAATTATCAATTATTTTATAAAAATGTATATAAAGGTATTTTAGGATTTCATTGTGTAAAATTGATCTCTGAAGGGATTGCATCTCTATGCAACTGGTACTTCCACAGTTTATCTACTCATTTCATCCCGTTATATGTGATGTGGCAAACTCCAATATCGAGAAACATATGTGTGATTCTTAATCAAAATCTCAAACACAAAGAGTAATTGCGTCACCTGGTATATTTAGACCTAAGACCTCATCCGTTTAAAACATAAACTACTAGCATTTGTTGTAACTCGCTATAGTACATACCTGATGCATGAGCAGTAAGAAGTCAGAGAGTTGTGCGACACGTTGCAGCGCGGGCGGTGTACCGATCAGTCCTCGTACTACTTCCACCAGGTTGTAACTGGCTATAGGGTCTAGAGGGCCGCAGTCTGAGTTCAGAAAACGTTCCTGGAAACACAATTAATCCTTCACGTATTTGTATATCATCGACTTTGTACATTCAAAATATTATTTATAATATCTTCGATATATAGTAAGTTTTATTGTATTATTAGTGTTAAGTCTGCTGGAAAACCTAAATAAATAAATAAATAAATATTAAGTGTAGGTACACAAGATGTTGAAAAAGACATTGTTGTGCAGAATATTTATAATGTAAACCAGTTAATCAGGAGTTGATTAATTAGAGAACTAGGGTTGGTGAACTTTCGCAGAAAGTATTTAATAAATCCGTTCAATAATAAATAGGTAGGACTGCCTCGGTGGCGTAGTTGTAATGCGTACGCGTTACGATTGAGGTCAACGCTGAGGTCTCGGGTTCGATCCCCGGGTCGGGTAAAGTGGTATTGGGTTTTTCTATTACGATATGCTCAGTATCAGCCTGGAGTCTGGAATTTATGCCCGGTATGGCGATAGGCTCGCTCCCTATCACATAAGGGACGGAAATACGCTCGGCGAAATGTAGGTGTACTGGTTACCTCTGCCTACCCCTTCGGGGATTACAGGCGTGAGTGCGTATGTATGTATGTAATAAATAGGTTAAAATCCATTACAATTTTAATACATAGAAATAAAGTAAAGGGTGTAATGAATGTTATTGGTTCGTGGAGACGTGTTGAAAGATCGAAGGCTCAGTTACGACTCTTTATTAAGACTGTTCATATAATGTAACTTACACGACTACTTATACACTACACCTTCCCCCTTTGGGGAAAAAATAAAATGTTTAAAGACATTCTTATTTTTTTTTTACAAATTAAGATTTCACAAACAAAAAGTACAAAAGTGTATAAAAATTAAAATAATCAATTATTATAAACAATGCATTAATTGGAAAAAAAATTACATACGACGCAAACCTTAACATCATCGTGCCAAATGGCCGTTACGGTGCACGCGTGCGAGGGAATTGAAATTAAAATGGGACGATTTTTGAACTATACTCTATCGAATGAAAAAAACAGACAATATTTTCAAATCCAAGATTGCGGACATTATGTTTTTTTTCTTCAAATCGATATGAGTGTCGTTTTCGAGGTTTCTTATGGTGCTGTTTACGATACAACATTAATTGTATTAAAAATAAAGATCGAACATGATTTATTTTTTTAGTTAATTTAATCGTAATATTTGCCACGACTTCAAAGAAGTTTTACTTCTACCGCGCGTTACATGCACTTTTTTGTGGATACAATTCAACATGATTGTTATTGTGGGTGACGCGCCACCGTGCCGCCGTCGCCGTTGTCGACGCCCCAAGTTCCATGTGGGTTGATGTGAGCTGCAGAGTGTATATGTATAAAAGTGGTTTACCTTGCAAGCCAGCAGCAGATGATGCAAGAGCGCGGCGCGGTTCATCTGATAGTGGTTGAATGCGCGGCGCGGATGCGTGTCGCGCAACATGACGCGCGCGCTCGCCAGCCACAACGCGAACACTGACCCGCGCTGCGACGGGCCGCTGCTGCCGTTACCGTACTCGATGTCCCACGTCACCTGCACAAAATATTATACTTAGAAATAACCTTTATTATTAACAATTTTAAAATTATATAGGTACTCACGTCTGTAATCCCCGAAGGGGTAGGCAGTCCCCAACGGACTGCTGCACGCCTCCTTCAGTATCAGCTAACTGTGTGTAATGTAAGGTGTGTAGCGTGTACCTGTGTATCGTCGAGATGTCTCCAGGCCTGGAGCAGCAACACGAGCAGCGCCGGCTCGAGCAGCACGGCGTGGGTGCGCGCCAGCAGCCGCACGCTGTCGCCGCTCACACTCACCACCGGACTGCTGCACGCCTCCTTCAGTATCACCTGACGCACACACATATACACATTATTATACTATACTAGCTATCGATTAACAGCTTCCGTGGCGCAGTGCCCGAGTAGCCGTATTTGAAGCGAAATGCCGTGGGTTCCATTCCCGCACCGACACAAATGTTTGTATGATCCACAAATATATGCTTCGGGTCTAGGTGAGTTCGACGCAGGCGCTCGGTCGTAAAACTACAAGTCTAATCTCTCTTCAACGTGAGTACAAAAAAACGTAGCGCCGACCCCATTGCGCGTGGGATAGGTCAGGTGAGAGAAGAAGACTAGCTTTTAGTCGCAACTCCACCATTGTGAATATGTTTCCGGGGTAAAAGTGACCAATGTCTTAATCCAGGCCTCATTCGTTTACCTGCCAATGTTTGCATAATTGTTTAACATCCTAATTTAAAAAACCACCAACATCGTAATTTTTACATTTATAATATAGTAGTAAGATTTTAATCCGATTTTAGTAGTGTATATGACTATAGAACAATTTATATTCACTAAATACATAAAAATATCGAAATGGTCCTTCGAGCCGGATTCACATATCAAGGCGAATTAATGTCAGTGCGTAATCGATCAAGCTGTTTTTAACTGACTTAGAAAACAAGAAACCCCGGTGTAACCAATAATCAATATGAAAAATATGATACTTTTTACTTTCGATAAAATCCACAACCATCAAAAGTACCACCTAAAATCATAATATTGTTTGTCAAAGCGTTTAAAACGTTAGCGAAAAACAAACATATATAAGCGATGACGTGATCACCACTGACTCGAGCAACATTGTTGCCACGTAAATCGTCGGGTGCGTATTGTATTTTCCATGTTTGTATCTGGGCTCCATCCATCCCCTATACCCAGTCCAGTCGCACACCATACGTGTCAACACGTAACTATATATATACATACACACACACAGATAACACTCAGTTAGAGATACCTCGCCAGTCGGGAGAACTGCGCAACCTGTAGTGGCGAGCGTATTTATAAGGTGCCATCTGTCGTAGATGTCATTCTTATCTACCGCCACTATCAATTCTATTATACTTGATAGTGGTGGTACCCTCAATAGCCATACACTACACGTATCATCACACATCGCATAATCGCCTCGTCTAGATGCCTTCGTTGACATACTGTAATTAAATTACGTGCTATAAATTACCTCTAGCAGGTGATGTGTGACGTGGCACTTTGGAGATGCGAATATAGTAAGCAACATGTCCAGGGAGTCGTTTCCGTAGAACATGGTGTAGAGACGGTTGTCGAAACGACACGCTCGTAGTAGGATGCCTAATGCCATCGCTTGTTCTGCTGGTGTTCCGTCTAGTTCAACCACCTGTAATGAAAAACGTGTGGTTGATAGTTGATAGTTATGTACTTTGGGTACAGAACTGTAGAAATGATTAGTTGTAAGCAATTCGGATGAGGTTATTGATGGTGTAGTAGATGAGATATAGTAGGTACCCGTGCGTATAAATATAGCAGCACTTCAGGTCCGCCCAGGTGCAGTAGAGCAGGCGCGAGTCCGCGGTGTTGGCTGCGGTGCAGCGCGGCGCGCCACCACACGCACAGAGTCTCGGGTATGGACGCGCCCGCGCCCCCGCCCGCACCCGCGCCCGCACCCGCACCCGCACCCGCACCCGCACCCGCACCCGCACCCGACATGCGACCTGCGAACACTGCACGCGCCGCACATACTGTTACTGCAACACTCATCAACGACATCAACAATCCATCCAACACACACAACACTACTAAACTAATAATTAGACAGAAAATGTAATAAAATAAAATTACAACTTCGTTTTAACAAAATATATTTGGTGAAGAAACTAATAGTTGGTATTCTTCAGACAAAGAGGTAGATCTTTAATCAGATGACTAGTGTGTTTAACCAATCGCGACCACTATGGTTGATCTTCGGAAGATACTTGCAAATTGCGCTACTGCAATTTAAAATTTGTTTGTTAGTTGTGCGCACCGAATATTGAAAATACTCTTGCTAAACTACATCAAATTTTATGTTACCATACATATACATAAAAGGTGACCCTATCGCCTTACCGAGCAAACATTTAAATCCCATGCAACTCATGAGTAATTTTTCGCATCGAAAACGTAAACACCAATTGTGATTGTCCGTCCTGAGATTTGAAGGCAGGATCTAGTAATTTCTCTTTCCAACCAGTCCAATGAAATTATAATTTTTATCCTAATTCTTAAAATATCGATTAATGGGAATCGCCTTTATTATTTTCGATACAGCAATTTAATATATTCCATTATTGTTTCACAAATATTGTTATACCACTAAACATATTCAACCGTTCCTAGTTTCACATAAAATAGAAAGTTGTACGATACCTGTAGGCATTGCCACTGTCTGATGGTATAAATTCATAATGTAAGGCGAGTTGGCTGAAAACGTCAATACTACGTTGTCATGCAGTTCACGTAACGTCGCGGTGGATATGTCGTATACCTACAAATAAATATAAAACGTAAACACTTAAACTGTAAATGACAAACGACGAAACATTATGCAATGTACATTTTGTAATACATATACAACAATTGTGTAAAGCCGCGTACAAACTTTGCGACGCATGCGCATAATGACATATTATAGTCCAAAACGAGACTCCCGCGCGTCCCGCGTGTGTGTGCGTCATACATCACAGGAAAACTGTTTGTGAAACTATAGAATGCGGACCAGACATGCACGCACTTCCAGTTGCTAGGCCCCTCGTATGACGTGGCGGGCTGGGTAGGTACCACTCGGTGATGAGCGCAGTGCAGTACTTCATAATGTGAAGTTCTGATTGGTTTTACTTCTGTTTATGGGCAGGCGTGACGCTTACCATCAGACGAGCGATCTACTCGTTTCGTCATTAACTCCAAAAAAAACTTAAACTGTATTAAATTAATTGTGAAACATAATATGTAGACAAAATAAAACACAAACCTGGTCCCAATCGATGTTTGAATCGAGAATATTTGGTGTCAATATGAGAGGGTAGTTGGGCGATTCACATTTGATCTGAAACAATATCATTCCGTTAATTTATTATTTACCAGATATTGCTCGCAGATCCGCTCGCGCGAAATTCCTTTTCCAGGTGTAAAAAACATCATATTACGTCATAATTTATGCATAGTTTTAATTGGTTTTAAATAAACTTTCATGCAAATAAAACACATTCTTATTCTTAGTTCTGTCACCGCGCAACACATTGGTCATAATCACACATGTTGATAAATATATTCAGTTTTTTGTCTCTCCTGAAAACTAAGCCAATTTAACTTGCGCGGTATTGTTATCGCTAATCGACGATTTGTAATATTAGTAGATATGAACTAGGAAGATGTAGCATCGATAGGAAATGTGCAGCTTGTAGTAATCTTACTTCAAAGAGCTACACTGAGCACTAGATATCATATCAATACGTAGTGTTCACCATTAAACTTAGTATGTAGTGAGTAGTACATACCTGGCAGGAGTGGTCGGGTCCATGTGCGGCGAGATGTAGCGCGGTGTATCGTGTGAGCATGGGCGAGCGGTACACACACACGTTTGACATGTGGAACACTCCACCGCCACCACTACCGCCACCACCTCGACACGCGTGACCCACCAGCAAGTTGGTGGGGAGAATCTTACGGACTAGGATGCCTGCACACACAATCATTAACCCGACATGGCGATAATATTACAACCAAGCAAATTACATCAAATGGAACTACAATTGAATTAATATTTTTTTTATTATAAAATTTTGGATTATTCCGAAGCTGTCGCCACGTGAAATACAAAGAAACAGTAATACAAAGTGCGTTTTGTCCTCCAGTTTCAGACAGTGGAGGGCTTGGAATTAGGCAACAGATAGAACTAAATATTTCCCGTTTGTCCCTCATAGACAATCTAGACACCAATTTAGTCCCTTGAATTTTTTGGATGTCTTGGTTTTGAAAAGTTCCGGTACATAAGTACGAATTGTAAGGTATATGTAATGCCCCTAAAATATGACCACACCTTTCTGTAACACGTATATTTAGTGACCGAAATGACTCCTAAGTGTCGATTTTGTGAAGTAATTAAAACCGATATACGTACGCCAAAAGAGAATGTCGAAATAGAGCAAATAAGTTAATTTTTTTATCTTATGATTAAAATCATTCTGTCTTCTTACCTTGTAATGGAAGTACGACGATTTCGCATTCATGTCCGTTGACGAATAATGTGACCTACAATCAAAAAGTAGCTTAACGCGGTTCTTGTGTAATCGAAGTCAAAGATTAACGATCGATACAGTGAACAGAAGCAGGTGAAATAAATTACATACGTACTCACGCCTGTAATCCCCGAAGGGATAGGCAGAGGTGTAACCAGTACACCTACATTTCGCCGAGCGTATTTCCGTCCCTTATGTGATAGGGGGCGAGCCTATCGCCATACCGGGCACACACTCTAGACTGATACTGAGCATTTCGTAATAGAAAAACCCAATACCACTTTACCCGACCCGGGGATCGAACCAGAGATCTCAGCGTTGGTCTCAATCGTAACGCGTACGCATTACAACTGCGCCAGCGAGGTAGTCATTTAATTTCCAAAAAACAATTCATGCAAATGGTTAACAACAATCGTTGACGTAGTCAATCAATCAATGGTGACGTACGACGATTCACAATGATGATGGTGTTATAGGTTTGTTTGCGTGTGCGTTTGAAACAGAGTAGAGAGATGGGTACCTGTATGAACATGTGCCGTTTGATGAGACGTTCGTGTACGTTGACGGCGACATGGTTCCAGCGTGGTTGTGCAGTGTGTGCAGTGTGTGCAGTGTGTGCAGTATGTGCAGTATGTGCAGTATGTGCAGTGTGTACAGCACCACTGCACGACACGCGAGCTTCACTGAGCACGCGCGAGCCGCTGCTGCACTCTGGACGACTCAGCCGGAATGTCAACATGCCTGTGTGTCAATAAAACAAATAAATAAATACACCCAACAGTCACACACATAGTCCTGACCCCACACTAGGTAAACCTGTATCGTGGGTATCAGGAACTACGAGGAACTTGCCAACCCACAACACCCAGACCAGAGACAAATATTTGTGTATCAGACAAACATTTGTCTAGGTGCGGGAATCGAAACCCACGACCTCACGCTTCGCAACCGGCTACTCGCCCGTTGCGCCACGGAGGCTGTCAATACGAGTACATGTTACACAAGGGTGATATATAGAAACCGCTACGCATGCATCGACCCAAATCAACAAGCGCCGCCACGTGTTGCACCGTCAATGGAACGTGCCTACCATTGATCACCAAATCATGGATATTTAGTTCTATTCATGGTTTATTGGTCACTTTTACAATGTCATACTTGGACTACCGACTGACCACACAGAACCCAGAGAGCTGAGAGCACTCGCAGTACTCACAGCACTGAGCTCTCAATGACGGAGCGCTCTCTTGTAAAGCAACTGTCACCCCACCAGGCGTACAACATGTTTACTACTTGCACGGCTATTATTCCAATCTACCCGGCATTATATTCTCGGATACCTTTATTAACAATAGGGAGTGACCTAACAGTACAATACAATACATATCAATAATAATAATAGTATAACAATAGTACCTAACAGTACATATTCACCGTGATCACCATTGACGTCAATCGGAGGGCACCTGAAAAAGCCGCGTCATTCTTGGTCCAACATCGGTCAATAATCATCATAGTTTAAATAGGGTAGTTGACTAGATTTTTTCAATTATTTAAATCAATAAGTTACGTTACTCAAAATCTATTGCAGAAGGAATTTTATAAATCGGACCAAAAATAAATAAATTAGAAGCCATTCAAATCCTGTAGAAGGGGTAATTGTCAAATGACAGACGACGCAAACTATGACGTCACTGTGTAAAATGTTCATTATGGTGCACGCGTGCAAGCGAGATGTGAGATATCCCTACTACGCACCCACTTTTCCTCATACCAACATTTAAAGTCATAAATAACTGCGGGCACATTTCTGAACCAATTTTGATTTTGTATTAATAAAAGGGTTTCTTTTGCGTATCATTATTTGCTGCTTATAAAATAATGTATAAAATTCACTATACGAAACTATCCTATTAAATTAGTTATTTTATCGTAATTACTATAATTAATTAAATGAATAAAACAATTATTGTTTTTTATGCAAAGTCCGACTGTAGTCGTCGTAATGTACATATATACAGTAGGTATACAGTAAGTATAACAGCAGTAGAGTAGGTACCAGTAGTAGTCTGCAGCCACATCTCGAACATGAGCGAGTCGTGTCCTATAGAGACGACATGCGACAGGTCGGAGTACCTGCCGCGCGACTCTCGCGTCGGCGATCGCTTCGTCGACTCGCTGTCTGATGACTCGTCATTCGTCTCGGCAGTGTCGTCTACAAAAGCCGAAAAAAAAAACACCCAACAGTCACACACATAGTCCTGACCCCACACTAGGTTAACCTGTATCGTGAGTATCAGAAACTACGAGGGACTTACGGTCCCACAACACCCGAAACAAATAATTGTGGGATCACACTAACGTTATCGAACCCACAACTTCTCACTTCGCAACCGGGTATTTGCCCGCTGCGCCACAGAGACTGAAAAAAAATATTAACTTTTAGTTATTTTTTTATGTTAGCTTGAATTAAACTAGCAAGTCGCTCGCCTGATGGAAAGCGCCACGCCTGTTCATAAACAGAAGCAACGCCACACACAACTTTGAATTACAAAACACTACAAGGTACTGGACTGCACTAGTCATCCCGAGACATAAATTTTTAAGCCTCATAATATCCAGTAATTTCAATGCCCTTCAAACCGGAACACAACAGTGCTTACACACTGTTGCTTGGCGGTAGAAATAGACAAAGCGGTGGTATCAATCCAGCCGGTCTTCTCGCATGCGAGGGAGTTACCTACTTTGTGTAACTACCTAATTGAATCTTTATTTGGACAAAAAGATCCATAAAACAATATTATTTGTATAAGAAAATGACTTCGTACGTGCTCGTAAATGTGTACGTTAGTTCGAGCGTATGAGTGTAGAGAGATATGTAAGTAAGTAGTGAATAGTTACCGGTGTGTGTGGGTACATGTAGCCACAACGCAAGCGCGAACCCACTCGCCCACGGCGCCCAACCAGCGCCAGTCACGCGACCCACAACCGCACCTGACCATATACAAACATTATATTACGACAAATATATTATGAATCGATTATCTTAATTGGTGCATCTCAACATTCAATCTAAGAGTTCCGTACCCAAAGGATACCATTGAAACCTTATTACTAAGCCTACGCTGTCTATTTGTCTGTTCTACAATTAAAAGGTTACTCTTGTGAAATTAAATTGATTACAGGTTAAAATTTTCACAGAATATATGTTATTAAGTATAGTGGATATCCTAAGAAAATAAAAAAAAATGGGAGTAGTATGCAAGTTTCGGTGTATTAGGCCGGTTTTTTCTTACTGCTCATACGATTGGGTGGTACAGGCCTAGATGGAACGTTTATATTATACGGAATACGACCGTCGTTATTTGTTCGCTTTAAAGTTCGTTACGAATGGCACCATTGTTTTATTCTTAGGTATTATAGGAAGACAGGATACGTAGAACACAAGTATGGTACCTAACCTCAGGATTGGTAAAATCAATTAATGGTACTTATTCGAGAATCATAATCGTGGCACCAATAAAGTAGTTGACTATGGATGTTGCAGAAATAGTTATATATTAATATTTTAAAACACAAAGAGAAAATAATACAATAATGAAAACATACCAACTTTCAAATGTGAGTCTTGGAATATTTTGGCAGATTCATCCAAATTGTTTTGTGTGGAGCTGTTTATGCCAAGTTGATTCATTTCCTCGTACATTTCTTGTAAACCCTCTGGAACAATTACACATAAATATTTAGATGTAATGCACTCAAATGTAATATTCATAGTTATTATTATCATTAGTTTTCAATATTGATGAAATTTATAAAAAATACGCACTAAATTGAAAAACTTTTTTTATTAGGTTGTAAATGTAGGGGGTTTTCGATTACATGTACCTATTTTTTTATTGATAAAAAAAAATGTTATGTTTATTTTTAGAAAATGATTCATATTTAATTAACATTGATCGATGTGCTTGAGTATGATAAATGTGCAAACATTTACAATACGCGCGAAATAACGGAGTCGCAGAGGGCGAGAGGGAGGTGGGAGGTGGGAGGTGGGTGCAGTTATTGTGAGCATATGTCAGTAGTAGTGTGTAGTGTGTAGTGTGTAGTGTGTAGTGTGTAGTGTGTAGTGTGTAGTGTGTAGTGTGTAGTGTGTAGTGTGTAGTATATGTGAGAGTGTATACAGAACCTTTGTTGTCGGTGTGTAGAGGGAAGGTGAGTATGCAGTCGGGCGTGTGCGGGCGGTAGTGCTGCGCCACGAGCCGCGCGAGCGCCGGCAGCAGCACGGCGAGCGGCGCGCGCGGCGCCCGCAGCAGCCGCAGCAGCGCCGCCAGCGCGCCGCCGCTCACGCTGCGCGCCGCCAGCGCCACCAGCAGCTCCAGCACGCAGCGCTGCAGCTCTACACAACGCACCATACAACAACTGTGTGGGAATTAAATGAAGCGTCCTCCTTGATGATATACTTTAGTTTATTATCTTTTATAATAATACAAAATAGAAAATACTAATAAAATCAAATACGAAGAAGGCGTTACACTCCTTGATGACGGTTTAAAGACATCTCCGTCACATCGGTCCGCTCGTCCTCGCTCGTTGCGTACACATTGCGTGCTCCGCGCCACACATCCCCCGCGGTCGTCGATGCGATTTAGGCGCGAACAACAACACTACACCAACTAACCACCACTACCACTACCACTACCACAACAAACATAAACAACATTCAAAACTATAACTGACTATAACCGACCACCCACTACACACACCATATACATACATACATACATACATACATACATACACTCACGCCTGTTTCCCATAGGGGTAGGCAGACAACGGATTTCCACTTGCTACGATCCTTGCATACCTCTTTGGCCTCATTAACCCTCATTACATTTTTCATACATGCACGTCGGTTTAGGGTACTCCTGACATATCTCCAACTTGATCTATGAAAGTTCGCCGAGGCCTTCCCCTCCCAACTGTACCATTCACACTCGCCATATATATGTGTTTCGTCAATCTTCTTTCATCCATCCTCTCTATATGTCATTATGTTTCATATATTTCTGTGCTCCTATTTCTGCGTGTAGAATAAAAAGATTTTGTTTCGTCATAAATCTTAATCCTTTTAAACTATCATCAACTACTTATCAATCGTTATACCACTCAATTTCTTATGCACTAAGAGTTAAAATTAAATGAAATAATTTGTTTATTAACATACCTTTACTTTATCAATTAAAACAAAAAACTCGGCTTCATGATTATCAATTTCATTAAGATTTAGTTAATGATAAAAAAAATAACATAAAAATCAAAGGTGTAGGCATTGAAAGCTGGAATCAGATATGTAACTGCTAGTTAAAGAAAACATCATGTAACCTGGAATAATGTAAGTTCAGCAAACATGCTATTCTGTCGCAATTTATACTAATTATTGCGTAAAGATAAAGAAGAAGTTGTTACCATGGAACCTGGGATGATGCTGCGTCAGCAGATGATCTCGTCCTGGTGCGAGCAGTCTCTGCAGAAGCGGCGGCGACGCTCGTCCCCCCACGCCGCCCACACCGCCCACACCGCCCACCACAGCACCACCAGCCAGCCGAGCGCAACACGCACGTGCCAGTTGTGCACCCACACGCTCTATACTAACTACTGACTCCTCGCTGCACTTCGACTCCAACAGTCTACGATTAGCAGAAACGGACGCGTTATGTCACACGGATCAAAAATATATACAACGTGGTACAGAAAGGTGTATTCATATTTGAGGGTATACATACATCTGACAGTGTGTAATATTCGAATAATTTGTAAGGAAACCTTCATCTGAGAAGTTCATAATAAGAATTTGGAAAGTCTGTGAAGTCTACCAATCCGCATTAAGCCAGCGTGGTGGACTAAAGCCTAACCTCTCTCATTCAGTAGAAGAGGCCCACGCCCAACAATGGGACATGTATAATACGGGGCTATAATACAATATTCGCGTAAACATAAGAAATAATTATTTAATGTCAGTACCATTACTGAGTACGGGCCTCCTCTACGAATGAGAGGAGTAAGGTCTTTGTCTACCACACGGACCTAAAGCAGTTTGGTAGAATTCACATACCCTCTAAATAATTTTCAAGAATTCTCAGGCGTCTCGGTTTTCTCACGATGTTTTGCTTCGTCGTTTAAGCGAGCGATAATTAACATTGGATTCAAACGTAGCTTTGAAAAGCCAAAGGTGTGTGCTCTGTGGGCTGGTTTGAACTAAAGTCTTACGTCTCGGCAGTCCGTATCACTTCACGCTAAGCTATAATTCTCACCAAGCAGTATAACAACAAAATATTTGTAACTACACGTTTATATCAGTAATGATAGACCGGCACTAGTCGACGCTAAAGCGATACTCCATACAATTACGGTCAGGCGTTAAACCGTCTTAGAAACCTTACAGGTGACTTATAAATTCTGTTGCCGACTTAGCCAGTTCCGATTTTTACTTCATATTATAATACTATACGAATGTGGTGAAGTTATACGGTAAATCATTATTTTAATATTGCAAAATAATATAAAGTTTCAGAGGTAACATTAATTCAAGGTCTCAAAATACGATGGCAATAAATGTTTCCTACAAATAGTTATTGATAAGTTAACCAAAAATCCACGAGGACTGAGAGAATGAGATGTAGATAATGATATGTATTACAGCGCGACCACATTATCGAGATTCGCGCCAATACGTATATAATAACACAAATATGATTTATAGGCACTAGCGGATCCGGGGCGGGGGCTAAGGGTCTCAAGCCCAAAAGCATTTGGGTCCACAGACAAATCTCAAATTAATCTTGATATTATCCTAAATTCTTAGTACTACCAACAATATAATTTTATTTCCTTACTTATTCCATTTTAAGTACGGATAGTATATTCTCAACTTTTTTAATTCTAATTTTGGGTCTAGCACAACTAAAATCTTGAATCCGCCACTGTTTATAGGTTATCCAAAAATACCGACTGTTTTATCTTAAGTATGATTTTCGAATAAACTAAAAAGCATACGACATACACACAACTATCATTAACACGTCACATTTAATAATTACATATGTAATTAATAACAAATTGTTGAATGGCCAGAGGTCATTGAAACCGGTCCAGTATTATTTAGAATCAAACAATTAATTAAGAATATATTCTTATTAACATGCTAGTATGGCGTTCCTTTTCATAGAGATTAATTAGTATATTTTTTATTTTTGTATAGAAAGGTGTGGTCATATTTATGGCTTGTTACATACCTGAAAGTGAGTGTTTATGTATCGGATCATCTAAAAATTTAGACATCCTAAATTTTCAGGCTAATTTAAATATTCGGCTCGCTAAGATCGATCACATCCACGATCGATAAGAGCCATCACATCCCTATAAATGAAGTGGATTGCTCCCTCCACGTGCCGCGTTAAGCCCACCAGCGTAACGTGCACTATAAAATCGCATGCACACCGGGGCGACATCGTCAATGTACGTTAGGTTGGTTCACGGTTAATTACAACACAGGTCGACCAATAGAATTCATATCTACTACAATATCCGTTGAGGCACCTTCTCGTTTGATATTTGATATAAAATAAATGAGTAGTCACTTGTCGATGAGCTGCGTGAGTATATCGACGACGATGACGCACAGCTCGGGGTGTGCGAGCTCGCTGTGCTTGGTGTACTCGCCGCACTCCACGCTCAGCGCCTCCGCGGCCGATGACTGCACGCCTGGACACGATACACGGTTACTATACGTTCCTTTATGGCCGTTCCCTATATTCTGTCTGTCTTTAGTTTTGCTATACCGGCGATAGAAAATTTTATCTATTTTCCGTTTTACCGTCCCAATAAACTTACTAATGATAGGTAATCCTATTCTTCATTGCTGTCTACTGATGAGAGGACTGATAGCTGACTACAGATATACAACACTATGAAAATGACATTTCAAGCGTCCCAATATTTTTTATGTGCTATCTGTCGATAAAGTTATTTAGTTTTTTCTTTATCGGTAGATTTTGACCGATAAACAGATATCCTCGGCTGTAAAAAAACGAAATAAATAACGCATTTTGAAGAAATAGCCATGAGTATACAAGGCTTACATGGCACTTGCACTGCAATACAAAAAACTAAATAAATTATGTAAAAATCTAAAAGAAAATATAAAAAAAATCTAAAATTCCCATAAATAAAAATAATGCACCGTTTTGATAATTAAATTAAGTGCAAGAGACATATAAATATTTGTTAATACGAACAAAATAATTCTCCACTTCAGTAAAATCCCCCAAACTCGCTTGGGATTTTTGTTCAAAGGACTTGTATTCAGAGCCGTAATGTATTGACAGTAAAACGTTTCGTTATTACATTGTGTTTTGCAACATAATAAGTATTTCTCGTTATTATTATTTCATATACAGTGGTAAAAAATAAGAATTATAGATAAATGTTAAATTAAAACTTATATTTCTAATCTAAATCATATCTTCATATTTTCTAACATAAATTAAACAATAGTTCCTCTTTCTCAGCTTGTATGAACATAACGCACAAGAGGGCCCAGATAAACTGCCTATCTATTGCTATCATAGTAGCCGACGTGCATATCTAAAAAATAGGGACGATTCCAAGCAGTAGATAGAACAATACGGATGTTTGACGATAGCTATCTATTGTGAAATTGAAGATTAATATTGGGAACGGCCATTAATGGCCATTCCCTACATTCTGTCTATCGACAGATTTGCTTACTGGGAATAATATTATGACACATTTTGTATGGAAGATCTGTCAAACAATACTGATAGTAAGCAAATGTGTCGATAGACAGAATATAGGGAACGGCCATTAGTGAACACTGTCGAAGTTCTGAATGGGTTTTACTACTGTTTACGAGGACGCGTAACGGATACTATCAGGCGAGTGGCGTGCTCGTCTAGCCACTCTAATGGAAAAAATACCATAATTTGGTAAAATACAAATTAAGTATCGATCGTGTCGACAAGTAAACCAACAAGAAACGATATTAAACAAGATTGAGAATAGAAATCTAATCTAATAATAGGTATCTAATGACACTTGGGTTATTAAGAGGAATATAACAATACATTAACTGTCGAAATCCATCCAGCCGTTTGGAAGGTACGAGGTAATAAAGAAATTTACAAAGAAACATACATACAAGATACACGCGAAAAAAACCCTTCCTTGGCAATCGAGTAAAAAGCAAATCAACTTGTATATACACTGGTGGATAAATAATTGTAGAACCGTTTATTTCGATAATATAATAATAAATAAATAAATAAATACACCCAACAGTCACACACATAGTCCTGACCCCACACTAGGTTAAACCTGTATCGTGGGTATCAGGAACTACGAGGGACTTGCGGTCCCACAACACCCAGACCCGAGACAAATATTTGTGGATCAGACAAACATTTGTCAGGTGCGGGAATCGAACCCACGGCCTCACGCTTCGCAACCGGCTACTCGCCCGCTGCGCCACGGAGGCTGTCAATACGCGCTAAGATAAAAATACATACTAGGATGCTATGCTTCAGCATTATAAATGCCAGTGGTGTGAACATCATAGTAAGGTCCCAATAAATTGAACATTTGAGGATTAAAGTCTTCACGATGAACGAATCATACTGGTACAGTAAGCAAAAAAAATTGGTAACATTCCCTTTAATAAAAAACCGTAGGCCACCCGAAAGGGCTAGGATGTAAAAGTACCAGTTGAAAAAATTAAAATAAATGAATAATGTCCTTATTAATGGTAGAGGAACGAGAGTGGGACATAGCGCCACACAATTAAAAAAAACAGTAAGGTATTCATACCAGAGTCCGATGTGGCGGTAGATATAGATGTGGACATCTTGCGCGCCTTGTGAGACTGTTGCACCTCCAACTTGCCCACCTCCACATCCGCCTGGAATTAAACATTCATGTTATTTTATTTGAGTAATAATTCTTATATTTTTTAACGCTACCTACCGTTGAGACTCTCCAGGTGTTAAGCCGCCCGGGAGAGATGGAAAACACCCAGAAGACCGCTGGATTGAGTCTCAAACACTATTTATACCGTAATACCAACTATAATCCACGTCCAGCGTTCTCGAGACGTAAGCACCCCAACTTTTGCTGGAACTGTCTCTGGGCGGTACAGCTTAACTTCTGCCTTGGTTTGATGAACACTCCATCGAGCTGCTGCTGCTGTTGATGGTACTGTTGGTGCATCATGTATGTATATAATAGCCACTAGTGTGAGATGTGCAGTACCTCGTACCCCTCGTCGGGCCGCAGCGCGGGCGGCTCGCTGTGCTCGGAGGCGTACGGCGCGGCGACGCTCTCCTCGCTGGACGAACACTCACCCGAGCTACTGCCTACCGGACACAACAGCGGCGGCACCTGCACGCAAATTACATATTTAATGCTATTCAACAAAACCACATAATAACCTCGGTACACTACTACGGTAGTAATAGCCACATAATGACTGCCTCGGTGGCGCAGTTGTAATGCGTACGCGTTACGATTGAGTCCAAAGCTGAGGGCTCGGGTTCGATCCCCGGGTCGGGTAAAGTGGTATTGGGTTTTCTATTACGAAATGCTCAGTATCAGCCCGGAGTCTGGAATTTGTGCCCGGTATGGCGATAGGCTCGATAGGAGATTCGCTCGGTGAAATGTGGGTGTACTGGTTACACCTCTGCCTACCCCTTCGGAGATTACAGGCGTGAGAGCGTATGACATAATAACTATAACTAAACACATATAACTAATGAGCTACAGACATACGATTCTATGTGGATTATCAAAGGTGCTTTTGGTAAAAGTTAATACATCTTAATTTTAGTGTACCTATTATATTTCTACATTTCTTTTCTTTGACCTTTACAATAATTAATTAATCAGACAATAAAATACTGTATCCGAGTCGAAAGGTATCAGGTTTTTTTCGCAGTCATTTTGCTACGAAACCTTATTCTGTGGTTTGATTATTATTAGGTATTATTAGAATAATAATTAAATGTGCAAGCGACGTTATTATTTTTCCTGATTCAGACGAACGGCGACATAAGTCAAGTCTATTTTGGAGTCAAACATCTAAGGCGAATCTCAGGATGTATAAATGCATGCGCAACGACATTACTATTAACATAAAAATCGTGCTCTTTGAAAATATATTTTCATATATTATTTTAATGAAGAAAAATAAATTGTATGTGGTCAGTGACGAAACGCTAAAAATGTAGCTGCAAAAATTAATTGCCGAATCTCAATTATTATATTAATGCGGTTTTTCTGAGCAAAATAAATATATTTCTTGCATGCCTTGAAATTTAAATACTCTACTTTAATTATGCAATATCAAGTGCTAAACAAGCATGCGAGACTCATAAAAAATTGCGTTTAAATGCAGCAGTTAAATGGACACTTGCAAAATACGAAAGTGAGAAAAAAAAAATTGTCGGGCTACTATCTAAATCCCTATTCACACGAAGAGTTTCTCGTAGGACATAGGCGAGAATATAAAATAAATCTCTCATTTACGAAGCCGCATCCTACGTTTCACACCGTCAAACTGCATGACTCCACTACACTAGGTGATAGGTCCCTCGTATGCGAGAGGCCGTCGGGGTTGGTACCACCGCTTTGTCTATTTCTGCCGTTAAGCAACAGTGTGTCTTTCGGTTTGAAGGACATTGAATCCATTGAAATTACTGGGCATTATGAAACTTAACATCTTGTGCCTCGGGATGACGAGCGCAGTTCTCTGTAATCCAGAGTTCTGTGTGATATTGCTTATGTTTATGGACAGGCGTGACGCTTAACATCAGGCGAGCGACCTGCTCCTATCGTCATTGAAGCAAATAAACAAATAATTATAAATTTTAACAAAACTTAGAAACTGAATTCAATGTACAGCAATAGCATGTAAATTCTTATACAATAACACAATCGCGACGAGTGTACTGTTGTCCGTGGAGGAGTTTTTTTTCTCCGTATTCCGTCATTAGATCTTAACCAAATTTATATGGGACCACATCGCAGCTAAACTCTATCGAGTTAAATTTTTTTCCTACAAAAATCAGTCCACAATAGGTGGAGAAATCGATGTACATACATAAAAAAATAAAAACAAAAACGCGGCGAATTGAGAACCTCCTCATTTTTTTAAGTCGTTTAATAAAAGAACACGATAGTTTTCTGTTATATTCTTACCTCGGTCATGCGATAAAATCTTTCCATGTATATGGGGGTTTACTCATTGTACTAATGCAATAAACTATTAGTTAATCCGTACTATTGCTCATAATAATTAACATATTTAAAAAACGATAAAAAAATATCACATCCCACGAATTTGAAATGTCACAATGAGACATCTTAGATGATGGTATAAAAAAGTTACACGTGTGTATATATTAATGTGGGAGAAAAGATTATTTGTAGTTGTAAAAAAAAAACAAATTGGGTGATTGACTTTGGTGCACGACGAAAGTTGCTCCAAAAGAACTCGTTCAAAGTACCTATCGATATTTTCTTTGCGTGTCGCGTGTGTATTAGAATATAGTGGTAGAGCCACGTTGTAGACAGATTTATCTATAACATGAACAGGACGGCTCGACCGGGTTATTACCATTGTCTCACAGAAAACCGACGTAAAGTACGGACGTATGACTGCTTGCTGCTCACAAAGATATTTGTACATAAAAATGTATGTGTGAATGTTTAGAGGATTTTTTGCGGCGTCGAACCGAACAGTTTTATCTGTACTTACATAATAGGGTAGTTGACTAGACTTTTTTATTATTCAAATCAACAAGTTACGTTGCTCAAAATCTATTGCAGAAAGATTTTTATAAATCGGACCAAAAATAAATAAGATAGAAGCCATTGAAATCCTGTAGAAGGGGTAATTGTCAAATGACAGACGACGCAAACTTTGACGTCACTGTGTAAAATGTTCATTATGGTGCACGCGTGCAAGCGAGATAGTGAGATATCCCTACTACGCACCCACTTTTCCTCATACCGACATTTAAAGTCATAACTGCGGGCACATTTCTAAACCAATGTTTAAAGGGGTTTCTTTTGCGTATCATTTTCTGTTGCTTATAAAATAATGTATAAAATTCAATATAGGAAACTACCCTAATCTTTGAAGATGCGTATAAGCGGCACAGACAACTCATATTTACAAAAAAGTATAAATAATAAATTTAATTGTAAATTAACTATCATGGAACGGCAAGTGGCTTAGTTAAACGTGTATACAAATTGCACAAACCGAAAAGGTTTGTCATGGATTTATATATTTTTTTACTGTAGTAATAAACTTGGCGACCATCACTTCAAAATTACTTATAAATAATTAGGTTGTGTTTTAATTATATTTTATTATTTTAGTTTATTAATAAATATCCGGTGCATTACTTGTTTGCCTGTAACTGGGTAGTATGTTATATTTGTTTGTTACATTATAAGTTTTATATGTACACCCATTGGCAATCCAAAATAAATAAATAAATAAAATTTCGCATATTAGGTACTGAATATGTTAATTTGTTGTTTCTTCTAAATACATTAGGTAGTGTTATTACATTTTGAAACACCTGTTATCGTTTTCTGAATTAATGATATTACTCGTATGATCAGCATAGATATAGTGTAATATATTATGCGCTGTGAATTCATATCCTTTAACTTGACAACAATATTTTAATAACCACGAGGTACAGCGTGTGAACACTTGTTTACTTAGGCTGAAAAAACGTGAGGTCCCGAGTTCAAATCCTAGGTACGGGTAATGACAATTTATGTTTGAGTTATCGATTTCAAAAATCACACATGAGTTATCACATCATGGGACGGACAGAAGCTCTGAGTATTTGGCTGTAGTAGTAGTTGAGAAGCCTCCACAAGAATTTCGTAGGTATGTGTAAGTGTAAGTTTGCCAATAGACTAACGTGGTGGACTAAAGTGTAAAATCATTGGAACGTGTACAATACAGGGCTTGTATTGTTTTTATTATTATTGTAATAATAAATAAATAAATACACTCAACAGTCACACACATAGTCCTGACCCCACACTAGGTAAGCCTGTATCGTGGGTATCAGGAACTACGAGGGACTTGCCAACCCACAACACCCAGACCCGAACCAAATTCTTGTGGATCACACAAATATTTGTCTCGGTGCGGGAATCGAACCCACGGCCTCTCGCTTCGCAGCCGGCTACTCGCCCGCTACGCCACGGAGGCTGTCAGTATTGTGATAATCTGATAAATCCTATGATATCAAAAAGCATCTTATAAAACATTAATCACTATGGTAGTAAAAAAAGGCATGCTATAATTTGTTTCCGCGCTCCCACACTTAATAACCAGTTAAATTTCATAACGATGGGTAATGTTGCGCAACTTGGAACTATGGTATGTTACTAAATAATAGCACGTGGAGGCTAGTTAAATAAACCTATAACTGTAAGGACCGTGACCCGTTTTTTACGAATAGAATTATATAATAATACCTCTTGTGGTCGAAATATGAGAAAAATGGAAACATTATGTATATTAAAATAAAACTGGAAATGTAAATCCGTTGTCTCTGCCTACCCCTATGGGATATAGGCGTGGTCTATGTATGTATTTTAGTACATAATATTTCCCCGTGCAGAGATCAAATCAAAATGCGTACATTTGATTGGTAGTTTATATGGTATAATCATGTTTACTTCATGCTATCCATTCATCTACTTCAAATTCCGAAGAGCGATTTGATGGATGAGTAGGTCATATTATAGACTTACGAAGTTACGAACAAACAACTCTCACACCGAAAGCAAATATTTGTTAATTAAAAGGTGTGGTTTGAACCATAACAAATTTTTACATTTTGCCTGGCGTTATCACGGCTTAGGGTTCAGGCCAGGGTATATAAATAACCCTGTTGGCCTTTTCTTGGTCGTGAAGATAGACAGATTAATAAAAATATTAAATAAAAAAAACAGAAGCGAGATATCTTTACACCGGTAGCTTAGAAACTGAACATATTTAAAAGATGTTATTTTCATCTAAAAAGTGATGAACAGCTGACTGATGTGACGTATTGACGAAGCCGAGCGCGCATGCGGCACGCCGCGTTTGATGCATGTAAATGCTGCAACTTAATATCTAGTTCTGGCTTGGAGTAATTGCTCTTCCTGAGGCAATCAATCGAAATACGGTATGCAAACAATAAAATAATTAAGGTATAAACAAATAAATATGATTATTTTTATAGTCTCATTTTCGTATGCGAGTTATTTCATCACAATTATTTCAATATCGATTCTGATATCACAGTTAATGCACCCGACAGTGTTTTTGTTACATATTGTAAATCCGCCATCGTGATATCGAGTAAAACACTAATGGCCGTTCCCTATATTCTGTCTGTCTTTAGTTTTGCTATACCGGCGATAGAAAATTTTATCTATTTTCCGTATTACCGTCCCAATAAACTTACTAATGATAGGTAATTCCTAATCCTATTCTTCATTGCTGTCTACTGAAGAGAGGACTGATAGCTGACTACAGATATACAATACTATGAAAATGACAGTTCAAGCGTCCCAATATTTTTTATGTGGTATCTGTCGATAAAGTTATTTAGTTTTTTCTTTATCGGTAGAATTTGACCGATAAACAGATATCCTCGGCTGTAAAAAAACGAAATAAATAACGCATTTTGAAGAAATAGCCATGAGTATACAAGGCTTACATGGCACTTGCACTGCAATACAAAAAACTAAATAAATTATGTAAAAATCTAAAATAAAATATAAAAAAAATCTAAAATTCCCATAAATAAAAATAATGCACCGTTTTGATAATTAAATTAAGTGCAAGAGACATATAAATATTTGTTAATGCGAACAAAATAATTCCCCACTTCAGTAAAATCCCCCAATTTCGCTTGGGATTTTTGTTCAAAGGACTTGTATTCAGAGCCGTAATGTATTGACAGTAAAACGTTTCGTTATTACATTGTGTTTTGCAACATAATAAGTATTTCTCGTTATTATTATTTCATTTACAGTGGTAAAAAGTAAGAATTATAGATAAATGTTAAATTATAACTTATATTTCTAATCTAAATCATATCTTCATATTTTCTAACATAAATTAAACAATAGTTCCTCTTTCTCAGCTTGTATGAACATAACGCACAAGAGGGCCCAGATAAACTGCCTATCTATTGCTATCATAGTATCCGACGTGCATATCTAAAAAAATAGGGACGATTCCAAGCAGTAGATAGAACAATACGGATGTTTGACGATAGCTATCTATCGTGAAATTGAAGATTAATATTGGGAACGGCCATAAATAGAAAAAGACTAAGCGCCCACCGTTATCGAAACGTAGTTGGTGTCGCCAACAGAAGTTCGAACCAGAGACTCGTCACTCGGATCGATGATGTCAGCATAGGCATAATTATTGTCAATTAAGTACCCACCAAACCAGCTCTCATATTTAGATGATATTTTTTTATTGCATGATAGCGATACTATAGTACGGAATATGATTGTGATACATTAATTCGGCTACATATAGTATAATTAATAAAAAAATTAAGTATAATATTATAAACTAGAACAAAACAAACCTGTGACATTTCCAAACATTATTATGCATACGAGTTATAAAAAATGTTATATGATAAACGTACACTTAAACGTAACGCAATAATCGACTTTTAGAATTCGCGGCATGAAATTATATTCAACCTTGCATAAATATCGCCTGTCTGAGGCTAACTTTAGAATGAAACAAGATCAAAATATGGCGCCATTAATCCTGAACTGTGAGAATGGGCTTGTGGTGGCCTATTCACGGTGGCGTGGTGGTCTGGCCTGGAGCGCGTCCGCCATATGAAGGCAAAGGGGTCGGTCCTGCCTGCCGGTCCGTACCGTGTGAAGACTTGAATGTATACTTCGTCTTTGGCGCCGTGGAATACAGCTCGTGCGACTCTTTGGGCGGCTTTATGTGTACGCTAACGGTTAGATTGCACTACAGCCGTATTCATATGATAAATAATGCAGGTAAACGTATGCATAATAAACAATGACTATAAATGAAATATACATCGTCTCTACTCAAAAGACGCGTGTCGCCACTCAATTTTGGATGTTACTGCAGTCGACATAAAGAGATGCGAAGATAAGTGAAACACATCAGTTAATACTATAAACTTATCGATATTTACCTAAATGACATTTATATGCAGTAGCGAATCCAGGAGGGGGTGGCGCTAAGGGGCTCAAGCCCCCCCCAAACGCATTTGGGTCCACTGACAAATTTCAAATTAATCTTGATATTTGCTACTTTCTTAGTACTTACTACTAGGTAGTATACCTAGGTACAATATAATTTCAATGCCCCAAATGTTTTTGGGGCATCATCAAACATTACAGTGAACATCGAAAGTGGCTTTTCTTGTAGGTCGATATTCAGATACATTATGTGTAAACATAAGCTCACACCTGTATCCTGAAGGGGTGGGTACGCAGACGTGCAGGAAATACACCCAGCCGAGCAATTTTGTGACAGGCGATGAACCCATCACCGTATCTAACATAAATTCCAAACACATTCAGGCAAATTGTATATCTGTAATTTAATTAACTAATAGATACTTACTGTACACATGGAAATATGTATACAGAATTATCTAGAATCTATACTTTAGTAGAGCATTATCATAGACGAGAATAGATCGGATAGACGAAGATTGGCGAAGCATATTACTTTAATCGTAGTAGGTACTCTATTTTATTTAATACTAGCTTTTGCTCGAGGCTACGCCAGCGTGAATGTCATTTTCCGGGATCAAAAAGTACCTAACTTAGACTAAGTTACTCCTTATTACATCAGCTATCTGCCAGTGAAAGTCCCGTCAAAATCGGTCCAGCCGTACCAGAGACTAGCCGGAACAAACAGACAGGCAGACATTCATATGCATGTAGTAAAAAGCGGTTTTTTTAATATTACAAACAGACACTTCAATTTTATTTATTTGTATAGATCTTAATAAATATAATCCCTAATTAATATTAAAAAGAAGAATGATTTAACTTCGTTTCTAGCTTTTGATCGTGGCTCCGCCCGCATCTTTTCTCGGGCACAAAAGTAGCCTATGTCCTATATGTATATATGTCCAGATCAAGGTCTACTTAGCTACCAAATTTCATCTAAATCCGTTCGATTATCTTGATCGATTAGCAAACAACCAAATTATTAAATAGAATTTATGAGTCATAGGTAACATCATGCGAATAATTTATTACTGAACAAGTTCCTATAGTTATATAAATAGTAAAGTTCTGGAAATATATCCATACTAAGACTTTTAACAACCATATATCGTAATTACCGGAAAAACTCTACCGGTTTCGAGCTATGTTTTTTTCCAACTTATCATATTATAAATTCATACACGAATTCAGTTAACATATAATAATAGATGTGTTATAATAATCTCATTGGTGTTGAGACCACAATTTTGTTTGAGAAAATAGTGATGTCCTGCCTGCTTAGCATGCAAGATGCTTATTTCGCGCGTAAGAGATTAGTTGTCTGCCTCAGCAGCGCAGTTGTAATGCGTACGCGATGCGACTGTCTTGCTGAGGTCTCATGTTCGATCTCCGATTTGGGTAAGTGATATTGGTTTTTTTTATCGCGAACTATCATAGAAATGCAAGCTCGGCGAAATGTGGGTGTATTGGTTACACCTCTGTCTACCCCTTCAAGGATTACGGGCGTGAGTGTGTGTGTGTGTGAGAGAGAGATTAGTTGTACCGTAATGTGCACCTCACAACATATAGAGAGTGATAGAGATATATAGAGAAACCGAGACGACAATCTTCTCGACAAACCCGGGCCGGTATCCAATATATAAGCTCCGATAGACATGCAGAGACAGCACTAGAAAAGGACAAAATTACTTCGAGGCATTATGTAAAGAGCGCTGGGTTCAAACATCATTGTTTTGCTCACATTTTATGTTTGAATTCCATATAATCACACACGAGTTTCACGGTAAGTATAGTGCTCCGATATGACGGTAAGGTCACATCATGGGACGGAAGTAAGTTCGGTGAACTATCAGTGTACTAGTTGCACCTCTACCTGCCTTATCGGGAATACAGATGTGTACCTACTTATATTATTATGTTATGTTATTAATTGGTATCAAATTTAATTAAAATCAACGATGCAGCTAACTATGTTCTCGAATAAATGAATAAAGTTACGACAACATAGATCAGTGGGAGATGCTCGTCCTAAATTGTTGATCGGGAGTTCGATTCCCCTGTAGTTTTTATGTATTTAATTATTGATCTCAGTGTTGGTTACGGGGCTGGGTGTTGTGGGTTGGCAAGTCCCCCGTAGTTCCTGATACCCACGATACAGGTCTACCTAGTGTGGGGTCAGGACTATGTGTGTCACTGTTGGGTGTATAATAATAATAATAATGTATAATAATCATCCCATTAGATATCCGTTACGTGTGATCCAATTCCAACACTAATCGTATAACTGAGATACTAACACCCGGTTTCTGAAAGGCTGATCAAATCAAAATTCAACTAACATATCTTTGATTTTGACACCACTGTTAAATCAATTCGAGTTGCTGCAACGTTATTTAATGGAAAAATGAATAATATCTGATTGCACTTCAATAACGTTTGACATAGGATATTAATTTGAAAGTTAATCACGCTTCTAGCATCTCAATTTCGAGTTGTCATGAGATTTGACATTTGATTAGTTAATTTAACATTAATCAGCCTTTCAAAAACCGGACGTTAACTCAACTAACTGTATTATAGTGGGATGTAGGTACTTATATGTATTCGTGCATATTGCTAATTTCTATGATTTTTGGTGTTATCCTAACACTGGCCAAATTACGCCACAAATATAGTTACCAACAAGAAAATATTTATTAAAAATTAAAGATGCATTTAACTACATAAAAATACACAAAAACACATCACAAATTCAAGGCAAAATAACAAACTTACTTTCTATTAACACCCACTTCTTAATTCTGTTATGTTATTTATTTACTATATTATAAACACATCGCATATATTATGGACGATGTTACAATTCACTTCAATAAAAATAAATAATTATGCACTGATAACAAGAAACACACAAACTAGAGTCACATTTGCATAAAAACAATAGAAAAAATGTCAAATAACATGTTTTTGCCACACGTGGACGACTATCGTCGAGCCCAGAGTTCCGCGTTATGAGAAATTTGTGTGTGTCTATTGGGAGTGTGACGATTACACTTTAAATTGGGGTCCGTAGGTCATTTTCATTTTATTAATATATAAAATTCACAGCACAGCTTGGACCAAATGTCTAAAATTTATGTATATTTCGTAGTTCCTAAAACATCAGGTCTTTGTAAGTATATAATCTAATCCTCATTCGGGAAGAAAAAAAACATGTATAGTAAGGACCATAATGCATATGCGAGATGAATTTATTTGATGATCTTGTTACACACTTGCACTTCCTAGTGCAAGGGATTTCCCGCGACAGATTTTTTTATCCTGGCACGCCTATACTTGACCTAATGTTAAGCACAGTGCAGTCCAACTAGTAGTG
This sequence comes from Mimas tiliae, assembly GCA_905332985.1. Lineage (NCBI taxonomy): Eukaryota > Metazoa > Arthropoda > Insecta > Lepidoptera > Sphingidae > Mimas > Mimas tiliae. The sequence goes on along the minus strand of HG995248.1, from coordinate 17,689,509 downwards.
TTTGAATTTAATAATGAAGCTGGATATTTATTAAAGTAGAAGTATTTGACAGCCTCCGTGGCGCAACGGGCGAGTAGCCTACTGTGAAACGACAGGACGCGGGTTCGATTCCTGGCCCGAGACAAATGTTTGTGTGATCCACAAGTATCTTATTTCGGGTCTGGCTGTTGTAAGACCGAAAGTCCCTCGTAGTTCTTGATACCCACGATACAGGTTTACCTAGTGTGGGGGGCAGGACTATGTGTGTGACTGTTGGGTGTATTTATTATTTATTATTATTATTTCGTGATACCCACAACACAAGACTCGTATCTTAATGTGGGGTCAGTATGTGTGTGACCATTGGGTGTATATTTAATTGGTAAGACCAAGCAGTCGCAAACCTTCAATCAAACAAACAAATCTTCAATCTACAAATACTGAAAAACTTCAGTTCTACACAACCAATATACGACACGAGTAGGTATAATTGCAAATCAAACAACCATTTACGTAATAAAATATTAAACACTATAAACGGCGTGTATTTTTTTGTTCGTTTCATCAATCTAAATTGATCGCGCATTACAAAAACAAACAACATTAGTTCGTAATGAAGCAGTTCACCTAAGTCTACACGACCTTATATCGACGGCGTTTTTGTACGAGACTACGCTGCAACGGTACCCCAAGGTGATTATATTTTCTAAGGAGGCGGAGTGGCACGGTGCGGCGCGGCGCATAGCCGAAAACCTGTCTAGCGAGGTTACACCGAATAGCTGAACGTAGCTTTTAATGCCACACAAAAACACAATCATTAATTGATAGCGCCAGTCACAATTTTGTTTACTGTTCCACACCACGAATGGGCTGTTGTTGTTGTGCTAAGTACGGTGAATGATACTTCCGGAGGCCCAAAAAATCTCTATCCCCACAATACTTTAATTATTATTATTGTTTTGTTTACTTTCACTCTTAAATGAGTTCACGTAAGAAAGTATGTGATTAGTTATAAAACATATACAATACAGTAACAAAACCTCTGTTGGGCATTTAACTGTGATATCAAAATCGATATTCAAACGCAATGAAAAAACTCGCATAAGAAAATTGGACTATAAAAATAATCATATTTATTTTTAAAACAATGTATTAATTTATTGTTTGTATTCCGTATGTCGATTGATTACCTCTGCAAGAGCGATGACTTGGAGCAAGAGCACGTACATCAAACGTGTCGCGCACCTGCTTCGTCAATACACACAGAAATTCAGATGCTAATAACATTTTTTAAATATGTTCATTTTTTATTTTTTTTTGGATGAGGATAATATCTCGCTTCAGTTTTATTTTAAATTTAACAATTTTTATTAAGCTGTCTTATATGACTATCTTTATGACCCAAAAATGGCCAACAGGGTTTTTGTTACATACTGTACATACGCACTCACAATCAATTTGCTGCCAATTAATTTTCTTTTTTATCGAATGAGTAACATTTCGGTATCGACTTGCAACTTTGGACAACACTAAATGATAAACAGTTATACTTCAGAACCCCCTTCATTTCAATTTGGTATTATTTAAAATTAAAAAATAGTTGTCTATTAATGTCATCATTTATTTGACGCAGTTCGGTAATTCCTGAAGTATGATTAGGGGTTTTAAAATATTTTGTATTTAACTAAAAACAAGTATTATGAATTAGTGTTTTATGTTGGAGCAGGTGATAATAATTTACAAGAGGCTCATCAGTTGTTTTAAGCCAAGTTCGAAGATGGAAGACCCGAGAATGTGGTCTTTTAAGTGCTTCTAGAAGATGGTATATCGTCGTCAGTACACAGGTTCTTTCAGGTGTTATTTTGTGTTTAAATTAGAAGTACGTACGTAATATTTCCGTAGAATTACGTTCACGTTATTCACGTTTATTAAAAAGTGAGTATCGTTCATAATAAATAATAGTGATTTGATCAATCTTATCGATCGCAATAAACGAGTGATTAAAACTAACGTAAAATTTTAGGAGGTTTGAAATGATCCGGTACATAGGTACTTACTGTAAGGTGTATGTAATGACCCTAAAGTACGACCACACCATTCTGTAAGACGTTGTATAGCAATATGTCTGTATGTACATTATACTAAAAAATATTATGATACGTAAGCCTGGCAGCATCCGCAGTGCGATAGTTGCGATCTGGGACGCAGTGTTTTGGACATGTAAAAAGGAGATTCCATCATATACTTTATTTATAATTCTAGAATTCAAATGAATTTACTAGCGCTTCAAACAAGAAGTAATGCAACTAGTGCTGCGGTTTGCTAAGCTTATTATAATCTCTTAGTGCGATAGGGGGCGAGCCTATCATCATACCGGGCACCAATTCTAATCTGGAGCAATTCATATGTGATTTTTAGAATCAAAAATTTAAACACAATTATTATTCCGGCCTAGGATTATAACTCAGGTGTTCAGGGTTTCTGAGCGTAAGGAGGCTGCCACTAAACTAATAAGGCGTAATAATAACACGTCATATTCTATGAATATTATAGCCAGCTACCAATTATTAGTAAAAAGATAGATCCCTCTAAAGGCAGGACAGACAGACAGATGACGTAGGGTTAGCAATAATAATGTTCCGTTGGCACTCTTTGAGTACGCAACAGTAATAAAATAGTGTTGTTACCTTAGCATGCGTGAGTCTCGGCATGACATGAGTCCGTGATGGATGCGCGGTGGCGACGCGTATGAGCGCTTCACATAACGCGCGCACGTGCGTCGCACCGCTGCCCGCGCACGCACTCGCGCACTCGCTCGCACCATCAGACAACGACAACGCGCGACGGATCACGCCACACGATGCTTCCTTCGACGATGAGTACGTTACATCTGCGCAAAAACAAAACGTTACATAACACACATTACACGCTTTCTAAATAACAACTGAACACTAATAAGGAAATATTATGGGTTTATTCTGTACAAGTCAGGCGCAGAAAGGTGTTCTGAAGATTGACAGCCGCTGTGGCCATTGATAACCCAGTGTGGGGTCGGGACTATGTGGGTGTGACTGTTGGGTGTATTTATTTTCTAATTTGTCAATTTTCATAATACTGTGCTACTGCTAACATGCTAACCAAATTAAAAACTGTAATCTATGTAAAAAAAATCCTTTTTATGAATACGCAATGTAAGGTAACAAAGAACTACAAACTTCAAAATATAAATACAGGCATACATACGCAGGTGTGAGGCCTGAGCGTATCTCCGTCCCTCATGTGATACGGGGTGAGCTTGTAGCCATACCGGGTAAAAATTCCAGACTCCGGGCTGATACTAAGCATTTCGTAATAGAAAACCCCAATACCATTTTACCCGACCCGGTGTATATTTTCAAAAATCTTTATTTATACCACACAAAGTAAATAAAACCCAGATGGTTTGACTGCCTCGGTGGCGCAGTTGTAATGCGTATGCGTTACGATTGAGGCTAACGCTGAGGTCTCGGGTTCGATCCCCAGGTCGGGTAAAGTGGTATTGGGTTTTTCTATTACGAAATGCTCAGTATCAGCCCGGAGTTTGGAATTTGTGCCCGGTATGGCGATAGGCTCGCCCCCTATCACATTGTGGGACGGAGATACGCTCGGCGAAATGTGGGTGTACTGGTTACACCTCTGCCTACCCCTTCGGGGATTACAGGCGTGAGTGCGTATGTATGGTTTTACAGTGGATGTAATCAAATCATCTGTGTAATGAACAGTTCAATAACTAATGTCAATGTCTGGTTAATACAAGACGTATTAGCATCACATTTAAACTTTGCTAAACAAAACACAACTTTATACTATGGGATACACGGTACAAAATAGTTTACGTAGTATAGAGGTGTATGGTTTCCACAGTGGTATCGAGTTACATCTATCAATACTATGGATTACACATAAATACAGTTATATAATTCATTTAGCCTTTACTAAGGTTTTAAGACTTGGATTTTAGTTTAGTAAGTTATTGCTTATTTATAAAAACGATTGTGAAAGGCTGACCAAATCAACATTCAATTAACAGAACTTTGAGTTGACATCTCTGCCAAATCGATTCGAGTTGCTGCAATGTTGATTAGTCAAATAAATTATAATATTTGATGTCTCTTTAGTACCGTTTGCCATACGATTTTTCATATTAATTTGAATGTCATGTTAGCTAACAAGTGTGTCGAATAAAAAGTGTTGACCACGCTTTTAGCAAGTAAATTTCGACTTGACATGAGATTTGACATTTGATTAGTTAATTTAACATTGATCAGCCTTTCAGAAACCGGGCGTAACATCTAGCACATCAGTAGCTTAGCGATGCGACGCACCTTAATACGATGGACGTTAGTTAGTACACGTACGATATCAGTACGAACCGTCCATAAGCTAAAATGCTGCTTTTATGCCCGTGATTAGCATAATAATATATATTCCAAATATTATGTGAGTATTAAAATGGAAATTTGCAATGTTATAGCTTGTCTCATTTTAAATGACGCACGTCATCAATCCTCGCACTACAACATTTTGTATGCAGTCAGGTTCTAAATTGAGTCATGGCGTGCTTCACTATATTATATTAGTTAGCTGTTAGGCGATCTGTGTTTGCTTCACGTATGCCGGTTTCCTCGAGCCTTAATCACCGTTAAATCAAGTGATAAATAAGTAGCCTTTGCTCGCGGCTCCGCCCGCTTGAACGGCCTTTTCCGAGATAAAAAGTAGCCTTTGTCACCCGAGGATAGTGTAGCTTCCCGACAGCGAATAATTTTTTCAAATCGGTTCAGTAGTTTCGGTTCAGTAGTTTGATCTTACTACAGAGGATACTCAAGATCGGGCGAAGTGGAGGCGTCTTAGTGGGAAGGCGGACCCTGGCAATGGCCGGGATAACGCCAGGTAGAAAGAAAGAAAGAAGGTTCAGTAGTTTCGGAGCCTATTCAATGCAAACAATCAAATCCTCTTTATAATATTAGTATAGATAATGAAAACACAAGTATATTAGAAAACTCAGAGGGAGTACATAGTAAGAAAATATCGAGAATTCACTATCCAATTATGTTTTTATTATGTGTAAAACGCCAAAAAGAAATCGACTCACCAGCCACAGCAAACTGCACAGTAAGCAGAGCCTCGACAATCTTGATGAGCAGCCTGGCGTCCCTGGCGTCCCTGCCGTGTGTGTCGTCCCGCAGCTGATGCAGCGCCAGCTTCAGCAGCGCGTACGAGTCCAGCAGCACCGGCGCGTGCGACACGTACCGCCTGAACATCGGACTGTACAGGCACAGGCTCGCGCACGTCTTCCAGAACGTCCAGATGTTCTTCAGACTATCTGTGTAGTCTGAACAACTACAATTGTCTTGTGCCTCATTATTTGATCTAGGTGTAGATATAGAAACTTCCCGTTCGTTCTGTCCGAGAGTCAGAACAGCTCTCTCTTTACTAACATCGCATAACTCAGCGAACTTGTCAGCTGGTATCTTTGCCTTATGTATGTTATAGCATTTGTCAGTCATCTCCCTCAAAGACTTGAACAACATCTGCACTGACTGTAGCGTGCTCATCTCTCTGAAGTACGTCATTTCCGAGTTTTCCTTCATCAGTTTGAATATCTCCACTATTATCGCTATTTCTAATATCGAGCAGCATTGGTTCGAGAATTCCGATAACGACACCAATTCTAGGACGTAACTGAGTCCACCTTTTTGTATGAACTGTTCAGCAAAAGACACAGTATTTAGTAAACTAGCGAAGATGTTTAGGCAAGACACGGTCACGAAGTATGCAGACTCTTCAAGCCGAATCATATATCTGTGCTTGGCGACAATGAACGTTGGGTAAATGACGCTAAATAGTAGTTCATATTTCATATCAGTGCGACACTTTGGAGTGACACGTAGCAAATGACTTACCGTTGCATGCAACACATTATTATTATTATCCAGTTGCAGCAACGAGTTGTAGTGAATGAGAAATGACCAAACACTTTTTCTTTCAACCGGACTGACGTTCAAAGGACAATACTTCCTACTATAATCCTTTCTATCATCAGGTTCACACATCGGACAAGGGAGCTGATCAGTCACCTTGGGTATGAGGATACTGGCTCCCAAATCTCCATATACAGTATGTTCTAAAACTTGAAGACACAACGAGGCGACTCCATTATGCGTTAACATAAGCCTCACAATACTCTCCATGAGAATTCCTTGGGAGAAACAGCAGCAAACACCACAGTTCAGCATCACTCGGAGTATTTTGTTTCTAAGCACATTATGAGCTGACACTTCCTCATCAATTAACAGGGAAGTTAATGTTGCGTATAGAACTGATACACAACAAGAAGACATCGGCAGGCCGGAGCTCGCTTCTCCTAGTATGTCATGGTGGTGATGCATTCCTGCTGCGACACGTTGTCTACATACTTTATGTCTCGACCTTGGACATGCAGCAGAGTGTATTACTTCACTTCTCACTCTTTTCATTCCACTAATCAACTTGCCTACTGATTCTATCAATTTCTTGATCAACGTTATAGTATCTTCACCATCATCTACAGGTATTCTGATCATGAGTTCTATACATTCTTTTAACAACCCTCCTTTAAGACATTCGCCATAAAGTTTGAACTGGTCTGTGAACTCTCGAAGTTTATCCACACTTCGACATTGCATTAGTAAGCAATGGAAGAAAGCTGTTATAGAGTAAGATATGCCAAACACGAATTTAAGTAGATTCTCTGATTCAGTCTTTTCGATGTCTTTAGCACGGTTTTTGCTGCACTTTGAAATGACATCCTCCAGTATCCTCAATAACATAGGTAATATACCATTATTGATGAGCTTCGCGCATAGATCTGAATGTATAAGGACTTTATCCAAAGAAACAATAAGCAGTTCTGTCAACGCGACTTTGTTTTTGGAAATATCCTGATTATGAACCTCTGAACTAAACTGTAAGGAGCAAAGATTCCGTAGTGAGAAGTTTATACATTGCACCGATATCTGCGACCCTTCGGACCCTGACAAACTACTTTCAGCCTTACACAACTCTTGTAATAAATCTGTTATTATTAATGTAAATTCGCATGTAGTTATCTCTGAATTGATAATTTCTCTGTGTCTATCATTCATATAATCATCTGCTTTCGGTTTAGTCTTTCTTGGTGAGTAATAAGGTTCATTATAATACGATTCATTGGGATATTCGTTGGAAGATCTCACAGAAGAGTTGAAATAGTCGAAGTCATCGGCGGGCGAGGATACTTTGATGGCTAGAGAGCGGTTCAATATTTGGAGATCATCATTAGAATCAGCTGATTCGGAAGACTGCTCGGGGTCTTTTATTGCTTTTCTTTTTACTTTGCTGTCAGACGAATCGAATTTTATCAGACTCGTGTGTCGTGACCTGTTGGAAGAGATGTGATTATTATAGACGTTGTTGGTTATTATTATAAAATTAAATTGGTATTTATAATTTTGTTGAGAGTTTAATTATATTGAATATTTTTTTTGCTTATGTCATCAATATGAAGACTTAATTTGATATTTTATAGAAATATAAATTCATATGTAAATTAAGAGGAATTATTCGCTTTAACAATATTATTTTATATTATTATCCTCATATAAACGCTTTTCAGGTAGTTTTTTTTTATATCAAATATATATTTGTGTGACAGGGATCGCTTATAATACCGTCTAGATGGATATAGACATAGTGTTATTTTATGAATGCATATACAATTACCTGGCAGGTACAGAGCCTTTCTCGGAAGACGCAGCCGAGCTGACCCTTCCGCTTTGCACTCCGCTAGGCTTCTGCTTTAACCAGATTCTGAAACAAATAAATCATACTAATATTATAAATGTGAATGTAAGTTTGTTTGTTACGCTTTCACGTCTAAATTCAATTCACGATTAATTTTGATGTAGAGATAGATGGGACCCTGGAGACGGTTATAGGCTACGTTATATTTTCACGCGGGCGGAACCGCGGGCAACAGCTAGTAGTTTATAAATTAAAATACGTGAAATTTATTAATAAAGGTCACATAGATTGTCTTGACCTTATTATTTAGCTCCTGAGACGTGGATAACAGAAAACTCCTCTAAAATTCTAGACTAACCAGACTACAATAAAGACTCTTTCAATATTTTTTTTTTTAAATATATAAAAATAAATTGTTTTAGTGTAATTGTCTAGTTACGGCTTTAATTGGGACTGAAGCCCGCTTAATGCAAAGGGTAGCGCAGTAGGACATATGCATGAGTAAACATTTAAACTATTAACTCTTTTTTTACTTTTTGTGTGTCTTTATTGTATAATCCGGATGATCAATTGTAACAGATATCCTGACGGTTATTTGACCGCAGTCCTGGCGGTTCACATCGGAACTTAGAGGAAGTACGAGGTATTAAATATTAAGCTACTATAAAACGTGTTACAGAAAGGTGTGGTCATATTTTAGGGTCATTACATACACCTAACACTAGGTACTTATTTTATTTATTTATTTATTTATTTATTATTTACACACTACACTACCATTACAGGTTCAGTAACCTAATGCGATAATGCAGTTTTATGTACCAGATCATCTCAAAATCGAGATCTAAAATTTCACGTTATTTTTAATCACTCGTTTATTAAGATCGATAAGATTGATTACATCACTAACTATTTTTATGAACGACACTCACTTTTTAATAAACGTGAATAACGTGTACGTAATTCTACGGAAATATTACGTACGTAACTACTAATTTATATAAGAATTGTGTCCGACATGGCCATAGGCTCGCCAGCTGTTACGTCATGGGACAGAAATAAGCTTTGCGAACTGTGGGTGCACAACTTGCACCTCAGCCAACCTCCTTCGGGAAATAGGCGTGAGGTTATGTATGGAATATAGCATGTAGGTATTATACGTCATGTGATATAAAGACGTGCATTTCTTTATTTTCGTGTATTTGAAGGGCAGATAAGGTTTGTAGTGGCGGGTTATCTCACCGATACTACTTCGCTATTCACAATGTTAAATTCGACGTAAATATTCATTTTAATACAACGCACACTGAGATTGGAGTGCAGAGCATTGACAAATATCTTAACATTTTCATAGTGATTTCTTAGGTTTACGCGAATATTGTATTTATTTATGCATGCTGTGTTTGCCTGTAATTTGAGTTGCAATAGGTTCAATAGTTATCAGTGTTAATATTTAATGTACGTATGTATTATTGTAAACTTTGTTGGCAATCCTTAAATAATAAAATAAAATAAAATATTACACATTGAAATAAAACTAGTTTATACGGATTTTATCGCAGTTTTATTTTTAGAGAGAGAGACATCGGGTCTCTCCCGTGACCACGAAGGCTGAAAAGCTTTCGAAACGTCGGGACTAAAATAAAAATTAAACCGCGATAAAATCCGTATAAACTAGTTTTATTTTAATTAACATTTTCAATTTAAAGAATTACTCATTATTGGTCTCCTTATAGATATGGAGGATGCTCAAGATCGGAAGAAGTCTATCCTACATATATCCTACTACTATAAATGTGAAAGTTTGGATGTTTGTAAATTAGGATGTTTGTAAGTCAATCACGCCTTAACGGCTGAACGGTTTTGGATGAAATTTGGCACACAGGTGGACCATGATCTGGACTAGAACATAGGCTACTTCTTATCCTGGAAAAGGCCTTCATGCGGGCGGAGCCACAAGCAAAAGCTAGTAAGTAATAATCTATGGGACGAAGTGTAAACGTTTCATAGGAAGGCGGCGCTGAAACTGAGCCGGCATAGCATCAGCCAGAGTACCTCACTGAAAGCCTTATTGGTGTTTTTGTTTATATACAACTGAATATCGAGACGACTCGGCGGTTCGCCTGATGGTATAGTGGCACCGTACCACTTATCCGTGAACTGAAAGCTGTCACCACTGTCTATCGCAATAAAACACACGAGCACTTGAAAACAGTACACGCTGACAATCGAATGTCATTTCAACATGGCGGCCGTAGTTCATATTTTCTCCACTTCACAGAAAAGTTGGTCGGACTATAATCCTGTTCATAAACAGTAGTATCCATCATTTAGAATGCTCAATTATAAAATACTGCTTGGCGCTCCCTTGAAAACTGTCATTGTTTTCCGGTTGAAAGAGCATTGAAGCCATTGATATTACTGGGCTGAGAGACTTTACATCTTATCGTATCTTACAGTACGGTACTTTGTAGTTCAAAGTTCTACGCTTCTATTTCGATGTAGGAGAGCGACATTTTCGTTTCAAGAAATAAGGTGATGGATGAAGAAAGGTGTAGTGAAGTTTAAGCAACGTATAACGTACGATATAAGCATTTCACCATGAAGGGATCGACTGCAGCAAGATCTTATTACGGCAAAATCTTATTGCGGCAAAATCTGATTGCATTGCTAGGGCATAAAACATTTTTTTTTTATCGAATGAGTAACATGATAATTTGATATTCGACTTGAAACTTTGGACAACATTAAATGCTAAACAGCCGAGCTTTTATCTCACTCTAATTTCATTATTCCCGCTCACGCACATCACTTAATGCATAAGGATTTGATCGGTCATAATAAACGAGTGATTAAAATTAGCGTAATATTTTTGCATGTCTAGATTTTGATTATATCCGGCACACAAACATTCACTGCCCTATGTATGTAACGACCCTTAAATATAACCACGCCTTTTTGAAACACGTGTAAACGCATGTGGAAACACACTTTTCCGATGCTATGCATAGCGAGTATCTAGTGTCACAATCGGTAAGTGTGCGTTGACCTGTAAATGACATTGCACAGGACACGAATAAACGCATGTAGGTACTGTGAGACCCGAGCAGAGACGAACGATTACTTTCTCAACTAGATATTGTTACTATAAATAAATCATTACGTTTAAATTAAATTTCTCGCTTATTAGAGATTTTTATGGTTTCGTATCCAAAGGCCGCCTACTTCAAGCCAGTATAATTCAGGAGGGACACTGCGTCCCTAGACAGTACACACTATATTTGGACTGTACTGTTTGTGTTTGGGCCCCAAGATACAAGCATATACTTAGTTTGGGTCCCACTGTTTAATATTGCCATACATTTAATATGACAGTTATTATATGTTGATTGTGTTCCTTTTAAGGCAAAATTGTACTCCTATTGCTCAATAAAAAATATTATTATTATTATCACTGTACCTTCAGGTATAATGTAATCAGTAATCACTTTCGGGCCAGGATAAAAATAAATTATATTAGATAGTTATCGGTTGCTTTAAGATTAGTCACTTTTATGAAAAGAAACTGTTTTAGAGAAACCGTGCAAGGTGAAGTAGAAGGTGGGTAAAGTGACTTTAAAGCGGCCATAAGGATCGACGAGACGTACGTACTTGTGCGAGAAGAGCTGGTGTATAGGTGTGGCGGAGGGAGGAGGCGCGCGCGTGGTGAGGGGTTCACTCCCAGCTGTGGGGCAGTCAGACCCCGCGCGACCGTCAGTCAGCTCGCCGAACAACCAGATCAGCACAGAGCTCAGCTGCCGGCAGCATGACAGACCCTGTACACAAATACAAACCGTTAAATCCAACAGTCATGGCCGCTTTGCCGACCTTAAAGGAAGGGGATAATTAAGGGATTGGGAAGGGGAGGGGATTTGGGCCTTCGGATATCTCACTCACCGTACGAAACGCAGCAACAAGCTGCTACTTTACGCCGGTATTCTGTGAGACAATGGTAACGACCCGGACGAGCCGGCCCATTCATGCTGTAGACAAAATTGTCTACAGCGTGGCTCTACCACTCGTCTCGTTTTACAGGACAACTCTCTAGTTTTTTTGTTATAGCAAAGGACATCAAACGAGCAAGTGGGCCACCTGATGGTAAGTAATCTCCACCGCCCATGAACAATATCTGAACTAACTTCAGCCGGCATAATTATGTCGAGAGAAGCAAAGTCTCTTGACGGTCGACATTATATTTGGACTACACTGTACTTAACATCAGGTCCAGTGTACTTTACCTTGACAGGATAAAAAAAAAAACCGACCAAACTCTAGTGCTAGCGCGCCGAATGTTCTGTACACACACACACACTTAAAACACAACCACTTTTTACTTTTTTTGGGTTTATTATTTTGTAGGCCCTCAGCACATGTTCTGTGAAAATATTTCAGCTAGCTACCTAATACAGTAGAAAACATCTTGTCGTTTAAATGTAGGACAGACGCGACGGCGCGACGCGGCGAAGGCTCCGCTCCGCTTCCATTGGTATTTTGTACTACAACAATAATCACACTCCACTAAAGGATAACGGGTTCGAATGCAGTGGAGACATAAAATCATATGTGGTGGTCATTACGAAGATCTGCGGTCGCGTGTATCTGTGGTCACAACTCGACACCACCGAATATCATCTCGCATAACATCATGTTACAAAATATACGGTGTTTGATTATCATTTTATTTGATTACGGTTTACCTTTACTGATATAACTCCCTACTTAATGATCTATGAAACACACAGTTTTATACTATTCCTACCGAACGTATCTTTAGAGTCAGCGAACTTAAATTGTAAAGCCTCTTTTTTCCCGCAGGGGGAATCTCCAAACGCCGCGCCGGTGGAAAAAGGATGGTTATGCGGGGATCATCGGCCTACCGACCCAGTTGTCTTTACCCGAAAATCCACTGGATGGCGTCCATAACCAAAAATCTTACGCTGACATATCGTCTGAAAACCCCGAGATGGTCTTCTTCGGCGTAAATAGGACTGTCCCGTGAGATCCTGATTGATTCTGAACTCCTACCGGAACCGCCTCTACACTGTGCTGCTTTGCGGCTCGTCTCTTAAGGGACCTGGCCTATCGGCGTCAACAGCAGCACGGCATGAGTACAATACCTAACATCGACATACCCAAATTAGTCGCCACTTAAGAAAAATTAAATCTCTTATGAAAATCTTCAAAAGCCCTCAATCCACAAGGCCGAATCATGGGATCCCCAAGAGACATACAAAAATATTTGCGTGATTCTAGAAACACTCCTGACTTGCCCGACGTTAGATTACCATTTCCGCAACATGGCAATAAGCTCGCCACCTACCACAACACGAGACGTCATCTTTCATCATACATCAAGTATCATGAGATATGCCAATGTTCATATTCAATTAGATATCTCGTTCAATTTGTATAACACAATTGTATTGTGCCTGCATGCTAATCTTATTCTACCATTAATAATATTTCGTCATGTTCTCAAATAAGTCCGAGTAACTTTCAACAGCAAGATTACATATCAATAAATATTACCAAGAAACAGCATTTCAACGAAAATCATAATTCCAATACGAACGACAGACATATCAAATTAACTAGACGCTGAGATCTAGTTTTAGTTCACCAGTTATCATATCAGACACGCTAATAGTCAACGTTATGAATGATTACTTCCTAGAACTACCAGTCATGCTTGAATCTATGGGGGAGGATGGGTGACATTAAACTCACTTCCCCCTTGAGGCGAGGAAAAACGAAGAAAGTAGTCGAGTCTGGGGGAGCTGTCGAGAGTTTTTTTTAAATTAAGAACAAATAAAAATACGAATATTTTATGAGTGATAGAGCCACGCTGTAGACACTTTTGTCTACAGCATAAATGTGTCCGGGTCGATACCATTGTCTCACAGAAAACCGACGTAAATTATCAGCTTGCTGCTGCGTTTCGTACGGTGAGTGAGATATCCGGAGGCCCAAATCCTCCAATTCCCCCAAACTTCGTTTAGTAAATATACTTTACCCGCGCCTGATTACGATTATTTCCTCACACTCACTCTTTTGATGAACGACTACTCAACTACAGTAAGTGAATAATTGTTCACAGCAACAATTAATATCTATTCAGTACTTTACTATTGACAACTCGTCTTCATTGACTTTAAATAGATAATTCTGGTGATTACAGTTAAACAGTGGATCGATTTTGATGATAATTTTAGAAATCGGTTTTTCAAGTTTTTAACTATTGCGTTGTTAAAATGTTTGTAAACAAACGTGTCTGATACTTTATAAATTACCTAAGTTTTAGGTAAGCACCTACATTTTAATACTTAAACAACTTAGCAAAAGATAGTTTCATATAAGCATTTTAAACCTTCGAGTTTTCGTAATCGATTCCAAAAGAGAAAGTTACGATCCTCAACAATCTGGAAACGATTTAGGTGATGCCAGATTTTTTACCATTGTTGCTGTAGTTAACGTGTTAATTATTATCAAAATCGTTGATAAATAGTTATAATGACATATTATTATCGATCGATGAATGACTGCCACAATACAGCAATCAAGTGCATCAGTAGGTAATACCAGTGTATTTAGTTAATAGAAAAAGCATGAATCTGACTGAGCATTTCGTTATAGTAAAACACAATATCACTTTTAACCGACCTGGGGATCGAACCAGAGACTTAGCGTCAGCCTCAGTCGTAACGCGCACGCATTACAACTGCGCCACCAAAGCAGTTCAAAATACGTGCTGATACAAAATATGATTCATGCTTTTTCTATTAAACTACTGATGTACTTGATTTATTTATTTATTTAAATAAATCTCATAATATCAGTATCAGCCAGTATCAACCCAGAGTCTGGAATTGTGCCCGGTATGGCGATAGGCTCGCCCCCTATCACATCATGGGACGGAGATACGCTCGGCGAAATGTGGGTGTACTGGTTACACCTCTGCCTACCCCTTCGGGGATTCCCTTTATAGGGATTCCAGAGCTTGCGTAAGAATAAATGGGTCATACACTGAATGGTTTAACATCCAAAAGGGTGTTAGCCAAGGATGTGTAGCGTCACCATGGCTGTTTAACTTATTTATGGACAATTGTTTGCAAGATTTGAAAGAAAGTGCATGTGGATTAAGGATGAATGACTTACTAGTCAAATGTCTTCTTTACGCCGATGATCAAGTAATACTTGCACCGTCGGCGGATGAGTTGCAGCAGATGGTAACTATAATGTACGAAGCTTTCAGGAGGAAAAGAGTAATCCTTCGACGGTAGGCAGCGGCTTTGCTGTGCCCTGGCATTGCAGAAGTCTATGGGCGGCGGTGAATACTTACCATCAGGTGGCCCGTTTGCTCGTCTGCCTATCCAGGTAGTGTAAAAAAAATAAAAATAGGAAAGGCGTGAAAGTGAATGTTGGAAAGACGAAAGTGATGGTATTTGAAAAGGATGAATGTATGACGCTGTGTGATATAGTGATTGAGGGAGAAAAAGTGGAACAGGTGAGAGAGGTTGTATACTTGGGAATTTTGTTTACGAGAGATGGAAAATATGATAGAGATATTGAAAGAAGAGTGAGTGCGGGGAACCAGGTGAATGGGGCACTACACGCCTGTATGAGTAGCCGGCAAGTTACGGAAAAAGCTCGACTGGCCGTGCACGGTGGAGTGTTAGTGCCAACTTTAATGTATGGAAGTGAAAGTTGGGTGTGGCAGAAGAAGCATGAAAGTCGTATTAATGCAGTAGAAATGAGAGCTCTGAGAAGTATGTGTGGTGTAACTATGAGAGATAGAGTAAGAAATAATGAGGTAAGAGAGAGGTGTGGTGTGAGAGAGGATGTAGTGATGAAGATTGAGAAAGGAATACCAAGATGGTTTGGGCATGTAGAGAGTATGGATGAAAGAAGATTGACGAAACAAATACAGTACAGTTGGGAGGGGAAGGCCCTAAACCGACGTGCATGTATGAAAATTTAATGAGAGTGAATGAGGCCAAAGAGGTATGCAAGGATCGTAGCAAGTGGAAATCCGTTGTCTCTGCCTACCCCTATGGGAAACAGGCGTGAGTCTATGTATGTATGGTAGAGTCACACTGTAGACAGTTTTGTCTACAGAATGAATGGGCCGGCTCATCCGGATCGTTACTACTGTCTCACAGGAAATCGGCGTAAAATAGCAGCTTACTGCTACGTTTCGTACGGTGAGTGAGATATCCCGGGGTCCAAATTCCCACCCCCTTCATTATACCTTTCCTTTAAGGTCGGCAACGCGCCCATGATGCTTCTGGTATTGTGGGCGTACATGAGTGGTGGAGATCACTTACCTACCATCGGGTGACGCACTTGCTCGTTTATCTATCCATACGAGGGACTTACCAACTAGTAGTATTTTTAGTATTTTTATTATCCAAAAATGACAAAATTTATATTATGTAGGGCGAATATAGATTGTGTGGGGTTTTTTGTGTTGTATGTAGACAAAAACACGGGTAGGAGACACGGCTTCACGAGACTATCCCGCCCACACACCCGCCACTGTAACTCCTGTAAGCCAGGATCGACAGTGGCACGCATATTTCGACACCAAGCGATGAAGCTCGGCCAGTCTCTAGGAATGCAAATGTGTCTTTAACCCGTAACTAAATTAATCAAATAGAAGGTTAAGGAGGAGTTGGAAATAATACTTGTCCACTTCCTTTCATAGCAAAACGGGAGACAAAATAATGAGCTAAGGAGGTCTCGAGACGGCTTTATAAAAATAAAGTAGCGGACGTTTTGGATTGTTTTGTTTTTAGGCCAATTGAGTTTAAAAATCGATATGTGGGCACAAGTCATAGATCTAATTTAAAGACGTAGTAGTACGCATTTTTAAGGTGCAACTTTTATCAACCACTAAAAAGCTTAAGTACTCTCATTCATACCCTCATTATGTCTCGGGGTGACGAGCGCAGTCTAGTGTCATGCAGTGCTTTGATATTTAAAGTTCTATGTGGCGTTGCTTCTGTTTATGGGCAGGCGTGGCGCTTACCATCAGGCGAGCGACCTGCTCGTCTCGTCATTCAAGTTTTTTTTTTTTATTGCATAGACCGGCAAACGAGCAAGTGGATCATCTGATGGTAAGTGATCTCCACCGCCCATGTACGCCCACAATACCAAGAGTCATGGGCGCGTTGCCGACCTTAAAGGAAAGGGATAATTAAGGGATTGGGAAGAGGAGGGGGATTTGGGCCTCCGGATATCTCACTCACCGTACGAAACGCAGCAGCAAGCTGCTAATTTACGTCGGTTTTCTGTGAGACAGTGGTAACGACCCGGACGAGCCGGCCCATTCATGCTGTAGACAAAATTGTCTACCGCGTGGCTCTACCACTCGTGTAGTACACACTAATAAAAAAAAAAGAAACAGAATGGAACGTACTCACCTCGACTCCCAGCGCTCTGAGCAGCACGAGACATCTCCACGCGACGCCTCCGAGCAGGTACTTCCTCAGGATCTCTTGTGAGGACAGCGCGTTGTTGCGCGTGAATACACTCGCCGGCTGGGTATTAACTTCCTCTGCTTTTGGTTCTAACCACAAGTAAAGGATTTTATGTAGTACTCTTGTAAATTATCATCTATTTAACCATTGCCTATTTTCACCAGCCACTCCTTAACGTACAGAGACCTCTAAATATGTTTTAAATGGTTTGCATATGAAGTGAGAAGTATGTTTTATATTTTTTATTTATTTCATTTTACATACTTCATACATAATATATGTACAGGCGGACTTAATGCCAGAGGCATTCTCTACCAGTCAACCTCAAATAGGTATGTTTCTCCTTAAACTTAGGCGAGCTTGAAAAATTATCAAGTTTAGGGAAAGCTAGCACAAAAGGTTTTAGCAGTATTAAATTACATATTACTACGAAAATTGTATTTACATTTTTAAAATATCTTTAGTGCACTAACTACTAGGTGTCATCTTTGTCTACCCCTTCGGCGATACCAGCCTTACGTTTATTTATGTAAGACCTATTGGAGATACTCGGTGTCTTCTTAACTGATTGTTCTTTAAATAGTGAGTGCTGTGTACCTATCAATATGGATGAATGCTAAAAGTATAAACGATTGTTTAAGCTAATATCATCATAATGATTTCTTAGGTTTACGCGAATATTACACATTAATATCATCATACCTGGATCCTCGTCGAGCGTGCTCTGTGCAGGGTATGCAGCATCGAATGGTGGTAGCGGCAGAGGTAGCGGCGCGGAGCAGTGCGCCGTGATGGAGGAGGTCACGCGATGGATGCCGCACAACAACTCGCAACCCACCAGCGTCACCACACCACTCACCGGACTGGACACATATAACCGTCAGTCAGTGGCGGATCCAGGATTGTGGTTGGGGGGTTGACACACATGATAACTCTGACATTATGGGTGATAATCAACACCTGATCTTCTATTTGCTTGTTAGCCAGTCTTTTAATCATCGAAATACGATGACAAGAAACGTAACTCAAGCAATAAATTACCCCACCAAAACTCTGTGCAAGGGGCGCGGCTATAAAGTCTGTGCATAGTAATCTCTAGTCGACACTTGATACGTCTAATTTTATGCGCGGTGCAGAACGTCGTATCTCGAAATTTAATATTTAGACATTAACTTTTATGAAATATAGTCGATTTTGAACGTTCATTAATTTTTGTTGCGTGTAAGAGTGTTACGTGTGATATGAGTGTTTCATGAGCCGTATTTTTAGGCAGATTCATATGAGAGTTATCGTTCTTTTTTCTTATTTAGATGCTTCTGATATTATTAATAAATAATAATTAGTATTGTATGCTTACCAGAATTTAATCAACTCCTTAGGATTGGCGCCATCGTTGATACGGATCAAGAACTCGGCCAGAAACAAATCTAGCCATGTGGATTTCTGACGACAAATCGATTATAAAAACATTGATTAAATTTATCTATACAAATAAATAAAATTAAAGTGTCTGTTTGTAATATTAAAATAACCACTTTTTACTACATGCATATGAAGGTATATACGGTACATATACCAAAATATTTTTTTTACAGTTTTTGTATGTCTGTCTGTTTGTTCTAATCGCTAATCTCTGGAACGGCTGGACCGATTTTGACGGGACTTTTACTGGCAGATAGCTGATGTAATAAGGAGTAACTTAGGCAACTTAGGTACTTGTTTATCCTGGAAAATGACATTCACGCGGGCGGAGCCGCGAGCAAAAGCTATACGTAATATTATCTCACAGAACACCGGCGTGCAATGGCAGCTTGCTGTTGGGTTTACATTTTGCGTACAGTGAGAGAATACCACGGTTGCGATATTGGGTTTTCTATTACGAAATGCTTAGTATCAGCCCGGAGTCTGGAATAGGGTAGTTGACTAGATTTTTTTTATTATTTAAATCAATAAGTTATGTTACTCAAAATCTATTGCAGAAAGAATTTTCGGACTAAAAATAAATAAGATAGAAGCCATTCAAATCCTGTAGAAGGGGTAATTGTCAAATAACAGACGATGCAACCTTTGACGTCACTGTGTAAAATGTTCATTATAGTGCACGCGTGCAAGCGAGATAGTGAGATATCCCTACTACGCACCCACTTTTCCTCATACCAACATTTAAAGTCATAACTGCGGGCACATTTCTGAACCAATTTTGATTTTGTTTTAATAAAAGGGTTTCATTTGCGTATCATTTTCTATTGCTTATAAAATAATGTATAAAATTCAATATAGGAAACTACCCTATTGTGCCCCGTATGGTGATGGCCTCGCTTATCATGACATGAGACGGAGATACACTCAGCGAAAGAAATGGGTATTGGAAAAATACCTACATACACACTCACGCCTGCAATCCCCGAAGGTATAGGCAGAAGTGTAACCAGTATACCCACTTATCGCCGAGCGTATCTCCGTCCCTTGCTGCAAATTAAAAAAGGAAAATATATGATCACCTCATAAGTGCCTGTCTCTGCTTTGAAGAAATGATCCCAGTATAGTTTCAACTTGTCCGTGCCTTCTTCCGTCGCCATCATCACCGTACTTCGACCTGCAACAACCCATTACCATTGGTCATCGTAAAATAATAAAATAACTTAAAAAAGCAGTGATAGCTCAACGGGGAGTGGTATGGACTGTCGAGACGAAAGTCGCAGGTTCAAAACCAGCCCTAAGTGCATACACCTCTGACTTTTCTAAGTTACGTGTGTATTAATTGTTAATTATCACTTGATTTAACGGTGAAGGAAACATCGTGAGGAAACCTGCATACCAGAGACGTTCCTCATTAGAATTTCGAAGGTATGTGAAGTCTGCCAACCCGCATTAGGCCAGCGTGGTGGACTAAGGCCTAAACCCCTCTCATTCAGTAGAGGAGGCCCGTGCCTGCCCAGCAGTGGGACGTATATAATACAGAGCTAGTAAAAAAAAAAAAAAAAAAAACTAAAGAGTTTTCCTTCAACGGTAGGCAGCGGCCTGGCTGTGCTCTGGCATTGCTGAGGTCCATCGGCGGCGGTAACCACTTACCATCAGGTGGGCCGTCTGCTCGTCTCTCTATCTAGGCAATTAAAAAAAATTCAACACATACTTTTTTTCACATGATAAATATTACATACATACGTACATACATAACCCTTCTCACCAACATTAGCAATTTTTATTTTTATTGACTTGAGTGAAGAAACGAGCACGGCGCTCGATTGATGGCAAGCGCCACGCTGGTCCATAAACAGAAGCAACACCACACTTTGAATTACAAAGCACTGCATACCATTGGACTGCGCTCGTCATCGCGAGACATGTTTTTTTTTTTTTTTTTTTATCTTTATTTATTTAGGGGTTTTTATCCAAAAGGATATGTCAACCCCATCGTACATAAGATGTTAAGTCTCATAATGCCCAGTAATTTCACTGGCTTCAATGTCCTTCAAACTGGAACACAACGGTGCTTACACACTGCAGCTTGGTGGCAGAAATAGACAAAGCGGTGGTACCAACCCAGACGGCCTCTCGCATACGAGGAACCTACCACCTTGTTATTATATTAATAAACGTGTTTCCGCATATTTTGATCGCAAACTAATATCCGTGATGCAAAAATCATGCGTAGATCGCGGTTTGTTTTTAGAAAATATGTAAATCGAATGTGGCATCCAATTATTATTTCAAATGCTAATTTCAAAATCTGTAAATAGATATTTGAGATAAACCAATCGAATTAAGGGATGGCAATCAAACTTTATTCGGATTGGTTCATCCGCAGGAACACTGCATATTTTGAATAGACGTTTTATTTTTGCATTATTGTTTGCCGTAAGCAGATGACCAAAACATTATCAACGGTTGAAATGAGTAATGTTGTAATGTGCTCAAAATATCTTAATATGTTTAACTATAGCGCCATCTATAATGTATAAGTGTTAACTGTAGGCTGTATAGTTTAGTTCCATTGCTTGATGTATTTATAAAAAATAATGTCCCTTCCTTCCTTCCGTTTTAGCAGCACAGTACGCGTGTTTTATTGTAACTCCTTATAATCATAAAATCTTCTAGGATATTCTGTAGATGGATATCACAGATATAAAACCTACAGCATTCTCGAACTAACCGGCACATTCCATAGGAATAATTTCTGCCGCCAAGCAGCAGTATAAGCACTGCTGTGTTCCGGTTTGAAGGACATTGCCAGTACCAGTGACATTACTGGCCATTAACATCTTATGTCACGGGGTGACGAACTCAGTCCAGTGCCATGCAGTACTTTCTAATTCAAAGTTCTGTGTGATTTTGGTTTTGTTTATGGGCAGGCGTGACGTCATCAAACCACCATCACCTGCACGTGTCGTCAATGAAAGTAATAAAAAAATTAAGCCACGCTGTAGACAGTATAGTCCACAGAATGAATGGGCCCGCGCTGCGTTAAACCGGGGTTATACAACTATAGAAAACCGACGCTACCGAACGTGCCAGCTTTTTGTTATGTTTCGTACAGTGAATGAGATTTCCAAGCCCAACACCCATTTCTTTCATTACGTAAAACACCTATGATTCATCTATTTTATTGGCTGTGGAGCTCACTTACTTTTAAGTGTGACATTAAAATATTGCGTAGAAACTGTGTAGGCATGTTGCGACTGTATCGGTAGTCAACAATGAAAATGCATGTTTCTATTGTGCGAGTCCACTCTTACATTACGCGTCCGTATGCCTGAAGGTCGCGGCTACACACTAGTCACTACACACGCCTATTGTAAAACGCACTATCGGTTATATTTCATTTGTGCCAAAATGTGAAACCAAACACACCCGTATCACACCAAAACCATACATAACCAATTATATTATAGTAAATTATTATAATTGTAATAATACATTGAAGCAATGATAGCTCAGCGGGGCGTGGTATGGACTGTCGAGACGAAAGTCGCAGGTTCGAAACCAGCCCCAAGTGCATACACCTCTGACTTTACTAAGTTATGTGTGTATTAATTGTTAATTATCAATTGCTTTAACGGTGAAGGAAACATCGTGAGGAAACCTGCATACCTGAGAAGTTCTTCATAAGAATTTCGAAGATATGTGAAGTCTGCCAACCCGCATTAGGCCAGCGTGGTGGACTAAAGCCTAACCCCTCTCATTCAGTAGAGGAGGCCCATGCCCAGCAGTGGGACGTTATATAATACAGGGCTAAGTAGTTATAATTGTAATGCGTATGCGGTATGAGTGAGGCCAACGCGGAGGTCTCGGGTTCAATCCCCGGGTCGGGCAAAGTGGTATTGGGTTTTTCTATTACGAAATGCTCAGATTAGTCCGGAGTCTGGAATTTGTGCCCGGTCTGGTGATAGGCTCGCCCCCTATTACATTGTGGGACGGAGATAAGCTCGGTGAAATGTGGGTGTACGGATTACAGCTCTGCCTACCCCTTCGGGGATTACAGGCGTGAGTGCGTATGTATGTATACTCGACTATACTAGTGTAAATCATAAGCGACAGCATGAATAAATAATTATTATTTAGATTTCAAACTTCTAAACAACAAACAGGTGTAAGTACATATTTGTTGTGTTTTTTTAATATCTACATAACGGTACGACTAGGAATTATCTAAAAGATTAATAGCTTAATTATATTTAAATATGTGTTTGATAGGTAAACAGTAGGTACCTGCAGACTATTTGCGTATTATTTATGATAGGTTACAGATCGTTGTAGAGTTGTAACTTCGTGATCGGATGTGATTATACTGATTTATGGTATTTCGCGAACACTTTATTGATTCCTGCCTCCTGACTTTTGCCCTCCAACTTAAACCCTAATGCAAGGAACCAATAAACATACGCACTCACGCCTGTAATCCCCGAAGGGTAGGAACAGGTGTAACCAGTACACCCACACATCGCCGAGCGTATCCACGTCCCATGATGTGATAGGGGGCGAGCCTGCCGCCATACCGGGCACAATTCCAGACTACGGGCTGATACTGAGCATTTTGTAATAGAAAAACCCAATATAACTTTTATCCGACCCGGGGATCGAACCCGAGACCTCAGCGCGTATGCATTACAATTCACAAATGTGCCACCGAGACTGTCAGAAAAACACGGTCAATTTCTTTAAATCAGACTAATCACGTATACAGAAACCTACACACAGGCACAGCAAAGAGCTACTCAAATGTTGTTCTTAAATACGAACTTTAAAAACATTTGGCAATACCTACCTATCACGATGTGTAAACTTCAGAAACACCCGAACAACATACACGCACATGGGTCAAAACTCAAATCGCAACACGTTTGATAATCGGCACTCGGTGCGTCGGTAATTCAACATCCATATTCCAAGACTAAAAACTTTTTAAAGTTTTCTATGGTTTACTATATAATACAAAAAACGTCTCAAATAATATCGTAAAAATGCACAAAAACAACACAGATCACACCTCGCTTTCACTGTGCACGTTATTCGCAAGCGGGCGCGCACGCTGTACGCGAATTCAGCGGGTGCATGCCTCGCGTCGGTCCGTCCGGCCGCTTTCAACAAGACTGTCTTATCACTCGCCACTCTCATTATTTACTGTTATAGTGAGAAGTCTCGCGATAAACAATCGTAAATGTGTAACAACGTTATCAACGCGCGAGATTTTCATGTACTTTAATTGCTTAACAATAACAATTCAATGGAAAAGTAGCATTTATAATCTTTGCTAGCCTTTGGCCACTCGACGCGAATGATAAACTGTTGCAGCGGAAATAGTACACAACGTTCTAATTTAATGGTTGGTTCATACAGACTTTGTAGAATAGATTGTAGAAAG
Organism: Mimas tiliae; assembly: GCA_905332985.1. Classification (NCBI taxonomy): domain Eukaryota; kingdom Metazoa; phylum Arthropoda; class Insecta; order Lepidoptera; family Sphingidae; genus Mimas; species Mimas tiliae. Next base: position 17,665,350 of record HG995248.1, on the reverse strand, counting down.
ATTTACTTATCACTACTAGGTTAATGACCTTATTCTTACTTGTAAATCGGCTACATGGGATCCACACAAGTATAAGTTTGATATAATATAGCAAAGAATAAAAACTAGATAGATAGAAGAATTTGACAAATTAAAAAGATTATACTATTGTAAAAAGATACATTTTGAAAAAATACCTTCATAATTTACTAAGCATTAATCTAAGATGGTTTTTTTTTCAAATATGTCTTATAAAAATTGTGCTACCTATTATAAGTTTGGTTGCTTTTGTATTTATTGAGTGTGTTTAGTATCATCATCATCATATTTTACAGCTTCTATAAATTATTTCCAAGATACAAGTCTGGTGTTTCTTATGCATGTAGCATAAGATCTTTTATACTCCAATGTAAATAATTATTTCCTAAGATTTTTCCAGTTCCATTTTTTTTTAATCTTCTCATAAGATTTAACATAAGTTATGGTTTTAATCATACATAAATATACAATTTGGTTGAGTAGCCAATCACTTTACCATTGCGTGGATGATCTACAAACATAGCAGCTTTTGCCAATGCAGTCAAACAATTAAACATACCAATCATTGGCTCTATGAACCACATACATTCTTTATTGGTTTTGATTTTTGTTTACTATTTATGCCAAATGTTTCTGTTTAATGCTAGGAGGATGAAGACAATAGGAAATATTTACCACTGTCTCACAGAAAACCGGCGTAAAGTAGCAGCTTGCTGCTGCGTTTCGTACGGTGAGTGAGATATCCGGAGGCCCAAATCCCCCTCCCCTTCCCAATCCCTTATTATCCCTTTCCTTTAAGGTCGGCAACGCGCCCTTAATTCTTTTGTATTGTGGGCGTACATGGGCGGTGGAGATCGCTTACCATCAGGTGACCCACTTGCTCGTTTGCCGGCCTATACTATAAAAAAAAAAAAAAAGTTAATTTCATGACAACATTATAATAATTTATAGGTAAAGGATACTAGGTCTAGTATTTTGACTTCTAGATAAGTCATGGACTTAAGAAAATATTTTGGTAATTTAAAATTAACTTTATACAAATTGGTCCTCACCCTTCCTACAGGTATTTAGCATGGAGTGGCTTATGTTATGAGCTAAGCTTTAAACATATTTTGTATGATATTCGTTGTATAAGATTTCTAGTCTAAATGGATTCTAATAAGATACTCATATTTTACTTGTTTCTATCAATATGCAAATCTTTTGACTTATTTCAATGAAGATAAAGAGTTAATTGACCAAAAAAAATATTGAACATCCTACTAAAATGTGAGGGATGTTTGTTATTTTGTGAACTTGGATTTTTGTTATACAATAACACCTTAATAGCTGAACTGATTTGTTTTTTTTTACAGCTAGACTATAACTTGGATTAGGGCATGGGATATATTTCATCCTGGTAGTGGGATCACTTCATTGTATTTATTTATTTATTATAGACAACAGTCCTCTACCGTCAGAACTTATCTGGCAAGCGGACCTAAACTAGTTACATTTATATTTAGATTATTTACAATAAGTATATTAGTTGCGAAATACAATATTACTGTTGTTACAATAAATAGAGCAGACAGACGCAGTATCAAACATTTCCCTTGTACTTAACTTCAATGTTAGATTAATTAAAATCTAGCATGTTTGTAGGTACTTTAAATTATGAAACCAAAATAAACTAAATAGTAATTAACTTACATATGACTCGGTGCCAGTCGCGTCCACAACAATATTTATTAACCTGATGTAACCGATCTTGTTACTGGTTTATGTTCCAGATTCCAGTACTCATAACAATTATAAAGTTCAAACTTTATTATTTTACCAGAGCTACATACCTCCGCATAATATTACAACTTTTTGACAACAAAGAGTTTCACAACCAATGTTGCGAGATGACAATTTGGATCTCCCATTCCCCCAGTCTTACGTAGATTCCCCCCTAAAACTCAGGTTTATTAAAAGAAGTCCCCCAAGGATTGTAATCCCCGAAGGGGTAGGCAGAGGTGTAACCAGTACACCCACATTTCGCCGAGCGTATCTCCATCCTATAATGTGATGGGGGCGAGCCTATCGCTATATCGGGCACAAATTCCAGACTCCGGGCTGATACTGAGCATTTCGTAATAGAAAAACCCAATACCACTTTATCCGACCCGGGGATCGAACCCGAGACCTCAGCGTTAGCTTAATCGTAACGCGTACGCATTACAACTACGCCATCAAGGCAGCCCAGTACAATCAATATACGAATTGCGTAGTTTATGACACCCGACCGTGAAAAAAAATAATAATAATAAATTATAGTACCTTGAGGAGAACCAGCTGATTAGCGATCGCAATATAATTTTCATCACGGGTGGTCAGGCTCATAGCTGTCAAGAGTAAGAGCGAGGCTATACAGAGCTTGACATAACAAAGACCTTCGGTAGGATCTGGCCTATGCCAGTCCTTATATTGAAGAGGCCATCGTATGGGATCCATGGGGCATTGCAAGTGAATCGCTGGCTTTCTGGATTACTAAAGTAAAAAAGTGGTCATTAACAGCAATATCCTAATGTGTCTAATGATGAAGTTGGTGGGTTTTTAACGGTTAGGTTATGGTCTACATACTACACAATTAGCATCTATATTTTCACTACAACTTTTACATTTACATACTCATTGATGCATATATCTTTTGGAGCTAGACAGAAACTATTGAGCGCCACAGCTACGATCCTTACGCCCCTCTTTAGCCACTTTCACATTTCCGTCAGTGGAAGGTACTCGTGACGTGCTCTTTTCGGAAATATTTTTTATGGCAAACGAGCAAGTGGTTTACCTGATGGTAAGTGATCTCTACCAACCAATAATAACATCCACAATAACTAAAGAATCATGGACGCGCCGACTATCCCTTATAAAAACGAATGATTAAAAATTAAAAAGGAATTCATATCTGGTAAAACAGTAGCCTCAAAAGGGTAAAAAATATTATTAATATATTGTGAATAAAGTCAATCTTGGCTAAGAACACTCGAGGCTAATTTACCTTCCAAACCATTGATATATTACCTATATTCCAAACATAAAAAAACCCGCATCCAAATTGTCATTTTTATAAGCGAAGAGGCTAGGAGATCTGTCTATAAATATAACGAATTTTTGTGTAGTGTCCTGAAACCCCCAATTCCCTCCCACATTTTTTTTCCTCCACAAAATCTCCGCAAGAATGTTAAGCCCGGCTAAACCCCATCCTGAGTCTTCTTCTCACTGAGTCACCCCAGACTTCTGAACTCTTAAATCCCCCTAAATTTGGGGAGAATCTCGGATCACTGTACTAAACTCAAAGAGAAATTTATTGAGCGATCAACGAGTGTTATAGTATTGAGGAGGACCACGGAGTACTTTGTAGGACTTACAAGAGGTAGTCCTTATTTTGTTCCGTACATGAAGAAATAAAGTAAGAGCAGCTCGATTTTTTTTCATGTACGACTTTAAATATATTACAGGCACATAAGCAAATAAAAAGATCCAATCTCGGAAAGAGAGTTATTATGCTGTAAACTTGTACTTCTCGTTCATTTAACCGCGATCCGTAGATTTACGCATCCACAAATAGACCCAGCCATGCAGCGGCAGCAACTGTCAATTGTCATCAAATATCTGCAAACATCAAATAAAAGTAAATCAGTAGACGTTCAAGAAACTTAGGGTTTCAATAATTTCATGATTTCTAAACGCAACAAGTTTGTCATAAAAATAAATGACATTGACAGCTCTTACTGTCAATAACGCAATAATGGTTGACAGGGTTACCAGCTGTCCTGATTTTCCAGTAGATGTACTGATTTTCCATAAAAAATATTTAAGTACTGATTATGCCGGCGCCAGACATAGCTTCAAAGAGGCAAATACCTACAAAGCGGCACGGGTATTTGCGTATTTATGCAAAGTTTGAACAAACATTTGCACTTTGTCATCCTGTGTAGGTTTTTGAGCGCACAAAAAGCATTCAAAGTACTTCAAAGATGAAATATTTGGGTAGCCTGCTGCACTTGCGCAAAGTGCAGTTGCGTGTGCGTTAGCTACTAATAATAAATACATTAAAAAAATATAGACATACCGCATCCACAAAATCGTTGTCAATCATATTTGTCGTCTATTCGATTACAATGACGCACATGTTTGCAAAGCAAGTCTGGCAGGTACACTTGTCTGGGACAAGCATGGGCTCAAATGTGTGTAGAAAGATCTTTAAACAATTTTTCCAACATTTGAAGCTATGTCTGGTGCCGCGCCGCGCCGTCATAATAATAATAATAATAATAATAATAATAATTTATTTCATATAAAATTGGACAAACACTAAATAGTACTTAAACATGGAATTCATAACATTTATACAAATAAGTGCTGTTGAACTCCGGTGTCCAAATTAAGATTTAACTTGTGTTATGGACACCGTTGCTCATATCTTACAATAATGATCTTATATTGTTATATTAATAAAATCTTAGTGGAAGAACTGTGGTAAAATAGCAATGCTGCATGATTATTTATATATATATTGTGTGTGTGTGTGTGTGTGTGTGTGTGTGTGTGTGTGTGTGTGTGTGTGTGTGTGTGTGTGTGTGTGTGTGTGTGTGTGTGTGAGAGAGAGAGAGTTGTGTTTGTGTGCGTGTGTATGGTTACGGCGTACAATTAGTTATGAAAGAAATATAAAATTCAATGTAAGAGACTCTCTATATCACTATATGTCTTTCCAAATAGCCATTCCATTATTCTACGTCTACAATCATGCCGATTTAGGGAATATATGTTACAGTATCTATTAATTGAATTATATAAATAATTAGAGATTTTACTGTAATTACGTTTAGCGAGAGTAGTTCTCACAGAAATAACAGGGCAAACATCATAAGAACGACGCTTTTGTAACAAGTTGATGTCAAAGTGTAAAAAGGAAACCACTGATTTGTTGGCTTACAACCACTGTGTTGCGAGGGTCGAGCACAAATTTTCTAGATCTATTAAAAAATCCCTCGATTATATAGATACAAAATGATTTTTTTAAATATCAACATTTTACAACCATAGAGTTCATATTATGTACTACGTACGTAGTACTTAATAACTGCATGTTTACAACATATTATCGTATGGTATACCTAGACGTACATTTTGTGAGATGTCAGATGCTTAGAATCTACTGATTTTAAACCCCTGCAAAAAAGAGCGATGTAATAAGTTTGACCCTTTGTTTATGGCTCTCTGTGGCATCAAGGGGCCTTAACGAATGTACCTATTGGAAAGAGGATTTTTATTATTTGAAATCAATTTGGAAAATACAGACCTTTATCTAACTTACGTCCGCGCCATGACGTCGCATCGGAGCCTAATTTCTCCTGATATTTTTTAAATAGCATCTGGCAATTCTAGTTTGACATAATAATATTATGCCCATTGAATGTCCAGTTTAGAAAAAGGGTGAGAACTGAGAAATCGTGGTAATTGTGTCTGTGATAACTGAATAATTAGGTAGTACTACGGGCACACTATTTTAAAAATGTGGAATAATATGATAGAATATCTAAAAGATCCGTTATTAGTTATCAAAGTGCAGAACTTCTTCGGTGTCACATACAAAAGTAGTAGACAAGCTAATGATCCACCAGGGGTGCTACATTCCGAGAGGCTCGAGCGCGTGAATGAAGATTGCGATGTGAAGCAACACAAAAGGATCCCGAGCAATATATCTAGCAGTTCTCAATCGTCGTATGACACGGATACATCGGCGGACAGCGGCGGGAAGGATGACGTCGTTTGTTCGATTAATAATCTGTTCTGGTATTATTTGTTCGTGGTGGGCACGGAGCTGGGAGACGAGATATTCTACGCGACGTTCATACCGTTCTGGTTCTGGAACATCGACGGCGCGGTGGGCAGGAGAGTTGTACTCGTTTGGACTGTGGTGATGTACATAGGTGAGTTTATTTACAAACAAATAAATTGCAAATTAGATTCATTTTATATTTACATATTATACCTAAATTGAAAATGCTTCATACTTGCATATTACAACATATTTTTTTTATAGTGATATGGCAAAGTGAGTTTTACATTTGCAGTACAAATATGACGACATTGCAGCCTTTGATGGCTGGTAGAATTATGTTGGCTTGAAGTTATTAAAAATACACCGGCTAATCTCAAAACATGATTCATGTGAACTAGATATAATGGGTTTGGTCAGGTACAAATATGTATCAGTAAAATAGTTGCCAAGAAAGTATTGGGCAATTCCAAAAACCCACAATAAGAAAATTGCAATGGGCTAAAACATTATGGAAAGGAGCAAGATGGGGAAAAGATTGTTAGACAGAGTAAGTAGTACAACTATAAAGAAACACATTAAAACAATGGATATCATGGTAACCCATCACAAAACTTAAATAGAAATGGATTATTAGATTATTAGACTTGCTTTTGCCCTGGCTCCGCCTGTGTAACTTTGGTTAGACAAAAAACTTTATTTTATTTACTATGCATTCTCCCAGAAAATAGGACTGTAAAGCAGGATAATTGGGGTGATCAGGTCCTGGTGGAAATTTATGGGAGATCTGATGAAAGAAACATATTTCCGCATTAAATAAAAATTATGGCATTCACACTTCTAACTCTGACAACGAATTTGAAGTCAATAGGCCTTAGAACAAGGAAAAACTAAATGGCGGCCTCTTCTTTTCTATTCTAATATCAGTTCTATCATTTCTAACTACAGGGCGTCTTATATATTGATTATGAAATAAATCACCCTTAAAACAAAGAAAAACGAAATGGCGTCGATTTCTTTCAATTCTACCATCGGAGGATCTATCATTTTTTACTACATTATTATCTAGACTTTGTTTGATCTAGAATTATATTTAAACATCCATAATAAGTATACGGCTAGGTGATAGGTACCTAACTATAGCATAGTAATATGCTACAGTTGATAAGATATGTGTGTATTTAACTTTATGATCTTGATGATGTGTATATTCATATCTGTTGCAATTAACAAATAAAAAATTAAAATCACCCAACAGTCACATAGTCCTGACCCCACACTAGGTTAACCTGTATCATGGGTATCAGGAGCTACGAGGGACTTGTGGTCCCACAACACCCAGACCCGAAACAAATATTTGTGGATCACACAAACATTTCTCTCGGTGTGGGTATCGAACCCACAGCCTCTCGCTTCACAGCGGTCCCTAGCCGCCTATGTGGTTAACCACTAGTGCGTATAGGGCATTAATCTTGTTTGTAATATAAAAAAAAGATGATAAACCAAGACATTAAAGACACATGGGTAAAGACTAAAGTTACACAAACAATTACTATTCAGTCTTAAAGATATATAACTTATTTTTGTACCACATATATAAGAATGCTAATTACGTATTTTGATTACATACTAAGTAGGTATCAGTAGGTACTGTGACCTTGCTGTTGAATTGTGTTCAAACGACAGCCGCCGTGCCGCATTTGGCGAGTAGCCGGTTGCGAACCGTGAGGACGTGGATTCGATTTTCACACCAAGAAAAAAATGTGATCCAATAATAATTATTTTGGTTTTAGGTGTTCTGGGACCCCAAGTCCCTCGTAGAGCCTGACACCCACGACACAGCTTAAACTAGTGTGGGGTCTGAACTATGTGCGTGACTGTCGGGTGTATTTATTATTATATGTACGTAAGGAATTTTAGAGTCAAGAAAACTTGGTGCAATCCTTCTATCCTACTACTACTATAAATATGAAAGTTTGGATGTTTGTGAGTTTGTGAATTTGGATGTTTGTCAGTTAATTACGCCTTAACAGGTGAACTGTTTTTGATGAAATTTGGCAAACAGGTAGACCATGATCTGGATGAGGACATAGGCTACTTTTTATCCTGGAAAAGGCCATTCACGCGGGCGGAGCCGCGAGAAAAATCTAGTATCGTATAATGTTCAAACCCAACCCCCAGGGCGCAACCTCCAACTTTTACAAAGTTACATGTGTTATGCATTGTTAATTATCGCTCGCTTTAATGGTGAAGAAGTTCGGAAGTTCTGTAAAGAAAGACATATGACATTTCCTTAGAATAACCCCTCTAGTAGTGGAGACCCGTGCCCAGCTGTGGGACGTAATTATACACTGCTGGTGTTAGGTAAATATTATTATTTTTGAAGGTTATATAAAAAGCATTGGCAAGCCAAGCATATCTTTCGGTGAACAATGAGCATGTCCAACCTTCACTAAAGTTAAGCACGTAAAAACTAAACACAACTTCTCTTCAACATTCTTTAACAGGTCAAGGCGTCAAAGACATAATACGCTGGCCACGTCCAGGGTATCCAGTGAAGAAGCTGCAGCAGAAATGGGCGATCGAGTACGGGATGCCGTCGACGCACGCGATGGTGGGCGTGTGTATCCCCTTCTCAGTGCTGCTGTACACAATGGATAGGTACATCTACCCGCCACACTGGGGGATTCTGGTCGCCGTGTCATGGTGTACGCTTATATGCGTTAGTAGGGTGTATCTGGGCATGCATTCTGTGTTGGTGAGTTGGATTTTAGTTGATACTCATACGCACGCACTCACGCCTGTAATCCGCGAAGGGGTAGGCAGAGGTGTAACCAGTCCACACACATTTCGCCGAGCGTATCTCCGTCCCACGACTTGATAGAGGGCGAGCCTATCGCCATACCGGGCACAAATTCCAGACTCCGGGCTGATACTAAGCATTTCGTATTAGAAAAACCCAATACCACTTTACCCGACCCGGGGATCGAACCCGAGACCTCAGCGTTAGCGTCGTAACGCGTACGCATTACAACTGCGCCACCGAGGCAGTCCAGTTTAGTTGATACATTGTATAATTTGGGAGTCGTATTGGAGCGGCTTGAAGAGCTCTGTATACATAATTGTTTAATGCCAAACACGTATGCATAACTTTACGCATAGCGAAGAGCTCGCATCATTGTTGTTCTTGAATACGGACTGTAGAATCGTTTTTTTTGCACGTAAATACCTATTAAAGTCAAATCTGTGAGTTTTTCTATTTATTCCTACGAAATATTCAGATGAAATAGTAATAATAAATACACTCAACAGTCACACACATAGTCCTGGTCCCACAGTAAGATACGAGTCGTTTCGGTCTCACGACACCCAGACTGGAAACAAATATTTGTGGATCATACAACAATTTGACACGTTGCGGGAATCGTACCCACGAACTCTCGCTTCGCAGCCGACTACTCGCCGACTGCGCTACGGTGGCTGTCTGTGTTTAATTAATTAATGTGTCAAGACGTCGCCCCAAATCATATATAATACAGTAAGAAATAATAAAAATTATACGCAATTATGAAGAAACAGGTAGGCAAAAAACTTTGTATAATTACTTTGTACGTAATCTTTAATAAAATAAAACAAATGGCAGCATTCGTACAGCCCTAATTTTATTTTGTTTTTACATCCATGATCTAAACCAGCTCTCCTTTAAAAAAAAAAACTATCCTATTATATAAAGAGGAAATATTTGTTTGTTTCTTTAATTGTATTTAGCGGGTAATCTTTAGTATCTTAACTACGGATCCAATTTAAAAAAATATTTCACCACTATAAACTTACTATTTATAAGTAATATAAGCTATATGTAATGTGATTCTATGAGTGGTAGAGCCACGCTGTAGATACTTTTGTCTACAGCATGCATGGCTCGGCTCGTCCGGGTCATTACCACTGTTTCACAGAAAACCGGCGTAAAGAAGCAGCTTACTGCTGTGTTTCGTACGGTGAGTGAGATATCCAGAGGCCCATATTCCTCTGCCCTTCCCAATCCCTTACTTATCCCTTTCCTTTAAGGTCGGCAACGCGCCCATGATTATTTTAGTATTGTGGGAGTACATGGGCGGTGGAGATCACTTACCATCAGGTGACCCACTTACTCGCTTGCCGGCCTATACTATAAAAAAAAGTTTTGTAATTAAATATTTACAAGATATTGTGGTAAATAAATAATAGTATAAGCACGTGTGGTTCCAGGACATAGCAGCCGGGCTGGTGCTGTCCTCAGTGCTGCTGGTGATGTTGATCCCGGTGGTGGACCGGCTGGACGGGTTCATGCTGTCATCGCCTGCGCCGCTGCTCGTCATACCGATCTCCATCCTTGTCATTGTGTATTACCCTAACGCGGACAAATGGACTCCCACCAGGTAACTGTGTTATCAACTAGCATTCTCGATTGTAAATATTAGACCGTTATGCAGAAATTATCCAACACACAACTGAGCCCCTATGCTATATCGTCGCTTAGCTAACAACACCGCACAAGTTAAATTGGCTTAGTTTTCAGGAGAGACAAAAAGCTGAATATCTTTTATGAATATGTGTGATGTAATCAATGTGTTCCGCAGTGACAGAACTATTTGATTAAGCAGATATTACTTTTTTGTTTTACTTATAATACTTCGCCATCCTACTAATATATTTTATTCATTTATATTAACGGCTGAATGCATTTGGATGAATCCCTAAAAGAGACATTCACGTGGGCGGAGCCGTGAGCAGAAGCTAGTCAATGATAAATGACAAGTATTGTTTACTATGTTAGTTCTTATATCCCAAATTATTTATTGGATTTTATGTCGTAACAAAATCTAACTCCTTCGCTCCATTTTCCAGAGGTGACACTACAATGATAGTAAGTGTGTGCGCGGGCATTCTCACCGGCTCGTGGGCCAACTACCAACTAGGCAACATGGTGGCCAGCCCACAGGCCCCACCCTACCATATCATCTGGCCCTCAGTAGAGATGTTGGGCTGCACCATCCTACGGACCATATTGGGATTCTGTGGGGTCTTAGCTACAAGAGCCATCGGCAAATCTGTGTCATACGCTTTCGTTTGCGCATTACTAGGGAAGGATAAAAATGAGCTGAGAAATTCAGAAGACAGCCTGAACAATAAGCACAAAATCATAGTTGAGCTTAGTTATAAGTACTTTACTTATGGTATGATAGGGTTCAACACGACGTATGTGTTCCCAAATGTGTTCGATTTACTGAAGATCAACAGACCTACGTATTATACAGAGATTTAGATCAGTTTTATGATCTGAGTGGAAAACTTGTTGTTTATGAACGGGATTAGTGTAGCTATAGAGGGGGTGTCTTATCTGAAAGTAATGTGGTATTGTTAAAGTTTAACGCTTTTTTATAGAAGATAGATAACAATTTATTATACACTTAGAAAATAAAAACATAATAGGGTAGTTTCCTATATTGAATTTTATACATTATTTTATAAGCAGAAAATGATACGCAAAAGAAACCCTTTTTTATTAAAACACAATCAAAATTGATTCAGAAATGTGCCCGAAGTTATAACTTTAAATATTGGTATGAGGAAAAGTGGGTGCGTAGTAGGAATATCTCACTATCTCGCTTGCACGCGTGCACCATAATGAACATTTTACATAGTGACGTCAAAGATTGCGTCATCTGTCATTTGACAATTACCCCTTCTACAGGATTTGAATGGCTTCTAACTTATTTATTTTTGGTCAGATTTATGAAATTCTTTCTTTCAATAGATTTTGAGTAACGTAACTTATTGATATAATAAAAAAATCTAAGTCAACTACCCTATTATGTAACAATAGCGATCTCTACCAGACATTTTACTTTAACAAATGTTGTTTCTTTTAACTGCGTTATGCATTTTATTCAAGGATTAACTTAACTTTAGCGGTACCGTACGATGTCACTTGGCATAATTTACAATACCGTTCTAATACACTGCAGTTGTGATATTTCCAGCAGTACGTCACTTTTGTTGCTCCTACAACAATTAACATGTCTTTCACTCTTAAAATGTGTAATATAAAAGAAGAAAAAGACGATATAGTGATAAGATAAAAACTTTTAAAATCAATCTAAGTACGCAATGGTAAAACTTCAATATAAATAAACAATAATAACTCGCCACTTCCACTCTATAGCTACACGGAATATTGTTTCCATTAATGTTCGATATTATAAACAATCTTAATTGAAAACTCCAGATATATCATCACAAATCAATCAAAATAAAGTATTTCAATTTATTTTTTGCACTCCACAATTGTTAACAAAATATGTTACAAGAGTGATATAGGTACATAATTGCGCTTCGGACACGGCAAATCTGCAGAGGGAGACAATTTGTTTATTGTAATAAAAAAGAATGTTGGTTAATCATGTATTGATTGCTTAGTTCCACTAGCGGATCCAGGGGGCTAAGGGGCTCAAGCGCCCCCAAAAGCATTTGGGTCCACTGAAAAATCTCAGATTAATCTTGATATTATCTTACTTTCTTAGTACTACCTACAATAAAATTTTCATCGGTTATCCTTATTTATTCCATTTAAAGTTAGTATAGTATATTCTCAGTTTGCTTAATTCTAATTTTGGGTCAACCCCCCCCCCCCAAATCCTGGATCCGCCATTGCTTAGTTCGAATGGTTTGACTATATTGCCGTATATGCATGCGTATATGCATTGCCGTCATCAGACGAACCGTTTACTCGTCTGCCCATCTTAGCAATAAATAAATTAAACATCGATTTGGAGATTTAGATTAAGATAGTTTATTAATTTCGGCAGTTCACAGCGCCTAGCCAGGAAACTGGTCATGTTATTTATTACAACGCACCGCGTGCGGTACCAATAATTTGATCGATTGTATATAATTTATTGTTAAATATTATTAGTGTTAAGCTTAGAATGTGCCTTATGTAATGTGGTGTGAGAAATAAACTCACCGTTAAAAAAACCCCTACATCGATTAGAATAAGATCTGTAATGTATAAATGGCAGACCATCTGATCTTTCCAAGCATGTGCTTTTTTAATCATGATAAATAAAGTCTTGCTATGTGTGCGGAAGCTTGTAAATAATTATTAACCGACTTCAAAAACGGAGGAGGTTTTCAATTTAGCTAGTTTTTTTTTGCAATGCATGTACATCGATTTCTCCGCAAACTGTGGACCGATTTTGTTGAAAAAAATCTCATTCGATAGAGTTTAGCTACGATGTGGTCGCATATAAATTTGGTTAGAATCTGATGACGGAAAAATGAAACTCCTGAACGGACAACAGTATACACGTCGCGATTGGTTATTGCATTGGAATTTACATGCGATTGCTGTAACTACCGCTAAACACTCAAAAAAATAACTATATGTCGCTTTGAAGTCGGTGCAATTTTATTTGACCGGCAGCGACATAGATAATGGCGACTCTAAAGAAACGTATAGAAATTGTTATTTTTGACTTTTCAGTGTTTTTATATCGGTTTCTAGGTTTTGTTAAAACTTATTTTATATTGATTTGGTGTCGGTCACGCGTCGGCACTCGGCAGTCAATGATCATCCTGTAATTATGTTTAACGCCCGGTTTCAATAAACGATCTTAGTTTGATTCTCCAGAAAGGTTGACGTCAGGCAGGCGGCCGGTCGAAAAACTACAAGCCAAATCTTTCTGTAACGTGTGTTAAAAACTATGTTCCGTCTTACTCCATTGTGAGTAGAGTTTGATTCTCCAAATTGATTCCGAAAATCAATCAATCAAACTAGGTAATTTACACACGTGACTTCAAACTGTATTCTTATTGGCTCATTTATGCTATCTGGAAAATGAAACTAAGATCGTTTATTAAAAATGGTCATTAATCAGTAGTGACATGCACGCACAGACATTGTCTATACAAATACACCAGGCATGCATAGCGAGACGGGCAAACTTGAACTCAAATATCTATATCTTGAAATAAAACTACACTATACGGATTTTATCGCGGTTTAATTTTTATTTTAGTCCCGACGTTTCGAAAGCTTTTCAGCCTTCGTGAAGAGACTGAGGTGTAGATCGTCTCGAAAAGTTAATGTTACATTGCCTACCTTAATTTTAAAATTATACCTCCATTTATTTTTTAATTACATATTTTAAAAGTTAGTTGACACTAGTTCGATCTACGCAGAAAGAGCTCACGGTGTCTTGAGGTCTAGCATTTGGTCTTTTGGGTTTCGATTTAATTAGATGTATAATTGGATCCCAGGCTTGTGCAAGTTTCCAACCATGTTCTCTATTGAAAATTAAACCGCGATAAAACCCGTATAAACTAGTTTTATTTCAATGTGTAATATTCGCGTAAATGTAAGAAATCACTATGTATAATATCGCTTGCTGTTTGCAGACTTGTACGGAACAGCACCTTAACTAAGTCAAGTGAAGTCATTTCTTTTAATTAATATTGCACCCAAAAGACACTTGTATAGATAGTCTTGACCCCACGCTTGGTTACGAAGGACTTGCGGTCCCATGGGCAACACCCAGACCCGAAACAAATATTTGTGGATCACACAAACATTTCTGTGCGGGTATAGAACGCACAGCTTCTCGTTTCACAGCCAGCTATTCACCCGCTACGTTACGGATGCTATAAAACATTATACAGTAGAACCTCGTTAAGTCGAATCTCGATAAGTTGAAAACCTCAAAATCTCGGAAAAATGTTTTGTTCCCTTCCCTTCAAACACCAAAACCTCCATTACTCGAAATCTCAACCCTCTATTAGTCGAAATAATCAGTGAAGCCATTTTGGTATATATTTTCCCTCCATAACTCGAAAAATTAAATATTACCTCTGTATCTCGGAACATAGCTATGTTTTATTTTACAACTTTTACAACTCGATTATAATAATAATAATAATAATACTAGCCCTGTATTATACACGTCCCACTGCTGGGTACGGGCCTCCTCTACTGAATGAGAGGGGTTAGGCCTTAGTCCAACTCGATTATTTGAGACTTATTACCTCTATAGTTCTCTATAAGTCGAAAACTCTATAACTCGATTTTTTTGGCGTCTCCCTTGATGTTCGACTTATAGAGGTTCTACTGTAATTCATACATCACACATTGTCGTATAAGGTTACTAAACTTAAAAAGTACTTTAGTTGGTGGTTGCCTTGCCAGGGCTAGTCTGGAACTATAGTGGTCTATGGTTTTTTTTAAGAAATACATGTATGAGCATTATTACTGTAATCGGCGAAATGTGGGTGTATATACACATCTACGTCTTCGGGGATTACAGGCGTGAGTGCTTATTTTATTCCTTATTTCAGTTAGCACAAGGACTAGACTGGACAGTTTGTAATTCGATATTCTGTGTTGTGTTGCTATTAATAATGGACAGGCGCGGCGCTTACCATCAGGCGATTAAAATACACATATGTAACGCGAACGTATCCGGGGCAAACCGACACCGGGTTTCTATTATGATGGGTAGAGCCACGCTGTAGATACTTTTGTCTACATCATGTATGGGCCGTTTCGTCCGGGTCATTACCACTGTCTCACAGAAAACCGGCGTAAAGTAGCAGCTTGCTGCTGCCTTTCGTACGGTGAGTGAGATATCCGGAAGCCCAAACCCCCTCCCCTTCCCAATTCCTTAATTATCCCTTTCCTTTAAGGTCGGCAACGCACCCGTGACTCTTGGTATTGTGGGCGTACATGGGCGGTGGAGATCACTTACCATCGTGTGACCCACTTGCTCGTTTGCCGGCCTATGCCATAACAAAAAATATGAACGCATCGATCGCGGTGCATCTGAGATGCAGCTATATCTCCCGTCCCTTTTCCCTCCATCGCTGCGAACCCCGCCAGCGACGTGTTGCAACGCGTGACGGAACACTAAAGTCCCGGACGTGCGCGCGCGACTGGTAAATGTTCCCGAGTTTCTATGTACCAACGCGACGCCCGCTGTAATGTATGTATGTATGTCGTGGTTGTGTTACGAACCCTGTGTTTTGATTGTGGATGCCTTTAAAACACGCACACCTTACACATATTTATTTTAACAGTTTTCTCAACGTTTCAAATTGTACCTACTTACTTCCTAGACCACTTTAGTTGCAGTCTAATCATATTTTAATATACGTTGGTATTGGAGAACTTGTTTATTTTTTATAATTTGTTAATCTTTTGATAATAATATATGGGCAATTTTTTGTTAATTAAGCGAGATATGCACACCAAAGATATGGTAATTATCGAAAATGTTACAAAATGCAGTGTTTAATATACCTAAGTATTAATTGTGTTATTTTATTGTATGCCTGGGTGACGCAGTTGTAATGCGTACGCGTTACGATTGAGGCCAACGCTGAGGTCTCGGGTTCGATCCCCGGGTCGGGTAAAGTGGTATATGGTTTTTGTATTATGAAATGCTGAGCATCAGCCCGGAGTCTGGAATTTGTGCCCGGTATGGCGATAGGCTCGCCCCCTATCACAACGTGGGACGGAGATGTGGGTGTACTGGTTACACCTCTGCCTACGCCTTCGGGATTACAGGCGTGAGTGCGTCTCTATGTATTTTATTGTATGTTATAAGCGATGATTATTATATACCGTCATCATCGTCAGATGTGACTCAAACTGTCCATTCTTGTGATATTTACATTCCACAGCCTATTGTTAATTTTTAATTATAAATCTGTTTTGAAATAATGTACGCTTATTAAAAAACTATTTGAGAGTAAATATTTTTACTATTTAATCCGAAAAACAAGTGATCGATGTAAGTATAACTATAAAAAAGTATGTTCAATAACGAATCGACCCAACATTTTAATTCTCAAATTAGTTTCCTTATTTGTAACTGCCTCGGTGGCGCAGTTGTGATGCGTACGCGTTACGATTGAGGCCAACGCTGAGGTCTCGGGTTCGATCCCCCGGGCGGGTAAAAGTGATATTGGGTTTTTCTATTACGAATTGCTCAGTATCAGCCCGGAGTCTGGAATTGTTCCCGGTATGGCGATAGGCTCACCGCCTGTCACATCATGGGACGGAGATACTCTCGGCGAAATGTGGGTGTACTGGTTACACCTTTCCCCCTTCGGGGATTACAGTCGTGATTGCGTATTTTATACCTTATTTCAATTGGCATAAGGACTAGCAATTATTTGGTTTTAGTTTATGAACAGCTACAATCGAATGCAACTAACACAGCGCGGCGCCTTGCCAATCTTCCTTTAGGTAATATACAGATCACGGATAGTAGTAGATATGACATACCTATAATATATTTTACAGGTGGTAGGTCTCTCGTGTGCGGTGAGGCCGTCTGTTTTGCTACCATCACTTTGTCTATTTCTGCCGCCAAGCATCAGTGTGTAAGCACTATTGTGTTTAGATTTGAAGGACATTGAAGCCAGTGAAATTTTGAGACAACAATTTATGTCTCAGGGCGACAAACGTAATCCAGTACCATGCATTTGTGATTGAAATTTCTGAAGCACCGACATTATTAATTAAATTATTTAATTAAATTAATTAATTAATTAATATAAACCTTTATTAAAAAAAAAAAATGAATGTTATTACTACACTATTGTTGACTCTAGTTTTGATAGGTCGACATCGACAACTTGCTCTGTTTGCCCATTTTTGGCAATGGCCTCCTCCATTTCTTTTCATTCTGTTCTGTATAGCGCTGCCCTACTCCATGTTTTCCCTGCTACTGTTTTCATATCATCCTCCCATCTTCGTACCTGTGTTCCCCGGTTTCGTTATCTGTTTCGGGGGTACCAGAATATAATACTTTTGTATACATTATAGTATTTATTTATCATTATGTTGAAAGGTTAAACAAGTGCAAATTGTATTAAAACAAAATAAAGGAAAATGTATTTTTATTGCTTTGATACCGCTAGGGAAAACACAGTTGTAATATCCACCTCCCAACTGATATTCCACGAAATCAGATAATTTAACTACACATTTCTGCAAACCAAAGGTTGCCAAATATTTTTGTTTTTTTAAATATTCCTAGAGATCGTCTTATCTAAAACGACCCACGACGTCACTCTGCTTTGAATCTCATAGCTCATAGCTCCTTAGACTGTCAATATTGCTTGCAAAGTTTACGTGCTACATAAGCATGTTTGATGCAATATTCAAGCATTTCACACTTGTTTTGCAAGATTCTTATATATTTTTATAGTCTTTTCAGCACGTAGTTTGTCAAGCATATGAAGTGGAAGTCTAAGTGATCAAATTGCTTGTCAGCACATATAGTTTTAATTAATATAAATACGAAAGTGAGTTTGTTTGTTTGTTACGTTTTCACGCCTAAATCGTTAAACCTATTTTGATGAATTTGAGACGTTTAAGGGCTACTAATCCCTGGGATAATAATCCCGGAAAAGGCTGTTTACGCGGATGAAGCCACGAGCAAAAACTAGTACACTGTAATTAAAACGATAATTTAAATAAAACAAGAGAATTGCGTGACATGATAACCTATAGTTTATATCAATTCCATTTTAAATCGGTTAAACCTCACGCCCCACAATTTATACAAGCTTCATATTTTGTAACGACCTAAACTACTGGAACAGTAATCGCTCGATAAGTTTACTACTGCTAAGTCTGGACAAGTAAAAGTAACTGCGCTGATTTTTATTCTTAGTCTTAGGAAACGTGTGAAGTAGAAATTAACCAGACTGGTATAATTCGGGCATTTGTCGCAATTTATCATTATATTTGGATTGCACTATGCTTAGGTGCAGCTTAGCTGTGCTAGGTTTAGAAATGCTAAAAATAAATTATAATATAAACGGAATCTTGGAAATTTTTAACTCATTTGTTTTTTGTTTCATGTTATCCCGTTGTAATGTTGTGTGAAACCCCAGTAGTTAGTATTGCCAGAAATGACTACAGTATCGGCACTTTCCTGTACACCGCGGGGATTGTGCTGGTTGGCTGGGTAAACCGTTAAATGACTCGTATTATTATGCTATTCAAGGTAGGTTTTATTGGAATTTGGAAAATTTGTATTGGGTCGTTCACCAGATCTTAGCAAAATGAGTGTTTCGGATTGTTACCAGCTAAAAACCTTACCTTATCAATCAGTAACATCTTAAATTGACAAGACTCCGTGAATATACACTGTGACATTATATTATATTTTAATTTTATTTCTCTTATTTATAACATCAGTGAAAATAGATTCCTAACGTTCACATTCCTGTCACGGATGGAAAAATATTTTCCTCACATTTCCACCATAGCAATATACCAACCAATTATTACTAAATTATGATAAGTAATAAGTATATTTATAGTTAGCGTAAAAGCTACAAGCCAAATCATTTTGTAACGTATTAAAAGCATGTTGCGCCGACCCCACTGCAAGTGGGATGAAGGCAGGTGGAAGAAGAATGATTGTAGTTGGGATCCTTTTAATTTTTTCGAACTAGTAGGTTTTTTTTTTTAATACTGGCTCGGCAAAGTGACTACGCTACACCTGATGTTAAGTGCAGCGCAATCCAAGAATACTGTCGACCAACGACAGACGATGTGTGAGATGTGTCTATCGTAGGTCGGCAAAATTATGCCGGCCTGCCTAATTGCTTCTTCACACTCCGTTTAAAGGACCCCATATTATAGGAAGGAGGGAACACGTGTGCCGGCAAACTATTCCACAGCTTGATGGTCCGGCAGAAGTAAGATTTTGCGAACTTTTTAGTTCTAGCCGAGATGGAAGAGACCACGAAGCTGTGGTTCCGTAAGCCAGCACGCGTGGTTCTGTTAAGGAAAGGCGAGGATGCGATAAGGTCAAACAACTCTTCGGAGCATTCACCGTGATTCAGACGATAAAAAACGCTAAGTGAGGCAATGTCCCTACGCAATTGCAGCGGCTCTAAGTTCTTAGTAACGTCTGCATCATTCACAATGCAAACAGCCCGTCGCTGCAATCCGTCGGTATGCAAAATAGGAATCGAAATTGTATACTTAACTCTTTTTTTTTTTGAGATATTAAATAAGAATTTAAACAGTGTAATTTTTTACTGTTTCGATCGACGGCACTGTTTTACAACCCTATTTAGTTTATTGTGTACAGTGTACGTAATTATAGATTTACCTTGATCCATTTGGCTCGCTTGGCTCCCTCGTTCGTTGTTACAACCTAACATAACCTATTTGTCTACAGAGTTTGTGTGCCTAATAGCAATGATGTAAAGGTTAAGAAAACGATAGTTGATCGTTGAGTTTCGGTATTTCAGGGAGGAGTCTGGAGACCCTAGGCTAGAGCCCTGCGTGCCCTTATAGCGGGTGTACACGGTTCGATTTTAGTCGTTCAAATGCAAAATCACATGCGATTGTAACCGTCTGAACAAACTTTCAATCTAATTGATTAACAAAACCGTACAGATTTTGTTTACTCAAGTCAGTTGATCAACTAAAATAGAATCATGTTGGTTCACTCGGAAATTATGGAAACTATAGAACTGATTGCCAGTTACAACCTACTTATTGGTATCGCTTCGGGGTTCTATATTTAGTGTAATGTGTAGAGGCAGATGAACAAACAAACCAATTGACTGTTGTAAATGTAATATATATTCAAAACTGATACAACAATGTACAACATACAAAGATAATGCAGTTCCGTCACTATACTTACGGACATATATAAATTATATAAAATAAAACCTATGCTAGTGATAAACAATAGCACCGCGACCCAAAGCTGTTTGTATTATATTTTCTACAATATTTTATATTTTATGAATTTTTTTAGGCGGACCTAATTTTGTTGTTTCATTATTTTATGGTATATTTGGCTAACTATCGAGTCACGGCGCTATATCTTAAACACTCTATATTTATATGTTTATATAATCACGTGCCGCAAAATTATGAACCCATTACTATACAATTTTTAATGTACTAAGGTTGGCCTTTTTGAAAAATAAAATAATAATCATGTCTACTTCGTTTATGAATGAATCACGGAAGAATATGTATATATTGTAGAGTAGACAACGGCGCTTAGTAATATTCCATCGGCGCGGTAGATAAGTTTAATATATAAAATTTATTTACTGTCGAGCGCAGAGCACCGATTACATTATCAATATGACCTTATCCTCGCCATACTTCGACACGCTTCAAAATTACCAATAATGTGAGTGCAAAAAGGGTTTCAAATCAATATATTATATAATATATTCTATGTTGAAATGTTAGGCATTCTATGATGAAATGTTAGGCAAAGTGTGTGTCCCTTAATTTCCCACATTTACCTTCCCGTTGGAAAAACATCAAATGCTATCCGAAATACTTATTGCATTAGGTTTTCTGTAACTTTTTGTAATATGCCTTAACTTATATAATTTAATGACCTTAACTGTTGCTTTCTTTCGAAAGTTGGAGCAAGGCCCCTATTCCTATAATATAATGGTGTTATTTGTTAAGCATTTCGTCAGTTTGTTATAAAATTTGTTTAAATATAGTGAGCGGTTATCGTTATGCAATGATTCCACAACAATAATAATCTTTCCTACGTCACCATTAACGTAATTATAATTTCATTCTTTTAAGAGGTCGGTTCTGGGAATTTTAACTGTTTTTACTGTAACTATTAAACAATACCGTAGTGGGAGATAACATTATCCATTTATAAACCGACCCTGCGTATATTCCAAGACAATCTCTTAGTTATTAAAACATTTTAACTGACTTTTGGCACCTTCTGCCTTATATTAAATTATTTAAGAGATAAAACACTAATTCGAAAAATGTTACAATGGGGAATGAGTTATTGTTTTAATTAAGTTAATATATATATCTTGACTCGACATAAGTATAGAAAAACACTCACTTATAAATGTTGTTCAAAGGGTAGTAGTGTAAGAGATAAAATAAAGTAAATATGAATTGAAACATAAAACACTTTAATTTACTTAATTATTATGACTAAACAATATTTATAAGTAAGCGTAATTGTATGTGAAACATCACTATATATGTACAAAGGTTGGCGTAACACACAGGAAGACATACTCATAGAAACAACGCAACTAACTAGACGTTCGGACAAACTTTAGTTTATCTGTAACGCAGATACATACGCACTCACGCCTGTAATCGGGTAGGCAGAGGTGTAACCAGTACACCCACATTTCGCCGAGCGTATTTCCGTCCCTTATGTGATAGGGGGCGAGCCTATCGCCATACCGGGCACAAATTCCAGACTCCGGGCCGATAAAGAGCATTTCGTAATAGAAAAACCCAATAACACTACCCGACCCGGGGATCGAACCCGAGACCTCAATCGTAACGCGTACGCATTACAACTGCGCCACCGAGACAGCCTATTCAATGTATTTCATCTGTAACACAGATGTAACAGAATACATTGAATAGTAATAAGATAATAAATATAGTCGACAATAACATGTAACACCAGAGTTTAGAACATTGTCGTGGCGCCAACTTAGTTGCATCATATTCATACATTATGTACAAACGCACAATCATCTCCCATCGTCATCAGCATAGCCATGGCGACGCGAGGGAGAAACTAAAGCGGATTGTCGACCAAGAGCTAAGCTAAGTCGACTTCAGCTAAGACGGCTAAGTCGACTTCGGCCAAGAGCTAAGCTAAGTCGACTTCAGCCAAGAGCTAAGTTAAGTCGACTTCAGCCAAGTCAGCTAAGCCTAAGCTTACTTATAATTGTGTCGACCGAAAATTAAAGTACGTAATTATAGAAGCAGCTGATCTTAACTTAGCTTGGTCTTACTTAACTAAGCTACTTAGCTGTTGGTCGACGCTTCGCTTTAGATTAACAAACATAACAATTAAAGACAGTCCACGCACTGCTGCTCTCAACTGCCCTCTGTTACCCGTTATACATGCTAGTATCAGCATATAAGAGACATTTTAGTTTCCCAAGCACTTATTTTGCAACATTATACATGTTTAAGCAAATACTAATGTATACTACTAGACGGGCTGTTTAAGGGACATTGCGTCACATAACGGGGGAGTTTGACAGCTCACAAACAGGGAGCGCAATTCTAGTTGAGAGTAAGCGAGATGGCAATATTGAGTTACGATCAATTGACCGCAACTTAGTGGGTACAATTTCTATGTACCGCGCAGCTTGTCTAGTATACATTAAAGTCTTTGCTTATAAGTGTTACCCTAATGCCCAGTATCACCGACCTTCGCTTAGCTTTAGTTGACCCCTAATGCCTAGTATAGGTCGGTGTAAACGGCCATAAATATCGCAAAATTTGGTACTTATTTATCCCGTGAATTTTTTACCGCAGGGGAGCTGCGACTTGCGGATTTTAAATCTATGTGTTTAAGTTAAGAGTATGCTGACGCGCAGGCGACGATGCACTGCGTAACGCTTATTCTATAATGTGTGACACTATATAGAGCTGCGAGCAGGCCAGTATAACATATTGTAACACAAAATAATATTTGACAGCGCTGTAAAGCTGTGTAGTGTCGCCTACGTCTCTACATTCACTTAACTTTAATCGCAAACAAAGGACTAAGTCCGAGTCAGAGATTATCCTTCTAATTCATACCACTATCTACCAATGTTCATCTGTAGCTTTTTATAAGATCTTTTTAATTTTAGTGGCACGAAAAACACTGCTTAGTCCGTCAGAAATGAGACAAGCACATCACAGCTTGTATTATTTCTATTCCGTCCCATTTCGAAGGGTCTAAGCACAATGGCGTCCATGTCTCAGCGCAAAGAAAAAATAATAATCTGAAGAATAAATATGTAGACATATTGACTGTGTGGCCTTTTTAAAGTCCTAAATTATATAGTATATAAAAATTAACTATGTACCATATATTAACAGAAAAGATGTTGAAACATTTATAATGTATAAGAAATTTACAATAGTAAAATAAGAGTTGCGTCTGAGACTGTATTGCCGTGTAATTAGTCTATTGTGGGGTGTCGCGAGACCGCGGCGTGTCTCCGCGGATGTGTCGCGTCTCTCAGGCGACGTTGATGGATGTGCTGAGACTGTCGCGCAGCTTCTCGAACAGACTCTCACTGTCGCTGTCGTATATCTGCAAACAACGGAAACAATGTCACTATTACTTCACCAGTTATTGTTTTTTTACCCTGTCTCGACAAATGGATTACATTGCACCTAGTATCAAGCAGTGATAGCGCAGCGGGGAGTGGTATGGAGTATGGACTGTCGAGACGAAAAGTCGCAGGTTCGAAACCAGCCCCAAGTGCATACACTTCTGAATTTTCTAAGTTATGTGTGTATTAATTGTTAATTGTCACTTGCTTTAACGGTGAAGGAAACATCGTGAGGAAACCTGCATACCTGAGAAGTTCTTCATAAGAATTTTGAAGGTCTAACTAAGGTCTAAGGCCTAACCCCTCTCATTCAGTAGAGGAGGCCCGTGCCCAGCAGTGGGACGTATATAATACAGGGCTAGTATTAGCAACTGGTGGCAAGTACAATGCAATCCAAATATTGTGTCGATTGTCGAGATACTTTCATTCAGATTTGACTTTGCCCGTATGTGCACACACACTTTGTTTTCATCATGATTTCATTTATCGCTATCTAGTCGAGTACAAGTATGAATCAAGTATCGACACACTTAAAAAACATTTTTTTTACCGAAGGTCGATAGTGGATCAAGTGATAATCAGCTGATGGTAAGTGATCACCACATTTGACCTACCAAATCGCCCCTTTTTCCCAATACCATTCCTTAAAGGTCTGCAACACACCTATGATTATTCTGGTATTGTAAACGTTCAAGGGCGCTGGACACCATCAAATGATGTTTGTCGGTCAACAAATAATAAAAATAATCGTATAATAATCCTCGACATAAATACTCACATCATCATCATCGGAGTCAGATTCGCTGTCGGTCTCATCCTTGGCGGTGGCAAACGCTGCGGCCGCCTTGTTATGCCTGGCGAGTCGCTTGGGCGTGCGCCCCGCGTAGTCCCTCGGCCGGGGCGCAGCACCCGCGCATCTCTCGCGCAAGTATTGTACCACGCGCAGGTCGCCGCGCCGCGCCGCGATGTGGAGCGCTGTCCAACCGGCTAGGTTCTCCTGCAGGACAAAAAATCCGAATTGTAGAAATTCCGGTTCTTTTTGGATATATAGCGGGAATCTAGTGGGTTTAGTACGAATTATTAAAAATACAACTATTGAAAACTTTCTTATGTTGCATATATAAGGGTACTTCAATAAAAGTAAAAAGGCCACAAAAAAAAACTTTATTAAAACACTAACTTTTATCGGGCGCCATATTCGATTTAGTATGACATCACTCCCTTTATCGTTTTTAACTTTAATATTTGAAGAACATCTGTTCAGTCAAATTATAGATCTTTTTTTGATTGATGTCAAGGTTTTAACAGTTAGTTTATTAATATTGTTTTGTAAGTTTCCGTGTAATTTTTGAAACAATTTTGTTTTCACAGGTCTTATTAAGAGTTAAGATTGTTCGTGGTTAATGATCTGAACTATAGGACACGTAAACGAATTATACAAATAATACAATGATGGACGCGAGAGTTCGACGAGAATTCCCAAGTCAAACAGTGCGAGCGACATATTATTTACTCGTAAAACAATAAAGTGATTATTACGCTGCGGCGCGGCGAAGTGCAAAAACCCCAAGGTGCGCGGTATCACCACTATCAGGTGATTAAGGTGGGTTTTCCACCTCTCTGACATACTACAGTGAAACGTTAACGTCTCCATAAACAAAAGGTGATATGTCGCTGTAATTTTCTATACGACTGTCGAAATAAAGAATATGTTTTGTACTGCGATTAATTATTAGATTGTCATTCATTTAGGGAATACGAACGCATTGTGAAAGTGATTTAATATAAAATTACCCATAGTTGTGTACAGTTATGAACTTATGGTGCTCTGGAGTGATTGACCACGCTCGGATGGCTGAAGATAGATTGCATATTGCTACTGGTGCGTAAAAACGAAAATTGCCAATGCGCATAACTTTACTAGTAGCTGAATTCAGTTAATGTGAGCTTATTGCATTATAATTTCTAAATCCCTGATGGTTTCCCATTACGTGATGGTAAGTGACGCCCCCGCTAATTAACATCCACAATACCAGAAATTTCGTGGATATATTGCAGACCTTTAATGGCCGTTCCCTATATTTTATCTGTTGACAGATTTGCTTACTGTCAATAGTGTTTTGACAGATCTTCCATACAAAATGTGTCAAAATATTACTGCCGGTAAGCAAATCTTTAGATACACAGAATATTGGGAACGGCCATAAGAATGCCACGGATGAATCTTACGCGCCTCAGGAAACTGAGATTCAACAGTCATTTATTTTTATAATAAAATCGATAATGTTTACTCGAAACATTGATTTTAGAATTCCCTATGCATAATCCGGGGAAACTGTATATTACGTTTAATTCATTGGAAACAAGGTATTCGTGTTGATGCCGTCATACACTCGGCTGTCGGTACGGGGCACGGGCTAGATGATTGTAATAGTTTTGATTTTCCCTCACCATGTACGGCCGTACTGACTCACTGGGACTGTGTGGGGTTTCTGCATTTATTTATTTATTTATTTTATTTAATACACTTCATACAAAATATGTACAGGCGGACTTAATGCCAGAGGCATTCTCTACCAGTCAACCATTTAATACAAACTTTGAATGTTCAAGTTTCATATCGATATATTTGAATCCATCTTTGAGAATTTTTAAGTAATATTTTGCATCAGACATACAACTTTGAAAGTGTTAGAGACAAACTAGACACATTTTTGTTTACAGCATGAATGTATCGTCTCGACCGTAGTATGGGGTAACATAGTTTTACAGGAAACCGAAGTGAAGAGACCATTTTATTGTTTGTCAACCCTACATACTTTCTTTGAAGGTCTTCCTTCTCGTTCGTTGCAACAGTATTGATAATGATACTAAACTATAGCAGTAAATAGAATGTATAAACTCACCCTTGCATTGATATCGGCTCCGTAGTAGACCAGGGTTTGCAACGTCTCCACGCTTCCAGCCGACGCCGCTAGATGCACACAACTCTGGCCTAGAACAACACAAATAACAAAATTTTAAAAAATACTCGACGCTTGTTCATTTAGATATTTTACCTTATAAATTGGTACATTTACCACTTTATATTTATGGTTAAACTTTATGGTAATTGGCATTTTAATCATTATAGCTCTTATAATCTTATAGACAAAATAAAACCCCAAAATCCCAATTTCTTTCTTTTAAGTTCGGCTACGCACCAGTGATTTTTCTGGCATACTGAACATTCAACCCAGTTGCAAATTCGACACTTTACAAAGTATTTAAACAGCTTTTATAAAATAATTGGCCATTTGAACATCAACAGATGCTACAGAATGCGGAAGGCGATAAGCTCTTCATATTAATCATAATTATTCCTTTAATTAACATGGATTGTTATCCGTTCATAGCAAAATTACTGTATTACACTATATAAATATAGAGCAGTATTAACGATCAACGAGAGACTTTGAATCTGTCGACAGAGGCCAGAATTATACCAGTCTAACTAGAATGTACATCGGCTGAATCCGGAACACGACGCGCCGTAATGGCGGGTTTTCCATCATGTTTCCGATTATCACTATGCAATCAGATACAAATATCAAGTAATCCCATCAACCGTATCGAAATATTGCCAAATACAATATAATGATAGCACACAGGTCGAGGCAATGACCGGCTTTCGGCTCCTCATAAATTGTCCACGTGATTAAATAAGGGTTTCGCAAGGTTTTTCGAGGACACCGCTTAGTGCATGGGTTTTTTCGATGACGTTAGCGGCCTGGCTATAGTTTATTGCAGTCATCGTCATTTGGAAATTGTAATCCTTAAATATATAATACGGTGTAAATATAGATAAGGTTAGATTTCAAGTCGATATTATAATTTGGTACGCGCTCGCGATGAATTCTAAAAATATCACTGCTAGATTGATTAAAAACTTGATTGTTTAGATTTTTTTATATACTTTTTACTTGACCTAGAGATATACACAATGAAGTCGGTTAAACAAATAATGCATTCGTTACATAGCTGACTATTTACAATTCAGATGATTCAATTCCTTCGTGACGCAGCGGGTAAATATCTGGCTAAGAAACGAAAGGCCGCGGGTTCGATCCCCGCACTAAGACAAATGTTTGTGTTTTTTTTTTATTGCATAGGCCGGCAAACGAGCAAGTGGGTCACCTGATGATAAGTGATCTCCACCGCCCATGTACGCCCACAATACCAAAAGAGTCATGGGCGCGTTGCCGACCTTAAAGGAAAGGGATTGGGAAGGGGAGGGGAATTTGGGCCTCCGGATATCTCACTCACCGTACGAAACGCAGCAGCAAGCTGCTAATTTACGTCGGTTTTCTGTGAGACAGTGGTAACGACCCGGACGAGCCGGCCCATTCATGCTGTAGACAAAATTGTCTACAGCGTGGCTCTACCACTCGTAAAACGTTGTGTTGTACACAAATATTTGTGTCTAGTCTGGTTGGTGTGGGCATTATGTATTATCAATATAATTAAAAACACAATAACACTTGTTGTGGAACTAATAGGCCATTAGTAAAGGTAATTTCGAAATAACCATTATTTTTCCTTGATTAACCATTATTTTCGTTAAATAACTTGTGAAGGCATCCCGTTTTATAAACACATTTGTTTAAATTTATCATAACTATTAATATTACAAAATATAATTATGCATGTATGTGGAATCTCGCATATCAAATAACATAGGTAAAATGCAACACGAGTTCTCGATAAAATTGAACGCAATTACACACGGACAAAGTAAACAACTAATAAACGTTTCTATAAGCAAAGCAAAATACGCAGAAAATATGAAAAAAATAAGGAAAATTATTATATATGTATTATTTTAGAGCCGAATCACCAACACTGAAATATGTTTCACGGAACATAGGTTCATTAAAAGAAAACAAATTTTCTAATAACATGTTTCAAGTTTATGCGCGATCAATAAAAACTGATGACGTAAAGCTGCTAAATGATATGACGCAGATAAATTATATTCAAATTATAGAAAAATATACACACATCGTATTGACAAGTTACTACTTTTAATAACTGGCTTGTTTGTTGATATTGTTTTGAAATAACAACGTTGCGTTATTTACGAATTCTTAGTTTTTTCGTACTTGAAAAAATGTCTCTCAGTAGTCACCTGTAGAAATCTTGATAAACGTGGTCAGGCGTAAAATGCCATTACGTATAACTTTAACTGACAAATAGTAATTGTAGAGAACATCACTTATCATGGGGTTAAGTACGTTGAAGCCGTACTGACGATTGCCCCTAAATGTTTTCAAACATACTTTTATATACACTGAGCTTGTATATTCAATCTACAATTCTTAAGCATTATACAAGTTGGTAATCATATTAATACCGAAATATTACGTCAGCGAAATTTACATAGAATTATAATAAACTTGTGCGCCATTTTAACTTTGATAGCTGATAATTCTTGCTAATAAATAATAAGTAGTCACGGGATTATTTTGGGTCCCATCGTATTATGACGGAATTGACACGTATCAGACGTCGGTCGGTGACGTCACATATTCATTTTTTTTCTTCATACAAAATCTTGAGCAGTCCAGCGGGCTTAGCATATGCAACACGACATATCGCGCGCGCGAGATATAACTATCGATGATAAATATCTCGGGTAAAACTTTCAACATTCGATAAAATTACGTTGTCATGTTAGGGTTCGTAGACAAAATACCATAGAGGTTGAAATTACTATTTTCTCTTCTTTATGTCTACTTTTGACATAACGAGTCGAGTATTCTATACAACTATGTTAGCGTTGATAGACATATAGAGATAACCAGATAAAACTGGTAATTCACGACAAAATGAGTTGACACAATCATTCGTGTTGCTTATGCTAAGCTCCCAGAGAGGGTTAATACGCTTCAGTTCCGTCGAGATACGGCGGGACTGATAAAAATCATCAATGAAAATGGTGATGCTTAAGATTATGCATATTATTCACAGAGCCGTAAATAAAATTCCCTCTAGTATTAAACCAGTGTTCGCCAGTTGGAACACTCCCAAGTTTATTTTAATGCCGTTCAAAATAGACCTCCTAAAACGTTGCGCTGTTTTTAAAAGATCAACAATTTGGGTTAACGATTCTACAATAACTATAGATAATTGACTTTTATGCGTATACGTGTATTCATTGTTTTACGTAAACTATTACTTTTTATAAGGCAATAAAGAATAAATGTTCGAATGTCAATTACGTGTCGGTGAATGGGAGTCCTTTACTCGTATATAGTCAATAGAGATTCACACATCACAGGTTTTTTGTAAAACATACGATATCGAGACATGGAGAATGGATATTGTGCCAAACGTAAACAAGATAAGAAATATGCGGAGAACTTTCTCGTGGATTGCTTGTGAATGGATAAGATTTTGTTCTGCTTGAGAGCTCTAGAATATTAATGAATTAATTTTAGGATTTAAAGTTGTCCCTAGTTGACAGAGCTAAAGTATGGGCCAGAAATCTTAAATGGCTTTCTAGAACTAAAGCATGTTTAGTGCTCTAACACTTTACAGCTGATAGTGCATGACCTCATATACGTCTTGATATTGAATTCTTGAGCCACACAAAAATGAATACCAATTCAATACTTATGGATTTAACTACGGTTACCACATTGACGAACGTCAATAACAAAACGGGTATTTCCATGCGGTATACAATTATTTCAAATTAGCGTGCATTATACACGGGCCTTTAAAGACCCATGGAACCGAGCCGTATTTTCCACTAGTTTATTCGACCATTGACGTACATAGCTTACTGTTACTTGCAAATCATATATATACGCATCCATCAATAAGGTGACGAATCGATAACCTTTTCGGATATGTTGACGATTGTAATGACGGTTTATTCTTAGAATAAGCGAAGCGCCATTTACTATATAAAACAGATGACGAAGATCGTGACGAACAGAGTGATGTTATTGAACCAAAACTTTAGAAAACGCGTAACAACGCAATATTTATTCTCAATATAGTAGAAGTTACATGTGTTTTCATTGTAAATTATCGCTCGTTTGAATGGCGGAGGATACCTGCAACCTACAAGTTTTCCATTACAAAATCGAAGGTATGTGAAGTCTATCCCACATTAGGTATAAGAGGTGGACGAAACGAAATGTCGTAAGTCCTCTCAATCGTAGAGCCCTGGGTCCAGCTGTGGGATAATTTAATACAGAGCTAATATTATTGGCTTAGTAAGGAAATATTTTGATAGAGTTAATTAATTAAGAAAATGTATGAATGTGAAAGAGGCGAAAGAGGTGTGAGGATCGTAGCTTGTGGTACTCAATAGTCTCTGCCTACCCCCATGGGACATAGGAGTGAGTGTGTATGTATGTATGTATAAATCTTGATTAGTTTAAATACAAATCCAAACAGACTTACTACCTATAAGTAAGAGTGTTGATTGCATATTCTGGATTCTACATTTCGACTAAATAACACGCAGACGCGAAGTATTGTAATTCTATACACTATATTACATTCAAAGATCTAGACAAGGATTCAACAAGGATAAACGGCCCTCAGTTTCTAGATACCTATCCGTTTTATCGCAAAGGTTCAATCTTAAAAGCGTACATTCCAAAAATTCTGTGACTCAAACATCGAGTATTATATCTTAAGATATGCAAGAAATCCTGTTTCACACTTTTTTTTGGTGAGGCACCAAAATTTGTGGTAAGTACTAATTTGTTCAGTCTAGTGATGATAATGTGTTAAATGATGCAAATAAAATTTAAGTAAGCCCATTAACATGACGAGATAGCGTATAACGAGACAGTGTCGCATCAGTTGTTGGCAGACAAGTTTGACTTGCTTCAACCGATGTAGAACCGACACTTGTTTTACCATTTATGAATGTAAATTCTAATACATACATACATACGCGCTCACGCCTGTAATCCTCGAAGGGGTACACCCACATTTCGCCGAGCGTATTTCCGTCCCTTATGTGATAGGGGGCGAGCCTATCGCCATACCGGGCACAAATTCCAGACTCCGGGCTGATACTGAGCATTTCGGAATAGAAAAACCCAATACCACTTTACCCGACCCGGGGTTCGAACCAGAGACCTCAGCGTTTAGCCTCAATCGTAACGCGTACGCATTACAACTGCGCCACCGAGGCAGGTGTAAATTCTAAGCCGTTTATATACACCTCTCGATACGATGTGTCTTGATGTATTGTATTTTGAATAAAGGAAAAAAAATCTTGGTACATCATCATTACAAAATCGTAAACACAATGCGGTTTCGGGGACACTCATGATTGTGCAGCGTGTGGGAAATTTGAGGTATCACAACTGTTATTCATCACGTCAAGGTGTGGATAGGTTTCCTGCTGTGTGCTGACACGAGTACGTGTTGTGTCGTCACTACGGTAAGTGAGCGGTGACCTGTGGGGGGAAACGGGGAGGAGGTGCCAGCGGGCGTCGGGGTAGCGGAGAGGGGGGATAACGTGCCGCGATAGGGTTTTCCCAACAATGTGACGGCTGACGAGCGGCGCAGCGCGGGCGCAGCGCGGGCGCTTCGACCAAATATAGCGTCGTCGTGCTGTTTTCTCTGCTTCCGCAGCGATTACCATTATTTTAATATGTATCTAGTTGGGTATGTTGTTTTTATACTGCCTCCTAGACGCAGTCGTAATGCGTACGCGGTACGACTGCGGTGCTGAGGTCTTGGATTCGATCCTCGCGTCTGGTAAAGTGATATTGATTTTTTTCTATCACGAAATGCTGAGTATCAGCCCGGTGCAGTGTCTGGTGTTGTTGCCGGTATGACGTTAGGCTCGCCCCCTATCACATCATGGGACGGAAATAAGCTCGGCTAAATATGGGTGTACTGGTTACAGTTATAAGGCAGAGTATGTATTGTATTGTTTTTATATAATCGTGAGCACAACATCAAATATATTGATTCTAGTATTTAAGTACGAGAATACGTACTTAAGTACATGAGCGAGTTATATGCATGTACCTACGTGACACATTGGTTGGTGATCCATAATAATTAATGTTAATTCCGTGGCGCAGCGGGCGAGTAGCCGGTTGCGAAGCGTGAGGCCGTGGGTTCGATTCCCGCACCTTGACAAATGTTTGTGTGATCCGCAAATATTTGTCTCGGGTCTGGGTGTTGTGGGACCGCATGTCCCTCGTAGTTCCTGATACCCACGATACAGGTTTACCTAGTGTGGGGTCAGGACTATGTGTGTGTACTGTTGGGTGTATTTATTATTATTATTATAATTAAACTAGATCGTAAACAACGCATAAAAGAACACAAACATAATAGGGTCATGTCAATTGATTGAGTTTCTAAACGCCCTTCAACAATTTAGGCTAATGCAGAGTACTATATAAATGCTAGTAATAATAGTTTTATTTGTGTTCCATTGCCTCTACTAGCACAACATCTGTGAACTGGCACATTCTGAAACATCTGCTCTACAAGGAAGGATTGTGTTGATTGATTTCAAGATTATTGTGATGCGACGTGCGGCGTGGCGTGCCTCATTTACTAATATTATTATTTAATGTCAACATCACGTCTTCTTCTCTACGAGGTAGGTTTACAAGAACTCCAAAATTATTTTAAAGAAACTAGCTTCTTGCATAGCCAATGAGATCATCACAACAAAATTATTAATAATTTACACGTCAATAGCAGAATTTATGCCTGATCTCGGAAGATAGAAAATAACTTTTTCATTATATGCATTTCATAAAAGACGTACGTGTGAATGAGATATAAAAACTTAATTGATTTATGGCGACCATGAATAGCTCGTAAATTTGTTTTTGAGCCACATATGTCCATTAAAAAGGTATCATTAATAATGACGACAAAAAGGAAGCCAATCAGGGGCATGGAGAGAATATATATAAACATAGATAGCTTATCAATTTTTTTAGCACGAGAGGTGTACGTGTTGCAATCTCGATACGTGTTAGGGTACATCGGAAAATCAGGCCGATCGCGGTGGTGGGAAATCCCAAGTTCAAATAAAAAATACGCATATCGCACTCACGCCTGTAGTGAAGGGGTAGGCAGAGGGGTAACCAGTACACCCACATTTCGCCGAGCGTATCTCCGTCCAATGATGTGATATGGGGCGAGCCTATCGCCATACCGGGCTCAATTCCAGACTTAGGGCCGATACTGAACAATTCGCAAGAAAAATTCAATATCACTTTTACCCGACCCGGGCATCGAACCCGAGACCTCAGCGTCAGCCTCAGTCGTAACGCGTACGCATTACAACTGTGCCACCGAGGCAGTCAAATAAAAAAATGTAATAAAAAATGCTAATTTGCTATAGGTAGCGCTCTTTGCAGTCTGGTAAGGCAATAACGAGTACAAGCCACTCCAATAGTAAATAATAATAATAATACACCCAACAGTCACACACATAGTCCTGACCCCACACTAGGTTAACCTGTATCGTGGGTATCAGCAACTACGAAGGAATTGCAGCCCTACAACACCCAGACCAGAAACATATTTTTGTGGATCACACAAACATTTGTCTCAGTGCGGGAATCGAATCCACGGCCTCTCGCTTCGCAGCCGGCTACTCGCCCGCTGCGCCACGGAGGCTGTCAATACTAACGTCAGCCTCCAGATTTACAAAAACATTGCCAATTTGGAAAACATCTATCGTCTTTTTTTTGGGTGCCTCTATACGAATATTATACATGCTACAATACTGAGTCTAGCTCTAGACTGTTAAATGCTATTTAAGACCACACCGTGACAAAGGATTGCAGCAATTGCAATGAACAACTGCAACTTTGTACTTACAATACAAAGCTCTTTATACAATGTATATATTCATACACAACCCAGTAAAAAAGTAGGTACAGTATTTTACTAAAGTATCTTAGATTATTTTCAGCGTACAAAAATATATTGTCTATAGTTCCATAATACAGATTACAGACGGGAATCCCATAAACAACGCAAGGTTTTTCTTGTACATACATACGCACTCGCGCAACGGTGTAACCAGTACATCCACATTTCGTCGAGCGTAACTCCGTCCCATGATGTGATAGGGGGGCGAGCCTATCGCCATACCGGGCACAAATTCCAGACTCCGGGCTGTTACTGAGCTTTTTCGTAATAGAAAAACCCACCCGACCCGGGGATCGAACCCGAGACCTCAGCGTCAGCCTCAATCGTAACGCGTACCCATTACAACTGCGCCACCAAGGCAGTCTGTTTCTTGTCTACGTTGATAATAGTATTTGAGATGCATATGATTTTTAGTCTTTCGTGGATACATCAGAGAACCGGAATGAGCGTGGTTCCCCAGAACAATCCGGTTGTTCAATGTGTTGGCGAGTGTGCAAAATATCACGAGATGATGAGATAAGCAGCGATACACTCAGATTAGAAAGTACGCGAGGTTACGCGGGATTTCCGCGAGCACGTAACGTCGCGAGGCACTTTCACGTGGGGATAACCCCCATTGTTACAGCTCCAGCCATGCGTCCGCCGCAATAGCCAGTAAAACTGCGGTTTTAACGCGTACTCTCTACATTCTATCACATAAGCGGTACTACAATAAATCCGTATGTTGTTTTCCTTATATTCTTCTAATAAAGAAGTCGCCGATTATGCCAACATTAGAAACAAAACGGAAGATTCATTTGACGTGACTTTTTTTCTATTCTAAACAAGACGTCCTTCGTATGAAACGAATCGGCCAAGAATTCGCTAGTTGCGTGGGTAAACCGTGAAGATATTCATTAGGCATTAGTATGTCTTCTCAAGAAAACCCATGTCGCTGCGTCTTAGCACATTTATAATACGTGCAGATTGTTCAGTGCGACCGACTGGGATATCCCAAATGGTTTGTACGGGCCGCTGGCCTGCGAACACGGTCAAAAGTTTGCTTTCACTTCGCGAGCGGACGACTGTTAACGGGAGGAGGGGCAGAGGGGAATGTGTTACGCGACCGGTCGTCGTAAGGCTGGAAATACCCACCGCGCGGCGTTCGACAGCCTCTAGCGAAACAGCACACGCTGCTCGTTGGTGGCCTCTCTCCGACGTATAAATTCGTATAATTAACCTCAGAAAATTATGTAACGAATACGTGTTCGAGGCGTCTCAACTTCGAGCTGTCGGGTAAAACCGTATTTAAATACCACCGAAAACAGATTCCAAATTCTTTTCTGAGAGGCGCGACCTGAGCGGGCGCGCTCCGCCTCGGAAAAACCAGATATAAATAAGTCCAAGTCCAAAGAATTAATATGTTTTTAATGCACTTTACACGGGCAGGGAATTCCGAATTTGAATTATAATGTCGGACACGTTGGAACATTCTAGACAAGCTGTGTGGTGCTGTAGTAAATGTTGAGCCTTTCAATCAGAAGCGGGCAAGCGGCCGAATGCAAACGGAATACCATGGTATTGAGCGTAATAGAGACCTTGACGTCAGTGGGCTCAGTGCGTTCACACGTAAACAACAACGCCTTTGTTTAATAAACTGGTTATCGTACAGCCTAACAATTAATTCAAGATATCCTAGAGAATCTCCAATCTCCGCATTTTTTGTATCGCACGAGCGGGTGACGTCGCTACGTCAGAATGCAGTTATAAGTTCGGATAGCTGCCTACTGTGTGATGCTTACCGGTCCAATGACTACACTTACCAACAGTGAATCGCAAACAATTTACCGCTCAATAAATAAAATATAATTTGTTTTTTCAAAGCACTTTTTACTGCAATGATAAATATATAACTCTTGACTTGCTCTCAGATATTTATCAGAGCTTATGGTACAAGAAGTGATACGGGTTTGATGTTACTTGGCAACGTTTGCTTTGCTTCAAGAGGCGGGTCGTATTGTTATCACGCGACGTCATCCCGGCTATCACGTATATCACTAACATACAGTGTGCCCATTACCTTTTTGTTTTACTGCTGGGCAAAGGATATTTATTCCCATACTTTTTGGAAAGGGGGTCTGACCAATAATCTGCAATACTAGTTTAGTAGTGGTTTATTGAGGGTCAGTGGATCCCATAGGCGTAGCAAGAGGGTGTGTCTAACAACACAGAGGGCCTTAAAAATGTTCTAAGTAATGTTTTATAGGTAAGGCCCAGAGTCATGTAAGCCTACCTCGGAATATGTTACCTACCTCTTTATAACAACGTTTTACGTCGGTGCCTATCCAGATAAGCGAATTGGGAGCACTTACAATCTATAGTCTGTTTAAAATTAATTAAAATACAGAAATACGCTTGTTTAAGGCGTCCGCGATAAATCATTTAGAGATATGTTTATCTACATGTCGCGATTCTACGCAGCGAGTTTAATAACATACTGTATGTTGTTAAACGGTACTCTATGAGATGATGGAAAAACCGTTCTAGATTGGGTTTTTACTACGTGAATCAGAAGGACACACGAGGTTGCAACTTACTTCATTGTAATTATGTATAAGTATTGTAAATTATATTTTTTTATACTTTGCAATTATTACTTTAATAATTCATCGATAAAAAATTAAGCCGATTCAACAGATTGAACAGATTTGGGATCATACACCAATCTCAGGTAGATTTGTCTTCATTATAATAATAAGAAACACATTTGTCTATTATCGAATTACAGGTCAATACATGGGGAAACATTATCTCATTATATGATGTCACTGAATGAAAAGGCATATTATTATAAGACTCACCGTTATAGTTCCTCTGGTCCAGCACCGACGATAATTTCTTATTTGGCTGTTCTGGGACAGGTTTAAGCAACGCTTTGAGACAGTCCTGATTTTTTGCCGCTGTGGCTTTGTGTAACGGTGTCTCTCCCATAAAGTCACGTATGGCCAGCGAAGCGCCAGCTATCACTAGCATCCTTGTGACAACAGCGTTGCCACTCATCACAGCCAGATGGAGCGGCGTGTGACCGTAGTCGTTGGGCACATCTAGCCATCCTTTATCTGGACACACCCTGATGATTGTGCTCACTGATTTCAAACATCCGTGGACAGATGCAATGTGTAGTTGCCTGCAAGCAACATGATGTCATTGTCAATCAAATCTAGTAAGACATTTTAATTATAACATCTAAGGATGACGAGGGATGCAGTAGCATACAATAATTCACATATCCATGTGGCGCGGGAGTGGCAGTGGCAACTATTTATGTGCAGCCGTGGCGTATACTACCATGCGAGCGACCTGATCGTTTCGTCAAAAAGATGTAAAAAAAGTTTGTCCTTCAATTGACCACATTAATAACATTTATATTTGTTACATTCCAACAATAATTGGAGACCGGTTTCCATAGTAATTAATGGACCATTTTTTACTGTTACTTGGTAAGCATTTTGTCTACGATACGGACCAATTAACTTGAACACATCATATCGGCGGGGGAGGAGAGCGAATCTACTGGTATAATTATTCAAACCAAAAAACACGTGACTTTGTTGTTGTTAAATCAAGCATTGACAAAGTAAAACAACCAAGAAGGCTTGTGACGAGCCGCTTTCTTAGCTGGAACTAAGAACCAAAATACATATTATGGTTAGTTAGCAGGGCGGGGCTATCATTTAATGTGGCGTCTTGTGTTATTTAGCTTTGATTAAACGTAATTATCATGATATACACGCGAAAATAGAAATGAAACAAGAATAAAGATATTTCACATAACATAAGCACACGCATGTATTCCTGGAGAATTCCTCTTCCTTCCTATATTCCTCTAATACAGACTCTGCATAGAAGAGGTGCTAATAGTACTGCACGTGAACCGAGAACCTCTCGGTATCTCATTCTATGTCCGCTGCCACACTAGATCACTAGACCAATGAAGCGATACTATACTATTTATTTAAACGGGTCTTGATCACGTTGTATTTGAAGGTATAGATACTTATGTATTTATTTATTTCCTGACGTAATGACAAGATAATTATTATAATGAGGCGTTTCATAGGCGTAATAAGCAACAATTTAATAGAAGCTTCTAGTTTAACCACTATACGGTTTATATATCAGTTGTTTTATCGTTACCACAATCATTTAAAATATTAACATTAATTATTAATACTCTATATCCGAAACCTTGAACTCTAATTAACATGTTGCGTAAAGGATTATTGTGGCTACTAACTGGGTAAAATAACTTATAAGGTGGCGCCAGTATCTCAGAAGAGGTGAGCGGAGGTGCAACTAATGCACCCACGGTTCGTCGTGGTGTCAAAAACTAACAAATCACATAAAATACGGAAATCGGCTATATGCGTTCGGGCACATAACGAAATCTCATAACAAGTTATAAAAATATTATGCTATAGGTAAGGCTTATGCATAATGACGACATTTTTATATTCGGAAGTAATTAATCGTCTAATGTATTACGTATTTCCGTATAACCTATGACATTTAGAAATGAATGAGTAATGTTCACAGTAACATCGGCCATAATATGTTAGATGTCAATACTATTTTACACAGTAATAATAGTTAGTACTCTTTGTCCATATATTATGTTCTTTTTTGCTTATGGGAATAAAGGAATTTTTCTTTCAGAAAGAACAGAGTTATTTTAAATAAAACTTGTAGATCAGGGTTTGTGTAAATTTCAAAATAACTATTCAGTTCAAAACAACCGAGTCAAATTCCACAAAATTCTGTTGGGTGTATTTATTTATTTATTTATTTATGTACCCTTCCACCAGCAATTCCATTAAAAATATGGCTTAATTAATTTTCCTTGGCAAGAACATTACGTATTGTTAGATATTAATGATCCTGACACTTTTACCAAGTCATTTGATAAATGTCTTACTATCATCTTATATCTTGGTGCAGTATTATTGGTGAATGTGCATTTTCACATTGTAAGCCTTGTGACTAGTCAAGTGTTGAGGGGGTCCGAAATACTGAAACGTTTTAGTCAAACTCCAGTCAATTTTAAAAATTACCCATACAACAGTTCTCATGAAGGATATTTAAACTAATTTTCGAATTGCTTCTTGAAATGGTTCCAAGCCCCAGAGCCCCTGCATATCCTAATATGGCCCTGCCTGTATACTTTATATAAGATCTACAATAATTTATTTCTTTGGACAATGAGTGGTTGTTACATTACTTACTTCTAAAAAGAAAACATTATAATAATTAATTTAAATGCACAACATTTTAATGTGACACAATATGCATAGAAAATAACAACAGTATTATCCAAAATAAAAATTGAAATATAAATAGTTTGATAAATATTTGTGTTAATTGCACATTGTTTTACATTATCGGTTGAACCTGTTGATGAAATTAATAAAACCATTGTTTCAAATGGTGATTAAAGAGGAAAAATAAAAACATGTTTACTGATTGAGATATATAATATACTACTAAATACATAACACGCCAGAATAAGTGTATTAAAAACAATAATTATGATATTAGTTATAGCCTACAATATTTGTAACCATAATAAAGAAATTTAAATTTCCGAATAATTATTTTTATTTGATAATAAAGAGCCTATTTTATAATGTTTGAGTATTTTTTTATTAGCTGAAGTAACGAAACAAGCCCATAAACAGAAGCCATAGAGCTATAAACTACAAAGCAATTTATAGCATTGGACTGCACTTGTTCCCCGAAACATAAGATTTTAATTCTCATAATTTCAAGTAATTTTACTGGCTTGAATGTCTTTCAAACAATAATGCTTATACACTGCTGCTTGGCGACAGAAGGAGACAAAGCAGTGGTACCAACCCAAACGGATTCACTCAGATAAGTAATCTTCAGTAAATCTTTAATATATAATTATTATCCGTGGCGTAGCAGGCGAGTAGCCGGCTGCGAAGCGAGAGGCCGTGGGTTCGATTCCCGCACCGAGATAAATATTTGTGTGATCCACAAAAATTTGGCTTGGGTTTGGGTGTTGTGGGACCGCAAGTCCCTCATAGTTCCTGATACCCACGATACAGGCTTACCTAGTGTGGGGTCAGGACTATGTGTGTGACTGTTAGGTGTATTTATTTATTTATGTTTAACATCCATTCTCACCATCCAGCTCTGTGTATTGAGACATCTGTAGTTTGTCAGCGTAAATTTCGCTCTTTGGTACGTACGGTCCGTAACTTTCACGGAGCTGATTATGATTTCCTAAATAAGAGAATTGCTTTGATAGATTGGGCTAGTGAACTGAATATTATGAACAATATTGAATCCGCAACGGATAAATTTTATGTTTTAATCAATGATATAATCTCTAAATTTGTTCCCATTAAAAAGGTTTATGGCTCCAGATATCCACCGTGGTTTTCTAGTGCATTAATAAAAATTGTGAATGAGAAGCTAAAATATCACAAGAAGTGGAAGAAATACGGAAAGCAAAGTGATTTTGACACATTTTATCTATTGCGTGAGCGTCAAAAACGCGTGCAGAGGGAGTGCTATGATAAGTTCATTAGTAGTGCTGAAGAACAATTCAAAATCCACAGTAAATATTTTTGGAATTACGTAAAAAGCCGAAAAGCCTCAGCTGATCTTCCCGGCACTATGTACTTTGATAACTATAGTTCTTCCAACGGCCCCGATATCTGTAATCTCTTTAATAATCACTTTCGTTCTTCTTTTGAACCTACTCTCGATGGAAATTTAAACAGTACTATGTGCAATGGAAATTGTTATCATGAGGGAGTCTCGATAGGTTCTGTCAACTTGACTCTGGAAACTATCGAAAAATATTTAAAGACTTTAGACATCACCAAAGGTAGTGGACCTGACGGGATTCCCTCCTTATTTCTAAAATCATGCCACACGACTCTTGCTTTACCTTTATTTCTACTTTTTAAATTATCTATTAGTACAGGCTCATTACCTACTGTATGGAAACAGTCCTTTGTTGTTCCAATTCACAAATCAGGTGATAAGCAACTTATTAAAAATTACAGACCAATTTCCAAGTTGAATACCATTCCAAAATTATTTGAGAAGATAGTTTATGACGTTATTTATCCAGTCTTGAAACCTATTCTAATGGATCAACAACATGGTTTTATTGGGGGTAAATCGACCGAAACTAATCTCTGTGAATTTATTCATCTTTCAACCCTGGTATTGGATAATGGTGGACAGGTAGACGTCATTTATACCGATTTCTCTAAGGCCTTCGATAAGATTTGTCATGATTTGTTAATTTTTAAATTAAAAATGATCGGTATACATGGGGACCTTTTACGATGGCTTGAGTCTTATTTGAGGGATAGAAGTCAGGCAGTTTCGATCAAAGGCTTCTGTTCTACTTTTGTTCCTGTTA
This sequence comes from Mimas tiliae, assembly GCA_905332985.1. Taxonomy (NCBI): domain Eukaryota; kingdom Metazoa; phylum Arthropoda; class Insecta; order Lepidoptera; family Sphingidae; genus Mimas; species Mimas tiliae. The sequence continues at coordinate 17,622,991 of HG995248.1, read as the reverse complement.
CGTCTGGTGTTCCACAGGGCTCTCATTTGGGCCCTTTGCTATTCAACGTCTATATTAACGATGTGACAACTTATTTTAAAAATAGTAATATATTACTTTACGCAGATGATTTAAAGATTTTTAGATCAATAAAATCACCACAAGACTGCAGCCTGCTTCAATCTGATCTAAATTATTTTTGTCACTATTGCGAAAAAAATCGTCTCGTATTGAATATCGATAAGTGTAACATTATGACGTTAACGAGGAAAAGAAAGCCATTGCAATTCGACTATACTTTGAAAAGTAAAATTTTAAAACGAGTATTTATAGTTAGTGATTTGGGTGTATTTTTGGATTCGAAGCTAACTTTTGTTCATCATTTTGAACAAGTGACTTCCAAGGCGTACAAGATGCTTGGCTTTGTTCTGAGAATGGGTAGAGAATTGAAACAGTGTTCAAGTCTTGTTCTTCTTTATAACTCATTTGTGCGGTCTATCTTGGAATATGCATCTACAGTTTGGAACCCACAGTACAACGTATACATCAACTTAATTGAAAAAATACAAAATAAGTTTTTAAAGCATCTACGTTATAGGTTTGGCGAATCGGAAATAACAAGATTAAATATGTCTTCTTTGGTGGACCGTCGGCGTGAGAGAGATCAAATGTTTTTGTATAAGATTTTGAATAACAAAGTAGACAGTAAATTACTGTTAAATTACATTCAGTTCAAATGTCCTCGGTTAAATTTACGTAAACAATCCCTATTTCATGTACCTGCTTGTAAATCGAATTATTGCAGCAACACATTTTTGTATCGTGCTTGTCATATATATAATAAGGAATATTGTACAATTGATATTTTCAACGAAAAACTTAATACATATAAATCTAAATTAAGAAAAATTACGAATACGCTATTAAGTTAATTATTTACATTATGTCTATTTTATTAATCAACATTTTTTTTTAATTGAAATGTTTGTGCTAATTATTAATGTCCTTTATCATCTACTGTTACTGTAAAATAGCTTTATATAAGTGGAAACTTTATTGATTTATGTATTTTAAGTTATGTTTCCTAGTTTATAAGTGTAAAGATATTGTATGTTTCCCAAATAAAATAAAATAAATAAATAAATAAAATTGTATGAAGATTATTATAGAGTTTGTATAAAGTTTATCATGATATTTTTTTGGTTTTGTATGTAGAAAAAAAGTAAATTTCACATTATAGAAGTTTTTCTTTAATCAGCAGATCAAAAGCATTAACATTAAAACAAACATCATACTTTTTAAGACTAATAAGGGAAAAATTACAATAAACATTCTGGGTATTTTTTATGTATCTATGTAAACGAATCAGGGTTTCCCGCATCATTCAGAGGTCATGGTTGCAAAAGAAGTGCTTGTATTTTTTCATGCTATGCATAAATACTACCTTGGGGTTTGCCCAAGGTCAGCGACACCAATTTGTGTGTGTTTTTTTATGTATGATAAGATAAGTATGTCCATAAGTACTGTATTAAACTGCACTGTGCTCTTTACCCTGATACATAAAATTAAGTCTCATGATACATACGCACTCACGCCTGTAATCCCCGAAGGGGTAGGCAGAGGTGTAACCAGTACACCCACATTTCGCCGAGCGTATCTTCGTCCCACGATGTGATAGGGGGCGAGCCTATCGCCATACCGGGCCCAAATTCCAGACTCCGGGCTGATACTGAGCATTTCGTAATAGAAAAACCCAATACCACTTTACCCAACCTGGGGATCGAACCCGAGACCTCAGCGTTGGCCTCAATCGTAACGCGTACGCATTACAACTGTGCCACCGAGGCAGTCAAGTCAAGTCTCATGATGTTTAGTAATTTCACTGTTTTTAATGACTATCAAATCAGAATAACAGTGCTTCTTTGCTGCAGAAGAAATTAATGGATAAAGTTCTCTCAGAAGTTCATGTGGATATGAATGTCAATTAAAATACATAAACTACAATCAAATATTCCAATTCCAATTTATTAGTATGGCCATGTCGTAACAACGACAATTTCGCCAATGTCGAGTGCAGAGTGAAGAGAAAAAGCACACAACATATTTTATTTTATAAATTTTACTTGTTTATTTATTAAATACGTTACGACTAATGGTTTATCCTAGAATTGAAGATTCTAAACAAAACAAATAAAAACAAAAAGTAAGTATTGAGTATCGACTATCGCACAGAACTATTTTAGTCTATGGAGCTCTATCGCCTCTATCGACATTCGACAAATTAGATTTCATAATTATTACATATTTAGAGTTTGATATTATTAATTTCAATAAATTTAGTAAGAATATGGATAAAAGAGTTGTTAACTAAAGTTAGCAGGAAAGACATATTAGCTGGTCTTGGGATATTGGAAGGAAGACAGTTATACAAAGAAAATCGAAGGTTGGAGCAATTAAAAGATAAATGGTCCACCGTTCCCTCCTCTAGACCACATTCACACAAAGAATGGTCCCGGACGCTGATTTTATTTAGAAAGACAGGGGAACAGATGTGTCCAATTCTCATTCGGATTACTGTAGAGGTAGCGAATTTAGAAAATCCACGGAATTTAAAAAACCATAGCTTAACGGGGATTGTACGCTGTATTTCATAGTAACGTTTACCCTTAAAAACTGACGATCTTTCCCAATCCTCACTCCATCTTTCCATCATGTGTGGCTTTGCCACAATACGGAAATCTCGTGGGTAACTTTCGCTGTGGGTTCCAAGACCCAAATCAATAGCATTTTTAGCATGGGTATCAGCTTCCTTGTTACCTTTGATGTCCCTATGAGAGGGGATCCATGCAAGCACAACATCCAAGCCATATTTTGAAAAGTGTTAATAAAAAGTAATGTCAAAAGGTATATAATAAAATAAAAAATTTAGCTATTCTAAATATTCAAAGCTGTTTTACAAATAGCAGTAATTATTGCATACATTTTGTGTTCACATAAATTATCAAAATTATCAAAGCTTTTTATAGAACCATTCAAAACATGTGTAAACACTTGAACTGGTCTATTCTTTATTATATTGCTAAATATAAATACATTGAATTTGATGGAGTAACTATTACATTATTAAAAAACCCCTGGATTTATTTAATTGGATATTCAACTTGTTTGATAAGAATATAAATTTCCCAAACCAAGACAAATGTTTGTGTGATCCATAAATAGTTCTCGATACCCACAATCCAGGTTAACCTAGTGTGCTGTGTGAGGTCAGAACTATAAATGTGACTTGGGTGTATTATTATGTTTATCATACCATATTATTATTACCCTTTAAACATTGTGAATATAATATAATGTAGGTACATCAAATGAACAGAATTTGTTAGGTATGTGACTAGATTAATAATATTGTTGTTATATGCAGTGTGACCATGTAGCCATGATAGGGTATAGTATATTTACATTGGCTTACAATTTATCGCTGATTGACAATGACGAATGTGGCGAACAATCAACCAATGGTGATAATGTGGAGAGTGACCATCTCCAGACGATGGTGAGTAAAGTACTTACGTATCCCCGTCGTTGTCAGGATGGAACAGTAATTCTAGCGGTGGTACGTCGGCGGATGAGGGGTCGCTCACGGTTATACGGTGCAAGTCTTTTCTCAAATCCGACACCGTACAAGATGGAACTTCATCACAAATGCCCGAATCACCAGTATCCTCGCATGGTCCCGACAATTCACCAGACACAATACCAGAATCGAAGGTCTCCGCCTCGTCCAACTTGGTATCAAATTCTTTTTTGGCACTCATTTTTGGTTCTTTATTGCGACACTTTTATAAAAACTTATAATCCGTTGCACACTAACGTTGTATTACCGATATCATAAACACGGAAACATGTTTTTATAACAAAAAATAAATTTGCTCAGCAAACAACCGTTTAGTAACGAAATCGCGATCGCAATGAGTTCTACTACGTTCTGTTATGAATGATTTATATGCCAAGAGCCATCTTAGTTTTCAGATGTACGTCACTGCTGGGATGATCGGATACACTCACGAAAAAGTTTGTAGTAAACTTGTTTTGGGCACTGGGTTTTTACAATATCGAGTAGGCAGTAAAAATTACAAAATATAATAAAATAACTGGGTCATAGGACGTGCTTTTTAAATGTTGTACCTTCTTTCATCTAAATATCTAAGGTATGTAGTGTTTTTAATGTTTTACCTTTTTTATAATAGTAAGTAATAACAAAAACACCAATTATACGCATAAGAATCAAATAAAATTATGAGTATTTTACCCCGAGAAAAAAACCTAGTTATGATGATGAATTTCCGATCACATTTTTTGGCAAGGGTCAAATGTCAATGTCAACTGTCTTCTGTCAATAAAAAGTCCCGATTCCCGCTCAAAGTACGAATGAACACAAATAACAAAACAAAAAACCCGATGAAAGAAAATTGATGGAGCCATAAATTTAAAATAAGACTAAATTAGAAGTACCGTTTAAAACGTCTTTTGCAATAAATACATATTATGTTCGCGGAAAAAGTTATTGAGTTACTAAAAGAAGCCGAGAGAAATCCTGATACTATAGATCAATTTAATGTAAGTTTTTACTTGTCTCTTTTTGCTGTTACATTTCCAACTTAAAGAGTTTCCTTAACTATTAAGATGTGTTTCAGGATGACAAAGTACGACAGATATTCGAAGAAATGCATCTGTTGTTTAAAATGAATATGAATGACGCGTAAGTTTTACACTTCACCTCTTATCATTAAGTCTGATATCTTATTTAATTATTTTTGTAGCACATAGTGGTTGGATATACGGTACATACCTTAAATATACCTCAATTTATTTCCAAAAATGGCAAATTTTAAAGTAGAGCGATTTGTTATAATAGTGAATAGAATAATGAATTTAGTAGAATTTTTAGTCTTCAGCTAATTGTAACTATGTGTATTACATATATTTTATTAATTTTCCTTTCCTAATCAATACAGCATCGTAATCTGAAGGCCATAAAACAAAGAATGCAAATCACAGAGTTCCACCTATGGCACTATATTTAGGGACAATAGGGACCATTGAGATATATGTACCATTTTTTTTCTTAAACTAATTACTATACAATGTACAAAATATTTCAGTATTAATTTACAAATATTTTCATCTTAGCTATGTTCCCTAATACACTTTATATGAAACAATACTGAAAATAAACATTAACTTTTTCCAGAAATGCAACAACTGAAAATAGATCACTATGGACCACAGTCCAGGTGCGTCATTCAGCTCTTGAAAGAAATAAACGGTGCCTCCTTGCATATCTTTATAGTAGAATGAACAAAATTAAAACACTGCGGTGGGAATTTGGTTCCATTCTGCCTCCAGATATAAGAGAACTGTTATCCGTTGATGAATATGAGTGGTTCTCAAAATATTCTGGCAATTTAGCCTCTTACATGAGGTCATTAGGACAAGACATAGGCTATAGCGGTATAGACTTAACAGAGAATTTGAAGCCTCCCAAATCTCTATACATAGAAGTGTTGTGTGTAGTTGATTACGGAAAGTTAGAGCTGGAAGACGGTGATGTTATCATGTTAAAGAAGAACAGCAGACATTTTTTGCCCACTTCTGAATGCCAGACTTTGATTCGGCAAGGTGTTTTAAAGCAGATTACTTAGTATATACTCATAACATTAATGTATTTGTGGGATGGTTTCTGCAATATTTACATGCCCATTATGAACTACAAATTGTCATTGTCAAGCTGTTACTTTAAATTATTCTACAAATACCCAAATATTAGATATTTGGGAGTGTAAATGCACTCCCTTGTCTGCTGGTCTGTCTCTGTTACTGTTTTATAAATTGTCAATTATGATTGTAACATTTCCTTAGTATTTAAGTGGGAATTAATATTCATATTTCTTAGATGCATTTTATATTAATATAACATGTTCACATACGAATATTGATTTCAAAATGTGTTCATTTGCTGAATAAAAATGTTTGCTAAATATAAGCTACTAGCTGTTGTGGGTTCCGCTCGCGTGAATGGCCTTTTCCCGGACAAAAAGTAGCCTATGTCGTAATCCAGATGATGGTCCCTCTGAGTGCTAGCTTCTATTTCTGATTGGGCTACATTTTGTTCGGAATTTTCAGCCTCAAGAAGAGGTTGACTTCAAGCAGGTGGCTAATCGTAGAAACGAAACTGCTACTCCTGTAACCTGTGTAAAAGCATATACAGCTGAGTATGTTGCAGGGGGATTTATTTATTTACCTATTTATAGATACCCCAATAGCATATATATTAATCATTGCAGTTTCAGATAATTGAACTAGCCGCTGCTTGGGCTCCTTGAACCATTTTTGTATAATGAAGTGTTGTATGACTAAATTCGAAACAATGTAGTAATGAAAAGTGATAATTTTATTTCGGCTTTAAAAAAAAACTTACTCATTGAACTATACTATGTACCTAACCGATAGCCCAAAGTAATGGTCGTACTATTGTTTTTTTTAATAGTAACACGTCCGCGAAACTATCAAGTGTGTCACCTGATGGTAAGTGATCTCCACCGCCCATGAACATCGACTAAATATTGTAATCTTCAGGTATGAAGAATCATGGACCGTGCATGCGTAGAGATAATTGGAAGGACTAGGAAGGGAGGATTTGGGCTTCCGGAGATCTCAGTCGCCTCAGTACTTCAACGTCGGTTTTCTATGAGACAGTGGTAACAACTCGGTCGAGCTCATTCATACTGTAGACATTTGTACACCGTGGCTCTATCTCCTACCTATATTTGGTTCTTTTCACTAATCAGTTTGCCAATCACTGAACTAGGTTAAAGAAATCCTCGAGAAGCTTACCTTTAGGTACTAGGTTGGTACGTACTTTCTTTCGTTTTTTTTTTGTTGATCAATAACAAGTTTTTTTTACGGAAATTCCTTCATTTAATTATTAACCTACGTGGAAACATCATTTAACTAGGTAAATAATGTATTTATTAATAACAAATATTTAAAACCCGGGCTATTAAAAAAACCCGCTTAGGCGTTCCCCTGTTGCAGTACCAGTGTAAAATCGGGAAAATCCGGTTGAAAAAATGTGTTGTACATACAACACATGTACATAAATAGCTCATACCTACCTATATCTCCCAAGGGGTAGTCATAGGGACACCTAGTGTACCCAGCCAATCGCCGAGCTTATTTCCGTCGCAACATTATGGGCATGATATGGGGCAAATCTAACACGGGGTACATATTTCAAACTTGGGTGTGTGATTTTCCGTATTGCCCGACCTGAGTGTCAACCCATGAGCTCACGGTTATCTGTTCCAGTCTAAGTACGCTGCCACTAGACCACTAGAACAACTTTTAATCGACTTCGAAAAGAGGTAAATTTTTCATGTCAATAGAATACCTAAGTCTACGAGTGTGTATGGGGCTACGGCCTACGAGAGCTTTCGTAGCACACTGGGTTAGTAAAACGGTGTTGTGAGATCGTGAGTGTCTGATAGTTCGTCTAGATAAGGGCATCACCGCCTTGTGTATTTCTACTGGGAAGCCGCGCCGCGTAAGCACGTGTCACATGGAACCATTTAAAGGATATCGAAGCCAGTGAAATGAGAGGACATTATCAAACTTAACATCTTTTGTAATTTAAAGGTTGTAATGTGGCAAATAAATCGGCCATGAGACTATCCCGCCCACACACCCGCCACTGTAACTCCTGTGCACCAGGATCGACAGTGGCAGGCATTTTTGTTGACACCGAGCAGTGAAGCTCGGCGAGTCTCTGGAAATGCTAAATTGTCTTTGTCCCGCAACGAACTTAATCAAATAGAAAATTAAGGAGGAGTTGGAAATAATAATTGTCCACTTCCCTCCATAGCAAAGCGGTAGAAAAAATAAAGAACTAAGGAGGCATTAACCTCAGGCACACGGACATTTACAACTGGAGAAGCCAGATGTAAAGCACCACGAATGTCAGTAAGTGGGTCCTATCACGCGAGCTGTTAAACTTGATTCCAATAATAGGTATGGCAAAAAGCCGAAAAGCACGGAAGTTCTTCCTAGTTTCCACAAGATCCATATAGTATACAACTCCAGATGTTATTTGCATACTGTCTAACATAATGTTGCGCTCTTGTTGCCAGAGACCACACTCCCAAAGAATATGATGTGCGGATTGTTCGTACCGGCAATTAGGTGTAGAACATGGGCACGTAGGCGAATCAACCAATCTAAATGAGAACAGTTTAAACTTAAAGTTGCCGTGGCCCGTGAGAAATTGTGTAACACAATGATCTACTTCCAGCCAAGTTTTTATAAGACGATCGCGAACCGACGGAAAGTATTGATATAGATGCCGTCCCTTGGTAGAATTATCCCAACGCAATTGCCATTCGTTTATTAGATCGTTGTAATTTTCGGAGCACGATTTGAAAAGTCGATTGATTCTTAATAGCTCACGCGGCGTAAGAAAACTTCTGTCCATATTCTCTTTCGTTGAGTAATACATAGCGGCGCGACGCTGCACCTCCAGATCAACTGCAAGTACACCCGCAAGGACAGGTAAAGCTTCAATAAATCGGCCAAAGAAATCTCATCATTCAGGCAAATAGAAAAACACGTACACAATTTTTTTTATCTATATATCGACAGCCTCCGTGGCGCAGTTGGCGAGTAGCCGGCTGCGAAGCGAGAGGCCGTGGGTTCGATTCCCCCACCGAGACAAATGTATGTGTGATCCACAAATATTTGTTTTGGGTCTGGGTGTCGTGGAACCGCAAGTCCCTCGTAGTTCCTGATATTCACGAGACCGGTTAACTTAGTGTGGGGTCAGGACTATGTGTGTGACTGTTGGGTGTTTATAGTGTAGGATTCTAGGATCAAGAATTCAAGACTTAGTATGTATATAGTGATTTCTTACGTTTACGCGAATATTACACGTTGAAATAAAACTACTTTATAGTGTCATCTAACTTTTTAAATAATTAAAAAATAAATTATAATTTTACAATGAAGGTAGCCAATGTAACATTAACTTTTCGAGACGACCTACACCTCAGTCTCTCCCGTGACCACGATGGCTGAAAGCTTTCGAAACGTCGGTATTAAAATAAAAATTAAACCGCGATAAAATCCGTATAAACTAGTTTTATGTATATTGTTTTTATTGTTCGATCAAAATCCCAAAAATGCGTCACTTAGGTAGTTTATAGCGAAAATATTGGGAACTCGCAAAAACAATTTTTGTTTATTTTCATTCGTATTTATCACATTGACGCAAATATTAAGTATACGTATCATAATATTTTTATTTGCAATATTGATATTGTTTTTATACAGATCTATAGCGGCGCTCTAATAGGGTAGTTTCCTATATTGAATTTTATACATTATTTTATAAGCAACAGAAAATGATACGCAAAAGAAACGATTTTATTAAAACACAATCAAAATTGGTTCAGAAATGTGCCCGCAGTTATGATTTTAAATGTTGGTATGAGGAAAAGTGGGTGCGTAGTAGGGATATCTCACTATCTCGCTTGCACGCGTGCACCATAATGAACATTTTACACAGTGACGTCAAAGGTTGCATCGTCTGTCATTTGACAATTACCCCTTCTACAGGATTTGAATGGCTTCTATCTTATTTATTTTTGGTCCGATTTATAAAATTCTTTCTGCAATAGATTTTGAGTAACATAACTTATTGATTTAAATAATAAAAAAAGTCTAGTCAACTACCCTATTAGAGGCGATAGTACCTAACTGGTGGATTCCATACTACAATAACGGTAATAATAATAATAATTTTATTATCCAAAGATTAAGATTAGAGATTATTGACTGCCTCGGTGGCGCAGTTGTAATGCGTACGCGTTACAATTGAGGCCGACGCTGAGGTCTCGGGTTCGATTCCCGGGTCGGGTAAGTGGTATTGGGTTTTTCTATTAAGAAATGCTCAGTATCAGCCGGAGTCTGGAATTTGTGCCCGGTATGGCGATAGGCTCGCCCACTATCACATAAGGGACGGAGATACGCTCGGCGAAGTGTGGGTGTACTGGTTACACCTCTGCCTACCCCTTCGGGGATTACAGGCGTGAGTGCGTATGTATCCAAAGATAAAGACACAATGTTATTTAAGTACACACGGACCCCGCATGTACCGCACCCCCGGACTAACATATAATATATGTACATACCTAATGTTGTGATATATCAGAATGTCTATCGAAACTGTGTATTTTCTATGAAGCTGTGTACACTCATCGGTCCTGACGACACTTCTATGTCAGTAGGGACAGTAGGAATGTCGTACTATCCGACCTGGTCAAAATGACCCAGCCTCGACAGTTCTCTGAACTATCGTAAACATTTCAACAACATTGAGACATTGAGACGCGTTCCTAAGAGAGCCACGTATGGGGTCCACCTTTTTCGGAGCCGCTCTTTGTCTGCGTCTGAACGTTCCGTCGCAAGTGATACATAGATTATAAATACTTCTATGTATCTTTTTCCATCTCCTCTTATCCCACTCGCGGTGGGGTCGGCGCAACATGCTTATAGCACATGCTCAGAAAAATTTGGCGTAGCTTTTACGACCGACCGATATCCTGCCTGGTGTCGACGCCTATGGGGTGAAAACACTCAGCAAATATTTGTGGATCACACAACATGTCTCGCTGCGGGAAGCGAACCAGCGGCCTTTCGCTTCACAACCGGCTACTTGCACACTTAAATACTTCTACCTTTCTTTCTTTTAATCCCTACACCCTACGACGAGATAGGTATATTCTTGACCAGATAGATCTAAAATCTGAATAATTAAAGCGTCGGAAATGAAAATAACGCCTTTATAGTTCAGAGGAAACAAACATCAGGGTTGTTTGTATAACCTGGAAACTCCGATTCGATTTCAGAATACTATACGCACTCACCCCTGTAATCCCCGAAGGGGTAGGCAGAGGTGTAACCAGTTCACCCACATTTCGCCGGGCGTATTTCCGTCCCTTATGTGATAGGGGGCGAGCCTATCGCCATTCCGGGCACAAATTCCAGACTCCGGGCTGATACTGAGCATATCGTAATAGAAAAACCCAATAGCACTTTACCCGACCCGGGGATCGAACCTGAGACCTCAGCGTTGACCTCAATCGTAACGCGTACGCATTACAACTGCGCCACCGAGGCAGTCAGAATACTGTGTGGGACTTTTTCGATTCCTTGACGTCCGCGGTTTATGATTAAACCTGCTATGATTAGAATTAGCAGCAGAAACAACTTCAACGTTATAAAATCTTGAGACTTAGAATAACCCGCTGGGACGTGCTATCTTATTATAGGTTCAGGGAAACCCGAAGCGGGAGGTTGGTACATTTGGGGAATTTTGTATGCATTACACGTGTATTATTAATACAATAACGCGTAGTCGGTGAGAGAAAACATATATTTTGTAGTAAAAATGATTTAGCGCATACCACTGCGCTCTAATGCTGCAACTTCCGCCATAAATTTTGTTTTATGTTCGTAGTGTTTTGTTGATAAATAGATGGTGGCCTGTTAGATAAAGTACCTCTTATCTGACCAGCATAGCTTAAGGCGGATTTGGGTCGAGTTAGTTTCTAGTATTAATGTTTATATTTTAGCCTGCACTGCTCTAGTCTAGAGTATTACCTACTTGTAGTTCAATTTTTCTAGACACCTTTGTCTACAGCAAGAATGGGCCGGCTCGTCCGGGTCGTTACCACTGCCTAACAGAAAACCGACGTAAAGTAACAGCTTGCTGCTGCGTTTCGTACGGTGAGTGAGATATCCGGATACTCAAATCCCCCTTCCCTTCCCAATCCCTTTTTTATCCATTTCCTTTAAGGTCGGCAAAGCGCCCATGATTCTTTGGAGTTGTGGGCGAATATGGGCGGTGATCACTTACCATCAGGTGAACCACTTGCTCGTTACCGACCTATGCCATAAAAAATAAAAAAGGACTAGGTACTTCGTATGCTGTAAGCACTGCTATTTTAGATACTCTCTCACCAGCACCAGATCTTAATGTGATATTTTTGTCACAGCACGAATGGGCCGGGTCGTTACCACTGCCTCACAGAAAACTGACGTTAGCGTAGCGGCTTTCTGCTGCGTTTCGTACGGTGAGTGAGATATCTGGAGGCCTAAATCTCCTCTCATTTCCAATCCCTTAATTATTTCTTTCTTTAGGTCGGCAACGCGCCCGTGACTCTTCTGGTACTTATTGTCACCATCAGGTGACCCATTTGCTCGTTTGCCGGCTTATGCTATAAAAACCCTACGCAAAGTAAATTAATTTGTACTTACGTAATAGGTATAGTAGGTATAGGTATAGGAAACCATATTTCCAACGGTATTTCCGAACGCAAATGCACGTGCAATTGATAACACTTTAAGTGCACGTATTTGGCCCAGTCATGTAATTAGTAATTACTGCAGATTATTCGGTTTATAAAACTTTCCACCGACGCACCTTCATTTGCGTGAATTCCCAAATTAAGCAGTCATAACCGGTAAAATTTCCATTATTATATGCAACTCATCCATAGTTTCTTAGTAGATATTGTTGTATGGGGTACTCGTGGGTATAGTTATATTCTCTTTGCTCGTGGGCGGAGATCAATTTTCATAAGGTGACCTATTTGCTCGTTTGCTGATCTCCGCTATAAAAAACCTATTCTTAAACCCGACTCATGGTGCGTAGGTATGCTGTTAAACGCTGATGAGTTTTTCACCTTTCTTCGTACTCTAGCAAATCTTAACAAAATTTAGGTAGGTACTTATAATGCAATTGCCTTGTCAGTATTTAAATCCTGTCAAATATAAAAATCGTCATCGTAATTGGGAGATTGTAGATGTAGAGACATCCTGGTCATGTTTGTTGTATATTGCCCATGTACACATTTGGCCCACAATACCAATTACCAGAAGACCTTATAGGAAATGCATAGTTGAGGGATTGGGAAGGGGAAGTGGATTTGGACCTCCGGATATGCCATTCATCGTACAAAACGCAACAGCAAGCCGCTACTTTACGTCGGTTTTCTGTGACGAATCGGTTGGCCGGCCCATGCGTGCTGTAAAATTGTCTACAGCGTGGCTCTACCACTCGATTTTTTATGGTTTTGGATAGAATACTGCCACAAGCTTAATAAGGTTATTTGGAAAAAGTATTCTTTTCAACGCTAGGGAATTTCCATGGAACGTCATGACGTTTCTAAATAAATGCTTGTGTGGATTTTTATTGGGTTATTTAATGGGGAAGACGCGCGGGCGGGACTGTCCGTTTTTTGTTCCATTATGAATAAAATTAGCTATGACGACTTATGTGAACTGTTTGATAATATGCAACGAAAGGCCACGGGTTCGAGAGTTCGGCCTATTTTTAATTGTTATATATTTTTTTTAATGTGTGAGAAAGCAATAACGGTTTATTTTCAACTTCCCACATAAAAAGTTATAAAGTTGCCCAATAGTCTGTCTGTATAATTCAGTTTATTGTCTAATTGGGTAGATGATTAACTGGATGGTTCTTACAGGGGTAGCGCAAAACTGATTACGATCCTGTGGTAGTATAGCGGCGAGGGAGGGGTGAATACCAGAAGAAGCATGGACGCGATGCCGCCCATAAAAGAAAAGGATAAGGGATTGGGAAGGGGAGGGGGATTTGGGCTCTCAAATCTCAAATGCAGCAGCAAGCAGCAAGGTGCGGTAAATTAAATTCCGCGATACTTGTGTAACCGTAGCATTTTTATGTGATGACGAGATGCAGGCAATGTTGTGATGTAATCTGTGTCAGCATTCCTCGTGTACTTACGTAATATGTAGGTACCTAGTCTGTGACGTATGCCCTGCTGTCCTAACTGCGATGAGGTACGTTCAGATTTTGACGTCATTGTTTCGCGTGATTTCCGCCCCTCTTCTGCGTCATAAGAATACGCGCGACATAAGACAGCGTCGCCATTGGCGTATGAAAACGAGCTTTTGCCAGAGTAAAATATGTTTGTTTATTCTATGTTTATACTATGGGATTCAAATGATAGTAGGAATGCCAATGACCTCGATCTGCGACAGATCCCTGTCTACTCTCACTTGATAGGTACGATTTGCAAGGATAATTATTACATGCGTAAATACATAACGTTTCTTTCTAACATATACTGTATCTATGTCTTATTTGTTAATAATTGTTAATTATCACTTGCTTTAACGGTGAAGGAAACATCGTGAGGAAACCTGCATATCTGAGAAGTTCTTCATAAGAATTACGAAGGTATGTAGAGTCTGCCAACACGCATTAGGCCAGCGTGGTGGACTAAGGCTTAACCCCTCTCATTCAGTAGACGAGGTGCCCAGCAGTGGGACGTATATAATACAGGGCTAGTATTAAGTATCTATGTCTTAGTATTACAAAAGTATAATCAGTGTACCAACTGCTGCAGCAGTCTGAAAGTCTTTGCTGTTCTTATTTGTATCGAATTGTACTCATGACAATTATTTCGCCGAATGTGTAATAGCACCATGCTTTGACGTTGACGGTACGAGTATCCTTCTTGAAATTAGTGTGGGGAAAATGAAAAAGAAATGGACATTGGGACATCGTATAATACGTCGTAGTATTGTCACTGTATATGTAGCTCGATTCGTGAGTCATTGCGTTTCTCAACATAGATAAACTCGTCACCCGACATTATTAGTATCGGTTAAGGCAAAAACAATAATCTATGACTAACTCTGGTCTACCCATCTTAAATTCTTGACATTAGATAGTACTTACTTTAAATGTTTATACCACTTTTGGTTGTTAACCGACGCTAAAAAACAAAGAGGTTCTCAATTACAGTTTAATACAGGTGTACTATGTATGTACAGGTCTATATATATATTGAGTATGTTCACGTATAGCTCCGTTAAATGTGAAAAGATTTCTTTTAATTTGTAATATAGGCAAACGAGCAAGTGGGTCTCCTGATGGTAAGTGAACTCCACCACCCATGTACGCCCACAATACCAAAAGAATTATAGGCGCGTTGCCGACCTTAAAGGAAAGGGATAATTAAAGAATTGGGGGGATTTGTGCCTCCGGATATCTCACTAACCGTACGAAACGCAACAGCAAGCTGCTACTTTACACTGGTTTTCTGTGAGACAGTGGTAACGACCCGGACGAGCCGGCCCATTCATGCTGTATACACAAGTGTTTACAGCCTGGCTCTACCACTAAAGTATAGCTTAATGTATAAAATTAATGTAAAATATTGTTACAACCCCTAAGGCCTGAGGGTGCAAGACAATGGCTACAGGACTAATCTTGTAGCCATTGTCTTGCAGTGTCGGTTTTAACGCAAACATCAAAGGCGTTGGCCCACTGTATATTACTACACTGTGGTATAACCGTCAATGTATAAGATTTATGATCGAAGAGTCGCACTTTTAAGTTATAATTTGCTTAATTTAACGAAAATGTAATATTGCATAATAATATACTTTGTCCCTCTGGGTTGTTCTAAGTTTTTGTTTGTATCGTAATTTTTTCTTTTAAGTTATAATTTGCTTAATGTAACGAAAATGTAATATTGCATAATAATATACTTTGTCCCTCTGGGTTGTTCTAAGTTTTTGTTTGTATCGTAATTTTTTCTTTTAAGTTATAATTTGCTTAATGTAACGAAAATGTAATATTGCATAATAATATACTTTGTCCCTCTGGGTTGTTCTAAGTTTTTGTTTGTATGGTAATTTTTTCTTTTAAGTTATAATTTGCTTAATGTAACGAAAATGTAATATTGCATAATAATATACTTTGTCCCTCTGGGTTGTTCTAAGTTTTTGTTTGTATCGTAATTTTTTCTTTTAAGTTATAATTTGCTTAATGTAACGAAAATGTAATATTGCATAATAATATACTTTGTCCCTCTGGGTTGTTCTAAGTTTTTGTTTGTATCGTAATTTTTTCTTTTAAGTTATAATTTGCTTAATTTAACGAAAATGTAATATTGCATAATAATATACTTTGTCCCTCTGGGTTGTTCTAAGTTTTTGTTTGTATCGTAATTTTTTCTTTTAAGTTATAATTTGCTTAATGTAACGAAAATGTAATATTGCATAATAATATACTTTGTCCCTCTGGGTTGTTCTAAGTTTTTGTTTGTATCGTAATTTTTTCTTTTAAGTTATAATTTGCTTAATGTAACGAAAATGTAATATTGCATAATAATATACTTTGTCCCTCTGGGTTGTTCTAAGTTTTTGTTTGTATCGTAATTTTTTCTTTTAAGTTATAATTTGCTTAATGTAACGAAAATGTAATATTGCATAATAATATACTTTGTCCCTCTGGGTTGTTCTAAGTTTTTGTTTGTATCGTAATTTTTTCTTTTGTACTCTCATAAGTGCATGTCGTGGTCGCCTGTAATTATGGCAACATTTATATTTAAACTATGTAAGGGATGCGGTGTATTGCATGTGAAAATGTATGTCATGTTGGCGATCCTACAATAAATAAATAAATAAATAAATAAAGAGTACACCCAATGGAATTACATTGAAAAACTAGACTAAAAAATATTTTTTGCCATTCCTCATTCTATTTTTTGTTTCCAATAGCACACTTCATATCCAAAATTGATTTTCGTGGCAGAGTGAGAGAGAGAGAAAATTGAACCTCTAAGGGAATAAGGAGTTTATACCAGAAGTTGCGAGCAAACGCTAGACCAAAGGATGTTAGAGGGTGAGCGACTGTGAGTATCGCGTTTCTTAGTCACGACTTATAAAAATGAACCTTTTCCACTGACCGCAGGGTAAAAATGGTAGACGTGGCTTCCATACAGAGTGGAATACATTATCGGTTTCAATGGTTGCCTTCGATTTCCTAAACGTGTGATTCAAATATTTTTACGTCACCATGCACTCTACTCGTATTGTCATTATTATTTACGAGTGGTAGAGCCACGCTGTAGACAATTTTGTCTACAGCATGAATGGGCCGGCTCGTCCGGGTCGTTAGCACTGTCTCACAGAAAACCGGCGTAAAGTAACAGCTTGCTGCTGCGTTTCGTACGGTGAGTGAGATATCCGGAGGCCCAAATCCCCCTCCCGTTCCCAATTCCTTATTATCCCTTTCCTTTAAGGTCGGCAACGCGTCCGTAATTTTGTCTTATAGGCGTACATGGGTGGTGGAGATCGCTTACCATCAGGTGACCCACTTGCCCGTTTGCCGGCCTATGCTACAAAAAAAAAACTTTTTACACCGCAGCTTGGTTACCTATATGTTATCATCTGACCTCATATAAGTTTGGTGATAGAGTTAAAATAAATACAAATCTAATTTTGAAGTCCTTATATAATAATTATCAACTAGTTGTGTCTTCCATGCATTGCAATGCCTCTTTTCTTTATAAGTAAGTCATAATTGTTTACTTTTTTTTTCTCTAAAACCGTCTCGGTCGTTTGCACAACTCACAAAAGCTTCATCGAAATCGCATGAATATTGCACACATAGCACATAAATACATATTTATTTTTGAGTATAAAAATAAGATGGTAGAGTGAACACGTTTATAATAAAATGAAAAAGAGTAACAAGTTAAAAGACTTATTTAACACATTTTAGTTTTTTAAAACTCCTATTCATTAAGCACAATACCACATTCACTAAAGGAAATAGTACTATACTGCCTCATTTTAAAACTTTCGGCACGCTTTCGTATTGACACTCAGCCAGATATAAGAAATAAAAAATATGGAAAAAATACTTTTACTATTTTCGTATAATTTCGTCTTTACATACGAACCTAATATATTATTAAATAACATAATAAATATACTTTTTAACAATGTTCTCTCATTAAAACCAATAAGACAATATTATTACGAAATCTACAAGGTGGTAGGTCCCTCGTTTGCGAGAGGCCGGCTGGGTTGGTACCACCGCTTTGTCTATTTCTGCCGCCAAGCAACAGTGTGTAAGCACTGTTGTGTTCCGGTTTGAAGGACATTGAAGCCAGTGTAATTACTGGGCATTATGAGACTTAACACCTTATGTCTCGGGGTGACGAGCGCAGTCCAGTGTCATGCAGTGCTTTGTTATTCAAAGTTCTGTGTGGCGTTGCTTCTGTTTATGAGCAGGCGTGGCGCTTACCATCAGGCGAGCGACCTGCTCGTCTCGTCATTCAAGCTAATAATAAAAAAAAAAAACTAGGTAGTACATACGTGATACGATCAATGCATGTACTTCGTTGTATAAACGCGAAGTATGACAAACCATATAATTTAAACAGTAAATATAAAGATTCCTTGAAATGAAGCATTAGTTTCATAAAAATATAATATTAATGTACGAAGAGTGTTTTAATTACAAATTCAGTAAAATTCGAAATGGTTTTCTTACTAACTTTGAATTTCGTGAAATATGAAATGTGCAGCAATTTTTTAATACAAAGTTTGCAAAGCAACTGTCGCCGTCAGCCGGCTCGTGGCTGCAAAAAACTTAAAGTCTTCAAAAATTAAACGAAATAGTTGGGAAGTGGACGACACAATGCGACGCCCACTTTCCATTCCAACCTCTGATGGATTTTTACGGTTTGCATGCAAGCTGTACACGCACGACCGTGTTGCAAAAAATGAACTTCGTATAGGTTAATACATCGAAACATCGGAGGGGCTATAACAAAATTACAGTAATAAACTATTGCAATATAATATTTGCAAAATGTGCGAATGTTCAAAGTGTTTCTAAAGCTACTTTATAAGTACGCAAAGCGGGCTGTGAGTAGGGATGGTATATTGCTACAAAAATCGATCATAGAATCTATTCCAGTTATCCTATTAAATCGATTTTCGGACTATCTTTAATGTGTGGTAGAGCCACGCTTTAGACACTTTTGTCTACAGCATGGGCCGGCTCGTCCGGGTCCTTACCACTGTTTCACAGAAAACCGGCGTAAAGTAGCAGCTTGCTGCTGTGTTTCATACGGTGAGTGAGATATCCGGAGGCCCAAACGCCCTCCCTTTCCCAATTCCTTAATTATCCCTTTCCATTAAGGTCGGCAACGCACCCATGATTCTTTTGATATTATGGGCGTACATGGGCGGTGGAGATGATTTAATTATCATCAGGTGACCCACTTGCTCGTTTGCCGGCCTATGCCATAAAAAAAAACTTATAAGAATATGTTTATGTTTTTGCAACTGACTTTAACAATTAAAAACTAACTAACTAACTTAACTAATTTAACTTTATTAATTATTCGACTGTATATTTTTATGTATGTTACGCGGTATCTCTACCAAATGTTTACTGATGTTGATGATTCATATTGTATTCGATATGGTTTATCCCGATTGTAGTCTCATTTAAAAATTTGGATAACATCTCATGATGGAGTAAGAGGAAAAACTTGAAAACTCCTTATCAATTAATAGTAAATAAATTGCGTTATGGATTGTAAGTATTGATTTGTTAAATATTAAAATATCCCCATCATTTGAAGTTGATACAAATCCAGTCAATCCTAACTACTGTGATACGAATCGATTGTAATGTTACGAAATAGGTATTAAGTAGTATAACACAGAATCGATTTTATGAGAAATTTATCCGCGCCGTCTACATGTGTAGCGTGTAAGATAAAGCTATACAATTTGTGGCAACAGTGACCGTTAGATATTGTTTGTTTACATACATTGCGCAGCTGACTTGAACAAACAGCGTTGTGCATACATATACACTAAGTAATGTATTGCTTAACCTCGCTGGTTCCTTGCATTGTCTTACATGTATGCGGATTTGGCGCTAAAGTTTAGTCGTACAAGTAATGTAATACTGCTATTTTTTTAATTTATAGTGGATTATTTTATAGGTTTTATGTCGCTAGAGCAAAGTCTCTTTCAAACAGCATGGACCTGCAAATGAGCTAAAATGTCACCTTCTATGGTAAGTGATCTCCATCGCCCATGAACACCCATAGTACTAGAAGATTTATGGATGCGCTGCCGACTTTAAAGGAAAGGCATGGAAATAAAGAAGGATAAGGATTAGGCGTGAGATACACAAACACGTACACTTACGCGTGCAATGTACTCATAACATTTATGTGAATGTGCCAACTCGACCGGGTCGTTACCATTGGCTCATAGAAAAAGGACGTAAAGTAGTGGCTTCCTGCTGCGTTTTGTACGGTGAGTGAGATATCGGGAGGTCCAAATTCCCAATCCTTTTCCTTTAAGATCGGCAACACACCCATGATTCTTCTGGTATTGTGGGTGTACATGGGCGGTGGAGATCACTTACCATTAGGTGATCCACATGCTAGTTTGCCAACGTATGCTATAAAAAAACTTATTAATAATACGTGTCAAAATTAAGGTGGCCTGTAGTAACACCTGCTGACCTCGAAATGCGATTCCTTAGACCGCGTCCCTATAGTGCGGTTTTGCAGGGGGTCCCTTATCCATCGAGTAGGTACAAATACGTAATACGTACCCTCGAGCGTGTTACCAGCTTCCATTTATAAAATAAATGACGTCAGTATAATATACTAAATAAATTCAAACGAATTAGTTTTGTACTAGGTCTCGATGGTATTTTTAGTCAGTTCAGCTAATTCTGATTCTGTGTAGTATGACTTATGAGTCATTTATTTATACAACGAGTCATAATTGTATTTTCCATGTGGATATGGGAATGTTTTTATGATATTAGTATAAATAAAATCATACATACGCACTCACGCCTGTAATCCCCGAAGGGGTAGGCAGAAGTGTAACCACATTTTGCCGAGCGTATCTCCGTCCCTTATGTGATAGAGGGCGAGCCTATCGCCATACCGGGCACAAATTCCAGACTCCGGGCTGATACTGAGCATTTCGTAATATAAAAACCCAATACCACTTTACCCGACCCGGGGATCGAACCCGAGACCATAGCGTTGGCCTCAATCGTAACGCGTACGTATTACAAGTGCGCCACCGATTCGTAAAGGAAGCCCGTGCCCAGCAGTGGAACAGTATAGTTCAGGGCTGCTATTATTATTTTTTTTTATTTTTTTTTACTGCCTGGATAGGCAGACGAGCAAACGGGCCACCTGATGGTAAGTAGTCACCGCCGCCCATAGACTTCTGCAATGCCAGGGCACAGCAAAGCCGCTGCCTACCGTCGAAGGATTACTCTTTTTAAACCTCGTTTAAAGAAGGACATGTCATAGCGCTCAGGGAACACCGCTGCAGGGAGTTCATTCCAGAGCTTGCACGTACGTGGTATTATTATGATACTTATCAAATATACGTTCTAGATTGCACTTTCCCTATTCTTCTCTTATCTCTATTCTACCTCTATAGACGACCGCCGATTGTACCTACTTATTTATTAAATTTTATCAATTTACAATGTATGTTTTGTTACAATAGAAACCTTATTTTATTTAGACTTTTAGGCGATAAAGTGTTCAAGTTAAAATGCCTTATGAAATTACGTTATACCTATCTCTACAAAAAAGGTTCAAGAATTTCATTTTCATCTTTTATATTTCTATTATTGAAAGTACCCATGCTATCGATGTATTTTTGCCAGCACAGTGGCAATTTATCGATGCCTTTCTTGAAGGAATCGGATGAACGGGACGCAATAAACTCTTCAAAGGCATTTTGTACTGACTCTCGGAAAAAAAATCCGCGAAAAGTCGTCCAAATTATGAAATCTGTGTTAAAATTATGTAATTTGTTTTAATTACGACTCAATGACTCGTGCTTTATGATGAGTGTACATATCCCCGGAAACACCTTTTTTATTCCGGGAAAAATAATGTCGCCACCGGAATAAAAATTACCATCTAAATATTAACCCAAGCTTATCTATTGGGTTTACATTTTACTTTAATTCTTACTTTATACACCGTATTTTTCTGAGTTAGTAAAAGTTAATTCGTTACGGCATACTTTGTGTAGTAGTAATATTTCTTTGATTTGAGATCTTGCCTCGCCTTAACTAAGCTTTTATCTTTACATTACAAACTTGGGATTTTTGAACACCTAAACTAGTCTGACCCTGTATCATAATCGTACTTCACTTCTAGGGACGTAAATAATTTATTTATACACATTGTTGCGGCTTATATTACATATCACTATCAAAATAAATACCAAATGACCTGCAGGGTATTATTATCTTCTGACTATATATATACAGAAGTAGACAGTCATTCAGTACATATATAATATAGGTACTGAATGACTGACTGACTGACTGATCAACACCCAGTCGAAACCGCTGGCTCTAGAAGCATGAAATTTTCAAAGATTCTTTTAATGATGTAGGTGACCACTAAGAAGGGATTTTTGAAAATGTATCACCTAAAGGGGTAAAATAGGGGATGTAAGTTTGTATGGAGAAAGAATATTAAATAGATATTTCAACTCGAAACTTCATAGGAGAACTCCTAAAAACAAATTAACAATTACGTATTATATATCATACGTACATGATATCTCGAAAATCATTTCTTTAGGGTGAATCCCGCTTTAAATGGGCGGGAGTTGTTCCGGATAAAGACATTCACGCGGGTGGACCCACGAGTAAAAGCTATTTATTATATCATATTATCATATTGGGTAGGTAATGTGTTGGGGATTTCCATATTGCTGTAGATTATCAGTTATGGTTAGGTTTTAAATATTTTCCCTCTATAATCTTTTTAATTATTTTAAAATATACTTAATTCTTTATAAAATTTTATAATTACTCATTTTGTCTTTTGATAACTAGGTAGGTTTTTATACAATTGAATGATATGAGGAAATTGCTTGTCATTAAACCCCGATCATAAACAGTTACAAAGTACTGAATGACACTACTCATTATTCTGATACATAAGATGTGAAGGTTCATAATTACAAAAAAAAAAAAAAATAGCTTGCATGACGAAACGAGCAATTCGCTCGCCTGATGGTAAGCGCCACGCCTGCTCATAAACAGAAGCAACGCCACACAGAACTTTAAATAACAAAGCACTGCATGACACAGGACTGCGCTCATCATCCCGAGACATAAGGTGTTAAGGTTCATAATTACTAGTAATTACACTGGCCTCAATGTACTTCAGGGACATAGCAGTGCTTGCACACTGCTGAGCGGCGGCAGAAATAGAGAAACCACTGCACGCATTTGATAATAAGGCATATTTAATATGTTCCACTGAATTGAGTTGGCAATACTGGATGTATTTAGAAGAGTTGTAACCAGTTATTTCTTTATGCAAAGACCGGCAAACGAACAAGTGGGTCATCTGATGGTAATTGATCTCCATTGTCCATAAGCGACCACAATACAACAAGAACCATGGACTCATTGTCAACCTTAAAGGAAAAGGATAAATAAAATATAGGGAAAATGAGGGAGGATTTAGGCTTTCGGATATCTTTATGGTTTTTGTTTTTTTATAAGCCTTCGAAAGCAGACGAGCTGACGGCCCACCTGATGTTAAGTGTTTACCGTCACTCATAGACATTAGCAACGCTAGAGCAAAGCCTCCGTACTCGTCATACTAAAAACTGCTACTTCATTCGATTTTTTGAAACAGTGATAATAAACTGATTGAGCAGGTCTATTCGCGTTGTAGATAAGATTCAATACGAGTCTTCAAAAAATCGGTTCAGCAGTTTAAAAGCTACATTTTTTTGTAATTGACGTCGATACATAATATATTTATAATAATGAGCTGATTGGTGGCGAGGGCAGGACATATTCTAGAGTTACAACCAGAAGTAGACATTAATTAAACTGCACTGCCCATAGATGACCTCATGTACCAACGATGTCTAATATTATTTATATAAATGATTAGATTACTAAAAGTAGGTAACATTCGACAGCCTCCGTGGCGCTGCGGGCGAGTAGCCGGCTGCGAAGCGAGAGGCCGTGGGTTCGATTCCCGCACCGAGACTAATAATTGTGCGATCCACAAATATTTGTTTCGGGTCTGGGTGTTGTGGGACCGCAAGTCCCTCGTAGTTCCTGATACCCACGATACAGGTTCACCTAGTGTGGGGTCAGGACTATCTATGTGACTGTTGGGTGTATTTATTTATTTATATTACCAGGATAAAACGTCCAGTAGTTAGTGACCCGCGTTAGTGTATGTTGACGGGCAAGCGACGAAGCACAGTGCAGCACAGATTTTGCTATAAATAACAATATAACGTTTTTTTTATGGTATAGGCCGGCAAACGAGCAAGTGGGCCACCTGATGGTAAGTGATCTCCACCGCACATGTACGCCCACAATACCAAAGGAATCATGGGTGCGTTGCCGACCTTAAAGGAAAGTGATAATTAAGGAATTGGGAAGGGGTTTGGGCCTCCGAATATCCCACTCACCGTACGAAACGCAGCAGCAAGCTGCTACTTTACGTCGGTTTTCTGTGAGACAGTGGTAACGACCCGGACGAGCCGGCCCATACATGCTGTATACAAAAGTGTCTGCTGTAGCGTATGCTGCAAAACAGGAGCGAAACGAAGGAGGAGCCTATTCCGCCCACACATCAGCCATTGTATGTAACTCCTGTAACCCAGGATCAACAATAGCATGCATTTTACCGATGAAACTCGACGGACTCGGAAATGCGACGCTGTCTTTACCCCGCAACGAAGTTGATAATATAAATGTTTTTTTTATTAGCGTGAATGACGAGAGCTTGTCGCTTGCTGATGATAAGCGCCATGCCTGCCCATAAACAGAAACAACGCTGATGATTTCCCAATTTAGGATTTAAACCCAGATCTTTTCTGGTTTCTTAGCCTATGTATACTGGCACAAGACCAATGAAGCTATTAATAATTAGTTATAAATTTAGCGACAGCTCGGTTTTAATATCGTATTTCCCAGTTTGAAAGTGGCAATACGTATTCATAAATCACAAACATGCGGTTTTACTATGTGTTATGGTGATATTGAAAGGCGTGTATGTGTGTACACGTGTATACGTAATATATGAAAAAATATTATTCATAGATTTTTTTACATATAAAGCTTAAATATATTTTATTTATTATCTCTTCTTTTTCGAGATTTAAAAACATAACCTCGAAAAAAAGATAATTATTTTGGTCAATGCAATGGCCATAAGGACTTAATGTTGACAAAACTGCCTGAATTGCAAAAACATCTGCAGGCTCAAATCCCTATCTCCTTCCTAATATAGGTACATACTTTAAACAAACATCTTTTACAAACATCCTTTTATTTTAAGATCGGCAATGCGTTCATGATTCTTCCGGTATTGTGGATGTTTTCATGGGCGGTGAAGATCACTTACCATCAGCTCACCCTCTTTGTCGTTTGCTGTCCTGTGCTTTAAAAAATATACATTCATAAGCTGAAATGAAATGAATTAGTTTATAAATCATGTAGGCAATTAAAATAGCGCTTATGACAAGTCAGTACAAAGCTCCCGCCTTTATTCCCATAGGGGTAGGCAGATGTGCAACTGGTGCTGCACCCCCGGTTCGCTGAGCACATTTTCGTCCCATGATGTGATAAGAGCCGAGTCTGTCGCCATACCGGGTACTAATTACAGTCCTGGGCAATTCATGTGTCATTTTTCGAAACGAAATCTCGTAGACAAATTGTGATTTCCCGAACTAAGAATTGAACTCAGGATTTCACGGTTCTCAGTCTTAGTACGCTGCCACTAGAAGTATGAGGGAATAATGTATACATATCGTCTAATTTAAAAATATTTCACGCGGCCGGAGCTGCGAGTAAAAGCTAGTCTTGTGTTATAAACACATCGAGGATAAATTAGAGTAAATATCTTTCCACCAGTCTCGTGGCTTGATGTGTTGTTGGGGTTTCCCGGTCATTCGACTGTAATTAGCACGTGGAGGCGCCTGTGCCGGCATTTCCGGTGGCGCGGGCGAAGTTCACGGCGCGGCGTGGCGTGGCTCGGCGGAGTCACCAAAACCGATGAGTTGCGTTAAGAAGAAACTACGCATATACAATTGACTCACTAGTTACGTAATTTGTAAAGGAATTTACTATTGATTCATTTTATTATATTGGGATATTGATTTTCTTCGCCTTATGGCCGTTCCCAATATTAATATTCAATTTCACGATAGATAGCTATCGTCAAACATCCGTATTGTTCTATCTACTGCTTGGAATCGTCCCTATTTTTTAGATATGCACGTCGGATACTATGATAGCAATAGATAGGCAGTCTATCTGGGCCCTCTTGTGCGTTATGTTCATACAAGCTGAGAAAGAGGAACTATTGTTTAATTTATGTTAGAAAATATGAAGATATGATTTAGATTAGAAATATAAGTTTTAATTTAACATTTATCTATAATTCTTATTTTTTACCACTGTAAATGAAATAATAATAACGAGAAATATTTATTATGTTGCAAAACACAATGTAATAACGAAACGTTTTACTGTCAATACATTATGGCTCTGAATACAAGTCCTTTGAACAAAAATCCCAAGCGAAATTGGGGGATTTTACTGAAGTGGGGAATTATTTTGTTCGCATTAACAAATATTTATATGTCTCTTGCACTTAATTTAATTATCAAAACGGTGCATTATTTTTATTTATGGGAATTTTAGATTTTTTTTATATTTTCTTTTAGATTTTTACATTATTTATTTAGTTTCTTGTATTGCAGTGCAAGTGCCATGTAAGCATTGTATACTCATGGCTATTTCTTCAAAATGCGTTATTTATTTCGTTTTTTTACAGCCGAGGATATCTGTTTATCCGTCAAAATCTACCGATAAAGAAAAAACTAAATAACTTTATCGACAGATAGCACATAAAAAATATTGGGACGCTTGAACTGTCATTTTCATAGTGTTGTATATCTGTAGTCAGCTATCAGTCCTCTCATCAGTAGACAGCAATGAAGAATAGGATTACCTATCATTAGTAAGTTTATTGGGACGGTAAAACGGAAAATAGATAAAATTTTCTATCGCCGGTATAGCAAAACTAGAGACAGACAGAATATAGGGAACGGCCATTAATGACTTACGTCGGTCGCGTTACGTGGGTGTGAATCCGCGTGTTAGTACTATGCGATATATAAAGTGCTGAGAGACTATTCGAGGGTAAAGGCACGTATACCTCAATACGACCGAGACAGGAGTCTGTGACGTACGACAGCGACGTCACGTACGCAATAGTATAGGTACATGAGGGATGCGATCGAGATAGGACACCACAAAATACATGGGAAAAGTCTGAACGCTGAGGATGGATATGCAGCATTCACCTATTTGTAGAATTTTCACCGAATACAATGAAACATGTTCCAAAGTGCCAGAAATAGATGTATTCTTTGATTCCCTCGAAGAGTTTTAAGAATAAAATTATCGCTGGACATAAAAATGTGACTAATTAACCAGGTATAACCTCTTTTTATTTTAGTTTAAGTATTTTTTAATATGTTTTACCCGACTGCCAAGGAAGGGTTATTGAATGTTGCTGCTATGTGTTGCTAGCAAAGTTTAATTGAAATGTTGTGTTTATCCGTAATTGGCGCATGTATTGGAATTTGGCTTTTGTAGTGGTAATGTATGAGTGTTGTATACATTGTGCTGTGGGTATACCTTAAATAAATAAATAAATATGCGAATGCTTTAGTCCTGCGCCTGGAGCGGCCACTGCTTTCGTCATATGAATATGGTAGCGTCGGTTTTGTATGTCAAAACTTTGGAACTGAACGTGGCTCACAGCTTATGCCAGTTTTTTTTAATTGGCAGAGCTATGCTGTAGCCAGTTTTGTCTACTGAATGCCTCCTCTACTGACTGAGAGGGGTTAGGCCTTAGTCCACCACGCTAGCCTAATGCGGGTTGGCAGACTTCACATACCTTCGAAATTATTTTGGAGAACTTCTCAAGTATGTAGGTTTCCCCACGATGTCTCCTTCACCGTTAAAGCAAGTGATAATTAACAATGAATATACACGTAATATAGAAAAGTCAGAGGTGTATGTTCTTGGGGCTGGTTTCGAATCTGTGATTTTCGTCTCGACAGTCCATACCACTCCCCGCTGAGCTATCACTGCACTATGACTACATAGTACATTATATTTTGCTTTGTTGTATCGTGTACAGAGAATAGTATATAAGACCTTTCCTTGTTTACAAGTCGATGTAAAATGGTGTATCGAAAAACCTGTATCTCGTATGAAGTATGTATCTTGTTTACTAACATTAAACGAATTGCTAGCGAATTTTAAGAGGCCAATGAACAACAATGATACATGTTTTTAATTAGTTTGAGTGACGAAACGAGCAGGTCGCTCGCCTGATGTTAAACGCAACGCCTGCCCATAATCAGAAGCTCCACCACTCAAAACTTTGAACTACAAAGCACTGCATAGCACTGATTTGCGCTCGTCACCCCGAGACATAAGATGTTAAGTCTCATAATGTCCATTTCTCTCCATTATATGAGTGGTAGAGCCACGCTGTAGACAGTTCTGTCTACAGCATGAATGATCCAGCTCGTCCGGGTCGTTACCACTGTCTCACAGAAAACCAGCGTAAAGTAGCAGCTTGCTGCTGCGTTTCGTACGGTAAGTGAGATATCCGGAGGCCCAAATTCCTCTCCCCTTCCCAATCCCTTACTTATCCCTTTCCTTTAAGGTCGGCAACGCGCCCATGATTATTTTAGTATTGTGGGCGGACATGGGCGGTGGAGATCACTTACCATCAGGTGACCCACTTGCTCGTTTGCCGGCCTACACTATAAAAAAAAACTGGTCCCTCGTATGAGAAAGGCCGTTTGGGTAGGTACCACTGCTTTGTCTTTTCTGTCGCCAAGCAGCATTGTGTAAGAACTGTTGTGTTTCGGTTTGAAGTACATTGAAGCCAGTCAAATTTCTATTTATGACACATTATGAGACTTACGCCCGGTTTCTGAAAGGCTGATCAATGTTAAATTATCTAATGAAATGTCAAATCTCATGTCAAGTCGAAATTGAGTTGCTAGAAGTGTGATCAACACCTTTGATTTGACACTCATGTTAACTAACATAACTTTCAAGTTAATATGAAAAATCCTATGTCAAACGGTCCTAAAGAGAGATCAAATATTATAATTTTTTCACTAAATAACGTTTCAGCAAATCCAATTGATTTGACAGCGATGTCAACTCAAAGTTCTGTTAGTTGAATGTTGATTTGATCAGCCTTTCGGAAACCGGGCGTTATCATCTTATATGTCGGGGTGACGAGGGCAATACGGTGCTTCGTAATTCAAACTTCTGATTGGTATGGCTTTTGTTTATGGGCAGGCGTGACACTTACCACCAGGTGAACGACTTGCTCGTCTCGCCATTAACATTATGTATAAGAAGAGAAAAAAGAAATTGCCCTTTTTGAATGTATATTTCGTTTCTCCGGTTTTTTGTGTTGTGGGACCAAGTCCCTCGTAGTTCCTGATACCCACGATATAGGTTAACTGAGTGTGGAATCAGTGCCTCAACCATGAGTTTGTCTCAGTAAAATCGCTTGCGACGACGTAAAATATTTGTATGACAAAATGTAGTTTCTCACGTATCCGCTAGAGGCGCCACTGAGTTTTTTATATAAATATCTTACGTCGTCGCTAGCGATTATACCGAGACAAACTCATGGTTAGCCTGCAGGACTATGCGTGTGACTGTTGTGTGTATTTATTTTATTATTTATTTGTTGTATTAATTTTGTAATTTATTTTATTCCTGTTTATATTAATGTGCGCCATGTGGGTGCGCTGAATAAATGGTATTTTATTACCTACTTTCAATCTACAACGTGTTACAGAAAGGTGTGGTCAAATTTAAGAAACGTCTAGTGTAGGATATAAATATTTCACTACCGCGTTGTACCAAATTCGATACGATTCATTGTATATGATTTTTATACAATACCGTCTACACCTAAAGCATCAACTAACCATATCAACTCAATTGAATTGCAACTGCTATTTGGCAACAACTTTACCTTGTACTGCGGTTTTAGACGAAATAAAAAAATGCGGGTTTTATTAGATGGAGGGAAAGATATACGATAAGGACAAGACGTGTATAGGTATGATGGCATGACATTCGCTGTTGGATTAGATGTGGTTTTTTTACCTATCCTCAATGTGATTTTTAAGTTTTATGGGCAGACGTGGCGCTTACCACGAGGCGAGTGGCCGTTCATCTCTTCAGTCTAACTGTTAAAATATCGACATCAATCAGAAAAATATCTATTAATTTTAAACCGTTTAACAAATTTCTTTTAAAGAAATCTTTATTGAATTTTGTTTCAAACAAAAAAACAGCATTCATATCGGCTTATTAGTGCTACGATGCCACACACACACTAACAAAGGTGTTAAACTTATAACATCACTCTTTTTGTCGGGGGTAATGATTGAATGATCATGATGCTTTGTAACTCAAAAGATAAATTCTAATCCTAACATTAGTAAGTATTATATTTATATTGGGATCTTGATACAAGCCAAAGATTCTTATGTTTGTAAACATGTAGAAGATTACTAGATAGGTTTATCCATTATCAATATATCAAGTCCGTATTGTATAAAATTTCCCAATTGCGTCATTATAAATCAGCCTTGCGTGTTATCTGATTATTAACTGTTCAAATGTAGTGATCTATTTGGGGTATCAGGACTTTTTGTTTTATTGAAATGAAATGAAATGAAATGAAATAGTTTTATTAATCATGTCGGCAATTAAAATAGCGCTTATGGCAAGTCAGTAACAAAATAAAGAAACTTATGTATAAAAATCATATCAACTAATGTATACATAACATACATAGCATCGTCAAATACACTAGGCAATTACACTAAATTGTTTATTTGTTGTCTTTTTTTTTTACATTATTAACAGTATTTGTAATATGGAAACGTCCATTATTAATTATTAAATATTTTGAGTCGGTATGGACCACTGCATTTACCGAAACGGCACGAGTTTTAAAACTACCACCGGATCCAAAACGACCCAGCTTGAGAAGACCCGGCGAAACAAACTCAGTGGGCTTAATTTACCACTGGATTCAACGCGGCGCGACCCAAACTCTGAGAAGATCCAGCTACTTGAACTCAGGGGGCATGTTTTTGGTCCGGATTTTCAATCATTTATAATTTAGATAATACAAAGTCCTATAGTTAACTTTAGGGAGATTGAATGCGGACCATGTGTATCTCCGAAGTGTTGTTTTAAAACTACCACCGGATCCAAACGCGACCCAGCTTGAGAAGACCCGGCGAAACAAACTCAGTGGGCTTGTTTTTTGTCCGCTTACTATATTCTTGAAAAGCATGACTTGTCTTTTAAAAAATTGCCAATTTTCCGTTAGGTATTATTTATTCGCGATCGGTCGTCTTTTGTTTATTTGATATCGTTTTATTTTTTTTGGTTTAGGTAGGTATTTTATGTTAGGAAGCATTCCATTTTAGCTTGCCATTATCTTTGTTATCAGCGATAGCCTCTAGATAGCAGTGGAAATTACGACTGAATAACGTGACAAAGGTCGCTGGCTCGTACTCAACCTTTGGAGCACAAACTGTTAACTTTTCGAAGTTATGTGTCATAATATTTTCCTATTCAATTTGAATTGTACTCGGTTTAATCATGACGGAAAACATTACGAGGAAAACTGCATTTTGAAACCCAAATTTGGTCAACAGCGTGGTTGAATAGGACCTAACCTCTCTTATTAGTTGAGGACACATTTGTCCAGCAGTGTTTTGATTTGATTTGATTGTGGGCTCTTTTTCTCCGCACTTAGCCCGTTGAATGTCGGGCCATTGAGCGTTTGTCCAGTAGTGTATTATACACACTGCTGGGCTCGGGTCTCCTTTACGGATGAGAGAAGGGTTAGGCCCTGGTTTACCGTGCAGCTTTAATGCCGGTTGGCAGACTACACTTACTTTGAAAATTCTTATAGAGAATTTTCAGGTAAAGTGAAAACTAAAACTAAACTGTTAAAGCCGGCGATAATTATTAATAATGCATACACACATAACTTAGAAAAGCCAGAGGTATGTATATTTAGGTAGAGGTATGAGGTATGTGTATTTGTATGCTCTGGGGCTGGTTTCGTAGGTGTCTATTGTATCTGAAGTCCGTATGCGTCAGTCCTGCGCTGAGCTATCGCTGTCTTTTTATTCTTCATCCACCTGCCCTTATCCTACTCCCAGTGGGGTCGGCGCAACATGCTTTTTAATACATGTTACAGATTTGGCTTGTAGTTTTACGACCGGCCGCCTGCCTGAAGTCAACCCTTCTGGGAGAGTATCGCTGTCTTTTTATTACAAAAATAAATAATAGAACAACTAAATAAATCTGTACAATGGTGTAAAATGGAATTTACGTTATAACTATTGGATGGTTGCCAGTTTGTAAATCGTCTAGAGCGTCGGTTCGCAACATTCATTCATGATCACTCTTTACAGATGTAAGGATTTTTGAGCAGTTGAGTGACTGCTGATATCTGTCATTGGATTTCTTTATACCGGACTACGGTTGGAAGACTATTATAATATAAATGTCAAAATAAGAATAAGAAAGACTAATTTTACATAGCACTCACGCCTGTAATCCCCGAAGGGGTATGCAGAGGTGTAACCAGTACACCTACATTTTGCCGAGCGTATCTCCGTCCCTTATGTGATGTCCCGAGCCTATCGCCATACCGGGCATAAATTCCAGACTCCGGGCTGATACTGAGTATTTCATAATAGAAAAACCCAATACTACTTTACCCGACCCGGGGATCAAACCCGAGACCTCAGCCTTAGCTTAATCGTAACGCGTACGCATTACAACTGCGCCACTGAGGCAGTCTGCAGTTGCAGTTGCAGTTATTGGCAATGTTTGGTAATTTATTGACTTTATTGACTATACTGATGTTGGATTTACTAGAAAACGGATATCGGGTTTTATTGACAGTTGCTGACAGTGCTGCCTCTACTTGTGAAAACCGTGTAAAAACCAAAGTTCATAATTCCATAGCATCAATTACCAACGTAGGTACTTAAAGGGTTTTTAGTATGCTGAGTCGTACTGGAAAGTATTTTAGAGCGAAGATCCAGTTCTGAGTAGGCACAGTCAGTCAATTTTCGAACGCGGCCGGTAGGTATTTACGTCATGGTCCTTGCCACAACATAAGTACTAGATTATTTTGCCTTGTGAGTTGTGATACTATACGCCGTGGGATTTCCAGCACGTGCCGCCGTGACGTGGTTCAACAACAAACAATATATTAGAGTGTATCGAGATTGGCGGACATGCGTACTAGCAACTGCAAGGCAAAAACTAAGCGGGTGAGTGGTAGATCCACGCTGTAGACACTTGTCTACAGCATGTATGGGCCGGCTCGTCCGGGTCATTACCACTGTCTCACAGAAAACAGGCGTGAAGTAGTAGCTTGCTGCTGCGTTTCGTACGGTGAGTGAGATATCCGGAGGCCCAAACCCCCTCCCCTTCCCAATCCCTTAATTATCCCTTTCCTTTAAGGTCGGCAACGCACCCATGATTCTTTTGGTATTGTGGGCGTACATGGGCCGTGGAAATCACTTACCATCAGGTGACCCACTTGCTCGTTTGCCGGCCTATACTATAAAGAAAAACCAATTTCAAATGTTATTGTACTTTATGTGTCCACACGATGACGCCAAGGACTTCTGTGTTGACTCACGCAACTCATGCGTGTCAGCGAGCTTAGCATATGCAACACGTCATAATTATCTCCCGCGCACTTCGAATTATGAAGTACCTAATGCATGATACTGAACTACGCTCGACACTTTGAGACATAAGGTGTTAAGTTTCACAATGCCTAGTAATTTCACTGGCTTCAAACCGGAACACAACATTGCTTACACACTGCTGCTTGGCGACAGAAAAAGACAAAGCGGTGGTACCTACTCAAACGGCCTCTCGCATACGAAGGATCTACCACCTAGTAAAAGTAATTCCTATCGCCTCATTATTCTAGTGGCAGTAAGTATACTTAGGCTGAGAAACCGTTGGTGATTCGGGGTTCAAATACCAGGGTGGGCAATCACAATTTGTGTTCGAATTAGAAATACGGAAAATCACACATGAGCTGCTTGGAATTGGACTTTGTGCCCGGTACAGGTATAGGCTGCTTCGCCCCCAATCAAAACATGGAATGGAATGAAGCTCGGTGTAATGTTGGTGCAGCAATAGTTGTAGTTCTGCTTATCCCTTCTGGGATACAGGCATGAACTTGATGAACAGCATGAACAAAGTAATGTTATGTCTTCTATGTTATTTTTGTTTCAGTATTGATTTTTTATAGCATAGGCCGGCAAACGACTAAGTTGGTCACCGAATGGTAAGTGATCTCCACCGCTTATATGTACGCCCACAGTATTAAAAGGATCATGGGCGCATTGCCGACCTTAAAGGAAAGGGATAATTAAGGGATTGGAAAGGGGAGGGGGATTTGGGTTTGTACAATACTACAACGCTATCACTTATGAACAGGGGGGCGAACACGAACAACTTACGAATAAGTATTCGAATCGAGAACGCTAGCACTTGTATGAAGGTTCAAACAATTTTTTTGACATTTTGATACGAATACGTTCTCGCAAGTCATCCGTGCTAACCCCTCAGAAATGGAATTTCCACAACACAAAATTTCAAATAAAATTGATGCCTTTTCCTCTACTAAAGAGTGAAAGTAATCAACATTATTAATGAGGAAATACTAATGGAGTTTTATCCGTACAATCGTATTCCCCTATTTATGCAAATATTGAAATAAAACTAGTTTATATACGGATTTTATCGCGGTTTAATTTTTATTTTAGTCCCGACGAGAGACCTCCCGTGACCACGAAGGCTGAAAAGCTTTCGAAACGTCGGGACTAAAATAAAAATGAAAGCGCGATAAAATCCGTATAAACTAGTTTTATTTCAATGTGTAATATTCGCGTATATTATAAGTATCGATCATTAGGATGCCTATACGTTTTGTTTTTATTTTGAAACCCACGGTAAGGCTGGAAATATATGTTTGGTTTCGCCGGTCTGATTAGGGAGCAGATATTATTACACACGAGACTATCCCGCCCACACACCCGCCACTGTAACTCCTGTAAGTCAGAATCGACAGTGACATGCAGTGGCACGCATACTTCGACACCGAGCAGTGAAGTTCGGCGAGTCTCTGGGAATGCGAAGCCTGCATTGTCCCGCAACGAAATTAATGAAATAGAAATATAGGGAGGAATTTGAAATAATTATTTTTCTATTATTTTGTTGATGGTTTACGTTATGTTTGACAGTATGCAAAAACATCTGCAGTTGCAAAGACTGTCTCGGTGACGCATTGTAATGCGTACGCGTTACGATCGAGGACAACGCTGAGGTCTCGGGTTCGATCCCCTGGTCGGGTAAAGTGGTATTGGGTTTTTCTATTACGAAATGCTCAGTATCAGCCCGGAATCTGGAATTTGTGCCCGGTATGGCGATATTTGATAGGCTCGCCCCCTATCACATAAGGATACGTTCGGCGAAATGTGGGTATACTGGTTACATCTCTGCCTACCCTTTCGGAGATTACAGGTGTGAGTGCATATATATGTATACTTGTGGATATAAAAAGGAAGCGGTGTCGAGTTCTTTATGGTAACAATTTTGCGGTTTAGAGTTAAAAATAATATGTAATATAATGGATACATTTTATAAATTAACTACACGATAGTTATGATATAACAGGTTTTTACGTCAATTTCCCACTTAAAATGGACTGCCTATAAATAACCACAAACTAATTGAAATATTTGTATTCGATATTACCTATTTATATCTGTGAAACTGATTGAATAAAAAATATAAGTACTTCAATTAAAATACAGACAAAAATAGAACACAATCCAGTGAATCTTCCAGTTAAATGGAACATGTTCGAAGAAAGTGAACAACAACAAAAAAATATAATATATCGGTATGCAGTGATAGCTCAGCGGGGAGTGGTATGGACTGTCGAGACGAAAGTCGCAGGTTCGAAACCAGCCCCAAGCATACACCTCTGGCTTTTCTAAGTTATGTGTGTATTAATTGTTAATTATTACTTGCTTTAACGGTAAAGGTAACATCGTGAGGAAACCTGCATACCTGAGAAGTTCTTCATAAAAATTTCGAAGGTATGTGAAGTCTGCCAACTCGCAGCGTGGTGAACTAAGGCCTAACCCCTCTAATTCAGTAGAGGAGGCCCGTGCCCAGCAGTGGGACGTATATATATGTTTATATATATATATATTTATTTGGTCCACTAAACTGGTCGTTAACACAAATACATGTAGAAATAATTAAAAATAAAGAGTAAATTAACAATCTAATAGTGTACGACTTTCTAGAAGTGAACACTGCATGCAATTAGAAATAAGTTTATGTTATTGAGTACACTGCGGTCAAACTAGAAAACAAAAAGAATAGTTAAACATTACTGGTTGGGGGAATTTAGCTAAATTCATATTTAATCAAAACAAAAATAAAAATACATCTAACCTAAATAAGTTAAGTAAGTTTAAGTAAGTTAAGTAGTTTAAATTAGTTATTTAGAACACGCTTAATCTGGTTGATCTTTACGCTAAAAATATCTAAATAAATAAATAATACAGGGCTAGTATAATTATATCGGTATGAGTACCTAAATATACCTTAAATTCATGGTGAAATTACTGGGTATTATTTGAATTAAAGTCTTACCTATCGGGGGGACGAGCGCAGACCAATACCATCCAATGCTCTATAACTCAAGGTTCTACGTGGATAATAGTGATTTAAATAAATAAATACACCCAACAGTCATACACAAAGTCCTGACCCCACACTAGGTTAACCTGTATCGTAGGTATCAGGAACTACGAGGGACTTGCGGTCCCACAACACCCAGACCCGAAACAATTTTTTGTGGATCACACAAACATTTGTCTCAGTGCGGGAATCGCACCTACGCTCTCGCTTCGCAGCCGGCAACTCGCCCGTTGCGCCACGGACGCTGTCTTTACCTGATTTTTCTGTTTATTGGCAGACGTGGTACATACGATCAGGCGAGCGTTCTGCTCGTTTCGTCATTAAATTCCATCCGTTAACCTACTTTTAGCGCGTGACTCCATCTTGACTCATAAGATAATTGGAGTTACCCAATTTTTTTCTTTTCTTTGTACCAAACCGCAATCAATGGACTGAAATTGGTTTCACACATCAGTACAATGTCCTGAGACAATTATCTTGTGGGAAATTGATACGGATCTCCGTATATAAGCTTCCGTCATACGTAGTGCGGTTTGGTAGTAACTACGTCATAGTCCCGATAATTGGTTTACTCGTCACTAGTTGGGTAGATACCATCGCTTTGTCTATTTCTGCCGCTGTGTTTAAGCACTGCTGTGTTCCGGTTCAAAGAACACTGAAGCACTGCATTATAAGACTTAACATCTGATGTCTCGGGGTGAAGAGCGCAGACCAATAAATACCATGCAGTGCTTTGTAATTCAAGGTTCTGGGTCCTTCACGCGAGCGAGGTGCTCGTATCGTCATAAAAAAACTGATCAGGAAAACATTTG
Source organism: Mimas tiliae (assembly GCA_905332985.1). Taxonomy (NCBI): domain Eukaryota; kingdom Metazoa; phylum Arthropoda; class Insecta; order Lepidoptera; family Sphingidae; genus Mimas; species Mimas tiliae. Next base: position 17,585,329 of record HG995248.1, on the reverse strand, counting down.
TCGCCCAGAGTGCACACTGCGTCACCAAGGCTCTCAGGATGCCCAATAATTCTTCCTTCTTCAATCACCATTCCTTTTGTAGAAGGAAAGTAGAAGGTAAGCAACCCTCAGCTCGTAGTATTGTAAATGCACAATTGAAGGCAGTGATCACTTAACACTTACCATAAAACGAACAAGTCGTTTGCTAATCTTCTGCTACGTATTCTGCCCAAATTTCCCTCCCCTTCCAATCCCTAACTTATCCCTTTCCTTTAAGGTCGGCAACGGGCCTATAATTATTTTAGTATAGTGGGCGTACATGGGCGGTGGAGATCACTTACCATCAGGTGACCCACTAGCTCGTTTGCCAAAAAAAACGTATAAACCACCAACGTAAGTTTAAGGTCCGCGATCATCAAGTGACAGCGACACGCGACGACATCCACACGTCGGCTTAGTATGCAATTATCAACCGACAAAAAAAGGAGGATTTTCTGAATTCGACGTGTTATTCTAATTATCCATTGAAAAGAGTAGGTATATAGCTCAAAGTTAGTTCCATTTTTATTTCAAGAAGAAATTTCATCCCTAACGAGGTGAAATCGGGGATGGAAGATTCAAACTTCGTCATTTACGTACCGTTTTGATAACATTTTCACTAAAATGCTGAAATAAAAACTTTTAACAAAATAAAAAAGACTCAAAACGATTTTGAGTCGATGATATTGCAATGTAATGATAGAAAAATTGTTTAATTATTTTTTTGGATTTTAGTTTTTATTGTGTCGGTTACATTTCTGTTTAAAAGTTTTGTACAGGTATCTACGTTTTGAGAGACAAGAGCTACTCTTTCTGTACAAATTCAAAAAGAAGCGTGTTGCTATCGCATGACTCAGTCGCGTATCACAAAACATACTTGTGCTAGGTGGTAGTTTTGACACATGTGATGTAGATATGACATTGCATGATTTACATAAAACCCGTGTAGTAATTATAATATTTTTATATGTGTGATGTAAGGAAAATTTTATGTTGTGGGAATGAATAAATACATAGTTACCTATAAAGTATGCTATAAAAGGGTATACCTAACTTTTTTATCGATGCATGGGCATTTACGTCAGTAACTTAACCGTTGAAAAACACCCACACTATAGGTACCTATTATTTCTTTCATTAAATTAAATCACCATTTTTTTTTTTCGTAAGGTGATATCCGGAGGCCCAAATAAATCCCTTTCCCAATCCTTATATTGTCTCTTTTTTTATAGCATAGGCCGGCAAACGACCAAGTGGGTCACGTGATGTTAAGTGATCTCCACCGCCCATGTACGCCCACAATACTAAAAGAATTATGGGTGCGTTGCCGACCCTGAAGGAAAGGGATAATTGAGGGATTGGGAAGGGGAGGGGGTTGGGCCTCCGGATATCTCACTCACCGTACGAAACGCAGCAGCACGCTGCTACTTTACGCCGGTTTTCTGTGAAACAGTGGTAATGACCCGGACGAGCCGGCCTCATTTGTGCTGTAGACACAAGTGTCTACAGCGTGGCTCTACCACTCTAAACTCTCTTTTAAGGTCATCAACGCGTCCATAATACTTTATGTATGATGTAAAAAATGGGAGTGTTGGAGAAAGTTATTTATTTATTTATCTTAGGAAGATTTAAAGACTAATCGTGTCAATAGGTGATACTTTTGATTATCCTATGCTAATTACAATAAAAATAAATTAAAATTATATTACTGCCGACTGCCTCGGTGGCGCAGTTGTAATGCGTACGCGTTACGATTGGGGCTGACGCTGAGTTCTCGGGTTCGATCCCCGTGTCAGGTAAAAGTGATATTGGGTTTTTCTATTACGAAATGCTCAGCATCAGCCCAGAGTCTGCAATTTGTGCCCGGTATGGCGCTAGGCTCGCCCTCTATCACATAAGGGACGGAGATACGTTCGGCGAAATGTGGTTACACTTCTGCCTACCCCTTCGGGGATTACAGGCGTGAGTGCGTATGTATTATTTTTATTCTTCTTTCATCTTCTTTTTCCATCTGTCCTTATCCCACTCCTAATGAGGTCGGTGCATCATGCTTTTTAACACACATTAGATAAAGATTCAGCTTGTAGTTTTTACGACTGGCCGCTTGCCTCCGCCCTGGGGAGACTCTGGGATTACTATTAGTTTATAACAAACTTAATAATTGCACACATCTAGAGTAAACGCGTTAGCTTGTACACTTCAGGAGAAGATTAAAATTAGAAAACTCAAACAAACTGTCATTGGTCGACGAGGGACATGAACCTAGCTTCACAGTTTCTCAGCCCAAGTACTAGACCACTAACACATTGTAAAAATGTAAAAAGTGATATATAAGGTAAATATATATTAATTTTATGTTAGTAACGATTATTCAGCATTGGTTTTTCCAACAACAATTAATCGTTGGCTTATCGGTTGCTATCCTTTTGTTACTAGGTATTCGAATTTTGAATCAGTCTATTTATATAACAATCAGTTTAAAAATACAGCGTGAAATATTTAAAATATATATATTAATATGTGAAGAGAAGACTTGGTGCCCTTTTTAAGTAATTTCTAGCACGGAGGAGTGTTGGGATTTGACAAACTTACAGTTTATATGGAGGAGGAGTGCAGACAGCTATTATCATAGGTATAATTAAATATGTTACAAATAAAATAAATAAATAATCGAAATCTATTCTCTGCCTACCCATTGCGCCACGGAGGGTGTAACAAATATATTAAATGAATCATCAGCCCCGCTACTACGTTTGGGCAAACCGGGCACCTAGCCCGGGCGGCAGTTTCAGGGGGCGCCAAAATCATAATATAATATGAATAAAAAACTTGGTCCACAAAGCGCCTAGCATACGGAAGCCTGCTTGGCTCACCGTCGACTTGTAAGAAAAAGGCGCCACACAGGCTCACACCACAAGTGAAAAGTACAAATTTATTAAAGGGTTCTTATTGTCCCATTCACGAAAAATGCTAACCATTATATATTTGTGAGCTTTTTCAAGTAATTTATATCAAACGCTGGAGAGAGACGCCATTTTCAAGTTTCTGGCCCGGTTCGAAAAAATCGTAGATCCGGGGCTGTAAATCATTAATTACATACGCACTCACGCCTGTAATCCCCGAAGGGGTAGGCAGGGGTGTAACCAGTACACCCACATTTCGCCGAGCGTATCTCCGGCCCACGATGTGTTAATATGCGTGCACATTGCTAATTGTTGTAATGGTTTAAAATTAAGACCACCGAGTACCTAAGTAATCATTTTTTCCTTAAACCTCGACCATAAATCATAATACATCAATACATCATATCATACTATATCATATACTGAAATAAACTAAGCGAACTGTAGCTACACTTTTGTATACCCTTTTGGAGATACAGTCGTGAACTTATATATGGTTCAAGAGATTTCTCTGCCTCCAAGCAATAGTGTGTACGCGCTGTTAAATTCAAGTTTGAAGGACGTTGAAGCCGGTCACATTACTGGGTATTATGAGACTTAACAACTTATGTCAGGACGTGCCGAGCACAGTGCAGTGCCGTGCATTTGCAATTCAAAGTTCTGAGTGTAGTTGCTACCGTGTTTCGTTATTCGTGTTAACAAAAATAAGTTTAAGCATATCTTAAAAACTGTCCTAAAAAATAACAGTAAAAAGTAAAAAACTTGAGGTCTTTTGGAGTTGCCGGTGCCGCTGTAGGTTGAAATAGCGCCGCTCCGAAAATACCTCTAAAATTGTAATTTTTTGCTTTTAAGTGTTATTTTTATCGTTAGGGACATATTAATAATACCTGACATCAAAATTTTTTCTTTTTTTTTGAAAATCCGCAAATATATAGAGAAGCGTGAATTTTTAGCCAGTGTTTGACCACGCCGGATTAGAAAAGGATTTGGTTGTTCATTTTGCGTGCAGCGTGACATTTCAGCGTGTCACCGGGACTAGTCTGGTCAGTGACAACACAGCTGTGTTTCGTACAAGCTCAGTGCCAGCCAGAGAGGATTTTACCTACATATTTTTATTTGCGTGTTTTTTTATTTATTTTGTAGCCGCTGTTTATATTACGAGAAACATTGTAAAGAATATGGGGAGGGTACCTATTGTATATGGTATACCTTACACTTGGTACACCTTCATGTTATATGCATAAGAGGTGGAAGTAAGTAGGTTGAGTTGAGGAGAATTAAAACATTTTAACAAAAATAAAACCATCTTTTTTTTTTTTTATAGTATAGGCCGGCAAACGAGCAAGTCGGTCACCTGATGGTAAGTGATCTCCACCGCCCATGTACGCCCAAAATACTAAAATAATCATGGGCGCGTTGCCGACCTTAAAGGAAAGGGGTAAGTAAGGGATTCGGAAGGGGAGGGGAATTTGGGCCTCCGGATATCTCACTCACCGTACGAAACGCAGCAGCAAGCTGCTACTTTACGCCGATTTTCTGTGAGACAGTGGTAACGAACCGGACGAGCCGGCCCATTCATGCTGTAGACGAAACTGTCTACAGCCTGGCTCTACCACTCTGAATCTTTCCAGAGACCCAAATCCCCCTCCCCTTCCCAATCCCTTAATTATACCTTTCCTTTAAGGTCGGCAACGCGCCCATATTTCTTTGGGAATTGTGGGCATATACCTATGGGCGCTGGAGATCTCTTACCATCAGGTGACCCACTTGCTCGTTTCCGCCTTATGCCATAAAAAAACCACAAAACAATTAAAAAGTTAAAAATAGAAATATACAATTTTGAGTATGTGCTGTCTATCTAAAATAATTGATCATTGGAAAAGCACCGATTCAAAATTATGTATTTTTATTTTTAGGTTTGTAGTTTTTTGTCGTTTTTATTTTTGTGAATTAATATTTGCATTATTCCTTCCTTATGTTTTAAGAATACCAATAAATTATTGCAAGATTCAAACAATAACAAAGGCCAGTTGGTAATTCATACAGGGCTGCGTCATCAAGCCTCTTGGAAAGGCGCCAACTGCGCCAATTTATCGCAAGCTTGAAGAAAACCATATGTACGTAAACATTGCTGATGAACATGAACCCATTCATTAAATAAACACTGACGCGCAATATGTTGCTCAACATGTTTCTGTCTTCAGTGCCTCAACCATGAGTTTGTCTTAGTAAAATCGAAAAAATATTTGTCTTAATAAACTCAGTGGCGCCTCTAGCAGATACGTGAGTAACTAAATTTTGTCATACAATAATTTTACGTCGTCGCTAGCGATTTTACTGAGACAAACTCATGGTTGAGGCCCTGTACACATTTGTTTAGCAGCTTTGTCTGTCCTGTCGCGTACACTTATTTTTATAACAGAAACCGGCAAACAACTCCATCGCCCATGAATATCTACAATTCCTAAAGAGTCATAGACACGTTCCCGAACTTAAAGGATGCTTAAGGGATTGGGATGGGATAGGAAATTTTGGCTTTCAGATATTTTACTCACCGTAGGAAACTCATAAATTGCTACTTCATGTCGGTTTTCTGTAAAACAGTAGTACTACCCCGGTCAAGCCGGCCAACTCATACTGTAGACAAAACTGTAGGCCAATTCTCAATCATATTTTGAACATTTAAAATTACGAGAATAATTGTCCTTCTGACTAAAGCATGGCTCTAACAAATGATCTGAGATGTGCAAGCCCTACACGTGAGGATCAACATTATTCTAGCTCCCGAGACTGCCAATATTCAGGGGGACGTGACGCGCGCCATGTGTTTTGTACCCGTATAGCTATGTCCTATCTCACCTCTACTACCTCGTCCTATCTACATGTCCTTTTTGTGAGTGATAGAGCCACGATGTAGACACCTTTGTCCACAGCATGAATGGGCCAGCTCGTCCGGGTCGTTACCACTGTCTCACAGAAAACCGACGTAAAGTAACAGCTTGCTGGTGCGTTTTGTACCTACGGTGAGTGAGATATCCGTAGGCCCTAATCCCCCTCCCCTTCCGATCCCTTTTTAACCCTTTCCTTTAAGGTCGGTAACGCGCCCATGGTTCTTTGCAGTTGTGGGCGTGTATAGGCGGTGGAGATCACTTACCACCAGGAACCACTTGCGCGTTACCGACCTATGCCATAAAAACAAAAATATGTCTGTCTTTATTCCGGCTTAATGTTAGAGTACACTTTCCTTATAGATTTGACGGTCTGGTATTATGTGGGGGACACACATCTGACCCCAACAACCCGCAACGGGAACCAAGTTTCGTCATTGCCTCGTCCGTTAATCAGCAGAGTGAGTGAGCAGAGTTACACTCGCATAATTTCTGTAAAACAATGTCTGGACATTAAAAGAGCCCATAACCCATGAGTTTGTTTCGGCATTTCTTCTCATGGCTAGCCCCGAAATGCCGTCGTAAATGTAATAGCATAAAAAATGATTGACATGTAAAAGTGATATTTATGATCCAATTTACAGAATAAATGATTTGAATTTGAATTTACCACGTACAGGTGAGGTTGTCTTTGGGCTGTTGGTGGCCGTATATCTCTACTATATAAAATATATTAGTGGGTGTTTTGGATACTGGAAGAGTATCTTTATATGCTGTTGCGTAGTGAATGCGCTGCTTTATTCCTTATGCCTGCTCGTAAAATGTTAAATAAAACCGCGATGACACGAATGATTCCGTTGGATTTACTCAAATTGTTTTGTATCTTTTTGGGGTTTTCTTGCATTTTTGTGAGGGGAATTGCGGTGAATTTATGAAAGGCGAAAAGCGAGTGCATTAATTTGGCGCCGGTGATTCCGTAGATAATTTAACTTGTAGGCAATGTATTACAAGGTGGTAGGTCTCTCGTATGCTAGAGGCCGGCTGGGTTGGTACCACCACTTTGTCTATTTCTGCCGCCAAGCGACAGTGTGTAAGCACTGTTGTGTTCCGGTTTGCAGGACATTGAAGTCAGTGAAACTACTGGGCATTATGAGACTTAACACCTTATGTCTCGGGGTGACGAGCGCAGTCCAGTGTCATGCAGTGCTTTGTAATTTAAAGTTCTGTGTGGCGTTGCTTCTGTTTATGAGCAGGCGTGGCGACCGACCAGCTTGTCTCGTCATTCAAGGTAATAAAAAAATAGTGAAATTTGATACTTATGATGTCTATTTATAAATTCAGAATAAATCCAGGATTTGAAATCATACATACGCCCTCACGCCTGTAATCCCCGAAGGGGTAGGCAGAGGTGTAACCAGTTCACCCACATTTCGATCTCTATCGTATCTCCGTCCCATGATGTGATAGCGGGCGAGCCTATCGCCATACCGTGCATAATTCGAGACTCTGAGCTGATACTGAGCATTTCGTAATAGAAAAATCCAATATCACTTTTATCCGACCTGGGGATCGAACCCGAGACCTCAGCGTCAGTCTCAGTCGTAACGCGTACGTATTACAACCACCACCGCCAGCGAGGCAGTTGATTTGAAAGCAACGGATTCTAATCAAAATTGATGATAACCAAATATTTTCAAAATAATCTAATGAATGTTATTCTCAAACTGAGTGGTCGAATCTTTGCTTTATTTTACCTGCAAAGTGTAGAAGAGTTATTAATCAAAATTGTTTGAGTTTTCGGTAAAGTTATTTCGAAGATAACGAGAACAGAGACGGTATTGTTTTACAAATATTTTGTAACAATGGTAATATTATTGTGAAGAAGTAAAAGAGGAAATATTTTGGAATGTGTATAATAGTGAAATAATAATACTCTTCTCGACCGGGGCGTTGCCACTGTCTCATAGGAAACCGACGTAAAGTAGCGGCTTACTGCGGCATTTCGTACAGTGAGCGAGATATCCGAAGACCCAAATCCCCCTACCCTTCCCAACCCCTTTTTTTAAAGGTCGGCAATGCGCCCATGATTTTTTTGGTATTGTGGGCGTACATGAGCGGTGGAGATCACTTACCATCAGGTGATCCTGCTTGCAAAAAAGGTGCAAAATTTCTGCCGCCAAGCAGTAGCGTGTTGTGTTCCACTTTGAAGGCATTGAAGCCAGTGAAATTACTGGGCATTATGAGACTTAACATCTCATGTCTTGGGACTTGGGATGACGATGCAATGCCTGCATGCAGTGCTTTGTAATTCAAAGTTATGTGTGGTGTTGCTTCTTTTTATGGGCAGCCGTGACGCTTATCATCAGGCGAGCGACCTGCTTGTTTCGCCACTCAAGTTATTAATAAAAAAAAAAGAATGCAAGAAAATAATATTGGTCTTTATGTACTTTCCGCGTGATTTCGAGAAATGCGTTGTGACCGCAAATGTTATTTTTGTAGGTCAATAGTAAGAGAGTGTTTCCTATAACTATACACAGGTAATCCTGCGGTACATATGTTGAGGAAACCAAGAGGATTTCACATAGTGTACTGACACTACCTATTCGAATTTTTCCGGGATTGTAATCACCTTACATACTGCCTCGGTGGTACGCGTTACGACTGAGGCTGACGCTGAGGTCTCGGATTCGATCCACGGGTCGGGTAAAACTCATATTGGGTTTTTCTATTACGAAATGCTCAGTATCAGCTCGGAGTCTGGAATTTGTGCCCGGTATGGCGATAGGCTCGCCCCCTATCACATCAAGGGGCGGAGACACGCCCGGCGAAAAGTGGGTGTACATGGTTACACCTCTGCCTACCCCATCAGGGATTACAGGTGTGAATGCGTATGTACGAGTATGTATGTATGTAATCACCTTGTAGGGGCTCTGTAAGTGCGTATGAAATGATGAATCGACAGTTTTGTATGTAAGCGAAAAGTATGTGAGTGTCGCCGAGGAGTTACTGCGCGCTCCCGTAGTTATGAAGGTGGTTAGCATTTGGGCATTATTCAGACAATAAAACCAAGATTATGTTCTATCCATTGATATTATTCTATCTATTGATATTGACAGCTCCGTGGCGCAGCGGGCGAGTAGTCGGCTGCGAAGCGAGAGGCCGTGGGTTCGATTCCCACACCGAGACAAATGTTTGTGTGAACCACAAATATTGGTCTCGGTCTGGGTGTTGTGGGACCGCAAGCCCTCGTAGTTCCTGATACCCACGACACAGGTTTACCTAGTGTGGGGTCAGGACTATGTGTGTGACTGTTGGGTGTATTATTATTATTATTATTATTATCTACAGTTTTCATTCATTGCCAGTGCAACACATAAGGATAATTTCCTAAAACCTCGTTGATTTACGATTAGTTCTACCGTACTTAAATATAGACCCAATGAGACTTTAGATAAGCAGCGATAGCAAAGCGGGGAGTGGTACGGACTGTCGAGACGAAAGTCGTAGGTTCGAAACCAGCCCCAAGAGTATACCCCTCTGACTTTTATAAGTTACGTCTGTATTCATTGTTAATTAGATCTTGCTTTAACGGTGTAAGAAACATAATGAGGAAACCAACTAATATACAGGAAATATTTTAGTTCCTCCAACGTTTACGTTGCAATATACTATTTTAATTTTATTTCTGTCGTGTTTTTCTTCCTTCGATTCTTACTATATTTTCCTCTATTTTTATATTCGATTCTTACTATATTTTCCTCTATTTTTATATTAGCTATATTCCCTCATTTACAAACATTTTCAGGAAATCCTCATCCAATATTTCCCGCGCAATTTTTCTAAGTGATTTATTTTGATCTATCAACATTGTGCCAACGCATAGTAGTTTGTATCATACATTTTTCCTGTTCGCATCTGGTATTCCCTGAATGTTATCGGCAGTTTTTACTGATTTACTATTTCTATTCATTGTTCAGTAAGCTAAGTTTTATGATAGCGGGGTTCGTCAAAGATTAGATTATGTTTTTGTCAATTTAAATGACACGTTCGTAATTTGATAACATGACCACTTCGCCCTTTAACAAATAAACATGAGTTTTTTACTGGTTCTTTGTTTTTTATTTATTTTATGAGCTATTAAAGACAATAAAGATAACAGCACTCAAAGTCATGTGCAGAATTATATGGCGCGCACTGTAGTACCATATAGTACTAAGTTTTTGAGTGATAGAGCGACGCTGTAGACATTTGTATCTATTGTATGCATGGGCCGGCTCGACCGGGTTGTTACCACTTTCTCACAGAAAACCGGCGTAAAGTAGCGGCTTGCTGCTGTGTTTCGTACAGTTTCTGGAGGCCCAAATCCCCCGTCCCTTCATAATACCTTTAATTTTTCCTTTCTTTTAAGGTCGTCAACGCGTCCGTGGTTCTTCTGGTATTGTGGACGTAAGTACATGGGTTTAAATATTAGTTTTTTTTTATTACTTAGTATTTTATGCATAAGGTTTTGTATCACGCGTAGAAAGTAACGAAACGTGTGGACAAACAGGAAATAGGCGGAAAGGAATTTCCGGCAATTTTAATCATTGATTGATTGAGTTGTAATCCGCAAGTCAAATCTATTATGAATAAGTTTTAGATTCATATTACTAATTTTGATACGCACTCACTCATGCCTGTACTCCCCCAAAGGGGTAGGAAGAGGTGTAACCAGTACCCATACTTCCCATTTCCGTCCACTAATGTGAGAAAGGGCGAGCCTATCGTCTACCGGGCACAATTTCAGACTCCGAACTGATACTGAGTATTTCGAAATAGAAAAACTTTAACCCTACCCGAATGGGGGATCGAACACGAGACCTCAGCACAGCAGTCGTACCGCGTACGCATTACAACTGCGCCACCGAGGCAGCCTGCGTATAATTTTGATGCATTTACATTATTTGTAAATTTCTGAGGCAGAAGAATTTGTTTACTATAAACATATTTGTAACACGAACTAGAACTACCTACTGGATACAGATAGCAACTCACGTAACCGAAGCGGGTTTCCCTTGGTATTAAATTTTGGTGTGTATATTATCAATTTATCAGCGGTGGGCGTTATTGGAAAATCCATTTTTTCGCGCGGAAAACCCTATTTGCGTTTAACTTCCCAACCCCGGGGAAGGATGGATGGTTTTGCCGGACTTACCATCCTTCTGACCTAGTTGTTTTAACTCTAAATAAACATTGTATGGGGGTACCTAACCAAAATCCCTATGCTGTAATGCTGTAAGTCTATTATTATTATTTTTAAAATTATGAGTCTGTCCTTATGGACAACTCCGCCAACATCAAGTGAGGCAAATACACGATAAGAATTGAAGAGTAAAACCCTGTAAGTCTATACAAGTAAGATTTACCAATGTAATTCAGGCCTTGTATGATAATATCATTTTATTTTTTTAAAGCAACACCACACATACTTTAAATTACAACGTCCTGCATTGTACTGGACTGCGTTCATCACCCTGACATAAAGTTAAGTCCCATAATGCCCAGTAATTTCACTGCTTTCAATGTCCTTCAAACCGAAACACAACAATACTTACACACTCCTGATTGGCGACAGAAATAGACAAAGCGGTAGTACCAACCCAAACGGCCTCGCATATGAGATACCTAACTACACTGGAGATGAATAGGATCTTAGAAGAAAGGCTTACTTACATATAAGAAGTAAGTCATATTTTATTCTTAAAGGGAATATATTCAGTTCCGAAGATATCTGCTGTCTAAATCCTAATCTACATTAGTTCAGCGTGGCCTAACCATTCCCATATAGTATAGGAGGTCCCGTGCCCAGCAGTGGGATGGTATAATAAATACTATTATTATTATCGAAGGTTATTTATTTATTTTATTTAAAATTCTTTATTGTACAACACTAGAAGTACAAGTATGTGAAAAATAATAATACAAATAATAGTACAATTGGCGGCCTTATCGCTCAAGGCAATCTCTTACAGGCATCCATAAGGTTACTTACTGAACATTATGAAGGTTACTTACTGTGTAAACTATTATATAATTTTCCATCAATGTACAGTGTAGGATTTTCCAAAATATAGTTATTAATAATGTTTAAATTCGTAACTGTTGACTTTTGAATTTTCCACAATAATTTTAATGTATGTAATATCAAACAATTATTTTATTATTTTTCATAATTTAAATTGGACATAAATTGGACATAGGTCTTTATATAATGTTAAATAAATAAAATAAAAAGAATACACAATAAACGATATATCGGCAGGCGTTCACATGGTATGTGGGTGTCATGGGGGTGAAATAGGATTTATATCTTAAGGGGAGGTGCCCCATACAGAAGCTATCATTTCGGTGCGCGGCGAAAATCCGCAATTTTGTCAACGTCGTTGCTAAATTCGACTGCGCCGTAAATGGCACGGACCCGGCCTTATACAGGACGTGCCATTTTTATATGCCAAAAAGAGATTTGCGAATTTATATAACTTTGTCTCATAGCACGAAGGTCCCATATGATATTAATGGAATTTATTAAAGACTTTTGCATAGCGATAAGCTAAATATGTATCTTTTTTCAATAAATAAATACATAAACACAGCGGCAGGAGTGACGGCCTGCGGAAGCCGGAACATTTTTTTTTGTTAGTTTGGAATGAAGAGACGAGCAGGTCGCTCGCCTGATGGTAAGCGCCACGCCTGCTCATAAACAGAAGCAACGCCACACAAAATTTTAAATAATAAAGCACTGCATGACACTGGACTGCGCTCGTCATCCCGAGACATAAGGTGTTAAGTCTCATAATGTCCAGTAATTTCATTGGCTTCAACGTCCTTCAAACCGGAACATAACAGTGCTTCCACACTGTTGCTTGGCGGCAGAAATAGACAAACCGGTTGTACCAACCCAGCCGGCCTCTCGCAAACGAGGGACCTTGTAAAAGGCGAGCATAGGACTAAAGACCATGCTCAATGGTGTGCATTGGAAGACATAGGGGTCCAGCAGATAACAAATGTAATTTTATAGTTGACGATTATGATTTAAACATGATCGATTTATATGATATCCTACTTCCTCCTACTATATTATAAATGAGAAAGTTTGAATGTTTGTGAGTTTGTGAATTTGGATGTTTGTTAGTCAATCACGCCTTAACGGCTGAATGGTTTTGGATGAAATTTAGCAGTACACGTAGACCATGATCTGGATTACGAAATAGGCTACTTTTGCGACTCTACTACTAACCATATAACGATGAATAATCATCATCAAAATTATTGTTATTGGAAGAGACCGGGGTATAAAAGACTGGGACACCTGATAATAAGTGATCTCCACTGCCCAAGAATAGCCACTATACCAGAAGAGTCATGGAGGAGTTGCTGACATTAATGGACAGGAATATGAATTGGGAAGGGGGAATATTTGGGCCTCCGGAAATCCCACAACTAAGCTACCACATCACGTCGTTTTTCTGATAGATAGTGCTAGAACCCGGTTTAGTCAGCCAAAACTGTCTACAGGATGTTATTATTTTTAATAGTTTATTCCGTAATTCTACATTAAAGTATGTATGTATGCACGTTTTGATATGCTTTTATTATAATTAGTTAACGCTAGACGAACCGTCGACCGCAAATCCTAAACTAATAATGAAGGTATACCTAATATAATATAACGGGTAGTAGCTTGAATTGTTGAGAGTTGTGAATAATATACTTCGCAGCTCCCGCTAACTATGAAAACTATTATAACTTTCACTTGTCTACCCGCAAAATTGTTTTCAAGTTAATATGATGCAGTGGAGAATGAAATACTTAGTTCTTTTGCTCATTAAATATACGTTTCGCTCTAATTTTAATTAAAAATGTCCTCATTAATGTAGTGACAGCGTGCTTACGCTGAGAAACAGTGAGGTACTTCAAATTCCAAAGGTTCAAGTCGCAGCTCAGGTCGGACAATCACAATTTGCGTTCGAGTTTTGAATTTGAAATTGTTGCCCGGACTGGAATTGGTTATAATAAAAATATAGAATATACCCAAACGTCATACACATATTTCTGACCCCAAACTAGGATAACCTGTGTAGTTGGTGCCGATAAATGCAAGAGACTTGCGGTCCCACCAAGACCTGAAACAAATAGTTGCTGCATGACACTGGACTGCGTTCGTCACCCTGAGATATAAGTTGATAGGTGTCATGCGCAGTGGCATCAATGTCTTTCAAACCGAAACACAACGGTGCTTACAAACTGCTACTTGGCGACAGAACTAGACAAAGATGTAGCACTAACCCAGACGACCGCTCGCATATGTGGGACCTACCACTTAGGTAGTATTTGAGATTAATATTTAAATATTATTGGAACACCATGTATAAACCATAACACCCACACTTTCATTAGACATAATAATATGACACACTCTTTAAGGGTGACGCCAAATAAGGGCTTCTATAGTTGTTATTTTGTAGACGTGTGGCAGCCCTGCTGATAACTGTCTATGGAATGCTTCGGGTGGAAAAGTAGATAAGGTCTGTAATATTTTCAACCAACTTAAAATGGAGGTTTTTATCAGTATTATATTCTTTTTCTTCCTATCCTTATCCCACTAGCCGTGGAATCGGTGCAACATATTTCAAATAAAAGTCAGTGATGTGTTACAAGTGGTAAAACCACGGTGTATACAGTTTTGTCTACAGCATGAATATTTCAGCTTGACCGGATTTTTCCACTAACTCACAGAAAACCGACGTAAAGTAGCGCCGAATGAGATTTCTGGCGATTCAAACCCCTCCCCTCCCTTTCCTGATTCTTAAATTATCCCTTTTCTTTAAGGTCAGCAATGCACCCATGATTATATTGGTATTGTGGGCGTTCATGTACGGTGGAGATCACTTACCATCAGGTGACCCACTTGCTTTTTTACCGGCCTATGCTTTAAAAATAAATAACGTAATTACTTTGGAATTCAAAGTTCTCTGTGGTATTGTATCACTTTATGGACAGGCGTGACCCTTACGATCAGGCGAGCGTCCAGCTTGTCCCGACATTTAGACTAATAAAAAAGAATATAGCATGCAAAGCCGATTGATAATTAAGAATAACAGCTTAGATCAGATCCCTTTCAGTGGCCAGAATAAAAGATAGCACGCAAAGAAAGAACTTTTTAAGATATTTACAACATTGCACAGGCAATTATTCTAATAACTACTTTAAACGATGTAGAACATTTCATATTCTTCCATTGAATGAGCGTAGGCGAATAGCTGACCTAGCATATCTTTCCAACATTCTCAATGGTACGGTCGACAGTCCGGAATTATTATATAAGATTGGACTGCGCACACCTTTTGCTAGACTCAGAAAACCCAACCTCTTGCATGTTCCGCTCGTTAAGTCTATACTCGTATATCGGCAAAACACATACCTAATTAGAGCCTGCAGATCATTTAACGCTGTTTCTTGTGATGTTGATGTCGATCTTTTCGACACCAACAGTATTAAACTTAAAAAAACAATGTGCAATATAGTTTTTGACGCACATAACACATAATTTATTAAAGTAGCTGATTACCATCGGCTTATTTAGTGTACAGTTTATATTTTTGGAAACTTGTAATTGACCTTTCTTTATTTAAACTATTTATTACTCAACATGTTAGTTGTAAGTTTTCCTAATATAATAAAATAAATTAATATAAAGCCAATTGATAATTAATTTTGACAACTTAGATCAGATCCATTTCTGTGGCCAGAAAAAAATACAGCACGCAAAGCTGATTGATAATTAAGTTTATAAGTTTAGATCAGATAGGATATACCCTTTCAGTGGCCAGAACATTATAATAAGTAGATAGAGCGCCCAAACCGGTGTACAAAAGAACGCATTACAAAATCATATGTGTGGTACGTAAATATTCACGTGAGACGTTCACGAGTCCATTACTATTAAAAGCGACGTCATTTATCATCCCGGCGTATCGATTGGCGATTGGTCTCCGTTGTTAGGGATGGGCCGCACCGGAACTTGTGACCGGGACGCGGGACTCAAGCGTATGTGACGTTTAGTAGCTTAATTACCTTAACTTACTTATTCATATTAAATACTAAAATGGATCATTATGAGTTTACCTTTAATCATACCTGGAATTGGTAATTATCAAATATCTCTAGGCAGCCTAAGACGCCCGTGAGGAAATGCGATTTTATTGTTACAACACTTACCATGCTGTCAAAAAATTTAGCAAATAGAATAACTCAAGAATACCTGCCTGATGTTAACCTCTCTCCTCAGAGGGGTTGACGGCAGGCAGACGGCCGGTCGTAAAAACTAACAAGCCAAATCTGTAAGACATGTTTAAAGCATGTTGCGCCAACCCCACTGCTAGTGGGATAAGGGAAGGTGGAAGTAAAAGAAAAGCTTAAGTATAAGAACTCTTTGACACTTGAGAACGTATTCCTGGAAGTTTCATTTTCCAATATTAATATAATGGAGTTTCTAAGAGCCACATCAAACGGTAATTCCTGATGCTCAGTATTTCCCACACATACGGTTCCGGAAACGGGTTCGCGACTTCATTCCGTAATATAGAATTGTGGAGTACTTTTAGTAAGTACATTTAAAAAGGTAATTTCACTAAACATAATTTTGATACAAACTAAAATATTTGCCGTTCACATATTTACAATATTAACATCTAACCAATACAAACCCCACGAAATAAATTAGATAAAGATCTGCAATTTCTAAACATAGTGGACCATCTCTATTAAATCAACTTACTTATTAATTAGTTAAGGCGCTTAAGTGATGACACAGATGGATAGCCAGACATACATAAAAAGAGGCCAAGATTACAACAACTCTCTTTTCGTCGGGGGCTAAAATAGACAACAAAAAAATCTATAAATAAAGCAAACTTGTTATAAAACTAGCACATTAATCATGTAAGTAATCAGCATTAAAACACCGCATTATCATAATGGAAAATATATTTATTCTAAACGACGTTCCAAATCCAAACAAGAACAACCCTATATTGGCTGTGAACCGTGAAGTACCGTTAAATCCCGTAAAACTCCGGTGCGAACGTGTCCCGTCCCGGACAACCCGATACAAAATCGTCTACCATCAGTCAAATGTGATCGAGGCGGGGGCATTTTGCAGCCCGTATCAATCACTGTGGAACGGTCTGAACCGGGTCCCAGTTGAAGAATAATATTCCGGTTATGATATACGGGGTGATTTTTAAAGATTTGCCTTGCACCAAGAGGTTATTGTGCGTGAAATTGTTGTTGGCAACTCAATCTTAAACAAGGATGTGAATATTATGGATATTTTTTTTTATTTTCGGTTGTAACTTCTTGTCTTCGCCGGCAATATTCAGTCACGTAATGCAGGTCAATTTTTTTTAACAGGTTCTCAATTCTACGCGTATATTATTTTCCGTTTTTTATGTATGTACATCGATTTATCTGCCAATTGTGGACCGATTTTGTTAATAATATCATTCGATAGAGTTTAGTTGCGGTGTGGTCCCATATAAATTTGTTTAAGATCTAATGGCTGATACGGAGTAAAAAATGAAACTCCTCAACGCATAACAGCATACTCGTCGCGATTGTGTTATTGTATTGGAATTGACATACCATATCTGTACTTAACACTAAAAAAATAAAATAAGTTTTAACAAAACTTAAAAACCGACTACAAAAAATAACACTGAATAGATTAAAATAAAAATGTAAATTCAGTTCACCGGCAGCGATACAGGCATCGCGACTTACTACAAAAATACCTATTATAGACATTGTTATTTTATACTTTTCAGTGTTATTTTTTTGAATTCGGCTTATAAGTTTTGTTAAACTATTTTTATTAATAACTAGCTTTTGCTCGCGGCTATGCCCGCGTGAATATTTTTTCCGGGACAAAATGTACTCTATCTTTTTATCGAATTTCATTAATTTGTTCAGCCGTTCAGCCGGGACATATACAAACATTACAGTTACTTTCGAATCTATAATAATAGTATCGATAAATACTCATACAACGTTTATTTTAGTAGTGGTTTTTTTATTGATGCACTAATTTATATTCACTTAAATATTCGCAGACTGCCTCGGTGACGCAGTTGTAATGCGTAAGCGTTACGACTGTGGCTGGGACTGAGGTCTCGGGTTCGATCCCCGGGTCGGGTAAATGTGATATTGGGTTTACCTATTACGAAATGCTCAGACCGGAGTCTGGAATTGTGCCCGGTATGGCGATAGGTTACATTATGGGACAGAGACGCTAGGCGAAATGTGGGTGTACTGGTTACACACCTCTGCCTACCTCTTCGGGGATTACAGGCGTGAGTGCATATTTAATATTAGATACATTATAATATACTACAAAGTCGGATAACGTATTAATCCTCATATAAAACAGTTTTAAATCGATATCGTTCAACTCTAAAATCTAATCAATTGATTTGTAAAGTCTATTTCATTCATTTGAAAGCCAATTTGTCGCTGCATCAGCTCGGTCCATTACGAAAACTGTGTGTGTGAATCGGATTTTAATAGTTGTTTCTTATTAGGGGCCTGTACCCAAAGGGTGCCCACAGAACTCTATTACTACGCTGTCTGTCTTTTTGCCCCTCTGTCTTGCTTTTAAAGGGCTCTATTTTCTGTCTCACAGAAAACAGAGAGAGAGAAAGTAACAGCTTGCTGCTGCGTTTCGTACCGTGAGTGTGATATCCGGAGGCCCAAATCCCTTCCCCTTCCATTGGAAAGGATTGCCTTTAATTACCCCTTTCCCTTAAGGTCGGCAACGCGCACATGATTTTTCTGGTACCTATTGTGAGTGTACATAGAAGGTGCAGATCACTTACCATCAGGTGACCCACTTCCTCGTACGGCCTATGCTATAGAAAAGTGACTTCAGTGTGAGGATTTCAGCCCGTCGTGTACCAACTTGCTCACACATCAGAGGGGCGAGGACGAACAACTTACGAATAAGTATTTGAATCGAGAACGAATGAATGAATGAATTGAATTATGAATTTTTAAACAAATTTTGGACATTTCGATTCGAATACGTATTCGCAAGTTTTTCGTGCTAGCCCCTTTGTTGCCCGGTATAGCTATAGACTCGCTCCCTATCACATCATGGGACGTTGAGCTTAATGAACCATGGTTACAACACTAGTTGCACAAGGCTTGAAGTTAGGTATTAACACTAAAATCATGTCTCCAATGCATTAACATACACCGCAGTACCGTCTGCGTCAGTCTGCCACGCGTCAGAGCATGCTACTTGCGAGCATCATTGAACGCAGACTAATTACTAGCAGCAAGTTTAACGTGCCGCTGAACGCCTTACTTGACAACTATTTCACAAATACAAGTTTAGTTTAGACTACATATATTTAGGCCTCAATTAAACAATGCTTTTTTAGCATTTTACATGATAACACGCTGTAAAGGTTATGATAAGAAGCACCGTATAAATATAAAAAATCTGTATGTTACGTACTCTCACTGGTCATCCCGGACCTCCTCAGTAATTGAGAGGTTGGGCCTTAGTCCATCTACCAAATTCTTACGGAGAACTTTTCAGATTCTCTCACGCCGCTCTGTCTATTTCTGCCGCCAAGCAACAGTGTGTAAGCACTGTTGTGTTCCGGTTTGAAGGACATTGAAGCCAGTGAAATTACTGGGCATTATGAGACCTAACACCTCATGTCTCGGGGTGACGAGCGCAGTTCAGTGTCATACAGTGCTTTGTTATTTAAAGTTCTGTGTGGCGTAGCTTCTGTTTATGAGCAGGCGTGGCGCTTACCATCAGGCGAGCGACCTGCTCGTCTTGTCATTCAAACTAATTTAAAAAAAAAAAAAAAAAAAGATATGCAGGTTTCCTCACGTAGTTCCTTCATCGTTAGAGCAAGCGATAATTAACATTAAATACAGGCCATAAAAAGATCAGAGGAACAAGCTCTAGACTCTAGAGAGTAGAGCCTCGGAGACTCTACTCTCTAGAGTCTAGAGGTGGGTTTCGAACCTATGACTTTTGTCTTGACATACCGTCCTCCTCCGCGCTGAGTTATCACTGATTTTTTTTAGATTAAAATCAGATAGTATCCATTTCCGTGAATAAATCCCCAGTGTAATTAAGCTTCGGAGAGAAATCTCGACTTGTATGCAAGATAAATTATTACAAACCAAGATTACTCCGGATTGTTTCGTTGCCGAGAATAATAATAATACACATGATATTAGATCTGGCACGCATTGAGTCAGGCAGTATTATTGGATACGGCACGTATTGTGAAGAGGTTCCTCACACTGGGGCTCTAACCACCGGTGGCTTGGCTCTTAGGCCTCGCCATTGGGGGGTGATACTTTTTATATTTTAAGTACTTTATTTTTGAGAAATGTAATATTTCAAAATCTAAAAAAACCTTTTAAAATGAAGAGTACTGTACATTCACAGGATATTATCGAAAGTTTGTATAAAAATTAAACCATATTATGGAGAGCGATTGCAAATACTAATGGTAAATCGTGGAGAAGGCCAGTGCTCAGCAGTGGGAATTTATTACAGAACTGATTTATTCAAGAAATCAAGCAGTGTTAGCTCAGCGGGGAGGTGGTATGGACTGTCGAAACGAAAGTCGCAGGTTTGGAACCAGCCCCAAGTGCATGCACCTCTGACTTTTCTAAGTTATGTGTGTATTAATTGTTAATTATCACTTGCTTTAACGGTGAAGGAAACATTGTGAGGAAACCTGCATACCTGAAAAGAAGAACTTTTATAAGAACATAAGAATTTCGAAGGTATGTGAAGTCTGCCAACCCGCATTAGGCCAGCGTGGTGGACTAAAGCCTAACCCCTCTCATTCAGTAGAGGAGGCCCGTGCCCAGCAGTGGGACGTATATAATACAGTGCTAGTATTATTATTATTACTATTATTGAAGAAATATCTATAGTTGAATAGAACTCACAACCATCTTTAGACCTTCAAAAAGTGTCTTGACATTCAGTCACACGTCAAGACGAAAAGGTCTTTGACACCGAAAAACTATTGCTCTTATACACGTAACAATTTTATTGCCTAATAAAAAAACCTTCTGAATCAAAACTCAAGAAAAATGACACAGCTCTGCAGAAAAATAGTCTGAAAATATAAAAACTGAGTGACTGGGCAGTGGTATTTTTTCTCGGACGTCATTTCCAACGACATGGGCCGGACTCGGAGTGGCCTTCAAATGTATTTTGTAGTCGTTTATTTAAAACAGCGATTACGCTGTCATTATGTGATTTGCTGTTTTGAAATAGAGCGTTGAATGTCTGCGTTTTAGTAGCGTTTATATTTGTAAATAAAGCTATGGATAATAGACTTGTTTTATTTGAGTACATTAAACTCGCATGCTGTGTGTACCCTTGTTAGTACCTGTTTCAAAGGGTATCTGAAGTCCCTATTGCTAAGTTCACACCGTCTGTTACATATATGGAGAGCCACTCCAAAAAAACGGACATGACGAAATTCCGAAAAAGGGTTCCGTTTTTGCCATTTGCCTGGGGGGCCCTAATACAAAAAGGAAAAATTTAAGTAAGTAAGGAATCCACGATGTGCAATGCGGCTCACATTTGACCGATTTTTTGAGCTTTTTGGTAGTTTCTTCTGATGTTGGTCGTCGTCTTCTAATATGTCTTATATTTCAACAAACTTATTATTTGATATTAAGTATTACCCAGCCACGTCTATCAACACCTTAAAACAATTTTATTAAATCTTTCTTCTGTTACGTGAGATACATCCCCCATCCTTAACTCCCCAAGTCCAGCCAGTCCACGGGCACAGCACGCGTTCAATCGCGCGTTATGATCTTTCTTATTTTACACGGACGGCGCCATTTATCACCGAGTCTCGTTCCCTACCCGTCGCCGAGTCGCCTCCTGAATCAGGGGACGTTTTATTGCGATGTGCAGTCTCTATTAGTAACACTGCAGTCTTGTTTATAAATAATAAAAGTCTTTATAAAGGCCCTAATAGATGTGCAAGTAATGCCGTTGTTAAAAGTTTATCGGTACAACTCGCTCGAGTTCTTTTTTTATTAACACCCGTCAAATAGGGGTGTAATGAGTTTGATCTTTTTGTCTGTGTGTGCGTGCGTGCGCGTGTGAGTGTGGGCGTACTTGTCTGTAGCATCGTAGCGCCCACACGACTGAATCAATTTCAATGCAGTTTTTGTGGTTGACAGTGGCGACACGTAGTGGTCGAGCCTAAACAAATAGTATGCTGTAAACAAAAGTGTTCACAGCATGGGTCTACTTTTTTTTTTGTTTATATATTCAAACACACATACATATACTCACGCCTGTTTCCCATAGGAGTAGGCAGAGACGAGGAACACTATGTATACCAGCAGAATGCAGATAGGCCTGATACAAATGCCAAATTACAAGTACACTCATTATTCACCAGTAGTATTGTAATCGGTTGTTCTAAAATATTACAAAATATTATTTACTAGCTTTTGTTCGCGGCTCCGCCCGCGTGAATGGTCTTTTCAGAGATAAAAAGTATCCTATGTCCTAATCTAGGTCATTCTCTACCTGTGTACCAAATTTCATCCAAAACCGTTCAGCAGTTAATGCGTGATTCACTAACAAACATCCAAATTCACAAACATCCATACTTTCACATTTATAAAAAATAAGATGTTTGGAACAATCACAACTACTTAAAAATCTAACCCAGTATCATAGTTAATACACTCATAATCTCTCCATTCTAAAAAAAGTAACTGGCGCCGCTACCAAAAGCTTGTCACGCTATCTCCTCCGAAACCGCTGGGGGTATGGGGTCGAGACCGATACCAATCGATGCAGAATAATGTGGGGAAGAAAGTAAGATATGTTTTATATTCGTCGGACTTTATTTTATGTTTTGTGGAAAAACATGGGCAACGCCCCTAGTGCAACAAATAGAACAGAAAGATTTTCTATATTACCAATACTCTGTTAAAACTGTGTGGCTAAACTAAATCAAACACATTCGCCAATGTTATGAGTACTGTGAAGGTATATTTACAATATGTCTGACGTACAAATTGGAATGGCAACACCGTTTTATTTCAATTGAAAACGTTTCCCTTCATGTTTTTAATATGGACGGCGCGATCATTTAGTGCGGCGCGTCATATGAAACAATCAATAAAATACGAGTTTGCGTCCCAAATTTTAAATCACTACAGTTTCATGCCTGAAGGGGCGGATGGCCTCGCATACGTGGGTCCTACCACCATATACACTATACCATGTACTTTATGTCCTTATCCAAATCATACTCTACCTGTGTCAACATACATATGCACTCACGCCTGTAATACCAGAAGGGGTAGTAGGCAGAGGTGTAACCAGAAGAACACTCACATTTCGCCGAGCGTATATGCGTCCCGTGATGTAATAGGGGGTGAGCCTATCGCCATACCGGGCACAATTTCAGACTCCAGGCTGATACTGAACATTTCGTGATAGAAAAACCCAATATCACTTTCACCCCACCCCGGGATCGACCTCAGCATCAGCCTCAGTCATAACGCGTACGCATTACAACTGCGCCACCGAGGCATTTATTAATTATGCGCAAAATAGGAAGTGCATTGTGCAGTTGTTGACTATTCGGCTAAAACATAAGCGATTTCGATCCTCGCATAGAAACAATTGTTGTTTGTGGCATTCGCAGAAATTTGTCTCGGGTCTGTGAGACTGAATGTCTCTTGTGGTTTCTGATACCTAATATGATAGTGATTATCTTATTTTAGGGTCAGGTCTATGTGTGTGTTATATAAATAATGTTATCTGTACTAATTATTGGAGAGACCTTATTATTAGGCGGGCGACCTCGTCATATATAGGCACATCAAAATTTAATATTATGATTTTGTTAGATTAGTGTTAAATAACGTGAAATGTAAATGAACTACCAACATGGTTGAGCCATGTAGGTAGTAGTAAGAAAGTAGTATAATATCAAGATTAATTTAAGATTTGTCAGTGGACCCAAATGCTTTTGTGGGGGTTAAGCCCCTTAGCCCCCTTCCTTGGATCCGCTAGTGCATGCACGTGGTACTCTGCTGAAAACAGCCGAGGCAACTTGAAACTTGATTCTCGTTGCGGGTTGTGGGAGTCAGACGGCGGGTCGCCCCATATAATACCAAATCAACTGTCAAATCATAATGAGAAGGCGGACGCTGGCATCAAGTTGGGATATTTGTGAGTGGTAGAGTCAGTTCTTCAGGTATTGTATGGCGGTGGAGCTCATTTACCATCAAGTGACACATACGCGCGTTTGCCGTCCTTTGCTTTAAAAAATAACGCCTGACATAAAGAAAGAAGTGATCAAATAACGTATTTCAATTTACTTTTGAACCCAAATTTGACTTTTACAGAATTTTGCACGAGATTTTCATTCGTCATTCAGACGCAAACAATATACTTAAGGTTGTACGCCGCGCTAATGACCTTGACGATTTGCGCCATGTGGGCTTTTTCGCGACTAAGATACAGTCTGACGAAGTGTTTTTAAATTTTATTAGATTTTTCAAATTTTGTTCAAAATGTAAAAGTATGTAAGACGTCGTGTAAAAGTAATAACTTTCTTACTAAATTATATAGTACTTTACTTTTTTTCCTTTTTTATACAGGAGTATTTTTTAACCAGTGCGTATATTTTTTTGTGTTCTGTATCGGTAATAGATTGCGTTTTCATAATTTGGTCTATACATTTATTGCAACAATGTTCACCCTTAAACGTGTGCAAAATTCAAAAATCATGGATATAGTGCAAAATGCATTCGTAGAAAAAATAAACAATAGTCAAAGACGCCGCAAGACACGGCGGTTGTACAGGGGTGAGGCGGGGCGGCGGCGAGCGTGACTCAAAATAAAATCTGTCTTAAATTAAAAAGTTTTCGTAAATATTTTTGGTATGTTTTGAGTAAAACATAAATAAAAATATGTATTTATTAAATTTAGTTTCGGCATACTGTGCAAAAATTTCCGTACTGGTTATAAAATATTCCTGTTTATATATAAATCACTATATTATCTATTGAACCATTTAACCTTTCATCCAAATACGAATCGTTGTATAATAACATATATATAATGAGATATATAAAAAAAATCCTATCAAAGTGCGGGGTCGTAAACCGTTCAAGTGCCGCTCAAACGTGGCGTGGTTAAAGTTTAATGTTGAAAAAAGTTTGATTAGCGTTTTCTGGAGGTCAGGGCGCCATTTAACTGAGTGCCCACATTTATTGGCCGCTCACGTTTGTGCATTTAGACGTGAGTGATAGGCGATTAGCGGGTTGATGTGGAACGGTTGCGGGGAATTCTTTTAAGTTTATTTTTTTATAGCATAAACCGTCAAACGAGCAAGTAGGTCACCTGATGGTAAGTGATATCCACCGCCTATGTACACCCATAATACCAAAAGAATTATGGGTACGTTGCCGACCCTAATCTCACTCACCGAACGAAACGCAGCAGCAAGCTACTACTTTACGCCGGATTTCTGTGCGACAGTGGTAACGACCCGGAAAAGCCGGCCCATTCATGCAGTAGACAAAACTGTCTATAGCGTGGCTCTACTTTTCAGAAGGAAGAAGGTTGAAGGAGTTTCAGCCGTTCTCTACCGTACTCAGAAACGTCTATAAACTGTAATTATCATTAAGTAATTTCATAGAATACGATTATTTTCAAACTCAAAATCAGTTAACACCATTTGCTCTATTACTGCGCATAACACACATTTTAAAATAAATAAATACACCCAAGTCACATACATAGTCCTGACCCTACATTAAAATACGAGTTTTGTGTCGTGGTAGTCAGGAACTACGAGAGACTTTCGATCTCACAACACCTAGACCCTCTGGGCTTCATTTGTTAATCGTAGTAGATAGCTGGTCCTTCGAAAGTCTTTTGGAGAATTCTCAGGTATACATAAGCAAGTAGACGGTGAAGAAACCTTTGTAATGTTTCCTTCACCGTTATAATAAGCGATAATTAATAAACATGATATTTAAAAAACTCAGAGGTGCATGCTTTTGGGATTATACCACACTCTGCTGAGCTACCGCTGTTGTTTTGCTGCGGCCCCCAAATATAAATATAACAAAACGAAAGTCGCTATCGATTCTAACTTACACCACCAATCGGTGAGCCCGTGCTGCCAGCATACAAATTAATCAGGCAGGTATGTTTGTTACTAACTTTGTTCTCTTGATATTTATAGATTACGTGGACGAGCTCGCCTCCGCTCCCGCTTGCGCTTTTAACTCACGTCTAATATTAGCTCCGCATAACTCCTATAAATTACGTTTTATTCTATTAATAGTATGATTCATTTCCTATTTCCTACTCTTTTATTTATCATGCTCGATGAAGAAATGTAATTCGTTATTCTCATATGGTCTAAGTAATAATTGACCAAATACATTTTTTTTATAGTATAGACCGGCATACGAGCAAGTAGGTCACCTGATGGTAAGTGATCTCCACAGCCCATGTACGCTCACAATACTAAAATAATCATGGGCGCGTTGCCGACCTTAAAGGAAAGGGATAACTTAGGGATTGGGAAGGGGTGGGGAATTTGGACCTCCGGATCTTACTCACCGTACGAAACGCAGCAGCAAGCTGCTACTTTACGCCGGTTTTCTCTGAGACAGTGGTAACGACCCGGACGAGCCGGAATACATGCTGTAGACAGAACTGTCTACAGCGTGGCTCTACCTCTTAATTTTTATAATGATTGATAAACTAACAGTTAATCGCTATTATAGTCTAATGCCATTGTAATCTAAGAAACCGATGGAGTCCTGAGTTCAAGTTTCAGGCCAGGAAATCATAATTTTCCTGTGGCTTCGAACATACAGGCGTGAGCTTTTGTATGCTGGTGGAAGCGTAATAAAAATATATAATAATACATGCATACCCGTACCACTGCTGGGCACAGGCCTCCTCTACTGATTGAGAGGGGTTAGGCCTTAGTCCACCACGCTATCGTATTGCGGGTTGGCAGACATCACATATCTTCCAAATTCTTATGCAGAACTTCTCAGGTAAGTAGGTTTCCTCACGATGTTTACTGCACCGTTAAAGCAAGTGATAATTAACAATGAATACACACATAACTTAGAAAAATCAGAGATGTATGTGCTTGGGGCTGGTTTCGAACCTGCTTTCGTCTCGACAGTCCGTACCACTCCCCGCTGAGCTATCACTGCTTTTGTAGTGGTACCTGATATTATTGTACCGGATTGGATAGTGACCACCGTACATGGTGAATAATAATAATAATAATAATAAGGCCGCCTGTGTTGGTACCATCGCTTTGTCTATTTCTGCCACCAAGCAGTAGTGTGTAAGCACTGTTGTGTTCTGGTTTAAAGGACATTGCAGCCAGTGAAATTATTGGGCATTATGAGACTTAAAATCTTATGTCTCAGGGTTACGAGCGCAGTTCAATGCCATGCAGTGCTTTGTAATTCAAAGTTCTGTGTGGTGTTGATTCTGTTTAGGGGTAGGCGTGGCGCTTACCATCAGGCGAGCGACCTGCTCGTTTCGTCACTCAAGTCAATAAAAAAAACTAAAACTAAATATTTCTCCGAGCTTAATATACAACGTGTTATAAAAAGGGGCGGGCAAATTTAAGCAATGTTTAGTGTAGGGTATAAGTATTTTGTCTCCCATAGTACCAAATCCGATTGCATTGCTAGTACAATAATTATAGAATTTTCTTTTTTATCGAATGAGTAACAGAAAAGTGAGTGTCGTTCATAATAATTAATAGTGATGTCATCAATCTTATCGATCTTAATAAACGAGTGATTATAATTAATGTGAAATTTTTGGATGTCTTGGTTTTGAAAAGATCCAGTACATAAGTACGAATTGTAAGTTGTATGTAATGACTCTAAAATATGACCACACCTTTCTGTAACGCGTTGTATTTTTGATATGAATAAAAAATAATTTATACAGTAATATCGAACGCCAACCCGTCGGTATTTGACGTGGGTTAATATTTTTGTGGACATATTCCCTCTCCCGGGACCACAACCCGGCCCACGTCAATTACTGCGAAAATCCTATCCATTATTTAAATAATTTTCGGACTTATCCAATATTTTGGAAAGTGTTTATCTGCCGGTAAAGTAAACAAGTTGATGTTTGTTTTGTTTTTAACCCCCTGCAAAAAGAGGTGTGTTATTCTTATTGTGTAGTTCGACCTCTTTGTCTGTCAGTCTGTCTGTGTGTAGATGTCTACGGCATCGTAGCACCTAAACGAATTGACTGATTTGAATGCGGTTTTGTTGTTGGAAAACGGGTTTAATCTTAGCTATTTTTTATAATAGCATAGGCTGGCAAAATAGTTAGTCGGTCACCTGATGGTAAATGTTTTCCACCACCCATGTACGCCCACGATACCAGAAGAGTCATGGGCACGTTGCCGACCTTAAAGGAAAGGGGTTATTAAGGGATTGAATTTGGGCCTCCGAATATCTCACTCACCGTACCAAACGTTACGTTAAATTAAGCTTGTAACAACATAACTATTGTCACAAATATACTTTTGTTTAATGCTCGGAAGACACACGATACAAAACATGCATTTTTGCTATTTGTACGCAATGAGTGGTATATGTAGTAGAGCCATGATGTAGACAGTTTTGTCTACAGAATGGACTGGCTTGACCGGGTCATTACCACTGTCTTATAGAATACGGACGTGGAATAGCAGTTTGCTGTTGCGTTTCATACAGTGAGTGAGATATCCGGAGGCCCAAATCTATTTCCGCTTTCCGATGCCTTTAAGGTTGGCATCCATGATTCGTCTGGTATTATGGGTGTTCATGGATGGTGGATATCACTTACCATCAGGTGACCCACTCTTTGTTTGCCGGCGTATGCTATAAACAAAGCTAATGAGTAATAACTATCATTCATCAAGTAGCTTAAAGAATTAAAGATTTTTTATCTGTGCCATTTAATTGACATTCCGAGCATACCGTCGCGTCGACGCGGCATCAACTCTCAGCGGCATGTTGATTCAAGGTCTTACCTTCAACAAATTTAAAGCCAACTTCGTGAAATGTTCAAATTACGGCTTATTTATTCAAAGTTTCGCGCCGTGGGGCGGCTGTCTAAGAAAACTTGCTTCTTGTGCCTATTTTGAGAAGGCAGAGGAGAGAGATTTGGTATTTTAGAACTAGGGTTCCTATGCCCGGTGGAACTGTCGTACACAGTTTCTTTAAGCCTATTTTAACAGAATATTTATATTCTACAAACATTACAGATTTTGTCTGAGGTGGTTTGGATGTGTGCCAAGGATGGACGAAAGACGATACAATAAGACTTTATCGTGCTAATGTGAGTGGAAAGACCAGTAGAGAGCGTTCGAGGAGAACGCATGATAATCATATAAATGATCTTCTCCGAAAAGGGCCCTTACCTTTTCCGAGAAGCACTCTTACCGGCAAAATGTAGAGGAAGACGCAAATGAAGTGTGTCTGGATCGTAGTTTGTAGTAACTCTGTCAACTTTCCGCTTGGCCTCTCTTGGCCACCATTCTGTGACAGTGTTTGTTTCACAAACTAAAATTGGTAGTTGAGTAATTTTAAATCATACCTATTAGGTATAACCGAATACAAAATTATTTTTGAACGCTTTGCTTTTTTACAGAACGATTTACTACTTTTTTTTATTGTATAGGCCGACAAACGAGCAAGTGGGTCACCTGATGGTAAGTGAACACCACCGCCCATGTACGCCCACAATACCAAAAGAATCATGGGCGCGTTGCCGACCTTAAAGGAAAGGGATAATTAAGGAATTGGGAAGGGGAGGGGATTTGGGCGTCCGGATATCTCACTCACCGTACGAAACGCAGCAGCAAGCTGCTACTTTACGTCGGTTTTCTGTGAGACAGTGGTAACGACCCAGACGAGCCGGCCTATTCATGCTGTAGACAAAATTGTCTACAGCGTGGCTCTACCACTCGTAGATAGACACTTGACTTTATATTTGAAAACTGCGAATGAATTCGTAGTAGACCTACAGAACTCGCCGAGCTATCGATTCACACTTTGCTGTATTCTCATAATAACGCTAATCGGGGAAAATATAGAGTGCTTCCGAAGTGCCGTGGCCAGCCATCAATTTAATATGGAAGTGTGAAAAAGAGGCCATTAGAGGCAATTTACTGAATGATTTGATTTCATCTTTCCAATGGATTTGCCCACGCTTTTATTTCTCATACCTTTTGATACGTTTGCAAAATAACGTTTGGTTTCGTACGGTGAGTGAGATATCCGGAGGCCCAAATCCACCTCCCCTTCCCAAACCCTTAATTATCCCTTTCTTTTAAGGTAGGCAACGCGCCCGTGATTCTTTAGAATTGTGGGCTTATATGGGAGGTGAAGATCACTTACCATCGGGTAAACCACTTGCTCGTTACCGAATAAGAATGAAAAAAGCTAAATAAAGTTAAATTAATGTATATTAATACCGCACAAATAAATGATGTTTTGATAGGGTTCCGTACCTCAAAATAGAAAATGAAAAGGCTTAAAGTTTGTTAAATTAGACTAGGAGCGCTAAATATATTTTTAGCATTTAAGTTCCTTTCACTCAACTTAATTTTGACAACATATAAGCGCTATCACGTGTCGCCTTTCCACCATATTCCATCCCTTACGTTTCGATGTCAGACTTGTACCCGTTGAAACAGTCGGAGGGACAAAGTTTTCCAAATAAAAACTCATTACTCCGCTCCTTGGAGGGTAGTTTGGATAAATACTCTCTCGTGATACCCCGACGGTTATAATCAATCCTAATTTATACTTGGCCCTTATGGATTTAACGGGAGACTGTTTAAACTTAGCCTTATATATTGTAATGATGATGAAGAGTTCGTCTTGGGATTTAGGTTAGAAGGCATGATAGGTGATTGATATTTTTAACGCCGGGAAATCCGTATACAGTTTCCTCTGAGGTTCCTTTTATGGCTAGGTTGTATTTTAGTTCTCCATACTGCTATATAAATGGGAAAGTAATTCTGTCTGTCTGTTACCTTTTCACGGCTAAACTACTGGACCGATTATGATGTTTTTTTGTGTGTGTTTGAGTGGATCCCTGGATGGTTTAGATTTACAATTGAACTCAGTAGGTGGCTCTGGCAGACATTTTTTTTTCAACAAATCGATATGGGTGTCATTTTCGAGGTTTCTTGGGGTGCTGATTACGAAAACGTCATTCATTTTTAAATCCAAGGTGGTGTGTGACCCAGTTCATATACAAGTGACTATTAGGTGGTTGGGACCCTAACAAATTTTCCTACGCTAGTGTACTGATTAAAAACACCGCGATGGCGATATCTTCCTTGCCGTGGATCCTGGCGTACCTGTGTTTTAATAGCATAGGCTGGTAAACGAGAAAGTAGGTCACCTGATGATAAGTCATCTCCACCGCGCATATTCACCTACAATACCAGAAGAATCATGGGCGAGTACTTTGGGTTTTTTGATTGGGTAAAAATTATAAGTCCCAATCCCTTTGAAATGATGATGCGGTATGTATTCCAATTAACTTCCAGGAGTTCATTATCAAGATATGTTGAATCACAGGCTTGTTTTGTAAGTAAATGTTAACATATAATCTAATTCCTGGTATACAAGAGGAATACACGGCCCTAAATGTACGAGCAATATTATTTTGGAAGGAAATATTATTGTTGTAGATTAAATAATTGTGTTGGATAAAGAAGCGATATGAAATGGTCGAGGGACTGCAGAGACAGATGTCTCGGTTTTGAACTCAGAAGCTTGGTAGAGTTATGATGTAGATAGTTTTGTCTATAGCACGAATGGGCAGCTCGACTGGGTCGTTACCACTGTCTCAAAGTAACCAATGTAAAGTAGGGGCTTGCTGCTGCGTTTCGTACGGTGAGTGAGATATCCGGACGCCCAAATCTCCCACCCCTTCCCAATCCCTTAATCATACCTTCGCGCCTATGATACTTCTGGTATTGTGGGCGTTTATAGGGGGTAAAGATCAAACACCAACTAGTAATCCACTTTGCTGCCAGCCTATGCTATAATCAAAACGCAACCCTCAGAAAAACTCTAATTTTCGAAGTTACGTAGATGTGTATTTATTGTTAATCAGCTCCTCGCATCAATACCTTTTTCCGGGGTAAAAGTATCCTATGTCCTAACTTATTGAAATCTGTTCTGCTGTTAAGGTGTGATTGGCTAACAACTTAGAGAATTGAAATAAAACTAGTTTATTCGGATTTTATCGCGGTTTAATTTTTATTTTAGTCCCGACGTTTCGAAAGCTTTTCAGCCTTCGTGGTTACGGGAGAGACTGAGGTGTAGGTCGTCTCGAAAAGTTAATGTTACATTGCCTGCCTTCATTTTAAAATTATACATTTATTAGAGAAGTAACTTAGAGAAGTAAACCATCCAAGGCTAACAAACATCCAAATTCACAAACTGACAAACATCTTTATCATAATAAATTTCTCAAAGAGGTATCCTTTCTATTGCTCAAATGGTTCTCATCAAGGCTCCCTCAGTCGATCAGATAGTAAGGTTGGCTTTGTGTTTAGCGGCACATGTTTCCGCTAGTGACCAATAAGCAGACGACACAGAGACGAAATAGAATTCTAATGTTTTTCTGATTGAATAAATAGAATACCATTGAATGCTGCATTACCAGTATCACCAGTAAATTCGGATTACTCGATAATATATCTTTATTTACTCTAGGATAAACCCTTACACGTTGAGTGGTCACCTACCTGTCACAGTCACGACGCGCAATTGTCAAAACCATATTGATGGTTTTTAGTTAGTTTTGTTTTACTGTAAATTTATTGATTGATCTGTGACTAATAAATTGTCTTTCTTTCTTCTTTCTTATTCTGGTAAGGTTGAATCAAGCTTCACTATAATAATGCCCAGTATTCTCACTGAGCATGTGATGTGGCGTCGTGTAAGTTTCTTTATCTATACTTAGTGTTACAATCCCTAATTCGTTCCTACTATTGTTACTTGGTACACATTGATACATTGTTCGTTCGATTTATTTGTACATGCAACTGAAAGCCAATTACTAACTGAAATAACGGATCAGTTACTAGCTCTTTGATCTAGAATGTGGTTAGATAACGTTTAATGCGTTAGTGAGTTTCAAACTATGGTTAATTGGCCATCACAGTTATTAACATCACTTACAAGGTTAACCTTGTTAACCTAACTGCTCTCCCGCGGTACAGGTGCACCTAGTGCGGGGACTGTTGCATTTATCATACTTCCTTGTAATGTTTTTTTGATACGAAACAAATATTTGTATTTGTAGACAAAAATATCTAGAATGTGTTTCTACCTATTCATGATCATAGATTACTAGCTATGCTTTATGAATTGTCTATAGCGTAAAAAATAAAATATTAATGTGTCGTAAAGTGAAAAACAAAAAAAATAACACTGTTCCATTTAACTTCCGTTTATTACATATTGTTTATGACTTCGACAGCCAGTTTACTGATTAACCAGATTGACCCTCTTCCAAACTTGAAGCCATACAGTTTTATGTTACACAGTACACGTGCCCCAATAGTTTAAAACTATTACAAACTTGCATAGCGTTGCAGTCCAGTTAGCAAGCAATATTGACAAGTTTAACAAATAACAAAGTTGCCCAATTCTCAAGTTGCAGGGGTTGCCAATCTGCCAGTCTGCCAGTCTGCCAGTCTGTCATTCAGACAGGTGACTGTGCCAGGCTCGATGAAGAGTTCTGAAGTGTTTGCACGTAGATCGATTGTCGTTGGTTCTCTTCTTGAGATGTTGTGTGGTTTGTGTCACAAGTTGTTTAGTGTATTACAGTACAATCCAAAGTATCAAAGTGTATGAGTGTGGAGCCATGCTGTAGAAACTTTTGTCTACAGCATGAATGGGCCGGCTCGTCCGGGTCGGTACCACTGTCTCACAGAAGACGTAAAGTAGCAGCTTGCTGCTGCGTTTCGTACAGTGAGTGAGATATCCGGAGGCCCAATCGCCAACCCCTTAATTATCCCTTTCCTTTAAGGTCGGCAATGCGCCCATATTATTTTTGTATTGTGGGCGTACGTGGGCGGTGGAGATCACTTACCATCAGGTGACCCACTTGGGTCAGGTAAAAGTCATATTGGGTTTTTCTATTACGAAATGCTCAGTATCAGACCGCAGTATGGAATTGTGCCCGGTACGGTGATAGCCTCGCCCCTATCACATCATGACATATACATATATACACATGACATAGGCTCGGCAAAATGTGGGAGTACTGGTTGCACCTCTGCTTACCCCTTCAGGGATTACAGGCGTAAGCAGTCTATATAATTCCTAATTAAAATTAATGATTAACCACAAATCGCTTTGATCTCGTGTCTCGCGGAACCAAGTAAACTATGTGTTTGTTGTTAATGAACTGAGAATTTGATGACAAACCAGATTTCATTTACTTAGGGTGACTGACCGCCACGGAAATTTCGACTTGGCAGGCGTATTGTTGCGCATATTGTTATGGTT
Organism: Mimas tiliae; assembly: GCA_905332985.1. Taxonomy (NCBI): domain Eukaryota; kingdom Metazoa; phylum Arthropoda; class Insecta; order Lepidoptera; family Sphingidae; genus Mimas; species Mimas tiliae. Next base: position 17,550,849 of record HG995248.1, on the reverse strand, counting down.
TATTTATAATTAAGTTCCACATTCTGTCCCAGATTAGTAGTTATTGTTTTTTTACAGACTTCAAAAAACGAGGAGGTTCCCAATTTAGCGGGATTTTTTATGTTTAAATATTGATTTCTCTGCCAATTTTGGACCGATCATTTGATAAAAAAAATCATTTGATGGAATTGCTGCGATGTGGTTATATAAATTTAGATAAGATTTGACAGAGTACGGGTAAAAAAATTAAACTCCTCAACGGATAACACTATACTCATACCGATTGTGTTATTGGAATTTACATGTTATAGCTGTGCCTACCTCTAAAAATTGAAAGCTTGAAGAAATTTGAAGGTATTTAGATCGTATTAAATTCGCTGACTACATCGCGTGCGGCTCATGGCGGCCTAGTGTTGCTTCTGATTATGGGCAGGCGTGGCGCTTACCATCAGGCGAGCGACCTGCTTGTTTCGTCACTTAAACTAATAAAAAATGCAATATTAAAATATCACTCCTAAATTCTGCGATAATTGCGTTGTGATATGGGTAACTACTAACAATGTAGTCATTATTATTATGCCGGGCTTTGACTCCGCCGCGCCGCGAGCGTTGATTTCTCGCCAAATTATTAGTAAATTTATGCCAATATGTTGCTGATAACGTTTTTAATGTTATCGAATTAATGAATAATTTGATAATAGCGGTTCAGTTAATTAATGCTGTAACTATTAATTGCCAGGGAATTGGCTATACAGTATATAACAAAACCCCTGTTGGGCATTTTAACTGTGATATCAAAATCGATATTCAAACGTAATGAAAAAACTCTCATACAAAAATTGGACAGAAAAAAATATATATATCGGTATATAAAGGTATAATAGGTATATATATAAAAAAAAACGCATTTAATTTAATTCACTCAATTACACACACACGTACAAACACGCACGTAAGCAAGCACGCTCGCACCTAGAAAGATAAAGTGGTCACACCTATAACACCCCTCTTTTTGTCGGTGGTTAAAAATAAAACAAAATAACTAAAATATTCAATTTACACGTGACAAAATAAACCCTGCAAAAGATTAATTAAACGCTTTCCTTTTCGTTCTCTTTTAATTCAAACTGGAGCACTTGAAGACATAACAGAAATATTTTTTTCCAATTCAATTATTATATTAAGAAAATTTGATGGAATTATTCCCGCATCCATAAATTTCACGCAACAAAAAATACTCCAGACCCGCACTGAGTGGGACCCACTTAACCTCCCATTATTAAAACAGCAATTAGTTTAAAGTTTTTTTTATTTTTATTTTATTAGCTTGAAGGACGAGACGAGCAGGTCGCTCGATGGTAAGCGCCACGCCTGCTCATAAACAGAGGCAACGCCACACAGAACTTTAAATAACAAAGCACTGCATGACACTGGACTGCGCTCGTCACCCCGAGACATAAGGTGTTAAGTCTCAAAATGCCCAGTAATTACACTGGCTTCAATGTCCTTCACAACGGAACACAATAGTGCTTACACACTGTTGCTTGGCGGCAGAAATAGACAAAGCGGTGGTACCAACCCAGCCGGCCTCTCGCATACGAGGGACCTACCACCTTGTAAAAGTCCATTAATTGGTCCAATTTGTATACGTGTTTGGAGAGTAAAAGTCTGCGGCTAGTCGCGTCGGGGCACCGGCTCGTCCCCCTCGAATGGCGGGAACACCGCCATTTCCCGCCACTTCCCACGGGATTATAGGATAAGCAGCCAACTGTGCAACACACCGCCGAATTTTGGTATTTATTTTGTGAATTTTCGTGTCACTCTACAATTTATATCGTGATATTTCAGTTTAACCGAGAGGTTTAGGTATAAACTGCTTTACGATTATATTTGAGAGACCTTTGTTTTTAGTCGGAATTTCTATCTGCAGGTTTAAACAAGTTAATACAGATTGTTATGACCTATTATTATTTTCTTTAACGTAGGACTGCCTCGGTGGCGCAGTTGTAATGCGTACGTGTTACGATTGAGGTCACCGCTGAGGTCTCGGGTTCGATCCGCGGGTCGGGTGGTATTGGGTTTTTCTATTACGAAATGCTCAGTATCAGTCTCCTATCACATCATGGGACGGAGGTACGCTCGGCGAAATGTGGGTGTACTAGTTACACCTCTGCTTACTCCTTCGGCAATTACAGGCGTGAATGCGTATGTATGTGTGCAAGACGGTGTTGGGAGGTAAACCTCCTTTACATAACCCTAAATCCGCACCTGTGAGGCACTTATGGTATCTACACGATAAGAGCGTATCCTTCCCGGGATTATCTTAGACGGGTGTTGCTCTGCGTCGTTAGCCCGGCTAACTGCTCTATCTGGGACATTAAGCGAACGAAAAACCCAGATAGCTCTACTTTTTGAATTACCATTGTAATATATGCGTTATTAATTTTCTTTATATTTTTTTGCAGGATAATATTCTCGGTGAACGGGCAAGTGGATGTTGAGTGGTCGCCTACACATGAATACGTATGAACGCAATGCCAGAGGAATTGTAAGCACTGCCAACCTTTAATGAAAAATACTCTTTCTTTCTGTCTGGGTTCGCCTTCCCATCATGATTTTTTAAGTATGTATCTATGTAGCAAATAATTTTCTTTTCTTTATATTTTTTTATTTTTATGGCATAGGCCGGCAAACGAGAAAGTGGGTCACCTGATGGTTAGTGATCTCTACCGCCCATGTACGCCCACAATACCAAAAGAATCATGTTTGCATTGCCGACCCTAAAGTAAAGGGATAATTAAGGAATTGGGAAGGGGAGGGGGTTTGGGCCTCCGGATATCTCACTCACCGTACGAAACGCAGCAGCAAGCTGCTACTTTACGCCGGTTTTCTGTGAGACAGTGGTAATGACCCGGACGAGCCGGCCCATACATGCTGTAGACAAAAGTGTCTACAGCGTGGCTCTACCACTCTCAAAATATATTCAATATTGGCTAGTCCACACGTCATTTAGGGTGACAACTAAAAATCAGTACTGGGCTGTGGTTCGCGCCACAGCACAGAAATATGCTGAGTGGTCACCAACCTGTCATGGTCACGACATGACTGCGTAATAATTAATGAAGTTTTGTTTGTATATTTATTTTGTACATGTGCTTATGTAAGTATGTCATTGAGTGTGACAATTAAATTGTTTTTTTCTTTCTATTTGTCGGGTGATCCGCCATCCGACCTTCACAGCCCAAGAACCAGAGTTACCAGAGTGTATCATGCTGGTGAGGTTGGCTTTGGGCCTAAGACGTTGATGGTCGGTCAACTTATGCTTCAACTTTAAAGAAAAATATTAAAAGTTGAAAGTTATAAATAACCAATTTTGTGTCGGTTTTATTACAATTTAATGGCCAATTACTGTTAGTGAGTACAAGTACCGACTGAAAATTTATAACTTTTATTTTTTAGCTTTTTAATTTTATTTAAGTCTATTTTATTTGTGTTAAGAGGGTTTTTTATTTTGCTACTCTTGGTGAAAAAATTATGAGATCCCTTTGAGATTGAATTTCTTCTTGGAATTTAAATGGGACAATTTTGAACAATAACTTTTCGAATGAAAAAATTACATCAAATTGGATTACTTTTTTCTATTAGCGATAGATGACGAGTCAAGCAGAACGATCGCCTGATGGTAAGCGTCACGCCTGCCCATAAACTGAAGCAAAATTACACAGAAATTTAAATTACAAAGCACTGCATTGTATTGGACTGTGCTCGTCACCCCGAGGCATAAGATGTGTGCATTAATTGTTAATTCTTACTTGATTTAACGGCGAAGGAAACATCGTGAGGAAATCTGCATACCTGAGAAGTTCTCCATAAGAATTTCGAAGGAATGCGAAGTCTGCCAACCAACCTGTAATACAGGGCGAGTATTATTATTATTCCTGACTTGGAATTGAATCCTCATGGTCCTGAGCCTTAGTACGCTGTCACTGAACCCATAATAAAAAAAGGCGATTTGTATCAAGTATTTTATTGTATTCAAATTTTTTTGGGAGATAAGTTTTTATTTGCATAATAGTAAATTGAGATTGTGTTTGGAGTACAAGTTTGTGTTATTTTAGTTATTAAAGAGAAACTCAGTTTCATCTGCGATTTTTAATTTTTGCTACGGCACGTACTGATAATATTTGTTTGTCCAACAAAATGACTAGACTAAACACAATAAACCCAATATAGTTTCACAGCAATGACCATGGAGAGGTGTGATATTCATAATCTCACCTGTACTTGAATGGTAGAGCCAAGCTGTAGACACTTTTGTCAGTACAGCATGAATGGGCCGGCTCGTCCGGGTCGTTACCACTGTCTCACAGGAAACCGACGTAAAGTAGTAGCTCGCTGCTGCGTTTCGTATGGTAAGTGAGATATCCGGAGGCCCAAATACCCTCCCCTTCCCATTCCCTTAATTATCCCTTTCCTTTAAGGTCAGCAACGCGCCCATTATTCTCTTAGTATTGTGGGCGGTAGAGAAGTTTTTTTATTTTTTTATTTAAACTTTATATACAAAACATGTATAAAGGCGGACTTAATGCCAGGGGCATTCTGATTTACCATCAGGTGACCCACTTGCTCGTTTTCCAGCCTATGCTATAAAAAAAATAAAACCGAAGGAGAGGTGTAACTAGTGGACCCATGGTTTGCCAAACTTTTTCCGCCCCATGTGATGAGTTGGACCAAAAAGCGCGACGACGTATTAGAGGCAGACATGAGAGCTAATGGTGTCACTACTGAGGATGCTCAAGATCGGGTGAAGTAGAGGCGTCTTAGCAAGAAGCCGGACTCTAGCACTAACCCACCACCACGCCACGCAAAGAAAACAAAGATGGGAGCGAACCTATCACCGTATCGGGCACTGATTGCAATCCCGGGCAACTGGTGTAATTTTTCGAATCAAAATTTAAATATAAATTGTAATTTCCCGCCATGGGTAAACAAACCAGAAGGCCAATTCTCGTCTTTAACTAACACTGCGAATGAATTTTAGCCGAACTAAGATTAGATTTTGATTCGACTAAAAAATGGTATTCCGCTCCTCTTTAAGTTCATTCCGGTGTTAATACAATGTCATCTCGATCTCATTGCAATCTCAATTCAGTCACAATTTTGACGTTTATATAAGGACATGTGTCATTTAAAAATGTTAGCAGAATACAGTTTTGGCTTCAATCAACTTTTATTCTACCTTCGATCTCATTACGATCTATGTTAACATTTGACGTTGATTATTGGTTTAAGAGAATGCCATTTGCAACTTTCTTGACGCTGAGACTAGATCGGAATGATATCTTGAACATTTTAAATTACGAGAATTGGTCTCCAGGACTTCACACAGACTTCACTTCACAGTTTCTCACCCTTAGTACCCTGCAAAACTAATGAAGAGGTGAACAGTCGTAATTGTGTGAAAATTGTCGTTATAGATAATTATATGTTCCATGCATAATGTAGACAACATTGGAACCGTGACTTTACCACTTATAGAAGATCTTAAGTCTTGTCTGCAGGCCTGAGAGTATCTCATAATAACTACAAAAGATAATTGGTATCCTAGGGACGGCCCACGGCGCTGAAGTATAATTAAACCGTGTCCTACAATAATACAGAGGTTGTCTAGATACCATATCACAATTACAGTGATGTCAGATCTGACGTAAAGGAGTATCATGAATAGAAAATGCCAAATGATAGATATTTAGTTCTATTCATGGTTTATTGGTCACTTTTACAATGTCACACTTGGACTACCGACTGACCACACAGAACCCAGAGAACTGAGAGCACTCGCAGTACTCACAGCACTGAGCTCCCAATGACAGAGCGCTCTCTTATAAAGCAACTGTCACCCCACCAGGCGTACAACTTGTTTACTACTTGCACGGCTATTATTCCAATCTACCCGGCATTACATTCTCGGATACCTTTATTAACAATAGGGAGTAACCTAACAGTACAATACAATACGACAGCCTCTGTGGCGCAGTGGGTGAGTAGCTGACTGCAAAGCGAGAGTATGTAGGTTCAATCCCCTCACCGAGACAAATGTGTGTTATACACAAAATCTTTGTTTCGGGTCTGGGTGTTTTGAGACCGTAAGGCCCTAGTAGTGATACCCACGACTCAAGACTTGTATCTTAAGGTAGGGTCAGGGCTATGTGTGTGACTGTTGGGTGTTATTTATTTATTTTATGTGTTTATATGACGGATTTAAATAATAAAAATAACAAAAAGAAAAATGTAATGAGGTACGGAACCCAAGTTGCGCGAGATCAACACACACTAGGCCGTTAACCAATATTATTTTTGTATATAATATCTGACCAAGCATAACTTTTACTTTGTATTATATAATAATAATAATAATATATTTTTTATTTCAGAACATGTCCATATAATGTGTTAGTAAACAATTTTAACTTATATCTAATGTTAGTATGCAAGTACAATTCATTTTATTTAATTGTCATTATTAACTGACTTTAAAAAGGAGGAGGTTCTCAGTTCGGGGCGTTTTATAAAAAATAATAATAATAATAATATTACATGTATTGTTTATATATACACTTATTTCGTATATATGTACGTGTATTTTATTATTCCTAACCACTGCTGCGTGGCGGCAGAAATAGACAAAGCGGATGTACCATCCAAGACGGCCTCTCACATACGAAAGACCTACCAAGCTTCGCTATGGTCTGTGTTTATCGTCAGACATGAAGTTATTTCGTATTGTTTACATAAAACTTTATCATGCGAAGAGCCGCAGGCAAAAACTAAAACACAATATTTCTGTTTTTACAAACCGGTTCAGACATTACAAGCACAGTCTAAAAATTATGCAGTCTATCAACGAAGGCGTCGAGACAAGGCTGTAGTGCGGTGCGGACGGATTGCGCTAATTATTGCTGATTTATTGGGGATAATTAACTGCAAAGTGACATATAAAACGAGCAAAATAACTTGGCCGGCATGAAGGTCACGAGCAACATCGTGGCTATTTTTTTCAGATATTATAAGTTGATTGAGTGCGTAGAGAGCGGAAGTACTGGTTAATCACCCCAGCCAAGTCACATTGTGCATATGTAGCATTAATGTTAATTAATCACATACATAAATTTAAAGCCACAGCTATGTTTTTGTTTACGGACTTACGCGAGACTTATGTAAGTGACTCATATATTCTATTAAACCATATTCTAGATGTGACATTTGTTCTTTAATCAATCACACAATATTGAATTAAAATTATCTAACGGCCTTTATGAGCTAGCTTCGACCCCACACACTCCTTGCAAAGCTCCGAGATTATAGTCCCGAGATTGGGGTATAAATAATAAACATATGTAACGAAGTAGAAGAATTGAAACACAATGTACACGATCTTCTCCATTTATTTGGGCAGAGTAACACTTTATATTACGTTTATCAACCGACTGACAGCCGACAATAATTATTCCACCTTATTTATACCTTTTCACCAATAGTTCACATTAGTAATTGTATTTATTATTGAACATGTTAGATCGTTCTAAATAACGTGTATATTATTTATAATTGAATAATTGACAATTAATTAATTAATTTAATTTTTATTTATTTATTTTTGTTGTGGGACCGCAAGTCCCTCGTAGTTCCTGATACCCACGACACAGGTTTACCTAGTGTGGGGTCAGAGCTATGTGTGTGACTGTTGGGTGTATTATTATTATTATTATAATTAAATAAGTCAGAGTATCTTATGGATTAACAGATAATATAACGTTATACAATAATAGTGTGACGTCATAACCGTTGTGTTATTATTTAGTACTGGCAGCACTTATAACACATAATTACTTACAGGCTCTTAACTCATGTTGCAAGATTTGTTTCTTATAACACAAATATAGGTGTACTAGCTTTTGCTAATTGCTTTATTCAGACCTCCAAAAATCTCAGTCATGATATGTAACGCAGAAGAAAACTGCAATTTCAAGTCAGTTTTCTATGAGACAGTGATAATAATCCGGTCGAGTTGGCCCATTCGTGCTGTAGACAAAAGTTTCTAAAGCGGCACTCTACTATTTTGAATAAGTATCTACGGCGTAGCTCTGCCACTTTGAACACCAAACGCGTTGACAAGCCAAATGTTTTTATACTGTGATACAAGCTCCAACGGAGTCGTGGGAAAATAAAATAAAAGTTCTTGAGAATAAAAACAGCAGCGAAAGGGCCTTAAAATTAAAGTAAATAAAATCCACAGAACAGAAAACATTTAATGCTGTGTGGTTTTGTCATATTTCTGCAGACGAAGAAAAAATATGTTTACTATTTTTAAATATGTAGAATCGTTGGTGCGTCTGTATGTTGTCGTGTAACTTTTGAATGCTTTGAACGATTGAAGTCATCTTTTTCAGGTACAAAGTTACTAAAGCTGGTGGGAGGGTACCTACCTTTTTATTTTTTATTAGCTTGAATGACGAGACGAGCAGGTCGCTCGCGTGATGGTAAGCGCCACGCCAGCTCATAAACAGAAACAACGCCACACAGAACTTTAAATAACAAAGCACTGCATGACATAGGACTGCGCTCGTCACCCCGAAACATAAGGTGTTAAGTCTCATAATGGCCAGTATTTTCACTGGCTTCAATGTCCTTCAAACCGGAACACAACAGTGCTTACACATTGTTGCTTGGCGGCAGAAATAGACAAAGCGGTGGTACCAACCCAGCCGGCCTCTCGCATACGAGGGACCTACCACCTTGTAAATCTAATACGTTTTTATACGAAACTGTATATCGACTATGGTGAAATACCCACCACAACAGCTTGTTCAGGCGTGTCTTATTGCGGGGCGGCTTTAATCTAGAGGTCGAGACTATTTTTTTGAGATTTCAGTTCGGAAAATCACACATGTGTTTCCCGGAACTGTAATTTATGTCCGATATGGCGATAAGTTCATCATATCATGAGACGGAAATAAGGTTGCCGATTGTACTAGTTAACCTCATCCAACCCTTTCGGGATAAAAGCTTGAGCTTATTCATGTATGTGTGATACGCAAACTCCTATTGTTACTGATGAGACGAGCAGGTCGTTCACCTGGTGGTATTCGCCACGCCTGCCCATAAACAGAAACAATACTACAACTTTCAATTACAAGCTCATCACCTTGAGTCTTGAGACACAAGATGTTAAGCGTCATAATACCCAAAATGTTAATTGATTTAGCTGATTTATTTTTGTAATTGATAGGGTTTGCCTCGAAGGTGGTTCCATATAAATAAATACACCCATCAGTCACACACATAGCCCTGATCCCACACTAGGTTAACCTGTATATCGTGGGTATCAGAAACTACGAGGTACGTAGGTGTTGAGTGGTAGAGCCACGCTGTAGACAGTTTCGTCTACACTTTACCACTGTCTCACAGAAAACAGGCGAAAAAAAAGTAACAGCTTGCTGCTGCGTTTCGTACGGTGAGTGAGATATCCGGAGGCCCAAATTCCCCTCCCCTTCCCTTCCCATACCCTTACTTATCCCTTTCCTTTAAGGTCGGCAATGCGCCCATGATTATTTTAGTAGTGTGGGCGTACATACGCGGTGGAGATCACTTACCATCAGGTGACACACTTGCTCGTCTGCCGGCCTATACTATAAAAAAACAATAAAAAATTTGTTGATTACACAAATATTTATCTCGGTGCGGGAATCGAACTGACTGTCTCTTGCTTTGCAGGCAGCTACTCACCTAATGCGCCACGGAGCCTATCCAATTTGATGATTATTAAATACGAAATCGAAACTTGTTAAAAATTAACCATACCAATTTTGATTTTGGCTTTAAAGTCAATTTATTTAGTTTTTGTTAATCTTACCATATTTTTGGAGTATACTAAATAAATAAATGCAGCAAACATCATTTCTATTCTACTGACTGGAACCATCGCGTTTCTGAATATGTTGAAAATGTTACAGCTCTTAGAATATTATGGGTGAAAGAGTTTTTTTTTTTGTAAAAACTACATGTTGGGTCATTGGATTTGTTTTTATAGTCAATTATCTTTTGAGTGGCTGAGGCAGAGTGGAGGTACAGACTTTATAGTTGAGGAGGCATCGGTGTCACAACTTGGATGTCAAATTCGAGACAAGCAGGTAGCTTTGCCTTATGGTACACACGCCTGCCCATAAACTGAAGCAACGCCATCTAAAATATCTAATTATGAAGCCATGCATGGCACTTAACTGCGCTTCTCACCTTGGCAGATAAGGTTTTAAGTATCACAGTGCCCCTTAATTTCACTGGCTTTAATGTCCTCCAAACGAGAAAACAAGTGTTTGCACACTGCTGCTTTGCGGCAGAAATAAGTAGGTACTGTTGCTTTCTGGTTTAAAGGACAATAAAGCCAAAGAAATTACTGAGTATTAAATTACAGTGGCATGCAGTTTGTAGTTCTGGTTCTGATTGGAGTTGTTCAGGCCAGGCGTGGCGCTTACCATCAGATGAGCGACCTAGTCGTTTCATAATTCGATCTAATAATAACCTCTTCCTTATTTGAAGTCGCTTAAAAAAGAGAAACATACAGTTCATACAACTATTCTTTCCTTTTTCGATTATATTATATTCGTACTTTCATTACTGGTTATTGCACTGTGGTAAATGTAATAGGATTTTTAGCTGCGACGGAGTTGAAGAGCAGCGGCGTATTTTTTTTAAATTAGTCTGGGCCTAGGGCTGCGGCTGTGTGCATTTTTTAAGGGTTGCATATCCTACTAGGAATTGAATCGATTCAGCGTTTTCCATAATATTTTTATTATTTATTCATTTGCTGAAATTTGTTTTTGTTTGTTACTTTATTATAACATAGTACGGCGGTAAATCATATCACAATATTTTTTATAAATATTTATTATATCTTCCGACAGCTTCCGCCGCGCAGTGGGTTAGTAGCCGGCTGTGAAGCGACAGGCTGCGGGTTCGATTCCCGCACCGAGAGAAAAAAATGTGGCTATTTTCTCCGTAGAAGGGTTGACGTCAGACAGGCAGCTGGTACTAAAAACTGCAAGCCAAACTTTCTGTAACATGTGTTAAAAGCTTGCGCCCACCCCACTGTGAGTGGGATAAGAGCAGATGGCAAAAGAAGAAAATTTATTAAAAAAATTCCCAACTTTTCTCAATACAAACATTTAGGTATTTGAAAAATCCTGATTTAAAGTTTGCTTCAAAATTGTTGTAGCATTAACTACAAAAATGTTTTACATATTTTGTATTTTTTTCTTTATTTAACAACGGCAGGAATAAGATAAACAGAGCGAACGCTTACTAACTTAAAACTCCAAGACAAAGTGACGAGATATCTTATCCAAAACGTGATCGCTTTTCACATCCATAATATGGAAATTTCTATGCAGAACCCCACGTCAATAAACGACTCGTACAATTTGATGGGTCTATATTGTAAAGCTCAACGAACTTGACTAAAACACTAACCAGACCGGTGCAGTGCACCCCACTCTCCCCCCTCTAGAACCTACCCCTCACCGAAATGTGAATGTTTTTTGTTTTATTTCAGTAATTGTATCACATTTTGCTTTATAATTCTAAATTTGCCAGACTTTAGAAGTTTCTTTGAAGTAGCATTTAAAAACATGAATATAACGTAGTTTTTACTCATAATATAAAAGGTTGAAATAAAACTAGTTTATACGGATTTTATCGCGGTTTAATTTTTATTATAGTCCCGACGTTTCGAAAGCTTTTCAGCCTTCGTGGACACTGGAGAGACTGTCCGTATAAACTAGTTTTATTTCAATGTGTAATATTCGCGTAAACGTAAGAAATCACTATATAAAAGGTTTTTGAGTAGTAGAGCCACGCTGTAGACACTTTTGTCTATAGCTTGAATGGGTCGGCTCGTTCGGGCCGTTACCACTATCTCACAGAAAACCGACGTAACGTAACAGCTTTCTGCTGCGTTTCGTACGGTGAGTGAGATATCCGGAGGACTCATTCCCCTTCCCATTCGCTTAATTATCCCTTTCGCACCCATAATTCTTTTGGAATTGTGGGCGTACATGGGCGGTGGAGATCACTTACCATCAGGTTATCCACTTGCTCGTTTGCCGGCCTATGCTATAAAAAAAACTGTTAATAATGCTTTTAACTATTTTTAAGTTCAACTATTTCAACTCTAGAATTACAGTTTTCTGTTGAAACTAGAAAAGAAAAATAGTGTTTCTTTAAATGAATTTGTTCACGAAGCGCCGTTTTTTCATCAGAATTGTGAATTTAGTTAAACGTGTAAGTATTTTAATAATTATCTCGGTTTACTTTGCAAATGAGTTCAGGTGATTTTTCTTTGAAATAAACCATATGAAAAAATAATTTATGTATTAAAATTATTCCCAATTTAGTAGGATTTTATTATATTAGTATTAAGAATTAGGTATATCCATTAACCGACCGACCAAAGTTACATGCGTACTGAGGGTCTAGCACGAATAACTTGCGAGATTCGTATTCGTATCGAAATGTCAAAAATTTGTTTGAACCTTCATACAAATGCTAGCGTTCTCGATTCGAATACTTATTCGTAAGTTGTTTGTACTCGCCCCCCTGATTATTAATTATTATCGCTCGCTTTAACGATAAAGGAAAACATCGCGAGAAAATCTGAATACCTTAGAATTCATCATAAAGAATCGACTTCAATTTAAGTACAGTGAAGTACAAATATTGATCTTCAAGCGACATTGCGTCCCTCGAAGATGGGCAGGATTAAGCTAGCCTGAAGTTACTGGATATACTGATACTTATGTATATGTTTAGTTACTGACCCTGGATTGCGACTCACCTGAACGAGTCACTGTGGCGGGTTTTGCCAGTTGGATTTCGAATCAAACCTCAATTTGTGATTACCCTTCGGGATTCGAACCCTCAACGGTTTCTCGGCCTAACTAAGCTACCACTAGAGTAAATCTTAACTGATACTAACTAATATTATAAATGCGAAAGTGGGTTTGAGTTTGTTTCACGCCTAAATCACTGAACCGATTTTGATTGTGAGTGGTAGAGCCACGCTGTAGACACTTTTGTCTACAGCATGTATCGGCTCGTCCGGGTCATTACCATTGTCTCACAGAAAACTGGCGTAAAGTAGCAGCTTGCTGCTGCGTTTCGTAAGGTGAGTGAGATATCCGGAGGCCCAAATTCCCCTCCCGTTCCCAATCCCTTACTTATCCCTTTCCTTTAAGGTCGGCAACGCGCCCATGATTATTATAGTATTGTGGGCGTACATGGGCGGTGGAGATCACTTACCATCAGGTGACCCACTTACTCGTTTTCCGGCCTATACTATATATATAAAAAAAAATGAATTTTGGTACAGTGATAAATGGGACCCAGGACACTGTGATAGGCTACTTTCTATCCCGGTTATAAGCTACTTTTTATCTCGAAAAAGACTGTACACGCGGGTGGACCCTCGAGCAAAAGCTAGTAATAAATAAATACATCCAACAGTCACACACATAGATGTGTTGACCCCACAGATAAACCTGTATCGTGGGTATTAGGAACTACAAGAAAATTACGGTGCCACAACACCCTGACCCGAAATAAATATATGTGGATCACATTAACATTCGTTTCAGTGCGGGAAGCGAACCCGCAGCCTCTCGCTTTACAGTCGGATATCCGTCTACTGCGCCACGGTGGCTATCAACAATGCGGCGAACATTCACAGTACGACAAAACCAACTTGAAAAATCAGAAAGCTTTACTCACTAAATGTCACTTTGCTCTCATGAATAAAAAAATATCCCAGCAAAAATTCAAATCATTTGTTATAAATTAATAACCACCGATAAAAACAAAAGCATAGTTCCATAAACACCGTGAAAGCTTAATAAAAAAGACGATATTTTTCTTCTGACCTTTATCATGTCGTCCAGGCGACAACAAAGGCGCGAAGTAGCTACAACAGCAAAAACTGAGATAGGCTCGGGCTGGCTTTTTGTGCGGACGATCAATCGCCTCGGTTTGACCGAAGGTTTTTGTGTAGAGATTAAATCATGTTGATTGGAATGATTTTGATTATGGAATCAACACGACCTTCGAAGTTTTAGAAGGGTATCTTGCTGTTTGTTTATGTCAGCACCTGTAGGAATTTCGACTTTTCGGTTCTACCCGTGATCTTATCAGGGTCGTCGAACTTATCGCTAGACGATCATATAGAAATAAATAAAAAAAAAACACTCTCTTTCGAGCCTACTGTACAACATTCTACACCTGGGCTAAATACACGCAAAGACCGTACAGCGCCCTCAGAGTTCAATACAACAATGCGTTCAGGGTGCTGGTGGGGCTGCCTCGTTTCTGTAGCGCATCGGGGATGTTCGCGGATGCCCGTGTACAGTGTTTTTATGCCATTATGCACAAGAGATGTGCATCTTTGGTGAGCAGGGTGCGGGCCAGCCCCAACAGCATCCTGAAAATGATTGCAGACAGGCTGGACTGTATCTACGTGAATCGCTGCTGCTTTATTTCCCATGGAATGGAGCAGCGGTGAATTACGTGATAAATAATGTGTCTTGTATCATTTGCATTTTCTAACATATAATAAGTACCTGTAATACTAACAAATTGAGTCTGTAGTTACTTGTTATTATTATTATATCATACTTTTAAAATGACTACCCTTCACATTAGGATTGCAAACATCCTAATATTTGTTTAGTTTGAATGACGACACGAGCAGGTCGCTCGCCTGATGGTAAGCACTACGTATGCCCATAAACAAATACAACACTACAAAGAACTTTGAACTACAAAGCACTGCATGTCACTGACATGCGTTCGTCACCCAAATATTAAAAATCCAAGTAATTTCACTGACTGTATTGTTCTTCAAACCGAAACACAATAGCGATTAAACACTGCTGCTTTGCGGCAGAAATACACAAAGTGGTGGTGGTACCAACCCAAATGCTGTCTCGCATTAGGCACACAAATAAAATACCCTAGTGAGAGTATTTTTGATAACTATCACGTCATTCGTATATAAGAAATCATTATGTTGAAGCTATTACTCCAGGTATTAGAGCCACGCTGCAGACAGTTTTGTCAACAGCGTGAATAGGCCAGCTCGACCAGGCTGTTATCACTGTCTCACTGAATCCCGACGTAAATTTACAACCCACTGTTGCGTTTTGTATGGTCAGTGGGATATCCAGAGGCCCAAATGCCACCTCCCCTTCCTAATCCTTCTTATCCATCAGGCAAGTCACTTGCTCTATAATCACCCTCTATTAAAAAAAGTTTCCATCCACTAGGGGCGCTGTAAAGATATGCAAACATATTTTTGTAAATACGGATGACGAGAGCCAACGAATAACTCGCTAAACAACGGTCACTGTTTCGTCTTCATAATACATTCCCCATTCGGTTTTAAATTCTAATTATTCGGTCGTGGCACATCCCTAGGGGTTCATCAGAGGCGCGGCAAACGAGGACCGAGTACTAATGAACGCATTGGTTTTTACATACTATGTTGAATATAATTTAGCAGGCTAATTAAACAAGCAATGAATTTTCAATCGAAAAGTTCAATTAAATATTAATAACGAACGAATTAAAATGAATTCCATTGACAAATGTGACGGAATATTTATTCATTCGCGTTTTAATAAATAATTATCGTTTGTGTGGAATACACGTTAATTTGAATTCTAATTTGACCTTAAATGATTTGATTCGGATGACGTGATATTTGCTGATTAATAATAAATATTTGGACATGAATATTTGTTATTCTACACTAAAGCTAGTTTTTGTCAACCCTTTTTTTATTAACGTAAATGGCAAAATGAGCCAGGTCACTCACCTGATGGTAAGCGCCATACCTGCCCATAAACATAAGCGTCACACAGCTCTTTGAATTACAATGAACTGCATGACATTGGACTGCGCTCGACACCCCTAGACATAAGTTGCTTGTCTTATAATGCCCAGTAATTTCACTGGATTCAATGTCTCTCATAATTAATCAAAGCTTATACACTACTGCTTCACAAAGAAGTGGTACCAACGTCCTCTTGAATATGAGCGACCTACCATCTAATAGTTTCCTTAATATAAATATATTTTGAGGATACCTTATTATGCCAAATATCATATCATAGAATCTGTAACTTAAAAACGGCTTTTAAACAAAAAACACGCATTAAAATCAATCGATTAATTTAGGCGTTATGATGGCGCAAACAGATACATTCATACACAGACAGGCAGGCAAAGAGGGTCAAACTTTAATACCCTTCTTGTTTACATACATACATACATACACACTCTCGCCTGTAATCCCCGAGGGGGTTGCAGAGGTGTAACCAGTACGCTCGGCGAAATGTGGGTACATTTCGCCGAGCGTATCTCCGTCCCTCGATGTGATAGGGGGCGAGCCTATCACCATACCGGGTGTAATTCCAGACTCCGGGCTGATACTGAGCATTTTGTAATAGAAAAACCCAATACCCGACCCGGGACGCGAACCCGAGATCTCAGCGTCAGCTTCAGTCGTAACGCGTATTACAACTGGGCCACCGAGGCAGTCACCTCTTGATAACGGGGGTTAAAAATAGCCTTGAAGAACTTTCAGCGATTTATTTACAACTCTGCCTATTCCTAGAAGAACCAAACAGGTAATATTTCAAAAGCAAAATTCAGACAAGTGTCACCAGATTACAGAACATTAGTGTAAGCCCAACAATTGCGGGATTATTATAATGAAAATTTGTTTTAATGTAGTTGACACGCAAATGATCCGCAACATCTCTTAATCCGGTTAATACAAAGCCGTTTGACGCTGGCACAGTTTGGATGGAACGGGAGAACACAGTGTTTTGGTGGAAAACGTTACTAGCACACAATGACGTGGTTATGTTCTGTTTAAATGTTAGAAAGAGTAATTGTAATGTTGTTAATAATACGGAGAAGTTTAGATGGAGAGATTTTCTCGACATAGGCGGGATTATAATACAGAAAATTGTTATTTACGTGACCGCGTCATATGATTCTTTTTTCAAAATGTATGAATCACGCCTGGTTTCTGAAAGGCTGATCAAATCACCATTCAACTAATAGAACTTTGATTTGACATCGCTGTCAAATCAATTCGAGTTGCTGAAACGTTATTAAGTGACAAAATTAATAATATTTGATCTCTCTTTAGTACCGTTTGAGATACGATTTTTCATATTAATTTGAATGTTATGTTAGTTAACATGTCTGTCAAATCAAAGGTGTTGATCACGCTTCTAGCAACTCAATTTCGACTTGACATGGGATTTGACATTTGATTAGTTCATTTAACATTGATCAGCCTTTCAGAAACCGGGCGTAATTGTAATGTTGTTAATGGAGAAGTTAGAATGGAGAGAGTTTTTCGACATAGGCAAGAATATAATACAGAAAATTGTTATATAAATGACCGCGTCATATGATTCTTTTTTCAAAATTTATGACAGCCTTGTAAATAAAAGTTTTCTGTATAATCTGTTCATCTGTGTCATATAATAATCTCTCTTCGTCTAAATGAGTCTTTAGGGATTTTAGAGTTTTTAAGTTAAGAATCTGGTTTATATCCTGGCTCGGCATTTTTTTATTAGCTTCAGATGCCGAGACGAGCAGGCTGCTCGCCTGCTAGTAAGCGTCACGACTGCCCATAAACAGAAGCAACACCAATCAGAACTTATAAAGTACTGCATGGCACTGAACTGCGCTCGTCATCCTGAGACATAAGGTGTTAAGTCTCTTAATGCCCAGTCATATCACTGGCTTCAATGTCCTTCAAAGCGGAATACAACAGTGTTTTCACACTGCTACTTGGCGGCAGAAATAGACAAAGCTTTGGTATTTACCCAGGCGGCCTCTCACATACGAGGGATCTACCACTTAGTGAATTCACCAATATGACACTGGACGGTGCAGTCCAAATGTCGACCGTCAAGAAAATTGCGTCCAAGACCTAGCCACTAACCAGTTGAGACCAAAAGTATCTCAGGTACGTAAGGTACCAGCCTACCTGCCTCTTCTCTGTCCCCAACTCGTTAATATCAAAGATAAAAAACGTACAAATGTTATGATTTATTGAAATTAACTGGTTCTCCTCGCAAGGGTAAATATTACAAATGATGTAGAAATTAATGGGCCGCGCTCCTTTAACATTTGTACCTCATTTTTCACTCGGGTTTAAAATGTTATATTGGCTGAAATTAGGAGGAACCGAGGCGATACATTAACTCCGCTTTAACAAGTGTTAATAAATATGGAATTTATTTGGAAAATATGCGGGTACGGTTTATATTATTATAATACATACGCACTCACGCCTGTAATCCCCGAAGGGGTAGGCAGAGGTGTAGCCAGTACACCCACATTTCGCCGAGCGTATCTCCGTCCCTTATGTGATAGGGGGCGAGCCTATCGCCATACCGGGCACAAATTCCAGACTCCGGGCTAATACTGAGCATTTCGTAATAGAAAAACCCAATACCAATTTACCCGACCTGGGGATCGAACCCGAGACCTCAGCGTTGGCCTCAATCGTAACGCGTACACATTACAACTGAGCCACCGAGGCAGTATTATTATAATAGTTAAGTTTAAATACGTAATTTTAATCTTGTTTTAAGTGACCTGGCAGATATTTTTTATAGTCCATCAATTAATAAGAATGATTTATGAAAAATTTAATGAGAGTGAAGGAGGTCAAAGAGATGTGCAAGGAGCGTAGTGAGTGGAAATCCGTTGTCTCTGTCTACCGCTATAGGATACAGGCGTAAGTCGATGTATGTATGTATGTAAATATACAAGTGGGTCGTCTGTGTGTTTTTAGAGTGGTAGAGCCACGTTGTAGACATTTTTGTCTCACAAAAAACCGACGTTAACTAGCAGCTTGCTGCTGTGTTTCGTACGGTGAGTGAGATATCTGGAGGCCCAAATCTCGATCCCCTTCCCCAATACCTTAATTATCCCTTTCCTTTAAAGTCGGCAACGCGCCCATGGTTCTTTTGGTATTGTGGGCGTACATGGGCGATGGAGATCACTCACCATCAGGTTACCCAGTTGCTTGTTTTCGATCTATGCTATAAAAACACTGGTGAAAAGTGATCTCCACCGCCCAGAGTGGTTTTATTGACATATAGATGTAAATAAAGTAAATGAGAAATATATTGTGGTATTCTACGTACTAGAAAACCTTCGACTATTCTTGTGGCATTTCTAAGAAACACATTTAAGGTGGTAGGTCCTTCTTATGCGAGAGGCCGTCTCGGTTAGTACAACCGCTTTGTCTATTTCTGCCGCCAAGCAGTAGTGTAACCACTGTCATGTTCGGTTTGAAGGACTCTGAAGCCATTGAAATTACTGGGCATTATGATACTTAACATCTTATGTCTCGGGGTGACGAGCGCAGTCCAATGCCATGCAGTTTTTTCTGTGTGGTTTTGTTTCTGTTTATAGGCAGGCGTGACGCTTACCATCAGGAGAGCGACCAGCTCGTTTCGCCACTCAAGCTAATAATATATATAAATATGCGTAATTTCATTAGCATATGTAAGATAATTATGTTCATACAACACTTGTTCCGGGTTAATGTGACACCACACAGATTGTCAATTCGTATTACTTTAATATTCACAACACTTTCAGAATTACACACTATTTTACACTGGCATAATCACATCTCGAATATTACACGAATACTGTTCCCTTTGGCAGCTAGTCCACCTCTTAAATACAAATATCCCCTCTATAGTTACTAGATACCCTCTTTATTAAGATATTCGTAAACCCTACACTAGATTATTTGACATACCTCTATATTAAAATATTCATAAACCCTACACATAGATACAGAATTTCTCTTTTCTTACCCGACTGTAAGTAGCCTCCACCACACAAAAAAACCCACGATACCAAAAGATGCTTTATTACTGACCGTAAAGAAAAAGAATGGAGATTGAGAACGGCAAGAGTTATTTTGGCCTCTAGAATTCTCATATTGGCGGTGGTGATAACTTAAAATCAAATGACCTACTTAATCGTGTGCAAGTCTTGTGTGACAAAAATTATACTGAGAAAACCCAACATTTTCCACACAATTTTAAAACAAGTAACGTTTGAAATGAATCACCTCGGTCAACTTTCTCAGTACATTAATTTTCTCAAGTTACTTCCTGTAATGTAATGCTCGGCCAGTAGCGAGGAAGCCGGTTTAAAAACCCGCATTAAAATAACATATCTCCGGCTACATGGTGTTGCTACATCTCTGTAGTTCTAGAAACCAAGTGGAATATTCTTAGTGGTCATTCAGGATATTTTCGTCTATAGCTCTTAAGCTCTCCTTATAGCTTCTTATCCTTAGATAACGTTGGTTATTTCTAAGCCCATAAAAAGTATTTTATGTTTAATATCTGTCTGTCGTTTAAGTAGAGGCCGGCAAGCGAGCAAGTGGGTCATCTGATAGTAAGTGATCTTCATCGCCCATGTACATCCACAATACCTGAAGAATCATGGACGCGTTGCCGATCTTAAAGAAAAGGGATGATTAAGGGATTGGGAAGGGGACGGAGATTTGGAGGTTATCAACGTCTTTAAAATTTATTGAAAAGAAATAAACCAAGTAACTAAGAAATTTTGCACGCCTACACCAAATAGTCCTTAACATTTTATTTTATACGCATTCGCATTCACGCCTGTAATACCCGAAGGGGTAGGCAGAAGGGGTAGGTATGGTGTAACCATTGCACCCACAATTCACAAAGCGTGTCTCCGTCCCATGATGTGATAGGGGGCGAGCCTATCGCCATACCGGGCACAATTCCAGACTCCGGGCTGATACTGAGCAATTCGTAATAGAAAAACCCAATATAACTTATACCCGACCCGAAGATCAAACCCGAGACCTCAGCGACAGCCTCCGTCGTAACGCGTACGCAATACAACTACGCCACCGAGGCAGTCATAACATTTTATTTAGTACTAATGAAATAATTGATATCTTTAAAAATCCTGATTGTGGTGCTTTATCTTGTTGATAACTCAGTCCGTAACAACATTGTAAATAATACGCTTATCATTACGCCTTAATTTCTATTTAACATCATGATCATTAATCCCGGATTTTCTATTTTTCGCTTGCAATTCCCGGGATTCAGTGCTGCGCCCGGCCGTGTCCCAGCGCGTAGATTATACAGTGAGTAATCGTACCGCATTTATAACTGTACCCCGCAGTTACTGGGACTTCTGGGACCGGGAACTTCCGGACGACTGGGAAGACTCGATAGCTCGCGATAGCCGTACACACGGGGCGAGTAGCCGTGCTCTATTCCGTAATGTAGTTACTTTATTACGGTGAGTATGCTCGTTCTGGGAATTTACTGGGATGCACAACAATTTTGTTTACTTGGCTTAATCCCGCATTATTGCCAGGATCCGTCTTCCTACTTAAACGCTTCCACTTCACCCATTTGGAGAACCCTCCGTAGTCCGTAGAATGCCTATGGTCCATATCGACCCATAAAAAAGAAGACAAAGTAAAAATAGTAATAATACGTAACGATTCTGGACTATTATAAAAATATTGTAAAATGTATAGATGCCCAGTGTATTGTGACGATGCTATGTATGTTATGTATACATTAGTTGATATGATTTCTATACATAAGTTCCTTTATTTTGTACTGACTTGTCATAAGCGCTATTTTAATTGCCTACATGATTAATAAAACTATTTCACTTCAGTGATACCACTGACTGACTCTCATGTCTCCCTCTAGTACGTCAAACCAGCGCTTTTTAGGCCGTTCGCGGATTCGTACTTCCTGTTAAGATCTGGTACAGGCCTTAGCGGCCGACAAACTCCTGCGGTTTCCTCAACTCATGTCCAAACCAACTTAACTGACATTATCTGCCACGTGGCGGACTGCCGCGGAAGTACTCGTTACGTATACTTACGTGGGATGCATTGCAAACTGTGGGAAAATGATTAGGGTACGATTTGAAGTAGACCGAGATAGGAAAGTGCGACGCGCGACCTTTTTCATACTTTTGAGTGGCAGAGACTGTCTATAACACGAATGAGTCGGCTCGACCGGGTCGTTACCAATCAGAAACCAATCTCACAGAAATTCTATGTAAAGTAGCGGCTTGCTTCCATGTTTCGTACGGTGAGTGAGATATCCGAAGTCCTAAATACCTCTCTCCTTCCCAATCCCTTAATTAGCCCTTTCCTATAAGATCGGCAACGCGCCTATGATTCTTCTGGTGCAGTGCCATATACTTCAAAGTTCTATTCGAAGTGATGTTGTTAATGTTTATGGACGCGTAACTCTTACCATCAGTCGAGGAACTTGCTCCTCTCGTCATTGAGTTGTGAAAAAAAATAACTTTGTCGAAGCGTATAATTAATGTCATAATACTCATTCATATTATACAATCACTGCAGTCTGCGGTCTGCTGCCGAGTTCGGTATCATACCTTCGCCGATTTCTATAAACGATCCAAGTTTGATTGTCTGGGTCGATCCTAAAATGTTCGAATAAGAATACAGTTTGAAAGTTACGCGTATGAATTGGTTTATATGATTGGCTGATATCATGATCGATGTGGAGATATGATTTGAGATTTTTTATCGAAATCTTCCGTATGTATCTGTATTCTTTACATATCCTACTAGCTACTACATACTATTATAAATGGGAAAGTTTGGATATTTGTGAGTTTGTGAATTTGGATGTTTGTTAGTCAATAAATCCTGATTGGTTTTGCATGAAATTTGGCGCAGAGGTAGACCATGACCTGGATTAGGACCTAGGCAAATTTTTATCCCCGTGTTTGGGACAAGAATTGATGTGTGGGTTATTGAAACACGAGCTGATTGAGTAAAATTAGATCTATCGTTGTTCCCAAACAAAGCTCCCAAATAGATTACAGCGACTTCTAATCTTGAAAAGTGTGGTAAGCTCAAAAAAATATGATTTTATTCTAAAGATACAAAATATACATTTGCTGGTGTTGCCAACACTCGGAAAAGGCCGTTCACGCTGGTGAAGCCGCGACTTACAGCTAGTAATCCTATAAAAGTTATACCCGATTCGGTTAGCATAACTTTTTGTAAAACCTTAAGTCGGTGACCAATTTTGTTTTTTTGAAATCTATTTCACTCAAGGTTGTCTGGAAGACACCGCTTGTAACGATGACACCGTCCAGTCTTACCCCTGTTTCGATTTATCTTTTGTGTTTGATTTATAAAGGATTAAAGTTATTTATCTCTATTATAAATTTTAATACCCCCAAAATTTTGTCTACAGCATGAATGCGCAGACTCGACCGGGTCGTTACCATTGTCTCACAGAAAACCGACGTAAAGTAGCAGCTTGCTGCTGCATTTCGTCCGTTGAGCGAGATATATCCAGCAGTCCAAATCCCCCTCCCCTTCCTTATCACTTTTATTATCTCATTCTTTTAAAATGATACCCATGATTCTTCTAATATTGTGGGCGTACATGGGCGGTGGACATCATTTACCATCAGGTGACCCACTTGCTCGTAAATGTAGGATAGACAGACGGTGTAATTGGGTTCGGTTAGTCCCTTTTGGGTAACCTTAAAAACTGTCCTCCGTTGACAGACAACTTCGAAATATTTTATTTAAGTGTTCCATATATTTTGTGTATTAACTTTAGACCTGCAGACGAGTGACTGTTAAGTGTCGTCTCTTTTGTTAACAAAAAATATTTTTGGATTATAGTATATGGTGGTATATAGTGTATGGCGATAGGCTCGCCCCCTATCACATCATGGGACGGAGATACGCTCGGCGAAATGTGGGTGTACACGTTACACCTCTGCCTTCGGGGATTACATGCGTGAGTGCGTATGTATGTATATTTTTGGATTAATTATAACGTTCCAACTTTACGCATTGAAACTGGGGTGTGTTTTGTTGCTTGTTCTATAAAAAAATACCATAGGAGAATTGTGATGAATCGCCTGCAATCCACAAGGGTATATTTATAGTCTAGTACTGATGGTGAGTGATCACCGCCGCCCATGGACACATTCAATACCAGAGGAATTGTCGGTGCGTTGCTTCCTAAGTTCTAGTTTATTCTAGTTCATACATACATACATACGCACTCACGCCTGTAATCCCCGAAGGGGTAGGCAAAGGTGTAACCAGTACACCCTCATATCGCCGAGCGTATCTCAGTCCCACGATGTGATAGGGGGCGAGCCTATCGCCATACCGGGCACAAATTCCAGACTCCGGGCTGATACTGAGCATTTCGTAATAGAAAACCCCAATACCACTTTACCCGACCCGGGGATCGAACCCGAGACCTCAGCGTTGGCCTCAATCGTAACGCGCACATATTACAACTGCGCCACCGAGGCAGTCTATTCTAGTTCAACTTTGATTTAATGTGATAAATTGATGTAATTAATACGAACAATATAATTCTTTATTTCTGTCTGACGTTATCCCAGCTTAGTGCCAGGGTCCGCCTTCTCATCATGATTTGACAGTGGATTTGAAGTTTTGCTACTGTCTCATCCGTTAATCAGCATAGTGTACCACGTGTAAGTGAGGTTAGCTTTGGGCCTAAGATATTGGTGGCTCACTTACACTTCAATTTATTAATTGTATTTAAGTAATTAATTTGCGTGATTAATTCGACTTTTCATGGCGCGTTAAATTTTGACAATATAATGCAATTATTCAGTACTAGCTTTAGCTCGGGGCTCTGCCTGCGTGAATGGCCATTTCTAGGATAAAATATAGCCTATGCCCTAATCCAGGTCATGGTCTACCTGTGTACTAAATTTCATCCAATACCGTTCAGCTTATATGGCGTGATTGACTAACAAACATCCAAATTCACATGGTGACAAACATCCAAATTAACATGGTGATAAACATCCAAACTTTCACATTTATAATAGTAGTAGGGTAAAAAATCACGTAAAACTTTAGTTTTTTTTTATTAATTAAATCAATAAGTTACGGTACTCAAATTCTATTATAAATCGGACCCAAAATAAATAAGTTAGAAGCCATTCAAATCCGTTGGAAGGGGTTATTGTCAAATGACAGACGACGCAAACTTTGACGTTACTGTGTAAAATGTTAATTATGGTGCACGCGTGCAAGCGAGATAGTGAGATATCCCTACTACGCACCCACTTTTTCTCATACCAACATTTAAAGTCATCACTGCGGGCACATTTCTGAACCAATTTTGATTGTGTTGATTGAAATTTTGATTTTGATTTGAATAGGGTTTCTTTTGCGTATCATTTTCTGTTGCTTATAAAATAATGTATAAAATTAAATATACAAAACAACCCTATTGGCGGCCTTATCGCTCAGGGCAATCTCTTACAGGCAACCGTGAAATTAAATACTAAGTATAGTGCCTTGATGACAGAGGCAAGGAAATAAATTCGGTTCGAAGCTCGTCACCTTGTTAAGTGGTCATTACAGGAGAAAGAGGCCATCAACGAAGTGTTTACTTTTAAAATTAAATTAAGTGAAATTTGATTTTCGACGTAATTAACAGTTGGTGCTTTGTTAACGCGTTTGTTATTGTTTTTTACTTTATTTACAATTTAATGGATTATTTACGATCTTATTTTCTTTATTGTATCGCGATCGTCATTGTTATTAATTGTGCGATGAATTTTGATGATGATGAATGAGAAAATTAATTTGTGGCGTGACGTAGTAGAGAATAGAGTGAGGAATGATATAGTGATGGTACGTTAAGGAGTGAAAGAAGATGTTTACAAAAGTTTACAAGGTGGTAAGTCCCTCGTATGCGAGAGGCCGGCTGGGTTGGTACCACCGCTTTGTCTATTTCTGCCGCCAAGCAACAGTGTGTAAGCACTGTTGTGTTCCGGTTTGAAGGACATTGAAGCCAGTGAAATTACTGGGCATTATGAGACTTAACACCTTATGTCTGGGGTGACGAGCGTAGTCTAGTGCCATGCAGTGCTTTTATTTAAAGTTCTGTCTGGCGCTGTTTCTGTTTATGAGCAGGCGTGGCGCTTACCATCAGGCGAGCGACCTGCTCGTCTCGTCATTCAAGCTGATTAAAAAAAGAAGTATCCGGCGGCTGACCAGTAACAGAGATCCTTGGCTAGGAAGTAAGAATTTTATTAATATTTGTTGCAATAAATATTTTTACGTTCCATTACTACGAACCGTTTTATCAACACTATGTCATAACTCATAAGCAGTGGTGACCAGATCACATTCGTAGATGAAACGACGCAAACAATCACTGGATAGAACTGCTTAGGAGATTTATGATCTTGACCGATAGTTATAACAGATGGTCAGGGCCGAATCTATGAGAATAATATATGAATTGTCGTAAGGAAAAAACGCCCGCATACATACATATGCACATACTGACTTTTCTAATTTACGTGTGTATTAATTGTAAATTATCACTTGCTTTAACGGTGAAGGAAACATCGTGAGGAAACCTGCATACCTGAAAAGTCCTTCATAAGAATTTCGAAGCTATGTGAAGTCTGCCAACCCGCATTAGGCCAGCGTGGTGGACTAAGGCCTAACCCCTCTCATTCAGTAGAGGAGGCCCGTGCCCAGCAGTGGGACGTATATAATACAGGGCTACTATTATTTATTATATACATACATACATACGCACTGACGTCTGTAATACCCGCAGGGGTAGGCAGAGGTGTAACCAGTACACCCACATTTGGCCAAGCGTATCTCCGTCCCACGATGTGATAGGGGGCGAGCCTATCGCCATACCGAGCACAAATTTCAGACTCCGGGCTGATACTGAGCATTTCGTAATAGAAAATCCCAATACCACTTTACCCGACCCGGCGATCGAACCCGAGACCTCAACGTTGGACTCAATCGTAACGCGTACGCATTACAACTGCGCCATCGAGGCAGTCAAAAACGCATCTGAACATTTATATACAAAGCGTTGCAAAAAGGTGGCATCAATAAAAATTGCATTTATAAGTAACTAGTAACTTGGCTCGGAGAAATGAAAATCACATAAAAAAAAATTATTGAATTTGAAATTTATATCGACAGCCTCCGTGGCGCAGTTGGCGAGTAGCCGGCTGCGAAGCGTGAGGACGTGGGTTCGATTCCCACACCATATGCAAATGTTGGTGTTATCCACAAATAATTGTTTCGGGTCTGGGTGTTGTTTGTTCCCAATCCCATAATTATACCTTTCCTTTAAGATCGGCAACGCGCCAATAATTTTTGTATTGTGGGCGTACATGGGCGGTGGAGATCACTTACCATCAGGTGACCTACTTGCTCGTTTGCCGGCCTATGCGATAAAAAAAACAAAAACTGCCTTGCTGAAAACCAACGTAAAACGACAGCATGCTGCGTTTTCGCGAGTGACCCTGACTATCACCTCGATGCTGGATCCGCCTCTGGTTTTGATTGAGTTCTATAGTTATTAGACTCAGTAGTATTTATGCGACGTAAGCTTGTTTTTTACGGCTTCACTAATGATAGAAATGTCTAATACATAATAAGGAACTGTTAGGGCCTGTTACACATTATCCGAGTAAGATTTTACTCCCAATTTACGTACCAAAATAGCTATTTTTGGAAGTACTTAGTAGACATATTTCTTTCGTTATGTGGACATAATAATGTATATGGAAATTTTATAATGATTGGCCTATTTGGACAACTTTTTGGTGGGAAGAAGTTATCTTCCGCCTCATGATGTTATCATCATGAGGCAGTACAAAATGCCTTTGAAGAGTTTGTTGCCTTTCGTCCAGTCGATTTCTTCAAGAAGGAATCGATAAATTACCACTGCTTTTGCAGTTAAACTTTGCTTTCTTTGCCAGCAACCCATGCTTATGGGTGGTTACTTTAATTAATATAAATAAAAATTTAGAAAAAATACTTTAATTTTTTCGCCTTTAAGCCTCCGTGGCGCAGCGGGCGAGTAGCCGGCTGCGAAGCGAGAGGCCGTGGGTTCGATTCCCGCACCGAGACAAATGTTTGTGTGATCCACTAATATTTGTCTCGGGTCTGGGTGTTGTGGGACCGCAAGTCCCTCGTAGTTCCTGATACCCACGATACAGGTTAACCTAGTGTGGGGTCAGGGCTATGTGTGTGACTGTTGGGTGTATTTATTTTATTTATTTTTTCGTACAGAACGGCAATTACATAGGTTTACTACCTACCTATTATGTCAGAATGTGACTATTGTTACGTGAAATGACTTAATTTCATTTGGTAAGTAAAATTTACTCAGAGCTGGTGAAACAGGCGCTAACAGTTACAAGATAACATATGGCCGGCCTGAAGTTACAGGATATACACTGGCTGACTACAGAACGCGATTTGCCCGATTGAGCCACTATGGCGGGTTCTGCGCCATGTTTACAGTGGTCGATATCCACTCGGGTAAAAAATATCAGGTACAATCAAGCGAAAAATATTTTAGCTTTATTTCAGACTAGCCATTGCTCGCGGCTCTGCCTGCGTGAACGGCCTTTTCCGGGATAAACAGTAGCCTATGTTACTCAGTGATAATGTGTCTTTCTAACAGCATTTTTTAAAAATCGGTCCAGTAGTTTATGGGCAGTCATGGCGCTTACAGTCAGGTTAAAAAAAAACCGGACTTGTCGCTATCGCCTGACTCGCGCCACTCGTTAGTCTCCTAGTCTCGTTCGCGTGCCTCCAAATAGGCCTTTACCCATCGATTATAATTTTCAATCAAACAAAGTTATAAATGTCAAAGGTGAGATTAAATAAGAAATATCGAAGTAAACTGGTTCGGCAACTGGGATTCAATTCTGTATTAAAACTTACGTGGTTGCGAAACATGGAAAGAAATAAAGCAGTTTGCTACGCTGTGTAGAACTCCCCCACTCCTTCCGGGCGGTGACTCACTTGCTCGTTTGCTGGACTTTTTTTGCCGTCATAGGCCGGTAAACGAGCAAGTGGGTCACCTGATGGTAAGTGATCTCCACCGCCCATGTACGACCATAATACCAAAAGAATTATGGGCCCGTTGCATACCTTAAAGGAAAGGGATAATTAAGGGATTTGGGCCTCCGAATATATCAAGCTGCTAATTTACGTAAGTTTTTTGTGAAACAGTGGTAACGACCCGGGCGAGCCGGCCCATTCATGCTGTAGACAAAAGTGGCTACAGCGTGGCTCTACCACTCTAAGACTATGCTATAAAAAAATGTGTACGGTCGTCGCTATCAAATTGAGTACAAACATATCAGGCATCCTCACAGTTTTGTGCGTCGCAAGTCTTGTGTGGTATCGAAGTTATCATACATAATTGAGACTTTGGTTCGACCAGAGATATCGCAATGGAACATTAATTTCAACTTAAACAAAGTTTCAATATGCTAATCGTAAATTTGATATTTAAATTGATCTATGTTTGATTAGAAAGTAATCCTACGGCTTCAGTGAAATTAAACTTATTACTTAGTTACCATTTATAAAATAAATACACACACCGACGGCCAAGAATCATATACTACATAGGTACTTAGTGACATACACAATAAGTTAAATTGTGTCGTGGGTATGAGGGACTTACCCATTATACCCAAGACCTGAAACGGGTGACGAGCGCAGTCAACGCCAGGCAGTGCTTTGTAATGCAAAATTCTATGTGGTGTTGTGTCTGTTTATGGGCAGGTGTGGCGTTTTCCATCAGGCGAGCGACCTGTACGTTTCGTCACTCAAGCTAATAAAAACTTATTACAATAGGGTAGTTTCCTATATTGAATTTTATACATTATTTTATAAGCAACAGAAAATGATACGTAAAAGAAACCCTTTTATTAAAACACAATCAAAATTGGTTCAGAAATGTGCCCGCAGTTACGACTTTAAATGTTGGTATGAGGAAAAGTGGGTGCGTAGTAGGGATATCTCACTATCTCGCTTGCACGCGTGCACTATAATGAACATTTTACACAGTGACGTCAAAGGTTGCATCGTCTGTCATTTGACAATTACCCCTTCTACAGGATTTCAATGGCTTCTATCTTATTTATTTTTGGTCCGATTTATAAAATTCTTTCTGCAATAGATTTTGAGTAACGTAACTTATTGATTTAAATAATAAAAAAAATCTAGTCAACTACCCTATTCTACCGATGCAGCATCTTCACAAAACAACACAGTATTGACTGCTAGTTAATTAATATTCAACGCAGCAAAATATAAAAATAAACACAAAAGATAATTATCAAACCACAGCGGTAGCAAAACACGAACAAATTATTTGTATGAAAACTCAGTTTGCTTTTGTTTATTCGTTAATTAGTACACGAACAAGAAAATAGCAATAGGTGTTACTTCAAAAATAATGAAGCACGAGCGAGAGGCGTGAGGATTGATGGTACTTTTTGCATCACTTGTGTGAAATTACATACATACGCACTCACGCCTGTACTCCTCGAAGGAGTAGATGTAGGTGAAATGTAGGTGTAACACACCCACATTTCGCCGAGCTTATTTCCGTCCCATGATGTGGTATCGAATCTATTGCCATATCGGATACAATTCTAGACTCCGGGTTGATAATAAGCATTTCATGATAGAAAAACCCAATATCACTGTACCCGACCCGGGGATCGACCCCAAGATCTCAGCACAGCAGTCATACTGCGTACGCATTACAGCTGCGCCATCGAGGCAGCGGTAAAGCGGTTCCGGTGGGTAGGTAGGCAATTGTATGAAATTACATACAAAAAAGATTTTATGAGGAATAAGAAAAATAAATACAATAATCCCTATAAATATATATTCAAAATAAAGAGAGAGAGAGAGAGAGAGAGAGAGAGAGAGAGAGCTGAGTTTCCAGAAACTCAAGTTGCAGTCATCAAAGTACGCCATGTTCTCGACTCTAGACTAGCTAGGCAGCAGCAGGTGTGGGAGAACCAACCGTTCACTAATCTATACTTTTGCAAGACAATAAATACCGCTGAGATGTAATGAATTGTGCAGAATGGAATATACAAAGAGTATTGAAGGTCTAAAGCTGTGCCGATGTGACGTGTGCGACAGCTGACAACACTAGGTTGCAGTTTATAGCATCGAAATAAGACAACTAGAACGATCACTCTGATATGAATCTACCTAAAAATACGGCTCCACTTACTTACACATGCAAAGATAAAATCACACGCAACACTCATACACGCAACAAAAATTAATGAAAATTCGAAATCAACTCTAATATTAAATTTATAGATCGAGATACGACGTTCTGCACCGCGCAAAAAATTAGACGTATCAAGTGTCAATGATCCTCAGAGTTTTATAGCCCCGCCCCCTTGCACAGAGTTTTGTTATGGTATTTTCTTTGCTTGAGTTACGTTTCTTGTTATCTTATTTCGATGGTTTAAAGGGGCATACTAAAGTTTGAGAAGTGTTTGTTTTAAGAAAAAACTGAAAGAGAGCTCTCACAGTTGACTCCATAAATATTTCAAAATTAAGCAGAATGTCAGGAAGTTTCTAAAACACCTATGTATTTGAGAGCATTATCAAAACAAGACACGAGGGGAGTAAATTGGGAAGTTGAGTTGTGAAAAAGTTTAGAAATATCTGATACCGAGTCGCAGTAACTGTCTGTTATACGAGAGCTTTGATCAAACTCGTTAGTAGGCTTTGAGATGCTTTAATCCCTTCTGCTTATGAGCTTAATCCTTTCTCTTCTCGAGATTATGTAATAATGTTTGTATCAAGAGATTTCCTTTCTGAAACATTGATTTTAGGAATACAAAGTATTTTTTATTTTAGATGTATAACAGCTGCTTATGAAGCTGGAAAAAAACGCAATTGTAAGTAGTAGTCACGCTGTAGACAGTTTTATCTACAGCATTAAAGGGCAGGCTTACCCGTGGTAGTACCACCGTTTCACAGAAAAGCGCCTTCCTTCAACGGTAGGCCGCGGCCTCGCTGTGGTCTGGCATTACTGAGGTCCATGGGCGGCGGTAACCACTTACCATCAGGTGGGCCGCCCGCTCGTCTGTATATCTAGGGCAATAAAATATAAAATAAAAAAAGCGGCGTGATTAGGAAACTTGCTGATGCGTTTCATAGGGTGAGCGAAATTTTCGGAGACTCAAATCCTTTCTCCGCTTCCCAAACCCCATCCTTTTCCGTTAATGTCGGAAACGTATCTATGATTATTCTAATAATGTGGGTGTTTATCTGGTAACCCACTCGCTCATTTTTCGGCTTCAGTTATGAAAAAAAAAACACATATTTGTTTAATAAAAACTTAGCTTTATTGAATTAAATTTATGACAACAATTTAAAGCAAATCGGGTATGTTTGTTGACAAATTTCGAAGTAAATGTCTACTCAGAAATAAATTCTAAAAACAGTATCGCACGGTAAGAGAACGTTGAAGAAAACAAATATTAAATATTGATTTATCTCAGTTCTACACGTTACGACTTTGCGTGAATTCAAAGATGTAAAAATCTGGATGGTCATGGCCAGAAACAAAATATTGGCAACAGATAGCTAAGTTTATGGGAATATTGACTGTCCATTTTTAATGAATAGAAGATATTTCCCCAGAGGGATTGACGTCAGGCAGGCGGTCGGTCGTACAAACTACAAGCTAAATCACACTGTTGCTTGGCGGCAGAAATAGACAAAGCGGTGGTACCAACCCAGCCGGCCTCTCGCATACGAGGCACCTACCACCTTGTAAACGTATCAATCAATTAATAGTCATGATCAGTTTATCGAACCAAGGTAACAAAAAATCTGTTATAGGTATCGAAATAAGATAACAAAAAACGTAACTCAAACATGACCCCACCGCAACTCTGTGCAAGGAGGCGGGGTTATAAAAGTCTGTGCATAATAATCTTCAATAATCTCTAGCTGACACTTGATACGTCAATTTTTTTGCGCGGTGCAGAAATTCGTATCTCGATCTAGTAATTTAATATACAGACATTATCTTTTATGAAATAAAGTTAATTTTGAAATATCATTAATTTTTGTTGCTTGTATTAATTGATTTTAACTTTGCATGTGTAAGTAAGTGGAGTCGTATTTTTAGGAAGATTCATATGAGAGTTATAGTTATAGTTATCTTATCTTGATGGTCATACAACGTTCAGTTATCTACAATATTTTCAGTTGTGTTATTGCTAGGTGTTCATTTTGTATTCATAAAGTATTCGTCATATTTCTGGGACTAAATTGATTTTCATAGTATCTGATCCAGCATCAACGAATCCCTCCCTATATTTAATGAAATCACATTAAACGTTTTAAAGGTTCTATTTACTTACGTAATTGGCTAAGAGGATTGCCAGAAAAACGTATTCACTGAGTGATATTTAAATCATTCCATAAGCATACATTGGCATGAAAATAAATTTCTTTTGAAAGTGTGGAGTTTTCTTTGATTTTGGACCATACTGCATTATAAAGGTTGAATGAATGGTATTTATACTATGTACGAGTACTCATATGTAAAGAATATTTGTTACTTTCGATTGTAATCTGAGGGGCTAGCACGGAAAACTTGCGAAAACTTATTCGAGCTGTCATCGACAACAATTTCTATGAGATTTTAGTACAGCGCCTCTATCGTACGTAAAAGAAACTAATATATATGGATTATAGACCAATGATATTTAAGGAATTATCTATCGAGCCCTCGATACCTTTACATTACGATTTCGATAGATTTCCGTGCTAGCCCCTCTGTTTTGTTGTCCAAATGAAGTATAAATAAATACTGTAATCAGTATAAGATTTTAGTGGTAGAGTCACACTATAGATAGTCTTGTTTACAGCATCAATGGGCCGGCACGACCGGGTCGTTACCAACTCTCACCGAAAACCAACGTAAAGTAGCGGCTTGCTGCTGCGTTTGTACGGTGAGTGAGATATCCGAAGGCCCAAATCCCTCTCCACTTGGGCGTTCATGGGCGGTGCAGATCACTTTCCGCATGTGACCTACTTGCTCGTGGCTCTGCAAAGTGACTACACCTGATGGTAAGTGTAGCGCAATCCAAGAATACTGTCGACCAACGATAGACACTGTATCTATCGTAGATCGGCAGAATTTTGCCGGCCTACTTAATTGCTTCTTCACACTCCGTTAAAAGGATCCCATGTTATAGGAAATCATATTTTTTTATTATTAGCTTGAGTGACGGAACAAGCAGGTCGCTCGCCTGATGGTAAG
The DNA here is from genome assembly GCA_905332985.1 of Mimas tiliae. Taxonomy (NCBI): domain Eukaryota; kingdom Metazoa; phylum Arthropoda; class Insecta; order Lepidoptera; family Sphingidae; genus Mimas; species Mimas tiliae. The sequence continues at coordinate 17,516,545 of HG995248.1, read as the reverse complement.
CGTCACGGCTGCTCATAAACAGAAGCAACACCACACAGTACTTTGGATTGGCATTGGAGTGCCTCGTCACCCCGAGACATAAGATGTTGAGTCACATAATGACCAGTAATTTCACTGGCTTCAATATCCTTTAAACCGTAACAGCAGTGCTTACTACCTGGCGGCAGAAATAGACAAAGCGGTGATACTAACCCAGACGGCCTCTCGCGTACTAGGGATCTACCACGTCTTCTGACGTCGATGTCATCTTTATTCTTCAAGTCTTCGATACTTGATAGTTGTAGTACTCCCAATAGTCATACACTACAATGTACACTCAGCGTTAGTTAAACCGTTTGTATTGCTTATTGACAATAATAACACTCGAGCTATAACATAGTTGGTCATAGCTTACGAGCAATCCAATCCAGATATTATATTGGATTTTGATCTTCTGTGTAAACTGACTGCCTCAGTGGCGCAGTTGTATTGCGTACGCGTTACGATTGAGGCCAACGCTGAGGTCTCGGGTTCGATCCCCGGGTCGGGTAAAGTGGTATTGGGTTTTTCTATTACGAAATGCTCAGTATCAGCCCGGAGTCTGGAATTTGTGCCCGGTATGGCGATAGGCTCGCCCCCTATCACATAAGGAACGGAGATACGCTCGGCGAAATGTGAGTGTACTGGTTACACCTCTGCCTACCACTTCGGGGATAACAGGCGTGAGTGCGTATGTATGTGTAAACTGGAGTTGGTTCAATTTGATAAGCAAATACGAATATGCGCTTGGTACTTTTGTCGTATGTTATAATAAAAAAAACTAATTTGTTAACAAAACATATGCGTGTTCAAATATAAAATAGAAAGAGTCTGACTTTTGCCCATCACGGGCAATTAGAACTTCGAATTATAAACTACTGCGAAAGGAGGTTTCGGTTGGTAACACCGCTTTGTTTATTTCTGCCGTCAAGCAGCAGTGTCTAAGCACTATTATGTTTCGGTTTGAAATACGAGTAGAAACCAGTGAAACTATTAGGCAGTATGAGACTTAACATCTTATGTCTCAAGGTGATGAGCATAGTCAATTGCCATGCAATGCTTTGTAATTCAAAGTTCTGTGTAATGTTGCCTTTTTTATAGGCAGAAGTGGCGCTTAAAATTAGCGACCTGCTCGTTTCGTCACTCAAGCTATTCAAAATACAAAGATTTTTAAGTTTACCTGTACTAAGGCCAGCGTGATGGATTAAGACCTAACCAAATGTGTAAATATTGGGTTACTTACTCATGTGGCATAACCCCTCCCGAATGTAGAGGGCACTCGTGCCTAGGAAGGTTATAGTATTTAATATATGGCCGATATAACGAAGAAAAGTAAAAGGCGACGCATTTAATATCTCTGTAAGTATAATAAAATTCAACCACGGCTTCGTTCCATTTAATTCAAAAGTAAAAAAATCTTCCGCATTAAAACTCAGAAGAAAGCCCACCCCACCAACCAATACTCTAACACCATGTTATTACTTTCATAAATAATTCAAACGTTCCAATATTAACTTTTGCGGTGCTTTTGGCAGTTTCATTATGTTATGGCAAAGTTAAAGTGTAACAAAGTTGGCAATACACTTACAATAAAAGTACGAGCGCAACGAAGGACTACAGTGTTCATTTCAAGGAATGTTTACGTGTGTTCTGCTACAGAACGAAATGGAATTGTTTTTTGGGAAGTTTATGTTATGGGAAAAGTGGCGCAGGGTAGGGAATGATGGGTGGCGATTATCGTCAATTTCCTGGTTTTTAGGTCAAACAATAAGCTTGGACGAAGGAAAAAAGAGGATAAATATAAGGTGAAAGTGTTTTTAAATTTAAAAAAAAAACAATTATAATCCAAGATAATTGTTAATAAAATATATTACATATTTTGTATTAATCTTGGACCCTGTCGAGCACGGTAAATTAAGAGAGATAGAAAATATGTGTACGATAAAGTTAAGTAAAGTAAGTAAGAAAGTATAGTTTTCCATCGTTTTTACATACATAAGCACGTCACGCATGTAATCCACGAAGGGGTAGGCAGAGGTGTAACCAGTACACCTACCTTTCGCCGAGTGTAACTCCGTCCAGACTCCGGGCTGTTACTAAGCACTTCGTAATACAAAAATTCTATATCACTTTTACCCGACCCGGGGATCGAACCAGAAACCTCAGCGTAACACATACGCATTACAACTGCGCCACAGACACAGCCAGAAAGATGAGGAAAAAAAATTATTTGCACGAGTAATATTTCCATACACCCGGTCTTATTTTTCTCGAGCACCCTCAAAATTATTGATAAAATGGGAATACCCTAACCATAAAATATTTTAAATATATAATAAATAATAAGTATATTAATAAATAATAAGTAATATTTATATTAATAGAGGCAATTCCGAAGATTTCGAAGCGAATTCCAATAAATTGGTAATAAATTACACAAACCCGAAGTAAACATGCTACAGCTAAAGCTTCAGCGATTTGACAGAAATAAATCAAAAATAAAAATGGCTGTAAGCTGCGCTAAACGATTTTCCACTTCGCTTTAGATATATATATTTGTAGCATAAGCCGGGAATATGCTTCGGCTCTACACGTCGCGTGCTGCTGAAATATTACATTCAGCATTACGAATCCTTTATTCTTTTCTCACAGCTTAGACCCGTTTCACCGACTAAAAAGGGAGAAGTCAATTCGTCGGTATATATTTTTATATATGTTAGGTGATTCATTGTACTTAACTTTCAAAAGCGTCGCTATCATGTATGTTCACGCAAAGCTCAGACATATGTAGATCGATTTTGATGATATTTTCTGTATTCGCTGAGATTAACTCCCGATGAGGTGGTTCCATATAAATTTGGTTATTAAGATGTGAGTATCGAGTATAAATAAAACTGGGAACCTCTCCACGAATAATAGCAAAAGCGATTCAAGTATTGAAGCCTTTTAGAAAAATTATAACTTATGATAATTGATCTAAAGTATAAATAATAACAATATAATATATACGTATTATATACGTCCCACTGCTGGGCACGGGCTTCCTCTACTGAATGAGAGGGGTTAGGCCTTAGTCCACCACGCTGGCCTAGTGCAGGCTGGTAGACTTCGCATTCCTTATGCAGATTTCCTCACGATGTTTCTTTTACTAAGCAATCGATAAATAACAATGAATACACACGTAACTTAGAAAAGACAGAAGAGCTCTGGGGCTAGTTTCGAACCCGCGCTGTCGTCTCATAAGTCCATACCGCTCCCCGATACGCTATCGTTGCTCCATCGATCAAAAGTATATTTGGTAAAACGTGTTTTCATCCGAAATGTTTTCATATTTTTTTTTTCTTTTAATACATGGATCTTTTTTTATTGCCTAGATAGGCAGACGAGCAGACGGCCCACCTGATGGTAAATGGTTACCCCGCCCATGGACCTCAGAAATGCCAGAGCACAGCCAAGCCGCTGCCTACCGTTACCGTTGATTTTCAACATAATGATACATGATGACATATTAAAAAAAAACTTCCCAGCAGTTAAAGGAAGAGGAATTGAATGTAAAGTTTACGATCTTACGGATCATAATATTTGCACTGAGAGATTTAAAATGTCAGTGGAATGGGCTTGATGTAATGCTGTGCTTGGGCGTGCCGTGTCGCCGCGGGGCTCGAAGCGGGGTGACGACTTCGATACTAATGGTTACTGGATGAGACTTATCTAAGGATACATTCTGAAGGTACGAGTACTACAGCGTCGTGAAGCAGCTTGCTGCTGCGTTTCGTACGGTGAGACTATCCCGCCCACACACCCGCCACTGTAACTCCTGTGCACCAGAATCGACAGTGGCACGCATTTTTGTTGACACCAAGCAGTGAAGCTCGGCGAATCTCTGAGAATGATAAATTGTCCTTGTCCTGCAACGAAATTAATCAAATAGAAAGTTATGGAGGAGTTGGAAATAATAATTGTCCACTTCCCTCCATAGCAAAGCGGTAGACAAAATAATGAACTAAGGAGGCATTAACCTCAGGCACAAGGACATTTACAACTGGAGAAGCCAGATGTAAAGCACCACGGATGTCATTAAGTGGGTCCTATCACGCGAGCTATGAAACTTGATTCCAATAATAGGTATGGCAAAAACGCCGAAAAGCACGGAAGTTCTTCCTAGTTTCCACAAGATCCATATACTATACAACTCCAGACGTTATTTGCATACTGTCTAACATAATGTTGCGCTCTTGTTGCCAGAGACCACACTCCCAAAGATTTGATTTGAAATAAATTTGAATTTGAATTTTATCCTATAAAAAATAGAATATGAAATATTCAGTATGTAACAAAAACCCTGTCGGCCCTTTTTGGATCATGAATATAGACATATAGCTTAATTAATAAAAAAGGTAATCAATCGAAATACGGTTTACAAACAACAAATTGATTCAAGTATAAAGATAAATATTATTTTTATAGGCTCATTTTTGTATGCGAGTTATTTCATTACGTTTGAATAATAATAATATAATATAATAATACACCCAACAGTCACACACATAGTCCTGATCCCACACTAGGTAAACCTGTGTCGTGGGTATCAGGAACTACGAGGGACTTGCGGTCCCACAACACCCAGACCCGAGACCAATATTTGTGGTTCACACAAACATTTGTCTCGGTGTGGGAATCGAACCCACGGCCTCTCGCTTCGCAGCCGACTACTCGCCCGCTGCGCCACGGAGCTGACACTCTGATATCGACTCTGATATCACAGTTAAAACGCCCAACAGGGTACATATTGTATGTTTAAGTGACTAGTGAATTCAGCTGTGTACAATTTACGACGGATTCCAATAAATCGGCTTAAACAACTGTACTGAATTTATTACAGGAAGACGAACACATATTTGTTTAAAATAAAAACATGTCTATATATTTACACGGTAATAAAATATTGGTTGAACATTAATCCTACTACTATTATTAATGTGAAAGTTTGGATGTTTGTTCGTCCACCACGTCGTAACGGCTGAATGGTTTTGGATGCAATTTGGCACACAGGTAGACCATGATCTGGATTAGGACATAGCATATTTTCATGCTGAAAAAGGCCGTTCACGCGGGCGGAGCCGCGAACAGTTTTAGTATGATATAAAAAACATGTTATTCATTATTTGAAGTGTTTTTTTTTATATCATAGGCCGGTAAACGAGTAAGTAGGTCACCTGATGCTAAGTGATTTCCACCGCCAATGTACGCCCACAATACCAAAAGAATCATGGGCGCGTTCCCGACCTTAAAGGAAAGGCATAATTAAGGGATTGAAGGGATTTGGGTCTCCGGATATCTCATTCACCGTACGAAACACAGTAGCAAGTTGCTTCTTTACGTCGGTTTTCTGTGAGACAGTGGTAATGATCGGGACGAGCCGGCCTATACATGCTGTAGACAAAAGTGTCTACAGCGTGGCTCTAGCACTCAAAAAATGATAAAAAATCTGGGTGTTATGGGACCGCAAGTCCCTCGTAGTTCCTGATACCCACGATACTGGTTAACCTAGTGTGGGGTCAGGACTATGTGTGTGACTGTTGGGTGTATTTATTTATTTAAATTGATGACATGGTAATAATTTTATGGTTTTAAAAGACACATCTATTCTATTCTATATCTTTGCCGGAAGACTGAATCAGTCTTGAGGGAATTTTCCCAACGTATAAGGGTTTTAGCCTGTAATGCTGGCGGTGGAATCGAATCTCCATGCCGACACATTTATTTTGAACTGTTAAACGGTATTTTATACATTTTCGCTTGATTGCCTCCTTATCGAAAAGGGAAGAAGCTTAAAATTTTGTTATTTTTGGATAATATAGTCCCTGATTCGAATCACGAGCGGGGTGTATGAGTTTTTGAAATAGCCTGCTAGAGTAGGGTGTGGGTTTTTAACCGAATTAAAAAAGGAGGAGCTTCGCACGAGCACGCCTGTAATCCCCGAAGGGGGTAGGCAGAGGTGTAACCAATACACCCACATTTCGCCAAGCGTATCTCCGTCCCACGATGTGATAGGGGCGAGCCTATCGCCATACCGGGCACAAATTCCAGATTCCGGGCTGATACTAAGCATTTCGTAATAGAAAAACCCAATACCACTTTACCCGACCCGGGAAACGAACCCGAAACCTAAGCGTTAGCCTCAATCGTAACGCGTACGCATTACAACTGCGCCACCGAGGCAGTTGCTCTGTTTTAAATATTAGCCTAGAATAACCAGATTTGAGACCTATATGACACAAAATAAAAAATAGATAAATAAAATGAACTAAATTCCCCTGTAGTTACTGATTGCTGACGGATTTATTGTTAGATAACTTATTGCAATTCTGGTGAAAATATACTTGTTTTACTTTGATGTTTACATTGCTTGAGCGTAGTTTGTTTTTTTTATTACAACCACCATTCTTCACTGAGATGTATCGATGTTTCGCGGAATCTTCTGACGAAAAACATATTGAAATATTCATAAATAACTATATTGATTGATTATAAATTATGAACGAAAATATTCTGAGTAGGTCCTTCGTATGCGGAAGTCTTTCTATTTCTTCCGCCAAGCAGCAGTGTGGAAGCACTTTCTATTTCGATTTGAAGAACATTGAAATCAGTGAAATTACTGAACAGTATGAGATTTTATATCTTATGTCTCAGGGTGATCAGTTCAGTGCCATGCAGTACTTCATAATTCGAAGATCTGATTGGTGTTGAGAAAGGCCAGGTCAGGAGTACCCTAAACCCACGTGCATGTATGAAACATTTTATGACAGTGAAGGAGGCCAAAGAGGTACGCAAGCGGAAATCCGTTGTCTCTGCTTACCCCTATAGGAAACATGCGTGAGTTTATGTATGTATGTATGATTGGTGTTGCTTCTCTTTATGGGCAGGTATGACGAGCGATTTCTTCTCATCATACAAACGTGATTGGTATTGGGAACTGGGATTACAGGCGTGAGTACCTACGTATTTTTGCCTTCGTGGCGCAGTGGACGAGTAGCCGGCTACGAAGCGAGATGCCGTGGTTTCGATTCCCGCACTGAGACAAATGTATGTGTGATCCACAAATATTTGTTTCGGGTCTGAGTGTTGTGAGACCGCAAGTCCTGATACCCACGATACAAGTTAACCTTGTGTGAGGTCAGGACTATGTGTGTGACTGTTGGGTGTATTGGGTGTATGTATATCTCCACTTTTAGCTATCTATAAAATGTGTTATAATTTCAATCACTCGTATTCTCCTATATCCTCAACGTACAAAAGATAGTTTCTCAAATTCCGACCCGCAAAAACATGCTGCCATACAACTTTGCAGCATTTCAGTTTTTAGTTGAACACATGGGAAACTGGGTGTGACGTTAATTTTCCGGCTAGAGGCGTTCCGATCCGAACTGGCGATTAATTAGTCGCTTTTAATTAGTAACGTGTTTCGTGACATTCGCCGATTCCGAGTTACTTTAGAAGTTCGCCAGTTACCACCTTCTGCTTTTGGTTTGTTCGGAGTGTTTCGAAGAGTCATGTACTTTAATATATTACTAGCTTTTGCTCGCAGCGCCACCCGCGTGAATAGACTTTTCCGAAATAAAACGTAGCCTATAACCGTCTCCAGGGTCCCATCTATCTCTACATTAAATTCATCAAAATCGGTTCAGTGATTTGGGCGTGAAAGCGTAACACACAAATAGATATTTTTTCATAAAAAGTATCCTATGTTACTTCTTATACCTCCAAGAATATGTGTAAAAAGTTTCATGATGATCGGTTAAGTAGTTTTCGCGTGAAAGCGTAACAAACAAACGTACATTTACATTTATAATATTAGTATGATGTTTATTCGATGTGACATATTGTAGTGACTCAGTACATAATATGTAAGCACTAATGCCTGTACTCCGCAAAGGGGTAGGTAGAGGTGTAACCACACATAGCCGAGCTTATTTCCGTTTCATGATGTTTGTTAATGTTAGTTCCAGTCTCCGGGCTGATATTATACATTCATGATAGAAACACCCAATATCACTTAATCCGACTCGGGGATTGAACCCGAAACCTAGTTGACCGAGTTGAACATAATTTCTTCAAACAGTGCGTATGCATTTATGTATAACTATTTAGAAATTACTAGGTTTTTAAGTACACCCTCCGTGGCTTAGTGGACGAGTAACCGGCTGCGAAGTGAGAGGCCGAGGGTTTGATTCCCGAACTGATATTATTGTATGTTTCATCCACAAATATTTGTTTCGGGTCTGGGTGTTGTGGGACCGCAAGTCCCTCGTAGTTTCTGATACCAGGTTTACCTAGTGTGCGGTCAGTACTATTTGTTTAAGAATAGGGTAGTTTCCTATATTGAATTTTATACATTATTTTATAAGCAACGGAAAATTAAAAGCAAAAGAAACCCTTTTATTAAAACACAATCAAAATTGGTTCAGAAATGTGCCCGCAGTTATGACTTTAAATGTTGATATGAGGAAAAGTGGGTGCGTAGTAGGGATATCTCACTATCTCGCTTGCACGCGTGCACCATGATGAACATTTTACACAGTGACAGCTTGCGTCGTCTGTCGTTTGACATTTACCCCTTTTATAGAATTTGAATGGCTTCTAACTTATTTATTATTGGTCCGATTTATAAAATTCTTTCTGCAATAGATTTTGAGTAACGTAACTTTTTGGTTTAAATACTAAAAAAAACTAGTCAACTACCTTATTATAAGTGATTGAGTCTTTTCGGTAATTTCGAACTCATCCAGTTTCTTTACGTCTTATAGCTTAACAACTTGAAAAACTCGTTATAGTTAATACATATACTTATTTCCTAACAGACTTTAAATCTAAGTTTTCTAACTAAAGCTCTATATCTCTTCCTAGCACTTGTGGAATAAAGGAAAAGATGACGGGTATGTACGTCCGCATAATTTCACGTCAAAATGCTTTTAACCGACTTAGTACAGTGTGAAAATATAGAGATGGAAATAATACGATTACTAATTTCGCCTGACTGCCTCGGTGGCGCAGTTGTAATGCGTACGCGTTACAATTGAGGCCAACGCTGAGGTCTCGGGTTCGATCCCCGGGTCGGGTAAAGTGGTATTGGGTTTTTCTATTACGAAATGCTCAGTATTAGCCCGGAGTCTGGAATTTGTGCCCGGTATAGCAATAGGCTCTTGTTAAAAACTGGGACAAAGAGCTTTGTTTATTCCTTTTTGTTTTTATTCTTTGATCTACCATTAAAGTACCACTCCTAACCCTATCGTATTTACAGATGCTTGAACGAGCATCATCCACTCTTAAAATCTCAAAGAAAGCAATGAAAATTCTTAAGGCACTATTTCGAACCACAAAAGGCATTCACGGATTCTTAGCCGTCGGTTACTTAACGAGTGGATGGATAGACGATCGGTTCGTGGCCCTGAGGTCTGGTAAAAATGGCATAGTACGTGCCCTGCGGAGTGCCTATCGGAAAGAGTGCTTTTTGGTTTGTTGAGGGTGTGTTGCTATGATGTATGGTTGAAAAATTGCGGAGAAAACGCTGCGTTTTTTGACGCAGCAAAAAAAGTGTAAGTTTCTGTTTTAAATTTATTCTTGATCATGATATCCAGAGACCAAATACTCCTTACCTTTTAAGTCGGCAATGCGTTCAGGTTTTTTTCTGGTACTATGGGCGTTATGGCCGGTGGAGATCACTTACCGTCAAATGACCCACTGGCTCGATTTAAGGCCAAAATTGATTGAAATTATTTTAAATGTTTTATTGATAGGATATCTATGATTAAATCAGTCATGTTGGTATTTAAAATTGATTGAAATTATTTTAATAAAAAAAGGTTTGCAAAATAATTAGTTCGGTTAGAATTACAACGCGTGTAAGTAAACTTATAAAATCTTTACAATGAAAATGATATATTGCGTTTTGAATTTAAATTGAAGCTCAGAAGTTTATAACATTGTTGAATTTACTATTAATATTATAACTTGTGAACACAATGCCATCAAGTTCAGTGTATATAATGAGTATATAATTTATAACAATAATAAACTTAAGGTAAACATTATCTGCATTGTTTATGTTTAGGAGTGTACTCAAGTTATCTTGTGTTGATAGTTATAATATTATACACGCCTGTAATGGCCGTTTAAATTGTATCCCACAAATAATAAATACATTAAACAACCAATTTAGGAAGTAACAATTTGACATTCACATCTCTGTGTATATTGACGGCGTGATAATTATGTATAATGATGCCTTATATTTTTTAGGTGGTACATATGTACATACATACACACTCACGCCTGTAATCCCCTAAGGGGTAGGCAGAGGTGTAACCAGTACACCCACATATTGCCGAGGTTACTTTCGTACCATAATGTGATAGTCGTTTCATGATGTGATAGATTGTGTGGCGGCAAGCCTATTGCCATACCGGACACAATTCCAGACTCCGGAATGATATAAGCACTTCGTAATAGAAAAAACCCAATATCACTTTTACCCGACCCTGGAATCAAACCCTAGACGGCAGCACAGCTGGAGTCGTACCGCGTACGCATTATAACTGCGCCATCGAGGCAGTTTATATGTTGTTTTTTATTTATGGTGGGGACTTCTGTGAAGTGCAGAGACGGGTAATCAGCTCATGTTAGTGGAACCATTTCAACCTTAATCCCAGTTTGGATAGCACTAAATTTTCACTTTGGATTGTCTAGATTTACCAGCAGCCCTCTGATAGGTAGTCTCCACCGTCGGGGTTTCAGCTGCAGCTCAGACAAGCCTTTGGGGCATAATTTTATCTGTTAAATAATGTTTATATTGGTATTTTGAAATAAACCTAAACAGCAGAGGAGAGTGATTTGGTTATGTTCGAATTTACGTGAAATAGCTTACCTAATACTAAAAATTGCAGCATAAACATATTTTTAAATAAAAAACCCTGCATTATATACGTCCCACTTCTAGAGACGACCCTCTTCTCTACAAATTATGGGTTAGACTTCACTCTACCACGCTGGCCTGTAAATGCGGGTTGGCAGAATTCATACACTTTCGAATGTCTTATGGAGAATTCTCGGAAAAGAAGGTGAGTATTTCCTCACAGTTATTGTTCTATTCTGCAGATTTCCCGCAGCGTTCACGGCTACAATATTCGACCGTGTGTTTCCCTAATGCGCCTCCACACGCTCCGTACTTAGGTCACGTGCCGCGGGAGTGGGATCCTTTCTTCCGACCCGCTGAAGATACTACCTTTTATAATCTAATGCTGTGTTAGTTCACGGTTCTATATCAAGTACTCATTTATAGTACAAGAATGTCTGAAGGCAGAATATAGAGGTTCTAAGTCTTTTGATCTATTTTTTTTATCCTGGCTCGGCAAAGTGTCTACGCTGCACCTGATGGTATGTGTAGCGCAATCCAAGAATACTGTCAACCAACGATAGATATTGTATCTATCGTAGATCGGCAGTATTATGCCAGCCTGCTTAATTGCTTCTTTACATTCCGTTTAAAGGATCCCATGTTATAGGAAGGAAGAAACACGTGCGCCGCCAAACTATTCCACAGCTTTCTGGTCCGACAGAAGAATGATTTTGCGAACCTCTTGGTCCGAGCCGAGATGGAAGAGACCACGAAGCTATGGTTTGGCAAGCCAGCACGCGTGGTTCTGTTAAGGAAAGGTGAGGAAGGAATAAGGTCAAACAATTCTTCAGAGCATTCACCGTGATACAGACGAATTTAGACTTAGCTTCGTTGATATTAGTTATGGCAGAAAAAATATTGTTTTTTTTTTACACGAGCAGGTCGCTCGCTAAATGGTAGGCGTCACGCTTACCCATAAACAGTACTGTCTACAGCGTCGCTCCACCACTGATTATTGCCATTATTTATTTATTTGTGCGGTTTGACAACGTCGAAACGGATATTATAGGTAAATTAAGGCCATGTTACAATATTTGGAGTTAATTATATAAGTGCTGGATTACGTTGAAATTTTTGGTCACGCGATGAGTTTTTCTATAATGGAGTTAGCTGTAGGACGATAGGAATTCTATTACAGGTCGTTTGTCCTATTTATAATAACTTTTTTATTAGATCGAATTACGAAACGAGCAGGTCGCTCGCCTGATGGTAAGCGCCACACCTGCCCATAAACAGAAGCAATATCACACAGTACTTTGAATTATAAACAATGCATAGCACTGGACTGCGTTCGTTACCTCAAGACAAAGTTGATAGAAATATCTAATTTAAACTACCCGATCCGAAGGTTGAAACCGAGACCTCAGCACAGCAGTCGTATCGCGTACGCAACTGCGCCACCGAGTCAGTCAGAATTCAGTTGATTCTTTTATGAATACTTTTAAAGTTATGTTAATAAACATCAAATATTCTTAGACTGTGTTAATGTGCATATACTCGTGAGACCTCGAAGCCTTTACACAAAGGACTATGTACATTGTACTCATAGTCCTTTTGAAATGTTTAGCGTCTTGAAGCGTGGCTCGCGTGCAACTTCGCAATTAATTTATATGTGGTTGCGCACAATTCACGTTAATATTATTATGCTCGTTTACTTTTGTCCAAGTACAGAAAGAACGGTAGGTTAATGATCTAAAGACATACATACGCACTCACGCCTGTAATCCCCGAAGGGGTAGGCAGAGGTGTAACTAGTACACCCACATTTCGCCAAGCGTATCTCCGTCCCACGATGTGATAGGGGGCGAGCCTATCACCATACCGGGCACAAATTCCAGACTCCGGGCTGATACTGAGAATTTCGAAATAGAAAAACCCAATACCACTTTACCCGACCTGGGGATCGAACCCGAGACCTCAGAGTTAGCCTCAATTGTAACGCGTACGCATTACAACTGCGCCACCGAGGCAGTCATGATGATCTAAAGACTGTGCGAATAATAAGGTCCAATTAACCGATTGGCATGAAGATTGGAGTGTGGTGCTCATAGCCAGTTGCACTCACTGATCAGTAGTCGATTAGCTAGTTTTTGTTTTTTATTATATTGAGTGACAAAACGAGCAGGTCGCTCGCCTGATGGTAAGCGCCACATACAGAATAGATGTCCATATACAGAAGCAACAGCACACAAAACTTTGAATTACAAAGCACTGCATTGCATTGGACTGCGCTCGTCACCCCGAGACATAAAATGTTAAGTCTGATAATAAAATAATAAAAAATAATAATCGTTCGATGGTGTTTAAGCTGCAATGTGGTCGCATATAAAATTAAGATCTGATAACAGGATAAAAAATTAAACTCCTCAAAGGATACACTTTTGACGATTGTGTTATTGTATTGGAATATAAATTCCATACATTCTATACACTACAAATTATTGCAAAATATGTTTAAACAAAACTTAAAAACCTACTTCAGATAATAACACTGAGGCTGAAACTTATAGAACGCACTTGACGTTGCTTAGACTTGCTTACCTTACGCTAAACTTTGCTGAGTATGTTTTTAGCACAAACTCAAATTGTAGCTTGTATTTATAGCCATTTGATGCTAAGATTACCACTAAGCCATTAATTTGTTTGTATAAATTGTGATATAAACGTAGAGGAATCTATAATATATGTGACTTAAGGATGTATTATTATTATATGATATGTTTGTTGTATCACGCAGACATGATCTTTTAAATAATTAGTTTATGGGCCAGAGTGTGGACACTTCTACGCAAGAGGAGCAAAAACTAGTAATGAATTAACTTAGTAATAAGATAAGCAAAGGTATGCAGCGTGATGGAAAGATAATACAGCGTGATAACGTTAATCTGAAGACAGGTGTACGGTATCTAAATACGGGAAGGACAGTATTGATTTTTGTAATTTGTGAGGGAGATCGGATGAGGTATCTTATATTAATTGGGCTTGTATTTTTCCTTTGATGTTTGTTATAATATAAAAGAAATAAAGAAAGGTAATGTTGTTACCTACTAAGTATTTTTATTTTTTTGTTATTGCCTAGATAGGCAGACGAGCAGACGGCCCACTTGATGGTAAGTGGTTACCGCCGCCCATGGACCTTAGCAATGCGAGAGTACGGCCAAGCCGCTGCCTACCGTAAGTGTTAAAGAGCTACTTTGTAGGCAGTTTTGTTTATAGTATGAATGAGAAGGCTCGAAGGAGTGGTAAGACGGAACAACTGTCTTATAGAAAAGCTACGTAAAGTATTGCAGTAGTAAGTCCTTCGATTTGGGCCTTCGGATATAGAAAGAAAGAAGTGTCACCTTACGAAACGCAGCAGCAAGCCGCTACTTTGCATCGGTTTCCTGTGAGACAGTGGTAACGAAGCGGTCGAGCCGGCCCATGTGCTGTAGACAAAACTGTCTACAGCCTGACTCTACAACTCACGCTTAATATAGACGTGAAAATATACGTACCAAATAATAATAATACCAGCCCTGTATTATATACGTCCCACTGCTGGGCACGGGCCTCCTCTACTGAATGAGAGGTTAGGCCTTAGTCCACCACGCTGGCCTAATGTGGGTTGACTTCACATAGCTTCGAAATTCTTATGAAGAACTTCTCAGGTATGCAGGTTTCCTCACGATGTTTTTCCTTCACCGTTAAAGCAAGTGATAATTAACAATTAATATACACATAACTTAGAAAAGTCAGAGGTATGCACTTGGGGCTGGTTTCGAACCTGCGACTTTCGTCTCGACAGTCCATACCACTCCCCGCTGAGCTATCAATGCTTAAACAAACGTACAACCACAAGTAAAACTCACAAAGTACAGTTACAGGTACGGTACCGTTCTCCCCGTAGGGTTGGCCGTAAAGCGTAGTAACCACAAAATGTATTAATTACAGTAATTAGTCGGCGGCCGGTAATTAAGGCATGATTACCGAACTGAAGCCAAGGTGCGCGCGTGCGGTGATTGCGGTCCACATCCAAGTATCATTAGTGTGGTGGATTAGATCGTAGACTGCCTCGGTGGCGCAGTTGTAATGCGTACAACGGCTATGCTGGGATCTCGGGTTCGATCCTCGAGTCGGACAGTGATATTGGGTTTTTCTTTTGCGAAATGCTCAGTATCAGCCCGGAGTCTGGAATTGTGCCCAGTATGGCGATAGGCTCGCCCCCCATCTCATGGGATGGAAATAAGCTTGGTTAAATTTAGGTGTACTAGTTACGCCTCTGCCTAGCCCTTCAGGGATTACAGGCGTTGTTCTGTCTGTATTTTGTATGTATGATATTTCTGTGTAATGAAAGAAGTCGAAGTGGTGTAGAAGTGATAGGTCCTCACTGTTTTATAGAAAACCAATGTAACAGCTTGTTGCATTTCGTACTGTGAGTGGAATATACTGAAGCCCAAATCCCCTGTCCCTTTCCTCTTCTTCTAACTGTCCTTATCTCACTTGCAGTCTCGGCGCAAAATGTTTTTAACAACTGTTACGGAAAGTTTTGGCTTGTAGTTTTATATCACACAAATATTGAGATGGGGATCGAACCCACGTCATCTCACTTTACAGCTGGCTTGCTCACGGCGATACGGATGCTGTCCCTTTCCTAATCCTTTAATTATCCCGTTTTTTTAAGGTTGGCAGCGCCTACATGGTTCTTTTAGTATTCTGGACGTTCATGAGTGGTGAAGGTCTGTTACCATCAGTTGATAAACTAGCACGTTTGCTGCCCTCTGCTATAAATCTGATGATAGAGTACGTGGGCATGGGGAACTCCTCAATGAATAATAGCAAATGCGTGCTTTTGAGTGGTAGAGCCACGCTGTAGACAGTTTTGTCTACAGAATGAATGGGCTACTGTCTCACAGAATACCGGCGTAAAGTAACAGCTTGCTGCTGCGTTTCGTACGGTGAGTGAGATATCCGGAGGCCTAAATGTCCCTCCCCTTCCCAATCCTTTAATCCATACCTTTCCTTTAAGGTTGGCAACGCGCCTATGATTCTTTTGGTATTGTGGGTGTACATGGGCAATGGAGATTACTTAACATCAGGTGACCTACTAGCTTGCTTGCCGGCCTATGCTATAAAAAAAATGCAACGCGATTCGAGTTTTGAAATCGGTTTATATAAATACATCTGACTGCAATCCTTTGAAAAATATTGGAAATTCCATTGGTTTTGATTCTTCGAATTCACAACGAAAACAACCTAAGAAAAGAGACACTGAACTACAACAAGAAAGGTGACAAAACTGCCCATTACTTTCAAAAGGACACTGACCTTCACCTTACCCAGCCCTTTATACACCCCTTGCATATTTCACACGGTCCAAGGTCCATTGTCCGCTACATTTTGATTTATAGTTCTTGACGTGGCGCCAGTTAATTTACTCGGCTGTCTTAACTGCGTGGGTCGGGGGACCGCGTGATCCTGATGCCATCCATCACCGCCTTTAGAAGGGTTAGATGACACGGATCTGTGAGGACTTAGCGCTATAGTCCATAGATTGAGGTTATAGTAAATTTCGAGCAATAATTTTAAGGAATTGTTATGTTATAAAAGGTAACAGGAGGTTTTAAGTTTGCAACCTTTGTGTATCTGTCTTCTTGCAACCCTGGGTCCAACAGCTGATTTTTGCAGTCCTTGATTGTTAAATGTTTATTATTAATTTTAACTTCAATAATATCGTAGATTGTAATTAAAGTTAAGTGTATTACTATTGTAATATCGTACATAATATAATATGTGATAGTTGTAGACTGCTTCAGCGGCGCAGTTGTAATGCGTACGCGTTACGACAGGCTGACGCTGAAGTCTCGGGATCGATCCCCAGGTCGGGTATATTGGGACATACAAAAAAAATCCCGCAACTACAGCAGCGCCACCTACCGGGCCCAATTGTGAATCTAAACCATCCAGGGCGCCACCCAAACGCATACAAAAAAATCATTCACTCGGTCCAGCCGTTTAGGAGGAGTTCAGTCACATACACACGTACAGTAGAATTATACTCGTATAAATATTGACATTAATATTTATACGATACTAACGTCACTCAATTGTTTTGCCTTCCCGGAATCTCTCCACTAACACTTAAACTTTATGGTATGGTATTAAAGTTCAAATTGACTTTTAAGTATTATTACGAATCGATTGTATGGGAGTATAGAAAAGTGTTGTTTTTAGATTTTTTCAGGCAATTCTTTTAAAAAAAATCTACGTAAGAACCATTCTCGTACTTCAAGGAATATTCTAAAAAAAGAATTAGCGAAATCGGTTCAGCTGCTCTCGAGATTTGCGCTTAGCAACAAATTCAGCGATTCATTTTTATATTATAGATTTGCAAAATATATAAGCTTTTTATATCCAAATAGGTCGACACAACCGAGAAAAAAAACGCCTCGTATTGAGAACCGTTTTTTGTCTCGGTTAATAAACAGTGCGTGGTGTCGTGTACACGAGTAGATTACGCGTCGTCCATAGCTTGGTTCGCGCTATTATGTCTCGATTAATTGGGCCTTAACACAAGTAAACTACCATCATATACAATCCATCCTCTCTACGAAACACAGACAAATAAGTTTAAAGACGTCACATAAATAAGTTCGAAATGAAAACAAATCTGCTATATCTTAGGGGGAGACAAAGTTGGGTATTGTATGTTAAACTGTCGCTAATGGCCAAATTAATTAACAATTTTAATAATCTCTAGATCGATCTTTGACGTAAACCAATTAAACTTACTAACGTATGCGATGAATAAACACGATAGTTAACTTTGAATTACAAAGCACTGCATGGCATTGGACTGCGTTCGTAACTCCAATGTCAAGTCTTATAATTACTGAAACATAATAGAGATATACTGGTGCTTGGAGGATAAAACTGATGAAGCGGTGGTACCTATCTACCCAGTTAACTTCTTGTAGACGATGGACCCACCACATAATTTATTTATTTTATTTTATTTTATTGTATAAGGTACAGTTACAGACTACAGACTAGACAGCATTAGATCTATATTATTTAAGAATTAATTAAGCCTGAAGTCCACTTACAACTATACACAGCATTTAAATATAAAGAATACGCACGAAAATCAGTGTCGTCGATCTATAAAAAAAAAATGAATGAAAAAATAAGGTTGAATATTGTATTACAAATTTTGAAGTAGGGATTTTTTGAAAGAAGCAAAACCAATGTTAAAGATGTCGTAGTCCACACAAATATCATTGTACAATTTGCACATTCTGATGAGGGGGTTGTTTTGTGATACATTATTGGTGACATGTGGTATACTGAACAACTGTGGAACTCGCACCGACCGTGTTGGAAACTTAAAATACAATACCGCAAGCAAATCACAATCAAACAGCCAGCCAATTCTAGACAGCCTCTCGCATATAATGAGGGGCCTAGCTAAACTTGGTCGTATTATACAGTATGTAATAGAAACTTTGTAGCCCCTTTATGGGTCGTGAAGATAGACATATAGACAGCTTAATAAAAATAGTTAAATAAAAAAATCGTAAACAGAAGAGATATTATCCTTACACAGTTAGCTTATAAAAATGAACATGTTTAAAAAAATATTTTCATCTGAAAAGTGATGAACAGCTGACTGATGTACGTAGACGCCGCAACTTGCTATCTCACTCTGAATCCGAGTCATCGCTCTTGCAGAGGTAATCAATCGAAATACGGTTTATAAACAATAAATTAATCAAGTTAAACAATGAATATGGATATTTTTATAAAACAATTTTCGTAGGCGAGTTATTTCATTACGTTGGAATATCGATTATGATATCACAGTTAAAGCGGCCAACAGGGTTTTTGTTACATATTGTATAACGTCGCGTCTTGTAATTTTATTAGTATGTGGCGCCGCACGCCCCACCACGCCGCGCTGCGCCGCGCCGTCCCACTCGCAGATAATGTTGCTCTCAGTTAAAACATTACAATAAATAACATCGTTCCGTTAAATACATCCAGCGCTGGGTAATTTTTATACTCCATAAAGCGCTTCCATTATCCATGCTAATGTTGTAAACGCGCCAGATTCATTTGCATAAAAAATAAGGCTCTTCCCGTTTTTCAGCGTTTCGCTTGAAGAATTGTTAAAAGCTGACCATCGTTGTATTCTTTGGTTACCTTATTTGCGCAGTATGCGGCTTTTAAAATTTGGGTACAGTGTGAAAGAGCAATTACATACAAAGGCCGGCATAATTATAGCAAATGGAAAGGGCATCTTAGGACTTACATACATACGTACTCACGCCTGTAATCCCCGAAGGGGTAGGCAGAGGTGTAACTAGTACAGCCACATTTCGTCATTAGCATTTCGCATTTCGAAATAGAAAAACCCAATATAAATTTTACCCGACCCGGGGATCGAAACCAAGACTTCAGCGTCAGCCTCAGTCGTAATGCGCATTACAATATCTTAAATATTAATTATTATTAATAAATAGTTGATGTATAAGTATTTTCTGTGAGACAGCGTTAGAAAGAAAGATTTTCTTGTATTCCTTTCGCAGTAAACCCTATGGAATACAATAAGTATCACCCAAGTCGGTCTACATTCAGCAAATATATGTGTGAAAATATATTGAGAACCATTGTCTTTTGTGTCGGTTAAAAGAACGACAATGGGAGGCCTCATTCAGTTACATGGTTAATTAGCGCTACGCAGACAAAACTCTTACTCCGTCGTCGTCCCAAACATGTTTTGGCAGATCCCAACGACTCCATCACAGTCGCTATCGAAGCAGCACTTTCTCTGCCCAATCCGAATCGCAATATTAATACGCGACCCCGACATAGGACACGCCTACTCCCACAACTGACCGTCGGCACAATGATGTGCACAGACGGCACTAAACTATACTCCCCAGCGATTGCTCAAGCTGAGGTCTGAGCCTTCTAAAAGGCGCCTCTGTGCTTAATCGCTACTAAATACACTCTACATATTTCTGACTGGAGCACCATAAGCGCCGGCTTTATTGTCAGGTGAAGCTGTAAAAGCAATATAAGCTAACAGCACAAATCCATTCGAAGAAAAAGACCTAACTGTCTACAGTGTGGCTCTACATTTCGTTTAAAGTTACTATAGAATGTATCATTATTTCATTTTAAAAATATTCTTAAATGAGACAAGTTATTTTCTGGCAATGATATGAGAGTTATCATGAGGGCTTCGTATAAATAAAACTACAAAAGAACTACATAATATTGTGTTAAATGAGTTGTCTATTTTTGTACAGAAGCTGACGTAAAATCAGAGCGATGTTTGTACGGTCTCCGACGCGTGGTCCTTCGAGCCGGACAAACTCAGAATGAGGGTACTTAGCGATGGGGACAAGTTGATTCCATCGCAAATTGATGTTGACACGACCTTCAATGTTTGCGAGGAGTTTACTTCAGTTACAGAGGCTGATTTGTAAGACTATTCGATCTCTTAAAGATGTTTTACACTAGCTAGTAACAATTCTGACTAAATTTCACCAAATGACCTTCGATATAGCTGTCAGGAGATGAGATTATTTCCATTAACAGTTGTGAGTCAGTGTGATAACTTTTAGGACTTAAATATGAGATTTTACTTACATTGACTTACGATATATAATAATAACTAGTGGTTCTGTATTGGTCGAAAATCGACCTCTTTGTTCTATAACGTAAACAATTAATGTTTTATTTAATTTAACTAGGGGCTTGCCCATGTTTTTCCACAATACATAAAATTAAAAAAAACTTAAAGTCCGACGAATATGAGACATATCTTACTTTCTTCCCCACATTATTCTACATCGCTTGGTATCGGTCTCGACCCCATACCCCCAGCGGTTTCGGAGGAGATAGCGTGATAAGCTTTTGGCAGCGGCGGCGGCGGCGCCAGTTCCTTTTTTTTAGAATAGAGAGATTTTATGTATTTGTTAAATATAATATATATTCTGCACTCGTTCTTCATATAAACTTTAACTATTCTAACTGTCACTCCCCTACACATACGTACGTGTAATCATATTGCTTAAAAAGGGGTTCAAAGTTATTTCAGCACGTAATAGATCTTTAAGGTCTTTACCTATTAAATTACTGTTATTATCCACGAAGGGGTAGGTAGAGGTGTAACCAGTACACACACATTTCCATTCCATGATGAGGCGAGTATTTCGCCATACCGGGCAAAATTCCAGATTCCGGGCTGAACTAAGCATTTCGTGATAGAAACACCCAATACCACTTTTATCGGAGCCGGGGATCGAACCCGAGAACTTGGCACAGCAGTCGTACTGCGTATGCATATCAACTATGGAGTAAAACACGTACGAAAATAAAATCCTCGTATACCGTAACATCCGAAAACCGGTGCAAGTTGATCCCATAAATCTATTACGGTATTGAATGCTGTCGAGTGTGTAATGTGATTTTCGTCTGGAGTCCGTCATGTCGAATGTATGTAGGTAGATAGGTGAAATGAAATGAAATGAAATAGTTTTATTCATCATGTAGGCAATTAAAATAGCGCTTATGACAAGTCAGTACAAAATAAAGAAACTTATGTAATTACAGAAATCATATCAGCTAATATATACATAACATAATACATAGCATCGTCAAAATACACTGGGCAACTGTAAAGTTTACAATATTTTTATATTAGTCCAGAATTGTTAAGTATTAATATTATTGTTATTTTTTCTCTGTTTTAAAGGTCGATATGGACCATAGGCATTACCGAAACGGCACGTGGTTTAAAACTACCACCGGATCCAAAACGACCCAACCTGAGAAGACCCGGCGAAAGGTATAAATGATATAGTCAGTTTTTGTGATTTTTACCGTTTTACGACTGAAAAATAACAGTTTTATAACTCATTCATTTTGTATACATTAGTTGCTATGATTTCTGTACATAAGTTTCTTTATTTTGTACTGACTTGTCATAAGCGCTATTTTAATTGCCTACATGATTAATAAACTATTTCATTTCATTCTATTTAACTAAATTGCTTAATCTCTGATTTGAGATTAAAATACACAAAAATCATACTAGCCCTGTATTATACGCCCTACTGTTAGGCACGGGCCTCCTCTACTGAATAAGAGGAGTAAGGCCTCAGTCCACCATTCTGGCCTAATGCGAGTTGGCAGACTTCACTTCGAAAATCTTATGGGGAACTTCTCAGATTCTTCTCAAATTTCATAATGTTTGAATTAAAATTATCAACATCAATCTGTTTTCACATCTATTGACACTCCGAGCAACAATTATATGCATGTATATATGTTTTTTTAGTACTCACTATTGCACTGCATAATGATTCTACAATTAAACGATTCAAATAATAATCAAACAAAAACACCATTTCAACAATGCACAGTATATACACATTGAACTTTTCACTAAATCCATTCAGTTTCACTTATAAGATATACACAGCACTAATGTTGCAAAATACGTCAGCTGTATAGCTACAGATATACTGCTATAAGCATGTCGGTGACGTGAACGCACGAGATTTCACCCATCCAACAAAATGTCTAACGCGCACAGCACACGGCCGCTGCGCGTCATGAGCATGCCGGTGACCAAAGAGTGCCTAACGCGGCTAAAGAAGTTTTCACTTCAAAAACTAAGCACCCGTTCCAGACAGACAGCTGCCAGCCTCTTTGTGATATTGAGCTCTTTTAGTATCGAGTCATTAGTCCTCATGGTGGTCCACGGTATACGTAGCAGTTTTTAGCAAGTACCTAAACATGTTAAAAAAAACCTACCAACCATTTGACTATTTGTACCCCGCGACAAGTTCCATATTATAATCCAAAATAAGAAAATAAACGTAAAAATATATGTAAAAACATCAAATGATGTCCAACGATAACATTATTGGTCGCGGCTATCAGCGGTTTTTATCTGAACCTCTTTTAAATGCGTCGATAAATATTCAGAGGTCGGGACCCTAGGGTACACAAATACGACGATGCGATGTCAAATTCTTCAGTATATTGATACAAAATTTATTATATATACCCTCATGAATACCGTAAAATAATGCTTAGAAAACTTTTGTCTACGGGTGGCGGTAAGTTGGTTACTGATAGGATATTAATCATTTTGCGCGGATAGACATACAAAGTTACATATAACTCTATACAAAAAATTCTAAAATTTAGTTCACCCGTCGGTTCTGGGTGTTTTCTCCTCAGAGGGGTTAACGTCAGGCAGGCGGCTGGTCGTAAAAACGACAAGCCAAGAAGTCAAGTCATTTTGTAACATGTGTTAAAAAGTTGCGCCAACCCTACTGCGAATGGAAAAAGGAAAGGTGGAAGAAGATTTAAGTTCTTTAGTCTTAGTCTCTAGCGAATTAAGTCTTTTTTATTTTCAGTATTGTTTGAACAGATAAATACAATTTACTTTTTATTTAAATAATAATTAAAATCATATTTTTCTTAGTAAGTTAATGTAAGTAGTACAAGTAATGTATGTAAAGAAATCTGATGACGCTCGAGCTCAACGGCCGCGCGCAAATGGTGTGCGAGCGCGCTCATTGATCCCGAATTTAGTATGTTTTAACATCGCGGCTTGACGCAATACCAAATATCCAAAATTATAAGTAAACAGCAAAGGAATGGCTTTCAGTTAGTGTTAAGGTAGTGTTTGATTGCCCTGTCGGCTTCGGAAGCATTCCCCTTAAACCCAGTATTCTAAGTATAAGTAGTGAAATATTTTCATTTAGAATCAGGTAACGGAGACGAATATTATAGTTACATTGTCCGCAGAAAAGATGGCAAATACTTGTTTGCACTGTCTTTTCCCAAAAGATTCAGCCTTTTAACTTTGTGTTTCCGTTGAATTGCCAAATGGGCTGTTTATTTTGTCGACGTGATGTTACTGTTATTTTGTATTGTAATATTTTCGACCTCTCTTGTTGAAATATGAAATGTTTTCGAAAATATTTTCAGACTGAAGTGTGAATAATGATATTTGAATGTAAAATAAAATGGATAATCAGCTTAACGTCTCCCTAGTGGTTTTATATATATTCATGCTGTAGTCTGTTTTAGCCTGGCTCAAAGTGACTATTCTACACTTGATTAGATGATTTATTACGATTACGCTGATAGTAAGTGTAGTGCAATCCAAGAATAGTGACGACCAATGTATCGTAGGTCCGCAGAGTTATGGCAGCCTGCCTAAGTACTTGCTTCTTTATACTCCGTTTAAAGGACCCCATAGTGTAGGAAAGAAACGTTCCACGTTTACTGGTAAACTATACCATAGTTGTATGGTCCGGCAGAAGTAAGATTTTGCGAACTTCTCAGTTTCAGCCGAGATGGAGGAGACATGAAGCTGTGGTTCCGCAATCCCGTGGGGATGTGATAAGGTCAAACAATTCTACAGAGCATTCACAGTAATACAGACTATATGTATGCCTGCATTATTTGTAGCATGAATTGGGCGGCTCGTCCGGGGTAATACAACTGTCTTACAGAAAATCGATGACAGTGACAATTTATAATATGATTAGCTATTAAAAAAATCTTTTGCGTTTCGTAAGCCTAGTGAGATAGTCAAAAGCCTATTTTTATCTATATTCCTTTCCTTAAAGTTGTATCTTGCTCGAGGGAAACCTCCACATTGGTACATTTTTGTATGGCGTAAATTGTCAAGGTGGTTGGCGTGGGGTACAACCTTAAAAAACTTTGTTATAGTACACAATATAATAAATATTAAAGACTCGTATTACATAATAAATTCGGTAACTATATTGAAAGAAGTGATAAATGACCTGAATTTATTTGGTTCATTGACAATGCAAATGGCCGATTAAACATTTAAACCGTTGTCCATTGATACAATTACGAGTATTACTTTATAGATTTATAGATTTACAACGTGGTAGGTCTTTCGTATGCGAGAGACCGTCTGGGTTGGTTTGTCTATTTCTGCCACCAAGCAACAGTGTGAAAGCACTGTTGTGTTCCGGTTTGAAGGACATTGAAGCCATTGACGTAATAAGTTAAAATGGTGTTTGAATCATAAAATTTGATGAAGAATAAGGAAGTTATGGCGTTCCGACAATAACACCTCTAAAAAAGAATTTAAGAGATTCTTATATCCTAAAACTAAAACAGAACTAAATTAGTGCACTAGAATTCCTTTGTAATTTTCTACTTCTATTTTCTCCATTATATTTGGGTTCATCCACTAACCTAATTAAAACAGAGTCAAGTCACAGTTCTAATAACATAGTTCCCCGTATGCTCTTAGCAAAAGATAATAAAAACTTTGCTAAGAACCGGTTACTGTCCCATCACCGCTCCATATATTGTGGGTTAATGTAGGATTCGAAACATGTAATATAAACTTCTGCTTCCGAGAAGTTTTAATATTTTCGCATAATACGTTGAATGGCGCGATGCGGCTATAATTTGAAAAACCATAAACAAAATGTGGTGGCCTCTCGCATTTTTTTTTTTTTGTTTTTATAGTATAGGCCGGCAAACGAGCAAGTGGGTCACATGATGGTAAATGATCTCCACCGCCCATGTACGCCCACTATATCAAAAGAATCTTGAGCGCATTGCCGACCTTACAGGAAAGGGGGAATTAAAGGATTGAGAAGGGTTAGGGAATTTGGGCCCCTAAATAATCGAGCAAAACATAACAACATTGGTGTCAATTAACTTCCGTTTTCTGTGAGACACGCCTACTATCTCGGGCGAAGCATCTATGCTGTAGACAAAACTGTAGCCATGCTAAGTGAAAGCACAGTGATATCTTATGTTTACGCGAATATTACACATTGAAACAAAACTAATATAAACGGATTTGATCGCGGTTTAATTTTATTTTAGACCCGACGTTTCGATATCTTTTCAGCCTTCATAGTCACGGGAGAGACGTCGGGACTAAAATAAAATTAAACCGCGATAAAATCCGTTTACATTAGTTTTGTTTCAATGTGTAATATTGTGTAATAGTTTTATTTCAATAAATGGAAACATAACAAATCAAAGATTAATAGTATCTCACAATATCCGCCGCGAAGGAAACCATCGTGAAAACCAATGCGCCTTTTAAATTCAATTTTCAATAAGGCCATGACTTGTTACGATGCTGGAAGCAATAACTTTATATTTATATCAGAAATAACAATAACTTACAGAAATATATTTTTGTTTTGCGGTAAACTGTTAAAGCAGGTAGTCTAGAAGTGGTAGAGCCACGCTGTAGACAGTTTTGTCCACAGAATAAATGGACATGCATGAACGGTTTGTTATCACTGTTTCACAGAAAATAATGTTTCTAGAGACCCAACTTCCCCCTCCTCTTTCCAATCTCTTAATTATCCCTTTCCTTTAAGGTGGGCAACGCAACCATGATTCTTCTGGTATTGTGGGTGTACATGAGCATGTGAGTAAGCATCACTTACTAACAGGTGACCCACTTGTTCATTTGCCAGCCTATACTATAAAAAGCTATGTAAAAAAAAGTTTATTGTTCATATTACTTTTACCGTCAAGCAGGTCATCTTATTGACCCAGCATATTATTTCTAACTCCTCACTAACCTGATTAATTTCGTAGCTGGATAAAGACACATTTGCATTCCTAGAGACTCGCCGAGCTTTATTGCTCGGTGTTGAAATATGCGTGCCATTGTCGATCCTGGTTTACTGGAGTTACAGTGGCGGGTGTGTGGGCGGGATACTCTCGTGACCCAGCATAAGGCTCTGAATCGTGTGGTCTTAGGTTCTATTCATAGGCCATTTGCACCATTTTTCCATGGGCGGTGGTGATAATTTATCATCAAGTGATCTAATTGTTCCTCTTACTTTTCATTAAAAAAATATGCATGAGGGTGCATTGTTTCAAACCATCAGTAATAGTTTAGTGTGCGTAAAAAGCTATGGTTCACGAAATCTACAGATTTGGAGAGCTGTTAGTATGATAACCAAAGACTTTAATGTATACTACTAGACGAGCTACGTGGTAAATAGAAATTGTATCACTAAGTTGCGGTCAATTGACCGTAACGCAATATTACCATCTCGCTTACTCTCAACTAGAACCCCTATCGCGCTCCCTGTTTGTGAGCTGTCAAACTCCCGCGTTATGTGACGCAATTTTAGTTCTAAACAGCCCGTCTAGTAGTATACATTAAAATAATTGTTGAAAACAAAAAAAATAAGTTTTATATAACGTGAACCATTGGTTGTTAAGAACATTTCATATTGTCAGTCCTCAGTCGTAACCCGTACGCATTACAACTGCCTTGGTGGCGCAGTTGTAATGCGTACGGGTTACGAATGAGGCTAACGCTGAGGTCTCGGGTTCGATCCCCGGGTCGGGTAAAGTGATATTGGGTTTTTCTATTACGAAAAGCTCAGTATCAGCCGGAAGTCTGGAATTTGTGCCCGGTATGGCGATAGGCTCGCCCCCTATCACATCATGGGACAGAGATACGCTCGGCGAAATGTGGGTGTACTGGTTACACCTCTGCCTACCACTTCGGGGATTACAGGCGAAATTACAGGACCACTGTCTCACAGAAAACCGGCGTAAAGTAGCAGCTTGCAGCTGTGTTTCGTATGGTGAGTGGGATATCCGGAGGCCCAAACCCCCTCCCCTTCCCAATCCCTTAATTATCCCTTTCCTTTCAGGTCGGAAGCGCACTCATGATTATTTTGGTATTATGGGCGTACATGGGCGGTGGCACTTACCATCAGGTGACCCACTGGGTCGTTTGCCGGCCTATGCAATAAATAAAGAAAGAAATTGGCAATAAAAATGCTTTGTACACATAAGTTCCACCTGAGTTCTAAAACATATTTGTTCAGACGAGATTATCGAATTTCCCCTCGATCGTGTTTCCAAATCAAATTAATTATATAACATCTTACTTTCTCAAGAATCTAATCAATTTTGTTATTCGACTCTTCACGAATCCGTAGTAAAGTCACGTAGTCACTAGGTTACAATTGACTCGTAACACACGATGCTTAATATGTTTGGTAATGCTATACCCAGTACACGAGGGTGGCAAATGACTAGAAACATGTCGCGCGTCTAGTTCTGTATACCAGAGGTCTGTCTAATATGGCAGAGGTCTAATGCTGCACCCGCGGTGCACCGAGCTTTGTTCCATCCCATGATGTGGGGCGAGCCTATCGTCATACCGGACACAAATTCTAACCCTGGGCAAATCGTGTCTGATTTTTCAAAGCGAAAACTCAATACACAAATTGTGATTGCCCAGGCTTGAATTTGAACCTAAGACCTCACGGTTTCTCAGCCTAAGTAGGCTACCACTAGATTGCGTATCAATTATTGTCTACTGAAATATTGATATACAATACGTAACAAGAACCCTGTTGAGCGTTTTAACTGCGATATCAAAATCGATATTCAAACGTAATGAAATAACTCGCATACGAAAATGAGACTATAAAAATAATCATATTTTTTTTTTTTTTTTTTTTTAATTATTTTATTGTTTGTAAACCCTATTTCGATTGATTACCTCTGCAAGAGCGATAACTCGGAGCCAGGGCGAGATAGCAAGTTGCGGCGCCGCGACGCCTGGCTTCGTTAAATACGTCACATGAGTCAGCTGTTCATCAGTTTTCAGATGAAAATAACATTTTTTTTATATGTTAATTTTTCTAAGCAACCTGTGTAAGGATAATATCTCGCTTCTGTTTATATTTTTTTAATTGAACTATTTTTACTAAGCTGTTTATATGTCTATCTTCACGACTCTAAAAGGGCCAACAGGGGTTTTGTCACATACTGTGTAGGCAATTTATTTAGTTTTATAAATTAAATTCACTGCCGTATGGAATATTTTGATTGCCGCAAATTTAGAGTTGAGCAAACATAGTACAAGGTGGTAGCTGGGTTGGTACCACCGCTTTGTCTATTTCTGCCGCCAAGCAACAATGTGTAAGCACTGTTGTGTTCCGGTGTGAAGGACATTGAAGCCAGTGTAATTACTGGGCATTATGAGACTTAACACCTTATGTCTCGGGGTGACGAGCGCAGTCCAGTCCAGTGTCATGCAGTGCTTTATTTAAAGTTCTGTGTGGCGTTGCTTCTGTTTATGGGCAGGCGTGGCGCTTACCATCAGGCGAGCGACCTGCTCGTCTTGTCATTCAATCTACTAAAAAAAAAAAAAAAAATTGTTTGTCCAGTTTTCAAATATAAGCTTCGTTTGGCAATTTTTTTATTGCTGTAGTGGCCATCGCAGTAGTTTTTTTTCGGAAATATTAAATTCAGTAGAGTTTAACCATTTCTCACATTCGAGTGCGTTTACTTTATAGTTTATAGACAGTTTTGTCTACAGCATGAATAGGCCCGGCTCAACTAGATTGTTACCATTTTCTCACAGAAAACCGATGTGAGGCAGCAGCTTGCTGTGGCGTAGGCAAGCGTAGTTATAAAACGCAGACGCCCATGAGATGATCGAAAGTACACCCTCTCTTAAGTAAATAAATAAATACACCCAACAGTCACACACATAAGGTGGTAAGTCCCTCGTATGTGAGAGGCCGTCTGGGTAGGTCCGCTTTGTCTATTTTTGTTGCCAAGCAACGTCACTTTAGGTGGTCACTGAAAATCAGCGCTGTGGTATGGTATATACCATAGCACATCATCACGCTGAGTGTGCCACCTAATTGACACGGAGTTTGTATAACTTTTTCTTTATACTACTTATACCTTTTTTTATTTTATTTTAATAGACTTATGTTGTATGTACTCCTGTCAATAAAATATTTCTTTCTTTCTTTCTTTCTTTCTTTCAATGTTAGCACTGTTGAGTTTCGGTTTGAAGGACATTGAAGCCAATAACATTACTGGGCATTATGAGACTTAACATCTTATGTCTCGAGATGACGAGCGCAGTCCAGTGCCATGCAGTGTTCTGTAATCCAGAGTTCTGTGTGACGTTGTTTCTGTTATTGGCCAGGCGTGACGTTTAACATCAGGCGATCGACCTGCTCGTCTCGTCATTCAAGCAAATAAAAACTATATCAAGTCCTGACCCTACAATAGATTAACCTGCGTTGTGGGCGGGATTACGAAGAACTGGCGGTCCCAAACAACCAAACCCGTAATAAATATTTGTGGATTACACAAACATTTATTTCAGTGCGGGAATCGAACACACGGCCTCTCGTTTCTCAGTAGGCTATTCTCCCACTGCGCTAAGGAGGCTGCTCTCATTCTAATTACATTTCACAACATTACAATTTAACAGGGGTGATAAAGCCTCGAGTCTGTGGCGAGCACTGGCGGCGACATCGTCGACGGCGCGGCGGTTGTGGCCGAGCGGTCACCGCTTAATATCAAACGGTTATGTTGTTGGTGAAACGTCGTATTTAAAAGGATATTAGCTGAGACATAAACACACCGATATCAAATATATAATACCAGCCCTGTACTATACAACGTGTTATAGAAAGGAGCGGGCAAATTTAAGCAATGTATAGTATAGCGTATAAGTATTTTATCACCCATAGTACCAATTCCGATTGCATTGCTAGTACAATAATTATAGAATTTTCTTTTTTATCGAATGAGTAACATGTCGATATCGACTTTTAACTTTGGACAACACTAAATGATAAACAATGATACTATAGACCTCCTTTCATTTAATTATTTTATAATTAAAAAAACATTAAAGAGTTGTCAAATGTCAATATTTATTTGACGCAGTCAGTTCGGTAATTTCTGATTTTATGAAGTATGTTTACGAGTTCAAAAAATATGTTGTATTTGTCTAAAAATAAGTATTATGTATTGGTACTTTCTGTTGGTGTAACTGATAACAGCTTTTAAGAGGATCGTCGAATGTATTAAGCCAAATTCATAGATGGAAGATACGAGAATGAAGTCTTTTTTAAAATACTTCTAGAGGATGGTACCAATATCGTCTTCAGCACACAATCTCTTTCAGGTGTTATTTTGTGTTTAAATTACAAGTTACGTACGTATGTTCGTAGAATTACGTACAACTTATTCAAGTTTATTAAAAAGTGAGTGTCGTTCATAATAATTAATAGTGATGTCACCAATCTTATCGATCTTAATAAACGAGTGATCAAAATTAATGTAAAATTATGGGATGTCTTGGTATTGAAAAGGTCCGGTACATAAGTACTATTTGTAAGGTGTATGTAATGCCCCTAAAATATGACCACACCTTTCTGTAACACGTTGTATACGTCCCACTGCTGGGCATGGGCCTCCTCTACTGAATGAGAGGGGTAAGGCCTTAGTCTACCACACTGGCCTAATGTGGGTTGGCAGACTTCGGTTTCGGTTTAAAGAACTTTATTCTCATAAGAAATGTACATTTCACTTAAAATGAGATACAAAAGAAATAGATTACAATAAAGTACAATAAATGATTAGTCTCTGGTACTCGTAACAATATGCAGCTTTAACTTCCTCACTCACTCACTCTCACTGGTTTTCAAACTATTTGGTAACTTGTTATACAGCAATGCCCCCTGAAATAAAATTGTCTTTTTTCCATAGTTAGTCCTTTGTTTGATTACTTCAAGTTGGTTTTTTTTCGTAGACAGTGTTTATTATTTCGTCTTTTTAATTGTATGTCAGATCTAATTGAATTAGTAGTATTTTTTTAAATTAAAATGCTTGTCTTGTATTTGTATAATTGAATACCTACGGAGTGTCACTTAACATCGACAAATGTGAATTCGGTGTCATCTATTTTCGGCTGTGTAGGCACGAAAAAATCTGACGGAACTCGTAGAGTGCATCCGTAGGTCATCACTGCAGGACTTAAGTGAGCGATGGCATCGCTCGATTTGAACATTTGCCTGTGGGTGAAATGCCGTTGTTCGTATACGTTCAACCCCAAACTTCTTCATAGTTAAATAGCTTAGTTTTTTCGTAAAGTTGTTTGGTTTTTGTATATAAAGGATAATGGAATAAGACTTTAGTAATTTTGTTTTGTGTTCTCTGCAACGGGTTAAGATTAGTTAATGCAGCAGATCCCCAGGTTTCAATTTGATATTCAACATGTGACTTCATCAATGAATTATATATAACTGGTCGAACTTGCGTTGGTATACAATGTGTTATCTTTCAGAGTGCTCCTAATACGGATATTAATTTTGATTTAATATGTTCTATATGTGGTTTCCATGTTAGTTTGTCATCTATTAATAAGCCTAAATATTTTTCGTGTTGTGATCTTTTTATAATTTCATTATTTATTTTTAGAGGTTCGAATTCTGGTATTGGTTTATTTTTAGCAGATAAAATCAAAGATACTGTGAGACAGTGGTAACGACGCGGTCGAGCCGGCCCATGTGCTGTAGACAAAACTGTCTACAGCCTGACTCTACAACTCACGCTTAATATAGACGTGAAAATAAACGTACCAAATAATAATAATACCAGCCCTGTATTATATACGTCCCACTGCTGGGCACGGGCCTCCTCTACTGAATGAGAGGTTAGGCCTTAGTCCACCACGCTGGCCTAATGTGGGTTGACTTCACATAGCTTCGAAATTCTTATGAAGAACTTCTCAGGTATGCAGGTTTCCTTACGATGTTTTTCCTTCACCGTTAAAGCAAGTGATAATTAACAATTAATACACACATAGCTTAGAAAAGTCAGAGGTGTATGCACTTGGGTCTGGTTTCGAACCTGCGAATTTCGTCTCGACAGTCCATACCACTCCTCGATGAGCTATCACTGCTATTTAATATCTGATATCAAATGATACACTTCATTGTTTTGCTCACATAATATAATCACCACGAACGACACTATCCGAAAAGCAGCATATTATTTAGATCGTGGTCAATCACAATTACAATTTTGATTGGATATTACAACCTCTCTACTTTGAACTGCAAATAAGGACTGCCCTTCGAATGGTGAGGCGCATTATATACACAATACCCGACTCCGGCTGAATCACTTGATAACAATATCACTGTTTAACGGGTAGAACAATGTTGACAAATATTTCTAGTTACCCACAGTTAACGATAATCAGCAACTTCAATCTGATGAACCATTAGAACGGTGGCAACACTGACTAAGCTAACATATTAGAGTTTAGGTGAAGCGATTTTGACACTGATGTCGTTGTAGACCTCGTATGTACATTTTAAAAGATCTCTCGTGTTTTTGAGATCACAGTAAATCTAGGCGATAGGCTCGCCCCCTATCACATCGTGGGACGGAGATACGCTCGGCGAAATGTGGGTGTACTGGTTACACCTCTGCCTACCCCTTCGGGGATTACGGGCGTGAGTGCGTATGTATGTATGTATGTAAATCTATTGTTTTTTATGGTAGGGGCCGGGAAACATAATATGGTTCAAGGTGATTTCTTATGTTTACGCGAATATTACACATTGAAATAAAACTAGTTTATACGGATTTTATCGCGGTTTAATTTTTATTTTAGTCCTGACGTTTCGAAAGCTTTTCATCCTTCGTGGTCACGGGAGAGACTAGGTATTGGTTACAGGTGGTAGCTTCCTCGTATATGTATAATGTGGTAGGGTCCAGTGTCATGCAGTGCTATATAATCCAAAATTCGGTATGGTGATGCTTCTGTTTATTGACAGGCGTTACATATACCTACTATAAGGCGAGTGACCTGCCTGTTTCGTCTTTAATGCTAATAAAAAAAGCTTGTTTGTTGAATTTGTTTCTTGTTTTAAACATACCCACATTTCGCCGAACTTCTTTCCATCCCATAATATGATAGGGGGCGAGCCTATCGCCATATTGGGCACAATTCCAGGCTCCGAGCATTTCGTAATAGAAAAACCCAATATCACTTTTACCCAACCCGGGGATCGAACCCTAATAATCGTACCGCGTACGCATTACAACTGCCCCACCGAGGCACTCTTGTTATAAACGCTATTTTAATTACATGATAAATCAACTGGCTCCGAGGCACACTTGGTGGAACACTTAACCAGGTCCAGTCCACCGTGCCGTTATGAAAACAGAACTTCCACACAAACTCTTCGACTTAGGTTTACACAAAGTATCCAAAACTCTCATAAGATCTATCCCTTAACGCCCATTACAAACGCAATTTACACAAACTAACAACACAAATAATGTTGACGCAATGTTTTCTGGAACACGTTTTAGGCAATTAACACAAATACACAAACAGAATCCGTGTGTAAACAGAAATTCGGCACCCTCCTTATCGGGCCCAAATATTTTCGACATGTCAAAGTTATTTAAGAAAGCCAAGTTTATTCGCAAGTACGCATATTATTGCGGAGTTTAGAATTCGGCTGTTTACTCAAACAGAGTATATTTGTATGAAGTTTCGACACTTTAGGGTGAAGGGTTACAGATTATTGGTATATATTTCTAGATGTGCCATAATTTTAGTTCTATCGGGGTTGAAGGTAAAAATATTAATATCATTTATTATTTGTAAATTTGCCTCATTGGTCTGGCAATAGCGTAGGTACTTAAGCTGAGAAACTGTAAGGTTCTGGGTTCAATTCCCAGGTAGGGTAATCACAATTTGTGTTTCGAGTTTTTCGATTACAATAATAACACGTGTTTCACTCGCTTGGAAATTGGGCCCTGTATTATGTGACGCAAATAAGCTCGGCAAAATGTGGGTGCATTATTTACACCTCTGCCTACCTCTTTAGAGATACAGACGTGAGCATATATTTTATAAATATTATTCTGTAGTTGCGAATAGTTCCCCTCAGGCCTCTTTATGGTCAGTTTCAATCAGTTTTTTTATTCGCTTGAATAACTAGGCAAGCAGGTTTCTCACCTGATGGTAAGCGTCACGCCTGTCCATAAACAGCAACATATCACTCAGAACTCAGAGTTATAAGTATTGCATAGAATTACAGAAAACGCGAACCTATTACGTATAACAAATACATAAAAGAAAATGGCACTGCGCTTGTTAGGAAAATCGAATATGGAAATTTAACAAATAATGAAAGATGTATTTATGACTTATATTCTACAGTTTATATTTAATTTTAATCTAGTATTATTAGGATATTGACATTATATACTGAACGACATTATTCATTAACATAAAATATATTTTAGATTATTTAACGTTGCAATTAAATTAAGTATACTGTTTTACATCTACTAGTTATAAGTCCAAATCATTTATAAACAAATTAATTATGAATACGGACACTGGCTTGAAATTGTAGATATTACGATGTATTTTATATTGTGTACCGTCATTCATTTCCTTAAATTGAGGGTGGTTAACATTATCTGGTAGTTTCTTGGAGTGGGAAATTGTGATAAAAAGAGTGGTCTTGTCATTCGGAGGAACGGCCTGAGGGCCAATTCTGCTATTTTAACTGACACTGCGAATGAATTTTAACCGAACTGAGATTACATTTTGAATTAATTAAAAATATGGCATTCTGCTCCTTTAAAAATTCGATATCATCTCAGTTAAATTGCATATAAACTGTCAATTCGTTTTTTTTTTTTTTTTTGTTTATTTGTTCCTTAAGGAACCGGCTAAGATCAGAGACCATGCTGCCAAGTCATTAGTTATAATATTCTTTTCTTATATTCCAAGAACGATGAAACGGGGGTGTGGCCGATTTCAAGGTCTTGTTGGAGTTTTGGTGTTAATTCCTTTCAGTTCAATGCTTCTTAGACGACTTTCTTCAAGCGAATCGAAAGCACAAGGTCGACAATACCCTTGATCAAAAATCACCTAAATTCACTTATTTCAATGTTTCCATACACTATTCATCAGCGTTAATGTTTATTGCACAAAACCACACCACTTTTATAAAACAAACACAACTTTAAACCAGTTTAGGAAATAATTAAAACAAGAGAGCCACCGCACTGTGAGAATTCCCGCCAAAACTCCCTGTCAATTCGATCAACTTTCAATGTCTTTCTTTTGTTGAAAATATGGCTTCGCATTATTATGCATTTCGCCAATGACAAGTATTTTACCGAATTTTGCGTATCAGCTGCCATAGACTAAATTCTAGAAATAAAAAATTACCTAAGCGACAAAATCAATGTTACCAACTCATACTAATATGACTAATTTCAGTGATTAAAAAATTACGTAACTGGAGGTTATGATTTTTTTATTAATTGATTTGACTAATTCCATGTATTTTATTTATTTAATTAATTTATCTATTCCATGGCATAACTGAAGGAAAACGGCACAACAGCACCACTCAGACAGTCCTTTCCGGAAATAACCACAACCAAATCGCGATTATTTTATTGAAATTTGAAATTCTACCGAATTGCGGTTTTTTTATTTTGCAACACTGCTGAGGACATATTTATACTAAATAAAAATTGTGCGAGAGTTTTGGCGGGAATTTTGACAGTGCGATTGCTCTCATAATTTAATCTACACTAATATTCTAGAGAGGAAAGATTTTTTTGTATTTTTGTATGTAACAAATAAACTTAAAAACTACTCGGCCGATTTCAAAAATAATTTGGCCGTTAGAAAGCTACATTATCACTGAGTAACATAGGCTATAAACTCATTTCTAATACTTTACTGAAATAACGAGCACACAAAGTCGAACAATTTTGACTACTTTTAGTTGCTTGCAGTAAAAGAGAATAAAGTTAACTGAATTTATCTGCAGTTAACTCACAGTCACTTCACATCAGTGTTGCCAAGTCAGATTTTTGAAAATACCGTGTTGTCCACATTAAAATACGGTATTTGCGTCAAAAATACAGTGCTCGATGGGAAAAAAATACAGTGTATTTTACAGTGCAATAAAATGTCATACAAAAAAGGAAGTAATTAAATTATTAAGTAAAATATAAATTTATTTTAAACTTTATATCCTAAACTAACTTAACATTTTATTTGTATATATCGATCGCTGCAGAAATGGATGGCTGCGATGATGATGATATCGGTTTAGTTTTTTAATGTGTTTAATCAAAGAGTTTTATGTATACTACTAGACAAGCTGCGCGGTACATAGAAATTGTAGTATAATAAATTAATTAAATTGTAGTATAGTAAATTAGTTGTATTACTAAGTTGCAGTCAATTGACCGTAACTCAATATTATCATCTCGCTTACTCTCAACTAGAACCCATATTGCGCTCCCTGTTTGTGAACTGTCAAACTGCCGCGTTATATGACGCAGTTTTACTTCTAAATAACCTGTCTAGTAGTATACAATAATAATACGAAATTTTGACTGTAAAAAATACTGTGTCTCCATATACGGTATTTATAAAAATACGGTGTCCAGTAGATGGCATGAAAATACGGCAGATCTGCTGTAATTACAGTGCACTTGGCAACACTGCTTCACCTTCAGTCACATTTTGTTCGCAATTAATATTTTGACGTTTGTCTATAGACGAAATGCATTTTTTAAAGTTAAGTGTCTCACAATGGACACTGGCGAAATCACCGATCTACGGTGGAGCCAAACACAATTAAAAGAAGAAGAAGATAGTTAAGTGTCAAAATTGTTACCAGAATGCCGTTTTGGTTCAGTCAACTTGTATTCTACTTTCGATATCATTGCGATCTAAGTTCTTGAATATTGGTTTAACAGAATACCATTTGCAACTTTCTTGTCGCTGAGATTAGATCGGAATGATATTTTGAACATTTAAAATTACGAGAATTGGCCCTCTGATTTAGTTTGTGTTTCAGGGCGAAGATCTGTTAGTTTGCTCTTTTTTATATAATAATAATTGTGGTAAATAGTAAATTGTTATATTGTTATATACAGCAGTAAAATAGTCATGGATACCTATGTGATTGTTGAAGGATTACCTAAAGCTAAGTATTATTTGTGACTTATGTATTGGGTATTACATTAGTATTGTATATACATATATTATGTATAGTGATGTATATTATATACTGGTGGGTTTTTCTTGCCACTTCTTTTCCCACAGTTATATACTTCCGAAGTGGCGGTAGTTTATTAAAAGATATTAACTTTATGTTCTATGTTTCATTTCCTGTTTTACCTACTTATTTACTTGCTCATAGAAGTTCAAATGTCGTTGTAAATTACAGATAGTTAGAAATGACTTATCCCTGATGGTTTTATAGCAATGGAAGTATTTAATGTACTCTAAATCCTGACTATATACTTTTATATTGTTATATATTATATAAATCTACATATTATTCTAGCACGCTCGTCAACCTGAAACATAAGCCGGTAAGTAAATGACAATAATACCTAATATATAATTAAATAAATAATTAATGATTGTATTTCTCCTCTCTAAGTTTCATTGTATCTATCTATTTATATTGTTATCCCTTATTTATTCAATAAATTGTTTTTTTTTTTCCTCCAATAATTATTTTCATGCTGTGGATTCTGAAGGTGATGCATTTATCATGTAAGTTGTTTGAATGTTATTATATTATCAAGTTATAATGTGCTCGTAAATACCACTGATTGTCCCAAATAAAATAAATAAATAAGTCTTATCATGACCATTAGTATTATTGGCTTCAATGCCTTTTTTATTTTACCCTAGATAGACAGACGAGCGGCTCACCTGATGGTAAGTGGTTACCACCGCCCATGGACCTCGGCAATGCCAGAGCACAGCCAGGCCGCTGCCTACCGTTGAATTTTTTTTTTATGTAAGAGAGGAGCTACGGAGCAAGCGGGTCACCTGATGGTGAGTGATCACCGCCGCCCATGGACACCGTCAATACCAGGGGATTTGTCGGTGCGTTGCCGGCCTTTGAGGAAAGAGTAGGCTCTTTTCTTGAAGGTTCCTAAGTCGTATCGGTCTGGAAATACCGCAGGTGATAGCTGATATCCTTTGAAAATAGCATTGCCTACACACTGCTGCTTGGCTGCAGAATTAGACAAAGTAGTGGTACCTACCTCGACGTACTCTCGTATAAGAGGCCCACCACCTAATCTAGAATATGGGAATATCTAGTTTATTTTTATGACAGTAAAAGGAAAATTTTATACATACGCATTCACGCCCGTAATCCCCGAAGGGGTAGGCAGAGGTGTAACCAGTACACCCACATTTCGCCGAGCGTATCTCCATCCCACGATGTGATAGGGGGCGAGCCTATCGCCATACCGGGCACAAACTCCAGACTCCGGGCTGATACTGAGCATTTCGTTATAGAAAAACCCAATACCACTTTACCCGACCCGGGGATCGAACCCGAGACCTCAGCGCTAGCCTCAATCGTAACGCGTACGCATTACAACTGCGCCACCGAGGCAGTCGGAAAATTTTATATCATATTTTTAAGCTTTTAATATCAAAGTTTACGGAAAGGGGTGACATTCATCGGTTTTAATCTCAGTCTTTGGAGGCCTGCAAATATTCCGAAACGTGACTTTATTTTTAACCGACTTCAAAAAAGTTCTCAATTCGGTGCGTTTCTTTATTGTTTTTTTGCTTTTTTAGGTATGGGCATCGATTTTATTTATTAAATTTTATAGGAAACATACAATCGATAAGATTATGTTGATAACTACCGCACTCGGAGATGTGAATCAGGTCGAAGTAATTATTGGACATCTCTTAGAACTCGAGTATTTCTCAAAGTCGTATTAAATTCATAAGTCGACATTCTCTATGGCGCAGCGGGCGAGTGGCCAGTGCGAAGCGAGAGGGCGTGGGTTCGATTCCCGCACCGAGACAGATGTTTGTGTGATCCACAAATATATGTTTCGGGTCTGGGTATTTTCTTCCCAGACGGGTTGACGTCAGGCAGGCGGCCGGTTGTAAAACTACAAGCCAAATCTTTCTGTAATATGTGTTAAAAAGCTTGTTGCGCCGACCCCACTATGAAATACGAAATTTTATTGACTAGCTTTTGCTTGCGGCTCCGCCCACATGAACGGCCGGGATAAAAATCCTATCCTATCCTATAAATTTATTCATCGTGGTCATGGGACTCATGGTCAATAATCATTATTTTGTTATAATGTTTCTCTTGGCATAAACTGAGCTGCTTTAACGCAAATAAATTGTAATGTACATAGTATCAATATTGTAAATCAGTTTTGAAAAGAGCAACGTTAGTCTTGTCTGTTCTTCTCTAGCGAAACAGTATTCCGAACTGGCGGTAGAGTTAAAATTTGACTGAATGTAAATGATGTATAACATTTTATGGATTCAATAAAGAATTTGAATTTGAATATGTCCTAACCCAGGTCATGGTCTACCTGTGTGCCAAATTTCACCCAAAACCGTTCAGCTGTTAAGCCGTGATTGACTAACAAACATCCAAATTCTTAATACTTACAAACATCTATACATACACATGCACTCATGCCTGTACTCCCCGAAGGGGTAGGTAGAGCTGTAACTAACACACCTACATTTCGCCGAGCTTCTTACCGTCCCATGATGTGTTAGGGGGCGATATCGCCATACCGGGCACAATTCCAGACTCCGGGCTGATATAAAACTTTCACAATTATAATAGCAGTAGAGTGACTCATTTCACTTCAAAGTCAGATTAAGGGCGCACATTTCCCCGCTCAAACTACTCAATTTTGACTGAATATTTGAATGGAAATTTTATTGGCATGTGACGTGAAAGCAAAAAATATATACCTAACCGAAAATGTAAAACATTTTGTAGCGAGCGAAACTCACAAATATTCGCCCTTTGTGTCAAACTGAACGAAAAATTGCGTTTGAAATATGTATCGCAGACAGTCGCCCGCGGCTTCGTTTGTTATCAGGTATCTATGTTTCGGAAAGAGCCGACGTGAAGTAGCAACTTGTACGTTTCGTACGGTGAGTGAGATATCCGGAGGCCCAAATCCCCCTCCCCTTCTCAATCCCTTAATTATTCCTTTCGTTTAAGGTCAACAACGCATCCATGAATCTTCATGTATTGGATGTTCATGGGCGATGGTGAGTCACCATCAGGTGACTCACTTGCTCGTTCGCCGGCTTTTGCTATAAAAAGAGCGTTTTTTGATTCTGTACTGCGATATCTCGGTTTCAATTCTGAAGTTTTCGTATAAATAAATACACCCAGCAGTTACACACATAGTTCTAACCCCAAACTATTGTGAGTACCAAGAACTACGAGGCACTTACGGTCCTACAACAGCCCCGAAACAATTTTTTATGGATATTGTGCATTCCTCTTTAGGACTACGAAGATAAGACTTCAAATGTGATTTTTTTAGTACACGAAGTACTAAATACAAGTCCACCACTTCGTAGTACGCAGTACTGCATCCCCAAATGTGTAAGCAGAGGTCTTCTTCTTCTATCGTGTCAATGGCTATAAATGTTGATATGTTGTAATGTATATATTTTAAAATGTTGAAAAATTATATCTTCCCGCTCCAAAATTTTGCTACATTTACAGCAGCGTCTGTAGCCTCCATAAGGTCTTTACTTGTACAGATGGTAGGGCACAGTGGGCACTTAAGCAAGTGAAGCATGTTTTGCTTTGGAGCACCACAGTCGCAATCGGGCTTTGATGAGTAACCCCACCTCAACATGTTTGTCTTAAACGACCCACCCCGGTACGGAGACGATTTAATGTCTGCCAAGTGGGCCACTGCAGTTCTTTGCCAGGGGGTAGATGTTCATCAGATGAGATGAAATCCGATGGGACGGGGTGGTTTAAGCAGAGGTGAAATTAACGTTTCGCCGAAATTATTTCCGTCCCATGTGATGTAGGTAGTGAACCTATCCTCATATCGGACACAAATTCCGACCCCAGACAACTCAAACAAAAATTATGATTGCCCATCTTTTTAAACCCAGTACCTCACCTTAGCCCAAGTTCTTCCCACCTCAGTTTCTCGGCCCAAGTACGTCGCAACTAGACCAATGAAAAAAATAAACCACTATGTACAAAACCCACAAACTACTCAACAGCTATTCAATATAACAAAAACAGAGCAAAAAAGCCGTATATTTTTATTTTCATTCTCGCATCGGATAATTCTGTAACATCATCACAAAACAACTTTATGGCAAGTTTAGGTAACGCGAGCGATACTCTTAGAAGCGTTGTGTGAATTGCCAAGTGGGTAGGCAGGGCCGCAGTTGGTGGTAGGCCGTGCAAACAAGGAACGTTATGTATTCACCATAGAATCGTTTTGGTTTTAAAAAAATGTTAGAAGTTACGTGAGACGAGTATTATTTTATTAATACCAAACGACAGTAATCACTTTAACGGTCTTCGATCGGTTCGGTATACGGTCCTAGTAGTCTGTTATAATTCAGTTCTCACGTAACTTCTAACATCGTAAGTGTGATTATTAATAAAATAATATTCGTCCCACAAAACTTCTAAAAAAAAAAAAAAATTTCTTTGTTGACCATGTGGGCATATAATAAACTAACCGTTATAAACCTCTGATGTTCACTAGAAATACATCTGTAACTTTTAAACGGTTCAACAGATTTAGCTTCATACATAGGTATTTAAGTACCATATAGATTACTTTGGCCAAAAACCGCACTCAAATCGGTTAATTCGTTTAGGCGCTACAAAGACACAGACATACACAGAAATAAAGGGTCAAATTTACAACCCCTCTGTTTTTATCGAGGTTTAAAAGGCGTATATGGTATTAACTAATGATTATAATTACACCCATCAGTCACACACCTATGTGCAAGAACTACGTAAGACTATCAGACTCACAACATCCAGACCTCA
Source organism: Mimas tiliae (assembly GCA_905332985.1). Classification (NCBI taxonomy): domain Eukaryota; kingdom Metazoa; phylum Arthropoda; class Insecta; order Lepidoptera; family Sphingidae; genus Mimas; species Mimas tiliae. The sequence continues at coordinate 17,473,843 of HG995248.1, read as the reverse complement.
AATAAATATTGAGGACACATTTGTCCGGATATCGAAACCGTCGCCTATCACATTCATACTACTTGCTAAATAAGCAAACAACCACCACAATATCGAAAACAGCTTCAAAATACCTCCCTGGCGTCGATATTACCGCCTTCACAACTGGAGCACGTATTATTTGAGAGTTTGTCGCTCGCAAACTTCGTTGTCGCCAGCGACAAAGACCAGCGGAATTATAGTACGTGCCACGGTCGCGTCGCGTCGTCACGTTGCAACAATAATTGTCCAAGAGCTGTATACCTTCGGTAAGATGTTTGTGTGGAGTTGTGAAACAAGGAAAATTGTATTCCTATATTCAACAATATCGAATGGTTAGTGGTCAACCTAGTGTCAAAGTTTTCAAGCCACCCAAAGGCTTCAGACTTGGCTTAATGGTGCTGTCAGTTGATATCAGCTGAGACCGACTTTTTACGCTCGGAGACGCACTGACGAAATACCACTAAGCGGTCACCCATCGATAGACTGACCCGTGCCAAGGGTTGCTTAACTCGCTAATCGTTTACCAAGTAGTGAGTGCAACTGGCTATGAGAGACCCTCATTTTTTTTTATAGCATAGGCCGGCAAACTAGCAAGTGTGTCACCTGATGGTAAGTGATCTCCACCGCCCATGTACACCCACAATACCAAAAGAATTATGAGTGCGTTGCCGACCTTAAAGGAAAGGGATAATTAAGGGATTGGGAAGGGGAGAGGGCTTGGGCCTCCGGATATCTCCCTCACTGTACGAAACACAGCAGTAAGCTGCTACTTTATGCCGGTTTTCTGTGAGACTGCGGTAACGACCCGGACGAGCCGCCCCATTCGTGCTGTAGACACAAGTGTCTATACAGCGTGGGTCTACCACTCAAATTGGCCTCACAAAAAACAGGAAAATAATACTGTTGCAATGAGAATGGTTTGGCTATAACGGTGCAGTGAAACAAAGAGCCAAGGATGAGGCGCAGCCTATTCCAATACACTAGGTGGGGCGTATCTAAGAGTACTGAAATTATGACGATTTACTACAACTAAATGGTGAGCGACGCGATATCCTGTATGTCAGTAGACTGTGCCTTGTCCGTGGCTCAGCTCATGCTATAACGTGTCATTTAACTGAGCTTCGTTGAGAAAATATGAGAAGATAAAAGTGAAGGTGGCCACAAAATAAATTCATGCTCCATACATTTTAATGTTGCCAGCACCCTGCTCTGTTCTTTTAAATTATTATTAACAAAAATTTTTTTTTTCTTATAATGGTTATAAACCAGAAAATAGATATCAGGTCACAGAACTCAGTTTCTAAGAAACTATTATATTTACTGACTGCCTCGGTGTCGCAGTTTTAATGCTTACGCGGTACGACTGCTTTGCTGAGGTCTCGGGTTCGATCCCCAGGTCGAGTAAAGCAAAAGTGCGCGTACTGATTACACCTCTGTCTACCCGTTCGGGGAGTACAGGCGTGACTGCGTATGTATTATTTTTATTTAGTTGGAAAATATCCATTCTAAAAGTCGCCAAACTAGATCCCATGAAGGCGCTCTCCTAGACTAAGTAAGTAAATTGTTGATAGCACGTAGACTGCAACACCGGCAGCTCCTAGAATAGTGTTTTATGAACGTATGAATAACTTGCCGTGCAAATTTTAAATCAGGCTTTAAACTATGTTACTGCGCAACACTATAGCATTAGGATGGCAATTGTCTGGAGTAATTACTGCATTTTAGTAGTTAACTTTGTTTTAAGACTACCTAAAGTCAAGTACTGGATTGAATACGGCTGTCGAATAAACAAATTGTGGTCAAACTCACAAATTTATTACACACACAAACTATGGAATGAATAAATGCGTAAGTCAACAGGAGGCCAATTCTCGTAATTTAAAATGTTCAAAATATCATTCCAATCTAGTCTCAGCGTCAAGAAAGTTGCAAATGGCATTCTCTTAAACCAATAATCAACGACTAATGCACCTAGCATTAGCAGGCATTATATGCCGCCGCCATAAAACCGCACATCACGAGCTTCGAAGCGTAAAATATTTGCTAAAATATAAGGTCCATAATTTATATCCATATATATTAATGTTTACCGGTTAGTTTATTAAAGGACGGCACAGGATTATGTAACCCGCATTCACACCGTTGTGTAACATTAGTATCATTTTTCTAAAAGATAAGTAATTTTGTCAGGATAATCAATAAGTTGATAATGCCAATGGACGGCGAACGTGGATGACCAGTAGGCCAATTCTCGTAATTTTAAATGTTCAAAATATCATTCCGATCTAGTCTCAGCGTCAAGAAAGTTGCAAATGGCATTCTCTTAAACCAATAATCAACGTCAAATGCACCTAGCATTAGCAGTAGCATTATACCGTTTTGGCTTTAGTCAACTTTTATTCTACAATCAATCTCATTACGATCTATGTTCACATTTGACGTTGATTATTGGTTTAAGAGAATACCTTTTGCAACATTCTTGACACTAAGACTAGATCGGAATAATATTTTGATCATTTTAAATTACGAGAATTGGCCTCCTGTTGTTAAGGCAGTGCATTACAAATAAACTTTCGACCATCAAAAGACATTGCGTCGCTCAACGGTCGGCAAAATTATGCCGGCCTACTTTAAACGGGTTCTACGTTTAACATATTAGGTAGCCGGCTGAATTTTTTACAGAATATTTGTTATTTTATAGTGGGAATCCTAACAAATAATAAAAAAAATGGCAGTTGTAGAGACTGCCGATAGAAGTGAAAACTTAGAACTTTTAGGTTTTCACATCTATTGACACTCTGAGCAACAATTATTTGCATTTTTATATAATGTTTTAGTACTCACTATTGTACTGCACAATAATTCTACAATTAAACGATTCAAATAATAATCAAACAAAACACGGCCGCTGCGCGTCATGAGCATGTCGGCGACGCGAACCCATAAGATTTTACCCTACCAAGAAGTACCCAACACGGCTCAAGAAGTTTTCACTTCAAAAAACAAAAGTACACTTTCAGGGGAAGGGGAGGTAGTACAGAACCTTTGGGTTGCATCACAGTGTAGTGGTTGCTTATATAGACTAGAAAATCCACAGTGCAGTGATTACAGCACTGTGTAAGTAGAGTTCGAGGTACACTCGGCAGTCACGTAACGGGTCGAATGCGGTCTCCCAGACCGGTGGTAATGAGGCCCGTTATCACCTCTGAGGCGCGTGTCGGTCGCGACTCTACCCGACTCTACTACCTTTTAATTAAAGGAAGTTTTCGTCAGCAACGCATTCTCTTTCATTGACATTGGAATAATGACGCTACATAAAAGAGTAAGATGGGGAAGATATATTTTTATAGCAGAGGCTAGCAAACGAATAAGTGGGTCACCTAATAATGACTTCAACCGTCCCCGCCTACGATACTAAAATAATTCATGATCTCAAGATTCAGGCTTGCCTAGATTGAGAGTCACTGACCTTGTGTTTTAATATGTACTATGTCACTTTCCATAAATAAATCATTATTATTAAATAATGCCTGCCTGGAGTTGTAATGCGTATGCGTTACGATTGAGGCCAACGCTGAGGTCTCGGGTCCGATCCCTGGGTCAGGTAAAGTGATATCGGGTTTTTCTATTACGAAATCCTCAGTATCCGCCCGGCGCGGCGTCTGGAATTTGTGCCCGGTATGGCGATAAGCTCGCCCCCTATCACATCATGGGACGGAGATACGCTTGGCGAAATGTGGGTCTACTGGGTACACCTACCCTACCCCTTCGGGGATTACCTACATGGGTGAGTGCGTATATATGTAAGAATATTTCAATTTACCCCATAACTGAACATTTACAAATAGCTGATTGACAACGACATTACTTGTGAAAAGAAAATGACTTGTATTCATAAAATCTTTATACTTTGATCATCATAATGGAAAATGTCAAATACATATTCTAACATAACATTAATAAAATATATAAACATGGAAGAGAAGTAGATTAAAGTATGATTTCATTACATCTGGTATACAAAAAAGAAACAAATCATTATATTATTTTATAAGGTGGAATTCGGACGTGAGGGGCTAGCACGGAAAACTATCGAAATCGTAATGTAAAGGTATCGAGGGTTCGATAGATAATTCCTTAAATATCATTGGTCTATATTCCATAAATATTAGTTTCTTTTACGTACGATAGAGGCGCTGTACTAAAATCTCATAGAAATTGTTGTCGATGACAGCTCGAATAACTTTTCGCAAGTTTCCGTGCTAGCCCCTCTGATGATTACTTCAGGGTCCAAATTCCCTTTCCTTTAAGATTACGCTTTCACGGTTCTTCTGGTATTGTTGGCGTTCATAGGCGGTGAAGATCATTTACTATCAGGTGACCCACTTGCTCGTTTGCCGGCCTCTGCTCAAAAGGCACCAAAGGCGAGATACCTACCCAGACGGCTTCGCGCATAGATACTAAGGACCTACCACTTATGTTAGCGTATTCTTAATATTGGTATATTGAGGGTGTCTGAGAAAGTAACGTTGGGTACACTGTAATAATAATGGTGTGATATAGTTGTGGAAGGGTAGTTAAATGGTATAAAAGAGGTTGTCGCGATAACTGGAGGTCTTTTGCCCGCAGACGGTGAGACAGTCTCCAGTTCAGTAAGATCAGTGTTCAGTTTATAGTCCAAGTGTTTATTACGCGGTAGCTATGCTGGTTTACTATTCGGTTCTAGTTGTTTGAGTTATAATTAGAGAACGGTCTCTAGAGAATCTTGACATGAGGTGTGGTCTGTAAAGCAGTGATATTGTAAATGTAACCAATAAACTATGAGTTGAAGTGATTATTGTCGTTTGGTTTTAATAAAATAATACTCGTCTCACGTAACTTCTAGCACTCAGTTTAAATATTTAGTTTAAATATTACATTTTCCGTGTCATATTTTAGTGTGTATTCAATTTCAAATATTAAGGGAATGTGATATACAATATTCCTTTGAACTGACAAACACACACACCAGTAACATCTTAATGCGTAATTAATGCTTAGTCTGCGTAATCTTAGACAGGCTGCTATAAATTTGTATTTATAGGAAGCGGATTTAGAGTCCCAGCTGGGGGTACGACCTCCCATTGTAGGTAGAATTGTTGAGAGAAAATAAAAAATGCTTGGTTAAATATAATAGCAGACAGCCTCCGTGGCGCAGTGGGCGAGTAGCCGGCTGTGAAGTGAGAGGCCGTGGATTCGATTCCTGTACCGAGACACAAATGTTTGTGGCCCACAAATATTTGTTTCGGGTCTGGATGTTTTCTCCCCAGGAGTTGATAAGGCAGGTGACCGTTTGCAAAAACTACAAACCAAATCTTTCTGTAACATGTGTTGCGCCGATCCCACTGCGAGTTGTATAAGGGCAGATAGCCGAAGAATAAATATAATAGAATAGATAAATGGTACAGTGGTGTGGGCAGGTAAAAGAAAAATAAATATATTAGTGCCTGCCTCGGTGGCGCAGTTGTAATGCGTACGCGTTACGATTGAGTCCAACGCTGAGGTCTCGGGTTCGAACCCCGGGTCGGGTAAAGTGGTATTAGGTTTTTCTATTACGAAATGCTCAGTATCAGCCCGGAGTCTGGAATTTGTGCCCGGTATGGCGATAGGCTCGCCCCCTATCACATAAGGGACGGAGATACGCTCGACGAAATGTGGGTGTACTGGTTGGTTACACATCTACCTACCCCTTCGGGTATTACAGCTGTGATTGCGTATGTAAATATAATAGAAGAATAGATAAATGGTACAGCGGGGTTAGAATATGGCGTTAAAACACGACGCACTCGTGCACAAAACGTGCTCTTTGATTGTCTTGGTCGAGAGACCAATGTGTGACATTTTACGATATAAAGCCGAGACGATGCGATGGAATGTTTTGTTTTCGAATTTTTGTGGGCTCGGGGATGTTTATATTAAAGCCGCTTCTTTCGAACTATTATATAAGGATTAAGAGTGTTATATTTAAAGCATATTGTCAAGTGTTTTATACGTGTAGCCTATGGGCTAATTACACACAGCGCGCTATCGGTGCCCTGCGAGTACCAGTACAACAACGGACTAAGGATGATGTTGGGCTTGCCACACTTCTGCAGTGCGTCGACAATGTTTGCATTGTCACGTACCGACAACTTTGATGCCATAATGCGTAAAAGAACGGCGTCGCTGCTCTGCAGAGTGCGGGGGAGCGCCAGTCCCATCCTGAAGACTATAGCTTGTAGATATGACTCAAGCATAATTAAGCGTTGTGTACGTATCTGCATCACCAATAGGCAGATTGTATCTAAATTGTGATTTTTCCGTTTGTATGTTATGTAATGGTTGTGTTATCTCTTGCTAATATAGTTATTTAAGAAATTTTGTCATCTAATCCAATATGGATTTTCAAACGTCCGAAATAAATGATTATTATTATATTACGTCATCACATATACATCTTCAAAGTAGTAGTCCCGCTGTAGACAGTATTGTCTATAGGAATGGACCGGCTTGACTAGTTTATTACCCCTGTTTCACACAAAAACTAACGTCAAGTAGCAACATACTGCTGCGTTTCGTACGGTGAGTAAGATATCCGGAGGCCCCGAACCTCTTCCCTTTCGCAATCCTTTAACCATCCGTTTCCTTTTCAACAGGCGTTATTGGGCGGTGGAGATCACTTACCATCAGGAAGCCCACTGCTGGTTTGCCGGCCTATGCTATAAATAAAACGACCCCCACAAGGCTCGGAGACTACATCCCTGCATCCACGCCTTATGGAAGACGACTGAGTGCGGCGCAATCTTGTTATTTTCTAACAATACATTCGTTAAACAATCCGCTCGGGACAGATTATGTTAATCAAACGACGGATTCTACGTGGCAAATGTTAAAATGTACGCTCTATCAGAGGCGAAGGGATGACATTTTCAAATGGTAAGCCGACACTAGTTGATAGGTTAGTTGACGAGATTTTTTTAATTATTTAAATCAATAAGTTACGTTACTCAAAATCTATTGCAGAAATAATTATATAAATCGGATCATAAATAAATAAGTTAGAAGCTATTCAAATCCTGTAGAAGGGGTAATTGTCAAATGACAGGCGACGCAAACTTTGACGTCATTGTGTAAAATGTTCATTATGGTGCACGCGTGCAAGCGAGATAGTGAGATATCCCTACTACGCACCAACTTTTCCTCATACCAACATTTAAAGTCATAACTGCGGGCACACTTCTGAACCAATTTTGATTGTGTTTTAATAAAAGGGTTTCTTGTGTGTATCATTTTCTGTTGCTTATAAAATAATGTATAAAATTCATTATAGGAAACTATCCTATTATAGACATCTAGCTTTCCATTCACGGCTCCGCTCATGTTACATATACAACGTGTTAAAGAAAGGTGTATGTAAATCTAAGCAATGTATAGTGTACGACACGAGTAGAAGTATTTCACCTCCTATAGCAACAAATCTACAGATCATCATGGGACATAATTATAAAATTTTCTTTTTCATTGAATGAGTAACATGTCGATATCGACTTTCGACTTTAGACAACACTAAATGATAAAAGTGATACTTAAGACCTCCTTTCATTTCAATTTTGTATTATTAAAAAACTTAAAACATTATGACGCAGTCAGTTCGGCAATCTCTAAGTTTTTGAATATTGCGGCGTGGCCTTTAAGGTAGGTGTTGTAGTAGTGATAAAGGTGTACCGCAGAAATGAGATAGGCAGAGAGACAATTAAAAGTCAGGGTTTAACGTGAATACGAGCTATAATTTCACACCACCGCGTTACAACTCGGTACTCGTTTGTAGGTGTTGAGCAAACTGAGTCACTGGCCTGTCGTGGACTTCGTATCCAGGTGGAACGGACGGAAGTCGGTAGGAAGACGGTCGAAGTTGGCACGTGGCACGACGTGTACGGGCAGCACGGGTAGGGCGTGCTGGTTTAGCGTCCAGCGACAGCTCCAGAGTCCTGCACGCGGATGGCAGATCCGCACGTGGGTGTAGTAGTTCCAGCACAGGGTGTAGTAGGGTAGCGTGGTTGGTAGTCTGTTTTGTGTGTTAATGCGACACGTGGTCAGCCTCCTGTCGTCTCGTTGAACCCTAGCGGGAGCGTGGACACACGTAGTAAGTGTGGGCCACTATTAATTAAGGACGACGCCGACAGAAAAAGGACGAGCGACTCTGCACGCTCCTCAAATATAGTATATATTATACCAATTTTCATGGCGTTGAACAGTATAGAGTCGATGTATTACAGCACCATCTAACGTCGACTTATAACAAAACCTTCTCTATGACAAAATAACCATATGTGCCAACTTTTGTAATGATCGGTCAATTGGCGTCAAAGTCCATTGACGTCAAACATATAAACCAACATCCTCCAACATATATCAATACATAATATTTGACAATTTAATACATGTCTCCACGTATCAGCACCGTAAAGGTATAAATTAACACTGGAGCCGCCATAAAACCACACATCACGAGCTTCGAAGCGAAGAAGTTGACTGAAGCCAAAACGGTACAATGCTACTGCTAATGCTAGGTGAATTTGACGTTGATTATTGGTTTAAGAGAATGCCATTTGCAACTTTCTTGACGCTGAGTCTAGATCGGAATGATATTTTGAATATTTAAAATTACTGCCTCGGTGGCGCAGTTGTAATGCGTATGCGTTACGATTGAGGCTAACGCTGAGGTCTCGGGTTCGATCCCCGGGTCGGGTAAAGTGGTATTGGGTTTTTCTATTACGAAATGCTCAGTATCAGCCCGGAGTCTGGAATTTGTGCCCGGTATGGCGATAGGCTCGCCCCCTATCACATTGTGGGACGGAGATACGCTCGGCGAAATGTGGGTGTACTGGTTACACCTCTGCCTACCCCTTCGGGGATTACAGGCGTGAGTGCGTATGTTAAAATTACGACAATTGGCCTTCTGGTCGTATCGTCATTTGGAAGCTGGAAGGAATCATTTTGTTTAGAGCTTTAGTTATTGCGCTCTACGTTACAATACGATCGAGTTTAATACTCTGGCTATAACTTCGATATGATGTAGCTTAGTAGTGTGTAATACAACTACAGAGTGATGGAGATACTAATCCTGGACTAGGTGACGCCATTGTTTCTTAAGACTTAGCTTTATTAAGTTTTTGCGTAGTTTTGGGGAGCCGAGCCGGTAATAATTTACCTTGATAACTTGATAGGGATTTCCCTTAAATAATTGTAATCGTTAAAAATCTCTTCAATTAAAAATATTTAAATTCTGATCTGCGAGTCAGATTCTATTAAAAGATAATTGGGCGAGTAGCCGGCTGCGAAGCGTGAGATGGGTTCGATTCCCACTCCTAGACAAATGTTTGTGTGATCCACAAATACCTAATTGTTTCGGGTCTGGGTATTGTGGGACCGCAAGTCCCTCGTAGTTCCTGATACCCATGATACAGGTTAACTTAGTGTGGGGTCAGAACTATGTGTTTGACTGTTGGGTGTTATTATTACTATTATGTTGCGCCTTGCCCACTGCGAGTGGGATATGGGCAGGTGGAAGGAAGGAAGGAAGGATATATGTATCTTCTAAATAATCCAGTTATCAACCAGAAATACTCACATTTGTGTGTGTGTGTGTGAAGAAGCAATTAAGCAGGCCGACATAATCTGCCGATCTACGATAGACACAGTGTCTATCGTTGGTCGACAGTATTCTTGGATTACGCTACACTTACCACCAGGTGTAGCGTAGTCATTTTGCGAAGCCAGAATAAACAAAAATGCATTTGTAAATCAATAAAGTTTATTCATCTGTCAAATATCCCATTATTAAACACAAAGCAAAATAACTATGCAAGAGATTAGATGTATATATAATTTATCAGACTCAGTACTTCAGAGACGGGATATCAGATCTGTGATGTCACTTAAACTGAAGTACGAGAATAATACAATATAAATCGAGAGGTACATTTGTATCTAGTAGAGCTATACGATGGATTAAACCTTATGACACAGTGGATATCATCAGTAAGGTAAATCCAAACAAACATTTTAGAAGGCAGCGGAGATTTGTGTAGCGATAGGTTTCTATAGTAACTGGATATACTAGGTAGTAGGTCTCTGGTATGTGGGAGGTCCTCTGGGTAGGTATCACCGCTTTGGCTATTTTTGCCGCCATGCAGTAGTGTATAAGCACAGTAGGCCTAGTACGCGTTACAAATACGTACAGTTTTAAAATTCGTATGAAATTACTACCTTCGAAGTGTCAAACTAGTGATTCTTAGGGTAATAAAGGAAAGAATCGCTTGAAAACTAATTTTATATTCGACTAAAATGAAATAAAATTAACCATATTATCAATTTATATCATGATATATTTTTAATTCATCATAGTTTCCACCAGTGGCTAATACTATTTGACGTATGGAGAGTAAACGGAAACTTTCATCGTTTTATCTTATATATAAAATTCTCGTGTCACAATGTTCGTTCCCATACTACTGCGAAACGGCTGGACCTGAGAATCGGCCAACATCTATTTTTCATCCCCCTAAATGTTAAGGGTGGTCTACCCCTAAAATTTTTATTTTATTTTTTACAAATTTTTTTTGTGTTTTTTTTTTATGATACAGCAGTAAAATATACATAAACCCTAAATTTTCAACCCTCTACGATAAACCCCTATTTTTTAATAGCGACATTAGTATTTTTGTCAAGCGCGTTTCTCACACCGATCGCGATGACGGGACTCGCTTGATGCGACTAGACCACTTTAATCCTGGAAATAGGCATCACGCGGGCGGATTCGCGGGCAACAGCTAGTAAAACTATAAAAACTTGTACTAGGCCTACTGTTGTGTTTCGGTTTGAACCATTATAGTGTAGTTTATTTGCACACGACAGCACTATTGCACTGAACAAACATGGAGTCTATGGTCCGCTGCGCGGCCACAACGCTATTAGTTTGCCGTAGGGACTGGAATGCCGGGTATCCACATTGATTATAGCAAATCTTGGTGCAGCAAGTGTAGATGGTTATACATGGCTAGCAGGCACCGCAGCAACTTCTCATAATGATGAGCGCTTGCAGTCCTATGAAGTACTTGTAATTCAAAGTTCCGAGTGTTGCTATTGTTTAAGGGCAACCGTGGTGCTTACCATCAGGCGAGCGATCTAATCGTTTGGTCATTAAGTTGTATAAAAAACAATATATAAAATTCTTCATCATACTATCCTATTATTACTATTATTAATGTGAAAGTTTGGATTTTTATGAGTTTGGATGTTTGTTAGTCAATCACTGAACGGTTTTGTATGAAATTCATCAATCATCAAAACCAAAAACAAACCTTAAACTACTAGGTAGCACTCAACTGTGTCCTTCGAGTATCTCCGCAAGCATGTACCATTCCTCAGTCGCGTCGCGGATTAACATTAGTTTTCTGTCTTTGGATAGATAAAGGAATTTCTCTTGAATCACGACGTGCACCGAGTCAACAGCTCTTGAGACACTAAGCTGCGTGGAGTGAATTACTATCGCTTCAAATCCGGTGTTTTTGTAATGAATCTTTGTGAATTGTAGCTTAGAATTGTTTTTAGGAGTGTAAAAGGGCCACCAACATCTTAGCCCCAAAGTCAACTTTACCTGCACGTGGTACACTCCGGACCAGGCAATAGCGGAACTTGGTTCCGTTGCGGGTTGTGGGGGTCAGACGACAGGCCGCCCCATATCCCCATATAATACCAAATCTACTGTCAAATCATGGTGGGAAGACCCCTGGCATTAAGCTGGGACAAAGCCAGGCAGAAATAAATAGCTTCTTATTTTTTGAGGGGTATGAAGTTAAATAGTCTTTAAAGTAGACTTTGAGGTACGCGACCGAGTCAGGCGTCAGCGACACGTCCAAAAGTACGACACAAGACTTGTATGTTAGTATGACGTGAGGAGTATGTGTTTGACTGTTAAGGCAGACTTCCGATTTTCGCGTCACGGATTGTAGTGACGCAGCGTCAGCGTCAGAAAACCTATAGAAGATTGTAGGCTCTGTGGAAGACGATTCGACGGTAGCATAAATAATGTCTAGCTGTCAAGTTGTTTAGTAGTGTATTGGTAGGCGAACGCAACACTGACGCCAGTGTTATGACCATTGACGACGATGAAGTCGAATTTTAAGTGTAGTTAATAATGTAACAATTATTACATTGTGGAGCGTAATTGTGATTGCAACACTGGTTTATTTTCATGTTGGGAAGCGGGAGTTAGAGTGGTGAGGCAATAAAAGCCGAAGTACGGCGCTAAACGGGATGTTCTGTGATCTTATGGCTCAATGGTACTTAAGCAATAAATGATTTGATTTGAAATATCCTAACCAGGTTTTAATTCATATCTATTGTAGAATTGTATTTACGACAACTACCCTTTAACCAGCTAAGGTCATGGCTACGCCACAGAACGCTTGAACAACATGCAAATCAATGGGCAAACACCAGTGCGTGCAGACAATCCCGGGAAACGGTGCCACACCCGGATGCACGTTTAACAAAGCGCCTGCTATCCTTAGATAGGACATCCCTACGCATAATCGTAGGCAATATTACAGGACATTGCCCACTTAACAAACATTTATATGTTCTAGGTATAACCGACAGCCCCCTATGTAGGGGATGTCTGTCGGCTGATGAAACAGCTTCACACGTCATCCTGGAATGTGAAGGTGTAGCTACACAACAGGCGGAAATCCTCAATACACCGAGGTCACTCCGAGAAGCCTGTGGAGACACCAGGAGGATCCTGCGCTTCTGGTCGGAGTTAGGCTGGCTAGATCTCTAGCCGGCACAAACTTCACGCACAATGGCCCGACATTCAACGGGCTAAGTGCGGAGAAAAGGAGCCCACAATCAAATTGTATTTACGAAGTGTTTTTTTTATGTCATAGACCGACAAACGAGCAAGTGGGTCACCTGAGGGGCTAGCACGAACAACTTGCGAAAAAGTGTCGAATTGAAATGTCAAAAATTTATTTGAAAATTCATACAAATTCTAGCGTTCTCGATTCGAATACTTATTCGTAATTGTTCGTGCTCGCCCCTCTGATGAAAGCAAATTCCACCGCCCATTTACGGACACAATACTAAAAGGATTATGGGGGCGTTGCGTGCCTTTCAAGCACGGGGATAATAAAGGGGTTGGGAAGGAGAGGGGGATTTGGACCTCCGGATATCTCACTCACCGTACGAAACGCAGCGGTAAGCTGTTACTTTACGACGGCTTTCTATCAGACAGTGGGAACGAACCGGACGAGCCGGCCCATTCATGCTGTTGACATAACTATCTACAGCGTGGCTCTACCGCTCAAAAAGTGTAATTATAATAGATATTTAAGATCAATTTTGTTTAATTCTGTTACAATAATTTAAATCAAAGCATGCTATAACACTGTACACTTTTTTATCAAATTTGAAAATGTTTCTCAGTCCATCGCATTCAGAATTATTAACCAGCGCAAATGCTTCAAGATAAAATCTTCGAGATGCAGATGGAATATTCGAGAAATATCTTCACTTTCTTTTCCAACTCGAGGCTTTAATCTGAAATATAGGTGTTACACAAGAGCTCTCATGTTCCACGATAATGTACGCCAATGTTTTCTATAATTATTTTATATATATTTTCACGTATATGTTATTGGACTGCCTCGGTGGCGCAGTTGTAATGCGTACGCGTTACGATTGAGGCCAACGCTGAGGTCTCGGGTTCGATCCCCGGGTCGGGTGAAGTGACATTGGGTTTTTCTATTATGAAATGCTCAATATCAGCCCGGAGTCTCGAATTTGTGCCCGGTACGGCGATAGGCTCGCCCCCTATCACATAAGGGACGGAAATACCCTCGGCGAAATGTGGGTGTACTGGTTACACCTCTGCCTACCCCTTCGGGGATTACAGGCGTGAGTGCGTATTATTATTGGAACAGTTTTCTACGCTAGTTCTAGACTCCATTTAAATGGCGAGTTTCTTGTACGACAAAGAAAAGAATTTTATATAATTATTTATTCAATCTATATCACAAGCGTTCACTGCAAATTTCTCGCTTCTGTGGTGTGATAAAGGCTCTCTAAGTGTGGCTTTAGTATTGTAAATGTTTACTCTATGTGAATGCTTTTTCATTATCAAATTCTTAGGTGGTAGGCCCCTACGTATGCGAGAGGTCAAGAGGGTTTGTACCACCACTTTGTCTATTTCTGCCGCCAAGCAGCAGTGTATAAGCACTGTTCTGTTTCGGTCTGAAGGAAATTGACGCCAGTAAGTGATATTACAAGCGCAGTTCAGTGCCATGCAGTGCTCCTTGATTCAGAGTTCTATGTGACGTTGCGTTTGTTTATGGGTAGGCGGGACGCTTAACATTAGACGAGCGTCCTGCTCGTCTTGTCATTCAAGTACAAAAAAAAAACAAATTAAATTTCTGTCAAAATCATAATTACGCTCTATGAAATAACGATTGCAAGTACTCTATTAAGTTAAAACTATAATTAACAGTCTACATAATTTAAATCTACGAGGTACATCCCTACCCATACCAGTTAACTTGTGAAGTAAACGCTGGAGTTCATAATAACGGTCTCATCCCCACTGTATCATAACACATTCTTAAAATTCACTATTATAATGCAATTCGTGTTATTTTATACACTTTAAACTCCATCTAAGCGAGTTCACGCCGGGATGTTACAGTGCAGGCCGAGTTGTTCGTCCCTTTCTAATTTACATATACACCAAAGTTAACGTATAAGGGGTAGTAGTAGAGTAATAGTAGGCAAAGGTGCTAGTCTAGTTCTCCACCGATAGTTTGCTGAGCTTATTTCCGTCCTGTGATAGAGGGCGAGCCTACCGCCATATCGGGCACAAATTCCAGACTCCGGACTGATACTGAGGATTTTGTAATAGAATGACCAATACCACTTTACCCGACCCTGGGATCGAATCAGAGACCTCAGCGTAGCGTTGGCCTCAATCGTAACGCTTACGCATTACAATTGCGCCACCGAGGCAGTCATTACTTCTGTTATTTTTTACTTTAACTGCAAGCTAATGTCTGTATCCCCAAGTGAGGCAAAGGCGCTTCACCAACGATTTGCCGAATTTAATTCCATCCTGAAAAGTGATATCCGCCATAATGGGTACTAATTCCAACCTCTGGTAACACGAGGTTGTCGAATAAATAATTTCACAAAAATGGTTGCATGACTTAAGGATCAAACACGATCGTACCGGCGTCACAGCTTACGTATATTGCTAAACCAATTAGGCGATTTAAAACCGAAACATGTAAGTGCATATTTTATGGAGAACCTCCTAATTTTATTGTGAGTTAAAAATAAATAGTTGGTGCATTAATCCGGCCAGCAGTGTACATCCCATTGCGCCCACCGGGAACATTTTGAGGGCTAACTTTGGCTAATTTAAATTCAGCTGTCTAGTTTTGGTTTCATTGCTAACTCAAAACTAAGTTTGTTTAAAATTCTACTTAGTTCCCATATAATTAGTTACTTGTGACTAGAGATTATAAAATCAGTCATCAAAATAGTATTTAGAAAAACGACTTATAAGCATTGGATAAAAATACAACACCCCTTCCCAATTTTTTTATTATCCCTTTTTTAAAGGTTGGCGACGCGTCCGGTATTGAGAACTTTCATCGGCGATGGAGATCAGACCATCAGGTGACCCACCTGTTCGATAACCGGCCTATACTATAAAACAAAAAAAAAACAACGGAATATGTTTTTTTTTACTAGCCCTGTATTATAAATGTCCCACTCCTGGGCACGGGCCAGCTCTACTGAATGAGAGGGGTTAGGCCCTTAGTCCACCACGCTGGCCTAATGCGGGTTGGCAGACTTCACATACTTTCGAAATTCTTATGAAGAACTTTTCAGGTATGCAGGTTTTCTCACGATGTTTCCTTCACCGTAAAGCAAGTGATAATTAACAATTAATACACACATAACTTAGAAAAGTCAGATGTGTGTGCTCTTGGGACTGTTTTTGAACTTTCGACTTTTCACTGCCCACTGAACTATCGCTGTTTTTTTTGTTTACCACACAATATTTTTTTATTTTGATGAATCGTTTTTTATATCGCGTTCGATATTCGACTCGCAGTTTTGAAGAAAAAGTCCTCCTGAAAGAAGTGAAACCGGGGATGAAAGATCTAAATTCCGATATTTATACACTGAATTTGATGATTTTTTTCTAAGAGGATTAGTGTTGATTTTTACTTAACAAAACTAAAACCAACTCATTAATATCAAAAAGTAAAAAAAATAAACCATTTTAATATAACCAATTCTAAGTTGGTATTAAAATAAAAATGAAAATCAGTTATATTTTTTTTCAGACTAGTGCCGGGTTTTTATAGAACGAACCACACATAGAAAAGGAAAAATAAATTAATAAAAAAATCCGTGATTCACAAACCACCCAATAAAGAGCAATAAAAAAAATTATGACCATTTTGACGTGTTTTAAATCCATTCGACCGAAAATTACGATCAATCTTATTTAGTCACATTAGTCATTTATATCAATCACTACTTGATCATTACTTGAATTAGGTAACAGTGACACCGACTACAGGACTGCATTTTCCTCTATCTTATGTCCGCAAGAATTCTAGTCCCGGATTTGCGGGATTTATTAAATGGAACTATATTGAACGTTAATTTGAGTTACCTACTTTAACGTTGGTATGTATAGTTTTGGATCTCAATTAGAATATAATAAGCATCTAATATTTAGTTTTGTATATCGATCGCACTGTTATAAATCCAGAATTAATATACATACATACATACACACTCACGCCTGTAATCCTCGAAGGGGTAGGCAGAGGTGTAACCAGTGCAACCACATTTTGCCGAGTTTATTTCCATCCCATGACGTGATAGAGGGCGCGCTTATCGCCATATCGGACATAGTTCCAGACTCCGGGATGATACTAAGCATTTCGTGATAGAAAATTCCATTATAACCTTTACCCGAACCGGGGATAGAACCTGCGACCTCATCGTAACGCGTACGCATTACAACTTGCGCCACCAAGTTAGGCCAGAATTAATTACCTATATTTTAAAGTAGTTAAGCTAATAAATACTGTAATGTCGCATTGTCGGTTGCGCTTTCATCAAAATATAATTAGTACAACAATTTTTTTACTATCCTGAATGATGAAACGAGCAGGTCGTTCTTCTGATGGGAAGCGTATCACGCCTGCCTTTAAACAGAAGTGAGTGAGTAATCTATAGTGCTAGAAGTTATGTGAGATGAGTATTATTTTATTAACACCAAACGACAATAATCACTTCAACTCATAGTTTATTGGTTACATTTACAATATTACTACTTTACAGACCACAAGTCAGGATTCTCTAGAGACCGCTCTCTAATTATAACTAAATCAACTAGCATAGCTACCGCGTGATGAACACTTGGACTATCGACTGAGCACTGATCTTAGTGAACTGGAGACTGTCTGACTGACTGCGGGCACCAGACACCCAGTTTTTTTTATGGTCATGCTGATAGCCTGACGCGAGTCGGTTTTGGTCAGCGTCACCGGACTTTAAGACCTCCAGTTATGGCGACAACCTCTTTTATATCATTTAACTGCCCTGCCATCACTATATCGCACCATTATTATTTCAGTGTACCCAACGTTGCTTACTCAGACACCCTCAATACACCAATATAAAGAGAATACGCTAACAGTAGTAAAAAAACATTCCAAGAGCTTCTTAAGATATATATCAACATATAAACGTTCGAAGTACGCCTCAAAGTTGTTTCACAAAGCATTGCCAGTGTATAATCAATAAGTGGATGATTTTGTACCAGTTCCGGAGTGGTACACCCGTTAATACGACGTCGATAACACCGTGTTCACGCAGACTTATATCCTATAACTATTATAAGTAGCTGATTAAAGTGCTGACGTTTTATGAGACAGTTTTTGCTTGCGGATCTAGCGCATAAAACTCTTTTCGTATATATTTTTTTGTTTTATATATTTTTTTCCTTGTCCCACTCGTAGTGGGGACGGCGCAACATGCTTTTACACATGTTACAGAAAGATTTGGCTTGTAGTTTTTACGACCAGCCGCCTGCCTGACGTCAAACCCTCTGGGGAGAAAACACTCAGACAAATATTTGTGGATCATACAAACATTTTTGTCTCAGAGCGGATATCGAACCGCGGCCTCTCGCTTCACAATCGGCTACACGCCCACTGTGCCTCGGAGGTTGTTTATATCTATTGTGTATTTTTCATGAAAATTAATTAATTATTTTATAACATTCAAAGATATTGTAGCTTTCTATTGTTTTAAGAATTTCAATAATTGGATCTAGAGCTGACCTACAAATAAATTAACAAACTTTAGCTCTTTATGCTATTATTAAGACAGAGACACCGACACCGACAGCCTCGGTGGCGCAGTTGCAATGCTTACACGTTACGACTGAGGCTGATGCTGAGGTCTCGAGTTCGATCCCGGGTCGGGTAAAAGTGATTGGGTTTTCTATTACGAATTGCTCAGTATCAGCCTGGAGTCTGGAATTTGTGCTCGTTATGGTGATAGGCTCGCCCCCTATCACATCAAGGGACGGGGATACGCTGGTCGCAATGTGGGTGTACTGGTTACACCTCTGCCTACCCCTTCGGGGATTACAGGCGTGAATGCGTATGTATGTATGTACTTGTACAGAGACTTATAAACTTTACTAAGATATATAGGTAGTTCTAGGGAAAACAGAGTTTAACCAATACGAAAAGGTTATAATATATATTTTTTCGACATTTCTACCAAAGTGAAAAAAACTCTAAGGGTGAATAAGGGCCGAGCTAAAAGGTTCGAGAATAAATTCCATTGACGATAATGTGATAAAAGGACGGAAATGTACTAATGTAGGAACTAACTCATTGCCCTATAGAATTATTTATATATGCTACCTTTGTGTAACTTAGGTGTAGGTTCCCTTTTGAAGACTAGTATTTTTTTTATATACATTTGAAACTGTATGGAAGGATTTTTTTATTTTTGCACATGACATTAGGTCATTGAAGCCCGTGAAATTACTAGCCATTGTGAGACTTAACATCTTATTTCTGAAGTGAACTTGAAGACAAGTTGAAAGTGCCAAAAGTATAGAACAAAGAAAGAAGACAGAAAAGCAAGAAAATAAATTTGTTTGGTCATTACCGTAATTGGACTGCCTCGGTGGCGCAGTTGTAATGCGTATGCGTTACGATTGAGGCTAACGCTGAGGTCTCGGGTTCGATCCCCGGGTCGGGTAAAGTGGTATTGGGTTTTTCTATTACGAAATGCTCAGTATCAGCCCGGAGTCTGGAATTTGTGCCCGGTATGGCGATAGGCTCGCCCCCTATCACATTGTGGGACGTAGATACGCTCAGCGAAATGTGGGTGTACTGGTTACACCTCTGCCTACCCCTTCGGGGATTACAGGCGTGAGTGCGTATGTCATTACCGTAACTTTATTTGGACACATGAACACAGAGAACAGTTTAATAAAGAATCGCTACTGATTACAATTAACAAGAAAAAATATCGATATATAGGCTTGACACTTGGACGACCTATTTTGGCCATCGAAATAAGATGACAAGAAACGTAACTCAAGAAAAAAATGATCCCACCAAAACTCTGTGCAAGGGGGCGGGGCTATAAAAGACTGTGCAGCTCGTTCATTCATCAATTCTTAAAAATTGATTCCTGATCTCTAGTTGACACTTAATACGTCTATTTTTTTGCGCGATGCAGAACGTCGTATCTCGATTTAGAAATTTAATATAGACTTTTATGAAATAAAGTTGATTTTGAAAGTGCATAATTTTTTGTTGCGTATTACCTTTGTGTAAGTATGTGGAGCCGTATTTTTGGCAGATTCATATGAGAATTATTGTTCTTGTTATCTTATTTCAAAGGTTTTGGCATCACAAAAATATCGGAATATGGGCTCGAGGTTTGCGACGGCATCCGATTTTTTTTTACATATCGTTTTTGATATGATTTCGATAATTGATATAAAATATCAATATTTTAATATTTTTCAATATTCCTATAATACCCATTTGTCCACACACTAATTACTATTAATTTGAATAGTTTAAAAATATGCCCCACTCCAACTTCTTGAGACTTAGTGCTCAAAAAATCATTCAAACTTCGAACCGCGACCTGCGTCTTAAGCGATCCGTTAAATCGCAAAATTTTTGCTCAAATAAGGTCAGACGCTAAATTAAAATATAAAATCACTTCATAGTTAATCGGTTTCCAGATCGATTCTCGACTAAGACATTTCTTAGATTCTTGACCGTTGATATCGTTCTACAGAGTTGGGTATGATAAAAAATTCTGAACTTTAATTGGACTTTTAATCTCAGTCAGTTTTTGCATCAATGCTATAAACTTCGCTGTAAAGTGCTTTTTATTAATGTAGACTTTAAATTTCTTTGCTATTTATAATTGGCCAACTATGAGTGGATTTCGGGTCAATTTTTATTCGAAGTGGCGAGGGGAGATTTTTAGTTTTTTAGTTTAGCACATACACACATACATAATATTTAGTAGGTTGTTTTATAGCATAGGCCAAGAAACGAGCAAGTGGGTCACTTGATGGTAGGCCCAATTGACCTCCACCGCTTATGTATACCCACAATACCACAAGAATCATGGACGCGTTGCCGACCTTTAAGGAAAGGGTAATTAAGAGATTGAGAAGAGGAGGGGGATTTGGGCCTCCGGATATCTCACTCACCGTACGAAACGCAGCAGCAAGCTGCTACTTTACATTGGTTTTCTGTGAGACAGTGGTAATGACCCTTTCGAGCCAGAACATTCATGCTGTAGACAAAACTGTTTGTGAAATACTCCCATAATTTATAGTCTTATAGAAAGTTGAAAGTCATTCCATCGAGCGAATGTAAAACTTTGATCAAGCCCGTCCACATGTCCAAACTCAACTGGCGATTGTGAAAGTTGGTAAGTATAATACAAGTGCTCCATTATTAGTGGAAGACGTTAATAAAAGAGAGTGAACTTGTTTAAACTTGGTCTCGACGCGTCCTGGTAGGCGGAGCATGGTTCTTGAGATAACGGGATAACTACGGGATTTTTGACAGCCCCCGTGGCTCAGTTGGCGAGTAGCCGGCTGCGAAGCGTGAGGCCGTGGGTTCGATTCCGACATCGAGACAAATGTTTGTGTGATCCACAAATATTTGATGTATGATGAATGATGATGATGATGAATTTGGGTCTGGGTGTTGTGGGACCGCAAGTCCCTCGTAGTTCCTGATACTCACGATACAGATTAACCTAGTGTGGGGTCGGGACTATCCAGTTTCTCTGTTAAAGATATAGGAATCAAAGTCTCAGTAGGAGCGTCTACATCAGCCATTTTTCTGCCATTTTTTCACTATGTGTGTGACTTTTGGGTATATTATTATTATTATTTTTTAGCGTTTTGCTTCTCGGTCCGCAAATATTATTAGACGATTGTAGAGATAAACCGGTCTCAAATAATGACAATGAAGAGTCGATAACATAACGTTTAACAAAACTTAGAAACCGACTTAAATTTTTTGTGGTTGTTACAGCAATAGCATGTAAACTCCAATACAATAACACAATCGCGACGAGTGTACTGTTGTCCGTTGAGTTTTACTTTTTTACTCCGTACCCCTTCATCAGATCTTAACCAAATTTATATGGAACCACATCGCAGCTAAACTCTATCGAGTCAAATTTTCCAACAAAATCGTTCCACAATTGGCGTAGAAATCGATGTACATACATAAAAAACCGCACCGAATTGAGAAAATCCTCCTTTTTTGAAGTCGGTCAAAATATTATTATTTTCCAGTTTTGTAAAAGCTTAAGACTTAAAATTTATAACGTCCCTCTTTTTGCATCAGGTCTAAGTCGTAGAGCCATGTTGTAGACAGTTTATCTACAGCATAAATGGGCCGGCTCGTCCGGGATGTCACCACTATCTCACAGAAATCAGACGTAACGTAACTTGGTCCCGAGTTTCGATTTAAGATTGGCAACGTGCATATAATTCTTTTGGTATCGTGGGCGTACATGGGTGGAGATCACTTACCATATCAGGTGACAACACTTGCTCGTTTGCCGAAAAACTCAAAAATACCATCAGCATTAACGCTTGGACACCGCAGCGATCCAAATTGCCCCGGGCACCGAGTGCATATAATCTGGACCATAATAAAAGTACAAAAGTCGAGTTCATCTTGAAACTAGACTACGTTTAACTCTAATGTCTTTGTTCGCATTTATTGCAAAGAATTCGATAAACTCTGTAGATTTTAATAAAGTTCGAAGTTTATGTATTGCCAATCAGCTAACTAATTAGTTACTTTTGCTAAATAAATCAGTGTATTGTTAAATACTACCAACGAGTCATGGGATTTTGGGCATTTTTATGACAGAGGGCGGCAAACGAAATTGTTGGTCATCTGATGTTAAGTGATTTCCACTGCCCATGAATAGGTATCCATAATACCTGACGAATCATGGACACGTTGCCGACTTTGTCCGGAATTGAGAAACAAAAGGGAATTTGGGCCTTCGGATATAATATCGCTCGAAGAAGACCAGATAATTTTGAAAAACTGGTTGTAATAGGGAAAGTAGATGGTAGAAGACCAGGCGGATGATCACCTACCCACTGGTCTGATCAGGTTAGAATCATAACTATTCACACTATCTTGAGACCGGTCGAAGACAGATTGGCATGGAAGCAGCTCGTCAATAGTTATTGACGAGCTGCTTCCATGCCAATCTGTCTTGCCAGTCAGTCTGCCAGTCTATGCATTCGAGCTTTTCAAGATGGGCACGACCTTCAGTAATGAAGATTATGACGAAGAAGATGGTTAAATAGGCTTTCAATGTTTGTTTTGGTCAGGCTGTTTTTATAGCATAGGCCGGCAAACGAGCATGCGGTTCACCTGATGGTAAGTGATCTCCATCGCCCACGATACCAGAAGAAGCATGGGCGCGTTGCCGACCTTATAGGAAAGGGATAACTAAGGGATTGGGAAGGGGAAGGGGATTTGGGCCTCCGGATATCTCACTCACCGTACAAAACGCAGCAGCAAGCCGCTACTTTACGTAGGTTTCCTGTGAGACAATGATAACAACCTGGACGAGCCGGCCCATTCATGCTGTAGACAAAACTGTCTACAGCGTGACTCTACCACTCGTATTTGTGAAATACTCCCATATTTTATCGTCTTATAGAAAGTTGAAAGTCATTCCATCGAGCAAATGTAAAACTTTGGTCAAGCCCCGTCCACATGTCCAAACTGAACTGGCGGAACAGTGGTAACGATCCAGTCGAGCCGGCCCATTTGTGCTGTAGACAAAGCTGTCTACAGCGTGGTTCTACCACTCACACTGTTCTAATTGCTACAACACAAAATGGATGGATAGAAATATCGTTGCGGAAATATGGATTCATTTGATAACCGAATTCTTGTAATAGGGTAGTTGACTAGATTTTTTTTATTATTTAAATCAATAAGTTATGTTACTCAAAATCTATTGCAGAAAGAATTTTATAAATCGGACCAAAAATAAATAAGATAGAAGCCATTCAAATCCTGTAGAAGGGGTAATTGTCAAATGACAGACGATGCAACCTTTGACGTCACTGTGTAAAATGTCCGTTATAGTGCACGCGTGCAAGCGAGATAGTGAGATATCCCTACTACGCACCCACTTTTCCTCATACCAACATTTAAAGTCATAACTGCGGGCACATTTCTGAACCAATTTTGATTGTGTTTTAATAAAAGGGTTTCTTTTGCGTATCATTTTCTGTTGCTTATAAAATAATGTATAAAATTCAATATAGGAAACTACCCTATTCTAGCTACTCCTCTGTAATATGCTTGTTGGCGTAATGATACAATTTTCTCATAATATTTTTCTTTATAATACAGCATTCAATACAAGGTGAACGCTCAGAAAATTCTTGAAAATTATATCCTCTCCACCAAAGAATAAGTTTCTTTAGCAACAATGACATTGCATTTTATTACGCTTTGGAGACTATCAAAAGAACGTACACAGATATCCCAGACCGGTTTCTATACCTACTGTAGGAAACATTAGGCCCAATAAAATAACAACAATTTCTAAAGAGGCTCTATATAAGCTGAAATAAATAAAAGCGAGCTTAACATTCGGGAATGCTCACCGGTGGCTCTACCACGCTGGAAAACGATAAGCGGTAAAGTATTCCGTCCTTCTCTTCCCTCATACATTAGAAAAGGAGAGTGTTTATGCCATAACGGTATAGTTTCGTGGTACTAGTCGGGATTTAAAAGGTATTTCTGCGATTTAGCGCTCTGTCTCTACATTTCTCACGTTCGGTTTTCCACATCTACGATTTCTAGTGGGTTTATGCAATCAGGTTTCAGATTTTTGTTTGTTGAATACAAACAGGTTTTCAGTGAGATCGGCTTCGGTATCGGGTTTAGAAAGCGGAGGTGAGTGGCATAATGAGATTTAGAACATAATTCTATTGTATAATAAATAAGCAGTGATAGCTCAGCGGTGAGTGGTATGTCTAGTAAGTCTCTAGTATGCGAGAGGACGTCTGGGTTGGTGCCACCGCTTTGTCTATTTCTGCCACCAAGTAGCAGTGTAAGTTTCAGTCTGAAGGCATTGAAGCCAGTGAATTTACTGGGCATTATTTTTTAAGTCTCGGCGTGACGAACGCAGACCGAAGTTCTGTGTGGTGTTGCTTCTGTTTTTGGCAGGCATGGCGCTTACCATCAGGCTAGCGAACTGCTTGCTCGTTTCGTCAGCAAGCTAATAAAAAAATTCGTGCATCACAGAACGACAATGAATTTGGTGACCATAGTGCAAGGTTTTGCGAGTAATAGTAATAGCTAAAGGCGATGGAATTACTTACTACGAAAGTATGTCAAATCCAGAAGGCCAAATCTCGTATTTAACTGACACTGCGAATGAATTTTAAGCGAACTGAGATTAGATTTTCAGTTGACAAAAAATGGCATTCTATTCCTCTTTAAGTTGTCCGGTTTAAATATAATCTCATCTCGATGTCATCGCAATCTCAATTCAGTCATAATTTTGCCGTTTATATAGGGGCAAGTAACATTTAGAAATGTTAGCAGAATACCGTTTTGACTTCAGTCAACTTTATTCTACTTTCGACCACATTACGATCTATGTTCACATTCGACGTTAATTATTGGTTTAAGAGAATACCATTTGCAACTTTCTTGACACTGAGTCTAGATCGGAATTATATTTTGAACATTTTAAATTACAAGAATTGGTCTCCTGATTTAGCGCTTATGCATCATTAATTTTAGTTTCAATCATACATAATATCGATAGTTAGTTTGTTTAGTTGGAAGCTAAATTAAATGTCAATATTTAATCAACTGTTGAAATTGTTTTGCACCTATTTCACTAACTCTGAGGAAATACAAAAACCGCATTCTGACGTGTATATGCGTGTACGTGCGTGAGTGTGTGTGTGTACGTGTGTATGTGTTACACACACACGTGTGCATCTGTCAGTGGAGTCCGACCGATATGAATGCGGTTTTTTTATAGCATAGGCCGGCGAACGAGCAAGTAGGTCACCTGATAGTAAATACGCCTGGAGTATATTTATCTAAAAGATAAAGCTTAGGCTATTCTTAAAATATCACAATTTTATACAATTTCGGCAAGATCTATTGACAAATATACTCCACCGAGGTGGGCCTTGTGAATAATTACTCTCGTATAAGGAACTTAGCCTTGGTTAATAGTTGATAGAATGTAAATACGATTTACTCCGAGGTATCTTGAGATTTACTCTCGGATAATACGTTACTCTATTCTGATCGAATCGTGCCTAAGTGTGATGTTTTGTTTTCCTTTACTGCGACTATTCTAAATGTTTCTTTTAGTAATAGTGCAATTAACGTTTTAATTAAACCGTTCGGAATTCACAAGATGTGAGGTTGTTCTGTGTCTAATGTCTTTGAATTAGTTTCGCGTACAACAGATGTTTTAGAATAGTCCAAATAGAGATCTGAAGGCCAATTCTCGTAATTTTAAACGTTTAAAATATCATTCCGATCTAGTCTCAGCGTCAAGAAAGTTGCAAATGACATTCTCTTAAACCAATAATAATCAACGTCAAATGTGAACATAAATCGTAATGAGATTGAATAAATAAATAAATACACCCAACAGTCACACACATAGTCCTGACCCCACACTAGGTTAACCTGTATCGTAGGTATCAGGAACTACGAGGGACTTGCGGTCCCACAACACCCATACCCGAAACAAATATTTGTGGATCACACAAACATTTGTCTCGGTGCGGGAATCGAACCCACGTATCGATGTATCGAATGTAGAATAAAAGTTAACTAAATCCAAAACGGTATATTATAATGCTACTGCTAATGCTAGGTGCATTTGACGTTGATTATTGGTTAAAGAGAATGCCATCTGCAACTTTCTTGACGCTGAGATTAGATCGGAATGATATTTTGAACGTTTAAAATTACGAGAATTGGCCTTCAGGGACTTTGCTACGCTTAGCGTTTTCTTTCGTCTGTATCACGGTGAATACTCTGAAGAATTGTTTGACCTTATCACATCCTCACCTTTCTTTAACAGAACCACGCGTGCTGGCTTACGGAATCACAGCTTCGTGGTCTCCTCCATCTCGGCTAGAACTAAAAAGTTCGCAAAATCTTACTTCTGCCGGACCATCAAGCTGTGGAATAGTTTGCCGGCACACGTGTTTCCATCCTTTCTATAATATGGGGTCCTTTAAACGGAGTGTGAAGAAGCAATTAGACAGGCCGGCATAATTTTGCCAACCTGCGATTGACCACATCGTCGTCATTGGTCGACAGTGTTCTTGGATTGCGCTACACTTACCATCAGGTGTAGCGTAGTCACCGAGCTGGGATAATAAAAAGATCGAAATTTAGCGAACAAACTCTTAAAAATATATACTTACTTGTTAAGGGCCGTAAAAACTTATTATTTGGTAAAGTAGTGACCAAATATATTGGGTTTATCAACATTTACAAAATAATGAAAAACCGGCCAAGGTGAGCTGGATTCACGCTCCGGAGGTTCCGTAGTATCTTACCTAATGTTTTATTTTTTTATAGTAATCATTATTAGCGGTAAAACCACCGGTTTGTTCACAATTGACACCTCTATCTAACCCTTCCGGGATAAAGACATGCGTTTAAATTCATAGAAAAGATTATTGTATAATTTATTTTCATTGTGATTGATCGGTGAGTGGTAGAGCCACGCAGACAGTTTTGTCTACAGCACGAATAAGCTGACTCAATCGTGTCGTTACTGTCTCACACAAAACCGACGTAAAGTAGTGGCTTGCTGCTGCGTTTTGTACGGTGAGTGAGATATCCGGATGCCCAAATCCCCCTCCCCTTCCCAATCCCTTAATTATCCCTTAATGTCACCTTATGGTAAATGATTTCCAGAATCCACCGTCCATTTACGCCCTTATTTCTTCTGTCACTAAGTAGCAGTGTGCAAGCATTGTTTTTTCAGTTCGAAGGATATTAAAGCTAATCAAATTACTGGGCATTATGATACTATTATGTCTAGGGTTGACGTGTGCAGTCCAATGTCCAATTCTGTTTATGGGCAGGCGTGGCGGTTATCACCAGGCGAGCGAACTGCTCGTTTCATTCAGGGTAATACAAAGAAAATAAAATAAATGTTACGTAAAACACAAATTATCCATTATCCACGCTTACTCAATTGAATTTATTTCTATTATCCTACCATGTTTAATGATATATTCATTCATTCATACATACACTCACGCTTGTAATCCCCGAAGGGGTAGGCATAGGTGTAACCAGAACACCCATATTTCGCCGATTTCGATACCATGATGTGAAAGGGGGCGAGCTTATCGCCATACCGGGCACAATTCCAGACTCCGGGCTGATACTAAGTGTATCGTGACAGAAAAATCTAATATCACTTGTTATCGCACCTACCCTCTGATAGATTTAGGTGTCTTCTGCCCTCGCCTCAATGGATAAAATATATCGGATCAACAGTTTCCCCTTCCACATGCTAACAGTATAATGCTAGAAGTTACGTGAGACGTGTATTATTTTATTAATACCAAACGGCAGTAATCACTTTAACTCATAGTTTATTTGTTACATTTACAATATTACTGCTTTACAGACCACAACCCCATGTCAGGATTCTCTATAGACCGTTCTCTAATTATAACTCAAACAACTAGGACCGAATAGTAAACCAGCATAGCTACCGCGTAATGAACACTTGGACTATCGACTGAGCACTGATCTTACTGAACTGGAGGCTGACCGACTGGCTGCGGGCAAAAGACCTCCAGTTATGGCGACAACCTCTTTTATACCATTTAACTACCCTTCCACAACTATGTCGCACCATTATTATTTCAGTGTACCCAACGTTGCTATCTCAGACACCCTCAATATACCAATATTAAGAGAATACGCTAACAATAAAAGATGTCGCATTGAACGGACACCTCTCAGTGTTTATTTGTAATTGTGACAGGTATTGTAACTCTGTTTGGTGTGCATTATTAGTGAAGCTAACACACTTTGACCTGGGGATCAAATTGGAGACCACACCACAGCAGTCGTATGTTTTACAACTGCGCCACCGAGTCATACATTCCTTTCCCTTTATTGCTGTAGGTACGCAGGTTTTCCCTCGAACTGCGGAAAGGGATTTGCAGTAATCCACCGCTCGCCTAATATAGGCAGGACAGATTTTTTCACGTCACTTATACATGAAGGGGATTTTGGGTGTCTCTATCTTATCCTACTATTATACATATGAAAGTTTGGATGTTTGGATAGACTTCAGGAAAGTCGTTTAAGGTGGTTTGGTCACGTTTTGAGGAAACCACAGGAGTACGTCGGTCGCAAGTGCCTGTGCCAGAACGTACCAGGAGTACGATCCTGTGGACGGCCCAAAAATCGCTGGCTTGATGTATTAGAGGGAGATATGAGAGCCAACGGTCTTACTACAGAGGATGCTCAAGATCGGGCGAAGTGGAGGCGTCTTAGTGGGAAGGCGGATCCTGGCAATGGCCGGGATAACGCCAGGTAGAAAGAAAGGAAAGAAAGGACGATTGTGAATTTGAATTTAACACCGCGCGCAAAAATGACCTGAATTATCTATAAAATTACTGCCTCGGTGGCGCAGTTGTAATGCGTACGCGATACGATTGAGGCTTACGCTGAGGCCTCGGTTTCGATCCCCGGTCGGATAAAGTGTTATTGGGGTTTTTTATTACAAAATGCTCAGTATCAGCCCGGAGTCTGGAATTTGTGCCCGGTATGGCGATAGGCTCACTCCCTGCATCATGGGAGGGGAATAAACTCGACGAAATGTTGGTGTTCTGGTTAGACCTCTGCCTACCCCTTCGAGGATTACAGGCGTTAGGGCGTATGTATTTATGTAATATTTTTACAATAGACATATAGGTAAATCTTTTTTTTATGGCATAGACTGGCAAACCAGCAAGTGGGTCAACTGAGGGTAAGTGATCTCCACCGCCCATGTACGCCCACAATACCAAAAGAATCATAGATAATTAAGGGATTGGGAAGGGGAGGGGGATTGGGCCTCCGGATATCTCACTCACCCTACGAAACGCAGCAGCAAGCTGCTACTTTACGCCGCTATAAATAAAAATTACAAAGCTAACGCACGCCTTAGAGAAAACATTAAAATAAAACAAAACCAATTGTAACAAAACGAACCATTTTAACAAACTAACTGAAATCATGACTGGCTTAATTAAGTTTCAAATGTAATACAATAAAAAATCCTGTGTAAATTGTATATTCCGCACAAATTACACCAGATTCCGCCCCTGGGGCGCAATCAGGGAATCTTTAATCAAATTTATCGTAAAAAACATCTGGTAACTACTTAGTTACCTAATTAGTTCATAGATATTACTTTACTGCCTCGGTGGCGCAGTTGTAATGCGTACTCGTTACGATCTAGGCTAACGCTGAGGTCTCGGGTTCGATCCCCGGGTCGGATAATGTGGTATTGGGTTTTTCTATTACGAAAAGCTCAGTATCAGCCCGGAGTCTGGAATTTGTGCCCGGTATGGCGATAGGCTCGCCCCCTATCACATAGATACACAGACAGATAGATACACTGGGACAGAGATACGCTTGGCGAAATGTGAGTGTACTCGATACACCTCTGCCTACCCCTTTGGGGATTACAGGCGTGAGTGCATATATTATTTTATCTAAGGTTGGTGGGAGGTTATCTGATCATATTCAAGTGGATCGTTTAAGCGATTCGCGATCCGGCAGCCAGTAACATCAGGCCGGCATAATTCTGGTGACCATCGAGAGATACAATGTCTTTCGACGGTCGCCATCAATTGAACTGCAATTTACTTAATCAGGTGCAGTTTATTTATTTTCCGGGCCAGGATAAAAAGAAGCAATTCATACATGCATCACAAGCCTACGCACATATTGTAACGCCCGTATTCACAAACAACACTAAAAAAAAATTATTAGCTTGAATGACGAGATGAGCAGGTCGCTCGCCTGATGGTAAGCATCACGCCTGCTCATAAACAGAAGCAACGCCACACAGAACTTTAAATAACAAAGCACTGCATGACACTGGACTGCGCTCGTCACTCCGAGACATAAGGTGTTAAGTCTCATAATGCCCAGTAATTTCACTGGTTTGAATGTCCTTCAAACCGGAACACAAAAGTGCTTACACACTGTTGCTTGGCGCCAGAAATAGACAAAGCGGTAGTACCAACCCAGCTGACCTCTCGCAAACGAGGGATCTACCACCTCGTAAAAGCAAGTGTAGATTTCTGTGTACATGATTGGTCTGTTTTTATTTAGTGCCATAAACTAACCAATGACGTTTAGAGAAATCGTCACTATGCGTTTGCGCTCACTATAAGGTCTCATAGTAACGTTTATAAATACGGAGGTAAGACGAATACAAATTAACTCAACAATTTATAACCGATACCTAACCCGTTCCAGTCTCGCCTTTGAGTAATGGTCTAGCAATCAGAACCAAAGCTATGAGCTTTATAAATTAGTTACTCGTACACGACACTATTAATGAACATTTGATTGGCTCACACTGAACTATTTAGACTTTGATTTATGAAGAAAGTTTGAAGGCTATCGGCAGATTCTGTGTTTTTTTTAGCAAAGGTTCTTCTGTCCGTCTGTCCGTCTGTCAAAACAGCGTGGCGTCTACTACTTGTAAAATATCCGCAATGTGTTCACTTCTATAATTCACACCCACACCATTAATATTTCAACAATAATCCTGTACAAAACGAGCTAAACTTGATTAGCATGATTTGTGTTCAGCCTCCATGCACTAGTTTCTCTATTACCTTGTTTGGTGATCCTATTATCAACTAATCAGTATTTAGGTGGTCTAATTAGTATCGTGAGCATTTATGTATGGTTCAAGGTACGGAATTCGATTGATAAATTGCTGTAATGTAAAGGAAAAAAGAGGACAAAATGCCTTTGAAGAGTTTGTTGCCCCCCGACCAGCCGATTTCTTCAAGGTGGCGTCGATAAATTGCCATTGCACTGGTAAAGAGGCATTAGTGGCATTGGTGGTTACTTTGATAAATAAAAATAAAATATATATAAATTAAACTAACTTTTTTCGTACAGAACGGCAATTTCATAGGTAAAGACCTATTAACAGTAACTCCTATATTACTTTGTACGGCTCTTACTGAGTACAACCGTGGCAGCCTTGGAGTACGCGATGTGGCAAATAAACTTCAGAAAGGTCGCATAAGGTGGTTTGGTCACGTTTTGCGAAAATAACCGGAATACGTCGGTCGCAGATGCTTGAGCCAGAACCTGGGGTACGATCCAGCAGACGCCTCAAAAAGCGCTGGCTTGACATATTAAAGGGAGACATGAGAGATAATGATCTTACTACAGAGGATGGTCAAGATTAGGCGAAGTGGAAGCGTTTAAGTAGGAAAGACAGACAATGGTATTTCACATAAGCCCGGATAAGCTAGGCTGAAAGAAAGACTGCTTTTGATGAGCATCCACTCAAGACTCAAGCAGTCTCTCATCTGACAAATATAGCAAATAACATTAATTTTGAAACAACTAACCCGCCCGACAATAAGTCGACAAAATAACCCTAATCTATGCGATGTTTCGTTTTGTCATTGTGTTATGGAACCCTAATAAATAAATGCCTTTGTTTGACTTGCTAGCGACGCAACGGCCAATTACGGCCGTCGACAAAAACCTCCCGTTACGAGCTCGTTACCGCTCGAAACTGAGATGAAAAAATCGTAATACCTTATCGGCGAAATGGCCTATTTAATCTTGCGCAGTTATCTTTTGTTTGTGTTATTTACTTTTCTTGCTAGATGTCTTTTTAGATTTTAGTATCTTTATACGGTGAAATTATATCACCTTGTTCTAGTAGTAACCATTTTAGGCTGAGAAAGTGAAAGTCTTGAATCATTTCAGACAATGGCAATCTGACAGCCTCCGTGGCGCTGCGGGCGAGTAGCTGGCTGCGAAGCGAGCGGCCGTGGGTTCGATTCCCGCACCGAGACAAATGTTTGTGCGATCCACAAATATTTGTTTCGGGTCTGGGTGTTGTGGGACCGCAAGTCCTTCGTAGTTCCTGATACCCACGATACAGTTTAACCTAGTGTGGGGTCAGGACTATGTGTGTGACTGTTAGGTATATTTATTATTATTATTATTTTTTGTTTTTTGAGTGGTAGAGCCACACTGTAGACAGTTTCGTCTACAACATGAATGGGCCGACTCGTCTGGGTCGTAACCACTGTCTCACAAAAAAAAGTAGCAGTTGGTGCTGTGTTTTGTACGGTGAGTGAGATATCCGGAGGCCCAAATCCCCCTCCTCTTCCCAATCCCTTAGTTATCCCTTTCTTTTAAGGTCGGCAACGTCCTATTGGTATTGTGGGCGTACATAGGCGATGGAGATCACTTACCATCAGGTTACCCACTTGCTCCTTTACTGGTCTATGATACAAAAAAACCCAGGTCGGGAAATACGATTTGTGTTTGAGTTTTCAATACAAAAAATCACACATTCGTTGGAATTTGTGTTCGGTATGGCTATAGGATCGCCTCTATCATGGGAATATGCTCGGTTAAATGTGGGTGCACCTCTGCCTACACCTTCGGGTATACAGGCGTGAGCTTATAATAATATTGTAAAAAATAACATACCTTTAAATAAAAATGCTAATAGTCTTCAGAGAAATTGTGAAAGCGTCTTAAGAAAATATTTGTAAAATTTCAACGATGTCAATAACCTTTGATAATCTGAATCTCGATCTATTTCCATAATAAATTATGATAAAATATAACAAACGAGTTTTCAAATCTTCCGTGAATAAGAAATAAATGTTATCACAGACACTCGTTATAAG
The DNA here is from genome assembly GCA_905332985.1 of Mimas tiliae. Taxonomy (NCBI): domain Eukaryota; kingdom Metazoa; phylum Arthropoda; class Insecta; order Lepidoptera; family Sphingidae; genus Mimas; species Mimas tiliae. The sequence goes on along the minus strand of HG995248.1, from coordinate 17,440,185 downwards.
AGATTTTGTAAAAGTATTTAAGACTAGTCTTTGCTCGCGACTCCGTCTGCGTGAACGGCCTTTTTCGGGGTAAAAGCAGCCTATGTTACTCAGTGATAATGAAGCTTTACAACGGCAAAATATTTTTTAAAATCGGTGCATTGGTTTTTAAGTTTATTCCATACGCACTCACGCCTGTAATCCCCGAAGGGGTTGGCAGAGGTGTAACCAGTACACCCACATTTCGCCGAGCGTATTTCCGTCCCTTATGTGATAGGGGGCGAGCCTATCGCCATATCGGGCACAAATTCCAGACTCCGGGCTGATACTGAGCATATCGTAATAGAAAAACCCAATACCACTTTACCCGACCCGGGGATCGAACCCGAGACCTCAGCGTTGACCTCAATCGTAACGCGTACGCATTACAACTGCGCCACCGAGGCAGTCGACTAAGTTTATTCGTTATACAAAAATACAAATCTTTCCTCTTTATAATATTAGTGTAGATATCTCTAGAAATATCGAAAGGAGCTTTTTTCTTTCTTCCTGGCGCTATACCGGCTTAGTGCCAGTCTCCACCCTCCTATTCGCTTCTACTTCACCCGATCTTGAGCATCCTCCGCAGTGAAACCATCGGCTCTCAATTCTCTAACACTTTTAGGGCCGTCAGCACATTTGCGTCTGACGTACTCCTGCGGTTTCCTTAAAATGTGACCAACCCACCTCAAGCGACATTCTTTTAGTTTATCTGTCACGTCGCGTACAACAACGCTGTCGCGGTAACTTAAATAAGAAAACACCTGTAGTAACATCTTTAAAAACTTTGAATTACCAAGTACTACATGGAATTATATAGCTCTCGTCACCCAGAGACATTACATGGCAGGTCTTATGATGCCCAGTTTACCGGCTTCATTTTTTTTCAAACTGATACTGATGCTACTATCTCAGAAAAATCTGTTAGCTTTACTATTGAGTTTTATGTGGTGAGTGATATTTCCTGAGGTCCAACCTATCTACTAAGCCCATTAATACGTAAAGATCGGCAACGCAACCATAAATCGTCTGGAGTTGCGGATGTTGCCAATCATGGAGAGCACTTACCATCACCCATCAGGTGACCCACTTGGTCGTCTGCCGGCCTCTGTTATAAAAAACCTCCTTGAGTCCTCAGTCCTCATGTTTCAGTTTCCTATTAGAACAGACGGGTCCTCCGTTACTTCCTAATTGTGATTAACTTTCCAAGTTTTCGAACTAAACTTTCTTATTACGGAGTTTCAGGGACTTTGCAACTGTTATCGCGCAATATCTTGAAAATGTCGTGTGGGTGTCCTTCATGGATATCTAGTGTTTCAGTTGATTTTAACCGACATACGCAAAAACCAAATAGGTTCACAATTTTTTTTTGGATACATACGCACTCACTCACGCCTGTAATCCCCGAAGGAGTAGGCAGAGGTGTAACCTTAGTACATCCACATTTCGCCGAGCGTATCTCCGTCCCACGATGTGATAGGGGCGAACCTATCGCCATACTGGGCACAAATTCCAGACTCTGGACTGATACTGAGCATTTCGTAATAAAAAACCCAATACCACTTTACCCGACCCGGGGATCGAACCCGAGATCTCAGCGTTAGCCTCAATCGTAACGCGTACGCATTAAAACTGCGCCACCGAGGCAGTCATAATTCATAAATAATCTATTAGGTAAAAGGCCCTAAATGATGGTTTTTTTACTGCCTGGATAGGCGAAAGAGCAAACAGGCCACCTGATGGTAAGTAGTCACCGCCGCCCATAGACTTCTGCAATGCCAGGGCACAGCAAAGCCGCTGCCTACCTATATTATGATTTAACAATTTTGTTGAGATAGACACAAATATTTAATATTTTGAACTTTCGCAATATAAAATTTTGCTCAAACAGTACAATATGTAAATTGATATGCTGATCTGAGAACTACATTTGGAGCTCAATCGATATGTCGTTCACCCGCTTATTTGTTTTGTTCGTTTTTATTAATGTTTACTCATCCATCGATATTTTATTCTTTCTGTACAAATATTTGTTTATGTATTAATAAATTCACTAGTAATGGTGTCATTTTATTTCATAATCCCACTAACTGTTCAATTATTTAGTTAATTGATTTTAAAATTACTTTAAAAAAAGAGGAGGTTTTCAACTGGATCCGATCATTTTTATTCGATGTTACACAATATGTTCTCAAAGCCTCCGTGGCGCAGCGGGCGAGTAGCCGCCTGCAAAGCGAGGGACCGTGGGTTCGATTTCCTCACCGAGACAAATGTTTGTGTGATCCACAAATATTTGTATCGGGTCTGTGGGTGGTGGGGCCAAGTCCTTCGTAGTTTCTGATATCCACGATACAGGTTAACCTAGTGTGGGGTCGAGACTATGTGTGGGACTGTTGGGTGTATTTATTTATTTATTGAATCCATCAAATGTTATACATTGTTTAGATTCCGTCAAAACTCTACCACCAGTTCGGAAGGCTGTTTCTCTAGAGAAGAACGGACAATAAACTTTAACTCCAAATGTGAACCAATTTGAATTATCATTATTGCCGTCGATATGATTATGACCTGGTGCCGGAGTATGAGAGAAAATTGGAAAGTATTTTACAAGGTAATTTTACAAGGTGGTAGGTCCCTCGTTTGGGAGAGACCGGCTGGGTTGGTACCACCGCTTTGTCTATTTCTGCCGCCAAGCAACAGTGTGTAAGCACAGTTGTGTTCCGGTGTGAAGGACATTGAAGCCAGTGTAATTACTGGGCATTATGAGACTTAACACCTTATGTCTCGGGGTGACGAGCGCAGTCCAGTGTCATGCAGTGCTTTATTTAAAGTTCTGTGTGGCGTTGCTTCTGTTTATGAGCAGGCGTGGCGCTTACCATCAGGCGAGCGTCCTGCTCGTCTCGTCATTAAATCTCTTAAAAAAAAAAAAAAAATTCAACGAAACACAGCAATGCATGTATTTGGATTTTATGTGTTTATTAAACTTACATAATATAATGTTACTTCACGCCTTTATATAGCGTCCGTGGCGCAGTGGGCGAGTGGCCAGCTGTAAAGTGGAAGGCCGCGGATTCGATTCACGTACCGAGACAAATGTTTGTGTGATTCACAATATTTGTTTCGGGTCTGGGTGTTGTGGGACCCTAGTGTGGGATTAGGACTATGTACTAAGTAAAGGAGTACCACTACCTTATCTTTGTCTTATCACATCATAGGTGGATGTGATAAGGCAAGCCTATCGCCATACCGAGCATAAATTCCAGTTCCGGGGAATTTATATCGTTTTCCGAATCTAAACTGGTACACTAATTGTTATTTCCTAACTTGGGAATTGAATCCAGGACCTCACGTTTATAGCCTTAGTTGACTGCTACTAGACAAATGAGGCGATTACATTATGTAAAATTATAATTACAAAATTACATTCTTTATCTTCCCATCTGATTCAAATGTATTCGCATAATTTTTATCAGAGCTTTACTGTTTTTTGACAATATAAGTCTGGCTTTATGAACTTAAAAGGAGAAACTTTTTAACTCTCTTAAATCAAAGTAAACCTCACTTGAGTCTGTAAAACTTTTAAAACATATTTGCACTTTAAGAAAAACTAATCGAGTTGCTCAAAAATATGAAGCTACTGAAAATTTAAATTGCCTTTGTACTTTTAGTTTACAGTTTTATTAGTCTGTAACGCTCATTGAAGGGCAAATGGCTCCTTTCTATTTGACAATTCTGTCTACAGCATGAATGGGCTGGCTTATTACCACTGTTTCACAGAAAACCGGCGTAAAGTAACAGCTTGCTGCTGCGTTTCGTACGGTTATCTCATCCGGAGGCTCAAATTACCCTCTCCTTCCCAATCCCTTACTTATCTCTTTCCTTTAAGGTCGGCAACGCGCCCATAATTATTTTAGTATTGTGGGCAGTGAAGATCACTTACCACCTGGTGACCCACTTGCTCGTTTGACGGCCTATACTATAAAATAAAAAAAAGTTGACACTAATAATCAATCACAGGTTGAGTATGGCTTCCAAGCTACAAAAGCAGAGTGTAGGCGTGGTGCCGGCAGTAGTCTAGGTACACCAGGATCCCTCAGAAACACCCGACTTGTGGCGAAGGAAGCCACCGTGGGGTTTTTAGTTGATATACCGGTGTAGGATTTAAAGCCTCGACTTAAAGCCTCACCTAGCAATCATTCGCGTGTGAACTAGGTCAGAAGGGTGGTGAGTAAGGCATAACAATCCCTGCAGTCCCGGGATAGGAACTTCTAATTTCCAAAACCCTGTATTATATTGTCCCACTACTGGACTCGGTATTTTTTGTTTTTTTATGGCATAGGCCGGCAAGCGAGCAAGTGGGTCACCTGATGGTAAGTGATCTCCACCGCCCATGTACAATACAAAAAAAAATATACAATACAATAACAAAAGAATCATGCGTGCGTTGTCGACCTTAAAGGAAAGGGATAATTAAGGAATAGGGAAGGACAGGGGGTTTGGACCTCCGGATATCTCACCGTACGAAACGCAGCAGCAAGCTGCTACTTTACGCCGGTTTTCTGTTAGACAGTGGTAATGACCCGAACGAGCCGGCCCATACATGCTGTAGACAAAAGTGTCTACAGCGTGGCTCTACCACTCATGGTCTCCTCGATGATTAAGAGGGGTTAGGCCTTCGTCCACCACGCTAGCCTAATGCGGGTTGGCAGACTTCACATACCTTCGAAATTCTTACGAAGAACTTCTCAGGTATGCAGGTTTGCTCACGATGTTACCTTCACATTTAAAGCAAGCGAAAAAATACACACATAACATAAAAGAGTCAGAGTTGCATGCTCTTGGCGCCGGTTACGAACCTGCGACTTTAGTCTCGAGAGTCCGTACCACTCCCTGCTGAGCTATCGCTGCTGTTTTTTTAATTACTCAATGTCAATTAAAGTTAATTGACAGATTTATTGCAACCCCATCTACACTTTAATATTTTCTGCCATCTAGCAGCTGTGTGTGAGTACTGTTGTGTTTTAGTTTGAAGGTCATTGAACGACAGTGAAATTACTGGGCATTATGAGACATAACATTTTATGTCTCGGGGTGACGAGCTTAGTCAAGTGCCACGTATTTTGTAATTCAAATTTGTGTCGTGTTGCTTAAGTTTATGAGTAGGCGAGGCGCTTAATAGCAGGCGAGCGACCTGCTTGTTTCGACATTAATAAAAAATTACTTATAAACATAAAGTATTAAAAACATTTCCAAGAAGATTTTAAGGAGACCTCGTTTTTGTAATAATTTAGCATTTCGGTTCGGTAAGACGTTATCGCATCTCTTTGATAGATCATTCAACCCTTAAATGGGCGACCCTTTTCAAACTGCCTGCACGAGGCAGCTGAATGGACCGTACATTTCTTGGTAAATCTAGATGTCTTCAAACATTTATTATAATAGTATCTTATGTAGATCTTTGTGTGCGATGCCGTGTTAATAAAGCGAGGTTTGTTTAGTTCATTTAAAGTTAAGCCAGTAGTTGAGCGTATGGGCAAATTTGATGGTATCATCATCATTATCATCATCATCAGCCTGAATTCGTCCACTGCTGGACATAGGCCTTTCCAAGTTGGCGCCACCCTTGAAACCACGTTTGATGGTATATACTCACTCAATGGTAGATGGCACTCACGCCTGTAATCCTCGAAGAGTTAGGCAGAGATATAACCAGTACTCTCACATTTCGCCGAGCTTATTTCCACCCCATGATGTGGTAGGGGGCTGTATCGCCATACCGGGCACAATTCCAGACTCCGAGCTGGTACTGAGCATTTTGAAATAGAAAACCCAATATCAATTTTACCCTACCCTGGGATTGAACCCGAGACCTTAGCAAAGTAGTGGTACCGCGTACAAATAAGCCATAAGCCCTAAGCCACCGAGGCAGACTTTGATAGTGATTTATAGTACACCTTGTTCGTCCAACCCAATTTCTCTGATGGATCAAATTCGAAATGAAGTCATCAAGTCAGTCAATGATTTTTCGACTCGAAAAACGCATATGAGTTGCTTAGCTTTCTAATTTCTATCTATTATAGTGATAAGTTCGGCCTTTCTAATTACTAGGAGCACCTCTGCCTATTCCTTTGGAGATAGAAGTATCAGCTGTAGTAAAATACTGATTTTGGAAAGACTTATTTTGAAATACGTCAAAACCAGGTAAACGTTCAGAAATTTCACTCCAATATTAATGAATTGTATCTGAATGTTTCAAGTCCTGTAGGTACTATAGGTCAGTTAGACTCACCAATGTTCCCATTAAAATGCCTCTACAGAAACATGTACTCATTTACTGAACAAAAACGTGAAGCGACAAGCGGCTCTCAATAAGAGATTAACTGTTCTCGACGACCGGTCACGTCGGCAAGCTTATTGTCCTGGTCGTGAAAGGTGGCGGTGTTTGGCGGAGCGTGGCGAGAAACGGCGGGGTACAGCGGTGTGCTGTTCTCCACGGTCATGTCAGCCAGTTTGGATGGCTGCCAGCGCCTCGCTCGCCGGTCAATAATCGGTTTGGCCCGATTCGTGCCATCTCATACATAGAGTAAAAGAATGAGTAGTTTTAATATTTTTTGCTGATGTTGAAATACTGGTAAATAGCTCTGTGTTTTAGTAGTTTTATTGGTAAGCGGCGATAGCTCAGCGCGGAGCGGTACGGACTGCTGAGTCGAAATTCGAAGTCAACCCCAAGAACAGCCTCTGACTTTTATAAGTTACGTGTGTCTATCTCATCATTATTTGAGTGGTAGAGCCACGCTGTAGACACTTTTGTCATCCGGGTCATAACCACTATCTCACAGAAAACCGGCGCAAAGTAGCAGCGTGCTGCTGTGTTTCGTACGGCGAGTGAGATATCCGGAGGCCCGAACCCCCTCGCCTTCCACATTCCTTAATTATCCCTTTCCTTTAAGGCCGGCAACGCACCCACGATTCTTTTGGTATTGTGGGCGTACATGGGCACCTTGCTCGTTAGCCGGGCTATGACATAAAAAAAACTCCATCTCAGCCTGTTGCCGTCCACTGTTGGACGTAAGCCTCCCCAAGGTCAACCAGGATAGTTACGTGTATATTCATTGTTAATTATCGCTTGCTTTTAATGGTGAAGGAAACATCGTGAGGAAACCTACACACCTGAGAAATACTCCATAACAATTTCGAAGTTGTGTGTATTCCGTCAATCTGCATTATGTCTGCTTGGTAGACTAAGGCTTAACCGTAGAGGAGGCTTGGGCACTGGCTGGTGACGCATATAGGTAATACAGGAGTGGTAATATTATATAAATTGCTTAGACACTGCTGCTTAGACAGAAATAGACAAAGTGGTGGTACCTACCCAGATGGCCTTTCGCATATTAAGGACCTACCACCTGTTTATGAAATGAAACGAAATAGTTTTATTAATGTATTTTGATGATGCTATCTATGTATGTTATGTATACATTAGTTGATATGGTTTCTATACATAAATTTCTTTATTTTGTAGTGACTTGTCATAAGCGCTATTTTAATTTCATGTAGGCAATTAAAATAGCGCTTATGACAAGTCACTACAAAATAAAGAAATTTATGTATAGAAACCATATCAACTAATGTATACATAACATACATAGATAGCATCATCAAATTACACTGGGCATCTATAAATTTTAAAATATTTTTATTATGGAATAGTCCAGAATTGTTAAGTATTATTATTATTTTATATGTTCTTCTTTTGTATGGGTCAATATGGACCATAGGCATTACTGAAACGTTATGAGTTTTTGTGTTTGACTGTGAATTTGCAAACGAAGCGGACGTATTGTGTTGTTGTCGTGGTCTCTTATCTCGGTCGCACATCATGACGTACCATAGGCGATGCTGTCAGGTTTTAGAAATCCGAAATGAATATATAAAAATATTTATTTAGTTACCATAAGTACATGAATGCAAATAAGACGAAGGTCTCCTAGTAAGTATCAAAATACTTGTAGCAGGAGACCCCGCTCTTCCGCAGGTTACATCTATAGATACTTATATATTTGAATATATGATTGTCTCAGTGGCGCAGTTGTAATGCGTACGCGTTACGATTAAGCTAACGCTGAGGTCTCGGGTTCGATCCCCGGGTCGGGTAAAGTGGTATTGGGTTTTTCTATTTTCGAAATGCTCAGTATCAGCCCGGAGTCTGGAATTTGTGCCCGGTATGGCGATAGGCTCGCCCTCTATCACATCGTGGGACGAAGATACGCTGGGCGAAATGTGGGTGTACTGGTTACACCTCTGCCTACCCCTTTAGGGATTACAGGCGTGAGTGCGTACGTACGTATGTATGTTAAAAATAGCAAATAGAAAACCACTACTTCTCTAACTCGAATTATGAGTTAACCTTCTCATAGCATATCAACTGCAGCATATCACCGTATACACGTCGTTCGACCAAGTGCAATGATTAACTGCATTCGACTAAACTAATGCTGAACCTCGACCACGTCGCGTTAAAATCCTTACTGGCATATACATTTGGGCTAATAAATATAGATACTGATTACTGCCTCGGTGGCGCAGTTGAAATGCGTACTGTAAGGATGGCGCTCCGTGGGTTCTTTTTAAAAAAACACTTTTTAAATGCTGGAACTTTAATTATGCAAAGACACAAATACAATTATACTGGTTGATTGAATTGAATTGAAATTAATTATACATATCGACTGCTCTGTTCTAAGTTTTTAAGTAAAGTCTCTGCATGACAATAAATGAGGCGTATTTATACTATTAGTACATCCACGTGGTCAAGTGGGGCTTGCTGCATATATTGCAAGTTATTAGTAATACATTTGATTATAAGAGTACGCGTTACGACTGAGGCTGACGCTGAGTTCTCGGGTTCGATCCCCGGGTCGGGTAAAAGTAATCCCATCAAAAACATAAATATAAAACATGAAATGAGAGCCAAGCTTAATATTATGATGTATGCCTTGGTTGTTGATTTCAACGACAAAAGAAGTGAGATCTAAATGGGTGCCAAGTTCAATGGTCAGTCCTAAAATTTATTTATAAAAACATAAAATATTTTATAACAACTTAATATCATTTCTTCTTATAACTTTGGATAATATATTGAGGCCTAAGGTCTTTTGTTTGCCTGGTACGTGATTTCGTTTAGATAGATACATTACAGGCACTAAAAGTGTTCTTAATAGAATTAATTGAAAAATTATAATAGAATGATAAAAATTTACTAGTTTCTGATTTTTTTTCCTTTGTATTTACCCAATTACCTATCTGGATGCCAACTTGAACTTTCTAGGTCATCTGGAAGTAGGTTATAGTTTCAGTGAAAATCACGATTTTGGACGTTAATATAAATAACTGTTTGAAGTGTGTTTATGACATTTAGAGCACATAATAAAATATGTATCTCGCAAGTCTCAATATATGAGCCAAATTTGAAATGTTTATGTGAAATAATTTTTGAGTTATGAGGGGGTCAAAAGTCGCTGCAAATGGTTCGTGTAATATTACACACGGTACCGCTCGCCATTCTGTTTGCTTTTACATCTCTGCCTACCCCGGGATTACAAGCGTGAGTGCGTATGTATGTACTGATTACAAATTTACGTGTTGATAGTTTGATCTACAAAATGAATGGGCTGACTCGATAGGGATAGCACGACAAAAACCTGAACCACTATTAAAAATGGACGTTAATCAGAAAAAAACATTATAACTTTAAAATGGCTAAACAGATTTTCTCAAACATAGCTTACAACCATCTCGATGAAATTATCTTTCTAACAAATAAAACCGCATTCAAATCGATCCATCCGTATAGGGGCTACTATGCCATAGACAGATAACACACACACGCACGCAGACATTGTAGCCAGTGAACTTACTGGGTAATATGAGAGTTATCAACTTATTTCTCGGGATGACGAACCCAGTTCAGTGCTATGTAGTGCTTTATAATTCAACGTGTGATGTTGCTTCTGTTGATGGGCAGGCGTGGAGCTTACCATCACGGCAGCGATTTGCTCGTTTCATCATTCAGGCTACGAGATTATCCCGCCCACACACCCGCCACTGTAACTCCAGGATCCACAGAACCAGGATCGACAGTGGCATGCATATTTCGACACCGAGCAATGAAGCTCGGCGAGTCTCTGGGAATGCTAATCGTGTCTTTATCCCGCAACGAAATTAATCAAACAGAAAATTAGGGAGGAGTTGGAAATAATAATGGTCCACATCATTTAGGCTAGTAATCTAAATTGCTATCAACATTCAGTAAAGTCATTTCTACAAAGTAGGTACTGGATTCAAACAGTTATATCCAGAGTTTTCCGTATGTGTGATCGAATTTAGTCCGCGGCTGCTTTGATCCAAGTGGGTGTTACATATGCTCCGTTCACAGCTTCACTTTATTGACAGTTCTTCATCGGAAGCCGGCGCGGCGGTGTAACGAAGCGCGCCTTTGTGTTGTCACATTGCTTTTATTGTGAAACGTTTCATTGCTATCACATGCATTTATCCTGGTACTGGATCTGATGTTAAGTACAGGGCATTCTAAATATTGCCATCTATATATTATCGATCAGTAAATGATTAGCGAGTTATGCAACTATTGGCGCGGTCAGTCTATGGATGGGTGACAACTTAGTTGTATTTCTATTGCGCTTCTCCGTGCGTCGGAGGGTACGTAAAAACTCGGCCGCCGCTGTTATCAACTGACATCAGTCGTTAAGTCAAGTAGGAATCCTTTTTACGGATTGAAAACTTTTGACATTATGTTGGACTATTTTTATTTTTTTATTTATTGAAATGCTCACTATCAGCCCGGAGTCTGGAATTTGTGCTCGTTATGGCGATAGGCTCGCCCCCTATCACATCATGGGACGGAGATACGTTCGGCGAAATGTGGATGTACTGGTTACAACTCTGCCTACCCCTTCGGGGATTACAGGCGTGAGTGCGCACGTATAATATATATCGTCAAGGCACATTGCGTCCCTTAAATATCAGCAGAATTATGCCAGCCTCAAGTACTTAATTCTAATTTTAACACATATTAAATTACGGACTAATTACGGGTTCGTAGATTTCACATTCCTTAGAAATTCCTAAGGGTAATATTCAAGTAGGCAGGTTACCTCATTATTATTCTAGGTGATTCATAAAATATATACAAGTTTTGTTGAAAAATAAAATTAGTCTATTCATATTTTGTTGTTCGACAACATATACGAGATAACTTTCTATTCCATCAGAATATCTGAACATATTAAATCACTGATGCATGTCCATACATTCACGCTTCAACAAAACTCAGCTTAACTAACTCAGCTTCGCTAACAAGCGAACATTTCCCGTAGCGTTTCGTCAGCCCTGACAGAAAAGAACTTTAAATTCCAAATTCGATTCACACAACTTGACGAACTCGCTAACTCGATGACAATCAGAAAAATAAGCGAAAATCTCGTCTATTAAGCGAAAACCGAACGTCATTTGCGTTTCTAAATGCAAATTGTAAAGGCAGGGACTGGTCGGAATGCCTCTGGTTGAAAATGGTCGGAATTATGCTGTTTGCGATGGTAAGCGGGGGTTGAGCGTGCTATGCTAAACACGTGAGCTGTGTGGTGTGGAACGCTCTGTACTTAATGTAAAATGCACACTTGTACGATCCAAAGCAGAGATTTTGGTTGTATTATTTTAATATACAATATTTAACAAAAACCTGCCTCGGTGGCGCAGTTGTAATGCGTACGCGTTACGATTGAGGCAAACGCTGAGGTCTCGGGTTCGATCCCCGGGTCGGGTAAAGTGGTATTGGGTTTTTCTATTACGAAACGCTCAGTATCAGCCCGGAGTCTGGAATTTGTGCCCGGTATGGCGATAGGCTCGCCCCTTATCACATAAGGGACGGAAATACGCTCGGCGAAATGTGGGTGTACTGGTTACACCTCTGCCTACCCCTTCGGGGATTACAGGCGTGAGTGCGTATATTTAACAAAAACCCTGTTGGCCCTTTTTGAGTCATGGATCAGACATTTGTCTATCATTACGACCCAAAATGTCCATAAAACGTTATACATAATTAAGATTCAGTCAAGCTTTAAATCTACCGCCAAGCCGGGATGCTGTTTCGTTAAAGAAGAACGGGCAAGACACTAACGTTGCTCTTTTAAAAATTGATTTACAATATTTACTCTCGATTAATACAATTAATTTTGAATTAGAGTTAGAACAGCTAAATGTATGCCAATGAGGAACATTATAAAGTAAAATAATGAAATTATAATTATTACTACAAGTAGTTACTACTAAGAACTACAGACATTAGACTATTTGTTGCGAACAATAACTTTAATTTATACTATTAGACCGTCTGTTTAGAAGTAAAATTGCGTGACATAATGCGGGAGTTTGACAGCTCACAGACAGGGAGCGCGAGAGGGGTTCTAGTTGAGAGTAAGCGAGATGGTAATATTGAGTTACGGTCACTTGGCCGCAACTTAGTGGTACAATTTCTATGTACCGCGCAGCTTGTCTAGTAGTATACATTAACGACCTTACGTACGGTCTTCGTAGTTTATACTAGGTTTCATCTCTTAAAGAGCTTATTGAATTACCTACTGAGTCCGACTAGGATTTATCAAAGGACAAAAGCAAAAATGAGTTCCATTGTTGGTATCATATGTTTATTGTCCGTAAGGATTAAATGGGAAAAGATTTCATGCTATAAAATATTTTCTGGTATTTACCAGATACAAGAGTATATCTTAACATTATATTGTTATTGAGTCTTCATAAAACTGGAAACCTAAGAAATACTATTATAAAATAAAATAAAAAATGTTTTATTTCGAACTCTGAGAATCCATAGTGTGCTAGTATGTTAGTAACAATATTTGCTTACGAATTATGTTAGTAAAAGTTATGCGTTATTTGGAGACCAATTGTGCAGTAGATATACACCTACTTATACAATGGCCTAAAAGTGGCGAGTCATACCGCTCAGCAATCATTTTCAGGATTGAATTGGCGCTAGCCCGTATTCTGCAGAGCATCGAGGCAGTTTTTTTGCGCATTATCGCGAAGAAGTCATTTGTGCTTGCTTGTGTGGACATACCTGATGCACTGCAGAAACGGGGAAGACCCATCAATATCCTGAATCCGTTATTATACTGGACCCGCAGAGCGCTGATGGCCCGTTGTGTGTAGTTAGTCCACAGGCTGCACGTGTAGATAATTATAATATAATTATAAGCGAACAGTACGTGTATTATTCTATTCTCAGTTCGTACTATGATTTCATCCATATTTCTAATTTTTTCATAAAACATTTTTTTTTGTAGCATAGGCCGGTAATCGAGCAAGACGGTACCTGATGGTAATCTTGGCCTATGTATAGCTACAATACCATAAGAATCAAGGCTCGTTGTCGACCTTAAAGGAATAATTAAGGGATTGGGAAAGGCAGGAGTATTTGGGCCTCCGGATATTCCACTCACCGTACGAAACGCAGCAGCATGCTGCTACTTTACGTCGGTTTTCTGTGGTAACGACCTGATCGAGCCGGCCCATTCATGCTGTAGACAAAACTGTCTGCGTGGCTCTACCACTCACCGATCAATCACAATGAAAATAAATTGACAAATTTTTATAACCATATATTAAACGCACGTCTTTATCCCCGAAGGGTTAGATAAAGTTGCCAATTGTGCACAAACGATTCATTGAGTTTGTCATCTCATAATATGACAAGCATGTTGTCATATCGGGTACAAATTCAAAATTCGGGTAATATATGTGTGTAAAATTTATTTATTGAATTGAAAAATTCACACTTATTTTGATTGTCTGCCGGTTTGATAGGTAGCCTGTGGATCGAACCCTTATTCTCCGCATCGGTTTCACAGTCAAACTTTCTGTAGACCAATTCCTCTTCCACCTGCCCTTCCCTCTCGCAGTGGGGTCGGCGCAACATGCTACACATATTACAGTAAGTTTTTGCTAAAATATTTGTGGATTACACAAAAAAATTCTCAGTGCAAGAATTGAACCTGAGGCCTCTTGCTTCACAGCCGGCTACTCTCCCGCTGCGCCACAGAGGCTGGCACTGAACTTTCTCTAGACCAATAAGAAGAAGTATTTATCTAAAATTAATTCAGTGAGCATTTACTACAGCGGAGAAAATGTTTTCTCCCCAATTACATACAAAGTACATAGCTACTCCTTAGAGTATATTCAGGGATATAAATTGATTGGCACTACCCCGGGAACGAACGACTGTTACGATGCCATTAACGGGTTATCGACAGCAAGCCAACCCTTGCTTGCTTCACTTTAAACTGGGGTAACTTTAGAATGCAAATGTTTGTAATTTTCCAGTAAATGTCTGACCCCGTCTGTCTGCTGTGGCTTTGTATAAAATAACTGTTTAAGTATTATCTAGTTAATTCTTCCCGAGCAGTTTTGGTTTTGGTGGTATGTCGTATTTCTTTAATGGTAAGGTACTTATTCCAAGCGACTGTAACACCTATTAAAAATATTAATAAGGTTAGTTCTTTATCATACTAGCCCCTGCTAGCATGCCTATTTTGTTTTAATAAAATTGTTAGGCTTTAAATCCATCACGCTGGCCAAATGCTGGCAGTGTTGGGATAAGGCTGTGGAAATAAAGGTCAGCACTGGTTTACGATCTTCAATCGAATGAAATAGGGAGCTGTCACTGAGCAGCTTTTATACCTTTCACAGAATGTACTGTCACAATAATATCGTTTAAATGTAGGTATTTTTGTACTACCTCCAACAGGCAGACCTCAGAATTCCATCATCGTACAACATGACACAAGTTGGGATTCGACACCAAACATCTAAACGGTTGACACTCTGCACGCAATTTTTCCTTCCTTGATATTGAATCAGTTTTAGCCTGCGATATATCCAGCGACGTACAACTTCTGGACCTTCAAGAAATGTGTATTTATTGTTATTTATTATTATTCGATTTAACGATGAAGGAATAAAATCATCAAAAGCGTTATCACCATGGCATCATACCTGGGAATTATCCATTAGAATTTCGAAGTTCTACCAATCCGTATTAGGCCAGCTTAGTAGAGTAAGATCTGAATCCTCTCTATACTAGAGAAGGTATGTACTCAGCAGTAAGACGTATTTGCCAAAAAATTGCCGTTGTTTATGAAAAAAGTTAAAGTATTATTTTCCATCTTTTTTATTTCTATTACTTAACCAAAGTAACCACTCATGGTATCGACAGATTTTTGCCAGCGGAGTGGTAATTTATCGATGCCCTTCTTGAAGAAATCGGCTGGACGGGAGGCAGCAAAATCCTCAAAGCATTTTGTAATGCCTCTCGGCTATTGAACTTTTTTCGGGCCATTATGTTGTCCAAA
This sequence comes from Mimas tiliae, assembly GCA_905332985.1. Classification (NCBI taxonomy): domain Eukaryota; kingdom Metazoa; phylum Arthropoda; class Insecta; order Lepidoptera; family Sphingidae; genus Mimas; species Mimas tiliae. Next base: position 17,424,727 of record HG995248.1, on the reverse strand, counting down.
TTCTGGAGAATGTAGAAGTATGTAAACGTAATGTCTGGTACTCACCAGACCTTGACGGCGGATGACAGAGAGCTTCCAACCCTAGCTATTGTAGTTTGGAGGTTATTTTCTTTATTATTAGCTTGAATGACGAGACGAGCAGGTCGCTCGCGTGATGGTTATATTATTTATTATTAATAACAAAGCACTGCATGACACTGGACTGCGCTCACCCCGAGACATAAGGTGTTAAGTCTCATAATGCCCTGTAATTTCACTGGCTGCAATATCCTTCAAACTGGAACACAACAGTGCTTACACACTGTTGCTTGGCAGCAGAAATAGACAAAGCGGTGGTACCAACCCAGCCGGCCTCTCGCATCGAGGGACCTACCACCTAGTAAACACGTTTGCGGTATAAATTGATTGGTACTGCTCCCGCGAGGCCACTATTACGACGCTATTATAAGTCTGCCAGCGAAGGCAACACTCGCCATCTTGCATGGCAATTTCGGTTAGTATAAGGGTTTGGTTTTGATCAGATATTTGCATTATGTAAATTACCCCTTCGTTAATAATTTTTGGTATGTCCGAGTGATTGGGTAACTGTTACGACTTAACGAATTGAGGTCATATTTATATAATTTTGTTTTCTCGAGACAATGGTTCATATCATCACGCTACAACGCACGAGAGTGAAGCAGTAACATGCTCGTGCGGGAGTGGTCACGGGAGAGACTGAGGTGTAAGTCGTCACGAAGGCTGAAAAGCTTTCGAAACGTCGGGACTAAAATAAATATTAAACCGCGATAAAATCCGTATAAACTAGTTTTATTTCAATGTGTAATATTCGCGTAAACCTAAGAACTCACCATGTTTAAATTCTTAGATTAATATCCAATATAATTCATAACAAATTCAAATATTTAATTTAAAAATAAACAGCAACATTTCAAAAGTAAATGTAGGTACATCAAAGTCGTAAAGTATTCCCGTCGACTGGCCGGCGCCGCGCCGTAACGCATTCGTGATGCCCTGTTTCATTCCACATTCAAACTTGGGCAAAATGAATTAATTCTTGCCCTAACAGTCGGGATCACTTTTATTACATTGTAAAACTAGGGACCATCATATACTTCATGTAAACGGTTTGACTTTCTGCTTAGTTTAACGTTTGTCTTAATAAACTCGTGTAATCATTTTGTTAGTCTACATTTAATTATTTAAAAGTGTTGTGTTTTAACCCTTGACAAAAGGGGGTGTTATAAGTAACACCAATTAAAACACACCATATTTATACAGGCATATATAACATGCCAAAGACTCGGTGGCGCAGTTGTAATGCGTACGCGTTACGACTGAGGCTGACGCTGAGGTCTCAGTTTCGATCCCCGTGTCGGGTAACAGTGATATTGGTACAGTGGGTTTTTCTATTACGAATTGCTTAGTATCAGCCTGAAGTCTAGCATTGAGCCCGGTAAGGCGATAGGCTCGTCTCCTATCACATCATGGGACGGAGATACTCTCGGCGAAATGTGGATGTACTAGTTACACCTCTGCCTACCCCTTCGGGGATTACGGGCATGTGTGCGTATGTACCATATTTATATGGCCCCTGTATCTGTGGCATTGTTTTATAGTATAGGCCGGAAACAGAGCAAGTTACCTGATGGTAAGTGATCTCCACCGCTCATGAACACCCCACAATACCAGAAAAATCGTGGAAGCGTTACCGACTTTAAAGGTTAAGAGATTGGGAAGCGGAAGGGATTTGGGCCTCCGGATATCTCATCTCTTTTGAAAGTACAATACCATGATTTAAAATCAAATTTATTAGAAATTGGAATTCATAGCGAAATAAAAATATTTTTATTTTAATATGGCCAGTACTGCATAACTGCAACTTCATAGCTAAAGACCTACTTAAATAATAATATACACTAGTTGTTTCTAAAATATGACACGGAATAAAGTACGCCAATAAATTCAAAAGTGTTCTTTAAAACAATAGATACAAGTGCTTAACTTTTAAGTATTATTATACTACTTTCATGTTGGCATTCTTTTCCATTTTTCATACAACACATTAAGGCGCTATTGCTTTTGTAGTTCTATAATTTAGTTTATTCTTGATCTTATTTGCCATAATAAAAAAAAAACAATTTATTTTCTCGACAATTATGAACATTATGAACTGTCAATCGATTTTCTTTTATCTATACTTAAACATTAATTATTATTTATTCTATCTAATCGAGATGATTGACCTACAATATTTTAAATAAGCTCCTCATTTTCTGACCAGTTGCTATATTCAGTGTGTTTACATAGAGTGAGTGCTTTAGTCTACATTAATAATACTTCGAGGAAGAGGTAAGTTTGCAAGTTTGTGTCTTTTATTTGTAGTGGATCCGATTTTGAGAATTCTTAGACATTAGCTCATTATTATGATAAAAATATTTTTATTGAGGAAATTCTTTTACTGCTTCGGTGGCGCAGTTGTAATGCGTACGCGGTACGTCTGCTGTGCTTAGGTCTCGGGTTCGATCCCCGAGGTCTAGTAAAGTGATATTGGGGTTTTCTATCACGAAATGCTTAGTATCAGCTCGGAGTCTGGAATTGTGCCCGGTATGGCGATAGGCTCGCCGGCTATCACGTCATGGGGCCGAAATAAGCTCGGCGAAATGTGGTTGGACTGATTACCTCTGCCTACCCCTTCAGGGATTACAGGCGTGAAGTTCGTATGTATGTATGTACATATATGTAATACTTTCAAGAGAGCGGAGTTGCTGGTAAAAGCTAGTAATATAATAAGGAAGATATGAGAGCCAATGTCTTACTCTGGAAGATGACTGAATGATGGACCTTGCACGAAGCCGCGATAATGCCAGCCAAAATAAAATGTTTTATTAATAATATGATACCAAGAACAAATATTGGCAGTTGTAGAGACTGCCGATAGAAGTGAAAACTTGGAACTTTTAGTATTAAAATTTGAATTTTCATAATGTTTGATATAGCAGTGATAGCTCAGCGGGGAGTGGTACGGACTGTCGAGACGAAAGTCGCAAGTTCGAAACCAGCCCCAAGTGCATACACCTCTGACTTTTCTAAGTTATGTGTATATTAATTGTCAATTATCACTTGCTTTAACGGTGAAGGAAAAACATCGTGAGGAAACCTGCATACCTGAGAAGTTCTTCATAAGAATTTCGAAGGTATGTGAAGTCTACCAACCCACATTAGGCCAGTGTGGTAGACTAAGGCCTAACCCCTCTCATTCAGTAGAGGAGGCCCGTGCCCAGCAGTGGGACGTATATAATAAAGGGCTAATAAAAAAAAAAAAAAAAAATGATGAATTAAAATTATCAACATCAATCTGGTTTTCAAATCTATTGACACTCCGAGCAACAATTATATGCATGTTTATATGTTTTTTTAGTACTCACTATTGTACTGCATAATGATTCTACAATTCAACGATTCAAATAATAATCAAACAAAAACACTATTTGAACAATGCACAGTATTTAAATCCATTAAATTTCAATTATAAGATATACAAAGCACTAATATTGCACAATACGTCAGCTGTACAGCTACAGATATGCTGCTATAAGCATGTCGGTGACGCGAACGCACGAGATTTCACCCATACAACAAAGTGTCTACCGCGCACAGCACACGGCCGCTGCGCGTCATGAGCATGTCGGTGACGCGAACTCATAAGATTTTCCCCTACCAAAAAGCCGCGTTGGGCACCAACGCGGCTAAAGAAGTTTTCACTTCAATAATAACCTACCCTTTGAAAATCACACCCACACTTAAAACCATCAACTTTATTTATTGTCTCAACCAAAATCCTAGGATTAAAGTCGTCCTAGACATTAAACAATACGTGGTCGTTGCCATTTAAAGCACTCTCACGAAAAAGGGTCACGCGTCATTGAGAACACGCCCGCGTTTTACTTGATAAGAAAGGAGGGCAATGTTTTTAGTATTATGAAAAGCAATCAACGCTATATAATTTGCGCACGGCTCGCTGGCCCATGATTAATAGACTTACATTTTATCGGGCGGTCAAAATTTGCTCGCCGCTGTGTTTAAAAATACGTGTTAAATAAAATAAAACGTTGTTTATACAACGTGTTATATATAGAAAGGGGCGGGCAAATTTAAGCAATGTATAGTGTAGGGTATAAGTATTTTATCTCCCATAGTGCCAAATCCGATTGCATTGCTAGTACAAAATTATAGAATTTTCTTTTTTATCGAATCAGTAACATGTCGATATCGACTTTGACCTTTGGACAACAATAAATGATAAACAATGATACTATAGACCTCCTTTCATTTAATTGTTTTATTTAATAAAAAAAAACATTAAACAGTTATCAAATGTCAATATTTATTTGACGCAGTCAGTTCGACAAGTTCTGATTTTATGAAGTACGATTACGAGTTCAAAAAATATGTTGTATTTGACTAAAAACAAGTATTATGTTTTGGTACATTGTGTTGGTGTAACTGATAACAGCTTTTATGAGGATCGTCGACTGTATTAAGCCAAATTCATAGATGGAAGACCCGAGAATGAAGTCTTTAAAATGCTTCTAGAGGATGGTACCTATATTGTCTTCAGCAAACAATCTCTTTCAGGTGTTAATTTGTGTTTAAATTACAAGTTACGTACGTATGCCGGTAGAATTACGTACATCTTATAGAAGTTTATTAAAAAGTGAGTGTCGTTCATAATAATTAATAGTGATGTCATCAATCTTAGCGATCTTAATAAACGAGTGATTAAAATTAATATGAAATTTTTGGATGTCTTGGTTTTGAAAAGATCCGGTACATATGTACGAATTGTAAGGTGTATGTAATGACCCTAAACTATGACCACACCTTTCTGTAACACGTTGTATAATAGCTTTATTCTTTGAAAATTTGAAAAATCCTTATACTTCTTTCTTGAATCAAAATTTGCATTACCGTCATTTCTGGTTACTATACCCTCAAGCTTTGCCATGACTTGTCTTATAGTTAATACGAAATTTAAATAAGAGTGAAAGTCACCAATCTTCTTAGGCTCCAAGCCAACCTCGCCTGTACCTGGTACACTCTGTTGATTAACGGATGAGGCAATGGCAAAATATGTTTCCCGTAGCGGTTTATGGGGGTCAGATGGCGGGTCACTTAATCAACCCCCAAATTATGATCGGGGAAGGCAGACTTCAGCATTAGGCCAGGATAAAAGGAACAAAAAGAAAAGACAAACAAAAAAAACAAAAAGGCACACACTGTATGGGGCACCGTAACGCCTAAACTTACTAGGTGGTATGAAGTTATGCGACATGCTGTTTGGGTACACCGCTTTGCTTATTTCTGCTACCGAGCAGCAACGTGTAACACCAAAGTAATAGGAAACGATAGAACATTCAACCGTAATATTCAAAACACATCTAAACAAATTTACTTTTAACACAGCCAAAGAAGCAGCTTGCTGCTGCGTTTCGTACGGTGAGTGAGATATCCGGAGGCCCAAACCCCCTTCCCTTTCTAAAAAATAAATAAATACACCCAACAGTCACACACATAGTTCTGACCCCACACTAGTTTAACCTGTATCGTGGATATTAGGAACTACGAAGGACTTGCGGTCCCACAACACCCAGACCCGAAACAAATATTTGTGGATCGCACAAACATTTGTCTCGGTGTGGGGATCGAACCCACGGCCTCTCGCTTCGCAGCCAGCTACTCGCCCGCTGCGCCACGGAGGCTGTCTTTCTAATCCCTTTCCTTTAAGGTCGGTAACCCACCCATGATTCTTTTGGTGTTGTGGGTGTATATGGGCGGTGGAGATCTTTTCCAAAGGTGACCCACATGCTCGATTGCTGGCCTATGCCATAAAAAAACTATCTTCATAAAACCAGCTTTGCAAACAAAAAATGCATTTACTTTGTAAGTGGTAGATCCACGTTGTAGACACTTTTGTCTACAGTGTGAATGGGCTGGCTCAACCGGGACGTTATCACTGTCGTACCACGTAATGCAGCGGCTTGGTGCTGTGTTTCGTAAGATGAGTGAGATATCTGGAAGTTATAGTGAGATATCGAGAGTTGACACTTTCGAGACGACCTACACCTCAGACTCTCCCGTGACCACGAAAGCTGAAAAGCTTTCGAAACGTCGGGACTAAAATAAAAAATTAAACCGCGATAAAATCCGTATAAACTAGTTTTATTTCAATGTGTAATATTCGCGTAAACTTAGGAAATCATTATATCTGGAAGCACAAATCTCTTGATTATCCCTTTCCTTTGAGATCGCCCATAATTCTTCTAGTATTGTAGGCGTACATGGGGGTAATACCTTACCATCAGGTGACTCACTTGCTCGTTAGCTGGCCTATGCTATAAAAAACGGTCATATGTTACTAAAACACACCAACAGATAAAGAGCGTCAAACTTATAACATCCCTTAATTTCGTCAAGGGTTAAAAGCCAAAGCAACCGATAGCTTATTACCAATGATTTATAGAATCAAAGACAGACCGCAACCTGGCTAAATAATTTATTAACGTTACCTAAACGGGAGCGAGTCGGCAATTTGCAAATAGGCCCGCCGTAGGCCCCGGTCACGGTGGCGATTTATTATCCACCACTCGTGTCTGCCAATGAAACGGATATCCGAGGCTAATTTACGCCCAGTCCGGCCCTTTGCCCGGCACAATGGTGGATATTTAACATTTTTCAAATGGCAACCGATAAGAGCGGGAAATGGAGATTTGTGCGTGATTGAGGTCGGGTTGGATATTTGTACCTGGACTTTGCCTGGTTTATCTCGTTTCGTATTATTGTTGGTCAGTTTAACTATAATATTATTTTGTAGGGTTGTGTTTGTGTAACAAATATAGTAGTTTTGAAGTGAAAACTTCTTTAGCGTCGTTGTTTTCAGGCTTTCATAGCACAGTATATCATTACTAGTTTGAAAGCCTGGGTGCCCGTATCAGATATGTGAAAGAAATGTTCAATAAAATAAATAAATAAATAAAAATTGGCTAATAGGATTTAGAGAGAGTTTAGAGAGTTGTGATTTGAAAATCGATGAAACGAAAAAGTGAAACGTAAAAGAGACGACACGTAAATTCATAAGATTTAACGTGGGAGAAAATGAGATAGGAAGCATTATACAGTTGTGCGCGCATGCGTAGTACAAAGCTTGAAAAAAGGCATCACAACAACCGTGGTGTTTTGTACATGCGTACGCAGTAAAAAGAGACAGACACATACATTTTTCAAGGTTTCACTTATTGGTATAAGTGAATTTCACAATTTTTTTTATTAGATTGAATTTGTGAATGATAGAGCCACGCTGTAGACAGTTTTGTCTACGGCACGAATGGACCGGGTCGTTACCACTGTCTCACAGAAAACCGACGTAGAGTAGCGGCTAGCTGCTGTGTTTCGTACGGTGAGTGAGATATCTGGAGGCCCAAATCGCCTTCTCTTTCCCAATCCCTTAATTATCCTTTTCCTTTAAGGTCGGAAATGCGCTCATGATTCTCCTGTTATAGTGGGCGTATATGGGCGGTGGAGATCAGTTATGAGTACTAACAGGTGACCCACTTGCTCGTAACCCGGCCTATGTTATAAAAAATAGTATGACGAGGGTGCCCTGATAGCCAGAGAGGTTGACTTCAGGCAGCGGCCGGTCGTAAAAACTACAAGCCAAATCATTCTGTAACATGTGTTAAAGCACCTTGCACCGACACCACTGCGAGTGGGATAAACGTAGGTGGAAAGAAAAGAAAGAAGCTTGAATGACCAGATGAGCAGGTCGCTAACCTGTTGGTAAGCGCTACGCCTGTCCATAAAAAGAAGTAATATCACATAGAACTTTGAATTACAAAGCACTGCATGGCATTGGACTGCGCTCGACACCCCGAGACATAAGATGTTGAGTCTCAAGCGCATGAGTGAGAATAACAAGTGAGTTAAAGCCTGGCAGTTTCTCATTTAGTGTTGTCCAAACTGGCAAGTCGATTATCGACATGTTACTCATTCGATAAAAAGGAAATACTCCATTTATGTCCTAACAATGCAATGACTTTATTACTGCTTGATCTTGGATTCGATCCTAGGACTTCAGAATACGCTGTCGCTAGACTAGACGATAAAAAATACGTAAAATCAGTTTAGATTGATATCAAAAAGAAACAAATTTCATAAACATACTAAATTCATTCCCATATGCTTTTATGTCTCTCATACGTTTGAAGTACAAATATAAAAGTATTTTATTGCACGTTATATTAAAAAAGTAAGAGAAACTCCGTAAAGCATAGGTGTTATATCATACGCCATAACATAAGGGAAATGTTGTCTGTCTGTAATGTATTATTTGAAAATACTGTGATTTTAACATGCTATTCTTTACGAAAGAGCGCTCGTCTGTTTGTTGTAATATAAGTATAATCTGTACTATTTTTAGACTTGCTAGGTCATATTTTAATAACACGAAATAACAATGAGCATTTATATGGACTGTACACCAAGTCTCAAACAATGTTGAAACTTATACGAAATCTTTTGGCGTGTACTTTATTCCATTGTATAGTAGCCAGGTTCAATACGAACGCGAAGATATAAATGTTATAAAAAATAATAATCTCGTACATTTCTATAGAATCTAATAGTGATAAAACCTATGCCATAAGGAAGCTTTTAGTGTGTACTTTATTACATACTACGAGTATATGTGGGCTATGTTCGAATCGAGCACCAAAAGGGTGATTTACTGTATTAAAGAAATATTACGACATTTTTTTCACTCACTTACACATGCAAAGGTAAAATCACACGTAACACTCATACACGCAAATTAATGAACGTTCAAAATCAACTTTATTTCATAATATTTAATGTCTAAATATTTTTTTTTATCAAGATACGACATTCTGCACCGCGCAAAAATTAAACGTATTCAGTGTCAACTATAGATCATGAATAAATTTTTATGGATTGATGAATGAACGAGTCGCACAGACTTTTATAGCCCTGCCCCCTTGCACAAAGTTTTGGTGGGGTCTTTTTTTGCTTGAGTTACGTTTCTTGTCATCATATTTCGATGATAGACTCTATAAATCCTCCAATAATAACGAAACCTATAACATACGAAAACTTTTAGCGTGTACTTTATAGCAACTAGGTTGGAATCGAGCGCAAAAATTGTGTTACACTACTAAAAAATATTCTCGTATTTTCCAGTGAAAGGTACAACAATTCAATGGGCAAAGTCGCGAACTGAATCTAGTTACCCCATAACAACGCAATGAGTACATAAAAACACCACAAAGAAGCACATTTCCACATTTGAGTTCATTTCATTTCGCGGTACGGTCTACAAAATATTTACCGCACGCTCGCTTCTCTCATCATTCCATATTCAAGTATGCATCTTTTCATCTTATTTTATAATAATTTTTGAAGCGTCATCACATTTCCACCTATAGCTAGCTAGGCATCAGTGGCGAATGGGAAAAAATCAAAAAAGAAAACGACGCTGGATTATTATAGTGGTATTGAGTAGTAGAGCCACGCTGTAGACACTTGTGTCTACAGCACGAATGGGCCGGCTCGTCCGGGTCGTTACCACTGTCTCACAGAAAACCGGCGTAAAGTAGCAGCTTGCTGCTGCGTTTCGTACGGTGAGTAAGATATCCGGAGGCCGAAACCCCCTCCCCTTTCCAATACCTTAAGTATCCCTTTCCTTTAAGGTTACGCACCCATAATTATTTTAGTACTGTGGGCGTACATGGGCGGTATCACTTACTATCAGGTGACCCACTTGCTCGTCTACCGGCCTATGATAAAAAGAAAAAAAGAAAACGACGCTGGATTATTATAGAGGAATAAATACAGCATTTTTTGTATTAGCTTGAGTGACGAAACGAGCAGGTCGCTCGCCTGATGGTAAACCACGCCTGCCTATACCATAAAAACAACACTAAACAGAACTTTGAATAAAAAGCACTGCATGGCATTGGACTGCGCTGGCCACCCAGACATAAGAAATTAAGTCTCATAATGCTCAGTAATGTCACTGGCTTCAATGTCCTTCTAACCGGAACACAACAATGCTTACACACCGCTGCTTGGCGGCATAAGTAGACAAAGCGGTGGTACCAACCCGGACGGCCTCTCGCATACGACGGACCTATTACCTTGTAGATTGCTATAAGTTAATTATTATTAGGGGTACATTGCACCAACCGCGTGTTAACTTAAAATAACAAGCACAAAGTTAATGTGTGTGATTTTTTTAGTCCAAACTAATTTATTTGCACATATGGGTACGATATTAATAAATAATAATATATATACACCCAACAGTCACACACATGGTCCTGACCCCACACTAGGTAAACCTGTATCGTGGGTATCAGGATCGAGGGACTTGCGGTCCCACAACAACCAGACCCGAGACAAATATTTGTGAATCAAACAAACATTTGACTAGGAATCGAACCCACGACCTCATGCTTCGCAACCGGCTACTCGACCGTTGCGCCACAGAGGCTGTATTATAGCATAGCTTGACTAACGAGCAAGTAGGTCACCTGAAGGCCAATGCTCGTAATTTTAAATGTTCAAAATATCATTACGATCTAGTCTCAGCGTCAAGAAAGTTGCAAATGGCATTCTTTAAACCAATAATAATCAACGTCAAATGTACCTAGCATTAGCAGTAGCATTATACCGTTTTGGCTTCAGTCAATTTTTATTCTACATTCAATCTCATTACGATCTATGTTCACATTTGACGTTGATTTTATTGGTTTATGAGAATGCCATTTGCAACTTTCTTGACGCTGAGACTAGATCGGAATGATATTTTGAACATTTAAAATTACGAGAATTGGCCTACTGATGGTAAGTGATCTCCATCACCCATGGACACCCACAATATTAGACGAATTATAGATGCGATTTTGACGATCTTTAAAGAATTTGATTTGGTATTCTGTGCTCCGGAAATCTTACAGAACGAAATGCAACAACAAGTTGCCATTTCACGTTAGTTTTCTGTAAGACAGTGGCACTGCCCCAGCGTCCAATAAGTTACAATTGTAGTAAGTAGTTGCAACTAATTCTCTTGAAATAAACTCGTGTTGATAAATTACAAACTTTATTACATAACAGGAAAGTGCCTACGTGACTTCATTATGGTTCAGAAACAAAATTGGCGGCAAAAATTACTAATATGACACAATTATGACAAATTACCTCGGTGGCGCAGTTGTAATGCGTACGCGGAGGACTGCTTTGCTGAGGTCTCGGATGCGATCCCCGGGTCCGATAAAAGTTATATGGGATTTTTCTATTTCAAAATGCTCAATATCATCCCTGAGTGTGAAATCGTACCCGGTATGGCCATAGGCTCGCCCCCATCACATTATGGGATGGAAATAAGCTCGGCGAAATGTAGGTGCGATACGACAGACAGATAGACAAACATACATATAGATATGAGTGGTAGACCCACGGTGTAGATAGTTTTGTCTACAGCACGAATGAGCTGGCTCGTCCGGGTCGTTACCACTGTCGCACAGCAAACCGACGTAAAGTCGCTACTTTACATTTGCTTGCTGCTGCGTTTCGTACGGTGAGTGATCACCCTCCCCTGCTCAATCCCCTAATTATTCCTTTCCTTAAAGGTCAGCAACGCGTCCATGATTCTTCTTGTATTGTGGTCGTACATGGGCGGTGGAGATCACTTACCATCAGGTGACCCACTCGCTCGTTGGCGGCTTATGCTATAAAAAAAGATATACAAGTAAAGGAGTCAATGTTTTTTTGTTAATACTTAGAAATACATTTTCGAAGCGTATAATTCAGTCATATCTACATAAGTTTCGATTTCTTTGTATGTGATTTAATCTTTCATTGTTGATATTAATATTTGTAGGATAAAAAGGGTTCTCGAGTCTATGCCCAACGGACAGAATTTCAAGACATTTGCGATATTCGATGTAATTTCAGAATGTTGGCATCACTTCTGTTTTCGAACCGTCTAATAACAAACTCTTTCACCCTCCCTTCAAGGAATTCTAAGCAAAACTCTCCGAGAATGTTGCTTTTATTATAATCTCTCAGTTCTCTTTATTTATTGACAAAAGTTGCGTAATAAATTAATATAATAATGTTAAATTGAAATTTAATATGGAACGAGTATTCGAGATTCTTTAGTCTATATATTTTTTATGAGATACTTGTTCATAATAATATGCTTGAGTGCCTGCCTAGGCACTTAAGTACTGCCTTTTATAAATCAGCCTACATTATACGCTATCGCTATGACAGGATTTGTATAATAAAAACATGTTCTTATTATTTTTTTTTTATTAGATTGAATGTAAAGACGAGCAGGTCGCTCGCCTGATGGTAAGCGCCACGCCTGCCCATAAACAGAAGCAACGCCTCACAGAACTTTAAATAAAGCACTGCAGGACACTGGACTGCGCTCGTCACCCCGAGACATAAGGTGTTAAGTCTCATAATGCCCAGTAATTACACTGGCTTCAATGTCCTTCACACCGGAACACAACAGTGCTTACACACTGTTGCTTAGCGGCAGAAATAGACAAAGCGGTGGTACCAACCCAGCCGGTCTCTCGCAAACGAGGGACCTACCACCTTGTAAAATCTTATCTTACAAATATATTTTTTTGTCAAAATAAAAGTTGCTCCAAGAAACTTTTTTTATTGTGATCTTTTTTTTCGCTACCGAGTAACTACGCGAAATCCCAGGTTTAATTTTTAACACCATAAATATTGGTCGTCTGGTTCAATCCCCACACCGAGACACAAAAAGGTGATCTACAAGTGTTTGTTTCGGGTCTAGGTGTTGTGTACCTTAATGCCTGATACCCACAATACAGTGTGTGTCCTAGTGTGGGGTCATGTGTGGGACTGTTGTGTGTATTTTTAGTATTTTAATTTTAGTAACCAGTACACCCACATTTCGCCGAGCGTATCTCCGTCCCACGATGTGATAGGGGGCGAGCCTATCGACATACCGGGCACAAATTCTAGACTTCCGGCTAGTACTGAGCATTTCGTAATAGAAAAACCCGATACCACTTTACCCGACCCGGAGATCGAACCCGAGACCTCAGCGTTAGCCTCAATCGTGACGTAATGCGTACGATTACAACTGAGCCACCGCAACATGTATTTATGTATCTTCAGAGTTGCCTCGGGTCATATCAAATGATGTTCGAAAGGACTGAAGCGAGTCAATGACCGGACGGGAAATTTATCACGTACCTATTACCATCCCATTACGTGATAGATGACGAGCCCATCATCATATCAGGCACGGATTCCAAAATCACACCAGAAACTTAAGCTGAAATTATGATGACCTCCTGTTCTGGGATTTGAACTTAGGAGGCCAATAATAATTCTCGTAATTTTAAATGTTCGAAATATCATTCCGATCTAGTCTCAGCATCAAAAAAGTTGCAAATGGCATTCTCTTGCAACTTTCTTGACGCTGAGACTAGATCGGAATGATATTTAAAAACATTTTAAATTACGAGAATTTGCCTCCAGGACTTCACCGACGAGGCGACCAGAAGTACTTGTAAGTCCATAATTAAGACAACATCCAAGAGAAAAGATTACAATGTAACTGATTATTTAAATCAACTCGATTGTGACTTCGTTCAAACTGAATAAAGTGCGCTATGCAAATAGCTTTATCATGCGACCTAAATCATGAGAATAAGCGATTGTGGATTGTTGATATAAGGTCCAAATTTATTACACCCTACAATTTTAGGGGTATAAGAAGAAAAAAAAACCATAAGCATAAATTACGAGACGAGCTGGTCATTCGCTTTGAAAATAAGCGTCACGCCTGCCTATAAACAGAAACAACGCCAATCAGAACTTCGAATTATAAACTGCATGACACTAGACTGCACTCGTCATGTCGAAACATTGGATGTTAAGTACACAGTGCTCAGAAATATAACTGGTTTCAATGTTCTTCAAACCAATAGTGCTTACACACTTCTGCTTGGCGGTAGTAATAGACAGTGCGGTTTTTATAAACCCAGACGGCATTTTATATAGGAGGCCACCTAGTAAAGACTAACAGTCATTTTATACCTGAAGTCAGTTTTTAAATTTTAGTCAAACATATTTTTCCAGCATTGACTTCAAAAATGATAGCGCTCTGCGTATTATACACACAGCCCATATAACATAGAACATAAACTGCTATTATCATAATTTTATTTTACTTTACCTGCAAGTGAGTGGCAGAGCCACACTGTAGATAGTTTTGTCTACAGCATGAATGGGGCCGGCTCGTCCGGGTTGCTACTACTGTCTCATAGAAAACTGGTGAAAATTAGTAGCTTGGTGCTACGTTTCGTACGGTGAGTGAGATATGCGGTGGCCCAAATCCCATCCCCTTCCCAATCCCTTATCCCATTCCATTAAGGTCGGCAACGCGCCCATGATTCTTTTGGTATTGTGGGCGTACATAGATAGGCAGATCACTTACCATCAGGTGACCCACTGGCTCGTTTGCCGGACTACGTTATAAAAAAAAGTGAACACTATGCAGATTGACAGACGAGGCAATGTCGAAACTTGGTTTCCGTTGCGAGTTGTAGAAGTCAGACGGCAGGTCGCCCCATATATATACCGTACAATCTATTGTACGAGAAGGCAGACCCTGATATTAAGCCAGGATAAAGCCAGGCAGAAAGAAAATAAGAATCGCTACTGCTTGTAACTCGCTCCTGTCATTTGGTGCTGGCAAAGCTACAGTGATTTGTGTGGTTTGCGCCAAACGAATGGAATAGAAAATGAGATCATTCCTCCTTTGACGCGGTTCAGTAATAACTCCACTTTTTGTGCGGTTGGTTTTGGTCGACAACACGGGCCAAGAAAATACTTCAACTGGTTTTGTACCTTTCAACGATTTTTACAATTACAGTATAAATGGTGGTATATTTACAGCTGCGATATTTATACGGACCGAGTGACTTTTTTTTATTAGATTGAGTGACGAAATGAGCAGATCACTCGCCTGATGGTAAACGTCACGTCTGGCCAAAAACAGAAGCAACGCCACACAGAACTTTAAATTTACTAATCACGTATGCCATTGGACCGCGCTCGTCACCCCGATACATAGATGTTAAGTTTAATAATGCCCAGTAATTTCACTGGCTTCAAAGTAATTTTTTTTTGATGGGATGACAAGAATGTCAAGAATATTTAGGATTAAACCAGCTGCACAAAACACAAAAAAAAAACAAAACTGCACTCAAATCAGTCCATTCGTTGGGGTACTAGCTATGATGCCACATACAGACACACATACATATACATAAACCCACATATAGACAACGAAGTTAAACAATACCCCTCTTCCTGGTTCAGGGTTAAAATAAAATACAAGGTTAATTATCCATTTTACGCGTCGGTCGTTTTAAAATGTAGCATATTGTTCTGCTGTCAGCTTTAAAAATACGCATAATAATAATAATAGGCCTGTATTACACACGTCCCACTGCTGGGCACGAGCCTCCTCTACCGAATGAGAGGGGATAGGCCTTAGCCCACCACGCTGGCCTAATGCGGCAATACGCGTAGAGATCCAAAATTTATTTAGAGAGATTTAGAGACTTTTAGGCCCGTATTACAGGAAGGTACTCAAGTGAGCTCTTAAGTGTCGATTTCTGTCATTGGCCGTTTTTGTTTGGCGCCAAAAATAGACCAATAACGTGTACAGAAATCGACAATTAGCAAAGAGCTCATTTGAGTATCGTCCTGTAATTCAGGCCTTAGACGTATAAATAAAAACGCACTATTTTTTTATATAAAGTCCCAACGAACTTTCTCTCATTTAATTTTTCCTTATTGTTGACACCGTTTCATTTTCAAACAAAATGGTGGACACAAATGAGTATTTACTGTGAGAATTTTCGTTGACACCATGAGTCTTAACTTTATAATATATTTTTAGCCTGGCAACATCTGTTATTGGACTGGTATCATTATTCTTGCGTCCACTGAACTGCGCTGTCTCTGCGCTAAAACAAAATAAAATAAGGCATGGCGCTACAGGCAACTCGCAGTTCCTGTGTCGCGGATGATTCACGACCTAGCATTTTTCCACCCGCGTTCCGTAGATACACAGGCGCCATTTCGAGCATTAAATGTATTAAGTTTTCAAGATTAAATAGTCCGTTATAAGCAATAACAGTGACAAAGAATCCTGTTTTGTTGAGTTATAGCGCGAAAAATACGTTTTAAACTTTTATAATTGGTGAAGTTTCACCCAGAGGGCCTCCGAGGGTAGAGGCAGATTTAATTTAGCCTTTTTAACTTGCCGGAATGGAAACAAGGGAGTTATTATAATTCGGGTAGACATAGAGACTTATCGAAGTTTCGAAGGAGCGGGGAAAAAACGGTTGATGTCAATAAAGTGGGAGTGAGAGAGCGCTATGTGTTGCCGTTGTGGTGTGAAGAGTAAAGAGTTATTCGACCTTCACAGATACTTAATTGCACTATTGAGAGAATCGGGCAAGAGTTCATTTGGTATACAAAAGGGTGATTAGAGAAGTCCGGAATGAACTTTTTCTTCATGCACATAAATTACTAAGTATTGTGGATTCTTATTTTTATTCTTGCCTTGCCTTAATCATTTAGATTTCAAGTCATTTAGATTTCAAGTCATTTAGATCGAAAATAATATACATATACATACACGCTTACGCCTGTAATCCCCGAAGGGGTAGGCAGAGGTATAACTAGTACACCCACATTTTGTTGACCGTAGCTTCGTCCCATGATGTGAGAGGTGGCACTCCTATCTCTATACCGGGCACAATTCCAGACTCTGGGCTGATACTGAGCATTTCCTAATAGAAAAACCCAATATCACATTTACCTGACCTGGGGATCGAACCCGAGACCTCAGCGTCTGCCTCAGTCGTACGTAACGCGTTTACATTATAACTGCGCCACCGAGGCAGTCATAGATACATGAATAATGAGGTAATACCGATAAATACCCTCCATTTATGTGGAACCACCTCAATCCTAAGATAAATGTCCTACATCGAAATGGTCAGTGGTTCTCACTTTTAAATATCACTTTTACCCGACCCGGGGATCGAACCCGAGACCTCAGCGTCAGCCTCAGTCGTAACGCTTACGCATTACCAGTGTGCCATCAAGGCAGTCAATTAGTTTTTCAGTCTGAGAATAATATATTGATAGAGTATATTTTTACCAAATTGTGCTTAATACCTTTTTTATCCTGACTCAGTAAAGTGACTACACTGGACCGAATGTTAAGTATAATGCAGTTCAAATAATGTCGACGGTCATGAGCAACTGAGCCCCTGGGCAGTCGGCAAAATTATGCCGGCCTGAAGTTACTAGATATAACAAATTGATCCCAGAACTAGATTCGCCTGAACTAGCTACTATGGTGGGTTTTTCAACATGTGTACAGAGGTCGCCACACAGTCTCCCATCACCTAGAATCTACATACATAATACTAATATTATAAATGTGAATGTAAGTTTGTTTGTTACGCTTTCACGCGAAAAGTACTTAACCGATCATCATGAAACTTGGTACACATATTCTTGGAGGTATAAGAAGTAACATAGGATACTTTTTATGAAGAAAAAAAATCTATTTGTTTGTTACGCTTTCACGCCTAAATCACTGAACCGATTTTGATGAATTTTGATGTAGAGATAGATGGGACCCTGAAGACGGTTATATGCTACGTTTTATTTCGGAAAAGTCTATTCACGCGGGCGGAGCCGCGGGCAAAAGCTAGTATTTTTATAAATTCAGATGACGTAACGGGTATCGACAAACTCACACTACCAAAGTTGCCCGGAAATTGCATAGCTGAATTGTTTAAATCATTGAACAAACATGTACCAAAATATATGGAACATTTTATCACACAATAACAGGAACATTATTCTATACTTCGAAGAAATGGCATAGTTACAAATACTGTCCAAACGGCATGTCATTGTACAACCATTTTGTCAAAGCACAATTCGATTGAGACGTCTGAAGGGCGGCTTGTATTGATTGTGTCTCGTTAGCGAGGGCGGGGGTGTAGCTACTATCCCGCGGCATCCGGACTACTAGGACACAGTCTAAAAATACATACAGACTGTCAATAAAGGCGCAGTGGCTAAGGGTTCATACATATCCATTATTGGCGCAATAATTGCGTAGTATTATTAAGTTTTTGTGTATTTTTTGTTTGTGTTTATTTTTTATATACTCTGTAATTATTGCTCTTATAATAAACTTCCTTCTTTCTTCTTCTCTTCTATATCGCTTACATTTGTATATAAGTATAGTATATTTTAGATAATAGTTATATTTTAGAGTGGTAGAACCTCGCTGTAGATAATTTTGTCTACAACATGAATGGGCCGGCTCGTCCGGCCAGTTGTTACCACTGTTTCACAGAAAACTGGCGTAAAGTAGCAGCTTGCTGCTGCGTTTCATACGGTAAGTAAGATATTCGGAGACATGAATCCCTTCCTCTTCCCAATCCTTTATTTATCCCTTTCCTTTAAGGTTGGCAACGCGCCCATGATTATTTTAGTATTGCGGACGTACATGGGCGGTGGAGATCACTTACCATCAGATGACCCACTGACTCGTTTGTCAGCCTATGCTATGTATAAAAAAAGTTACTATTATTTACTATACAGTATTAGTAAATAAAACAGAAACTAGCTCTACTTCACATATGTATATTTTCACCCTTCGCCACTCGAAGGCGTCTAGAAGGGGCAATTGTTAAGTGCGGGGTAAGACGCGGGCGGTTCGCAACCAAGTCACATTGAAGATATCAAGTGTAGCTCGTTACATCTAAAATTACTAAGTTTATGATGCACGCCATTTGAAATTAGAAAATATTTCGTACTCGTGGCTAAAAAAGTAACCTATGTCCTTATCCATGGTCTATATGGGCGCCAAATTTCATTCAAAACCATTTAGCTGTTAAGACGTGATTGACTAACAAACATCCAAATTCACAAATGTGAAACCTTTCACAATTACAATAGTAGTAGGAAATGGGATGGCAGGACTGGTTTTTGTTTGTATCTCTGCTTGTATGATTAAGTTTAACGGTACTCTATGGGACTTTACCCTACGCAATGAATATGTGCACTCAACATTTTCCTATAAAACAATATATTTCTCGGCGCCAGAATTGTATCCATCACCGGGATAAAAGTATCCTTGAAATAAAACATTGAAATAAAACTAGTTTATACGGATTTTATCGTGGTTTAATTTTTATTTTAGTACCGACGTTTCGAAATAATAATAATAAATACACCCAACAGTCACACACATAGTCCTGACCCCACACTAGGTAAAACCTGTATCGTGGGTATCAGGAACTACGAGGGACTTGCTATCCCACAACACCCAGACCCGAAACAAATTTTTGTGGATCACACAAACATTTGTCTCAGTGCGGGAATCGAACCCACGGCCTCTCGCTTTGTAGCCGGCTACTCGCCGGCTGCGCCACGGAGGCTGTCAGAATCAATTAATTAAATCAATTAATTAATTAATTCGTTTTGCGATAAAATCCGTATAAACTAGTTTTATTTCAATGTTTAATATTCGCGTAAACCTAAGAAATCACTATAAAAGTATCCTATTTGCTAAGCTACATCATAGTCTACCTATACGTCGAATTTCATGCAAACCCGTCCAGCAGCTAAGGCGTGATTTATTAACATACATCTACCAAATTCACAGGCCCATAAACAAAATTTCACATTTATAATAGTAGTATGACGGCTTTTTTGTCATCATCAAAGGCGTTGACAAACTGTAGATCTTTAAAATGTGACATTTTGCCCCTAACATTTTTAAATAATATTAAACTTTAAATGCCTCCGATTTTACGGACAGTTGCAGACAGTGCTGCCTCTACGTGTGAAATCAAATTGATTTACAGACAGACCGGGCACAATTCCAGATTCCGGGCTGACACTGAGTATTTCGTAACAGTAAAAAACAATATCACTTTACCCGACCTGGGGATCAAACCCGAGATCTCCGCACAGCAGTCGTACCGCATTACAACTGCGCCACCGAGGCAAAATCGCCTTCGCAAACAATTATATTTCTCAATTTACAATATATTAAAACTTAAAATCAATGTAATACAAATAGGTTTAAGAAGGTTGCGTGTTTACTCATTAAACAGAGGACCCTAATAATTCCAAACACTTATACTAAAATCAAACGGTTCATGCCAAAATAATTAGCAAATTCCACCGAAGCTTCAGGTCGCTTTACCTTTTGTGTAATAACAATTTGATTCACGCGTCGGTTGTTATGGTATGTTGATCTCCGAATTTCGAAGGTTGAGTTAACACGAGTTATTTGTGATCGTGGGTAGTCAGGGACGTAGGGCAGGGTACCACTATCAATATGTTATAGTGCTGAGACGTGATCGTTGTGTATAGTAAAAATAACGCTGATTCAAAAAAACAAATCTATTAAAACTTTAATTTTTATTAAATAATTTAAATTTATCCCATTAAAAACTATTGAATTTTATTTTAAGCTATCTAGTTTACAATGATTGATAAAATCGACTCAAAATTGTTTAGTTTTATTCTAGCATTTTAGTTTTTTGAGTACTAGGTTTTGTTTTGTGTTTTTTTTTATTTTAATTAGCAAACTAAGGACATAAATCAGTGCTTAAAGGTGTTTTAGTCTTTCATCCCCGATTTCACCCCCTTAGAGAGGGGATTTTTATCTTCAAATTTAAATGGGACAACTACCGCAGTAAAGCTTAACGAATGCATAAATAATTATCGAAATCAGTCCACATTTGGCGGAGTTACGCGTGAGAATACATAACATACATACGAATTGAGAAACTATGTTTTTTTAAGGTGGTTAAAAAACAATAGATAAAATAAAAATCTTTATTGATCACGTAGGAAAAAGGCGCTTATATGACAGGTCAAATACAGGCACCAGAAAGATTAAATTACTTAATTAACTGCACAGTAACACGATCATGGGCTGGCTGGTAAGGACACAACGAGAGGATGTGGCTGGGAGAGGGAGGTAATGGATACTGTATATTTGAAACTGCACAAACCTTCTCACAAATTAAAAACTTCTGACGTCATTAAAAAACATTACATAGATACATACATACGCACTCACGCCTGTAATCCCCGAAGGGGTAGGCAGACGTGTAACCAGTATACCCACATTTCGCCGAGCGTATCTCCGTTCCTTATGTGATAGGGGGCGAGCCTATCGCCATACCGGGCACAAATTCCAGACTCCGGGCTGATACTGAGAATTTTGTAATTAAAAAACCCAATACCACTTTACCCGACCTGGGGTCGAACCCGAGACCTCAGTGTTGGCCTCAATCGCAACGCGTACGCATTACAACTGCGCCACCGAGGCTCTTTATAATATTAGTGTACATTTATAATATTAGTGTACATTTATAATATTAGTGTACATTTATAATATTAGTGTAGATTTATTATTTATTCGTACCTCTAATGTTGATACCAACATTAATCTTTTCTCACCTCACTAAACACAACACACTTTCTACATACCACAGTCGTTTTGCGCCCTGTGACCCTGTGTTATCAACGAATTCGGTTCATTAGTAACGACTTCAAACGCTTTGATTTCAGTTTTGTGTGCGAGGTCCTTTCATTCCAATGATATGGTATTATGTAAGGGTTTTAAATCGGAGGTTCTAATTGCTGAAAATGAGAGAAAAATGAATATTCGTTTTTACCGACGAAAAATGGAGGAGTTTCTTAATTCGACGCGTATATCTGATTTGTTTTTTTTCTGTAACTATAACCACTGTAGAGGAACGGGTGGTAAATGTTCCTCCAGAGAAGGGGAGATTTTCAGTTAGGCAGATGTTGTACTTGACCGGCCGCGGCCCCTCCGTCGGTTGTATATAATAATATAGTAACCGACGCGCAAACTTTGCTAGCGCGATTCAGGATCGGTTAGTGTTGTATTGTGCGGTGCGCGCTGTGTACCGCCACACCACAAATAATCTCCACCAAATGTGCATCGATTTGGATGATTCTTTTTGATTCGCTACAATATAGCTCAAAGTTAGTCTATTTAAATTTCAAGCAGAAAATTGAAAGACTTAGATCCGGTTTCTAAAAGGCTGATCAAATCAATAATCAACTAACAGAACTTTGATTTTGACACCGCTGTCAAATCAATTCGAGTTGCTGAAACGGTGATTAGTGAAAAAAAAAATATTTGATGTCTCTTTAGTACCGTTTGACATACGATTTTTCATTTTGAAAGTTATGTTAACTAACGTGTGGTTAAATAAAGAGTGTGTGCTAGCAACTCAATTTTGAATTGACATGAGATATTTCTTCATTTATGCATCGATTAAGATGATTACTTCACAAAAAATAGCTTAAATTAACCTTAACGCCTTATGTCTCATGGTGCCCAGCGCAGTGCCATGCAGTACTTTATAATTCAAATCTGTGAGTGGTGTTACAAATCTGTCTACGTGTATATTGTAGTTCATTGTACTAGCCTCTGAGTATTCCAACATAACGTTTAACAAAACTTAGAAACCGACTTCAAGCAATAGTATGTAAATTCCAATACAATAACACAATCGCGACGAGTGTACTGTTGTCCGTTGAGGAGTTTTATTTTTTTCTCCGTACTCCGTCATCAGATCTTAACCAAATTTATATGGGACCACATCGCAGCTAAACTCTATCGAGTGATTTTTTTTCCAACAAAATCGATCCCCCATTGGCGGAGAAATCAATGTACATACATAAAAAAGCAAAAAATAAATAAAAAATCACGCCGAATTGAGAACCTCCTCCTTTTTTGAAGTCGGTTAAAAACAAAGTGCAGTTGGGAATCCTCATTGACAATATAAGGTACACAGGCCACAGGTAAGGCACACACGAACTGATCCCAAAATACGGTCCGTAAGCACGACCTACGGTGACGGGATTTGACCGTGCGTTCTATCTTTACAAGCCTATAAATAAATAAATAACCATTGACACCATGCAACGCTTTTTTACAATAAAATATTTTAAACTATTATTTATTTAGTGATTTTTTAGGTTTACGCGAATATTACACATTTAAATAAAACTAGTTTATACGGATTTTATCGCGGTTTCATTTTAACGCGATAAAATCCTTATAAACTAGTTTTATTTCAATATTATTTATTTTTCATTTTTAAGCTTGATTTTTTATATAAACGTGTTTTTTAGTTTTTTTGGACTATTATTTATTTTCAATAAAATTGGAATTGATTATTTTTTTTTTTTTTTGTATTGTCATCGGTCCTTGATAAGTACGCCAAATTTTGAGTATATCCGATGTTATGAAGGGGCTCAAAATCATGTTCAAAGTTTCCGTTACATATACGTATGAAGCTAATAAAAGTGTGTTAAAAATAAATATAGCAATAAATAGGCAGGTAAGTAAAATAACATTTGGTTTCAAAAGTTTAAGTCCCCTGATGCGTTAGGGGAAAACGATGAAAGCGGTTGAAGATTAAAATACACAAGTGGGAGTATATATATATAATATAAATAAACATTAATGTGTCTCAGAGAGCAACCCAATGTTATTTATTGAAAAAGCACTTAAACCTTAACATCTAACGAAAACAAAGGACTTATAGAACCTCGAAAGCCTAGAAAAAGAATTGACTATTTTCAAACTACATTATCCCATTTCTTTAAGCATTTGAAATAAAATCAAAGGGCCGACAATAGTTGGGTCTTGTGAAAATAAGGGAGTCGGTCAATGGTCAGTGGGTTACGGGTAGCGGGTAGCGGGTACCGGGTATTGGGTAACGGGTAGATCCGTTTGTCGTGGCGGCAGTGCCAATAAACTGGGGTCACAAAAGCGACAACTTCACGAATCCAATAATAAATTCTTATTTCAAACTTTATGTTTGACATGAGGTGTAAGATTCAGCGATAAAAAAAAAAGATTTTGAATCTATGAGTATACGAAATACCACTCTCTGACTCACTCATTAATCACGAAACCTCTAAATCTACTAAAGCTAAGATCTTTAGATATAGTCAGATATAGTTTTTATACCGAATGTAGCTCGCTAATAAAATATTTGAAGAAATTTACATTTTAAGGGGGAAAAGGGGAGTAGAACTTTATATGTTTTTTTTTATGACATCAATACCAGAAGAATCGTAGACGCCTAGTAGATCTTAAAAGAAAGGGATAATTAAGGGATTAGAAATGAAATGGGGTATTTGGGGCTCCGGATACCTCACTCAACGTACCTACTATACACAATAGCAAGATGTACCTTCACATAGGTTTTTAGACGACGCGAGAAAAACAAAGAGTTTCTTAATTAAGGCTGATCAAATCAACATTCAACTAACAGAACTTTGATTTGACATCGCTGTCAAATCAATTCGAGTTGCTGAAACGTTATTTAGTGAAAATATTAATAATATTTGATCTCTCCTTAGTAGCGTTTCAATATACGATTCTTTTTCGAATTAATTTGAAAGTTATGTTAGCTAACATGTGTGTCAAATCAAAGGTGTTGATCACGCTTCTAGGAATTCAATTTCCACTTGACATGAGATTTGACATTTGATTAATTAATTTAACATTGATCAGCCTTTCAGAAACCGGGCGTAAAACTTCGACATTTATGCAAGGATTTTGATGATTGTTTCACAAAAAAATAGTAAAATAAAAAGATTTTATATTAAAATAGACTCTAAAAACTACAAACCGAAAACTAAACAATTTTGTGTTGGTAGTGTTATTGACACTACACTACATTGACAATTAAACTACAACCGTCGACTCAATTTTTTTTAGTTATTATTTTTATAATAACTAAAACTTTTATGACTGCCTCGGTAACGCGTACACGTTACGACTAAGGCTAACGCTGAGGTCTCGGGTTCGATCCCTGGGCCGAGTAAAAGTGATATTGGGTTTTCTATTACGAAATACTCAGTATCAGCCCGGAGTCTGGAATTTGTGCCCATAGGTTCGCCCCCTATCACATCGTGGGACGGAGATACGCCCAGCGAAATGTGGGTGTACTGGTTACGCCTCCGCCTACCCCTTCGGGGATTACAAGCGTGAGTGCGTATGTATGTATTAATTATGATTTTGTTAAAAAGTTCTTATATTTATTTCTGTTAGACAGTTTGTATGTTAAGTCCTATAACAATACCTCACATTAATGCCTAATAGATAAAATTAGCTTCAATGTAAACACGCTTAAGAGGTAAGTTATATTAAAGTCGACCTCTCGCCCTTTGTCCCACAATCGAAGGGATCACTACCTAGTATATAAACCGTCGTAGGGACCTAAGGTGGGCCGGCGGGTCAACTAATATTGAAATAAGGTTACCTATGTGCCTCGGAACCACCGCAGCGTTTTTCATTATTTATGTATCGCGTCCCGTGCCGCAGACATAATGCCTTATGAATGATAGAGCGTATAGTTTCACTTTGGCGTTTCAGCTGTTTTTACGCTGCGTTTAATCTTTCTTTGGAAGATTTTCCTTATTCTATTTGGACTGTGGTTTATTAATATTATAGTAAGTTTTTGTTTCTGTATAACTGAGGTTTTATTGAACGAGCTCTATTTTTTTTTAGTTACGTTTTTCGAGTATATATAATGTTTTTTGTAAAACAGAAATGGTGAGTAATCATTTTAATTTCCATAAGGTAGTATGTCCCTCGTATGCGAAAGTATTTTTTTCTGCCGCCAAGTAGGTTTGAAGGACATTGAAGCTAGTGAAATTACTCGCCATTTTGACAGCCTCCGTGGCGCAGCGGGCGAGTAGCCGGCTGCAAAGCGAGACGCCGTGGGTTCGATTCCCGCACCGAGACAAATGTTTATGTGATTCCACAATTATTTGTTTCGGGTCTGGGTGTTGTGGGACCGCAAGTCCCTCGTAGTTCCTGATACCCACGATACAGGTTTATCTAGTGTAGGGTCAGGACTATGTGTGTGACTGTTGGGTGTATTATTATTATTATTATTATTATTATAAAAAAATATATATTGAAGCAAGCGATAATTATGTTTTTGTGGTCGGTTTTGAACCTGCGACTTTCCACTCCCAGCTGAGTTATCGCTATTTAAAAAGTGTTTCCAATAATACGTACAGTATCCCAACATCCAATTAGTCTACATGCCGCTAATAAAAAAACTAAACTATAATACTTTTCGTCAAATCGTTTTGCTGCTTAATATCGAAATGATTGGCTCAAAAAGCTCGGAGCTAGATCCAGTTTTTCGTGACGTGTACAAATGAGTTTTCAAATATACCCACGTTCACATTTTACGTACCGTGGTTTAACGATGTACAAATGTCATGCCAATAGGCATCGAAATACGATGACAAGAAACGTAACTCAAGCAATTATTGAGTGGTAGAGTCACGCTGTAGACACTTTTGTCTACATCATGTATGGGCCGGCTCGTCCGGGTCATTACCACTGTCTCACAGAAAACCGGCGTAAAGCAGCAGCTTGCTGCTGCGTTTCGCACGGTAAGTGAGATATCCGGTGGTCCAAACCCCCTCCTCTTCCCAATTCCTTAATTATCCCTTTGCTTTAAGGTCGGCAACGCACCCATGATTCTTTTGGTATTGTGGGCGTACACAGGCGGTGGAGATCACTTACCATCAGATGACCCACTTGCTCGTTTGCCGGCCTATGCCATAAAAAAATGACCCCACCAATACTCAGTGCAAGGGGGCTGGGCTATAAAAGTCTGTGCAGCTCGTTGATTCATAAAAATTGATTCATGATCTCTAGTTGACACTTAATACGTCTAATTTTTTGCATGTGCAGGACGTCGTATCTCGATTTAGAAATGTAATATTTAGACATTAACTTTTATGGAATAAAGTTGATTTTGAACGTTCATTATTTTTTGTTGTGTCCATGAGTGTTACGTGTACCTTATACGTGAGTTACCTTTGCATGTGTAAGTAAGTGGAGCCGTATTTTTGTCAGATTCATATGAGTTATCGTTCTACTTATCTTATTTCGATGCCAATAGGTACAATTATTAAGGTTGAGTCTACCCAATTATATTATAACAAAACTACAAGTTGGCTCTACTACAAATGTAATGTATCATACTACTAGTATAGTGAAAGTTTGTATGTTTGTGAGTTTGTGAATTTGGACGTTTGTTAGTCAATAACAGCTTAGCGGTTTTGGGTGAAATTTTACAGGTAAACCATGACCTGGACTAAGGCATAGGCTTCTTTTTATCACGGAAAAGGTTGTTCATACGGGCGGAGCCGCGTGCAATAGCTAGTAGTATATATAATAGAAGTGTAAAGTTGTAGGCGAAAACATGAAACACATTAGCAAGTTTATGGTTTCCTATATTTATAACGACATTTCCGAACCACGAACCGTATTCAAAAATATTTAATATCACATCCTTTTCCGACAAGGAAAATTCTATCACACGGAAATATTATCCAATACGTACATTTCAATAAAACTTCACTAAACGCGTACCTTACCTCAATAACACACGTGTTTAAAAGTTATACACGAACACAAAACACTACGCAGTTTCTGAAAACCCATTCGTCTGGCTCCCACACCAAACAAATCTCGAGACACAAAGGACTCAATACTGCACGGGACGAGGACGTTTACCACTGTAACTCGAATGGAACACGTTTCCAACTGCTTCGAATAACCCCTACCACTGCAATTCGAATTGTCGAGCTTCCGCTACACTTGGCCCTAATGGGTGTAAAATGTTTGTCAGTTTACATTTTTATGGAGGTATTGTGCAATGGTAAGTAGGTTTGAATTATGCGGGCACCTACTTTACAGTAGCTTTGAAATAAAAATGTAATGATTTATAGGGCAATGTGTTATTTTCCGCTCTTGTGAAAATGTTTTGTAAGCAATTTGACATTTTGTTAAAGTCGTCGCCTGGTATGTGGCGAACGTTTCTGTTAAAATGATTTATTTGTTTATATGAAGTGTGTTTCCATTAACATCATTTCACCTAAGTGGTATTTGTGGACATGCAATTGTTACTAACTTTGTATTTTCGACATTTATAGGGTTACGTAATGTAATCCTTAACTAATTGTAGTAACTAGTATTACCTTCGTTATAAGTTATTGCTTCGGCAATTGTTGTCGAATTATTTCGGAAATAAAAATTCATGACAATGATCACCTTATTTTAACCAGTTAGAAAATATGATTATGTATTTATTATTATCTTGAATGACTGGTTTAGTTGGGTGGGTAAACTTAGATTGCTTATTCATATTAATTCTTAAAAAACAAAAATCGTCGAAGAAAATAAGTGTAATTATTTTTCTACTGTAATTTGTTTTATGTTCTTCATAATATGTAATATAATGGAATATATTCTTAATTGATTGATATTGATATTGAATTATAAAACTGTAAACGTATTGTTCCTAAAATTATAATAAGTACCTAAATTCTTATTACCTCATCATATCTTTTTAGAAACTATGAATAAGGTAAAAAGTAGTTTATATCTTAGTCAATTCATTATTTAAATGCAAAATTCTATTCAGTTAAGACCTGACTGATTAACAAACAAATCAAACATAATTAACGATCCAAACTAACAAACTCGAAAATATACAATCTCTCATTTATAATATTACGGTAGGATGTCATAACTTGTCTTCTTTCCCCACATAATACTTATGATTACAGTGTATAACAATAAGTTTTCTACGTACGTAAACAACTTTCCATAACATATTTCTCCCCATTATTTGTGTTTTGAAATAATATTCCTTAACTCATTAAAATAACTTCCAATCGAAAACCCATGGTAGCAGGCCATGGCGCTACATGTAATAAGTTGGTTGACACATCTCTACGATTATTCTCCTGAGATCCACTGCAATGCAATAAACAGGGTGATACAATAACTCCCCGGAACTATATAATATGATATGATATAATATGATACGCTCTCACGCCTGTAATCTCCGCAGGGGTAGGCAGAGGTGCAACTAGTTCACCCACATATCGCCGAGCGTATCTCCGCCCCACGATGTGATAGGGGGTGAGCCTATCGCCATACCGGGCACAAATTCCAGACTCCGGGCTGATACTGAGCATTTCGTAATAGAAACCCCAATATCACTTTTACTCTACCCGGGATCGAACCCGAGACCACAGCGTCAGTCTCAGTCGTAACGCGTACGCATTACAACTGTGCCACCGAGGCAGTCTCTGATATAAGAAATAAGAAATACACCCAACAGTCACACATATAGTCCTGACCCTACACTAGCCTATATCGTGGGTATCAGGAACTACGAGGGACTTGCGGTCCCACAACACCCAGACCCGAAACAAATTGTTGTGGATCACACAAACATTTGTCTCGGTGCGGGAATCGAACCCACGCCCTCTCGCTTCGCAGCCGGCTACTCGCCCGCTGCGCCACGGCGGCTGTGATATGATATCTATTAAAATTATCGTTCCTTTCTTCTGTTGCAGCGTGAAGAATTTTAACTTTGTTTGAAGACAATCTGTGCAGCTATTAAAAAGTTTGATTTCTTCTTCTTTCTTGGTGAATGGAGACGAGCATAGAGTGTAGATATTCCGCCAATGTCACGTGGTGAGTGAAGATAAACGAAGGAGATTAGTATGTTTGAGTTAGAATAGTATTGAAGAATAAATGTTATTTCACAAGTAGAATTTTGAAAAGATGCATTTCAGTTGAACACTTTGATATTTAACATAGTGGGTTTTTGACGTTTAGGTTATTTATTAAAAAAGTACCGATTTAATATGTTTCTATCAGCGAAATGACACAGGAATATACCCATTCAGCCACAGGCTTACAACTCATAAAGGATGTTAATACGTCAAACACATGTAGATGTTATTTTATGATATAAAAGGCTTCGTAACGAGCCATTGTTTCCGTTATTACAAAATATCGAAATGTCAACGATTGTTTATAATTTGATAATAATTATGCCCTTTTCATGCTGAGACAGTTACTTGTAGAATAGTAAGATTTAGAACTCGTAAATTAATAAATTGTAGTAGGTACATGGTTATAATGTCTCATTAATAAATGCAAATTGACTGCCTCGGTGGCGCAGTTGTAATGCGTACGCGTTACAATTGAGGCTAGCGCTGAGGTCTCGGGTTCGATCACCGAGTCGGGTAAAGTGGTATTGGGTTTTTCTATTACGAAATCCTTAGTATCAGCCCGGAGTCTGCAATTTGTGCCCGGTATGGCAATAGGCTCGCCCCCTATCACATTATGGGACGGAGATGCGCTCGGCGAAATGTGGGTGTACTGATTACACCTCTGCCTACCCCTTCGGGGATTACAGGCGTGAGTGCGTATGTATGTAT
Organism: Mimas tiliae; assembly: GCA_905332985.1. NCBI lineage: Eukaryota > Metazoa > Arthropoda > Insecta > Lepidoptera > Sphingidae > Mimas > Mimas tiliae. The sequence continues at coordinate 17,394,211 of HG995248.1, read as the reverse complement.
GTAAATTCAGTATGGACGGTGTTTGGAGAATTTTGACAAATGATACCTAACATTGTTTTTACATTGCAGGTATATTTTTATCAGATTGAATGATAAGACGAGCATGTCACTCGCCTGATAGTAAGTACTACGCCAGCCAATAAACAAAAGCAACACCACGCAGAACTTTGAATTACAAAGCACTGCCATGGCACTGGACGCTCGCTGAACATGTTAAGTGTCATAATGCTCAATAATTTCACTGGTTTCAATTTCCTTCCAACCAGGACACAAGAATGCTAACACGCTACAGAAGGCCAAGTCTCGTAATTTTGAATGTTCAAAATATCATTCCGATCTAGTGTCAGCGTCAAGAAAGTTGCAAATGGCATTCTCTTAAATCAATAATCAACGTCAAATGTGAAAATAGATCGTAATGAGATTGAATGTAGAATAAAAGTTGACTGAAGCCAAAACGGTATAATGCTACTGCTAATGCTAGGTGCGTGGTTACAAAACGGTGAAATTACAAAACGGTGGTACCAACCCAGACGGCCTCACCTAAACGAGGTATTTATTTATTTATTTTATTTAGGTACAAAAGCAGTTAACAATCCAAAACATGAAATATATTATAAACACATAGATAAGAGCAGATAATTAAAACTATTAACCTTTAAATAGGGTAGTTTCCTATATTGAATTTTATACATTATTTTATAAGCAACAGAAAATGACACGCAAAAGAAACCCTTTTATTAAAACACAATATAAATTGGTTTAGAAATGTGCCCGCAGTTATGACTTTAAATGTTAGTATGAAGAAAAGTGGGTGCGTAGTGGGGATATCTCACTATCTCGCTTGCACGCGTGCACCATAATGAACATTTTACACAGTGACGTCAATGGTTGCATCGTCTGTCATTTGACAATTACCCCTTCCACAGGATTTGAATGGCTTCTAACTTATTTATTTTTGGTCCGATTTATAAAATTCTTTCTGCGATATATTTTGAGTAAAGTAACTTATTGATTTAAATAATAAAAAAAAACTAGTCAAATACCCTATTGTACACAACATTAATAAAATTATTTAAAAACAAAGGTCATAGGCTTACACACTTAAAGCAACATAATAATATGAACACATCAAGACAGAGTACGTAATAAACAAATTACAGACTAGAAAATAAATCACGATAAGAATATAGGAACTTCAAATTAAATTAAAAATAATATTAGCCAATATGACCATTATAAATAGGTCTTGTATTTTTTAATGTTTTGATGAAAGATATCAAGTTCACGGGAAGCTTTAACTGCGTTGTTGTAAAGTAGGCACATTCGATGTATAGGATTATCTACCTCCTAGTGGTTGTTTTTCTATATATCTCATGTCACACGGTACGCAGCGGTTTAGCTGTGCCTTGGCGTTGCTGTAGGTTTCCGAACCTGCGACTTTCATCTCGATAATCCGTATCACTCCCCACTGAGCTATCGCTGCTATTTGCACCCATACAAAATTCGTATTGAATACGTAAATTGAAGATAAAACTCGAGTTTAAAATATATTTTGCTGCAGCTTTTGGCCACCAGTATATAAATTACGTAAGACTATAAATCGCATTACATCAGTTTAATTTACTCATAACTACGCACTCACGCCTGTAATCCCGAAGGAGTAGGCAGAGGTGTAACCAGTACACCCACATATCGCCGAGCGTATCTCCGTCCCATGATGTGATAGGGGGCGAGCCTATCGCCATACCGGGCACAAATTCCAGACTCCGGGTTGATACTGAGCTTTTCGTAATAGAAAAACCCAATACCACTTTACCCGACCCGGGGATCGAACCCGAGACTTCAGCGTCAGCTTCAGTCGTAACACGTAAGCATTACAACTGCGCCACTGAGGCAGTCATTTAATTTACTCATGGACTCATGAATATTCTTTTTTGAACTTAATTTATTTTTGCAACTGTTATAACGCACTAATATCAATTTATAGCACATATAATCTAACCAGCAATCAACCTATAGCAACGATAACTTAACATCTTGACGGACTTTCGAGATGAAAGTCGCAGGTTCCAAACCAGCCCCAAGAGCATGCGCCTCTGACTTTTCGTGTTAGTTTTCGTAAGTTACGTGTATATTTATTGTTAATTATCGCTTGCTTTAACGGTAAAGGAAACCTGCATACTTGAGAAGTTCTCCGTAAGAATTTCGAAGGTGTATGAAGTCTGCTAATCCGCATTAGGCCAGCGTGGTGGACTAAGGCCTAACCCCTTTCATTCAGTAGAGGAGGCCCGTGCCCAGCAGTGGGACGTGTATAATACCAGGCTGTTACCCACTCATTATAATCCAACCGTTAATAATCTAACTGTGAAACCCCAACATCAAAATTAAAAACCTGTAATTTTAAAATTTTCTTCAATTATACCTAAAATCTATGCATTAAATCAGCTTTTTAATCAAAACACATTCAAATTGGTCCATTCATTCAGATACTATGATGCCACAGATATACACACAGAGAAAGAGTTATATTTATAACACCTCTATATATTGTCTGGAGTTAAAAATCTAGGAAAAATATACGAGCATGCAATGAATACAAAACAATTCTGAATTAAACAAAGTGGAATCATTAGGACGACAGTAACTCGCTTCCCCACTTGCCCGAGGCGCTGTCCTCGTGTGCACACAATACACATTCATCAACACAAATGAAATAACCCGTCGTTCCGCACACACTGCGTAAGTTCTCCCGATTAATAATAAAGTGAATGATATTTCAGAATTATTATCTGTGTTTTCGTTTCACAATGGAAGTTAATTGGCGTCCGTTCGGGACTGTACTATTAAAGTTTTAATTGCTGTTTAAGCGACGATAATTTAGGACCTATTGTGGGAAAAGATGATTATGTTGTGTACATACATACATACGCACTCACGCCTGTAATCCGCGAAGGGGTAGGCAGAGGTGTAACCAGTACACCCACATTTCGCCGAGCGTATTTCTGTCCCATGATATGATAGGGGGCGAGCCTATCGCCATACCGGGCACAAATTCCAGACTGCGGGCTGATACTGAGCATTTCGTAATAGAAAAACCCAATATCACTTTTACCCGACCCGGGGATCGAACCCAAGTCCTCAGACCGCAATCATACCGTACGCATTACAACTGCGCCATCGAGGCAGTTAAAAACCCATTACACAATATAATTGACTGCCTCGGTGGCGCAGTTGTAATGCGTACGCGTTACGACTGAGGCTGATACTGAGGTCTCGGGTTCGATCCCCGGGTCGGGTAAAAGTAATATTGGGTTTTTCTATTACGAAATGCTCAGTATCAGCCCGGAGTTTGGAATAGTGCCCGGTATAGAGATAGGCTCGCTCCCTATCATATCATGGGACTGAAATGAGTTCTGCAAAATGTCGCTCACATTTACTGGGTATTGAAATTATACCAGTGAGGCCTTGGTTCACACTTTGTACTGTCGAAATATTTTTTTTGAGAATTTTCAGAAGCCGGTTTTTTAACATATTTTTCTTCGTCGTTGAAGTATTCACATTATTTAGAAAAGTCAGTGGTATATACGCTGGGCACTAGGTTCGATCCCGCGGCAATCAAACTTAATCAATATTCTACATCAAAAACCAATCAATTATATTAACAAATACTCAAACTAAATCGGGATTAGAAATCAATTCCATCAGATACGTAAAGTCAAAAATAAACGTTAGAAATTAATTGGATACGTCTTCGGGAACCGAACCGCTTTCCACCGTATTGAATATTGATTTCAATTAATTTTCTACATTCCCAATGGGTATTGTATTTGACGCACAGACTGATAAATTTACAAGACGTTAAATTATATACCCTGCTAGCTGTATAATAAGGTTAGTTTTTTATGGCATAGTTCGGAAACGAGCAAGAGGGTCACCTGATAAGTGAGTGAGTGCGTAAGTGATCTCCACCGCCCATGTATGGACCACAATACCAAAAGAATCATGGGCGCGTTGCCGATCTTAAAGGAAAGGGATAATTAAGGAATTGGGAAGGGGAGGGGATTTGCCCCTCCGGATATCTCAGTCACGTACGAAACGCAGCAGCAACTTGCTACTTTACGTTGGTTTTCTGTGAGACAGTGGTAACAACCCGGACGAGCCGGCCCATTCATGCTGTCGACAAAAGTGTCTACAGCGTGGCTCTACCACTCTTAAATACTCCTAGAATATCCAGTAAGTTCAGTCTGAGGCTCCGTTACTTCTCGACTAGTCTTAAAGAGCCACTATGGCCGGGTTTTTGGTCATTAAATACGTATGTAGTTTTGGATTGCAGGACAGTTTAAAGACGAGAGTTTAAATTAATAGTGAAGGCACACGCAGTCATTATCTCTTTAACATGCCCCTCAACCCGCTCACGTAGCAAAATGTCCCAGAATTAGTTGAATTATACCTAACAATGCCAATCGTAATGGAAAACGGGCTAATTATTACAGAATTGATTCATGTTCAACCGAAACGTAGAAACCTAAACCGATATTTTAATATAAACACTGCAGGTGTACCCCGCGTCGATACAAACAGACAGACCGTACTCATTACAGTCGGTGGACGACAGCGGGGCGTGTGCGGGACGTGTGCGGGGCACGTACGGGGCGGCTGCGGGACGCGCATAAACGTTAAACGTGGTTACAGCGCCCAATTCAGTTAATGAATGTGAACCGAATCGCGACATTAATGTGTGGCCTTAGATATAGCGGGTCGTGGGGATGTAGCGCTAGTGAGATTAGATTAGATTAGATAAGGCTCTTAATTTCTTTTTTGCCGTAATTAAATAGTAAAAATAACAATACGCTTAGAAAATTAGAAGCCTAAGTAACTACTTAACATTACTTTAGCCTATTTTCGTTTCAAATTTTTTATTTATTTTGTTTTCTTTGTATTTAGTGATTTCTTAGGTTTACGCGAATATTACACATTGAAAAACTAGTTTATACGGATTTTATCGCGGTTTAATTTTTATTTTAGTCCCGACGTTTCGAAAGCTTTTCAGCCTTCGTGGTCACGGGAGAGACTGAGGTGTAGGTCGTCTCGAAAAGTTAATGTTACAATAGCTATCTTCATTTTAAAATTACACATTTATTTTTAATTAAAAAAAAAATATATATCTTTATATTTAGTTAAATATAATTAATATTGATGGAATACATATCGAAATCTCTTTAATAATGGTTATAAGTGGTTAAATCTCGTCCCGTTGACACTAACGCCTGGTTTCTGAAAGGCTGATCAATGTAAAATTAACAAATCTCATGTTATGTCGAAATTGAGTCGTTAAAAGTGTGGTCAACACCTTTGATTTGACACACATGTTAGTTAACATAATTTTCAAATATTCAAAATCGTATATCCAACGCTATTAAAGAGACACATCACGTATTACCTATGTTTTTTGTCACTAAATAACGTTTCAGCAACTCCAATTGATTTGACAGCTGTCAAAATTAAAGTTCTGTTAGGTGAATGTTGATTTGATCGGCCTTTCAGAAACCGCATGTAATTGTATCAATTTTAAAGCACCAAGCAAGAATAAAACAGAGACCTATTATCTATACTGTTATGATAGTTTTAAATTCCATACTGGATTTTAGTGCAAGCTATATTAATTTACTCTCAATATAAAATCTCTCTATTTATAAAGGGATTGTAGTACAATTCCAATCAGTTTTAAATTATAATCAAACTAAGTGATCCATGCTAATAGTTCACACCGGTAGTGGTCAGTTAAGTCATATAATAAAGTAGAAATAAGTAAATGTAAATATTTATTAATTTTGGCGCTTCCTAAAATTATCTAATGCGCGTAAACAAATTAGTTGATTATACTGTCAACAGATCGCACTGTTAATTTTTCATCTTTTTATCATCTTTCTTATTTGACTATTTTTCGTCAATAGAGGCAAACATACGAATGGTGAATCATTAAATTTGATGAAGAATTATGGGAGTTATGGCTTTCTGACAAAGAACATCTTTGAGAAATAATATGTGATATTAATAGAGGTGATACACCATACACACACACACAGGTGTGAAACAGGCGTCAGTGTATGCATGTATGTATAAACCATAATATTAACTTACATTGTATACAGTTTATACCCTAGCTTCTTTCCCCGCCAATCTCATGACCTAACGTTTAGGGTCATTACACACAACATTAGCGCGAGTTGACAAGACACCGCTCCGGGTTAATAAGCTCAAAACGTTACGCTGTGTGTGAGCCCTTAATGGCAAGCCACTGGCAACGGCATCTGAATGAATTAAAAAAAACTCGTAAAAGCCTGTTTATAGGCCGCTCAGGTGTACGAAAATAGAGCTGTTGTTGTTTGGCAAATTTTGTGGTGTAAATTTTTTGCCAGTTGTTTTTTATTTGTGTAACTTAAATTCTGAGGAGGGTCTAAAAGCCTTAATATGGAACTTGAGTCTGAAAACCAAAGACGGTCTAATACTTAAATTTTACAACACCGCTATTAAAAATAACGCAAGTCATCAGTCCTCGGCCGACTCAATTTTGTGAGCAGCAAGGTTGAAAATCAAGTAGCGACGCTCGTTTCATTACACGAATTCTACTAGAGTAGATTTACATGCATACGCACTCACGCCTGTAATCTCCGGAGGAGTAGGCAGAGGTGTAATCAGTACACCCACATTTCGCCGAGCATGACCCGCCCCATGATGTGATAGGGGGCGAGCCTATCGCCATACCGGGCACAAATTCCAGACTCCGGGCTAATACTAAGCATTTCGTAATAGAAAATACCATCATCACTTTTACCCGACCCGGGGATCGAACCCGAGACCTCAGCGTCAGCCTCAGTCGTAACGCGTACGCATTACAACTGCGCCACCGAGGCAGAGTAGATTGGATTTGATATAAGATTTAGTCGATACAGCTTCACTTCTGCATTGTACAGTCCATATTATAATGTGGTGTGGTGTCTTACAAGCTCGCGGCGTAGGGACCTCCGGATATCTCACTCAGCATACGCATTTACGCTCCGCTATTTTACGTAGGTTTTCTATGAGACAATGGTAACGACCCGGTCGAGCCGGCCCATTCATCCTGTGGACAAAACTGTCTACAGCGTGGCTTCCGAGAATTAAATTCATATATTTAACGTGTAGTGGAACAGAAAATAGCTATTTTCATTTTGTGTTGGTCGCTTTCACTGTGAAGCGACTGAAATTATTTCGTTGCGTTTCAACAAAAGGTTATTAAAACTTGTGATTGTTTCGCTAGTTGCTAGAGGGGTGGGAGGACTAGGGTGGTGGGAGAATGGGGGTAGTCTCGTCGGATACTCTGTTTATTTTACGTTAATTGTATTATTGTAATTTGTGTTTTATCTACTAGAAATGCAAGAAATTGTGCGTTTAAATAAATAGTACTTGATTTTTGTACTTTTATTGAATTTTTACTTTCTTTATACACAGTATGTAACCAAAACCCTGTTAGCCTTTTTTGGGTCGTGAAGATAGACAGCCTAATAAAAATAGTTAAAATTAAAAAAAAAACATAAACGAGAGATTATCCTTACTTAGCTTAGAAAAATGAAAATATTTTTAAAATGTTATTTTCATCTGAATAGTGATGAACAGCTGTCTGATGCCGGGAGCGCACGCGGCGCGGCGCGTTTGATATACGCTCTTGCAGAGGTAATCAATCGAAATACGGTTTACAAATAATAAATTAATTAAAGTTTAAATACTATATATGAATATTTTTATAGTACTTACAACTTTTGTCAGCGAGATTTTTTACTTATCGATTCTGATATGACAGTTAAAATGCCCAACAGGGTTTTTGTTACATATTGTATAATATATTTTTTTATGTTATTATGTTTATTATGTTATTCAAATCGTAAATTAAGTTTAGCTTTAGTTTAGTTTAGTTTAGTTAAAGTTATCACTACATTCAATGACTTTGGCGGTACGAAGTTCGCAGGGTCAGCTAGTTGTATATAAAACTCGCCTACTTGAGAACCTCCTCCTATTTTGAAGTCGAATACTGAATTCGGTTAAAAATAAATAATACACTCACTGAATTGAGAACCTTCTCCTTTTTTGGGAGTCAGTTAAAAGGGTCACATTAAATCAATAAAAATTATGGAAAATGATACAGTCTTTTAATGCAAATAAAATTAATAAAGATAATTAAACATGAAGTTTACACACTACCACCAGTAAAATCCCCTGGAATTAGAACAAAACACACATATGTAGTAGACATACGATAGGTATAACTCCATATTTTTACTCACACACATCCCTAAAAAGGTATACTCAGCCTGACTGATTAACGGATTACATTAAAAACTCCCTCATTCATTCATTCGCAGACAAAAAGTACGCGGATGTTCCCAGAAAGGAATTACGAGTAATGCCATGATAAAGTTACAAGTATAGGCAGGGACAGGCTTTTCACTAAACTTCGGAGTAGGGGATTCGTTCTAAATTATTTTAATTAAAGTGTTACCCTACCCAAAATCAAATCAAAATCAGTTCACATTTGGCGGAGTTATATGTATATTATATAAAAATTGAGAACGTCTTATCCTACTACTATTATAATCCTACTCCTCCTCCTTGCGTCGATTCCCCAATGCTTAGGGTCGTGACCCATCAAGGAACCAACTTCTTGCGTACGATATTGTGCTATCTGCTCCTGTTTTCAGCGATATGAACCGCTTTGGCGACATCCATGTTGAGTGTGGTGCGGATCTGATCAGTCCAGCGCATTGGATTCCTTCCGCTCGACCTCTTGCCCTCCATTTTCCCAGTGACGATCAGCTTTTGGAGATTACCACCGGGCCTGCGGGCGATGTGTCCGAAGAACTCAAAAATCCTTCGCGGGCATATGTTAGAAAGCCGCGGCATCTAATCCTACTATCCTACTACTATTATGAATGTGAAAGTTTGCATATTTGTTAGTCAATCACGCCTTAATGGCTCAACGGTTTTCGATGAAATTTGGCACACAGGTACACTATGACCTGGTTATAGGCTACTTTTTATCCCGTAAAAATTATCGAGCAAAAGCTAGTGTTTAATAAAGCGGGCGTAATTTCCTAGAGAGCTTTTTTTGGAACCGTAATTCATTGTAGTGAGGTCATCATATAACACAGCTATTTTAGGATACCCAATCAATATATGACCTTCAGCAAAATACAAAGATACCTCCAAAACTTACGTCATACTGCAGTACACAAGATTGATTACGTCAAAACTGTATTTACATAAACTGCCACAGAGCCAGTGGGTCAGAAACAAAATTTGTTGTGTTTTTATCAACGCAGCGGCGTTTTTTGTTTAGCTTTCATTTGTGTGGTGTAATCTTAATTGTTAATCCGTCGGCGACTTTTCAGGTCATGCTTTCGACGGTTTTTAGGTTAAACATTTTCATTGTTTCTACCTTTTTTAATTCAATTTAAATTGCTTTGTATTTGATAGAATAAACTTTTCTTTACACCTGCCCCGATCCCACTCGCAGTGGGGTCAGCGCTATATGATTTTTACACATTTTACAGAAATTGCTTGTAGTTGTTACAACCGGCCGCCTGCCTCACGTCAATCTCTCTGGGGATAAAATACCTAGACCCGAAACAAATATTTGCGGAAACATTTTGTCCCGGAGCGGGAATTGAACCCGCGGCCTCTCGCTGCACAGCCGTACTCACCTAAAGCGCCACCAAGGCTATCTCTCCTGGCACTATATTATTGTATTACGATTGTGTATTTTTGCTCCAATTCCGTGTACGTCTCTATCCTGCGGGATTATGCAAATAGAATAAAAAGTATGCGCTTTTCCTCAAAGGCCACAGGGCCTGCGTGTCTTCTTCAATAATTCTTCTTATCATATAGCGCAAGTGCCATGTTTTATTAAAGTCAGCTTACGAATGTTACATGGAAATACTTTCCTTGGGTATTAAATTGGCTAGACGGGATTATTTCCAGGTAATATCGATGGAACTCTACTGTGGTACTCTATTCAATAGGTAGGACAATATTTTTTATCCAATGAGAGAGGTGAATTCACGACCTTTTAATTCACAAGTGGTTCCTACCGACTATCTATCTACTCATCTTATCTGACGTGGCCATCTAATGCAATGTTATAATGTTTCTTACTATGATCTTTACTCGTAGTCAGAACTTCACTCACCGTATGAACCATATAAGCAAGATAGCATAGGCCGGCAAACGAGCTAGTGGGTCACCTGATGGTAAGTGATCTCCACCGCTCATGTACGCCCACAATACTAAAAGAATCACGGGTGCGTTGCCGACCTTAAAGGAAAGGGATAATTAAGGGATTGGGAAGGGGAGGGGGTTTGGGCCTCCGGATATCTCACTCGCCGTACGAAACGCAACAGCAAGCTGCTACTTTACGCCGGTTTTCTGTGAGACAGTGGTAACGACCCGGACGAGCCGGCCCATTCATGCTGTAGACAAAATTGTCTACAGCGTGGCTCTACCACTCGTACTCGTATTTCTCGCTTGTTCATTTTATTTAGTAATTTTATTTAACAACCTTCTTGTCTGTATCATTATCACCATCGATTTTCTGTGAGACAGTGGTAATAACACAGACGTGCGAGTCCATTTATACTGTAGACAAAACTGTCTACAGCGTCGAACTACCACCAATTATGAATAAAACAATGTTATATTTTTTTTAATAACCCAGTATTATAAATGTCCCACTGCTGGGCACGGGCCTCCTCTACTGCATGAGAGGGGTCAGGCCTTAGTCCACCACGCTGGCCTAATGCGGGTTGGCAGACTTCACATACCTTTGAAATTTTTGTGGAGAACTTCTCAGGTATGCAGGTTTCCTCACGATGTTTCCTTCACCGTTAACGCATGTGATAATAAAAAATTATTACACACACAACTGAGAAAAGTCACAGATGCATGCTCTTGGGGCTGGTTTCGAATCTGCGATTTTCATCTCGACAGTCCATGCCTCTCCCCGCTGAGCTGTCGCTGCTTCTTCTGTTATGATTTAGTTAAAAATATAATACTTATTTACCTCTATCAAGAAACCATACACTTAGTTTTCAAGACTTTCCATTATTCATGATAAAAATATGAGTTTTCTTACAGTCACTGCTTATACATTTATTTAACACATGAATGCATCTAAATGTTTTTTCAGACTTCTCGAGTAAGTAGATATCTTAATTTAAAACTTTTTACTTTTATTCATGGTAGAGATATTTTGAGAGTCGTTGACCTGACATGTGAGAACTTTCGGTATAGTTCTAATAACTTTTATATCGTTTTTATAGTTCGAGTTGAAAGAGAGTCTTTGGTAATTATATTAAGTGTTCTCGCATGTAGAGTTATCTGGACTTAAACTTTTCTTCTATTTTGTTTCTTTTCTGATTTAAAATATATATATTTTTTTAGTTTATTTATATTTAATATATGTTGAAATGTAAAAATAAGTTTCATGAAAATGTCAAGATTAATAATTAGGGATACCATAACATAAGCTCACGCATTTATCTCTGAGGGAGTAGATAGTGTTGCAATTTGAGCTGCCTACATCCACGTTCTTCCGAGCTTATTTTCGTCTTATTGTTGTAGATGGCAAGCCAACCGCCACACTGAGCACAAACTCCTATTCTGGGCAATTCATGTGATATTTTAGACAACAGTATTTACACATTATTGGCAGAAATACACAAAGCGGTGGTACAGACGACCAATCGCATACGAGTGACTTATATTACATACACATACACAATCACATTCTGTTCTTTATTCACTACTAGCTTTTGCTTGCGGCTCCGCCCGTGTGAATAGGCTTTTCCGAAATAAAACGTAGACTATAACCGTCTCCAAGGTCCCATCTATCTCTACATCAAAATTCATCAAAATCGGTTCAGTGATTTAGGCGTGAAAGCGAAACAAACAAATAGATACATATTTTTTTTCATAAAAAGTATTCTATGTTACTTCTTATACCTCCAAGAATATGTGTAAAAAGTTTAATGATGATCGGTTAAGTAGTTTTCGCGTGAAACCGTAACAAACAAACTTACATTCACATTTATTATATTAGTATGATAGCGGTTGTTTCATCACGGATACTGTGGTCGCCATCCAGTTGGGCGTAAAAATGAAGGTATCAGATAGTCACCAGAAGTTAAATCATAAAGTATTCACACAATTGAATACCAATTAAGTACATTTCAATAAGATTGATTAAATGTCTTTCAATACAAACGAAATGCCATCTGACTGACCATCAAAGCATTCGATAAACCTATTGATGTAATTAACGCAATCGGCAACCGTCGCTGAACATTGAACGCGGCTCATTGACTACCAAAGTAGAATCGCGTCCCTAAAACCGATTACACTTGTTCATGTAATGAGTCGGTTTGAACATTACATACTTAGAATAACTACTTAGAGAAGGTAGATGCCAAAACAACGTATACTCACAATCGTAAGCTGAAAAATCGCTAAGTGTGATGTGTTTACTGGCAACACCACGCACACAAACGTAAAAGAAAAATCAGCATTTTTTTTTTAACAAATACACCCAACAGTCACACACATAGTCCTGACCACACACTAGGTAAACCTGTATCGTGGGTATCAGGAACTACGAAGGAATTGCGGTCCCACAACACCCAGACCCGAAACAAATATTTGTGGGTAGAAAAATGTGTTTCAAAAATTGCTTTATAAGTGAGGATCATAAACATAATGGCTCTTATTGAACGGCTTAACTTTTGTGCGTGTACTTAGTTTCTATTCTAAGATTACGTATTTTTTAAGAAAGAGGGGCAACCCAGCAATCGTGTCGCCTAATGGTGAGTGATCACCGCCGCCCATGTACACCGTCAATACCAGAGGATTTGACGGGGCATTGCCGGCATTTGAGGAAAGAGTAGGCTCTTTTCTTGAAGGTTCCTAAGTCGTATCGGTCTGGAAATACTACAGGTGATAGCTGATTCCATAAGGATGCCGTATGGGGAAGAAAACTTCGCGTAAATAACACCGATGAGGAACGCCAGCCATCCAGATGGTGTGGATGGAATCCCAACTTGTGACGCGTTGTACGGCGTGGACGGCGTTGTTGGCCGTTGGTATTAATGCAAACAGCTCTTCGGAACACTCCCCATGATACTCGTAGATACGATAAGATAGAGTGACATGGTCCGCATTCAATCTCCCTAAAGTTAACTATAGGACTTTGTATTTCCTAATATAAATTATTGAAAATCCGGACCTAAAACAAGCCCCCTGAGTTCAAGTAGCTGGATCTTCTCAGAGTTTGGGTCGCGCCGCGTTGAATCCAGTGGTAAATTAAGCCCACTGAGTTTGTTTCGTTTTAGATCCGGTGGTAGTTTTAAAACTCGTGCCGTTTCGGTAAATGCAGTGGTCCATACCGACTCAAAATATTTAATAATTAATAACGGACGTTTCCATATTACAAATACTGTTAATAATGTAAAATAAAAAGACAACAAATAAACAATTTAGTGTAATTGCCTAGTGTATTTGACGATGCTATGTATGTTATGTATACATTAGTTGATATGATTTTTATACATAAGTTTCTTTATTTTGTACTGACTTGTCATAAGCGCTATTTTAATTGCCTACATGATTAATAAAACTATTTCATTTCATTTCATTTCATTTCAGTGTCAGTTTTGTCATAGAGTGGGACATATATATAATGACCGCAAATGATCTTTACCCAAATCAAAATGTGCAATAAACCAAGCAATTATGTATGCAATTATCGAGAAAGGCCAGGTCAGGAGCACCCTAAACCGACGTGCATGTATGAAAAATTTAATCAGAGTGAAGAAGGCGAAAGAGTTGTGCAACGATCGTAGCAATTGGAAATCCATTGTCTCTGTCTACCGCTATGGGAACCAGGCGTGACTCTATGTATGTATGTAAATTATGTAAACTGGGCGTGACGATAAAATTTTATTCTAATAAATCCATTTTCGGGATATTTCTTTTATTGTAGTGTAGTGCAGTTGTATTGCGAACGTTCGGGATACGACTGTTTTATTGAGGTCTCCGGTTCGATCCCTGGGTCGGCTAAAAGTGATATTAGATTTTTCTATTTCCAAATGCTCGGTATCAACCCGGAGTCTAGAATTGTGTCCGCTATTATTTATGACTGGCAACTCGGACTTTTTAGTACTATAGAAACTACGTTTATTAACATAACTCTTAGTCCTAAGTATTCGTGTTAGTGATTAAAAGCCTAATGAGAAATTCTAGAGAAAAAGTGGCACATTAAGGTGTGTTCACACTTCCGTGCCGTTTCACCGCACCGACAGGTGTGCCTGTCGCACATACTTGTTACGGTAATATGTACATGTCTTAACATGCACTGTGTCATTTTACCGTGACTGAGACTATCCCGCCCACACACCCGCCACTGTAACTCCTGTGCACCAGGATCGACAGTGGCACGCATTTTTGTTGACACCGAGCAGTGAAGCTCGGCGAGTCTCTGGAAATGCTAAATTGTCTTTGTCCCGCAACGAACTAGGAGTTGGAAATAATAATTGTCCACTCGAGGAAGCCAGTTCGCCAAGCTGGTCTAATTTGGCACCAGGGGATCCTCCTCCCCATCCCATTCAGATGAAACTTGTTACCGTGACTGAATACAATATAAACTTAATAAAAATAAAGCTGACTCAAAAAACTAAAAATGTAAAAATATAACTAATCATAGAGGTTAGTCGCGTTCCGGGGTCAGCCAGCGCATATCCTATAACTTCAGATATTAACCCTTTTTACAATCAATATTATATTTTAGACTGCATCATGCATTGTACTTATCAGGTCTAATCGTCACTTTATCGTGTCAGGATAAAAAAATTGTCTCCGATTGAAAACTTGAAAATCACAAATATGGTGAAAAAAATAATAATAATACCAGCCCTGTAATGTATACGTCCCACTGCTGGGCACGGGCCTCCTCTACTGAATGAGAGGGGTTAGGCCTTAGTCCACCACGCTGGCCTAATGCGGCTTGGCAGACTTCACATACCTTCGAAATTCTTATGAAGTACTTCTCAGGTATGCAGGTTTCCTCACGATGTTTCCTTCACCGTTATAGCAAGTGATAATTAACAATTAATACACACATAACTTAGAAAAGTCAGAGGTGTATGCACTTGGTGCTGGTAAAAAATAACCGGTCAAAAATACATACATCGCGATCCCAACTGATAAATTATTTAAGCGTTGATAAAATTATTCATGATTGACAATACAGTTTTCCGTTAACCCTCAATCTGTCAATCAATATACACCAATTGTATTTTGTATGCCCCTTTTAACCCGTTGCTGTGACACACGATAAGTAAATTTTGATTCTTATATTACATTTGCCTAGTGTAATCGCAGGCGTGTGCAAGAATAATCCAGCAAAATCCCGTTGGATTATCGCGGAATTCAATCCATTCCTATGGGAACGAGAGTGGAATGTTTTATGGATGACATTAGAAAAATGAAGAGTAAAGTGTTTTTTCTTATGTATTGTTAGCATGATCTGCGCTAGTGTTGTGCGTGAGTGCAATTACAAATTTGTTAGCATTTTTGAAGTGAAAACTTCTTTAGGCGCGTTGTGCACTTTTTGAGTGAACAAAAATCATGGAACTCGCATCATCGTTACCGAACGCTTTCCATGAGCTATATGTATACTGTGTATAAATGTACATAGATATACCTCCATGCGCAATTAGTACATTATATATATATACAATTAAAATGGTCATTAATACTTCTTTACAAACCAAAAATAATAATCTAATAGCTCGACAATACAATTCACAAGTTACTTAGTTTTCACTTCTATGCCTCGCATGTTTAGGATGTTTAGGTCACCACGTTAAGGAGATCCACTTCAGGGTGATGAAGATGCTACGGTGGATGTCAACGTTATACGATTGGATTTTTTTACAAAGTATGCGAGACGAGGTGTCATATGCGAGAGGTCGTCTGGGTTGAAACCACCACTCTGTTTACTTCTACCGCCAAGTGGCAGTGTGTAAGATATGCTGTATTTTGGTTTGAAGGATATTGAAGACAGTGAAATTACTAGGCATTATGAGATTTAACAACTTATGTCTTGGGATGACGAACGCAGCCCAGTGCCATATAGTGCTTTGTAATTCAAAGTTCAGTGTGGTGTCATGTCTGTTTATGGGCAGGCGTGGCGCTTACCATCAGGCGAGCGACCTCGACGTTTCGTCACTTAAACTAATAAAAAAATTACAAAACCGTACACTGAATCTCGGCTGCGTATGGCAGAAATTGTCATGGAATATACTTTTAAATTATATTATGTACTCAAAATCGGGCGAAGTGAAGACGTAATCAGTAGGAAAGATGACCTTGGCACTAATCCGGGATAACGCCAGGCAGAAAGACAGTAAAAAATACCACAACATAGCATATAATTTCGCAAGAAAACGACATTTGTTCTTATCTATCGGAAACTCTGATTTCGTGAATTCCGTCCGGAATCCGGATTTTCCGTTCAAAAATATCCAAGACTCAAGGCTGCGATTTCGCGATAAAGTTCGCTGAAGTTTTCAAAAACACCGGCCACGCTCTGAGAGGAGTTTTAATCAATTTAGTAAACTATTTTTCCCAGTTTATGCTTATTTCATTTTGTTGTTACATCTGAAATAAGTTATTAACCGACTACAAAAAAGGAGGAGGTGCCTGTGTCGCTACCGGTCAAATAAAATTGCACCGACTCCAAAGAGAATAGAATAGAGAGAATTTGTTATTTTTCACTTTTCAGTGTTTTTAGTTTGAAGTCGGTTTCTAAGTTTTGTTAAACTTTAATTTATTTTTATATTTTTAGTTGTAGTTACAGCAATAGCCTGTAAATTCCAATACAATAACACAATCGCGACGAGAGTACTGTTGTCCGTTGAGGAGTTTTATTTTTTTACTCTGTACTTCGTCATGAGATCTTAACCAATTTATGTGGAACCACATCGCAACTAAACTCTATCGAGTGAAATTTTATCTAACAATATCGTCCCACAATTGGCAGAGAAAACGAAGTACATACATAAAAAAAAAAAACTTAGAGCATCGTCCTCCAGTATTCCAGAAAAACACTTCGGTTTTTAATACCTCTTCTCTTCCATCTGCCCGTATCCCACTCGCAGTGGGGTTGGCGCAACATGCTTTTTAACACATGTTACAAAAAAAGTTGGCTTTTAGTTTTTACGACCGGCCGCCTGCCTCGCGTCAACCCCTCTGGGAAGAAAAAAAACTTGATATTTGCGGAAACATTTCGTCTAGGACCGGGAATTGAACCCAATCTCATCTCTCTGTATCACACTACTATATAATGTTATTGAAATTTTAAACTGGAATTAAATTTAATAGTGTATTGTATTTCCCAATTTTCCACTCAGCTCTACTACCCGAATAAAATAATTCTATTATTTTATCCATATAAATTATGTAGTATACTGCATTTTTCCATTAAGGTAATAAACTGTCTGCAGTCAATTGAAAAACGCACTCACTCGCACTCTTTCACGCCTGTTATCCCCGAAGGGGTAGGCAGAGGTGTAAACAGTACACCCACATTTCGCCGAACGTATATCCGTCCCTTATGTGATAGGGGGCGAGCCTATCGCCATACCGGGCACAAATTCCAGACTCCGGGCTAATATTGAGCATTTCATATTAGAAAAACCCAATATCACTTTACCCGACCCGAGGATCGAACCCGAGACCTCAGCGTTGGCCTCAATCGTAACGCGTACGCATTACAACTGCGCCACCGAGGAAGTCAACTAACTAACAGTTAACTGAAAAATTATTGTAAATTTACCGCCAGATACACTCCATGATAGTAATCTAATTATTAAAAACTTCCAACGGCAATTATCAAAACATCTGAATTATTAATTAGGTGAAGAAATGTTTGAACATAGCTTTAACATCTCGATTAACAAACACACATACTCACCCTCAGACAGACAAAGGGGTAGAACTTTTTTGCTAGGCAAGCGTGCTTCATCTTAGGCTACATCATCGCTTACCATCAGGCGTGATAGTGGCCAAACGCGAGCCTATTACGTATATAAAAAAAAAACTTTTAACACCCCTCTTTTTGTCAGGGTTAAATATTTGTACTTTGTGTAGATTATATTCCTCAATGGCGGTGAGTAAGTGGAAGCTGACCCTAGTTTTTCTTTACCTAAAATATCTAAATATCATTCTTTTTTTATTTCTGCCTCCCGGCCTAGTGCCTTGTGCCACAGTACGCTTTTCTACTAAGACGCCTCCATTTCACGCCCTCCGCGATGCGACCATATTCGGCTCTCATATCTTCATTTACGTCAAGCCAGCGCTTTTTGGGCCGTAAAGAAATAAGTTTAAAAAATATCTAATTGTTTGATAAAATCATCGCTTACCATCAGGCGGGATAGTAGCCAAACGCGAGCGTATTACGTATAAAAAAAGTGGCGTCGATATATTTTTTTTTGTGGCATAGGCCGGCTAACGAGCAAGTGGGTCACCTGATGGTAAGTGATCTCCACCGCCCATGTACGCCTACAATACCAAAAGAATCACGGGTGCGCTGCCAACCTTAAAGGAAAGGGATAATTAAGGAATTGGGAAGGGGCGGGGGTTTGGGCCTCCGGGTATCTCACTCATCGTACGAAACGCAGCAGCAAGCTGCTACTTTGCGCCGGTTTTCTGTGAGAGAGTGATAATGACCCGGACGAGCCGGCCCTTACATGCTATAGACAAAAGTGTCTACAGCGTGGCTCTACCGCTCATATTTTCTTAGCTGGAAACGCATTAAATTAACATTTTTTGATACATATTGTAAATAGGAGAAAGTGGCGACTTACGAGTACACCCGGCACTGCAAGGCCTACTGGCATACGAAGTCTGGAGCAAACAAAGTGACTCAATCCGATCGTGCTGACAGGACGGAAATCACTAAAATCTGATGAGATTATTCTGTGTATGGGCACGCATCCCATTATGCGGAACCGTTAAGGATCTGATCCGATTGTCACCCTAATATATGCCAGTCTTTTATCTAAATCTATCTAAGTATATGTAATGTATGCACAGTATACAGTATACACTCACGCCTGTAATCCCCGAAGGGGTAGGCAGAGGTGTAAACAGTACACCCTCATTTCGCCGAGCGTATCTCCGTCCCATGATGTGATAGGGGGCGAGCCTATCACCATACCGGACACAATTCTAGACTCCGAGCTGATACTGAGCATTTGGCAATAGAAAAATTCATTATCACTATTAACCACAGCGTCAGGCTCAGTCGTAACGCATACACATTGCAACTACGCCACCAAGGCAGTCTTAACTTCAGTCCATCATAATTCCGGCGATCGTCGAGGGCCGCAATGTCTCTTAACGGTTGATATT
This sequence comes from Mimas tiliae, assembly GCA_905332985.1. NCBI lineage: Eukaryota > Metazoa > Arthropoda > Insecta > Lepidoptera > Sphingidae > Mimas > Mimas tiliae. The sequence goes on along the minus strand of HG995248.1, from coordinate 17,374,714 downwards.
ATATTTGTATTGCAATATACTTACTACGTACCAAATGCACTAATTTTACCGTTCCAGAAAAAAAACTTTGCTAGTCTGTCGTATTACATTATAATTGCGTCACCATAAGATTATAATTTTGTAATAAACGAGTATTTAATAGAGATTATATTTACTATAAACCTTGATTACATTTTGATAAGAAGTATCATTTGAATTTACCAGAAATTTAATGACAACGTTGAAAATTTTAACGAAGTTTTCTATCCCAGAACATAATTTCGGCGCGTAATGCACGATGTATTTTCACAGCTAGTTAATGCTCGTTCCGAAATATATTCATGACAATCTGATAAAGGGTGGACGCAACGTATCGGTCCAATGTTGCCAATTAAGTAAATTTAATTTTGACGCGAGGGACGCTTCACGTGCTGAAAGAGAAAATTATTATGAAAATCTGTGTGGAGAGGACATCTGTTTCGGAAATCTGGTAATGTAGAGATGTATAATCACTTTAATACTATCTGCCTTCCTTTATTGTGTAGGGGTTTTAATTTTTTTAAATCGGTTTTTAATGTAAAATGTGTTGTGTTTCCATTTGAAGGACATTGAAGCCAATGACTGGGCATTATGAGACTTAACAACCTATGTCTCGGGTTGACGAATGCAGTTCAGAACTATGAAGTGCTTTGTTATTCAAAGTTATGTGTTGTGTTGTATCTGTTTATGGGCAGGCGTGGCGCTTACCATCAGATGACCTTATCGTTTCATTATTTAACCTAATATGAAAAAGCAGATTTGTGCGCACATGCGTGTCTGGCCCGCATCATATCGTGTCATGTATAATTTTCCTGTCATATATGCTATACGCATGCGGCACGTCACGCAGTGTACTAACACATCGGTTGAGGCAGGCATGCGGGCACAAACTCTATCAGGAAAAATGCTCTATGAAAAGAACTTTAAAACCGACGTGCATGTATGAGATTGTAATGAGAGTGAAGGAAGGCAAAGACGTATGCAAGGATCGTAGGCAAGTGGAAATCTGAAGCCCAATTCTCGTAATTTTAAACGTTCAAAATATCATTACTTATTATTGGTTTAAGAGAATGCCATTTGCAACTTTCTTGACGCTGAGACTAGATCGCAATGATATTTTGAACGTTTAAAATTACGAGAATTGGCCTTCTGTTGTCTCTTTCTACCATTATAGTAATCTGTGTTCCATAATAAAAATATTTTCTAATGAATAAAAATAATTTCGGTGGCGCAGTTGTAATACGTACGCGTTACGATTGAGGCCAACGCTAAGGTCTCGGGTTGGATCCCCGGGTCGGGTAAAGTGATATTGGGTTTTTCTAATACGAAATGCTCAATATTAGCCCGGAGTCTGGAATTTGTGCCCGGTATGGCGATAGGCTCGCCCCCTATCACATAAGCGACGGAGATACGCTCGGCGAAATGTGGGTGTACTGGTTACACCTCTGCCTACCCCTTCGGGGATTACAGGCGTGAGTGCGTATATATATATATATATACGCAAACATATATATTAGTATATATATAATAGTATACAGTTTATTTTATATAAAAATAAACTGTTTTAGTATAATTGCCTAGTATATGCATGATGATGTTATGTATCATATAATATTATGTTGATAATATGGATTGTGATACCTAAATATATTGCTTTATTTTTGTACTGACTTGTCATAAGCGCTATTTTAGTTACATGATAAATAAACGATTTTATTCTTATTCTTTTTACCCCTATGGGAAACAGACGTGAATCTTTGTATGTATGAAAAGAAGTTTCACATGGATGGGACGGCGAGTTAAATGTAGTTTATAAAACTTTTTAACAGTGTAGACAGTTTTATCTACATCACAAATGGGCCGGCTCGACCGGGTTGTTACCACTGTCTCACAGAAAACCGACGTAAAGTAGTGGCTTGCTGCTGCGTTTCGTACGGTACTGCGTATATACGAAGGTCTAAATCCTCTCCCCTTCTCAATACCTTGATTATCCGTTTCCTTTAAGGTCGGCACGCCACATATCCATGATTCTTCTGGTGTTGTGTACGTTCATGGGCAGTCGAGATCACTTACTATCAGATGACCCACTTGTTCGTTTGCTGGCCTATGCTATTGAAAAACTGTTCTCAACCATCATGCAAAAAATCCTTATAATTCATATCTTTCCACTATACATATTCGAAAAACAAAACCACCAAGAAACATGAGTCCAATATTGAAAAATTCAAAGCATTAAAAATCAAGCTCTTGGTGCAAACGATATCGACATCCAATATGTTGCGTATATTTTTGTATCAATAAATAAATATTATATTTGCAGGTCGTCTCCCGTTTGAAACTGCAATGCTACGCTTTCTCGACTCTTCAGATTGCTAGGGTTGTACGTTATTTGTTAGTAATTCTGTTTCAATCTTTCAGTCAGTTGTATTACTTGTAAAAATCTGAAAAGAACTAACAAGTCTTAATCAATTTGAAGGTGTAATTTTTTTATAGCATAAAAGAGCTAGTGACTCACTTGACAGCAAGTGATTTCCGACCGATTTGGACCAGATATTTCACTTAATCTTCGAAAGGCAGCAGCAAGCCGTTACTTTTCGTCGGTGGTACAGTTTGAGACAGTGGTAACAACTCGGTCGAGTCGGCACATTCATGCTGTAGGCAAAATTGTCTACAGCGTGACTTTATCACTCCTGCACTATTAGATACACTATGATATTCATTTTGACAAAATGGGCATGTATTATAAAAAAAAATATTATTATTTACCTTATCAATGAAATGTAATTTTGCAATAAGTTAAATTAAATAATATAAGTCACATATTTATGGTTAATGTTAGTTAGTATCTACTGTAATAGAATCTGTTTTGCATGCTGAGATTACCTTTATGTGGTTCAAATTATTTATAAGCATTTTTGAGTACATGTATCAATGTGACAACTGTTGGTAATCCTTATAAATAAAAAAAAAATATTGTCCTCTCTTATATACATATACGCACTCACGCCTGTAATCCCCGAAGGGTTAGGCAGAGGTGTAACTAGTACACCCACATTTCGCCGAGCGTATCTCCGTCCCACGATGTGATAGGGGGCGAGCCTAACGCCATACCGGGCACAAATTCCAGACTCCGGGCTGATACTGAGCATTTCGAAATCCTCTCTTATATAAATATAATTTTTTCATAATTGCAAACATAATTTCTGTGGCATTCTATAGTTGACCACCTTATGGCAATTTATATCAGAATGAAGTAGGTGCAATGTTTTTATAGGAATAATACAGCAGAACAAAGAGGTTGTATAATTAGTACATACAATTTTCAAACGCTTAATATCGTCCCATGATATGATACAGGGCGAGCCTATCGCCATACTCGGGATAAATTCCAACCCAGGGTAAGATATTTGAGTTTGTAAATTGGAAAATTATAAATCAAAACCTCTTTGGTTTTATAACTTAAGTAGCTACTAAGCTAATGAGATGCTCAAAAGATTGCCAACTATATTCGTAGGTTAAAACGAATTCAATCGATTTTCTATACAAACATACATTTATTCTGGTGAAATAAAGACCTCAAACAGCGTGACGTCTTTAAAAGAGCTCTTATTTATTTCATTTGTATAAAAGTTCACGATTCTGTTAAATGTAACGACATAATGTTTCTCTTTATTGTTAACCATCTTTCACTCTCTCAACGCTGACATGATTTATGATCATTTTAAATATTTTATGTTCTTTTTCTTTCACTTTCGGATAATGTTTGAATGGTAGAGCCACGCTGTAGACATTTCTGTCTACAGCATGAATGGGTCGGCTCGTCCGGGTTATTATCACTCTCTCACAGAAAACCGGCGTAAAGTAGCAACTTGCTGCTGCGTTTCGTACGGTGAGTGAGATATCTGGAGGCCCAAATCCTCCTCCCCTTCCCAATCCATTATTTATCCCTGTCCTTTAAGGTCGGCAACGCGCCCATAATTCTTTTGGTATTGTGAGCGCGTACATTGGCGGTGGTGATCACTTACCATCAGGTGACCCACTTGCTCGTTTGTCGGCGTATTCAATAAAAAAATATATAGCATCGAATGAAATGTACCCTTTGAACGTTCTCATCAATAGTTCGCTCTCGCGGTCCCAGCTAGATGTATTGCTGTCAGATGGGCGTACACGGCCGATATTGCAAAAAAATTATCTAGTTTCAATTTCCGTTGGATACGCTGGGCCGAGATTAGATGTTGTATCAAAGTTTCTTTCAGTTTTCGATAAAAATCGCAACGTTGCGTCTGCAATGCGCAGACTAAAGATAGAAGAAGTCTCGCGAATAAAATATTAATTTCAGAACCGGTTTTAGAAGTATACGTCAAATACGACTGCCTCGGTGACACAGTTACGCGTTACGATTGTGGCCAACGCTGAGGTCTCGGGTTCGATCCCCGTGTCGACCCTTTTAGTTTAGTAGTTAGTTAGTTTTAGTAAGAAATGTACTGATACGAGGAATCAAATATAGCCCTGTACCAATTAACATCAATATAAAATTCAAATGAAACTGAATAGCATCTACACTAATTAATAAACAAACAGAGTGATTCACGTTTCCAGTTAAGGACACCATTGTATCGATAACTAAAGTATCGATATTTTGATTATCGATACTCGATAGTGAGTAATCATTACTTACAAGGAAAATATCGAGTAATAGTAGTAGTTGGTTATTTTATTAAGTGTTTATGTAATATTTAGAAAATGTACACCTAGCATACAGACAAGACCGAGTCCCAAATATCGAAATCCGATGACGTACTAAAGTTCGAGACATCGGAAATCTCGTTATGGGGCTCAAATGGACCTGGGCGGCACATGTGGCTAGGAGAGCTGATGACAGGTGGAGTAAAGCACTGACTAAATTGTAGCCAAGATAAGGCAAGCGCAGCGTTGGCCATCCAGCGGCAAGATGGGACGACGATCTTGTTAGGATCGCGGGTCGAACCTGGATGCGACTAGCTCAGGACCGTGGCAAATGGCATGATATGAGAGAGGCCATATTGCCATAGTGGGCCATAGAGATACCCAGCATTGGGACCCTACAGGCTGTGGATGATGGTGATAATGATACAGACAAGAAGGTTGTTAAATAAAATTACTAAATAAAATGAACAAGCGAGAAATACGAGTACGAGTGGTAGAGCCACGCTGTAGACAATTTTGTCTACAGCATGAATGGGCCGGCTCGTCCGGGTCGTTACCACTGTCTCACAGAAAACCGGCGTAAAGTAGCAGCTTGCTGCTGCGTTTCGTACGGTGAGTGAGATATCCGGAGCCCAAATCCCCCTCCCCTTCCCAATCCCTTATTATGCCTTTCCTTTAAGGTCGGCAACGCGCCCATAATTCTTTTGGTATTGTGAGCGCGTACATTGGCGGTGGTGATCACTTACCATCAGGTGACCCACTTGCTCGTTTGCCGGCCTATACTATAAAAAATAAATAAAAAAAAATTACATATAAGGTAACACTTAAAATATTAACGAAATTTACACTTCGAAAAAGACTATAAAATATTCAATATCGATACTAAAAGTCTTCAAACCCTAGTCCCCAGTTCTCGTCGTACTACTATTGAGTTAGAATATTAAACAAAGGGTGTTATTTCATGTTTGAAGCTAAAATCTGATCACGGTATAATTGGTTTGTGAACTGTGTCGGCTGCAATGCAATTAGCGAGGTAGCGTACGTTTGGACCCAATCGAATTAATTAGTCCCGAATGCAACAGTCAAGACAATCGTAGATTTGTCTGAGGTTCTATCATGTTAGTGTAGTGATTTCTTATGTTTACGCGAATATTACACATTGAAATAAAACTAGTTAATACGGATTTTATCAAATCAAATCAAATCAATTTATTTTGCAAATACGGGCACAATAAATGGTGGTGCATTTACATTATAATGTGTCTTCTGCCATATTTTGCCTTGAGGCGTGCAAAATTATATAAAACAATAAGCAATAATCATTACATTTATTTGAGCCAATTAAGAATATGTCCCGATTTTATTTTATTAGTATAAACATAAATTAAAACATGTCAAAATAATGACATTTATTAAATTGAAAATATTATGGCAATGAATTGTATTAAAATTAATCATAAAATAATGTATACGTAATTATTATTTTATTGTTGTAAATATTCATTAATATGGTAGTATGTCTCGTCTATTAAAAATTCTTTCAACCTACGTTTAAAAATGTGTATGCTGTCAATGCCTACAATATGTTTAGGCAATTTGTTATAAATTCTTGGGCCCATGCAGAAAACACTTTTATTTAATAGGGCTGTATGGTTGGGTGGAAATTTAACTTTGTTATAATTACGTTTGCTTAGGCCCGTATTATAGATCAGCACTAAAGTGCGCTCTTTGCTAAGTGTCGACTTCAGTACACGTGATTGGTCTTTTTTTGGCGCCAAACAAACTGTTTTGGGTTGACGTCAGGCAGGCGGCCGGTCGTAAAAACCGCCAAATCTTTCAGTAACATTTAAAAAGCATGTTGCGCCGACCTTACTGTGAGTGGGATAAGGGCAGGTGGAAGAAGAGATGTTCTACTAATTACACGAAAATATACACAAACAGAAAATAAATCAATTCAATAAAATGAATAGGCATACACAACAAATAGGTATCTACATAATACAAGTAAAGATATACATAATCGAAATAACAATGATGTATGTAATATGTAAAGAAGTATTCATATAAATTTAAAATAATTGTGTTAGTTTAGCGTACGCAAAACTTTCGCAAAATCGAAGGATGCCTGTGCATTAGTTGCGACCATGTATCCGCATACAGTCCGGATTAGCCTTTACGTGGGCATTGAGTGCGGACAGCCTGCAGGCTGCGAGGGATGGGTGAGGCTACGCGAGCTACTGTGCAGCACGCGGGCACAGAGAAGTCTGTGGCGTCTATTCCAGGTATAATTATTGGGGAAGTAGAGCTGAACTATCTCACTGAACACTTGGGCTTGATTCCGCTATGCCACGTCACAATTTAAGCATGGTACACATTTGATCATACGCCCCATCGAAATAAGATAACTAGAACGATAACTCTCATTAACAAACGTTAATGAACGTTCAAAATCAACTTTATTTCATAAAAGATAATGTCAAAATATTAATTTGCTAAATCGAGATACGACGTTCTGCACCGCGCAAAATAATAGAAAAAAGTGTCAACTATTGATCATGAATATTTTTTTATGAATTGATGACTGAACGAGCAGCACAGAGTTTAGTTAGGGTAATTTTTTTGCTTGAGTTACGTTTCTTGTCATCTTATTTCGATGATATGCCCTTCTGGTTTATAACGTATTGTGTCCGAGACATCCTACAAGAAACATGTTGGGATACAAATACGGATAGTACCCAAACGTATGGTTGTACAAAAAGAGCAGAAAAGCTTTTTACACTTTTTCTAGTATAAGTGTTCGATGTATAAGTGTATAGTTTGCTTCATGTGGGTTCCAAATGCACGCACTCGCTTGTTTACTCCGGACGAGCATGCTATATAGTAAGTACTCAAGTCAGCCCTTTGCTAAGTGTGGATTTCAGTACACGTCATTGGTCTATTTTTGGCGCCAAACAAAAACGGACCAATCACGTGTACAGAAACCGACACTTAGCAAAGAGCTCGCTTAAGTGTTGTTCTATAATACGGGCCTAAGATTCCAAAAATTCCTTGTGTTTCTTGAGACGAAACCCAACACTATTCATTTAAATTAGTTCTTGTTTCCATATTGTATATTCTGTATAATTGTGAAGTACAACTATTTATTTAATTTAAATAAAATTGTCCAACACAATGTTTGTAGGGAAATAATTAAACCGGTACTTACTGAAGTGTAAACATTTGTACTGCCCGGGTTGAATGTGTGGCGAACCGTGATCACATGAAACTGTTCCACTAAAACACTAGTTTTACTTTTTAACCGATGAAAAAATGAGGTGTTTTTGGAGTCCGTTTTATTTTTGTATAAAAGTTTTATGTTACATAAGCTCACGCCTGTTTCCACATAGTGTTAGACATGTATAACTAACGCATCAACTAGTGGACCTCATAATATGGTAAAAACTTCCGACATAATTCGGCGATGGTTGAGTGACGCCAGATTTCGAAAAACGACGAGAAATAAGCAATAAACCAAACGTTAAAACCCCTCTGTATCAATTAGAAAAAAAAAATCTATAAATTATAAAAAACTGATATAATTGATAATTGATATAATGTTCTTGAAAAATACCTAAGAATAATTTCGATTTGACTAGCTGATTGATTTCGGTAAGCAGCGGCCAGCTGGCTGTGCTCTGGCATTGCTGAGGTCCATGGGCGGCGGTAACCACTTACCATCAGATGGTCCGCCCGCTCGTCTGTCTATCTAGGGCAATAAAAATAAAAAAGCTTCGAATTTAAAACACACATTCATTTTGGTCTATTCGTTTAAGTGCTAAGATGCCACACAAATTTAAAACCTATCTTTTTATTGGGGCTTAAAATTAAAGACGCGGCTATTTTGGTCAACCTACTTTCTGAGGTTTCAATTAACCAAATCTACTTAGAAAATTAAGACACTGATATTTTCAGCGACTGGTGCGCAAAAACGCTCCATTTAGACGCCGGCGACCTTCGCCCGCATTTTCTTTTAAAAACTTTGCAATTTTCTTACCCATAACGGAACTTCGTTTCCTACCAATCGGAAGCGGCATGACCGCCTAATTCGTTATCGAAAAGATTTCGGCGCGTTTCGTTCCTCCGGTCCCTCTGAATCGCGTTAACCATTCCGCTCAATAAAATAAAGACTCGCGTATAGTCCAACAGACAAAATTATATCTGGATTCAATTTCCAAAGCAACCCTCGCTCCAGCGGTCTCGGATAATAACGAAGTTTTCGTCAAAGAAATAAAAAAGGTAACCCACGAGGTCAAATGCGAATTTCTGTCTCGAGTTTTCAAAAATGGAATGTATAACTTTACTTTTAAATGATCAGCTCTTTGGAGTTGAGCGAGTTGTTTTTTTTAATGACTGTAGAGATTAACATAATGGTAATGGCGTTGTTAATTTAAATGGAGAAGTCTTTAAAATAATAATATTAATTAGATTCCAGCATAATGTTAATAGGTGTATATAAATTTTAAATACCAGAAATAAGGAAAGCTGCGGCTTAATAATAATAAAAATATAATATAGATACATCCAACGGTCACACACATAGTCCTGACCCCACACTAGGTAAACCTGTATCGTGGGTATCAAGAACGACGAGGGACTTGCGGTCCCACAACACCCAGACCCGAAACAAACATCAGTAATAATGATAATTATTGGTCTAACAGGATTTATTAGTGATATGTATTTGACTGAATGAAACAACCGTTTAACTTGAACACTTGTGTATTACTGCGGTTAGGCGCTCGTCGCGCAACGGTTGACAAAAGCATGTATGCATACGTGCATTTAAAGATGCGTCGGTGCCTTATACATATCAATTAGTAAACTAGATTTTGCTCGCAGCTTCTCCAGTGTGATGTCTTTTTCCTAGATAAAAGTAGCCTATATCTCAATCCGGGTCATAGTTATTTCTTTGGCTTCTTTTTTATGTATGCAAATCGATTTCTCCGATTTTGTTGCAAAAGATCATTCGATAGAGTTTAGCTGCGATGTGGTCCCATATAAATTTAATTAAAATCTAAACGGAGTACGGAGTAAAAAAAAAACTCCTCAACAGCACACAGCACAGTCATGGCGATCGTTTTTTTTGTATTGGAATTTACAATATATAGCTGTACCTACCACAAAAAATAAGAAATAACAACTTTGTAACAAAACTTAAAACAGACATCAAAAACTAACACTGAATATTTCATTTGACCGACAGCTGCACCGGCACCGACTCCAAAATTGTATTTTTTGACGATAGTTTTTAAATTTTCTTAAAATTTATTTTTAGTATCACGATCTTAAACTCAAAACTCAATAAAACCTCTTCAAGAAATAAACTAAATTACGAGAACATTATCCCGTACTTCATTTCTATGTTGGAAATGTTCCCCAAAGAATAAATTCGAACACCGAGAAGCCCTTAACAGTTTCAAACTGTACTTGCAGATACACTGGTAGATTTATTATAATATACCCGTGCGAGTGTATCTGGGCCGTTCGCAGCCGCCTTTGTAACTGCCTATTTCGATTAGGCTAGTAGGTAGAGGCCATAAAGTGCCTTCATATTGCGTTCAATGGGGCAACTACGTAATTCTGGCCAGTTCGGACCGTTTCTTTTATTTCTCGTGCCTTATAGACACGAATTGATCGATTATTTCGTGTTATAAGTTCATAAAAGAGTCAATGGATTGGTTTAGATTAGAAATAATTTATTGCACACAACACTAAATATTACAAACAGCGAAAAATACTTTCACACCAAAGGAGCACAACAAAATATGAACACAGAAAATGTAATTTACCCTGTAGCAAATTTATGCAGCATAATACCGAATGTCCTAGTGTGTGTGCACAAGTCCCAAGCGAGCCCACAGTGATCCAAGAACCAAGAGGCATACTTCCAAGAGCTTGGGCAACGTCTATCATCATTTTTCTTCTTTCTATCCTGATTTAGAGCAAAGGATGCGCCTTCCTACTAAGACGTTTCCACTTCGTTTGATCTTGAGATTCTATTGGCTCTTATATTTCTTAGAGTTATTTCCAACATTAAGCCTGTACATTTTAGGACATTCCCGTAACACCCAGACGCGAATCATTTTTTTTTATGGATCACACAAACATTTGTCTCGGTGTGGGAATCGAGCCCACGGCCTCTCGCTTCGTAGCCGGATACTCGCCCACTGCGCCACAGAGGCTGTCAAACTATGACTTCAAAATCTTATCATTATTTCTCGATGTATCTATGCCCAGCTAGGAAATATCCTACGATACTCTCCAAAATAGATTGTCTCGACGTGCGGTCTCCAGTCTCACGCCTCCCCAGGAACTTTATTAAGTCATTTGTTGCCTTAGTGGGGAGTTCTCTACACTGCCTCTAATTGCTTTTGTTATTCTAGATCCTATTACTGTAGCAGAAGACTTATTATAGCAGGTTTATTTGTTTAAACATTTTATCTTTTTCCAAGCAGTGTAAGTACTATTGTGTAACGCTTTGAAGGATAATTACATAAATACACATATGTACTCAAGCCTGTAATCCCCGAAGGGGTAGGAAGAAGTGTAAATGGGCCGGCTCGTCCGGGTCGTTAACACTGTCTCGGAAAATAAAGTAGCAGCTTGCTAGGAGGGAGATATCCGGAGGCCCAAACTCCCTCCGCTACCCAATCCCTTAATTATCCCTTTCCTTTAAGGTCGGCAACGCACCCATAATTCTTATAGTAATAATCAACGTCAAATGTGAACATAGATCGTAATAAGAATGAATATAGAATAAAAGTTGACTGAAGCCAAAACGGTATAATGCTACTGCTAATGCTAGGTGCATTTGACGTTGATTATTGGTTTAAGAGAATGCCATTTGCAACTTCCTTGACGCTTCGACTAGATCGGAATGATATTTTGAACATTTAAAATTACGAGACTTGGCCTTCTGGGCATCCGATCCAGTTAAATACCTACCAATGTGGACACTATCCTAAATTATTGTCCTACTATCCTACGACTATAATAAATGTGAAAGTTTGGATGTTTGTGTGTTTGTGATTTTGGATGTACGAGTATGTTAGTCAATCACGCCTTAGCGGTTTAATGGCTTTGGATGAAATTTGGCAGACAGACTATAACCTAGACTAGGGCATAGGCTTTTTTGTCCTCTATAAAAGAGGTATATTGTCCAGACACATCAAGTTTTTTATGATTAGCCTTTGCTCGCGGCTCCGCTCGCGTGAAGAAGAAGGATATAAGGATTCCGGGATAAGAATTTTTGAAATCAGTCCAGTAGTTTTTAAAATTATTCGTTACATACAAAAATACAAATCTTTCCTCTTTATAATATTAGTGTAAATTTATTGAATCGAATACCGGATAACTGTAGGTGTAGAGTGTTTCGGTGATGGACATTATTCAAGGAGCCCATACAGCCACCTATAAAATATGTCTGTATTGATGTATATGGGTAACACGTAATCGGCAAATGAATGACATCACAAAATACAGGGCTTCCACTATTCTTATTTAGTTTTATTAAGACTTCAACCAGCACCTTTATGTGTATGTGCGAACAGAATTATGAGATAATTAAATTATTTATTTAAACTTTATATACATGTAGTGTACCGTCTCGTATACATGTAACTTTATATTTATTTATTTATTTATTTATTTATACTTTATTTGGACAACAAAACAGATTACAATCAAGAGTAACATAAAATTAATATTCTCTACAAACATAGTACACAGTTTTATACTAGATTGCAACCCTAATTATGTTGACACATCACAATAATTTATAGTTATAAACAGCTATAAAAAACAGTTATAAATTGTAGGCATTTAGTCTACAAAGAAAGACATAAACTATACATGAATCGAGCGCAGAAATCGCACGCTTTTAATATATAAGTAAGTTGTATTATAATATTATAATACAGGCGATGTGGGAGATAAGTGTGATGTAATTATTTAAATATTTTTATGACTGAGCATTTAAAAGTACTTTGCTTCGGGGTAAATATGTCGAGATTAGGATATTTTACAGATAACTCATTATAAAGGCGGCACATCCGTGTAAGAGGATTATAATAGGATGTATTGTTCTTACATATTTGTAAGTTAAATGTTCTCATTGGTTTTCGAGGGTTGTGCTTTGTGTTGAAATTAACCAAGTTTAGTAGGTACGATGAGTCAAGTTTGTCATGGAGCAATTTGTATAAATGTAAAAGGTCCTGTTGCTTACGACGAGTTTCAAGTGGAGTTATATTAAATTATGTGACTGCCTCGGTGGCGCAGTTGTAATGGGTACGCGTTACGATTGAGGTCAGCGCTGAGGTCACGGGTTCGATTCCCGGGTCGGGTAAAGTGGTATTGGGTTTTTCTATTACGAAAATGCTCAGTATCAGCCCGGAGTCTGGAATTTGTGCCCGGTATGGCGATAGGTTCGCCCCTATCACATTAGGGACGGAAATACGCTTAGCGAAATGTGGGTGTACTAGTTACACCTCTGCCTACCCCTTCGGGGATTACAGGCGTGAGTGCGTATGTATGTATATGTACATGTAGTGTAAAAAAGTAACTATTAATTTTAAGCACGGGAAACACCGGGGGATACACACTCTCTTTGGTTCAAAACGTGTTGTATTTGTAACAGCCCGTCTAGTAGTATACATACATAGTAGTAGTTTTTGGTTAAAATCGTTTATTTTTACGTCCCACTGCTGGGCACGGGCCTCCTCTACTGAATGAGAGGGGTTAGGCCTTAGACTACCACCCTGGCCTAATGCGGGTTGGTAGACTTCACATACCTTCGAAATTCTTATGGAGAACTTCTCAGGTATGCAGGTTTCCTCACGATGTTTCCTTCACCATTAAAGCAAGTGATAATTAACAATTTACACACGTAACTTAGAAAAGTCTGCAGAGACGTGATAATGTGGTTGTATAAACCATCGTATAGATAATGAACTGGACTATAATACTTTTCTCCTCTCTTTTTGTCTATTCTCTCGTCTATTTTTTCAGTATTCTCTGCCTTTATAAAATTATTCTCATAGGGCGTGCAGCTTAAACTATGAAACCAGTCATATTTTTAGAGAATGTATTTTTGTTTTTTTATATTAGCTAGAATGACGAGACGAGCAGGTCGCTCGCCTGATGGTAAGCGCCCACGCATGCACATATAACTTTAAACTATAAAGCACCGCTTGGCACTGAACTACACTCGTCACCCGAGACATAAGTTGTTAAGTGTCATGATGCCCAGTAATTTTACTGGCTTTAATATCTTTCAAACCGGAACACAATAGTGTTTACACACTGTTGCTTGACGGAAATAGGCAAAACGGTGGTACCTACTCAGACGGCCTCTCGCATACGAGGGGCCTACTAGTTGTTGTCGAATATATCCACTCTACTCCCACCGCATTCCCGCAGCCCTGACCGATACCAGCTCTGCATACTGAGTGCCAGAGACGTACATATAGCATGCGAGATTTGTTCGACATTGACTTATTTATGTAACCCGCCAACGGGGAGCCGTCGCTCATACGATACAATTCGGACAAATTACATCAGTTTGCAGGTGCGTACGGAGAACAACTTGTATTTCTCGTGTATTGAACAGAAAATTTATTATATTTGAAGCTAAGGCTCTGCCCGCGTTGAGGTCTGGTGATTTTCATGCATATTGACAAAAACTTTACTGTATACTAATAGACGGGCTGTTTAGAAAATTGCGTCATATATCGCGGGAGTTTGACAGCTCACAAACAGGGAGCGCGATAGGGGTTCTAGACGAGAGTAAGCGAGATGGTAATATTGAGTTATGGTCAATTGACCGCAACTTAGTGGTACAATTTCTATGTGCCGCGCAGCTTGTCTAGTAGTATACACTAGTCTTTGCATATTGATCACCATTTTCTCATATTAAGAATTGATTTTCAATCGACTTCAAAAGGAAGTTCTATTCGTCTTTATTTTTTTATGTTACGTGATATCTGCGCCAAATGTGGACTTTTATGTTTTTTTTTAAACCATAGAGTACGAGTATATGTTGAAGATAGCTTCATATAAGTTTAGTTAAGATCTGATGACTAGATTTTTTATAATTTTACCCTTCTTTACATACACGTTCCAATTACTGTTGAAGGTACCTATTGTTAGCGTATTCTCTTAGTATATTGAGGGTGTCTAAGAAAGCAACGTTGGGTACACTGAAATAATAATGGTGCGATATAGTTGTGGAAGGATAGTTAAATGGTATAAAAGAGGTTGTCGCCATAACTGGAGATCTTTTGCCCGCAGTCAGTCAGACAGTCTCCAGTTCACTAAGATCAGTGCTCAGTCGATAATCCAAGTGTTCATTACGCGGTAGCTATGCTGGTTTACTATTCGGTCCTAGTTTATTTATTTATTTATTTATTCATTTATGGAAAACTTAGTTATAACTTAATAGAAGTAACAATAGTATATAACACAGCTAACCAATGACAAGTTTTCGCTTATAGTATCAGTTTGAGAAAAAAAAAAACACAAATGTGAGAAACATAATTGTAGTTAAGTATATCGAGTTCACATATCTAGATGTCTAACCTTTGTTAATGACGATATATTGACATTTTAAAGATTCTGTTTAAAGAATTCAAGACTTAAACATCTCCTCGCCTTAGCAACAGTGGTAAGTTGTTTGAGTTATAATTAGAGAAAGGTCTATAGAGAATCCTGACATGGGGTTGTGGTCTGTAAAGCAGTGATATTGTAAATGTAACCAATAAACTATGAGTTAAAGTGATTACTGTCGTTTGGTATTAATAAAATAATACTTGTCTCAAGTAACTTCTAGCAGTATACCTTGATTTAACTGCAGTAAATCCATTCCAGATATATTGTAAATGGCTTAGAAATTCTGGCACCAACCGATCGTCGCATCTTAATGGCCGAATTCATTGGACTAAGGCCCAAACTTGTCTACATGACTAGAAGTTTTACCTTTACGACCTGTGAACTTACCTTGCAAGTACTAGTCAGAGAGGGTAACAAGTTTCACTATCGATTTGATTATCGACAGCCTCCGTGGCGCAGCGGGCGGGTAGCCGACTCTGAAACAGAAGGACACGGGTTCGATCCCCGCACCGAGACATATGTTTGTGTGATCCACAAATATTTGTTATGGATCTGGGCGTTGTGAGACCGTAAGTTTCTCTTAGTTCCTGATACCCAGGATACTAGTCCCGTATCTTTCTGTGGGGTCAGTGCTATGTGGGTGGGTGTTGGATGTATTTATTAAAAAAAGAAAATGAGTTTTTTTATAGTAGAGGAAAGTAAACAAGCTAGTGGTTTACCTGATGGTAAGAGATCTTCACCGCCCATCTATCCCCAGCTTTCTCACTCACCGTACGAAACAAAGCAGAAAGCTGCTACTTTACGCCTGTTTTCTGTGAGACAGTGGTAACGACCTTGACAAGCCGGCCCATTCATGCTGTAGACAAAACTGTCTACAACGTGGCTCTACCACTCTAAAACCTTGGCCGTAATAGTTGCACGATAGTATTATTGAATTAATTCTATGAGGCGTTAAAGCGGGCATTGTCGTGTAAAATCTCAAGTCGTCACGTGCCTTAAAACTATTTTAACCTGGAAAATGGGACCATTGGAATTGGGCAAATGGAAAACCAATGTTATGTCACTCATCACTAGCTAGACTATTATTATATTCCAGGAATGTTATTTGCGGAAAATCACATAATTTGGTCTGCCTCGGTGGCACAGATGTAATGCGTACGCGGTTCGACTGCTGTGCTAAAAGTCTCGGGCTCGATCCCCGGATCGGATAAAAGTGATATTAGGTTTTACTATCATTCAATTTTTAGTATCAGCCTGGAGTCTGAAATTGTAATCGGTATCTAGTATACAACTCTGAAGGAAAATATCTTGACGTCGTCTGAAAAGTAAGAGGAAACATTTTTTTGTAACTGATAAATAGGTGTCTGTGTTAGGGATAAACAAACAGAAGTTCAGATAAACAGACGCAGCCGGATGTAATGCTACTAAACGAGTTTTGGTGCGGCTCTGGCAAGGTGTACGCAGGTGAAATCCAGTAATGCAATTACGATCTCTCACATTTACGCCGGTTTCTGAAAGTTACTCATACTACCAATTTTAATTAGTCTTAGGTTCCGTTAGTGGCTATTGTTATCAATATTTAATGAGAAAATCATCAAGAAACGTAACTCTAGCAAAAAAATGACCTCACCAAAACTCTGTGCAAGGGGGCGGGGCTATAAAAGTATGTGCAGCTCGTTCATTCATAAAAATGTATTCATGATCTCTAGTTGACACTTAATACGTCTATGTTTCTGCGCGGTTCAGAACGTCGTATCTCGATTTACAAATATAATATACAGACATTAACTTTTATGAAATAAAGTTGATTTTGAATGTTCATTCATTTTTGTTGCGTGTTCATACACGTGTGACACCTTTGCGCGTGTAAGTAAGTGGAGCCGTATTTTTGGTAGATTCATATGAGAGTTATCGTTCTAGTGATCTTATTTCGATGGCGAATACTGCCATCTTTTTCGATAATTATCAAAACTTCGAGTGGTAGAGCCACGCTGTAGACAATTTTGTCTACAACATGAATGGCCGGCTCTACCGGGTCGTTACCACTGTCTCACAGAAAACCGGCGTAAAGTAGCAGCTTGCTGCTGCGTTTCGTACGGTGAGTGAGATATCCGGAGGCCCAAATCCCCCTCCCCTTCCCAATCCCTTATTATCCCTTTCCTTTAAGGTCGGCAACGCGCCCATAATTCTTTTGTATTGTGGGCGTACATGGGCGGTGGAGATCGCTTACCATCAGGTGACCCACTTGCTCGTTTGCCGGCCTATACTATAAAAAAAAACTTGTACCATACATACCGATTTACGAGAAATATGTTGTACCAGATGCATATTATTTCTAATTGCCCCACCGTTTACTCTACTACCCCTGCCGGTGACAGTAAGGCGTCTAAACAAGGTCGTAACGAGCGAAGCCCGCGACGACGGGACGTTTATGGCCCATCGCCTCCCTTAATGGCCTCTATACAATGAAGCAATTTATGCACAAATTATTGCCATTTTATTGTTTTTGCATCCCTTTATTTATTGGGTATGTTGTGATAGGTCGGCAGTTACTGCTAATGTACCTATTGATTTTCAGATATAGTGGCTTAGTAAGTCAACCGACATTGGAGTATTAAAACACGCACTCACTCACGCCTGTAATCCCCCAAGGGGTAGGCAAAGGTGTAACGAGTACCCCACATTTCGTCGAGCTTATCTCTGTCCCACAATGTGATAGGGAGCGAGCCTATTATATACCGGGCACAAATTCCAGACTCCGGGCTGCTACTGAGTATTTCGTAATAGAAAAACCCAAAATCACTTTTTCCCGACCCGGGGATCGAACCCGAGATCTCAGCGTCAGCCTTAATCGTAACGCGTACGCATTATTACTGCGCCACCGAGGCAGTCCAGAACAAGTTAATAATAAAATACTCAACCCTCACTCACAACAGATCTTCAGTAGTATATAAAGTATATGAAAGTAATATAATTAATTTCATTACCTCTCAAAGAGTTTTGCTACTAGTAACAGATTTCAAACTTAGATAAGTACGTTGTAAAAGTTCGACAGCTGTTGGTAGTTATTTATGTCTAAAGATTTTATATTCATTGGTTATGAAGTTGCTTGTTTGCCAATCTACCCTTCTGGTTTATTGCTAGGTAAGGGGGTCGAATTTTCTTGAAAAACAAAGGATAATTGAGTAAATGTAGCGAACAATCGGTCATTTTGAATGATTTTCAATTGACGAAATACCGAAGAGGATCTCAATTCGATGCATATATATTCTGTTTATATGTATAACCACGCATTTATTTTGACAGTGTAATCAGATTTTGATTTGTTTCATCCGAAAGTCCAAATCTGGCCCCAATTAAATTTGTAGAAGGAATTCGGCGAAATGTAGGTGTACTAGTTACACCTCTGCCTACCCTTTCGAGGAGTACAGGCGTGAGTGCGTATGCATTTAATAACACAACTTAAAACTCTATGAAATGTCACTCTATACATGAAATAAAAAAATCCAGTCATACAAACTCCAAAGCACTATTAAATCTAAATATTTATCACCATTATGGTTCGTATCATAAAAATGTCGCCAGCAGCGTTTATAAATTGCACGGACGTATCCTTCATAGAATCACGGACAGAAAACAGTTATAAATTGTAAAATATCTATTTGCCCAGAGCATAAATAATGATCTGTTGGTACGGGCACGAATAAGTTTACGTATACATTACGCAGGGCCGGAGTTGGGTTGTTTAAGTGGGGGTAAATGTCATGAAAAGTTTCCAATTAAGTAGCTGTTTATAAGACTGGTATAAAAAAGCAGTACTGAGGACTGCCGACAGCAGTGACAACTTAAAAGCATTAAAGAACACAGATTTTTAGGATATTTATATAAATTGTAGTCACATAAATAAATATTTATAAACCAGTAGGTAAGTTGGAATCATTAATATTTGGCTAGTTTTCACATCTATCGGCATTTAGCTTTTGTTTTGTGTATTTATATGTGTACTAGATGTGCGCCTAATCAAGATTTTATCCATTTTCTGACTCCTGACATACAGCTACGCTAGTTTGGGGGTCAGAGACTAATTTCAAGTTGTATCACTGTATTTGATGTACAAAATGTTTTTATTTTCATCTAAAATTCGCCCAATGTGCCTGTAAGTTGATCGCACGATGTTAATTACGAAACTCAGGATTAAAACCCCATAGTAATTACCTATACAAACGTGTGATAGGTATTTCTATGAAGTTTCATTTTGTTCATACGTGTGAAGGAGAAGGCATACAAGTTTAAAGAGAGACCCGTAAAATCCTACGAGAAATTTGGTAGCCGATGTTATTTTGACGTGTTCACTTGACTGAACGTAAAGAGCCATAGCTGATAGCACGCGGCAAGCATAGAAATACTACAATAAATTTTAAATTTCAGCGTTTTTTTTGTAGCGTCATAAATAATTTATGAGTGGTAGAGCCACGCTGTAGACACTCTTGTCTACAGCATGTATGGGTCGGCTCGTCCGGGTCATTACCACTGTCTCACATAAGACCAACGTGAAGTGACACCTTGCTGCTGTGTTTCGTACGGTGAGTGGGATGTCCAAAGGCCCAGATCTCCTCCCCTTCCCAATCCCTTGATTATCCCTTTCCTTTAAAGTCGGTAACGCACCCATAATTCTTTTGGTATTGTAAGCGTACAGGGGCGGTGAAGATCACTTACTATCAGATGAGCCACTTGCTCGTTTGCCGGCCTATGCCATAAAAATATGACTAATATTTAGGTTGAAGTTCGGTATGGGATATGTAAGTAAGGTAAGCCGGGATTTTTTGGCGTGTAAGTAACGCCGCTGATGACAACACAGAAAATCAAAACGACCTGTACAAACACTTGTATCTTTAATGTGAGGGTCTGGAGAGACATTACTCAATTCGGCCCTGTGTGATGCACGGAAATGACGTAATGTGTCACAGCGTCGAGAATCGACGGTAACTTCTCCCCGGCGACTTTATGAGAATCGCGGCTTTTTACAACAAGGCATCATGCAAATATTAAATATAGTTTTATGTTTATGCAACGATAAATCTTTGAACGCAATTTCTTATAGTTTCTTGTGAGAAAAACCATTTTGCGCTTCATCATCAGCCTGAATTCGTCCACTGCTGGACATAGGCCTTTCCAAGTTGGCGCTACCCTTGACGGTCCTCCACCTTCCTCATCCAGCCGCTTCCCGCTACGTCTATCAGGTCGTCAGTCCAGCGGGCTCGAGGTCGGCCTACACTACGCTTGGATAGACGTGGTCTCCACTCTAGCACCTTTCCACCCCAACGGCCATCGTTGCGGCGACAAATATGACCAGCCCACTGCCACTTCAACTTGCTAATTCTGAGCTAATTTTGCGCTTAATATAATGAAATTCTCACTGTAAGTATCTTAGTAGTAGTTAGGTTACCACCGCTTTGCCTATTACTGCAGTCAGGCCGCTGCGTGTAAGCACTGTTTTTTTTTGGTTTGAAGGACATTGAAGCCAGTAAAGCGCATAAGCATAAATGAGCATAAGATTATCTTTAAATACATGCCTATTACTAAAATCACAATCGAAATTCAATCACGTGTCGACAAATAAATTGCAATCACAGTCAGTCTAAATTCCAAAAGATATTAACAAGTAAGACTCTGAAAACTTCTAGGTAGTCTAATCAGCAAGTTTTCTTCATGATCAGTTTGAACATTTACCATCTCTCGGAATATTACCATAACCAAACAAAAATACTTTGTTCAATCGACTAAGATTTTGTCACAGATAAATATTATGAATAAGTATCAACCATGAAACTTTTCTTTTTTTTTTACATAGGTTTCTCCCCCAGCTGTTGACCGATTCTGTTGTAAAAAAAATCATTCGATAGAGTTTAGCTGCGATGTGGTCCCATATAAATTTGTTTAGGATCTGATGACAGAGTACGGAGTAAAAAAATGAAATTCCTCAATGAACAACAGTATTCTCGTCGCGATTGGTTATTGTATTCGGATTTACATGTTATTTTGCTGTAACTACAACTAAAACTGAAATCTTTAAATAAGTTTTAACAAAACCTAGAAACCGACTTCAAAGTAAAAACACTGAAATGTCAAAAATAACAATTTCTTTTAATAATTTTATTCTGAATCATAAATAAATACACCCAACGGTCACACACATAGTCCCGACCCCACACTAGGTTAACCTGTATCGTGGGTATCGGGAACTACGAGGGACTTGCGGTCCCACAACACCCAGACCCGAAACAAATATTTGTGGATTAGACAAACATTTGTCACGGTGTGGGAATCGAACCCACGGCCTCACGCTTCGCAGCCGGCTACTCGCCCACTGCGCCACGGAGGTTGTCTTATAAATGTACCATGTAGAGTTTTTATAAAGCGCTTCTCCCAAATTATCTTCATAAATTTTTTGGCATTCGTTTTTAACACGAAATATTGTACATTTCGACGAATGTTAGCTGATGCCCACATTGGTGCCTTCTCCACCCTGATTTATAAAGAACCGCGTCACTGATGCGTACCGTGGGGCGAACAGCTCGAAGTACTCCATATATAGTACTATTCACTACACAGCAGTCTATGCAGTAAATAGTAATATGAATGCAAGAAGAATCACGTACGTATGACTTGTAGGAGAAATGTGCGCGTCTTCACGTAATTCAGAAAACACCGCACGCTAGAGGCTGGAAATAATGTAATTGAAAAGAAGTGGACATACTATTAAAGAATTAAATCGTTTTTTACAAAACAATCTTCTTTGACTGCCTCGGTGGCGCAGTTGTTACGATTGAGGCTAACGCTGAGGTCTCGGGTTCGGTCCCCGGGTCAGGTAAAGTGGTAATGAGTTTTTCTATTACAAAATGCTTAGTATCATCCTGGAGTCTGGAATTTGTGCCCGGTATGGCGATAGGCTCGCCCCCTATCACATCGTGGGACGGAGATACGCTCGGCGAAATGTGAGTGTACTGGTTACACCTCTGCCTACCCCTTCGGGGATTACAGGCGTGAGTGCGTATGTAGGTTAATCAATACATCTTTCATTATTTATTAAATTGCCATATTCTTATTCCTAACACGCGCGTCTTCGTCTAATTCAGAAAACACCGCATCGCTTGACAGTATCAAAGTATTTCCTTATATTTTTTTACAAACCAAACTTTATTAAGTTCTTGATATCACAGTTCAATCACAATCAACATTTTAAGTCTCAAATCTTCTCAAACTTCAGGATCGTGTAATGAATATGCTGACTATGAACAGCTCGGAGCTCGCGGCACCTCTACCGATTTGCATAATGGAGTCGAAAGTCGGAATATCGACACGTGTACAGCCGAGGAACCAATGTTTGTACTTAAATGCGGTTTTATTATCTGATGTTGGTGTTTTGGATGTTAATGTGCAATTTCTTTGACATCCTATTATATACGTTCACTTCAGTACGACATAAATTAAGCGCTTTGGCAAAGTTCGATTATTACAAACTAGCTCTTGCTCGCGGCCCCGTCCGCGTGAACGGACTATTCCGGGAAAAAAGTCTTATATAGCTTATAGCCTTCCTCAATAAATGAACTATCTAACACTGAAAGAATTTTTCAAATCGGACTAGTCGTTCCTGAGATTAGCGCGTTCAACCAAACAAACAAACAAACTCTTTAGCTTTATAATATTAGTAATATTAGATTAGTACGAATATTAAATGAAGATCAACTCCGCGGGCAACCTAGTAGCGTAGTCGATGAGTAACCGACGTGGAAGCGCGAGGCCGCGGGTTGGTATCCCACACCGAGCAAACTGATAAAATATTTGTATGGGTCTGTTTTCTCCCTAAAGGGGTTAGGGGGTCGGTCGTAACAACAAGAAGCGACCTAAAGAAGATTAAATGAAGATCAGGTTAGACTGGCTCTTACAGCTTACGTGGCACAGTTGGCGCGTAGTAGGCTGTGAAGTGAGAGGCCGTGGGTTCGTTTTCCGTACCGAGACAAATGTATAACATAAAAAGAGAAGCGTACGCTTACTGAAAAATTATTAAAATGAATTATAAAAAAACATTTACTACTGAATAATCTGCTTTTATCTGAAGTTGAAATGACTGTGCATTTTATTTTTCAAAACTAATGAGCCGTAGAAAAACATATTCGTAAATTCTGGTAATGATCTACGTATTCTATTAAGAGCATTTCAATTAAGGTAATTTTCCCCTTCACTTAATGATGAAAAATCCATCGAAATAAGATGACTAGCTACTAGACGATAACTCTCATATGACTCTGACAAAAATACGACTCCACTTACTTGCACATGCAAAGGTAATACGAGTACGTAACACTCATACACGTAACAAAAATTAATGAACGTTTAAAATCAACTTTATTTCATAAAAGTTAAAGTCTAAATATTACATTTCTAAATCGAGATACAACGTTCTGCACCGCGAAAAAAAATTGACGTAATAAGTGTCAACTAGAGATTATGAATATTTTTTTATGAATTGATGAATGGACGAGCTACACGGACTTTTATAGCCCTTCCCCCTTGCACAGAGTTTTGGTGGGGTCATTTTTTGCTGAGTTAAGTTTCTGGTCATCGATGGAAAAATAACTTATTTGTAATGGATACACGTCACCCGATGATTCGCAGAATGGCATCATGAGCTTGCCGCTGACAGTGATATTATGGAGTAACCGGTTATAAAGCAAGAGACTACGGGTTTCATTCCCGCACTTAGACAAATGTTTTTGTGATCTACAATAATTTGTTTACGGTCTGGTGGTTATAATAGATTGAAAGCCTCTTATATTGACCGATACGATTTACTTGGTGGAAGGTCCCTCCTATTCTAGAGGCCGTAGTTACCACCGCTTTGACTAATTATATCGTCAAGCAGTGGCGTGAAAGTATTGTGTTTTGAAGGACATTGAAGTCAGTGAAATTACTGGGCGTTATGAGACTTAGCATCTTATGTCTCGGGATGACGCGTGCAGTCTGGTGCCATAGAGTGTTCTGTAATCCAGAGTTCTGTGTGACGTTGCTTCTATTAATGAGCAGGTGTGACGCTTAACATCAGGCGAGCGACTTGCTCGTTTCGTCATTAAAGCAAATAAAAAAACATAGAAAATAAACATGATGTTTGTGAGTTTGTGCTAATAATCACTAAACAGATTCAGACAACTTTACTACTAATATTAGTACTATAGCGCCTAATCTGCAAGAGCTAACACTCTAGGATATTAGCATAGTGGATATTGAAGTCAAGATATCGAGCGAGTCGCGTAAACCCGCAGAATCTGGTTTCTGAATTTAAGCTTGTTTATTACGCTCCGATGATATAATTTAGAAGTTTTACTTGAAGGTTTTACTTATACTGACTGCCTCGATGGCGCAGTTGTAATGCGTTACCACTGAGGTTAACGCTGAGATCAAGGGTTCGATCCCCGGGTCGGGTATAAGTGATATTGGGTTTTTCTATTATGAAATGCTCAGTATCAGCATTCCATCTCTCCGTCCCATGTTGAGATAGGGGTGAGCCTATCGCTATACCGGGTACAATTACAGACTCTGGTCTGATACTGAACATTACGTAATAGAAAAATTCAATATCACTGTTACCCGACCCGGTGACCGAACCCTAGACCTCAGCGTCAGGCTTAGTCGTAACGCATAAGCATTACAACTGCGCAACCGAGGCAGTTCATCATAATTCATGTAAAATAATATTCACGTAAAACCAAACAGTAAAACTAGTTCATTCCAAATTAAACCGTATTACACTCAATAATCACCGAATCATTCCATCCAAAAAAATTAGGCGAAAAAATACCATTCCAATGCCATTTTGATATAAAAAATATCCGCTCCATTAACCTAAAGATATTTAATCTGATTTCAGAGTACGTTAAAAGGTTCCCGATATAAATACATTAGGGTTCGTTCAGCGACGGTACCTCATTTCCCGCCTTCGATCAACTCTCTTTAATGAGTGATAAATATTTATGGAGTTCTTTGAGGTCCCGAGTGTTGCTACAGGTTACAGCTGACACAGGCTCTTTAACGTTGAAAATCTTTATGTACTTGCAGGTGTAAGGCTGGAAAATTCTGCGTTCAAAACGTTTAGCTTTAACTGGTTTTATGTGTTTTTCGTGGTTTATTTTATAATTAAAGTCTTGCAATTGTGCAACGAAAGTTTAGTACTAAAAATATTATGTGATTGATAGATAGCATAGGCTGGCGAACGAGTTAGTGGGTAACCTGGTGCTAAATGATTTCTGTCGTTCATGAGCGTCCATAATATCAGAAGAATAATGAACTCATTGCCAACCTTAAAGGAATGGGATATTAAAGGGGATTGGAAAGTGGAGAAGAGTTTTGGGCCTTGCTTGTTCGTGATTCTTGGACGTAGGGCTCTCCCAAAGACTCTAATGCATACTAATAGACATGGAAATTGCGCCACTAAGTTGCGGTTAATTCACCGTAACTCAATACTACCATTTCACTCACTCTCAACTAGAATCCCTCTCGCGCTCCCTGTCTGTGAGCTGTCAAACTCCCGCGTTATGTGACGCAATTTTACTTCTACACAGCTAGTCTAGTGGTATGCATTGAAGTCTTTGGGCTTTCCTCTCATTTTCGATTCTCGGTAGTCTTGTACCTGTCTAATCTAGTCCTGGTCTAATATCATCCACCCAGTGTCGTGGTAGTTTACCGCACACTCTGGTATAGAGGGAATTTTGCAAAACTTATCATTAAAAGACCTCGCTATCTATACTAAATCAAAAAAGTCATTTTGTTTTTTTTTTTACTGCCTGGATAGGCAGACGAGCAAACGGGCCACCTGATGGTAAGTCACCGCCGCCCATAGACTTCTGCAATGCCAGGGCACAGCAAAGCCGCTGCCTACCGTCAAAGGATTACTCTTTTTAAACCTTGTTTAAAGAAGGACATGTCATAGCGCTTAGGGAACACCGCTGCAGGGAGTTCATTCCAGAGCTTGCACAACGTGGTAAGAATGAACGCTGGAAACGAACCGTGCTAGACGGAATCATTTCCAGGTGGTATGGATGAACTCTGCTGCGGTGTCGGGTGGTGCGATGATAAAATGGTGATGTTGGCACCATTTTAAACAGTTCCTCGGAACACTCCCCGTGGAACAACCGGTAGAACAAGCAGAGATACCCGAAATCTCTCCGCAGCCCCAACGGCTCCAGGTTATCCGTGATATCAGGATCCCCGACGATTCGAACGGCCCGTCGCTGTAAGGAGTCAAGTGGTTCTAGCAAGTATTTGGGCGCTCCTGCCCAGAGATGAGAACAGTACTCCACGTGGGGCCGGACTTGCTCCTTATAAAGCGCTAATCTATGGCCCGACGTGAAGTACCGCCTAGCTCTGTTCAGGATGCCCAATTTCCTGCTTGCCAATTTGGCTTTGTCCTCCACTTGACTCCTAAACTGGACCTTGCTCGATATATCGACGCCGAGGATCCCAATACCTTCGGAAACCCGGAGAGTGCCTCATTGGAACCGTGGCGCCATGACAAATAGGTCCTTCTTAGCGGTGAACGCACAAACTTGTGTCTTCATGGGGTTAAAGTGAACCAGGTTCCTTTCACCCCATTCGGAGGCCCGCCCCAGAGGGCTCTCGATTTCAGACACAAGTTCTGACCGTCTTTCTTCCACGGTGCTCCGAGGGATACCCTGCTGGCCAGTGTAGCGCCCATCAATGGTGCTATCATCTGCATAACAATGCATGTTATCGATAATAGATAACATGTCATTGATATGCAGTATGAATAGAGTGGGCGATAACACTGAGCCTTGTGGAACGCCAGCATTAATGGACATAGTGTTGGAGCAGCAGCCGTTTACAACGACTTTGATGCTTCGACCGTCCAAGAAGTTAGCGATCCACTTGCAGAGTCCCTCGGGGATTCCGTACGATGGTAGCTTCGACAGAAGGCCTCCATGCCATACCCGATCGAACGCCTTCGCGATGTCTAGACCGACGGCCATAGCCTCACCCTTGCTCTCTTTAGCATATTGGATTAGACAATACTAACACTACAACGACTCACTGTCTGTCTACTACCCTTGTTTGTAATTCGACAGCCTCCGTGGCGCAGCGGGCGAGTAGCCGGTTGCGAAGCGTGAGGCCGTGGGTTCGATTCCCGCACCTTGACAAATGTTTGTCTGATCCACAAATATTTGTCTCGGGTCTGGGTGTTGTGGGACCGCAAGTCCCTCGTAGTTTTTAGTACCCACGATACAGGTTTACCTAGTGTGGGGTCAGGACTATGTGTGTGATTGTTGGGTGTATTTATTTCGTCAAACACAAAATACCAAAAAAGAAGATATAATTTATAAAGCAACGCTAATACACTGTAAATCTGAATTCAATACACAAAAACTGTTATAACACATAATTGACATTGTGAAGGCTCGGTATAAAGGATTCAATATGACACCAGTCTCGCCGCAAAAATCCGAGAGACAAATTCCACAAAACATGAATTACTTTATGAAAAGTCCTTTTTGATATAAGATATTGATGCCGGTCTGTTATAATTATCCCAAGGTCACGATCTAACGAAGGGCTGCCCTAGATTCATCGTCATTAGCGCAAATTGCTCTAGGTCAAAGGTTAAGGGATGCTGTGCCGACGATCAAAGATTTTAATCTCGCCCGATGGCGTCTGTGTAGGTTTTTTGAAAACTTTTCCTAAGGCTTTGATCTTGATGCACGAATAAAGGGGATTATTACTACTTGTACCCGGTATTTTAGTATTGTGTGTTTCATTTTATTTGTTACATATACAACGTGTTATAGAAAGGGGCGGGCAAATTTAAGCAATGTATAGTGTAGGGTATAAGTATTTTATCTCCCATAGTACCAAATCCGATTGCATTGCTAGTACAATAATTATAGAATTTTCTTTTTTATCGAATGAGTAACATGTCGATATCGATTTTTAACTTTGGACAACACTAAATGATAAACAATGATACTATAGACCTCCTTTCATTTAATTATTTTATAATTAAAAAAACATTAAACAGTTGTCAAATGTCAATATTTATTTGACGCAGTCAGTTCGGCAAGTTCTGATTTTATGAAGTATGATTACGAGTTCAAAAAATATGTTGTATTTGACTAAAAACAAGTATTATGTATTGGTACTTTCTGTTGGTGTAACTGATAAAAGTTTTTAAGAGGATCGTCGACTGTATTAAGTCAAATTCATAGATGGAAGACCCGAGAATGAAGTCTTTAAAATGGTTCTAGAGGATGGAGGATGGATGGACCTATTTGTCTTCAACACACAATCTCTTTCAGGTGTTAATTTGTGTTCAAATTACAAGTTACGTACGGATGCCCGTAGAATTACTTACATCTTATTCAAGTTTATTAAAAAGTGAGTGTCGTTCATAATAATTAATAGTGATATCATCCATCTGATCGATCTTAATAAATGAGTGATTAAAATTTACGTGAAATTTTTGGATGTATTGGTTTTGAAAAGATCCGGTACATAAGAAAAATTGTAAGGTGTATGTAATGACCCTAAAATATGACCACACCTTTCTGTAACACGTTGTATATGTCGCAGATGGGTGGGCATCAGGACTCAGTGGGCATGTATTCTGATCAGGTTCCGTCATTATGGGTAGCCTCGAGCGATAATTACAACGATACGTTTTAACCAAATATGTATAAAAAGGCTGTTGCTGACTTGAATGGTGATCTGAAAAGGATTGCGGAATGGTCAGAAAACCTGGGACCACCTAACGCCTGCCAATAAATGCTTTCTTTCTTTCTTTCTTTCTTTCTTTCTTTCTTTCTTTCTTTCTTTCTTTCTTTCTTTCTTTCTTCTTTCTTTCTTTCTTTCTTCTTTCTTTCTTTCTTTCTTTCTTTCTTTCTTTCTTTCTTCTCTTTCTTTCTTTCTTTCTTTCTTTCTTTCTTTCTTCTTTCTTTCTTTCTTTCTTTCTTTTCTTTTCTTCTTTCTTTCTTTCTTTCTTTCTTTCTTTCTTTCTTTCTTTCTTTCTTTCTTTCTTTCTTTCTTTCTTTCTTTCTTTCTTTCTTTCTTTCTTTTCTTTCTTTCTTTCTTTCTTTCTTTCTTTCTTCTCTTTCTTTCTTCTCTTTCTTTCTTTCTTTCTTTCTTTCTTTCTTTCTTCTTCTTTCTTTCTTTTCTTTCTTTCTTTCTTTCTTTCTTTTCTTTCTTTCTTTCTTTCTTTCTTTCTTTCTTTCTTTCTTTCTTTCTTAACTAGTATTTACTGTGTCAATAATACAAGGTAGTTATGGTTACCCTAGCGCCACCCACGATAGAGATAAAGCGTCTTGTAAGCGTAAATGCCCAGACGCTTCGTAAGTAGTAGATATAGTGAATAAGGATATAAATAAGTACTGTCATTTAAAGGGAGAATAAATTCATATATCTGTCTGTGAACACGTATTTTTATTTAAGTAATTAGCTTCTAGAAAAAGCTCTCTGCAGCTCCCCCAAACTTGACTAGGTATTGCAAGGTTTATCGAATAGACGCGTCCGCACGGTACGAGTTCCACTGTAGGACCTCGCCCGTTCCAACGGCCGCATCCAGGCATGGTCCACGATGACGTCATGCCTGCGTTCGGGGTGGCGCGGTGATGTCACGCCTTGCACCTCGGTGGTCGTACTATGCATTACTCACGCTAAGAGTACCCTTGGCGCCCGGGTGAGACTCAAGCGTCTCTCATGGTGGGGCCGCTCTTGGGTGATCGTACTTGATTCTCCGACATATACATAAGCTTGTATTCACGAAGGGATGGGCAGAGGTGCAACTCAGTGGCGAAGGCTTTGTACAACACGATCCCTTCCAGCTTTCCTTTAGAAAATTGTCAAAATACTTTTTTCTTTAGATTTATATAATAATGATGTAATTAAGAGAAAAATATTAATCTAGAAAGAAAATTTAATACCTTAATTGGCTGTAAGATGTGCTTGTTGTTAATTAATAATTATCTTTAAGAGCTGTGGTTTTTGTTAATAAATAGATAATATTGATAGCAGTTCGTAGCAAAAAATATAAAAAGTTGTCTATAAAAAACTAACAACAAAAAGGCTTAACCCTTGTTACATCATGGGACGAAAATACATTCAACATTACTTCGGAGATACAGGCGTGAGATTATAATAAATTCAAGTTTTTGAGTGTTAGAGGCATGCTAAAGTAGCACGCTAAAAAAACCGGCGTAAAGTAGCAGCTTGCTGCTGCGTTTCGTACGGTGAGTGAGATATATGGAGGCCCAAATCCCCTCCCATTCTCAATCCCTTAATTATTCCTGTGCTTAAAGGTTGGCAACGCGCCCATGATTATTTTAGCATTGTGGGCGTACTTGGGCGGTGGAGATTACTTACCATCAGGTGACCCACTTGCTCGTTTACCGGCCTATACTATAAACAAAAACGCACACACACCTGCAATCCCTGAAGGGATACGCCGAGGTGCAACCAGTACACCCACATTTCGCCGAGCGTAACACCGTCCCATGATGAGATAGGTGGCGAGCCTATCGCCATATCAGGCACAAAATCCAGACTCCGGGCTGATACTGAGCACTTCGTAATAGAAAAACCCAATACCTCTTCTACCCGACCCGAGGATCGAACCCGAGACCTCAGCGTCAGCCTCAGTCGTAAAGCATACACATTACAACTGCACCACCGAGGCAGTCCCCTATTATCAGTTTGTTTAAATTCGCTAGTTGTTTAAAAAAGCTTTAAAATTAAAGCACCCGTAGTTATAGCGCCTAAAGTTTAATTTAGATGGGATAAATTATAAAAATTCTTCGCAGTACGACGTGATTTAACAAGGTAGGTTTATTAGACTCTAGCGAAGGTAGAGAGTTATTAAATTATGCCATACCAGAATTTAATTAACTTTAATAGCGTAAACACGTCGCAATAAAGACACTTATCTCGGTAGATAAGTAAATACATACGCACTCACGCCTGTAATCCCCGAAGGGGTAGGCAGAGGTGTAACCAGTACACCCACATTTCACCGAGCGTATTTCTGTCCCTTATGTGATAGGGGGCGAGCCTATCGCCATACCGGGCACAAATTCCAGACTCCGGGCTGATACTAAGTATTTCGTAATAGAAAAACCCAATACCACTTTACCCGACCCGGGGATCGAACCCGAGATCTCAGCGTTGACCTCAATCGTAACGCGTACGCATTACAACTGCGCCACCGAGGCAGTCTATATAAGTATAAGTAAATACTATTGTAGTTAACTTTTTAATTTATTTCACTACACTTCTATGTAGCGTTTTATAGAATCATCGAAAGACATGATGACAAGAAACGTAACTCAAGCGAAAAAATGATCCTACCAATACTCTGTGCAAGGGGGCGGGGCTATAAAAGTCTGTGCATAATAATCTATAGTTGACACTTGATACGTCTATTTTTTGCGCGGTGCAGAACTTCGTCTAGAAATGTCATATTTAGACATTAACTTTTATGAAATAAAGTTGAATTTGAACGTTCATTAATTTTTGTTGCGTGTATGAGTGTTACGTGTGATTGCATGTGTAAGTAAGTGGAGCCGTATTTTTTGGCAGATTCATATGAGACTTATCGTTCTAGTTATCTTATTTCGATTGTATAGAATACACCTTTAATCCAAATTTCATTCAAAAAGTTCTATTAGTGTCCAAGTAAAATGTCTTTGACATACGAACGGTCAAACAGACATGACAAAATTATAACGACCGCGACTTATGGCGACTCACCCGCTGTGCATCAGAGGCTGTCAGAACTTACATGCATTCGAAAATCAAATCCCTTCTTTCTTCGTGCAGTTGGTTAAAATACTACACGTAGACGAAATTTATGGACAGACTTGACGCTTACCATCAGTCGAGCGACCTACTCGTCCAGTCATCTAAAGCTAATAAAAGTATGAATTCTAAAGTCCAAATTAATTTAACGCTCTATATTGCTCTATTTGGAGAGGCGTGAGTTCAGTACCGCTATCGTTTCTAATAGTCTAACTGTTTGTTCGGCGGATCTCAATTATTAGTTTACTAACACAGGCAACTTCGGTTATCCATATCTTACTTAGAGATTTTATAACATGTTATTTTCTGGCTCAGCTTCATTTTTTGGGTTTCGTATCCAATTTTAGTTTCGTTCCGTGCCATTTTACTCCGAGAATATTAGCACATATGACAGCCTCCGTAGCCCAGTGGGCAAGTAGCCGGCTATGAAGCGAGAGATCGTGAGTTCGATTCCCGCATCAAAAAAAAAGGTTAGTGTGATCGACAAATATTTGTTTCGGGGTTGATCGTTTTCTCGTCATAGCGGTTTACGGCAGGCGACCAGTCGTAAAAACTATAAGTCAAATCTTTCTGTGACATGTGTTAAAAAGCATGCTGTGACCCCACTGCGAGTGGGACAAGGGCAGGTGGATGGAATGACTATTAGCACTATATGGATGAAATTCAAACTATAGTAATGGATCGCAATCAAAACCCTATCCGGATATCTCACTCACCATACGAAACGCAAGCTGCTACTTTACGCCGGTTTTCTGTGAGACAGTGGTAATGACCGGGACGACCCGGCCCATACATGCTGTAGACAAGTGTCTACAACGTGGCTCTACCACTCAAAATATCACTTTGACTTCTGGTTTTGTGAGTGTTTATTAGATTACTTAGTATCAGGTGGTCCACTTACTGGTTTTCCGACCTTCGGACCAAAAAATAAGTAATAATAAAAAAAAAATTGGACAAGTAAGTAGTTCAATGAGTTAAAAATAATATAACAAATTTTTTATTCCAGAAAACTGCACAACTTCTTAAAAATAATGGTTAAATTTCTAGTACACAAGCACGTAGAAAAATACTTCAAATGCCAAAAAGACCCGACAAACTTATGCATAACATTTAATACTTGTCCTGGTTTTATATAACATACATATTTATAAAGTAATTTCGCAACCTCAGTGTATCTGAAATCCAGAAAATTCTGCGAAAAAATGACTTGATACATTTTATTCAAGCCACGTACCCGTCTGTTCAAGTTTGTCTAAATTGGATAATCAGTTACTCCGTGAGTGACCAGAAACGTCCAACTGAATAGCTTTACTTTATTTTAGTAATGTAATTTAAAGTAACAAAAAGGTTTGTGTAGTTCAAGATAGAAAATGCAAACGTTTCCCTCCCACTTTCGATGACCATGCTGGACTGTCGACCCAGCTAAATCATGTCCTTTAGTAGGGTAAAGATAACTCAACATTTTGAATATCAATTGGCCATTAAAATCCCTTTAATAGTCACATTTGTAAAATATTGTCCAAACAACATTCTAGTTACATAAGACAGTATTTACTGATGTTATTGACTGAAAACTGTCAGAACACTTTCGTTGAAGTCAAAATATATACTTCTATCTGTGTTCATGCCAAATCACGTCCACCCATACATTCGTGTATCCAAACAAAACATGCATTGCGAATCGTACACTTTGTAGTTAATATTGCTACGTAAACGTAGCTACGGCACCGTAGCAATCAATATGCACTACGTACGTAGCAATTTCGTAGCTGTATCGTAGACGCTACACGCCGTAGTAATTTTGCTTCAGCGAATGCATTCTATGTGTTAAAGTAAAGAGATAAATCGAGAAGGAAAGTTTACCCATACTTGTTTAGGAAGAAAAGTATTTTATCGCGGAAGGAACCAAGAAAACACACAGTGTAAAAGGATTTTTTAAACAACGCAAATTCTTTTATGAAAATTGGATTGTGATCATTTATATTAGATCTTCCTGTTTCAAAAGAAATATAATCAAAGCTCTGATTACTAATCTCGCTATCGACAGTAAAATTATGAACGATGAAAGTCACATTCTGAAACTAACTTGGTGGTGAGCTTTCAAAATTCCATTCGATACGTCGAAGCTTAGATTTAAAAATATATTTGAAAAACCCATTTACTTCAAAACGTAACCAGATTATTTCCACCTCGCAAACAAAGCTAAACTTAAATCTAATTATTCAAAGGCAAAAATTCGGGAGTTCACCTGAAAACGAGCAAAGCAATGTCGGGATCCGGGCACTGGGGACCAAAAAAAAAAGAAAATAGCAGAAATAAAATAAAACGCATTGACATCGTCTCGTTCAATTTTCGTGATCCCAACACGGGGCAGTGGGGTTAAATCGTGAACAAAAACTCACAGAATAGGACTCTGATACGCTGACGACAAATTTTAAAAGATTCGTCGCGTCGACTGTAAAACAATTTGGAGTGTAAGTGAGTCACAAACATCTTGGCCCTAAGCCAACCTCACCTGCACGTGGTACACTCTGTTGATTAACGGACGAGGCAATGGCGAAACTTAGTTTCCATTGCGGGTTGTGGGGGCGGACGGCGGGTCATATAATACCAAATACCATCAAATCTATGATACGAGGAGGCAGAACCCTGGCATTAAGTCGGGATAACGCCAGGCAGAAAGAAAGACTGTAAAACAATTTTAACCTTAGTATGATGAAGACTTTTTTATGGCAGAGGATGGCAAACAAGCAAGTAGATCACTTAAGGGAAGTGACCTCCACTGTCCATAGACATCTCCAATACCTGAAGAGTCATGGACGTGATGCCGGCTTTAAAGGAAAGGGATTGGGAAAGGGAAGAGTATTTTGGCCTCCGGACATTATATAGTACTAGCTTTTGCTCGCGGCTCCGCCCGCGTGAACTGCCTATTCCGGGAAATAAGTCTTATATAGCCTTTAGCCTTCCTCAATAAATGGGCTATCTAACACTGAAATAATTTTTCAAATCGGTCCAGTAGTTCCTGAGATTAACGCGTTCAACCAAACAAACAAACTCATTAGCTTTATAATATTAGTATATACCGGCTATATATATATCGGCTTATGCCGATCTGTATCTTTATCTATATATCTCGTGATAAAGGCATTATAGTACCGTGTGTTCTGCTTTGTTGTTCAAAATTCTGGGAAGTTCTGTTAATGGGTAGGCATGGATAGTTTTAGCATCAAGTGTGTGATATACTGGTCTCATATGAGTGGATAAAGTAATTTGTTACAAAAGACTTTCATGACTTCATTATTATAAAGAAGAGCATAAAACAGATTTAGTATCCTTGAAAATATTTTCGTCACTTCTCACAGCAAAATGAAACACAATTAATCATTGTAACTAAGTCTAGCCAAAGTTGGCCAAAGCATAAATATTTCCCTGTTAATGAATTTATTTTAAACATCTGTGAATTGTGTTTAAAATTGATTATAACCAAAATCACCAATTTGTTATTTGTCTGAAGCATCGTAGCTCCTAAACGCGGTTTCTTTGTTTGAAAGCTGGTTTAATCATGATACTTAGCTTTGTTTGAATAAAATCTGTTCAGTGATTTTAAAGTTACAAATTTTTAGTAATAGTTGTCGGGTTTTAACGATTAGATTATGTACCAAACAACCAACCAAAAGTCGAGTGTGTGACGTAAGCCTCCCAGGTCGGCAGATAAAAAAACGAAACTGAGATTTGAATTTGAAATTCGGCGTGGTCTCAATTCTTTGTATAAACACAGACAGGGAGGCTAGTCGTCGCCGCGTATTATGGTACCTCAGGCGATGGTCGTACAATGTATCTGGGTCCAACACGCTCTTTGTTCGACGATTTAATTGGCGTTCGTGGTATATTGAAATGATTGTAATTGTTGATTTTTCTGACGGAGTTGAATTTCGTTTTTAGCCTCCGATAAAATAATAGACTACTTCGGTGGCGCAGTTGTAATGTGTACGCGTTACGATTGAGGCCAACGCTGAGGTCTCGGGTTCGATCCCCGGGTCGGGTAAAATATTATTGGGTTTTTCTATTACGAAATGCTTAGTATCAGCCCGGAGTCTGGTAATTGTGCCCTGTATGGCGATAGGCTCGCCACCTATCACATCGTGGGATTGTTACACCACTACCTACCCCTTCGGGGACTACAGGCGTGAGTGCGTATGTAAAATAAAAGGTGTTATAATTTTTACTCTTTTGTCTGTCTGTTTTGTGTGTGTATATGTGTATTTTGTGTGTGTCTGTGGCATTATGAGTAGTAGAGCCACGCAGTTTTGTCTACAGCACGAATGGGCCGGCTCGACGGAGAAGATATGGAAGAGCAAAGAGCTGCACGGTCGATTTTATCTAGCTCTTCAAGGACCCGATGTAGACCTGACTGCTTCTGTGGTTTGGCTACGTTTTGGTGACCTTTTGGTGACCTTTTTGGGGAAACCGAGGGTTCTGTGTTTGGAGTTATCAAGACGAACAACTATAGGAAATACATCATGAAAAACGGTACGGTCGACATCTGTCGAGCATGCCACCGTCCCGGTGAGTCAATCAGGCATGTGATTTCCGGTTGTTCGTATCTTGCTAACGGCGAGTATTGCATCGATATAATTTAGTAGCTAAGATCATACACCAGCAACTTGCTCTTCGATATTGCCTTGTGACTTCCGAGCTGCCGTATTTATCAATATGTCCCCCAACCAGTTCTCGAAAATAGTCATGCTACGCTGTATTTTTTTATTTTTTTTTTGTGGGGGACTCCCCTCCGGCTGCTCCCTCTGATACTTTTAATTCAGAGTATGTCTACCTGAAGAATTCACATACCTTTATTTTAAAAACTCATCAATATAAAAAAAAGTGGATTTTACAACATTTTGTATGCCTGAAAAAATAAAAACTAACTACATACATAAGACATACTTTTAAAACTGAGTTTTATCTGATTTATTTAAAATGTACATATATGTGATCTTAGTAATAACGTGTCTTCCTCACGAAACCAGCTTGTCCGTGGCAACTAGAAACATATAATCTTATATTACACACTGTAGTTGCCCTTTTCTATTTATTTCCTTTTATTACGCTACACGTTATATCTTTACAAAATTTTAAAAACTTAGATCTAATAACATTATTTTCCAGCATACCGCTCAGGTTTTCTTTCTTAACAATTTGGTCAACCTCTATTTCAAGATTTGTTCGTTTATACAGATATATTGGGCATTCAGTCAACACGTGAACCACGTCTTCTGTGGCTGCTGGATCACAGATACATGAGGGGCTCTCCTTGCACTTGAAGCGATTCAAATACTCGGAGAATCCCCCATGGCCCGTGAAAACTTGCGTGAGGACCGGGTCCACCGGCATCTTCTTGATCACTTTATGGGCACGTTGCACAATGCTACGCTG
Organism: Mimas tiliae; assembly: GCA_905332985.1. Taxonomy (NCBI): domain Eukaryota; kingdom Metazoa; phylum Arthropoda; class Insecta; order Lepidoptera; family Sphingidae; genus Mimas; species Mimas tiliae. Next base: position 17,337,082 of record HG995248.1, on the reverse strand, counting down.
TATTGAGATCGATTTATTATTACGGACAGGGCTATTGTAGCCAATAAGCCTGATATTGTGGTAATAGATCGATGGACACGTCGGGCAATGCTTATTGATGTCACTATTCAGCATGATGAGAACCTCGTAAAAGCCGAAAAGGATAAAATATCCAAATATCTAGATCTGGTACACGAGGTTACTAACATGTGGGATGTTGACTCGACAATCATTGTCCCGATAGTCGTTTCCGTCCATGGGTTGATACCGAAGAGTCTCGACCAACATCTTCAGAGGCTCTCAATTGATGGTTGGGTCAGAAGTCAGATGCAGAAAGCGGTATTATTGGACACGGCACGCATTGAGAGGAAGTTCCTCCCTGGGGCCCTAACCAACGGTGGCTTGGGTCTTATGGCTCGCCATTGGAGGGTGATGCTTTTTATATTTTTAAATGAAAAAAAAAAAAAATAAAAAAAAAAAAAAATGAGAGAAAAATAAAAAATAAAAAAATAAAAAAATAAATGTTTGAGAAAATTAAAATTGAAAAATCTAAAAAACACTTAAAATAAAGAGTACTTACTGGACATAATAAATAAAACCCAACAGTCACACACATAACCCTGACCCCACAGTAAGATACGAGCCTTGTGTCGTAGATATCAGGAACTACGAGAGACTTTCGGTCTGACAACATCCAGCAAATATTTGTAGATCAAATATTTGTCTCGGTGCGGGGATTGAACCCATAATAATAACATACACACATAACATATTTTGAATTGAAAACTTCTTTAGGCGCGTTGAACACTTTTTGGGTGAACAAAAATTATGGAACTCGCGTCATCGTCACCGCACGCTTTCCATGAGCTATATGTATACTGTGTATATATGTAGATAGATATACCGCCGTGCGTTATTAGTATACAATATATTTATACAAAGAGTATATATTAAATTGGCCATTAACACTTCTTTACAAACCAAAAATAATCTAATAGCTCGACGATACAATTCACAAGTTACTAATGGCCGTTCCCTATATTCTGTCTGTCTCTAGTTTTGCTATACCGGCGATAGAAAATTTTATCTATTTTCCGTTTTACCGTCCCAATAAACTTACTAATGATAGGTAATCCTATTCTTCATTGCTGTCTACTGATGAGAGGACTGATAGCTGACTACAGATATACACACTATGAAAATGACAGTTCAAGCGTCCCAATATTTTTTATGTGCTATCTGTCGATAAAGTTATTTAGTTTTTTCTTTATCGGTAGATTTTGACCGATAAACAGATATCCTCGGCTGTAAAAAAACGAAATAAATAACGCATTTTGAAGAAATAGCCATGAGTATACAAGGCTTACATGGCACTTGCACTGCAATACAAAAAACTAAATAAATTATGTAAAAATCTAAAAGGAAATATAAAAAAAATCTAAAATTCCCATAAATAAAAATAATGCACCGTTTTGATAATTAAATTAAGTGTAAGAGACATATAAATATTCGTTAATGTGAACAAAATAATTCCCCACTTCAGTAAAATCCCCCAAATTCGCTTGGGATTTTTGTTCAAAGGACTTGTATTCAGAGCCGTAATGTATTGACAGTAAAACGTTTCGTTATTACATTGTGTTTTGCAACATAATAAGTATTTCTCGTTAATATTATTTCATTTACAGTGGTAAAAAATAAAAATTATAGATAAATGTTAAATTAAAACTTATATTTGTAATCTAAATCATATCTTCACATTTTCTAACATAAATTAAACTATAGTTCCTCTTTCTCAGCTTGTATGAACATAACGCACAAGAGGGCCCAGATAGACTGCCTATCTATTGCTATCATAGTATCCGACGTGCATATCTAAAAAATAGGGACGATTCCAAGCAGTAGATAGAACAATACGGATGTTTGACGATAGCTATCTATCGTGAAATTGAAGATTAATATTGGGAACGGCCATTAGTTTTCACTTCTATCGGCAGTCCCCAAAGACTGCCCCGCATGTTTTTTTTTCATCACGACCACATTTATGTACCTACTATTACCAGTACACCTCAATATTCCTGACCACACCCCACCGTATAAACGAGAGAATATTAAAGTAAATCGGCATTGGTTAGTTTCTTTTGATTTTTTATTCGGGGCACGTATTTATCTCGTTAGGCACAGGTACAACAGGGTCAAATGGGGTGAGCAATCAATCATACAAGCGGTCTAGGGGTGAATCCACCCCTTACAATTTGTATTGATGTATATACACCGGTTAAGAATGATTTTGGTGTTTGAGGATAACATACATACGCACTCACGCCTGTAATCGCCGAAGGGGTAGGCAGAGGTGTAACTAGTATACCCACATTTCGCCGAGCGCATCTCCGTCCCATGATGTGATAGGGGGCGAGCCTATCGCCATACTGAGCACAATTCCAGACTTCGTGCTGATACTGAACAATTTGTACTAGAAACACCCAATATCACTTTTACTCGACCCGGGGATCAAACCCGAGACCTCAGCGTCAGCCTCAGATGTAACGTGTACGCATTACAACTGCGCCACCGAAGCAGTCGGAGGGTTGAGGATAATTTTTCTGTTAATTTTGTTACGACTACACGCTGTAGTTTTGAGTGGTAGAGCCACGCTATAGAGAGTTTTGTCAGCATGGATGGGCCGGCTCGTCTGGGTCGTTACCACTGTCTCACAGAAAACTGACGTAAAGTAGCAACTTGCTGCTGCGTTTCGTGAGTGAGTGAGATATCCGGAGGCCTACATTCTCCCCCCTTCCCTTAATTATAAAATGAATACACCCAACAGTCACACACATAGTCCTGACTCCACACTAGGTTAACCTGTATCGTAGGTATTAGGAACTACGAAAGACGAAGTTGTGGTCCCACAACACCCACATCCGGGACAAAAAATTGATCAGACAAACATTTGTCTAGGTACGGGAATCGAACCCACAGCCTCACGCTTTGCAGCCGGCTACTCACCCTCTGCGCCACGGTGGCTGTCGCCATTACCCCTTTCCTTTTTAAGGTTGGCAACGCGCCCATGATTCTTTTGGTATTATGGGCGTACATGGACGGTGGAGATTACTTACCATCAGGTGACCTACCTGCTCGTTTGTCGGCTTCTAAAATGTTATAATTTTATAAAAATACCTTTTTACATTTGGTACGACATAAAAATCTAATATAAACATAGTTTTAACTTCAAACAGGAAATTAAACTTACAGAAAACTTAACACTTTCATATATATTTCACATAAACGTACTAATTTCCTAACTTTGAAACGTTGAAAGGAAACTTAGAATAATATTAAAGCCGCGAAAAACATTAGCCGGATAACCCGAAAAAAGTCCAGGAAATGATACTAATGGTTAGGGAAGTTAAAATGGAGTGAGACAGGCCGGCTCGCAAAGCCCACCGACCTAAGTGGGAAACTTTACAACGTGGGTAGTCTCATCTCTAAAGGTTCCCAAATATTTACTCCATGCCCACTCAGTCTATAAGTGATAAACAATTTACAAGGTGGTAAGTCCCTCGTTTGCGAGAGGCGGGCTGGGTTGGTACCACCGCTTTGTCTATTTCGGCCGCCAAGCAACAGTGTGTAAGCACTGTTGTGTTCCGGTTTGAAGGACATTGAAGCCAGTGAAATTACTGGGTAACAAATACCCATGCTAGATCGTACCCGGGATACGTTCCCGCGGACGAGCAAAAAGTGCTGGCTTGACGTATCAGAGGAACACGTGACAGCCGATGGTCTCAATACAGAGGATGCCAGTTTAGACGAAGTAGTAACGTCTCAGTAGAAGGAAGAAATGTATAAAAAATAAACAAAGTATTTTCATAAACACCAATAATATCAAAAGAACCATAGATGTATTGCGGCCTATAATAATAATAAGAAAGGGGATCGGAAAGAGGCGATTTCGGCCTCCGGGAATCTCACTTATAACATGCAACGTAACAGAAAGCTGACACGTCAATTTTCTGAGAGACAGTTATGCTAACTGGCCCATTCGGCCTGTAAACAAGTGTCTACAGCATAATTAAAAAAATCAGTAAATAAAATTTGTTACTTTTCAGTTTTAATTATGCCGATTTTCGTCTGTTCCGCAGAACAATGTACACATCTAATAATTTGATACGTAAATTAACGTGTTAGTTGAAGATTTATACACTGGCTGCAAGAAGAGGTGGGGCTTGGGCGGTAATAATCGGATGTAAAGTTCAAACATAATATATATAAATCTGGCGGTATTGTGGATATTGCTTTAGAAATTCGTCCGTATAAATAAAAAAAAATAAGTAAATTATAAAGGTTCTATGAAAAACAATCTTATCGCCATATTGCCTGGTTTTCCGGCCTCCAGTATAAAAATATTGAGAACCACTGACCATTTCGATGTAGGACATTTATCTTAGGATTGAGCTGGTTCCACATAAGTCACATCGGCATTGGAATTATTCCCAACCAACCTCAACGATGTGTCCTGTCAGACTGTTTTAGTTCTTGCGCCGATCATTCATTCGTATTTTGACATATTGTGTACGCAATGCGGAACGGAGCCTGAGTAGATGTAAAAAAATGGAGGGTATTTATCGGTATTACCTCGTTATTCATGTGTCTATGACTGCCTCGGTGGCGCAGTTATAATGTGAACGCGTTACGTACGACTGCGGCAGACGCTGAGGTCTCGGGTTCGATCCCCAGGTCAGGTAAATGTGATATTGGGTTTTTCTATTACGAAATGCTCAGTAACAGGCTGGAGTCTGGAATTGTGTCCGATATGGCGATAGGCTCGCCCCCTATCACATCATGGGACGGAGATACGCTCGGGGAAATGTGGGTGTACTGGTTACACCTCTGCCTATCCCTTCTGGGATTACAGGCGTGAGTGCATATGTATTCATTATGCATATATAGGCATTTATGGTATAGGTCGGAAACGAGCAAGTGGGTCACCTAATGGTACGTGATCTCCACCGCCCATGTACGCCCACAAAACCAAAAGAATCATGGGCACGTTACCGAGCTTAAAGGAAAGGGATAATTAAGGGATTGGGAAGGGAAGGGGGTTTGGGCCTCCGGATATCTCAGTCACCGTACGAAACGCAGCAGCAAGCAGCTAGTTTAAGTCGGGTTTCTGTGAGTAATGTAATAGTAATTGGGATAATGATAACGACCCGGACGAGCCAGCCCATTCATGCTGTAGACAAAAGTGTCTACAGCGTAGCTCTACCACTCTTAAAAGTTCTCACCTACTCATATAGTTATTCAAGCGAATAAAGAAACATATATTGAAACAGTCAAAGCAAATAAAACTTACACGTAATCGCTGCTGCTTGACTGCCTCGGTGGCGCAGTTGTAATGCGTACGCGTTACGATTGAGGTCAACGCTGAGGTCTCGGGTTCGATCCCCGGGTCGGGTAAAGTGGTAAACTGGGGTTTTTCTATTACGATATGCTCAGTATCAGCCCGGAGTCTGGAATTTGTGCCCGGTATGGCGATAGGCTCGCCCCCTATCACATAACGGACGGAGATACGCTCTGCGAAATATGGGTGTACTGGTTACACCTTTGCCTACCCCTTCGGGGATTACAGGCGTGATTGCGTATGTATGTAATCGCTGGCAGAATCATTTACAAGGATTTACCATCCAACTTCCAAGAAGTTTTTAACCATCACCGAGCACTGACGTATTTATCTAGAGCACGACTCCCAGAGGAGAGGCTCGGGAACAATCGAATTAATTCCGAACTAATCCAGTTTAGGCTGGGGGTGTCGTCTAATTCATTACAATGAGAGGCCGTCGAGTACACTTGCCTCCAGTGCTAACATAAACTCCAGTAGATTGCTTGGGTCAATTCATACACGGCGGCTGCGTCTTTAATCATTTCAAGGGAACGACAATTATGATGTTACAGCTGTTTCAAGGCTGGGATGTGGTGTAATTTTAATGAAAAGTAAGACAAGTAATTTGAAGTTTTTTCTTGTATTGAATTTGAATCTTTCTTGAATTGATGTGGAATTTAATTGGAACCTGGATGGAATTTGGCTGGCTCGCCTGATGGTAAGCGTCACGTCTGCCCCTGAGACATACGGTGGTAAGTCTCATAATGCCCAGTTATTTCACTGGCTTCAATGTCTTTCAAATCACAATTTGTGATCGTAGTTTATATTCGAAAAATCACATATTTCCAGGATTGGTAGTTATGCCTATAATGGGGATAGTTTCGCCCCCTATCCCATCATGGGACGATGATAATTGTGGCTAACCGAGGGTACAGCTCTAGTTGCACCTCTGTCTACCCCTTTGAAGATACACGCAAATGCAGAGTATACAATTTCAATCGCAACTTGCTGATATTCATAGAAGTATCGCAAAATGTGTCGGAGGCAAACTGCGTTCCTCATTAAGAAAGGCATGTGTACTAATTGACAATTAATGTTAATATAGCCTCGCATTGGCCTTGGCTGTTAAAGCGATATATATAATTTAAACAATAAAAAACATACGCACTCACGCCTCTAATACCTAAAAGGGTAGGCAGAGGTGTAACCAGTACACCCACATTTCGCCGAGCGTATTTCCAACCCACGATGTGATAGGGGGCGAGCCTATCGCCATACCGGGCATAAATTCCAAACTCCGAGCTGATACTGAGCATTTCGTAATAGAAACACCCAATATCACTTTTACCCGACCCGGGGATCGAACCCGAGACCTCAGCGTTGACCTCAATCGTAACGCGTACGCATTACAACTGCGCCACCGAGGCAGTCAAGCAGCAGCGATTACGTGTAAGTTTTATTTGCTTTGACTGTTTCAATATATGTTTCTTTATTCGCTTGAATAACTATATGAGTAGGTGAGAACTTTTAAGAGTGGTAGAGCTACGCTGTAGACACTTTTGTCTACAGCATGAATGGGCTGGCTCGTCCGGGTCGTTATCATTATCCCAATTACTATTACATGCCCATGAACAGACACAACACCACACAGAACATTGAGTTACAAAGCACTGGACTGCGCTCGTCAACTTGAGACGTAAGATTTTAAGTCTCATACTACCCAGTAAATTGACTGGCTTCAATTTCCTTTAAACCGGAACACAACAGTACTTACACACTGCTGCTTGGCGGCAGAAATAGGCAAAGCGGTGGTGCCAACCCAGACGGCCTCTCGCATACGAGGCACCTACCACCAAAATTAATTTTATTTTAAAGGTTATGCATTTGAAATTTATTCTGTAGCTCTATATTTTTTTTTACATATATACATACGCACGCCTGTAATCCCCGAAGAGGTAGGCAGAGGTGTAACTAGTACCCACATTTAAATAATTTTTTTTTGCCTTGACGAGTGGTAGAGCCACGCTGTAGACAATTTTGTCTACAGCATGAATGGGCTGGCTCGTCCGGGTTGTTACCACTGTCTCACAGAAAACCGGCGTAAAGTAGCAGCTTGCTGCTGCATTTCGTACAGTGAGTGCGATATCCGGAGGCCCAAATCCCCCTCCCCTTCCCAATCCCTTATTATCTCTTTCCTTTAAGGTCGGCAACGCGCCCATAATTCTTTTGTATTGTGGGCGTACATGGGCGGTGGAGATCGCTTACCACAGGTGACCCACTTGCGCGTTTGCCAGCCGATACTATAAAAAAAAAATAAGAACGCGGTTAACAGTATAAATACCCTACAAAGAGCTCTAAAAGGATCGTAAGTGAACTAGCAGGATTTAATTCTACCATTTGAACAACCAGGTCATGAGCCCTACTAAGCTATTATAACAAGTCACTGAAACGTGATAAATAAAATAAAACTATTAAACTGTCTCGACCACTTTTATTCTTAATACTTATAAATAACCGTTGATTATAAAGAGATGTCTATTATTCTGTTCAAGCTTATTTTTCTTTTCACCGTAGCACAGTTGGCAAGTAGCCGGCTGCGAAGCGTGAGGCCGTGGGTTCGATTCCCGCAACGAGACAAATGTTTGTGTGACCCAAAAGTAATAAATATTTTTTTTTGATACTGTGTGTTGTGCGAACCATCACTCAAGCCATTAAATAAAATAAAATAAACGAAGGTATGTGAAATCAACCGCATTAGGCCAGCATGGTGGACTAAGAAGGCCTAGCCCCCCTCATTCAGTTGAGGAGGTCCGTGCACAGCAGGACGTGTGTAATACAGGGCTAGTGTTATAAACATCTGTTGTCACGGTAACACACCTAAATTTCATTCGCATTCCCATAAAATGCACGTCTGCATTCCTACCGTCGCGTCTTCGGCGTCGCTTGATTCCAATGGCTTTTTTTACTTCGCGTACACTCTTTAAACTTCGTTTGTTTGCTATGTTGAAAGGATTTCTACCTTTTTTACCGACGAAATAAAACGAAGGACGTTCTTAATTCGACACGTTAAAATATGTTTTGTATCTATGTTTATAATTTTCCACAGTATGATACGATTTTAATTAATTCAAAAAAATTGGACCCATTTTTTAAGATAATATTGCATGAATGAAAGAGTACAGATTCGGCATTTATGTGCCGTTTTTTTCTTTATAAGTTGTAAAATATAAACTTTTTAGCAAAAATAAAACCGACAAGATAGTTAAAAGTAAAATTAACTAATATTGGGTCTGTGCTTTCTAGCAATAATTATAATTCAATTACAACAGCACCGATTCAAAACTAGTTTTTTTATGGCATAGGTCGGAAACGAGCAAGTGGGTCACCTGATGGTAAGTGATCTTCAACGCCTATATACGCCCACAATACTACAGAATCAAGGGCGCGTTGCCGGCCTTAAAGGAAAGGGGTAAATTAAGGGATTGGGAAAGGTGGTGGGATTTGGGCCTCTGAATGTCTCACTCACCGTACGAAACGCAGCAGCAAGCTGCTACTTTACGAAGGTTTTCTGAGACAGTGGTAACGACCCGGACGAGCCGGCCCATTCATGCTGTTGACAAAAGTGTTTACAGCGTGGCTCTACCACTCAAAAATAGTATAAAAAACTAGGTAATATATTTTAGCTTTCTAGTTTTTTTTGTCATTTGATGCCCGACAGATTAGTAACAAATCAGGGAGTATGACAGCCTCCGTGAATAATCAGCTATAAAAGCCGCAGTGTCGATCACCGAGACAAATGTTTGTGTAAGCCGCAAATATATGTTTTGGTTTGCAGTGATGTGGGTTCTAAAGTCCCTCGTAATTCCTGATATCTACGACACAAGACTTTTAGTATTAGTGTAGGGCTTCCTACTGTGTGTGTGTTGCTGTCTTATTTAGTTTAATTGTTATAGAGCGTTGAAGACCAATTCTGCCTCGCAAGAAATAAAATTTAATAAACCAAGCTAATGCTAAAAGCAGCGATAGCTCATCGGGGAGTGGTAAGAACTGTCAAGGCGAAAGTCGCAGGTTCAAAACCAACCCCAAGAGCATGCACCTCTGACTTTTCTGAGTTACGTGTATATTAATTGTTTAATCGATTTCTTTAACGGTGAAGGAAACCTGAGATAATCTCATACCTGAGAAGTTCTCCATAAGAATTTCGTAAGTATATGAAGTCTACCAACCCGCATTAGGCAAGCGCGGTGGACTAAAGCCTAACCTCTCTCATTCAGTAGCAGAGACGTGTCCCTAGCAGTAGAACTTGCATAATACAGGGTTAGTTAAAAACAAAAATCCAAGCTGATTCAATAATTGGAGAGGGTTACAAAGAAGAAGAAAAGAAGTTGGTAATTTACCAAGACAATTCTGGGAACTGAGGATGATCGTAAGTAATATTACAGACTTATGACAGAAGTTGGACTGATGTGAAGGTCAAATTAAGATTTTGGTGCTCCAAATGAATCTACTAAAATACAAGCAAAACCAGACAGTAGTAAATTAGAAATTATTATGTAGAAATGGACGACAAAGTAGATTAAATAAGAGCCTGCTTCAGGTTTTAACTCAATCACAAAATTGCATTTGAATAAAACAATCACAATACAGCAAAATATTCCAAGAACAATTTGAAACTAGATTTATGTTAGCGCGAATCCCATTTTGAATTAACCATGATCCAGAACGTATTGTCCAAGGAGAAACAAGTGCATGTAACGATGTTGCAGCATTTCATTTCGTTCACAGAACTAGCAATTTTTCAAGTGTCGTGCAATACTGCTAGCATCCTTTGTGTCACATGTCCTAGCTAACGAAGCGCGAATGAAATGAGTTTCACTAAGAGCAATTCATGTTATATTATCTTACAATATTACCTATAACCTATGTGATATTTGCTGAAATATTGGAAGGTATTTACAATAGATACGCTCGGCGATATGTGGATGTACTGGTTACACCTCTGCCTACCTCTTCGGGGATTACAGGCGTGAGTGCTTATGTTATTATGTATTTACAATACTTGTAAAGACAGCCTCCGTGGCATAGTGGGCGAGTAACCGGTGAAGTGAGAGGCCGCGGGTTCGATTCCCGCACCGAGACTAACTGTTAGTGATTGACTTTTGTGTAATCCACAAATATTTGTTTCGGGACAAATATTTGTTAACGTTAGGCAGGCGTCCAGAGGGGCTAGCACGGAAATTTGCGAAAAGTTATTCGAGCTGTCATCGACAATAATTTCTATGAGATTTTAGTACAGCGCCTCTATCGTACGTAAAAGAAACTAATGTATATGGAATATAGACCAATGATATTTAATGAATTATCTATCGAGCCGTCGATACCTTTACATTACGATTTCGATAATTTTCCGTGCTAGCCCCTCAGTTGTAAAAATTACAAGTCAAATCTTTTTGTAACATGTGTTTATAAAATGTGATATAAAAAAGACTTGGTTTAATAGCAGCAATATATTGCCCAGGATTGGATTCCCAGAGGGAGTTGATGACAAACGGACAGTCGGTCATAAAAACTAAGCCAAATTTTTGTGACTAAAAACGTGTGTGTAAAAATAATTGTAGTTATGATGGAATTAGAGCTCGGCGAAATGTGAGTGTACTGGTTACACCTCTGCCTACCCCTTCGGGGATTACAGGCGTGAGTGCGCATGTATATTTAAATAGCAACCATTTCATCTACGCAATAGAAAACACCCTTCCATAATTCAGGCGATTACCCCTAGCCTACGCAAATCAAAAATTCAAACAAACTCTAAAATCAAACGACTTCAGAGTAAATGTATGGTAAAAGGGAAACTTGAGCCTTCGCTTTTAAGTCCAACAATAACAATTGTGAAAATTCCAGAACACCAATAAACCGAACGACTGGATTGGTATTTAGCCTACGAATTTTAATACTCTACCGTGCAAGAATTACGGGCAAAGTTGGGGTAATTCAAGGGGTGGTGGGATGAGGGGGTAATACCATAGACTTAGATGTAGGTAGATAACGCAAGCTACTTACGTCTTATTCCTAGGCAAAATCATGATTAAATCATTGTTTTAACACCCAACAGTCACACACTTAGCTCTGATCCCACAGTAAGATACGATTGTCTTGTGTCGTAGGTATCAAGAACTACGAGAGACTTTCGGTCTCACAACACCCAGACCCGAAACAAATATATGTGGATCAGACAAAATATATTTATCTCGGTGCGGGGATCGAACCCGCGGCCTCACCTTTCACAGTCGGTTACTCGGCAACTACACTACAGAGGTTGTCAAATTCTTAACCATAAAGAATTCAGTCGAATAGACTAAGTTTGCCTTATCGCCTCTAAAGTATTGTTTAATTCCTTCTTACAGTATAATCCACTGGTTAGAGGGTAGTTGATCATTTTTCCTCGTTTGCGAGAGTCCGGCTGGGTTGGTACCACCGCTTTGTCTATTTCTGCCGCCAAGCAACAGTGTGTAAGCACTGTTGTGTTCCGGTGTGAAGGACATTGAAGCCAGTGTAATTACTGGGCATTATGAGACTTAACACCTTATGTCTCGGGGTGACGAGCGCAGTCCAGTGTCATGCAGTGCTTTATTTAAAGTTCTGTGTGGCGTTGCTTCTGTTTATGAGCAGGCGTGGCGCTTACCATCAGGCGAGCGACCTGCTCGTCTCGTCATTCATTGTAATAAAATAAAAAAGGGAGCCACCGTACATATGATGAAAAACCCGCCATAGTGGCTCGTTCAGGCAAATCGCTTTCCAGGGTCACCCAATGTATATCAAGCCAAGACCTTCAGGTTGGTATAATTCTACCAACCGTCCAGAGACACCATATCTCTTGATGGATATCTCTGACAGCCTCCGTGGCGCAGCGGGCGAGTAGCCGGTTGCGAAGCGTGAGGCCGTGGGTTCGATTCCCGCACCGTGACAAATGTTTGTCTGATCCACAAATATTTGTCTCGAGTCTAGGTGTTGTGGGACCGCAAGTCCCTCGTAGTTCTTGATACCCACGATACAGGTTTTACCTAGTGTGGGGTCAGGACTTTGTGTGTGACTGTTGGGTGTATTTATTTATTTATTAATTATTTATGGTTGATATTATATTTGGACTGTACTGAACTTATCATCAGATCCACAGGAGTCACTTTGTCATGGGAGGATAAAAAATAAAACTTACAATACTGGGATGAAGAGTGTTATTGCACCTACCCTCTGTTACACGTAGGTGGCCGACCTACCCTTTCCTCAACGGATAAAAGCAAACAGTATAAAAGATGTCTTATTGAACGGACAGGGCTCAGTTTTTTTTTGTAGTTGTTACAGTATTGAAATTGAAATAAATTAAAATAGTTTTATTCATCATGTAGGCAATTAAAATAGCGCTTATGACAAGTCAGTACAAAATAAAGAAACATAAGTAAGTATAGAAATCATATCAGCTAATGTATACATAACATACATAGCATCGTCAAAATACACTGGGCAACTATAAAGTTTACAATATTTTCATATTAGTCCAGAATTGTTAAGTTTTATTATTATTGTTATTTTTTTTCTCTGTTTTAAAGGTCGATATGGACCATAGGCATTACCGAAGCGGCACGTGTTTTAAAACTAACACCGGATCCAAAACGACCCGACCTGAGAAGACCCGGCGAAACAAACTCAGTGGGCAGTATAAACAGAAGTAAACAAACCCAGTATAGTAGCTGCGTTTGGTAGGAATGATTGTCATAAACTAACAAGAGAGTTTATGACCATTAAAATACTTTTGTGACATCACAGGAGCAATATTTTATCAAGTGGAAGTCTTACTAATGCACAGAGGGCTCCGTATCATCCCTTTAAATTTTTACTTTTTTGTTTTCTTTGGTGATGAAATGGTGCCCTTTAATTGTAAGACAGATATTATACGTCTTAAGCTTAGTGATAGGATTCCGTTGGTATGGAACCGTAAAACTATGGTGCATAGTCTATATATATAAAAATCAATTGCTGTTCGTTAGTCTCGCTAAAACTCGAGAACGGCTGAACGGATTTATCTTATCTTAGTCTTGAAATGTTCGTGGAGGTCTAGGGAAGGTTTAAGGTATAATTGAAGGTATAATTGCCGGGAAAACCCTAAAAACAGCCCTTTTCTTTTTCCCATATAAACGTTTTCGAAATAAAATGTAGAGTCAATATAAACTTTATTCCTATTCAATAATGTAGGTGTGTTCCTAACTTCAAAGAGTCAATTTGCAATTTATTAACGCTGCACAAAGTTCAAATTCAATCATATCTATCAAAATAGTCTTCGCGTGCGCGTTGGAGGATCTAATGTCGCGTTCCGAAACTCAACAAAAGTGATAATATCGCGAATGCGACCAAATTGTATAGTCACAAAATGTAATAGATCATTACTAGTACTGATTTTCAATTTGGTCGGCTTCGTGAAACTTAATTTTAGATAACTTCAGTTGTTAATCTTATCAGATTATTTTGTTTTAGAGATTGATAAATACTAAGTTTCGTCACAAATTAAATTTCTGAACGCAACCATAATATGACAAATCTCGAGAACAGCTGAACTGATTTCGCTAATTCTTTTTTTAGAATATTCCTTGAAGTACGAGAATGGTTCATACGGTAAAATTTAAAAAAATTGTCTGAAAAAGTCTTAACACAACACTTTTCTATACTCCCATACAATAGATTCGTAATAATACTTAAAAGTCAATTTGAACTTTAATACCATATCATAAAGTTTAAGTGTTAGGTGTAACTTGTAATTTAAACACAAATTAACACTTGAAAGAGACTGTGTGCTGAAGACGATATAGGTACCATCCTCTATAAGCATGTTAAAGACTTCATTCTCGGGTGTTCCATCTATGAATTGGGCTTGATACAGTCGACGATCCTCTTACTAAACTGTTATTAGTTACACCAACACAAAATACCGATACATAATACTTTTTTAGTCAAATACAACAAATAAACTCGTAATCAATCATACTTCATAAAATAAGAAATTGTTGACTGACTGCGTCAAATAAATATTGACATTTGACAACTGTTTAATGCTTTTTAATTATAAAATAATTAAATGAAAGGAGGTCTATTGTATCATTGTTTATCATTTAGTGTTGTCCAAAGTTGAAATTCGATATCGACATGTTACTCATTCGATAAAAAAGAAAATTCTATAATTATTGTCCTAGCAATGCAATCGGAATTGGTTCTATGGGAGATAAAATACTTATACCCTACACTATACATTGCTTAAATTTGCCCGCCCCTTTCTATAACACGTTGTATAAATAAAATTCTCGTGTCACAATGTTCGTTCCCATACTCCTCCGAAACGGCTGGACCGATTTGTATGAAATTTTGTTTGCATGTCGGGTAGGTTTGAGAATCAGCCAACATCTATTTTTCATCCCCCTAAATTTTAAGGGTAGTCCACCCCTAATTTTTATTTTTTAGACAAAATTTTTCGTTTTTATTTTTGTATGATACAACATTAAAAATTACATACAACCCTAAATTTTCAACCTTCTACCATCAAGCCTTATTTTTGAATAGTCATTTTAGTATTTTTGTCAAGCGCGTCTCTCACCGGGGACTAGGCTACTTTAATCCTGGAAATAGGCATTCACGCGGGCGGAGCCGCGGGCAAAAGCTAGTTTTTATATATATTCAAGTAGTTACGTCATCTACTTAGAGTTAATTCTGTGGAAAACACCAGCCGGACTGAACTTAAATCTTATACATTATAATAATTGCGTGTGCTTGATTCTAACGATCTAAATCTGCCGGATTAGTTAGTTTGAGGTGTTAACACTGGCGAAACTTTTAATTAGGCTAATGCCCTTCCTCAAGATTATTTGGCGTATAAAAATGGCCCTGTGAGTGGATTTGCTTTATTTAGACCGTGAATTGGAATATTGCTTAAGGTTGGTGATTTATGTTTTATGGCAAACACGTGAGTGCGTTTGTCGCAAGTGTCTGTAAGATCGTATCACGGGTAAGTTCCCATGGAAGGCCGAAAAAGCGCAGAATTGACATTTTATGGAGACATAAGAGCCAATGGTCTCTCCTCAGAAGATATACAAGACCGGGGAAAGTGAATTTATTTGAAACAGTGACAGTAACTTTTTTTTGCATTTAGGAGACTAACGCCTGGTTTCTGATAGGCTGATTAATATGTAAAATTAACTAATCAACTGTCAATTCTCATGTCAAGTCGAAGTTGAGTTGCTAGAAGCGCGGTCAACACCACATAGTTAACATAATTTTTAAATCAGTATGTAAAATGGTATGTCAAACGCAGTTAAAGAGACATAATATATACATATATATATATTTTTTCAATAATTAACGTTTCAGCAACTCGAATTGATTTGACAGCGGTGTCAAAATCAAAGTTCTGTTACTTAAATATTGATTTGACCAGCCTTTTAGAAACCAGGTGTTAATTTAGTAACTTGGAGTGCTGTAACAAAGCATAACTTGGTTATCTTCAGCAATGATGCATGATACAGTATCTCTCTATTCTAAAAAAAAGTATCTGGCGCCGCCGCCGCCGCCGCCAAAAGCTTGTCACGCTATCTCCTCCAAATCCGCTGGGGGGTATGGGGTCGAGACCGATACCAATCGATGCAGAATAATGTGGGGAAGAAAGTAAGATATGCCTCATATTCGTCGGACTTTAAGTTTTTTTTTATTTTATGTTTTGTGGAAAAACATGGGCAGCGCCCCTAGTTTTTTTAAAACGAATATGCTTGCGATTGTATTTTTTAAATCCATTAAGTGTTTTGTAATTCTAAGTTCTGTTTAGTGTTGTGTCTGTTTATGGGTAAGCGTGGCGCTTAGTATCAGGCGAGTGACCTATTCGTTTCGTCATTTAGGCTAGTAAAACAAATTGGATTGCTTTGTAATTACCTTTTTTTTTATTTTTTTTTATTACATTGAATGCATGACGAGCAGGTCGCTCGCCTGATGGTAAGCGCCACGCCTGCTCATAAACAGAAGCAACGCCACACAGAACTTTAAATAAAGCTCTGTATGACACTGGACTGCGCTCGTCACCCCGAGACATAAGGTGTTAAGTCTCATAATGCCCAGTAATTACACTGGCTTCAATGTCCTTCACACCGGAACACAACAGTGCTTACACACTGTTGCTTGGCGGCAGAAATAGACAAAGCGGTGGTACCAACCCAGCCGGTCTCTCGCAAACGAGGGACCTACCACCTTGTAAAACCTACTCAAAATATTTAAAATCTTAATACTACCAAAATAAAAATACTTTTAAAATAGCAATTTGTTTGACATCACCTTAGCCCCAAGTAAAACTGACCTTAAAAAATATAAATGTGATTATTCAGAACTTCACGCCAAAGTGGCGCGGGGGTGGGCTGTTCATTTATCAAAAGAAACTCGGGCGGTGATTGATGTCGAGGCCCATTTTTGTAACGCCTTCATAATTCTATGTGTAACGCTGGTAATGACTGGGAAGTGTGGGTTTTGGACGAGTTTCTTGTGTGTGGGACGTAGTTAAGGTAATTTGCCTGGCGCAACGTATAACAGATTCCAGGTAATAAATAACTGTATCATAATGGCTGAGGGTATAAAATTGCAAGCCTAGAGTTGCTTTAAACATATCTACTATTCGAATAAATATGAAATAGCAAATACGCATAATTATTTTAACTGGATATCAAATACCAAACTTTTTTTGGAACTTAGTTTAGCTTAATCAAATATTACATCCTAAAACCTAGTCCTAAGCTAACGATGTAAAATTTAAATTCAATTTCGGACTTTTAAAATTGCATTTATTATTTTAGAGTCAAATTTATTATTCTTTTTAGCGTAGTAGGTGTGCTGCCTGAGAAGCGATAGATGATGTGTTATAGCAACATGAAAATAAATATTACAGCTTGTTTAGCTTTAAATGACGCGCTCTATCAAGTATTGCAACATATAAATATGCATACAGTACGATTCAAAATGAACAGCGCCCATCATTCAGCGCCTATAATTTTAAACTATAAGCCAACGTAATTGTATTCAAATACAACGGTATTTTAGCCAGTTGTTGTACTGGCTGTAATTTTGACAGAGACCGTAAGAAGCAATGGTTTACAAAATCTTTTGATGTTGACGGATTGTTAGTACTGAAAGAAAATAAAATACATACATACATACGCACTCACGCCTGTAATCCCCGAAGGGGTAGGCAGAGGTGTTACTAGTATACCCACATTTCGCCGAGCGTATTTCCGCCCCTTATGTGATAGGGGTGAGCCTATCGCTATACTGGGCACAAATTCCAGACTCCGGGCTGATACTGAGCATTTCATAATAGAAAACCCCAATACCACTTTACCCGACCCGGGGATCGAACCCGAGACCTCAGCGTTGACCTCAATCGTAACGCGTACGCATTACAACTGCGCCACCGAGGCAGTCACAAAATAAAATAACGTGAACTATTGCTTCTTCTGAATGATGTAACAATTACAAACGGTCGAAACAACTCATGTTAATTTTTTTTTTTTTTTTTTATCTGTTTTTATTTAGGGGTTTTTATCCAGTATGCACATGCCAACCCCATCGTACCTTATCACAATTTTACAATAAATACATATTTTTAACATTGAAATATGATTGGATGAATCACTGGTGAACAACTGTTACTAACCGATATAATTTCTTTGCTATTTCCGATTTTGGTTTTGATAAAATCCCCTGAATCAGACCTACATCCATTCTATTTAATTTCAATTCTTTCACCAGTGAGTCACGCTCATCTTTATTCCGGATACATTCCATCAGCAAATGTTGCACGTCTTCAATTTTGTTACAACTAATACAGTTTGGCGAATTTTTTTTTTTTTCATTAGGTACTCATGTTAATTGTAAGTGGGACTGTTATAGGCCCGAACTTTGCTAACTCCCATCCTTATATTAGATGTCGTCAACGCAGTCATATTACTCTGACGTCATTATGGGCACTCATATGTACCGTGAACTAGCTGTTCGTTGCCAATCACTGTGTTTTATTTACCCGTAGACTATACGAAAAATAAATAAATAAATAAATAATAAAAATCCGTGTAAAATCAATTTATCCAAACTCGATTCCAGGATTCCGGTAAATCCAATCCGCCAACTGATTGAATGAAGCACGTATATAATATTTTCACCCAGTAATGAAGGATGGTTCTAAACGACCCCACTATAGAACATGTTTATACCACAGTATAATAATCATAGTCTATCAACGCGTTTGATGTTGACGACAAAAACCGATATTGGTTATAAGCGACTAGCGTTCCGTTTTTGGATCTGCCCGCGTTACATAAAAAAGGAACTTCTTTTTCTCCTGAGAGCTTAAATAAAAAAATGCTGAAAAACGTGGTTCGTGGAAGTTGTGGTTTAAAGCATGGATTCCAAATTTCGTAAGTTTGATTAAAAATATTATTTACCATGCAAACTTTCCAAACCCCTTTCTCCGTTTAGGGGTTAAATTTATATAAACCCTAACGAGAAACGATGTCTATAAAGTTAACAACCTCACAACATTGCCGGTTTGATGCGCGATGGTGAGCCAGTCAGGACTTTACATTTTTATGTCTACAAGGAGTTTGAACTCACCCTAGCTAGGCATTTGTGGTACAGCGAGGAGTCCGCTATGAAACAAGGACCCTCAAGTCAGATTGAAGCACTGAGACAAAAAAAAATTGTTCGTATGATTGGCATACTTATTTTGTGTCTGGATATTATGAGGTCGAATGTCTCTCGAATCTTATTTCGAGATCAGGACTGTGTATGTGATTGCGAATAAACAATAGTTATTGATAATTTATTTATGTATTGCTGCTATAAAGCGACTCGGGTGTGAGTAATTTGCGCCCGCCCCTCTCCGCACCGAATAAGGGCTCCGTCTAGTCTAGTCTATGCTTTCGATGATCGACTATATATTTCTTAGACTGTGGTTACGGACGTCGTGCCTCGATTTATTTCACACGCCAATTTATTTTCTATTTACTTCATGATCTTCGATATATCTAATCCTCGGTTGAAGGCCTTGAAACATAGGGGTTGAAGAAAGATATTATTAAAGTTAAATAAACAGCGCAGTGGGCAAATAGCTAGCTGCGAAGCGAGAGGCTATGGGTTCGATTCCCGCACCAAGACAAATATTTGTTGTGACCCACTAGTATTTGTTTCGGGTCAGGGTCTTGTGGGACCTCATACCTCCTGATACCCACGAAATAGGTTAACCTAGTCCCCACAATCAGGACGTGTTTGACTGTTAGGTGTAATACTTTGTTTATTATAATATAGGTAACTGACTAGAATCATGTGCTAAGAAAACCTTATCTATCTAAAAGTTATAAAATCAACTTAAAAAATAAAACAGACAAAAAAAAAACTAATATGCTAATAACATTTTACGATTCGAGTCGGTGGTACTGCAGTTTAATGGTCAAAGGTAGATACGACCTACCACCGACTCAATATTATTACTTAATGTTATTTTCAGCATTCTAAAATATTTAAAAACAAAACTTAACAATTTTGATTCGGTGGTCATTGACTACTAAACTACAATACTTTGTAGTAATTGACTTCAGATTACGAAAGAATATTTATACATATTTTACACATTCACAATGAACACCCCAAACAAGAACCGAACATAATCAAGTAATTGTTTCATACCTCGCTAATAATTTATACGGTATCCAACCGCTATGTAATATCCATTAGAGTTACTGCCCCGTGGGTCGATTCATCGTCATTCATCTTTGCTAATCGCCAGCTCCCCTCACCTCTCGCTACCTTCAGATGAGATTTTAATTTCTTTGCGGCTATCGACGATGTTCCTTCTATAGACTCGGGTTTTTAGGGTGATTTTGAGTTAGGCAAAACGTGAGATGCTGAAAATCAGATGGTGATAAACAAATGCAATAGAACGTGTTTTAATTTGATTCTGTTCTCTCAACTGTGCTATTAGATCAGCTGACTCCATGAGTCAAATTCCCAATGTTTGTTTCATTATTTTAAGATATGCTAATTAAGAATGGGATCACTTAAAGATAGGCGGTCACCGCCGCATTGAAAATTATAATAATATATAATAATATATAATAATATATAATAATACAGCCAACAGTCACACACATAGTCCTGACCCCACACTAGGTAAACCTGTGTCGTGGGTATCAGGAACTACGAGGGACTTGCGGTCCCACAACACCCAGACCCGAGACCAATATTTGTGGTTCACACAAACATTTGTCTCGGTGTGGGAATCGAACCCACGGCCTCTCGCTTCGCAGCCGACTACTCGCCCGCTGCGCCACGGAGCTGTCAGTTAAGACTGCCTCGATGGCCAAGTTAGCTTACGCGATACGACTGCTGTGCTGAGGTCTCGGATGTGATCCCCGGGTGATATTAGGTTTGTCTATCACGAAATGTTTAGTATCAGCCCGGATTCTGGAATTGTGTCTGATATAGCGATAGGTTTGCCCCCTATTACATCAAAGGACGGGAATAAGCTAAATGTGGGTGTACTGGTTCCACCTCTGCCTACCCCTTCGGGGATTGAAGGCATGAGTGCGTATGCGTATGTATATATAATATACAGAATTTACTTTTGTTGCGTCGCGTCGTGTCGATTATAAATACAATCAACATTTCTGTACCTAATTTAATTTACTTAAATTTTGACAGCCTCCGTGGCGCAGCGGGCGAGTAGCTGGCTGAGAAGCGAGAGGCCGTGGGTTCGACTCCGGCACCTAGACAAATGTTTGTGTGATCCACAAATATTTGTTTCGGGTCTGGGTGTTATGGGACCGCAAGTCCCTCGTAGTTCCTGATACCCACAATACAGGATAACCTAGTGTGGGGTCAGGAATAGTCCCGTAGTAACCCACGGCAGGCGGCTACTCGCCCGCTGCGCCATGGAGGCTGTCGAAGACTCAACATTCAGTTTTATGCTTAAATACAGCTTTAACTGTACTGCGGCGCTGATTTTCGATAGGAAGTCCGTATGACATACGAAAGCTATGTCCGTACAACAAACATGATTAACTTTTTTGTGGACTAGCAAAATCGATCGTGGACCGGCTATAAAGCAGAGCAGATCAGATCAGATGATTCAATCGTCAGTCAACTGTCCGCTGATATTATTCTGCGGTCGCGTAAAATTGTTTAACATTCAAATTGCGACCAATTTGCCAATCGTATTGGATTTGTTTTGATGCTCTGTTTTGTTACGGATTTTCGTGTATTTTCTCTGTTTAACCTTTTTTTATGGTATTGGCCGGCAAACGAGCAAATGGGTCACCTGATGGTAAGTGATCTCTACCGCCCATGTACGCCTAAAATAACAAAAGAATCATGGGTGCGTTGCCGACCTTAAAGGAAAGGGATAATTAAGGGATTGGGAAGGGGAGGTGGTTTGGGCCTCCGGATATCTCACTCACCGTACGAAACGAAAGCTGCTACTTTACGCCGGTTTTCTGTGAGACAGCGGTAACAACCCGGACGAGCCAGCCCATTCATGTTGTAGACAAGTAAATAAATACACCCAACAGTCACACACATAGTCCTGACCCCACACTAGGTAAACCTGTATCGTGGGTATCAGCAACTAGGAGGGACTAGCGGTCCCACAACACCCAGACCCGAAACAAATTTTTGTGGATCACACAAACATTTGTATCAGTGCGGGAATCGAACCCACAGCCTCTCGCTTCGCACCCGGCTACTCACCCGCTGCGCCACGGAGCCTGTCAAGTGTCTACAGCGTGGAGAGCCACGCTATGTGCGCAGTGGTAGAGACCGCTCATGGACTGTTTAACCTAACACTCGTCTCATTGGTCTAGTGGCGTAGTTAGGCGGATATTCGTGAAGTCAAGTGGTTCAAAACCAGGTCGATCAAATTTGTGTTTGAGTTTTAGAGTTGATAACTCACACATGAGGCTCACTCCCTATCACATCAAGGGACAGAAATGAGTTCGGCGAACCGTGTGTATAATAGAAGTACCTCTGCTTACCACTGTGCTGAAAGTGAACTACTCAATGTAGTTAACTTGTTGAAGTGAAAACTTCTTTAGGCGCGTTAAGCACTTTTTGGGTGAACAAAAATAATGGAACTCGCGTCATCGTCACCGCACGCTTCCCTTAAGCTATATGTATACTGTGTATATATGTACCTATATATACCTCCGTGCGTTATTAGTATACATTATATATATACAATAAGTATATCTCTCTACATATATAGTAAATTAGTCATTAACATTTCTTTACAAACAAAAATAATTCAAAAATAATAATGTAATAACTTTGTATTACAAATCACTACGTGGCACTCGACTGCGCTCGTCACCCCGACACATAAGTTGTTAAGTCTCATAACGCCCAGTAGTTTTACTGGCTACAATATCCTTCAAACCGGAACACAACAGTGCATACACACTGCGGCTTGTCGGCAGAAATACACAAAGCGGTGGTACCAAACCAGACGGCCCCTCGCATACGAGGGACCTACATTGTAACTATAATTATAAAATACATATTATTCCAGAGAAATCTTACTAACACCCCCAATCACAGAGTTCAATTAATACAAATAAATCACACATATTTACATTTAGAAATTCGTCGTCTTACACCAACGTTCGGAGATAACAAACAAACACCTTACCAAATATCCCAATTTATATTTTAGCTAAAGTCGACGAAGGAGAATCTGTTAAGCAAATATTGTAAGGGTGTGAATTGAGGCAGCGTGCGTTAACCTCGTGTCAAAAGGGTTACAGTACCCTTCCTTCACTCTCGGTTGAATTATCAATAGAATTTCCAATCTTAAATGAAATTTTAGGTATAAGATGGTATTTCTCT
Organism: Mimas tiliae; assembly: GCA_905332985.1. Classification (NCBI taxonomy): domain Eukaryota; kingdom Metazoa; phylum Arthropoda; class Insecta; order Lepidoptera; family Sphingidae; genus Mimas; species Mimas tiliae. The sequence goes on along the minus strand of HG995248.1, from coordinate 17,313,783 downwards.
CCAACAATGGAGAATTATAATAATACTAGCCCTGTATTATATACGTCCCACTGCTGGGCACGGACCTCCTCTACTGAATGAGAGGGGTTAGGCCTTAGTCCACCACGCTGGCCTAATGCGGGTTGGTAAACTTCACATACCTTCGAAATTCTTATGCAGAACTTCTCAAGTATGCAGGTTTCCTCACGACGTTTCCTTCGCCGTTAAAGCTAATGATAATAATAATTAACAATGAATACACACGTAACTTAGAAAATTCAGAGGTGTATACTCTCTGAGCTGGTTTCGAACCTGAGACTTTCGTCTCGATAGTCCATACACTTCCCACTGAGCTATCACTGCTTTTTTGTGATGAATGGAGTTGTCTTTATAGCATAGGCCAGCAAACGAGCAAGTCACCTGATGGTAAGTGATCTCCAATGCCCATGTACCATGATACCAGAAGAACCATGAGCGCAATGCCAACCTTAAAGGAAAGGGATAATTAAGAGATTGGGAAGGGGATGGGATTTAGGCCTCCGGATATCTCAATCACCGTACGAAACACAGTAGCAAACTGCTACTTTACGTCGGTTTTCTGTGAGACAGTGGTAACGACCCGGACGAGCCGGCCCATTCATGCTAAAGACAAAAGTGTCTACAGCGTGGCTCTACCACTCAATACTTGTATTAACTAGCACGGCATCGGAACTTGTGCCTGGTATGGCGATGGCTCAATTGAAGTTATGTGTGTGGTTTTAAAGTCATATAAAAGAATGAAAGTTGTATAGTATTGTTATATTAAAATCATATTATATTTAAAGCGCGTCTTTTGCATTAAAAATGTTTAAAAATACTCACTCACGCCTGTAATCCCCGAAGGGGTAGGCAGAGGTGTAACCCGTACACCCACATTTCACCGAGCGTATCTCCGTCCCATGATGTGATAGGGGGCGAGCCTATCGCCATACCGGGCACAAATTCCAGACTCCGGGCTGATACTGGGCATTTCTTAATAGAAAATCCCAATACCACTTTTACCCGACCCGAGGATCGAACCCAAGAACCTCAGGCAGCCTCAGCGTTAGCTTAATCGTAACTCGTACGCATTACAACTGCGCCACCGAGGCAGTCGAGTATTAAAAATGTTTAATCTCAAACAATAATTAGATATTTGAGTTATTAGAAATATAAAAGAAAATGTATTTGCACAATAAAAATAAGCCAATGACAAGTTTCTTTAGGTACGTAAAAAAGGCGTATTAACATTAATTTCGATTCTGATTATTAGTATGCGCTTCGCAAATTCTGGAATATAAAAACCACCACTGACGCCCACCTTTGTTTCGGAAAGGTGAAATGATAAACAACGTTTTGAAACGAAACAAGTCGTGCGAACGTCAAACATGGCCTCACCACGCATATTTAAAAGTAAAATATGCTGGGCCTTAGCTTATTAAAAAAGGTCGAGTGGCTGAGTATAGCGTTTTAAGTGTTCCGTATGCTAGAAGTTACGTAAGACGAGTATTATTTTATTAATACCAAACGACAGTAATCAGTTTAACTCATAGTTTATTGGTCACAATTTTACTGATTTACAGACCACAATCCCATGTCAGGATTCTCTATAGACCGTTCTCTAATTATAACTCAAACAACTAGAACCGAATAGTAAACCAGCATAGCTACCGCGTAATGAACACTTGGACCATCGACTGAGCACTGTTCTTAGTGAACTGGAGACTGTCTGAAAGACTGCGGGCAAAAGACAAAGACCTCCAGTTATGGCGACAACCTCTTTTATACCATTTAACTACTCTTCACAACTATATCGCACCATTATTATTTCAGTGTACCCAACGTTGCTTTCTCAGACACCCTCAATATACCAACATTAAGAGAATACGCTAATAAGTACTTGGGTTGTAACATTTTTTAAAGCAGAGGCGCGCAAACCAGCAAGTTGGTTATTCGATGGTAAGTGATTTCCATTATCTATTAAAACCCACAATACCAGAAAAATCATGAAAACCTTACCGATCATAAAGGAAGGTGAGGGGTTTTTTGGGCGTCCAGAAATCATTTAAAGTACAAAATTCGGCTTCAATATCCTTCAAGCTCAAATACAACAGTGATTACCCACAGATGTTTGGCGGCAGAAATAGATAAAGCGGAGGTACCAACCCAGACAGCCTCTCGCAGACGAGGGACCTTCCACCTTGTAAATTAAATTTTAACTGTATATTGTAAAAACTGCGTATTGTGACTGCCTCAGTGGCGCAGTTGTAATGCGTACGTGTTACGATTAAGCTAACGCTGAGGTCTCGGGTTTTTCTATTACAAAATGCTCAATATCAGTCCGGAGTCTGGAATTTGTGCCCGGTATGACGATAGGCTCGCCCCCTATCACATCGTGGGACGGAGATACGCTCGGCGAAATGTGGGTGTACTAGTTACACCTCTGCCTACCCCTTTGGGGATTACAGGCGTGAGTGCGTATGTATGTATATATGTAAGTACTTAATGTTATTCTGTGTGTGTTTGTGACTTTTACTTACCTATTTTATTACGATGTGCCCTTTATTACAATCTTAAATTAAATCGTAGTGCTGAAATAGCTTTCAACCTTATCGTAATGGTGTTAAAGCATGACAAAAATTTGTTATAAAAGTTAATTGTTTTAACCTTATAACAGTTGTTATACACGCTTTCATTTTTATACAATCAAGATTTTATAAAGTACTAGCTGTTGCCCGCGGCTCCGCCCGCGTGAAAATAAAACGTAGCCTATAACCGTCTCCAGGGTCCCATCTATCTCTACATCAAAATTCATCAAAATAGGTTCAGTGATTTAGGCATGAAAGCGTAACAAACAAATAGTTTTTTTTTCATAAAAAGTCCTATGTTACTTCTTATACCTCCAAGAATATGTGTACAAAGTTTCATGATGATTGGATAAGTAGTTTTTGCGTTAAAGTGTAACAAACAAACTTACATTCACATTTATAATATTAGTATGATGTAATAAAACCCTGTTGGCCCTTTCTAGGTCGTGAATATAGGCATATAGACAGCAGAATAATAAACAGAACTGAGATATTATCCTTGCACAGGTAGCTTAGAAAAATGAACATATTTTAGATTTTTTTTTCATCTGAAAAGTGATGATCAGCTGACTGATGTGACGTATTGACGAATCCGGGCGCGCATGCGATGTGGAGGTATTTTTTTCGAAACCTATAATTTTAAAACGTAAGTCTAGTTTTGTCAATAGCAGCAAACATAAGCTTTAAAATTGTGTTTGAGTCATTAAATTTTATGAATAATTATGTAAGGTCGCCTGGAAGAAATCGCAGTTAGCGATAATAGCGCCATTTGTACTTGCCTATAATTTTTAATGTTCTTTTGTTTTCTTGTTTATACAATAAAAAATTATAAATAAGTTATGGGGTTTCGACAAAAAATACATTTGAGAAATAATAAATAGAGATAATACTAGCCCTGTATTATATACATCCAGCGTAGGTACTATATACTGCTGAGCACGGGCTTAATAAGTGGGGTTAGGACATAGTCCACCAAGTTGGCCTAATGTGGGTTGGTAGACTTCACATACCTTCGAAATATAAAATTTTGCTGGCCTACGATACATAGATCATAGACACATACACCATAGACACATCGTCCGTCGTTGGTCGACAGTATTCTTGGATTGCGCTACACTTACCATCAGGTATAGCGTAGTCACTTTGCCGAGCAAGGATGAAAAAAATGTGAAGAACTCTGAGATAAACAGATTTCCACAATTAAAATGGCATTACCAATAAAGTAAGCGGTAATTAACATTAAATGTACAATGTTTTCTCGATGACGGACTTAAGCCTCAAAGAAACGAGAGCGGGTCACGGCCAGCTACTCATGTTATTTGATACGAAAGTTTTCACACTTGCCTGTGAAAAAAGCGATGGCGTAGCAGGGAATGGTACGGACTGTCGAGATGACGACCTGCGACTTGCAGGTTCGAAGCCAACCCAAGACCAGTAACGGAATGAGGATTTTGGGAGGGGCTTGACCCGAAATTAGAATTAAAAAAATTGATAATATACTATAACTTAGTACAAATGGAATAAGTAAAGATAAGCGATGAAAATTAATAATAATAATAATAATTTATTTATTTGGAATAATAAAACATACAATTTATACAAATGTTCGATAATATCTACATTAGTTAAGAACTGTGTTGCAGACACTAACGCCCATCTCCTTATTCAGCGGCGACACTTTATATTCCAAAAAATTATCTAAATGTTAATAAAATAAAATTAAATATTTTATAAATTTATTTATTTGCAAATTCTGTGTGTGTGTGTGTGTGTGTGTGTGTGTGTGTGTGTGTGTGTGTGTGTGTGTGTGTGTGTGTGTGTGTGTGTGTGTGTGTGTGAAACATTTACGAATCCTTATTTTAGTTACGTTAATGTGTCCATCCCACGTTAAGAGATTGTCAATAACTATTCCAAGATATTTAATTATATTGTAGGTAGTATATAGTAGTACTAAGAAAGTAGGATAATATCAAGATTAATTTGAGATTTTTCAGTGTACCCAAAATATGCTTAAGCTATGTGTGTATTCATTGTTAATGATCGCTTGCTTTAACAGTGAAAGAAATATCGCAAGAAAACCTACATACCTAACAATTCTCCTTTATAATTTCGAAGGTATGTAAAATCTGTTAGCCCGAAATAGGCTAGCGTAGTGGACTAAGATCTAACCCCTTTTATTCCTAGAAGAATACCTATGCCCAGCAGTGGGATAGTATAATACAGGCCTGATGATATTATACAGGTTTCCATAAATGTTCGAAGTTCGAGACCTTCGCTAATGTATACACAGAAATAATAACCGAACTTTGTTAATTCGGTGAAAATAAAATACATAATGATCATCGTAAAACAAGATTTTTGGCATTAAATGTTAATGACACATTAAAATGTTAGAGGACTGTTTTAGGAATGAAGCCGTTAAGCACGGCTGTAATTATCATAGTTAATTATTTACAATATGAAAGTTCTGAATTGACACCTCCGTAGCGCGAGTGGCTGGCTGTGAAGCGAGTGGCTGCGGGTTCGATTTCCGCACTGAAACGAATGTGGGTGTTTTCTCCCCAGAGGGGTTAATGTCAAGTAGGTGGCCGGTCGTAAAAACTGTTAAAAACATGTTGCTCTAATCCCACGGCGACTAGGATAAGGGCAGGTAGAAAAATAAGAAGATGATAAATTATAACTTCTGACACATTAAAAAAATTACGACTAGTTGCTTAGTTTAGTATTGATTGTTTCAGAATAGCGATTGCAACTGTTGACAATGTTTGGTTTGATATTCCACTTTTTTTTAAGATTCCTTGCCCAAACGGGTTCCTATTACAGAGAGAGAGAGACAGACTATGTTAGTCTGTCTTACCTTCTGCTATATCTCCTGAATCACTTAACAACAGGTGACCCACTTGCTCATTTGCTGGCTTGTGCTGCGCCAACGCGCACTATCAAATCTATACGCACCACGATAATACAATCTACGTATTAAAGATTTGCACGCTTTGTTTTTATACAAGTGGACGTATATAATGTCATATTATCCGGGATCTGTTATTATCGATCTACACACGCATTCGCGCCTGTAATCCCCGAAGGGGCAGGCAGAGGTGTAACCAGTACGCCCAGCGTATCTCCGTCCCATGATGTGATAGGGGGCGAGCCTATCGCCTTACCGGGCAGAAATTCCAGACTCCGGACTGATACTGAGCTTTTCGTAATAGAAAAACCCAATATCACTTTTACCCGACCTGAACTCGAAACTGAGGTCTCGAACCCGAGACCTCAGCATCAGCCTCAGTCGTAACGTGTACGCATTACAACTGCATTATAACTGAATGCCACCGAGGCATTCAGTTATTATCGATCTCTTATTGTTATTACGGTAAATAGGCAGGTAGGTAGGTAGAACTATTGACTACCGATGGTGAGTGGTTACCTTCAATAACCAAATGGAAACGTTGCGAAGAACAAAAACAAATAAAAATGGGACAATAAATAAAGCGAGGAGCCCACCTGCAACTATATGCCAATATACGTTCCGATGTAAATGAACTTTCCAAAATTAATTAACAGAACATCGATGTGGTAACTGTAGTTAAAAATAATCAATTAACACACGTGACAAATTAATTAACTGTCAAATTACAGCCGCCGCGTCCCTTAAATTAACGAGCAGTCTACTTATTTTTAGATTGTTCGCGCCTAGATTTTTATTACATTAAATTTGGCTTCGTAGATTAATTAGATAACTGAGATTTTTGGAAATACCTAAAATATAGGGCATATTTATAAATTAGATAATTGGCAACACTATTAAAGCCCGTAAATAATTTTAGTGAGTTCATTAAGCTTTAATGAAAATCAAGGATGTATATATTAAGGGAATATGTATTAATAGTTAATTATCGCTTGCTTAACTTTGAAGGAAATATCGTGGGGAATCTATATACCTAAGAAGTTCTCCATTAGAACTTCGAGTGTATGTAAAGTCTGCCAACCCGCATTGGGCCAGCGGTGTGGACTAATGCCTAATCTCTCTCATTCGTAAAGGAGGCCCATGCCCAGCAGTGGGATGAATGTAATATAGTGTTTGTATAATTATTATGTACAGTACTCTTTATTTTAAAAGGATTTTTCAACATTTTTTAATATTAAATTTCTAAAAGGAACATTTAAAAATATAAAAAGTATCACCCTCCAATGGCGAGGCCACAAGCCACCGGTGGTTAGGACCCCAGAGTGAAGAACCTCCTCATAATGCGTGCCGTGTCCAATAACACTGCTTTGAAAATCTGGCTCTTGACCCAACGACCAATTGAGAGCCTCTGGGCTACTCGCCCGCTGTGCAACGGAGGCCGTCAATTAGTTACACAAAAGGACTTTCAAATAAATCAACGACATTAAAATTTCTAACTATGAACACCTCCTAAATGCCTTTCTTGAAGTCGATTAAAGAATAGGAAATCATTTTCCATTTCAAGAACTAGACTCAATTCAAGATTGTTCAACAGAATGAAACTTTCTCTTAGTTCAAAATTTTTGGCACTTTTGAAGAGAGAGCGAATTTCGCGTTAAAATTGATGTAAAGTTAATTAAAATGACCAACTTTTATAATTCAAAGTTACCGGACGGGATCAGGGTATTTCCAGAGGGTGAGAAAGGGTTGGGATGGTTGTCTATATTTATATTATGTATAATGATTATTGGTTGTGGTGTTACGTAATTATATTTGGAGTCTCATTAGGAGGTATAATATTATGAAGCCACGCTGAAAGAATTATCGAACCTGAATGGAGTGTTCATATACAACGTGTTACAGAAGAGTGTGGTGTAACATCGTCTATTGTATAAGTATATCATCCCCGATTGCATCGGTGGCGCAGTTGTAATGCGTACGCGTTACGACTGAGGATGACGCTGAGGACTCGGATTCGATCCCCGGTTCATGTAAAAGTAATCTTGGGTTTTTCTATTACGAAATGGTCAGTATGAGCTCGGAGTCTGAAATTGTGCCCGGTATGGCGATAGGCTCGCCCCCTATCACATCATGGGACGGAAATAAGCTCGGCTAAATGTAGGTATGCTGTTCAATACATGTTGGTTTGTAGTTTTTACGACACCTGCTTGACGTCAACTCTTCTGGAGAGAAAACACATCAGACCCGAACAAATATTTGTGAATGATACAAACATTTATCTCGATGCGGGAATCGAACACGCGGCCAATCGCCTCACAGCCGGCTGCTCACCCACTACGCTACGGAGGCAGTCTACCACATTATTACTGCTCTATTACATTTGTATTAGAACATCATATTTTTTTATAGCATAAGTTCAGCAAATCAGTACCTGAATGTAAGTGATTATTATCACTTATGAACTCCACAAGTTTAAAAACCTAACTAACTAATAAAAAGTAACTATTAAACTAACCGCATTTATTAATTTAACTGCAACATCGACATAAATAGTGGTTTCCTAGGTTTACGCGAATATTACACATTGATATAAAACTAGTTTATACGGATTTAATCGCGGTTGAATTTTTATTTTATCGATATAAATAACATACATACGCATACATACGCACTCACGCTTGTAATCCCCGAAGGGGTAGGCAGAGGTGTAACTAGTACACCCACATTTCGCCGAGCGTATCTCCGTCCTTTATGTGATAGGGGGCGAGCCTATCGCCATACCGGGCACAAATTCCAGACTCCGGGCTGATACTGAGCATTTCGTAATACCACTTTACCCGACCCGGGGATCGAACCCGAGACCTCAGCGTTGGCCTCAATCGTAACGTGTACGCATTACAACTGCGCCACCGAGGCGGAGATATCCGAGCGTGTTGCACTTTATCTTTTTTTATTTTGATATTTGTATTTAAAATCGGTCTGTATTTAAAAATTGTAAATGATTTTACAATAAAAATAAATACATATATTGCATGTGGAAATTTTATGAATTGCAATAAAATTTGGGAGAAGTAATAAAGGTTCTATATAAGTATTTTGACTTTCGTTGGTATCTACGCATTTTTAGTAATTTAACGGTAGGCAGCGGCTTGGCTAGGCTCTGGCATTGCTGAGGTCCATGGGCGGGGGAACCATTTACTATGAGGTGGGCCGCCAGCTCGTCTGTTTATCTGAGCATTTTTTTTTTGGGACTGCTTCGGTGGTAGCAGTTGTAATGCGTACGCGTTACTATTGAGGTCAACGCTGAGGTCTCGGGTCGATCCCCGGGTCGGGTAAAAGTGATATTAGGTGTTTCTACCGCGAAATGCTTAGTATCAGCCGGGAATCTGGACTGGTGCCCGGTACGGCGATAGGCTCGCCCCCTATCACATCATGGGACGAGGCGAAATGCCTAGTAGGGTGAACCTACTGACTACACCTATGCCTAACCCTTCAAAGAATACAGGCGTGAGTGCGTATGTACTAATGTATATATTTTATAATATATGTATTTCAAAAATAAATATTTAAAAAAATAATCTGTTTATTAGCGTTATAATTAATATAGACAGAACTAAATAAGTACTGAAGTTAGTTAAAGTAACACTTTAATTTGATCCTTTCAACGATTAAAAGTTAAAACTTCGGACACTTAATTAATATAAACTTACTTTTGAGATTAAGCGACAATTCTCTGAAATGAATAATATCTTTTCGCTTTGCACTCTTGTTTTTGTTTTTTATATAGCATAAGCCGGCAAACGAGCAAGTGGTACCTGATAGTAACTGATTCACCGCCATGAACACCCACAATACTAAAATAATTATGGCCGGTTTTGGATGAAATTTAGCACACAGGTAAACCATGTCCTGGATAAGAACATATGCTACTTTTATGCCGGAAAAGGAGCCGTGAGCCAAAGCTTGTCTAATCAATAACATAACGTTTAACAAGACTTAGAAACCGACTTCAATTTTTAGTGGTAGTTACAGCAATAGCATGTAAATTCCAATACAATAACACAATCGCGACGAGTGTACTGTTGTCCGTTGAGGAGTTTTGTTTTTTACTCCGTACCCCGTCATCGGATCTTAACCAAATTTATATGGGACCACATCGCAGCTAAGCCCTATCTAGTGACATTTTTTCTAATAAAACCGGTCCACTATTGACGGATAAATCGATGTACATACATAAAAAAGCAAAGTAAAACGCGCCGAATTGAGAACCTCCTCTTTTTTTGAAGTCAATAAATGCATTTATACAGCGGTTATCCGGGATAACATAACAGCTCTCGAGTCTGTCAAACGTAAGTAATCCGTACCGGGGCACCGAGGCCTTCACAAAGGGGTGAATTATCAAAACCGCCTGAAGTGTTCGTTTATAAATTATAATTAACCAGGATGGGCCCGACGGGGCTTGGAATTTGAATGGATGCTGCGCAGAATTCAGTGTAATGGAAATAAACTTAGTTTTTTTTGTACTATTTATATTACTGAATGACGAGACGAGTATGTCGCTCGCTTGCCTATAAATTGTTGCAACTCTACTCAAAACTTTAAAATATCTACTACTGCATGGCTCAAAACTTAAGCAATGATTAGTGAAAACACTTTTCGTCTCTTTCTAACCACTTTAAAAATAATATTGACAGATAAAGACAAGAGAATGTTTAACTAATCTTAAGTAAAGTTTATAAGTAAGGCCCATCATGTCGAGAAAGAAGTGGTAGAGTTACGCCGTAGACGGTTTTGTCTACAGCAAGAATGGGCCGATTCAGCCAGATTGTTACCACTGTCTCATAGAAAACTGACATCAAGTAACATATTGCTGTTGCGTTTTGTATGTTAGTTGAAATATCCGGAGGGCGAAATATTTCCTCTATTATCCTTTCTCACTTACGCTAAACTATAATTTTTGTTAATATGCTTTTTTTATCCTATCTCGGCAAAGTGACTACGCTACACCTCATGGTAAGTGCAGCGCAATCCAAGAATACTGGCAACCAATGACAGACGATGTGTCTATCGTTGTAATGACCTTATATTTGACCTAACCTTTGTTATTATGACCTAAAATCATTTAGTTGCACGAGTGGTAGAGCCACGCTGTAGACTATTTTGTCTACAGCATGAATGGGCCGGCTCGTCCGGGTCGTTACCACTGTCTCACAGAAAACCGGCGTAAAGTAGCAGCTTGCTGCTGCGTTTCGTACGGTGAGTGAGATATCCGGAGGCCCAAATCTCCCTCCCCTTCCCAATCCCTTATTATCCCTTTCCTTTAAGGTCGGCAACGCGCCCATGATTCTTTTGTATTGTGGGCGTACATGGGCGGTGGAGATCGCTTACCATCAGGTGACCCACTTGCTCGTTTGCCGGCCTAAACTATAAAAAAAAAAAAAAAAAAAATTCAATAAAACGGATAAAATTATAGGATACTGTAATTTATAATACTTTTTTAAGTTCATTATCGGAAACCGAAGGCAATCGAGTGGTACAGACCTCATCCACAATATTGCAGTAAAGGACTAACTTTGGTTTCATTCAAAGTGATCCTTCTTCGGGAGTGACGAACACATTCTAAAGTTGAATAACTAACTTTTGTAAGGAATAAAGGACATGCTTTTGCGCTTTGTCGGACATACATCCTAACATTAGTTCTGTCGGGTGTTACTCGGACTTGGTACCAGGGTCTGTCCTAATTGACAGCTGCCGTGCGCGGTGAGTGAGTTGCCGGTTGCTAAGCGTGAGGCCGTGGGGCCAATTCCCACACCTAGACTAATATAACAGATTACATAATAAATAAAAAAAAAAAAAAAAAAAAAAAAAAAAAAAAAAAAAAAAAAAAAAAAAAATGTCTGATCCACAAATATTTGTCTCGGGTTTGGGTGTTGTGGGACCGCCAGTCTCATGTAGTTCCTGATGCCTACGATACAGGTTTACCTAGGGGTCAGGACTGTGTGTGACTGTTGGGTGTATTTATTATTTATTAATTCCACTTCGACCGCCAAATATCTTCTTTATTGCGCCCATTGGCTCTCATATTATCTACCTTTAATACGTCAAGCTAAAGTTTTTTGGGCCGTGCACAGTACTGCACGCCTGGTACGAACTAGCGCCGACATTCGCAAGTAACTTTCTCCTATACAGCATTTTTTTATTAACTGACTTTAAAAAGGGAGGAGGTTTTCAATTTGGCGCGTTTTTTTATTTTTATTTTTTTGAATACAAAGCACTGCATAACACTGGGCTGTGCACGTCACCCTGAGACATAAGATGTTAAATCTTATAATTCCCAGTAATTTCACTGGCATCAATATCCTTCAAACAAAAACACAAAAGTGCTTACACACTGCTGTTTGGCAGCAGAAATAGACAAAGCGGTGGTACCAACCGAGACTCTCGAATACGAAGGACCTACCACCTATGAGTAGTAACCAAATGTAATCATACATATTAAACTCACTGCCTCGGCGCAGTTGTAATGCCTAGGCGTTACGATTGAGGCCAACACTGAGGACTCGGGTTCGATCCCCGGGTCGGGTAAAGTGGTATTGGGTTTTTCTATTACGAAATGCTCAGTATAAGTCCGGAGTCTGGAATTTGTGCCCAGTATGGCGATACGTTCGCCCCCTATTACATCGTGGGACGGAGATACGCTCGGCGAAATGTGGGTGTACTGGTTACGCCTCTGCCTACCCCTTCGGGGATTACAGGCGTGAGTGCGTATGTATGTATGTATATTAAACTCATCATTTCCTTAAAAATAATATTGCTCGGCGCGGTGTGCAGGGAGAGAGCGCAGTGCGAGAGGCGAGCGTGCTTGGAACGTCATCAAACAATAGCATTTGCGGGGCTACCCGCAGATTACCCGTGCATTGTGAGCCGTACAAAAATACACACCATTGTGAGCTGTGTTATAACTTCTCGGTGATGCCGGGGGTTAAAAAAAGAAATTTGTAGGTGGCGGGGATTTGTTTTGAGGAATAAAAGGTGGCCAGGCTTAGTGGGACACTGTGGGCTGTATCCTATTGTGATACGGGGATAATAAGGACGTGTGTTTATTGGAAGATATGTACATTTTGAACAGAAGTTATGTTTGTTAAAAAAATCTATGTGTATACAAGATAAACTCTATAAAAATATTGTATTTTTTGTAACAAAATAATATATTTTTATACCACAGGCTGGTAAACGAGCAAAGCTACCTGGCTGTACATAATATACTTACGCCAATATACCACGAATGGGTAGGCAAAAGTGTATTGAGTAGGTAGGTACACACACATTTCGTCTTATTTCCGTCCCATAATGTGACAAAAAAAACAACATGTTGCTCTAAAAACGGGTCCCCCATTTAAATGTATATGATTTTAAATACGCTGATATCCCCACGTTTGTTACCGTATTCTCTTAATATTGGTATATTGAGGGTATCTGAGAAAGCAACGTTGGGTACACTGAAATAATAATGGTGCGATATAGTTGTGGAATGGTAGTTACATGGTATAAAAGAGGTTGTCGCCATAACAGGATGTCTTTTGCCCGCAGTCAGTCGGTCAGTCTCCAGTTCAGTAAGATCGGTGTTCAGTCGATAGTCCAAGAGTTCATTACGCGGTAGCTATGTTGGTTTACTATTCTGTCCTAGTTGTTCTAGTTGTAATTAGAGAACGGTCTCTAGAGAAACCTGACATTAGGTGGTGGTCTGTAAAGCAGTTATATTGTTAAAGTAACCAATAAACTATGAGTTGAAGTGATTACTGTCGTTTGGTATTAATAAAATAATACTCATCTCACGTAACTTCTAGCACGTTCATAAATGAGAATATGAACTCTGAAACTAAGGGCGAGTAGACGGCTGCGAAGCGAGAGGCCGTGGGTTCGATTCCCACACCGGGACAAATGTTTGTGTGTACCACAAATATTGGTCTCGGGTCTGGGTGTTGTGGGACCGCAAGTCCCTCGTAGTTCCTGATACCCGCGATACAGGTTTACCTAGTGTGGGGTCAGGACTGTGTGTGTGACTGTTGGGTGTATTTAAAAAATAAAATAAAAAAAAAGAGTCAAGGCCAATGAGACATTGAAGAATAATTTTTCTCAAGATATTTGCCAAGAAGCTTAATAAAACATAACGTTTTATTAGCAATTGATAAGACAAACCATAAATCTAGACTTCAACTTGTAGACGTAGGTATTTTTTTAGTTTTGATTATATCTGGTTATGTAACCTAGTGGAGAGTGGCGATACTGCCGAGATAGAAGTCACGGGTTCGATCCTAGCTCCCAGGGCACACATCTGTGACTACCCAAAGGTAATATATGAGAATTCTCAAAAAATTCGAAAAATTCAAAAAAAAAGGTGTATTTTTATTGCCCAGATAGACAGATGAGCAGGCAGCCCACCTGATTGTAAGCGTTACCGCCGCCCATGGAGTTCAGCAATGCCAGAGCACAGCCAAGCCGCTGCCTACCGTTCCGTACGCTATGTGAAGTTTACTAACTTCCCTATTTTTTTGTAGTATAGGCCGGCAAACGAACAAGTGGGGCCCCCGTGTGTAAGTGATCTCCACCCCCCATGTACGCCCACAATACTAAAATAACCATGGGCGCGATACCGACCTTAAAGGAAAGGGATAGTAAGGGATTGGGAAGGGGAGGGGAATTTGGACCTCTGGATATCTCACTCACCGTACGAAACGCAGCAGCAAGCTGCTAATTTACGCCGGTTTTCTGTGAGACAGTGGTAACGACCCGGACGAGCCAGCCCATTCATCCTGTAGACAAGTGTCTACAGCGTGACTACCACTCAAAGACTGTTTAACCTAACACTCGCCTCATTGGTCTAGTGGCGTAGTTAGGGGGATATTCGTGAAGTCTTTGGTTCAAAACCAGGTCGAGCAAATTTGTGTTGGAGTTTTACTTTAAACTCACACATGAGGCTCGCTTCATATCATATCAAGGGACAGAAATGAGTTCGGCGAACCGTGTGTATAATAGAAGTACCTCTGCTTACCACTGTGCTGAAAGTGAACTACTCAATGTAGTTAACTTGTTGAAGTGAAAACTTCTTTAGGCGCGTTGAGCACTTTTTGGGTGAACAAAAAGCAGTAGTTTTTGAGGACAGTATCATATAAATCATTATTTTTTCTACGCACATACATACTTCATATTTATTCCAATATAATATATAACCTTATTTAATAACTTCATATCTTATTTATTTAGTTAAGGAGAACCAATAAATATTAATATTAAACAGTAAAAAAGAATGTTGATATTGTTCGATAAAATATTGCCATTCTCTTTGATATGTCAGTGACAATGGAGTTAATAAAATATGATCCCTAAGTTTATGAAAATTAGATATAAAATGTTTTCACATAAAAATTTGCTCTGCTGTCATTCACTGTCAGTGTTTCTGCCCTTAAAAATCGTTTAATCTTAAATACGTTTTGGTAATAAAGAAGATCGTGTTTCGTACGTTTTTTAATTAACAAAACATTTTATGCGCTCGTCGGCCTGGCTAATTCCCGGTTTCCCTTCTCATTAAATATTTCAGCTACAATAGGATTTTCTTAATTTGGCTTTTTTGATCATCTTTAAAATTGATTTAAAAGGCCTCGCTAAATGACAAGGTGCCTACGTTTTAAACGGCTCCAAAAAGGAGGAGGTTCGCAATACGTTTGTATAAATGTTATGAACGATGAAGGGAAGCTGGCGTTAGTTTATTTAGGTCACAGTATCATTATATGTTTAATGTTCGATTTTACATACGTACGCACTCACGCCTGTAACCCTCGAAGGGGAAGGCAGAATTGTAACTAGTACACTCACATTTCGCCGAGCGTATCTTCGCCTCACGATGTGATAGAGAGGGAACCTATCGCCATACCGGGCACAAATTCCAGACTCCGGTCTGATACTGATCATTTCGTAATAGAAAAACCCAATACCACGTTTCCTAACCCGGAGATCGAACCGAGACCTCAGCGTTAGCCTCAATCGTAACGCGTACGCATTATAACTGCGCTACCGAAGCAGTTGATTTCGATGTTCGATTTTAAAAGGTTATAAATGAAAAATAAACTGATATGATAATACAATTTTTTCTACTAATTATAATTTATCTCTTTTTCTAATTTATCTATCTAATTTATATTTATTATAATTTATGTCTCTCCCCAGAGGGGCTGACGTCAGAAGGCCAATTCTCGTAATTTTAAACGTTCAAAATATCATTCCGATCTAGTCTCAGCGTCAAGAAAGTTGCAAATGGCATTCTCTTATACCAATAATCAACGTCAAATGTGAACATAAATCGTAATGAGATTGAATGTAGAATAAAAGTTGATTAAAGCCAAAACGGTATAATGCTACTGCTAATGCTAGGTGCATTTGACGTTGGTTATTGGTTTAAGAGAATGCCATTTGCAACTTTCTTGACGCTGAGATTAGATCGGAATGATATTTTGAAATTACGAGAGTTGGCCTTCAGGCAGGCGACTGGTCGCAAAAACTACGAGCCAAATCTTTCTGTAGGATGGTGCGCGGAGATTGCACTGCGAGTGGGATAAGGGCGGTCGAAGAAGAAGATTGTGGTATATGTAGAATATAGTATAAGTGAGGGTAATCAATAGATGTCACCGGCTCGTCAGTTCTGCATTAAACTTACTACATAACGGTCGATGTTGTTTTCTTGTGCGCAATTCCTGAGTCTTCCCGGGGTTAACACTACGGAATACTACAAAGATTTAGAACTTGTTAGACCTAAAAGAACTACCATCGGATTTCCTCCATCCAATGCCACCGCTGTAGACATATATTTTTTATGTATGTTCAAACATAACTCCGCCAAATGTAAATCGTTTTTGACGATGCATTTTCTATTCGATAGGATTTACTTTGTAGGTGGTGCAATATAAACTTGGTTAATATCTGACGACAAAGTACGAGGAAAAACGATACGGTACGACACGAGTAGTAGAGCCACGCTGTAGACAATTTTGTCTACAACATGAATGGGTCGGCTCGTCCGGGTCCTTACCACTGTCTCACAGAAAACCGACGTAAAGTAGCAGCTTGCTGCTGCGTTTCGTACAGTGAGTGAGATATCAGGAGGCCCAAATCCCCCTCCCCTTCCCAATCCCTGAATTATCCCTTTCCTTTAAGGTCGGCAACGCGCCCATGACTCTTTTGGTATTGTGGGCGTACATGGGCGGTGGAGATCACTTACCATCAGGACCCACTTGCTCGTTTGCCGGCCTATGCAATAAAAAAACTTAATGTAACGCCACACCATGAGCCACGCCGTGCCACGCCATGCCATGCCACGCCAAGCTAAAGCCAAAGCCATGTGACGACGGTTAAGCGCCTTAACTGTCAGCCAAGCTCGCCTTTGCCTACAGCCTACAATTATTATTGTATGACGTCACCTCCAGTTGTCAACTGTCAAACGGGTGTATAAATACCCGGAGCGTTCATTTGTAATATTCATTTTGTTGTGTGCATTAAAGTAAGAAGGAGCGCTGTCCGTTTGAACGTAGACGTATTTATACCGAATTGTTTGGAAAAGTGACAGCTTGATTTAATAAATTGATTGTTCACCGTAAGGAGTTTGCGTTAATTACTCTTCCGTTTCATTAAATAATACACTTTATAATTGAACATTTGTACATTCGCACAGTAATTAATACGATATTTATAATCCCCGATCTCGATATAACAGCGGACCGGCCTCAAACTCGATCAGTTTTTGCCAAGTCGTTAATTCGGAGGGCGGATTGGAAAGTTGTCTAAATTGGAATAGTTAGCGCGCCAGTTTGCGGCCAGCCTTAATGTAAGCAGCCATTGTTTGATTCCAACCCTATATTGTTACAGCAAATTGTTTTATTGACGTGATTAGGCTGTTTGCAAATATTCATGTCTAGAATTATTTGAGAACATTTTAGGTCAACGATTCACACATGCCAATAAAGTTTTTAGGCCTCTAAATATTGATAGACTATATTTTGCAAAAACCAGTTGAGTGGTAGAGTCACGCTGTACACAGTTTTGTCAACCGTTTACTGTAATAGAGCTATAAAAGGTGACTGTATAACCACTTACCATTAGGTAACTCGACAGCTGGTATGCCTTCGAAAGCCAATCAAAATAGCATTGCTATGTTTTAAATAAATAAATAAACCCAACAGGCACGCACATAATCCTGACCATACACTAGGTTAATCTGTATCCTGGGTATCAGGGACTACGAGGGACTTGCCGCCCCACAACACCCGGACCAGAAACAAACATTTATGGATCTTTACAAGGTGGTAGGTCCCTCGTTTGCGAGAGACTGGCTGGGTTGGTACCACCGCTTTGTTTATTTCTGCCGCCAAGCAAAAGTGTGTAAGCACTGTTGTGTTCCGGTGTGAAGGACATTGAAGCCAGTGTAATTACTGGGCATTATGAGACTTAACACCTTATGTCTCGGGGTAACGAGCGCAGTCCAGTGTCATACAGTGCTTTGTTTAAAGTTCTGTGTGGCGTTGCTTCTGTTTATGAGCAGGCGTGGCGCTTACCATCAGGCGAGCGTCCTGCTCGTCTCGTCATTAAATCTATAAAAAGAAAAACATAAACATTTGTCCCACTGCGGGAATCGAGCCCATGACCTCTCGCTTCGCAGCAGGTTATTCATCCACTGCGCCTCGGAGGCTGTCTATATCAAGAGTGTGATACGTTACCAAACATGTTAACCTTCTAAGCTTATGGTTCGCCAAGTGTTTGCGGTAACAAATCTTCGTACCTAGTTACCGCGGACAACACCTTAGTTGGTTTTGTAAGCGTTTCGCAACACCGCATCGAAGGTATCATTTAAACGTTGGAAAATCCCGTCTACTCGCCCGCTACACCACAGAGATTTTGAAATTGCATAAAAATTCACCGCTGTCATTTTCCTTTTTTGTTTTTTTTTTATTGCATAGACCGACAAACGAGCAAGTGGGTCACCTGATGGTAAGTGATCACCACCGCCCATGTACGCTCACAATATCAACATAATTATGGGCGCGTTGCCGACCTTAAAGGAAAGGGATAATTAAGGGATTGGGAAGGGGAGGGGAATTTTTCACGAGTGGTAGAGCCACGCTGTAGACAATTTTGTCTACAGAATGAATGGGCTGGCTCGTCCGGGTCGTTACCACTGTCTACAGGGCAAAAGTGTCTACAGGTTAGCTCTACCACTCATAAAATAAAACTACTTCAAATAAAACTACACGCCTGCATCATCCCAAGTCCCAGACACAAATTAAAAAGAAATACTTTAAAGCACGTATGTTGACAGTGCTCCTTCGCAATCTGGCGCCGCAAGAGTTTTCCCTTGTAAATAAGAATTAGCATACAAACAGAGCGCAGTTCACGCCCTCGTTAACCTTATTGGTTCAGGTCTGCAAACATTTTTTCTGGTGTGTATTCGGGTGTTAACGTTATCGTCGTATTTATAATGGAAAGGTATGCTTGGGATTATGTTTGGAAGAAACAGCTGATGTAAACTTGGTTAAAGGTGAATAGAATGTGTGGTTTGAAGCAAATGTCACCAGGAGTCATAATCTGTTTGTAAAGTCGGCGCATCACGTAAAAAACAGCAGACTGATAATGGTTTCATTATTACGTTAGGCGAACTTTTACTAAATATTTAAACTATATTTATATTATAAAGTAGAGAACTTTATGAATGAAATATGTATTTAACTATAGACAATTTAATTTAAAAGATAACACAGTTAGAATTTTTTAGGATTGCTTAACTCGATACAACTTACACCGCTTTTATAATGTGGCTCCCCTCTCCTCTCCTCTCCTCGCCCCGCCACTGCACCTCGCCCCACCTCCGCACCTCTCCTTCCAGTTGGTCATCGGTCTAATCGACTACTTCCGTTACAATATTATTGAAGCGAAAACTTCTTTAGGTGCGTTGAGCACTTTTTGGGTGAACAAAAATCATGGAACTCGCGTCATCGTCACCGAACGCTTTCCATGAGCTATATATATACTGTGTATATATTTACATAGATATACCTCCGTGCATTATTAGTATACATTATATATATAAAGAGTATATATTAAATTGGTCATTAACACTTCTTTACAAACCAAAAATGATAATCTAATAGATCGACGATACAATTCACAAGTTACTTACTTTTCACTTTACAAGACTGTCCCGCATGTTTTTTTATAGCATATCTCTACAAACGAGCAAGTGGGTCACCTAATGGTAATGGATCTCCACCGCCTGTATTCACCCACAATACCAAAAGAATCATGACTGGGTTGCCGACCTTATAGGAAGGGAATAAAGATGGAGAAGGCGACGGAAGATTTGGGAATCCGGTAAATCCAACAGCACCAGATATTTTTGCGTTACGTAAGGTGATTTAGGTTACCGGAGGCCCAAAATGTAAATCCTTTCCCCATTCATTCTCTTTAAGGTGAGGAACACATGCATGATTCATCTGGTTAAATAAGTTTCCATAGGCGATAGAGATCACTTATTAAGTGACCCTTTAAATCCTTGTAATGAGATCCAATGAGACTCCCCAGAAGGGTTGACGTCAGACAGGTTGGTTGTAAAAACTGCAAGCCAAACTTTTAGTAACATGTTAGTGTTAAAAAGCACTGCGCTGCGTGTGGGAAAAGGGCAGGCAGATGAAGAAGAATGAGTTCCAAACCAATACAGTTACTAGCCGCTAGTTAGTTACAGTACACGAGTACCGTAGCGCAAGTCACGTACGTCATAACTAATTTGTGTAAGCATTGCATTCGAATTATTAATAAGGTTACAGATTAATCGTATCACGCGACTCGCTGGACTAACTAGGATTACCGCGTTGCGTCGTGCACTTTAATTGATAACGTTATTACCATTATTATTATCAATAATAATTTCTAGAGCTTACTAGTAAACAAGTAGATCCATAGATGACAGCCTCCGTGGCGCAGTGGGCGAGCAGCCGGCTGGGAAGCGAGAGGCCGTGAGTTCGATTCCCGCACCGAAACAAATGTTTGTGTAATTCACGTCTGATCCCCAAAGACTTTAATGTATACTAGGTACGAGACAAGCTGTGTTGTACAATGAAATTGCGCACTTAGTTACGGTCATTTGACCGCAACTCATTTAGTCGCCCGCGAGAGAGCGACAAGAGCAGTTGTTGTTTGAATAGCTGCGAACGATAAATTCGATAAACTACCACGAAATTGTTTATTGTGGCCCAAAAAACATTGTCTTTTACGGAAGTAGCTATATTATTTCTTGGTTTTGATCAAAAAATTCATTTATTGTGAATGAAAACTAATACCAAACAAAACAGCCGTCTACAGCTACAGCTCGTAATATTGCCATCTCGTTTACTCTCAACTCCTCTCGCTCCCACGCCTTAGACGTCATTCCCGCCTCGCCGGCCGCGTATGCAACACAATTTTACTTCTGAACAGCCTGTCTATGGTATTAAAGTCTTTGCTGATCCCTACAATCTGCAACAGGAACCAAGAATCGCCATGACCTTGTCCATTAATTAGGAGCGTGTACCACGTCAGGCGAGGTTGGCTTGGGGCCAAGAAGTCGGTGGCTCACACTCCATACACATTTATTAGTACTGAAAATAAATAATTAATACTTTAAATAAGTAACCCATTACTTCTTTTAAACGATTGTATGCTTATAAATGATTAATAAATCCTACACATGAGTGGTTGTCAGTTTAATTACATCTACCAAATAGCATTAGTGATTAAACCAAAGTAGCATCGCCTTATGGCTAACAGAGGGGCTAGCACGGAAAACTATCGAAATCGTAATGTAAAGGTATCGATGGTTCGATAGATAATTCCTTATATATCATTGGTCTTTATTCCATATATATTGGTTTCTTTTACGTACGATAGAGGCGCTGTACTAAAATCTCATAGAAATTGTTGTCGATGATAGCTCGAATAACTTTTCGCAAGATTCCGTGCTAGCCCCTCAGATCCCATTAGTTTCAGTGTTGTAACTTTGCCGTATTAGGTAAAAAATATCTTTTTCTTTGTCCTTCGATCAAATATGAGTGGTAGAGCTACGCTGTAGACCACCACTGTCTCACAGAAAACCGGTGTAAAGTAGCAGCTTGCTGCTGCGTTTCGTTCGGTAAGTGAGATATCCGGAGGACCAAGCCCTCTACCCTTCCCAATCTCTTTATTATCCCTTTCCTTTAAGGTCAGTAACGCACCCATGATTCTTTTGATACTGTGGGCGTACATGGACGGTGGAGACCACTTACCATCAGGTGACCTATTTGCTCGTTTGCCGGCTATGACATAAAAAAAATAAAAGTAAAAACCTGCAATTTGGTATAAAATCCCCATCTGATTACAATATTTGCGAGAAAAATCCTATATTTCTTTTACGATAAAAATGTGCGCCGTATTTGAAGCGACGTCCGTCGTAACTATACATAAAAGCAGAAAGAAATCTCCCTAGTTAATAGTAAGAAACCAGGTTAACATGTAGGACATTTGTATCGTGAATAAATAACGCCCTCTTCAGGGATAATAAAACATTTTTATACAGGCCAGACGGGATTTTGTAACTAGATTAACACGCTACTCCGTTCGTGATTTCTCTTTTTTGTATCAAAAAACAAATAACATTTCTGTTAGCGTATGTCGGGATTAGCTCAGGCAGTGTAAAGTGATTACTGTCGTTTGGTATTAATAAAAGAATACTTGTCTCAAGTAACTTCTAGCATTTCATACTTTAATCCACGGCGCATCCGGCGAGCAGTAGGCTCCGTAGCGAGAGACCGTTGGTTCGATTTCCACACCGAAACCAATTGGTGTGTGTTTCACAAATATTTGTTTCGGGTCTGGATGTTGTGGGACCGCAAGTCCCTCGTAGTTTCTGATATCCAGGATACAGATTAACCTAGTGTGGGGTCAGGACTGTGTTGTGTGACTGTTAATCATTAAATGGATGTTACGGGTTACAAAAAATATCCATTATACAAAATACAATCAAAATCTATCCCATTTTGTTCCTATGAAACGATATATAAATAAAATGTACTATTTGTCATTGATTTATAACTTAAAAAATATGGTATTCTAAAGGCCATTCCCTATATTGGATTTTTTTTAATTAGCCGGAACACAAAAGCGGCTACACACAGCTGCTTGGCGGCAGAAATAGACAAAGTGATGGTACCTACCCAGACGGCCTCTCGCATACGAGGGACCTGCCACCTGACTCAAAAATGATGTAATATAATTTTACTAGGGTTCTATCTAACCCTTATAAAAATATTCTTACACCAGATAAACACTTTATTTTTATTTATACGTATATATTAAACCCTAGTTTTGAAGTGCTTAAAGCGTGGTAACAAAAAATAAAGTAGAAAATATACAATTCAACAACAACCTTGTCAGATGTCGGAGAGTTCGAGTTTTGAAGAGGTCTGTATGAGATAAAATATATTTGTGAATTAAAGCCCTTTTACACGAAGAGAGTTTGTCGTCTCGACACGTGGCGAGAATATAATGAAAAAATGTTCACTCCATATTGCATACGCCCTTACGCTGTTATCTCCGAAAGGGTAGGCAGAGGTGTAACCATGCACCCACATTTCGTCAAACTTATTTCCGCCCCATGATGTGATAGCGGGCGAGCTTTTCGCTATACCGAGCACACTTCCAGACTCCTGGCTGATACTAGGCATTTCGTGATAGTAAAACCCAATATCACTTTTACCCGGGGATTGAACCCGAGGCCTTAGCACAGGAGTCGTAACGCATATACAACTGCGCCACCGAGGCAGTAAATAAGTTTAATAGAAATCAACAGTTAAAATTAAATACCTAAGGTTTCGTAAAAATTTGCCAATAATTTCGCCTTTTACGAAATAAAGTTTCTGGATCATAACATCGAAAACGTTTTAAATAAGAAATTTTAAAATTTACAACAAACTTCTGCGAATATTTTCACTTTGTAATTGCGCAAGTTTCGCTTGTTTTCTGCCATTAATATTAAGGAGAGGGCCGATTGAGCTGTTCCACGCTTTACACCGACGTTTATGTTTTATGGAAAATCTTTATTTCACTCCGTTATCTTGTTGATTGAACAAATTATCAATTTAAGTTGTAGAATACTTTTGCAAATTAAATTGCTCTTCATTAGTGAAAACCTTTCAAGACTAAAAACATTTGTTTTTATTTTATTATTTTATGTTTTTCTTTGTGTAATGGAGTACACTACTGTATAGTGGGTGAAGAATCAACAGGCTTCAAGTTAGATTCCAACATCGATATAATTAAAAATGGAACCAGTTACTGCGACTGCCTCGGTGGCGCAGTTGTAATGCGTACGCGTTACGATTGAGTCCAACGCTGAGGTCTCGGGTTCGATCCCCGGGTCGGGTAAAGTGGTATTGGGTTTTTCTATTACGAAATGCTCAGTATCAGCCCGGAGTCTGGAATTTGTGCCCGGTATGGCGTTAGGCTCGCCCCCTATTACGTCATGGAACGGAGATACGCTCGGCGAAATGTGGGTGTACTGGTTACACCTCTGCATACTCCTTTGAAGATTACAGGCCTGAATGCGTATGTATGTATGCAAATATTGTATATCAGTTTTGAAAACAACATTAGAGGTTCTTGCCTGTTCTTCTCTAGTGAAACAGCATTCCGATCTAGCGGTAGAGTTACAATTTTTCTGAATCTAAATGAAGTACAACATTTCATATATACAATAAATAATTTGAATTTGGATCTAGATAGGGAGACCGCGTGCGTGACCGCGCGAAGCGTGATGCGAGTCAGGCGACAGCGTCACGACCGCTCTGTAAGAAATTATATGAAAGTGGACGCTATTATCCCTGTAGCTTACTTTAAAACGTGTCTATGCAATTGCATACAAAGCAGAAGGCCGATTCTCGTAATTTTAAATTTTCAAAATATCATTCCGATCTAATCTCAGCGACAAGAAAGTTGCAAATGGTATTCTGTTAATGGTTTAAATCAAGTATTCAAGATCAAATGTGAACATAGATCGCAATCGAAAGTAGAA
The DNA here is from genome assembly GCA_905332985.1 of Mimas tiliae. Taxonomy (NCBI): domain Eukaryota; kingdom Metazoa; phylum Arthropoda; class Insecta; order Lepidoptera; family Sphingidae; genus Mimas; species Mimas tiliae. The sequence goes on along the minus strand of HG995248.1, from coordinate 17,289,170 downwards.
TACAAGTTGACTGAACCAAAACGGCATTCTGGTAACAATAAATTTGACACATAATTATATAAAATGCATTTCGTCCATAGACAAACGTCAAAATATTAATATTAAATGTGACTGAAGGTGAAGCAGTGTTGCCAAGTGCACTGTAATTACAGCAGATCTGCCGTATTTTCACGCCATCTACTGGACACCGTATTTTTATATGTTATTAGTATATGGAGACACAGTATTTTTTTACAGTCAAAATTTCGTATTATTATTGTATACTACTATACAGGTTATTTAGAAGTAAAACTGCGTCACATAACGCGGGAGTTTGACAGTTCACAAAGAGGGAGCGTAATAGGGGTTCTAGTTGAGAGTAAGCGAGATGGTAATATTGAGTTACGGTCAATTTACTGCAACTTAGTGGTACAATTTCTATGTACCGCGCAGCTTGTCTAGTAGTATACATAAAACTCTTTGATTAAACACATTAAAAAAAACTAAACCGATGTCATCATCATCGCAGCCATCCATTTCTGCAGCGATCGATATATACAAATAAGATGTTAAGTTAGTTTAGGATATAAAGTTTGAAATAAACATATATTTATATTTTACTTAATAATTTAGTTATTTCCTTTTTTGTACGTCATTTTATTGCACTGTAAAATACACTGTATTTTTCCCATCAAGCACTGTATTTTTGGCGCAAATACCGTATTTTAATGTGGACAACACGGTATTTTCAAAAATCTGACTTGGCAACACTGAGGTGAAGTGACTGTGAGTTAATTCTGCAGATAAATTCAGTTAACTTTGTTCTCTTTTACTGCAAGCAACTAAAAGTAGTCAAAATTGTTCTACTTTGTGTGCTCGTTATTTCAGTAAAGTATTAGAAATGACTTTACAGCCTATGTTACTCAGTGATAATGTAGCTTTCTAACGGCCAAATTATTTTTGAAATCGGTCCAGTAGTTTTTAAGTTTATTTGTTACATACAAAAACACAAAAAAATCTTTCCTCTCTAGAATATTTGTGTAGATTAAATTATGAGATCAATTGCACTGTCAAAATTCCCGCCAAAACTCTCGCACAATTCATAATTATAAATATGTCCTCAGTAGTGTTGCAATTATTAAAAAAAAATTAATAAGTAATTCGTTAGAATTTCAAATTTCAATAAAATGTGGTTATTTCCGGAAAGGATCTTCGGCCTCAGTGGTGCTGTTGTGCCTTTTCCTTCAGTTATGCCATATAACATCCCTATGAGCCAAATGACAATAGGTAGAAATGTACAGAACCGTTTCTATCGCCCAATAACGACCTCTATTCGTTCGTAAGGAAAAGGGTTTTGACAGACGGACAGACAGATGGACAGACAACAAAGTGATCCTTTAATAAAGTATAATAACGATTATTTTTGTTCGTTTTGACGTACAAAGTCCTTAAAACTAAGTACTGATCACTTTTTCAACTATAACATTAGATCTACTATTTTAATATCAAGGTATTCCCCAAGGTATACCCAACAGGTATTGAAATCAATCAGCCTCAAAACAAAGGACAGCAAAATGACAGCCACTATTTAAAATTTTTATCAATGCATATTTTTCAGTCATTATTGTCAGAACTCCATAGAGCGAGAAATACAAACTTCGCAAAATACATGGAAATAGATAAATTTATTAAATAAATAAAATACATAATACATAACAAACAAGGTGGTAGGTCCCTCGTTTGCGAGAGACCGGCTGGGTTGGTACCACCGCTTTGTCTATTTCTGCCGCCAAGCAACAGTGTGTAAGCACTGTTGTGTTCCGGTTGAAGGACATTGAAGCCAGTGTAATTACTGGGCATTATGAGAGTTAACACCTTATGTCTCGGGGTGACGAGCGCAGTCCAGTGTCATGCAGTGCTTTATTTAAAGTTCTGTATGGCGTTGCTTCTGTTTATGAGCAGGTGTGGCGCTTACCATCAGGCGAGCGACCTACACGTCTCGTCATTCAATATAATTAAAAAATCATAACCTCCAGTTACGTAAATTTTTTATCACTGAAATTAGTCATATTGTGGGTATTTTATTGTGAGTTGGTAACATTGATTTTGTCGCTTATGACATTTTATTTGGACTTTATTTTATTTTAATTTCTAGAATTTAGTCTATGGCAGCTGATACGTAAAATTCGAAAAAAATACTTGTCATTGGCGAAATGCATTGACATTGAAAGTTGATCGAATTGACAGTTTAAATGCAATTTAACTGAGATAATACCGAATTTTTAAAGGAGCAGAATGTCATATTTTTAGTTATTCAAAATCTAATCTCAGTTCGGTTAAAATTCATTCGCAGTGTCAGTTAAAATACGAGAATTGGCCCTCAGGTGTCGCTGTCATCGTATATCGCGGTCTCTTGTTACTGTTGCGCTGTAAAAAATGCCCTATTAAGGTATAACAGCGCATTTTTCTTCCATTTACGGCAAAAACAATAAAAAATATATTTCTCATCAGTCATTACGTGAAATAAACCACCGTCTTGATAGTTAACATAAGTTAATTAACGCTTATTTCACAATTTCCAAGTTACCGTTACTAATGAAATAAAACTGATGTCAGAAAAACACGTACCTCATTATGAAAACGTATGAAAAATTCGCTGTATAAAGCGCCATATAACGGATAAAATTTAAATTATTTATTGGCTTCATTTGTTTACTTATTTTTTTTAATACATTGATGCAATAAACTTTTCTTCGTCTTTTTTCACTTTATATAAATACATTCTAAACTCGATAATCTAAATTAAATATTTAAAATCTTGCAAAAAATTAACCCTTCCAATATTCAGGACGTTAATATCAGTAAAATCTGGCACGAAACAAACCAACATTACCCAATGGCGTCTCGGTACGATTCTCGCGTTTATATCGCCGACTGCAATTAAGATTAGATCAAAACACCCCCGCGTCCATTACGGGACGCTCAGACCCCACCTACAGCCCGATAAATCGTCGTCAATTAAGTTTGTAAGGGTTGTTGCCTAACCTCTAGTTGAGGGTTGAGGACCGTTTGATTCTCTGTGGTTTACAAGATTCAGTGGAGGGTTAGAAGCTAGAAATGAGGAATAAAATATTTATTTGGAGTACCTTGGCCTATTTCGAAACAAGGTTCTTTATAATAATAATACTAGCCCTGTATTATATACGTCCCACTGCTGGGCACGGGCCTCCTCTACTGAATGAGATGGGTTAAGCCTTAGTCCACCACGCTGGCCTATTACGGGTTGGCAGACTTCACAAACCTTCGAAATTCTTATGCAGAACTTCTCAGGTATGCAGGTTTCCTCACGATGTTTCCTTTACCGTTAAAGCAAGTGATAATTAACAATTAATACACACGTAACTTAGAAAATTCAAAGGCTCTCGGGGCTGATTTCGAACCTACGACTTTCGTCTCGACAGTCCATACCACTTCTCACTAAGCTATCACTTTTTACATTCACTTTTTATATTAATACAATTATGAAGGGCGACAGATGCCTGTTAAATTTCCTTTGACGTGTCTGGGTTTTCCTCTACTTATTCGCTTATGTATCGTGTACTTAATAAGTTTGATGGAATTTTGAGGTATTTTATCAATTGGACGTTCAATATCTCTCTACTTGTAGGATTCTGAGCCTCAAAATAGCTGTGACGTATACTCGCAATTTTTTTTTTTTGTTACTGACTATCTGTGTGTTTTTTTTTTATTTTTATTACGAGTATTAGCTTGAATGACGGGACGAGCAGGTCGCTCACCTGATGGTAAGCGCCATGCCTGCCTCCTAAACAGAACCAACGCCACACAGAACTTTAAATAACAAAGCACTGCATGATACTGGACTGCGTTCGTCACCCCGAGACATAAGGTGTTAAGTCTCATAATGTCCAGTAATTAACCTTCAATGTCCTTCACACCGGAACACAACAGTGCTTACACACTGTTGCTTGGCGGCAGAAATAGACAAAGCGGTGGTACCAACCCAGCCGGCCTATCGTATACGAGGGGCCTACCACCCTATAAAGATCCAGTAACTTCAGTATACCATAATTCTGGCGATCGTTGCGAGCACGTTTCTCAGCATGGTTAAACTGCACTGTTAACTTAGATGGAAATCACATGGATTCAAATACAGAATTGAGGCCCAACTGTCCGTATTTATGCAAAATGGAACCAACCCACAAAAACGCACTTCTGAGATATCAAACGATTTACAAAAACATGTGCAGCTCTGTTAGATGTAGTATTTTATTTTATTTTAGTGATAAATTACTTGTGATAAATAAAGTTTGCTCTGAATACTCTTAAACTTTCTAGATAATCAAGAAAATGTGCTTGTGGTTCCATTTTGCAAATAAAAGTTAGGAATTAAAATATGAATTTATTTTACGCATAACCATATCACAGAAACTTGTTTCCATTTGGTGTATTAAAAATAATTATGAATAATAGATATATTATGTGTAATGTATAAAGGTACCAAGTATGTGTGGATCTGTTTTGTATAAAATGACATGGTAGTAATATCGTTTATTTATTTGAACAATCGAGTCCCATTGTGTTGTGGTTCGATTTTGCTTTATATGTAATGTTTATTTCTGCCGTTGGTTCCATTCTGCTTTTAGTATACCTGGTTTTCAAGGAGAAAAATTATGTGGTTCTCTTTTGTATAAGAATTTAGACCACGTTTCAATCTGTATTCTTCAATAAAAGTAAAAAACGAAATTTGCCGTGTGGTTCCTTAATGCATAAATACGGACTACGGACTTACGTTTCCGGCAAAATGGCGTTGGGCGTACGTCTGCTTCGCTCCAGTACTGTTTATAAATTTGTTGCCGGCACTTGCTAAATAATATACCCGCGCTATACTGAAGCCACTCTAACTCCTCAACAATGGAAATTGAGGTTTGTAAGATATAAAGTGTTATATTTGTAGTTGGTTTAATGTTTTGCTGATGTTTAATGAATATGATTTAGCTTTTCTATATTAAAAATAATAATAAATACACTAACAATACAATGACTGCCTCGGTGGCGGAGTTGTAATGCGTACGCATTACGATTGAGGCTAACGCTGAGGTCTCGAGTTCGATCCCCGGGTCGGGTGAAATGGTATTGGGTTTTTCTATTACGAAATGCTCAGTATCAGCCCGGAATCTGGAATTTGTGCCCGGTATGGCGATAGGGTCGCCCCCTATCACATCGTGGGACGGGGATACGTTCGGCGAAATGTGGGTGCACTGGTTGCACCTCTGCCTACCCCTTCGGGGATTACAGGCGTGAGTGCGTATGAATAAATACACCCAAACACTGCTATAGTGTATACAGGGATAGGCCTCGTATGGTGTGACATCACAATATTAGATTAAACTTCTCGGGCCTTTACATGTAGGCTTTGGCCCAAAGCACACCTACTAAACATCCAGGATAATATAGTCCTGAGATGTGGTAAGCCATACATAATAATACATCCAACAGTCGCATACATAGTCCTGACGACATAGTAAGATATGAGTCTTTTGTCGCGAGTATTAGGAACTATGAGAGACTTTCGGTCTCTCATAGTTCTCGGAAACAAACATTTGTGAATCACACAAACATTGTCTCGCTGCGGGGATCGAACCCGCAACCTCTCGTTTCACAGCTGGTTACTCGCGTGCAGGGAGTAGAATGAGTTAACATAGAGGTCACGCATTCGATCTCAGGCGCAGGGCAAACTTATGTCATTTGGAATGCATAACACTTATGTCATTTGGAATGCATAACACTTATGTCATTTGGAATACATTCGTATATCTTCTTATATATAAAAATCTATTGCTGTTGGTTAGTCTCGCTAAAACTTAAAAACTGTTGGACCGATTTTGATGAAACTTTTTGTGTGTGTTTGAGTAGGTCCCTGGATGGATTACATTTACAATTGGACCCGGTAGGTGGCGCTGCAAGCTACCGGGTTAAGCTACCGGTTCATGTTGCGGGTGAAACCGCGCGGGACAACTGTTTATTGATAAATATCAATCTCCTTATCTGTGAAGGAAAACATCACGAGGAAAGGTACATAATAAATTTGAATATATATGAACGCCTCCGTGGCGCAGTGGGCGAGTAGCCGGCTGCAAACCGTGAGGCCGTGGGTTCGATTCCCCCACTGAGACAAATGTTTGTGTGACCCACAAATATTTGTTTCGGGTCTGGGTGTTTTCTCCCCATAGGGTTTGGGACCGCAAGTCCCTCGTAGTATCTGATACCGGTACAGGTTAACCTAGTTTGGGGTCAGGACTATGTGTGGGACTGTTGGGTGTATTTATTTATTATTAATGAAGTCTACCCACCCACAATCACTTATTGTCTACGATTAATTTAAGTAAACATTTTCAGGAACGTTTCGTGATTAAAATATTTACACCAGTTAGGCTTCTTAACACCATATTGAATTCTTTTTATTATTCCTTAATGAATACTTAATTAATTTTAGCTGACGATATAAATGGAGAAGGTTCGCAATTAGACGCGTTTTTGTATGTATAACTAAGCATAATTCACAAATTGGTCTGAGTTTGTTTATTCTTCTTTCATTTGAAAGCATAAAGTTGGTCGCTAATAAAGTTCAAGAAGAAATCGCGGATGAAAGAGTAAAACTTCGTCATAAATGCATCGATTTTGAGGAATATTCAATAAAAAATGTAAAAACACCGAATAAGGATAAAATCTCAAAATTAAAAAACCAATTTTAATTGGGTATTTCTGTCAATAATTGACCATTGAAATAAAACTAGTTTATACGGATTTTATCGCGGTTTAATTTTTATTTTAGTCCCGACGTTTCGAAAGCTTTTCAGCCTTCGTGGTCACGGGAGAGACTGAGGTGTAGGTCGTCTCGAAAAGTTAATGTTACAATGGCTACCTTCATTTTAAAATTATACATTTATTTTTAATTATTTAAAAAAGTTAGTTGACACTAGTCCGATCTACGCAGAAAGAGCTCACGGTATCTTGAGGTCTGGCAGTTGGTCTTTTGGGTTCCGATTTAATTAAATGTATAATTACATATAAATTGTATATAAAGGGTGTATATAAAATAGATTGTGACTGTGGACTCTCCTATATCGGACAAACTAAAAGAAGCATAGGGACCCACGTAAAAGAACACATAGCTGATGTTAAACACCGACGCTCTACGAAGTCTGCAGTTGCTGAACATTCAGATGAAGGCTCCAAACATTACCTTAGATTTGACAAACCACAAATCCTCGCCAAAGAACACCGATTCCTACCTAGGATGATTCGCGAGGCTATTGAAATTAAGAAACACCCAAATTTCAATAGAGAAGATGGTTGGAAGCTTGCACAAGCCTGGGATCCAATTATACATTTAATTAAATCGGAACCCAAAAGACCAACTGCCATACCTCAAGATACCGTGAGCTCTTTCTGCGTAGATCGGACTAGTGTCAACTAACTTTTTTAAATAATTAAAAATAAATGTATAATTTTAAAATGAAGGTAGCCATTGTAACATTAACTTTTCGAGACGACCTACACCTCAGTCTCTCCCGTGACCACGAAGGCTGAAAAGCTTTCGAAACGTCGGGACTAAAATAAAAATTAAACCGCGATAAAATCCGTATAAACTAGTTTTATTTCAATGTGTAATATTCGCGTAAACCTAAGAAATCACTAAATAATTGACCATTAAATAGCACTCAAAATTGATTATATATTTTTTTGTTAGTTTAATCTGATGATCATTACATAAATGATTGTAATTAATTTATCTAATAATATTAATATTAAAATGCAATGCTTTTAAAATCATTAAAAGTTACCTATTGCCAATCACAACCGAAGGCAAAAGACAAAAGACAAAATCAAAAGCGACAATCCCGAATTAAAACGTAATTTTTAACATAAAGCTCGTGCCTGCGAGGCGCGGGATAATAAATTTCGCGTCGTTACATCTAACGAGGTTAATATAGAGGTGGCAACTCATTCTCGGCAAATGGTTGCATTTAGACGCGAGCACGTACCCGCGGGAGAGGATTCGACGCCTGATAGGAGCGTGTGTGCACCACATCTTCCTGATGCTTTTGGGACGTGGTTTTATTTGTCATGAGATTGCGGAGGCTTTATCTTTCGTATTCATTAACCACGCCTAAATAGGCTGTTTGATATACAAAAAAAATTGTATACGTGATTGGTCCCTTTTTGGCGCTAAACAAAGCTAGTATAGCTAGATAGTAAGAGATTTAAAATAATCATAAGTTTTTTGCCGATATGTTATGCAGTCCAGACATAATATCGATTATATATGTGCATACTGCATGCACATATACTCAATCACGACTGTAATCTCCGAAGGGGTAGGCAGAGGTGTAACCAGTACACCCACATTTCGCCGATCTTATTTCTATTCCCTATCACATGTAAAGGGTCGAGCTTATCGCCATACCGTTCCGCAATAGCAGACTCCGGGCTGATACTAAGTATCTATTTCATAATAGAACATTAAAAATTACCTACCTATTACCCGACCCGGGGATCGATCCAAGACCTCAGCGCCACACACATTACAGCTGCGATACCGAAGCAGTCAATATCGACCAGTTGTGAGGTAATGCAATATTTACATATATTTGATGTGGTTAATCTGACACAGATTCGTATCAATTAAGCTTCTAGTTATGGGCCTCTAAAAATGTTTCCACAGATGAAACTAGTCAAATTCGCAGGTTACAAAATGACTTAAACAAATTGGTTGAAATGAAAACTGTAAAACACACGTATGTTGGACTCGGACCAACCCTTATACAAAATGTAATCAAACAAGTTACTAGAAAAATGTTCTCTAGCTCCACAGTTACTAGTGTACTATAGGCATACTTTTATCCTTACAAAAGTGACTCCACTGCTCCTTTTTGGCCGACTGAAAACCGACGTGATGTGAAGTGGCAGCTGTTGCGTTTTGAACGAAGAATGAGATTTCTGGAAGCTCAACTACTGGGCATGAGTGTTCTCTACTAAGGCCTTAGTCTACCACGATGGCCTAATGCGGGTAGACTTTACATACCTTCGAAATTTTTATGGAAAATTCAATATATAAGAATCCTCAACAGATTTTCTTCTCACCAAGAAAACTATATTAACAATGAATAAAAATAACACAAAAATATTGTTTCGTGGAATTCGCTGCGCTGTTCTCAACGCAATAATGAATGTAGGAGTACACATAGCTTGCAGCCAGGTACATCCTTGTCGCACAAATTCGAAGAATAGTTACAACATTTTGTGACAGAATTTTTAATATCACTTTTAGAATGGAAATAGCTGGATATTTCACACATGAGTGTAGTGTTCCACTATTGCAGTAAAGGAGTAAAAAATTTGCTAACGACAGTGTTTCTTTCTTGATATTAAATGTCGAACAAAAATTTTAGTAAACGATGCTTTTATTAGCTTCAATAACGAGACAAGTATGTCGCACGCCTAATGGTAAGCGCCACGCCTGCCCGTAAATAGAAGCAACACCACACAGAACTTTGAATTGCGACTTTGAATTAAGCGATAATTAAGGGATAGGAAAGCGGACGGAAACTGTTCCTTCGGATGTATCACTCACCATACAAAACAAAGCAGCCAGCCGCTACTTTACGTCGGTTCCCTAGGAGTCAGTAGTAACGACCCGGTCAAGCCGATTCATTTATTTGCAGACAAAACTGTCTCCAGCGTGGCTCTACCACTTAAAAAGAATCTGGATACGGATATAGGCTACTTTTATCCCGGAAAAATATAATCCCGCGGACGAAGCTGCAAGAAAAAATTTGTATATATATACGCACTCACGCCTGTAATCCCCGGAGGGGTAAGCAGAGGTGTAACTAGTACACCCACGTTTCGCCGAGCGTATCTCTGTCCCACGATGTGATAGAGGGCGAGTCTATCGCCATACCGAGAACAAATTCGAGACTCCGGGCTGATACTGAGCATTTCGTAATAGAAAAATCCAATACCACTTTACCCGACCCGGGGATCGAACCCGAGACCTCAGCGTTGGCCTCAATCGTATCGCGTACGTATTACAACTGCGCCTATCAGGCAGAAAAATTTAGTGATAATAATATAAAAACACATTCCACTGATCTTTCTTATTAAGATGATGGAGCAAGAATTTACGAAAACACTTAAATGTCTCTTTTGTTATTACATTATAGTCACCCTCGAAAAAAATTCCCCAGTGATGTCATAAAGACTTGCCGAGGGTGTTGATGGGGTCATTCGTCATTTTAAAAGTTCGTCCAAAATCTACAACGATGACTAACTATTTGCACTCAGCCAGAAAGTACAAAGGCGAGTTTATGAATAAAATATCTGATAATCGTTTTTGTTAACTAGCAAATTTTATGTTATAATTATTTTTGTATTCGTTTAAGAGACGAAACGAGCAGCTCGCTCGCCTGATGGTAAGCGCCCAACTGCCCATAAACAGAAGCATCACCACACAGAACATTGAATTACAAAGCAGTGTATGGCATTGGACTGCGTTCGTAACATTGACAAATAATATGTTAAGACTCATAATGCCCAGTAATTTCATTGACTTCAACAGTCACACACATAGACCTGACTCCACACTAGGTTAACCTGTATCGTGGGTATCAGGAACCAAGAGAGACTTACAAAAAATGGAGATTTACAAAAACGTTTAACAAGACAAACAAATGACATCCGTCTAAGACACCCACGAACTAACTTTGGAAAAAGGAGTATAGTATATGAAGGGGCACAGTTCTATAATAAATTACCAAACAATATAAAAGAAACTCAAACATTTGCCTTGTTTAAAAAAACGTTAAAGTACCACATCGCCAAGGATTTCTCCAGACATTAAGGCATTCACAATTCCTATTTGATATCCATCAACAATGTGCGATACTTAATGAGATCGCTACTATATTTGTCTACCCCCATCAAAATTGTATAAAGAAATAGTTTTATTGTATAATTAATTTGATTGTTTTGAGTTTAATCGCTTGTTTATTCGAACATTAGAACTTTTAATTAACTACAGTATCAACCTCGTGTGCGCTTTACGTAACATGTAACCGTATGTAACAAAATTGTATTTCTCTAGTTAAGTGAATGTAATTCTTTTAGATAAATAAATATCTTTAACCGTTACTTACGGTCCTACAACACCCAGACCCGAAACAACTGTTTGTGTGATCTACGGGAACCAACCTTACAGCCTCACGCTTCACAGCCAGCTTCTCGCCTTCTGCGCCACGGAAGCTGTCAAATGAGTTGAGATTGAGAAAGGGGGATTTGGGTCTCCGGTTATTTCACTCACTGTACAAATCGCAACAACAAGCGGCCACTTCACATCGATTTTGCAGTGGTAATAAACCGGTTAATCCAGCCCATTTCATGCTATAGATAAAAATATCTGCAGCGGGCCTTTATCACTTTTGATTTACACAAACACGCAGACGCGACAGCTTTTACGCTACATCAATCTTCCACCTGCCCCTATCCCACACGCAGTGGGGTCGGCTCAACATGCTTTTTAACACATGTTACAAAAAGATTTGGCTTGTAATTTTTACGACCAGCATACCTGACGTCAACCCCTCTGCGGAGAAAACACCCAGACCCCGAAACAGGATTTTTCTGGATCACACAAACATTTGTATCGGTGCGGGAATTAAACCCGCGGCCTATCGCTTCACAGCCGGCTCCTCACTGTCGCTTTACGCTTATTTACGCTACTGCCTCGGTGGCGCAGTTGTAATGTGTACGCGTTACGATTGAGGTCAACGCTGAGGTCTTGGGTTCGATCCCCGGGTCAGATAAAGTGGTATTGGGTTTTTCTATTACGAAATGCTCAATATCAGCCTGGAGTCTGGAATTTGTGCCCGGTATGGCAATAGGCTCACCCCCTATTACATAAGGGACGGAAATACGCTCGGTGAAATGTGGATGTACTGGTTACACCTCTGCCTACCCCTTCGGAGATTACAGGCGTGAATCAATGACCATCCAAAATTCTACCTTTATAAATCAGACAATGAGTACACCCCTACCCAGCAACAAATGGCTATTAAGCCTCTACAAAGTCATCCACCCTTCAGCCCTACATCTTAATAACTTTATCATTACCAAGCTGATATGGTGATTATGACAATGACTTGCCTGAAGGGTGGGAATCAATCACTTGCCCTTTACCTCGCAAGGTTATAGGCCGCTTCTGGTATCATAAGTAATTAGATATTAAGAATCGTGCTGATCATTCATATATAGACTAAAATTGTCTGTTTGTATAATGTAAATCCCTTATTGGCCATAAAATATGTCTGTAACCTTTCATATAATGTAAATTTTAAGGGCTGTGTATTTTGTTATAAAATAATATAAAATAAAGGTTGCGAAGAAAAAAAGAAAGAACGATTTTATTTTTGGTATAAGCCTGCAGGATTGTGAAACTACCACACAGATAAATCATAGATTTGTTAAAAAAAAATATTAATTTACAATTTTAATGATGTGCGCCAACCGTTGCACGCTTACACCGTGACAATTAAGTGATCATCTCAGCTTAAAGCTATGTTGTGACGTGAGCCACAGCCGAGCGCTTATTTTCAGTGGCCACCTACGGCAATGAACGGACGCCAAAAACAGCCCACATAATGGGGCCACGAATCTAGACTGGAAGGAAGAATGGTAGATTATTTTGTCGACAGCATGAATGGGCTGGCTCGACTGGGTTGTTAGCACTCTCTCACAGAACACCCCCGCGTAGTTGTAGCTACTGCGTTTCATACGTAAGCCTACAAACCCGAAGTCGCCCTCTCCTTTCCAATCTCTTAATAATACTTTTGTCTTTAAAGACGGCAATACTTCCATAAGTTTAGCTTTAATGACGAGACGAGTAGATCGCTCGCCTGATGGTAAGCGCCACGCTTGCCCATAAACAGAAGCAACACAACTCAGAACTTTGAATTACAAAAGACTGCATGGCATTAACTGTCACCCCGAGACTTTAGATGTTAAGTCTCATAATGCCTACCAGTCACTGGCTTTGAAATCCTTCAAACCAACCGGAGTGCTTACTTATTGTTCCTTAACGACAGAAAAAGACAAAGCACTGGTATCTACCCAGGGAGCTCTCGCATACGAGGGACCCACCACCTACCTTGAACATGGTTTTTCCACTGCAAATACACTACAATAGATATCTAAATAGTAATAAATACACTCAATAGTCGGACACATACTTCTGTCCCCACTTTAGATTAATCTATATCGTGGGTATTAGGAACTACGAGGAACTTACGGTCCTACAATACCCAGACCCGCAATAAATATTTGTGGATCACACAAACATTTCTCTATGTGCGGGAGTCGAATCCGGGGCCTCTCGTTTCACATCCAGCTCCTCGCTGCTCTAACATTAAAATTATCAATAAATACAGCATAAGACTCAAAGATAATTATTGTCTCCAGTATTATTTATTATTTGGTCTGGGTGTTGTGGGACCGCAAGTCCCTCGTAGTTCCTGATACCCGCAATACAGGTTTACCTAGTGTGGGGTCAGGACTATGTGTGTGACTGTTGGGTGTATTTATTTTATTTTATTTATTTTATAGCCGCTGTACCCAAGACCTCAGTTGCACAGTTACTGCTTAACTACAGCTATTGTTTTAATTCAATGAGGACTAACCGAACTAGACTCGAGGTTACTTTACTGACTGTAGGTGTAATAAAGTCTTATGTTCAAGTTTATATCGTGGTAGTTCAAAAATATGGTATCTATAACCAGTAGAGATGTGCCTTTAATCCTTTAAATTATATCATAAAATACATTGGACTGCTCGGTGGCGCAGTTGGACTGCGTACGCGGTACGACTGCTGTGCTGTATTTTTCTATCATAAAATGCTTAGTATCAGCCTGGAGTCTGGGATTGTAGCCAATATGGGGTTAGGTTCGCCCCCTATCACGTCATGGGTCGGAAATAAGCTCGGCAAAATGTGGGTGTACTATAGTTATACATCTGCCTACACTTTTTATGAGTGGTAGAGCCAAGCTGTAGACAGTTTTGTCAACAGCATGAATGGGCCGGCTCGTCCGGCTCGTTACCATTGTCTCACAGAAAACTGGCGTAAAGTAGTAGCTTGCTGCTTGCATTTCGTACGGTGAGTAAGATATCCGGAGGCCCAAATACCCCTCCCCTTCCCAATCCCTTAATCCCTTTCCTATATGGTCGGCACCGCGCCCATGATTCTTCTAGTATTGTGGGCGTACATGGGCGGTGGAGATCATTTACCATCCGTTTGCTGGCCTATGCAATAAAAAAAAACTTAGGAGTACAGGCATGAGTGCGTATGTACAATAAATAAAAAGCTGCGCCCCGCAGTCTGACCTCCATAACCCGCAACGGGAACCATGTTTCGACATTGCCTCATCCTTTAATCAGCAAAGTGTACCACTACAGGTTGGTTTTGGGCCTAAGATGTTAGTAGCCCACTTACACTCAATAAGAGAAAATTTAAAGTGTTTATTATAATCGAAATGAAACTAGTTTATACGGATTTTGTCGCGGATGAAGCTTTCGAAACGTCGAGACTAAAATAAAATTGAACCGCGATAAAATCCGTATAAACTAGTTTTATTTCAATGTGTAATATTCGCGTGTAAGCAGTGATAGCTCAGCGGGGAGTGGTATGGACTATCGATAAGAAAGTCGCAGGATCGAAACCAGCCCCAAGTGCACACACCTCTGACTTTTCTAAGATATGTGTGTATTAATTGTTAATTATCACTTGCTTTAACGGTGAAGGAAAAACATCGTGAGGAAACCTGTATACCTGAGAAATTCTTCATAAGTATTTCGAAGGTATGTGAAGTCTGCCAACCCGCATTAGGCCAGCGTGGTGGACTAAGGCCTAACCCCTCTCATTCAGTAGAGGAGGCCCGTGCCCAGCAGTGGGACGTGTATAGTTCAGGGCTAGTATTATAATATTCGCGTAAACATAAGAAATCACTCGTTTATTATAATATTTTGATTGGTTCATGACGTCTTATAAATATTAATATCGTTATCGTTATCGATCGTTCGTTCGTTATCGGTTATTCGTCTTATTAATTTTTATACTCTTTAATACGCGATAATTCACTAGTCTCGTATCACATCGTTTTAAACGTTGTTTGCATTGTAACGTCGACGTGAACGTTCCTAATATTGGACCCGAAGTTTTTCCAACTTCAGTGGAATAAATGCATTTCGATCGTAAACTCATGTCGAACTCGTTTTGGAAGGCTGTGTGTTTTAAAAGTTGGTGAATAATAGGAAAAACTCTAGGATTTGTGACTTCCTCAAAAAAAGGAATCGAGAGTTCATTTTAAAAATAGTAGAACCTCGCTGTATACAGCATGAATGTGGTAGTGCCATTGTCTCACAGAAAACCGACGTGGTGAATGACATTTCCGGACGTCAAATCAAATCCCCTACCCATTCAAAATTCGTTTTCTTAAAGATTGACAATACATCTATGATTGTTATTAAGGGTGGTATGGTATTAGGAGTGTTAACGAGCGGCAGAGATGATATTTAGCCACACATGCTCGTTTGTCCTCTACTAAAAATCTTTAGATGAATGGCGTAGTAAAGATCATAGGATATCTATAAGATTTCTTAGGTTTACGCGAATATTACACATTGAAATAAAACTGGTTTATACGGATTTTATCGCGGTTTATTTTTTATTTTAGTCCCGACGTTTCGAAAGCTTTTCAGCCTTCGTGGTCACGGGAGAGACTGAGGTGTAGGTCGTCTCGAAAAATTAATGTTCCATTGGCTACCTTCATTTTAAAATCACACATTTCTTTTTAATTACATATAACAAGTTAGTTGACACTAGTCCGATCTACGCAGAAATAAGGCTGAAAAGCTTTCGAAACGTCGGGACTAAAATAAAAATTAAACCGCGATAAAATCCGTATAAACTAGATTTATTTCAATATCTATAAGATGTTAAAGAGACAGTTAGTGCTCTGGGATTCTGGCTTTTGCCTCAACATGCTCAAGACCGGGCGAAGTGGAAACGTCTAAGTAGTAAGGCGGATCCTGGCACCAAGCAGGAATAACGCGAGACAGAAAATTAAAAATGCTACTCTAAACAAATCACCAAAAGTTTGGAATACATGGCTACATATACACTACAAGCTACCTGATAAATTACAGGCATACATACGTACTCACGCCTATAATCTCGAAGGGCAAGGCAGAGGTGTAACCAATACCCCACATTTCGCCGAGCATATCTCGGTCCCATTATGTGATAGGGGGCGAGCCTATAACCATACCGGGTGCAATTCCAGACTCCGGGCGGATAGTGAACATTTCGTAATAGAAAACCCCAATATTTTACCCGACCCGGGAATAAAACCCGACAACTCAGCGTTAGCCTCAATCGCGAGGCAGTCCGAAAATGTATGCATAAAAAAACATAAAATTGCCTTTAAAAATCGAACAAAAGAACACACAAAATCAAGACGTTTCACTTTAAACGGCTATAAGTAATCTTTCAAATACGCCATGAATGAGCGAAAACTCGAGATGAATTTTCTAATCTGTACAATGCTAATATCTGATATTAAACGTCTAACAAGTGGAGGACAATAAGACGATGTCAGTTGAAAGGATCTCAGTCTGGATTAACCGCCGAAGTTAATATTCTTTTCTGGAATAAAAGGAAGAAAAAAATGGGACGACAGCAGTAACTCTTGTACGAGGTATTAGCAAGAAGTGATTTTATTATTCGTGATATTGTGGATGGGCAGGATGTGTTCTTTTTTTATTAGCTTGAATGGTGGGACGAGCAGGTCGCTCGCTTGATGGTAAGCGTCACGCCTACCCATAAACAGAAGGAACACCACAAAGAACATTAAATTACAAAGCATTGCATGGTACTGAACTGCGGTTATCACTCCGAGACATAAGTTGTTAAATCTCATAATGCTACGTTATTTCACTGGCTTTAAATCTAAATACAACATAGACTGTGCCACTACTTTGTCGTTTAAAATCGTAATTTCTTCTTCTATGTATTACTGATTGGTGCAATCATTGTTGGATTAAGTGTCAAAAATATTACATGTTTAATTTATTGTAATTTTTCTGTATGTTTCCTAAATAAGTACATATATAATCGCTCGTTTCGTCATTTAAGCTTATAAAAATGAAAACTCTATTGAAGAATTTAGTAATAACTTGTAAATATTATGTAAATATGACTGCCTCGGTGGCGCAGTTGTAATGTGTACGCGTTACGATTGAGGCCAACGCTGAGGTCTCGGGTTCGATCCCCGGGTCGGGTAGTGGTTTTTGGGTTTTCTATTACGAAATACCCCAGTATCAGCCCGGAGTCTGGAATTTGTGCCCGGTATGGCGATAGGCTCGTCCCCTATCACATTATGGGACGGAGATGCGCTCGGCGAAATGTGGGTGTACTGATTACACCTCTGCCTACCCCTTCGGGGATTACAGGCGTGAGTGCGTATATTATGTAAATCATTTTTCATATAAACGAGATTACTATACCAGGCATTACGCAATATTACCAAACCACTTTCGCCCGGCTAGGATATGAGATAAATATTTTCGTAACTTACCATGGATAGATATACATTTTTTTAATGGCATAGGCCGGCAATCGAGCTATTGGGTTACCTGATGGTAAGTGATCTCCACCGCCCATGTACGCCCACAATACCAAAAAAAACCATGGGGGCGTTGCGGACCTTAAAGGAAAGGGATAATTAAGGACTGCTACATATAATACTCTTTTTAGTGACATTGATATATTTGCCTCCTCCAAGCAGATTTTTAAATATCAAATTCTAAAACAATTATCCCGTTAAATTATTATTTTACTACTTTTATATATTTATATACCTACTATATTTATATTTTAGTATACACTCTTAATTATACATTGTTAATTTACCTACACACTCTCACGTTACACATAACCATAATTAAATTATTTAAATCTCATTTCCAACTTCCAAAGTATCTCTCATCGCTTCCTTTCACCACGACTGTACCTAATATTACAATGTAAGTAGTGATATCCTGTAATTGGCGAAGAAATGCAGAAGATGTATACGATTTTATTTTGTAGTAGATAAGCTGTTGGATGTCCATATAAATAAATAAATAAATAAATAAATTTTAAAGGGGGGGCCAATTTCCAATTGGGCCTCCGGATATATCACTCACCGTACGAAACGCAGCAGCAAGCTGCTACTTTACGCCAGTTTTCTGTGAGACAGTGGTAATGACCCGGACGAGCCAGCCCATTCATGCTGTAAACAAAAGTGCCTACAGCGTGGCTCTACTACTCATAAAGATTCAGACTTTCAGACTTACATTATTATAAGACCGTGTTTAGGATAGTTGAATTCGGCGCGAATCTTCCCGCGTTGTCGGGGTACTAGTTGCGAATATGCCACTCATGAAATATATTCGTCCAATATACATACATACGCACTCATGCCTGTAATCCCCGAAGGGGTAGGCAGAGGTGTAACCAGTACACCCACGTTTCGCCGAGCGTATCTCCATCCCATGATGTGATAGGGGAGAGCCGATCGCCATACTGGGTACAAATTCCAGATTTCGGGCTGATACTGAGCATTTCGTAATAGAAAAACCCAATATCATTTTACCCTACCCGGGGATCGAACCCGAGACCGCAGTCGTAACGCGTATGCATTACAACTGCGCCACCGAGGAAGAATAGCATAAAATATATTCCATAAATATAATTAAGTTATTTGTATTTTTATTTAAACCTTTTCTACATTTTTATGAAAATATCAAACTAGGTCACGGCCTAAAATCCGTTTTCCGGAAATTCGGTAACCGAAAACCACGTTATGTTCATTTCATATAGAAAATACAGACATTCAGAATACAAAGTCACGGTGCGCGGACGTGTTACTGCCTAGGTGTCACGGCCCGGACGTGATTAGGCGCATCCCGTCCCGATGTCACGCTTTTATTCCAAATTTATTCATTCCACCTCGCTATAACAGTGAAGTCAGGTATCGAAGGTGTGTTCATTTTAAGGCTAAGGACATATACGATACGAAGAGAATGATGAGTCTCAAGAGTGCGTTGCTTACCTAATAGGAGAACAATGGGTGTTTGTTCCTCCAGAACTCTCACTCTGTAAATACTTTAGCAGAACTAAATAGTGAGGCAGCAATATTTCTAGCTGTTTTTTTATATAGAATATCTCACGATTATTGTTAGTAATTTAGATTAGGGCATGATGGGGCTGCTGGCATAATGTGTTTGTGGTAAAATGCCCCAAAATAAAACTTGAATAAAAATAAAAAAAAATTATACTCTCGGTACGAACTTTACTTGGTGGTAGGTCCCTTGTATGCGACAGGCATCCTGGGGTAGGTATCGCCGCTTTGTTTATTTCTGCCGCCAAGCAGCATATGCACTATAGTGTTCCGGGTAGAAGGATACTGACCGTATGTATACATTTTTAAATATAGTTGTTAAGATAGTATTTTTCGGTCTGGTCACTATCCATCAAGAAAATTCGGATTTCTTATGAAAAAGGTTGATTCGCCACACTGTGAAGCCTGTGGAGTTATAGATGATGTACATCATCTCTTGATGGATTGTATCAAATACAAAGATGAGAGAGAATTGCTGATTCGTAAACTGAAGTTAAATAGATATGACATAGGCACTTTCGTCAGTGTCTTATCGGAACCTACTTCTGAAGCGGCTATGTCATTATTTGAAATGTTCATAAATCAGTGATATGAACATTTTAAGTCCTTAAATTATTTTTATTATCCACAGATAATGTTTAGGGTACGATGGGACTGACATACCATTGTTGGCTAAAAGTCCCAAAAAAAAATAGAAAAAAAAAAAAGATAGTATTTATATAGTATAGTAGATAGATAGTATAGCATTTAGATCTGGTCAGAAATCTAGTAATGTTTTACATATATTGTTTTAGTTATGTTTGTTACATGATTTATACTTGTTGTATAATATGTATCAGCCCACTGAATATCCAATTATTTTATTTAGTAAATAATTATTATGAGTACTCTTGGGCACTAGAATTCAACAACTATTAGACGAATGTTGGATAAAAAATAATAATAATAATACACCCAACAGTCACACACATAGCTCTGACCCCACACTAGGTAAACCTGTGTCGTGGGTATCAGGAACTACGAGGGACTTGCGGTCCCACAACACCCAGACCCGAGACCAATATTTGTGGTTCACACAAACATTTGTCTCGGTGTGGGAATCGAACCCACGGCCTCTCGCTTCGCAGCCGACTACTCGCCCGCTGCGCCACGGAGCTGAATATATTCAATGTCAAGAATATATTATGTGATCAATAAAAATTATATCCTGAATCAACAGTTATATAGATAAAGATACCTTGGAATTGGGCTGAGTAATAGCGTCTAGGGACCACATTATAGCAAAGAACCATTGAAACAAAGAAATAATTTATAATTTTATGTTAGCTGTAACATGGCGTAGCTACGTAACTCCGTAGCGCCGAGTCGTAGCGCCGTAGGGCCGTAGCACCGTAGGCATTGATTTTGCTTTGCCACCCAATAAGGTCGATTAAAATTATTTTGCTAGAGATGGGAATGTTTTATTGGTTTCTTGGCTTCTCTGAAAAGCTTTCTCTGAAAAGAAAGAAGCAGCTTTATTTGATTCTCTGCTTATGACACTGATCGGGTTTTACATACTTATTTTACTAGGTGGTAGGTAGGTCCTTCGTATGCGAGAGGCCGGCTGGAAAGGTACCACCGCTTTGTCTATTTCGGCCGCCAAGCAGCAGTGTGTAAGCCCTGTTGTGTTTCGGTTTGAAGGCCATTGAAGCCAGTGAAATGACTGGCCATTATGAGACTTAACATCTTATGACTCGGGATGACGAGTTCAGTTCAATGCCATGCAGTGCTTTGTAAATCAAAGTTCTGTGTGACGTTGCTTCTATGGACAGGCGTGGCGCTTACCATTAGGCGAGCAATCTGCTTGTTTGGTTATTCAATCTCTCTATTCTAAAAAAAAGTAACTGCAGCCGCCGCTCCCAAAAGCTTGTCACGCTATCTCCTCCGAAACCGCTGGGGGTATGGGGTCGAGACCGATACCAATCGATGCAGAATAATGTGGGCAAGAAAGAAAGACATGTCTCATATTTGTCGGACTTTAAGTTTTTTTTTTAATGTTTTGTGGAATAACATGGGTAACGCCCCTAGTCTAAAAAACATAGAATTTGAACTGTTCTCTTTGATTAATAACATTGAGAATAGATAGTTTACTAGCATTTAGAGTGTCAGTATAGGAAACAATGAACTAGTTTAATATCCGGTGCGTCTGGTAATAGCTATTTATTTTGTTTGAGCTCTTTAAAACTATTTCATATCTAATTCACAGTTATGAACATCTATTTTATAGAAGTGGAAATATTTTTTGGGTTGTAGTTTTTACGACCGGCCGCCTATCTGACGTCAACTCCTCTAAGGAGAAATCACCCAGACCCGAAACAAATATTTGAGGATCACACAAACATTTGGTCTCAATGCGGGAATCGAACCCGTGGCCTCTCGTTTCACAGCCGGCTACTCGCCCATTGTGCCACGGCAGCTGGTACAGTATAATACAGGGTTAATTTATATTTTTGTGTATATTGTTTAAAAAAATACCCCGTTCTCTGGTAGCCAGGATAATAGATAAAGAAAGAATAATATTTGTAAATAACCGTTTAAAATGTTTACAAACTATAAAAGTAAAACAACAATATAATCAATCATTCGTCAAAAATCGACTCAGAATAATCTACATGAATATTCCAAATTCAAAATGAAACTTCGTTAAAAATGCAGAATAAATGCGGCGCGGCCGAAAGTGCGACACCGAATAAAAATTACAACCAAGCTGGGATTTTTCTATGCGATTGATCGAGTTTCGCGGAAAATTGGCGCGAAACCGTGCGAGGGCTAGCAATTTAAAATGTATCGGTCTTTTCCGTGAAAGCTCGCCGGGCTTATTGTCTATTTAATCGTTTAACATGTTGTGAAGTCATAAAATATGGTATTATTTTATGTGTTTTATTATTTAACAACAATTATATTACATTAAGCAGTGATAGCTCAGTGGCGAGTGGCACGGACTGTCGAGACTAAAGTCGCTGGTTCGAAACCAGCCTCAAGAGCATACACCTCTGACTTTTCTAAGTTATGTGTGTATTAATTGTTAATTATCGCTTGCTTTAACGGTGAAGGTAACATCGTGAGGAAACCTGCATACCTGAGAAGTTCTTCATTAGAATTTCGAAGGTACGTGAAGTCTGCCAACCCGCATTAGGCCAGCGTGGTGGACTAAGGTCTAACCCCTCTCATTCAGTAGAGGAGGCCCGTGCCCAGCAGTGGGACGTGTATAATACAGGGCTAGTATTATTATATTACATTTAGCGTTGTATTGTATGGTGCCCCATTGCTGGACGCAGCCTTCCTCTCATTTTTTTACAAGCTTGAGTGACGAAATGATTAGGTCGCTCGCCTGATAGTAAGCGCCACGCCTGCCCATAAACAGAAGCATCATCAGAGCTTTGAATTACAAAGCACTGCATGGCAGTGGACTGCGCTAGTCTAGTAGTATACATTAAAGTCCTTGTTTTTTATTTTAAACGGCCAAATAGTTTGTTTTCAAATCTCGATTATACACGCTTTCATACAAATCCGCATATAACCTATTCTATTCGCTTAGACGCTACGATATCACGGACAGATTCATACACATACACAGACAGAAGCATCAAAAATATACCCCTATTTTATGGCATGGGTTAAAAATAGAACTATACGGAAATAGCGTAAGTAAGTGCTATATTACACAAACCATTTTCGCTCATGAAATACTGAGGGATCCCGTACCTTTAGAGTAATGGTTTCCAAAGCGTTGCATTCTTGTTAAATGTAGTGACACGACCCGACACCCGTCACTTCATCTCACAAAGAACCAAAATCAGCGAGAAAAATTTTGTACACGTCTACTACGGTTAAATCTATGCGTTTTGGCAAATTTCGTTTATTTCGGTGGTATGTAGTAATGATTCTATCTACACTTGGTACAATGTTAGATTAATTACTTATTTTTCTCTTTTTTACTAATATTCTATTTCTCGAAAAAGGAAGATTAGTTAAATGCCTAGATATAAAATTATGAAATTGTTTAAATATCATATAGATCATTAAAATGGTGACAAGTCAGTACAAAAAGGTAGATAAGTAGGTATCAGAAGTAATATCAACTATCAATCAATTAATGTATACATAATACACATAGCATCTTCAGCGCACGACGAGTCCAAATCGAGTTTCACCATTTAACTTAACTTTAATTTACTTATGTCGAACTTTATTCTTATATTTATCATCGATAATTTTGTTTTTTTTTACTCTATTTCCTATTAGTATAAGTAGGCCACTAACACCTTAGGTCCAAAGACCTTACCTGCACGTGGTACCTACATTCATTCCTTTAATGACGAGGCAATGGCGGGATGTTGAGGTCAAACGGCGAGTCGCACCATTTAATACCAAATACACACACTACTGCTTTTGGTTGACATTCGTCGAACAACATCAAGGGTCCAGATAAAAACCAGCGCCAAACACTTAGGCTCTTACTTACTTTTTAAACATTGATTAGTTGAAAACCTGTTTTCGTCTGTCTGTCAGGATATATACCGTCTAAAGTCGTGGGTATCTAGGTACCCCCCACATACTAAATATTTAAAAAAAACTACATAATTGTACACGTACCACCTAATGCCTGCCAATAAATAATAAATAAATACAAATTCAAAAACTGTACTTATAGGTTTTTAACGAGTGGTAGAGCCACGGTGTAGATAGTTTTGTTTATAGTATAAATGGGCTGGCTCGCCTGGGTCATTACCCACAGAACATTACATTACATCTCACAGAAAACCAGTAGTAAGTAACAGCTTGCTGCTGCGTTTTGTACGGTGAGTGAGATATCTGGAGGACCAAATTGCCTCCCTTTCTCAATCCCTTTCCTTTAAGGTCGGCAACGCACCCATGACTCTTTTGGCGTATATGGGCGGTGGAGATCACTTACCATCAGGTGACCCACATGCTCGTTTGCCGGCCTATGCAATAAAATAAAATAACTTAATGTATTTGCAACCGGTATTAGACCCAATGTTGTCCTTTCAACCAGACGACCCTTTGACCGACACTTGATTAACTATAAATAATCATACAAAAGCGATACTCATTTTACAAATTACTCCTTTAACAATAACAACTCATTTAAACTTCTTGTATAGACTATTCAAATGAATTTGTTGACTAATTTATAGTTCCTAGGACGAGCTTGGATTTTAATAAGATCGGCTTTGTTGCCTTCACTGAAAGTGATTGTTGAAATTGCTTTGATATTTCAATAGAGCTATTTATGAAGTGGTGAATTTTTAGAAGTCTCCTATTCTAGGTTTTATGCTTCGGCGATATTTTGTTTTATTAGCTTGAATGACCAAACGAGCAGATCACTCGCCTGGATGGTAAGCGCCACATAAATACCATAAATAAAGGCAATGACACACATGACTTTGAATTCCAAATCACTGCATGGCACTGGACTGCGCTCGTCACCCCAAGACATAAGTTGTTAATTCTCATAGTG
Organism: Mimas tiliae; assembly: GCA_905332985.1. NCBI lineage: Eukaryota > Metazoa > Arthropoda > Insecta > Lepidoptera > Sphingidae > Mimas > Mimas tiliae. Next base: position 17,264,378 of record HG995248.1, on the reverse strand, counting down.
CCCAGTAATTTCACTGGCTTCAATGTCCTCCAAACCGGAACACAATAGTACTTACACACTACTGTTTGGCGGCAGAAATAGACAAAGCGGTGGTACCATTCCCAACGGCCTCTCACATACGAGAGACCTACCACCTTGTACATAATGTTCTAGCATTTGCTCGCGGCTCCGTCCGCGTGAACGTCCTTTTCCGGGATAAAATTTACATCTTAATGCCAATGTCCTAATTCAGGTCATGGTCTACTTGTGTGCTAAATTTCATCCGAAACCATTCAGCCGTTACATCAGCTTTTTTTTTATTTTAATAGATTCACTAAACTGGAACTTACACATAACTTACATGCTAAGAAACTAAAATACATAAAAGTAGAATTGCACTAATGTGTATGTCCTTCTAGAAGTGAATACAACATGCATTTTGTATATAATATCATCGTTAGCATCTAAACTTATCTATCATTATATACTTATAAACTAATCTAGCTTGTCACGCTATCCCCCCCCCCCCCTATCCCTTCCGAAATCGCTGCGGGTATGGGGTCGAGACCGATACCAATCGATGCAGAATAATGTGGGGAAGAAAGTAAGATATGTATCATATTCGTCGGACTTTAAGTTTTTTTTATTTTATGTTTTGTGGAAAAACATGGGCAACGCCCCTAGTATAATAACTATAATCATATTTTGTTACGCTGAGGGAGTATGTTGTGCTGCTAGACAGCTATTATATTTTCAAATCCTGGCTTATATATCAGCAGCTATTAAGTAAATCTGCCTCAATACACTTTGACACTGTAATTTGGAACGTGCCCCGAATATATTTGTGTTCTCAGGAACGAAACAAATGTTACATAAGTTAACATTACCTTCACATTTATACATAATTTATGCATCGATTTTAACGATTATCTTACAAAAATAGTAAAATATTTAAAAAAAATATAAAACCGTATAAAAAACTCTTACTATATTTAATCTACATTGTCCCACTGCTAGGTAAAAGTTCTTTCTCAACTTCTTACCATAATAAAAAGCTAAAACAAAATGAACCAATTTTAAGTCGGTGTTATCAATCATTCATCTTTCTTTCTACCTGGCGTTATCCCGGCCATTGCCAGGGTCCGCCTTCCCATTAAGACGCCTCCACTTCGCCCGATCTTGAGCATCCTCAGTAGTAAGACCATTGGCTCTCATATCTCCCTCTAATACGTCAAGCCAGCGTTTTTTTGGGCCGTCCGCGGGATCGTACTCCTGGTACGTTCTGGCACAGGCACTTGCGACCGACGTACTCCTGTGGTTTCCTCAAACCGTGACCAAACCACCTTAAACGACTTTCCTGGAGTTTATCAGCCACGTCGCGGACACCCAGGCTGCCGCGGATGTACTCGTTACGTATACGATCTATTCGTGTAACGTTGCACATCCACCGCAGCATCTTCATTTCCGCAACGTGGATCTCCTTAACATGGCGCTTAAGTGTAGGCCACGTCTCACACCCGTACAAGAGTACAGGCCGAATGATGGTCTTGTATATGAGACCTTTAAGTCTCATCGGCATCTTTCGGTCGCAAGCGACTCCTGTAACCTCCCGCCACTTGGCCCAAGCGGCGCCAATACGGGCCTCGACGTCGAGATCGATGTCACCGGACTCATGCAGTACAGACCCTAGGTATTTAAACTGGTCCGTTTTCACGGCCATTTCATTCCCTATCCGGATACTATCCGGGTCTGTTCTCCAGCAGGACATGTACTCTGTCTTCGCCACATTTTTTTTTTTTTTATTATATTGAATGACGAGACGAGCAGGTCGCTCGCCTGATGGTAAGCGCCACGCCTGGTCATAAACAGAAGCAACGCCACACAGAACTTTAAATAAAGCACAGCATGACACTGGACTGCGCTCGTCACCCCGAGACATAAGGTGTTAAGTCTCATAATGCCCAGTAATTACACTGGCTTCAATGTCCTTCACACCGGAACACAACAGTGCTTACACACTGTTGCTTGGCGGCAGAAATAGACAAAGCGGTGGTACCAACCCAGCCGGTCTCTCGCAAACGAGGGACCTACCACCTTGTTAGTTTCAGACCGCTGTTTTCAAGCGTCCCCTTCCACAGGTTCACCCTTTGCTCTAGGCGCTGTTTGTCCTCATCTACCAGTGCTATGTCATCGGCATACATGAGCACCATGTTATCAATCATTCATCATTATACTAAAATAACACCGACTTAAAATTGATTAATTTAATTTATAGCAGTTTACGTTTTTTCGAGTGAGTTCGATTATTTTTAAGTTTTTGTACTAACCGCGGCGTCGGGCGCACTTTTAAAATATACATGCACAAGTTTCGTAAATATTGACAAACACAAGTAATGGAACACTAGGGTTGATGCATGACCTTGAATTCGAACATCATTAAATACGGAATATAAAATAATACAAAAAAGAAACCCTATTACGAAAACAGAATCGAAATTGGTTGAAAAATTAGACCAAAATTAATATTTTAAATATTGATTAAAAGGCGTATAAAATACAATGAAGGAGTAGCGGGACCATCTAGCTATCTCCCTCGCACGCGTTATGAGCATAGTATAGGTTGACGTCGTCATACTTGGCGTGTATATTTTTATTGTCATTCAACAGCTATGGCTGACACAGATTTAAATAGCCTATGACTTAAATATTTTGGTGGGAATTACTTTTATTAAACAATGTAAACTATTGATTAAAATCATAAATAATACATGCTTCAAACCTATTGCCGCATTTCACTGTTGCTTGAACTGCGATAGTGACGTTCTGCTGAAGCGAAGACTGAAGCAGTTATTTTATCGAAACTCAATCAATGAAACACAATGAAATATCGAAATGAAACGCAAAAACTAAAGTTATTGTTATTTTTAATCTGGTGTGAAGGGTGCCAATCATACAGCCAATGCAAAAAGATTAAAAAATACCCAGTATTTTTCAGCTGCGTTAATATTCACCTACATTTTCGAACAAACTATAACTGGTATTAATACTTTCAGAATACAAATATCTATGGACATAAATTGACTGCCTCGGTGGCGCAGTTGTACTGCGTATGCGTTAGGATTGAAGCTGACGCTGAGGTCTCGGGTTCGATACGGGTAAAAGTGATATTGGGTTTTTCTATTACGAAATGCTCAGTATCAGCCCGGAGTCTGGAATTTGTACCCGGCATAGCGATAAGCTCACCCCCTATCACATGATGAAACAGAGATACGCTTGGCGAAATGTGGGGGTATTACACCTCTGCCTACCTCTTCAAGGATTACAGGCGTGAGTGCGTATGTATGGACATCAATGTATCTATTCAGACACAAGAATCCGCTACATATATTTTTATTTTGCAAACAACTAAGTTTCTTTTATTTCTATTTGTATGCGCCGTTCATGCGTAAACTCCATTTATATTCCGTTAACAGGCAATTTGGATCTACGACTACGGAGTAACGGATTATTGAAATAAAAGAGCAATGTCCTGGGTTTGATTCCCAGGTACCCAATATTGGATTCACGTTATTAAACGCAAATGTAAGACCACAGTTATATTACCATGAGGTGATTCACATGTCGGCTTTTGTTATAAATAATACCACAGACAGGCAAACAAACCACAAACAGATAGATAGGACAGAGAGACAAAGGTTTCAACCACCCTCTTTTGCAGGGGGTTAAAACAATTCGACACTTAAATTCATAAATAACATGCAATACATCATAATTCAAAGTTCTGACTGGTGTTTATTCTGTTTATGTGCAGGTGTTTTACCATCAGGCGAGCGACCTGTTCGTCTTATCTACTAAAGCAAAAAAAAAAACATCAAACACTTTCTATACCTATTCAGTCAAATTCAGTTAGTAAAAAGTCTATATATATATATATAGCTCTTGCTTCCTATGTAGACAGTTACTCTTTGCAACTGGGGTAACACCTGCGCCGCTTAAAAGGGGCTCATTGAAGCCGGCAAACGGGTTCTTACTGAAAATACATTAACCTTAGTAACACTTTGTGCTTTTATGAAATTATTTGACATGTAGGATAAAAGTTTGGATTCCAGAAGGCCAATTCTCGTAATTTTAAATGTTCAAAATATCATTCCGATCTAATCTCAGCGTCAAGAAAGTTGCAAATGGCATTCTCTTAACCCAATAATCATCGTCAAATGGGAACATAGATCGTAATGAGATTGAATGTAGAATAAAAGTTGACTGAAGACAAAACGGTATAATGCTACTGCTAATGCTAAGTGCATTTGACGTTGATTATTGGTTTAAGAGAATGCCATTTGCAACTTTCTTGACGCTGAGACTAGATCGGAATGATATTTTGAACGTTTAAAATTACGAGAATTGACCTTCAGGATTAGTATTATTGTACTCGTATAAATAGTTTTGTAATATTGTAAGAGCACACATAGTAAGTTTAAATGGAGCTATGAGGTGGCAATTCCTCACATCAGCTATTTTGCTATGGCATAGGTCAGCAAACGAGCAAGTGAGTCACCTGATGGTAAGTGATCTCCACCGCCCACAATACCAAAAGAATCATGGGCGCGTTGCCAACCTTAAAGGAAAGAGATAATTCGGATATCTTAATCTACGTACGTAACGCAGCAGAAAGCTGCTATTATACGTCGGTTTTTTTGTCAGACAGTGGTAACAACCCGGACGAGCCGACCAATTCAAGCTTCTATCAATATTATCTATTTCGTCAATTTCCTCGATAGTTCACCTTCAGTAAAACGTTTTTTATAGCAAAAATAATCATTAAAATCGATCCACATTTGGCGGAAATAATTGTGAACATACTCGTACGTAATGATCAAAACAGCGTTACTATTTAAAGTAATTGACCTCAAACAATACATCGTCTAGAACACTAACGCCCGGTTTCTGAAAGGCTGATCAATGTAAAATTAACAAATCAAATGTCCGACTTCAAAATAAAAACACTGAAAAGTAAAAAATAACTAATTCTATCTATTCTATTCTCTTTAGAGTCGGTGCATGTGTCGCTACTGGTCAAATAAAATTGCATTATTTTTTAATTTTTAGTGGTAGTTACAGCAATAGCATGTAAAATCACAAAAGCGACTGTACTGTTGTCCGTTGAGGAGTTTAATTTTTTTATTCCGTACTCCGTCATCAGATCTTAACCAAATTGAAATTGGACCACACCGGAAGCACCAGCATCAAAATCGGTTCACCCAGTCCAAAGTTCTGAGGTAACAAACATAAAAAAAAATACAGTTGAATTGAGAACCTCCTCCTTTTTTAAAGTCAGTTAAATAAAAATAGAATCACATAACTTTAATATTGTGTAACAACAAGGGGTCAAAAGGCTAAGAGCGATCTGTACTAGACAACTTTATACATACATACGCTTCACGCATACCTATCATATGCCATGCGAGCCTATCGCCATACCGGGCATAAATTCCAGACTCCGGGCTGATACAACGCATTTCGTGATAATAAAACCCAATATCACTTTTACCCGACTCGGGGATTGAACCCGAGACCTCAGCACAGCAGTTATACCTCATACGCATTACGACTGCGCCAACGAGGCATTCAATTTATAAGACTTATAAATATTACAAAAGACTGCCTCGGTGGCGCAGTTGTAATGCGTACGCGTTACAATTGAGGCTAACGCTGAGGTCTCGGGTTCGATCCCCAGGTCGGGTAAAGTGGTATTGGGATTTTCTATTACGAGATTCTCAGTATCAGCCCGGAGTCTGGAATTTGTGCCCGGTATGGCGATAGGCTCGCCCCCTATCACATCGTGGGACGGAGATACGCTCGGCGCAATGTGGGTGTACAGGTTACACCTCTGCCTACCCCTTCGGGGATTACAGGCGTGAGTGCGTATATAATACTACAAATAATTAGTAAAATCTAGCTTTAAGTATCTGCATGCCGGGATGCCTGTAATAGTGGCAAACAATTTATTTAAATCTCTATAATTTTGTAATTCTGCGTTTAAATATTGTATTGCCATGTTGGTATCCAAATAAAAAAAAATTGGCAGTTGCAGAGACTGCCGATAGAAGTGAAAACTTAGAACTTTTAGTATTAAAATTTAAAATTTCATAATGTTAGAATTAAAATTATGAACAATCATCTGGTTTTCACATCTATTGACACTCCGAGCAACAATTATACGAATTTTTATATGGTTTTTTAGTACTCACTATTGTACTGCACAATGATTCTACAATTAAACGATTCAAATAATAATCAAACAAAAACACTATTTCAACAATGCACAGTAGGTATATACCTACCTTAATAAATTATTTTGAAATTTTTAAGAACATAACACTATGAAGGTTCTCGTAGAATAATATATCTCGTAGTATATACTTTGTGTTGTTTTCTACTTTAATAAATTCTTTTGTAATTTATAAGAACATAACACTATGAAGGTTCTAGTAGTATATTATATCTCGTAGTATATACTTTGTATAGTTTTGCTGATCCTGCAGTCAAACTGTTTGTACAGTTTTGTGGGACATTGTAGTAGCTCATAAGTTTTTCTTTTCTTATATTTTAATAAATAAATAAATAAATAATACACATTGAACTTTTCACTAAAACCATTCAATTTCACTTATAAGATATACACAGCACTAATAAAACAATACGTCAGCTGTATAGCTACCGATATACTGCTATAAGCATATCGGTGACGCGAACGCACGAGATTTCACCTATCCAACAACGTGTCCAACGCGCACAGCACAGCACCATAAGATTTTCCTCTACCAAAGTGCCCAACGCGGCTAAAGAAGTTTTCACTTCAAAAAAACATAAGTGATCACATTTACCACTTAGAAAACCAAATAATTATCGGTGTCTTATCGAATTGTGAGGAAATAGTATACTTTTTTATCTTGCGTATTGGGCTAAGACCTCTTTTTACATTACAAGGGGTTAAAGTCAATACTTTTTTGTAGATTGTGCGGAAATTCGGAAGCGATAAAAAAGTATCTAAGGTTTACGATCATTTTTATTGCGGCGTTGTAAACCTCTTAACATGTATGCAAAAGGGTTTCATGCTACCACACAAGCCCAGTATCTAAGAATTTTACGATTTAAGTCTCTACAAAAAATACTGCCTCGGTGGCGCAGTTGTAATGCGTACGCGTTACGACTGAGACTGACGCTGAGGTCTCGGGTTCGATCCCATGGTCGGGTAACAGTTCTATTGGGTTTTTCTAGAATTTGTCTGGAATTTGTACCCGATATGGCGATAGGCTCGCTCCCTATCACATCATGGGACAGAGATACGCTCTGCGAAATGTGGGTGCACTGGTTACACCTCTGCCTATCCCTTCGGGGATTACAGGCGTGAGTGCATATGTAAAAAATAATATAAAAAAAATACAATTTAAATCATGACCAACATTTATTTAACTCAATAATGCATTTGATTAAAGCGTGTTCAAATCCACTTTGAACTTTGATTTATTTAATAAGCTGCGTAAGGTATTCTCTTCTTCTTCCACCTGCCCGTATCCTACTCATAGTGGGGTCGGCGCAACATGCTTTTTAACATATTCTACAGAAAGATTTGTAGCTTGACATCAACCACTCTGAAAAGCAAATCCCGAGACTCGAAACAATTATTTGTAGATCATTTTTATTTCAGCGCGGGCTTCGAACACGCGGCCTTCCGCTTCACACCTATAACGGAGGTTATCAATAAACTACGTAACCTAAAGAGAAAAATATAATTGACTTGAATTGAATATTTTTCATCAATAAACGTTACAAGTTAGTTTATATCTGCATATTATGGCGTATTTTTCGAACACTATTAGCTGAAAGTTTGCACAAAAATAATTGTTAAAAGTTAATTTTAAATTCAGGACACGGAACCCTAAAATACCTCGTTGCTAACAAATATAAACCTTGATCTGTTTTAGTCATATTTCACGATGGTAATAATTACATTTAACACCTGAAAAGCTATAAATTTTACATCCCATAATTCATATTTTTATCGTATTTTATACACGAATAATCCTAAATAACGTTTCGGTAACGTTATAACGATTGCGGTCAGATATAAAATAACAATACCGATTTCAGTGGTGTTTTGGAAAAACATTCTGCGGGTAGATCAGGGATGGTTCTTTAAAAGGTAATCGTCGGTAATGAGGGTGAAGAGGTCTGTTAGGGACATTAATTACGTACTCTTTAAAAAGCTGTCTGGGGCAAGAATTTGTTTTTAAGATTTGTAATTGATAAATATGTCGCTTTTAGTTGGCCTATAAATAGCAACAACACCATTATTCACCTAAAATAGTTGCTTAACGAAAAGAAAGAGAGAAAGAGAGAGAGAGAGAGCGAGAAGGGAGTAGAAGAGAAGAAGAGAAGAAAAGAAGACGAGAAGAAGAGAAGACGAGAAGAAGAGAAGAAAAGAAGAAGAGAAGAGGAGAAGAAGAGAAGAAAGAGAAGCGAAATAAAGAAAAACTTTTTATATATGATTATCAGTGAGTATTAAAAGCAGCGATAGCTCATCGGGGAGTGGGACCTACTGTCAAGACAATAGTCGCAAGTTCGTAATCAGCGCCAAGAGAATTATTGTTATTAGCATATATTTGGTTTATACCATAGTCCAGCAAACGAGCAAGTGGGTCACCTAATGATAAGATCTCCAGCGCCCATAAACGCTTACAATATCAGAAGAATCATGGACGTGTTGCCAACCCTAAAAGAAAGGGATGATAAAGGCATTAGGCCTCTGGATATCTCACTTACCCCACGAAACGCAGCAGCAAGGCGCTACTTTACGTTTTCTGTGAGACAGTGGTAACAACCGGGTCGAGCCGGCTCGCTGTAGACAAGACTGTCTACAGCGTGGTTCTACCACTTTACCTACTACTGTTTACTACTACTGTCTAAACGCTTTCTTTGATAGACTGTATGATTTGACTTTTTGTTATTAGCTTGAGTGACGAAACTAGGAGGTCGCTCGCCTGATGGTAAGCGCTACGCCTGCCCATAATCAGAAGCAACACCACATAGAACTTTGCATACAAACTGCATTGCATTGGTCTATGTCACCCCGAAACATAAGATGTAAAGTGTTATAATACCCAGTAATTTCACTGGCTTCAATGTCCTTTATTTTTATTTTATTTTAATATATTCGGAAAACTTACAGCTAGCATTCATGCATTTTTACATTAACATGAATATAAGAAGGTCATTGAAAAGTTTCCACAGATAGAACACAACAGTGCTGCTTTAATCCGGAACACAACAGTGCTTACACACCGCTATTTGGCGGCAGAAATAGACAAAGTGGTGGTACCAACCCAGACGACCTCTCGCGTACGAGGGATTTACCACCTTGTGTAATCCTATGCTATACTCTGCTGGCTTAATGTATGCATCTCACCAAGAAAGAAGCTCTCAGTCATTTCCACATCGGTCGTAAACCTCGCTTTCTTTTGTCTCTAAAAACCTTCTCAAACGTCTCCCAAAGAATCCATTTTAAACTCACAAGGCTCTTCTCAGGTTACAAGGTACACCTAGTTGAATATTCCATCCAAGTCAACCGGCAGTTTTAGGGTTCTGTAATAAAGGGAGGCAACAGAACCTTATTACTGTGCCTAAACCGTATGTCGTCTGTATGTCTGCTCTACATTTTTAACCGACTTCAAAAAAGGAGGGGTTCAATTCGGTGAGGTTTTTTTTATTTTTTATGTATGTACATCGATTTTGCCGCCAATTATGGCGTATTTCGTTGGAAAAACTTTCATTCGATAAAGTTTAGCTGCGACGTAGTCCCATATAAATTTGGTTAAGGTGCGATGACGGAGTACGGAGTAAAAAAATGTAACTCTTCAACAGATAGCAGCATAGTCACCACGATTGTGTTAATGTGTAGCAATTTACATGCCATGACAAAAAACAAGAAGAAAATATTGACCGACTTCAACAAATAGCACTGAAAAGTCAAAAGTAATATTTTTTATAGGTATCTTTAAAGTCGTTGCAATTCATTAGACTGGCAGCTGCCCCGGCACCGACAAAAATACCTGTAGAAATTGTTATTTTTGACTTTTAAGTCTTATTTTTGAAGTCGGTGTTTTTTTAACCCTATTAAGCAGTTAGCCGAATTTTTTACGGAATATGTGTTGTTATGGTGGATCTATTATCAAGTAATCTTATCTAACCGCTAAATCCCTTGTCGGTGATTAGAGAAATATCTTAGCTTTTAAACTGCTGCACTGATTTTCTTTAAACATAGCTAAGAACCGTCTCAATTAATCTCGCTTTAAAACAAACAAAAAAACATGCAGGCAGTCTTTGGGGACTGCTGATAGAAGTGAAAACTAAGTAACTTATGAATTGTATCGTTGAGCTATAAGATTATGATTTTTGAATTGTTTTTCGTTTGTAAACAAGTGTTAATGACCAACTTAATACATAATATGTAGAGAGATATACTCTGTGTATATATATAACGTGACGTAGGGTGTAGTAGGGAAAATAAAGTTCGGTCGCGCGTCTATTATCATCTCATAACTCCCTATAATCTCTTCACTAGTGGCTCCAAGTAGCTGTAGTGTACGCAGCGGCCACACCCTGGGCAACCATGACCACCAATGGGCTAAACCTAGTGAAGGGGGCTACTGTATTGTAGTAATCTGGGTGATCCCCCGACTGTACACACAGTCTGCTGTGCTTTGATGGTCGTGATAACTACTTTCCGACCATCACGGCATTGTCAGCAAGGTTTTGCGAGACACCTTAAGGGCGTTTGTCTGGATCTTTTCAGTGGCCTACGGCCATCTCGCTGCATCCCAAGCTCTGCCAATCGTACCGGTTTCCGGACCATTGGATAACAGAGACAGGGACGAGAGAGTGAATTTGCGCCCGCGCAACCGCTTATTCACTATAAATAAACTCCTGCGCAGATGACCCTTGCTACTCTTAACGGATTTGACCCAAAAAGTCCTACGGCGATGGGGTGACGGCGGTGGGGCTGAGATTACGGTGAATCGAAGCCTTAGTTAGCACCCTGCACGTTAGGCGGCTAGACGAGAGTGGTCGCTCACGGATCGACTAGAGGTAGGATTTCGAGTTCGGCAGCACGTCTAGCGACAAAGCAGCCCTTATTAGGATCACTCTGCTTTCCTCTGCATAGAGGAGGGGCCTAGAAAAGGTGGCCCAAACATAGTCTGCCTCTACCCAATAATCCAAGGGCCTAGCCGCGGGCACCTGGACACCAATCAACGCGGTCAGGCACAAAGAAAAAATCGTGAGATTAAACCAAAACAACTGTTTTTAGCCACTTGGAATATTCGAACACTTTTGGATAATGACCGAAACTCATGTCCAGAGCGAAAAACCGCTCTAATTGCAAGAGAGCTGTCGCGCTATAATATTGACATCGCAGCATTAAGCGAAACTCACCTTTCGGAATGTGGATCGCTCCGTGAAGATCTTGGAGGATACACATATTTCTGGATTGGAAGACCTTCAAATGAAAAGGCAAGCAGTGGAGTTGGCTTCGCAATAAGGAATACTATTGCGAGATCATTGCAAGAACTTCCAAGAGGAATAAACGATCGTATAATGACACTACGATTGCCACTAATAAGTAATAAATTTGTGCATATAATATCCGTATATGCTCCTACTCTACCAGCCTGCGAGGAGGAGAAGGATCGTTTTTATTGTAGTCTTCGTGATGTTTTAATTGGTGTACCGGCTAAAGACAAGATAATTTTACTTGGGGACTTCAATGCGCGTGTTGGCATAGAATTTAACTCTTGGCGTGGCGTTCTTGGAAGACATGGTATAGGGAAGTGCAATTCAAATGGCTTGAATCTGCTAACATTGTGCTCTGAATTCGGTCTTTCCATCACTAATACCTTCTTCCGTCTCAACAATAAATACAAGACCTCCTGGATGCACCCTCGCTCTAAGCATTGGCACCTTCTTGATTAAATTATAACCCGCAAAACTGACTTACAGGATTTCCTTATCACCAGGGCCATGCGAGGAGCGCAGGGATGGACCGATCATCGCCTTATCAGGTCTAAAATACGCTTAAGGCTTAAGCCAATACGTAGAGCTCCTCACAAGATATCTTCACGACTTGCATACTCCTCACTAGTAACCAGCGATACCCTGGGATTTCAATTAGATAGTGCTTTTGGGAGAATAGCTACAGAAACTACAAAAAAGACCATGTCAGTTGACGAGGAATGGAAGCAGTATTCAAAACATCTTTATGACATATCTGTCAGCGTAATTCCAAAACCACAAAAGAAAAACCAGGATTGGTTTGACCATAATGACAGTATCATTAAAAATTTAGTTAGTAAACATCGACAGGGACTTAAATCGGTAAGTGTTAGGGAGAGGAAAATAGCGCAAGGGGAACTAAAATTAAAGATCCGTGAACTAAAGAATAAATGGTGGGTATCTAAGGCAAAAGAATTACAGCTTTATGCTGATATGAACCTAACTGGAAAATTTTATGAGGGATTACATTCTATCTTTGGACCCAAAATTAAAAAAACAGCACCATTACTTTCTAAAGATCAACAGCGTCGTCTAACTGACAAACGTGAAGTTATTGAGAGATGGGTGGAACATTTTCATGATGTTCTTAACCCAAATATACAAAATGTGGACATAACTTACATCAACTCACTAGAAAACTTGCCGATCTCTGAAGATCTTGCTACTCCACCCACCTTTGATGAATTTACGAGAGCCATCAAAAGGCTTAAGAATGCCAAAACACCTGGTATGGACAGTCTTCCCGCTGAAGTCTACAAATATAGTGGCAAAAACATAACAAATCGTCTGTATGGTATTATCCTAAGAGTATGGGAATCTGAAACAATACCATCAGACTGGAGGAATGCACTAATATGTAAGTTGTATAAAGGCAAGGGTAGCCTCTCTGACTGTGGCTCCTATCGCGGAATATCTCTTTTATCCACCGCAGGAAAAATTGTAGCGCATATTATTAACTCCCGTCTTAGCACAATAATTGCTGAAGTATTTCTACCGGAGAGTCAATGTGGGTTTCGACCGTCTAGAGGCACTGTAGATGCTATCTCAGTTGTAAAGCAAATACAAGAAAAGTGTTTCGAACATCATAAACCACTTTATATGTGCTTTGTCGATCTAGAGAAGGCTTTTGATCGCGTTCCTCGTCAAGCTCTGTGGTGCATTCTGAAAAAAGCTGGATGTCCTGACAAATTTATAAATCTTATTCGCCAATTTCATGAAAATATGACCGCTAAGATTAGACACGAAGATGAATTTAGTCGGGATTTTCCAGTGACAAGCGGTGTTAAGCAGGGATGTGTGATGGCTCCAACTTTGTTTGCTATATACTTTGCGGCAGTAATGAAGGATGCGCTTAAATCCTGTTCTGGTCAAATTCTGCTTAACGTAAGATCAGATAAGAGTGTCTTTGACGTTTCGCGTTTTAGGGCTAAATCCAAAATCAGAAACATCTCTATAATAGAAGTTCTATACGCCGACGATGTTTGCTTAATGGCAGATAGTCTTACATCTCTGCAAATGTACATTGATGCTCTCTATCAGTCCTGTATCGTATTTGGCCTCGTTATAAGTGTACCGAAAACTCAGGTCCTTAAACAACCACCTAGAGGATGTGCTCCTGAAGAGACATGTATACATCTTAATGGTAAGCCTCTTGAAGTTGTCACGTGCTTCAAATACTTGGGTAGTCTCATCAGAAGTGATAACACCTTGGCGTCTGAGATACCAGCTCGTATTGCAAGAGCAGCCACTACTTTTGGACGCTTGAATAATCGTTTATGGAAGTCACACGACATCAAGCTAAAGACAAAGTTCGACGTCTATAAGGCTCTTATAATACCCATTCTAATATATGCTGCCGAGTCTTGGTGCCTCTATAAATCTGACATTAAAAAGCTGGATTCATTTCACATGAAATGTATTCGCATTATTTTAGGGATCAAGTGGCAGGACCGAATAACCAATGCCGATGTCCTGCGTAGATCTGGAATGGTGGGCATGGAAGCTATGCTCATGAAAATACAGTTGAGGTGGTGTGGCCATGTTAATCGTATGAGCGATGATAGACTGCCTAAAATGGTATTTTATTCGGAACTGGCCGAAGGTAAGCGTAAACGTGGAGGACAACACCTTCGTTACAAAGACGTCCTTAAACGACATCTTAAAGCTTGTAATATAGATCATAACAACTGGGAAGGACTCACTGCTGAACGATCTGAATGGCGCGCCACCGTTCAGAAGGGCGTAAAAACTTTTGAAATCGCTCGCTTAGTTTCCCTTGATGAGAGACGCCTGCAGACCAAAATGAAACCAAGGCGATCGTATAATTACACCTATAATAGTGCTGGTCAGCTCTACTGCTCTTCTTGTGATAGAGTTTTCAAAACTAAACTAGGTCTAGCCAGCCACATTAGGGCTCATGAAAGGGTAAGGGTTGCAAAGGGTTCGCCATAATCGAAAACGGTTAGGAGGACAATATATATAATATATAATATAATATATATAACGTACGGAGGTATATGTATGTACATATATACACAGTATACATATAGCTAATGGTGACGATAACGCGAGTTCCATGATTTTAGTTCACCCAAAAAGTGCTCAAATAAGTAAAGTTAAAATAAATAAATAAATAAGTTTTCACTTTAAAAACGAATTCAAATCAATCCATTCGTTTAGGCTCTATGATGCCACAGACACACACAAAAACAGTTCAAGGAGGTACGAAACCCTCGCTATCCTAGACCAACTCACACTTGACCGGTTTTTTTGTGATGCACTCGCTTTTCATCGGTGAGAAGGTCCTTTCATCTGCAGTGAACAAAAGAGGGCGTAATCCTGCGCTGTCAACGTTTAAAAAAGGAACTTTGGCTTAGGCCCGTGTGTACACTGGCGGTCTGAATAGCGAACTTTAATTGGCTTTATGTTGGAATGTGTCCTTTAGTGTTTTCGAATTGTTACCGCTTTTGATTAAAGATTGCGTGGCTTGAGAATTTGTAGCTTCGCTAATTTGTGTTGTTGATTGATACCAGTAGGTCTAGTATGAGATACAAATACGTTCACAGTTTTCGAATTCGTATAAAATTACTACCGTCGAAGTGTCAAACTAGTAATTAAAACTAGTTTAATAATAATAATACTAGCCCTTTATTATACATGTCCCACTGCTGGGCACGGGCCTCCTCTACTGAATGAAAGGGGTTAGGCCTTAGTCCACCACGCTGGCCTAATGCGGATTAGTAAACTTCACATACCTTCGAAATTCTTATAAAGAACTTCTCAAGTATGCATGTTTCTTCGCGATGTTTCCTTCACCGTTAAATCAAGTGATAATTAACAATTAATACACATGTAACTTTGAAAAGTCAGAGTTGTATACTCCTGGGGCTGGTTTTCAACCTGTGACTTTCGTCTCGACAGTCCATACCAGTCCCCGCTAAGCTATCACTGCTATTTTCTCGAAAAGTTAATGTTACATTGGCTACCTTCATTTTAAAATTATACATTTATTTTTTTAAATTATTTAAGAAGTTACTTGACACTAGTCCGATCTACGCAGAAAGAGCTCACGGTGTCTTGAGGTCTGGCAGTTGGTCTTTTGGGTTCCGATTTAATTAGATATATAATTGGATCCCAGGCTTGTGCAAGCTTTCAACCATCTTCTCTATTGAAATTTGAGTCTTTTTTAATTTCAATAGCCTCGCGATAAAATCCGTCTAAATTAGTTTTATTTCAATGTGTAATATTCGCGTAAACCTAAGAAATCACTATATAACAAGTACTTTAGTCAAAATCAGTCACAGAAAATTATTACCAGACGGATTTCTAAATAGTTTATACTTAATTTGAAAACGCCTACAATGTGATTAACATGTAAACAAAATGGTAATAAATATGAGTAGGTGCGCTATTTCAAGTACTTGACTTTTGGATTGTATAGTCTAGAGTTTCATTCAAGTCTAAAATTAAACAATCCAAACACATTATAAATAGACTGACAGAATAATTATACCTACTATTTATTAAATTTGTAACAAAAACCCTGTTGGGCGTTTTAACTGTGATATCAGAATCCATAATTCAAACGTAATGAAATAACTCGCATACGAAAATGAGACTATAAAAATAATCATATTTATTATTTAACCTTGAATTAATTTACATACATACGCACTCACGCCTGTAATGCCCGAATGGGTAGGCAGAGGTATAACCAGTACACCCTCATTTCGCCGAGCGTATCTCCGTCCCACGATGTGATAGGGGGCGAGCCTATCGCCATGCCGGGCACAAATTCCAGACTCCGGGCTGATACTGAGCATTTCATAGTAAAAAAACCCAATACCACTTTACCCGACCCGGGGATCGAACCCGAGACCTCAGCGTTGGCCTCAATCGTAACGCGTACGCATTACAACTGCGCCACCGAGGCAGTCAGTTGAATTAATTTATTATTTGAAAACCGTATTTCCATTGATTACCTCTGCAAGAGCGATGGCTTGGAGCCAGAGTGAGATCTATCTTCACGTCCCAAACAGGGCCAGCAGGGGTTTTTTTATATACAGTAGATTTCATTTCCTACACTACAATATGTAAGTTTTTTGTAGAGCTCTCTCAAGAGGAAGATATTTACAGTACTTTTTATTTTAAAAGGTTACTTTACAATTGCTCGGTAATTACTGCCTTGGTGGTGCAGTTGTAATGCGTAAGCGTTACGACCGAGGCTGACGCTGAGATCTCGAGTTCGATCCCCGGGTCGGGTTAAAGTGATATTGGGTTTTTCTATTACGAAATGCTTAGTATCAGCCCGGAGTCTGAGACTGTGCCCGGTATGGCGATAGGCTCGCCCTCTATCACATCATGGGACGGAGATACGCTCGGTGGAATGTGGGCGTACCGGTTACACATCTGCCTACTCCTTCGGGGATAACAAGTGTGAGTGTGTATACATGTATGTATTTTATGTTAAGATTTTGTCACAGTCTCTCCAAATATAATTTCAGCTTTACATCGACCTTTTTAATACTCCCATCATCTTACATCAATCAAATCTTCATGAATCATGCAAAAAAATAATTGTAGTATAAAAGATCATATTCGCATAAGATAGTATCCACTTTTTTCGTGGAAAACAAAGTAATCAAAGAAGCGCGTGAGACATTTTACTTCCCCTTCACGTAATAACTTTGATATGTAGGCATTACCTGTTTACCGACGAAAATAAGATGGAAGTTATATGTACGTACATAATGTATACAGGATTGAAATATTAAGGAAGTTGGCAATAAAAAAACAATGTTTAATCAGTATATTGTTCTGAAAGTATTGTTTTGTTATTCATCTGAATGACGAGGTTATGGTACACGCCACGCCTGCCCATAAACAGAAGCAACACAATCCAGAAACTCTTTTTATAGGCCAGTAAATGAGCAAGTGGGTCACCTGATGGTATGTGGTCTCCACCGCCCATGTACGCCCACAATACCAAAACAATCATGGGCGCATTGCCGACCTTAGCAGAAAGGGATAAGTGAT
Source organism: Mimas tiliae (assembly GCA_905332985.1). Classification (NCBI taxonomy): domain Eukaryota; kingdom Metazoa; phylum Arthropoda; class Insecta; order Lepidoptera; family Sphingidae; genus Mimas; species Mimas tiliae. Next base: position 17,246,756 of record HG995248.1, on the reverse strand, counting down.
TGGGAAGGGTAGAGGGATTTGGGCCTCCGGATATCTCACACACCGTACAAACGCAGCAACTAGCTGCTACTTTACGGCGGTTCTCTGTTAGATGGTGCTAACGAGCCGGACGAGCCGGCCCATTCGATGTTTATGATGTAGAAAAAATTGTCTACAGCGTGGCTCTGACACTTATAAAACATAAAACTAAGTTTCATAGTGGTAGAGCCACGCTGTAGACAGCATGAATGGGCGCGCTCGTCCGGGACCTTACCACTGTCTCACAGAAAGCCGGCGTAAAGTAGCAGCTTGCTGCTGCATTTGTACGATGTGTGAGATATCCGGAGGCCCAAATTCCCCTTCCCTTCCCAATGCCTTACTTATTCCTTTCCTTTAAGTTCGGAAACGCGTCCATGATTATTTTAGTATTGTGAGCGTACATGGGCGGTGGAGATCACTAACCATCAGCTAAGCGGCTTGCACGTTTGCTATATTATAAAAAAAACTTTTAATATTAACAATAAAGGTATTAGTGTACAAATAATATTTTTAATAATAATAATAATATCTGGCTATAGAAGTTAATTTAAGACTAACATAACTTCAATACAAATATGATACAATATAAAAAACGCAAAGAAGTTCCATTAAGCAAGGCTTTCGATGTAAACACGTTATCTACCCTGTTTACCCCTCAGACTGACTGACGGCATTTATACTTAGCTCGTAAAAATCTTTATATCCAGTCGCTTGAGTAATACATGCTTTCAAAACATGAATGATATCGTTTATTGCAAATAGAAAAGTTAATTATTGCTATAAGTACATATATATGCACTCAGGCCTGTAATCCCCGAAGGGGTAGGCAGAGGTAACCGGTACACCCACCTTTCGCCGAGCGTATCTTCGTCCCATGATGTGATAGGTGGCCAGCCTATCGCCATATCGGGCACAATTCCAGACTCCCGGCAGATACTAAGCATTTCATGATAGAAAAACCCAATATCACTTTACCCGACCCAGGGATCGAACCCGAGACCTTAGCGTCAGCCTCAGTCGTAACGCGTACGCTATACACCTGCGCCACTGAGGCAGTTTAGGAAGAATTATTTGGTGTATAGCTGCATGTACTGCACGCTAGACTAATTAAAACTAAATGTTAATAAATAACAACAGTTTATGCTTATTTATTTATTTATTTAGATAAGGATTGCAAACGGAGTTAACAATAATTATTATTATTCAAAATAAGGTAGTTTCCTATATTGAATTTTATACATTATTTTATAAGCAACAGAAAATGATACGCAAAAGAAACCCTTTTATTAAAACACAATCAAAATTGGTTCAGAAATGTGTCCGCAGTTATGACTTTAAATGTTGGTATGAGGAAAAGTGGGTGCGTAGTAGGGATATCTCACTATCTCGCTTGCACGCGTGTACCCTAATGAACATTTTACACAGTGACGTCAAAGGTTGCGTCGACTGTCATTTGACAATTACCCCTTGTACAGGATTTGAATGGCTTCTAAATTATTTATTTTTGGTCAGATTTATAAAATTCTTTCTGCAATAGATTTTGAGTAACGTAACTTATTAATTTAAATAATAAAAAAAATCTAGTCAAATACCCTATTCTACACATACATTAAAAACAAAAACTAATTGCAACTCTAGATAAATGCAACCACCGCATGTGCCACAGTATATAACAAAATCAAATACTAGATAGATTAAACTTCAAATTAAAATTAAACAGAAATCAATTACAAATGAAAATATAAACCAAATATAAAATATATCAATACATCACTATAAACCATCTCCAAATTAGTTGAGCCATTTTGGAGATTGAAGCAGTGATAGCTCAGCGGGGAGTGGTATGGACTGTCGAGACGAAAGTCGCAGGTTCGAAACCAGCCCCAATTGAAAGAAAGAAATGTATTTATTACGGTATCTCACACTAATACCTAAGACTAATACATCGCTTAGCTACAATACCTGCTGCAAATTTCAAGTGCATACACCTCTGACTTTTCTAAGTTATGTGTGTATTAATTGTTAATTATCACTTGCTTTAACGGTAAAGGAAACATCGTGAGGAAACCTGCATACCTGAGAAGTTCTTCATAAGAATTTCTAAGGTATGTGAAGTCTGCAAAGTCGCATTAGGCCCGCGTGGTGGACTAAGGTCTAACCCCTCTCATACAGTAGAGGAGGCCCGAGCCCAGCAGTGGGACGTATATAATACAGGGCTAGTGTTATTATTGTTGTGGAGATTATCGTGCACAGGCTTGATCCGACGGCTAAATCGGATCGAATTGACAGCCTCCGTGGTGCAGCGGGCGAGTAGCTGGCTGCGAAGCGAGAGGCCGTGGGTTCGATTCCCGCACCGAGACAAATGTTTGTGTGATCCACCAATATTTGTTTCAGGTCTGAGTGTTGTGGGACCACAAGTCCCTCGTAGTTCCTGATACCTACGATACAGGTTAACCTAGTGTGGGGTCAGGACTATGTGTGTGACTGTTGGGTGTATTTATTATTATTTAAATGCGAATGTCATCCAATGCTTGGTGATTCAAAGTTCTGTGTGGTGTTGTTTTAGTTTATGAGCATATTGACATTTAGGCAAATAAAATAAGACATTAGGTAGTCGGTCCCTCATATGCTAGAAGCCGTCTGAGTACCACCGCTTTGTCTATTTCCGCCGCCAAGCAATAGTGTGTAAGCACTGTTTCCTGTCTGAAGGACAGGAACCAAGGGAAATTACTAGGAATTATGAGACCACGCAATGCTTGGTAATATATAGTTATCTATGTCTGTTTATGGGCAGGTGTGGAGTTTACCAGCAGGCGAGCGACCGTCACGTCTCATCATTCAAGCTAATAAAATAAAACAAATCAAATATTAATTCAGTTAATCCAATGCTCTTTAAATTTCCTCTTAGCTCACACTCCTACAACAATTAACACTTTACAAGTCCCGAATCTCAGTCGACAAAGACAAGGGTCCTTACAAGAAATAATACTTTAGTTAGTATATAAATAACTAATTATCAATAAAACCCCTTTCAAACCGATCCTCATGACTACACGGACGTTTACCAGGGCCGCACTCAGCTATAAGAATATTAATAATATTTTTTTTATTACATTGAGTGACGAAACAAGTAAGACGCTCGCCTGACGGTAAGAAAACATAAACAGAAAAAAAACAGAAGCAAAACAGAAAAAAATAAACATAAAAAAAGAAAAAAAAACTAAACAACTAACTAACTCGCCTGCCCATAAACAGAAGCAAAACGACACAGAACTTTGAATAACAAAGGACTGCATGGCGTTGGACTGAGCTTGTCACCCCGAGACATAAGATGTAAAGTCTCATTATGCCCAGCAATTTCACTGACTTCAATATCCTACTTGGCGGTAAATCTTATATATAAAATTCTCGTGTCACAATGTTAGTTACCATACTCCTCCGAAACGGCTGGACCGATATTTATGAAATTTTGTGTTCATATCGGGTAGGTCTGAGAATCGGCTACTATTTATTTTTCATACCCCTAATTTTTAAGGGTTGTCCACTCCTAACATTTATTTTCTATTTTTTGCACAATTTTTTTTTATTTTGTTAAGATTTGGCATTAAAAATACATACAACCCTAAATTTTCACCCTTCTACCATCAACCCCTATTTTTTAATAGTCATTTCAGTATTTTTGGTAAGCGCGTTTCTCACACCGATGACGGGACTCGCTTGATGCGATCACCCCCCACGCCGCGCCCACCGCTGTCGCCCACTAGGCTACTTTAATTCTGGAAATAGGCATTCACGCGGGCGGAGCCGGGGGCTACAGCTAGTTTAACTTTATAAACCTTAACCCTAATCCCGCTCCACACTAAGTCCATCCATAGATCCTTATAATTCATCACCTGTAAAGTGTAAAGGACCGGACCCAGTCTCTTCGCGCATGAATATTGTATAAATTGAACTGAAAAGCCACCGATACCATTATGGCGGCACGTGCCTGTATGAAATTTAAATGACCGGTTACTTACGAGTGTGCTAGACGGTCACGTGTTACTTTATAATAACGGAAAACTGGGTTTACAAGGTGGTAGGTCTCTCGTTTGCGAGAGACCGGCTGGGTTGGTACCACCGCTTTGTCTATTTCTGCCGCCAAGCAACAATGTGTAAGCACTGTTGTGTTCCGGTGTGAAGGACATTGAAGCCAGTGTAATTACTGGGCATTATGAGACTTAACACCTTATGTCTCGGGGTGACGAGCGCAGTCCAGTGTCATGCAGTGCTTTATTTAAAGTTCTGTGTGGCGTTGCTTCTGTTTATGGGCAGGCGTGGCGCTTACCATCAGGCGAGCGACCTGCTCGTCTTGTCATTCAATCTAATAAAAAAAAAAAAAAAAAAAAAAAAAAAAAAAAACTGACAGTTTGCTTGATGTTTTTAAAAGTAAAAATACGTTCTATAATTAAAGCTACGCTTCGGTTATCTTCGAGTATACGAATTAGTATGAATAGTTTGGTCGTAGAATAGCGAATTCTTAAAAAAGCTTAGGTACTCGTACTTACTAGTCGCAAACTCTCAATATGCGATTTTACAGCATTAGAGACCTACCTTAGGTCTCTGTATGCAAGAGTACGTCTGGGTTGTCGCATTGTCTATTTCTGCCGTCAATGAACAGTCTGTAAGATTTTTTTTATTCCGGTTTGAAGGATATTGAAGACAGTGAAATTGCTGGCCATTATGAGACTTAACAACTTATGTATCTGGGTGATGAGCGCAGTCCAGTGCAATACAGTGCTTTGTAATTCAAAATTCTGTGTGGCGTTGATTCTGTTTATAGGCAGGGGTGGCGATAATCACATCAGTGGCATCAGGCAAGCGACCTGCTCGTCTCGTCAACAAACCTATTAAATAAAAATGCAATCAATATCCGGCCATCCCCACCCGTTCAGTCACTAAATGTAGTAACAGGTCTATATTGATAAGTGTATTAAGCATTCATAGTCAAATATCACCGAAGCATTAACTTAAACTGTTATTCTTCTTCTTCTTCCACCTGCCCTTATCCCACTCGCAGTGGGGTCGGCGCAGCATGCTTTTTAACACGTTATGTTTCTGCCTACCCCTTTGGGGATTACAGATGTGAATGCGTATGTATTCATGTCGATTCGAACCAACGACATTTTATTATTATTTATTCTACAAAGTACAAAGCACACAAAGAATTAACTTTTATTTATTCATCCATTCATAAAAACTACGTCAGACTGCAAATTAGAAAGACAACTATACAAACACGACCGAGGAATTTTAATTTTGTTTTAATTTCTTTCACCAGCTGAGAGGTTAGTTTTATATAACACGATTTCAAATTAAATGTTGTCTCTTCATCTATACAAATAAATAAAAATGTAGTGTTTGTTTGTAATACTAAAATAACCGCTTTTAACTACATGCATAAGTATTTTGGTACAAAATATCATTTTTTACAATTTTTGTTTGTCTATCTGTTTGTTCCGGCTAATCTCTGGAACGGCTGGACCGATTTTGACGGGACTTTCACTGGCAGATAGCTGATGTAATAAGGATTAACTTAGGCTGCTAAGGTACTTTTTTATTCTGGAAAATGTCATTCACGTGGGCGGAACCGCGGGCAACGACTAGTTCATAATAAAATGCGACGTTGAATATTTCGATTTGTAATTTAGATTTAGGCCATTGCTTTTCATTTGGTAGCTGCAGCGATTTGAATAATAAAACGTATGAATAAAACTTAATTGCTTAACTATTACACACAAATTCGATTAAATAGATTAAAAAGGTACAATCATGTTTATAATATCGAAGAGATAGTAAACGTTGGAATATCTGCATTTTGAAAATACAATTTTCATGTATCTTTCGTAAGCTATGTAAGGATCGCGCATTGTTTTTTATGGCATACATGCTTTTTTACACATGTTACAGAATTATTTGGTTTTTTTGTTTTTAAGACCGGCCGCCTGCCTGACTTCAGCGTTTTGGGGGGAAATACCCAGACTCGAAACAATCACACAAATACTTTGTCTCGGTGCGGGAATCGAGCCCACGGCCTCACGCTTCGCAACCGGCTACTCGCCCGCTGCGCCACGGAGGCTGTAAAGTCACTGAACTCCTCCTAAACGGCTGGACTGATTTGAATGTTTTTTTTTGTATGCGTTTGTGTGGCGCACTGGATGGTTTAGATTCACAATTGGACCCGGTAGGTGGCGCTGTTGTAGTTGCGGGTGAAATGGGACAGCTAGTGTTATATAAAATCACAAGCTCGCTCCTATCATATGAGTAATGCGTATGGTCCATATCGACCCTTAAAACAGAGAAAAAGAATAATAATAATACTTAGCAATTCTGGACTATTAAAAAAATATTGTAAAATTTATAGTTGCCCAGTGTACCTATTGTGACGATGCTATGTATGTTATGTATACATTAGTTGATATGATTTCTATACATAAGTTTCTTTATTTTGTACTGACTTGTCATAAGCACTATTTTAATTGCCTACATGATGAATAAAACTATTTCATTCCATTTCATATCATGGAAATATGCTCTACGAACCGTCGGTGCACTAGTTGACCCTACCCAGCAATTCGGCAATAAAATCTTCAGCTTATATTACTATCGATCTCATTTTTATATTTCCCAAACAAATAACAAACACCAAATACGGCCTTTTAGTAAAACTATATTTTTCTAACAACGAAAATGCAAGATGCAACAAGCAATTTGAATTTATATCTGCGAAGTTGGAAACTTGGCGTGCAAATAAAATATATTTGCAAGTTTATATTATATTTTGCATAAACGTTATATATTATTTTGGTGTTTATTATTTCCTATGTTTGTATTTTATAATTACTGGAATGTTTGACTGCCTCGGTGGCGCAGTTGTAATGCGTACGCGTTACGATTTGATTCCCGGGTCGGTTAAAAGTGATATTGGGTTTTTCTATTACGAAATCCTCAGTATCAGTACGGAGTATGAAATTGTGGATCACACAAACATTAGTCTCGATGCGGAAATCGAACCCACAGCCTCTCGCTTCGTAGCCTGCTATTCGCCCACTACACCACGGACGCTGTCAAAACTTTTAGCACAGCAGTGTCTACATACATACGCACTCACACCTGTAAACCCCGAAGGAGTAGGCAGTGGTGTAACCAGTACACCCACATTTCACCGAGAGGATCTCCGCCCCATGATGCGATGGGGAGCCAATGACCATACCGGGCACAACTTCACTGAGCATTTCGTAATAGAAAAACCCAATATCACTTTTACCCGACCCGGGGATCGAACACGAGACCTCAGCGTAAGCGTCAGTCGTAACGCGTACGCATTACAACTGCGCCACCGAGGCAGTCGCCGCATTGAACATAAACAAGCAACATCCAAAATGACATTTTACTAAGTTTCATTATTAATTTAAGTATTGTATATTATAATTTTCCATACAAAGATAATCACTACATACAAATAAATAAGCTACAAAGTCTATATCACGGTCATACAAAAACCATTCTCCGCAGTTTATTTTTACATTTCAAAGCCTTCACTCACGGCCTAATACATTTTTTTAATCCCGTGTAAAACTAGACATGAATGGACGTAGCAAACATTGTTAGGAATGGCTTTTGAAAATTTTCTGAATAATAACGTACTTTCATTTTCCTTTCATTGCCTAATGAATGTAGCTCTCACATTTTGGCTACATACTATATAACATTGTGTAAGGCACATTTGACTGAATTAAACACTTATACGAAATAGTTTCTGGAGGCCGAGATTTACAAAAATTGCTCTGTATATGTTTTTGGACATACATACGCACTCACGCCTGTAATCCCCGAAGGGGTAGGCAGAGGTGTAACCAGTACACCCACATTTCGCCGAGCGTATCTTCTCCCCACGATGTGATAGGGGCGAGTCTATCGCCATACCGGGCACAAATTTCAGACTCCGGGCTGATACTGAGCATTTCGTAATAGAAAAACCCAATACCACTTTACCCGACCCGGGGATCGAACCCGAGACCTTAGGGTTAGGCTCAATCATAACGCGTACGCATTACAACTGCGCCACCGAGGCAGTTTTTTTGTTTTTTGTGATAATAAATATATCAATTCTAATGTATTGTTTAATTATTAAAAATAATTAATTATGTAATGTAATCCTGATTCCATATAAGGGTTTGTAGGTTGTATCAAAAACAAAAGATTTTGGGTTACAGTTAAATAATCCTGCTTGATGGTCTGTATGAGAAAAGCCATCTGGGTTGATGCCTCTATTTTGTCTGTTTTAGTCGCCAACCAGCAGTGTAAACACCGTTGTGTTCCGGTTTAAATGACATTATATTGAAATTACTGAGCATTATGAGACCGAGTTAACGAGCGCAGTGCAGTGGCATGCAGTACTTTTCAAAGTGCTTGGTGGTGTTGCTACGCCTTATGTACTTGCGTGCCAAAGCCCATCCGGCGAGCAACCTGCTCGTCTAGGCAAATAAAAAAATAACTGAAGGCCAATTCTCGTAATTTTAAACGTTCAAAATATCATTCCGATCTAGTCTCAGCGTCAAGAAAGTTGCAAATGGCATTCTCTTAAACCAATAATCAACGTCAAATGCACCTAGCATTAGCAGTAGCATTATACCGTTTTGGCTTCAGTCAACTTTTATTCTACATTCAATCTCATTACGATCTATGTTCACATTTGACGTTGATTATTGGTTTAAGAGAATGCCATTTGCAACTTTCTTGACGCTGAGACTAGATCGGAATGATATTTTGAACGTTTAAAATTACGAGAATTGGCCTTCTGATATTAATTATGAATTATACGAATATTCTTACTGGTACAGGAATCGAACCCGTAACCCCAATATAATATCTGAGTTATTCATAATTCAGTTATCTACACGATTTGATTACCTTGGCTATTTTATAATTTGGCAGATAACAAGTCTCCTTAGGTAGTTCAGTCAAGTTTTAAGAAAACCACAGTAGTCTGTCGGTCGCAAATGCTTATGCCAGATCGTACCAGGAGCACGAGCCCGTGGCCCAAAAAGCGCTAACTTGACGTGTTAGAGGGAGATATGAGAACATAAAAGGTCTCACAAGAAAGGATGCTCAAGATCGGGCGAAGTGGAGGCGTCTTAGTCGGAAGAGCGGACCTTGGAACTAAACCAGGATAATGCCAGGCAGAAAGAAAGAAGAAATAATGTTTTTTATAATTTGTACTGAAGAACAATGACCAACATAAATTGATATAATGTAAAGAACACCACTATCCCGAACAAAAAATTGCTTGCACGGCCATTATTACTAAAATATAAAGGTATCCTCTCCCAGCAGTCACCTGTACCTCTAAAATCCAATTTTAATGAATTATAATTTAATCCAGCCCGGCAGCCATTTTGATGTCAGTATAGGGATGTGTTCAAATCGATTCTTAATGAAAATTAATAAATAAAATCGATTGTCTTAAATTATTATAAAATTACATATAATTGATTGAGTATAGGATATAGGTATTTTTGTGAAATTAATATTGTTGTACTATTTTGAATTCTTTGATCATGATTGGCGGTAAAATAGTCATAGTAACTACTCAGACGACATTTGACACCATGCATAAAAATAAGTCCGAATGAGTTATAAACATGTTTTAATGCTCATTAAAATTAGTAACATTGTTATTTATTAATAAAAGTAGAGGGGACCTATGCCCAGCAGTGGGGTATGTATAATACAGGGCTAGTGTTATTATATTAATAAAATGTAGCTATGGTATTAAATTGATCATGAAGTTGAAAATCGATAAATTTAAATCGATTCAAAATATTTTCGCAAACATCCTTTAATCGAATCCCGTTCCTAACTAGCAATCATTTGTGTGTAGTATACGCCTTTGTAACGGCTCTGGCTTGCCATTATTTATTCTAAATGGTCATTAAACGTTTGTTCCAGCACAATAGAAGACACATTTTTAAAATTGTCCCACTTTAATTCTAAATCGGTGTTAACTTTTTCTATCTGCCAGGCGATTGCAGGTACGGTAAATTAGTTTTGTCAGTGACTCGATTTCTTCTATTGCACATTTTTTATGACTAAGAATCTGCGGTGGATTGAATATTTATATTCCTGCTTTTATAGTGCAATATTAACGGTCTTTAGCATGGCAAAAATCAGATGATACATTTTTCTAAAGAGTATTTTGTTATCGTATTCTCTTAATATTGGTATATTGAGGGTGTCTGAGAGAGCAACGTTGGGTACACTGAAATAATAATGGTGCGATATAGTTATGGAAGGGTAGTTAAATGGTATAAAAGAGGGTGTCGCCAGAACTGGAGGTCTTTTACCCGCAGTCAGTCGGTCAGCCTCCAGTTCAGTAAGATCAGTGCTCAGTCGATAGTCTAAGTGTTCATTACGCGGTAGCTATGCTGGTTTACTATTCGGTCCTAGTGAGTTATAATTAGAGAACGGTCTCTAGAAAATCCTGACATGGGATTGTGGTCTGTAAAGCAGTAATATTGTAAATAAACTGTGAGTTAAAGTGATTACTGTCGTTTGGTAGTAATAAAAGAATACTCATCTCACGTAACTTCTAACAATTTACTGCCTGAAAAAAAGCCAAAAGTTTACTGCTATTTGTTTTACGTGTAAACAAGTTTCGACGACCCCCCACAGTGAGATCACAGTTCGAAGATGATTTTTATTAGAGACGAGGCGTAAACATACAACAGGTTATAAAACTATGTTTCATATTTATTCATTAGATTAATGATGAGACGAGCAGTGCGCTCGCCTGATGGTAAGCGCTACGGCTGCCCAAAAACAGAAGCAACGCCACACATAATTTTGAATTACAAAGCACTTGCATGGCACTGGACTGCGCACGTCACCCCGAGACATAATTGGTTAAGTCTCATAATGCCCAGTAATTTCACAGGCTTCAATGTCCTTCGACTGGAACATAACATTGCTTACAAAACTTACTTAACACTGTTGCTTTGCGGTAGAAATAAACAATGTGGTGGTATCAACCCAAAGTGCCTCTTGCATACGAGAGACCTACCACCTTGTGAAACTTACGACGTCTTGAGACCAACCCCAGTATTCATCAACATTAGTATGAGGTCTCAGTGCTTGCGAACATATAGTGGCGATATCTGTTTACGTCCGTGCTTGGTCCGTTTTTGATGCTAAATAAATAAATAAATACACCCAACAATCACACCCATAGTCCTGACCCCACACTAGGTTAACCTGTATCGTGGGTATCAGGAACTACGAGGGACTTGCGGTCCCACAACACCTAGACTCGAGACCAATGTAGGTGTACAAATTACACTTCTGCCTAGCCCCTCGAGGAGTACAGGCGTGAGTGCGTATGTTACATATATCTATTTAACTTAGTCGATAATAATTCAACGACTTTCATTCAGAGTGTCAGAACATAACAGGGGCATTTTGTAGATAGACTTAAACAAGGTCGAACCTATGTCCCTACATTAAGATTCAGTTTCACCCCCATCATGCCCTGAATTCCCGCACCGTATGCATAATAAAGTTAATTCAAAGTCAACGCGCCGAGTTTCCAATGTCATCTACGAATTTCACAAAGCAGATTTGTTTTGTAAAATATTCATCCCATGTAATTGTGGCGACGGAACACATTTCTGGATAGAGTGAGATGCTTACAATACCTAGAGAAAATCTACTAAATCTACCTTATTTCTCTTCTAAAGTAATAGTTTTCTTTCACTTAAGTAATCTAAATCTAAGGTAGATTTTAGTATATAATAAATTATGTAATAGGGTAGTTGACTAGATTTTTTTTATTATTTAAATCAATAAGTTATGTTACTCAAAATCTATTGCAGAAAGAATTTTATAAATCGGACCAAAAATAAATAAGATAGAAGCCATTAAAATCCTGTAGAAGGGGTAATTGTCAAATGACAGACGATGCAACCTTTGACGTCACTGTGTAAAATGTTCATTATAGTGCACGCGTACAAGCGAGATAGTGAGATATCCCTACTACGCACCCACTTTTCCCCATACCAACATTTAAAATCATAACTGCGGGCACATTTCTGAACCAATTTTGATTGTGTTTTAATAAAATCGTTTCTTTTGCGTATCATTTTCTGTTGCTTATAAAATAATGTATAAAATTCAATATAGGAAACTACCCTATTGACGATGTTTAATATAGAATAATAGGTCTTATAATAGTTAATAAATAATTTGGACAACTTTTTGGCGGGAAAAAAACGAATACCCGAGAGGCAATACAAAATGCCTTTGAAGAGTTTGTTGCCTCGCTGGACGGGACGGTCGATTCCTTTAAGAATGGCATCGATAAATTGCCACTGCACTGGCAAAAATGTGTCGATAGCATGGGTGGTTACTTTGATTAATAGAAATAAAAAAGATGGGAAAAAAACTTTTTCCGTACAGCAAGGCCATTTCATAAGTAAATACCTATAATAAAAATTGCCAAAGACTAAAAGCATACAGACGAATTATTGAGAACCTCCTCCTTTTCTGAATTAGTTTTTTTTATTTTTATTTTTTAGTAGAGGCCGGCAAACGGGCAGGTGGGTAACCTGATGGTAAGTGATCTCCACCGCCCATGTACGCCCACAATACTAAATAATCATGGGCGCGTTGCCGACCTTAAAGGAAAGGGATAAGTAAGGGATTGGGAAGGGGAGGGGAACTTGGGCCTCCGGATATCTTACTCACCGTACGAAACGCAGCAGCAAGCTGCTACATTACGCCGGTTTTCTGTGAGACAGTGGTAACGACCCGGACGAGCCGGCCCTTTCATGCTGTAGACAAAATGGTCTACAGCGTGGCTCTACCACTAAGTCAAAATCCTATCCTATAAGTTTGAAAAGCAAATCCTATAACAGAACCGTCTTTTTAAGTATGACTTATATCAGAAGTCCACATTAGCAACCTCAAACAACATTATCCACATTTAAATATCCAAAAAAAATATTCCACTCGGCACCATTATACAAAAACCACTTAGATACATAATATTAATACGTAAAAGGATTTCAACACGGCCACTCTGCTGAAACTTAAAAAAATCTAAACCGCAAACACTATGTTGCTTGTTAAAGCTTTAAAGTGCAAAGCAGGATTAAATGCGACTCCCATTTGCATTCCCATTGCATTTTCTTTTAATGGACGTTGGAAGACAAAGGTTTATATTATAAAGTACTCTTGGTGTCCACGTAACAGATTTGTGGTTATCTCTGAAACAGAAAGCCGAGGTGATCGGTATTCTAGCTGTTCACTTACTATTAAAAACACCTGGCCTTTATAGTTTCTTACACCCGTTATCTGAAAGGCTGATTAAATCAACATGCAACTAACATAACTTTAATTTTGAAACCGCTGTCAAATCAACTCGAGTTGCTGAAACGTTATTTAGTGAAAAAATATCAATATTTGATGTCCCTTTAGTACCGTTTGACATATGATTTTTCATATTAATTTGAAAGTTATGTTAACTAACATGTGTGTCAAATAAAAGGTGTTGACCACGCTTCTAGCAACTTAATTTCGACCTGACATGAGATTTGACATTTGATTAGTTACTTTTACATTGATCAGCCTTTCAGAAACCGAGCGTTAGTTTGTTTTTTCTTTAATCATTGGCCTAGGAGATGGTAAGGCCCAAGGTCCCAACTCCAAGGTCGGAATATAGAAATTTATACATACACCTGATTTACTCGAGATATGAATTGACGTGGCCATAAGCTCGCCCTCCTTAACATATTGGGACAGCAATTTAGGCAGTGTACCCAATGCAAATGTAACTACAACTTTAAGAGAATAGGTGTGACGTTATATAATATTTAGTCTGATAATTTTGAATACTTTGTCAATCATTCTTTTGTTATAGTCCGACGCCATTGATTTTCGTTCGTATTCTTTAAATTTGAATTGCTGTGTATAGTTGTAAGTGAACCTCAGGCTTAATTAACTCTTAAATAACATAGATCTAATCTATAGTCTAGTCCAGTGGTTCCCAATTAGTTTTTGCTGCGTACCACTTCAAAAAAGTCCTCAAACCTGCGTACCCCTTATTGTAGCAAACACACTAATATTATAAATGCGAAAGTTTGTAAGTGTGTGTGTGTTCTTGTTTTTACTGATGATTGTAATAAAATAATATTTTGGAAATTGTTCTTGTTTTTACTGATAGCCGCACGTACCCCTTGATGCAACTTCACGTACCCCTGGGGGTACGCGTACCACTAATTGGGAAACACTGGTCTAGTCTATAGTCTGTCACTGTACCTTATAAAATAAAATAAATAGGTTGAAGACAAAAAGAAAATAAAATTTCCGAAGGCCCAAATAACCCCTGCCCTTTCTAATGGTAATAAGTCGAGATTTTTTGGTATTGCAGGTGTTCATGGACGGTGTACTCAGGTGGTGCCGATCACTTGCCATCCGGTGACCCAAATTTGTTGGCCTAAGATATATAAAACATTAGTTCAGCCATTTAAAGTAGTTCATTAAAATCACAATCTTTTAATTGATGTCGAACTTCTAACACTTCTGTTATTTTTACTTCTTTTACTCTTATTCTTCTATCTGCCCTTAACCCACTCGCAACATGTTTTTTAAACCAATGTTACAGAAAGATTTGGCTTATAGTTATTTTAAACCACAGAAATATTATTGTCTCGGTGCGGGAATCGGACCCGCGGCCTCTCGTTTTACAGCTTGCTACTCGCTTACTGCGCCACAGCGGCTGCTTTCTACTACTTTTACCTACTATGGTAAATACACCGCACTGTATGAGAATTTAAAAATACAAACAGCGTACAAGCAGATACTTGGTACATACGCATTCACGCTTGTAATCTCCGAAGGGGTACGCAGAGGTGTAACCAGTACACCCACATTTCGCCGAGCATATCTCCGTCCCACAATGTGATAGGGGGCGAGCCTATTGCCATACCGGGCTCAATTTCCAGACTCCGGGCTGATACTGAGCATTTCGTAATAGAAAAACCCAATACCAATTTACCCGACCCGGGGATCGAACCCGAGACCTCAGCGCTAGCCTCAATCGTAACGCGTACGCATTACAACTGCGCCACCGAGGCAGTCTTGGTTGGCAGATACTTGGTCTTTATGCATAATGTACTATCGTACACAATCGGGGTCGACTTGAAAAGATCGTCTATATAACTGGAATACCGTGCGTATGGAGCCGTCGAAAAAATATTTTTTTTATGTTTATAGATAATCTCTATGAAATAAGTATGAGTTGGACACTAACTTAGTACATAAAAGCATTAACTTTAGTAGAAATTTAGAAGATTTTTGCAAAAGACAAGCAATAGTCAACTGCTGGTAAGTAATGAGTATCACCCATGAACACGTTCTGCACCAGCCATTGGTATTTGTACTCCGACTGGAACGCGACACGCCAAAACAAATTACTACTCGCATGGCGAAATCCTCACCATAGTATCATCTAGTCTAGTTACTTCAAGCCGGCCTTATTCTCAGACGATGAGAGAAAGAAAGAAAATATGTTTTGAGTAATACAGACGACACAAAAAACTTTTATTTGCAAAAAATAACTAGTTATCTCCAACTACGGGATCCCTCATTCAACTACGTGCCTTAGGAAAAGTGCAGCGTTAATTTTCAATAAAGGGTGCAAGTGACATGCTTCCGCACGTGACTTCAGCTAAGTAAGTCAGTAGTCGGTGCGTCTCTCGACGGTCAACATAGTATTAGACTGCACCGTACTTACCATCCTAATATATCCTACTAAAATTATAAATGTTAAAGTTTGGATGTTTGTGGGTTTGTGAATTTGGATGTGTTATTCTAACAGGTCTTAATTTCTGAACGGATTTAGATGAAATTTGGCATACAGATAGACCAAACGTAGGTTACCTTTTGATTCGAAAAAGTTAGTCACGCGGGCGCAACTTGATCCAAAGCTAATCAGGTATATTTTTAGTGGTGGAGCCACGCTGTAGACACTTTTGTCTACAGCATGAATAGGCCGGCTCGCCCGGCTCGTTAACACTGTCTCACAACAAACCGACGTAAAGTAGTAGCTTGCTGCTGCATTTCGTACGGTGAGTGAGATATCCGGAGGTCTAAAACCCCCTCCCCTTCCCAATCCGTTCATTATCCCTTTCCTTTAAGGTCGGCAACGCGCCCATAATTCGTTTGGTATTGTGGACGTACATGGGCGGTGGAGATCACTTACCATCAGGTGACCCACTTTCGCGTTTGCCAACCTATGACATAAAAAATAACTATTCTAAAAGCATCGATATTAAAAAGATGCTAGAGAAAAAGCTTGTTTAAATAATAAAAAAATAGAAATCTATATTTGCAAACGAAGTTAAAAATCATATTCAAATGAGTCCATTAAGTAAATGATATTTCATCTGAGCTTTGTATCAATGTTGATATGTTTTATGTATAGCGTGATAAATTTCCAAGCAGTATATCATAAAAATCACGGCAAAATATATGTTATGTAGTTACTATGTGGTATGTTCCTCATAATTGCAATGATAGCTACTGGGGAGTGGTACGGACTGTCGAGACGAAAGTCGCAGGCTCGAAACCAGCTCCAAGTGCATACACCTCTGACTTTTATAAGTTACGTGTATATTAATTGTTAATTATCACTTACTTTACCGATGAATGAAACATCCTGAGGAAACCTGCATACCTGAGAAGTATTTCATTAGAATTACGAAGGTATGTATGTGAAGTCTGCCAACCCGCATTAGGCCAGCGTGGTGGACTAAGGCCTAACCGCTCTCATTCAGTAGAGGAGGCCCGTGCCCAGCAGTGGGACGTATATAATACAGGGCTAGTATTACTATTATTTTTATTATGTTCCTCATATGTGAGAAGACATCTGCGCTTTTTCTATTTCTGCCGGTAAATAGCAGTGCGTGCGTACGCTCGTATGTGAGTGCGAGGGTGCATGCGTGTGTGTGTGTGTCTGTGTATATATATCATTACGTGTTCACTTGTCTGATATGCGGTGTCTACCCCATCGGTGATAAAGGCGTGGGCTTATGTTATCTAACGATATAGTACATTGTCGCGGCATCGTCTACATTATAAATTATTCTGTGAGAGTAAAGCTATTTTGGTCGACGACTAGAATGGGTATCACAGCCTTAAAGTCAGTAGTACAACTGGGTATTACGGAGTACGCTGCAATCTGCATCTATTAAAAGCAAATATACAGAGCTGTGTGCGTTTCAACTGCGCCAATGGGTTTGAACTGTTCAAAGTACGGTCAGTAGAAGCGTTTAGATTACGAGTTAATATTTAAATCTCTGGAGATTTTAGGCTCTGTGTTTGAGCACGTTTGAGTTCAAATTAGGTGACTGAGTCTAAAACGAGAATATATAATTATGCCTGTATCACAAAGGCATAGGCAGGGGTGCACGCGTACATTTTCAGTTCATCAATGACATCGAACTTTCAAATTTAGTTTTAGAAACTAAAATCGCAAACATGAATTGTGATTGCCTAACCTGGGATTTAAACGCAGGGACTTTCCGGTTTTACAGTCTAGTACGCAGCCATTAAAAAATGATGCGACTAATATTTAAACATATGTACATTTTAGTTTATTATTGACATATATTGGAGAGTAATTGGGCCACCAACATCTTAGGCCCAAAGCCTACCTCACCTGCACGTGGTACACTCAACTGATGGCAATCAACGAGGCAATGGCGAAACTTCCCATTGCGAGTTGTGGGGCTCAGACAGCAGCATACGACGTGGCGCAGTGGTTGAGTGACCGGCTGCGAAGAGTGAGGCCGTGGGATCGATTACCGCACCGAGACTAATATTTGTTTCGGGCCTGGGTGTTGTGGGACCGCAAGTCCCTCGTAGATCCTGATACTCAAGAGACAGGTTAACCTAGTGTGGGGTCAGGACTATATATGTGACTGTTGCCAACTCATGCCAAATCATGATGGGAAAGCGAACCCTATCATTAAGCCGGGCTAACGCCAGGTAGAAAAGTCAATTGACTTATGAGTACGCATATTTATAACATGGAATATTTTACTTCTAAATATTAAGAGTCTGATAAACATCACACAGGAAATGAAAAAGCAAATGTCATAACAAAATGCTGTATAAACATCAAACTGTCTGTCTGTCAAATCATCCACCCTGTTACACAACATGAAGCTGTCAAAAACATTATTTTGTACATTGATGGGGTCGGAATAACAATACATTAGTAGAATACCCGTTTTCATCAACCTATGCTTAACTTTAATGGACCCCTAAAACTCAATACACAATCAGGACGACTGCCTTTTATTATTTCCTATTTGAATACTTTTTACGACGATTGCCTCAGTGGCGCAGTTGTAAAGCGTACGCGTTACGATTGAGGCTAACGCTGAGGTCTCGGGTTCGATCCCCGGGTCGGGTAAAGTGGTATTGGGTTTTTCTATTACGAAATACTTAGTATCAGCCCGGAGTCTGGAATTTGTGCCCGGTATGGCGACAGGCTCGCCCCCTAGCACATCGTGGGACGGAAATACGCTCGGCGAAGTGTGTATGTACTGGTTACACATCTGCTTCCCCTTTCGGGGATTACAGGCGTGAGTGCGTATGTATGAGTGCGTATTATATCTAACTTATATCTAAACTTATATCTAAAATTTCAGATAAATATGTGTCTACAATATCTAATAACATCTGCTTTATAATAATTAAGTATAAATAAATATGTGCAATGAACAGTTCGACAATCACGTCGGGGTCACCAATTTAGTGTTAAGTGTGTGAAATAAAATGCGTACCTTGGACTGCTTTTATTTCTCATGAATCCCAGAAGGTACGCATTTAATTTCACACACTTTACACTAAATAAGAATTTAATCACTTTTCCACCAAGAATTAGGTACTAGATAATGATGATAGGCTTTGAGAATTACAAGTAGAAATAAGCTTCTTTTTCGTTTGTTCCTATACTTAATTTTCCACCCGAAAGGACGCTGAAATAGTCTTAAAGAAAATGAGTAATAAAAATAGAATATATACGTAATTGATCGTTTGAAATTCTGAAATAATGGTTTCTATAAAAGATAAAGTGAAAGTAATTCTTAAAGATTTTCAATTTCAATTCTATTAGTAACGTTTGTTTTGTACTATCGATGAATATTTAGATTTTTTTCTGGTATTTCTTACCCGGTAAGGGTACATTTAGAAGTGTTAGATCGACCATTATGTAACACATTCAAGTTTTATTATGTTATGAAGAAATAACATTAAAACATTTGTATTTTTTGCATATACACACAGTTGCACTGATAGCTGAAAATAATTAGTGGACATTTTAACTGCAGTATTTTAGTACTTAACTTGACAGAATTGTTCAAAATCAACAATATACCGCAAACAATGTCCGTAGCACAGTGGGCGAGTAGCCGGTTGTAAAACGAGAGGCCGCAGGTTCGATTCCCGCACCGATATAAATGTCTGTGTGATTCTCAAATTTGTTGCTGGTCTGGGTATTGTGGGACAGTATGTCCTATGAAGTTCTTGATGTTTATTTATTTATTTTTTAATTTTGTATTTTGTGATAACTATGGGGTGTAAATGCACCAACATCATAGGCTCAAAGCCAACCTCATCTGCACGTGGTACACTCTGCTGATTAACGGACGAGGCAATGGTGAAACTTGGTTCTCGTGGCAGGTTGTAAGTCTACCGGCAGGTCACCCCACATAATACCAAAAACCGTCAATTTTATGGTACGAGAAGGCCAACCCTGACATTAAGCTGGGTTAACGCCAGGCGAAAACAAAGATAACTATGAACATACGCACTCACTCACGCCTGTAATCCTCGATGAGGTAGGCAGAGGTGTAACCAGTTCACCCACATTTCGCCGAGCGTATTTCCGTCCCATGATGTGACAGGGGGCGAGCCTTTCGCCATACCGGGCACAATTCCAGACTCCGGGCTGATACTGAGCAATTCGTAATAGAAAAACCCAACATCACTTACCCGACTCGGGGATCGAACCCGAGACCTCAGCGTCAGCCTCAGTCGTAAAACGTACGCACTACAAATGCGCTACAGTCACTACTAACTATATGCATAGTAACTATGAACATTTACAAAATATATCTGCATATTCTATTACTGAACGCGGTTTGAGTACACCGCGCCGGTCAGTCCCGAAATACGTTTATGCCGAAATAGACACTAGAATCTGATTACATTTTCGCGCTATAAACATACGAATCTGACGTGTGTATACATATACAATTATTTAGATTTGTGAAAACTTCTACTTTTTCGGAGTTTCTTGTGTATTGTTAATCATCACTCGCTTTAAAGACAAAGGAAAACTTCGTAAGGTAACCTGTAGACCCGAAAATTCTCAATAAGAATTCCGACTACTTACCGCCGACAGCCTCCGTGGCGCAGCGGGCGAGTAGCCGGTTGCGAAGCGTGAGGCCGTGGGTTCGATTCCCGCACCTTGATAAATGTTTGTCTGATCCACAAATATTTGTCTCGGGTCTGGGTGTTGTGGGACCGCAAGTCCCTCGTAGTTCCTGATACCCACGATACAGGTTTAACCTAGTGTGGGGTCAGGACTATGTGTGTGACTGTTGGGTGTATTTATTATTATTATTATACCTATCACATCATGATACGGAAATAAGCTCAATGTGAAATGTGGATGTACTAGTTACACCTCTGCTTCTCTTTCGGGGAGTACAGGCGTGAGTATATATTTATGTAAGAATTTCTTGGTGGACTAAAAACTAAACCCTCTCATTGGTAGAGGTCCAGTGGCCACAGATAATATAATCCCGATCGAGTACAAATTGGACTCGTACACCAAAGGTTCCGTACGTACTTATGAAACGACTTACCTGTGTCAATAAAGATGGTAAAAGCACTGCCTACTTTTAAAAGGCTCCTTAAGCAGCTTTACTTATCACTGTAATTTTTATCATACATCTATTTATTTATTTATCCGTTGTCTCTGCCTACCCCTATGGGAAACAGGTGTGAGTCTATGTGCGTGTATATTTATTTATGTATTAATAGATATCTATATATTTGTGTATGTATACATATTATATTATGTGTATATGATTTAGGTATACACTATTTTTATTTAATTTATGGATTACTTTTGCTTAATATATGTATAAATTGTTATATTTAGATACGTTTATGTACTACATCCCACCGTCTTAATTAAGACGGTGGGCTGATGACATTACACACGCCGCAGGAAACGACTGGATAAATTCAGGCAAGGACAGGGAGTCATGGAAAAGGATGGAGGAGGCCTTTACCCAAACAGGGGTCCATATCTCATAAACAAAATGAATAACACTGTAATGTATGATGAAAGTGAAGATATGGAATAAATGGCTTTATTATTATTATTATGTACTACATTTCTACCTATCCTCTGTGACGATCGCCCGCTCTTTCTCCTTTTATATTGTTTTCTATCCAAAGGTTGTCTGGAAGAAAGCAGTTAGTGATAACACCGCCATTTGTACTTCGCTGTAATTTTTAAGGTTCTATGGTTTTTAATTTTCTTTTTTTTAAGATGTACAATAAAGAGTTTATAAATAAACTAGCTGTTCCCCGCGGCTCCGCCCACGTGAATGCCTATTTCCAGGATTAAACCCGTCATCGGTATGTGAAACGCGCTTGACAAAAATACTAATGTTACTAATACAAATAGGGCTTGATCGTAGAGGGTTGAAAATTTAGGGTTGTATGTATTTTTTAATGCTGTATCATAAAAAAATAAAACAAATTAGTCTAAAAAACAAAAAAAATATTTAGGGGTGGACCACCCTTAACATCTAGAGGGATAAAAAATAGATGTTGGCCGATTCTCAGACCTACCCGATATGGACACAAAACTTCATACAAATTGGTCCAGCCGTTTCGGAGGAGTATGGGAACGAACATTGTGACACGAGAATTTTATATATTAGATATACTTTCACAAGATACATTATCAAAATCAATGCTCTGAAACGTATAATCAACAATCGGCGACAATCGTTCACAAAGCCAGTCTCTATTTGGCATGTATCAGATATGCTGCAGTACTTCAGGTTTCCACCGTACTTCATTATGCAAGTCACAGCCGAGATGCGACTCTAGCCACCGTTCGTCAACCTCTCATCGATTTTGTCGCTTTCTTGTGCACAGGACTGTTTCAAGCTAAAACATACTTTAATGCTGCCACCAAGGTTTCATTTTCAGTGGTGGCGTCAAATAATTTGTGCAGTTTTAAGCTATCCAAATATAATTGTGGTCAGAGGATGATACCGGCGCAGATTGCAATTTTTTATTGTTGTTTCTTGTGGCCGATATTTTTGGAGATATAAAATTATAGGTTTGGAATATTTTATAGCATAAAATGTTTGCACTTCGTATATTTTTAACAGACTTAAAAAAAAAGAGGATTCTTCAATTCGGCGTGGTTTTTTTTAATGTATGTACATCGATTTCTCCGCCAACTGTGGACCGATTTTGTTGTAAAGAAATTAAGTATATAGAAAATATACTCTATAGCTGCAATTTGGTCCCATATAAATTTGGTTAAAATCTGATGACGTAGTACGGAGTAAAAAATGAGAGTCCTTAACGGAAAAAGGACACTCGTCGTAATTGTGTTATTGTATTGGAATATACATGCTGTTGCGGTAGCTACCACTAAACATTTTAATATTAAATAAGTAAGTGCCTGTGTCGCTGCCGGACAAATAAAATTGCATTGACTCCAAAGAGACCTATAGAAATTGTTGTTATTGACTTTTCAGTGTTTTTATTTTGAAGTCGGTTTCTAACGTGTAAAAACTTATTTTTATACATCTTTGTACGTATTTTTTTTTCTATTTTGTTTTGGGACTTTTAACCAACAATGGTGTGTCAGTCCCATCGTACCCTAAACATTATCTGTCGATAATAAAAATAATTTAAGGACTTAAAATGTACATATCACTGATTTACAAACATTTCAAATAAAGACTGCCTCGGTGGCGCAGTTGTAATGTGTACACGTTACGATTGAGGTCAGCGCTGAGGTCACGGGTTCGATTCCCGGGTCGGGTAAAGTGGTATTGGGTTTTTATATTACGAAAATGCTCAGTATCAGCCCGGAGTCTGGAATTTGTGCCCGGTATGGCGATAAGCTCGCCCCCTATCACATTAGGGACGGAAATACTCTCAGCGAAATGTGGGTGTACTGGTTACACCTCTGCCTACCCCTTCGGGGATTACAGGCGTGAGTGCGTATGTATGTATGTATTCAAATAAAGACATAGCAGCTTCAGAAGTAGGATCTTTGTACGTGTTGTTTAGATAAACTTTAAGTTTCTTGTAATAATTCCCAGTGGAATTAACAGGTATTTATTAGTATAAATGAAGAAATGAGCCGGTCGCTCGCCTGATGGTAAGCGTCCCGCCTACCTATAGTCAGACACAATACCTTTTAAACCATTTAAACCATTTAAACCATTTAAACCATTTAAACCATTTATTTTTCTACACACACATACACATAGCACAACAAAAAGAACACAGAACAGAACTTTGAATTACAAAGCACTCCATGCCATTGGACTGCGTTCGTCACCCCGACATGTCCAGTAATTTTACTGGCTACAATGTGCTTCATACTGAAACAACAATACTTACATACTACTGCATAGCGGCATAAAAAGACAAAATATGCCACAAAACTTCATAAGAAAATAAACTTGTCTACAGCATGTAAAGGGCCGGCTCGTCCGGGTCATTACCACTGTCTCACAGAAAACCGGCGTAAAGTAGCAACTTGCTGCTGCGTTCCGTGCGGTGAGTGAGATATCCGGAGATCCAAACCCCCTTCCCTTCCCAATTTCTTATTATCCCTTTCCTTTAAGGTCGGCACCGCCCCCATGATTCTTTTGGTATTGTGGGGGTACATGAGCGGTGGAGATCACTTACCATCAGGTGACCCACTTGCTCGGTTGCCGGCCAATGCCATATAAAAAAGTACTAAATTTAAAGATTGTAGGTAAGTCAACGGGAACTCTCCAAATTGCTGATTGAGATTGCGAGTCAACATTCGTGATATAAAAGGGCGTATATTTTGATTGTGTTGTCATAAAAGCTTAAATTTTTACACTTCCAAGGAACCGTAGACCTTAGTTGGTATATGATTTTAATTTCAACTTGATATCTATCCAGCTGTAGCTTAACGGGGAGTGGCATGTACCTACTGTCGAGACAAAAGTCAGAGGTTCAAAATACTTTTACAAATTATGAGTTTATTTATTGTGAATTATCGCTTACTATAACGGTGAAGGAAACATCGTGAGGAAACCTTCATACTTGAGAATTTTCCAAGGATATCGAAGATGTGGGAAGTCTGCCAACCCGCATGTGGCCAGTGGATTAAACCTAACCCCTCGATGTGATAGGTGGCAGGCCTATTGCCATACCGGGCACAAATTCCAGACTCGGGGCTGATACTGAGCATTTCGCAATAGAAAACTCAATATCTCTTGTACTCAACCCGGGGATCGAAACCGAGACCGCAGTTGTAACGCGTACGCATTACAACTGCGCCACCGAGGCAGTCTTGCTTTGCTGTACCTTTTCTAAAATACATATCTTAATAACTTTAGGCACATACATGTAATTTCCTGAGGAAAAATACCACGATTATACGGAGGTCGCGTGCCGGAACACTCCCGGAGAGGGTCCGTTTGATCATGATAAGTTAATCCGAGTACGCTGCGGCCCTCCCTATCTGAGAGGACCCTTGAAAATATTCGCCGGACACCATGCGGCCCTCTTTGATTACGGTTTTTTTATTCTGATAGAGAGTGTATGGATTTTGTGGTTTTAGAGATTGAATTTGATTTTTGTATCACGAACTTATGATGGCTGAACCTGACGGTTAGTTGAGGATATGCCAAAATAATTCGATGTCAACAAAAAAAAAACAAGAGATGTTCAGCAACAATTTGCTAAACTTGATGTAGGTTACATTGTGCTGTAAACAGTTTTGTGTTTTCGGGATCAGCCGGTGGAATTCCAGTTGCACTAGGCTGGCATAAATCTGCCAACCATTATTTAGAAGACGCAACGTGTCGACAGTCAATATTATATTTGGACTACATTGTACCAATTGATTGATTATAATAATAATACTAGCCCTGTATTATATACGTCCCACTGCTGGGCATGGGCCTCCTCTACTGTATGAGAGGGGTTAGGCCATAGTCCACCACGCTAGCCTAATGCGGGTTGGCAGACTTCACATACCTTCGAAATTCTTATGAAGAACTTCTCATGTATGTAGGTTTCCTCACGATGTTTCCTTCACCGTTAAAGCAATAATTAACAATTAATACACACATAACTTAGTGTTATGTTACACATACACACATAAAAGTCAGAGGTGTATGCACTTGGGGCTGGTTTCGAACCTGCGACTTTCGTCTCGACAATCCATACCACTCCCCGTTGAGCTATCACTGCTACTAAGTGATTGATTAGTAAATGTTATTATTTTAAATTGCAAATGTAGTGTAATAAGTAATGGTAATAATTATTGTTGTTTCCAAATTCTAAAGCTTGTGATGCCGAGGGAGTTTCTTTCGCCGTTTCTTCTTCACAGCTATAGCACGTTCCGAAATGGTAGTAGGTTATTCAATTAAAGAAATTTGTATAAAAGAAACAAGTTTATAATTGAAGATACCCTATCACTCCGAAATGCAGCATCTGGTGCAGTGTTTCATTACCATGAAGGAATAAAATAATACATATTTATCAATGAACCTTACTCCATTTATCAGAACATTTTGTCATCACCTATTGTGAAGTTTTACTATGTTTAAAATTATCTTTTAAACCCTCGCAACAGTCTCCTTCTTTAAGATTTATAATTAAGTCTTATACAAACTTATTGACTTACTATGCTCTATTGTGGTGAGATCTGAAGTGAGTCGCTATTCTTGGTTCCATGTCGATAAAGTTTCTCATAATATCGAAAAATTTCAGGAGATATATTTTTGCCTCGGTGGCGCAGTTGTAATGCGTACGCGTTACAATTGAGGCTAACTCTGAGGTCTCGGGTTCGATCCCCAGGTCGGGTAAAGTGGTATTGGGTTTATCTATTTCGAAATTCTCAGTATCAGCCCGGAGTCTGGAATTTGTGCCCGGTATGGCGATAGGCTCGCCCCCTATCACATCGTGGGACGGAGATACGCTCGGCGAAATGTGGGTGTACTAGTTACACCTCTGCCTACCCCTTCGGGGATTACAGGCGTGAGTGCGTATGTATGTATATATTTTTAATGCTGTATTTTAACGATATATTAATTGAACACATACTTACGTTGTGAGTAGAGAACCACGCTGTAGACAATTCTGTCTACAGCATAAATGAGCTAGCTCGACCGATGGCTCGTGCTAGCTTGTTACTGTCTCATAAAAAATCAACGTCAAATGTCTACAACTTAGTTTTGGTGTGTTTACAATGAGTTGAGTTTTCTGAAGACCTAAATATTCTAGTATGTATTGTCTAGATTCTGGCTTTACCTGGAGAATATTAGTCTTATAGAAATATTAAACATAGTACTTTATCTTCAAACTCAAAAGCTGAGTGAGCCTGGCATAACATAAACGCGTGACATAATGTCGAACGTATCTAGAATTGTTCGACAAAAACGCCAGGGCCGCACGCCTGGGCTCTTATCCCCCTCTCCCACTTGCCATTGTTCTGCCAACCTGACGAGGGCCCCCACTTGATTCGTTTTAATCACGGTTGTCGTAGGGCGACCAATATTTGCATCTTTGATGAGACTTTATCCTCTATTAAGGAGGCACGGACCTCTTTTATAGGCGATTAACTAAAGCTCCTGCTTTAGGATTTTAATAAAATTATCTATACTAGATACACTTCAATAGAGGTACAGAAACATTAAGTACTAAGTAGTAGATTTTTTAAAATTAAAATTACTAATGTAATGCGTACGCGTCACGATGGAGGCTAACGCTGAGGTCTCGGGTTCGATCCCCGGGTCGGATAAAATGGTATTGGGTTTTTCTATAACGAAATGCTCAGTATCAGCCCGGAGTCTGGAATTTGTGCCCGATATGGCGATAGGCTCGCCCCCTATCACATCGTTGGACGGAGATACGCTCGGCGAAATGTGGGTATACCGGTTACGCGTGAGTGGGTATGTTTGTATGTAAAATTACTAAATAACACTTGTCCAGGCAGACTTCTCCTTCAAATTTCCTTGTCTAGTCAGAATGTGCAGAAAGTGTAAATATGCGGTGGTTAGGAACATAATTATTATCTTTTGTAAAAGGTTGGACACGCTCTATCGAGGTGGTATCACTGTCTCACAGAAAACCGATGTGAAGTACCAGCTTGCTGGTGATTGCTGTACGTTGATATAAATTATAGCTTCTCAATCTCTCAAACGGTGTCTGGTTCGACGGGCTGGCCTTACCAATTATGTAGAACACACTTCTCTAGTATACCATTAAACTCAAACACATAAGCTGAGTTGAAATCAAAAACTTGCATTTACGGCTGCTAATACCTGGTAGAAGTACGCTATAGTTAGTTTTGTCTACAGCATTGACAGGGTTGTTACCACTGAAAACCGACATAAAGTAGCAGCTAGCTACTGCGTTTTACACGGTGAGTGAGATATCCGGAAGCACAAATCCCTCACTTTCCAATCCCTTAATTATCTCTTTCCTTTAACGTCAGTAGCGATTCCACGATTCTTATGCCACTGACAGTGTTCATGTATGGAGAAGATCACTTACCATAGTAGGTAAATTCTTTAAAAACAAATAATAATTTATTATCAGGTCTACAGTAATAAATTTGCTAGGGGGGATAAAAAACAATGGTTGTGTATATAAATGTTGGGTGTAATAATTATTCTTTTATTAGTAAAGTTTACGAATTCAAGTCAAATCACGATGGGAAAACGGAACCTGACAAACATCGAAATAATATAACTAGAGCGATAACTCGCATATGAATCTGCTAAAACTACGGCTCCACAGTATGCAAAGGTAAACAAACACTCATACACACAACAAAAATTAATGAATCTTCAAACTCAACTTTATTTCATAAAAGTTAATGTCTAAATTTTAAATGTCTTAAAGCAAGATACAACGTACTGCACCACGCTAACAATAAGATGGATTAAGTGTCAACTAGAGATCATGAATCACTTTTTATGAATTGATGAATGAACGAGCTGCACAGACTTTTATAAACAGATTTCTGGACTCGAAACCAGAGTGTGACATGTTTACGAGTCACGGAAAATCATTTATGTTAGAATGCTTGAGGTTTTGCGAGAATGATGGATGAATCTATTATTAAATATTTTTTTGTATTGTATGTACCTATCGAATAGTATAAGTGGTATTCATACCGTCCTATTCGAAAAAATAAATAAATAAATAACCGCCCCCTTGCACAGAGTTTTGGTGGGGTCATTTTTTTGCTTGAGTTACGTTTCTTGTCATCTTGTTTCGATACTGATAAATTCTATTTTTACTTGGATCGCATAGTCGAGTACGACAATCGTAAATCAGCAGTGGCAACTTTTAGAACTAATTGAAAATGTTTAGAATCTCTTAAAACTGAAAGTCACCTAATGAGCGTTTAACAACAGCGGGATTCATCTCTCCAACTTATAGTTTTCGCACTGAAAAGTTATTTTTAATATCGATGATGATTAATCGATTACAGATTTATTGAATTGAATCGAAACCGAATAAAAATCTCTGTATCAGCTTTGCATGAATGCGTATGCGTTACAACTAAGGCTGACGCTGAGGTCTCGGGTTGGTTGGTCCGGTAACAGTTATATTGGGTTTTCTATTACAAAATACTCAGTATCAGCCTGGCGTTTGGAATTATGCCCGGTATGTCAATAGGCTCGCCCCCTATCACATCATGGGACGAAGATACGCTCGGCAAAATGTAGGTATACTTGTAAGAGGAGTACAGGCGTGAGTGCGTATGTATGTATGTAGGATTAGCTTTTAAGTCTTAGGTTATAAATCCATTCCTTTCTAACGATGTTGCATGAGCCATTAAACTGTTCAGACAAAGCATTTCAAACGTTAGGTCATAAAGTTAGAAGGACGTAGCATTAATGACAGCAATTCCTGCTTTTACTATTACTTTCCTACGCATAAAACTCCATTTAGATAAGGGATTTTCTCGTGCGAGCCTCTGTGGCGCAGTGGGCGAGTAGCCGGCTGTGAAGTGATAGGCCACGGATTCGATACCCGCACTCATACAAAAGTTTGTGTGATCCACAAATATTTGTTTCGGTTCTGGGTGTTTTCTTCCACCTTCTGGGTGGGGTTGACGTCAGGCAGGCGGTCTTCGGAAAAACTACAAGCCAAATCTTTCTGTAACATGTGTTAAAAAGCATGTTGCGTCGACCCCACTGCGAGTGGGATAAGGGCAGGTGGAAGATTTTCTCGTACGACACAGGCGACAATAGAAGAAAACTATAATATACGAGGACGTGTCGAAGACTTTTATGTATACTACTAGACGGGCTGTTTAGAAGTAAAATTGCGTCACATAACGCGGGAATTTGACAGCTCACAAACAACGAGTGCGATAAGCGTTCTAGTTCAGAAAAGGGAAAAGGCTGTTCACGCGGGTGGAGCCACGAGCAAAGGCTAGTTATTTATGTTATTGATAGGCACGTTGAATTTAGGTATTTTATTGTGATCAATAATGTAATGGTGATAATTTAAAAAAAATATAAATTGCGCCTTGGTGACTCTGTTGTAATGCGTAAGCGTTAGGACTGAGGCTAACGCTGAGGTCTCGGGTTCGATCCCCAGGTCGGGGAAAAGTGGTATTGTGCTTTTCTATTACGAAATCCTCATTATCAGCCCGGAGTCTGGAATTATCACTATCACATCGTGGAACGGAGATACGCTCCTACACCTCTGCCTACCTCTTCGGGTATGAGTGCATATGTATGTAATAAAAAAAAATCTGTATCAATTCCCAGAATATGGATCCCAAACTCCATAAAAATGCACTTTTTATGAATTAGGAACCTTGATAGCTTTAAATAAATGAGAAAAGCCACTAACACATTTTTACCATTACACATTGTGTTGTTTGCCATCGTCATAACCCCATTCCACATTCGGGACATAGAAAGTCCACTTATTATACGCTTTTCATTTAATCCCAGAAACCCTAAACAAAATGTCCGCAAATAAAGGTTTTTTCTAAAAAAATGTTTTAACAAGCATCAATTCATTTGCTGGATTCGATGTTGTTTTGAGAGAGGCATAAAAAAGGTGTATAAAAAGTAAAATTGGTCGCCCTGTCAACTAGACTATACGTAGCATGTGCGTCGATATCATTCGGTTTATTGAACTCCTCGTATTGCCGCGTAAATACAAAATTGAACCTTGTCTCTTCAACAAAGAAAATTGACGCTATGTAATAGTCGTTACTTGTATGGCTATTGGCTGGGACTTGCGAGATGTTTATGATGATTCTCGTGGAAACTTCTAGATGGATCGAGATAAAAGTATTCAACGTTTAACTTAGAGTGTAAATTATGTATGTGCTAGTCGAAGGATACTTTAGATATACTTTGCATGATACTTATTACTTATACGAACAGACAAACAGATTTCTCGACGATAGTCGCATTAACAATATATTCTTAATTATATTCATTAAATTCTTATATTTATTTCTCTCGATTGGCCGTTGGGTCAGGAGTCAAATTCAGATAGCGGCGTTATTGGATACGGCACGCATTGTGAGGAGGTTCCTCACTTTGAGGCCCTAACCACCGATGGCTTGGGTCCTAGGCCTCGCCATTGGAGGGTGACACTTTTATATTTTTAAATGTTTTATTTTTTGGAAATGTAATTTTTTGAAAATGTAAAAATATCTTTTAACATAAAGAGTACTGTACATATTCTTAAATAATTATTTTTGAGTAACATTTTGCTTTAATTTTGGGTGATTAGAGAACAATTTCGAATTTTGTGCAATTGGAGTGTAAGTGGGCAAACAATGTCTTAAGGCCAAAGTCAACCTTACTTGCACGTGGAATACTCTTCTGATTAACGGATGACCTAATGGACCTAACGGGTGGTTCCCGTTGCGGTTTTTTTTTAATTTGATAATTACCTTGAATGACGAGACGAGCAGGTCGCTCTCCTGATGGTAAGCGCTACGCCTGTTCATAAACAGATGCGACGCCACACAGAACTTTAAATAACAAATCACTGCATGACACTGTACTGCGCTCGTCACTCTGAGACATAAGGTGTTAAGTCTCATAATGTCCAGTAATTTCACTGGCTTCAAAGTCCTTCAAACAGGAACACAACAGTGCTTACACACTGTTGCTTAGTGGCAGAAATAGACAAAGCGGTAGTACCAACCCAGACGGCCATTCGCAACGAGGGACCTCCCACCTTGGGGTCAGATGGCTTGACACCCGAAGCTGTCATTAGGCCGAGATGACGCTAGGCAGAAAGAAAAGTGCTAGATTATTTTGGTTCTAGTCACTCAGGTAGTCAAAATAATAGTTACAAAATAAAGAAAAAAAATTGAGTGGTAGAGCCACGCTGTAGACACTTTTGTCTACAGCATGTATGAGCCGGCTCGTCCGTATCATTACCTCTGTGTCACAGAAAACCGGCGTAAATTAGCAGCTTGTTGATGCGTTTCGTTCGGTGAGTGAGATATCCTGAGGCCCAAACCCACTCCCCATCCCAATTCCTTAATTATCCCTTTCCTTTAAGGTCGGCAACGCACCCATGATTCTTTTGGTATTGTGGGCGTAAATGGGCGTTGGAGATCACTTACCATCAAGTGACCCACTTTCTCGTTTGCTGGACTACGCCAAAAAAAAGAAAAAAATCAATATAAGCAACATCAAATAAAACAACTGCCATTGCCATGTCTCCGTTGAGCAAAAAAAACACCATCAAATAAGTGAACATCTGTCAAGACGTAGGGGGATCGCGTGACTCTGCACACCCCATTGACGAAGCCCCGTATGACATCCCCTAAGCGCCTTCGGAGGGTAGATAACTTCGCACGTGCGCAGTAACTGCTTGGGGTGAATTTGGGTGGCAGTTTGCAATTAAATGCTAGTAAATTAAATGCATTGCTGCCAATGAAGTCGGAAATGTTAATATTAACGGTCGGCTTTGATGATTTAAATATGATTTCTAGGAGACTAAAGAGCCTTGTGATAAAAGGGTTTAGTTAAATACATTTTTATCAATGGAGTTTATTACGTACCAACTGCTCTACAATTATATAAAACGGGTCTACGCTTGTAACTCAATCAAACTGGAACGGCAGATGGTAACGGGGTTCCATTAAACACATGGATCACATTAGCTAAATGTGGATTTGTATACTGGTGAATTTGATTATTCTACGAAACATTTATTATTAAGCCAATTATACCCTTTTTACATTTACAAAATGGTCAGAACAGAATGTGTTGTTAAGTGTCCTCTTTACAAATGCTCGTCTGAGACATGAATTAAAGTCATAACTCTCATCAGCTTCTTGATGATTACATCAGAATACACAGAAACGATAAGTAAATAACAATACCCTATTTGTTTTAGTTGCCTAGATTTGTTTTATTATTCAAATCAATAAATTACGTTACCCAAAATCTATTGCAGAAAGAATTTTATATATAATTTTATCGGACTAAAAATAAATAAGTTAGAAGCCATTCAAATCCTGTAAAAGGGGTAATTGTCAAATGACGGACGACGCAAACTTTGACGTCACTGTGTAAAATGTTCATTATGGTGCACGCGTACAAGCGAGATAGTGAGATATCCCTACTACGCACCCACTTTTCCTCATACCACCATTTAAAATCATAACTGCGGGCACATTTCTGAACCAATTTCGATTGTGTTTTAATAAAAGGGTTTCTTTTGTGTGTCATTTTCTGTTGCTTGTAAAATAATGTATAAAATTCAATATATAGGAAACTATCCTATAATCAATAGTTACTCGATGATAAGTCTTTTATATTCACAGACAGCTCTGTGGCGCAGCGGGCGAGTAGTCGGCTGCGAAGCGAGAGGCCGTGGGTTCGATTCCCACACCGAGACAAATGTTTGTGTGAACCACAAATATTGGTCTCGGGCCTGGGTGTTGTGGGACCACAAGCTCCTCGTAGTTCTTGATACCCACGACACAGGTTTACCTAGTGTGGGGTCAGGACTATGTGTGCGACTGTTGGGTGTATTATTTATTTATTTATTTATATTCGTGAGGCCGTCTGGGTAGATATCACCGCTATGTCTATTTCTGCAGCTAAGCAACAATATGTAAGCACTATTGTGTTTCGGTTTAAAGAACATTGAAGCCAGTGAAATTATTGCCAGTATAAGACTTCAAACTTATGTCTCGGGATGACGAGCGCGGTTCAGTGCCATGCAGTGCTCTGTAATCCAGAGTTCTGTGTGACATTGCTTCGGTTTATAGGCAGGCGGTGAAGCTTAACATCAGGCGAGCGACCTGCTCGTCTCGTCATTCAAACAAATAAAAAAAAGTAGTAATACTTGTCTTGAGGTACACGACAGACATAGGATGACCTCGACTCGTGACGCTTCTCTTGTCTCGGTCGCACACTTCAAAAGAGGCCGTAAGCCAGCACATCTCCAGTCCTTTGACATAGAATATTTAACAGTTCACGAGTTACCGTGCAGTAGTTAAGCAAGCGTGTTGGAATTAGTTCTGTAATAAGCGTTATTATTCAGTACTAGCTTTTGCTCGCGGCTCCGCCCGTGTGAATGTAAGTTTCTGGGATAAAAAGTACCTAAGTAGCCTAAGTTACTCCTTATTACATCAGCTATCTGCCAGTGAAAGTCCTGTTAAAATCGGTCCAGCCGTTCCAGAGATAAGCCGGAACAAGCAGACAGATAGACAGACAGACAAAAATTGTAAAAAAAAATATTTTGGTATATGTACCGTATATACATTCCTATGTATATAGTAAAAGGTGGTTATTTTAATATTAACAGACACTTCAATTTTATTTATTTGTATAGATTCGCTTTATAACTCATTAGAGGCGTTGTACTGCCTTAATTTACTTAAAGCTATGCTTTTAAAAACGTCGCAAGTTATTTAATGTATACCTTGATTTGTTGTAATATAATTTGAAGATCTTTTTAAAAATCTTATTAAGTAGTGAATTTGTGAAAATAAGTAAGTAATTTCATTTGTTCAAGTAGATTGATGTAAATGTATTAGATTTTTCGTATTTTAAATAATAAATACTCGTAGGTAACGTAACTTAAGGTCGCGTCTTTATCCCCGAAGGCGTAGGCAGATGTACAAGTAGTGCTGCACCCACGTTTCGCCAAGTTTATTTCCGTCCCATGATGTTATAAGAGGCGAGCCTATCGCCATGCCGGGCACAAATTCCAATACCGGGCGGTACATGTATGACTTTTAGAATCGAAAACTGAAACACAAATAGTGATCGCCTGACCTGGGGTTTGAACCAAGGATCTCATGGTTCTCCGCCTTAGTAATAAATTGTATTTTTCGAATACCAACAAACTTAATCAAACAATTACTTAATTAAAATTATAACAATCAATTAGGTGCTAAACTTTAACTAGAAAGTATATTACAGCTTATTTTACATACCCCTGTTGGATCAGTATAACTACTATGCGTATAATGTAGATTGGTGATTGATCATATCCAAAATTTCACACAAACACAAAATCCAAATCGAAAATTTCTATCAAATACCAAAACTCTACTATCTACTCCCCTGTTAAACATTGTACAACAAGCCTGCATGTAGCTAAATAGAGATCATTTTTTATCCTGGACATATAGTTAATTCCCTTGGGTCAGCATGGGATTTATAGTGCGTTTGCACGTTTATCCATTACGCCAAAACAGCTGACCGTTTGCTTTTAGTAGCAATAGTCTCAGGACCATATTGATGGCAGTGTGTGCAGAATAATGTATTACGTAGTCTATGATTCCGACATGATTAAATTTTATTAGGGAGAGTAAGAGGAAGCGGTGATAAATTTAATATTTGTAGTGATATGAACCTTTTTTATCCTGGCACGACAATGTGACTAACACAGGGATCGAAGTAAGATGACTAGAACGATAACTCTCATATGAATCTGCCAAAAATACTGCTCCACTTACTTACACATGCAAAGGTAACACACGTATAATTTACGTAACACTCATACACACAAAATTAATGAATGTTCAAAATCAACTTTATTTCATAAAATTTAATGTCTAAATATTAAATTTCTAAATCGAGATACGACGTTCTGCACCATCCATTTTTATGAATTGTTGAATGAACGAGCTGAAGTATTAGCCCCGCCCCCTTGCACAGAGTTTTGATGGGGTAATTTTTTGCTTGTGTTACGTTTCTTATCATCTTATTTCGATGTACATAGGACCTTATGTTAAACACAATGCAGTCTAAATTATAATGTAATGTTGACAGTCAAGAGTGATTTTTCCTTGTGATCCTCAACGGTCGGCAGAATGTACGGGGTCTGTTTATCTATTTCTGCGGCCAAGTAGCAGTGTTTTAAGCACTCCTCAATTTCAGTTTGAAAGACACAAGTCGGTGATATAACTGGACATTATGACTGTTACTGGGCACAACTTGGAAGGCGGTCTCGTGGTAGACCACTGGGTAAATAGAGTTTTGGTAAACAGGTTTTTGAGTAATATAGACAAACATTTCTATGAGTGGTAGAGCCACTTATATCTACAACATGAATGGGCCGGCTCGTCCGGGTCGTTACCACTATCTCACAGACAACCTACGTAAAGTTGCAGCTTGCTGCCGCGTTTCGTACCTTATATGAGATATCCAGAGGCCCAAATCGCCCTCCCCTTCCCAATCCCTTAATTATCCCTCTCCTTTAACGTTGGCAACGCGCCCATGATTCTTCTGGTATTATGCATGTCCATGGGTGGTGGACATCACTTACCATCAGGTGACCTAATTGTTCCTTTGACGGTCTATGCTATAAAAAAACTATCGAGGAATCGCAAGCTGCAAATGGCTTGGTCGCAGCATGAGGTCAAGGTTACCTTAGTAAAAAGGTTTAGCTGAAGTTACTCGTAGGTCAAAATTACAATAATTTTCATAGATTTTCGTCCCATGATGTGATAGGAGGTGAGGCAATCGCCATACCGGGCACAATTCCAGACTCCGGGCTGATACTGAGCATTTTGTAATAGAAAACCCAATATCACTTTACCCGACCCGGGGATCGAAACCGAGACCTCAGTTGGCCTCAATCGTAACGCGTACGCATTACAACTGCACCACCGAAGCAGGCAGGCAGAAGAAAAACGTACGATAAAGTAATTAGTTTCGTAAAACTGACGCTACTCCAAGGATTAAATTTTCATTACACCTCAATGGAAAACAAAAGAAATATTTTAATCCACACGTCTAATTAATTAAAACTGAAGAACCTCAGAATAGATTCGCAGCAAAAAGATGCTGCGTGTGTTGAATCAATGTCCTAATTGCACTTTTTATTACAGAACGTTACTTGGCAAAGATAAGTGGACGATGGTAAAGTAGAAAAATAAACTTGGTACCGTTCCGATAGTAGATCGAGGGGTTGATGGGAGCGAGGGGTAGTACCGCCTGCGCGGCGCCGTTCACCTCCCGCGCCCCGCAACCGCACCAGTCCCAACCGGCCGCCGTGTAGAGACGTCGTTTCTGAATGTAATTTTTCAAAAGTAGATACGGTCGAAACCGAGATCATGTTTGTACACGGTTTTTAGTGTTGTGTTGTGCGTGTTTGTGTGTGTTGCACTTCAGTGTTGTGAATTTGGTCGCTAATGCGAACAGTGTATGTATTCATTTTAATTTTTAATTAACGGATAACGTGTTGTTCAGGAACGTTCTTCGAGAGGGTAAAATTCAGGCAAGCATTCACCACATTTTTGATTTACGTACTCCGATTTTTGAAGGTGGTATTTAAATGTTATTTTGCGGAAAGTTTAATTCATGACTTACTTATTATTGTTCTGTATAAAGATAATTAATTACGTAAGGTGATTAACTGAATTGTCTAAGTTATGTGTGTATTAATTGTTAATTAACACTTGTTTTAACTGTGAAGGAAACATCGTGAGGAAACCTGCATACCTGAGAAGTTCTTCATAAGAATTTCGAAGGTATGTGAAGTCTGCCAACCCGCATTTGGCCAGCGTGGTGGACTAAGGCCTAACCCCTCTCACTCAGTAGAGGAGGCCCGTGCCCAGCAGTGGGACGTATATATAATACAGGGCTAGTATTATTATTATTAAGGTGATTAAAGTGTTTTCTACTCTAAATAACTTTAAGACCAATTTACGGTCAATCCTCATCTCTGAGGTATGCTAGTCGACTAGATCCGTTTTTTTTATAAAACCCGGTGGGATTTTTTAATTACACTACGGTGTATAAAGTTGATTAAAAATTTATGTCTGAAATATATTTAAATTTATTCACAGAATTTTATAAATTGTTGTAAAGGGAGATGTACGAGCAATTGCTATTACAGCGTACTGAAATTTTAAGGGTTCTTATAACAACTTCGTTTGAGTGTTTAATTACAAAGTGAACTAGATTTAAATAAATTACTGCTTATATTTAGCGATAGCTCAGCGGGGAGTGGAGTGGACTACCTAGACAAAAGTCACAGTGTAGAAACCAACCCTTGCATCTCTAGATTTACTAAGTTACGTGTGTATGCAAACATAGCGAGGAAACCTGCATTCATCCCTACAAAACAATTTCAAAGATGTGTGAAGTCTACCATCTA
This sequence comes from Mimas tiliae, assembly GCA_905332985.1. Taxonomy (NCBI): domain Eukaryota; kingdom Metazoa; phylum Arthropoda; class Insecta; order Lepidoptera; family Sphingidae; genus Mimas; species Mimas tiliae. The sequence continues at coordinate 17,208,746 of HG995248.1, read as the reverse complement.
ATATTAGTTCAGTGTGGTACACTAACGTCGACCGTTGACGTCCTTAAAGAAAGGGATAATTAAGGGATTAAGAAGGGGCCCCTCCTCATTTGGGCCTCCGGATAGATATCCGAGTGAGATTACTCACCGTACGAAACGCAGCAGCAAGCTGCTACTTTACGCCGGTTTCCTGTGAGACAGTGGAGTTAGACTGCCTCGGTGCATGCGGTAAAACTGATGTGCTGAGGTCTCGGCTAAAAGGTTAAAGAAATTCCGAACTAAATAGTGTAGTCAAGAGAAATGTCGAGAGGCGTGGGCTAGTCTTAATGCGACGGTCGCTTTAATTACACTATAATAATAAAATATATCTAAATGTGCAAATATCTAGATCTGGCAAACGAGGTTACTAACATGTGGAATGTGGACTCGACAATGATTGTCCTGTTAGCGTATTCTCTTTTTATTGGTGTATTGAGGATGTCTGAGAAAGCAACGTTGGGTACACTGAAATAATAATTGTGCGATATAGTTGTGGAAGGGTAGTTAAATGGTATAAAAAAGGCTGTTGCCATAACTAGAGTTCTTTGGCCCGCAGTCAGTCAGCCAGTCTCCAGTTCAGTAAGATCAGTGCTCAGTCGACAGTTTTAAGAGTTCATTACGCGGTAGCTATGCTGGTTTCCTATTCAGTCCTAGTGGTCTTAGTTATAATTAGAGAACGGTCTCTAGAGAATCCTGACATGAGGTTGTGGTCTTTGAGTGGTAGAGCCGCGCTGTAGACACTTGTGTCTACAGCACGAATGGGCCGGCTTGTCCGGGTCGTTATCACTGTCTCACCGAAAATCGGCGTAAAGTAGCAGCTTGCTGCTGCGTTTCGTACGGTGAGTGAGTGAGTGAGTAAGAGGAGGGGCGTCTTCCCAATCCCGTAAGTATCCCTTGCCTTTAAGGTCGGCAACGCGTCAATAATTTTTGTATTGTGGGCGTACATGGGTGGTAGAGATCACTTACCATCAGGCGATCCACTTGCTCGTTTACCGGCCTATAATATAAAAAAAAAACATTTTGTCGTATCATGACTCATCCACATTAAAAACGACATTAACACCCGGTTTCTGAAAGGTCGATCAAATCAACATTCAACTAACAGAACTTTGATTTGACATCGCTGTCAAATCAATTCGAGTTGTTGAAACGTTATTTAGTGAAAAAAATAATTATATTTAATCTCTCTTTAGTACCGTTTGACATACGATTTTTCATGTTAATTTGAATATTATGTTAGCTAACATGTGTATGAAATCAAAGGTGTTTATCAACCTTGTAGCAACCCAATTTCGACTTGACATGAGATTTGACATTTGATTAGTTAATTGTACATTGATCAGCCTTTCAAAAACCGGGCGTAAGCGTAGCAATTACGTGAGACAGTCACATCCTCTCGATGCGTCTAAATATCACAAATGTGTCAAAATGCACATGAGCAATACATGTAATCGGTACATCACCGATTCGTGAATTGAGATCCTAAGATACAGATCCCCAATTGCTATTGTGCGTCATCGTCATTGATAATAGTACAATAGACAATGGATATATCCTGACCACAGGTCTATGATGCATTGTAATTAACTATCTATATTGATTAGCTGTAACGTACATTGATTACGATTAAATGGAATGGTTTTCAGTGGTGTCCAGCTGAAAATCAGTGTTGAGTCTCATCAGCTCAACCTTCAATTGATTACAATAATCGTCATGTTGGCTACACTTGACAGCTGGCGAGGGTTTTCCAGCTATACATGGGTTTTATTATTTCTTTTTTTTTTCTTTTTTATAAATAACATTTTTATAGTTAAATTTTTGATTTATTTTTCTGTCTTTTTTTGTTTGTTGTATGTAGTTCACGTGTGCGGAAATAAATTTATTTTCTTTCTTTCTTTCTTCTTTCTTTCTTTCAATTTACGCCTCCTTCTTCCCTAGGTATTATTGTAGCAAAATGTTTATATAAATGTGTGTTTTTTTTTGTTTTGTTGTGCTATATGTATGTATGCTTGACAGCCTCCGTGGAATAGTGGGCGAGTAGCCGACTGTGAAGCTAGAGGCCGCGGGTTCGATTCCCGCACGAGATATATGTTTACGGACGATATTCTGGCCTCCGGGTATTTCACTCACCGTACAAGATGGTTTACAATTCAAAGCCTTTATATTACATTAAATCGTAAGACATTAAAAACATATATTTTTAGAAGGAAACATACAAAATCAGGTCAAGCATCTTTTTAATTAATGTTACATTAACTTTAGAAATTATAGACTATTTAATAAAGTAAGTTAGTTAATTAACAAGATTCGGTGGTTAGGGTGGCGCTTGTTTAATAAATGGAGATTCATCATAGTGTAATAATTTATGAGGATTATTTTTAAGGAAAACGAGACTTTAGCCCACTTCAAATAACTTTTTTGTATATTTACATCGATTTCTCCACCACTTTTTCTTATGCTCTTATCCTACACGCAGTGGGGTCAGCGCAACATGCTTTTTAACACACGTTACAGAAAGATTTGGCGTTAGTTTTTACGAATATTTGTGTAAGACATTAAAATTTTTCTCGACGCGGAAATCGAACCCGCGGCCTCTCGCTTCACAACTGGCCACTCGCACAATGTGCTACAATTGCTAGCTTTCTTTGATGATCCTTTTGATTCGATATATTAAGATACTATCCAAACCTACTGTTGACTGTCTAGTTGGCGCAGTTGTAATGCGTACGCGTTACGATTGAGGCGAACGCTGAGGTTTCGGGTTCGATCCTTGGGTCGGATAAATTGGTATTGGATTTTTCTATTAAGAAATGCTCAGTATCAGCTCGGAGTCTGGAATTTGTGCCCGGTATGGCGATAGGCTCGCCCCCTATCACATAAAGGATGGAGATATGCTCGGCGAAATGTGGGTGCACTGGTTACACCTCTGCCTGCCCCTTCGGGGATTATAGACGTTTGTGCGTATGTATATTATGTATCGAAACCTACTATAAATTGATTACTTTCGATTACTCGGTACGAATTTCACTGTATAATTTTCAAATGCACGTCCAAATTTCCAATTTCGAATACACACGTTAGTCATTAGCTAATTGTTTCTTAATAAGATAGCACTGGAAACACCACGGGTCCGTCAGTGATCTAAAATTCATTTTTCAATTTGGTATGAATAATGAAGATTAATTAAATTTATTCGCGTTGCAAGACCCCCGTCTGCAATTTCGTGAAAATTAAAAAATTCGCATCGCGCATTCGGAATATTATGACCGAATTCATCCGGGACGCCCCGGGATGATAAATTACGGGAATTGAAAACGTGTTCGGGATTAGAGCTATTAGTGAATTATTCTGTGCAAATATACTTTTAGTAATCATTTTTAATAAATCCTTGCCCTTTAATAAAATATTTACGTTGATTAAATTTTTTTGATAAAAAATCTCTGACGATTTTGTTAGTGAACCTACAGTTTACAGTATGAGTGGTAGAGCCACGATGAAGACAGTTCTGTCTACAGCATGAATGGGCCGACTCGTCCGGGTCGTTACCACTGTCTCACAGAAAACCGGCGTAAAGTAGCAGCTTGCTGCTACGTTTCGTACGGTGAGTGAGGTATCCGAAGGCCCAAATTACCTTCCCCTTCCCAATTCATAAATTATCCCTTTACTTTAAGGTCGGCAACGCGCCCATGTTTATTTTAATATTGTGGGCGTAGATGGGCGGTGGTTCACTTACCATCAGGTGTCACACTTGCTCGTTTGCCAGCCTATACTATAAAAAAATATATATAATTTGGCGTGTTCGGATAAACAAAGGTTCTGAACTTATAGGTTAAACATCCAGCATAAAGGTCTAACTCGTACACTGTCAATTTCGCTCATACAGAATATGATACTAAACTAGATAAGGTGTCCTGGACGAAAATTGAGTTAGACATTCGGAGAGTCTCACTTAGATTACTCAGAACATTGTAGTCCTGAACACGCCCAATATTAGAAACGACAATAAAATATTTCGGAATGATAAATCTATCAAATAAATTTTGTTTTGTATCAGTCATGGCATAACTGGACCTTAATTATATTACATCTGAAATTTGCTAATTAAAATACGCAAAAATAGCAGTTTGTGAGTTTGTGAATTTGGTTATTTGTTCATCAATCACGCCTTAACAGATGAACGGTTTTGGATGAAATTTGGCACACAGGTAGACCATGATCTAGATTAGGGCATGGACTACTTTTTATCCCGGAAAAGACCGATTACGCGGGCGGTCTGCGACAAAAAGCTAGTATAAAATAACAGTGACAATCATCAATTCATAACATTTGATTCATGATCTTTAGTTCATACTTAATACGTCTAATCTTTTGCTCGGTGCAGAACGTCGTATCTCGATTTAGAAATGTAATATTTAGACATTAAATTTAAATTTTATTAACAAATTTTTGTTGCGTGTATGAGTGTTACGTGTGATTACCTTTGCATGTGTAAGTAAGTGGAGCCGTATTTTTGGCAGATTCATGTGAGAGTTATCGTTCTAGATATGATCGAAGGTTCTAGATAACTTATTTCAATGGTTCCGTCTGCACCCTTTGTGTACGGAACCCGAAAAATCAACAATCTTACATCCTTTTCTTCGTTCAACACAAAAATATTCCGCGAAAAGCTCCAACGTTTTCACGCATAGTACTTTCACACAACAAAAGAAAACTGCCTCGAATATAAGAGGCTTGATTCACTAACGGAAGCGCAGAGTTTGTGGGCGAGATTAGCAAGTGAAATCACTGGTAGTAGTAAAACATTGAGGCGACGCCGCTAGATAAACAAGGGGGAGGGCAAGGGGGGGCTGCACGCGCCGACGACAAAAAAATCCCTTTTGTGCCCACCCTCTTGAAGTTTAGCCGGGAGCTTGCAGCGGCGGCGTTTGCAGAATGCGATGGAAATATTTGGCGGTCTTATTTTTTTGTTATAATTTTATTAGTAACTAAGAGGGTATATTTTTTTTTCATTATAATAATAAATACACCCAACAGTCACACACATAGTCCTGACCCCACATTAAGATACAAGTCTTGTGTTAAGGGTATCAGGAACTGCGATAGACTTTCGGTCTCACAACAACCAGACCCGAACGAATTATTTGTGTTGATGTGGAAATCGTACCCGCGGACTGTCATTTCGTAGCCAGCTACCCTTTGCGCCACGGAGGTTGTTTTAGAGTTTTCGAACTCTTTGTACATCTTTGGGTATGGGTGAAAATTGAATGAATAAATTTTGTTGCTTTATTTTTTGTAAGTTCTGTAGTTAACTAAGATGGGTCTTAGCTACGATTAAAAATTATCTGTTCAGCCATTTCAAAATTATAATTAATATCGGGAGTTTTAAAGTTTATGTTATCAATTGATGTTTCGATATTACTTGGGTTGGGTAAACTTAAGGTTCTGGATTCATATTCCTGTCGGAAAATCGGAGTGAATGGGGCAATTACAGTTTACGTTTGAGAATTCGATGTGAAAGATCGCATATGTTACCCGGGAATGGAATTTGTGCCCGGTATGGCCACGGGGTCGTTTTTTTATTCTGGCACGAAAATACTATCATCCTGAAACGGATGATGCAAATATACTTTATGCTATAAGTGGTTGTAGCAGCAGCGATAACTCAGAGGTGAGTGGCACGGACCGTCGAAATGAAAGTTGCAGGTTCGAAACCAGCCCCAAGAGCATACACCTCTGACATTTCTAAGTTACGTGTGTACTAGTTGTTAATTATCGCTTGCTTTAACGGTGAAGGAAACATCGTGAGGAAACCTGCATACCTGAGAAGTTTTCTATAAGAAACCCGTGTTAGGCCAGTGTGGTGGACTAAAGCCTAACCCCTCTCATTCAGTAGAGAAGGCCCGTGCCCAGCAGTGGGACATGTATAATACAGGACTAGTAGTAGTAGTATAAGTAGTTGTTAGGACTTTCAACACTATGACAAACAAGTTTATGCAAAATTGAGTGCGCCCATTAGATAGATGTCGCGATCATCCATCCTATATCACTTACCCGTATACTACACCACTACTACACCCACGCGTATTCTGAATTCATCTGCACTTGACGTCACCGCATTAAGACGCCATTCAAACTATCAAACAACAATCTAATTGGATCTATCTATGTCTGTGGTTAAATCAAAGGTCAGATTTAACGATGGATTTTCACAAATTCCTGAATAGCCAACTCTGATAAAATTCCATAATCAGAATAAATTAGCTAATAAACTAGCTTTTACTGCAACAATGGACCAATCAGATAACCATATACCGACATATGTTGCCCTTTCAGATAAATAGCGTGTGGCGATATACTAATGCCTGCATAATCTATTACGCCATGGAGTAAGTAATAACTCAGCGTTAATGAACGCAATCGGTCATACCGATGCGACGAATTGCATTTATTAAGTGCCTCTAAAACGTCATTACGGTTTCAAATGGGCACTGTCGGATTTCATTGATGCCACGGCTAATATCGGGCTTTAGTGAAGGTTTGCGTTATAGAGATAAGTGGGCCAATACATCGTATGCGAGAGATCATTGTTTAAGTACCCATAGCTTTTTCTATTTCTAGCGCTAAGTAGTAGTTTCTAAGCACTATTATTTTAGAGTTTAAAGCAACGGTCGGCAACAGGCGGACCGCGGTCCGTTTGCGGACCGTGAAAGGTCGAACCTCGGACCGCCAAATATTGTAATGTATTGTATACCAAGTATAAATTAATACGTAGATAAGGCATACTATACCTTTATTAGTTGAAATAATATTTTTAAGCCACAGTTTCGGTGCAGTTTCTCACATTAATTGTAGGTCTTGTGTTTTATAATTCAGAATTTTATTTGTAACCATACAATACATAGGTAACACTTAATTATTATGAGTTTTTTTTTTTCTGGACCTCGTTAAAATTTTCCCACAGTATCCGGACCCCATCTAAAACTACTTGCCGACCCCTGGTTTAAAGGATATTTAAGCCAGTAAAATTGATGAGCAATACCAGTAGTTTTAACTTAATAACTATGACCAATATGGCACTGCACTCAGTTTTTCACCCCAAGACGTGACGTGTTAAGTCTCATAATAATAACACCAGTTCTGCATTATATACGTCTGACTGCAGGGCACTATGAGAATGATAAGACCTTAGTCCACCACGCTGGCCTAATGCGTGATGGTAAACTTCAAATACCTCAAGTCTTATAATGCCAAATAATTTTACAGGCTTCAATGTTCTCCAAATCAGAACATGACAGTACTTACATACTACTATTTGGGAGCATAAATAGAAAAACTCGCATATAATGGAGCTACCACCTAGTACTTTATCTTCTTCTTGTAGTGCCTCTCCAACTAGTGAAGGTTGGCAGTCAGCTCATCATACTGTCTTTTATCCTTTGCGAGACGAAATAGTTCAGCAGCGCTCGCTATCCCTGTCCACTCTCTGATGTTCCGCAGCCATGACTTTTTCCTTCGACCAACTTTTCTCTTACCCGCTACTTTTCCCATCATTATGAGTTGAAGCTCGTATCTATCATGTCTTAGTACATGTCCTAAATATGCAACTTTTCTTTTTTTGATGGTGTCCAAAAGTTTGCGGTTTTGACCTACCCGTCGAAGGACTTCCTCATTAGTAATATTCTGAGTCCAGGATATTGCCATTACAAGTACTTTATAATAATAATAATATGCGCATTCACGCCTGTAATCCCCGAAGGGGTTGGCAGAGGTGTAACTAGTACACCTACATTTTGCCGAGTGTATCTCCGTCCCATGATGTGATAGGGGGCGAGCCTTCTGCCGTATCGGGCACAATTCCAGACTCCGGGTTGATACTAAGCAATTCGTAATATAAAAACCCAATATTACTTTTACCCGACCCGGGGATCGAACCCGAGACCTCAGCGTCAGCCTAAGTCGTGACACGTATGCATTACAACTGCGCCACCGAGGCAGTCATATATATCAATAATATCAGCCCTTTAATATACACCTCGCTCTTGCTGAGCACGATCCTCTTCTACTGGCCTAACGTGGGTTGGTAAACTTCACATACCTTCAAAATCCATTGCCCACATACACCCAAAATACCAGAAGTATCAGGGGCGCGATGCCGATCTTAAGTAAAGGGATCATTAATGGATAAGGAAGGGGAGGGGGGATATGGACGTCCAGATATCTCTCTCAAACGCAGCAACAAACTGCTTTTATTCGTCGTTTTTCTGTGAGATAGTGGTAAAGACCCGGTCGAGCCGGCCCATTAATTCTGTAGAGAAAACTGTCTACACCGTGGCTCTACCACTCATACTTAAACTTAAAATTTTCTTCGCCGTCAAAACGAGCGTTAATTAACAATGATTATACTCATAACAACGAAAAGTCAGAGCTGACCAAGGGCTGGTTTTGAACATGCAACTCCCTTTGACAGTACGTACTCCTTCCCGCTAGGCCATCGATGCTTTTTACCATTACTAATAACCACTACGGCTCGCAGCGCCGTGTGTAGCTCCCGGCCTACAGAGACTTACGCCCAAAAGGGGTTTTGCGCTATCTCCAAGTATTTGCTTAAGTATTTCGGGGGTGACACAATTTATGTAAAGTGTATTACGAATAAACAATTTTGCGCTGGCACCGAGGCCTCTTTGCAAATCCTCTTAAACGTCACTCTCGAATATCGGTTAATTATTACATCGATATGAATATTTATATCAATGCACTGTTGTGTTCCGGTTTGAAGGACATTGAAGCCTTAATAAATGAAATTACTGGGCATTATGAGAATTAACACCTTATGTCTCGGGGTGACGAGCACAGTCCAGTGTCATGCAATGCTTTGTTATTTAAAGTTCTGTGTGGCGTTGCTTCTTTTATGAGCAGGCGTGGCGCTTACCATCAGGCGAGCGATCTGCTCGTCTCGTCATTCAAGCTAATAAAAAAAAACCTTTTTGGTATAGTGTTGACAGCCTCCGTGGCGCAGCGGGCGAGTAGCCGGCAGCGAAGCGAGAGGCCGTGGGTTCGATTCCCACACTGAGACAAATGTTTGTGTGAACCACAAATATTGGTCTCGGGTCTGGGTGTTGTGGGACCGCAAGTCCTTCGTAGTTCCTGATGCCCACGACACAGGTTTACCTAGTGTGGGGTCAGGACTATGTGTGTGACTGTTGGGTGTATTTATTATTTATTATTTATTAGTGTACAGTGAAAAGTAGTAGGTTCGATTTATTCATAGTATAGTCTGGCAAACGAGCAAATGGGTCACCTGATATTAAGTGATCTCTATTAACACCAATGACGCGTTGAGGAAACTAGGAGGCCAATTCGCCTAATTTCAAATATTCAAAATATCATTCCGATCTAGTCTCAGCGTCAAGAAAGTTGCAAATGGCATCCTCTTAAACCAATAATCAACGTCAAATATAAATATAGATCGTAATGAGATTGAATGTAGAATAAAAGTTGACTGAAGCCAAAACGGTATAGTGCTACTGTTAATGCTAGGTGCATTTGACGTTGATTATTGGTTTAAGAGAATGCCATTTGCAACTTTCTTGACGCTGAGACTAGATCGGAATGATATTCTGAACATTTAAAATTACGAGAATTGGCCTTCTGATATTAAGTGATCTCTATTAAGGCTCATGATAAGATCGACAACGCGTCCTTGATTCTTATCCCTACTATGGGATTGGGAAGGGAGCATGGTATTTGGGACTTTAGATATCTTACTCACCGTACAAAACACAACTGCAAGTTGTTCTTCACGTCGGTATTCTGTGAGGCAGTGGATTTTAGATTGGGTACAAATTTCAGTTTTTTTATGGCATAGGCCGGCAATCAAGCAAGTGGGTCACCTGATGCTAAGTGATCTGCACCGCCCATATACGCCAACAATAACAAAAGAAACATGGGTGCGTTGCCGACCTTAAAAAAAAGGGATAATTAAGGGATTTGGGCCACCGGATATCTCACTCACCGTAAGAAACGCAGCAGCAAGCTGCTACTTTACGACGGTTTTCTGTGAGACAGTGGTAACGACCCGGACGAGCCGGCCCATTCATGCTGTAGACAAGTGTCTACAGCTATGGCTCTACCACTCATAAACCACTCAGTGTCATTTATTACAGAGGTCAGTATTGTACGAGCTAGTTCCTCGTAGTTTTTATAACTCAAGCCACACTATATTTTATTGTAAGCCTGGGACAAGAATTTGTGGGACTGTTAAAGTAGAATTTGTGGTGCAAATAAGAGAGAAAACCGCATCGTGCGACGTCATGTCCTTCTTGTATGTTTTACATATACATACATACGCACTCACGCCTGTAATCCCCGAAGGGGTAGGCAGAGGTGTAACCAGTACACCCGCATTTCGTTGAGCGTATCTTTTTTTATCCTGGCTCGGCAATGTGACTACGCTACACCTGATGGTAAGTTCAATCCATGAATAGGTACTGTCGACCAACGATAGACACTGAATCTATCGCAGATCGGCAGAATTATGCCGGCCTGCTTAATCTCCGTGGGATAGGGGGCAAGCCTATCGCCATACCGGGCACAATTCCAGACTCCGGGCTGATACTGGGCATTTCGTAATAGAAAACTTAATATCAGTGTTTTCCTCACTACACAGAGACACTGGCTATGTAAATAATTAATTAATATCTGGTCACGTAAAATGCTATGCCCAGGCGACGCATCAACTCACCGGCCGTGCACCGGGCTGGCGCGTGCGCGGCGGACTAGGCAACTGTAGTTGCTTCATGTTCGTCTGTGAGATGCAGCTATGCTAGATGCGCGTTACTTTGCCGGGAACAGGTGGAAGCGAGACAGAGCGCCGCGCCGCGTCGATGAGAATATTTTTCTTATTATATTGACCTTTTTAATATCATAAGAATGTTATTAGATGTATGAATTTATATGTAAACATATTGTAGTATACATATTGTATGGGTGGTTTATTTAAGTATTATAAACAATAATTCTTTAGCTATATTCTTCTTTCGTCACGTAGTAGTGTGTCAATTAATTATATCGGCTGGCTGGCGTCCGCGTCCGTACCTCACACAAGGTGACCACTGCAAATCAGCGCTGTGTTGTGGTACGCGCCACAGCACAGCAACATGCTGAGTGTTCACCTACCTGTCACAGCTTGCGGCGCGCAATTGTACTTTTGTATATTATATCTTATTTTTTTTTATTTTTTTATGTTAATTGTAGTGTATGAATGTAGCGATACACTCATAAGCGCGTTGGCGGCTGTACAAATAAATAGTTTTTCTTTCTTTCTAATATCACTTTTACCCGACCGGGGGATCGAACCCGAGACCTCAGCGTCAGCCTCAGTCGTAAGGCGTACGCTTTACAACTGCGCCACCGAGGCAGTTAACCAACTTGAATATGAGAGAATATCATAAACGTATTTACGCGCAGATATATATATATATATATATATATACTCTCGCATAGGCTGAAAAGCTTTCGACACGTCAGGACTAAAATAAAATTAAACCGAGATAAAATCCGTATAAAACTAGTTTTATTTTAATTATTTACAATGTTCTATTTCACTCAATATCCGTGACTTGCTCGGTGCGTGGCTACGGCGTGTCTAGCCAGAGAAAACAGTGTATATATTTGTATTAAAATAATTTTAGTTGCAAAGGAAAACATCATGAAAAACCTGCATATCTGCAAGTTCGCCATACGAACTTCAATGGCATAAATAATAATATAATACCAGTCCCGTTTTATACATGCCCTCCTCTATTAAATGAGAGAGGTTAGTCCACCACACTGGCCCAATGCACGTTGGCAGACTTCACATACTCGTACATTCGCAATGCTTATGGACAACTTCTCAGTTGTGGGTTATCTCACAATATTTCCTTCACTATTAAATGAAGTTTGAGTGGTAGAGTCACGCTGTAGACAGTTTTGTCTACAGCATGAATGGGCCGGCTCGTCCGGGTCGTTACCTCCTCCTTACTGTCTCACAGGAAACCGGCGTAAAATAGCAGCTTGACTCTGCGTTTCTTATGGTGAGTGAGATATCTGGAGGCCCAAATCCCTTTATAATCCCTTTTCTTTAGGGTTAGCAACGCTTTCATGATTCTTTTGGTATTGTAGGCGTTCATATGCGATGGAGATCATTACCATGAGATGACCCACTTGCTCGTTTGCTTAATTCAGCCATAAAAACACGTTCCTCATATAACGTTTGTCTCCTCTAAAGAGTGGAAATAAACTCAACAGACACTATACAATAGTTGCATATCTGCCTACCTCTTCGGAGAAAAGCGCATGAACTTTCGAATAAAGATTCCAACAGTGTTTAAATTGAGTTTCACCAGATGTTCAAACTCTCTAATGGAATAAAAACGATTTTATTGTCAAATGCAGACTCAGTCTTATATTTGTTAGTAAGTATTGGTAGAAGTTAGTAAAGTATTAAATGTGGGTGAATTTATTTATTTTACTATTTTAGTTCGTGGTTTTTTCTAGCTTCAGAATAAGTATGATTTATTAAAGTAGATCTAAAATCCATAAACAAAGGTTAATAAAGGTCATACCTTTATCCTTAAAGGGGTAGGCAGAGGTGTTACTCTGCACACACATTTCACCGAGCTTATTGGTCTCATGATGTGATAGGGGGCGAGCCAATCGTCACATCGGATAAAAATTCTAAGCCCGGGTAACTCATGTGTAATTTTTTGAAACGAAAAGCCAAACACAAATTGTAATGGCCTGAACTGAGGTTTGAACCTAGGCCCTCACAATTTCTCAGCATAAGTATGCTGCAACTAAACCAATGAAAAAATATTAAATACTACAACAAAGTATCAAATAATGACAGACTTAAAAAAATACATACTATAGGCCGGCACACGAGCAATTTGGTGACCTAATGGCTGATGGTAAGTGATCTCTACCGCTCATGAACGCCCACAATATTAGAAGAATCATGGACGCGTTGCCAACCTTAAAGGAAAGGGAAAATTAAGGGTTGGGAAGTGGAGAAGATTTGGTCTCCCGTATATCTCACTCACCGTATGATACGCAGCAGCAAGCAGGTACCCGGATCAGCCGGCCTATTCATGCTGTAAACAAAATTCTCTATAACATGGCTCTACCACTCAAGAATACTGAAAAATACGGTCTTATTGACGTATTTCCACTTTAATAATATCTAAATCCTGATTCCGTCCAAAATGAATCCCATATTTCCTTTAATATTCAAAATTCAATCGCGTAACACGGCGAAAGGCAATTTGGCATCACTTAGGCACCAGCCCTCTAGTTTCATTATAATTCTAACCTAAGGTATGAAGGGATCAGTCTAGGATCAATCTTGCAGCCCTTAAGACGGGGTTTAAACGTAAGGTGTCTTATATAAGCCACCCCTAGACATAACTCACGTTAAGCTACCGCGTGTTACAAGGGGTGAAATTAGTTTTCATGAAATCGGGGTTAATTTTACTTTCATTAAAATTAGACTAGTTTATAAATGTTTTAAGAAAGGCATTAGGGCGGGAATCTTAATGCATGTTTTTAGGTGCGTGACCGAGAAAGGTATGCATATATATGCATACCTCTACACCAGTATCTTCTTATTCTTATATATAAAAATTAATGGTTGTTCGTTAGTCTCACAAAAATTCCTAAACGTCTGAACCGATTTTTATGGATTTTTTGTGTATGTTTGAGTGGGTCCTTGGATGGTTTACATTCCAAAATGGACCCGGTATGTGGTGGTTACACTATACAATCGTGTCTATTTCAAGGGTGTCTTATTTATTTTTTTAAGATTTTTCGTATTTTACTCATATGAGTATTCCCTCTCCTTATTATTTATTATCATTTAGATAATTTATTCCATACTAGCCTTTGCTCGCGGCTCCACCAGCGTGATCTGCCTTTTCCGGGATAAAAAGTAGCCTATGTTACTCAGTGACAATGTAGCCTTCTAACGGCAAAAGATTTTTTGAAATCGGTCCAGTAGCTTTTAAGTTTATTCGTTACATACAAAATTAAAATCTTTCCTCTTTATAACATTAGTGTAGATGTATATCACGCTATGACTCATGGGAGAAGGGCAGTCACATGCGTGCGGTGAAAACTCGTATATTATAACAATAAACAAACCAATTTAATGGGATCACTTATTGGATAGATGGCGGTTTGGATTAATTTAATGAAACCCCAATTGGTTAGGTAGAGGTGGAACTATTGCCCCCACTGTTCGCCGAGCTTATTTCCGTTCCTTGATGTGATAGCAGGTGAGCCTATCTCCATACCAGACACAAATTCCAAAACCTAATCATGTGATCTTTATCAGTGAAGATTGTGATTGACAGAAATTTGAACCCACGCCTCCACGGTTTCTTAACCTTAGTACGCTGCAACTGGAGCAATGACTGGTACTATTATGGTATTTTTTAACAATAAGTCGCTGTGATCACTCATCATGAGGAAACACGCGCGCCCTCATTTTCCGTAAAAACAACCCAAACGGGCACAAGAAACCCTGACCTAGCATACGCAAGCATCAATAAACAAAGCAGCATCCGCTTTATGTACTTATATTTCGGGAGAGTTGCCAAACAGACGCGCAATTCGACTATATAATGCTATTACGTTTATTGCCCAGTTTCCTGTAAACTGAAATATTTTTACGAGTATATATATCTGTTACATGGTTAATGTATGAGATTCATCTGTCTTGTGGTTCGGCAGCTTGAGTGCAATATTTTATCAGCAAGGGGGGTGGATACAATAAATAAATAAATACACCCAACAGTCACACACATAGTCCTGACCCCACACTAGGTTAACCTGTATCGTGGGTATCAAGAACTACGAGAGACTTGCGGTCACACAGCACCCAGACCCGAAATATTTTGTGAATCACACAAACATTAGTCTTGGTGTGGGAATCGAACCCACGGCCTTTCGCTTCGCAGCCGGCTACTACGTCACGGAGGCTGTCACGGAAGTGTACAATGTACCTACATAAAAAAACACGACTCGTCGATGTTATTGATATCCAGGTAAAAATGTCGCATTCAGAACGTCCATTAACTATAATTTACCAATTAGCCGTATTTTCATAGAGAAGCGATTTAAGATTAAGAAGCGTGTATGTAGCATTAAAGTGCTTAAACGAATGGACCGATTTGAATGTGTTTTTTAGTTTGATAGCTGGTTTAATAGAAGTAGTTCTTATATTTTAAGTGGATCAGAAGGCTAATTCTCGTAATTAATGTTCAAATATTCCGATCACTAGATCGAACGAATCGAAATTAATCAGTGTTAAGAAAGTTGCAGATACTATTTTCATAAACTAATTAATCAACGTCCAATGTGAACATAGATCGTAATGAGATCGAAAATAAATTAAAAGTTGACCGAAGACAAAACGGAATTCTGCTAACATTTATAAATGACACATGTCCATATGTAAACGTTAAAATTGTGACTGAATTGAGATTGCAATGAGAACATATTGAAACTGGACTAAACTAAAAGAGGAACGGAATATCATTTTTAGTCAAATCACAATATAATCTCAGTTCGGTTAAAATTCAGTCGCAGGCTTTGTGATCAGCCGTTTAAAAGTAACGGATCTTTTTCAAATTGATGTCGAAGGTTAGGTTATCTAACAATAGTTTGTCAAAGAATACAACTTCATATTTCTCCTGCAAAAAAGGATTTTCATCCGCCAATCGTATAATAGGATTATATTTCGATGCAAAGCGACGTCTGATAGAGGAGAGGCTTATATTTCTATACATCGGCCGTTTTAGGTCAAACACGTCTTAGGTATGAACGATAGTAGTGGTTATATAACGCAGGGTTGTCACTATGGTGGTTTCTTCAACAAATTTATTCATATCACATAATTTCGTGAGTAGTAGAGTCACGCTGTAGACATTTTTATGTGCAGCATGAAATGCGTAAGCATTACGATCCCCGGGTCGGGTAAAGTGATATTGGGGTTGTCTATCACGAAATGCTTAGTATTAACCCGGAGTCTGGAATTGTGCCCAATATGGCGATAGGCTCGCCGCCTATCACATCAGGGGACTGAAATAAGCTCGGTGAAATGTGGGTGTGCCAGTTACAATCATATTCCAATTTTAAATATTTTAAATATAAATAAAGAAAAGATGAAAACCCTAACACTGTAATTGTATAACAGTTTATATACATTGGTTGAAAAGAAAACTCACTAACTATTTTTTTTCTAACTTAACTATTATTTATTCTTAATTCTTTATCATTATTCTTTGACTGTTTAGTGAAATATACATTAATCTTATAATAAACTCAATTTCAGAATTAAATGTCACTACTAAATTTTGATGTCAAAAAACAATTAGAACTTCATTATCTGTAGTAGCCCTTTAGAGCAGTTAATGAGTTTTCTTGTCAACCCTTGTATTTTGTGTTAACTTATTATTTGAATTACGTAAACTAGCAATCGTGGGGCCTTAAACTTCAAATTTCGTAATTCTTAAATATCTAAACTCAACTGCCTCGGTGACGCAGTTGTAATGCGTACGCATTACGACTAAAGCTGACGCTGAGGTCTCGGGTTTGATCCCCGGGTCGGGTAAAAGTGATATTAGGTTTTTCTATTACGAAATGCTCAGTATCAGCCCGAAGTCTGGAATTTGTGCCCGGTTTGGCAATAGGCTCGCCCCCTATAACATCACGGGATGGAGATACACTCGGCGAAATGTGGGTGTACTGTTTACACCTCTGCCTATCCCTTCGGGGATTACAGGCGTGAGTGCGTATGTACGTATTTAAATATGTAAAATAAGTTTTGAAATGGTGTCAACCCTAACACCATAGTATAACAGAGCCACAATACCTCAATCCGATTTCGATCAGCCAACTATGCCCACAACACGTATACACACACGTATACAGAATTTCTCACACTATGGGACGGGAATACATAGGGTCCCGGTACAAACATAATACTGAGACCCATCTCAGCGATGTATGTATAATGTGTTACCGTTCTCACACAATTAAATTTCTCCATGCTAGCTTGTCTGGAAGAAAGCGCTTAAAGCGACAGACCGACCATTGTATATGTATATATTTTGTTTTGTACATACATACGCACTCAAGCCTGTACTCCCCGAAGGGGTAGGCAGAGGTGTAACTAGTACACCCACATTTCGCCGAGCTTGTTTTCGTACCATGATGTGATAGGACGAGCTGCACAGACTTTTATAGCTCCGCCCCCTTGCGCAGTGTTTTGGTGGGGTCATTTTTTGCTTGAGTTACGTTTCTTGTCATCTTATTTCGATGCCTATTTCACAGAAAACCAACGTAAATTGGCAGTTTGCTATTTGTTGTATTTTGCACTGTGAGTGATTTTTTTTAGGCATAGTATTTTTTTTTATGGCATAGGCCGGCAAACGAGCAAGTGGGTCACCTGATGGTAAGTGATCTCCACCGCCCACAATACCAAAAGAATCATGGGTGCGTTGCCGACCTTAAAGGAAAGGGATAATTAAGGAATTGGGAAGGGGAGGGGGTTTGGGCCTCCGGATATCTCACTCACCGTAAGAGACGCAGCAGCAAGCTGCTACTTTACGCCAGTTTTCTGTGAGCCAGTGGTAATGACCCGGACTAGCCGGCCCATACATGCTGTAGACAAAAGTGTCTACAGCGTGGCTCTACCACTCACAAACATAGTATATAGAAATATCTAAACAAGAGTATCAAATTAACTGCTATAAGCCCTTTCGAATAATAACGATATTATAACGTTATTTTCAGTAACAAAACAAATCGAAGAAAACATGTAAGCACCAATTAGCTTTAATTACTTCTAACTGTATCTAAACTAGATTGTAAACACTCGCTCAGCTTCCTGGAAGGCTATTTCGTGAGAATATATGTATCGATAGACTTAGTGTGGATTGCAGCTGTCATCGGTTTTTTTAGTGTGACTGATGAGACGAGCTGGTCACTCGCCTAGTGGTAAGCGGTATGCCTGTCCATAAACAGAAGCAACGCCACATAGAACTTTTAATTACAAAGCACTGCATGGCACTGGAACTGCGCTTGTCACCCCGAGACATAATTTGTTAAGTTTCATAATGGCCAGTAATTTCACTGACTTCAATGTCCTTTGACCGGAACAAATTGCGCTTACAGACTGCTACTTGGCGGTAGAAATAGACAAAGCGGTGGTATCAACCCAGACAACCTCTCACATACGAGGGACCTACCTTGTAACTATAATGTACTAGCTTTTGCTCACGGCTCCGCACACATGAACGGCTTTTTCCGAGATAAAAATTAGTCTATGTTCTAATCCAGGTCATGGTCTACCTGTCTATAAAATTTCATCCAAAACCATTCAGCCGTTACGGCGTGATGGACTAACAAACATCCAAACCTTCACATTTATAATAGGAGTAGGATAGGATATTCGTCTTCTCGCCCATTAGAACACGTAGAGGTTTCATTTGATATTTTCCGGGTTTAGGCTCCGACTATTGTTATATGATAAAGACCATTTCTAAGTTAAAACTAAAATAAATGTTACATAATTTTAATAAATCTATACAAATAAATTAAATTAAAGTGTCTGTTTGTTATTTCGCAACGGACTTTATTATGAGACTTCCATTGGCAGACTCACTGACTGACTGTCAGTGTCAATGTCTGACTGACTCTGAGTGTAATTAAGGAAACTTTTTATCCCATAAATATGCCGGAACAGACTCACGTGGGTGGAAACGCAAGCAAGTGTCTACAGCGTGGCTCTACCACTCATAGAAATGTCTGTCTATATTACCTTTAAAGGACTCTATCTTCGGAACCATAATATGTATACATTTTCCCAAAATATGTGGATATGCTAGCAAATATCGATATGAATTGAGCTGCTCTATTTCCTACCAAATAAAGCCTTTAAGCTCTACATAACAATTATAAACTAGTATTAAAAGAGCAGTGATAGCTCAATGAGGAGTGGTATGGACTGTCGAAACGAAAGTCGCAGGTTCGAAACTAGCCCCGAGAGCATACACCTCTGACTTTACTAAATTACGTGTGTATTAATTGTTAATTATTACTTGCTTTAACGGTGAAGGAAACATCGAGAGGAAACCTGCATACGTGAGAAGTTCTGCATAAGAATTTCGAAGGTATGTGAAGTCTGCCAACCCGCATTAGGCTAGAAAGAAAGAAAGAAAGAATATTCTTTATTGCACACTAAATAAAGTAGGTAGCTTATAAAACGAGGATCAAGCGTGGTGGACTAAGGCCTAACCCCTTTCATTCAGTAGAGGAGGCCCGTGCCCAGCAGTGGGACGTATGTAATACAGGGCTAGTATTATTATTAAAAGAACAACGTTAGAGTTTCTTGCGCAGACAGAATCTAAACAATGTGCAACATTTTATGAATTCAATAAATATTTTGATTTTGTTTTTGGATAATAAAAAAACACGAAAAGCAAAATGTTAAGGGGATGGTACAGAGTCCTCGATGCGCTAGTCCGACCGTTGCAATTTGCCGGTTTTTTATTTTTCTTTGCTCGAATGACGAGACAAGCCGGTACAAGCAAATACTAGTTTTAAACAGACCCGAGACAACGCAAATTCCACTCAAACTCCTCATATTTGACATCAAAGACAAAAATTCTTTGATAATGGTCCTCACGAACACTCGTTCATGTGACAATAGACTGTAGTACCTTCCTACTAAAACAGTACAATGATACTGTACCTACTACCCTTTCATGTGTACCTTTAGAAATTCCATCACAATTGGCAAGGTCGGAGAGGTACCCTCGAAATTCTAACGCATACAAAGTCACAAATCACCATTCGTTTGTACGAACAGAGAGAAAGGATGAATGTTTGTTTTACATTTTCAATCGGAGCTCGCCCATCCTATACCGCGGTAATGAGGAAGAATGTATTTCACTACTGTATGTAGGTGAATATACTGAATACTGGTTCTTTACTGACCTCGGTGGCGCAGTTGCAATGCGTACGCGGTACGACTGAGGCTGACGCTGAGGTCTCGGGTTCGATTACCGGGTCGGGTAAAGTGATATTGGGTTTTTCTATTACGAAATGCTCAGTATCAGCCCGGAGTCTGGAGTTGTGCCCGATATGGCGATAGGCTCGCCCCCTATCACATCATGAGACGGAGATGTGCTCGGCGAAGTGTGGGTGTACTGGTTACACCTCTGCCTACCCCTTCGGGGATTACAGGCGTGAGTGCGTATGTATGTATATTTATACAAGTATCAAAGCTAAACATATCCCCACATCCGTTCACAACAAAACCATTAAAATCCTAAAAAATAAATCAATTCCCATAAGTAGGCTAACGCAATTCATTTGTGCTAACTTTGGCAAAATAAAAATGGGCGGACATCCAAAATCTAATAGAATTCCCGCTCAGATATTTCA
This sequence comes from Mimas tiliae, assembly GCA_905332985.1. NCBI lineage: Eukaryota > Metazoa > Arthropoda > Insecta > Lepidoptera > Sphingidae > Mimas > Mimas tiliae. Next base: position 17,188,238 of record HG995248.1, on the reverse strand, counting down.
CAAAAGTGTATAAAAGGAGAATTTATCGGAAATCTACAAATAGCTCTACGTAACGAACTTATTAATATAGTTATTGATTTCATTGTGGTGTTGATGTTGGCAACTTCGAACTTTCTAACTTCTTCCCGTAGATGATTATAAATATTACTTGGGTTTACTCGCAATTTCAGTAGGTAGCATTAAATCTTTTTTGTGATAAACAATTAGGGGTTTTGCCCATGTTTTTCCATAAAATAAAACAAAACATAAAATAAAAAAAAACTTAAAGTCCGACGAATATGAGAACTATCTTACTTTCTTCTCCACATTATTCTGCATCGATTGGTATCGGTATCGACCCCATACCCCCAGCGGTTTCGGAGGAGATACCGTGACAAGCTTTTGGCAGCGGCGGCGCCAGTTACTTTTTTTAGAATAGAGAGACAATACTTTTCTCACAAAAAACTTTCCTATGCTTTTTTTTATTAGCTTGAATGACGAGCAGGCTGGTCGCTCGCCTGATGGTAAGCGCCACGGCTGTTCATAAACAGACGCAACACCACACAGAACTTTAAATAACAAAGCCCTGCATGACACTAGACTGCGCTCGTGACCCCGAGACATAAGGTGTTAAATCTCATAATGCCCAGTAATTTCACTGGCTTCAATGTCCCTGAAACCGGAACACAACAGTGCTTTCACACTGTTGCTTGGCGGCAGAAATAGACAAAGCGATGGTATCAATCCAGCCGGCCTCTCGCATACGAGGGGCCTGCCACCTTGTAATGCCTTCTCATTAATCAGTAATTGTATATGTATAAATCATTATTAATGTATGAGCCGATAATGCTCATACAGCAAATTTGTATAACTTTTATGTAATCAATTATATTCAGTCGTATCTAAACCATACTCGCGCACTAACGTGTCGATACTTACTAACTATATACGGAAAGAGCGGCTCAGACAACTAAACATAAACCTTTACAACAATAAACTCTTTAACTTAAAAGTGGTTTGGTGTCATCTATTCTACCTATAACAACACAACTACTACCGGGATACCGTCAATTGCGAGAACCCCAACAATTAATATGAAGTATATTAAAAAGGATCAGCAAACAGCTTTGCATTCCTACTCGAGTACCTTCATCTGTAAATTGCGTCTTCCTTTAACGCATGCGCCGTGAATAATAAAACTAGCCCTGTATTATACACGTCCCACTGCTGGGCACGGGCCTCCTCTACTGAATGAGAGGGGTTAGGTCTTAGTCCACCACGCTGGCCTAATGTGGGTTGGCAGACTTCACATACCTTCGAAATTCTTATGGAAAACTTCTCAGGTATGCAGGTTTGCTCACGATTTCCTCCATCGTTAAAGCAAGACATAATTAAAAATGAATACACATGTAACTTAAAAAATGTACATGATCTTGGCACTGGTTTCGAACCTTCGACTTTCATTTCGATAGTCTGTACCACTCGTCACTGAGCTATCGCTGCTTAGCGACATAATTAATAGTTCTTACTAGATTCTGTCGCATTCAATAATAAACTTTATTTCCATCTCAATCAATACAATTTTTCTTAAAAATAAACTAATGCCTACTTATTAGGTTAACTTAAATGAAATCAATCAAATCAAAATAAGGTGATATTCCTGCTCCCTACACTAGGCAATGCCTGTATCGTCGTAGGTGAATAATATAAATGCTAGAATATACGAATAATTTACATACATACGCGCTCACGCCTGTAATCCCCGAAGGGGTAGGCAGAGTTGTAACTAGTACACCCACATTTCGCCGAGCGTATCTCCGTCCATTATGCGACAGGGGGCGAGCTTATCGCCATACCGGGCACAAATTCCAGACTCCGGGCTGATACTGAGCTTTTCGTAGTAGAAAAACCCAATACCACTTTACCCCGGGATCGAACCTGAGACCTCAGCGTTGGCCTCAATCGTAACGCATACGCATTACAACTGCGCCACTGAGGCAATCCATATAATCATTTACCCTTAATTAAATACACACTCCTATGAAACCTATTTTCCTAGCCGTTACACGAAACCCTTTTGTTTTGTAACCCTGAATCATAGCAGTAAAAGATCCACGAACGGGCACCCAAGTGTCAGTAACATAATGAGCCGAACACAAAAACACTAAAGCGCCCGCAAACTAAAACAATATTTCTCAACTTCATATTTCCTCTAAGAATAAATTGAAACAAAAAGTTTTGGGTAGCGGCTATTATTCTCCCGACAAAATACCGTTAAACATACCCAACGGAGAGCCAACACCATTTATAAGCGTACGTTGGAAACTGACGGATCGTGTTCAACACAACCCGGATTGGATTCCAGGGATCCTAGGCTATGATACTCGTATGATCCGGCCAACACATCAGCGAGTTGGTGGTTTCATTGCTTCGTACTATGTTTAATGGTTAGTATAAAGTATGACTAAATATTGTTAACAGTTTTTTTTCTTGGAACGGCATTGTGACAGGCAAGAGTACCATTGTAGCAGTACTCTTGGGATCCGTGGTTTGAGGTAGCTGTAGGAGAGATCGAGATCAATTAATGTTTTTGTTTTAGCATACGCCGGCAAACGGGCATGTGTGAACCTGATGGTAAGTGATCTCCATCGCCCATGTACGCCCATGTAATCATGGGAGCGTTGCTAACCTTAAAGCAAAGGGATAATTAAGGGATTGGGAAGGGGAGGGCATTCGGGTCTCCGGATATCTCACTAATCGTACGAAACGCAGCAGCAAGCTGCTACTTTACGCCGGTTTTCTGTGAGACAGTTGTAAAGACCCGGACTAACCGGCCTATTCAGGATGTAGACAAACCTGTCTACAGCGTGGTTCTACCACTCAAAGCGTGGCTCTACCACTCTCAAATGTGTAGTGTCTCCTATATTTATATAAAGTTTTTAATAATAATAATAATATGTATAGCTGTCAAAACTGCAACGATGCGTAGTATGTAAGAGTATATTATTTTCTTTCTTTACTAGCCCTGTATTATACATATCCCACTGCTGGGCACCGGCCTCCTCTACCAAATGAGGGGTTAGGCCTTAGTTCACCACGCTGCCTAATGCGGGTTGACAGTGTTCACATATTTTCGAAGTTCTTATGAAGAACTTCTCAGGTATGCAGGTTTCCTCACGATGTTTCCTTCACCGTTAAAGCAAGCGATAATTAACAATGAATACACACGTGACTTAGTAAATCAGAGGTGAATATGCTCTTGGGGCTGGTCTCGAACAATCTGGTTGGTACCACTCCCCACTTAGATAGCTCAGCAATAGACGCAGCTTCTCCCTTTAAAGTCAGAATAAAAAACATCGCACCAATTATAAAACTGGTTTTCATAATGGACATGCCAGGAAATAAAATAGTTTTACGGAATACCGGACTTTATAATTAATTACCAATTAAATAGTTACGTTCGCGCTTCGTTAGCAAAAAGTTGCGCCAATTAATTGCGTATATTTTTCCTTTTCAACTCTTGATATTTTTAAGTTTATACGTATTTCGATCGCTTTGAATATTTATTCAAGCGCTATAAACAAATCTGTTTGTTAATGTTTGTCTTTGATATTCTATGTTTGCAATCACTGATAAAATTATTTATTATATACTCTCTTTATTATATAATGTCTTACTGGGCCCTACGCTGACATTTTATTGCACGTTGAATTCAGATAACTTCGAAATTCTTAGTAACTTTATTTGGTTTTATTTTTTGTTAATAGTTTTTAATACTGAAGTTAGTTTTGTCAGGCACGTAAGTTATAGGCGTGGTAGGATATTCGAGTAGTGTAAAAAGCGGCATTCAACAGATGGTCCGGTTCAGAACACTATAACTTGTCTTGTAATAAATTTGACATGAAAACTCTGTTCCTTACATTATAGCGAGTAGTAGCTGATTATTACAAGACGTACTTTATAACTGTGGACTGTTTAGTATTCGTACAGAAATGTTAAGTATTAAATATAATAAAACATAAATAAAATACACCCAACAGTCACACACATAGTCCTGACCCCACACTAGGTAAACCTGTATCGTGGGTATCAGGAACTACGAGGGACTTGCGGTCCCACAACACCCAGACCAGAAACAAATATTTGTGGTTCACACAAACATTTGTCTCAGTGTGGGAATCGAACCCACGGCCTCTCGCTTCGCAGCCGTCTACTCGCCCGCTGCGCCACGGAGGAAGTATTGACACTGTGCTGGTGGTATAAAGGAGTCTAAGCATTATGGCATCAAGTTTTATTCCTGGCCATTACATTATATTATCACACAACGGTTACTGCTCCAATTCTATCAAAAAATCGATTTCATGACCATCCTTTTCGGTATACACTCTTCACTATCAGAGTACACTAACCGATGTTTCTACGGCCCACGTCGCATCGGTGGGTATGCTCATTTTTCCCACGTTTCACATGGAAAGCTTTTCCAACTGTCAGCTGAATTACCGATGTCGCCGCTCAAATTTTGCACCTGATAAAAGGAAGCTCGGACGAAAAGTGGAAAAATTCAACAGATTTCACTTCGACGTTCCAAATGTTTTCAAATGGCTGATTCGTATATTTTGGAATTCTTGGATGTGCATTTTTTATATACATACATACATTCGTACTCACGCCTGTAATTCCCGAAGGGGCAGGCAGAGATGTAACCAGTAGGTACACCGACATTTCGGCGAGCGTACCTCCGTCCCATGATGTGATAGGGTCGAGCCTATCGCCATACCGGGCACAATTCCAGACTCGAGATCACTTTTACCCGACCGGGGGATCGAACCAGAGACCTCAGCGTCAGCCTCAGTCGTAACGGGTACGCATTAAAACTGCGCCACCGCGGCAGCCATATCGTATGATAATAAAGCGTATTTTTTTTGGAATTGGTGAGGTTGGCAAACAATTAAGTGGGTCACCTGATGGTAAGTCGTCTTCACCACCCATGAATATCAACAATACCAGAAGTATCATGGTACTAATCCGGTCGAGCCGGCTCATTCATACTGAGACAAAAGTTCCTACAGTGACCCTACCAGTTTGATCTTGCATCTCTATCATCCTCTAACATATCATTAACGGAATATTTTTAAGTACATCGTTTCGATACTTGTGCTACACACATGCGTTAATGGAAAACGTTAAAGCCGAAAACGCACGAGTGTTAGCAAGGCAATTTCGTTAAAATAAATAAATACAACCAACAGTCACACACATAGTCCTGACCCCACACTAGGTTAACCTGTATCGTGGGTATCAGATACTAGAGGAACTTGCGATCCCACAGAACCCAGATCCGAAACAAATATTTGGGGGTCACACAAGCATTTGTCTCGGTGCGGGAATCGAACTCACGGCCTTATATTGCAGCCGGCTACTAGCCCACTGCGCCACGGAGGCTGTCAAATAAAAATAAACAAAACTTATTGTCTTAATTGTTTCTTTTCAGATATTAATGGCGCTAATAACCAGTAGAAGTTAGCCAACCCTGCTCATAATACACAAAAGCTTAAGGTGAGTACACGGTTACAGCATTTTTTATAGCATAGGCCGGTAAACGAGCAAATGGGTCACCTGATGGTATGTGATCTCCACCGCCCATGTACGCCTACACTACCAAAAGAAACATAGGCGCGTTGCTGACCTTAAAATAAAGGGATAATTAAGGGATTGGGAAGTGAAGGGGGATTCGGGCCTCTGGATATCTCACTCACCGTACGTAACGCAGCAGCTCCTTTAAGTTGGTTTTCTGTGAGACAGTCGTAAAAAATACTGTCTACAGAGTAACTCTGCCACTAAAAACTTTGCGAGTGGTAGAGCCACGCTGTAGACAATTTTGCCTACAGCATGAATGGGCCGGCTCGTCCGGGTCGTTACCACTGTCTCACAGAAAACCGGCGTAAAGTAGCAGCTTGCTGCTGCGTTTCGTACGGTGAGTGAGATATCCAGAGGCCCAAATCCCCTCCTCTTCCCAATCCCTTAATTATCCCTTTCCTTTAAGGTCGGCAACGCGCCCATGATTCTTTTGGTATTGTGGGCGTACATGGGCGGTGGTGTTCACTTACCATCAGGTGACCCACTTGCTCGTTTGTCGACCTATACATAAAAAAAAAATATAATAGTCAACAGTTTTATGAATATTGGAGTAATATAATTTTGGAAAAGTTTGTGTACTCTTTTATGTAAATTACTATCACGCTTAATTAAGTTAAATAATTCAATCTATCAAATTTCCAAGTGATTTGTTGTACATTAACTTACAAGAAGATATCAAAATACAATAAAACCCTTGTCGCTAGAGGCCTATACACATGCCATCAGTAGCACATAAGGATAGCTTCCACCTCCAAACGGTCTTAAAAATCTAGACGTTCGATAATTTGTTAAACCTTATCTCATTGGTCAAAAAATCTTTTTTGTTTTTTTTTATGGTATAGGCCGGCAAACGAGCAAGTGGGTCACCTGATGGTAAGCGATCTCCACCGCCCATGTACGCCCACAATACAAAAGAACTATGGGCGCGTTGCCGACCTTAAAGGAAAGGGATAATAAGGGATTGGGAAGGGGAGGGGGATTTGGGCTCCGGATATCTCACCGTACGAAACGCAGCAGCAAGCTGCTACTTTACGCCGGTTTTCTGTGAGACAGTGGTAACGACCCGGACGAGCCGGCCCATTCATGCAGTAGACAAAATTGTCTACAGCGTGGCTTTACCACTCGTAAAATCTGGCTGAATGAGGCTGACTGATGCCAATAATACAGTATATCAACGGTAACAAATTTAAACAACGATAAAGTATGCATTTCAATAACGTTCCAGACTTTAGGTAGATCACAAAGATCTATTTTCTGATATTAAAACTAATTTTGAAAGATATTTCCCATGCAACGGGTACCGCTAAAGTTGGTTTTTCATCGGACGCAAACCTCCCCACCACTCTACTTTATTAAAAAATGCTTTATTTCAGATAGATTGGAAATATTTCTCGGTCGGCAAACGAGCAAGTGGCTCACCAGAAGGCTAATTCTCGTATTTCACTGACACTGCGAATTAATTTTAACCGAACTGAGATTAGATTTTGATTTGACTAAACAATGGTATTCTGCTCCTCTTTAAGTTCAGTCCGGTGTCAATATAATCTCATCTCGATCTAATTGCAATCTCAATTTTGTTGGAGGGGAAATTCCCCTCCCCTTCCCAATTCCTAACTTATCACTTTTCTTTAAGGTCGGCAACGCGCCCATGATTATTTTAGTATTGTGGGTGTACAAGGGAGTTGCAGATCACTTACCATCAGGTGACCCACTTGCTCGTTTGTTAACTTATACTATAAAAAAAACACATGGCCAACCCAGTCCCACATCCATTTTAGTTAATGATACTGAAGCTCGACTGAACACTTTGAAATAAACTTCAAAAGTCATGCAGAGGATTGCAAAGTGATTGATTCATAAACCATTCCCAGAAATTAATATTCTATTGAAATATTATTTGAGATTGTTTAGCTTTAGAATATTAAACCATTTTACAACTTAAAATAACTTTGGTTACTCAGCTGATGAAAGTTCAAATATTTTGACGTTATTATCAATTCATTGTATGGCCGCCTCATTGGTCTTGTGGAACGTTCTAAGGCTCAGAAAGCGATAAGATCTTGGATTCAAATCCCAGGTAGGGCAATCATAATTTGTGTTCAAAACTCATGGCACCTACTGGAATTTGTGCTCAATGTGGTGATAAGCTTCCCACCTCATCTTAGTTTGGCGTTTCGAAGTGGCAGTGCCCACGCTGTTGATAGTTTTGTCTAAAGCACAAATGGGCCAGTGGGATCAGGCTTTTTTATAGCATAGGCTGGCAAACGAGCAAGTGGAACACCTGATGGTAAGTGATCTCCACCGCCTATGTACGCCCACAATGCCAAAGGAATCATGGTCGCGGGTCCCAGACCCGAAACAAATACTAGTGGATCAAATAAACATTTTTGTCTCGGTGCGGGAATCGAAACCGCGATCTGTCGCTTCACAGTCGGCTACTCGCCCAATGCGCCACGGAGGCTGTCATGCCATATGCCGTGATAATCAATAAAGGTTTATATTTTGTTTTAGTAGAACAGCGACGCTGATAAGGACAAACTAGTACGTCTATAAAATATCTTTATTCCGCTCCAAAATATCCATCACAATTTTTATGGTTCACAAATCATCGCCGCGCTATAGGGTGCCGTCACAAACGTTACAAGGGTTCCGCCAACTATCATGTCTTCGCATTAACTCACAAAAAAGTTTGGTGATATTTTTAAGCATTTGACATAGGTCACCAACATAAAGTTATGGGCATTATACACATACATTTCAAGGTTACACGTTTTCAACCGACTTAAAAAAGAGGTTCTCGATTTTAATAGTCACTCTTATTTAAGAGCGTCTGGGTTGTTACCACTGCTTTCATTATTTCTGCTGTCAAGCTGTTGCTGTATGTAAACACTGTTTCACTCTCATTCACTGTTTTGGTTTGAAGGATATTGAAGTCAGTGAAATTACTAGGCATTATGAGATTTAAATCGTATATCTCAGAGAAACGAGTGCAGTCCAGTGTCATGCAGTAATTTGTAATTCCAAGTTTTATATGTTGTTTTATCTTTTTACCAACGGGTGCGGCGCAAAAAAGGGTTTTTTAGATTCGATTCCAACCTAGCTCCCATAAAATGAAATGAAGTAAATGTCAAACGCTTTGGTATGTCATAGAATTCCGATTATTAAGGTGAAAAATGCCCGTGTTGCTTTCCGTAACAAATATTACACATACATAGACTCACGCCTGTTTCCCATAGAGGTAGGCAGAGACAACGGATTTTCACTTGCTACGATCCTCTTTGGCCTCATACACTCATAAAAATTTTCCTACATGCACGTAGGTTTAGGGTACTCCTGACCTGGCCTTTCTCGAAAATATCTCCAACTTGATCTATGAAAGTTCGCCGAGGCCTTCCCCTCCCAACTGTACCATTCACACTAATATTACACATATACAACGTGTTATAGAAAGGGGCGGGCAAATTTAAGCAATGTATAGTGTAGGATATTGGTATTTTATCCCCCATAGTAGCAAAGCCGATTGCATTGCTAGGACATAATTATAGAATTTTCTTTTTTATCGAATGAGTAACATGTCGATATCGACTTACAACTTTGAACAACACTAAATGATAAACAGTGATACTTCAGACCTCTTTCATTAAATTATTTTATAATAAAAAAATATTAAACAGTTGTCTAATGTCAATATTTATTTGACGCAGTCAGTTCGGCAATTTCTGATTTTATGAAGTATGATTACGAGTTTAAAAAATATGTTGTATTTGACTAAAAACAAGTATTATGTATTCGTATTTTGTGTTGGTGCAGCTGATAATAGCTTATAAGAGGCTCGTCGACTGCATTAAGCCAAATTCATAGATGGATGACCCGACAGTGAAATCTTTAAAATATCAGAGGATGGTACCTATATCCTCTTTAGCAAACAGTCTCTTTCAGGTATTTTGTGTTTAAATTACGAGTTACGTACGTATGCCCGTAGAATTAAGTAAATCTTATTCAAGTTTATTAAAAAGTGAGTGTCATTTTATAATTAATAGTGATGTCATCAATCTTATCGATCTTAATAAACGAGTGATTAAAATTAACGTGAAATTTTAGGATGTCTTGGTTTGAAATGATCCGTTACATAGGTACTTAATATAAGGAGTGTGTAATGACCCTAAAATATGACCACACCTTTCTGTAACACGTTGTATATATTTTTTATATATTAGTTGATCAGGTATCTCAGAATTATCTTGAACCCAACGTCATTTTTACGAGTTAGCCTTAGTTACAGTTAAGCTTTGAATTTAGAATATTTTGTAATATTTTTGTGTAAACATAATATCGAAGACTAATAAAATAAAATCTAGGTAATATCCACGACAAATAAAAGTGTAACATCAACTTTAGCAGGAGTAACATTTACCATTAGGCGAGTGACTTGCTCATTTTGTCATTCACGCTAGTAAAAAGAAAAAAAACTACAGCTATACGTGATATTAGTAACCTAACGGTAAAAAAAACTGTAACTGTAACTGTAACGACTGAACAGATTTATTCAAACAAAGAAGATCCATTCCGATTACACCAACTTTGAAACAAAAAAGTCCGCATTCACATCAGTCCATTCGTTGAGGTGCTACGATGTTATAGACAGATACATACACAGACATACGATGAATTAAACTTATAACTCCCATCTTTTTATCGGGGGTTAAAACGGCGACAATCTAAAAGTTTCCGTACGTATACACACACAAGTGTTTGAGTAGTAGAGCCACGTTGTAGACACTTTTGTCTACAGCATGAATGGGCCGGCTCGTCCGGGTCATTACCACTGTCTCACAGAAATACGGCGTAAAGTAGCAGCTTCCTGCTGCGTTTCGTATAGTAAGTGAGATATCCGGAGGCCCAAATCCCCTCCCCGTCCCATTCCCTTAATTATCCCTTTGCTTGAGGTCGTCAACGCGCCCATAATTCTTTTAGTAATGTGGGCGTACATGGGCGGTGGAGATCATTTACAATCAGGTGACCCAATCGCTCGTTTACCGGCCTATGCTTTATATAAAAAAAATAAAAAACAACCCGAAATTATTAATTATTTCACCAACTCACGCCGTGTTAGCTATCTTATTTTATTATTATTATTATTAAAAACACATGCTTGGGATTTTGATTGAATCCCTCCACCATATCCCTCTCGGAGGTAAGAGCGGCGCACCTCTCCACGGCCATTTTAGTTCAATACACTTTACGCATGGTGATTCTGAAAGGGCAGGGGATACAATGAGGTTTTGATAGATTTAAGCCCTCCGCCCACGGAAGCGTAGCTTGATGGACGTGTATTTTGATATAATACATACAATATATGCAATATCTACAAGGTGGTAGGTCGCTCGCCTGATGGTAAGCGCCACGCCTGCACATAAACAGAAGCAACGCCACACAGAACTTTAAATAACTTAGCACTGCATGACACTGGTTTGCGCTCGTCACTCCGAGACATAAGGTGTTAAGTCTCATAATGCCCAGTAATTTCACTGGCTTCAATGCCCTTCAAACCGGAACACAACAGTGCTTATACAATGTTTTTATATAAATAATAGACTAAGCTGTGGTACCAACCCAGCCGGCCTCTCGCAAACGGGGGACCTACCACGTTGTGTTTAATCTGCTAATTATTCACCGATAAATAATGGCAACTATATGTGGCTACTGTAGGCTCTCAATTACACTCGTCATAAAACTCTAAGGTCCGTATTCATAAACAACACTTAAGTAAGCTCTTTGCCAATTGCCCAATTCTGTGTACTTGATTGATCTGTTTTGATTTAGCGTCAAAAACTAACCAATGACGTTTAGAGAAATAGTCACTATGCGTTCGTGCTCTCTGTGAGGTCTCATAAGAACGTTTACGAATACACCCAACAGTCACACACATAGTCCTGACCCCACACTAGGTAAACCTGTATCGTGGGTATCAGGAACTAAGAGGGCCTTGTGGTCCTACAGCACCCAGACCTGAAACAATTTTTTGTGGATCACACAAACATTCAATATGGGCGTCAGCAGCTGGTATAAGTACTGTCAGTCGGATTGTTGACATTAACCAGCTTTGGCGTAGGTACTTGTACCTATCTGACATACGCTTCTTTGTATATATCGAATGTACTTGGAGATTGAAAAATTTGCCGTAAGACTCGGTATCTCGTATGAAAAATATGCTAGAAATTTTAGAGACTAACTTAGATCACTCAGAACTTTGTTCTCCTGAACACGCTCAATTATTTGCAAATAAAGGATTAAGCATAAGAAGATAATATGCAGAAGAAAGAAAGGGTCCGAACCGCCCGGGCGTAGCGTGAATTTTAGGCAGGGAGATCGTATCCAAAAGGGTTAATCGCTAGAGTAATAGATAGGGCAGCCGCAAATATTCCTAAACTAACAAAAACATCATGCTTGGTTTTAAGGAATGTTTGCGGACTGTCTCACTATGGTATCGAAAATGCTACGATTTGCTATTCAAGTAACTGAGATTTCAATTTAATATTATGTAATTTGTATTTTATATTTCATTATAACTTATTTATGCATAAAACCGTGAGATAAGTGAGAGGCCGTAGGTTCGATTCCCGCACTGAGACAAATGATTGAGTGATCGACAAATATGACCAGCCCACTGCCACTTCAACTTGCTAATTCGGCGGGTTATGTCGGTTACTTTAGTTCTCTGACGGATCTCCGTATTCTGGATTTTAACCGTCAGAGAGATACCAAGCATAACCCGCTCCATAGCTCGTTGAGCGACCTTAAAGGATCTGGATGCTGCACGTTAATTTCTCATAGTTCCCGATATCCACAATAAAAAAACATGTTTGTGCGGGGTCAGAAGTCCTTGCGTGTAGCTGTAGGATATATTTTTTTAAACAACAAATTCCTCCTTCAATATAACTTAATCCTTTATAACAAAAGCTTAATTGTAAGCACATAAAATTATCTGCTATGATTTATAACAGCATTTCTTAGATAACAATGCTCATAAATCATTTAAATAGTTTATGCTTGAACAAGCTTGAGTAATTTAAACTGTTTCAGCAAAGTTTTTATAAATAATATATAAAATGGGAATTTTTAAAAGACTTTGCATAACTTGTAGGAGTATTGCTGCATTTTAAAGCACATTTTAGCGCACGTTTCAAAAGCATGGAGTTGATTACCAGGAGGCCAATTCTCGTAATTTTAAATGTTCAAAATTTCATTCCAATCTAGTCTCAGCGTCTTGCTGAATTCACTAATTTAAACTACCTGATTTTGTTTCGTTGTTTTTTGAATAATGCAACAGCTTCCGTGGCGTAGTGGCGAGTCGCCGGCTGTGAAGCGAGAAGCCGTGGGTTCGATTCTCGCACCGACACAAAATGTTTGCAAAATGCAACCTCACGCCGATATTCAAGGCTCTGAAGCCGAGACCCAACATGGGTGTCGTTGCCTATCAGCCTCTATTTTCATACTGCCAAGATACGTTTACAAAAAAAAATAATGTTTTAAGAGTAGAATATCATTTAGGTTAGTAATGACGTATTTACTAGAAAGCCTCCGTAGCGCATTGGGCGAGTAGCTGGCTGTGAAGCGAGGTGCTGAGGGTTTGATTCCCGCACCGAGGCAAAATGTTTGTGTAATTCATAAATATTTGTTTCGTGTCTGGGTGTTTTGGTGTTGACGTCAGGCAGGCGGGCGGTTGTAAAAACTACAAATATAATCCTTCTGCAACATGTTCTAAAATATTGCAGTGCGAGTGTATAAGGGAAAGTGGATGAAGAATTTTTTGAATAATCGTTTATGATTTGTTTTTTGAGTGGAAGAGCCACGCTGTAGATACTTTTGTCAACAGCATGAATGGGCAGGCTCGTCCGAGTCGTTACCACTGTCTCACAGAAAACCGACGTAAGTAGCAGCTTGCTGCTATGTTTCATACGGTGAATGAGATATCCGGAGGCCCAAATCCCCCTCCCCTTCCCAACCCCTTCATTATCCCTCTCCTTTAAGGTCCCATAATTCTTTAGTATTGTGGGCGTATATGGGCGGTGGAGATCACTTACCACCAGGTGACCCACATGCTCGTTTCCGACCTATGCCATAAAAAAACATGTACATTACGGTATTAAAATCAATTTAAATGACTAAACTTAGCAAAACTACATCAGTATCCATTTGAAATAAATGCTAGTTGGATCCTTTTTGGATAACTGCGTCCAATTATTAACACAATCATCATCATCAGCCTGAATTCGGCCACTGCTGGACTTAGGCCTTTCCAAGTTGGCGCCACCCTTGACGGTCCTCCGCCTTCCTCATTCAGCCGCTTCCCGCTAGGTCTATCAGGTCGTCGGCCCAGCGGGCTCGAGGTCGGCCTACACTACGCTTGGATAGACGTGGTCTCCACTCTTAACACCTTTTGCCCCCAACGGCCGTCGTGGCGGCGATCAATATGACCAGCCCACTGCCACTTCAACTTGCTAATTCGGCGGGCTATGTCGGTAACATAAATATTAAAAATTCCCCAGTAAAGGTCCATAATAGTAATCAAAGCACAGCGGCCCGTTTCAAACAAAGTTATTCTACAAAGTGCTACGACAGAAAATATTTAGATTTAATCATTTTCAGAATTTTCCACGAAACAATATCGTTCCTTAGTTATTCGCTAGAGGCGGGAAGGCCTTGATCATAATATCTAGTTTAAATATGTTTTCGCTAGACGCTAAGAATATCTTATAAATTTAAGTGGCTTACTTTATCTTATCTTGACTGCCTCGGTGGCGCAGTTGTAATGCGTACGCGTTACGATTGAGACTAGCGCTGAGGTCTCGGGTTCGATTCCCGGTCGGGTAAAGTGGTATTGGGTTTTTCTATTACAAAATGCTCAGTATTAGCCCGGAGTCTGTAATTTGTGCCCGGTATGGCGATAGGCTTGCCACCTATCACATTGTGGGACGGAGATACGCTCGGCGAAATGTGGGTGTACTGGTTATACCTCTGCCTAGCCCTTCGGGGATTATAGGCGGGAGTGTGTATGTATGCCTGTAAACTACGAAAACGCCACCCATTTAAGGTAGACGTTCCCAAAACGCGCACCAAACGCTTTGCCTCCACCTTCATCATACGGACTGCCAAATTGTGGAACAAGTTGCCGGAGTCTTTGTTCCCCGATAAATATAATCTGGGTGTCTTCAAGTCGCGGGTGAATCGTTTTTTGCTAGGCAAGCGTGCTTAGGCCACATTATCGCTTACCATCAGGCGTGCTAGTGGCCAAACGCGAGCCTACAACGTATTAAAAAAAAAACTTTACACCCACATTCCGCCGAGCTTTTTTCCGTCCCACGATGTGATAGGGAGTGAGCCTATCGCCATACTGGGCATAATTCCACGCTCCGTGCTGATACTGAGCATTTTATAATAGAAAAACCCAATATAACTTTTACCCGACCCGAAGATCAAACCTAAGACCTACGGCACCTACCTACGGTTACCTAACTAAGGCATACGCATTACAATTGAGCCACCAAGGCAGTAGCAGAAATAGATAAAGCGGTGGTATCAACTCAGACGACCTCTCGCATACGAGGAACCTACCACCTTGCATAAGTATTTTGTTATCCCAGAAAAAGGCATTTACGCGGGCGAAGCCACGAGAAAATCCTAGAAGAATAAAAACGTGTTAAAATCTAGGTATTCTTATAAATTTTAATTAGTAACAATCTTGAGTAGCACAAAATATAAATTCAATAACGTAGAGTCCTTGAGACCCTGCTTCTAAATAATTTCTTAATAAGGTAAAATTACAATTACAGGTAAGAAGATTATTTTCTCATAAAGCTTTATAACGCCTCTAAGTAAAATATTGTTTACGTTTTGGTTGTTATTTTTTTTTATACGTAATAGGCTCGCGTTTGGTCACTATTTCGCCTGATGGTAAGCGATGATGTGGCCTAAGATGAAGCACGCTTGCCTAGCAAAAAACGATTCACTCGTGATTTGAAGACACCCAAATTATATTTATCGGGGAACAAAGACTCCGGCAACTTGTTCCACAACTTGGCAGTCCGTATGATGAAGGTGGAGGTAAAGCGTTTGCTGCGCGTTTTGGGAACGTCTACCATAAATGGTTGGCGTTTTGCCGTGTCTTTGGTCGTCCGATGATGGAATGGGGGGAGGGAATCTTTTTGTTTTGTTTTTTTTTTTATTTGCTTGAATAACGAGACGAGCAGGACGCTCGCCTGATGGTAAGCGCCACGCCTGCTCATAAACAGAAGCAACGCCATACAGAACTTTAAATGACAAAGCACTGCATGACACTGAACTGCGCTCGTCACCCCGAGACATAAGGTGTTAAGTCTCGTAATGCCCAGTAATTTAACTGGCTTCAATGTCCTTTTAAACCGGAACATAACAGTGCTTACACTATGTTGTTTGGCAGAAATAGACAAAGCGGTGGTACTAACCCAGCCGACCTCTCGCAAACGAGGGACCTACCACCTTGTCAAAATTATGTAGTTCCGCTGCACACTCTCCAAAATGCATCCGATAGAAAGCTGATAAACAGGCAACCTCACGCCGATGTTCAAGACTCTGAAGCCGACACTCAACAAGGGTGTCGTTGCCTATTAGCCTCTTCCATACAGCAGAGATATGTTTAAAAAAATGTCTTAAGAGTAGAATATAATTTAGGTTAGTAATTACGTATTTACTAGAATGCCTCCGTAGCGCAGTAGCTGGCTGTAAAGCGAGAGTCCGCGAGTTGGATTCTCGCACTGAGAAATATGTTTGTAGGGTCTACAATATTTGTTTCGAGTCTGGATGTTTTCTCCGCAGAGTGGTTAACGTCAGGCAGACGTAAAAACTATAAGTCAATTATTTCTGTAACATGTGTTAAAAAAGCATGTTGCGTCGATCCCACTGCGACTGGGATACGGGCAGGTGGAAGAAGAATGACGTATGTAGTAATATTTTGTGTAGTGGTCAAACTAGATATTTCAATATTTAGGCGCTGCCGTACCTCGTTGGGCGTTCCAAGCCATACAGTTATATATATTTTATAGCATAGGCCGGCAAACGAACATGTGGGTCACCCGATGGTAAGTGATCTCCACCGCCCGTGTACGCCCACAATACCAAAAGAATTATGGGTGCGTTGTCGATCCTAAAGGAAATAGTGAATATAAGAATAATATGAATATATTTTTTGTGGTAGAGCCACGCTGTAGACAGTTTTGTCTACAGCGTGACTGGGTCGCCTCGTCCGGATCTTTACCACTGTCTCTCAGAAAACTGACGTAAATTAGCAGCTTGCTGCTGCGTTTCGTACGGTGAGTGAGATATCCGGAGGCCCAAATTCCCTCCCCTTCCCATTTCCTTAATTATCTCTTTCATTTAAGGCTAGCAACGCACCCATGGCTCTTTTGGTATAGTTGGCGTACATGGGCGGTAGAGATCACTTAACATCAGGTGACCCACCTGCTCGGTGGCCGGCCTATGCTATAAAAAAAAAAAAAACACAAACTCCCAAACATCCAAATTTTCACATTTATGATAATATTTCTACTAAAGAACTTAAGGTATTCCTATTTGACTTAACTTTCTTGCCTAAAATATGTAATAAATATAACATTAAATATACTTGACTTTCATAAATCTTTAACAATTAATGAACAAAAGGAATATCAAAATTAATAAGAATTATTTACATACGCACTCACGCCTGTAATCCCCGAAGGGGTAGGCAGAGGTGTAACCAGTACACCCACATTTCGCCGAGCGTATCTCCGTCCCTTATGTGCTACGTCTCGAGATGCTTTACATGCAAAGTAGTTTTCACTAGAAAATTTTATAAAACATTTCTTAAACATTGAGCGGAATTCACTAAAACACTTATTAGGTACTATGTACTCACTACGTTCATTGATCTCGAATAGCCAGTTACGTAAAAAAATATGAACAAAATATTTTTTGCACAATGTTTTTTCATCGGAAAGTCTGGTTTAGTCGGTAACGAGCGAATTGTATGATCACATGAAACATGTTTGTTCATTACAACATTAGGAGAGCTAATAATTACTGTGAACGAGTGTAACATACGTTTGTAACATAAAGTGACTTATTATAAGTTGGCAACATGAATGTCGTTTTTTTTTAACAGAGACACATTCCTGACCCCACACTAGGTTAAACCTGTGTCGTGAGTATCAGGAACTGCAAGGGACTTACGGTCCCACAATACCCAAACCCGAAACAAATATTTATGGATCACAGAAACATTTGATACGGTACGTCATGGGTTGCTTTTAAATTTTATCGACAGTTATTAAATTCTTTTTTCAATTCTTTAAATTCTTAATTAGTTTCAAAACTTGCCAGCTTTAAGGCCGCTATTCCACTATCATATTTGCATCATAGATATATGACGTCATATATGATCATAGAAAATATGAACTTCAACAAACACGTAACTTCTAGCACATGTATTAAAAGACTTACCCGCTGCCAAACGTCTGCAGATCTGAAAAGTAAAGAGCATACGGTTAGTACCAAAGCGGCAATAGCTTAGCGGGAAGTGGAAAAGATTGACGAGAGACAGGTCGCAGGTTTGATATCAACTTCTAAGGCACACCCTAAATTTTCGAAGTTACCCGTTTCATTATTAATTATTATCACTCGCTTTAACTATGAAAGAAACATCGTGTAAAAACAAGTATACCTAAAAATCATAATTATATTATTAACTAGCTTTTGCTCGCGACTTCGTCCACGTGAATTTCTTTTTACGAGATAATATCCTATATGTCGTAATTTTATTTATTAGCTTTAATGGTGAAACGAGCTGGTCTCGCGACTGATGATAAGATCCTGCCCATAAACAGTAGCAACACCACATAGAACATTGAATTACAAAGCACTGCATGGCACTGGACTAACCTCCAGTAATTTGACTAGCTTCAATGTCCTTCAAACCGGAACACAGCCGTACTTAGATAGATAGATAGATTACACTTTATTGCACACCATGCAGAATATTACAGTAAAGAAAAACAAAACAAAATATAAATGTAACAATAGGCGTTCTTATCGCTAATAGCGACCTCTACTAGACAACCTTTACTTACACACACTGTTTGGCGGCAGATATAGGCAAAGCGGTGATACCAACCCAGACGTCCTCTCACATACGACGGTACTACCACCTAGTAAGACTTACTATCACATCCTCCGAGCACTTGAGCGCGAACTATAGCAAAACTCCGACTTATTGAATTACATTCGTGCTCTAAATACGTGATAATTAAACGCCAAAGATTGCAAGACGATAATAAATTAATAGAGCGACACCTCGTGGCCCGCGTTTGAACTCCTTTCGCTCCGAATAAAGCTTGGCTAACCAGAGACTCGCATAAACCTTCCACCGGTTAATTCCACACGAGACACCTAAACACGTATAACAAAGCCTCTGTATTTTTCATCTAATCCATGGATTACTTGAAAAAGCGACGGTCTCGACCTCGAGTGGCCATTTAGAAATATAAGGGCCACAGCACACGCGATAGCTTTAGTTTTAGCAGCGATTTTGCGTATGTTTCGATACTACAACGCGTTGTCGTTACCTATTTTAACGCAAGTGGTAAAAACGGACAAGCGGACACGTGTGTGTGTGCGTTGTTTGGGGCCGTATTCAACATAATATACTGAATCACTTTTGAAAAGAGTAACGCTATAGTTTTTTGCCCTTTCTTTTCTTGCGAACTGGTTAAGAGTAACATATTGATGGAACCTAAATAATGTATGACATATTATAGATTACTAGCTGTTGCCCGCGGCTCCGCCCGCGTGAATGCCTATTTCGAGGATTAAAGTAGCGTAGTGGGCGCCCCCGGTGAGAAACGCGCTTGACAAAAATACTAATATCGCTATTAAAAAATAGGGGTTGATGGTAGAAGGTTGAAAATTTAGGGTTGTATGTATTTTTTAATGCTGTATCATAAAAAAATAAAAACAAACTATTTTGCTAAAATGCTTAGTATGAACCCGGAGTCTGGAATTGTGCCCAATATGGCGCTAGGCTCGCCTACTATCACATCATGAGATGATGATACGCTCGGTGAAATGTGAGTGTACTGATTACTTTGGGGATTACAGGCGTGAGTGCGTATGTATATTTTTGCTTTGATTTGACAAAACTTGTTTTTCGGAACGTTTACAGCGTGAAGTCAAAATATATTCACACTCAATACACGTAAAAAATGCTCCGCTAGTCCTACTATAATTTGAAAATGGCGCATTGTGATATTTCTTCGCTTTCATATAGACAAAACAATTAGTAGTGCCACGACTAGGTTAGAACCACAATTAAGTGGCAGCTCACCACGTATCCATGATCAATGGTGGAGAACACTTACGCTGACGCTCTGCTATAAAAAATATCAACAACAACACAAAGTAAAATTAAACTGATGTGGTACTTTATGTATGTAGGAAGTTAGGGACCATTAAAGTTAAGCATGGGTTGGTGAAAGTGAACACAAATCGCAAATCGCTGACGCTGAAAGTATCGCGTATTCCGTGGCCTTTAGATGAATTGCTCCTTTGATTCAATCCGTCCGTAGCTATCGTCTGTATCATTAGTAAGTTTTTGTCTAGACACAATTCAGATATTGATTATAGAAGATCCAATACGGTACATTAATTCCATTCCGTTCTAGTTTGCAGAATGATTCTTGTTATTGCTACGTTAAAGCGTGTTCACACGCTTCCATTTTAGCTAAGCTGCTTAGTCGTAAACATCTGAATTTTGTAATTTTTAAAATCTTACTTTTGTCGGACAATAAAGCTGTGGAATAAGCAATTAAGCAGGCCGGCGTAATTCTGCCGATCTTAGGTGGATTCAGTGTCTATCGTTGGTGGACAGTATTCAGGGATGCGCTACACTTACCATCAGGTGCGGCGTAGTCACTTTGCCGAGCCAAGATAAAAAAGAATACGTCTTCAATATGTTAAGTTTCAACATTATCAATTTGTATACATTTATTATCTTTTCGGTACAGAATTTCTGTTGTAAAAATACATGTTTTTGTACATATCATATAATTTTTAAAAATGACTGCTTGATGTCGAAATAAACGGAAAAAACGAATTGATCGATAAAGCCATAAGACTTTTGTTGATTCAAATCAGTTGATCAACTAAAATTGAAGGGTGTGAACCCGTTAATAATGATTAGCTAGGATTTTTTCTGCGTTATTTGATAAATAACAAACTATTGATGAGCTTTTATTAAACTTAAAACGTTTTTTCCAACCACCTGATAAAGGTTTAGTTCGTAATCCTCAGATTTGCTATGCTAATAAAATCCATAGAAAAGATTCACAATATGACAATGAAGATATTTCAGCATAAACCCAGATTCGATATTAACCATGATTTAGAGTTATTTGTTTACGATGAAGCACGAAAATAATTCAAAATCCACAAGAAAATACAAAATGATTCCAATCGCAAAAACCCAGACTCCACAACAGCAAACCAACAGAATGATTGATCATAAACCCACATTTAAAAAATCCGATATCGAACATGATTTAGAGTTCTTCGTTTACGATGAAGCACCAAAATAAAGTAGCCACAAGAAAATACATAATGATTCCATATTCCAAAAACCCAGACAACAGCAAACCAACAGAATTGATCAGCATGGTAATAAATAAAGCATTCCGCACACCGTACGCTGCTTTTTTCCATCAAGAGCAGTTTTACGACGGTCGGCGCACTCCTAGATATCTGTTCGGTTTACGACGGTAACACTTATGTACTGTGAGTCGGATAAAATGCTACGTGACAAATCTTTGTGACAGTTCGGCCAGCGTAATTGCAAAAAAGGATTTTGTTTTTTTTTTCGAATTCAAAGTGAACTTAAATTCAAGGAGACGTTTACACCACGATGTTTTATTCCGGGTAACATGTCCAGACCACTACCATTTTAGGTGCGCCACTCGTTTTGTTACATCTGCGACTTTGCTTTGTTCTCGAAGTCACTTGTTTGTTTTGCGGTCCATCAATGTCACTCCTACCAGCTTT
Source organism: Mimas tiliae (assembly GCA_905332985.1). Taxonomy (NCBI): domain Eukaryota; kingdom Metazoa; phylum Arthropoda; class Insecta; order Lepidoptera; family Sphingidae; genus Mimas; species Mimas tiliae. Next base: position 17,166,518 of record HG995248.1, on the reverse strand, counting down.
CTGTCTATTGCCCTCTGGACCACCTCTAGTTTGTTGATGGTGTCTTTGGTAAAAACCCAGGTCTCAGCACCATGAGTGAGCACCGGTAGAATGATTGGTTAATTATCCTGGCTTTTTGTTCCGCAGTAGTCTTAGAAGTCTGCCCACGTAAATCTTATTCGCCTATGAAGCTCACTAGTTTGGTTCTTCTTGCCCTTTCTCATCTCTTGCCCTAACTATACGTACTTCTCTACTTTTTCTATGGTGGTTTGGTTGATGGTTATTTTGAAATTATTTCCGTCCATATTGGTCATTATTTTGGTTTGATCCAAGTTAATTTCCAGACCAATATGTAGAGAGACTCACCGTATACTGTATGTAACTCACTTCGCTATATTTTGATTTTACTTTTGATTTCAACTTGTCAACCGTTCTGTTCAGAATTAATCTATCTGTCAAATTCCTCCCTTTTAAGTAACCTCCTTTCTTTTTAACTACCCCCATTTTATGCAAAATAATGCAACCTTACACTCCTTACAGTATAACACAGAATATCACAACAGAAAATGTTATATTGAGGAGTCATTTTTGCAATGGACTTGGTAATGGAGTAAATTTTTACCTTATTCTGTAACCGCTTAAGAAACAGCTTACGCCTGTATCATAGAAAGGAAAGGCAGAGTTGCAACTAATACACGATTTGAAGAGTTTACTACCGTCCTAACAACATCATAACACATATGCGAAAATGTTAGCCGGATACAAATTACCGTTCAAAAGACAGAACCCTTTAAAGACAGCACAAGCAAACAGAGAGACAAACTGACAGTCAAAAGGTGAGGGTTTAGTAATTGTGTTCCGCTGATAACTTTTCAATGAAAGAAAGAGTTCTGTTGGTACTTTTTGAAAGAAACGTAATAGAAATAAAGCATTAATTATTGGCTGACGCTAAGGTTATACAGCTACAATTTCTGTAAAATATTTTTTATAAGTCTTCTTCTTCCTCCTGCCCTTATCCTCCAGTGGGGTTGGCGCAACATATTTTAGCATATGTTACGATAAGACTTGGCTTCTAGTTTTTTCGACCGGCCGCCTGCCTGACGTTAACCCCTTTGGGAAGAAAACACCCAGACTCGAAACAAATGATTGTGGATTACACAAACATTTGTCTAAGTGCGGGAATCGAACTCGCACTCTCATCCTCTGCACTAATGGTTGGTTTTTATATTTTTATAAATACTAAATATAAATCCGTCTGTCAGTTTTTTAACTTTTGTTTTTGACTACAGAATACAAAAAAGTTCATCTTGATGTTCTAAATTCTTTTCTTATCAGCTCTTTTTAAACACAAACTAAACAAAGACTCGAATAAAAACAAAAATACTTTAGATAACTATCATAAATGTTTTAAAAGTTCTTGTATACTTGCAACTAAGAGAAGTTAGGTAACGTATATTTTTCCGTCGGCGAAGTAGTTTGCAAGCTCTAATTGAAGATCAGTTAACAAAAATAATTAAAGAAAGACAGTTTTATTTTAATGTGAAGTTTAACGGTGTTCCGGCGAACTCATGCCTTGTTGGAACTAAAGTCATTTTCTTTTGACTGTTATCTGAACTTGCACTAGGAGCTGGCAGAACTATATAAAAAATGTATAATACTTGGTGCGCTCTACGTATTCCGATCTGTATTATATTATAATAAATAAATAATAAACACCCAACAGTCACACACATAGTCCTGACCCAACACTAGGTAAACCTGTGTCGTGGGTATCAGGAACTACGAGGGACTTGCGGTCCCACAACACCCAGACCCGAGACCAATATTTACTACTCGCCCGCTGCGCCACGGAGCTATCAAACTTTAACAGTGTCCGTGGCGTAGGTGGCGAGTAGCTGGCTGCGAAGCGAAAGTTGGGTTCGATTCTCACACCGAGACAAATGTTTGTGTGATCCACAAATATTCGTTTCAGGTCTGGGTTTTGTGAGACCACAAGTTTATTTTTTTATTGCCCTAGATAGACAGACGAGCGGGCGGCTCACCTGATGGTAAGTGGTTACCGCCGCCAATGGACCTCAGCAATGCCAGAGCACAGCCAGCTGGCCGCTGCCTACCGTCCCTCGTAGTAACTGATACCCACGACACAGGTTTACGTAGTGTGGGGTCAGGACAATGTGTGTGACTGTTGAGTGTACTTTAACTTAAACTTGCTTTGGTTGCCGGCTTCGCTCGCGTGAAGTGTCACTTACACCTTCACAAAAATTTTGTGTAAGGAATAGTATAAATTATGATATGTTAGATGAAATAGAACATCAGGGCCAATTGACGGATTCATTTTCGTATGACAATAGTCTATCCTATTATACTTATTTATTTGGTAACTCAGAAATAAAATAAATATAAATAGCTGATTATTAGCTTTTGCCCGCGGCTTCGCCCGCGTATACGACCTTTTCCGGGATTAAAATTAGCCTATGTGACTCAGTGATAATGAAGCTTTCTAACGGCAAAAGAATTTTTAAAATCGGTTCATAAGTTTAAGTTTATTCGTTACATATAAAATACAAATCTTTCCTCTTTATAATATTAGTGTAGAAGTAGGATAGGATATCTCACTCACCGTACTAAACGCAAGCCGTTAGTTTACGTCGGTTTTCTGTGAGAGTGGTAACGACCTGGACGAGCCGGCACATTCATGCTGTAGAAAAACTATTTACAGCGTGGCTCTACCAATCAAAATACTCACATTTAATATTAATAGTTAAATGTAGATACAAAGCGGATTTGAGCAATCAACCGCGCGTATAAAACGCATGCTGAGTTCAAATTAACTGTAACACAAGTGAATAATTTTCGAGCAGCCCAGCGGAACGGGTGTAATATTGGGCCATTATTAAAAAAAACGCACAACTCCGCGTAGCGTGCGGTTGGACTGTCAGAATGATGTTTTTATTATGTCTACATGAAACGGATGATTTTTTTGACTCTTTCGTTTAGTTTAATCACTGATGTGGGGTTTGTCGAAAATAATACATTGTTGCCTCTCGGTGCAACTGCTCACTGCTACTGACTGGCTCGGTGGCGCAGTTGTAATGCGTACGCGTTACGATTATGGCCAACGCTGAGGTCTCGGGTTCGATCCCCGAGTCGGGTAAAGTGGTATTGAGTTTTTCTATTACGAAATGCTCAGTATTAGCCCGGAGTCTGGAATTTGTGCCCGGCATGGCGATAGGCTCGCCCCCTATCACATAAGGGACGTAGATACGCTCGGCGAAATGTGGATGTACTGGTTACACCTCTGCCTACCCCTTCGGGGATTACAGGCGTGAGTGCGTATGTATGTATGTATGTGATACATTGTTAACTAGCTGTTTATACCCCAGGCATATTACTGCCCTGCTCCCATGGGTCATAGCGTGATATACATATAAACCTTCCGGAATATATTTTCTAAATAATAGTGAAAACGGCATCTTAATTCATTGCATAGTTTAGAAGAAATCATGGGACAAACAGACAGACAGACGCAGATAGCGACTTTGTTTTGTTTTTACATTTATTTATTTTTGACATACCAGCAGCACATATCATACTAATATTATACATGTGAATGTAAGTTTGTTTGTTACGGTTTCAGCGAAAACTACTTAACTGATCATCATGAAACTTTGTAACACATATTCTTGGAGGAATAAGAAGTATCATAGGATACTTTTATGAAAAAAATATCTATTTGTTTGTTACGCTTTCACGCCTAAATCACTGAACCCATTTTTGATGAAGAGATAGATGGGACCCTGGAGACGGTTATAGGCTACGTATTATTTCGGAAAAGTCTATTCACGCGGGCGGAGCCGCGGGCAAAAGCTACTATAACATAGTGATTTCTTAGGTTTACTCGAATTAAACCGCGATAAAATCCATATAGACTAGTTTTATTTCAATAGTATAACATATTTATATAAGTACATTACAACAATTTTAGAAGATGAGAAATCGTGAGATTCTCGGTGCTTATGCCAGATAGACCACGACCTGCACTAGGGGATAAGCTACTTCTTACCTCGGAAAAGGCGATTCACGCGGGCGGAGCCGCAAGTAAAGGCTAGTGCATACTACTCATATACTTTTTTATTATTTCGGCACGTTAACCCTGATGTTGAGTCATCATCATCATCAGCCTGAATTCGGCCACTGCTGGACATAGGCCTTTCCAAGTTGGCGCCACCCATGACGGTCCTCCGCCTTCCTCATCCAGCCGCTTCCCTCTACGTCTATCAGGTCGTCGGTCCAGCGGATTATATTTGGACTCCACTACTCAAAATCAAGGTTAACGTGGCAAAGTAATAAAAAAGTAATTCATGATAAATAATAATAATAAGCTGTTATTTAATATCATAATGACTGCCTCGATGGCGCAGTTATAATGCGTACGCGTTAGGATTGAGGCCAACGCTGAGGTCTCGAGTTCGATAACCGGGTCGGGTAAAGTGGTATTGGGTTTTTATATTACGAAATGCTCAGTATCAGCTCGGGGGCTGGAATTTATACCCGGTATGGCGATAGGTTTGCCCCCTATCACATAAGGGACGGAGATACGCTCGGTGAAATATGGGTGTACAGGTTATCCCTCTGCCTACCCCTTCGGGGATTACAGGCGTGAGTGCGTATGTATGTATGTAAATATCATAATTATAGTTACTTTATTATCATTCAACTCTGCAACAGCTATAAATTCAGTTATTATCTATTGCGAGTTATGATATAAAGTGTCAAGGTGACGCCAATCTGTAACTAGTTCCTGCTTGAGTGGGACTTTATGTGTATATCAGTTTTGATTCTACATACGTCTAGTTACTTTGTGGTTTGTCCTAGCGGATTTGTTCGGTTATTTGGCATACCATCCGGAGTTTCTCCGCACTTCTTGACTTACTAAGAAAACTATAAAGAATCAAAAGGTACGTAATCATTACAAATTTTAATATGCACGAAATTAAATTATGCTTACATTATGCTTAAATCAGTAATTCGTTTATAATATGTTCAATAATACGTACGTCAAATGGGGTTTTCGATTTGATTAGGACACTAATGTCAGAGAGTTGTAAAGAATGTCTCACTTTTTGTCAGGATTCTTCGAATGTAAAAATGATAAAAACAAACAAACCGACTCCAAAAACCTGTAGTTTAATAGTCAATGATTGATTCCATCGAGTCAATTTTTATTTTTTGAGGCTCTTTTATATTTTGTTAAATCAGTTCTTATTTTACAATTTTTAGTGAAATAATTATTAATTTCGGGTCATAATTCAGTGCATAAAGGTGTTTTAGTCTTTTATCCTCGATTTCATCCCCCTGGCGATTCGCCATCTGACCCACAAAAACGCAACAGGAATCAAGTTTTGCCATTGCCACGTCCGTTAATTAGCAGAGTGTACCACGTGCAGGAGAAGTTGGCTTTGGACCTAAGACGTGGAACTTTTTTATAGACATTTTATCTTGTAGTAATTTATATTCGATTTTATTATTGTGATGGGTATTCTGTATTACATAGGGTTGGTTTTCCAAATTTCGATGCTTCGTATCGTTTTATAGCAGAAGTGTACTGGTTTCCTCGCGATGTTTCTTTCACCATTAAAGTTAGCGATATAAATAATTAATATATTAATGTTAATAGAAATGTTATGAATGAAATGAATGACTGCCTCGGTGGCGCAGTTGTAATGCGTACGCGTTATGACTGAGGCTGACGCTGAGGTCTTGGGTTCAATCCCCGGGTCGGGTAAAAGTGATGGTTTTTCTATTACGAAGAGCTCAGTATCAGCCCGGAGCCTGGAATTTGTGCCCGGTATGGCGATAGGCTCGCCCCCTATCACATCATGGGACGGAGATACGCTCGGCTAAATGTGGGTGTACTGGTTACACCTTTGCCTACCCTTTCGGGATTACAGGCGTGAGTGCGTATGTATGTATGTATGTATGTATGTAGAAATGTAACGAAACAATGAAATAAATACATTTGAATGTATTCACTAGTCGCTAACTATTTTGCTCCATTATTATTCCCTCAGTGTGTATCTATTTAGTTTGTAATAAAAATATACCTATATATTTTGAAAATCTACTGTATGTAATGTACTGAGGTCTCAGGTTCGATCCTCGGGTCGGGTAAAATTTTGTTCAAAATGCTCAGTATCAACCCGGGGTCTGGAATTGTGCTTGGTATGGCAATAAGCTCGCTCCTATCACATCATGGAACGAAAATACACTTCTGCCTTTCCCTTCGGGGACTACTAGCAAGAGTGCTTATGTATATTATGAAAATAGGAAACTGAACTAATTCCCACCCACGCCTGTAATTCCCTAAGAGTAGGCAGAGCTGTAACCAGTAGGTACACCCACATTTCACCAAGCGTATCTCCGTCCCTTATGCAATAGTGGGCGAGCCTATCGATATACCGGGCACAAATTCCAGTCTCCGGGCTGATACTGAGCATTGCGTAATAGAAAAACCCAATACCACTATACCCGACCCGCGGATCGAACCCGAGACCTCAGCGTCAGCCTCAATCGTAACGCGTACGCATTACAACTGCGCCACTGAGGCCGTCACTGAAATAAGTGTACACTTATATACGTCCTTGAAGCAGGATTACGGCACCCTTTCCTAAATATAGCATATTAAGCTTTAGTTAGCGTGATAGTTGAATATTAGCGTGCTATAAGTTGTTGTTAAAATCAGTTGTTTAAGCAATTCTCACTCTGTTAAAGTGCTTAATTTCTAAAAGGCACGTTTTGAGTTACTACGTGAATGATACAGAGATACCAGTTTTTTATTGCCTGAGTGACGAAACGAGCAGGTCGCTCGCCTAATAATAATCGCCACGCCTGCCCACAAACTGATGCAACACCACATAGAATCTTGCATTACGCGCACGTCAGTGTCCTGTCTCGGTCGTATGCCTCAAAACGTACATAATATATTGTATACTAGCTTTTGCTCGCGGCTCCGCCCGCGTATATAGACTTTTCCGAAATAAAATGTAGCCTATAACAGACTATAGGGTTCCATCTATCTCTACATCAAAATCGTTTCAGTGATTTAGGCGTGAAAGCGTAACAAACAAATAGATATTTTTTTTTCATAAAAAGTATCCTATGTGACTTCTTATACCTCCAAGAATATGTGTATAAAGTTTCATGATGATCGGTTAAGTAGTTTTCGTGTGAAAGCGTAACAAACAAACTTACATTCACATTTATAATATTAGTATAAGTATATATACACATTGGACGTACCGCTGTCGGAAGAATCGCTCTTCTATTAACGTCCATCCCTTTTCTTAAACGCTGGTAACGTACAATTCTTCTGGTATTGTGTGTTAATGGTCAGTGGTGGTCACTTTACCATCAGATAACGCACTTGCTTATTTCCTTACCCTCAAATTTATTTCACTTCTTTACAGTCAGCACACATAGCTATAAGAAACGAGGTCAAAAAATAAATCTAATGTCACCCGTGAAATATTGATTTATAAATCCGATTGGAACCGCTTACACGGTCCGACAGAGGGTCTAAGGGTAGTGCGACGTGGGACCTCCCCAGCCCTCGGGGCCAAAAACGATTACACAAAGAGTAAAAAGAAATCAATATAATCTTTGTCCTGATTGTATATTTGAAAAGGACTTTGTTTGAAGAGACAAATTCATGAGCTATTTCTTTTGCATTATATTTTACTGTATGATTTTATAAGAAGGTTTTTTAAAGTGGCGACACAATACAACAGCCTGTGTGGCGCAACGGGCGAGTAGCCGGCTGTGAAACGAGAGGCCGCGGGTTTGATTCCCGCACCGAGGCAAATGTTTGTATGGTCCATACGTATCGGTTTGGGTCTGTTGTGGGACCGTAAGTCCCTCGTAGTTCCTGATACTCATGACACAGGTTAACCTAGTGTGGGGTCAGGATTATGTGTGTGATTGTTAGGTTAATTAAAAAAATGTCTATACCGAGAACATTTAAATATATATTCCACTCGGTATATAAATACATAATAGTCACTCGCATAGCTATAATTCTATTATAATATACTAGCTTTTTAGGTATCAGGAACTACGCGGGGCATAATATGGTCTTATAACGCCCATACCTGAAAACCTAATTGTGTATCACACAAAAAAATGTCTTTGTGCGGGGATCGAACCAGATTGATTCCTTTTGTTTCACAGATTCTGACGTCTATCCCGCTGTTGGCTCTGAATTATACCAAAGGGCCAAAGCAGATTTTACTCCCTTTTCAAAAGCTCAATGCAGCGACTGAACGCTAAAACATACGACCTAACGTAAACCGAAACGTAATTCAACAAAGCAATCGCTTAAACACAAATACTTTAATGTATAACTAGACGGGCTGTTTAGAAGTAAAATCGCGTCACCAAACGCGCGGTTTGACAGCTCAAGCGAGAGAGCGGCAAAGGGAGCTAGTGCAGTATTAGACGCTTACGAAGAGGTGACATTAAAATGATTTTTACCCGGTTTGTCTCTGAGAGAAACTATACGATGTTTTTTTTTGTAAGTTAATTTCAATAATTATACAGTATGGTTTACATGTGTGTTGAATTTATGTAAGGAAACAAGAAATAAATAAAAATAAATTTATTATTATATTTTTATGCCCTCAGACTTCTTCGTTCTTTGAGAATAATTCTTACAATATTTTAATATGCAATTCAGCATTTTCGTAAATGTACTATTTCCATACAATATCGAATAAAATAAAATCGTCAAACCGCTAATGTTATATAGTATCGTGTAGGCTATGGACCAAAACAATCGATAACGACCCCTTTTGTCCCGTCGATACAACAGTTGCTCTAGAGGTTTAATGGGCGCTTAGGACTCTAGTGCGTTGTTTTCGACACTGAATAAATGCGATTTTCAATGGGTTTAATTAATTTGAAAATTTTTAACTGAACCTAGTACAGAGATGTTTGTCTCACGTATACAAGAAGGAAATGTTTTATTAAGTTATTAATGAAACGAACATTGTATGAAAATTGCATAACTGAGAAGTTCTCGGCAAGATTTTTTTAGGTATGTAAAGTGTGCCAACCTGCATCAAGTCAGCGTAGTGGACGAAAGCCTAACCCTTCTGGTAAAAGAGGTTTGTACCTATCAGTGGGGCGTATGTAATACAGGGCTGGTAATAGTCTTCTTCCATCTGCCCTTATCCCACTCGCAGTAGGGTCGGCGCATTTTTTTATATTAATTAGGAATTTGGCTTGTAGAAACATATATTTGTGGATCACACAACTATCTGTCTCGGCGGGAATCAAACCCGTGGCCTCTCTATCTTCAGCCAATACTGAGTGTACGTTTCTTGTATTGCAAGCCATTTTGTTCTATCCAAGCTACAAGTAGTTCTCATCCAACTTCTTTCCAATACATTCAAACAATACTTAAACAAAGTCAATGTCAAACACTTCATATCTAGATTTTCATAAATCATACTATGAACGTGTAATCACTGCTGGCCTAAATTGACCCCAATGCCTGAGGCAATATGACTACTCCCCTTACAATTCACCCTGGATATGGCTGTGATGTAGGAACTCATTCTAATCGCGACACACTGGCCTATATTCTTCCTAGAGCCCGAAGCTAGCGAAGGGAGGAGGGGAGACTACCTCCCTTAGCTACTCATGTATATTTTACTTTGTCAATATTAAATACTTTTTATACATTGCACAAACTTCGTATTTAGAATATGAGATGATTTTAAACATACATATACGTACTCACGCCTGTATTTCCCGAATGGGTTGGCAGAGGTGTAACCAGTACACCCACATTTCGCCGACCGTATCTCCGTCCCATGATGTGAATAGAGAGCGAGCCTATCGCTATACCGGGTACAATTCCAGACTCTTAAAGATTTTATAATATTTAATGGAATTAGAGCAGTTCAATTTAATACGAGTAAGCAATCATAGAAGTAATATCTACGAATTGGAAAAGCATGCCTGACCTCCATAATTAAAATGCATGTAATGCCTTGAGAAAATGGAAAGCATCGGGCATCATTTAAAGATTAATTAATATATTTAGTGTAATTGCCTAGTGCATTTTGATGATGCTATGTATGTTATGTATACATTAGTTGATATGATTTCTGCACATATGTAAGCAGTTATAATTGTCATAAGTTCTATTTAAATTGCCTACATGATTAAAAAACTATATCATATCATAACCTACAAACATTACATAATTTTTTTAAAGGACTAATATTTTGTTAAGAATATTATAGCATAATTAAAGACGACTCATAATTAATGAACCCCCGCGATATGATTAAAAAAGTGACTCTCCTTAAAAATCTTTTCTTTTCTTAAGCATAACAAATACGTTTTATAAAAAATATAAGAACCACCGACCCGTAGAACAAATGAAGCGATACCCAAAATTATCCTGTCGACATTACTTCAAAGCCTTTGTGTCTTAGAGCTTCCGCGGGAGACCGGATCTCTCCCCCGGGAACCGACGGACGTCGCCAACCTCCACGCTTTGTAAAACCTAAGATATCCTCAGAGAATACGCGGTATTTGATTCGATGTTACTTTAACATACATACATACATACGCACTCACGCCTGTAATCCCCGAAGGGGTAGGCAGAGGTGTAACTAGTACACCCACATTTCGCCGAGCGTATCACCGTCCCACGATGTGATAGGGGGCGAGCCTATCGCCATACCGGGCACAAATTCCAGACTCCGGGCTGATACTGAGAATTTCGAAATAGAAAAACCCAATACCACTTTACCCGACCTGGGGATCGAACCCGAGACCTCAGAGTTAGCCTCAATTGTAACGCGTACGCATTACAACTGCGCCACCGAGGCAGTCTGTTACTTGTGTTACTTTAACATACTGAGTATATGAGACATTAAGACCGCGGATTATTACCCGTCTGCACTAACATTTAAAGTTCATGCCTAAATATCTAGCGGTACGACATTTATGTATAGAAATAATAATTATTATAGTTTGCTTTATATGTTCAGCAATAATAGCAGCTTTAGCTCAGCGGGGAGTGGTAGGGACTGTCGAGATGAAAGTCGCAGGTTCGAAACCTGCCCCAAGAGCAAGCACCTCTGATTTTTCGAAGCTACGTGTGTATTCACTGTTAATTATCGCTTGATTTAACGGTGAAGGAAACATTATGAGGAAACCTGAGAATTTCGCCATAAGAATTTCGAAGGTGTGTAAAGTCTGCCAACCCGCTTAAGGCTACCGTGGTGGACTAAGGCCTAACCCCTCTCATTCAGTCTGAATCTCCTGTATATAATACGGAGCTAGTATTATTATTATTTTATGTTCGCGGTTTTATGTTTTTACATGCATGTTGATATATTATTAATATCTAAACAATGACTTATTGGACAGGTGAAACTTATAACACACATCATTCTAGAATTTTCTATATAAGAATAACCTTTGTAACCCTTAGTATAATTATATCCTCAGACAAGACTTACAATTAAAAGTAGAATACATAGCTAGTATTATTACTTTTGACTGTCTCGGTGGCGCAGTTGTAATGCGTATGCGTTACGACTGAGGCTGACGCTGAGGTCTCGGGTTCGTTCCCGGGTCGGGTAAAAATGATATTGGGTTTTCTATTATGAAAAATCTCAGTATCAACCTGGAGTCTCGAATTTTTGGCCGGCATGCGATAGGCTCTTCACATCACATCATGGGACGGAGATACGCTCGGCAAAATACTGTGTGTCACATCTCTGCGTACCCCTTCGGGGATTACAGGCGTGAGTGCGTATGTATATGTATGTATATTATTATTTTTATATAAAAATCTCATTTTTTGCGTCTCTACATATGAATATTACGGAACGTTCGAACCGGCATGATAATTTGATTAGTCACACTTCAAGCCCGAGAGAGTTCTCCGATAATTTCGAGAGTTATTAAAAAAGATATATTTTTTGCCAGGATAGGAAATTATAGGAAAAATCCTATCACATTTCCCGACACTACTTTGAGCGCCATATAAATGTATTCGATTTGCGGATATTTTTACACGTGGTTCGGTTTCAACATGCAACGTTCCTATTGCGTGGTATTTTTATTTTAGCTGTAATTTTTGTAGTAGGCAATTAAAGTTTGTACTTCTGCTTACCCCTTCGGAAGTACAGACTTGAGATCATGTTATGTTAAAAGGTGCCTTGACCGGTGTCACGGCCCACGAAAACCTATAGTCCAAAGAAATTATGGGTGTTATTTAGAGCTATCAAACAAGCGAATCACCTGATGATAACTGTTAATCACTTCAAAATTCCAGAGCAATGATACATGTTTTTTTATAGCATAGGCCGGCAAACGAGCAAAAGAGTCACCTGATGGTAGGTGATCTCCACCGTCCATGAACGCCCACAATACCAGAAGAATCAATGGTGCGTTGCGGCCCTTAAAAAAAGGGATAATTATGGGATAGAGAAAGGGATATTGGCCTCCGGATATAACACTCATCGTACAAAATGCAGTAGCTAGCTGCTAATCGTCGTCGGTTTTCTGTGAGACAGTGGTAATGACCCGGTCGAACCAACCTATTCGTGCTGTAGCAAAAATTGTCTAAACTCTACCACTCGTGATAGAGCTACACTATAAACAATAACATACGAGCTTTTGCTCGCGGCTCCGCCCGCGTGAACGGTATTTTCTGGCTTAAAAAGTAACCTTTGTTCTTATCCAAGTTATGGTCTAACTTGAGCCAAATTTCATCCAAACCATTTAGCCATTAAATCGTGATTCACTAAAAAACATCTAAAGTCACAAACTTACAAACTTACGAACATCTAAACTTACACATTTATAATAGTAGTAATGCACCGCATTTTTGAATAGATTTTTGTATCAACGCGCCTGGCGTGTGCTGGCTGCATATAAGATACGCAATAATAAAACAGATGTGTTTAGCCGCAGTCAACGTATAAATCTCAGAATATGGTTACAAAAAGCTGGTGTCAATACTTATTACCTACAATATTTACACTCACACAATCACTTCATTTATATTCATACTAGCTTTTGCTCGCGGCTCCGCCCGCGTGAATAGACTTTTCCGAAATAAAACGCAGCCGATAACCGTCTCCAGGGTCCTATCTATCTCTACATGAAAATTCATCAAAATCGGTTCAGTGAATCGGTTCGGTTTTTATAAAAAGTATCCTATGTTACTTCTAATACCTCTAAGAATATGTGTACAAAGTTTCATGATAATCGGTTAAGTAGTTTTCGCGTGAGAGCGTAACAAACAAACTTACATTTATAATATTAGTATGATTGTAGTCATAAAATGGTAAAACCACTTTCGACAACAAATAAATTCAACTGATTATGCTACTCAAAATCATAAAAAGTTATGGAGTGATAAAATAAGACATGCAATGCATCTGAAAACGCGTCTGGCATTTGTGTCACGTGTGGCTGTCTGAGAAAGATCGGGTTAACAAAATCTTCACGGATTACATGTAATGCTACTTACGAGTAATGCGTTTCGACCGGGCTTGTGGCGGAATGGGGGGCGTAAACCTTTTGAACCCCTTTTTTAATACACACAATGCATTTACACATAATCCGCGGCTGACACCCGGTTTCTGAAAGGCTGATCTAATCAACATTCATCTAACAGAACTTTGAATTAGACACCGTTGTTAAATCAATTTGAGATGCTGAAACGTTATTTAGTGAAAAATTTAATAATATCTGATGTATCTTATACCGTTAAACATACGAATTTTCATATTCATTTGAAAACTATGTTAATTAACATGTGTGTTAAATCGAAAGTGTTGATCAAGCTTCTAGCAACTCAATTTTGACATGACATAAGATTTGACATTTGATTAGTTAATTTTACATTGATCAGCCTTTAAGAAATCGGGCGTATTATGAAGATTATTTTTACTGAACAGTAAATGGTATTATGGATCAAAATAAAGTATAATACCGTTTTTAACAGTATGGTTGACAACCCTAGCTTATAACCATATCGGGCGCAAATTCTAACCTGGTGCAGCCTCATCGGTAATTGATCCAAGTAATATATCAAATAAAGTAATATGACATCATTAATCAAGCACTGCTTACCCCTTTGCCTCATCGCCTATTGTTAAGCCCAGCTATTACTCCTGATTGCAGAGTCGACAATCAGATACGGGATTATTATACTAAGGTATATAGGTACCAGCTGAGTAATCGAATCCAGATTAGCTATGATATTACCCATTGCCTGGTAAATCTAATTATCGCAAATATATGGTTACTAGTTCTAGAGTTGCAATCACCTAAATTATTATAAACATGTATATCTTAACAATAATATTATTTTACCATTGTAGACTCAGTATGTCACCCTCAAATAATAAATAAATAGGTATTATTTGCTATGGTAGTATATGTATGGCTAGACACTGTTACAGTAATGTAACTTATAACTAACTAAATTAATGAAAATCGGAAATGTAGAATATCCACATTAAAAAAAAACTTCCGATCTTAAGAGGGTGAAAGCTGTCTTGAAGACTAATTCTAGCGTTATGTACTAATTTTGGTGATTCTTTCGCTAAAAGGTGTAAAAACTTAAAAGAAATTCATAAAAACTAACCGATTTTCAGTCGGTCCTGTCAAATCATTGAATAACAATAAAACTGATATAGCACCGACTTAAAATTGGATATACGTTACTTTTTATTCTTTTAATTTTTTCGCTTACAAAATGCAAGTCACAAAAAATGCCCAGCATTTTTTATTTAAAACTCAGATCTGAACAAAATTACTTTTAAATTCGAAAAAGAAATAATTTGAATATAAGTAAAAGCGGGCAAAAACAAAAAAAAAATAACTTTAGTGAAAATGGTCATTTCCAGCAAAGATAAAATACATTCAGTCAGCTTCACACTCTAATGAGTTACAAAATGAATACTGAATAATAACACTCATTACAGAACTAATGCTTCGTTAACTTAAACTAAATTTAAGCTCATTTTAAGTACAGTTACCTAAATATTCTAATAAAGTGTGTCTTAATATGCATTGTGTTTCTCTATAGTCTCTTTAATTTTTGAATAAAGTATCAAAATTTTACATTCAAGTTATTTTCATTAAAATATCTATCACAGTAGTTACTTTAGCTGGTACCCACAGACCAAGTATATTAAATAGACACCGCAACTACTTCAAGGTGGTTGAAACCAAACGTGCCACATTTAATGAGAGTACCCAATTTAGTGGTGAGATATTTTAGAGGCGTTTCACAATACTTTACGCTTCGAAAACATACATTTTGCGAGTGTTTGGTTGACGTCTTACTGTGGTAATGATAAATTTAGATAAAAGGGCTGACACATGTGCCGTGTGTTTTGATCAGAGTACGAGTGTAAAAAAACTTGAACAAGTTCTCGTACTTTGTCTCAATGCGCAAAGTACGTGCACTTGAGATAAAAATAAATAAATAAATACACCCAACAGTCACACACATAGTCCCGGTCCCATACTAGGTAAACCTGTATCGTGGGTATCAGGAAAAACAAGGGACTTGCGGTCCCACAACACCCAGACCGTAGACAAATATTTGTGAATCAGACAAACATTTGTCTAGGTGCGGGAATCGAACCCACGACCTCACGCTTCGCAACCGGCTACTCGCCCGTTGCGCCACGGAGGCTGTCAAAGCTATCTAGTTCATTACTAACTGTCGAGGGTTTTATTTAATTTAATACTGAAAAAATCTTGCGGATAAAGTCACTAACCGCAAACCTATATTTTGCTTTACACCTATATTTTAGTCCGAATCATAAACAATGACTACAATGAAATCTCATCATAGAATATCAATGAGAAGAGCTGTCAATGAGATGAGATGAGGCTGAGATGTCTATTATTATAATAATACTAGCTGTTGCCCGCGGCTCCGCCCGCGTGAATGCCTATTTCCAGGATTAAAATAGCCTTGTGGGCGCCCCCTGTGAGAAACATACTAATGCCGCTATTAAAAAATAGGGGTTGATCGTAGAGGGTTGAAAATTTAGGGTTGTATGTATTTTTTAATGCTGTATAATAAAAAAATAAAAACAAAAAAAATTGTCTAAAAAATAAAAATAAACAATTTTAGGAGTGGATCACCTTTAACATTTAGGGGGATGAAAATTAGATGTTGGTTGATTCTCAGACCTACCCGATATGCAC
This sequence comes from Mimas tiliae, assembly GCA_905332985.1. Lineage (NCBI taxonomy): Eukaryota > Metazoa > Arthropoda > Insecta > Lepidoptera > Sphingidae > Mimas > Mimas tiliae. The sequence goes on along the minus strand of HG995248.1, from coordinate 17,150,276 downwards.
ACAAAATTTCATACAAATCGGTCCAGCAGTTTCGGAGGAGTATGGGAACGAACACAGTGACACGAGAATTTTATATATTACATACGTTTGATCTGTGGTACTACGACACTTACTCCGCACATTGTATTTTTTTTTTTGACGGAATGTCGCTAAACATTAATTACTATTATACGTATTCTACTTAGTGCTATTGAGCCACACACTGATATTGATAACAGTTAAGTCAGCATAAATGTGTTAATGTGAGAGATAGAGTAAGAAATAGTGAGGTAAGAGAGAGGTGTGGTGTGAGAGAGGATGTAGTGATGAAGATTGAGAAAGGAATATTAAGATGGTTTGGGCATGTAGAGAGGATGGATGAAAGATTGACGAAATAAATATACATGGCGAGTGTGAATGGTACAGTTGGGAGGGGAAGGCCTCGGCGAACTTTCATAGATCAAGTTGGAGATATTCTCGAGAAAGGCCAGGTCAGGAGTACCCTAAACCGACGTGCATGTATGAAAAATTTAATGAGAGTGAATGAGGCGAAAGATGTATGCAAGGATCGTAGCAAGTGGAAATCCGTTGTCTCTGCCTACCCCTATGGGAAACAGGCGTGAGTCTATGTATGTATGTAAATGTGTTAAAAAATTAAACCAGATTTATCCAACCCGTTTTACCGTGTTTGATATTTATTAAATTCATCAATATAAATATATGGATTTCCTCAAACTCATTACAAAGCACTCTCAGCTTTGTTATAATAAATACTGTTTTATTTCTTCAATCAAAATTTACTTATGTATTTATTTACTTGATCAATCAAAGGCACTCAAACTTTTTTATTTTCCATTACATTTTATTACTCTCGGCAACGAGGTCACCCATTCGACCTAGGTATTGCATCTTATAACTTGGTATTATTGCCAATATATTTATTTTTGTAATAATTAATTACATTACATATTGAACTTGGTTTGATATTATTTTTATAACACAAGGGAATATTCTAGCGGTTTATTTATTCATTCGGGAATACCTTATATTTTTGACTTAGTTATTAATTCTTAATTAGGCATCAATCGATTCGGGTTCAGCTAATATAGGAATAAAAATGTTAAGACCGTCAAATTGGTTAACTAAACTTTTTATATTATTCTTTTAGTGAAATAATCATAAAATTCATGCTAAATAGATATTTATTGTTTCTGATCTTATTGAAATTTAAATGAGACCTACTTTAAGCTGTAAATCTTCCGAATGAAAAAAAAATTTTGAACGATCCACTCGTCCATAGATACAAACTTACACATATACACAAACACCCATACACATATAAAGGGTCAACTTACAATAACACACCTCATAACTTTTACAAGGTGGTAGCATGCTAGAGGCCGCCTGGGTTGGTACCACCGCTTTGTCTATTTCTGCCGCCAAGCAAGTGTGTAAGCACTGTTCTGTTCAGGTGTGAAGGACATTGCAGCCAGTGTAATTACTAGGCATTATGAGACTTAACAACTTATGTCTCGGGGTGAAGAGCACAGTCCAGTGTCATGCAGTGCTTTGTTATTTTAAGTTCTGTGTGGCGTTGCTTCTGTTTATGAGCAAGCGCTTACCATCAGGCGAGCGACCTGCTCGTCTCGTCGTTCAAGCTAATAAAAAAAAACTATGGTCTTGGGGTAAAAATCACCGACAAATTCCATTTATACCTACTATCCCCAAATGTATACAACTCACACGACATAAAGTTTTACGGTACGAGCACAAAATAAAAATTTACAGCTACTATAAAATGCTTTGTTTAGCGGCCTCGTAAATTATTGGCTTTAATTAGTGAAATTAGCGACTATAATAGGGTAGTTGACTAGATTTGTTTTATTATTTAAATCAATAGTTACGTTACTCGAAATCTATTGCAGAAAGAATTTTATAAATCGGACCAAAAATAAATAAATTAGAAGCCATTCAAATCCTGTAGAAGGGGTAAATGTCAAATGAGAGACGACGCAAACTTTGACGTCACTGTGTAAAATGTTCATTATGGTGCACGCGTGCAAGCGAGATAGTGAGATATCCCTACTACGCACCCACTTTTCGTCGTACCAACATTTAAAGTCATAACTGCGGGCACAGTTCTGAACCTATTTTGATTGTGTTTTAATAAAAAGGTTTCTTTTGCGTATCATTTTCTATTGCTTATAAAATAATGTATAAAATTCAATATAGGAAGCTACCCTATTCATGTCACAAAGTAAACGTCGACCATGATATTACTATTCTAAATGCCGTAGGTACCTGGGACGTCAATTAAGAGTATTTCTGTAACCAGAGGGGCGAGCACGAACAACTTACGAATAAGTATTCGAATCGAGAACGCTAGCATTTGTATGAAGGTAAAAACAATTTTTTGACATTTCGATACGAATACGTTCTCGCATGTTATTCGTGCTAGCCCCTCAGTTTAATATCCCTTTCCTTTAAGGTCAGCGTCGCGCCCATGATTCTTCTGGTATTTTGGGAGTACATGGGTGATAAATTACCATGAAGTTACGTGAAAAAAATACTGGGCTATATGAAACTCAACATCTTATGTCTCGGGGTGACGAGCGCAGTCCAATGCCATGCAGTGCTTTGTAATTCAAAGTTCTGTGTGGTGTTGCTTCTGTTTATGGCTAAGCGTAGCGCTTACCATCAGGCGATCGAGCTGCTTGTTTCGTCTTTCTTAGTAAAAAAAACAGTGGAACTCCGGAAGTGCCAAAAGAAGTGAAAACTTAAACAATTACGTGTGTATTTATTGAATCGTCAGGTTTTTTTGTTTTTTCGATTCGAAAAGTTCCGACTTGAATATAATATCTATTTTGTACTTACGTATATACACAATATATCTTTTTATTATACTAGTCTTTGCTCGCGGATTTTTTCGGGATAAAAAATAGCCTATGTTACTCAGTGATAATGTAGCTTTCTAACGGCAAAAGATTTTTAGAAATCAGTCCAGTCGTTTTTAAGTTTATTCGTTACATACAAAAATATAAAAATACAATCTTTCCTCTTTATAATATTAGTGTATATGTAGATATAATTATATTAATAAAGTATTTCAACCCAAACTCAACTCTCGTGTAAACGGGACCAATATATTATGTAGATACTTATATACAGAGGTGTCGGTAGCAGTTTCGCGAGTTCAATGGTTTTTTCCCATCTCAAAAAATGCCCAACGCGCCTAAAGAAATTTCAATTATAAAAAAATATAATCGATATCAAGGGTGTATAACGGTTAGGTTATAAAACATTATACAACATAAAAACCACGGTTATTTATACACTCTTTGTTTAACTGTACTAGTTAAACACGCGAAAAACTTAATTAGGCTCCGGCGTGTCAAGCTGTTCAACAACCTTATCAAGTTTTTTATGGAATAATAAATTATAAAAGCCAAAATAGTTCCACACCACACATAATGTCGACACGTTTACACTTTTTTACTGTTACCTAAAACACAGTATTTACCTATTTTTACCGTTTTTTATCAACAGATCAACACGAATATTTAATTAACGCTTGTTACTGTAATTCATAATAAAAATTAAGTAAATAACGTCACGTAATTTGCTTTGCCCAACAACCTTAGTACCGCACAAAACCTCCTTACCTTACGTCAAAGGTCCTCCTTACCTACGCATTTATAACTCCCTGGTAGTCAAACTCTTATCTAAGTTTATAACTATCAATAATATCAGACTATAATTATTTCTAACCCTATATATCATATTATATCTATTATTAATATCAATAAAATTGCCTAACCCCAATAATATATGTTTGCCCCATCCTAATACCAGTCCCTCCCTTAACTGAATTCCATAGTAATACATAATATTTTGTCTGTGTCTATTACCCTTACCCTGAAATAATATCCTAACCGCCCAATGTCAAAATTCAAGATGTCCGACAAACTGATCATACAACATCTCCAACAGTGTCATTGCAAACTTCGTTGTTGGCGGAATCATCATCGCTCTGATGGAAGCCAAATTTTTTTTGTAAAGAAGAAGAAGATAAGAACTCCCTGGTACTTGTACAAGTTTATAGGCAGCTAACTTACCATCATGTGGCCCTAGTTAGTAGTGATGTTGATTGATCATTTTCATAATCGATTAATCGATTTAATTTCTGAATTCGTCACCGATTATTTGAACCAATCTAGACTATATTTATATTCTGTTTTCTATTACCATATATTTTCTATTGGAGTAATAACAGGTAATTGACCTGGTACATTTTTAATCTTCTAATATATAAAATTCTCGTGTCACAATGTTCGTTCCCATACTCCTCCGAAAAAGCCGATTTGTATGAAATTTTGTGTGCATATCGGGTAGGTCTGAGAATCGGCCAACATCTATTTTTCATCCCCCTAAATGCTCACCGAGACTCGCTTGATGCGCCCACTAGGTTACTTTAATCCTGGAAATAGTCATTCACGCGAGCGGAGCCGCGGGCAACAGCTAGTAATACATAAATATAAGATCACATCTGTATCTCCAAAGGGGTAGGCAGATGCACAACTAGTGTCCATTGATGTGATAGGAGGTGACCTATTACCACATCAGGCACAAATTATAATCTCGAATAACTCAAGATTATGCAAACCAAAATTGCGCGACCAGGGATAGGAACCCAACTTATTGTTTCTCAATCTGGCACTAGACCAGTAGACTAATAATGATGATCTACTTAAAATAATTTTCTCGCTGCTTTACGTAGTATTAAAAGCTATAACGTTGTGATCAGGGACCAAAACTGTACTGGTAACAACAATCTATAAAGTATCAAAATCCTGAAGCTTTAGTCTATTTTTTTAGTCATGATTATTAATAATTAATATAATAATAATAATAATTAAATACACCCATCAGTCACACACATAGTCCTGACCCCACACTAGGTAAACCTGTATTCAATCAAGGGTATCAAGAACTACGAGGGACTTGTTGTCCCACAACACCCAGACCCGAGACAAATATTTGTGAATCAGACAAATATTTGTCTCGGTGCGGGGATCGAACCCACGGCCTCACGCTTCGCAACCGGCTACTCGCCCGCTGCGCCACGGAGGCAATATAATCGATTGTTATTCTTTTTTAACAATTGCGATCGATTATTTAAATAATCGAATATCAACCTCACTACTAGTTACCCTCTACGATAAAAAGAAAACTTAACCAACAACCGCTCGCCCAATAACCTCGAAAATTTCTAAACATGATTTACAAAGCTCTCGCACTCGGGCGTGTTGTTAACGATCGGTTCCGAGCGGTGTCAGCGACGCGATGCTTGTTACGTAACTTATAAACTAGAAGCGTTTCCTTTGTGGTACGTATTTACTCGTACTTTCTAGTAGGTACTATTGAATGTTGACGTTGACTTCGTTTCATCTGTCTGTATCGTTCGATTCGACTAGGTTCGAATTTGTTAAACGACTTCAAAATAAAATTGCACCGACTCGAAAGTGACGTATAGATATTGTTATTTTTGACTTTTCAGTGTTTTTTTTTATTTTGAAGTCAGTTTCTAAGTTTTGTTAAACGTTATTTTATTTTTCAATTTTTAGTGGTAGTTACAGCAATAGCATGTAAGTTCCAATACAATAACACAATCGTGACGAGTGTACGACAGAAAAGCTGAATTTTATCAGTTTATTCCTATAAAATAAATGTACCTACCAATAAGAAAGCTTAATAATATTTAATTAAATATTATAGAGAGGTCGATAGGGTGTTTCACTAAAGGCCATAAACGACTTTCTGAAAGACGAAAACGGATAAAAGCTCGGTAATTAGATGTATAAAGCAAATTGCCACCTCGGTGGCGCAGTTGTAATGCGTACGCGTTACGATTAAGCTAACGCTGAGGTCTCGGATTCGATCCCCGGGTCAGGTAAAGTGGTATTGGGTTTTTCTATTACGAAATGATCAGTATCAGCCCGAAGTCTGGAATTTGAGCCCGGTATGGCGATAGGCTCGCCCCCTATCACATTATGGGACGGAGATACGCTCGGCGATGTGGGTGTACTGGTTACACCTCTGCCTACCCCTTCGGGTATTACAAGCGTGAGTGCGTATGTATGTATGTATGTATCATGAAATATGAGGAACTTTGAATTTGGTAATTAGGCTTCTTAATGCCTTATATAATTATATGCCTTAGTGAATATTAATTCGGGTATCATATTTTATATCCCGCTACTATATACATAGTTTATTCAATTAACGTGTTTAATATTGTAATAACTTGACGGGGATATTTTTATTGGTCTTAGGAGTCTAGACGAGCTGAGTCTGATGATAAGTGTTTATCGTCGCCCATAGACTTCAGCAGTGCACAGTCGACCTGCTGTACATCGATTAATATGTTTGAAGCCGTTTTAGAAAAAGGTGCTGAGGAAACACCAGGGATGGAAATTCATTCCAGTGTCTAGTTATGCGTAGCAGTCACACACAGTCCTGACCCCACACAAAGTTACCCTGTATCATGAGTATCAGGAATTGCAAAGAACTACGGTCCCACAAAACTTTAACTAGAATATTTTTCTTGTAGATCGCAGAAACATTTGTTTTAGTGTGGGAATCAAACCCGCGGCCTCTTGTTTCGCTACTCTCCCACTACGCTATAGTGGCTGTTAATTAAATAGTATATTTTTCAGAAAAATAAATCAATATAAAAACTGTATAGTTCCCAACGTAATATAGTATTTATAGAAAAAGCCACAGTTCCTGTTTTGACAACTCTTTGATTGTTCGCGTAAACTTGACAAAATTTTGCCGAGTTGTCGAATTTAAATGACCGACATCCATCGCAAAACCGAATTATTTATACATTCAGCTCGTTTAAAACGAAATTATGTTTATTCAATAAAAACCCAACGCGGAATATTAAAATTCATGAAGGGATTTTGTTTTTTGGTAACCTAATGTTTTGTGTATCAACATTCCGAAATGTATACAGAGGCGGGAAGTGTTAGACCCTTCAACAATCACATGTACATATAATTGACCTATATACGCCTTATTTTCAGAATACGAGAATTTGAGAAGAATACAAGGTGCCTTATTTTCTTTTACGCCTAACTTTTCTTAATATCTCTTCTTGGTCGTATTCTTCATTGCTGAAGGTCGTGTCCTTGAAAGGCCTTCGTTGACCGTTGTATTAGCTGCTTCCACTTTGTCCGGTTCTCAGCTTCCTTCAGGGCGGTTGTCATAGGAAGACCAGTGAGGGTGGTTATTTGTTCACACCAGGCTAGGCGACCGGCAGCGGGATCTCTTTCCTTCCAGCTTACCCACAACAACCTACTTACAAGGTTGTCCCGGTTGTCGACGGGCAATATGACCGAATAATTTCTTAATATAAAGGACCTATTTAAGGATCTACAGCGCCCATGAAAACGTATAATACGAGAAGTGTCATGGATGTATTAGGGACCTTATACCTGATGCACGTCAGTTATCTATGCGTCAGTGGCACCGCCCCATTCAAGCACGACCAATACTATAGACAAAATTGATTTAGTTTAAATAAATAGATCTCTTTATTGCACACCATTAAAAAAATATATGTTAGGAACCTTTTTTATCATAATGTCGTCTATTAAATTTTATCATCATATGTAAATAACGCAAATGATTTTAAATATAATTAAATTTAATTTTTATATCCGTGTAAGACTCGGGATGGTTGAATGCACATGTAATGGCAGTGCACATTGTTCATTGCATTATAATAATATCTTTTTCCAATGTATTGTGTAACTGTCGATGTATAAATAAATAAATAAAACCTTACAATTAAATTATGAAAAGACGGTCTTATCGCTAAAAGCGATGTCTACCAGACAACGTTTTTATTATTATTGATCGGAATATTTTCTCAATATAAACCGCTGTCGCTCTAAATTCACGCCACAATATCTAGCTTATCGTGTGACTCAGCTGAACGAAGGCAAGATTAGTACACAGCCAGCGGCGATCCGCGATTAATCACTGGGCCGAATCGAACCCGAAACAGCGCCGCTCGACGATTTTTCAACCTACCCACCGCTGGGAATACATAACAACCCCCCGTAAGTACCCCATTTGTCTAGCTAAGTGGGTATCGTTTTACCTGACACCGGAAATTTTGCAAAGATTTTATAATGTTAATTTATGGTTGAATGATATAAATTAATTTTAAGCTCATTTTTGTGGTAATGGCGTTATTATAGGCACGATATTTTTTTTATTTTATTCGATAATGATAGCAATAAATATTTTTTCCCCGCGAAAACAATATAAGCCAGTTATGAAAAGCCGCGGATGTGATTTCCACATCAAGACAGGTGTTTGGATGATCTACAAAATATATATTATGTTGTGAGTTCGAAAGGCTCTCGTAGTTCCTGATACCCAGGAAAAGACTCGTATTTTATAATGGGTTCAGAACTATGTGTGTGATTGTTTGTAAGTTTATTTAATTTTAATGCCCATCTTGTATTTAGGTATCGTTTTTCGTTGTATGACAAAATGAAAACAAGCATTGTACTTATTTTACTTATAACACAAAAAATAAACCTGTATATGTTTAACATTTATTGGTATAATATTATAAAATAGTGTAATTTTTAACACATTTTATATGTTTTTACGTTAAATATCAATAACTAATCAAACCCTGAGTAAAAACTAACTCGGCACATTTAAAAAAATCTGCACTTAAACACACCTCTAGTACTATATTTTGGTTGAAATAATCGATTATGAATTGTGGATTGACATCAATAAGTCGATTATGAAAATAATCGATTATCAACATCACTATTGCTAACTTTAGTCACTAAGTTAAATGCTAAGTATTTGGCTTCTCTCTGATATAGAGCGGCTAAATTTAGCTAGAGGTTTAGGTTTCAAATAAAGTCACCCAACATAATGACTGCAGCAATTTGGCAGCACTCCGGTACGGTAGCTTATAGCCTCTGAGGCGTAGAGAATCTAAATTTAAGCTACTAACGTATAATTAGTATATGCATGTAGAAGAAACCTTATAACTAAATAGCTATTATATAGTTATCTTATGATTCCCTGGATCAACTACAAAATACTGGTAAAGATTAATACTCAGTATAAAATAACTCGAAATTTTAATTATTTACTCCATAGAGACCTTACATTATTTACTAGAAATTGTTATTTTTGACTTTTCAGTAAAAATTAAATTTTGAACTCGGTTTCTAACGCCTGGTTTCTGAAAGGCTGATCAAATCAACATTCAACTAACAGAACTTTGAGTTGAGTTGAGAAAAAGTAACTGGCGCCGCCGCCGCCGCTGCCAAAAGCTTGTCGCGCTATCTCCTCCGAAACCGCTGGGGGTATGGGGTCGAGACCGATACCAATCGATGCAGAATAATGTGGGGAAGAAAGTAAGATATGTCTCATATTCGTTGGACTTTAAGTTTTTATTTTATTTTATGTTTTGTGGAAAAACATGGGCAAAGCCCCTAGTAGTGAAAAAAAAAATTCAATTTGAACTCGCTTTAGTAACGTTTGACATACGATTTTTAAAATTAATTTGAAAGTTATGTTAGCTAACATTTGTGTCAAATCAAAGTTGTTGATCACGCTTCTAGCAACTCAATTTCGACTTGACATGAGATTTGACATTTGATTAGTTAATTTAACATTGATCAGCCTTTCAGAAAGCGGAAGTAATTTTTGTTAAACTTATTATCAATAATATCGATTGTACATACATTAAGAAACAACAAAAAAAACGCTTCGAACAGAGAACCTCCTCCTTTTTTCAAAGCCGGTCAGATGCAGATTACAAACACATATGAATCGATATATCAATCTTGTTTGACCAACATTCTTATGAATACAGTCTACCAGCTGTGTTTATAATTTTACTACTCCAGTAATGTTATGCCAACAGTACAGGAACATGGTTCCAGATGTGTATGACAAATATCCTAAACACAGCCCTTCGGTTTACGTTGCTCTCTGCAGAGAACAATAAATCATAGCTTATAGCTACAGTTGGAATCATGACCTCACAGTCACCCTGTTTATCATACTGAGCCTTATGGAAGATGTTTGGAAAATATTTAAATTGTATCATTTTTTATTATTAGCTTGAATGACGAAACGAGCAGGTCGCTCGCCTGATGGTATGCGCCTGCCCATTAACAGAAGCAACACCATACAAAACGTTGAATTACAAAGCACTGCATGGCACTGGACTGGAATCGTCTTAAAAAGTTTTTTTTTATGATATAGGCCAGCAAACGAGCATGTGGGTTACCTGATGGTAAGTGATCTCCACCGCCCATGTACGCCCACAATACCAAAATAATTAATTAATTTAAAAAACATGTCACTAGGATAATCTATGTCTATAAATAATCTATGCATATCTATGGCAAAGCTTCCCCTATCCAAATCATGGGTCGTTTATAAGCTCGAGAATTTGCGGGTGTATATGTCGCACATCTGCCTACCTCTTCGGGATACATGTCTGAACTTGCGTTATGTGATACGTGTTACGTAATAATTAAAGACGTTAATTCTTCTCATAAGATATTACCGATTTGAAAGACAAAAACTTTTCTTTTAAATGCGCATTACAATTGTGAAGAAGGAAATCCCTTTGTTCAGTCGTGTCTTTAATTTTTTTTTGTTTTAATTTACCTTCGAGGCAAGAGTTTTTAATAGACATTTTAATTATACCTACTTCTTGATACAAATTTTTGCTTCATCACCATTTTTTGTCGATACATTTTTTTAATACAGTACATGCGTCCTAATTAAAATTTAATCAATATTTACAAGGTGGTAGGTCGCTCGTTTGCGAGAGGCCGACTGGGTTGGTACCACCGCTTTGTCTATTTCTGCCGCCAAGCAACAGTGTGTAAGCACTGTTGTGTTCCAGTTTGAAGGACATTGAATCCAGTGAAATTACTGGGCATTAAGAGACATAACACCTCATGTCTCGGGGTGACGAGCGCAGTCCAGTGTTATGCCGGCAGAATTATGCCGGCCTGCTTAATTGCTTCTTAACACTCCGTTTAAAGGATCCCAACTTGTAGGAAAGAGGAAACACGTGCGCAAACTATTTCCCAGCTTTATGGTCCGACAGAAGAACGATTTTGAGAACCTCTTGGTCCGAGCCGAGATGTAAGAGACCACGAAGCTATGTTTTCGCAAGCCAGCACGCGTGGTTCTGTTAAGCAAAGGTGAGGAAGGAATAAGGTTAAACAATTCTTCAGAGCATTCACCGTGATACAGACGATAAAAGACGGTATAGCTATTTCTAGATCAAAGCACATATTTGTTAGGGAAAAATTCTTGAATGGCTCCTTTTCACCGAATCAGCGACAAATGGACGAAGACTTATATTTTTTATTATCGATCAGACCCTTGGGGCTCTCCAAAGTCACAAAGCTAGTTTTTGTAACATCTCACAATGATATATCAATTTATTTCAGTTCATTGCTACTTGTAATACTTTTTCTTATAGAAGTATAAGAAAAAGTATTACAAAGTGAAGAATTTATCTATTGTTGGAAAATGTACTGGGCGAGTTTAATAAATTGGCTAAGTACGTATCGGACCATGCACAGTGAAGGTTTCCTTTGTCAGCATGTATCATTGTGTAACCTAAAATAGACCATATCACAAAAACTATACAACCTAAATTTTGAAACTATCTTGTTTCCCACTTCGCGTGGGATAGAGGCAGATGGAAGAAGAAAATAGGTAACTCTTGGAAGGAGGTGGTAGGTCCCTCGTATGCGAGAGGCCGTGGTTTGGTAGTGTATTTATGTGCCGCCAAGCAGCAGTGTGTAAGCACGGTTGTGTTTCGGTTTGCAGGACATTGAAGCCAGTGAAGTTACTGGGCATTATGAGACTTAACATCTTATGTCTCGGGATGACGAGCGCACTTTAGTGCCATGCAGTGTTTTGTACTCCAGAGTTCTGTGTGACGTTGCTTCTGTATATGGGCGGGCTTGACGTTTAACATCAGGCGAGCGACCTGCTCGTTTCGTCATTCAAGCAAATAAAAAAACTCTATGACGGTTGTCATTACTAACAATAAGAAACTTTAATTAACAATGAATAGAAACGTAACTTGAACAATTCAGATGCAATAATGTATTTAATGTTTTTATACTCATCAGTTTTATTGTTGTATATTTTTGTATTTTTAGTGAAATAGTCACTAAAATCGGTTCATGCAAAATTGCTGATACTATGTCTGCATTACGTTTTGCTGAACTGTTTCAAAATAACCTTTAGTTTTTTTTTTACACATAAGATATAAGATGTCGGTGACCTAAGTAATGTCAATGCACAAAAAAAATTCCTGCCATTCAATATATTCAGCGAAAAGTTTTCTCTAAGATAGAAAACAAATTACTGTACTTTTATTTTTATGAAATTACACGAAAATAAATTTTGTTATTTAATAAAAAATATAGGGTAAATCTCACGTGAGGAGGTGGGGTGTCACAAATCATCAAATCTCATCAGAGAGCCCTCAGGTCGAAATAAAAAATAAAAATACATCACTTACACCGCTTTCTGAAAGGCTGATCAAAGCAACATTCAACTAACAGAACTTTGACTTTGACACCGCTGTCAAATCAATTCGAGTTGCTGAAACTTTAATTAGTAATAATACGCACTCACGCCTGTAATCCCCGAAAGGGTAAGCAGAGGTGTAACTAGTACACCCACATTTCGCCGAGCGTATCTCCGTCCCACGATGTGATAGGGGGAGAGCCTATCGCCATACCGGGCACAAATTCCAGACTCCGGGCTGATACGGAGCATTTCGTAATAGAAAAACCCAATACCACTTTACCCGACCCGGGGATCGAACCCGAGACCTCAGCGTTAGCCTCAATCGTAACGTGTACGCATTACAACTGCGCCACCGAGGCAGTCTAAATATATTAGTAATAAATATATTAATATTTGATGTCTCTTTAGTACCGTTTGGAAATTGGGTTGCAGTCAACACGTGTGATTTGACACACATGTTAGTTAAAATACCTTGCAAATTAAGATGAAAAATCGTATGTCAAACGGTACTAAAGAGACATCAAATATTATTAAATTCACTAATTAATTCGGCAACTCGAATTGATTTGACAGCGGTGTCAAAATCAAAGTTCTGTTAGTTGAATGTTGATTTGATCAGCCTTTCAGAAACCGTGTGTTAACATCTTATGTCTCGGGGTGACGAGCGCAGTCCAATGCCATGCAATGCTTTTTAGTTCATAGTTCTGTCTTATATTGCTTCTGTTTATGGGCAAGCGTGGGCGCTTCCCACTAGGCGAGCAGCTCGTTTGGTCTTTCAAGCTAATAAAAAAACATAATTATTATTATTTACGAGTTAAGATCGCATTCGAATAAAGTTTACAGTCATGTAGACGCTCTGAAGAATTACTGTCGGCGAAAACGCGCATTGTTCAAACGGTAAAATATTAAATATTCGCGGCACGGACCATTGTCCCGTCTGGATTGGTGACAAGGGCCCTCTGTCGACTGTCGAGTGTTTAAAACCGGAGGTCGTTGGGAACACTTGTCCACGCGCCGCCATTCCGATTTGTTATTCTTTTTTTCTATGTACGAGAATACGTGAAATATGTTTTTTGGGTAAATATGTTGTGATGTCATATTATTCATTGGTGTTTAACGTAATATTTTTAAACTGTATAACCGATGGTGTATCTGTGTGGATTTATTAACTTAAAAATCAGACACAAATTCCATTCCCGAATAACTTCTGTGTGATTTTTTGAAAAAAAAAACTCAAACTATGATTGCCGGGCCGAATGTGTTCATATATCCGTAATGTTGGAATAAATAAATTGTCAAAGCGCATATCTATAGTCGCAGTACTGTATGTACCGACGTATTCTATTTTTATCGCATCATAAATATTAGTAACCAACAATCTCCCTCGAGTCTTCAATTTCCGCTCCTGACCGAAGCACATCCTATCTAACCGTTGTTTAACCAGTACATGGAGAGGTTAATCGTCCGTTAGCCTAAATAATAAGAGTGATAGACGTTGCTGGCAACAAATCTGGCGTACTGCCATAACCTGGTCTCGGGCTGGCAGTTCTAGCACACAGCGGCGCCTCTCGGGACGCCCCGTGTCAGTCAAATGTGCCGATATTGGTGATTTATGGTTTCATGTTCATTAGGGTTCGATAATTTGGAATATTGTGGTAGAGAATTACTTACTATTTGACTCAATAACTATCGCTTCATTAGTAGTTCGGTGGAAATGGATGAGAAGATGCATAAATGTGTAAGAGGTAAATGATGTGTATTTGGATCGTAGTTTATAATAATAATACACCCAACAGTCACACCCATAGTCCTGACCCCACACTAGGTTAACCTGTCTCGTGAGTATCAGGAACTACGAGGTACTTGCGGTCCCACAACACCCAGACCCGAAACAAATATTTGTGGATCACACAAACATTTGTCTCGGTGTGGGAATCGAACCCCCGGCCTCTCGCTTCGCAGCCGGCTACTCGCCATCTGCGCCACGGAGTTTGTGGAACTCTGTATTCTTTGCCTACTCCCATAGCATACAGGCGTGAGTGCGTGCGTATATGCTTATGTATGATATTAATTAGGCTGAAAAATAAGTTCTACAGCCTCCGTGGTGCAGCGGGCGAGTAGCCTGCGAAGCAAGATGTCGTAGCTTCGATTCTCGCATAGAGACAAATGTTTGTGTGATCCACAATTATTTTTTTTCATTTATTTAAGAAAGAAATATTAAGACGTCAGGCAGGCGGCCGGTCGTAAAAACTACAAACCAAATCTTTCTGTAACATGTGGTAAAAGCATGTTGCGCCGACCCCACTGCAAGTAGGGTAAGGGCAGGTGGAATCTGATTGGGTTTCGAAGGCAAACGAACTATCGTCCCCTCGGATGGTAAGTAGTTACCGTCGCCTATGAACTTGATACTAGCATAGCCAAAAAGCTACTTACAGTGAAATATTTTACGAATCTTTTGACAAAGAACATACATATCATAACGCTGAGAAAACACCTAGATTGAAGTTCATTCCAGAACCTGCAAAGACTTTAAAGTGTCTTCATAATCAAGTTATATTCTTAAATTTATGGCTACCAATATTTTTTTTTTTATGATATAGGCCGGCAAACGAGCAAGTGGGTCACCTGATGTACGCCTACAATACCAAAATAATCATGGGTACGTGGCCGACCTTAAAGCAAAGGGATAATCAAGGGATTGGGAAGGGGAGAGGGCCTCCAGATATCTCACTCACCGTACGAAACGCAGCAGCAAGCTGCTACTTTACGCTGATTTTCTGTGAGACAGTGGTAATGACCTGGACGAGCCGGCCCATACATGCTGTAGACAAGTGTCTACAGCGTGGCTCTACCACTCAAGAGGTATGAGTGGTAGAGTGCTATCCCTATAACTCTCTCTCAGGTCGGTCCCTCATGTCTGAGGATCGTAATCATCATTGAATGGTCCACACTTGGATCGAACGATCTGCCTTCATCGGCTTCTGTCCATGGTGCTTCTACCACCGATCTGAACTAGGATAAAACGAGTCCTTTACTTGATCGGTCCATCTGGTTGCGGACCGTCCCCGAGCTCTCTTGCCCTCCGTGTTCCCAATTACGATCAGCTTTTCGAGGTTTTCATCTCCTCTCCGTACTACGTGGCCGAAGTATGTCAAAATGTACTACTAATTGCAGATAGGCGGGTTTTGATTCTAAGTCAGAGATTTTCTTATTTGTATCCCTATAGACAATATATAGACCAATATTTCCCACTGCAAACGTATCACAAAGTACATACATATGCACTCGCGCCTGTAATCCCCGAAGGTGTAGGCAGAGGTGCAACTAGTAGGTACACCCACATTTCGCCGAGCGTATCCCCGTCCCATAATGTGATAGGGGGCGATCCTATCGCCATACCAGGCACAAATTCCAGACTCCGGGTTGATACCGAGCATTTCGTAATAGAAAAACCCAATATCACTTCTACCCTACGGGGACCGAACCCGAGCCCTCAGCGAGAACTGCGCCACCGAGGCAGTATCACAAAATGCTATTTTAAAATCAAAGTAAACCATTTAATATAGTCAATTGATGATTGGAATAAAACGAGCGGCAATAACTGGCATTGCGCTCAGAGATTGGCGTCCAATGAAAAACGAACTTGATTCTCAATCGGTACCGATATGCACCTAGATGGGAAATTGTCGCCTGATAAATTAGTTTTGCTATCTGGAAATTGAATTGTACTATATTTAGTACTATATTTGTACTATTTTACAACCAATATTTTGGTGAATAAATTTGTAGGTCAAATTTATTCACCTAAATATTGGTTGCATTCACATCATATGCTCGTCCGGGTGGTTACCACTGTCTCACAGAAATCCGACGTAAAGTAGCAGCTTTCTGCTGCATTTCGTACGGTGAGTGAGATATCCGGAGGCCCAAATCTCTCTCCCCTTCCCAATCCCTTAAATCCCTTTCCTTTAAGGTTGGCAACGGTCCCATGATTCTCTTGGTATTATGGGCGTACATGGGCGGTGGAGATCATTTCCCATCAGGTGACCCACTTGCTCGTTTGCCGGCCAATGGTATAAAAAGAATATTTTAAACTATGGAGAATAATCATAATCATAATCATTATGAATACCCGTCAGTCCAAGGTGGTAGGTCCCTCGTTTGCGAGCGATCGGCTGGGTTGGTACCATCCCTTGTCTATTTCTGCCGCCAAGCAACAGTGTGTCAGCACTGTTGTGTTCCGGTGTGAAGGACATTGAAGCCAGTGTAATTAGTGGGCATTATGAGACTTAACACCTTATGTCTCGGGGTGACGAGCGCAGTCCAGTGTCATGCAGTGCTTTATTTAAAGCTCTATGTGTCGTTGCTTCTGTTTATGAGCAGGCGTGGCGCTTACCATCAGGCGAGCGACCTGCTTGTCTCGTAATTCAATCTAATAAAAAAAATAAAAAAAAGTCCTCGAATTTGTCCCCACAAGTTATACAAACTGCCTCGGTGGCGCAGTTGTAATGCGTAAGCGTTACGATTGAGGTCAACGCTGAGGTCTCGGGTTCGATCCCCGGGTCGGGTAAAGTGGTATTGGGTTTTTCTATTACGATATGCTCAGTATCAGCCCGGAGTCTGGAATTTGTGTCCGGTATGGCGATAGGCTCGCCCCCTATCACATAAGGGACGGAAATACGCTCGGCGAAATGTGGGTGTACTGGTTACAACTCTGCCTACCCCTTAGGGGATTACAGGCGTGAGTGAGTGCGTAAGTTATACAAACTAATACATGTTTTTTTTTTTCTATTCTCTGCGAGGTTTCTATACTAAAGTAACACAATTATGATAAATAGTTAATAGATATACTGAATGTTACACATCCAGTACTTAGATACTTCCATTAGTATCTTTTGTCAAAATCTTTTTTATACAAAGGTTGTCTAGGATATACCTTTTAGAGATAAGAGCGCCTATTGTAGTGCGTCTTTTTGTAGTAGTGTGCAAAAAAGGAGATATTTACGTGTTTTATACGCGTATTAGATACACGTACCATCTCTCCGAGGTACCGTACCTTTAAACGAACACGCAATCTATAATATTTCTTTCTTCCTGGCGTTATCGCGGCTTAATACCAGTAGGTCAATTCACGTAATTTTAAATGTTCAAAATATCATTCCGATCTAAATTATCAGCGTCAAGAAAGTTGCAAATGGCATTCTCTTAAAAAAATAATCAACGTCAAATGTGAACATAGATCGTAATGAGCTTGAATGTAGAGTAAAAGTTGACTGAAGCCAAAACGGTATAATGCTACTGCTAATGCTAGGTGCATTTGACGTTGATTATTGGTTTAAGAGATTTTCTTGAGATTCCATTTGCAACTTTCTTGACGCTAAGACTAGATCGGAATGAAAGAAAGAAAGAAAAACTATTTATTTGTACAGCCGCCAACGCGCTTATGAGTGTATCGCTACATTCATACACTACAATTAACATAAAAAAATAAAAAAATTAAGAAATAATATAAAAAAGTACAATTGCGCGCCGCAGCTGTGACAGGTAGGTGAACACTCAGCATGTTGCTGTGCTGTGGCGCGTACCACAACACAGCGCTGATTTTCAGTGGTCACCTTGTGTGACGTACGGACGCGGACGCCAGCCAGCCGATATAATTAATTGACACACTACTACGTGACGAAAGAAGAAAATAGCTAAAGAATTATTGTATATAATACTTAAATAAACCACCCATACAATATGTATACTACAATATGTTTACATATAAATTCATACATCTAATAACATTCTTATGATATTAAAATGAATGATATTTTGAACATTTAAAATTACGAGAATTGGCCTACAGGATTCGCTTTCTCATACCATAGATTCGACGGTATTTGGTATTGTATGGCGCGACCCACCGTCTGTCCCACACCCGGAAACGGACACCAAGTTACGTTTTGAAATATATGAACGTCTTACTGTAGTTATAATAATTTAATAGTATAATAACTCTCAACATACAGTTTTGTCAGTGTCTTACAATGGAACAAGGCATATTATCTTGTGTCGGGAGTATTAGAAACTGCGAGATGCTTTATATTTGAAAATAATAAATATTAATAGGCAAAAACAAAAATATTTCTCTCGGTGCGTTGATCATGATCACACCCGCAACCTCTTATTTCACAGTCGTCGTCCATTAACCTGACGTAAGCTGTCATTTTGTATATTTTAATATAAAATATTTGCGAGACAACATAATTAACTTATTATTAACTTTGCCAACACAATGCACGGCTTGGCTCAAAGCCTTCTATTAAGAGGGTGTACAGTTTTGTACAAAAATGTTCAAATATATACATGTTGTTTCCACCACATATCTCAGCCTAATGATTGTTAATTTGTTACCTGTTTCGGTGAGAAGGCATTTCAACACACAAGGGGAATCAAAACTTTAGCATAAGGAACCCAGCGCAGTATGGAATCAACATTTTACATTTATTTATAACGCACACCTCCGTTTATATTATTTATTCGTACAAAATATCAAAAGTGAAATACAAGATTCCAAAACATAACAAACAAGGCAGAACCCAAAGACGTCGGATATAATAAATTCGGGTCGGCTCCTCCATATAAATATTGTAACGGCATGCATAATACAACCACACCGGGGCAAATTGTATTTCCGAGATCAACAAATACAGTGACACGAGTGTAACAACAACCCCAGTTTTGGAAATTAAAATAAACAAAAAGAGATTCGGCGCACCCTCATCAATGTCCAAACTGATATCTACTTTTAATTTACCACTCCGTTAAACACGCAATGTCACTGCTCTTGTAACGTAGAAATTCGGTTCTCGCGCTGCGCTCAATTCCAATTTACATCAATGTAAAAAACAGCATCCGAGAACGCTAAGACAATAATGGAAAATACTATTTGTTGCCCTGTTTGTAAATGCCGGAGAATTTCGTTCATGCGAATATTAATCGAGGTCCCTAATTCCGTGTCGAAATCATCCCGCTCTTTTTAACCTTAAAATGATTTCGTCGCCGACTTTTCCAAATTTCGACACAACAGAGCTCGTTTCGGATATTCAAAGAAAATTTCCGTCGCGTAAAATTTAAGAATTAGCTACGGCTCCGGAATAATAATATAGAATGAAATTATTCGTAACAATAAACCTTGATGATGTTGTTAATTTATATTTTACGGTTGTTACAGATAATGCTGGAAGAGTGCGCCCGGATGGCTTAATCCAACATGGGAGTGAGACTTGGCGTGGACGTACGGCTCATCGCTCTGTGCACTACCTGCATCCTACTGCCTGCCATCGCGTGCCCATCGCAGTGCATCTGCAAGTGGAAAAACGGCAAACGGTACGTGGAGTGCTCCGAGAAAGATTTGAAGGCGATACCTAACGTGCTCGATTCCGAGACGCAAGTCCTCGACTTCACGGGAAACGACCTTCAGGTGTTGCAGAAGGAAACGTTCCATAAATTGGGACTTCTCGACCTACAGAAGATATATCTACAGAGATGTAGGCTACAGAAAATAGACAATCAAGCCTTCAAGGGACTAGCCAATTTGGTGGAGCTCGATCTGTCAAATAACTATCTGACAGTAATACCATCGAATAACTTCGTATACTTCCCATCTCTAATGAGATTAACACTCAACAGCAACCCGATCACAAGCATAAAAATCCATTGTTTTCAGCATTTGTCTTATTTAAACACTTTAGAAATGAGCGATTGTAAAATTGAGTTGATTGAGAGAGAAGCGTTCTCCGGTTTGAATCATCTCGAATGGCTGAGGCTGAACGGCAACAGGCTATCCAATATCCAAGGTGAGAATTTATTTCCCGATACGCTCCGCGGGATAAACCTGCAAAATAATAATTGGAATTGCGATTGCCACTTGAGGGATTTACATAGTTGGCTGATGAATTTCAATATGCCGCATGCGGTCGAGCCAATTTGCTCGCATCCCGAGCGGTTGAGGAAGCGTACCATCACTAGTGTGGCTGTGAATGAGCTCGCCTGCCAACCAAAAATGAGCCCTACATCTGTGTTCCTAGAAACGAATGCGGGCAACAACGTGACGCTCGAGTGCTTAGTGAAAGCCATACCTGAGGCGAAAATAACCTGGCTGTATCAAGGGCAGATCATTCATAATTATTCGACCATGTCGCCGGACCCTCGCGTATATTACGTGGAAAATGGGCTCACCGACAAAAAAAGCGAATTGTACATATTAAACATAGGCAATGAGGATAATGGCACGTATACGTGTATGTCAGAAAACCCGGCGGGAAGATCGCGGGCAAATTACACAATACGAATTTTAAATAAAGAGGAACCGGTGGTAGTCGTGGTCACTTTCCCTCAGAGACACCTAGTCGTGATAGTCACTGTAGTATTTCTCATAATAGTGTTATTGATAGCGATAATTGCTGTAGTTATGCTTAAATTCAAAACGGATACGAGGAGTCGGAAGAAAAAAGAGAGCGGGAAGGACGTAGCTCTGTGCAATCAGATACTGCCGTCAAGCAGAAGTAATGGGAACATACCGAAAAACAATGGAAGTGTTATTGTGAACGCACACTCACACCACGCGCTGCACTACACGGTACAAACGAACCGTGATTACGAAACGAGCGATGTGTATCAAAGCGATAACATGAAAGGCTTCGTCGACAGAAATCCCGACCTAATTAGCGATGCGGAAACAGTGGCAAACAATGCACACGATGAGAACACTGTGATGTCAGTGTACAAAGCACAAACCGGAGTCGGCGACGGATTCGAAGAGGAGACCGCTTTCACCGCACCCGTCATGCAGCGCCAAGTCACGTGGCAAGACCAACAAGCTATGAATACTATAAACATAGCCCCAAATACATTAAACAATATGTATCAACATTCAGCTGACGTACATTTGAATCCTGGCTGTTTTTTGGATAATGATGGCTATCCCTATGATTATGGTCTACCAAAGCATCCATGTCGACCTCCCGTGATGTCTAACTATGCTATGGTTGGACCTTTCTACCAGACCTTGCCACACAATAGGCCGAAAGCACAAAAACTGGTCTGTAAATTTGCGAAAGACACAGAGTTTAATACTGCAGTGCCACCTTGTCCAAACTTCGAGATGTTTAATGCAGGAAATGTTCGTCGTACACTAGACGGGTACCCAATACCCAGAAATCGACAAATAGCCTTCGTTGGTAATGGAACTGTGTATTACAATGAAGAGTTCGTCCCATCACCACCGGAGGGCTACAAAACAGAACCAGTTCAGTGCTGTGCACCAACCGAAGCTTGTACTTCATGGGTAAATCCTAAAGGAACATGTGCGGTGATGGTTCCAATGAATGTAGCTGAAGGTCCTGGGAGATGTTACCAGGTTGAAACTCGGTGTGTGGATACGCAAACAACTGACGCTCGGATGCCTGGGGAAGGATCGGAGAGCGTGCTGAAGCCTCTGCCTCAAGTTTCCAACGTGAAGTGTGCTGCAGACATATGTTCAGAGAGCCCTGACGAGGGATACGTTGGTGACGCGAACGATATCTGACGAAGACGTCACAATGACACGTAAGCCACACGGCTCAGGTGATAAAACGACTGAATATAAGTAATATTGTACATAGTGAGGGCAGCGCATGAAGTGTTTACTTCGATACACCTACGTTCCTTTATATGGATCAGACGCAAAATATTTTATCGACCTGACCTCGATGGGTCGACGAGTGATGTAAAGTTTATCGTCTCGATAAAATGTTTGTCAAGTCCGTATCCATCTCCCTGTTTTGCAATTTTATATATTTTATAATGTAGCCTAATTATTTTTACATAGCGTACGATACATGACAAAATGACGTTTTCGCCAACTGCTTCTTAACTTAAAGACTAACATACGTCAAAGCCGTGCAAAGTGGGCCTATTTTTGTGTTGCGTTGCCGAACTGCTTTGGCATGTGTTTTCCGTTAGGAGTCCACTTTAGTTACGAAAACGTTGATGAAAATGAACGATATACTTTTAAATGAAAGATGGTCTGTTTAACACGTGTTTCTTATTATATTTCGATAATTATAATAGTTTTCAACTGTATAAACACAAGTAATTACAGAGAAAATAGATTTATTTTATGAAATGATTTATAAATATAATGTAATTAGTGATTATTTAATTTCTGCTACCGATTGGTAGCATGGCTTTAATCGAGTTTCCTTGTACGAATTATTTGATGAATGAATTATTATTGTGTTCATAATTATGTAATTCTGTTTGTGTTTTAGTGGAATTTATAAAATAATTAAACATTCATAGTGTAAGATTTTTGTGAATGTCAAGAGTTTTGATGGCGTTATGTTTACGAGTGTGTAAATAGTGTGTACATATTAGATTTTAATATGACTTTTTCCCGAAAGGGATTATGTAGAAGTAATATTAATATCGTTATCAGGGTATATCTCCCTTAATATAGTTGTGGTATCATTTTAGAGGTTATTTTTTCTTTTTATATAAACGTGTAATAAAAACAGCAATTTATTGGAAGTTTAAAAAAGGCTATAAATACTCATTCTTAAAAACAATTTTTTTTTTTTTAGAAATTTTTGATTAATCAGATATAAATTCTAATCCTAATAATAAGCCTATAATATCCAAGGAATTCCATCCGCTACCCTGGTCGTATAAAGAGTAATTTATTCACAAATTCTGTTTATACTTATTTATGAATTTTGTTATGAAAGGAATATATAAAAGGTATAAAATATCAAGTTCTTATACAAAAGCAGCTGATGTTATAGCACAAAAAGTATATAATGAGAGGTCGAATTTCGACCACTATGCTACCACTAGTATATTATAATAAAAAAATATAATACATTTTTATTTACTTGAATGACGAGACGAGCAGGTCGCTCGCCTGATTTTAAGCTTCTCGACTGCCCATAAACAGAAGGAACGTCACACAGAACTATCTATTACAGAGTACTGCGTAGCACTGAGCTGCGCTCGTCATCCTAAGACATAAGATGTTAAGTCTCATAGTGCCTAGTAATTTCATAGACTTTGATGACCTTCAAACCGTAACATGACAGTTATTACACACTGCTGTTTCGCGGTAGAAATAGACAAAGCAGTGGTACTAACCGAGCCGGCTTCTCGCATACGAGGGACCTACCGCCTAGCAAATACCAGCTGTATATTATATACAAAAAAAAAACAAGTTTTTGTTTTGGTATAAAAATATTTGCCGTATCACAGTAATTGATAATTTATACTTAAAAACATATCTCAAAAGCAATTCCATAATTCATAATTCCAACATAATTCTGCATCGATGGCCCAGTACGCGTTACGACTGTTGTACTGAGGTCTCGGGTTCAATCCCCGACTCCGATAAAAGAGATATTGCGTGGAGTCTGGAATTGTGCCGGTATGGCGATAAACTCGCTCCATCACATCATGGGACGGGAATAAGCTCGGCGAAATGTGGGTGTACTGGTTACACCTCTGCCTACCCCTTCGGGAATTACAGGCGTGAGTACGTACTAAACACAAGCATGCACACAACATCACAAACCACCTAACCCTACTTACAAACGATACGATTAAGAAATATAGCACCCCATAAATTAATATTAACGCACCCCAACATAAAACGACCAGAACAAGCAAGTTCCAATGCGACCCCAAGCCGTTACAGATATTATGGGATGTATTTATGGGACCCCATCGCTCTAATTATTTAACTGTGTTGGATGAGGTCCAAGTAAGTTAATCTTGGAGTATCAAAGAGATAGTTTGCTTAATTTATTCTAATTAATGGACTAACAGATCAGTGAATTATAAGATCCAGACGTGTTAATTATATTGTAATGATTATGATTTAGCTGGGATTTACATGAGTTCTTTGGATTAAAAATTACACATCCTACTTGTTTTTTTTTATGGCATAGACCGGCAAACAAGCAAGTGGGTCACCTGATGGTAAGTGATCGTACACTGCCAATGTACCAACAATACCAAAATAATCACTGGCTCGTTGCCGACCTTAAAGGAGAGGGATAAGTAAGGGATTAGGAAGGGGAGGGGGATTTGGACCTCCGGATATCTCACTCACCGTACGAAACCCACCATCAAGCTGTTACTTTACGTCGGTATTCTATGATTCAGTCTTCCCAAACCCTTAATTAACCCTTTCCTTTAAGGTCAGCAACGCGCCCGTAATTCTTTTGCTATTGTGGGCGTTCATGGGTGTGTGGAGATCACTAACCATCAGGTGACCCACTTGCTCGTTTGCCGGCCTATGAGATAAAAAATCTGTTCAGCCGTATTAAAGTTACAAATGTTTTTCTAATTGACGTCAGGAGTGTTAAAGATGACGTTATTATGAATAACGTTACCACTCTACCCAACATTCGCTACTGGTAACGTTGGTCCAACGCCATCGTTATAGGAGCTTTATTTACGTCCCCCATTCATGAAAGCTTATAAAATACATATCGCCATACCGGGCACAATACCAGACTCCGGGCTGATACTGAGCATTTCGTAATAGAAAAACCCAATATCACTTTTACCCGACCCGGGGATCGAACCCGAGACCTCAGCGTCAGCCTCAGTCGTAACGCGTACGCATTACAACTGCGCCACCGAGGCAGTCTTTACCGAGGTTTAAAATAATAGTGAAAAATAAAACAAATATATTCAAAACCGTAGTAAGCTAACTCAGTAACCTTCAGAATACCTAGACTAATCTCCACTATCACAGGCCACTAGTCCCACAAAATGAATGTAGCTATTAAGTCAGGACTAAAGTAAGATCTATGGACTACCGCAGCCGAGGCATGAAGATATGTTATTTTAGTTATAAATGTTCTTTAGTTGTTGCATACACTTTGTGCCTCAGTAATAGTCATTATAACTTCCTCCGCTTCAAATTCTACCATTTTAAATTTTAAAATAATTTATTTACATTTATACATAGACTCATGCCTGTTTCCCATAGGGGTAGGCAGAGACAACGGATGGATATAATAATACTAGCCCTTTATTATATACGTCCCACTGATGGGCACGGGCCTCCTCTACTAATTGATAGGGGTTAGGCATTAGTCCACCACGCTGGCCTAATGTGGGTTGGCAGACTTCACGTACCGTACATACACGTAGTGTTCTAAGGCCTAACCCCTCTCATTCAGTAGAGGAGACCACCAGTGGAATGTGTATAATACAGGACTAGTATAATTATTAATCATAGCTAAGAACCATTCTGATTTAACCAGTTTTTAATTAAAAAATACATTCATAACCTTTAGGCGCGGTGCACAGACAGATATACACACAAGCAGACAGACAGGTAAAATTTATAACACCCTCCTTTTTTGTTGAGGGTTAAAGTTCTTGCTATAACATTGTCGATTATCATTGGTTGGAAAAATCCCCCTTCCGGAAAGTTCCCAATACTTTCTTATCTTTTCGAATTTACATCAACAACACTAGCTATTTCTCTAAGATTTTGAGTGTGTGATTTCACGGGCGATGACGATCTCTTACCATCAGGTGACCCACTGGTTCTAGAGCAAGGGCCCACGACGGCCAGACCTTCGTTATTTTATAAAAGCTGAAAATTTCTCATAGCATGTCCCCAACACAGGTAAGAACGATCAGCGAGTATGAGTTGGGATTTTTAGCTTTTATAAAATAACGAAGGTCTGGCCGTCATGGGCTCTTGATCTATTCATTTAGTTACCTTCGGCTATAAAAAAAAACCTTAAACTTAAAAGTTCCAATAAATTTTACAAGTAAGTTACTACATTCATCAAACACAAATGATGGCATTATAGCTTGTCTAAAATAACACTCTTCTTCAGACCTCGTACCACTTAATTTGAAGTACGGTAAGATTCAAAACTGAGTGACATCTGCGTTTTTTTAGATTAAAAAATTCTTAGCAGTGGGTGAATTCGGACCAACAAAGTTCTGAGTGATTTAAGCCACAATATCAGAATATCTGACTTAGTTTTCGCCCGGGACACCGCATCTTGCTTAACAGACCATCTAACAGTAGGCCTAGTGCAAGTTTTAATAGTTTTCCTAAACGATGAAATTTTTCGTTTTCTCTCTATATGTCAAGTATTAGTAGCCAATAGTGGGAATTATAATGAATTAAAATTAATAATATGGTTAATTTTATTTCATATTAGTCGAATATAAAATTAGTTTTCAAGCGATTCTTTCCTTTATTACTGTATGAATTACTAGATTGACGTATCGACGGTAGTAATTATATACGAATTCGAAAACTATGAACGTATTTGTAACTCGTACTAGGCCTACTGTACTGTAAGAATTACTTAGAAATGTATGCTGAGTGTCTAACTGTGTTCGTCCGAACACGCCCAATGTAAACGAAACACGAACGATAAATAACAAAAAATAACCTCAAAATGATACCAATAATAGGGAAATATGTAAAAAAATAATCATAAATATCTTTTGTAAGAGAAACAAAACTTTGAAATGTCTTTTTTTAATATTAAACGGATAGCAATAATGAATAAGTTACATTACCAGCTCAGTAAACGTATTAGTTAAATGTAACAGTTAATTACCAACGGCTAGCGATGTGTGGTGGACACAAACCGGATTACACGTTTAACATAAAATTAACTTTATGGATTTAACTGCGGTTTTGTATGTTTTGGTAATCCCGAAGCAAATAGAGCGCAATTAATGAAACAGTGATGTTATGTTAGTTTTACAATAGTATTTGTAAGTGATATAACTACGCTGTAGTATTCTACAGTACTACTGGGCCGGCTGGGCTGTCTAACCAAAAATCTAAGTTTTTTTTATTAGCTTGAATGACAAGACGAGAAGGTCGCTCGCCTGATGGTAAGCGCCACACCTGCTCATAAACAGAAGCAACGCCACACAGAACTTTAAATAACAAAGCACTGCATGACACTGGACTGCGCTCGTCACCCCGAGACATAAGGTGTTAAGTCTCATAATGCCCAGTAATTACACTGGCTTCAATGCCCTTCAAACCGGAACACAACAGTGCTTATACATTGTTGCTTGGCGGCAGAAATAGACAAAACGGTGGTACCAACCCAGCCGGCGTATCGCAAACGTGGAGCCTACCACCTTGTAACAGCGAAGTCAGCTTTAGTTGTATTTCATGTGGTTAGTGGGACTATAGGAAGCATAGAATAATTATCCCCTCGCATTGACTTTTACATGGATATAAACTATTATAGATGAAGTTCATGATAAAAAATAATTGATTCGAAGATCCTACAACCTTAAAATTCTATTGAATAAAACTATAAAATTCCATAAGTATCTTGAATACTGTCATTCGGGTCATGGTGCAGTTAAAAGACGCGTAATAGCGCGAGCCGAGCCACGGTCAAGGTGTGGTCTATTGAGCCTTCTCGTGTTATTTAAATGTAAGTGCACTATTACATTTAATTTACTGCAAATATAATTTTATAAAAAAACTTAAAAACCAATTTAAAATAATAATAAGTGTGGGATGCATCATCCATTGGTTGTAGTTAAAATTATTATAACTAGCAATGGTTGACGACATCTGCAGTATTTGACATTTCGCTAGTAAAACAAAATTTAAGGATACAGCGTTCATATTACATGAACTATTGCTTGTAAAAATAACTTTAACTTTATCCGACAGGTCCACGCTAAAATTAGAAAAATTCGAGATATATGGAGTCGGTTTATAAGTTTTGTATAAACTTTTATTTTTAAATATTTTGCTGTTTATTGTACCTGATAGCAGTGATAGCTCAGTGGGGAGTGGTATGGACTGTTGAGACGAAAGTCGCAGGTTCGAAAGCAGCCCCAAGTGCATACACCTCTGACTTTTCTAAGTTATGTGTGTATTAATTGTTAATTATCACTTGCTTTAACGGTGAAGGAAACATCGTGAGGAAACCTGCATACCTGAGAATTTCTTCATAAGAATTTCGAAGGTATGTGAAGTCTACCAAGCCGCATTAGGCCAGCGTGGTGGACGTGCGGCCTAACCCCTCTCATTCAGTAGAGGAGGCCCGTGCCCAGCAGTGGGACGTATATAATACAGGGCTAGTATTATTATTATTATATATTGTCGCTACTGGAGCATCTGTCTACAATAACACAATCGCGACGAATGTGCTGCTAACCTTTGAGAAGTATTTTTTTTTACTTCGTACTCCGTCATTATAATACTCAACTAAAATGTAGAATCACATCGGAGGTAAACTCTATCAAACAACCTTTTTTCAACTAATTCGATCCAAAATATTTGCTTAGAAATCGAAAAATATGCGAATTGGGAAACTCCTACTTTTTGAAGTCGGTTAACAATACACATTTAAAATTGGAGATAAGTGTTTTTGTTTGGAACAAAGTTACCCGCAAAGGCCAAAGTAACTAGAAACGATATAACGTTTAAAAACACTAGTATTTGTAATATTTTCCTTTAATATTATTACTACCTAGCTCGGTAGTATTATTATTTCCTGAGAAAGTTTCCGAAAGCTCATACTCAATTCAAACTAATACAAATCAAATAACAACTTTCGTTAACTAACTAACAACTTCAAGAAACAATAACTTGAACTTAGTACAGAACACAAACCACAGTAAAAAACAGAATTTGATAAAGCCAGTGTGGTTAAATATGAAGGGAAACCGCCGCTAGTTCCTCTTGATTAAAACATCAATAAAGGTTACAACAGACAGCATCCGTAGCGTAGTGGAGGAGTAGTTGGCTGTGAAACGAGAGGCCACGGGTTCGATTCGATGTTTGTGCGATACACAAATATTTGTTTCAAGTTTGGGTGACCTCTCGTAGTTCCTGATACCAATAATACAGGATAACCTAGATGGGGTTAGGTTGCTATTGATCTAGTTATGGTGTACTTAATCTGAGAGGTGAGTGTTGTGCGTAGGTTTGAATCTCAGGTAGGACAATTCCAACCTCTGTTTTGACTTTTAGATTCGAAAAATCATACATTATTCGAGATTAGAATTTGTGCCCGATATGGCAATAAGGGATTATAAGTATATCGCATCATGGTATGAAAATAAGCTGCTCGAATGGTGGGTGCACTAGTTAGACTAGCCACTGGGGATACCAGACGAGGATCCCAAGTAGCCCCAAAAAGCAGAAAAATAATAATAATACTTAACAATTCTGGACTATTCCATAATAAAAATATTGTAGAATGTATTGTTGCCCAGTGTATTTTGATGATGTTATGAATGTTATGTATACATTACTTGATATGATTTCTATACATAAGTTTCTTTATTTTGTACTGACTTGTCATACGCGCTATTTCAATTGCCTATATGATTAATAATAAAAAAAAGTAAGTTAGAGATGCGTTATAATACACATAAATTTTCCTTTTATAAATTTCAAATGTAATAAGCGTTTCAAAAGTGGTTTTAAGAAACTAGAGTAAGAGTCCTTTGACCCTTCAGCACTGATATAATAAAGTCTTTGATACACGAACATAATCTTTCAAAGGAGAATATCAAAACGAAATTAAGCATTTATAACTATAATTTAATTAACGCAAATGGATGAAGTTTGAGAACATTCAAGTTATGTGACTAAGACAGATTGATCTTAACTCTAGATTCAAGAGAAGGAGTACAGTTCATTATGTATTTATACAGGGTGTTGAAAGGAAATTCAAAACTTAACAAATAAGAAGGAAGATTTGTTTATTAGTAAGGGTAACATTATTACGATTTAAAAATTTATTGCAATTTAGTATATATTAATATTTTCGAATTTTGAAAATATAATCAGCAACTTACTTAACCGTTGCAAACTTGTCTTCTGAAGAAGATAATACAGACAAGTTCATAGAAATTTAGCTGAGGCGGCTAAAAAACGATTATTAATAATAATAATAATAAAGACTTTATTTCAGACCAAGGTGTCCATTTTGTTAGTAACAATGTTCTTACAGAGTAGTGTTAATAATATGCATAAACTTTTCACAACAAAAACAAAAACAAATTCATCAAATTATTGTCGATGATGTTTACAAAAACTAGATACTTCTTCCTCTAACTGTCATTATCCCACCCGCAGTGGGGTCGGCGCAACATGCCTTTTAACACATGTTACAGAAAGATTCGGCTTGTAGTTTTTTACCGGCCGTCTGCCTGACGTCAACCCAAAACAAAACCTACCAAAAACAAAACCCAGACCCCAAATCAATATTTGTGCATCACACAAACACTTTATGGGAATCAAACTGCTTCCCCCGCCCACTGCACTACGGAGCCTGTCAAGGATTTTTTTTTTGTATTACTAATAAACAAAATATTTATAGGTGACCTAAATATTGTACCACATTTCTGAAACACTCTATATACGATCAAATTTTAATATTAATTTTGAACTCTCGATCTTTTAACATCAAACTTCGAACACTGTTCGAGTACTCTTACAAATTATACAGATTGTAGAGTTGTGAACAGCGCGTGGCGTTTGTTACGATATTAAGGTATGCTACGCACGAAATCAGCTACGGCTACTCGTGTAGCGTGTTCGTAGAAGCTCTACGAATTCGAATAATCAACGTGGAATTAGCGTTGCGAACGTGACCTTTCATTTGTTTGAATATTTAAAAATGAAGCGGTTTCATTTAGTTTATGCAGAAGATAATTTGGCTAATATTTTATTCTGGTCTAGACAATTCTTATAAACGGTAAAATAAAACCAATGCCGCCAATAACAACCGAAACTTCCAAAAAATTGAGTACATTAATAGTAAGCTTAATTAATAAAAGTAATACTTAGTTATTTTGACATTATTGACAGCCTCCGTGGCGCAGCGGGCGAGTAGCCGGCTACGAAGCGAGAGGCCGTGGGTTCGATTCCCGCACTGAGACAAATGTTTGTGTGATCCACAAAAATTTGTTTCGGGTCTGGGTGTTGTGGGACCGCAAGTCCCTCGTAGTTCCTGATACCCACGATACAGGTTTTACCTAGTGTGGGGGTGTGGGGTCAGGACTATGTGTGTGACTGTTGGGTGTATTTATTTATTTATTTTTAAAGTAAATGAAATTACCAGAATATTTCAGTTCACTTTTAAGTTGTAGATATATTATTTTAAATGAATAGAATTTCTACGTAGCCCGACACAACTTCATCAAAACTAATATAAAGTTTGAAATAATGAAAACCATCTTTGAAGGAGATCTCAAATTATTTTAGAAATCAATATTTGATCTAAAACTTTCTTCAACAAAAGTCTTACTGACGACGATTTGATTTGGTCAGAGGTAAAATATATGTTATTGGAAATTATAATTAAAATAAATGAATACACCCAACAGTCACACACATAGTCCTGACCCCACACTAGGTAAACCTGTATAGTAGATATCAGGAACTACGAGAGACTTGCAGTCCCACAACACCCAGACTCGAAACATATTTTTGTGGATCACAACATTTTTCTCAGTGCGGGAATCGAACCCACGGTCTCTCGCTTCGTAGCCGGCTACTCCTCCACTGCGCTACAAGTAATGATTTCATAAATACACCCAACAGGCATACGTACGGTCATGATCACTCAGTCAGAAATCTACACTAATTTTATATAGGAAAGATTTGTATTTTTGTATGTAACGAATAAACATAAAAACTACTGGACGAATTTCAAAAAATCTTTTGCCTTTATAAAGCTACATTATCACTGAGTAACATACGCTACTTTTTATTCCGGAAAAGGCCGTTCACGCGAGCGGAGCCGCGAGCAACGCCTAGTATCTTATATAGTGGGAATTATAGATTACAAGGAACCTACGATCCCGCAACACTCAGTCGTGAGACAACAATTTGTGGATCACACTAACATTTGTCTCAAAACAAAGCCTTTAATGTATACTACTAGACGTTTCCTTTTATTAGATTGTATGACGAGACGAGTAGGTCGCTCGTCTGATGGTAAGCGCCACGCCTGCTCATAAACAGAAGCAACGCCACACAGAACCTAAAGACGGACTGTTTAGAAGTAAAGTTGCGACACATAACGCGAGAGTTTGACAGCTGACAGATAGAGAGCGCGAGAGGGGTTCTAGTTTAGAGTAAGCGCGATGGCACTATTGAGTTGTGGTCAATTGACCGTAACTTAGTGGCGCAATTTATGTGTACCGCGCAGCCTGTCTATAATTAAAGTCTTTGGGAGCAGACAAATATTTATCTGATACGGGATTAGAGTCCTCAGAACCCAACTACTTCGTCACGAGGTA
Organism: Mimas tiliae; assembly: GCA_905332985.1. Classification (NCBI taxonomy): domain Eukaryota; kingdom Metazoa; phylum Arthropoda; class Insecta; order Lepidoptera; family Sphingidae; genus Mimas; species Mimas tiliae. The sequence goes on along the minus strand of HG995248.1, from coordinate 17,117,369 downwards.
CTGGTGTATTAAGCCTGTAAGACACTCCTAGTTCACTCAGACTTGTATTGTTATGGGTTCTAGACTCGGTGCGTGACGGGACTTACTGAACTTCGCAATGTTATTCATCCATCTATCCTCAATCTAGTCGCAACGTATTAAGGCTGAGAACCGTAAGGTCCAAGGTTGCATTCCTAGATCAGACGAGCACATTTTTTTTTTTGAGTTTTCGATTCGAAAAATCATTAAATAGAGTTAAGTTTAGATATGATCGCATATAAATTTGTTTCAGATCAGATGACGGTTAGGGAGTAAAAAAATGAAACTCCTCCACGGATAACAGTACACTCGTCGTGATTGAGTTATTGTATTGGAATTTACATGCTATAGCTGTCTGTATATAGCATTAAACATTTAAAACTAAAATGTTTAAACAAAACTTAAAACCGGCTCAAAAAAATTCACTGTTTTCAGTGTTTTGTCCTTACGTCAAATGATTTACAAATGAAAGAAATAAAATATTGGAAACGCTGCAGTGTGTGCATCTTACAAAGACATGGTATACGAATTCCGAACACCACATTACTTATATTATGTTCTTTCTATTGCTATTTCAATAGGTATATATTATTTAGCAAGGAATAATAATATAATAATAATACTAGCCCTGTATTATACACGTCCCTCTGCTGGGCACGGGCCTCCTCTACTGAATGAGAGGGGTTAGGCCTTAGTCCACCACGCTGGCCTAATGCGGGTTGGCAGACTTCACAGACCTTCGAAATTCTTATGAAGAATTTCTCAGTTATACAGGTTTCCTCACGATGTTTCCTTCACCGTTAAAGCAAGTGATAATTAACAATTAATACACACATATATTAGAAAAGTCAGAGGTGTGTGCACTTGGGGCTGGTTTCGATCCTGCGACTTTCGTCTCGATAGTCCATACCACTCCCCTTTTTTTTTAGCAAGGAAAATCATGTACTATATCACATACTTCCATGGTAGTGCAGTTGTAATGCATAAGCGGTACCACTGCTGTACTGATGTCTCAGGTTCGATCCCTGGGTCGGGTAAAAGTGATATTGAGTTTTTCTATTTCGAAGTTCTCAGTATCACGTTGGAGTTTGGAATTGATCCCGGTACGGCGATAGACTAGCCCCCTATCACATCATGTGACAGAAATAAGTTTGGTGATATGTGGGTGTACTGGTAACCTTTACCTACACCTTTGGAGATTATAGCCGTGAGTGTGTATGTATCACATACTATAAGCAATCAGATGAGCAAGTCTTTTTAAAATGCATAATCCATAATATATTTATTTTTAAATAAGGTCTTTAATATTCCACCACACACCGTTTCCTTGCACAATGTCACTCCATAGTATACACAACAGACTGGTTAGCTCCCGGAAAGCATAGCACGATTATATCACAATGTTACTCTTTAGTGGAAAAAAATCCAATTGTAGATGTGCATGACATTGGAATAAAAGTGTATTTTTAATATTTGACTTTTATTTTGTTTACCTATACCTGGAGACCAATTCTCGTAATTTTAAATGTTCAAAATATCACTCCGATGTAGTCTCAGCGTGAAGAAAGTTGCAAATGGCATTCTCTTAAACCAATAATCAACGTCAAATGCACCTAGCATTAGCAGTAGCATTATACCGTTTTGGCTTCAGTCAACTTTTATTCTACATTCAGTCTCATTACGATCTATGTTCACATTTGATGTTGATTATTGGTTTACGAGAATGCCATTTGCAACTTTCTTGACGCTGAGACTAGATCGCAATGATATTTTGAACATTTAAAATTACGAGAATTGGCCTTCTGATGTTTTTTATAGCATAGGCTGGTAAGCGAGGAGGTGGATCTCCTGATGTTAGTGATCTCCACCGGGCATGGAATCAGAAGAATCATGATCGAGTTGCCGACTTTAAAGGAATGAAGATTGGAAATGGGGGGAGGAGTAGAGAAAGCGGGTTTTGAGTGGTAGAGCAACGCTGAAGATAGCTTTGTCTACAGCATGAATGGGCCGGCTCGTCCGGGTTGTTACCACTGTCTCACAGAAAACTGACGTAAAGTAGCAGCTTGCTGCTGCGTTTCATACGGTGAGTGAGATATCCGGAGGCCCCAATCCCTTCCCCTTCCCAATCCCTTAATTATTCCTTTCCTTTAAGGTCGGAAACGCGCCCATGATTCTTTTGGTATTGTGGGCGTACACTGGTAGAGGAGATCACTTACCATCAGGTGACCCATTTGTTCGTTTGCCAGCCTTTACATCGGTTTTCGGTGAGACAGTGGTAACGACCCGGCCCATTCATGCTGTAGACAAAAGTGTCTACAGCATGACTCTACCAATCATAAACAACAACTGCCTATAAAACATCGTTATTATTATCTACACAATTATAACTTACTAAGTCTTAAACTACATTCAAAATGTCCCACCCACATATCCCCCACCGCGATTACGTTTAATGTTGTTAGACTTTACGACATACATCTGAGAACCTTTACTTAACAGGCACATTTAAACTAAAAGATACAAAGAGACCAATTCTCAAGGCGGTTAAGGTGAATGTTGTTTAAATATGTATGAAGCTGTTAGTGCGTTACTGTGTACTTAATACTTTAACACGTTTAGACTACGGACAGAAAAAGTCACCTGAATGTAACGGGAATTTGTGTTAGTATATACAACGTGTTATAGAAAGGGGCGGGCAAATTTAAGCAATGTATAGTGTAGGGTATGAGTATTTTATCTCCCATAGTACCAAATCCGATTGCATTGCTAGGAGAATAATTATAGAATTTTCTTTTTTATCGAATGAGTAACATGTCGATATCGACTTTCAACTTTGGACAACGCTAAATGATAAACAATGATACTATAGACCTCCTTTGATTTCATTATTTCATAATTATAAAAACATTAAACAGTTGTCAAATGTCAATCTTTATTTGACGCAGTCAGTTTAGCAATTTCTGATTTTATAAAGTATGATTGTTTACGAGTTCCTATGTTGTATTTGACTAAAAACAAGTATGATGTATTGGTATTTATGTTGGTGTAACTAATAACAGCTTTTAAGAGGATCGTCGACTGTATTAAGCCAAATACATGGAAGGAAGACCCAAGAATGAAGTCTTTAACATACTTCTAGAGGATGGTACCTATATCGTCTTCAGCACAGTCTCTTTCAAGTGTTAATTTGTGTTTAAATTACAAGTTACGTACGTATGTCCGTAGAATTACGTACATCTTATTCAAGTTTATTAAAAAGTGAGTGTCGTTCATAATAATTAATAGTGATGTCATCAATCTTATCGATCTTAATAAACAAGTGATTAAAATTAACGTGAAATTTTTGGATCTTGGTTTTGAAAAGATCCGGTACATAAGTACGGATTGTAAGGTGTATGTAATGGTCCTAAAATATGACCACACCTTTCTGTAACACGTTGTATACGCACACATGCCTGTACTCCCCCAAGGGTAGGAAGTGTAACTAGTACATCTTCATTTCACCAAGCTTATTTCCGTCCCATGATGTCATAGGGGGCGAACTGATATAAAACATTTCTTGATAGAAAAACCCAATGTCACTTTTACCCGACCCGAGGATCGAAGCCGAGACCTCAGCACAAAAGTCATATCGCGTAACCATTACAACTGCGGCAGTGCGCCAGAGTGTTATAGGCTACAGTTGCCATTAATGATAAAAAATTTGAATAGTACTACACTTGCACTGCTACACCATCGAAATAAGATAACTAGAATGATAACTCTTATATTAATCTGCCTAAAAATACGGCTTCACTTACTTACACATGCAAAGGTAAAATCACACGTAACACTCATACACGCAACAAAAATTAATGAACGTTCAAAATTAACTTTATTTCATAAAAGTTAATGCCTAAATATTATTTCTTGATCAGATACGAAGTTCAAAAAAAATGAGACGTATCAAGTGTCAACTAGAGATTATTATACACAGATTTTATAGCCCCGCCCCCTTGCACAGAGTTTGGTGGGGTAATTTTTTTGCTTGAGTTACGTTTCTTGTCACCTTATTTCGATGGTATTTACCCCAAACGGACTCGCATACAAGAGACCTGCCTAATGTTTTAGCAAAAGGAAAAGCCCGGGATCAATACCGCACAATCTGACGCACCGTAATGTACCCTGTGGGACGGGTGACCTTGGACCTCGTTCTGATGAATGTGGGCCGATAAAAAGGTGAGGGGACAATGTGAAGACAGAAAATGTGGTAAGCTGAGATTGGAAGAAATAAAATATAAGTTTTTGTTGTTACAAATACTGTATAATATGACTCCCTCGGTGGCGCAGTTTTAATGCGTACGCGTTACGACTGAGGCTGACGCTGAGGTCTCGGGTTCGATCCCCAGGTCGGGTAAAAGTGATATTGGGTTTTTCTATTACGAAATGCTCAGTATCAGCCTGAAGTCTGGAGTTTGTGCCCGGTATAGCGAAAGACTCGCCCCCTATCACATCATGGGACGGAGATACACTTGGCGAAATGTGGGTGTACTGGTTACACCTCTGCCTAACCCTTCGGGGATTACAGGCGTGAGTGCGTACGTACGATATTATTATAATCACTATTATAAAATGATTACGACAGCCTCTTTGGCGCAGTGGGCGAGTAGCCGGCTGCGAAGCGTGAGGCCGTGTTTTCGATTCCCGCACCGAGACAAATATTTGTATAACCTACAAGTATTTGCTTCGGGTCTGGGTGTTGTGGGACCGTAAGTCTCTCGTAGTTCTTGATACCCACGATACTGGTTAACTTTGTGTGGGTTTAGGACTGTGTGTATGCGAATGTGTATGTGTGTGACTGTTGGGTGTATTTTTTTATAAAATTAAAATTAATACATACATACAAACACACTCACGCCTGTACTCTCCGAAGGGGTAGGTAGAGTAACTAGTACAAGCACATTTCGCCGAGCTTCCGTCCCATGATGTGATAGGGGGCGAGCTCATATCGGGCACAATTCCAGACTCCGGGTTCATACTATCACAACTTGTACGGCGGTTGCTATCCACTCAGATACAAAAATAACCAACAGGGTTAGAATGTTTTTTATTATAAGCTTGAGTGACGAGACGAGCAGGTCGCTTGCCTGATGGTAAGCGTCACGCATACCCATAAACAGAAGCAACGCCACACAACACTTTGAATAATAACACTGACACTGGACTGCGTCCGTCACTCCGAGACATAAGGTGTTAAGTCTCATAATGCCGAGTAATTTCACTGGCTTCATTATCCTTCAAACCGGAACATAGCAGTGCTTACTGTTGCTTAGAGACAGGAATAGATACCCTCCTACTACTAAGGAAATAGCTAATGTATGTCAGCTGTGGGACAAGGTGGTAGGTCTCTCGTATACAAGAAGCCGACTGGGTTGTCTGGTTTACCACCACTTTGTCTATTTTTGCCGTCAAGCAGCAGTGTGTCAGCACTGTTATGTTCCGGTTTGAAGGACATTGAAGCCAGTAAAATTAATGGGCATTATGAGATTAAACAACGTATGTCTCGGGGTGACTTCAAAGTCTTCAAAGTTCTGTATGACGTTGCTTCAATCTATGGGTAGGCGTGACGCTTACCATCGGGCAAGAGACCTGCTCGTCGCGTCATTCAAGGTAATAAAAAAAGACGTAAGGCCATTAAACGTACCTTCGAATCCCCGGTCAAGAAATCTTTGACTGAGTTTTCCAGTTCAAAAAGCAATAGTATAATGCTCATAAGTGTATTGAGTGTAAGGAACTCTGCTGTCCGCGCCCAGGCGGCACGTTTTACAATATATCGCGTCAAAAATACACTCACAAATATATTTTTCCTTTCCACTGGCTTTCTTCGACAAAATAATACAAAAACGCCCTTTTACGTGCTCGAATTGATCGTAACTTACTCGGATACTGGCTGAGTATCTATTACGGGCCTTTCGCCGAAATAATAATGCTTATTAGAAAAAAATGGAGGTAAAATACTACGCACTGATGAGGGCAGATACGCATTCAGAAGGGCAAAGGATGCAACTGATCTCCCTCCATCCCCCGGTTACTCCGAGACAAGTAAACCCTCCTTACCTCCGAGACAAGTAAAAAAAAGATATCAATCATATCTTTTTTTTAGTAGTCTGAATGACGTAACGAGCAGGTCGCTCGCCCTATTGACTATAACTTTGAATTACAAAGCACTATATGGCACTGGGCTGCGTCCGTCACCCCGAGAGATAAGTTGTTAAGCCTCATAATGCTCAGTAATTCACTGGCTTCAATGTCTTTCAAAACGAACCACAGCAATGCTTACACACAGTTGCTTGGCGGCAGAAATACACATAGCGGTGGTATCAACCCAGACTGCCTTCCGCATACAAGGGACCTTCCACCTTTTAAATAGAAATCCTTATCATATTACTATAGGACCATGTGTGTGACGATTGGTCGTTATTTATGATTATTTATTGGGCCCCAAGTTAACCGAAATACTGGATCCGAGTCTGGCCGAGGGTTCACCAATGAAATTAAATTAAAAATGATTGTGAATGAGTATGATTCTAACATTATGTTTTATAAGAATTTAAATATCTTGTGTTGGTTATTTTTGGGGAAATTATGTTATATTTTATGTATAATAGGTATCATAACCATTTGGCGTGCTTCTTATGCAAATATATTTTGTTGATGATAAGAAGTTACGCCGTCTATGAAGACAAAGATTGAGATGGCGTCTCATGCTACGTAATATCAACAAGAATGAGTATCGTTTAAATCTATATATACTAGTGGCTGCCTGGGTGGCGCAGTTGTAATGTGTACGCGTTACGATTAAGGCCAACGCCGAGGTCTCGGGTTCGATCCCCGGGTCGGGTAGTGGTATTGGGTTTTTCTATTACGAAATGCTCAATATCAGCCCAGAGTTTGTGCCCGTTGTGGCAATAGGCTCGCCCCCTATCACATCATGGGACGGAGATACGCTCGGTGAAATGTGGGTGTACTGGTTACACCTCTGCCTACCCCTTCGGGGATTACAGGCGTGAGTGCGTATGTATGGTTACTAGCGTTCTAAGGTTGAAAATGGTAAGACTTTTCGAGTGGTAGAGCCACGTTATAGAAAGTTTAGTCTGCAGTATGCATGCGCGGGCTCGTCCGTATCCCACAAAAAACCGACGTAAATACCCGAATGCAATAACTGACAGTTATTGATATTAAATCGGTGATCATACTTTAACAGACGTACAAAAAAATGACACAAACAGAACAGAACAAAATAGAAAATACATACATACGCACACACGCCTGTAATACCCGAAAAGGTAGGTAGATGTGATACCAGTAAAGCCACATTTCGCTGAACTTATTTCCGTCCCATGGTGTGATAGGGAGCAAGCCTATCGCCATACCGGGCACAATTCCAAACTGCGGCCTGATACTGAGCATTTAATAACAGAAAAACCCAATACCACTTTTACCCGACCCGGAGATCGAACCCGAGACCTCAGCACAGCTGACAGCAGTCGTAACGTGTATGCATTACAACTGCGCCATCGAGGCAGTAGAAAATAATCTGAACAAAACTTTAATGAAACAAAATTGATCTCGGACGAGTAAAATAAAATAAAATAAAAAATCTCGAAGAACTCAAACCTCAGTCCAGTACAATAAAAAAAAAAACAGGAACAAGATAACCAAACAAACGGCGCCAAGCAACTTTATTCAATGCATATCCTGTATGTATACGTAGGCAACTTTGTCAGCGGCTACCACAGACCAATGAGTCTAAAGACGCCACACTAAGCTTTATCTCAGAATACTAAATAATAATACGTTAAGTTTCGCTCCATAAACACCCGGCAGAAATAGATAAAGTGGACACAGGCGGACGCTTGCATAAGAAAGGACCTACCACTAACATTTATACTTTCCAAGTTATGGACACGAATGCCTCCATTTTCCACTGACAATATATCCCAAAGATATATTATATAGATGCAGAGTTCTAAATTCTACAAAAGATTTTTAACTAATTTCGTAAAGGAGGAAGTTCTCAATTCGCCTGTACATCTTTTTTATAAGTATAGACAGATAGACAGATATAGACAGATTAGTAAAAATAGTTTAATAAAAAAAAAACATAAGCGAGGTATTTTACTTAAACTGTTATTTACATCTGAATTTCTATGTGTATTGATGAAACCGAGGGGCGCGCGCGCGCCGCGTAGCGATTGATGTACGTAGACGCCGCAACTGCGATATTCGATCTGCGATAGATTCAGTGTCTATCGTTGGTCGACAGTATTCATGGATTGCGCTATACTTACCATCAGGTGTAGCGTAGTCACTTTGCCGAGCCAGGATAAAAAAAAACCTTGTTATCTCGCTCTGGCTTCAAGCCATCGCTCTTGCAGAGGTAATCAATCGAAATACGGTTTACATCCAATAAATAAATTAAAGTTTAAATAATAAATATGATTATTCTTGCAGTCCAATTTTTGTATGCGAGTTTTTTCATTACGTTTGAATCTCGATTCTGATATCACAGTTAAAATGCATAACAGGCTTTTTGTTACATATTGTATATGTTTACGTATAACTATGCCAAGTGTGGACACATTTTGATGATAATTTTTATATTTTATAGGGTTTACTCCAATAATAGTCTTATATTAATTTTGTTAAGATCTGATAGATTTGATCGGAGTATGAGTGAAAATAAGAAACCTTTCAACGGAAAAAAGTAAGCACACCGCGAATCGGCTTCTGAAGTGGTACAGTCTACTATGAAATAAATATAAGCCCACTCCTTTATGCCCGAATGGGTAAGCAGAGCTAGTGCACCCATGTTCCGTCGAGCTTATTTTCGTCCTATGATATGGAAGGGGCGATATGATAATAATAGGGGCGATTAACACCATACCGAGCACAAATTTTAAACCCAGGGACGGCACAATTCATGTATGATGTTTCAAATCGAAAATTCAAACACTCATTGTGATTGCGCAACTTAAGAATTGAACCCAGTACCTAAACGACCAATGAGGCGATGAATTAGAAATATTAAAATAGCACCATAACGACCAGCAGAACCCTAAATAATTAAGGTCCAAAAAGTTTGGAGTGTTTTATGAAGAAAAAAAAGAATAAGAATTACGAAACGTTAGGCCGAGTGAAGTTCAGAAGACTGGTACGAACGTACCTAATGAAAATATCAGAAAAACAAAGTGTCTTTAACGAGCGAACTTTTATCTGGCCGGAGGAAAAGTTTGTGACAAATTGAGATGGGCTCTCATACGAGGTTGCATGGCGATCCAACATTCAGAATTAAATATGGTCATATGTTATCGCAGTTTAATTTTTAGTCCCGACGTTTCGAAAGCTTTTCAGCCTTCGTGGTCACGGGAGATACTGAGGTGTAGGTCGTCTCGAAAAGTTAATGTTACATTGGCTACCTTCATTTTAAAATTATACAATGATTTTTTAATTATTTAAAAAAGTTAGTTGACACTTAAGAAATCACTATGATATTAGGTTTTTCTATTACGAAATATTCAGTATCATCCCGGAGTCTTGAATTGTGTCCGGTTTGGCGATAGGCTCGCCCACTATCACATCATGGGATAGAAATATGCTCGGCGAAATGTGGGTGTACTAGTTACACCTTTGCCTAACCCTTCGGGGAATATAGGCGTAAGCGCGTATGTATGTAAATCCCAGTGAGTGATATTTGATGTTGCGAATTTTGAGAGTAAATAACTGCCTAATTTCTTGTCATTATTTCAGCAACAGCGACATTCCAAAGAGCAAAATCTTATTATTCATGAATAAATAACAAATTCACTATCGAAATAACAACCGCCCGGCACTCAAAGAAATATTCAGAAATTGTGATAAAAAATTAAAATATTTATCAACAAAGGGAAGTAACCTTCTATGTAGTACATTCTCATTTAGAAAAAGCTGATATCGGGCTGTCTCGGTTCATGGGAGCTAATGGAAAGTACGGGTGGCCTTTGGATAAAAATTCAACTTTTTAGACACACGATGATAAATTGGGAACGTGAATGCCGCATTTATAATGACTTCATCGTATTATTAAGTTTTGTGACTTTGTTTGCACTTCGACATTCGACATTTTATTGAAGTGAAAACTTCTTTAGCCGCGTTGGGCACTTTTTGGTAGGGGAAAATCTTATGTGTTCGTGTCACCGACATGCTTATAGCAGTAGGGGAAAGTGGGGTAACAACGGATAGTTAAGGAAAAACCTCCATAATTTAGATACAATGTAATTTAAAAAAAAAACGAATGCATATGCATAAAAAAAAGAATAAAAAAAAAACTCATTCAAATACAATACAACTGAATAATGCAGCTCAGCAAACGATATACCTAAACAAATTGCAGAACAATCTATATATTTGTTTAAAAATTCTATTCATCTGTATGATAAACCATATAAACAAATTATAATATTAAATTAGACGAACCCATGATCGTGGAACACATCTTTGTTCCCAAATGAAATGGCTCGTCCGCTGAATGATCTAAAATATTTATGTCCCCAACGTTAACGACGTTGCACCCTGGACCTTGTAGGATGAATGACAGACGTTTAAGTGATAAGTTGTGTTGTAATTGGCACATGCTGTGGTTACTAGTTCTAGAGTTCCAATCACTTCAATTATTATAAACATGTATAACGTAACAATAATATTATTTTACCATTATAGACTCAGTATGTAACCCTCAAATAAATAAATAGTAGACGCAACTGACTACAGACACAGTGTAACACATAAATGTATTGTATATTTTGAATTAGCATACTTATCTCTGTTAATTGTAATTGCGATGTTCGTTAGTTAAATTATGTAAAAGCTAGCTCGATAATTTTTGCCTTTGATAAACTGGATGATTAATGTGTTTTTTTTAGAAAAAATATTGGATATAATTCTTAACTAGAGTTGATTGTTGTCTTAGTAGATACAGTAATACTCCGAAAATGAGATAAATTTGTTTTTTAGTGGTAGAGCCACGCTCGACTGGATAATTACTACTATCTCACAAAAAAACCGACGCGAAATAGCAGTTTGTTGTTGCGTTTGGTACGTTTCTGCTATAAAGAGATTTCTCATCTTTTGAATTTCAAAAACCATATGAATTTTTCATACTGTCTTATCAGATATGAGAGTGATGGTTTAATAAAACTACCGAACCATTATCGCGGCGTTCGCGAGCGTGATTCAATCCCGTATGGTTTTAGATTAATCGACTTGTGGACTTAGTGCTGGAAACTTGCAGTTTATGAAACTTATCCCATATTGGTTATCAGGAAGCCCTTTGAGATCCAGGTTACGACCCTTGATTTTATAGGGTTAATAAAGTGATAGAGCCACGCTGTAGACAATTTTGTCGACAGGATAATACTATGGTTGTTACTGTCTCACAGAAAACCGATTTGAAGTAGCAGTTTGCTGTTGCGTTTGACATGGTTAGTGAGATATCCGGAGGCCCAAGGCCCACATCACAAAAAAAGCTATGATGGTCACTTAATTGTCACGGTGTAAGCGTGCAACGGTTAGCGCATATCGTTAAAAGTATATTGTAAATATTATTATATACATACATACGCACTCACGCCTGTAATCCCCGAAGGGGTAGGCAGAGGTGTAACCAGTACTGGGTGTACAGCACAGGCGTCAGTGCGTATGTATGTATGTAATAATTTCATACATTTCGCCGAGCGTATCTCAGTCCCACGATGTGATAGGGGGCGAGCCTTATTACCATTTCGGGCACAAATACCAGACTCCGGGCTGATACTGAGCATTTCGTAATAGAAAAACCCAATACCACTTTTACCCGACCCGGGGATCGAACCCGAGACCTCTGCGTTGGCCTCAATCGTAACGCGTACACATTACATCTGCGCCACCGAGGCAGTCATAATCAAATCAAATATTATTATTGCCACTATTTTTAAGCACTTCTTTTAAACGTACCTATTTTTTTACATAATATGGTAATTGCATCGAAATTAAATGGCAAGAAACGTAACTCAAGCAAAAAAATGACCCCACCAAAACTATGTGCAAGGGGGCGGGGCTATAAAAGTATAATAAACCTTTTTTTTTTGACATTTGATACTTGTTGCGCAATTGTCAAAACCTTTTTGATAGTGTTTAGTTAGTATTGTTTTACTGTAAATTTTTTGTGATCTGTGACTAATAAATTGTCTTTCTTTCTTCTTCTTCTTATTTCGATGAGTATTTATTGCGGGTTTATACCGTACAATAAAATCTATCTTTCTTTCAATTCCTTCTCCCCGTCCCCATTGCTTAATTATACCTTTCGTTAAGGCCGGCAACCCATAATTCTTACCGTATCGTGGTCGTTCATATGCAGTGGAAATCACTTACCATCAGGTGATAGGCATGCTCGTTTGCCGCCTTATGCTTAAAAAATCCCCGACGAGTGAAGTTCTATTGTTTTAAACTCTCGTGAAAACAGAGGGTTGTTGTGACCCCAATGTGTATGTATGTGTGTGTGTATATGGTGTGTATCTATGGACATATCCTATAATATGGGATCCTTTAAACGGATTGCGAAGAAGCAACTAAGCAGGCCGGCATAATTCTGCCGATCTGCGATAGATTCAGTGTCTATCGTTGGTCGAAAGTATTCATGGATTGCGCTACACTTGCCATAAGGTGTAGCGTAGTCACTTAGCCGAGCCAGGATAAAAAAATGTGGCGTCATGGCCCCTAAATTACTAGACTGTTTTTGAATATTATAAATTAGTTGCTTAACTATGTTATGGACTCCAGCGAATGGTCATAGAAAACGCGAACGACAGAAAAAGAGATGGAGAGACGAGTTGTACGCATTCGAGGCGAAATGGGAGAAGCTGATAAAAGATCGAACCCTTCAGGTGTTTAAAAGTTATAGTTACATATTTTTTTAATTGCGTCGAAGCTTTTGAATGAAATATGTGAGACAATGCGGTCAACCCAGTCCATTCATGCTGTTGATAAAATCGGTTAAAGCAATCAATAAGGTTGTAGGTCCCTCGTATGCGAGAGGCCGTCTGGGTTGGTACTACCGCTTTCGGCTGCGAAGCGAGAGGCCGTGGGTTCGATTCCCACACCGAGACAAATGTTTCTGTGAACCACAAATATTGGTCTCGGGTCTGGGTGTTGTGGGATCGCAAGTCTCTCGTAGTTCCTGATACCCATGACACAGGTTTACCTAGTGTGGGGTCAGAGCTATGTGTGTGACTGTTGGGTGTATTATTTATTTATTTATTTATCTATTTCTGCCGCCAAGGATCAGTGTGTAAGCACTGTTATGTTCCGGTTTGAAGGACATTGAAGAAAACAAAATTACTGGGCATTGTGAGACTTAACATCTTATGATCAGTGCTCAGTCGGTAGTCCAAGTATTCATTACGCGGTAGCTATGCTGGTTTACTATTCGGTTCTAGTTGTTTGAGTTATAATTATTGAACGGTCTCTAGAGAATCCTGACATGGGGTTGTTGTCTGTAAAGCAGTGATATTGTAAATGTAACCAATAAACTATGAGTTAAAGTGATTACTGTCGATTGGTATTACAAAATAATACTCGTCTTACGTAACTTCTAACACACATAGATACTCGTACATAAACATATATTACATTGAGTCACTTAGTAACCTTATCACCTTCCAAAAGCTGCCTTGAACAGATATAAAAATACCAAAAAGCCAGCGTAGCAAGTAAAATGAAGGCAATTTGAAATCCTCATACATATCTTGAGAAGCACTTAATTTGACTGTGATATAGGGGTCTGTCTTGTAATCGCATCACATATTGCCTATAAATTGTAGACGTGACCATAGGCCCAGTGAATTGTACCTTATTCTTTTAGTTTTATCTATTTGTTACATCGGATTTGAAATTTATTTCATAGGTATAGGTAGATGTTTGTGAAATAGTAGAAGATATGATCAAAAGCTAAAATTGAAAAAAAAATTAAGAGTAGTATTAAAAAAAATCTTAACATTAATAAAGCATTTTTTTATTAGCTTGCATGACGAAACGAGCAAGTCGATCGCCTGATGGTAAGCGCCATGCCTGCTCATAAATAAAAGACACACCAGACATAACTTTGAATTACAAAGCACTGCATGGCATTGGACTGCGCTCGTCACACCGAGACATAAGATGTTAAGTGTCATAATGCCCATTAATTTCACTGGCTTCAATGCCCTTCAAAATAGAACAAGACAGTGCTTATACACTGCTACTTGTCGGTAGAAATAAACAAAGCGGTAGTACTAACCCAGACGCCTCTCGCATACCACAGACCTACCACCTTGTAAAACATATAGAATCTTTTTTTCTGCTTGGCGTTATTCACAATACCATAGATCCACCTACCCATACCATAGATTTGTCAGTATTTGGTATTATACGGGGTGACCCACAGTTTGACATAACCCCCAACGGGAACCAAGTTTCGCCATTGCCTCGTCCGTTAATCAGCAGAGTGTACCACATGCATGTGTAGTCGCCTTTGGACTTAAGATGTAGGTGGCCTAATTCTACTCGTAGGAAGTAAAATAGGAAATAGAGTTCAAAAAATAAAATATATCTCTCTAGTAAAACCCGAGGACATCACGCAATTATTCAGTCCGTGCAGTTGTCACTTAAATGTACAGAATGGATTTTAAAAAGCTTATTTAATATCTTGCATTAACATTTAGAGTACTTTATCACAATCTGTCGTAAAGTTTCCCTGGAAATGTGGAAACTGTGACGGTAATTGCAGAATTTTCTTTTGTCTACATTTTATTTAAATTGTTACATGAATAAAAAGTAATATTGAAGACGATTTAATAATAACGTACAGTAAGTGGTACAACTAAACTGTAGATAGTTTTGTAATGTTTTACCCAAAAATTCTCTTTTCACTAAATTATTTTTTTATGTTTACGCGAATATTACACATACAAATATTACAAAACTAGCGTATACGGATTTTATCGCGGTTTAATTTTTATTTTAGTTACTGTGACCACGAAGCTTGAAAAGCTTTCGAAATGTCGGGACTAAAATAAAAATTAAAAACTAGTTTTATTTCAATCTCTTTTCACAATTGTAAACTCACTATCACTTTTGTGCAATAAAGATAAATAACTTCGTCAGGATGTTCAAAAAGTTTAATAGTCTATTCACATTAAATGCAATATTATATTACTGTTCACAATTTATTACACTTGCTATGATTATTCACAATTCTAATTACACTCGGCGTTACCACGAAAGAGTTCTAAGCAAGACTAAGTTCCCTCAAATAATAATGCGCCTGCTTATATACCTTAGCAATCACCTCCACCACATCTCAGTGTTATTATCTACCCGCTTTACATAGTTATTCCCCCGACTACCTTCACTAACACCAATAACGGTATTACTAATATGAGGGTAACACAATACAGTTTCTTTTTTCTATTATTGTCATGTATAAAATAATATATAAAATGAGACATAGTCAAATCTCTATTGGTGGTTAAATACTCAAACATTGTTGAACAGGCCTTAATCAGATCCACTTATTTCTAAGAAATTTCAAATACAGATTATCACCACTTGGCGTTGTGACTTAAACAACAATAGCCAACCCAACCAGTCTCAAGTAACTGAAAACAACACTAATAGAAATATTAACTCAAACACAACGTTCAAATCTCGCCAACTTACAAACAAACATAATAACAACTCAAAACCAGAGACCGAAAGTAGGTCGTAAGATAAACTTATGATATACTTTGATGATCGCTCTATTTATCCATATTAAAGGTAAGTGAAGTTTAACTTGATTCAAGTTTTAAGTTACAGTAGGGGTGAATTTTTATTAGCTTGAATGACGAGACGAGCAGGTCGCTCAAAACACTGCATGACACTGGACTGCGCTCGTCACCCCGAGACATAAGGAGTTAAGTCTCATAATGCCCAGTTATTACGCTGGCTTCAATGTCCTTCACACCAGAACACAACAGTGCTTACACACTGTTGCTTGGCGGCAGAAATAGACAAAGCGGTGGTATCAACCCAGCCGGCCAATCGCATACGAGGGATCTACCACCTTGTGATTTTAAATTATCTCCCCTGATATCCTATTACGCCTATTTGTCATTCTTCTAGTGGCAGCCAACTTAGGCTCAGAAACGTCAGGTACTGGGTTCAAATAAGTTTTATAAACGAAAAATCACACATGTGAGTTGTAGAGCCACGCTATAGACGACTAAGGCTGAGGCTGAGATCTCGTGTTTGATCCTCGGGTCAGGTAAAGTGATATTGGGTTTTTCTATTATGAAATACTTAGTATCAACACGGAGTCTGGAATTTGTGCCCGTTATGGCGATAGGCTCGCCCCCTATCATACGACGGAGATACGCTCGGCTAAATATGGGTGTACTAGTTGTAAATAGTACACCCATATTTAACCTCTGCCTACCCCTTCGGGGTTTATAGGCGTATAATAATAATCTCATCATCAATCAGCTGACGTTATAAGATAAATAGTATGATTACAGAGGTCTAATTTCGCCCACTACGGCACCACTAGTAAATATAAAAAACGCTTCTGTACGAGTATTTCATTACGAACTTAAAAAGGAAAAATGTCAATATCACGGTCCTCTCTGGAAATAATATCCGCCTCTCATGCTGAGGGGCCCATTTTATTAAACGTCTAATATAACAATTTAGATATTCTGGAATATTCCAGGAAATAGTCCCTCATTTTAAGGAATTAGGCCACCCATTTTACAAGTAGTCTACCTTCAAAGTGATATTGAATTTTAAATTATAAACAGGAACTTATTACTGACTTACATACATACTTAAACTTACGCCTTTATGCCCGAACGGGTAGACAGATATGCAACTAGTGCTGCACCCACGTTTCGCCGAGCTTATTCCGTCCCATGATGTGATAGGATGCCCACCAGAGGGGGTTAGCTCTTAGTTCACCACGCTAGCCTACTGCGGGTTGGTAGACACACCTTCAAAATTCTTGTGAAGAGTTCTTAGTTATGCAGGTTTTCTTACGATGTTTTCCTTCACCGTAAAGGCACATTTTGTGGTAGACATGACGCGAGTCACGCTTCCATCCTATATCGGTCGCATACCTCAAAATGTGCCTAATAATTTACGTTACCCAAAACTTGGGGTCGAAAGGGTCAAAACCGTTGGGGTCGAAAGGTACTAGAGTGTAGACCACGTCTATCCAAGCGAATGTGGGCCGATCTCGAGCCCGCTGGACCGATGACCTAATAGATATGGCGGGAAGCGGCTGGATGAGGAAGGCGGAGGACCATCAGGAGTGTGGTACCAACTCGGAAAGGCCTATGTCCAGCAGTGGACGAATTTAGGCTGATGATGATGATGAAGATGATGACCCAAAACTTACGCAGAAAGAATTTTATAAATCCGTCCAAAAATATATAAGTTAGAAGCCATTCCAAACTGGTAGAAGTGGTAATTGTCAAATGACAGACGAAAAACGCAAAATTTTACATCATCGTGTAAAATGGCCATTTTGGTGCACGTTTGCAAGTGAGATAGTGTGATATCCCCACTACGCACCCACTTTTCCTCATACCAATATTTAAAGTCATAATTGCGGGATAATTTGTGAACCAATTGGATTGTTTTAACAAAAGGGTTTCTTTTGCGTATTATTTTCTGTTGCTTATAAAATGTAACATAGGAAACTACCCTATTGAATACAAAGTGTTCGTGACGCTATCGTCACAAGTCGTGGTTTTTTGTCTCGCTCGTGCACCTCAAAACTAGCCTTTAATATAGAACCGTCTTTCTAAAACACTGTCCTACTTTTAACTTCAAATTTTTCTTTAAACTATAAAATTACGCAAACACCACTGTCTGAACAATGTCATGTCTAAAATTTTATTTCAATTTTAATACTTAATAAAAAAAATTGACGCACCAATCACACTTTCCAACTCGGCACAAATTAGTGCCGAAGATTTTATACTGTCTCGATCCCAAGTATTAAGTTTCACTCTATGATTATATTATATTTAATTTAACACGTCTAGATACCGTTGTCTCAAACTCATTGTACTGGCTTTTGTCCATCAATGTATAGTCATACGAAAGTACTGTAGTGCGAAGTCTTTTCGATAGATATCATGTCATTCGTATACGAGAAATATGTATGAAGCTAATACATTTTCAATACAATCCGCAAGCCGCACTCCGCGCTGTACGGATCTGTTAACATATTTCCGCATGCGGATGACATGATAACTATTAGGGCGTAAGTTTTTTTATGACCTTGAATAACGAGACAAGCAGGTTGCTCGCTTGGTGGTCAACGCCACACCTACTCATAAACAGAAGCAACGCCACACTTACTGTTAAATTAAAAATTGTTTGAATTACTGTTGAAATACAATTGAATTACAAAACACTGGACTGCGCTCGTCACCCTCAGTCTAAAGGTATTAAGTATCATAATGCTATAAGTGGAAAATTTCTTATGTGGCTTCAATGTCCTTCAAACTGGAACACAATATTGCGATGGCCCCAACCCAGATGGCCTCTCGTATATGAGCAGCCTACCACCTAGTTCTGGGTGCAAATTAGAATATAAATAAATAAATACACCCAACAGTCACACACATACTCCTGAACCCACACTAGGTAAACCTGTATTGTGAGTATCAGGAACTAAGAGGGACTTGCGGTCCCACAACACCCAGACCCGAGACAAATATGTGTGAATCAGACAATCATTTGTCTAGGTGCAGGAATCTAAAAAAAAACGATCCCACGACCTCACGCTTCGCAACCGGCTACTCGCCCGCTGCGCCACGGAGGCTGTCAAAGTTATCTAGTTCATTACTAACTGACGAGGGTTTACAAATAGTTTTAATACTGAAAAGATCTTGCGGATAAAGCCACTAACCGTAAACCTATATTTTGCTTTACGCCTATATTTTGGTCCGAATCATAAACAATGACTACATTGACATCTAGATGGACAATCATCTAGATTCTAGAATAAAGGTCACCCCTGTAATCCCGAAGGGAAAGGCAGACTTAAAACTATTTGCACTTCGATACGTCAAGCATTTTTCCGTCGTATAATTTGATTGGTGGCGAGACAATCAACAAATTGTGCCACGAGTATCTAGATAAGCATAAAATTAAAACTTTTACTCTAAATTAACTTTTTGCTGACATCTGACCCAAATTCTTTAGTTACCTTACTTTAAGTTTAACCAGTTTAGTTTGAATTTGAGTTAATTGAAGTTACTATGGCAAGGACGCCAGACTACGTGACAAAATTCGGAATACGCGATGGTGTTTAAAAATAAGAGATGTGCTATTTTATGACTTAACACTTTGAAGTTTTTAATACATACATACGCACTCACGCGTATAATCCCCGAAGGGATGGCGAAGTTGTAAACAGTACACCCAAATTTCGCCGAGCATATCTCCGTTCCATGATGTGATAGAGGGCGAGCCTATCGCCATACCAAGCACGATTCCAGACTCCGGACTGATACTGAGAATTTTCGTAATAGAAAAACCCAATATCACTTTTACCCTACCCGGTGATCGAACCCGTGACCTCAGCATCAGCCTCAGTCGTAACGCGTATTTATGAGCTAATTTCCATCACATGATATGATAAGGCCTATCGCAGTACCTGTCACTTATTCCAATTCCAGGTAGCTCATGTGTGACTTTTCGAATCAAAATGTAATATAAATCAATTACAAATTGCAATTGATCAACCTGGGAATTGAACCCATGACCTAACGCTTTATAAGCCTAAGTATGCTGCCACTAGATCAATGAGGCACAATGTAGTTAAAAAGCATATAAAAATCCCCAGTTACAGAAATAGAACTTTAATTCTCATGACACCGTCACCAAACATTCCTATTATACTAAAAGATTCAAGAGTTTTCACTTACGTTTTTAATACTTATGTATTTAATAGAAAAAAAAAACAAAAATACCAAACCAAACTTTCCGCTCAATTTAACCTTTTAATAAAATGGTTAAACACTCCATAAGCCGCTGAGAAGACAATCCATAGAATTAGGCAAAGGAAATTGTGTTTAACAATAAGGAAAGGTCAAAAACATAACGGCCTGCGTTTGTCTCGGGTTAATTAACTGGTTTGGGGCGGTTTCTTATTACGCTAATGGTATAAATTAACCACACATTTTAGAGTCAATGGGCATTGAAATAAAAACCTTAGAAAATGTGTTTATATTTTTTTTATAGCATAGGACGGCAAACGATCAACTGGGTCAATTAAGGGATTGTAATTAAGGGATTGGGAAGGGGGGGGATTTGGGCTTCCGGATATTTCACTCACCGTATGAAACGCAGCAGCAAGCTGCTACTTTACGTTGGTTTTCTGTGGGACGGTGGTAACGACCCGAACGAGCCGGCCCATTCATGCTGTATACAAAACTGAAACTGCATAGCACTCGACTGCGTTCGTCACCCCGCAACATAAGCAATAAGTTTCATCAAGCTCAGTAGTTTCAGTGGCTTGTCCTTCAAATCGAAAGATAACAGTGCTTACACACTGCTACTTGATGGTAGAAGTAAACAAAACGGTGTTATCAACCCAGACGGCCTCTCGCATATATAGAGGCCTACCACCTAGAAAATGAATTATTTTCGTGTGGTAAATCTATTGAGTGTATTTATTATTTATTTTTGCGAATAAACTCTCTTTCTTTTAATTACTTCCTAATCAAAAATATTGGAACCAATTGATTACGTACCTGTCAGGTATTATTCAAGTTGTTTCAATGGCATATTGTCTCTCTACAAACCTACAGAATCCCTTCCAAATCTGATTTAATCAACCCCCAGACAATTATTTAATGACAACCTATTCAAACCCTTTTGATTTGTACGACATCCTATTGAAGTACTGTAGATCCATTGTTGCCGGATTACGGACATCTCGTAATAGAGCTCGAAATGTTCCCTAAATCCGAGTGATAATTTAAATCACCTCATCTTAAAGCAGCGTACTTACACCCGGTTTTTGAGGCTGATCATATCAACATTCAACTAACAGAACTTTGATTTTGACACCGCTGTCAAATCAATTCGAATTTCTGAAACGTTTAGTGAAAAAAGATATATAATATTTGATGTCTCTTTAGTAGCGTTTGACATACGATTTTTCATATTAATTTGAAAATGTATGTAACTAACATAATAATGTGTTAGATCAATACGACCACGATTCTAGCACCACAAGGTGGTAGGTCCGTCGTTTGCGAGAGACCGGCTGGGTTGGTACCACCGCTTTGTCTATTCCTGCCGCCAAGCAACAGTGTGTAAGCACTGTTGTGTTCCGGTGTGAAGGACATTGAAGCCAGTGTAATTACTGGGCATTATGAGACTTAACACCTTATGTCTCGGGGTGACGAGCGCAGTCCAGTGTCATGCAGTGCTTTATTTAAAGTTCTGTGTGGCGTTGCTTCTGTTTATGAGCAGGCGTGGCGCTTACCATCAGGCGACCGACCTGCTCGTCTCGTCATTCAAGCTAATAAAAAAAAAGTTGAGTTGACATGAGATTTGACATTTAATTAGTTAATTTTACATTGATCAGCCTTTCAGAAACCGGGTGTTAGTCTATGAAACCGGTGGGGTTCTGAACGGATTCCAAATGACGGGCAATCAATTCTATGAGCTATTCTATTCGGAAAATACATGTGAGTGGCTCGAAATTAGGGCCGATACGGTCATAACTGAGATAGTCACGATATAACATCATGGGACGGAAATAAGCTCGGCGAACTGTGCACTATTTGGACATCTGCCTACTTCTTCGGGGATATAGGTTACCTATATGTGTGGGAATTGGGTATGAAACGTGGTAAGTATGGAACGCTGTGAAAGTAATGAAACGAGAGGGATGTATGCGTGCGAGTAGGATGAGAGGATCGGAGATGTAAGATGGCGAGTTAGGACGAAGAAAAAAAGGGTACGCATGGAAAATTCTGGATTAAATAAAATAAACGATGATTATTAGGGAAACTAAGAACAAGCCAGAGAACTAAGGTCATCGATATTGCTCGCAAAATTAGCACGCTGAAGTGGAAGTGGGCCGGTCATGTCTGCAGACGGACAGATGGTCGGTGGAGCAGACATGTGCTGGAGTGGAGACCACGGTTAGGCAAACGTAGTGTAGGACGCCCTGCTGCACGGTGGACCGACGACTTGAAAAAGATGGCGGGTAGCGGGTGGATACGGGCTGCTCAAGACCGGGATGGTTGGCGCTCACTTGGGGAGGCTTACGTCCAACAGTGGACGACAACAGGCTGAGATATATATTAGGAAAAAGTGTTTTCTTGCCAAAACAAATCCCACATATATTATTGGTGGTGAATTTAAAAAAACGCCACAATACGTCTGTCCCAATTTCATTCCAAGAACATTTTTCTAAAAAATAAATAATATTGTTTTCCATACAAACTTTAAAATACTCTTTCTACCCTCAAGGGTATAAATTTAAGAAATCTTTTCTGTACAACATAACATCAACACTCTACATTTTAATTCTCTATCTTCTTCCACGTGCCCTTATCCAAATCGCAGTGGAGTCGACGCAACATGCTTTTTAACAAGCTTTTCCTTGTTACACTAAGATTTGGCTTGTAATTTTTACGACCGACCGCCTGCCTAACGTCAACAAAACCTATGGGGAGAAAACACCCAGACCCGAAACATACATTTATGGATCAGTATCGCCCGATTTGCGTCACCTTTCTTCGTCGTCTCAAGTCCACAATGGTTAGGAATGATGAGTCAGTGTTACAAGGTGGTGGGTCCATATGCGAAGGGCCGCCTGGGCTGGTACCACCGCTTTGTCTATTTGTCTCGCCAAGCAGCAGCGTGTCTGAGCAATATGAATATTTACAACTTACGTCTCAGGATTAAAGCAGTCTAGTGCCATGTAGTGCTTTGTAATTAAATGCGTTGTGCTTACCATCCGGGAAGCGCCCTGCTCGTTTCTTCATTCAGTCAAATAAAAAAAAACAGTTAGACCTTTGCCTCATAAATTAAAAGAGATTATGTACGCACTTACGCCTGTAATCCCCTAAGAGGTAGGCAGAGCTGCAACCATTACACCCACATTTCGCCGAACGTATCTCCGTCCCATGATATGATAGGGGGCGAGCCAATCGTCATACCGGGTACAATTCCAGACTCCAATCTTATACTGAGCATTTCATTATAGGAAAACCCAATATCACTTTTACCCGACCCGAGAATCGAACCCGAGACCTCAGCGTCAGACTCAGTCGTAATGAGTTTGCATTACAACAGCGCCATCGAGGCAGTCAAAAGAGATTATGTGAATTAATATTTATGTCAATTAATTAAGGTATTGATTACAGCAAGAGAATTAAAGTTCCGGTCGCGTAAAGTTTACATAGCTGTTAATTAATTAATTCCTATGAGAAATAATTGGAAACTGCTATTGAGCATTGAGCTGTGGGATCTTTGGTTTTATTATTCTTGGTGTAGTATAGTTCGTACAAATAAAATTACAACTTTCAGCGTATCCAAAAAAAATATACTTATCTTCAACATCGGCATCATTTTTTGAAAAAGAATGGTCTGTATATTTATGTAAGGGGAGTAAGAGGAGAACGGCACTAACATCTTAGCCGACCTTATCGTCAACCTCACCTGCACGCGTTGGCTATTCGAAGAAATAGTCAACGGCGATGGTTTTTATAAATTGTCGTGGTGCTCCCTGCTGGATAACCGACGAGGCTCTGACGACCGAGCAATGGCGGTATAACCATACACCCGATATGGACAACCAGTCGGAAGGGGCGACAGAGGCCCTGGAGTCCAAATAACTCCTAAAAGTTCTGGTGCAGAAGGCAACGGGAAACCACTGCACTATTATTCCCTAGTACATCAGCATGGAAAAAGTCAAGAAACAAATGGCCCCGAGTGCCCGGCGTCGCTTAAATGAGACAGGGGTGCTAAGAATCCCCGGGCGGAAAACGAAATCAAAATCGCATAAAATCTTTAAAGTAGCAACTTGGAACGTCCGCAGCCTATTACGTCCTGAAAAAATCTATAATGTGTGCAGTGAGATGAAACGTCTGCACATAGACATACTTGGTTTGAGCGATGTAAGGTGGAAGGGTAGTGCTATGCACAGGATTGATGAAGAACTTACTTTCTACTATTCTGGCTCGGAAGAATCATCTAATATGTATGGTGTGGGTATAATTCTTAACACAAAAAACTTGCGCACAACAGTTAACTTTGTGCCAAAGTCCAATCGTGGCATGATGATTCAGTTACGAGCAAAACCTGTAAACCTTAATATCATTCAACTATACGCTCCTACTGCAGAGGCATCTAATGATATTATAGAAAACTTTTATAAGGAAACAGAGGAACTTATACATCTTACAAAGAAACATGAGATAAACATTATTATGGGTGATTTCAATGCTAAAGTTGGTCAAGGGGAAGTTAAGGATGTAGTCGGTAAGTATGGATTGGGTCTGAGAAATGAAAGAGGAGACTCTTTGATTCAATTTTGTCAAGAACAAGATCTGGTAATTATGAATACATGGTTCCAACTTCCAGCACGGAGACTATATACCTGGACATCACCTAAACATACTGCCGATCACATAATTAGAAACCAAATTGATTATATCATGATTAACCGCCGCTTTAGAAATTCCATGAAAAGTGTCAAAACGTACCCGGGAGCTGATATAAATTCAGACCATAATCCCGTAGTTGCCGAATTAGTCTGTACCTTAAAAAGAACAACACCACCAATACAGAAAAAAATCGTGGATATTTCAAAGTTGCGCCAAGAAAACATAAAGGCTAAAATAGCCACCAACATCAATATATGGGCACAGGAAACAAAGGAACACACTTTAGATTCAGTGGAAGAAATTTGGATGCATCTCAAACACAGAATACTGATTATTAACAAAGATTATCTTAGGCCAGAAAATTGGAAACCGAAAAGTCAATGGATGAACAACACCATTTACCAACTTATGGAAGAGCGAAGACAATCTAAGCATATAACTTCAAAATATGTAGAACTTAATAAACAGGTTCGGTTTGCTCGTGACACGTGGTATTTGGATAAATGCAAGCACATTGAGGATCTTAATAACAGACATGATGCATTTAATCTCCACAAGGAAATTAAATCAATGATACGTGGTGATTCTCAGCCCCATATGTTATTGGATGAAAGTGGCCACCCGATTTTGGATAATTCGAAGAAAAAAGACTTATGGGAACAGTACATAAAAACTATGTTCACAGATGGGTATAGGACTTCATTAGTGCTTTCTGATGTTATACATGGCTACCCCATACTAAAAGACGAGGTACAGAAAGCACTACATAGAGCTAAAACCGGAAAATCTGCTGGACCTGATAATGTTCACATAGAAATACTAAAACTTATCCAGGATGAACATCTTGATATACTCGTCGCCTTATTTAACCTCATTTATGATACCGGTCAAATACCTGAAGACTGGTTACAATCTTGCTTTGTGACGTTACCAAAGAAAAAGAACGCCAAGAAATGTGAGGAATACAGAACCATAAGCTTAATGAGTCAAGTGTTGAAAGTATTCCTTGCCATCATTCATGAGCGAATTAGGGTGCAATGTGACGAGCAACTTGGTGACAGTCAGTTTGGATTTCGATCAGGTGTGGGCACTAGAGAGGCGTTATTCGCACTACAGGTACTGATACAAAAATGTCTCGATATGCAACAGGATGTTTTTCTCTGCTTCATCGATTACGAAAAAGCGTTTGATCGAGTTCAACATGATCGCCTTGTTGCCTTGCTAAGAGACATTAGTTTAGACGATAAAAACATCAGAATAATACAGAGCCTGTATTGGAACCAACGCGCTACTGTTCTTGTTGATGGAGAAACGACCAACTTTGTAGAGATCCAGAAAGGAGTCAGGCAGGGATGCATTCTATCCCCTATACTTTTTAACGTATATTCAGAAGCAATTATGGCTGAAGCCCTAACAGACTTAGACTGTGGCGTCAAAATCAACGGTCGCATTATTAACAATTTAAGATACGCTGACGACACAGTCCTCATAGCGGCGACAGAAAGCGAACTGCAGCTGATGGTTGATCGCGTTAATCAGTGTAGTATTAGAGCAGGTCTCAACATGAATGTCAATAAGACAAAGTTTATGGTTGTCTCGAGACGAGCCGAATTGGATCCCACAATATATGTTGCGAATCAACGTCTGGAGAGAGTGTGCAAATACAAATATTTAGGCACTTGGCTGACTGAAGAATGGGACAGTACTACGGAGATTAAAACCCGTATTGAAGTCGCCAGAAATGCCTTCCACAAAATGAAAAAGATACTCTGTAATCGAAGCATTAAGATCTCCTTGCGCACTCGGCTCTTACACTGTTACATTTGGCCCGTGCTTTTATACGGATGTGAGGCCTGGACAATCAAAGAGGACCTCAGTAAACGTGTAGAAGCTTTTGAAATGTGGTGCTACAGGCGTATGTTGGCCATTAGCTGGACACACAGAGTAACCAATGAGGAAGTCCTACGTCGGTTCGGCCAAAAACGCCAACTCTTGCTTAATATAAAGACAAGAAAAGTCGCTTACCTGGGACATGTACTAAGACACGAACGGTATGAATTATTACAACTTATAATGATGGGCAAGATCGCCGGAAAAAGAAGAGTTGGACGCAGGAAAAAATCTTGGTTGCGAAATATTAGAGAGTGGACAGGCATCGCGAGTGCTGCAGAACTTTTTCGCCTCGCAAGAGATAAAGAAGAGTATTCCAAGCTGACAGCCAACCTTCACTAGTTGGAGAGGCACACGAAGAAGAAGTATATTTATGATCAGTGAAATTGTAGGTATACTAGCTTTTGCCCGCGGCTCCGCCCGCGTGTATAGACTTTTCCGAAATAAAACGTAGCCTATAACCGTCTCCAGGGTCCCATCTATCTCTACACCAAAATTCATCAAAATCGGTTCAGTGATTTAGCGTGAAAGCGGAACAAACAAATATATTATTATTTTTACATAAAAGTATCCTATGTTACTTCTTATACCTCCAAGAATATGTGTACAAAGTTTCATGATGATCGGTTAAGTAGTTTTCGCGTGAAACCGTAACAAACAAACTTTATTTATTTATTTATTTATTTATTTATTTATTAACTTACATTCGCATCTATAATATTAGTATGATGTAAACTGTTTGTTTAGTAGACGAAGACATTTATTTCCACTAACAACACACAACAACACTAACTAGTAAGCAGTGATAGCTCAGCGGGGAGTGGTGTGGACTGTCGAGACGAAAGTCGCAGGTTCAAAACCAGCCCCAGGAGCATACACCTCTGACTTTTCTAAGTTATGTGTGTATTAATTGTTAATTATCACTTGTTTTAACGGTGAAGGAAACATGGAGAGGAAACCTGCATACCTGAGAAGTTCTTCATAAGAATTTCGAAGGTATGTAAAAGTCTGCCAACCGGCATTAGGCCAGCGTGGTGGACTAAGGCCTAACCCCTCTCATTCAGTAGAGGAGGCCCGTGCCCAGCAGTGGGACGTATATAATACAGGGCTAGTATTACTATTTCGACAGCCTCCGTGGCGCAGCGGGCGAGTAGCCGGCTGCGAAGCGAGAGGCCGTGGGTTCGATTCCCGCACCGAGACAAATGTTTGTGTGATCCCACAATTATTTTGTTTCGGGTCTGGGTGTTGTGGGACCGCAAGTCCCTCGTAGTTCCTGATACCTACGACACAGGTTTACCTAGTGTGGGGTCAGGACTATGTGTGTGACTGTTGGGTGTATTTATTTATTATTTATTTATTTATTATTATTAACTGAGTAAAGTGTGAAATTAACTAGTGTGGATTTACACTATGTTAGTTCATAATAGGATTTGTAAATACAGATGCACGTTTATAGTATCAATTTCCCAGAAAGTTAAAAGTCAAAATACCTATATTATATGAAATTCATACTAACAAGACCAATCTACAAACTACTCCATTCACTTCCCACAACATATTGTATGAATTGAAATAAAACTGGTTTATACGGATTTTATCGCGGTTTAATTTTTATTTTAGTCCCGACGTTTCGAAAGCTTTTCAGCCTTCAGCTAGTGTCAACTAACTTTTTTAAATAATTAAAAATAAATGTATAATTTTAAAATGAAGGTAGCCATTGTAACATTAACTTTTCGAGACGACCTACACCTCAGTCTCTCCCGTGACCACGAAGGCTGAAAAGCTTTCGAAACGTCGGGACTAAAATAAAAATTAAACCGCGATAAAATCCGTATAAACTAGTTTTATTTCAATGTGTAATATTCGCGTAAACCTAAGAAATCACTATATTGTATGAAATAAACGAGTGGTAATAAATATATGGTCAGCTAGTTGTGGCACATTCCTCATTTTTTCGCATGTATGCATCTGCGTTGTGTGGACTGTAATTTATCACTAGATAGCCACGTCTGGCCACATAAATCACGCCGTATTTTTTACGCGGTACTATGGGGCATGAGCGGAATTTACATACGGGTATTTTGCACGAAGACGCTTCGAGAAAACGCTAACTTCTTGTTTATAAACGCTGCCCTTAGCGTTTTAGCTATTAGTGGACTTGTATCTTTTTATATATAATCGAATGTAGAATGTCTGACAAAATATTCTATAGGTAAAACGCTACTAACTTTAATTGTTATGCATTCATATTGTATTAATTACTTTATATCTACTATTTTACTTCTTAACAACATATGGCCCACAAACTTGTATCCTTATATTTAGGTTCAACATTGCATTTTCTCCGCATAAGAGTAAGTTTACACTAGGCGGGAGTGATCTATTTCATACTATTGGTGATAGGTTTCAAGTATGCACTCGACTTTATAATAATATACATACGCACTCACGCCTTTAATCCCCGAAGGGGTAGGTAGAAGTGTAACCAGTACACCCACATTTCGCCGAGCGTATTTCCGTCCCTTATGTGAAAGGGGGCGAGCCTAGCGCCATACCGGGCACAAATTCCAGACTCCGGGCTGATACTGCGCATATCGTAATAGGAAAACCCAATACCACTTTACCCGACCCGGGGATCGAACCCGAGACCTCAGCGTTGACCTCAATCGTAACGCGTACGCATTACAACTGCGCCACCGAGGCAGTCATAATAATAATATATTAATTAAAATCTTAGATTACAATCACATAATATTCGCCAGAGGTTGTCCTCGACTTTTTAATTTTAGTAAATAAAAACCCCAACGTTCCACAACAATATATTGTCCCGTGTAATCCACAAACCCTTCACCGGTCTCTTTGCACCGGCTGACATTCATACGGTTCTTATAAAAACCGTATGTAGAGGGTTTACAACGATTTGTTTAGACGCAAACACATCCACCGGGATAAAGCTGGTGTTAAAGTAATTCTAACCCGGTACGGACATATCCCCGGATGAAGCGGGATTAACAAAAAATACACGACGCTAACGAGTGTCACTAATAACAAGGCGTATTATTATTATCATTGGAGGAGGTTACTCACACCGGGTTCCTAACCACCGGTGGCTTGGGTCTTAGGCCTCGCATTGGAGGGTGATACTTTTTATATTTTTAAATGTTTTTGAGAAATTTGATATTTAAAAATTTAATAAAAGCATGACTATCTCGGTGGCGCAGTTGTAATGCGTACGCGTTACGATTGAGGTCAACGCTGAGGTTCGGGTTCGATCCCCGGGTCGGGTAAAGTAGTATTGGGTTTTTCTATTACGAAATGCTCAGTATGCCCGGAGTCTGGAACTTGTGCCCGGTATAGCGATAGGCTCGCCCCCTATCACATAAGGGACGGAGATACGCTCGGCGAAATGTGGGTGTACTGGTTACACCTCTGCCTACCCCTTCGGTGATTACAGGCGTGAACAGCAATGTATGTAAAAAAACCTTTAAAATAAAGAGTACTGTACATACAAGACGTATAAAGGTGTGCTAAGGTAGTTATTTCTGCAAACGACGAATTAGACCTTTCTTTTAAGGTTGGTAACACATCCATGAACCCTCAGGTATTGTCGATATTCATGGGCGGAGCTCACTTACCATCGGGTAACTTTGCTCATTTGCCGGCTGCTGCTATAAAAAAATGTAGCTTCAATTAAAAAAAAACAGGTTGTGTGAGTCGGACCCGCGCACTGGGCGTTCCTTACTCACTCACTTATTTTTTTAAGAAACATAAAGAAATATAGATACATAAATCTCAAATATCAAATGACATACTTAAATAACCTTACCGTCAAAAACTGAAACTACGACATGAGTGTGTACGTAGGTATGTGTTTGTATGAACATTTTAAATGGGTGAACATGTTTTCTTTAGACTCTATTTAAACCACCTTCCAATTAAACTAAAGGGTGCAAATGTATTGGTTTAGGCGCTACAATAATATTATTATCATAATCCCTCATTCTTAAGTCCGGGATATTGTTTATGCAGACAATTTGAAACCAACCCTTTGAAATCATACTAATATTATAAATGTGAATGTAAGTTTGTTTGTTACACTTTCACGCGAAAACTTCCTATCCAATCATCATGAAACTTTGTACACATATTTTTGGAGGTATAAGAAGTAACATATGATACTTTTTATGAAAAAAAAACTATTTGTTGGTTACGCTTTCACTCCTAAATCACTGAACCGATTTTGATGAATTTTGATGTACAGATAGATGGGACCCTGGAGACGGTTATAGGCTACGATTTATTTCGGAAAAGTCTATTCACACGGGCGGAGCCGCGAGCAACAGCTAGTACTTAATAATTTGCTTTATTCCTCGATCATGTAAACATTTTATGTGTAATCATATATTTTGTTAAATAAAACGTTTATTACGGAGCTATTCAATTCAAAACACATCGCTTCCATTTTCAATTAGACAAATGGCACAGTCTAATAGTTCCCAGTTTTCATGACAGATGCCGTCCTACCTCGCCGTGCCCAGAATCCCGGTAAAACCGGTAGAAATGCTGGATTTCGTGGGATGCAATATTTCAATCGTGTGCGTCTTACAATCCGTTTTCCTTTGGAATCGTATAAAATATTTGGCAGTATTTTTAAATCCTTTACCATTTGCAGTAGTTGATTGTGTCAGGCGTGGTTTAAGCATTCAATAAAATAAAACTAGTTTATACGGATTTTATCGCGGTTTAATTATTATTTTAGATTTTAAACTAGTTTTTATTAAGTTTATATTCGCGTAAACCTAAGAAATCACCATTCAATAAAATATGAGAAGGTTCAGCAATAAGTATCATAAAATTGCACTGCACTAATTCATGGAGATATAAAAGTGAAATACCACTCATTCGCTTACTCACTGATTAATCACGACATCTAAACTACAAAAGCTAGTATTATGATATATGGTCAGATGATAGTTTGTGTCAAAGAAAGGATTTTTCGTAATTTATATTATAAGGGGGTAAAAGAGGGGATTGGTCTTTGTATGACGGGAGCGGAGCATTAATATGCGGGTGAAACCGCGCGGTACAGTTATAACTAACCCGACTCTCATCTATAATATAAAAATGAATCGCTAAATGTGTTACTAAGTGCAAATCTCGAGAGCAGCTGAATCGGTTTCGCTAATTGTTTTTTTAGAATATTCCTTGAAGTAAGAGGATGGTTCTTACGGAGAGAAAAATTTTAAAATTTGCCTGAAAAAGTCTAAAAACAACACTTTTCTATACTCACATACAATCGATTCGTAATAATACTTAAAAGTCAATTTGAACTTTAATACCATACCATAAAGTTTCAGTGTTAGTGGAGAGTTTCCGGGAAGGCAAAACAATTAAGTGACGTTAGTATGGTATAAATATTAATATGTAAATGTTAGTATGGTGCGGGTGAAACCGCGTGGGACAGCTAGTTAAGTATAAATAAGAAAGTTTATACCGCTTTAAGATTTGTTAACAGTAAATCAAGTATTAATTAATAAACTTACCAGCCGTAGTGTAGTCAGGCGTTCAGGGACTCCACATTTCACTTGTTTTCTACACAATTACACAAATCACATACTTTTCACTAAAATCATCATATTCACTATTATATCACTTGGCGTTCTTATATCACACCACTAAACAAAATACTTTAATGTATACAACTAGACGGGCTGTTTAGAAGTAAAATTGCGTCACATAACGCACGAGTTTAACAGCTCACAGACAGAGAGCGCGATAGGGATTCTAATTGAGTGTAAGCGAGATGGTAATATTGAGTTACGGTCAATTTACCGCAATTTTTTGGTACAATTTCTATGTACCGCGCAGCTTGTCTTGTAGTATACATTAAAGTCTTTGCACCAAACTCAACACTCACTGTTGCTAACATTTTATCGTTTACAATTTAACTGCCAAGAATGATCAAATCTTGACAAAACAGATTTTACACTTTAGAATCAAAGACTTTAATGTATAGAAAGAAAGAAAGAAAGAAGTTGTACCACTAAATTGCGGTCAATGGACCGTAACTCAATATTACCATCTCGCTTACTCTCAACTAGAACCCCTCTCGCGCTCCCTGTCTGTGTCTTTCAAACTCCCGCGTTATGTGAAGCAATTTTACTTCTAAACAGCCCGTCTAGTAGTATACATTACTCTTTGTTTAGAACGCGAACTGCACAAAACCACTTTTTCTGATTCATTTATTATTATTTATAATATAATTTTTTACACTTTAAAATATGATTTCGCACACGGGGAACA
This sequence comes from Mimas tiliae, assembly GCA_905332985.1. Lineage (NCBI taxonomy): Eukaryota > Metazoa > Arthropoda > Insecta > Lepidoptera > Sphingidae > Mimas > Mimas tiliae. The sequence goes on along the minus strand of HG995248.1, from coordinate 17,084,445 downwards.
CTTTAGACAAGCTAGCGAGTGTTCAGAAAGTATGTTACTGAAAATATAACTACCCGCCTTTAGCTTGAATTGTTACAATTAGTTTAAGACACAAGGCAGGTAGGTTCATTTTGAAAGGGGTGTAACGATCGAAATATATAATAGATATAATCGATTAATTTATATTATTTTTTATGCCGTTATTTTGTATCCCATGAAATATGCAAAAACATTTCTGTTATATTTGGGTGGAATTTGCCTGGATTTTGACAGTAATTTGCCTGGACTTTAAATGGTTTTTGACCGTAAATTGACTGGATTTTGCCAGGTATATGTCTGGATTTTATGTGATATTTGCCTGCATATTGTCTGGAACTTGGCGTTGATATTCTGCGAGTGCCTTTAGGATGTCTGCCAGATGTCAACAAGATGTAAGAAAAAAATAAAATCGTATGGTGAAATACAAAATAGTAATTTAATAACTACTTTTGCTCTTCTTCCGCCTGCCCTTATCCAACTCGCAGTGGGGTCGGCGCAACATGCTTTTCAACCCATGTTACAGAAAGATTTGGCTTGTAGTATTTACGACCTAATACACCACATTCCTGTCAATTCCTGTGAGACAAGTACGAGTGCACCAGATGCCGCAGGTAGGGTGGCCCTTCGTGGTACCGCAGTGCTTTCTTGACTCAGGCTCGCCGGAACTGCCCCTGCGCGATGTCGTTTTGTATTGTAACACTATTGTAATTTTTCCCAAGTAACATTGCACGATGCCGGAACTGTAATTCATATTTTGTTATAACTTTTTTACTTTATAGTCCTAATTTATTCATCGTGGTCATGGGAATCATGCTCAATAATCATTATTTTGTGTTCAAATGTTCCTCTTGGCATAAACTGAGCTGCTTTAACTAAAATTAAATTGCATTAATGTAGTATCAATATTGTAAATCAGTTTTGAAAAGAGCAACGTTAGAGTTTCGTGTCCGTCTTTCTCTAGCGAAACGGCATTCCGAACTGGCGGTAGAGTTAAAATTTAACTGAAACTAAATGGTGTATAAACTTTTATGAATTCAATAAATAATTTGAATTTGAATAATGATGTACAATATAATCAAGTTTTGGTTTCACTAAGATATGGGAGAGTCCGTCGTGGGTTGATGTTGGGATTTTTCTATTTCACTCTGCAAGTATAAGTTTTGCGTGATATTAAGACTTCTTTAAAAGACGTAATCAAATCTGTACCCAGCTTCAATAAAAACTAAAGCATAATAGCGTTAAAACAATTTCCATTGTTCACATTGTAAATGCTGATGCCAGTTTTTATTTACGATAATGTGTTGCCAGACAGACGTGTTTATTTCGGTCTAGCTCGCAGACAATACCTAGGAATATTTTTAGACTGCGCTGCTGCTTTAAAAACTGTTTCATATGGTTACCACATTATTCCAACTTAGAAAAATACGGACAGCTCCGTGGCGCAGCGGGCGAGTAGTCGGCTGCGAAGCGAGAGGCCGTGGGTTCGATTCCCACACCGCGACAAATGTTTGTGTGAACCACGAACATTGGTCTTGGGTCTGGTTGTTGTGGAACCGCAACTCCCTCGTAGTTCCTGATACCCACGACACAGGTTTACCTAGTGTGGGGTCAGGACTATGTGTGTGACTGTTGGGTGTATTATTATTATTATTATACATGGGTTCAGTTTTTAACCGAACGTGCGCTTTTTTTCTGTTTCTTATTTTTTTTTCGATTTCTTCGCCATTAGTGGACCGATTTTGTTAGAAATTTTATTTCAATCGATAGAGTTTAGCTGCGATGTAGTCCCATATAAATTTGGTTAAGATCTGATGACGGGGTACGGAGTAAAAAAATAAAACTCCTCAACGGACAACAGTACACTCGTCGCGATTGTGTTATTGTATTGGAATTTACATGCTATTGCTGTAACTACCACTAAAAATTTAAGTCGGTTTCTAAGTTTTGTTAAACGTTATGTTATTACTAAAACTATTTAGATGGGAGTTATTTGAATATGTCAGGTTTTAAAAACGTCGAAAGAGTGTTTAAATTTGGCCATCCGTACTTGTATCCCCAGGTTTGTATTTTTAAACTCTGACAAAAAGACGTGTGTGTATATATGTATGTGGCGACATTGGACTGATTCGAATGTGATTTTTTTAAACCGACTTTAATCGAGATGGTTTTGTAAGTGCGTCGACACTTCTGTGATATTCCGGCGCACTGAAAGGTGTCACTGTTACACGGACTTCTTACACTAGGTAATGTGTGACGAGTGTCATAACATGCACTGTGTCATTTCCCCGAGCGTATCTCCGTTCCATGATGTAATAGGGGGTGAGCCTATCGCCATACCGGGCTCAATTCCAGACCCTGGGTTGATACTGAGCAGTTCTTAATAGAAAAACCAAATATCACTTTTACCCGACCCGGGGATCGAATCCGAGACCTCAGCAAAGCAGTCGTAACTCGTACGCATTACAACTGCGCCACCGAGGCAGTATATTTTTATGAGCTCCATTTATGCTACACTATAATACTGGGTATAATTATGTTCTTTCTAACAGCCTCCGTGGCGCAGCAGGCAAGTCGCCTGCGAAGCGTGAGGCCGTGGGTTCGATTCCCGCACCTAGATAAATGTTTGTCTGATTCAAAAATATTTGTCTCGGGTCTGGGTGCTGGGGGACCGCAAGTCCCTCGTAGTTCTTGATATCCACGATACAGGTTTACCTAATGTGGGGTCAGGACTATGTGTCTGACTGTTGGGTGTATTTATTTTATTTAATTTATCTTATCATTTATGCATTATAGGCATTTAAAATATTCTAATACTGTACCTATTATTAAGGAAAGTTGCCAATAAAGGCTTTATTATTTAACTGGGTGTAAGGGAAATGCTTCCAACATTAAAGTCCGTGTGAGTTGTTCGTAATTACCAGTACATACTACCAAGTGCTGGGGTAACTAGGGTAGGCTGGCAATGCATTGTGCTAGTAACGTAACAAAATACCTATGCAGTAATCCTGAAACCAGCAAACTTAATAGCCTGAATAAATTTAGATACATACTTACATATACATACATACGCGCGCACGCCTGTAATCTCCGAAGAAGTTGGCAGAAGTGTCACCAGTACAAACACAAATCGTCGAGCGTATCTCGGTCCCAGGATATGATAGGGGGCGAGCCTATCGCCATACCGGGCACAATTTCAGACTCCAGGCTAATACTGAGCATTTCTTAATAAAAAAAATCCAATATCACATTTACCCGACCCTGGGATCGAACCCGAGGCCTCAGCGTCAGCCTCAGTCGTAACGCATACTTATTACAATTGCGCCACCGAGGCAGTCTGAAAATTGGTAATATTAATTCGAAGTGGCAAGTGCATAGGCAACTGCTAAGCAGAGTTTCTTGCGCGATAACCCATAACTCAGTTACTAATGTTGCCAACTCAAATTAAGTATTAAAACTAGCTGTTGCAACAACTCGCGGTCTAAGAGCCAGATATTTATAATTAACTTAATTTAGAACTTTAATTTAACTTAGACTTACATTTAAATAATAGTCTGATGGAGAGTGTACTACCGAGAGAAATGCCGCATGGGGTTTGGACATTGAAGACAGTGAAATTACTGGGCATTATGTGACTTAACACCTTATGTATCAGGGTGACGAGCGCAGTTCAGTGCCATGTAGTACTTGATAATTTGAAGTTCTGATCGGTGTTGCTTCTGTTTCTTTATAGCATTGGCAAACGAGCATATGGGGCACCTGATGGTAAGTGATCTCCACCGCCTATGTACGCTCACAGTACCAAAAGAATAATGGGCGGGTTGCTGACCTTAAAGGAAAGGGATAATTAAGGTATTGGGAAGGGGAGGGGGATTTGGGCCTCCGGATATATCTCACTCACCGTACGAACGTGCATTTACGTTACGTTACGTTTGTGAGAAAGTGGTAACCACCCGATCGAGCCGGCCCATTCATGCTCTAGACCTGTATTCAGCGTGACTTTACCACTCACAAAATGGTCGTGGGCAGGCGTGAAGCTTGCAATTAGGCGAGCGTCCTGCTCGTCTCGTCGTCCATTGCTAATAAAATAAGGTTCGATGGCTCGAGGGCACACACATTAGACTTTTCAAAGTTACGTGGGTATTCATTTTTCAACCGACTTCAAAGAAGCTCAATTCGGCGCGTTTTTTTAAATATCACAAACTTACGAACATCCAAACTTTCACATTAACATTTATAATATTACTAGCTGTAGCTGACGGCTCCGCCCGTGTGAACCCCCCTTTTCGAATTTAAAATGTAGATTTTGATTTGGATTGATTTTGATTTTGGGCCCCCTGCATTACAGAAAATACCACATCTGACCTTTCATGATCCTAGCCTTAGTCGTTTATGGAATATCGTGATTAATCAGCGAATACTCATTCACCATATGGTATTTCGCTTTTATATATAAAAGATAGATAGTAGGAATGGTATAATTCTACTCTCACTTTTAAAATTCAATTAAGTCGTAAAATATTTCAATTTGATAGGCAACAGTAAAAAGAACAATTCTATCTGAGACATTTACGGCTATAAACAGATCGTGAAATGTCTTCTCCAAAAACAACTTTTATAAAACAAAACGAAATTTCTGTCCACAATCCTTTCGATAGGTGCTTGAGTTTTATAGTAAAAGCATTTACAGGTTTCTCCTTTTTCAGACAGTAAATGAAATATATTAAATGTTAACTATACTTATATGGTTTCAGATTTACCCACTGATATACCTATAATTTACTTTCGGTTTCTGAAAGGCTGATCAAATCAACATTCAACTAACAGAACTTTGAGTTGACATCGCTGTCAAATCAATTCGAGTTGCTGAAACGTTATTTAGTGAAAAAAAATATATTTGATCTCTCTTTCGTATCGTTTGACATATGATTTTTCATATTAATTTGGAAGTTATTAGGCATAACATGTGTGTCAAATCAAAGGTGTTGATCACGCTTCTAGCAACTCAATTTCGAATTGACATGAGATTTGACATTTGATAAGTTAATTTAAAAACCGGATGCTAGACTACATTCACTTTATGAACTAAGACCTACGCCCGGTTTCTGAAAGTGTGATCAATGTTAAATTAGCTACAAGTAATACTAATTAAAAGATGTATTCCCGTGGAGAATGCACTGGCTAGTAGCATCTTTATTATACTTAAAGGGTCATACATTTGCGTAAATCAACAAGCTGATTAAAAAAACCCTGTAAACCGTTTTTAAAATAGTGTTATCAAAATCGGTTACCTTTGGCCGACATGTAAAGACGATTACTTTGTTTCCACAGATTTAGAAATGGCTTGTCCATTGACCTTTTAAATAAAATGGAGCGGAACATTGCTCTCTCAGACTTCTTACCCTGATCGATCACGGTCCTAATCCACAAATCCGTACATCTGATAAGACAACGCCCGCACTATATCTCTGATAACAAACTCAGCTCTAAGCCTTCTATCTGGACTATTAAGGTTTTTTAAAACTTAGGTCGGTAGCTTACCGCAAAGTCGATGAGGAGTTGAGAGAAACGAGAAAGTACCCAGAAATAAGACTTAAAAACGAAAATAGGATTTTTTAAGAAGGCCCGACGGTCTGCATGTGGATACTACTACTAGCCCTGTATTATACATGCCCCACTGCTTGGCACGGACCTCCTCTACTGAATAAGAGGGGTTAAGCCTTTGTCCACCACGCTGGCCTAACGCGGATTGGAAAACTTCACAAACCTGTTGAAATTCTTATAGAAATCTTCTCAGGTATGCAGGTTTTCTCACGATGTTTCCTTCACCGTTATTGAAAGCAATAATTAACAATGAGTACACACATAACTTAGAAAATTGATGTGCGTGCTCTTTGGGCTGGTTCTAAACCAGCGAGTTTCGTCTCGACAGTCCTTACCACTCCCTTCTGAGCTATCGCTGTCATATACAAGTGGATAACCTGGTGGTAAATGATCAGTGGTGTGCATTGGTAGATTCTTATCAGGAGGCTCAGATCTCCTTTCTCTTTCCAATCCTTTAATCATCTCTTTCCTTTAAGGTCGACAACGCATTCATAATTCCTGAGATATTGCGGATATTCATGGACGGTGGAGTTCACTTACCATCAGGTGGTACACTCGCTTGTTTGCCGACCTTTGCTAAAAAACAGTGGATGAGCTGACGATGATGATAAAATGGTCACAGCTGCCAATGACCATCTATAATGTCAGAGGAATACAATACAATACAATAAAATACTCATTATTGTATAACCAATAATAATAAAATCAATAAACATATTATTAATTATAAACTGTTTGGTTTTACAACGGGCGGTCTTATCGCTAAAAGCGATCTCTGCCAGACAACCTTTGAAGAAAGAATCGTGGCTACGTCGCCGAATTTGATGAAAGAAATAAAAATTAATAGAGGGAGATATTTTGGACTGATAATCTTACTGTCCTCTATGCAGAATCAAGGCTGTTATTTCACGTTTATTATCTATGAGACAGTGTAGATATACCGACCGGCCCAAACATCCTATTCATGCCAGCCTTTCCCAACCTTTTTTAAGGGTGAATCCCTAGTGAACCTTATTATGATCCGCGGACTCCTAGCGCCACCTTACCGTGATACGCGGATCGATCGCACCATTGATTTCATAATTTGACAGCCTCCGTGGCGCAGCGGGCGAGTAGCCGGTTGCGAAGCGTGAGGCCGTGGGTTCGATTCCCGCACCTTGACAAATGTATGTCTGATCCACAAATATTTGTCTCGGGTCTGGGTGTTGTGGAACCGCAAGTCCCTCGTAGTTCTTGATACCCACGATACAGGTTTAACCTAGTGTGGGGTCAGGACTATGTGTGTGACTGTTGGGTGTATTTATTATTATTATTATTAATAATAATTTTAATTTTGTCCGCGGACTGACTACTGAACAGATATACCACTTACACTTTAAATTATTGCTTACAATCTAAAAACGGTTGAGATCCACTGTCGGCTCGACCGGTATAGTACCATTGTCATAGAAATCTGACTTGAAATGGCAGCTTGTTCCAGCAGAAATGACAGCGTTTCGTACAATATGTGAGATTCTCCCCTCTTTTCCCGATCCTTTTCCTATATGATTGGCAACGCATCCATGACTGTTCTTGTATTGTAGGTGTTCATGGGTCATCGTCCATTTACTTACCACATGACCTCATGGCCCGTTAGCCGGCCTCTGCTATAAGAAAAAAACGACGAAATAAAATGACATATGTGCGCAGTCGACAGCGTTATGACTCTCTTTGCTAGTTGATTAAACTGATGGGAGACCTATACAATAAAAAGTAGTGTTGACTGACATGACATTGATTAAATTTGTGCCTGTACAATGTGCCTTACGACAGCAAGATTGACTCGAGACTGTGGCTCGGCTTGATTTATAGCAATCCTTTTGAAATACATACGCACTCACGCCCGTAATCCCCGAAGGGGTAGGCAGAGGTGTAACCAGTACACCCACATTTCGCCGAGCGTATCTCAAAACCCAATACCACTTTACCCGACCCGGGGATCGAACCCGAGACCTCAGCGCTAGCCTCAATCGTAACGCGTACGCATTACAACTGCGCCACCGAGGCAGTCACCTTTTGAAATTGAAGTAATAAATAAGTAGTGATATGCTAGTAAAAAAGGGATAACAGCATAGCAGAGTGGAATTAAATATCGAGACAGAGGTCGCAGATTTTATCCTCATAATGCCCTATAATATAGACTAAACAACTCTTGTCTCTGGTCACTATTACAGTTCAGTGCCATGCAGTACTTTGTAATTAAATGTTCTGTGTTCAGGCGCATGACCTGCCAGTTAGTTTCGTCATTCAAGGTAAAAAGGCAATTTTTATACTACTTTGAACCAAACATTTTCACTATTCCACAGCAATAAGCGTTTGCAACTCCCATCTATTCGCGCCAAATCGTAAAACTTTATAGCCAGCATGGAAACTAGCCGACGGTCAACTGCCTCGGCGATCGTAACTGTTAATTTTGATTCTCCGACCGAATCACCCCACCCCAAGGTCCCCCTTTATGTTCTGAAGATGCATGTCGGCTGGTTTTAATGGCCAGAATTTACTGCGATTCCATATTACGAGAGTTTTCTATTCGAATATTTTTCTTTGAGTGCCATAGCCTAAAAATATCCTTTGTACAGTAAAAGGTAATATTTTATACTTCTCGATAGTTATGCAGTTTGTACTAAAGATTTTCTTTAAAACGCGAGGTTCCCTTTTTCTAATATTCTTTTACTCGCGGCTTCATCCTAGCGAATATTTTTTTTTTCCATACAAATATTGCAATCCCATTTCACCCCTTAGGAGTTGAGTCAGTGAAATCGGTTTTTAAAGAGGAATTGGCGCCAGGCAGGCGACCGGTCGCAAAAACTACAAGTATTTTTTTATGTAAGATGCAAAAGCATGTTACGCCGACCCCACTGCGAGTGGGATAAGGGCAGGTGGATAGTATTCAAAGAATTTAACCAGTTATGAAAAAAAAACAAATCGGACTATACGTTTAGATGTTCCAATGGAATAGACAGACGAACAAACAAACAAAAGGTTAAATATACAACACCCCCGATTTTCTCCAGATGTAAAAAAATATAAAATATGTAACAAAATCCCTGTTGGGCGTTTTATCTCTGATATCAGCATCGATATTCAAACGTAATGAAAATACTCGCATCATAATTGGGCTATAAAAATAATCATATTTATTATTTAAACTTTAATTAACTTATTGTTTGTAAAACATATTTCGATTGATTATCTCTACAAGAGCGATGACTTGGAGCAAGAGCGAGATAGCAAATTGCGGCGTCCACGTACATCGAACGTGCCGCGCCGCGCGCGCCCCTGTCTTCATCAATACACTCAGTAATTCAGATGCAAATAACATTTTTTAAATATGTTATTTTTTCCAGGTTACCTGTGTTAGGATAATATAATAATAAATAATAATAATAAATACACCCAACCATATATACAAATATATATCTCTTATATATTTGTATTAAACAGTCTATATGTATAATATCTTCATGACGCTAAAAGAGCCAACAGGGTTTTTTTGAAATCCTGTATAAAAGAAAAATACCAGCATTTCTCATGTATAACAAATGTACTTTATAATTAAATTATTGAAAGCAAGCATAACCGTGAAAGCGTAATGAGTCAGCGAGAATGATTGCTTTTCATAAAATGTTCTTAACGGTTCCAGGGCTGGAACTTGGCCCATTCCGCCCAAATACGCCACGTTCGTTAATTTACTGCTGGCAAGTTACATTATTCTGTTTGATATCGATTTCGTTTTTGGAGTAGTTACTTGGGTTTATTGCACAAATTTATTGGCAATATTTTAAAGGCAGTTGTACAAATTTGATTACAGTATTACTAACAGTAATATAAGTAAAGCTTTTCGAATGTTAAATATTTACTCCTATTACTCCTGCGAAGCGAGAGGCTGTGGATTCGATTCCCGCACTGAGACAAATGATTGTGTCATCCACAAAAATTGGTTTCGGGTCTGCGTGTTGAGGGACGGCAAGTCCCTTGTAGTTCTTGATACCCACGATACAGGTTTACCTAGTGTGGTATCAGGACTATTGTGTGTGACTGTTGGGTGTATTTATTATTTATTTTATTACTAGGCTGTCTGGGTAAGTACCACCACTTTGTCTATTTCTACTGCCAAGCAGCAGTGTGTAAGCATTATTTCGTTTCGGTTTAAAAGATATTGAAGTCAGTGCAATACTGAACATTATGAAACTTAACATCTTATGTTTCGGGATGCGGATAGCAGTCCAGTGTCATGCAGTGCTTAGTAACTCAAAGTTCTGTGTGATGTTGATTCTATTTATACATACATACGCACTCACGTCTGTAATCCCCGAAAGGGTAGGCGGAGGTACCGGCGGCTAGTACCCATGTCACCAGGATTATTTCCGTCCCATAACATGATAGGAGGCAAACCTATCGCCATATCGGGCACGGTTCCAGACTTCGGGCTGATATTAAGCGTTTCGTGATCGAAAAACTCAATATCACTTTTACCTGACCCGGGGATCGAACCCGAGATCTCGGCACAGCAGCTGTTGTACCGCATACGTATTACTGCGCCACCGAGGCACCCAATTTAAAACAATATGCTCGTAAATAAACCTTAATGTAGTTATGCCTAACGCCTGGAATAAGATCTTAAGAGATTAAAAATCGCCATCCAAAGATTGTTATAATAAAAATTCACTTTGTTATGCCACAACGACATCAAATGACAAACGCACAAACTTCTAGATTTATGATATATGATACTTTCAGGGTGCTCCGAATATTTGGGTGGTCGCCAACGTCCGCGGTTTATCCTATCAACAACCAATTAGTCTTTGGACAACCACCAAAACCATACTGAGATGTGGGGTGGCCATTTCTTGCGGTCCTGGGAACTTGGTATGTGAGGAATTAGTTGAAATGAGCGATGAGAGAGTTTAGGTACCCTCCCGTACCTGATCATTTTTTTACCTTAACTCCTTTTTTATGGTATAGACCGGCAAACGAGCATGTGGGTCCCCTGATGATATTGATATCCACCGCTCATGTACGCCCACAATACCAAAAGAATCATGGATACATTGCCGACCTTAAAGGAAAGGAATAATTAAGGGATTAGGAAGGGGAGGGGGTTTGGGCCTCCGGATATCTCACTCACCGTACGAAACGCAGCAGCAATCTGCTACTTTACGACGGTTTCCTGTGAGACAGTGGTAACGACCCGGACGAGCCGGCCCATACATGCTGTAAACAAGTGTCTACAGCGTGGCGCTACCACTCATTAGATGACCACTACCACTGATTGTATGAAGATGCTGCGGTGGATTTGCAACGTTATACGACGAGATCGTATACGTAACGAGTACATCCGCGGCAGCCTGGGTGTCCGCGACGTGGCTGATAAACTTCCAGAAAGTTGCTTAAGGTGGTTTCGTCAGGTTTTAAGGAAACCACAGGAGTACGTCGGTCGCAAGTGCCTGTGCCAGAACGTACCAGGAGTACGATCCCGCGGACGGCCCCAAAAATGCTGGCTTGACGTATTAGAGGGAGATATGAGAGCCAACGGTCTTACTACAGAGGATGTTCAAGATCGGGCGAAGTGGAGGCGTCTTAGTGGGAATGCGGACCCTGGAAATGGCTGGGATAGCGCCAGGAAGAAAGAAAGAATGGTATAGCAACCATCGTACACATGGGGAATAACCTGCTAGCAGCTGCTCGTTCAAGCGACTCGCATTCCAGAATCTGCCAGTGTATATCCAGTAACTTTAGGTCGGCATAATTCTGCCGACCATCGACAGACGCAGTGTCTCTTGATGGTCGATATTATATTTGTACTGCATTGTACTTAACATCAGATCCAGTGTAGTCACTTAACACACACACTTAACACAGTTTTTAGTGGTAGAGCCACGCTGTAGACACTTGTGTCTACAACACGAATGGGCCGGCTCGTCCGGGTTGTTACTACTGTCTCACAGAAAACCGGCGTAAAGTAGCAGCTTGCTGCTGCGTTTCATACGGTGAGTGAGATATCCGGAGGCATAAACAAGGGGAGGGCCCTTCCCAATCCCTTAATTATCCCTTTTTTTAAGACCGGAATCGCACCCATAATTCTTTTGGTATTGTGGACGTACGTGGGCGGTGGAGATCACATACCATCATGCTCGTTTGCCGGCCTATGCTATAAGCTAGGTATTACGTCAAGGTCGATGTCACCGGACTCGTTCAGTGCAAAGCACCTAGTTACTTAAACATGTTCATTTTCACATCAAGTTCGTTTCCTATCCGAATACTATCCAGGTCAGTACTACATCAGGCCATGTACTCGGTCTTCGTCACATTTAATTTCATAACGCCGTTTTCAAGCGTCTTCTTCCACAGGCGACACTTAGAAAAAAAAAACAATAATCTTATCAGAAAAACACAGTATTGACAGAAACCTATTAGTCGTAACTTTGCAGCGTCTCGTAACTTAATGAAGGAAAGCTTAAAGCGCTGTAGCGTTAAAGGTCTGTACTAAGCTACGCAACTGTATTACGTAGAGGAAATCGATATTCTGTCACAGCTCGTCAAAATTACAACGTTGTGGTAAATTGACACCCTCAGAGACGCTGTGAGCGAGTAACCAGACTAGTAGAGGCCTCGGGTTCGATTCCCGCACGGAGTATATTTGTTTCGGGTCTCTGTCTTGTCAATACCAATAATGAGCCATTGAGACTACATAGGATCGTCAAGGCCGGGCGAAGTAGTCTCTAAGTAAGACGTCGAAAATATATAGAAAGAGAAAATATATTTTTATAACAGACTGAATAATTCTTAGTAACAATAACTGATTAGAAAATAGATTAAGTAGAGAAATAAGTTTGATAAATAAGAAAATATACGTATAGCAGAGATCGTCTAATTATTTTTTTTTAATCTTAATTGCCTCTCAACTCTGAATCATAATGCATATAAAATTTAGATTAATCATAAATTCGTAAGCTTTATCCTCGAAAGTGTAAACAGAGGTGCAGCTATTTGCTGCGCCCACTTTTCACCGAGCTTATTCCCATCCCATGATATGAAGGAGCCTATCGCCATACCGGGGCAGAGATTTCAGTCCCAGCCAATCTTTCAAATTGAAATTGAAAATTGAACATCCTAATACTAGTAATTTTTATTGCCTTACTTGGGATTTAAACCCAGGACTTCACGGTTCTCAACCTACGTACGCTGTCAATAGACAAATAAAGCGATAAAATCGAGATTGTCATTTCAGATAAACTTTACTTGATTTGAAGTACAAAAAACGTACAAAACCAAACGTTTAATCAGTTCAAATGTTCAAATTCATTCACTAGCGTTTTCTCAGATTTAAGTGGCTGACCGGGGACACGTCTTCGAGGATTAGTGTCATCCCGGGATTCATTCAAAGTTTTGGAACAAACGCGCGAACTTCCCCTGATCCGCTGTGACATAACCGGATGACGAATGGATGTGTCAGGGCCGATCATTTCATAAAACTTCAGATTGTCTTGGAAATGTTGAGAATTTTTGCGAACATTCAGGCTTAAATTACGGGATTATGTTTATATAGGATGTTGGTTATTTGGGTTGACTATTTTTTTATTTATAATAAGTTATGGCCGTTCTTAGAGACATATTTGAGTGGTAGAGAAATGTTGTAGACAGTTTTGTCGACAGCACGAATGAGCCGGCTCGACTGGATCGTTACCACAGTCTCACAGAAAACCGACATAAAGTAGCAGTTTCGTATGGTGAGTGGATATATCCAAACCTAAATCCCCCTCCCCTTCCCAATCCCTAAGTTATCACTTTCCTTTAAGGGCAGCAACGTGGCCATGATTATTGTGGTATTGTGGGCGTACATGGGCGGTGATGATTACTCACGGGGTGACCCACTTGCTCGTTTTCCAAACAATGCTATATAACAAAAAATATAGCTATTATAACAAGAGTTAGAAGGCCAGCAAAGCAGCTTCTAGCTTAACAAATGGTCAGAGGAAACGTGGGTGTCTTGCTATTTATTTATTTGCGTAAGTGATAGAACGAGCATGTCGCTCGTCTGATAGTAAGCGCCACACCTGCCTCTCAACAGAAACAACTTTGAATTACAAGGCACTGCATGGCACTGGACTATTTTCGTCCCCCGAAACATAAGTTGTTAAGTCTTAAAATGCCCAGTCATTTCACTGGCTTCAATGTCAACAGTACTTACATACTTGAAAGCAGAAACCTTATAGATAGTATCAAATACAGAGAAACTACTTACCATCAGGCGCCCTTGCTTTTTTCAGGCCTTCCGCTATTAATAAATGGTTATGCTATAAGCTGTTAATGATCGAAGTTGAAATATTGCGTGTAAATAATTTTGTCGCGTTTCTATGTAGGTTATACGTAAGCTTTCATGCAGGCAATTTGGTAGCGTCCATCGGCGAACGAATGACGCGACCTAAAAATTCGTTAATCAAAGAGTCAGTAACTGGGTTACCAGGTTTGGCATATTTAACTTAGTTATTATTTTGTTAGAGCTAACAATCTCTGGTAAATTAAAATTGCTATGCGATTGGCTTATGTTGAGCCATTATGACAGCGTCATTGCAAACGATATTTCTAATCCAATTAACATATTAATAAATAAATACATACGCACTCAAGCCTGTAATCCTCGAACGGGTAGGCAGAGGTTTAACTAGTACTCACATTTCACCGAGCGTATCTCCGTCCCATGATTACAGACGCTAGGCTGATACTGAGCATTTCGTAATAGAAAAACCCAATATAACTTTTACTCGACTCGGGGATCGAACCCAAGACCTCAGTCAGCGTCAGTCTCAGTTGTAACACGTACGCATTACAACTACGTCACCGAGGCAGTATTAAATAAATAATATATATATATCTTGTATGATGGATGAATATGAATAATTTCTTGTATTTATAATAATGATTCGAAGAACATAATATTAGGCTTTATCAATTTTCAAAAAATGCGATATCTCGGTATAATTATACTCGTATATTTACGTTATAACTTTCCTTTATTATTACATAACGCTTACTAGAAACATAATATTAGTAGCAAAAAACATGGTAAGTTCGACTTAAAATTGACACACGTTAGTGATCCATCAACTAAATTACGATATAAGTAGGTTTAAGGTAAATTGCAACAATATATTTATTTTAGTTTATATTTAGTGTTTCGAAACAATAAGCTCTTCTATTTAAACAAAAACGATTAAGTAGGAACTTTTTTTTGAAGTTGGTTAAAACCAAATAACCCATAATGCGTACCTATTATTCGCATATTTGACGAAACAAATATACATGGCGAGTGTGAATGGTACAGTTGGGAGGGGAAGGCTTCGGCGAACTTTCATAGATCAAGTTGGAGATATTCTCGAGAAAGGCCAGGTCAGGAGTACCCTAAACCGATGTGCATGTATGACAAAAGTAATGAGAGTGAATGAGGCCAAAGAGGT
Source organism: Mimas tiliae (assembly GCA_905332985.1). Taxonomy (NCBI): domain Eukaryota; kingdom Metazoa; phylum Arthropoda; class Insecta; order Lepidoptera; family Sphingidae; genus Mimas; species Mimas tiliae. Next base: position 17,069,329 of record HG995248.1, on the reverse strand, counting down.
ATGCAAGGATCGTAGCAAGTGGAAATCCGTTGTCTCTGCCTACCCCTATGGGAAACAGGCGTGAGTCTATGTATGTATGTATTATTCGCATATGTCATATTAGTCACTAAAGAAAAATCGACCCTAAATGAAATTAAAATAGCAATAAGCAAGTTTTACAATACCATACATTTAAGGTCTTACAAGAGTTAACGAAATATAGGCAGAGTTCTGTAATATATGTTGTACGGAGTTATACATTTCCGAGTACCGTCTCCGACATAATCTATTTTCGGTTTCCCTTTAATGATCGTTTTATTTCACAAGTCCCCTTTTCCGGGATTAAGCACAAGTCGACGAAAATTTGCTCTTTCACATCCCCTAATGGAAAGCTGTCGCTCTGATAATGTTAAATTACTTTGATGTCGTCTTCGGATAAGAATTTGAAATATAATATCGGTTGGTAGACTCGGTGAGAGATCCCTCGTATGTATGCGAGAGGCTGTCTGGGTAGGTATCATCGCTTTGTCTATTTCTGCCGCCAAGTAGTCACTGTTGTGTTTCGGTTTGAAGGGCATTGTAGCCAGTGAATTAGCGTTATGATATTTAATATATTACGTCACAGGGTGACGAGCGCAGTCCAGAGTCATGCAGTGTTTTGAAATTCAAAGTTCTGTGTGGTTTAATTTCTGTTTATGGGCAGGCTTATTGTCAGGCAAGTGTACTGCTTGTTTCATTATTTAGGTTAATAAAAAAGAAAATTACTTAGTGTCGGTGGTCCCACCGTGTCTATGCATTGTCTAATGTTTTTAGTAGTATACGCACTCACGCCTGTTATCCCCGAAGGGGTAGGCAGAGGTGTAACCAGTACACCCACATTTCGCCGAGCGTATCTCCGTCCCATGAGGTGATGGGGGCGAGTCTATCGCCATACCGGGTACAATCCCAGACTCCAGGCTGATACTGAGCATTTCGTAATAGAAAACCCAATATCACTTTTACCCAACCCGGGGATCGAACCCGAGACCTTAGCATAGCAGTTGTACCGCGAACAGCCTCACCAAATAACAACAAACAACTGCCTCACCGAATCACAGGAAAGGCAATCAGAATTTGTTATTTGAGTTTTCAAAGCATACAACCATACATGAGTTACCTTCGATTGGAATTTGTGCCCGATATGGCTATAGGCTCACTATTTACCAGTGAACTACTTGAATCTGCCTAACCCTCAGAGATATTGGCGTGAGCTTATGTTATGTTTTGGACAGCCTCCGTGGCGCAGCGGGCGAGTAGCCGGTTGCGAACCGTGAGGTCGTGGGTTCGATTCCCGCACCTAGACAAATGTTTGTCTGATTCACAAATATTTGTCTCGGGTCTAGGTGTTGTGGGACCGCAAGTCCCTCGTAGCGCCTAATACCCACGATACAAGTTTACATAGTGTGGGGTCAGGACTATGTGTATTTATTTATATTTTCAGTATTCTGGAAACTAGTTTCCTCGCCCTGGCAACACTAAGGCGTGGGCAGTTATATTCTGACGACTACAAGAAATTCGTGTGGGGCATTGTTCGATGTTTTATTGCTGCTACAATCTGTATAAAACTATTCAGATCTGGATGCACGATAAAATGAATAGCTCTTTGTGATTTCTTATTGCGATAAATCGAGCGATTTTTTTGTTTCAAAAACCGTTTTACGATATCCAAATATTTGTTTATTCGACTGATGGGTTTGCGAAAGGTTCAAAATATGATATTGTATTGTTTTATGTTTATACAGCTCTGGAGTTCTTGTTTTGTTATTTGTAATATTCTTGAGCCTTGTTGTATTATATGCATACTATATTACCTAGCGGTGATAGGCATTTAATATACAAAAATAAATAATATGTGTATTAATTAAGGAAAATAATGTAAAGAATATGATGGGGCTGACGTGTACATATTTGTACAAAAGTCCCTAATAAATAAATAGAAAAAAATATATGCGAGAGGCTGTCTGGGTTGGTATCACCGCTTTGTATATTTCTGCCACCAAGCACAATTTTAACTACTGTTGTGTTTCAGTTAGGACATTGATGCCAGTGAAATTACTGGGCATTATGAAACGACGAAACGAGCAGCACTTCGCTCGTGTGATGGATAGCGCCACGCCTGCGCATAAACAGAAGCAACACAACACATAACTTCGAACTACAAATCAATGCAAGACACTGGACTGCCCTTGTCACCTCAAGACATAAGTTGTTAAGTCTCATAATGCCCAGTAATTCCACTGGCTTCAATGTCCTTCAAGCTGGAACACAACAGTGTTTACACAATGTGGCTTGACGGCAGATATAGACAAAAGCAGTGGTACCAACCCAGACGACCTTTCGCATACGAGGGACCTACTACCTTGTAAAAACGACACACAAAGCGGTTTCTACTTTTTCAGAGTACTTTCCGAGCTTAAACAGATTTCCAGTATGTCATTACACTTAAAATCATCTACGTTCGCTAACCCCACCTCAATCAGACTTCATTAGAGCTCTGCTTGGTACATCGTTAACTCGTGTTTAAGTTTGGTTGATTGGGACGTAAATGACAGAATATCCAACCCATACAGGAATTCTGGTTTTATTGCTTGAGAAAATTGGGAGAAATACTTTTTAGACATTATCCAATCGTGGTTTGACTTGAAGACGTATTCACTTCGAAACTAGAAAGAAGAAGAAAGTAAGAAAGTATTATTTTTATAAAGAGCTTTTTTTGCAAATGCAAAAGATTTTCCAGTCTCGATAACCGCGTAATATATTTTTTTAAATATATCTAGTATATGCTGGCAAACGAGCAAATGGGTCACCTGATGGTAAGTGATCTCTGCCGCCCATGTACGCCCGCAATACCAAAAGAATTATGGGCGCGTTGCCGACCTTAAAGGAAAGGGATAATTAAGTGAATGGGAAGGGGATAGGGCATCCGGATATTTCATTCATCGTACGAAACGCAGCAGCAAGCTGCTACTTTTCTGTGACACAGTGGTAACGAACCGGACGAGCCGGCCCATTCGTGCTGTAGACACAAGTGTCTACAACGTGGCTCTTCCACTCAAAGTTATTGACTCACCATTAGTATTCAAGTAAGATCGTAAAGCCACTTATTTTTATATAGAGCTGTTCTTGCAAACACAAAAGATTTTCCAGTCTCGACAAACGGGTAATATTATTAGAAGTTTGAAATTTATTGCCGTCTTCCTCTGTTTTACATACTATATTGTTAAGAACCACTTCATTATCCTTAGTAACAAAACTCACGTAATACTGTCGAGCAGAATTCACGTGCAAAAATAAAACGTAAAAGGGAGACACGGCCGTTTCAATTGTTCTTTTATCTTCGTACTTTATGCAGTTTTGATTCGTATCTGGGCGCGAGGGCAATTCCTAGCAACGCCCTCCGACGATTTTATTAGTCCCCTCTGTGAAATGTGTTATTTTTTTCGGCAGAAGGTTTTTTACGAGGCCACCCCGACATATATTATCTTCATGTACATCGGGAACTTTTTTTATGGCATAGGCCAGCAAACGAGCAAGTTAGTCACCTGATGGTAAGTGATCTCCACCGCCTATATACCTACCAATACCACCACCTACAATACCAAAAGAATTATGGGTGCGTTGCCGACCTTAAAGGAAAGGGATAATTAAGGAATCGGGAAGGGGAGGGGGTCGGGGCCTCCGGATATCTCACTCACAGTACGAAACGCAGCAGCAAGCTGCTACTTTACGCCGGTTTTCTATGAGATAGTGGTAATCCGGACGAGCCGGCCCATACACTGTAGACCAAAGTGTCTACAGCGTGGCTCTACCACTCAACTTTTACGATATAATATTTATACGACAACTTTCATACTTATTCAAACTGCCGCATAAATTTAATAGCTATCAGGTCGTAAGGTAAACATTATATTCTGTTAATCCCTCAGGAATATGGAAAGTAAGATAGAGAAAGTTGTAAACCGCTTTTAGCTCGTTTGAGAGTCGTAAAAATGTGCCTTTGTATGGAATTAAGGTTGATCCGTGTTTTAGCATAATGCTAAGGTAATTTCTTCGCAAGCTATTTACTGCTGAAGATAGTATTCAAACTTATGTAATGACTATGAATAGCTATTAGGTATCTGAAAGAAAAGAAAGAAAGAAAAGTTTATTGCCATCATAAGACATGCAACATACATAATGTAGTACGCAATAATATTTAACTAACTTAAAATTAAAACTATACAGTTGCATGCCTTCACGGTGACAACAGGAGACCAGCTCAGCATGGTACTGTGGTTATGGGGGAGCCTCAAAACAGCGCTGGTTTTCAATGGCCTCCTTGAGTTTTCAGTGGCTTCCTCCCATTGCGGTTTTTTTATAGCATAGGCCGACAAAAGAGCAAGTGCGTCACCTGATGGTAAGTGATCTCCACCGCCCATGTACGCACACAATACCAGAAGAGTCATAGGCGCGTTACCGACCTTTAAGGAAAGTGATGATTAAGGGGTTGCGAAGGGGAGGGGGATTTGGGCCTTCGGATATCTCACTCGCCGTAGGGAACAGAAGTAACACTATCTCACAGAAAACTTACTACAGAAGTATAAATGTTGCTCCGTTTTTTCCTTGGTAAAAAAATAGGCTGACATCGTACCGCAAGTAAAACAATGATCGCAAATATTCCGTAATGTTTTCAGAACTGTTACTAAAACCTCTAATTAGAGCCGAAACACAATTTCCAGAAATCACGAGCATTTCATAATAAGATGATATAATAATACTAGCCCTGTATTATATACGTCCCACTGCTGGGCACGGGCCTCCTCTACTGAATTAAAGGGGTTAGACCTTAGTCCACCACGCTGACCTAATGCGGGTTGGCAGACTTCACATACCTTCGAAATACTTATGGAGAACTTCTCAGGTATGCAGGTTTCCTCACGATGTTTCCTTCACCGTTAAAGCAAGTGATAATTAACAATGAATACAAGATGATATGCCTTTATGTAATATGGATAATTCAATACATTCCGACATATTAGGCAAGGTCACTGATCCTATGTAAACATTTGTGGCTAGTTAGATTTCAATTATGTAACCATTGACCGACTGTTTAATATTATAAATTTAAATGATTTTAATAATATTATAAGATAGATGTCAACGATAGCTCAGCGGACTGTCGAGACGAAATTCGCAGGTTCGAAACCAACACTAAGACACTTCTAACTTTTAAGAGTGCCGTGTGTATTAATTGTTAATTATCGTTTTCTATAGCGGTGAAGCAAACATCATGAGGAAACCTGCATATTTGATAGTTCCTTCATCAGAAGTCTGCCAACTGGCATTAGTAGGATCTCCAAAAGAATTTCGAATGTATGTGTAGTCTGTCCAGCGTGGTTAACTAAGGTCTAACCCTCAACCCCTCTCATTCAGTAAAAGGGACCCGTGCCCAACAATGATTCGTGTATAATACAAGGTTAGTAAAAAAGTGTTAGAGCCACGCGGTAGATACTTTAGTCTTTTTTTTATAGTATAGGCCGGCAAACGAGCAAGTGGGTCACCTGATGGTAAGTGATCTCCACCGCCCATGTACGCCCACAATACAAAAGAATCATGGGCGCGTTGCCGACCTTAAAGGAAAGGAATAAGGGATAGGGAAGGGGAGGGAGATTTGGGCCTCCGGATATCTCACTCACCGTACGAAACGCAGCAGCAAGCTGCTACTTTACGCCGGTTTTCTGTGAGACAGTGGTAACGACCCGGCCGAGTCGGCCCATTCATGCTGTAGACAAAATAGTCTACAGCGTGGCTCTACCACTCGTAAACAGCATAAATAATAGTCTACAGCATAAATGGGCTGGCTTAATTAGGTTTACTACCACTGTCTCATAGAAAACCGACAAGAAGTGCCAACATGCAGTTGCGTTTCGCTAAGTAAGATTTCCAATCCAACAACTTTCCCAATTCCCATTGCCTTAGTGGTCGACAGCGCAGATATAATTATTCTGGTATTATTATTCACTAACTTTTGCTCGCGGCTCCGCCCACTTGAATGGTCTTTTCCAGGATAAAAGGTAGCTTATGTCCTGATCTAGTTCAGGGTCAACCTGTGTGCCAATTTTCATCCAAAACTGTTCAGCTGTTAAGACGTGATTGACTAACAAACATCAAAATTCACATGGTCATGACATGCAACTGTTAATTAAGTTTTGTATTTTATATTGTTTTGTAATTGCGTATGTAAGTATATCGTTGTCTGTGACATATACATTGGTTTTTTTTATTTCATTCAAATTCACAAACTCTCAATCATCCAAACTTTCACATTTATGATAGTAGTAAAATAGTAGGATATCCCCAGTTTAGATGCTGGTTTGCCGGCATCTACTATTAAAAAACATTAGACCATACATGGAATCTTAGAAACAAAAGTATAAAACCATTTAATACCATTGCTTGATAATGTTCAAAGAAGGAGAAACTAGTTGATAGATTCAGAAACTTTGCAGTTACACTTGAAAACTTTGTTTAAAGTTTTATTACAATACATCTTATAGTTTCTTGTGGAATTATTCTTTAACTTGGAAACCGTGGAAGATTTTCATATTCATCTACGTTCTTGGTTAGAAGTTGAAAATCGTTTAAGATAAGAAAAATATTATAAAACAATTAAATAAAAATATATAATTTAATACTTAGTAATAATTTTTATTTGGACTAATAAAACATACAGTTCGATAATATCTACCTACTATAATTAAGAACTGTGTTTTAGACATTAACGCCTACCTCCTTACTCAAAGGCGACACATTATATTCCAAAAAATGATCTAATGTTAACAAAATTAAATGAAATTAATCATATTATGTGTGTGTGCGCGTGTGCGTGTGTGTTTTACTTCATTAGCTACTTGTTTTTATGAAACATTCATATTAAAATAAGTACAGTCAAATAAGTCTGACCTGTTTATAAATACAGTAACGCAATTAGGTCTTTGCAAAGACAGTCCACTGCTGAAGATAAAACTTCCCAAGACAATGCTAACCCATACCGGTTTTAGGCAGCCAGCATCCGTTTACTACCCGCAACATTTTCCAAATCGTCAGTCCATCTTGCATCAGGGTAACCCAAACTAATCGTGCCTAAGCGTAGTCTTCACTCCAGCACGTGTCTCTCAACCATCCGTCTATCAGAACAACTTCCAATTCAATATGATAATTCTAAGAATATTATTGATATCTTTGATGTTAAGGTGAATTACTTCGTTTCGAATTACATCGACGAGAGTAATTTCAAGCTTTGCTCGCTTTATAGCACACTGAGCGACTTTGAACTTGTGGACTAGACCATAATCTAAATATGAGATACGAAATATAACAACCGTGGATTTAGAAATACATGTATAATTCAATTTCTAAATGTTAACATCAAAGCGGGGAACATGAGCACGGAACACAATTTCACATAATTAGCCTCGCTGAGCAGGCGTGGATCCAGAAAGGAGAGAAAGGGGTCTCAAGATTGCTAAATGAGTACAATCAACCCCTTTGTAGATGAGTCGCGACGAGTCGCATTCTAGGGTTAGCCAATGTACATAAATTAGATAGACCTGAATAATCTGACGACTGTCGACAGATGCAATGTGCAAAGATTGTCAGTCGATGCTAGATTTACGCAGGCTGATCAAAGTAAATTTAACTAATCAAATGTCAAATCTCATGTCAAGTCTAAATTGGGTTGCTAGAAGCGTGTTCAACACCTTTGATTTGACACACATGTTAGTTAACATAACTTTCAAATTAATATGAAAAATCGTACGTCAAACGGTACTAAAGTGACATCCAATATTATTATTTTCAGAAAATAAATTAAAATCAGTAACTCAAGTTGATTTGACAACGGTGTCAAAATCAAAGTTCTGTTAGTTGATTTTATCAGCCTTTCAGAAACCGGGTGTTAGTCTATACTATAATTATTATCACGTGCATTGTAAATTGCTTTACCGGGATAAAATCGTAGACCCCTCATCAAATCATACGAAAGTACCTTCTACTCTGTGAAATCCTGGAACCGTACCTGACTGAGACCGCACTCGCAAAACACGATACATTTTAGTTATTACATCAGACATTTCTGCGGTAAGCGTTGCGAATTAGAACAGCTATTGATGTTTATTGGCACTGTGGAATTATTTTATAACATTGATATCAATTGGTATTGCTTACTGCCATGTTCACCTGTACTTGATCATTATACACACAATGGAAAGTGGTTACCTTTTTATTTATTTTCCTTAAATTTATAGGCTATTCAAATTATTGCTGGCCACCTACATCGATTGAAGACCTTTTTGAATTTATTAACCGACAAACAACAGTGTGTAAGCACTGCTATGTTTCGGTTTGAAGGTAATTGAAGCCAGTGAAATTACTGGGAAATAAGAGACGTAACATCTTATGTCTCTGTGTGACGAGCGCAGTCGAAGGCCAATCAGTGCTCTGTAATTCAAAGTTCGTAATATTCAGTGTGGTATTACTTCTGTTTATGGGCACATATTGCGCTAACCATCAGGCAAGCGACCTGCTCCTTTCGTTACTCAAGATAATAAAATAAAAGAGACCGACCGCGACTGAATAAAAGTGATGACAGAGGCTGTGAGAAGAAAATTAAATGAAGAATACAGATGGTAAAATGTGCAGAGAGTAAGCTTCATAGAGTCTGGCCAGGTTGAACGTATCCAATACCTTTTTCTTTCTTCTTTCTACCTGGCGTTATCCCGGCCATTGCCAAGGTCCGCCTTCCCACTAAGACACCCCACTTCGCTCGATCGTTAGCATCCTCTGTAGTAAGACCGTTGGCTCTCATATCTCCCTCTATTATGTCAAGCTAGCGTTTTTTGGGCCGTCCGCGGGATCGTACTCCTGGTACGTTCAGGCACAGGCACTTGCGACCGACGAACTCCTGTGGTTTCCTCAAAACGTGACCAAACCACTTTAAGCAACTTTCCTGAAGTTTATCAACCCCGGCGCGGACACCCAGGCTGTCGCGGATGTACTCGTTACATGAACGTATCCAATACCACCGAAATAATATTTTAAGATCCCAAAATATCTCCAAAAAATAAACAAATTTGACAAATTACATAGTACTTGTATTTTCGTTGTTAATTACCTCGAATAACACCCTAGGGGGTAGCTGACTCATCATAATTTAAGTAGGGGTGAAACCAGTTGTTTTTTTATAAATTAGAGGAAGAGAAAAATATTTGTCGGCTTCCGAGCTTGTTTTACATCTTATCGTTGGATGTCTTGAATAGCGATGGGATTTCTCATAAAAATATCGGGGGCAATAAAATCTAATAGATACGTTATCTGGGAGGTATTATATGAATTTTACAAATTGACTCTAAACAGCCTTCGTAGCGCAGTGGGCGAGTAGCCGACTGTGAAACTGGAGTCCGCGGGTTCGATTCCCGCGCCGAGACAAATATTTGTCTGATCCATAAATATTTGTTTCGTGTCTGGGTGTTGTGAGATCGAAAATCTCTCGTAGTTACTGATTCCCACAACACAAGACTCGTATGTTACTGTGGGGTCAGGACTAAGTGTGTGACTGTTGGGTGTATATATTTTTATTTATTTATTTAAATCTCCACACTTCAATTATGCCTGAGATCATCGAAATCCTGAGATGCATTCTCCGACAACTTCCTCGCTATGCTTAATTACCTACTTGCAGTTTATTCCAGTCGAAAGTTATGCGTCGAAACTACTTATAAATACTGTTTGCGACTTCGCTCATGTGTGAACACATTTAAATAGTTTAAGGGTCGTTTAAGCTTTGGGTCACGCAGAACTTTCAAGTGGTGCAACTTTATGACTAAACACTCCAGGGTCAATCAATATGGTAAATGCATTAGTAAATGTATCATACAAAGGCTCACGCCTGTATCATCGAAGGGGTAGGCAGAAATGCAAGTAGTACATCTACGATTCATCAAGTTTATTTCCATCCCATGATATGATAGGAGTCGAGCCAATCGCACAAATTCTTATCCCGGGGAAACACTTTTATTCTTTAAACGAAAACAGCCGCATACATACGATGTGTGTGGATACACGCACACAGACAGATGAAAAGACAAACTTAGAACATCTCTCTTTTTTATCAGGGGTTAAAAAACGCCAATATACAAAGATATACGAATTAGAGAGTGGGAACAGTTTGGAAACAAATTCCGTAGTTGCGCCGCGACATGACGGTGAGAATATTAACTAGGGCCTCGACCTCGCGTATTAAACGATGAAAGTGCGATCATAAAATTATTTCAACAAGCCCTTGAGCGGTTTAAGCGGAGTGTGTTTGCGATTTTCTTGAAAAAACTTTGAAAATTTTCGATACAGGGTATTGATATCAAAACCATTAAAACTGGTGTTCAATTATTCAAATACGAAACACTAATTACTAGGTGGTAAGTTCCTTGTATTCGGGAGACCGTAAAGGGAATTCATGTGTGATTTCAATAATAATAATAAATAATACACCCAACACCCATAGTTCTGACCCCACACTCGGTTAACCTGTCTCATGAGTATCAGGAACTACAAGGGACTTGCGGTCCCACAACACCCAGAACCGAAAAAAATATTTGTGGATCACACAAACATTTGTCTCGGTGTGGGAATCGAACCCACGGCCTCTCGCTTCGCAGCCGGCTACTCGCCAACTGCACCAGAAGGCTTTCAAATTTTTCGAAACGAAATCAAAAACAAATTGTGATAGCCAAGCGTGGGAATTGAACCCAGGACCTCACAGTTCTCACCTTTAATACAATAAACAGCCAAGAACTTGTAGTAGAAATAAAAGTTTTTCGATACAATTTCTATAAAGCTAACCTGAAAGGGTTCTAGTACTGTTAAAGTGTTTTCTTCGAGCAGGAATTGTTTCGGGAGTTGGGAAGCAGTCTCCCGCGGGTGCTTGCCTGAAACTTATTGTAATAAAACGTATCTGCATTAAATTTATGGCTCTCAAACGTCGACACAAGTTAAAGTTGTTTGTTTCATGTTTACGTTGTAATTATTGCAAGATAATTTGGAGTAAATTAATAGTAATTAAGGAAATGAGTAAATTAATCCAGTAACAACTTAATATGCTTGTTTAGATCATATATCAATCACATAGGCAGGTGACCGGTCGTAAAAACTACAAAGCAATTGTTTTCTGTAGATGTCTTAAAAGCATGTTGCGCCGATCCCACTGCGAGTGGGGTAAGGGCAGGTGGAAGAGGATTTTGTTCTCTGGGCTAATACAATATTTGTTAATAAGAACTACAAAAACGTCATTGCTTTTACTTCGTTTTCCTGTTACCTTTACCTATGATTAATGATGTAATTATTGCAAATGAATGCTCTGGTTATTCCCCACACGGATTTATTAAGAGCTTCCTTCTATACAAAGATTTTCATCTTATACCATAAGAAGAATATGGTTTTAAAATCATTGCGTCAAAAATCAGATTTTAATGTAGATGTGAGCTAGCGATGGGTCAAGAGGTAGGCAGTTTTGTCTACAGCATAAAGGAGTCGGCACGAACAGTTTGTACCACTATCTCACAGAAAACCTGTATCGTGGGTATCAGGAACTACGAGGGACTTGCGGTCCCAAAATAACCAGACCCGAGACAAATATTTGTGAATCAGACAAACATTTGTCTGGGTGCGGGAATCGAACCCACGGCCTCTCGCTTCGCAACCGGCTACTCGCCACTGAGGCTGTCTAAAATCAGGCGAAAGACTTGCTTGTTTAACATTTAGGCTATTAAAAAGTCAATAAAAATAGAATGCCTCGGTGGCGCAGTTGTAACGTGTACGCGTTACGATTGAGGCCAACGCTGACGTCTCGGGTTCGATCTCCGGGTCGGGTAGTGGTATTGGGGTTTTCTATTACGAAATACCCCAGTATCGGCCCGGAAACTGGAATTTGTGTCCGGTATGGCGATAGGCTCGCCCCCTATCACATTATGGGACGGAGATGCGCTCGGCGAAATGTGGGTGTACTGATTACACCTCTGCCTACCCCTTCGGGGATTACAGGCGTGAGTGCGTATGTATTTATGTATAAAAATAGAATTCATCATCATTCAAAAGTCCACAACAATTTAACAATCCATTGATACGTAGTAAACCTTTTAAATAACGTTAAAAAAATATATAATATCAGCGCAAAAATTCAATGAACAAAGTTTCGCGAAGACCATCAAACTAACATAACAGTAATATTATGTATTCTTCAGAGCGTTAAGAGCCGCGCCTTTGGCGTGTAATTTAAACATTGAAAAGCATAAGTTGTAAATTTTAATACCGACGACGTGAAAATTCTTAGTCTGTACCAGGGACGTCTTAACACGGTTACGTTTCGTACAAGTTATATCTAGGTTGGCTAGTTTAAATTCGTTTGGAAATTGATAAGTGCTTTGCGAAACCAACTAGCTTTGGGCACGTAAATATTTATATATTATCATTTTTCAAGGTGATAGGTCCCTATGCGAGAGGCCGTCTGGGTGGGTACCACCGCTTTGTCTATTTCTGTCGCCAAGCAGCAGTGTGTAAACACTTTTGTGTTCCGGTTTGAAGGACATTGAAGCCAGTGGAATTACTGGGCATTGTGATGGTTGGCGCTCACATGGGGAGGCTTACGTCCAGCAGTGGACGGCAACAGGCTGAGATAATAATGAGACTTAAAATCTTATGTCTCGGGGTGACGAGCGCCATCCAATACCATGCAGTGTTTTCTAATTCAAAGCTCTCTTAGCGTTGCTTCTGTATAGGCAGGCGTTACATTTACTTTCAGGCGAGTGGGCTGTGCGTTTCGTCACTCAAGCTAATAAAAAAACTCTATGTGATGACACTACAATCTGATAAATAATAAATCGCACCCAACAGTCTCACACATAGCCCTGACCCCACAGACAGATACGATTATCTTGTGTCGTAGGTATCAAGAAATACGAGAGACTTTAGCTCTCACAACATCCAGACTCGAAACAAATATTTGTGGATCAGACAAATATTGGCTCGGTGCGGGGATCGAACGCGTTGCCTTACATTTCACAGTCAGCTACTACGCTACGGAGGATGGTCACTATAATGTGTTATTATGTAGATCCATGTTATGGCGAGTTTTGACTACAGCATAAATGGGTTCCAGTCTCCACAGAAATTAAATTATAAGACATACTAGTTGTAATGCGTACGCGTTACAACTGAGGCTGACGCTGAGGTCTCGAGTTCGATCCCCGGGTCGGACGAAAGTGATATTGGGTTTTTCTATTACGAAATGCTTAGTATCAGCCCAGAGTCTGGAATTGTACCCGGTGTAGCGAAAGGCTCGCCCCCTATCACATCATAGAAAATGTGGGTGTAGTAGCTACATCTCTGCCTACCCCTTCGGGGATTACAGGTGTGAATGCGTATGTATGTATGTAAACAACTAATATTAAGAGATGACAAGTGTCAAACTGACAGTACTGTACAAGCCGGATATCTAACTTAGCTTCTCAGAATTTTGCTTATTTGAATACCGCATGGCCAACAGCCAATGGTTGATCAGGATGTACGAATAAACATACAGAAACTTCTAGGGTAGAGAGATTAAGTTCCTTCCAATTTTTGAGTTCTTGCTCTTAGTGTAAGTCCGTCGCGAAATTTCCCTACGGTGTAACAAAGATATGAAGACATTATAAACTGGGTTATGTTTTTACTCTGGTACAACAAAATATTATATTATGCTGTAAACGTTTTCCTTTATAGCATGAATCGACTGGATTGCTACTACTATGTTACGGAAAATGTACGTAATTTTTTATATTTCGTTTCATTCGGCTAATTAGCGGAGGCTCAAAAAGTCAATCAACTCCGGGCCATAGTGTACTTAGGCTTAGAAACTGGTGAGGTTTCAACATGAGTTTCCAAGGATTAAAATTTGTGCGCAATATACCACATCTTCTGCTTGGCGTTATCCCGGCATTTTACCATGGTTCACCTTCCTACTTAAATGCTTCGTCACATATCACATCATGGGACAGAAATAATCGAACTGTGGCTATACTAACTGCATCTCTGCTTACGCCTTCAGGGATACAGACGTGACCTTATGTTCAGCCTCCGTGGCGCAGCGCGCGAGTAGCTGGCTGTAAAGCGCGAGGCCGTGGTTTCGATTCCCGCACCGACACAAATGTTAGTGTGATCCACAAATATTTGTTTCGGGTCTGGGTGTTGTGGGACCGCAAGTCTCTCGTAGTTCCTGATACCCACAATACAGGTTAACCTAGTGTGGGGTATGGACTATGTTTGTGACTGTTGGGTGTATATATGTTATATAAAAAATCCCTTCTCCACAAGGACCAGTACCGCAACCACGATTCTTCTGACATTTGCGATGTTCATTGACGTTCTTCATCACTTACCATCAGGTGACCTATTTGCACGTTGAGCGGTCGTTTACTAAAAATACTACTAATGAAAAAGTGACTCTCAACTCTCGACTCTCGTTAGTATACCAGTCTCTCCTTGACCATTCTAGTGGCCCACCATAGTGGCTTGTACAGGCGAGTCGCGTTCCAAAGTCAGCTAGCGTATTTCCAGTACTACTTAGGCTGGCATAATTTTGCCATGTCTCTCGACACAGTCATTATATTTGGATGCTTTGTAATTACTATCTGGTCCAGTATAATCACAATGTCGTACCAGGACAAAAAAATCTTTTTATAGCTTACCAACGAAACTATGTCGTTGATACAACCTCGGATGCCCTTTCTATCGGATTAGTTTTCCGAAATATGAATAATTCAATAGGATTTTAGGGTTCTGTAGGGAATTACAAAAATCACTTTATACCATTTATTCTACATCCTATTTCACAAGTAATTCTTAATCAACTGATGGATGAATCAGATGTAATACGGTATATATATATATCTATTTTTATTGTAAACTGTATACAATCTATATTATATTCCAATTTCATGTATTCTTAGATAGCCCTCTCTTGTTCGTACTCTTATCTCCATCATATGGTTGGCTGTAAGAGATTGCCCTGAGCGATAAGGCCGCCAATTGTACTATGTTTATAAGTTTATTATCTTTTAATTTTTACCAAGTGTCTAATGTACAATAAAGCATTATAAATAAAATAAATAAATAATGTTGGTAGAGAAGTGACCTCCACCGTCCATGACTGATACCCACAAAGGTAAAGGGAACATGCGTTATTGACCTTTAAGAAATGTAATGAAGAGAGGACTGCCTCGGTGGCGCAGTTGTAATGCGTATGCGTTACGTCTGAGGCTGACGCTGAGGTCTCGGTTTCGATGCCCGGGTCGGGTTAAAGTGATATTAGGTTTTCTATTACGAAATGCTCTGTATCAGCCCGGAGTCTGGAATTGTGCCCGACATGGCGATAGGCTCTCGCCCCCTACCACATCTTGGGACGGAGATACGCTCGGCGAAATGTGGGTGTACTGGTTACACCTCTGCCTACCCCTTCGGAGATTACAGGCGTGAGTGCGTATGTATGTATGTTTCAATAATATTATAAATGTATCTAAGGAACCATGTTGAATCCTTTGCTCTCATCTGATTATTTATTTGTTATTATTGTACATGTAATAAAATTTATGTATTGAGTAATGAAATTCTGATGTGGCCTTGTATTTTCCTAATGAATATGGTAAGATACCATATTTTACATCCATTCTTTATGGCGTTATCTTCACCGATAATTTGTTATATTGGTTTGCTTTTATTGTAAAAGTTTTAATTTCACTGCCATGGTGGCGCAGTTGTAATGCGTACGCGTTACGATTGAGGCCAATGCTGAGGTCTCGGGTGCGATCCCCGGGTCGAGTAAAGTTGTATTTCTATTACGAAATGCTCAGTATCAGCCCGGAGTTTGGAATTTGTGCCCGGTATGCCGATAGACTCGCCCCCTATCACATAAGGGATGGAGATACGCTCGGCGAAATCTATACTTTACAAAATGGTAGGATCCTCGTATGTGAGAGGCTGTCTGGGTTGGTACCACCACTTTGTCTATTTCTGCCGTCAGCAGTGTATAAACACTGTTGTGTTCCGGTTTGAAGGACATCAGTGAAATTACTGGGCATTATGAGACATATTAACATCTGGGAGTGACGAGCGCAGTCCAATACCATATAGTGATTTTTAATTCAAAGTTCTGCGTATTGTTGATTCTGTTTATGGGCAGGCGTGAAGCTTACCATCAGGCGAGCGACCTGCTCGTTTCGTCACAAATAAACTTTTCTTAAATTCATAACATAGCCTCAAGAATCCAATCAGTTACAGAACAATATAACATTGACCTCTTTGTAAGAACTGAGTTCTATAATTGAAGTATCAATATTTTAGTTATCTAGATCTGGCTTAGCAAAAAACATGAAGTTACTAAATTACTGTTTTCTGTAGGTCAGTTAAAGGAGCCACGATTAAGGTCACACAATTTATTGATCTTAATCTTATAAATCTATCTTTATTGAATCAAAATAGGGACATAAATTGAGATGACCTTATGGTCAGACGGAAGATGTTTAAGGCAATATCAATAAATATTTGAAATCATATTGATAACTGATTTCAGAAGTACTAATGCTAAAGTTATAGCTTTCAGTATAAATAAAATATGTATATAAATAATAACTGCTGATGACCTTATAGTTAGAGACAAGATTAATGAGATGACTTTTTTTTATAGTATAGGCCGGCAAACGAGCAAGTGGGTCACCTGATGGTAAGTGATCTCCACCGCCCATGTACGCCCACAATACTAAAATAATCATGGGCGCGTTGCCGACCTTAAAGGAAAGGGATACTTTAGGGATTGGGAAGGGGAGGGGTATTTGGGCCTCCGGATATCTCACTCACCGTACGAAACGCAGCAGCAAGCTGCTACTTTACGCCGGTTTTCTGTGAGACAGTGGTAACGACCCGGACGAGCTGGCCCATTCATGCTGTAGACAGAACTGTCTACAGCTTGGCTCTACCAAATAAATAACTGACTGCATTGCAACAATAAAAACTTCAAAAATTGCTTTAATTTATGTCCTATTTTATACTTCGACGCAAAAAGGGGTTAGACCATATTATTTGTTTGTAGTACTCTATAGCATCGTAACATACATTCAACATTATATCTTTCTTTCTTTCTGTCTGGCGTTTGCCCGCTGTTTTTTTATTAGCTTGAACGACGAGACGAGCAGGTCGCTCGCCTGATGGTAAGCGCCACGCCTGCTCATAAACAGAAGCAACGCCACACAGAACTTTAAATATCAAAGCACTGCATGACACTGGCCTGTGCTCTTCACCTCGAGACATTAGGTACTAATTGTAGGTAGGTAATTGGAACCAGCTACCTACCACGTAGTCTTTCCAGCGCATTTGTGGTCTTCCTTGAGGACGCTTTTTTCCCCATGGCTTCCATTCAAGGAGACGTTTACACCACGATTCGTTCCGGGCAACGTGTCCAGCCTACCTCCATTTTAGGTGCGCCACTCGTTTTGAAAAAAAAATGAGGCCTACTTACACTAAAATATATTTTACACCTATGTTCTATTTTCCTTACGAAAATCCAGAAAATCACATGAATTACTGCCTGGTATTGGAATATGTGCGCTGAATAGCGATAGACTCGCCCCCATCATATAATTGGATGGAAATAAGCTAGATGAACCATGGATATAGGTAATAGTTATATTCCTGCATCCACGTGAGCATATTTTATGTTAATGTAATAATACATTAATTAATAAATAAATAAATACATCCAAAAGTCACACATCCTGATCCCACACTAGGTAAACCTGTATCTATCAGGAACTACGTGACACTTGTGGTGATCATAAATATTTATGGTGACCACCGGTGTAAAGTAGCAGCTTGCTGCTGCGTTTCATACGGTGAGTGAGATATCCGGAGGCCCAAATTCCCCACCCCTTTCCAATCCCTTACTTATCCCTTTCCTTTAAGGTCGGCCACGCGTCCATGATTATTTTAGTATTGTGGGCGTATATGGGCGGTGGAGATCACTTACCATCAAGTGACCCACTTGCTCGTTTGCCGGCCTATACTATAAAAAATAAAAATGGTACACAAACATTTGTCTCGCTCCGGGAATCGAACCAACAGTCTTTCGCTTTGCAGCCGTCTACTCGTCCACTACGCCACGGGGGCTATCAATTAATCCAACGTTCATCATAACATTGACTTTATCTACAAGATCTAATGCACTGATGACACCCGATCTTTGATAACGTCAAGACGTGACCAGCTGTAGGGCAAATACGCGGGGGGAGGGGTAAAATTACCTACGTCTACTCGTACCCCGCGCTCGCACGTGTCAATATATAGCTATTGCGATATAACTGTATTAACGCAAACAAAGTATAGGTTGACACCAGTATGACACATGTGTTAGTTTAAAAATGCATAGCGGTCATTTTTGCAAGACTAAGTTATTTGTAATCAATATATAATATTTTACAAATGTGTTATGTAGAAATGGTATGGCGATAGGCTCGCCCCCTATCACATAAGGGACGGAGATACGCTCGGCGAAATGTGGGTGTAATGGTTACACCTCTGCCTACCCCTTCGAGGATTACCACCAGTACACCCGCATTTCGCCGAGCTTCCAGAAATTCCAGACTCCAGGCTGATATTGAGCATTTCGTAATAGAAAAACGCAATACCACTTTACCCGACCTGGGGATCGAACCCGAGACCTCAGCGTTGGCCTCAATCGTAACGCGTACGCATTACAACTGCGCCACCGAGGCAGTCATAATACTAACAAAAAATCAGCCCCCAGTAATAGTTACAAAACATAACACGAGACTATTCCGCCCACACACCCGCCACTGTAACTCTTAAAAGCTAGAATCGACAGCCACACGCTTTTTTCACCTGGCAGTGAAGCTTTCGCAAGTTCTCTGGAGATGCTAAACTTGTCTTTATTCTAAAAACGAAATCAATCAAATAGAAAGGCAGAGTTGGTAATAAAAATTGTTGACATAGCAAAACGGAATACAAAATAATGAACTAAAGAGTTATTAACCTCAAACTTAAGGGTATTTACAATAAATAAAATATAAAGTAAAAGGAACAACTAGTTGTAAAGTACCACGAATCTATACTTTTGAATGTATAGATAATATTATAAAGCTGAAGAGTTTGTTTGGTTGAACGCGCTAATCTCAGGAACTACTGGTCCGATTTGAATAATTCTTTCAGTGTTAGATAGCCCATTTATTGAGGAAGGCTATAGGCTATATAACATCACGCTAAGACCAATACGAGCGGAGCACTAATGAACGCGGACGAAGTCGTGGGCAAAAGCCAGTATTATATAATAACAAAAGTAATGAAAGCAATAGCAATAATAGTGTCAAGCTCATAGCTCAAGCTCATAGCTCAAGCTCAATAAAAGTGCGTCTAGCTCAATTTACAAGTTATACTCCCTCACTGTTCCCCCCTACTCTGTACGTAATATTGAGGCATATGTACCTTGACAAGGGTCAACTGATACGGTGTACGAGTAAGCTGCTCGCTTAAGAGATTTGGCACGGATTTAAATTAAATTGCTACGTGAGCCCACGCACTTTCGTTATGTTTGGACATATGTATGGTAGTCTCAAGATTTATGATTAGCTAAGTGCCCGACTTCACTTCTAAATTACTCTTTGCGAATAGATCAAGAATCGGGTCTCCATAGTTTTTTTATAGCAGTAGGCCAACAAACGAGAAAGGCGTAAGCATTGTTTCCAATTCGAAGAGCATTGAACCCGCTGAAATTACTTATCCGTTGAGGATTTTAATTTTTTACTGCGTACTTCGTTATCAGATCGTAACCAAATTTATATGGGACCACATAGCAACTTAACTCTATCGAATGACATTTTTTCCAACAAAATCGATGTAGGTACATACTTAAAAAAAGCAAAAAAAAAACTCGCCGATTTGAGATCCTCCTTTTTTTTTTAAAATAGCAATTTCTATAGGTTTCTCTGGAGTGCAATTTCATTTGACCGGCAGCTGCAACGGTCGAAAATTGTTATTTTTGACTTTTAAGTGTTATTTTTTTGTCAGTTTGAAGTTTTTTTTTAAAGGCAAACGAGCAAGTGGGTCACCTGATGGTAAGTGATGTCCACCGCCCATGAAACACAATTGAAAGAAAAAGAAGAAGAAGAAGCTATTTGAACTTGTATTTATAGCCTTCATTCGCCTTGTAAACGGTTTGTCGATCAACAGAAACCGCTACAACTACCTAATATCATGCAAATCTCGATATATTCTCAGAAATGAAATAATTCAATTTGATAAATAAATTTGAAGTCTGCATGATAAAATTTAAATATAGCGTAATACAGAGCTACTTTTTAAGATGAGACTTGGTGGAATATTCAATGGAATAAAATGCTCTCTCTTTTTCGTTATTGCATAAAATTTACAGACACTTTATTTCTTGTATGTTACGGGAATGTTCAATTTTGCGCAGTTGGATGAAGTTCTGGTATGATTTTTTTTATTAATTTATAAGTTCACGTCTATTTCCCCTAATGGGTATATAGAGGTAAAATGGTTGTAACCAATGCATCCACGGTTCGACGGGCTATTTCCGTCTCATGATATGATATAATATGATATATCACCATACCGTGTAGAATTTCAATCACGACCAATTCATGAGTGATTTCGACGTAATCACAAGTTTCTTGTGATTATTTTCAAAGAATAGCATAAATAACTTTTTTCTTAAAATATTTAACTATATTACCTACTAAATTTTAAGTGTCATTTTTAACTTTTTAGTCTTTTTGAGTCGGTTTTATTTTAGTGATAAATAGTTTTTATTTTACTATTTTTTATCAACAGTCTGTCTGGAATCCGTAAATGTAAAGATACATTTTAATTTCATTTTCCCAGGCGTTTGATCAAAATGCTAATTCAAATATTACGTATGCGACATGTACATTGTGAATACATACTATGTTTATGTATACTTAATAACTTCTTTCACACATAAGGTGTTTTAAACCTAATGCATTTAAATGACTAATATTATTAAAGGATTAGATAGGTCATTTATTTTATTTATTTAACTGCCTCGGTCTTCGCCTCGGTGGTGCAGTTGTAGTGCGTACGCGTTACGACTGAGGCGGACGCTGAGGTCTCGGGGTCGATCCCCGAGTAGGTACTGATACTTCTAAAGTATCCAATATGCAAATGAACATTCATAAACTAAAATAATGCAAGGCCTTGGGAAAATTACCACTAAAACATCTGCGCAATAATCCGGTGATATATCGGAGTTAAATACTGGAGTTAAAGCATTAGCGATAGATTACACGGCTTTGCGAACCCTTATTGTTCCTATTTATAACACTTATTAAAGGGTGGATTTAGTTTTAATTCACTCGTTTTTTATTCTGGATTTAGTTCTGATTTTGTAAAAATATATGATCAGAGACACTGTGGATTATTTTATGAAGGTAAAATGAAATTCACAGTAAATAACGTGGAGTTTCAAGGGTTTATGTCCATGCATTAATAAATTTTATATTTCTCAAATGTAACTAGAGAACAGTTCTATAGAAGACTCTGTATCTAGCTAAAGCCGAGTCTCCTGCACATGTGTTTCTCTACACACTACACAAAACACTGTTTCGCTACACATGTTTAGTGACGAAAGATTATTTTGTGTAGAAGGAAACAATGTTTTTGCTTTCCATACCTGATGGAAAATATCTTCACATTTCGCCTCAGGCGTGTGGAGGGGAGCGGAATAACTGTCAAAAGCGCCGCGCGGAACACATGAACTAAAGCCATTGACAGAAGATGTTTTTTGACTGCCTCGGTGGCGCAGTTGTAATGCGTATGCGTTACGACTGAGGCTGACGCCGATGTCTCGGGTTCAATCCCCAAGTCGGGTAAATGTGATATTGGGTTTTTCTATTACGAAAAGATCAGTATCAACCCGGAATCTGAAATTTGTGGCCGGTATGACGATAGGCTCGCCCCCTATCATATCATGGGATGGAGATACGCTCGGCGAAATGTGGGTATACTGGTTACACCTCTGCCTACCTCTTCGGGGATTACAGGCGTGAGTGCGTATGCGTATAAGCAATATTTGTTTAGTGTAAATGTTTTTATGTAGTGTGTAGGGGAAAACATGTGCAGGAGAGCGATTTCTTAGGTTTACGCGAATATTACACATATACTAGTTACTATATAAAACTAGTTTATACGGATTTTATCCACAGGACTTTTTATGCAGGAGACCCGGCTTAAGATTAACTATGACATCGCTTCATAGTTCTAGTGGAAGAGTAAATAGGCTGAAGATTTGTAGGTTCATTTGTTATTAGTAAATGAGAACTAATGAATTAATCGTGGCCCCAAAACCCAGATCGGCTAATCACAAATTATGTTTGAATTTTAGACTATCTTGTCGGTGCAGTTGTAATGTGTAAGCGGTACAACTGCTGTGCTGAGGTCTCGGGTTCGATTCCCGGGTCACGTAAAAGTAATACCCATTATAGTAAAGTAATACTCATTAATTATAAAAGATCGCATATCCATCGTAAATACCTTTTGAAAACAGACCGACTAAGCATCTTACTTATTATTAAATTTTGGATGCTGTATGCATAATTCAATAGAATTTTTAGTATAAAATAGTTTCGTATACTGACGAGAATGAGTAACCTAATGAATATTAAAGTTGAATGTTAAATGTTTTATTAAATGTATCCTAAAAAGCCCTATATTGTTTTAAGAAAGCTTTCAGAAGCTTAAACGTACTTAAACGATATTTAAATTTATTCTTATTATGATAACATTTTATATTTTAATATTAAAATATGTTTTTATTATTTAGCTCACGCCTGTATGCCTAAAGAGGTAAGCAGAGGTGAACTTTTACACCAATAGGTCACCGAGCTTACTCTCGTCCCATAATATTGTGATAGGTGGCGAGCCTATCGTCATATTGGGCACAATTCCTATCCTAGAAAGCCCATGTATGATTTTCTGATAGTAAATAACTCACGCCTCTAAGATGAAAGGGGTTGGCAGACATGTAACAATACACACCCACATTTCGCCAAGCCTGTTTCCATCCCATAAAGTGATAGGGGGGGGGGGGGGGGGGGTGGGGGGGGGGGACGAGCCTATCGCCATACCGGGCACAAATACCAGACTCCGGGCTGATACTGAGCAATTCGTAATAGAAAAACCCAATACCACTTTACCCGACCAGGGGATCGAACCCGAAACCTCAGCGTTGGACTCAATCGTAACGCGTACGCATTAGAATTCTGCGCCACCGAGGTATTCTTTTGCATATGCAAAAAATGTATATTTTGCATGTATATACATGAAATAAATGTTATTTCAACTGCCAGATATAAATTTTGTAATTTAAGTGTAATTTTGTGTTGAATTTGTATGGATAGATGGATTCTTGTTTTATATTTCAAGTGATACGTTAGTTATTCAGTAACATCGTTATTATACTTTTGAGGCGAGGTCGCAATTTAAATGTAAAATAATATTATTTTTACTGCCTCGGAGGCGCAGTTTTAATACGTACGCGTTACGACTGAGGCTTACTCTGAGGTCTTGGGTTCGATCCCCGGGTTGTGTAAAAGTGATATTGGGTTTTTCTGCTACGAAATGCTCAGTATCAGATCGGAGTCTGGAATTGTGCCCAGTATGGCGATAGGCTCATACCCTATCACATCATGGAATGGATATACGCTCGGCAAAATGTGGGTTACACTTCTGCCTTTAACTGAACTTTTTTAACTGAAATGTTAACCAAATATGTTTTTTTTACCGATAAATCTAAGAACACAATCCCAAATGCCCACCATCAAGTCCCAAATGCTATGCAATAACTTATTATGAACCTTATTCTATTCTTTCAAATCTTACTCGCACCTCGAAGATAGACTAGCGCGGAGTACCTAGGTACTGTCTGTCTTGAAGTCTGCTCTAGAGCAGACTTCAAAAATAGATTTCACGGGCTCCAACCCATCTCAATGAAAATACACTTCTGACTTTTTAAAAACAACGCTTTAGTAAAGATTGACTGAACACTGACGGTGAAGAAAAACATCGGAAACATGCATTTCAAACGTATGTGAAATTAACAACCCATTTAAGACCTATGGACTAAGGGCTAACCCCGTAATATTAGAAGAGCCCGTGCCCAGCAGTAGGACAGTGTGTGTAATAAATGGCTATTATTGTTTAATCTGAGATTATATTCTTGTAAATATAATTTAACCTCTAATTTTCAATCATTATTCCTAAACTTCAATCTGTTATTGCCAGCTTAACCTCACATAAAGCTGTATATACCCAAAAATCTTGGGAAGTCCCAGATATCTCACGCTAAGCGCATAAGCCTCGAGTCGAAGGGATGAATGATTATGCATCATTTGTCTAGCGAGCAGCAATCGAACTAGATGCCAAACTGTCACTCGAATATTGCCACTCTTTATCTTCATTCAATACTTTTGCGAACTTTCCTCTTTTTAGGGTTCCATACCCAAATTGTGCTAACGTAACCCTATTACTAAGCCTACGCCGCGCCGTCTGTCTGTCCTATTTATAAAGGACACTTAATTTTGAACTGTACTATGTACCTTACCAAATAATAACAACAAAAATAAGGGTTTTTTTATTGCATATACCAAACGGGCAAGTGGGTCACCTGATGGTAAGTGATCTCCACCGCCCATGTACGCCCACAATACCAAGAGTCATGAGCGCGTTGCCGACCTTAAAGGAAAGGGAAAATTTAGTGATTGGGAAGGGGATTTGGGCCTCACGATAGCTCACTCACCGTACGAAACGCAGCAGCAAGCTGCTACTTTGCATCGGTTTTCTGTGAGACGGTGGTAGCGACCCGGACGAGCCGGCCCATTCATGCTGTAGCCAAAACTGCCTACAGCGCGGCTCTACCACTCGTAAACAATATGGTGCTATGGAACCCTCGATGCACGAGTCCAAATTGACCGATTTTTTCTATGGCACTAAGATTGCCCTTTTTTCCGCGGATGAAATCTCTATGTCGGATACCCTCCCAGCCACGGGGGAAGGGGTGATGCTTATGCCGGACTTACCAGCCTTCTGACCCAGTTGTTTGAACGACCGCTGGGTCAGGTCCCTAACAGAAAAATCCCAATGTTGTTGTTGGCTGTGGGCTGCAAAGTAGATGAGCTCTTCGATTCGATTCCCGGTTCTGGAAATCTAAATTTGTATTAAATATTTATATTCGAAATATATGTAAATATCCAGGATTGCAATCTGTCTTCTGTCACATCATGGGACAAGAATAAGCTTAGTGAACTGGCAGTGTATTTTTGGTACCCCTGTTTACCCTTCGAAGATACAGGCTTGGGTTTATGTTGTGCATCAGAAACTTCGAGAGAATTTGTTGGCTTGGAACAAATATTTAGGGAGTTCGGGAACTTTGCCCAAAGGTTTGTTTTAAAAACAATTTTTTATTGTAATAAACCCGAGGCGGTTTACTACTATTTTTAACCGATTAAAAAAAAAGGATCTCCGGTCGTCTCAGGTATTTTTATATATGTTTGTTTACGTATGATTCCGCTAAATGTGAACCGATTTGGGTGATTATTTTTATAATCTTAAGGCTAGGGCAGTAATAGGACTTATTGTGGTGGGTACCCATTTAAATTTGACGAAATAATTTCACCCAAGTGGAATGAAATCGGGGTGAAAAATCACCTTTATGCATAGATTTTGATGATTCTTTTACTAAAAATAGTAAAATAAAAAGTTTTTATTAATCTTTGTTGCCGCCATTTTGGCCTGACGCAACAAGACATCGTTGTAAAACAGACATTTTACTTAACAATTTCATGTCAAGTTTTGTGATATATACTATTTATTGGTACATATACTTCCATAATATTTTATTCTGGCAGGGTCTCCACTTTTACAGGTCTTTAAATGCAAATAAAACAATTTAGTATCACCACAATACACCTTTCTCGCCAGCGGTCATCGTATCGTAATGGCAAAGGATACTTGATTATTCAGCCACTACAGATTACAGATTCAAGGCACTACAGTATTAGATCACATCAACACGTGGTGTGGATAGCAGCGATAGCTCAGTGGGGATTGGTACGGACTGTCGAGACGAGAGTCGCAGGTTCGAAACCAGCCCAATAGAGCATAGACCTATGACCTATGATTTAATTTTAATTATCGCTTGCTTTAACGGCGAAGAAAACATCGTGAGGAAACCTGCATACCTGACAAGTTCTTCATAAGAATTTCGAAGGTATGTGAATTTCAGAAACCCGCATTAGGCTAACGTGGTGAACTAAGGCCTAATCCGGAGTAGTAGTGCCCAGTAGTGGGGTTTATTATAATACAAAGCTACAATACAACACATGGTGCGGATTTATAGCCTTACTAAACTACTCTACTAAGCATTGGGGAGAAAATCTTTGTACATGCTATTTCGCACACATAGTCCTGACACCATTGGTCTCAACCTGTATCGGCTCAATGAAATATTCTCAACATGACAAACAATTTCAATTATTTACCCTCACGTCAGCAAATTGTAATCAACTTGTTCAACGTTTGACGCTACGTTAAAAAGCGTTTGATCTTTTTATTAATACATATTTCATGTAAACTCTACACAATACAAACTCACGTGAATTATTAAATTCGAGCTCAATTAGTAATTTGATGAGTTCCCTCCTCTCTGAAACTGGAACAATAGACGCTGATTGTGTATTGATTCGTAGTAAGGGTTTGGTAACAGTTTTGTGGTTCATTATGACGTTGTTTATAATAAAAGTATCGGCATTGTATTTTAATAACTATAAATAAATAAATACACCCAACATTCACACACATAGTCCCACGCCACACTAGGTTAACTTGTATCGTGGGTATCAGGAGCTACGACGGGCTTACGGGTCCCACAACACCCAGACCCGAAAAAAATATTTGTGGATCACACAAACTTTTGTCTCGGTGTGGGAATCAAACCCGTGACCTCTCGTTTCACAGCTTTACTCGCCCACTGCGCCACGGAGGCTGTCAAACTATTTATATATTTAGTTTTGGAGTGAGTTTAGTTTAGTTCTGGAGTTTTGTAGAACATAAATAATAATAATAATAGCCCTGTATTATAAACGTCCCACGGCTGGGCACGGGCCTCCTCTAAATGAGAGGGGTTAGGCCTTAGTCCAACACGCTGGCCTAATGCGGGTTGGCAGACTTCACATATCTTCGAAATTCTTATGAAGAACTCAGATATGCAGGTTTCCTCACGATGTTTTCTTCATGACGAAAACAAAGTGATCTCAAATGGATCCCGTTGTTTTGTCTTTTTAGGTAAGGAACCCTAAAAAAACTTTAGTTCCCTCCTGCATCAAATAACAAAACTATGCTATCTATTATTACTACGAAATCAATTTCCATTCTCTTTGAAACTCTATGTTATCTTTCCTCTCATACTTTGTAAAACTTTTCTAAACTCATACTTGATCCTGTGTACAGCTTTCATTTTGCGTCGAGATAAATGGAGCTGCCTACTTTAAACTGCTACGTTACAACAGCGAGAAACATGTGGGTGCCCGGGGTAGGGTTGCCATTAGTACATTGAAGCCGTATAGAACCCAAAGACTTTAATGTATACTAGACTGGCTGTTTAGAAGTAAAATTGCGTCACATAACGCGGGAGTTTAACAGACAGACAGGGAGCGCGATAGGGGTTCTAGTTGAGAATAAGCGAGATGGTAATATAGAGTTACGATCAATTGACCGCAACTTAGTGGTACAATTTCTCTGTACCGCGCAGCTTGTCTAGTAGTATACATTAAAGGTCTTTGATAGAACCCGACTTTTAGACGCTTGTATAGTTATGCTTATCAAGTTTTTGTCCCGCTTTTAACCACTATGGTACCCGGACTGCCACTCGTATCAAATCACGCACTATTTCTTGTTCTCGGGACTAGCCTCACCTCGTTCCTCACCCTCTTTAATTTCAAAAGGTGTTTATTATATTTTTTAACTGACTTCAGAAAAGGAGGAGGTTCTCAATTCGGGAGTTTTTTATGTATGTTCATCCATTTCTCTGCCAATTATTGTGGACCAACTTTATTGGAAAAAAAATCATTCCATAGAGTTTACCTGCGATGTGGTCCCATATAAATTTGGTTAAGATCTGATGATGGAGTACAGAGTGCAAAAATTAAACTCCTCAACGGACAACAGTACACTTGTCGCGAATGTGTTATTGTAATGGAATTTACATTCCATAGCTGTACCTACGAGTATAACTAAAAATTGATAAATAAAATAAGTTTAAATAAAACTTAAACTGTTAACTTCATAAAATAACATTGAAAAGTCAAAAATAACAATTTCTATATGTCTTTTGGTAGTCTGTGCAATTTTATTTGACCGGCAGCGACACAGGCACCGACCGACTCAATTTTTTGTTTTAGGTAAAGCTGTGGAATGTAAATTCCAATATAAGCGCGACGAGTGTACTGTTGTCCGTTGAGGAGCTTCATTTTTTTTCAGCCTTGGTTTGAATCGTAAATGTCCGGCTATATTGGCTCGGGAGTCCGGCTTTTCGATTTTATGATGTAACAATCCTATCCCAGGGGAAAGCTGGTAAATATTATGAATAGCATTAAATAGTAGATAATTCGAGTAAACTAAAATAACCACGAGGAGAAATGTTTGAGTAGCTTGGAAATAACCACGAGGAGAAATGTTTGAGTAGCTTGGAAATAACCACGAGGAGAAATGTTTGAGTAGCTTGGAAATAACCACGAGGAGAAATGTTTGAGTAGCTTGGAAATCCCATGAGAGTGCGACTACGCTTAGCTTTACCTTGAGTAAGTATGGCTCCGTTGTTGGTTGATTAAAGTTTGAATGGTATTTTTTTTATCGTACAATTGTTTTTTTGTCTATTTTTTATTCTTGCATTTTCCTCTAGGGTTGACGTCAGGCAGACACGGACATGTATAGTTAAAAATCCTCACATATTTTATTTAGGAACATAATTTAATGTCTTCTGGTGTGGGTTATTTGTATTTTATGTTGTGGGTGTTGTTTGACAGCCTACATGGCGCAGTGGGCGAGTAGCCGACTTTCAAGCGAGAGGCCGCGCGTTCGATCCCCGCACCGAGAGAAAATGTTTATGTGATCCACAAATATATGTTTTGGGTCTGAGTGTTTTCTCCACGCGTATTTTTACAATAAAATATTATTATTTATTTTTCATTTTTTAGTTGGATTTTCTTTATCAGCGTATTTTTTAGTTTTTTAAAACTATTATCTCATTACATAGTTACTGTAAGATATAAATATGTATATGTGTATACCAAGATATGATCAAAACTCATGAAGGACCTACAAAGTCCCACTATGTGTATTTGATACACGAGAAGCCAAGGTTTATACTACTTAAAGTAGTTGGCTGTTTGAGTAACCAGATACGGCTGACTTCGCGGCACGGAAATTTGCATACTTCAAAACTTCACCGGCTTCAGGCTTGTCTCAAAATATAAGAAACAAACCGAAGTTACGTGTTTGTAAACATTTTTATTATTGAACTCTGCCTGCCTGACTGCTTCGGTGGCGTAGGTGTAATGCGTACGCGTTACGATTTACGTTGAGGTCTCGGGTTCGATACCCGGGTAGGGTAAAGCGGTATTGGGTTTTTCTACTACGAAATGCTCAGTATCAGCCCAGAGTCTAGGATTGTGCCCGGTATGGCGATAGGCTCACCCCCTAACATATTATGGGACGGAGATATGCTCGGCGATATGTGGGTGTACTGGTTACACCTCTGCCTACCCCTTCGGGGATTACAGGTGTGAGCGCATATTTTTTTGTTATTATTGAAAATTGACTGCAATAATGTACTTAGTTTTGGGGTTGTAGATGTATATTATGTTGTATCGCCGCATTAATCTAGTGGCAGAGTCATGCTGAGCTGGCTGAGGAACTGACGAAGTCCTGGGTTGAAATCCCAATCGTACTATCACAATTTGTGTTTGGGTTTTCGATTCAAAAAACACACGAGTTTCCGGTATTGGATATTGCGCTGAAAATCGCGATAGGCTCGCCAGCATTCATGGGTCGGAAATAGGCTTGGCAAACCATGAGTGCACTAGTTGTACAGCCTAGCCCTTCAGGGATATAGGCGTGAAGAATTATAATATGAAATGTTTTTTATGGCATAGGTCAGCAAACGAACAAGTGGGTCACCTGGTGGTAAATGATCTCCACCGCCTATGTGCGCCCGTAATACCAAAAGAATCATGGGCGCGTTGCCGACCTTAAAAGAAAGGGATAATTAAGGGATTGGGAAGGGGAAGGGGATTTGGGCCTCCAGACATTTCACTCACCGCAAGAAACGCAGGAGCAAGCTGCTACTTTACGTCAGTTTTCTGTGAGACAGTGGTGGACCACTGTAGACAAAAGTGTCTACAGCGTGGCTCTACCACTCATTAAGTTTTAATTTGTCTCTGTATCATATATTTTGTAATGAGCCAGCCTTTATCAAAATTGACACCATATCTGAAGAACACATTAAGTCAAGACCAGACACGGAAATTATTCCAAATTCCTCCATACCTATTTGCAAGTGATGATCCCCACATTCATCCCGAGGGGCATTTCTGAAAATACGATTCTACCGATTTACTACAAAATGTGTAAGCCATTTGTCTGACAACAAATCTTTTCTGGAAATCGTTCGATTTTGTTTTGTTATGATAAAATCTTCAAAGCTTCGCCGTCTTGCACGTGAATTCGTAATGCTTTTATCACAGTTCAAAAATCATGTAGTCTGCTAACGTGTTTGATATTTTCAAAATATCTAATCGTCTGGCCTAATGGCATCCTACTTATACTGAGAAACCTTGAGATTCATTCCTAGGTTGATCAATCACAATTTGTGTTTAAATTTATACCCAATATAGCACGACTCCTATCACATCATAAGATGGCAATAAGTTCGATCAAACGTGAGTGCAGAGCTGATTGCACCTTTGCCTACCCCTTCGGAGATACAAGCGTGAGTATATGTGATGTATGCCTGATATCGTCTATGTTTCAAATTGCGTGATCTTTCCATCTTCAGATTGCATCTTCTTCTGATACATGACTAAACGAATGCTATAGCGCATCCATCAAAGCTATGGAATTGAACGATAGATCATGTCACAAACGCAGGTTGATGAAACATGTCCCAATGAAAAATGTGTCAGTGGATGATGACAGCCCACGAGGGGGAAGCATAAGTAAGTATAAGTGACTAGATTTTGCTTGCGGCTCTGTTCACGTTAATGGTTAAAAACCTGTGCTCTGATCCAGATCATGGTCTACCTATTGGCTAAATTTCAACGAAATCCGTCCAGCCGTTAATCGTTAACAACCAAACTTCAATAGTTATAAAATTAATAGGAGAGGGTAATAAGTAGGTAAGTTAGTTAATAGTAGTTATAGATAGGTAAGTAGTTATAATAGGAGTAAGAAGTAGGGTTGAAGCCGGTAGTGAAAATTAATGAATAAATAAATACACCCAACAGTCACACACATAGCCCTGAACCCACACTAGGTTAACCTGTATCGTGGGTATCAGGAACTACGAGAGACTTGGTCCCACAACACCCAGACCCGAAACAAACATTTGTGAATTACACAAACATTTGTCTCGGTGCGGGAACCGAACCCACGGCCTCACGCTTCAGAGCCGGCTACTCACCAACTGCGCCACGGAGGCTATCACAATTTCAACGTTGTTTATACGTCACTTATCTAGTCTTATCTATAACCCACTCATCTTACTGCGGAATGAACCGCACAGTTGCCTCGTTTATTTGAGGACAGACTGTATAATTTTTAAACTGTGCGTGTATTTTGTGGCGTGTGGTGCTTCGACATGAATATTGTGATTTAAGGGTTCGATGGACAAACCTTTTCCGTAATAGTGTGTTATATTGCTTATGCCAGTCTAATATGGAAACTATTTCTCTTTAAATGGATTTCTAAAAAATTGGCCTTATTTTTTTATATTTCATACCTCCTGTATATTGGAATTATGATGATTTGAATTCCAAGTGGAAATAGTACCTAATTGCAGTGCAGTACAAAATGTGTCGAGACATATTGTGTAACTCAATAGTCATCAGAATAATTCCGGCGTGAAGCAGCTACTAGATATACACCAGTTGACCCCAGAACGAGCTATCATGACGGGCTTTTGTACAAACGTTGGTGGCCATTATACAGTCATGTAAAATATGTATGATGTATGACAAGAAGTTTAAAAAATATGAGCAGATTTAATCATACTAATTAATAAACTAGACTTAGAATAGTTCCACGGTATACGAAATAAGTTTAAATGACTTCTACAGCTCAATCAAAGTTATACGAACTAATCACAAAAACAACTACTTCAATGATTGTTTCGGTAATTCGACAAAGTTATTATTTAAATTACGATATTTTAATGTGTAATAAGTGTTTTAATTTCGTATGTTTACGCGAATATTACACATTGAAATAAAACTAGTTTATACGGATTTCATCGCGTTTTTTAGTTTTTATTTTAGTCCCGACGTTTCGAAAGCTTATCAGCCTTCGAGGTCACGGGAGAGTCTAATAAAAATTAAAAAAACTAGTTTTATTTTGATGTGTAATAAGTGTTAAAAATATTAATCTAGAAAATAACATATAAGGTCTCGTCTTTATCCTAGAAATAAGCTAAGATTCAGCTAATACATTCACTGTTTACCGTTGTTTTTTTTTTCGCTGTTTCCACCTATGCGCTTTCATCTTCAACATGTGTCTTCCGCTGTCGTATGCGTTTCGGATCACCGTGCATGCTGCATGCATCGTGTGCTGTTATTCTATTCTATACTACTGACGCGTGCACTATTGTTTACTTCATAGCACTACAGTATGCAACAGAGGTGACGAAATTTGCAAGCGCACGAGCGTCAGTGCCCATATATTTATATTTTGAAAACAAACACATTTTGATTACCCTTTGGATTCAATTTAAGTCCTCACTAGTTACATAGCTTAAAAAATTTACAGTTAAGGAGTTAAAATGTGGTTGAAATTTGTTTGAATATTTTTATGGAATGGTATGTTTTATCCCAAGAAAGAAATTCACGCGGTCGAAGCCGCGGGCAACAGCTAGGCTTTTATACAGCAGCGATCAGTAAAAGTGCGTCACTTGATGATAAGTGATCTCTACTGCTCTTGAACAGAAGAATTATGGATGCGTTACCAACCTTAAATTAAAGGAATGGTGATTGGGAAGGGGAGGAGGAACCGTATGAAACGCCACAGCAAGCTGCTGGTTTTTGTGAGACAGTGGTAATAATCTGGCCGAGCCGGTTCATTTATGCTTAAGACAAACGTTTCTACAGCGTTGTTCTACCACTTAGACGTACTACCCTACGTACACAGTACTAAGTAGCGTACTTAGAAACTAATTATGCGATGAGAATTAGATAAAAACTGATGTCACGACAAGATAAAACAAAATGTGGATGATGATAAACAAAATGACGTCATAGTTCCTAATGAAGAAGTTCCTTCTTAGGCCGCTATTCTACTATCATATAAAACTGATCCTGCTTCTATAGTTCATAGATATATGAAAAATTTATGACAGATTAATAGCAACATAAACTTCATATTTTCTATGATCATATTTCTATGGTCCTATTTCACAGCATGCTGTGACATATATGACGTCATATATCTATGATGCAAATATGATAGTGGAATAACGGCCTTAAACTGAAAGATGTTCACTACGTTACTCTATTTTAAATGTGTCTTAGCCAAGTACTAAGCCGCTTAAATATGAAGGAAAACATTGTAAGGAAACCTGAATATCTGAGAGTTCTCTATAAAAATTTCGAAGGTTTGTGAAGTGTACCTCTATGAGGCCAACGTGGTAGACTGTCCTGATCAGATCCGCACCACACTCAACATAGATGTCGCCAAAGCGGTTCATATCGTTGAAAGCAGGAGCAAGTGGCACAACATCGTACGCAAGAAGTTGGTTCCTTGACGGGTCACGACCCCCAGCATTGGGGAATCGACGCAAGGAGGAGTTGGTAGACGGTCCAGAGACCAGGATTTAGGCCATAACCCCAGTCAGTAATAGAGGTGCTTATCCAGCAATAAGTCCGGAATACTGAGCTGATTATTGATTAATATTTTATATAACTGTTATATTGCTTTTCATTGAAATATTAAAACACGTGTCGTAAATTTTCAAGACGTCACAAAATTCGTCAACTCACATAAAACGGTTTAATTTCATTTCCAACTTTTGTAGACATTATTCAACTTCCAATATGGCCAAGTGTAAGCAATTATATCGAAAATGATTTATGGAAGTTAATTTCGCTCTTTCAGAGGCTTAGCAATAAGTATGATGTTAAGAATTTTAATACAGACTCTGGTAGCTCCAGATTAAAACACGGGGCCTGTTGCTATGCTGGACTGAAAAGCGACTTAATTTTTGTAAGTAAAGCCACGCTGTAGGCATTTAGTGAGATTGTCAGAGGATAATTTTTGAGTGGTAGAGCCACGCTGTAGACATTTTTGTCTACAGCATCTATGGGCCGGCTCATCCGGATCATTACCACTGTCTCACAGAAAATCGGCGTAAAGTAGCATCTTGCTGCTGCGTTTCGTACGATGAGTGAGATATCCGGAGGCCCAAACCCCCTCCCCTTCCCAATTCCTTAATTATCCTTTTCCTTTAAGTTCGGCAACGCACCCATGACTCTTTTGGTATTGTGGGCGTACATGGGCGGTGGAGATCACTTACCATCAGGTGACCCACTTGTTCGATTGCCGGCCTATGCCATAAAAAAATGATAAAAAAAATCTCACCTCCTCTTAACCCTACCAACGTAACGCAGATATTGTGATTCCTCGGTGGTGGATCAGATAGTTACTGCAGTCTCATCTAGCTTCAGAATAAATTTGCCAACTAAAAAAAAGAACCCGAGGTTCGAAACCACAGCTTTATTGTCTTCTTCAGTCGTAATTGCAATACGCAGCTTCACATACATAATATATCTTAGAGTAAAGTTAGAAAACTTATCAACACACGTACCAATATATAGCATATAATAGAGCATAGAATAGTTTTCTTCTCAAAGCATGACAAAGATTATAGAAACAGGCTACAAAGAATCTCAAGAATTGTATCAGAAATCCATCAAATAGTACGCATGAATCGGATGATAGTATTTAAGGATTTCACAAACCAGTTAAAGATATTGCCGAAAAACAAAAATGCGTAAAACGAGAAAAAAATCTTTTGACAAAAGAACAAAACGTACGATCAGTCATAAAGATATATTTACCAAATCTCACCCCAACAGAAATAATAACATCTCATTCGTAATCTAAAAAAAAGTTGTTCTAGATTCAGGTATTCAGAATTTTTCATCTGTAAAAAAATTTTCCTTTAATATTGTTATCGAAAAACAAATGGTGCGGAGATAAGGCCCGGTGACAGTAACAAGTGGCTTTAATTTAACTTTTGGAAATCTTTACGAGTTTGCGACACCCCGGGATGAATCCAAATGAGGGGACAGGATCGCTTCTGCCATTTACAACGAGCAACGTGCTTACTAGATATGATTGGTTTTTATTGTGCATTGGCCTATCCTATTTCAGGTTTATCCGAATAGAATTTATATTTTGACTGCCTCGGTGTCGCAGTTGTAATGCTTACGTGTTACGACTGAGGCTGACGCTAAGGTCTCGGGTTCGATCCCCGGGTCGGGTAAAGTGGTATTGGATTTTTCTATTACGAAAAGCTCAGTATCAACCCGGAGTCTGGAATTTGTGCCCGGTATGGCGATAAGCTCGCCCCCTATCACATCATGGGACGGAGATACGCTCGGCGAAATGTGGGTGTACTGGTTACACCTCTGCCTACCCCTTCGGGGATTACAGGCGTGAGTGCATATGTATGTAATTCATATTTTCTTTGGATGTCCAAACTGATATTTTTACTATTGACAGAGAAGTTGTTGTAATTAATAAAGCATCAGATATGTAAGATAATAGTGGTTCAATATCTTATAGTTAGATGCAGACTATTAAAGAAATCGTTTTGAAATATGAGATTTAAAGACAGATTTTGTCTGATAGACTCGACAAGTAACAGAGGCGCGCGTCAGTGATATAATTCTACAGCATTTGCACGTTTATATTGTGCACTACATAAACTGTAAGGACCATCCGACAGTAGCGTAACTAAAGTACGACAGTGACGGAAGAGATGCAATTGCTATGCTAATTTGCATGCGATTTGAATCATCTGGACAGACTTTTAGGCAAAAATCATATAACTCTTGTTGATTAAGTTAATTAATCAAATAAAATCAACCGTGTGAATCAGCCATGGCGCATGGCGTCACTGGCACATGATGGAGTTGATAGGTCACAACTGCACCGAGGGTCGTTATAGGTAAATTTTTAGGCTGTACAGTAAAACGTCCGCTTTGTATGCAATTACATAGATATGTCTTGAGATATGCGACCGATACAAGAGCAACTGTTTCCATAAAAGCAGATGTGTTGTTGTTTTGTTGTGCTATATGTTTGTATTTGTGTAGAAAAAATAAATGGTTTAAATGATTAAATGGTAAATGTGACGCAATCAATTGATCGCTGTGTTCTGTCGGTCGCATACCTCAAACCGTACCTTAATCCTTGACGCAACTATCGAAGGTCTGCCTCTACAGTATATTAAGTAGCTATACATTGTAATCTATATAGACCACTATAGTCTGCAAGAATGCAATACACATATTTTATGATCTTATATTAGACATAGTTATGACTGCCTCGGTGGCGCAGTTGTGATGCGTACGCGTTACGATTGAGGCCAACGCTGAGGTCTTGGGTTCGATCCCCGGGTCGGGCAAAGTGGTATTGGGTATTTCTATTACGAAATGCTCAGTATCAGTCCGGAGTCTGGAATTTGTGCCCGGTATGGGGATAGGCTCACCCCCTATCACATCGTGAGACGGAGATACGCTCGGCAAAATGTGGGTGTTCTGGTTACACCTCTGTCTACCCCTTCGGGGATTACAGGCGTGAGTGCGTATGCGTATGTTATACATAAGCTCATACCTATATCCCCAAAGAGGTAGGCGAAGGTACAACTTTAATAAGACTATATTTAAATATTGTTTCTGGCCACGTCTAGAAATTGAAATCAATGGCGTAGAATAGGAGATTATAATATGTATTTACCTATGTTCACATCGTTACAAGTTAACGTATGAACTTCTGGACTTAAAGTGATCTTTTGCAAGCTACTTGTTATAATGTGTGACGGCATAGGTATTAATGAACCCAAAAGTTTGATTTCATAATAAGCTGTAGACTTTTTTAATTGCTTGAATGAAGAGATGAATGGTAACTGGACTGTGCTATGTATATGCCAATCGAGCACGCCATTACATAAACAAGCTCACGCCTGTACCTTGAAGGGTTAGGCAGAGGTATTTGTAAGTGGTAGACCACGCTGTATAGACAGTGTTGCCGGCTTGAGCGGTTTGTTAGCACTGTGTGACAGAAACCGACGTAAAGTAGCGACTTGCTGCTGCGTTTTGTACGATGAGTGAGATATCTGGAGGCCCAAATCCCCTGTCCCTTCTCAATCCCTTAATTATCCAGCCATTGCTAAGAAAAAATAAAAAATATATAAACTCACACCTGTCAAAATAAGATGACAAGAAACGTAACTCAAGCAAAAAATTACGCTACCAAAACTCTCATGTTATCATGCTAGTTATCTTATTTCGATGCTCACACCTCATCCTGAAGGGTAGATTACAATGGCACATGTATCACAATTTTTGAATCGAAAACTTCAAACCGTAACATGCACGTTAAAAATACAAACTAAATAATAAAAACATGTTTGTTCGCCAAGTTTTATATGTTGTCAAAGGCAAGCGGTCCAGACGAAGAGTGCAGTAAAGTTGCACGACGTGCAATGTTATTTCGACTTGAAAAGCCATTCGGAGGGTCTTGGCCGTTGTCCAGCCCAGATTAAAGATACAGATTTCAAATGCAATAATGGAACGATCGCTTATGTTGCTCTGGTTTTTATTGGACTATGACATACATATTATGACTGTAATGTCTTTTTAATGCGAGGACGAGCAAGTCGCTCGCTTGATAAGCGTTAGACCGGCCCATAAACAGAAGCAACATCAATCAGAACTTAGAATTATGTATTGCATGGTATTGGACTGCGCTCGTCACACCGAGACACCAAATAATAAGTCTCATAATGCTCAGTAATTTCACTGGCTTCAATTTCTTCTACGAAACAGTGCTTACACATTGCTCCTTGACGGCAGCAATTTACAAAGTGGTATCTATCCAAGCGGACTTACCAAGTGTGTTGTCAAATGTTTGTGTGATCCACAAATATTTGTATCGGGTCTGGGTATAGTGGGACCGCAAGTCCCTCGTAGTTCTTGATACCCACGATACAGGTTTACCTAGTGTGGGGTCAGGACTATGTGTGTGACTGTTGGGTGTATTTATTTTATTATGGACAGCCGTGGCTCTAATCATCAACGAGCGATCTGCTCGTTTCGTCAGTCAGGTTAATAAAAAAAGAACACCCGGCCTGCCTGACGTCAACTCCTCTGGGGAGAAAACACCCAGACCCGAAACAAATATTTGTGTATTACAATATTTTGACTCGGTGTGGGAATCGAACCCGCAACCTCTCGCAAGTAATTCTAAATTTCCAAGATGAATGCGTATCATCATAGCTCATTATTTAATAAGCTTTATACTCGTAATTATTGATGTGGCAAAAATGTAATATCCAAGTTATATCCTCGTGGCGCAGCGAGCGAGTAGTCGGCTGCGAAGCGAGAGTTCGTGGGTTCGATTCCCGCACTGAGACAAATGTTTGTGTGATCCACAAAAATTTGTTTCTGGTCTGGTTGTTGTGGGACCCCAAGTCCCTCGTAGTTCCTGATATCCACGATATAGTATGGGGTCAGGACTATGTGTGACTGTTGGGAGTATTTATTATTAAAGAATAAGGTCTATAATCTATACCAATATAGGAATCGAACAAATCGTACATCAACTAAACTGTAATCCCTTTGAAATGAAACCACAGAAAATTCTTAAATTTGAACCCAAGACACTACAGACGAGACAAAAGCTTATCCTTAAAACCAGATGATCTCGCTCACTATAATGTATTTCCTAAAAGAGCAGACAATCCTGTATTAAATTGGACGTGGATAAAAGGGAACGTAGTGTATCGTAACCGCGATCTTCACTGTGTTTGATCATATAAAGAATAACTTTCAGAGTAGAAACATTGTTTACTTTTAAAGATGTGTGAATACAACTTTGAAGACAAATGGATTATAAAATATTTTAAGATATATGAAGATTTAATAAACAATAAATACACCCAACAGTCACACACATAGTCCTGACCCCACACTACGTAAACCTGTATCGTGGGTATGAGGAACTACGAAGGAATTGCGGTCCCACAATACCCAGACCCGAAACAAACTTTTGTGGATCACATAAATATTTCCTCGGTGCAGGAATCGAACCCACGCACTCTCGCTTCGCAGTCGGCTACTCGTCGATGATGATATAATTTGAAATAGTTAATGTATCCATAATATAACGGAAGATAACAACCTGGGGCCTGCCTCGGTGGCGTAATTAGTACGCGGTACGACTGCTGTGCTGAGGTCTCGGGTTGAATCCCCGAGTCGGGTAAAAGTATTATTGAGTTCTATTTTGAAATGCTCAGTATCAGCCCGGAGTCTGGAATTGTGCCCGGTATGGCGATAGGCTAATGGGACGGAAATAAGCTTTTATTTTATTAGATTGAGTGACGAAACGAGCAGGTTGCTCGCCTCATGGTAAACGTTACGCCTGTGTTTTGAAAATGGGAGACCAAACACTCATTGATAGTATAAGGCGTTATGATTTTTATTTCTTTTTTGATATGAGCAGGTGGGTCACCTGGTGATAAGTGATCTCCATGAGTGTCAACCCATGTACGCGAACAATATCTGAAGAATCATGGGCATGTTGTCGACCTTAAAGGAAAGGGATAATTAAAGAACTGGGAAGGGGAGGGGGATTTGGACCTCCGGATATTTCACTCACCATACGAAACGTAACAGCAAGCTGTTACTTTACGTCGATTTTCTGTGAGACAGTGGTAACGACCCGGTCGAGTCACCACATTCATGCTGTAGACCAAATTGTCTACAACCTGGCTCTACCACTCACATTGCGTACGTAGGCTCAATCTGTCTCTAGTTTTACTTTGACACTTCTTTAAATGGCAATTTTATACGAATTCGAGAACTGAACGTATTGTAAACTCATACAGAAAAACATCTAAATAAGATGACAAGAAAAAAGAAAAAATGAAGAGAAAAGAAAAAAGAAACTTTAGAAAAAAATGAGCCCACCAAAACTCTGCAAGGGGGCGGGGCTATAAAGGTATGTGCAACTCGTTCATTCATCAATTCATAAAATTTGATTCATGATCTCTAGTTGACACTTAATACGTGTAATTTTTTCATCGTATCTTGATTTTGAAGTTTAATATTTAGACATTAACTTTTATGAAAGTTGATTTTGAACGTTCAATAATTCTTGTTGCATGTATGAGTGTTACGTATGATTTGCATGTGTAAGTAAGTAGCTTCGTATTTTTAGCAGATTCATATGAGAGTTATCGTTCTAGTTATCTTATTTCGATGCAAAAAAGATCTGAATTTTAACATCGGTGCAAGATAACACAGCATCAGTTTACATTCAAAACACCTAAGTAATGTCGAAAACATGTTAAAAAAAATTCAAGCTACCAAACAAACATAAGGAATACTTTTACTCGGGGTAATAAATTATTTTTATGTGCGTTTCATGTAAAAACAGTACAATAAAACGTTTTCCCAGGACACTGAAGACGTCTCAGAGGCTTTGCGAAATCTCCCGCGTTACACTCCGCTTGTTAATAAAAATATTGGATTATACTGATGTCTTTAAACGATATTTTATTACATTATTCCTGTGGGAATATTCTCGTATGGACGTTATTACTGTTCTGAAATGAATTAAGCCGTATTTGTTTGACAGCCTTCATGGCGCAGTGGGCAAGTAGCCGGCTGTGAAGCGAGAGGCCGTGGTTTCGATTCCCACACCGCGACAAATGTTTGTCAGGTCCAGAAATATTTGTTTGGGGTCTGGGTGTTGTGGGACCGCAAGTTCTTCGTAGTTCCTGATATCCACGATACAAGTTAAGTAAGCGTGGGGTCAGGACTATGACGTATGTGACTGTTGGGTGTATTTATTATTATTATTAAATAATGATGATAATATTTTGCTAGGTGGTAGGTCCCTCGTATGTGAGAGGCCGCCTGGGTTGGTATAAACATTTGGACGAATCCTGCCGCCGAGTTTCGATTTGAAGGGCATTGAAGCAAGTAAAATCTCCAGGCATTATAACAACTAAGACACATTCATGCTGTAGACACTTTTGTCTACAGCACAGCCACTGGCTGTCCCCGGAACACGACTTGCCTAAACTAGCCACTATGGCGAGTTTTTCACCATGTGTACAGTAGTCTAATGACTACCTAATTTTAGGTAGTCATTAGTATAGTTTACTTATAATTTTTGTACCCTACTAGAAAATTCAAGTGGGGTACAAAAATTATAAGGTACCCTCCCACCAACATGACCTCGCGCATAGATCATAACAGCGTTATTGCAAGCCTACAATTATAGCATCAAGCGAAGGTATGTCATGCGCAGTCCTGACAGAAGTACGCGTTACTGATCTGATAAAAACTGACACTTTTAGCAATAATCGACCGCCTATATCACATATATTCATATTTTTTTAACAATATTTTAAGTGATGTAAAATTAAATAAATATATCTTCGAGAATAAGTTAAAGTTAATCAAATGTATGTAATAAAGCTTTTTACAGTATGTTTACAAAACAATGCGCCGGTCCTAAGGGCGGGCCTTGGGGGGTAAAGGCATATAGTGGTCCAACAATTATCAAAAATTTGTGTCAATACAAAGCCCAGTGTATTTTGATGATGCTATGTATGTTATGTATACATTAGTTGATATACAAAAGTTTCTGCCTCGGTGGCGCAGTTGTAATGCGTACGCGTTACAATTGAGGTCAACGCGGAGGTCTCGGGTTCGATCCCCGGGTCGGGGAAAGTGGTATTGGGTTTTTCTATTACGATATGCTCGGTATCAGCCCGGAGTCTGGAATTTGTTCCCCGGTATGGCGATAGGCTCGCCCCCTATCACATAAGGGACGGAAATACGTTCGGCGAAATGTGGGTGTACTGGTTACACCTCTGCCTACCCCTTCGGGGACTACTGGCGTGAGTGCATATGTATGTATGTACAAAAGTTTCTTTATTTTGTACTGACTAGTCATAAGCGCTATTTTATTTGCCTACATGATTAATAAAACTATTTCATTTCAGCCAAGCCAATTCCCTTTTCAATATATCCATAAAAGATAAGCGCTGAACCTAAATAAATTAAGACCAAAGCTAGAATAATAGTTAGAGAGAGTTGGTGCTATAAATATGAAAAAAGTTCAAACCAGCAGAATCTGCTACACCATTAGCTACAAGGACATATTTCTGCCGAACAAAAACACATTAATATGGAATATTTGTTACATTGTACAGTATTTTAGCATTAAGCATAGGAACAGCGAAACGCTTTCTGATTTATTGTTATTTTATACATGTCTCATGGACAGAACAGAAATGTTTTATATTTTCGAGATAGTTCTTGAATTGGAACTATATTATAGTATTTTTTTTAGATTCAAAGTGCCTGTCTCAAATTTACAATCTCTGAACTCATCTTTTATGGCAGAGAGCTTAAGTTATGAGCACATAAAACAAGAAATCTCCTCTCTATTTACATAAATACATACATACGCACTCATGCTTGTAATCCATGAAGGGGTAGACAGAGAACCCCATAATGCAATAAGGGGCGAGCCTATCGCCACACCGGGCAAAATTCCAGACTCCAGGCTGATACTAAGCATTTCGAGACAGAAAAACTCAATATCAGTTTTACCCGGGGATCGAACCCAAGACCTCAGCACAGCAGTCGTACCGCGCACGTATTACAACTGCGCCACCGAAGCAGTACTCTCTATTTCTTTTTAGTTAACAAACAGTACAACATAAAGAAACCATAACCTCTAACAGCGATTAGAAAAACATGTGTAATTTCTAAATGGCTAAACAGATTATTTTCAAACATATCCTAGAACCATGTCGATTAAATCAGTTTTCAAATAAAACCGCATTCAATTTAGTTAATTCATTTAAGCGCGATGCTATAGACAAGTAGAGGGGTCACATTTATGTAACATTTCTCAGTTTTGTCGGGAGCTAATGTAAGAAACTTGCGTATGTATTGGTATTTCCCTAATATCATTCAATAACTCTTTTTTAACAGAGAGACAGACTTCAGAAAGAAGGAGTCTCTCAATTCTTCTGTATATATTTTCTTAGTACTAGAGCCATGCTGTAGACAGTTTTGTCTACAGCATGAATGGGCCGCCTCGTCCGGGTCGTTACCACTGACTAACAGAAAACCAACGTAAAGTAGCAGCTTGTTGCTGCGTTTCGAACGGTGAGTGAGATATCCCGAGACCCAAATCCCCCTACCCTTCCCAATCCCTTAATTATCCCTTTCTTTCAAAGATCGGCAACAATCTCATGATTCTTTTGTTATTGTGGGCGTACATGACGGTGGAGATCATTTACCATCAGGTGACCCACGTGCTCGATTACCGGCCTATGCTATTAAAAAAATGTTCACGCTTAATGCCGTCAAACTAATATGCACCGATTTTAAAGTTGTTAACTTCTAATTACACACAGCCTCCGTGGCGCAGCGGGCGAGTAGCCGGTTGCAAAGCGTAAGGCCGTGGGTTCGATTCCCGCACCTTGACAAATGTTTGTCTGATCTACAAGTATTTGTCTCTGGTCTGGGTGTTGTGGGACCGCAAGTCCCTCGTAGTTCTTGATACCCACGATACAGGTTTACCTAGTGTGGGGTCAGGACTATGTGTGTGACTGTTGCGTGTTTAAAAAAAAAAAACGAATTTCATTTACCATTAAACGTTGATAATTCAGGAAATCATCCAGCCAATAACATAAACTAACTAGCTAAGACTGTTCAAGTGAAGATGCGAATCCGTTGCCGGTCTGAAGTATGGAATGAACTACTTACTGCAACACTACTAACTAACGTGTTTCCAAACTTTCCAATGAAACTAGATACTATTGCACTGTTCAGTTTACAAGGATCTAATTCACTTAAGGGTAGAAGCATCTGCGAATCAAATACCCCAGTTTCGAATTTATCCCTACAATTTAGTGCACAGAAAATATATTATATTTTTTTTTATTGTGATAATCGCCTCCTTCTTCTGTTATATATACATAGTTATATATACATACATACGCACCCAGGCCTGTAATCCCCGAATGGGTAGGCAGAGGTGTAACCAGTACACCCGCATTTCTGGCGTCTGGAATTGTGCTCGGTATGGCGATATGCTCGCACCCTATCACATCATGGAGCGAAGATACGCTCGGCGAAATGTCGGCGAGTTGTAACCCGTTAACACACACCCAGAGGTGTACCTCTGCCTACCCATTCAGGGATTACAGGCATGAGTGAGAAAGAAAGAAAGACGAAAATAAACACGTTT
Source organism: Mimas tiliae (assembly GCA_905332985.1). Classification (NCBI taxonomy): domain Eukaryota; kingdom Metazoa; phylum Arthropoda; class Insecta; order Lepidoptera; family Sphingidae; genus Mimas; species Mimas tiliae. Next base: position 17,024,377 of record HG995248.1, on the reverse strand, counting down.
TTGTTATCATAACCGTATTATCTGGATGGTAAGTCATTTGAATGCAAGAGGCCGTCTCGTCTGGGCAAGCACCGTGGCTTTGTCTAACTCTACCGTCAAGCAGCAGTGTGTACTGTTGCGTTCCGGTTTAAAGATCATTAAAACGCGCAGTGCAGTGCCATGACATACTTTTGCATATCAAAGGCCGACAAAAAAGTCTTGTTGCAGGAATCGAACCTGCGGCCTATCGCTTTACAGCCGGACACTCGCGCACTGCGCCACGAAGGCAGGGGAACTTTTATAGAATGTTTTAGAGCAACATGATAAAAATGATTTAATATTAAATACTTTATACACGTGACCTCATCAAAGGAGCATTAGTTTTAATCTAAGCTTTATAAGTGCTCAGTGCTTGTAACTAAATCTTAGTAGAAAAGGTTCACAAACAAAGAATTCTCTTGGGGTGGAACGGCTGTTATCTTGGTCTAGAGCTGTGCAAGATTTAGTAACGTAACACCCCAGCGCTAACATATTTGCAAATTGCGTAACAATACCTCTTCTTACGTTTTCCTTCGACTTTTCCTTTATTCCTTTTTTTATTTATTCTTTTAACCCCCTATAATAAAGAGTGTATGTGTGTCTTTCTATAGGCGTCTGTCAAAGACTTTACAATAGACGGGCTGTTCAGAAGTAAAATTGTGTTGCATGGCGAGGCGGGAATAAAGCGTGGGAGCGAGAGGAGTTGAGAGTAAGCGAGATGGCAATATTGAAACGGCTGTTTAGTTTGTATTAGTTTTCATTCACAATAAACGAACGAATTGAATGTATAATATGAGTATATGACATATTACATAAATAATGACAATGTTTTATGGGTCAGAATAAACAATTTCACTCTCTCGCGGGCGACTAAATGAGTTGCGGTCAATTGACCGTAACTTAGTGCACAATTCGTTTGTACCGCACAACCTGTCTAGTAGTATACATTAAAGTTTTTGGTGTCTGTGCGCCTGCCTGTGGCATCATAGCGCCTAAACGAATGGATCAATTTTAATGCGTTTTTTTGTTTGATAGCTGGATTAGTCGAAACACTTCTTGTCTATTTATGAACCAAATCTGTTAAGCCATTTAAGTTACAAATATTGTTGCAACGAATTAAAAAAGGAGATTTTCAATTCGGCTCGTATTTTTTTCTAATTAGTGTCGGGGGTTTTTAACTGTTAGCTTATTAAATCCGGCGGGTCAAATCAAACAAAGTATTAAATTAATAAGAAAAATAAGTGTTCCTTAATTTTCTTATTGAGCTGAATGCATATACTTTTTTCTGAGTGGTAGAGCCACGCTGTAGACAATTTTGTCTACAGTATGAATGGGCCGGCTCGTCCGGGTCGATACCACTGTCTCACTGAAAACCGGCGTAAAGTAGCGGCTTGCTGCTGCGTTTCGTACGGTGAGTGAGATATCCGGAGGCCCAAATTCCCCTCCCCTTCCCAATCCCTTACTTATCCCTTTCCTTTAAGGTCGGCAACGCGCCCATGATTATTTTAGTATTAATTGTAATTATTCGTATAGTGGAGATCACTTACCATCAGGTGACCCAATTGCTCGTTTGCCGGCCTATACTATTAAAAAAAAGAAGCGATAGTGACGATTTAGTATACTCAGTTATGTATATTTTATCAATAATTATTTAATAAACTTCAATGACGGGTGGAGTAAGTCGCTCACCTGATGGTAACAGCAACGCCACACAGAACTTTGAATTACAAAGCACTGCATGCCATTGGATTGTGCTCGTCACACCGAGACATAAGATGTTAAGTCCCATATTGCCCAGTAGTTTCACTGGCTTCAATTTCCTTTAAACCGTAACACAGCAGTGCTTACACACTACTGCTTGGTGGCAGGAATAGACAAAGCGGTGGTATCAACCCAGACGGCCTCTCGCATATTTGGGTATGTCATGCTTGCTAAAGTGTCTGTGCTTGCGGCGGCGTCGTGTGCCGGGTCGGTCACTTTCCTGCAACATGGTTGAGGAGGCCGATGGCTGGCACATGCGTCATACTCGTGAACGGGTGCTGCTTGTGTGGCCTGGTCTGCTCAAACTGTTATTTATTGTTATAACTTTTTTACTTTATAGTCTTAATTTATTAATCATGCAATCATTACTTTGTGTTATAACGTTCCTCTTGGCATAAACTGAGCTGCTTTAACTCAAATTAAATTGTATTAATGTAGTATCAATATTGTTAATCAGTTTGAAAAGAGCAACGTTAGAGTTTCTTTTCAGTTCTTCTTTAGCGAAACAGCATTCCGAACTGGCAGTAAAGTTAAAATTTGACTGAATCTGAATAATGTATAACATTTTATGGATTCAACTAATAATTTTATTTTGAATACGAGGGACCTAACATACATACGAGTATATACATACATACATAGACTCACGCCTGTTTCCCATAGGGGTAGGCAGAGACAACGGATTTCCACTTGCTACGATCCTTGCATACCTCTTTGGCCTCAGCCAACTTTAATGTATGGAAGTGAAAGTTGGGTGTGGCAGAAAAAGAATGAAAGTCGTATAAATGCAGTAGAAATGAGAGCTGTGAGAAGTATGTGTGGTGTAACTATGAGAGATAGAGTAAGATATAGTGAGGTAAGAGAGAGGGACCTAACACCTAGTAGAATATATATATATATATATATATATATATATATAGATATATACAACGTGTTACAGAAAGGTGTGGTCATATTTTAGGGTCATTACACACTCCTTATAGTAAGTACATATTATGTACCGGATCATTTCAAACCAAGACATCCTAAAATTTCACGTTAATTTTAATCACTCGTTCATTAAGATCGATAAGATTGATGACATCACTATTAATTATAATGAATGACACTCAATTTTTAATAAACTTGAATAAGATTGACGTAATTCTACGGACATACGTACGTAACTTGTAATTTAAACACAAAATACCTGAAAGAGACTGTTTGCTGAAGACGATATAGGTACATCGTCTGAATTATTTTAAAGATTTCATTATCGGGTCATCCATCTATGAATTTGGCTTAATACAGTCGATGAGCGTCTTATAAGCTATTATCAGTTGCACTATACTGTATAATACTTGTTTTTAGTCAAATACAACATATTTTTTGAACTCTTAATCATACTTCATAAAATCAGAAATTGCCGAACTGACTGCGTCAAATAAATATTGACATTTTACAAATGTTTAATGTTTTTCTAATTATAAAATAATTAAATAAAAGGAGGTCTATAGTATAATTGTTTATCATTTACTGTCGTCCAAAGTTGAAAGTCGATATCGACATGTTACTCATACGATAAAAAAGAAAATTCTATAATTATTGTCCCAGGAAAGCAATCGGATTTGGTACTATGGGAGATAAAATACTTATACCCACACTATACATTGCTTAAATTTGCCCGCCCCTTTCTATAACACGTTGTATATATATATATATATATATATATATATATATATATATAAATATCTTTTGAAAGATATTTAGTTTTCTTATTATATTCATATTCTTTGATTTGAATTAACGAATAACAAACATCGAATATCAAAGACGAAATTTATAACATTAAACCCACAAACATCATTGCTTTATAAATCATTTTCAAGAAGGTGTGTCAACTCAAGTTTAACATGTAATAATACCAAGGACATACGTCATAAATATTTCTTGCCACATATTAGTATTTTGTTGATGAGTTGCCGTAGTGATGGGACATGCTATCGAAATAACATACGCACTCACGCCTGTAATCCCCGAAGGGGTAGGCAGAGGTGTAACCAGTACACCCACATTTCGCCGAACGTATCTCCGTCCCACGATGTGATAGGGGCGAGGCCGGCGCTGAGGCCCGAGACCTCAGCGCCGGCCTCAATCGTAATGCGTACGCATTACAACTGCGCCACCGAGGCAGTCTCAACAAAATCGAAATAACACTTTTCAAAAATATCAAGTACAACATATCCGTGTTGATTTTTTTTAAAGCTTAGGCAGGCAAACGAGCAAGTGGGTCACCTGATGGTAAGTGATCTCCACCGCCCTTGTACGCCCACAATACCAAAAGAATTATGGACGCGTTGCCGACCTTAAAGGAAAGGGATTGTTAAGGGATTGGGAAGAGGAGGGCAGCAGCAAGCTGCTACTTTACGCCGGTTTTCTGTGAGATAGTGGTAACGAGCCGGCCCATTCATGCTGTATACAAAACCGTCTACCACTCATCATTTCATAATTTCTACTTGCCTTACTTCTCTACTTAGAGAAGCAGTGTTGTGTGAGTTTCGTATTAGCCTGGAATTACATCCTCCGAGCCATCCTCATGGCGACAGGCTCCCCTATCACATCATGAGACGGAGATACTCTCGGTTAAATGTAGATGCACTGGTTACACCTCTGCCTACCCTTTCGGGGATTACAGGCGTGAGGGCGTATATATGTAATAGTTTGGATATTTTTTGTTAATTAACTTGAATAACGGAACGAGCCGATTGCTCGCCTGTTGTTAATCCCGCGTCGGCCCACATCCACGATCGATATACAACATCCATACGTTTGGCACGTCTCTAGTTCGTAATTCGTTATATTATAACGTAACTAACGAGCAGGCACTCGTAACAGCTGTATTGTTTCGTTACCCATGTTTACATGACTATTGGAAACTGTATTATGAAATATTGCCGAGGACAAACTTCTAACCTTGTAACATATCTACAAATTAAGCTTAGTCGGTGTTGCGAATGAAGTAGATGAAAAATTGGGTCACGAAGTCAATTTTTCGGTATAATGGCAGAGTGCGGCGAACGAGGTAGTGGGTTACACATGAATAATTGCCCTGGATTAGAATTTGTTGCTGGTATGGCGATAGGCTCGCCCACTATCATATTGTGGGACGGAAATAATTCATTCATCATTAATTCGGGGAAACTACTAAACTACTTTCGCACCTAGAAAGAAGTTGCACCTCAGCTTACCCCTTCCGGGGATAAAGGCGTTAGTTTATAGTATTATAATATGGGAAAAATTAAAGAGGAAATATCAGTCCTCTAGCGAAAAATAAGCTGTCTATATTTTATCCTTTATGCCACAATGATGACTTTTACCCCAATAATACCCCAAACTTGTACACATAATAATCTAAAAACACTGTAAGTAGCATAAATGAACTCATTACCCCAGAACCAACTCCAAATTACTTTAGTTATCATAAAGAGCTAATTTTCTTGCAAACTTAAGAAAACACAACCTCTAAATGCCTCGGAGTAGTTAAAATTACTATATTTAGTTTTATCACGTTGTTGCACAGTCCCGGAGTACCTCAAAACAAACGGGACGCGTGTAGCTTGTTAAAGCTGTGAAACTAGGTCCTAGGTTGAAATCCTAGGACAGGCTATAACAACCTGTTTTTCGATTCAAAAAAAAAACACACACCATTGTCTCGCTATTAACAAGGGCACTAGGCTTGGATAATTCTAGGCATAAAAAGGAAAGAAACGTTAGGGTATTCACTCATTGGGTTGATAATGGGAAACCCGGCATAGAGTGGTAGAGCCACGCTTTGCTGCTGCGTTTCGTACGGTGAGTGAGATATCCGGAGGCCAAAATCCCCCAACCCTTCCCAATCTCTTAATTATCCCTTTCCTTTAAGGTTGGCAAGGCGCCCATGATTCTTTTGGTATTGTGGAGATCACTTACCATTAGGTGACCCACTTGCTCGTTGCCAGCCTGTGTTATTTAAAAAAAGGTATGCAGGTTTCCTCATGATGCTTCCATCATTGTTAAAGCCAGCGATAATAATGATAAATACACAAGTTAATAATAATTGAAAACAAGACAAACAACTACAGAAAATACATCCTGAAGGATGGTACGGTCGACATCTGTCGGGCATGCCACCGTCCCGGAGAGTCAATCAGGCATGTTATTTCGGGTTGTTCGTATCTTGCTAATGGCGAGTATTTGCATAGACTTAACCTAGTAGCCAAGATCATACACCAGCAACTTGCTCTTCAATATTGCCTTGTGACCACTGAGGTGCCATATTACCAATATGTACCCCAACCGGTTCTCGAAAATGGACATGCAACGCTGTATTGGGATCGATCTATTATCACGGATAGGACTATTGTTGCCAATAAGCCAGATATTGTGGTAGTAGATCGATTAGCGCGCCGGGCAATACTAGTTGATGTCACCAACCCACATGACGAAAACCTCGTTAAAGCCGAAAAAGATAAAATATCCAAATATTTAGACCTGGCACACGAGGTTACTGACATGTGGGATGTGGACTCAACAATGATTGTTCCGATAGTCGTTTCTGCTAATGGGTTGATACCAGAGAGCCTCGATCAACACCTCCAGAGGCTCTCAATTGGTCGTTGGGTCAAGAGCCAGATTCAGAAAGCAGTGTTATTGGACACGGCACGCATTGTGAGGAAGTTCCTCACTCTGGGGTCCTAACCACCGATGGCTTGGGTCCTAGGCCTCGCCATTGGAGGGTGATCCTTTTTATATTTTTTATTTTATTTAGTTATTTTATGTTTAAAAATGTAAAAAAAAACTTTTAAAATAAAGAGTACTGGACATTGAAAACAAAAAAAACCATAACCGACGTCGCTCACACTCGCAATACAGTTTGTCGAAATTATATTTTACAATCCTAAAACGCAGCCTATTTCATAAACCCACAAACAAATTCCAGCAACAATTAATTGGCGAATACATATTAAATTCCCATTGTGTCCTAAACGGATCATTTCGTGCGCAACAAGGCATACAGCAATATGTGTTTGTACCGAAATTAATAGTTGTTTTAACCTTTAAACCCATATTTAACTATATATTTAGCAGCGATAGATCAGCGTGGAGTGGTAGATACTGTTAAAATTAAATAAAGGTTGTTCGCAGGTTTGAAACTAGCCAGAGGAGCATGCACATTTGACTTTTCTAAGTTACGTGTGTATTAATTGTTAATTATCGCTTGTTTTAACATCGCGAGGAAACCTGCTTAGTTCTGCATAAGAAATTTCGAAGTATTGAAATCTGCAAACCCGAATTAGGCCAGCTTGGTGGACTAAGGCCGCTCTCATTAAGTAGAAGAGGCTCGTGCCCAGCAGTGGAACGTGTATATAATAATAATACAGAGCTAGTATTATTTTTATTAGTCTAAATAATTCTTCATAAAGATTTCAAAAGTATTTGACAGCCTCCGTGGCGCAGCGGGCGAGTAGCCAGCTAAAAACTAGTATTGAATAATACCGCAGTTTTTTTTTTCATTTTATAGGCCGGCAAACGAGCCAGTCGGTCACCTGATGGTAAGTGATCTCCACCGCCCATGTAGGCCCACAATACTAAAAGAGTCATGGGCGCGTTGCCGACCTTAAAGGAAAGGGAAAATTAAGGGATTAGGAAAGGGAACGGCATTTGGGCCTCCGCATATCTCATTCACCGTACGAAACGCAGTAGCAAGCTGCTACTTTACGTCGGTTTTCTATGAGTAAGTGGTAAGGACCCGGACGAGCCGGCCATGCTGTTGACAAAACTGTCTACAGCGTGGATCTACTACTCAAAAATAATTACATTAACTAATATTTAAACTAATCCATCGTATGCGATAAATAATTAAACGTGGAATTCTGGCGCTACACGTGTGCTCCTATGACATTGGATTCGTCAATGCGCGACGAAGGAATTAATTCTCGCTAAATGACGGAGACAGAGATTCAGCATCTCTCGTCTCTGTAATCTGAATAATTATCGATTTTAGTTTAATATTTTACTAAGTCCACTTCTATGCATCCACTATTGGATTTTGCATACATCTAATAAATTGCACCATTGTGCCCGGTATGGTGACGGGCTCGCCCCTGTCATCTCATGGGACGGAAATAAAATAAAATAATAGTGGGTGCACTAGGTGCATGTCTACGCCTTCAGGAAAGGAGACGTGTGAGAACTTATATAAACGTATAAATATGTAAAAATATTCACAATAACAAGCATTCACTTACCTCACTATTAATTTAAATAAATTAAAATGTAAATCTGCATAAGTTTAACAGCTAAATAACGGGTGAATGTTCAGAAGGCCAATTCTCGTAATTTTGAATGTTCAAAATATCATTCCGATCTAGTCTCAGCGTCAAGAAAGTTGCAAATGGCATTCTCTTAAACCAATAATCAACGTCAAATGTGAACATAGATCGTGATGAGATTGAATGTAGAATAAAAGTTGACTGAAGCCAAAACGGTATAATGTTACTGCTAATGCTAGGTGCATTTGGCGTTGATTATTGGTTTAAGAGAATGCCATTTGCAACCTTCTTGACGCTGAGACTAGATAGAAATGATATTTTGAACATTTAAAATTACGAGAATTGGCCTCCAGATGTAAGTAGCATCGGAGGAATATCGCTGTATCGCCACCCGTTGAATATAACGCAGACAAAGATTATACTAAATATACATATAGACCGGATAGGAGAAATGGAGAAATGGAATTTATATGGCTTTTGAAGAAGTAAAGTAAAAATGTTTTACTTGAACTAGAAGTGACACAGGCGCTGTAGCCAGTAGTCAATAGTTGAGTTTGCAAAAAAAACAATTGTAGTTTTTTATAGCATAGGCCGGCAAACGAGCAAGTGGGTCACCTGATTGTGAGTGATCTCCACCGCTCATATACGCCTACAATACCAAAAGAATCATCGACGCAAAAGGAAAGGGACAGTTAAGGGATTGGGAAGGGAAGGGGGATTTAGGCCTCCGGATATCTCACTCACCGTACGAAACGCAGCAGCAAGCTACTTTACGCCGGTTTTCAGTGACTCAGTGGTAACGACCTGGACCAGCCGGCCCATTTGTGCTGTAGACAAAACTGTCTACAGCGTGGCTCTACTACTCAAACGAAAACGTCATGTCATTTAAAGTCCAGTTTTACCGAAAATAGTAATTGACGTAGGTAATATTAGGCATATACAAAATGATAACGCTTCTGCAAAACATAGTCTTTGACTAACCAGCTGGCATTATCGCGGGTGTACACTGTAGTGAGCCGGATATATTTATTCCTTCAACATTCGGTAAGCACTTATCCTTATTTCGTGTGAATATGCCAGGATGTGCCGGAAGAATACGCACTTATTTCTTATCATTGTGCTGATATGGTAGCTGACGTTTGTATCCGCTAGATGGCGGTTTGCCTGGTTATTGGGGTAAAATGTAAACAATTGTTGGGGTAATTTTATTTGAACTAGTTTTTAACTCGTATGCCTTTAGTAAAATGGTACAACACTATTATTTTTTATTATTTTGAATGACGAGATGAGCAGGTCGCTCCGCCTGATGGGAAGCCCCAAGTTTTTTTGTTTGGTCTTGATTCTGTTTATGGGCATGCGTAACGATTACCATCAGGCGAGCGAACTGCTCGTCTCGACATCTAAAGTTAATAAAAAATGCTACTGTGTGTAGTAATCACTTTTGTGTTCCGGTTTGAAGGACATTGAAGCCTGGGCATTATGAGACTTAACACCTTATGTCTCGGGGTGACGAGCGCAGTCCAGTGTCATGCAGTGCTTTGTTATTTAAAGTTCTGTGTGGCGTTGCTTCTGTTTATGAGCAGGCGTGGCGCTTACCATTGGGCGAGCGAACTGCTCGTCTCGTCATTCAAGCTAATAAAAAAAAGAAAAGATAAACGTGTATGACGTAGGTAATACCAATATAGCTATTTATGTAATGAAAGGGAAGAAAAATATATTTTTCTCAACACATGGGAAATCTAGCGTTCAATAAATGAACACGCTGTACGGTTTCAACCTCCAATGTTGAAAACCATAGAACATACATGAAAATTATTTTGTCATTTAAATGGCTTCTCTATCAATTTCGTTTGATTTACAAATAACACTTTGTGCGGTAAATGTTTTTAGAAGACGACTTTTTGACTTTCTTTTAACCCCTGAAACAAAAGAGGCGTGTTGTAAGTTCACCCCTTTTATCTTTCTGCCTGAGTATCTATCTCAGCCTCCGTGGAGCGGATATGAAGCGAGAGGCCGCGGGTTCTATCCCCGCATCGAGATAAATGATTGTGTAAACAAATATTTCTTTCGGCTCTGGGTATTTCCTGCCCAGAGGGGTTGACGTCAGGCAGGCTGCCGGTTGTAATTACAAGCCAAATCTTAATGTAACATGTGTTAAAAAGCATGTTACGCCGACCCCACTGCGAGTGGGATAAGGTCAGGTGGAAAGAAGAAAAGTAGGAAAGATCCGTTTGTTAAAGCGTGACTGATTAATAAACATATTTCATTTACAAACTATATTATTATATTACTATATTAGGATTTTATAGCTGAGGCAAGCAAGTAGGTTCTCTAATGGTAAATAAGGTCCCCCTGTTTGAACAGTCATAATACCAGAGTCATGGACAAGTTGCCGACTTAAAAGTAGAGGAGAAATTGGGAAGGCATTTAGCCATCTCATCGTACAAAATGCATCATTAAGCTGGTACTTCACGTGGTACACGGTGGTAGGTCTCTCGTATGCGAGAGGTTGGGTTAGTACCACCGCTTTGTCTATTTCTGCTGCCAAACAACAAAGTGTAAGCACTGTTGTGTTCCGGTTTGAAAGACATTGATTGATTACTGGGCATTATGAGTCTTAACATCTTATGTCTCGGGGTGACGAGCGCAGTCCAATACCATGCAGTGCTTTGTAATTCAAAGTTCTGTGTGGTGTTGCTTTTGTTTATCGGCAGGCATTGCGCTTACCATCAGGCGAGCGACCTGCTCGTTTCGTCACTCAAGCTAAGTAAAAAAAACGTTGGATTTCTATGAGACAGTGACTGTAACAATCCGGCAGAGCTACCCCATTCACGCTGTAAACAAAAATATCTACAGCGTGTCTCTACAACTTTAAAAAATGACGTCATAAGCATAAACCACAATTGTAACTAAAGTAAAAACTATTCTAGTTTTAAACGTTCATATAAAACATAGCCAAGGCCGCCGTGGCTCGGAGGCCCACATTGTCTATAGCTCGGCTGACTTACGACCACTTTTAGAACAAAGCCCGTTTGATTTATGATCCACCCGGTTTTATTTTAAAAGTGATATTTTTAATAGGCTTTTGTCGTTTGTTTATTATGAACGGTAGCGCTGGGTTCTGCTTTTGAGGGTACAATTATATTTGTACATAATTTATTTTCCCAGTATGAATATTTGAAAACAGGTTCTCTGTTTCAAATTGTAATAAATCCGAAGTTATATTTTTTACACAAAATACTCGCTTGTAAACTCGAAGGGGTAGGCAGAGTTGCAGTTATTTGCGGTGAAGTGATAGAGAGGCACGTAAATCTATAGTTATACCTAACAATTCTAGAGCAATTTATGTGTGTTTAATCGACTTCTAAAATGAGGAGGTTCTCAATTCGGCGGGTTGTGTTTTTATTTTTTGAATCGAATACTTAAGCGCACATTGCGATTGTCTGATCTGCGATTTGAACGCAGGACGTCACAGTTTGGTAGTCTAAGTAGGCTAACACTGAACGAATCAGACTTGGATACCATTTTTCACAGAAACATATAGAGATATTTAATTTTTCTATTTCTAAATGCTCAGTATCAGCGCGGAGTCTGAAAATAATCCGGTATGGCGATAGCCTCGCTCCTATCACGTGCGACGGAAGTAAGGTCGGCGAAATATGGGTGTAATGGTTACACCTCTGCCTACCTCATCGCAGATTAACGGCGTGAGTGCTTATGATACAATAACCCAGACAAATCCACGTCCTGAAGGTCATAAGGAACAATACCTGGGAACAATAGCGGCATGTAAACATCCCAAGTAAATCTAACAAGTAAAATACAAAAGGTAATCCTGGCGAGTAACAATCAAGTTAATTGAATTACAATGTAAACGGAAGCGGAAGTTGGTCGAAGTTTCGCCCGTCCGCCGAGTGGATTGTAAGAAAACTAGCACATCGGATATTATAACCTTTGAAGCTATAGCTGATGGAAACGCTTGGGGATAGATTTTCAAATGTTTTATCCCGAGGTAAGGGAAAATCTATTTATTATTAATATAAGTACATCACGACGTTGGCCTTACATAATAAAAAATCAAGCAATCAATGAAATCAATTTGAGTGGTAGAGCCACGCTGTAGACAGTTTTGTCTACAGCACGAATGGGCCGGTTCGACCGGGTCGTTACCACTGTCTCCCAACGATATAAAGTAGCAGTATTGGTGACGACTATGTTAATTCTACTCAATAGTCGCATATTGGATGTCTTTATCAAAAGTTATCAGAATAGCGTAAACCATCTGCAATGCTCACAGCGCAAAGTAATCTTCTAGCTATTATGATAATGAAACCAAAACCGTTTCGTTTTATTGTAATTTCATTTTAGATTAGACGATCTCAGACAAGCGAATAAACATAGAAATGAGTTTGTTCCATCTACAATGCGAGTTATTGTCTACAAATAATTCACGCTAGTTGAATGATTGAACAGTGGGAGAGCACGCAAAAACCTCATTATACATCCACTGAATTTTTTTGTTATAAGACCATGTACTCACTGTAGTGTATGGCTGTGTGTGTATGGTAGACATGATAGTGGCGGTAGATAAGAATAAGGATGACATCTATGGCAGATGGCACCTTATAAATACACTCGCCACTACGGGGAGCACAGAAGGCCAATTCTCGTATTTAACTGACACTCCGAATGAATTTTAACCGAACTGAGATTAGATTTTGGTTTGACTAATAAATGGTATTCTGTTCCCCTTTAAGTTCAGTCCGGTTTCAATATAATCTCATCTCGATGTCATTGCAATCTCAATTCAGTCCCAATTTTGACGTTTATTTAAGGACATGTGTCATTTAAAATTGTAAGCAGAATACCGTTTAGGCTTCAGTCAGCTTTTATTCTACTTTCGATCTCATCACGATCTATGATCACATTTGACGTTGATTTTTGGTGAGAATACCATTTGTAACTTCCTTGACTCTGAGACTAGATCGGAATGATATTTGAACATTTTAAATTACGAGATTTGGCCTCCAGTTCTCTCCCGATTGGCGAGGTACCCATAACTGAGTGTTATCCGTGTTCACACGTATGGTGGGCGTCACGACTGGGTGTAGGGGATGGACGGAGCCCACGTACAAACACTACAGACACAGAACACTATACTTACCTTAAAACAAAATAATTAAGGTTAACAATGTGATCATTTTTTGCGTTTCGTAACAAAAGAGTACTAACGGAACCCTGATACAGAGCCTACACCGTCCGTCTGTCTGTCCGTAGATTTAAAAGTATCTATTTTCTAAACTATATTTTCTTAATAATAATAATTTATTGTTAACAGTAATTAGAAATAAGTCGATTTATAACACTAAACCCATGTTTAATACAAAATAAAAATAGGTAGCCCCGAGGAGTAAATGTCAGGCGGATGGTCATAAAATCTACATGCCTGATTTTTCTGTAAGATGTGTTAAAAAGCTGCAAGCAACCCCACTGCGAATGGGATAAGGGCAGGTGGAAGCTGTCAAAAAAAAATTGGGCAAAAAAATTGTAACAAATAATAATAATAACAAAAAGTAAAAACATAATATTGACTGCCTCTGCAGCCTTGTTTGTTTAGTGTATGAAGACATTCCTTTCCACTAACTAAGTAGCTAACTAAACCACTAAAACATCCACTAGCCGGTATATAGGAAAATGTACACACTAGCTGCAGGTACAACCCACCAAACTCCACTAAGAAAACACAGACACACGAAAACTGACGTAAAGTAGCAGCTTGCTGCTGCGTTTCGTACGGTGAGTGAGATATCCGGAGGCCCAAATTCCTTCCTCTTCCCAATTCCTTAATTATCCCTGTCCTTTAAGGTCGGCAACGCGCCCATGAATCTTTTGGTATTGTAGGTGTACATGGGCGGTGGAAATCACTTGCCATCAGGTGACCCACTAGCTCGTTTCCCGGCCTATACCATAAAAATATCTAAGTTGGGAACACTGTCTATATTTCCAATTCTGGCATTTCGCACTTAGCTTAGTACATCTATACGTATTTGACAGTTGACGCAATCGCAATAAATTTTCAATCCTCAATACCCTAATGCCAATTATCATTAGTGGACGCTTGGGAATTGGTGATCAGTTTAATTTTATATTGAAACCAATAATAGATTTGTGATTATGAAATCAATAATTTACGCTTATAAACGACTAGTTGTTGCCCGCGACTCCAGCCGCGTGAATGTCATTTTCCGGGATAAAAAAGTACCTAGACTATGTGGATACGCACTCATACGCAGTCACGCCTGTAATCCCCGAAGAAGTAGGCAGAAGTGTAACCAGTACACCCACGTTTCGCCGAGTGAATCTCCGTCCCATGATGTGATAGGGGGCGACCCTATCGTCATACCGGGCACAATTCCAGTCTCCGGGCTGATACTGAGCATTTCGTAATAGTAAAACCCAATATCACTGCTACCCGACCCGGGGATCGAACCCGAGACCTCAGCGTCAGCCTCAGTCATAACGCATATGCATTACAACTGTGTCACCGAGACAGTCAATTTAATTTTATATTGAAACCAATAAGAGATTTGTGATTATGAAATCAATAATTTACGCTTATAACTTAGCTTCTTGATATTTTCAATGACTAAATCATTGGCTCAGTCAATGACTGACTTAGTGGCGCAGTTGTAATGCGTAAGCGGTATAACTGCTATACTGAGGTCTCGAGTTCGATCACCGGGTCGGGTAAAGCTTGACTGACGTACGAGAGGAAGACATGAGAGCCAGTGGTCTTACTACGGAAAATGCTAAAGATCGGGCGCAAAGAAGGTGTCTTCGTAACAAGGGCACTAGGCTTGGATAATTCTAGGCATAAAAAGGAAAGAAACGTTAGGGTATTCACTCATTGGGTTGATAATGGGAAACCCGGCATAGCTCGTTTAGACGAAATGTTCTATAGTCAGCCAGTGTGTATCCAGTAACTTTTAGTGGTAGAGCCAAGCTTTGAGTGGTAGAGTCACGCTTTGGGTGGTAGAGCCACATTTTGAGTGGTAGAGCCACGTTTTGAGTGGTAGAGCCACGCTTTGGGTGGTAGAGCCACGCTGTAGACACTTTTGTCTACAATATGAATGGGCCGGGTCATTGCCTCTCTCTCACAGAAAACCGACGTAAAGTAGCACCTTGCTGCTGCGTTTCGTACGGTGAGTGAGATATCTGGAAGCCCAAATCCCCTCCTCTTCCCAATCTCTTAATTATCCCTATCCTTTAAGGTCGGCAACGCGCCCATGATTCTTTTGGTATTATGGACGTACATGGCGATGGAGATCACTTACCATCAGGTGACCCACTTGCTCGTTTGCAGACCTATGAAACACAAAAAGTAAACTTCAGACTGGCATAATCCGGCCTACCGTCGAGCAACGCATTGTTTCTCTAGGATGGACATTATCTTTGGATTGAAATGTACTTCACACCGGATTCAGTGTACGTATTCACTTTGCTGTGCTAGAATAAACAATGTGGTAGGGTTACAAGGTGGTAGATCCTTCGTATGATCTGGGTTGGTACCACCGCTTTGTCTATTTCTGCCGCCAAGCAACAGTGTGTAAGCGCTGTTGTGTTTCGGTTTGAAAGGCATTGAAGCCAGTGAAATTACTGGGTATTATGAGACTTTACAACTTATGTCTCGGGGTGGTGAGCGCAGTCCAATGCTTTGTAATTCAAAGTTCTGTGTGGCGTTGCTTCTGTTTATGGTCAGGCGAGGCGCTTATCATCAGACGAACGACGTGCTCGTCTCGTCATTCAAGCAAAAAAAACATGCGAGCAGTCTTTGGGGACTACCGATAGGAATGAAAACTAAGTAACTTGTGAATTGTATCGTCGAGCTATTAGATTATTATTTTGGAATTATCTTTGGTTTGTAAAGAACTGTTAATGGCCATTTTAATATATATTTAGAGAGATATACTCTTTGTATATATATATAATGTATACTAATAACGCACGGAGGTATATCTATGTACATATATACACAGTATACATATAGCTCATGGGAAGCCAGCGGTGACGATGACGCGAGTGTTTTGTTCACCCAAAAGGTGCTCAACGCGCCTAAAGAAGTTTTCACTTAAAAAAAACAAACAGCGTAGAATTAGTAAATAGGGTTCCGTAAAAAACTCTAAAAACACTTCAAACCATAAACGCTTTCATCAGCACTAATCGATTCAATTCTGGCTTTAAAAACCTTACAAATTTCATCACATAATTTCTAAATTGAAGCCAACACGTTGCGAGATAATCTCCGGGAAGGCGTTACGGAGTGCTCGGGTAAATTACCTGACATATAAGATACGAGTAACTCATGCAAGTGCAAAGTATATCATGAGGTGGTGGTTATCAACGAAAATACTTTATTCTTGGAAAGCGTGAATTCATTTAAAATGAGTCTGTAATTGGTGATTTTCATGAACTAGACTTCACTGAATGCCATAGTTTTTTTTTATTATTTAGGAAACAACGAAAACAATAATTTTACATACAAATAATAAATATAGAAGTCACATCATCCACAATAGTTTCCTCAGATTACTCAATCATACTCTGACTGTCTCGCGCAGTTCTAATGCGTACGCGTTACGATTGGGGCCAACGCTGAGGTCTCGGGTTCAATCCCCGGGTCGGGTAATGTGATATTGGGATTTTTAAGAAATATCAGCCCGGAGTCTGGAAATTTGTGCCCGGTATGGCGATACGCTCGCCCCCTATCACATAAGGGACGGAGATACGCTCGGCGAAATGTAGGTGTACTAGTTAAACCTCTGCCTACCCCTTCGGGGATTACAGGCGTGAGTGCGTATGTAAGTATGTATATACTCAATCATATAAAAGGAAAATAAACAGACATTATAAGTTACAATTAGACAAGAGTGATAGAAATTATTAAAGCATTAAAGTATTATAGTTATGATAACAAAGTCACACACACACATTCACATCACACACACACACACACACACACACACACACATACACACACACACACACACACACACACACACACGCACACACACACGCACACACACGCACACACACGCACACACATATATTAATATAAGTTGTTAATTTAAGATGATAAAATTACATTACATTACACTAGTATTACATTTGTTAACCGACTTGAAAACAGGAGGAGGTTCTCAATTCGGTAACACCAAAAGAGTGGCTAAAGGATGAAGAGGTGTCACTGGGCTTTAAACAACGATCATTTGCTCCCTTAGGGACAATCACGTTGTCCACTAAACTTTCACTTACGTTTTACATCCAACCCTCGAGCATAAAGTACACGCGACTCCACTCTGACCGGCCGGTGAAGGCAAGCCAGAGGCGAGGGACCTGAAGGCCAATTCTCGTAATTTTAAATGTTCAAAATATCATTCCGATATAGTCTCAGCGTCAAGAAAGTTGCAAATGGCATTCTCTTAAACCAATAATCAACGTCATTATTAGCAGTAGCATTATACCGTTTTGGCTTCAGTCAACTTTTATTCTACATTCAATATCATTACGATCTACATTCACATTTGATGTTGATTATTGGTTTAAGAGAATGCCATTTGCAACTTTCTTGACGCTGAGACTAGATTGGAATGATATTTTGAACATTGAAAATTACAAGAATTGTCCTCCTGTTCCTCATCAATGTTCACTCCGGCCGGCCGGTGAAGGCAAGCTAAAGACGAAGAACAGGACCATCCCCCGGGAGCACTCGGGTACGTAGAGCTGCTACTCCCCTACAGCTTACCACAAGCTTCCCTGCGGTATATATTATTATAAACTGCAATACGGCGGAACCTAACACTATACTGGGGTAACACCAAGAAGAAAGAAAAATATTTTTAATGGAATAGCGCAGACAGGAAATTTATTAATATCATTTTAAGGTATTTAGTTATTTC
The DNA here is from genome assembly GCA_905332985.1 of Mimas tiliae. NCBI lineage: Eukaryota > Metazoa > Arthropoda > Insecta > Lepidoptera > Sphingidae > Mimas > Mimas tiliae. The sequence goes on along the minus strand of HG995248.1, from coordinate 17,006,352 downwards.
TTTGAATGACTTGAATTTTTGTTAAAAAGTTTTTATTAGATATAAGTTGTGAGGGCCCCCGGCGTTCTCTTCTCTTACGAGCGAGTAACGCAAGTTTGAAACTTTCCTCTAGAGGTTGTGAAGCTCATGCCTACCTAGATAAGACTTAGTTTTAGACGTGTTTCAGACATTTGAAACGTGGTTTTGAACAAGATATAGGTAATCATGCAATACTGCTTCCTACTACTATTACAAATGTTAAAGTTTGGATGTTTGTGAGTTTGGGAATTTGGATGTTTAGTAATCAATCACGCCTTATGTTATTGTATCGGAATTAGCATGCAATAGGTATAGCTACCAAAAAAAAAGAAAAACTCAGTTTTTTTTAAGGCATATGCTGGCAAACGAGCAATTGGGTCACCTGATGGTAAGTGATCTCCACCGCCCATGTACGCCCACAATATCAAAAGCATCGTGGGTGAGTTGCCGACCTTAAAGGAAAGGGATGATTAAGGAATTGGGAAGGGGCGGGGTTTTGGGCCTCCAAATATCTCACAACAGCAAGCTGCTACTTTACGCCGGTTTTCTGAGATACAGTGAACAATTACCATTTAATCAACTTAACCAGAGAAAACAAGATATTACATGAAGATAAATTACTTAATTAAAGAGATATTCATCAAGACGTTTCAATTAGAGTTAGAGGTACCAGTCTTAGAGTGGTAGAGCCATGGTATAGTCATGGTAAGCCCCAAGCCTGTCCATAAACAGAAGTAACGCCACACAGCAAGTTGAATAACAAAGCACTGCATGCCGCTGGGCTGCGCTCGTCACCCCGAGACACAAGTTGTTAAGTCTCATAATGCGAAACTGGCATATAACAGTGATTTACACACTGTTACTTGGCGACAGAAATAAATAAAGTAGTAGTACCAATCAAGACGGCCTGTCGTTTACGAGTGACCTACCGACTAGTAAAGATTTATATTTCAAAGGTCAATCAAAAGAAAATTATAAATGTACTTATTCAACTTTATGGATCAAATTAACCTATTAAATAAATCATTATTATTATTATGTGAGCCTCAAATAATGGCTATAATAACATTAATAATGCTGGCCTTCCAAAACTTTTTCAGACATCCATATCTTAGGCATAGATCATTTTTAACCATTAATTTACCATCAGGTGACCCACTTGCTCGATTGCCGGCCTTTGCTATAAAAAAAAAAACACAATTTATATAATACTAGCTGTCCCGCGCGGTTTACCCGCAACTACAGCAGCTCCACCTACCGGGTCCAATTGTGAATCTGAACCATCCAGGGCGCCACCAAAACGCATACAAAAAACATTCAAATCGGTCCAACCGTTTAGGAGGCGTTCAGTCACATACACACGTACAGTAGAATTATTTATATAAAGATTTAATAAAATAATTACATAATTATAACATCAAGTTATCAGTCAGTATCTTGTACCATTACACATCTGAGCAACTTCATTATTTATAATTACCGAGGAAGCTACGCATCCTGTGAACATAAATCATCCCAATTAGTGAGCTGCGTCCAGACGAATGGTTGTCTGATAAAAACGACTAATTTATTTTCCTCTTTATTTTTTTATGTCCGTCCTTTGAATTAAGAGTGGTAATAAAAGGTTTCATAATATTATAATAATATTTTTTTTATTTTTATTTATGGCATAGGCCGGCAAACGAGCAAGTGGGTCACCTGATGGTAAGTGATCTCCACCGCCCATGTACGCCCACAATACCAAAAGAATCATGGGTGCGTTGCCGACCTTAAAGGAAAGGGAAAATTAAGGAATTGGGAAGGGGAGGGGGTTTGGGCCTCCGGATATCTCACTCACCGTACGAAACGCAGCAGCAAGCTGCTACTTTACGCCGGTTTTCTGTGAGACAGTGGTAATGACCCGGACGAGCCGACCCATACATGCTGTAGACAAAAGTGTAAGTTATGTGCGATGATACATTTTTGTAAAATTATTTCTATATAGGTATTTTTAAAGAACATGTAATAAATCTTCTGAGTATTGCTATTTTTTATATAGCATAGGCCGGCAAACGAGCAAGTGGACCCCTGATGGTAAGTGATCTCCACCGCTCACGTACGGTCACAATACCAAAAGAATCATGGGTTCGTTGCCGATCTTAAAGGATAGGGATATTTAAGGGTTTGGGAAGGGGAGGATTTGCGCCCCCAGATATCTCACTCACCGTACCAAACGCAACAGCAAGCTGTTACTTTACGCGGTTTTCTGTGGGACAGTGGGAACGAACCATTCATGTTGTAGATATAACCGTCTACAGCAGGGCTCTACCACTCAAAAATAATATCATAAATCGTAAATCAAAAAGGATTGATATCTTTTACTGGTGATTTCTTAGGTTTACGCGAATATTACACTTGAAATAAAACTAGTTTATAAGGATTTTATCGCAGTTTAATTTTTATTTTAGTCCCGTCATATAAACAAAGCTTTCTGAAATACACTGTTCAAAACCTTCCTCACCAATTACAAAAAGATCTATAATGTACTCAGTAATTGGTAAATGTTTAGCGGATTAAGCAACCCCTAGCGCGCTCAGTCAATGGAATGATGACTGCTTCATGATTTGGAAGACACGTAAAAAAATCTGTCTCGATTGTTATTCCCTGACAACAGTCGCTAAGCCAAGTCGGAGGCTTGATAACTTTGATCCTATATCGTCCACTACCCATTAGATACAGAATATATAGAACAGAATAGAACATATTTTCTTAAAACATAGCTAAAAACCATCTCGTTTAAATCAGCTTTCAAACAAAGTAAAAAAAAAACATGGAATTAATCCATTTGTTTGGGAACTATGATACGACAGTCACACACATAGTCCTGAGACCTATATCATGGGTATTAGGAACTACCAGGGTTTGTGGTCCCACAACACCCAGATAAGAAACAAATATTTTGGACGACACACACGATTGCCACGGTGCGGGAATCGAACCCGCGGCCTCTCGTTTCACATCCGACAGGACACAGAAATGTCGATAATAATTTGTAAAATTAAGACTTCATATTCAAATTTATATTTTGATTACACAAATTTTATCTTAAAAGCATAAGTAGGTACTTAAATACCAAAAAGCCGAACTATTTCCTTTATAAACTAAATAGTTGCAGAGAGGATTGCGGAAGCTAAACGAAAGCTCCGCTGAAAGCTGCGCATATTGTTATCGGTTAGTTAGTTATTGTAGCTGTGATCTAATTTCTTTCATCTACTCGTACTATAATAAACGCTTAAGCAGTCTTTGTAATACTAATTTAACTTTAATTTCGCAATAATTTCGTAAATTCGTTCGATGGTTGGTTAGTGTTTATTATTTAATAAACAGTGCGTTATGCATTTTTTATTCAGACACAAAAAGTGAGCTTTTAATTATTTATTAGCTTTAGATGACAAGACGAGCAAGTCGCTCGGTGGTAAGCGTCACATAAACAGACGCAACACCAATCAAAACTTTGAATTATGAAGTACTTACTGCATTGTACCGGATTCCGGTCGTCACTCGAACTGGAACACAATAGGCTACTCTGGCTACTCGTCCTCTGCGCCAAGGAGACTGTCTACTACTATAAAGTTACTGATTCTATCAAGATTCTATCATGCAATCTAATCGTTTAAAAATCACTCCAATAATGCATACTATCTATTTATACATACATACGCACTCACGCCTGTAATCCCCGAAGGGGTAGGCAGAGGTGTAACCAGTACACCCACATTTCGCTGAGCGTATTTCCGTCCCTTATGTGATAGGGGGCGAGCCTATCACCATACCGGGCACAAATTCCAGACTCCGGGCTGATACTGAGCATATCGTAATAGAAAAACCCAATACCACTTTACCCGACCCGGGGATCGAACCCGAGACCTCAGCGTTGACCTCAATCGTAACGCTTACGCATTACAACTGCGCCACCGAGGCAGTCCATCAGTATCCTTTTATAATTCCTTATTTTATTTTTATCGACTGCACTCGCTAGACAGCAACACATACCTACCTATATTGTCTTAATATGAAATATTTAGATCATCGTTTTAGGAATTATTACTATCGAAATAAGATAACTAGAACGATACCTCTCATATGAATCTGCCAAAAATACGGCTTCACTTACTTACACATGCAAAGGTTATAACACGTAACACGCAACAATTTTTTTTATTTTTTTTTTATAGTATAGGCCGGCAAACGAGCAAGTGGGTCACCTGATGGTAAGCGATCTTCACCGCCCATGTACGCCCACAATACAAAAGAATTATGGGCGCGTTGCCGACCATAAAGGAAAGGGATAATAAGGGATTGGGAAGGGGAGAGGGATTTGGGCCTCCGGATATCTCACTCACCGTACGAAACGCAGCAGCAAGCTGCTACTTGACGCCGGTTTTCTGTGAGACAGTGGTAACGACCCGGACGAGCCGGCCCATTCATGCTGTAGACAAAATTGTCTACAGCGTGTATCTACCACTCGTAGCGTTCCATGAGCGTTCAAAATCAACTTTATTTCATAACAGTTAATGTCTAAATATTAAATTTCTAAATCGAGATACGACGTTCTGCACCGTAAAAAATAGACGTATTAAGTGTCAACTAGAGATCATGAATAAATTTTGATAAATGAACGAGCTGCATAGACTTTTATATATTGCACAGAGTTTTGGTGGGGTCAATTTTTGCTTGAGTTACGTTTCTTGTTATTTCGATGATCATAACAAACATCCCCATCTGAAATTAGAACACACTATCTTCTTGTGTTGCTAACTTTTTACCCCTCACGTAGCATCGCACAATATTAATACTTCCATAAGTTGTGTATATTTATTTATCCCACGATTGCCCTGGAGTTATCCAAGTCAGCTCATCCAAAGACTTTTAGCCTTTTATCGCTATATCTGAAGTTTTCGCAAACGATCGTAGTCATCGACGTTTCACTATTGCTAAGTTTGGTAGCGGATTTAGGTTGGGAGATGTGCGTCAGACCGCCGCAATAACACAATAATGTGAGTGGTAGAGCCATGTTGTAGATAATTTTGTGTACATCACGAATGAGCTAGCTAGACCGGGTCGTTACCACTATCTCACAGAAACGAGAAATAGCGACTTGCTGCTGCGTTTCGTACGGTGAGTGAGATATTCGGAGGTCCAAATCCCTCTCCCCTTCTCAATAAATAATAATATATATAAAAATAATAAATATAATTTAATATGCAATAAAAAATAAAAAAGCCAACCAACCAAATGACCCCTCTTCCCTACATCCATGCCTGCAGCCGCCCTTGCGTCGGCAGAACTTTTAAAGTTTAACTAACAATATGGAAGATAACCGCCGGGTCCGGTCCGTGGTAACGGACACCGCTAAACTTTACTCCGGCTTTTGTTCAGGTTTTTTGCTGTACTTTACTAGTTGGATTAAATTGTTAGAGATGGTTTGCTGAGCTAAATGCATATTGTAAATTAGATTTTGGTTCTAATTATGGTATGAAGAAGCAGCGATAGCTTAGCGGGGAGTGGCATGGACTATCAAGACGAAAGTCGCAGGTTTGAAAACTGTCCCAAAAGCACCTCTGACTTTTACCTAAGTTAGGTGTATAATCATTATTAAGTATCGCTTGATTCAACGGTGATCATGGTGAGAAAATCTGAATATAGGCGAAAAATGTCGCCCTATGTGAATTCTAGCAATCCGCAGGCCAGCGTGGTGTATTAAGGCCTAACCCCTCTCATTAAGTATAGACGAGCCCGTACCCAGCAGTGGGATGTGTATAATACAGTGCTAGTATTATATTTACTATTAATGATATATCAACTCTATTACATAATGTCACAGAAAAGAAAAGAAAAGAAAAGAAAAGAAAAGAAAAGAAAAGAAAAGAAAAGAAAAGAAAAGAAAAGAAAAGAAAAGAAAAGAAAAGAAAAGAAAAGAAAAGAAAAGAAAAGAAAAGAAAAGAAAAGAAAAGAAAAGAAAAGAAAAGAAAAGAAAAGAAAAGAAAAGAAAAGAAAAGAAAAGAAAAGAAAAGAAAAGAAAAGAAAAGAAATATAGCAATGTATACTCGTATGTGTATTTATTGTTGGAACAAAACATGTAGACATGATACAAATAGGATTATAAGTACTTCGCTTCAATAACAAGACCCGTCATTCAACTACGTACTGTATGTAGTATGGAACTAAGCCACACTGAAGCGCTGATTTTCAATGTGGGGTCCAAGTGACGTAAAGAAAGTCACAGAACATAAATAGGTATACAATTAAAATTAATTTAAAATAAGTATAAAAAGTGCATACTAAAAGAAAAGAAAGAATCGACATTTATTTTGGTACAATGTTGGTTCGTCGACTTTACTCTTATAGGAACTTTAAGTAATGTCCTGTACAGGTTAACTTGTTTAACACACGTAACTTCGAAATAATTGCATGCCATCATACCCGGTGCCTTCGCCTAACATTCCCTTCCACTTCTCGTTAGAGTATCCTGGGTATATCAGATTGTACTCGTATGTGCTTTAATAGCTGTGAGATAATTCCGATTATGTGTAGGCCAAAGAATATTAATGCCATCCATCCCCTAATACATATTTCAAGAGCCATAATGGGCGTCCGGGAATTATCGGATACTACCTGTATAGAAACACGGTGAAAATTCCACCGTAGAGGCTTCCGTGAGTCATCTTATGGGATCAATCATTGATTTCATTACTCTCAGTAGGTACTGTCGTGAACGTTCAGGGGAAGCAACAGATGACTCATAAAATAAAGTAGATATGATATGTCATATCTACATCGATTTATGTATAAATGTACCAAGTTAAGTGTGAAATGACAGAAAATGGAAATATAGACAGTGTTCCCAACTTAGTGGAATTATCTCTAGATTAGGTGGACCCGCCGGTAGTGTGTAAATTTTGCTATCTAGATGTTTTAGTGGTTTAGTTAGTGGAAAGGAATAAATAAATACACTCAACAGTCACACACATAGTCCTGACCCTACACTAGGTTAGCCTGTATCGTGGGTCTCAGGAACTACGAGGGATTTGCGGTTCCACAATACTCAGTGAGGCAATTCTCACTTAAAATAATATACTTGAAATAAAATGCGTAAAAATCTCTATTCGAAGGAGCAAAATGTTGCCATTATAAAACATAACAGCGCGCGAGGCGTTCCGTTCAACGTAAGTAATGCGATTTTTAATCGCATGCGAAAACTTACCATGAACAATATACTGATAAATATATTTAGATGTATAACGTATTAAAACAAGTGTAGTATACGTGTTTTTTTATTATTATAACATAAATAATGAGATAATCATTATGAGAAGATTTTAAAATAAGTTTTTAAATTGCCAATTCCCAATATTTGCAGTAATGGAACGTAATATGGATATCAAAGTTTAAGCGGGAAACCTAGTCTATCTAAGTTTAGATTTCATGTTATTCTCGTTGTGTCTATTTTGCTCTCAAAATGAATACAATCCAAAAAAAAAAACTACCCAAGTACCCAGCAGAAGCATTTTCTTCCAAATGGTGGAAGCGGATCTACATCTACGTAGTGTAAAATTTTCATCAATATTTTCTAAGCGTGAAGATGAAAAAAGATGGATATATTTCAGAAAAATTAAATGCCCTGACTGGCACAAACAAATAGTGGGAGGGTTGGTGTAAAGTAAATAAAATACAGACCAAATTACTATTTGAAGCCCAAAATACCGCTCCCCTTACCAATCCCTCAATTATCCCATTCCTAGGTATTATGGGCGTACATGGGCGGTGAAAATCACTTACTATCAGGTGACCCACTAGCTCGTTTGCCTGCCTATGCTATAAAAAATATGTTTATTTAAGTATTATTCCAATTAATTAGATATTATTCTAATTTATACGATATAAATGTTTTAGTTGCTAGGATACAAAAAATCATTTAAGTTTTCTTTTAATAGCGATGTGATCGATCTTATCAACCGCAATAAACGAATGCTTAAAATTTGCGTGATTTTTAAGATGCCTAGATTTTGTTAAGATCCGGTACATAAAATCAATGTTACGCGTATTTAACCCTTAAATATGACTAAACCTTTTTATAACACGGTGTATAAAAATACAATCATTATTAAATGTCACAATAGGCGGTCTTATCGCTAATAGCATAATAATCACAAGTTGGTAGGCCCCTTGTACGCGAGAAGCCGTTGGGTTGGTCCCACTACTTTGAATTTACTGGGCATTATGAGACTTAATATCTGGTATCTCGGGGTGACGAACGCAGTCCAATGTCATGCTTTTAATGCAATAATCTGTGTGGTTTTGCTATTTCGCGAGTTCAATTGTTTTCCCCATCTTAAAAAATGCCCCACACTCCTAAAGAAGATTTCACAAAAAATACTATTATATTGATACAGTGTAATAAAGTAATAAAATCAAAACATAAATTCTTATAGTAATTTATTCCTCGATAAAATCTCTACTGCCAACCACATTTTCCGTAAAGAAATATGAAATATACGCTATTAAATAAAGTAAATGAACTTTCAATTTAATTGAAAGAAGCCAGACCATTTTGCTATTTAACGCTGTGAATCAGATCTTATCATCTAAGATTTAAAGTCCATAATGTTTTTATTATGGAAATTGTTCAACACTTGTTACACTTCTATTGGTAAACAGGCATTATGTAATTTGAACCATTAATTATTTTCGTATTCGCTGTCAAAACAAAAGTAAAACTTTTTAGTGTTGGGACACGATAAGTATTTTCGAGACCGAAATATGACCGAAGTAATATTTAAAAAATCTGTACTGCAAGCAAATACAATATTTGTTTAATTCATTAAGGCATACTAAATTATAAACTGCCATAAAACGACCCCTTCTAGGCTGGCGGTAGACAGCGATTTCTATTAAGAGGTTGCTGTCAATATTCACTAGTACAGCTTTTAATAGGCCTACAAAATAACTGACCTCAAATAAGACCATAGTGGTTTGTTTTTTTGCTACTTTATGTAATTAAAAAACCTTATTTTTTGAGAATTTTGAGCGTCATCGTAATATTACCCAATAATAAATACCCGTAGCTCAGACATACGTAACAATTTTCATTGAGAAAATCTTGTACTATTTTGAAACCCGGAACAAATATCATTTGATCCTTAAATATCTGGACAAGATAATTGTATGGTTTGAGATCTGGATCATACAGACTACATATCTCAAGTGTTGTGAAATGAGAGACCGCAGGTTTGATCTCCGTACTGAGACAAAATTTGAATTATTCAATAATATTTGTTTCTGGTTTGGGTGAATTCTAATCGGTAGACCGTAGACGACACAAGATATGTATCTAAGTGTGGACTCAGGACTGTATATGTTATTATTAGTGTATTTATTTACACCCATCTCTCAGGCAAGAAGTATATATTTTTTTATAGCATATCCGGCAAACGAGCAAGTGGGTCACCTGATGGTAAGTAATCTCCACCGCCCATGTACGCCCACAATACTAAAAGAATTATGGGTGCGTTACCGACCTTAAAGGAAAGGGATAATTAAGGGATTGGGAAGGGGAGGGGGTTCGAGCCTCCGGATATCTCTCACCGTACGAAACGCAGCAGCAAGCTGCTACTTTACGCCGTTTTTCTGTGAGACAGTGGTAACGACTACAGTGTCTACAGCGTGGCTCTACCACTCAAAAATTATCACAAAACAAAACATGCCCATAGTTTAAAAAATTATATAAAACAAATTCGGGCAGCAAAACTTCACCCGAATTTAAAGTTTATCACAACACTAAAATAAAGCAGTAAATATAAAGTCGTTTATAATGAAGTCACCGACCAAAGTAAATAAAGTGTTTATATAAAAATATCAGAGCAACGTTACATGAGTCGGGGCCAAGTTAAATAGGAAATTGGCTTTGCTGTTAACGAATTTGTTTTGAGTGCCTCCCCCTAAATTGACCTCTGGGTATTATTGACCTAGTATCAGCAAAATAGTGAAAGACTGCGAGTTCGACTACGGTTTGAAAATCATTTGTCATATTTTACACACAAATATATGCCGTGCTTAGGATTGTTATTATGTGCTCGGTCTCTATCACATTATGGGACGAACAACCTTTGACGTACATTCGTTGCATCTCTGCCTCACACTTCGAAGTATAACTTAGGCTCACGCATATATCTTAAGGGCGTAGGTAAAGGTGCAACGGGAACAATAATTCGCTGACCTTGTTTTCGTCTCATGATGTGGTAAATGGTGAGCCTATCGCCATAATGAATCAGCCTATTGCCAAGCACTGTTGTGTTCCGGTTTGAAGGACATTGAAGCCTGTGGAATTACTGGGCATTATGAGACTTAACCTTATGTCTCGGGGTGACGAGCGCAGTCCAGTGTCATGCAGTGCTTTGTTATTCAAAGTTCTGTGTGGCGTTGCTTCTGTTTATGAGCAGGCGTGGCGCTTACCATCAGGCGAGCGACCTGCTCGTCTCGTCATTCAAGCTAATAAAAAATAAAAAAATATATGCGCCAACAATCTCGAGCTGGGACAGTCCGCTACCTGCCATCTTTGTCATCCACCTATCCCAATACTAATAAACTCCAATTCTAGACAATTTGTATTGACAAATTGTGGTTGCGCGACCTAGTATTTGAACCTAGGCTTCTCAGCATAAGTACGGTGCCACTAGACCAATAACGCGATTCGAACGTATTAATTCTATTAAATTAAAATTGTATACAGAAATGTTCTGTAGTCACAAATTCTTGAAAGAAATATAATGTGTATAAATAATAAACAATAGTATACCTGCGCTTTTCAATTATTTAATTAGTGGTTAAATCTGACTCAAACATTGTGAAATAGGACCTTATTCCACGACAAAAACAGAATAGCTACCATTACGTATATTTACTCATTATCGCCTGCGTTAAATCGCTATCATACAATCTCACATTACTTTCCGTTGACCAAGCCACACCACCCAAAACCTACCGACGCGCAGTTTGATCGATTGGATGCTTTATAATCGTGATGTTTGAGTAACTTTACACGTTTTTGTTGGAGTTCCGTAGCCAAATGATAAAAATTTGGCAAAACTTGTCGTATCTGTGCACTGAGGGTTAGTTTAGGATTCAATTGACACCTTTTGGATACGCATCTACTATCATGGACTCTCACTTCTCAGCCGGCTACTCGCCCACTGCGCGACGGAGGATGTCGACTATTAAAAAGAAATACTTAACGTTGTTAGTGTTTGATTTAAACCAAAAAAGTTTCAGTGAACTGTGATGCATGACTTCGTGTAACATCAGTATTATTCCAACCTATATCTTATACACCTTCTGTCCCCAGAACACGACTTACCGATCGAGCGAGATGAGCGAGTTGTCTAAGCAAATCATCGACACAAATAGAAATTCAATACTTACTGTATTAAATCTCTCAAAAAGAAATCGTTCATCCTACTAGTATTTAATCGCGAGCCAAAATTATAATATAAACATAATACTTGCCCTGTATACGTCCCACTGCTGGGCACGGACCTCGTCTACTTAATGAGAGGGGTTAGGCCTTAGTCCTGCACACTGGCCTAATGCGGGTATGCAGGTTTCATCATGATGTTTCATTTACCATTAAAGCAAATGATAATTAACAATTATAAATACACACGTAATTTACAAAAGTCAGAGATGTGTGCTCTTGGGGTTAGTTTCGAAATTTCGTCTCGACAGTCCATACCACTCCCCGCTAAGCTATCACTGTGAGCAAAAGCTAGTAATATATATCTTGTTCAAAACCACGTGCCAAACATGTCAAAAACTAAGTTGTATCTAGGCAGGCATCAGGTTAACAAACTCTAGAGGAAAGTTTCAAACTTGTGCTACTCACGGCGTTTATCGCGAGAGAAGAAAACGCCAGGGGCCCTCACAACTTATATCTAATAAAAACTTTTTAACAAAAAAATTACCGATTCAAAATTACTAAATAGCTCAGAATAAAATTAATAATTTTTGTGTCGGCGCTATTGCAGTTTATAATTCTATTATCCTTGCTACTACATTTTATGATAGCCTTCGTGGCGCAGCGGGCGAGTAGCCGGTTGCGAAGCGTGAGGACGTGGGTTCGATTCCCGCACCTTGACAAATGTTTGTCTGATCCACAAATATTTGTCTCGGGTCTGGGTGTTGTGGGACCGCAAGTCCCTCGTAGTTCCTGATACCCACGATACAGGTTTAACCTAGTGTGGGGTCAGGACTATGTGTGTGACTGTTGGGTGTATTTATTTATTTATTTATTACTACTATGATAAATTTGAAAGTTTGGATATTAGTGAGTTTGTGAATTTAGATGTTTGGTAGTCAATCACGCCTTAACAGCTGAACGGTCTTGGCACACACGTAAACTATGACGGCTAAGACATAGGTTACTTCTTTTTTTTATAGCATAGGCCGGCAATCGAGCCAGTGTGTCATCAAATAATCATGGGCGCGTTGCCGACCTTAAAGGAAAGGGATAAATTAGGGATTGGGAAGGGGAATTTGGGCCTTCGGATATCTCACTCACCGTATGAAACGCAGCAGCAAGCTGCTACTTTACGCCAGTTTTCTGTGAGACAGTGGTAACAACCCGGACGAGCCGGCCCATGCATGCTGTAGACAAAACTTTCTACAGCGTGGCTCTACTCACTCTAAAATCTTATCCTGGATGCGTTCGGAAACGCGATCAAAAGCTAGTCAGACATATTTGCACCCTTTCAGCTCACGTTTAATATTCATGGCATGCGAATATTTCTCAAGCAAACTGAATTGAAACATTGAACAAACGGCCAGTCAGACCTCCATCGACAATTTTACCATACTTAACGAGCGCTAGCATACTATCCCGGCTACTTACTTGAAGAGAACTTCAGGCCAAAGGCCGGGGTATGTTTGTATGTCCGGTCGGATGTCTGCTGTCGCCGTCTGCGCTGCATGGAGGACCCTTCCTTTTCCACACTGTGGGTACACGTGGATCTTGGCGCTCAGAGCCGGATCTATGTGTGCCTTTACAGATCCCATAACGGGGATGACGAGACGACTCGGCTGTTCAATTATATCAGCCAGGCGACTGATGATGCGCAGGAGCAGTATCCAACAGCGGAACTGGTGGTCTTGGGGGACTTCAACGCGCACCACGAGCTGTGGTTGGGCTCCTCCAAGACTGACCATGCTGGTCGTACTGCCCACGCATTCGCTCTGACTCACGACTTGTCTCAACTGGTGAATCAGCCCACCAGAATCCCAGATGTGGCGAGTCACACGCCTTCATTGCTGGACCTTCTGCTGGCGAGTCATCCAGCTGGGTACAATGTGACGGTGGGTGCCCCTTTGGGTACCTCCGACCATTGCCTGGTTGGATCCTCAGTGCCTCGTGCCCTGCCTACCACACCTAAAAAGGTCAGGCGCAGAATCTGGCACTACTCGTCGGCAGATTGGGATGGTATGCGTGAGTACTTTGCATCCATCCCTTGGGGGCAGCGCTGCTTTGAGGGCAACGATCCTTCTGCGACTGCCGACGCTATTGCCGGCGAGATCCAGTTAGGAATGGAATATTACATTCCTTCCTCGGAGGTCGTCGGTGGTGGGCGCGGACGCTCCTGGTTCAATCGCGAATGCGCAGACGCTGTTAGTCAGAGACAGGCTGCATATCGCGAGTGGATTAGGGGTCGCGCATTGAAGGATCCCAACATAAGCTCACTCAAAGCGGCCTATAACCAAGCCACCAAGGCCTGTAAGAAGGCGTACGTTAGAGCGGATGCTCAGCGCATCAATAGGATTGGACGAGCCTTGGCGGATCATCCGTCAAGCAGTCGTGCTTATTGGAGCCTTGCCAAGGCCGTTCAATCTAACTTCTGTCGCCCCTCGTTGCCACCGCTGAGATATCCGGATGGATCCCTGGCCCATACGCCGCAGGAGAAAGCCACTCTACTGGCAAACCTCTTTGCGGCTAACTCGCGGCTCGAGGACGGCAATGCGCTGCCGCCCACGGTGCCTGATTGCGGATATTCAATGTCGCATATTCGTATCAGGCAGTGTGATGTGCGGCGCGAGTTGCTGTTCCTCGATGCCCGTAAAGCTAGTGGTCCGGATGGTATACCGGCGGTGGTACTTAAAATGTGTGCGGCCGAGTTGTCTCCTGTGCTGACGCGTCTATACCGCTTCTCCTTCCTTCTCGGTATTGTGCCCCAATCTTGGAGAGAGGCCAATGTGCAACCAATCCCAAAAAAGGGTGATCGGTCGGACCCTAACAACTACCGTCCAATCGCCATAACCTCAGTGTTGTGCAAAGTAATGGAGCGGATCATAAACTCACAGCTGATCCGCTACCTGGAGGATCACTCGCTGATCAGTGACCGACAATACGGCTTTCGGTCGAAGCGATCAACGGGTGATCTTCTTGCGTACGTGCTACATCGCTGGGGGGAGGCGGTTGATAAGCATGGCGAGGCTCTAGCCGTAAGTCTCGACATCGCTAAGGCGTTCGATAGGGTCTGGCACCGTGGTCTTCTCTCCAAGCTTCCGGCATATGGGCTCCCCGACAACCTGTGTACGTGGATCTCCGGCTTTCTGCATGAGCGTAGAATGCGTGTCCTTGTTGAAGGGCATGCTTCTCAGCTCATGTCAGTTAATGCCGGGGTCCCACAAGGCTCGGTGCTTTCGCCCACCTTGTTTATTCTGCATATCAATGATATGTTATCACTTGGTAACATTCATTGCTATGCAGATGACAGCACAGTGCATGGGCGTTACTGCAGTAGGCCCACTGGTAGCCGGGGAGTCACTGAGGGGCAGCGAGAAAATCTTGTCATTGAGCTTAACCGGACCTTGGATCTCATTTCAGAATGGGGTGCTAAGAATCTGGTTGAGTTCAATGCCAAGAAAACTCAGGTGTGCGCGTTCACGTGCAAAAAATCCCCGTTCTCTCCCCTCCCCAATCTTCAGGGTATCCCGCTCGCAATGCGGAATAGCCTAAGTATCCTAGGCGTGGATATAAGCTGCGATCTGAATCCAAGGAACCACATCGAGGGCGTAATATCCGCCACTTCACGCAGGGTCGGAATCCTGAACAAGGTGCGTGGGTTTTTTACTCCCGGTCAGCTTTACCGCTTATACAAAGCGCAGGCACGGCCGGGTGTGGAATACTGTTCGCACCTTTGGGACGGTTCCGGCAAGTACTTACTCGATGCCTTGGACGGATTGCAGCGACGGGCTGTTCGCATTGTGAATGATGCAGACGTTACTAAGAACTTAGAGCCGCTGCAATTGCGTAGGGACATTGCCTCACTTAGTTTTTTTTATCGTCTGTATCACGGTGAATGCTCTGAAGAGTTGTTTGACCTTATCCCATCCTCACCTTTCCTTAACAGAACCACGCGTGCTGGCTTACGGCACCACAGCTTCGTGGTCTCATCCATCTCGGCTAGAACTAAAAAGTTCGCAAAATCTTACTTCTGCCGGACCATCAAGCTGTGGAATAGTTTGCCGGCACACGTGTTCCCTCCTTCCTATAATATGGGGTCCTTTAAACGGAGTGTGAAGAAGCAATTAGGCAGGCCGGCATAATCTTGCCGACCTACGATAGACACAATCGTCTGTCGTTGGTCGACAGTATTCTTGGACTGCGCTGCACTTAACATCAGGTGTAGCGTAGTCACTTTGCCGAGCCAGTATAAAAAAAAAAAAAAAAAAAAAAAAAAAATATTTTACTTTAAAATGCTGTTCAATTGTAAAATATGTCATTAACATACCTGGTGATAGTTTTTTTTATTGCTAGGTCGAGACGAGCAGGTCGCTCGCCTGATGGTGAACGCCACGCCTGCTCATAAACAGTAGCAACGCCACACGGAACTTTAAATAACAAAGCACTGCATGACACTGGACTGCGCTCGTCACCCCGAGACATAAGGTTTTAAGTCTCATAATGCCCAGTAATTTCACTGGCTTCAATGTCCTTCAAACCGGAACACAGCAGTGCTTACACACTGTTGCTTGGCGGCAAAAATAGACAAAGCGGTGGTACCAACCCAGCCGGCCTCCTAGCCGGACCTACCACCTTGTACTTCAGCAATGTCAGGGCTATACAAGCCGCTGGCTATCAAAAGGTCCCAAGTATGCAAGAGTTAGTCTTGGTAGGTACCACCGCTTTGTCAATTTCAACCATTAAGTAGTGTAAGCACTGTGTTACAGTTTGAAGGACATGAAGCAGCATTGCAATAAATGATTACTATTTCTATTTAAATGAAGGACAAGTCAGTGAAATTATTGATCTTTATGAAACTTAACATCTTGTCTTGGGATGGTTTGTAATTCAAAGTTATGTATGGTATTACTTCTGTTTATGGGCAGGCGTGACTTATATTACCAGACGAGCGACCCGCTCGTTTCGTTATTCAGACTAATAATAAACGTCTACTTAGGAAAAATGATCCCATACAAATTGTAGTATTTACTTGATCTGTTTTCCTAATTATATAAGGCTCTCCGCACGCGTGAATAGACTTTACCGATATAAAACGTAGCCTATAACTGTATCCAGGGTCCCATCTATCTCTACATCAAAATTCATCAAAATCGGTTCAGTGATATAGGCTTGAAAGCGTAACAAACACATAGATATTTTTTTTCATAAAAAGTATCTTATGTTACTTCTTATACCTCCAAGAATATGTGTACAAAGTTTCATGATGTAGTTCGCGTGAAAGCGTAACTTAAACAAACTTACATTCATATTAATCATATTAGTACGATGTGCTAGGTCAACTTTTAGTATAAGAAATATCGAATACAACAACAAAGCAACAATGACTCATTATTAGAAAAGCGAAACGTAAAAACGGTCTCGCTGAAAAAAATACTTTTATTATGATAAACCGAGCGTCCCCGATTTGAGATATAAGGCCTGTATCACTAGAGTCCCGTATAGATCGAGCCATTTTCAAGTGAAGTGTTTTATCTGGCGCACCGGAATGCCACCTTTACATCTGCAGTTTTTACTGACAAGCCATAAACGAGAAACATATATAGACATCCCCCTATCACATAAGGGACGGAGATAGGCTAGGCGAAATGTGGGTGTACTGGTTACACCTCTGCCTACCCCCTCGGGGATTACAGGCGTGAGTGCGTATGTAGAAAATATGTAACGAGTAAAAATAATAATACCAAGCAGATTACTCAAGCAGGTTTGAATTTAAAAATAGCAGGTTTTACGAATACAACAGCACGTAACTTGTTAAAGTGGACTTTTTAATCGCTCATAAAAACTGTGTTTGCATAAATTAAGTTTATTTTAGTATCCAGCAACAGTGCTTTGTTCAAGTTGACTATAAAAGTGATTAATATTAATACGTACTTAAGTTACTTTTTCAGTCACTACATATTTTGTGATCTAGTTGTAAGATGGGTTTTAAGGCTAGAATAGAATATTAGATATTATTTTGGATTTAATTGGCGTGGATGGATCCGCGGAAGAAGTTTATTTTTTGTATCCTTGTATGTCTGTTTGTGTCCGTGACGAATAAAATATAATTCTTTCTTTTTTCATCCAACCTCAGAATTCTCAAACCGTATGTTTTATTGTAATATATTCTCTAAATTTGGCTTGATATTGTAGATTATTTTTATATTCGATAGCGCTTCCTCCGAGGGTGTTTCCGTATACATTTTTTCAATCTGACGACAAAGCACGAGGAAAAGTAAAAAACGACTCAACTGATAACAGTAAATCCACCACGATTCAACTTTTGAAGTTTTTATCTTATAGTTAATTATTTTTACAACTTAATAACATGACAAGTGAGTTGCTCGTCTATTTATTTCGTGTATAAAGCACACATCACTACTTGATATTATTCTGAACCCTGATCATTTTAGCTTGACGGTGTAAAGGCGCCAAAATATCTCCATCTATTTTCATTGTGGCCTACAAAGTCGAACAATAGATGCATTAGCGGCCAAATTTTTTGTTTCGCCCAATAATGGCGGCTTCGATTGGGCCCCGAAGCTTCTTGGTGTAAGAAAAATATTTTTAGTGGCTAAGTTATTTAGGTCGCTGTTTATTTTCCTCTTTGTTTTTTTATTCATTCTATTGTGATCGGAGTGGGTGTGATGCTTTTGTTCGATTTTGAATAATTAGATTATTACGTATTATTGAGACTGCCTCGGTGGCGCAGTTGTAATGCGTATGCGTTATGACTGAGGCTGACGCTGAGGTCTTGGGTTCGATCCCCGAGTCGGGTAAAAGAGATATTGGGTTTTTCTATTACGAAATGCTCAGTATCAGCCCGGAGTCTGGAATTGTGCCTGGTATGGCGATAGGCTCGCCACCTATCACATCATGGAATAGAGATACGTTCGGCGAAATGTGGGTGTACTGGTTACACCTTTGCCTACCCCTTCGGGGATTACAGGCGTGAGTGCGTATGTATGTGTGTAGATTATTAAGTAGTTTTTTTTTGTTATTAAGACACTATACATTTAATCACTTATTTTAAAGGGCAGGAGCAAAGGAAGTGCATCGAGTGACAAGTCTATAAACGGCTTTGTATGTGGTGTAGCCAGTTTTATCTACAATTACGTGGTGAGGTCTTTCTTATATGAGATGCCATCTGGGTTGGTACCATCGCTTTGTTTATTTCTGATTCCAAGGAAAAGTGTATGATAGCCAATAGTATAAAGACTGCTGTTTACAATTTACGTATTCCGTTTCGTAGAATCAGAATCTTCACTAATTAGTAATGTATTTAACATTTACAGCCCACACAGACATAACATATTATTTATACTGCACTCGAATTAAAGTTCCAAAAACACTTCAGTATATATGTGCCAGCAGCAAGTGTTAACGAAGACAGAGCACTTGCAAGACGCCGCAGATAATACGTATCTCGGAGAAACTTTCCATCCTCAAACTTGGAGACGAGACCTGCCTGCGCTACATCTCGAATTCACATTTGTTACGGTTAAGTCTTAATTGTAAAAAGACGTTGGCTTCCAAGAAAGTTCTTAAAAATCTGCGATCGAATCACTGTATAAAAAATACATGTCTAATACAGATTCATCACGGAACCTATTGTCTAAGCAGAATTTGTGTAAATGCAATCAACTTATATAAAAAGATTACATTTCTCATGCAACCTCAATTAAGGCTAAAGATCATTTGGCTTCAAGAATAACAAAAAATAGAACATCTTTGGAGGCTTGTAAATGGCTTTTTGTATTAAATCATGTAACCATACTGTCAAAATAGCTGTAAGCCCCCAAATACAATAAAATAAAATAATAATAAAAAAAATTAATTTCACAGGAATAGGCGTCGAATATTTCCAAGTTCTTGAAATCTGGTAAACAAAGCGACCTCCTTACATACTTAGCGTGTATTAAAAGATGAAGTTATCGCAAAAAGTTTTGGTTGTTTTTAGGTTACTTTTTATCACCCTCGGAAGTTCTTACTGTGCTTTACTGAGCAAAGAACTAGACTATGTGCGATAAACCTGTTCTACATTGGTACTGAAGCGAAAATTGTTTAGTAGAGCAACTATTTTCATATTATTCATCCAGATTAATGTCTTATTGTGGTGTCCGCCGCGCCTATCGATCAACTACCAGAATATCAGGTTTATTGGCAACAATAAACCTGTCCGTGATAATAGATCGATCCCAATACAACGTTGCATTATTAAACTTAATATTATAACAATTTCTTAAGTACTAAATATCACTAAATAGGTACTAAAACTTTGCATATCTCAAACTGCAAACATCCACCTTGGTCCAGCCATTCTGATGCTCACTGAATTAATTTATTCATCAAATGTACCGAGAGATTAGTGTACCCTATTGTAGTTTACTATTGTAATAAACGCTGTAGAATTGTTTATGAGAAGCAAACGCACTAACTAATTGCATAAACCATATTTGCATACACATTTCGACTTTAGTTTATGAACTCGAATTTAGTGCAAGTTAAATACGGACAATAAAATGTATAATCATGATTTTACTCTAGACATTACTATAATAAACTACTCTTGTAACCACAAAGGCTAAAAGATGGGTGTTAAAGATTTTATCTATAGGTCGCATCGTAACTCA
Organism: Mimas tiliae; assembly: GCA_905332985.1. Lineage (NCBI taxonomy): Eukaryota > Metazoa > Arthropoda > Insecta > Lepidoptera > Sphingidae > Mimas > Mimas tiliae. The sequence goes on along the minus strand of HG995248.1, from coordinate 16,986,174 downwards.
CTTTTTTTATTAATAAATAATAGTTTAAAAAAACTAAAATAATACGCTTTTATAGAAAATCCAACAAAAAAATAGAAAATAAAATAGTGTAAAAAATATTTTTTTTGGTAAAAAAAGCATGGGGTGCTTGTCAGGATATTATCAAAATAACCCTTCTACTCATATCTGTTCATAAAATATTTATAACTATTGATACCATGTACCCCACGCTTTTTTACAATTAAATTATTTTTCTTACACTATTATATTTTATTTTCTATTTTTTATTTGGATTTTCTATAAAAGCGTTTTTGTTTTAGTTTTTTTAAACTATTATTTATTTTTCATTTTTTAGTTGAAAGTATTGAATTGTCATCGGTCCTTAATAAGTATGCCAAATTTCGGGTTAAACCGACGTTTTGAAGGGGGACAAAATCATGTTCAAAGATTCTGTTACATACTAACATACGTATGAAGCTAATATAAAGCGTATAAAAAGGATAATTTCAATGTTTTATTGAGAGATAGTATAATTAAGATGGGTGTACCTAAGGCACATTAAAAGAAAATCTAATTAATTGATAACTTACAGATTTTGTTTTAAATTATTTTTGCAGTTTTCTACGGTTAGGCTATTTGAAGCTACTAAAGAATGCCTTAGTTAAATATAATTATTTTCGCTTTCTTTCCCCCTAATTATCGTTTTAGCATCGAGAGCTTGGACAAGTTTGTCTAGATACACACGACGAGGACGCGCGGAAATCTCGCTCTGGCCTCAATTCAGAACCTGGTCCCGCTGCAATCTCGCTCTCCAGGTGCAAAGCCTCTTCAACATGAACTGATCGCGTGACACAACGATCTCCAGAAGCCCCTACCATTACCGCTGTAGGCTACATATCTACTCTTCACACAGCCACACGGTATGTCTAAAGGATCTCTTATGGCCGTTCCCTATATTCTGTCTGTCTCTAGTTTTGCTATACCGGCGATAGAAAATTTTATCTATTTTCCGTTTTACCGTCCCAATAAACTTACTAATGATAGGTAATCCTATTCTTCATTGCTGTCTACTGATGAGAGGACTGATAGCTGACTACAGATATACAACACTATGAAAATGACAGTTCAAGCGTCCCAATATTTTTTATGTGCTACCTGTCGATAAAGTTCTTTAGTTTTTTCTTTAACGGTAGATTTTGACCGAATGTAAAAAAACGAAATAAATAACGCATTTTGAAGAAATAGCCATGAGTATACAAGGCTTACATGGCACTTGCACTGCAATACAAAAAACTAAATAAATTATGTAAAAATCTAAAAGAAAATATAAAAAAAATCTAAAATTCCCATAAATAAAAATAATGCACCGTTTTGATAATTAAATTAAGTGCAAGAGACATATAAATATTTTTTAATGCGAACAAAATAACTCCAATTAAATTTTCTAACATAAATTAAACAATAGTTCCTCTTTCTCAGCTTGTAAGAACATAACGCACAAGAGGGCCCAGATAGACTGCCTATCTATTGCTATCATAGTATCCGACGTGCATATCTAAAAAATAGGGACGATTCCAAGCAGTAGATAGAACAATACGGATGTTTGACGATAGCTATCTATCGTGAAATTGAAGATTAATATTGGGAACGGCCATTAGTCACCTTCACCGCTGTCTGCTGCTGATCACCTTAGGGTTCAGCTTTCCCAACGGGTTCCACCTAGCTGCGTTTGATACTGCATGGGCAGTAGAAGATATCACAAGAGCCGGGCGATATATCACTGTTTCGCACATGCTTGCCACTAGTGCTTGCCTGCTCACCTTTCTTTACAGACCTCTACTGTTTTTTGACTTTCGTCTTCAATATCTCCAATAACAGGTCTGTCTTCTATGGGCCGCGTACATCTCCACATCAAGATGACTACGAAATGACAATGAATCCACCGATTGACCTTAGATGTAGTTGTATAAGATCGATGATGGGTATTTTAATTTATCTGAGTGCTTTATTGTTATCCTGAGCTCCCATAAAAAATGCGTTATTATGGAGACAAAGAACTTTTGCAGAAATAATATCTCCAACATAACTCATTAAAATGTATTGCCATAAAAATATTCATTCAATAAGGATTTAAGCAATTTATTATTTTATTGATATCAATAAATATTGTTTTATGTCGATCACCAAAATCTTTTGTGATTTCGCCAAATGGCGAGAGACGATTGGCCAACTTCGAAAGTGCCTTAGTTATACGGGTTTATACCTTAGTAATCTTGAATGTGCAATGGCCGGGTGTTTCGGAAGTACTACGGAAGCACCTCGTTAAACTATTTTACATAGACGCAGCACTCAGAGCTACTCGTGTAATTGTTGTAATGCAATTTCTACTTCATACTAATATTATAAAGACGAAAGATTTGTATTTTTGTATGAAACGGATAAACTTAAAAACTACTGGACCGATTTCAAAAATTCTTTAGAAAGCTACATTATCACTGAGAAACATATACTACTTTTTATCCCGGAAAAGGCCATTCACGCAGGCGGAGCCACGAGCAAAGGCTAGTCTTTGATAAAACTATTTCCATCTAGTATTTATATTTTAAGCTGCTTAAGATAAGTAACACATTAACTGCCGTGCCTCAGAAACATCAATTACCTTCAATTGTTGCTTTTTTATTGATTATTTATACAGTCTGAGTCAGTAAATGCTTTATGATTTCTTTTATTACTAGCCTGAGTGCCGGAATGAGCAGGTCGCTCGGCTGATGGTAAACACCAAGACTACCCATAAACAGAAGTAACATTACACAGAACTCTAAATTACAAAGTACTGCCTTGTACTGGACTTGGACTGTGCTCAACACCCCGAAACATAAGATGTCGAGTCTCATAATGCACAGTAATTTCACTGGCCTTAATGTCCTTCAAACTGAAACAATATAGCGCTTACACACTGCTGTCCGCCGGCAGAAATAGACAAGGTGGTGGTACACTACACAGAAAACCGGCGTAAAGTATAGCAGCTTGCTGCTGCGTTTCGTACGGTGAGTGCCCAAATCCGCCTTAATAATCGGTCGGCAATGCGCCCATTATTTTTTGGTATTGTGGGCGTACATGGGCGGTGGAGATCACTTACCATCAGCTGACCCACTTGCTTGTTTGCCGGCCTATGCAATAAAAAGAAACCAACTCAGATATTATCCTTTCACTAATGAGGGACCTAACACCTGCGCCGTTACTAAATACAGAAAATGTTTTTTCTCCGTTAATGGTACAGAAATAAACATATTTTACATATCTGGGAAATAATCGAATTCTCTTTTATAGCACAGGTCGGCAATCGAGCAATTGGATCACCTGATGGCAGTGGCGGACCAAGCCCGGAGCGGCAAGTCTAATGGAGGCCCGGGACTGCAAATCTTTTTTGACCCCGGTAAACTTTTTTGCACATAGGCTTGACCTTGTATAAGATGTCCAGATTTGTGGGGGGCCTAAGACCAGGGGCACGGGGCGGACCAACGGAAGGAACGGACAATGACAAGCGAGATTGATATTTAAATGTACATGAGTCTTATTTTTGTGTGTTACACTTACTCCCCACTTTGCCAAATAAAATTACAGTAAGTATCTAAAAACTGTTTTATTAGAATAATTAAATCGTTAATAAATAACAGATTTTTCACATTCTGTAATTTGGACTACGGAGGATGCTCAAAATCGGGCAAATATTGAAATGTTGTTCTGTTTGTTTCCTGAATAAAGAAAATGAAATGAAGTATAGGCGTCTTAATAGGCGGACTCTGGCACTAAGCCAGGGTAATGCCAGGCAAAAATAAAGGCATTCTGTGATTTGGTTAATAGAAACTGGCGTCGCGAGGCTATATTACCGAATACTTAATGATATATGGTACTTAGTTATAGTACAAAATTGGTTAGAAAAATACAGTATCGTCGATACGCCTGCTGACTTTGAAACTATGAAATGAAATGAAATAGTTTTATTCATCATGTAGGCAATTAAAATAGCGCTTATGACAAGTCAGTACAAAATAAAGAAACTTATGTATAGAACTCATATCAACTAATGTATATATAACATACATAGCATCGTCAAAATACACTGGGCAACTATAAATTTTACAATATTTTTATTTTGGAATAGTCCAGAATCGTTATGTATTTTTATGTTTCTTCTTTTTTATGGGTCGATATGGACCATAGGCATTACAGAAACGGCAGGTGTTTTAAAACTAGGTACCACCGGATCTAAAACGACCCAGCCTGAGAAGACCCGGCGAAACAAACTCAGTGGGCTTACTTTACCACTGGATTTTACGCGGCGCGACCCAGTCCTGAGAAGATCCAGCTGGTCAAACTTAGGGGATTTGTTTTTGGTCCGGATTATCATACCAAAATAATTAGGGAAATAAAAAGTCCTATTTTTATTTTAAGGGAAATTGATACGGACCATGTGTCTATCTTCCTTTGTGTTGTCCAATGCTATAGCATATTCTTCGACAAAGAACGTGTCAACCATCAGGGATTGCTGACAACCATCAGGGACGGTAGACATCAGATATTTAGTAAGTCACCATCGTATTCATTTATTCACCATTAGCTTCGACCGCGGTAATATCTTTTTCCGGGATTAAAAGAAGCCTATTTGCTCATCCACGTCGTGGTCTACTTATGTATCTAACTTCATTCAAATCCGTTTAGGGACGCTTTACCGACCTTAAAAGAAAGGATCGGGAAGGGTGGGGATTTCGGTCTCAGGATATCTCAATCACCGTACGAAACGCAGCAGCAAGCCGCTACTTTACTTCGGTTTTCTGTAAGACAGTGGTAACAACCCGGTCGAGCCGGCCCATTCATGGTGAAGACAAGACTGTTTATAGTGTAGTACCGCTTTAATAATATGATAATAATAATATGCAAGCTCTGGAATGAACTCCTTGCATCGGTTTCCCGAGCGTTATGACCTGTCCTTCTCTAAGCTAGGTTTAAAAAGACTTTTCCTTCAACGGTAGGCAGCGGCTTGGCCGTGCTCTGGCATTGCTAAGGTCCATGGGCGGCGGTAACCACTTAACATCAGGTGGGCCGTCTGCTCTTCTGCCTATTTAGGCAATAAAAAATATATAAATATAATTTATTTCTTTATTCGAGTTAAGACTTTCGACTTTTAACTTTATACCTTCGCTTTTATAATATAAGTAGAAAGCAGGATAGACTATAATCTTAAGTTCTTCCCTATTCATCTAACCGTATTTAGATTTCTTGATTGCATCTCACGCTTTGTATCAAAATCGCTTGTGCATTCATATTTGCAGTTTCAAATCTCCACATTCGAAGTCGTCAGCGGCACAAACGCAGTTCATTCCATTTCCAATTCGTAGTCAATCAGCGCCAGCCGTCGTCGACAAATGGGTTCCCGTGGGCAAGTCAAAGGAAAGCCAGCAAAGCGCTTAGTATGCCATTTCGAATTATGTCTACCGTAATGAAAATATTTGGGAGTGTGATTAGTTTGTGTATTTTTAATGGTTTAGAAATTCGTTCTGTGGTGGCAGTTTATGATATACGGAATTTTATACAGGCAGTGCTTACTGTAGGGATGACTGATGATTACTCGACACGGCACTGTACTGAGTGCTCTTTAGGATCAATAATTTATAAGTTCAATAATAAAAAAACCGACTAATAAACCCGAATTGCGGTGTTTTTGCTGTTATCTGTTGAGGAGTTTCCCATATTCCCTCGTCAGATGTTAACCAAATTCGATTGTAATTGTAGTGGCACATCATTGTGGATAAGACGACCACGACAGATTTGATTAAAATTCGAAGAGGATGCTTACTGCACTCCCAACAATAGAAACAATCTTGAGTGGGCACTACCCCTCGCAATAAAAGAATAATCGCGATGTAAAAACCGATAAAACAACAAAACACATTGTTGTTGCACGTCTCACAAACAATGTTGTTTACTAGTTTCTACCTATCTTGTATGTAGGAGAGGTGCTTCACTTTTTAGCTGCAACACAGACGAGCGATAATAATCTGCCACATTCAAACGCAATCATTACAAACCCCCTACACCTTATTAGAATAAGACCTGTAATTTTTTAATGGCAAAACAATTTTTCTTCAAATTTAATTATGACACGTAATATCCATTAAAACAGCTTTCAAACAAAAATATCCACATTGAACTTGGTTCGATCGTTTGAGATAAACGACATCACAGAAAACAATCATAAACCACCACTGATTGCTTCAGGGGTCAAAAAGCTAAACAAATGTTAGGGCATTTAACTAAAAAACTGAACTAGTATGATAGACTCTCGCTTTGTTTCGATTTTTGTTGGCAGAGAAAGATACAACATTCAAGTGAATACGTAGTGCAGCTGACAGACAGCGTTGAGTCGTAGTTGAATCGGAGACCAATATTTATAGACTAAAATCAGCCGTTACCAGATCAGAATCGGTAACTAACAATGAAATTTCATTTGACCTGCAGCGACACAGGCATCGACTATAAAGAGACCTATACAAATTGTTATTTTTGATTTTTCAGTTTTTAAATTTTTAAATTGGTTTATAAGTTTTGTTAAAACTTATTTCATTTCCAATACAATAACACAATACGTGTTTACTGTTGTTCGTTAAGTAGTTTTATTTTTTACTCCTTACTCCTTTATCAGTCCTTAACCAAATGTATATGGGAACCAACAAAATCGGTCCACAATTGGAGGAGAAATCGATGCACATAAATAAAAAAGAAAATAAATATATATTTATATACCGAATTAAGATCCTCCTTTTTTGAAGTTGGTTAAAAAGCGTTCGTCTAACGTTAGTGCAAATAAGATGGGTTTTGTTTTAACTGTAGTGGGTAATAAACACCGGCAACTTCATGACTGCATCGTTAGTCAGATGGGATTATACATATGTTCGTAAAGGCATAAAACCGAGAATAATTTCAACTCTATATTATAGATATCCCACTACTGGATTCGGGCATACTCCACTAACAAGAGGGTAGGTAGGTGGATTATTAAAATGTTATTTTTAGTTCTCATATATACGAAAGGTAATCTTCGTTATAAAAGATTTGTTTTGTCATCTATTTACGTACCTTTGTGCGCTCTAAATATTAATCCTAGTTTTAAACAATTGTTTCTCAGTAAGTGAATCATGTAATTCTTCATGGGAAATAAAGTTATTCTTAAACCTTAATCTGTGTACTACCACCAAGATGCAGTGTGGGAGCACTGTTCAGTTCTACTTTGAAGGAATTTGGAGCGAGTGAATTGACTACGCATTATGAGTCTTAACATCTTGTGCGGGGTGACGACTGCAGCACTTCACAATTCAGAATCCTGGGTGGTGTTGTTTCTGTCTATGGTCAGACCTGACGCTTTCTAAATTACGATTTTTTTTATTAATGCGAATAAAAATAAATTGTCAATTAGTAAGGGGCTGATTAAGTTAAATTAAAAACTATCTAATCCTCATTTTACCAGCAGTGATAGCTCAGCGGGGACTGGTATTGACTGTCGAGACGAAAGTCGCAGGATCAAAACCAGCCCCAAGTGCATACACCTCTGACTTTTCTAAGTTATGTGTGTATTATTTGTTAATTATCACTTGCTTTAACGGTGAAGGAAACATCTTGAGGAAACCTGCATACCTGAGAAGTTCTTCATAAGAATTTCGAAGGTATGTGAAGTCTGCCAACCCGCATTAGGCCAGCGTGGGGGACTAAGGCCTAACCGCTCTCATTCAGTAAAAGAGGCCCATGCCCAGCAGTGGGATGTTTATAATACTGGGCTAGTATTATTATTATTTATTATAATCCTCATTTTAATCCTGTATTTTTTCATAATATTCCCGATGTTCCCGAAGCTATGATCAAAAGCAAAGGAAAGCTGCTTTTTACATACGTTGATTGGAAAATTCACAGTTAGCAGAGCACGATTGGTATTTGATTACCCCGGGTCGGAGCACGAGTGCTACGAGTTGTTGCCACGCTTAAATATTTCCGAAATTCCTCTATAATACTCCTAAACATCGTCCTAAAACGGTTCGAAGAATTGTGTTTCATGGATTTTTTTTCTGGTTCACGCAGATTGTCTCGTTGGCGCAGGGGTAATGCCTACGGGTTACGATTTAGGCTAACGCTAAGGTTTCGAGTTCGATCCCGGGTCGGGTAAAGTGATATTGGGTTTTTCTATTACGAAATGCTCAGTATCAGCCCGGACTCTGAAATTATTGCCCGGTATGGCGATAGGCTCGCCTCCTATCGCATCGTGGGACGGAGATACGCTCGGCGAAATGTGGGTGTACTGGTTACACGTCTACCTATCCCTTCGAAGATTACAGGCGTGAGTAACTGACGAGGTAACACCAGAAAGATGACTGGCAAGATGGCATCAAAAAAACAGTGCTTACTAATTGATGGTTGGCGGCAGAAGTTGACATAGAAGTGAGATATACCACATAGTAACCCAATGGCGAGTGAAAACCAACTACAAAAATTAACCGTTCCTTTAGTTGTAAATAATTATAATAATAATAATACTAGCCTGTATTATATACGTCCCACTGCTGGGCACGGGCCTCCTCTACTGAATGAGAGGGGATAGGCCTTAGTCCACCACGCTGGCCTAATGAGCTTGGCAGACTTCACATACCTTCGAAATTCTTATGAAGAACTTCTCAGGTATGCAGGTTTCCTCACGATGTTTCCTTCACAGTTAAAGAAACTGATAATTAACAATTAATACACACATAACTTAGAAAAGTCAGAGGTGTATGCACTTGGGGCGGGTTTCGAACCTGCGACTTTTGTCTCGACAGTCCATACCACTCCCCGCTGAGCTATCACTGCTTTTTGTAAATAATTAACCAAACATAATACCTATTTAATTGTGAAATGCAATAATTATGTATTTTCAGTGTGTGATAATAATCAATAATACAAAAGTAGCAATTTTGTTAGTTCCGATAATCGAACTATTGCACGCTCATTAGGACAAATTGTAGCGTGTATTTTGAGAGGAAACATTTTGTTTATTGTGAATTGATAATGGATTTTATCATTAGATGCAAGTACTTATATCACATTTGAAAATTTCAACCTCAATTTTATATAAAGATTTATGTGTAAGAAAGAGCGATTTTATAAGTTTCACCCTTTTAACCTTTGACACCAACTGACGCTTGGCGCGACCATCGAAAGTCGACGTTTAAATGTGAGATGGGTCAAAGATGCGCCTTTCATAGTATACTTTCATACAAAATACAACTGTTGAGAGAGTACCTGTAGTAGTAGAGTATTTCTTGTTCTTCTCGCCTAGCTCAATGTCTTTATCGTGGAGTCCACATTGTGGTACAAACCAGAAACTAGTCTCTCGTGCGAGATATCTCATGGGTTCATGCTTAGCGGCAGGAATAAGCTTATGTAAACCATACAATACAATAAAATACTCTTTATTGTACAACCGATAACAACATAAAATGAATAAACATGTTATTAATTACAAAATGTTTGGTTTTACAATGGGCGTTCTTATCGCTAAAAGCGATCTCTGCCAGACAACCTTTGGATGGACCGAAATTTAAGTAAACGAAGATGGCGGAAGAAGAAGACCATAAAGTTCCATCTTAACTTCAATACCCATGAAATACCATAATTAGGTCCCTCGATTGCGAGAGGCCGGCTGGGTTAGTACCACCGCTTTGTCTATTTCTGCCGCCAAGCAACAGTGTGTAAGCACTGTTGTATTCCGGTTTGAAGGACATTGAAGCCAATGAAATTACTGGGCAGTATGAGACTTAACACCTTATGTCTCGGGGTGGCGAGCGCAGTCCAGTGTCATGCAGTGCTTTGTTATTTAAAGTTCTGTGTGGCGTTGCTACTGTTTATGAGCAGGCGTGGCGTTTACCATCAGGCGACCTGCTCGTCTCGTCATCCAAACTAATAAAAAAAAACACAATCACTTAGTTATCCTTATATCTTAGTTTTCTTTAAGACGCTTCCATGATTCTTTTGGTGTTGTGGGTGTTTAAGGGTGATAGTGACAATTTACCATCAGGTGATCCAGTTGCACGTTTGCCGACCTATGCTAAAAAACCTTGGCAAATGTATTAATAACGAAATTCCTTATAATAAAAAATCCCAGGAAAACCACCTTCCCTAACAACACCGGCGTAAGATGTCTCAAATTCAGTTTGCAAACGAGTGTTTGATGTTACGCCATGAATTTATGTACTCGAATGCATTAGCATATATATTTGCGAGTTCTCTTCCTTTGTTTATGTTTATTACTCGATTTAATGTGTATCATAACGTGGAAAGGGGTTTTTAAGGATTGACAGCCTCCGTGGCGCAGCGGGCGAGTAGCCGGCTGCGAAGCGAGAGGCCGTGGGTTCGATTCCCACACTGAGACAAATGTTTGTGTGAACCATAAATATTGGTCTCGGGTCTGGGTGTTGTGGGACCGCAAGTTCCTCGTAGTTCCTGATACCCACGACACAGGTTTACCTAGTGTGGGGTCAGGACTATGTGTGTGACTGTTGGGTGTATTTTTTATTTATTTATTTATTTTACTGAATCTCATCGCCGATACATGGCGTTATGTAAAGATACGCGGAATTATATGGAAAGGGGTTGTGATGAAAGCATTGTCGTGTATTGTGATGATACATAACATCAATGGCGAAGTGGATGCGAAATCAAAGGTCGCGGGTTCGATCACTGAATCAAGTATTTATGAGACCCGCGAATGACAGCCTCCTTCGCGTAGTGGGCGGCTGAGGCCGTGGGTTCGATTCCCGCACTGAGACAAATGGTTGTGTAACCCACAAATATGGGGGTCAGTCGCCTCGAGTAAGCTAGTCTGCCAAGCTGGTCTAATCTGGCAGTCAGGATTTCCAACCAACCACGTATATGATATGTACTGAGTTCAACCCAAAATATTTTTTTCAGGTCTGGGTGTTGTGGGACTGAAAGTCCCTCGTAGTTCTTGATACCCACGATACAGGTTAATCTAGTATGGGGTCAGGAGGCCAATTCTCGTAACTTTAAATGTTTAAAATATCATTCCGATCTAGTCTCAGCGTCAAGAACGTTGCAAATGGCATTCTCTTAAACCAATAATCAACGTCAAATGTAAACATGGATCGTAATGAGATTGAATGTGGAATAAAAGTTGACTGAAGCCAAAACGGTATAATGCTACTGCTAATGGTAGGTGCATTTGACGTTGATTATTGGTTTAAGAGAATGCCATTTGCAACTTTCTTGACGCTGCGACTAGATCGGAATGATATTTTGAACATTTAAAATTACGAGAATTGGTCTCCTGGTCTATGTGTGTGACTGTCGGGTGTATTTGTGTCGGATATTGGTGTCGGTGTCAAGTCCCTGGCAGTTCCACGACACAGATAATATACTCTATCGTGCCCACATACCCAGCAACGGCCATTTTCCAAAACTGACTTGAAGTAGCAGCTTGTTGTTGCGTTTCGTCCGGTGAGTGAGATATCCGGAGGCCCGATCAGTGAGCATCTGGCTATGAGCGCCTCATTCAGTAGAAACAACTACTTATTTACTAATGCTCTTCCGTGAGGGGGGGCCAGGAGTCCACAGGGTATCCTAGTTTGGGTTCCTGACTCCCACAATTACATGTATATTATAAAATACGTACCTACTAACATATTCCTATTTTTATGTTTAAGATCTAACTCATTGATGTAATTAAGTTCTTTTGTGGGAGATAAATAAAATTTATTTATTATTATTTATAATGCGTTAGAACCTAACTGGTAAAAACTTATTTACTACTGCGTTAGTAAGTGGTTTATTTTGGGTAGTATTTTTCGACTCGAATGGCGAAACTTGGTTCCCGTTGCGGTGGGTGTTTTTTTTATTTGCTTGAATGACGAGACGAGCAGGTCACTCGCCTGATGTTAAGCATCACGCCTGCCCTTAAAAAGGTGCAACGTCACACAGAACTCTGTATTACAGATCACTACATGGCAACTGCACTCGTCATACCGAGACATACGTTGTTAAGTTTCATAATGCCCAGTAATTCCACTGGCTTTAATGCCCTTCAAACCGAAACAACAGTGTTTACACACTGCTGCTTGGCGGCAGAAATAGACAAAGCGGTGGTACCAACCCAGACGGCCTCTCGGATACGAGGGACCTACCACCTTGTAAACTCGGGTCTGACGGCAAGTCGCCCTATGTTATATCAAACATTATCAAATCTATGGCATAAGAAGGCGGACCCTGGCGAGATAAAGTCAGACAGAACGAAAGACCGCCTCGGTGGCGCAGTTGTAATGCGTACGCGTTACAACTGAGACTTGACGCTGAGGTCTCGGGTTCGAACCCCGGTCGGGTAAAAGTGATATTGGGTTTTTCTATTACAAAAAGCTCAGTATCAACCCGGAGTCTGGAAATTGTGCCCGGTATGGCGATAGGCTCGCCTCCTATCACATCATGGGACGAAGATACGCTCGGCGAAATGTGGGTGTACTGGTTACACCTCTGCCTACCCCTTCGGGGATTACAGGCGTGAGTGCGTATGAAGAAAGAAAGAATATTATTACAGAAGTATGGATTATTGGGACCTGCGAAATGTTTAGCCTCACAATTCGTGTGTAATTTGCGATAGTAGCGACATCTATGGAAGTACGCAGTCTTTAACATAAAGAAACATATCCAATGAAGTTTTACCAATGAGTAATAGATGGCGCTTTTCGCAATTATTGCGTTAACGTTGGTTCCGGCACACTTCTAATAACTTTTTTAAGCATTTGCTACACTTGTAGTCGACCACTATCACTTGCTTCCATCACTCCATCTTTATGGATCGAATTGAATGTCAAGTAAATAAAATAAATAACATTAACAGTTTAAAAACGGATTTAAAAAAATCATATTCAAAAGTGCCTGTGTCGCTGCCGGTCAAAAGACAGTCGGGTTTTAAGTTATTTTATTTATACATTTTTAGTTGTAGATACAGATATTGTAGCATGTAAATTCAAATACAATAACACAATCGCGACAAGTGTACTGTCTTCCGTTGAGTAGTTTCATTTTTTTACTCCGTACGGCGTACGGAGATCATAACCAAATTTATATTAGACTACATCGCAGCTAAACTCTATGGAATTATGGTTTTTCTAACAAAATCGGCCCACAATTGGCGGAGAAATCGATATACATTATGTATGTAGTAGATATACAAGAATCCCTCGCATGCGAGAGGCCGTCTGACTTGGTACCACCGCTTCATCTATTTCTGTGTTTCGGTCTGAAGGATATTGAAGTCAGGGAAATTAGTGGGCATTATGAGACCTATCACTTATGTCCTAAGGGTGACGAGCGCAGTCCAACGCCCTGCAGTGGTTTTTAATTCTAAATTCTGTATTGTGTTGATTTTGTTTATGGGCAGGCGTGACGCTTATCATCAGTCCAGTGTCCTGCTCGTCTCGTCATTGAAGCTAATAAATATATAATATACTAGCTGTCCCGCGCGATTTCTCCCGCAACTACAGCAGCTCCATCTACCTGGTCCAATTGTAAATCTAAACTATACAGGGCGCCACCCAAAAGCATACAAAAAAATCTTTCATATCGGTCCAAACGTATAGGAGGAGTTCAGTCACATACACACGTACAGTAGAATTATATTAAAAAGATAATAACTCAGGTAAATCACCTTCGTGTCAAATTTCATTCAAATCCGGCCAAGCGTTAAGGCATGATTAACAAACATCTTAATTGTGACATTGATAAATTAGTAGAATTTAATTATATTTATTATTAGATTGAATGACGAGACGAGCAGGTCGCTCGTCTGATGGTAAGCGCCACGCCTGCTCATAAACAGAAGCAACGCCACACAGAACTTTAAATAAAGCACTGCATGACACTGGACTGCGCTCGTCACCCCGAGACATAAGGTGTTAAGTCTCATAATGCCCAGTAATTATTAATATTTATCTCGAAGCCATAATTGAATGACTTACCAGTAAACACTGCACAATAACATGACCTCGAGGCATTGTACCGCCCACACACTAGTCACCGCACCATCTGGAAGCGAGGATCGGCAAATGGTACCTAAATGACACCGAGCACCGAAGCTCGGCGAGATAACTTGCTATAGAGTTTCGTGCGGTGAATGAGATTACCAGAGGACCAAATCACGCCCTCCCCTTCCCAATCCCCATACCTTTCTCTTAAGGTCGGTAATGCATACAGGATTCTTCTATATTATGTATTGTAAGCCTTCATGGGCGGTAGAGATCACTTTGCATCAAGTTTTTTTTATAGCAGAGGCAAACAAGCTAGTGTGTCACTTGATGGTAAGTGATCTTCATCTGCCATTAACGTCCACAATACTTGAAGAATTAGACGCGTTGCCGACCTTAAATTATGAAGGGAAGGAGAAGGGGAAGGGGAGTTCGTCCTCTGGATATCTCCGTATACATCAAGTAACCTAAATCATTTGCTGATCTCGGTCATAAAAAAGAGTGCGGTAACAATAATCACTAAGTATCAATAAACTAACTTGAATTGAAATTATCGAGCGATTACCGTCGCTTCCGTACGCGACGGGGTCCGATATTATACTACAAAAAAATAGGAGCAGCTATATAACAATACCCTAACAATAGACTTGCTCGAGAAAAATAATTTAGTTGAGGGTAGAACTTCATGACTAGAAACTTAGGTACCACCTTTTTAATAATATTTGTTCAGATTTTATACTTGTCCAATTTAAATTTAAAAAAATCTTATTAGATTTAGAATCCGACTGCCTCGTCGGCGCAGTTAGACTGAGGCTGACGCTGAGGTCTCGGGTCCAATTCCCGGGTCAGATGAGTGATATTGGGGTTTTCTATTAGGAAATACACTGAGTATTGATGAGTATCTATATAGTATATAGTATATGAGTATGATTATCAGCCTGGTGTCTCGAATTGTGGTGGTGATAGGCTCGCCCCCTAACACATCATGGGACGGAGATACGCTCGGCGAAATGTGGGTGTACTGGTTACACTACACCTTCGGGGATTACAGCAGTGAGTGCGTAAGTATGATTTAGAATTAGCTATAGATCATTTGTTTACTTAAGAGAATTGAAAATTTACTGCGCCACGGAATTCGTCAAATTCATGAGGTGTTTCATAACGGAAAGTATTTAAATCAAACACATAGTTGCTATAAAAATCACAGTCGTTTATTATTATCAATAATAATAATTATAATAAATACTGGTAATTATGATATACACAGAGATTTACCCAAAAATTTAGCGCAATTAAATCGTATCATTAAAAACACTAATAACTAGAAAAAATGTTGAAATGGAATATAATTCGTAAATTCTAAGTTTTGTGAACATTAATAAATACAAATGAGAGATATCATTAAGGAACATAAAAACGTCATGGGCCCGATTTCCTATAAAAATTCGAAACCTAACCCTATCCTATGTTATGTAAAAACATCTATAATTAAGTCCTGCGCCCTAGTAAGCTAATGTTTATAGAAAACTATCGTGTCTACGTCGAACAATCTCGTCCATCATTTTACAGACACAGCATACATAACTAAAAGCCATGCTACGTGCTGTCATTATAAAATACACGAGACGTGCTTTCGAGTCAAACTTCTTTTGTTTCTGGTAGCTGAGCATCAATGAAGTATTAAATAATATCAATATTCTTGACTTTAATCAAGATTAGTTTTGGTGAGCAAGGTTTTTTGAATCCTTAATTGTTTTATTGCGTCGATTTAGGATTACATCAATACTCAATCAGAAATCAGGGATTTCTATAGTCTAAAACCACGACCAACGTGTGATGAGATTTAATCTTTAGCAGCAATCCCTATGCAGTTATTACTGAGATCTTCGTATCTTTAGTAACTTTTGAGGTTAGTCCACGGTTATAGGTTAATAAATTGACTATAATTCCATTTTATACTTTCAAAAACAATAGAAATTTCACTCCAATATTCTCAACTCATTCATACAGCTAGCAAATTAAATTCTACCTCGTTCTTAAAATTCCCTCTACCAGGGCCGGTTGGACCTCTCACACTAGAGGCGCCTTATCTTAAGCAAAGGGTAATGAGAATCCTACTAGACTGTAGTCTACCAGCCCTGTTCTACTCAATCGCACTTTACTCCTAATCTGGCATACTAAAATCCAGCATTTCTGGATCCTTATTACATTCTAAAAATCTTAAGGTGCTTTGTCTCACTTTAAAGCCAGGGTTGGATTTGGCTTGGATTTCCTTGCTTCTATTCTCACAAATACACTGCTTTGGGGCAGTCACAGTCTGTTATTCCTTCGCATCAGATATTAGGCCATTTACTTTATCTATTAGTTGCTTCCTTTTTTGGTAAGTACTACTCTTGACCAGTTATTAAAATTCTTTGGTACCGACCGATTGAATCTTTAACAACTTCTTGCCCGAATTTTCATGTTCTACTGCCCCAACAATATACGTTCATAAAATTAACTGGACATTGCATATCGACAATAAAAAGCCACATAGCCCCACCGGGCGTACTCGATCGACATGAAAAAAAACACAGCAATCGCATCTTATATTTGTGCATGAATCTATTGCATCATCTTCAACTTGAACCTTAGCACTAAATAAGAGACTATTCTTATAAAAATGAACAAAGCGCATAATGCGCCAACGTCGATCCAGAAGTTCGCATGGTCCATCGTCATCTCTTTGAGGAACATGTTGGGGTTCCTGAAGTGGCAGTAGGCTTCGGAGCAGTGGAGTTTTTTTCGACCATTGCCGTAGACCGCGAGCATGGCGCCTTCGAAACCGTAGCGTACGTAGCTGAGATACGTAAGCCATTGAAGGTAGCTGGGGATAGCGTTGAAGTTGACAAAAAAGCCAGAGAAGAGTACCACTGGGATGGTGGTGACAGGACCCAGATAGACGCCGGTCTCTATCTTCATGGCAGCACCGATGAGCAGGCCTAGCGACTGGGCAACCAGCGCCGTGAGGATGTTGATGGTGGTGAACATTATCACTCGGTCAGTCTCCATCGGCTGGCCCGTCATGAAGTACACTATCATTACGTATACGCCGCTGAATATTATCTGTAACAAAAGAGATTTATCTCAAATTGTATTGCGAATGTCTTTGATGTTAAGACAGTCTCTAGATAAAAGAGGTGGTGTAAAAAATAGGTGTAAAAAATATGCCATTTCTCTCGGATTCTACGCTGTGTTATCAATTGTACTGGATGATCGCAACAATGCCTGCCATGGCAAAATGAGTATACCTACTTCATCTTACCGTAAATACAACCTGATATTATGATGTAACGTATTGTCATTCTATAGAAATATTAGCAAACGTATTCGAGGTCCACCTGAATTTAAAACTCTTCAGAACAGCTGTTAAATATTTACTATTTATTTAAAAATATCATCTTTACCTGGAACGGTAGATCTGCTATAGTTTTCGCGAAGTAGAAGGCTTTCAACGAGTACCAGTAGTTTAAATGCTCTCTCACAAACACGCTCATCTCAGTTGGGACTGAAATTAAAAATTAATTAAGATTATGCATTGTATAATATACACTTGAGAATAATTAAATAAAGAACTTAGAAAACAATTAAAAATATGTTTTAGCCTGATAAAGTGGTAGAGCCACACTGTAGTTTTAGTCTATAGAATGAATGGGCTAGCTCGGCCAGGGTATTTTATTTTATCGCTCATCGGGATGGTATGGATGACTCTCTCGCAAAAAAAAACAATGCATGGACGGCGGTGTCTCACTGGCTCGTTTGCGCTCTTCAGCTATATTAAAGATAATAATAATTTTCTACAAATACTCACATGTTAAAATGGTGGGCATCATAGCAGTGAACATAGTAAACATGACCGTAAAGAATATACATCCAGCATTGCTCATCACTTTAGCAGCATCATTTCCTATATCATAGTACAGGAACCCGATTAAAAGACCTACGATAGTGTGCGAGCATAGCCTCAAATGCGTCAACGTCTGATCCCGAAGGATACTTCTGAAGGTCCTCTTCAATAAGATCCAAAATTGCTTCCATCCAGAAGTGGGGAATCCAGTCCTGATGGGTTTTTTGTTAAAACTTTCGTTGGAGTCCAAGAGTGAGGTAGTACAGGTGACAGGAGCAAGGTTGGTCGAGTTGGGAAGGTTCTGTTTTTCAGAATTAAGTACTGGCTCCGACATATCTATCACAGTGCAGGTGGGTTTGTCTGAAAATAAAGAGTATTTAAATTAATTACTGTATATGAGTTCCGACAATATTGAAAAAATGTGAACAGTGTTGTCATTAACAACTTTATTAACAGAAGTAAATAAATGAGTGGTGACCCGCTTATGGTAAGTAATCTCCAACCCTCATGAACGCCTACATCACCAGAAGAAACACGGACGTGATGTAGACCTTAAAGAAAAGTGTTTTAAGGGATTGAGAAAGGTATTTAGACCTCCGGATATCTCACTCACCATACGAAACGCAACAGCATGCTGTAACTTAGTCTACCAATTATATAACCATACCGGCAATTTAGACTTAGGTAAATTTTTTTACTTGTCTTTTCTTAGAATAATTCAATTATTTGCACACTCAGATTCCGAGACAGAAAGAGTTTCTCGTACGATATAGGAGAGAATATCACAGAAAAATATCATTTACGTGACCGCGTCCTAAGATTCTATTTTCAAATTGTATGACGCGGCCTCATAAACAAGAGTTCCTTTTATATTCTCGTATGTGTCACGCGGTAAACTCTCTCCATTTAAATGGAACTTAATGCTTCGTTACTGAGCGTTCGTTCGTAAATGATTAGATTATGAAATCATCTTATCCTAAGAAATTGCTTCTGAGTGAGGTGGTTAGACTTGGTTGTTAAGTTATTTATTACTAAAAGACTAAATTAACGTGAGAAATAAACTCTCTTCCTGTAGTTCGATGTTGACAGTCTCACCTATCACAATGGCGAGTGCTTCAGCTTTCTGAGTATTATTCTTGGTGTTCTGGTTGTTGTAGTTAATGTTCTGGGGGACTGATGACGTAGATGACGATGATGATGATGATTGGCCGCGCCCGCAGTTGCCTTTGTTCACAGCCATCACCAGTTTGTGGACCCAGTCACCGTGCTCGCCCGTTGCTACTTCCATTACTGGAAAGAATATTATGTTGGTCAAAATTGTTTATACAACTTATTGGACAGATTATCAGGTCGCTGGCGTCAGGAAGGCTTTGCCTGCCCATAAACTTTTGATTATGGTCCCCTGGCCATTGACATATATTTTTCTGCTGAAGAAAAATAATAATGTATATTGATCCATTTTAAACTCAATTTACAAACAATTAACAACAATAATAATATAACTGATGGTAAGCAAAATTTCGGTTAAACCAGACATCGAACTATTCTAACATTTCTTAAATAGAAATCTAAATTTACGAAATGTAGCATTATAAATCTTAAGAATCCTCAAAGAAGTTCGACCGAATCGTGTTGTAAGTTATGATGTAACTAAGGGTGACCTGAAGGGCCCTCGGTCAAATTTCATAACTGTTGTTTTTGTGTCATGTCGTGATGACACCAACAGATGTTTTAATATTACAGTTTATTTCCACATGCTGGTTTTTTTAAATACAGGCAAGTGCTTGTGAAAAGTGGCTTCTTTCCTATTAATGTAGAGATCTTTTGGATTTATCTAGCGTGTTTGTTTGTGCTCATGGAACCAAGTTCAAATCTTATTTTGGAAAATGTGGATCGGCCAGGTGTATTCGGTAAAATTTAAATGACCAAGAATAATATAAATTCATAGTTATCGCTTACATCTAAATAACTATATTCTCCTCCGTGGCGCAGTGGGTGAATAGCCATCTACGAAGTGAGAGGCCGTGGGTTCGATCCCGCTCCGAGACAAATGTTTGTGTGTTCCACAAATGTCTGTTTCGGGTCTGGGTGTTGTGGGACCAAGTCCCTAGTTGTTTTTGATACCCACGATATAGTTTAACCTAGATCAGAACCAAGATCAG
Source organism: Mimas tiliae (assembly GCA_905332985.1). Classification (NCBI taxonomy): domain Eukaryota; kingdom Metazoa; phylum Arthropoda; class Insecta; order Lepidoptera; family Sphingidae; genus Mimas; species Mimas tiliae. The sequence goes on along the minus strand of HG995248.1, from coordinate 16,966,090 downwards.
GACTATGTGTATCACTCTTGGGTGTATTTATTATTTATTTTATGAATCTAACCTGAACCTAACGCCTCTCGCTTCGCAGCCGCTTACTCACCCACTACGCCACGGAGGTTATCAGACCATTAAATTAATTAACCAACTCGAATTAAAAATGTCCAATTTATGTTTCACCGACCCCTGCAGGGCATCGAGCCCAAAACTTAACTGAAGTAAACTGCCACGAAACCGACGAAATAACCATTGTTACATCATAATTAATTATGAATTAGCATAGATATTTGTTGGGTAGGTATACCAACAAGTTTTTGAATAAATTTAATTTGAATAAAATACAGATATTACGTCTTGCGGAAATGGTTCAAAATATTTAAATGTAAACAAAATGACGTCTTGGCTGACAAATGAAACGGTTTTCAAGGTCTATCATTTAATTTACATTTCTTCACCATCTTCACACTGTCGATGAATATTAATACGGTACTCATAACTACCGGAAAATTTTAAAAACTTTTCATAAATAGTGTTATTTTTAAGGACAACGACCTAATAATACTAATTAACAGTTTTGTTCAGATGTAACCATAAACGGTAACTTAAGTACATCACACGTTTGATAAGTTAAAAATAATAGAATTGAACGAACCCAAGTATTTACACATTCCGAATAGGTACATATTACGTGCGTATGTACGCACTCACGCGAATAATATTTTAATCTAATCCCCGAAGGGGAAGAAGAAGAAGGGGTAGGCAGAGGTGTAACCAGTACACCCACATTTCGCCGAGCGTATCTCTGTCCCTTATCTGATAGGGGGGCGAGCCTATCGCCATACCGGGCACAAATTCCAAACTCCGGGCTGATACTGAGCATTTCGTAATGGAAAAACCCAATACCACTTTACCCGACCCGGGGATCGAACCCGAGACCTCAGCGTTGGCCGCAATCGTAACGCGTACGCATTACAACTGCGCCACCGAGGCAGGTGCAGTTCGCATATTTACAACTTTTAAAACGTGCGATTAAATATAAGTCGCCTGTATCCTCGAAGAGGTTAGCAGAGGTTTGCAGTTTGCACACAAAGTTTGCTGAGTTTTTGAATAATTAGTTATTACTTAATTATATGAAGAGCAAGTGTATAAGTTATCAAACGTAAACAACATATATTGTTTTGGTAAATAAAAAAAATATTTTCTTGACTTGAGGATCAAACTTCTTGAACTCATTGGATTCACAGCTTAAATACACTACCACTATACCTGTGAAGTGATAAAGTTAAAAATAAATTTTAAAATTAAGTAAAGGAAACTCACCATAATCCGCTGGGTTGTGGTAGCTCGGACAATGCAAGCTCATGGACGACAGGAACGGTACCAGTCCGGTCACCTTTCCCTGGTATATGCATTGCCCGTCGGTCAGCGTGTATAAGAAATCGAACATTTCAAACAGACGCGCGGACGGTTGGTGGATGGTACATATTATCGTTCTACCACCTCTCGCCAACGACTTCAGCAACGATATGCATTGAAAACATGATGAGCTGTCTAATCCAGATGTAGGCTCATCGAAGAACATCACAGGAGGATTGTTAACTAACTCTAGAGCTATAGACAGCCGCTTCTTCTGCCCTCCAGATAAATTGATGGTTCTCGTATCCCCAGCTTCTACGAGCGATAACATTTCCAAGATCTCGTCAATGACAATCTTCTTCGCAGTTCCTTTCATATCTTTCCCCAATTTTAAGTTAGCTGAGACGTACATTGCCTCTCTGACTGTCAGGTGAGGTAACAAACAATCGTCTTGCATGATGTAGCACGATAATTTCCTAAATCTTCGTAGATTCCTCTCCTTTCCGTTTATTAGTATGGAGCCACTGACGTTGGAGGTTCTGAAAAAAATTGTTGATAAACAATATAGAAGAATTTGGCGAAGATCCAATACCAAGAACCAATTTATCATTATGTCGGTGTTATATAATAGAGAATGATATCATATATTGCCGGCTAGGATTTTAATAAAGTAACATAATTACAGACTTTAGTTTTGCAGTAGAGCGTATATTTTGTCTGTATAAATTATGTAATAACATGACTTAGAAAAATATAACAAATATCTTTGCATGGTTGAAATTTAAATTAAATACTGTCGCTCACGCGTCATTAAACAGTTTCTAATATATTATCCATAAATTATACGTAAATATCTGAAAGAATATGAACATTTCTTATGATTTGCTGTATAAACAAAAGAATGTAAGGCCTTTGCCTTACATTCATATGTTCATGATCTACATCATGAACATAATTTTGGCGGAAGGCCGCTCTCGAATTTAAGAGGATTTCAGAATCTTTTACACATAGGTATCTGGCGAATGAGTCATCATGGCATACACGTTGTATCAAGAGACAAATAATTAAAACACGCTGCTGGAATAAATTAAACATTTCTTGAGTTCAATATTTTAAAGCCACAGAATAATGTTATTTTTCTTATTTTATCAACCTATCTTATCCCTAGATAAATCCCTTTCCTTCATTTTTCCACTGATCACGGTCCTAAGCAAAATCCCATTAGTGATCACATAACGCATCGAGGAAAATTTTCTATTTTAGTTTTTTTATAATAATGCATGCAAGTACTTGTAAATCTTTTAACGAGTAAGGAACAAGGTGGTACCTAATTGGAAAGCTAGGAGAGAAGAAATGAATATTGAAAGAGAAGTGGATGAAGATATAATAATAAATCCTCAGAATCAAGATACTTCTGAGAAAACTCCATGAATATGTACGCTTTCCATAATGATCATAAGACAGTCAGTAAGAATTGTAATCCTGAATATATTATACTCTTTTATCAAAACATGTGGATCTGTTACAAACTTTGATTCACTGTGCAGATCTCGATAAAATTGAACGTACTGACGTTTACTACCCGGAAGTCGGAACTAAACGTCGTGTCTTGCAACGGTGAAAGCGAAAATTAAATCGAAGGTTATTCAAGTCAGTTTGCTTGTAAAATATTGTTCAATCACCTGTTTATTGAAAAGCTGATTTGAATTTTTAACTTGAAGAGTAAATGAAGGTGTGTTTGGAAGATACTCAAATTATTAATTGGAGTCTGTTTAATATAATAAATCCGACCCGAATTTTCCAATATGTATTAGTCAAATGTATGAATGAATGCCATATTAATGCAGTAAAGTGAAAAATCAGGCATAAATTCGGATTTATAATTTGTATGATCATGAGTTATAGGTTGTTGACTTAAATTATCGAATCATGAATATGCTATTAGATTATTTATGCTATTAGATAAATACTTACTTATACCCAGCTAAAATGTTCATAAGCGTACTCTTGCCGGCGCCAGAAGGTCCCATAATTGCCGTCAGTTCTCCAGATCTGAAGGTGCCATTGATACACTTGAGCAAAGCCTTGTACCCTCTCTTCCGACCTTCACTCACGGAGTACGAGAGCTCAGAGAACTCGATGTCGACGGGCGGCCTCTTCGGAAGGTGCGTGAGCGATGCCATCGGCTTCTTCTGGTCTCCGTAGCCATTGGGTATCTTTGGAACTAGATTGGTCATTCCTGCTGTCCCGGCACCACCATTGCAGAGGTTCATTTGAGATCCGCTGGAACAATGGAGATTATTTTTGATGAATTGGTTTCATTATAAACGCTTTCTGTAATTTTGATAGAACAATATCAGCCTTCATTATGTCCCACCAAGCTAGCTAAAGCAGGTTAATTGACAAATAGAAATTGGTAAAAAATATCATATAAAAAATGACAATAATAAACCCTACTCTTTTGTATTTATTAAATAAAAGTCTAATAAGTATCAAAATTCAAATTAGCAAAACATTTTAGTACATACTAGTTACAAATATTTGGCACATAACTGATAAAGACGAAGTATCAGAAATTTAATGCAAATACAAATATATATCGACTTTACTAGTTATAATGCACTTAAACTAATTCCCTTTATGTTCAGTAATTCCACTACATCAATATTGATGTGATCTAAGCACACAATATTTTTACTAACATGTAAACTCGAGTCGATATCGCAGCTCAAGGATGTGTGTTTAACATAAAATCGATGTGAGGACACTTGGTACAGTAGGTACTTCACAGATATAACTTATGTGTTTGACGTCTGGCACTTGCATTATATTTTTTTGTACCTAGAAATAATTTACGCAGAAATTGGTTACACATATTGATCTAATGATTATTGTGGAGTAGACCATTGTTTCTCGAATCTAAAAAATAATAATTTAGTCTAAAATAGCAATCAATTAGAATTGTTAACCAGCTTCAAAAAAGGAGATTCTAAATGTGTCGATATACTTATATTAGGTTTTTTTAGGAAGAACTACAGGTATGCAGGTTCCTCACGATGTTTCCTTCATCGTTAAAGCAAGATAATTAACAATTAATACACACGTAACTTAGAAAAGTCAGAGGTACAGCTCTTGGGGCTGGTTTTGAACTTGTGACTTTCTCGCGACAGTCCCCGTTGAGCTACTGCTGCTATTACTAATACTTACGATGTTATTAAACATAAAACAGTTATATTTATATCCAATCGGTTTTCAATTTGTCCAAAGTTGGTTAAACCCAAATTTTAACCATAAAAGGCGAAATAAATCTGTCAGTTGTTGTTCAACGTTACAACACGCTGGCTGGCTGCCAACTGGCCTCTGCTATTATAGAATTGGTCCAACCATCAACCTGACAATCTAAATTCGAACTAAATCCCTTTCAACAACGTATCTATTCCAACGAGGAGGAAGGTAGTAAAGGTTTGCTATGCAAATGAAGGGTTTTGCGTATTTAGAGTCGGCCGGGTCGTTAACAGTAATGTTTTGGGAAGGTTTAATGGATATTTAGAAGAACTGGTGAATGTTTTAGATAATTCAGAAGCCATTGTAGTTGCCAGCGAAGTAAGTAAGACTATTTTAATTTCTTTTAACAATGATGGTCGTGGTATAATATCTTTGTCTTAAAGTTAATAGAGCTGTAAAAGATATTGCCTTCATTGGGCGTTGCTCTTTGGCTTTTGGCTCTTTTTAATCTAGTATCAACATTGAATGGATTTTAACAGCAAATAGTGCGACTTAATGACGCTACTAGTTTTGTTTCATCATAACATTGTATAGTGATCGTTGTTTATGTAGGTGCCTATACTGTACCACTACGATAAATAGATAGTTTCAGACTACAATTGGTACAACCACTATGGAATAAATAAAAGAGTCCAAACAACATCTTTCGGAACCCAACTAATACTTCAACGCGAACCTCACAAACTCTGATAACATACTAAAAGGCTATAGAGATCTACGAGCCAGCATTAGACCAACATGGTGAAATATTGGTCCGAGCGCCTTCCTCCAAAGGGAAGGCCTTTTTCCTGCAATGGAACAGGCCCATTAAAACCATTGTCCAAAGTCTTTCACCAAACCATGACGTATATTTCAATTTACTAGATATCTCTTATGCTGTCCTTGATCTAGTTCTACACTTATGACAATAGAAGCGTTTATCGTTCGCTCACCTATGCGTTGACGCGCGTCTGGCCTCAAAACTTTGTATGTTTGCCAAAAAAGTATGTAATATGCTTTCATCTCTCTACTTTCCTAGAGTGATGTCATGAATTTAGAAATATCTGATAAGTTTGAGTCATTACTTGTCTAGAAGGAGGTGAGATTTAAAATCATGCAATCGGTCGTTACTAGGTCTACTTCCTGAATAAAAAGACGAGCTAATTTTTATGTAATAATAATAATAATAATAATTTTTATTATCCAAAAATAAAAAGACAATGTTATTTAAGTACACAACGGACCCCGCACTAGGCGAACCTGTATCGCGGGAGACCAAATAGTTTTCACAATTGTTTTACAAAATGAGCGAGTGGGCTATACAAAATACTGATTAACATTACACATTAAATCAATATACATATATATATTTATGGTAGCATTTTACACAAAATATATTTAATATTATTATAACGTATAATATATATACCTAAATATTAATAGACACATACATACATACATATATATATATAATATAAACATATACGATGAGTTGATGGTTTTTTTTTTCTTTTCTTTTTCTGGTGACAGTTATTTGGGAGTAGTTAGGAGAAGCTCAGTATCAGCATAATTTAGGGAGAGAAGATATTTTTTCAGTTTGCAATTTGCTTCATGGTTGTTTAAAGAACTGATAGGGCACAAACGACTTATTTTATTGTACAAGTAGGGGAACGAATAGTGACTGAACCGCTTAGCAAAGGAAGTATTCACACGGGGTATATTTATTTTAAGACGTCGTCTCTGTTGGGATTCAGTAAATGAGAAGGAATTCTTGAAGATTTTGTTGAACTGTACGACTACATTTTGTATGTATAGTTGGCGCACGGTCAACACCTGAGATTCGTTATGAAGAAGGTGGGTTGGAAACCGGAAATCTTTTCTAAACATCACCTTTAGTACAGACCTTTGAGCTCTTTCTACTAAAATCATAGTTGATTTAGCTGCGCTGCCCCACGCTGAGATACAGTAACGCAGGAGTGACTCGCATAAGGATTTATAAACAAGCAAAAGAGTTTCTCTACAGGCGCCATTTCTGAGTAGCTTCATAACACTAATGATTTTTCTTACACGTTTAGAAAGGGTCTTAATGTGGGAAGAAAACGTAAGTCGTGAATCTAATACCACTCCCAGATACTTTATAGAGTCTCTTTTCTGCAACGGAATACAGTTACAGGTGGTTTTGTAACAAGTGTGTATTTTTAGAGTTAATGGATCAGGGGGACGCGAGGATTTAGTTTTATGGAAACAGATAAGCGACGTTTTTGCGATATTAAGAGTGAGTAAATTAGAATTTAGAAAACTTGCTGAATAAATGTTAGCTATTGATTGGTGATATCGATAATGGTTCTATAGCTATGGGACTATATTTGGATTTTTGATTAATTGTGATCTAGATATTGGTCAATGTATACTGCTCAGGTGTCTATTGATACGGCAGGAGAGATAAAATAGGGGAACGTATGAATGTGCGAAAGAAAATTTGATTATTTGTACCATGAATAGTAATTTTGCATACCATGTTAACACTTACACAAATGTGACGCCACTAATAAAGACATTGCAATGAATGAAAAGCGTGAACTAATTACCATTTAACGGTTTGCTAATATAAACTAATGTGGGTAAACTCATGAGAATCAGTGGCCTGTTTCATAGATGAGTCATAGGTACAAAGTAGGAATTAAGTAAAATAACGGTTTGTATTGTGATCTCTTTATCATACAGAATATTATAATAACAACTCGAACGTTAATTAGAAAAACATCTTCAACTTGTAAATGGCTAAAAAAAATAAGCTAACAATCCAAGTAGCGAGTAGCCGGCTGCGAAGCGAGAGGCCGTGGGTTCGATTCCCGCACTGAGACAAATGTTGGTGTGATTCACAAATATTTGTTTCGGGTTTGGGTGTTGTGGGACCGCCAGTCCCTCGTAGTTCTTGATACCCAAGATACAGGTTAACCTAGTGTGGGATGAGGATTATGTGTGTGACGGTTGGGTGTATTTATTTATTTAATTAAACCAGCTTTCAAACAAAAAAATGAATTCAAATCGGCCCAATTGTTTAGGTGCTAAGATATTTATAGACAGGTAAACACACAGGTAAACAGACACAAAGATCGCTTCGAGGGTTAACCATAGGAATGGCTTTACAAAAATTAGTAAAATCAATACACAATACAAGGTCCTGAACCTTTAAAAACCTTTGACAATCCATTCAATATTATCAGCAATGGCACATACCATTACATGTATATTAATAACGCAAACTATACTCTCTTTCATATATTAGATACGCATGACTGCCTCGGTGGCGCAGTTTTAATGCGTACGCGTTAAGATTAAGCTTACGCTGAGGTCTCGGGTTCGATCCCCGGGATGGGTAAAGTGGTATTGGGTTTTTCTATTACGAAATGCTCAGTATCAGCCCGGAGTCTGGAATTTGTGCCCGGCATGGCGATAGGCTCGCCGCCTATCACATCGTGGGACGGAGATACGCTCGGCGAAATGTGGGTGTACTAGTTACACCGCTGCCTACCCCTTCAGGGGTTACAGGCGTGAGAGCATATGTATGTATGTCTAATCAAGGACAAATACTAGTACCATGAAATAATCCAATTATATTCGTTAACTTTCGACTTATACGCAAAATACACGCGCGAGCGTGGGTGAAGTCACACTGAATACTCATAACCCTCATAATATGTTTTAAATTGAACAATGGCTTTCCAACAAAAACACCTGTATAAGTATTGTTTTTATTCAGAACGAAATTATTTTAAGTAAAGTGAAGTCTGAAATTGAGGTCGATTGAAAAGATCAGCAAATGAGTAAAAAGGTCACCTTATTGTTATACGTTTAGTAATCACCACAGCCAACGAACATTTACAACAGAGGATTGTTAGGAAAATGTTTGGGGCTAAATATAGTAGGAGGAAGATTATTTTGAGTCACTGGAAATTCAACTATTCATATGAAATGGAGCAGCAAAGCGGCCACTTCCCATCAACGCGCTATGAAACAGTCGTAAACCCGGTCAACCCGACCGCTTCGTACTAGACATAAACATCGTAGTTCCGATCGCAACCCACGAGAATATATTTTTTATTAACATTCCAGCTGCGAACCCTCACCTCTCGCAAAACTATCTCGCCATATTCAACTATTAAGCCTTAATCAATTTCAATTATGTATTAAACTTAGGCTTTGCCAAAAAGGTGCAATAATGTGAAAGAAAGACATAACAGCTTGGAATTGAGCAGCTCACTCCTTACAAAATGTATATAGTTCTATTTTTTTTTTTTTATTATATTATTTACTATTGACTGCCCTATTGGAGCAATATTAGTGTTTAAGGCTTAGTTTGAGGCATTACTGACATGTTGTTTTTTTTATTAATTATTTTATTTTGTTTTGTGAGTGCGGGTGCCAAGTACCTCTGTCTACTCTTGGCTATTTCTTGAAAAGGCCTATCCATGAATTTCTGTACATTACACTCGCATAATTCTGTAAAACAATTTCTGGACATTAAAAGAGGCCATTACCCATGAGTTTGTTTCGGCATTTCTTCTATGTCTAGCCCCGAAATGCCGTCGTAACTGTAATGTAGCATAAAAAATTATTGACATGTAAAAGTGATAGTATGATCCAATTTACAGAATAAATTATTTGACTTTGAACTCTCAAGTAAGGAAACCACGAATTCACATGGTTTCCAAATTATTCATATTTTACCTCACATCTCAAGGCAACGTTACTCGACCCCACATTGACGTCAAGTTCAAAATATATACCACCGTTACAGTGTTTCAGTATTCATTTTCACAATTCAAATCTAACCTACTTACATATTAGATGAATAACGGAACGCCTCAATTTCAATCTAAGTTCAAGGTATACTGTTATTAGCAAGCGTTGTTTATGAATTATAAATCTGGCTGATTTACATCTCCCGGCTTAAGGGATTGGGAAGGGGCGGGGGATTTGGGCCTCCGGATATCTCACTCACCGTACGAAACGCAGCAGTAAGCTGCTACTTTACGTCGGTTTTCTGTAAGACAGTAGTAACGACCCGGACGAGCCGGCCTATTCATGTTGTAGACAAAAGTGTCTACAGCGTGGCTTTACCACTCAAAAGGTACTGTTATAAGCAAGCATCGTTTATGAATTATAAATCTGGCTTATTTACATCTCCCGGGTTAACGACAAGCGACCAGTGCCCTGGATTGATGATTGCAACACGCTTCCTATATCAAAAACAAACGAACAAGGCCACCTGATGGTAAATGATCTCCATTTACCAAGAACACCCACAATACAAAAAGTCACCTGTATTTATGTTATTTTTGGGCCTCTAGATATCTTACTCACCATAATAAAAGGCAAGAAAGCTGCCACTTCATTAAGCTTTGTTGCCACACACATAACTCTTTATATTCATACATACGCACTCACGCCTGTACTTCTCGAAGAGTCAGGCAGAGGTGTAAAGGTGTGTAAAAAAATGATGAATGAATGATATTAAGGAATTCAATGCTTACCCTAAAAGCTGTCCATTGTTGAGCTGCTCGGAGTATGGAGGGGATTTGACCTGAGAGAAAGTAACTTTATCGTTGAGCTCGCCACGGCTGCCACGCCCCATCAGCGGCAAGTGGATCTGAGTGCCTTTCGACTCCATCTTCAAGCCTGACGTCATCGCACCATTACCATCGTGAGATCTGATGCCCTGGAATGATGGAAACAATTTTGGTTAAAAAATCAAAATAAATATATAATGTAATTTTGGAAGCCGTAAGTCATGGAACATTGGAAAATATTTTGGTGTACATAAATCTATATAAAAATAAAATCTGTTGTCTCTGCCCACCCCTATGGGAAACTATGAGTGTATGTATGTATGTAAATCTATATAAAACTGTAGGAACCATGATATTTTCGTAAAACTGATTGATTATTTAATAATATGAATTAATAGTATATCATTTTACGAATCAAATAATAGTTTTAACTAAATATACATACATACATACATATGTATTTTATTATATTATATATATTTAATCATTTATAAATATTTAAGCAAACAATGTGTCGCGTTATAAATACACCCATCAGATTCACACGCAGTCCTGACCCCAAACTAAGATATAAATACACCCATCAGATTCACACGCAGTCCTGACCCCAAACTAAGATATAAATACACCCATCAGATTCACACGCAGTCCTGACCACAAACTAAGATATAAATATACCCATCAGATTCACACGCAGTCCTGACCCCAAACTAAGATATAAATATACCCATCAGATTCACACGCAGTCCTGACCCCAAACTAAGATATAAATACACCCATCAGATTCACACGCAGTCCTGACCCCAAACTAAGATATAAATATACCCATCAGATTCACACGCAGTCCTGACCCCAAACTAAGATATAAATACACCCATCAGATTCACACGCAGTCCTGACCCCAAACTAAGATATAAATACACCCATCAGATTCACACGCAGTCCTGACCCCACACTAAGATATAAATATACCCATCAGATTCACACGCAGTCCTGACCACAAACTAAGATATAAATATACCCATCAGATTCACACGCAGTCCTGACCACAAACTAAGATATAAATACACCCATCAGATTCACACGCAGTTCTGACCCCAAACTAAGATATAAATATACCCATCAGATTCACACGCAGTCCTGGCCCCAAACTAAGATATAAATACACCCATCAGATTCACACGCAGTCCTGACCCCAAACTAAGATATAAATATACCCATCAGATTCACACGCAGTCCTGACCCCAAACTAAGATATAAATATACCCATCAGATTCACACGCAGTCCTGACCACAAACTAAGATATAAATATACCCATCAGATTCACACGCAGTCCTGACCACAAACTAAGATATAAATACACCCATCAGATTCACACGCAGTCCTGACCCCAAACTAAGATATAAATATACCCATCAGATTCACACGCAGTCCTGACCCCAAACTAAGATATAAATATACCCATCAGATTCACACGCAGTCCTGACCACAAACTAAGATATAAATATACCCATCAGATTCACACGCAGTCCTGACCACAAACTAAGATATAAATATACCCATCAGATTCACACGCAGTCCTGACCACAAACTAAGATATAAATCTTGTATCGTGGTTAATAACTTAATATAATAAATAAAGAAACTTCCTTAACTACCGCAAAATTTATTTATTTATTTATGGTATATCGACAGCACAATGTATACAACACTCATTCTTGTACCAATGTATGTAATGTATGTATGTATGGCAGTATATTTTTTAAACTATCAAAATCCTGATTTAGACGAGAAAAATTTCTCGTACGATAAGAGAGAATATACCGAAAAACATTAACGAAGCCACATACGATTCATACTTTCAAATTACATGACGCGGCCTAAACAAGAATTTTCTTTTTTTATATACGCAACTAGCTGTCCCGCGCGGTTGCTCCCGCAACTACAGCAGCTCCACCTAGCGGGTCTAATTGTGAATCTAAACCATCCAGGGCGCCACCCAAACGCATACAAAAATAAACATTCGAATCAGTTTAACCGTTTAGGAGGAGTTCAGTCGTACAGAAGAATTATATATATAAAGATAGGCTCGCGTTTGGGCACTATCACGGCTGATGGTAAGCGATGATGTGGCCTAAGATGAAGCACGCGTGATGTATTCTCGCCTGTGTGTCGATCGATAAATTCTTCTGGAGTAAATCGGGGATTAAACACAAATAACTAAAACCACGTCAAGTAAACAACTGAAATCCTAGCAGGAATGGCAGTTAATATATTATTTTGGCTAAGCGTATTCACCTCTGATATCATACGTATGACGTGGTTAGATATAACAGATTCTTTGACCGGGCTATTAACGTCAGAGGGAGATCTGTTTCGCTAAAGAATAATTGACGAAACGTGTTTTCATGTTTCAAGTGCATTGGATTATATAACTTAATAAAAACTTACACCTCATCTCCTAAGAGATATGCAGAGGTACAACTATGATGGTTCATAGAACTCATTTCCGCCCCATGATGTGGTGATGATATAAGTAGTTGTGGCCCTAATCCCGTGTGTTTTTATATCGAAAAACGCAACACAATTTTGATTGATATGATGCGAAGCGATGTGGATTAGCAATTTCAGACTGACTGAGAAATATTACTCTTAAACCTGATTAGTGCAGTCCGCAGTAAGTTAGTTGAACATAAAATAGGATACATTGATCAGATTGCTAAAGACAGTTTTATCTACAGCATGAATGGGCCGGCTCGTCCGGGTTGCTCCAAAAAACTATCAGTGAAAACTGGCGTAAAGTAGTAGATTCTGCTGCGTTTTGTACGGTCAGTGAGATATCCGGAGGCCCAAATGCCCTCCCCTGCCCAATCCCCTAATTATCCCCTTCCTTTAAGGTCGATAATGCACAGGCAGTGGAGATCACTTACCATCAGGTGACCCACTGGCTCGTTTGCCGGCCTGTGCTAGAAAAAAATTACATTGCATGACATTAAAATATATTTATGAATAGACTAGACCTATACAAATATAAAATCGATCGTATCGAATAATGAAATGACCGCGTCATTGAGTGACGTATTAGGGGGTATTTTAAGCACTCACGTAGATGAAATTTATTTCTGATTTGTGAATGGAGACCTAAATAATACAATAAGCTGTACGGAAATGGATGATTGGGACCATATTAATGTTTAAATTTTTTATACAATTGAATGATAAGACTATAACGATGACGATGTTCCCGATGGTGCTTACCACTACACTACCCGGGATATTATTAAAAAGTACTGGATGACACTGCACAGCGCTCATCATCCTGATAAATGTCTTGGGAATTATTAATGGGATCTTCTGAGAAGAATCTATTTTTATTTTTATTTTATTTTATTTTATTAGATTGAATGACGAGTCTAGCAGGTCGCTCGCCTGATGGTAAGCGCCACGCCTGCTCATAAACAGATGCAACGCCACACAGAACTTTAAATAACAAAGCACTGCATGACACTGGACTGCACTCGACACCCCGAGACATAAGGTGTTAAGTCTCATAATGCCCAGTAATTACACTGGCTTCAATGTCCTTCACACCGGAACACAACAGTGCTTACACACTGTTGCTTGGCGGCAGAAATAAACAAAGCGGTGGTACCAACCCAGCCGGTCTCTCGCAAACGAGGGACCTACCACCTTGTAATCATCTTGAATCTTCAAGAAAAAAGACTAAACTGTCTACAGCGTGGCTCTTTCACACAAAACTCCCATAACACCCTGGTTCGATCCTCCTACAGAATTATAGCAAAGCTTTCACATAGAGCATATCCCAAACAATGCTAGAGTCACGGCTTAAAGTGTTTTGAGTAAAATATGCAAAAATATTTAGGCAACTGTTTTATATTCACAGGTGTTATCGGATATAACAGCATGACAGAACATTAATATGTTTACAAATGTTTCCAGAACTGCAGATCCGATATTAGCTGAGATACCTTCGTTAATTATGCCTTGACAAGACAGTGGTATGAGACGAAAAAATCTATTGGTTTTAATTTATGGATCGTAAAATTTCATTCGGCCTGCGGGTGTGAGACGTGGTCTGCACTTAAGCGCCATGATAGGGAGATCCACGTCATGGAAATGATGCTGCGGTGAATGTGCAATGTTACATGACTAGAACTATCCGCGGTAACCTTGGTGCTGGAGACGTGGTAGACCTACTTTAGAAAAGTCGCATAGTTTGAGGAAAACACAAGAGTACGTCGGTTACAAATGACTGTGACAGATGACAGGTCGTACCAGGATTACGATCCTGTGGACGGCCCAAAAACCTCTGGCCTGACGTATTATAAGAAGGCATGAGAGACAATGATCTAGCTACGGAGGATGCTCCAGATCGAGTGTAGTGGACGAAAATAATCTCATTGAACAATGGTTGTACTAGTTGCAACTCCTTGATCGGATATCCCTTCGGAGACACAAGTTTGAGTTGATGAATGAAGTAAAACTAATAGAAACAGTGGCTACGAGAGAGGAGTGTCATTAAACTATTAACAAGTACTACACTTTTCATTTGGAAAATCATTATGAACGTTTTTCCGTGGGTGATTTACTATGGTATCCAAAAATTCGATAACATCCCACGCCGTTCGCCAATAGCACATATTACTCCTACAACTTTACCTACTCATCCAGTAAGATATTAAATAATATTGTGACTTTTAAACAATAAATTAACCGCACGTGCGTTCATTGCTGGACCGCCGTATCATCCTCGTACCCGTAGCCAAAAGGTCAGCGTTTATTATTCAATACACGTTGTTTCTTATGATTTAGTTTGTCGATGTTATTTTGATTAAATTATAGTTTTTCTAAATATTTTATTAACACTAGCCCTGTATTATATACGTCCCACTGCTGGGCACGGGCCTCCTCTACTGAAGGAGAGGGGTTAGGCCTTAGTCCACCACGCTGGCCTAATGCGGGTTGGTAGACTTCACATACCTTCGCAATTCTTATGAAGAACTTCTCAGGTATGCAGGTTTCCTCACGATGTTTCCTTCACCGTTAAAGCAAGTGATAATTAACAATTAATACACACATAACTTAGAAAAGTCAGAGGTGTATGCTCTTGGGGCTGGTTTCGAACCTGCGACTTTCATACCACTCCCCGCTGAGCTATCACTGCTTAACAAACTATACTGTTCCTTATATGCTTACAATTTTACTTAAAACTTTAATAAGTAATTTCATAAGAACATCTGGTACGTAGGAGTGAAAGACGTACAAAGGACAAAGGTAAGCAACTAGAGCAAGGCCATTTCGAGGATACGAAGACCCTGTCCTATCTATTTTATATAAAAACTTGTAACTTTCACTTGTAAATTATCTAGGAAATTAGATGAGAAGAGACAGGCAGTCTCGGTCCTGAATTATCATAATGGGACGACGATCTAGGTCACTTTATTTTAATTTTCAGATAGAAGACCGCAAACCTACGAATTACGTTAAAGTAAATGACCAACATAATACTATGATGATATTTAATGAGAGAAATTAGGACACAACATTACAATTGCCTCAGTGGCGCAGTTGTAATGCGTACGCGTTACGACTGAGGTCTCGGGTTCGATCCCCGGGTCGAGTAAAACTGATATTGGGCTTTTCTATTACGAAATGCTCAGTCCGGAGTCTGGAATTGTGCCCAGTATGGCTCAGCCCCCTATTACATCATGGGACGGAGATACGCTCGGCGAAATGTGGGTGTATTGGTTACACATCTGCCTAAGCCTTCGGGGATTACAGGCCTGAGTGCGTATTTTATTTATGAATTGGGAGTGTTGTGACCCGGAGAAAAAAGATAAATGCAGTTTCATAAGCTTGATCCCTTTGTGTGTGTGTGTGTATCTGCCAATGACATCTTAATGCCTAAACGTAGTGGGGTCGGTCGGTCGCAGCATGCTTTTTAACACATGTTATAAAAAGATTTGGCTTGTAGATTTTACTACCGGCCGCTTGCCTGACGTCAACCCCTCTGGGGAAAAACTAGAGCCGTAACAAATATATTTTGTGGATGGCACATTATTTTGTCTCGGTGCGGGAATCGAACCTACTCTACTAGCTACTTGCCCATTGCGCCACGGAGGCTGTCAACTGTATTGAGACCTTCACCATCATTTCTGTAATGGTATTAACTATCACGAAATGCTCAGTATCAGCCCGGAATCTGAAATTGTGCCCAGTATGTCGATAGACTCGCCTATCACATTATGGGACGCAAATAAGACGCGTAATGTGGGTGTACTAATTACATCTCTGCCTACCCCTTTAAGGATTACACGCGTTAGTGTGTAAGTATGTATGTATGTAATTACATACACAAACACACCTACACAATATTACGATATGTTTTTGATCAAATTACCGATATTACATAACTTGTCGTAAATAAAGATACACTATGACCCATCAATAAATCAACGATGTGAACTTGAGCGTTTACAATCAGGCAGACTATAAAAGAGGTTCACCTCAAGATACAAAATGACAGGCTACTTGTAAAACTTTGTAATTTTTATATCCTCACAGACTGGTGGCTAGTATTAGAGGATACAAAAAGTCATAATGAGATACATATTTGAGTACATAGCTACCACTGTATGGCGTTTTATGTTTTTTTTTTATAGTATATGCCAGCAAACGAGCAAGTGGATCACCTGATGCTAAGTGATCTTCACCACTCATGTACGCCCACAATACTAAAATAATCATAGGCGCGTTGCCGACCTTAAAGGAAAGGCATAATTAAGGGATCGGGAAGGGGAGGGGGATTTGGGCCTCCGGATATCTCACTCACCGTATACGAAACGCAGCAGCAAGCTGCTACTTTACGCCGGTTTTCTGTGAGACAGTGGTAACGACCCGGATGAGGCGGCCCATCCATGCTGTAGACAAAATTGTCTACAGCGTGGCTCTACTACTCAGACTGACCATTGTGGCTCCCTGCGTCGCTTTCAGCCGGTGTATATCCAATTATTTCGACTGACACCATTCTGGTAACTTTTGATGGACCCAACGTCGTTCGACATTATATGAGAAACTGAAGATTAGATTCATTGGCTTGGTTTGAAAGAGGCCAATATTCACCACGAGTGGTAGAGCCACGCTGCAGACAGGTTTTCTACAGCATGAATGGGCCGGCTTGTCTGCTCGTCAGTGCAGTTTTTGTACAATTAAGATATGAGTAATTTTGCTACTGTCCATAGCAGGCATGAAACTTATTATAAGACGAGAAGCCTGCTCTTCTAGACATTCAGCTCATATAAAAAACACATCTAAAATCCAATCGTAAAGAAATACAAAACCATTTTTCGCATACTCTAAATCCAGATATATTTTCACAGCTCGTTGCGTCAGTGACAGCTTTCCAATATAGGCTTTCCAGAAAACACGAAATAACAAACCTACAAGAAAGAATGTGGGCGTCTGCCCACGGTTTTCTATATCAGAGATAGTGGGATGGAATGCCAATATATCACTTTAAATTATAATAAACAGAGTTTCTCTATCAAGTGTGTGAAGTCTTATTATTAATGCATGAGATTTTGCCCGCAACTTATTAAGATGAAGTTTCCGTACGACCATTTTAGTTGACCTCCCATTTAAGATACCATGTACTAATAATGTAGCAAACGAGACCTGAGTAACCTGGTGGTAAATGATCACCAAACGAACACCCATAATACTAGAAAAATCATGAAAGCGTAGCTAACCTTAATGAAAAGTAATAGGGATTAGGAAGCGAAAAGAATTTGAACCCGGTTATCTCGGTAAAATAAATAAATACTTTTCACACACATAGTCCCGACCCCACACTATGTAAACCTGTATTTAGGGTATCAAGAACTACGAGGGACTTGTGATCCCACAACACCCAGACCCGAAACAAACTTTTGTGGGTCACACAAACACTTGTTTCGGTGCTGGAATTAAACCCACGCCCTCTCGCTTGGCAGCCGGCTACTCGCCCACTGCGCCACGGAGGTTGCTAATGCATCAAAATGGAATCATTTTTCAGAAAACAAACAAACAGCATAGATATAAAACTTATGCAATATTCAAAGTAATTGAGTGTAATAACATTTTAAAGAGCTGAAACTTTAAAGCTATTAAAATCTTCACGTGGGCGAACTTAGCGATAGTTCTCTGACATTTATTCCCAAATAAAATTATATTAATGACCGTAACATAAATTCCGTGTTATTGCTTTACGGTCTCCAGTATCTATATATTAAAAGAGGAAAATGTTTGTATATTCAGTCAGTATTTCGAAACTAGTTTGATAGATTTTGATGCAGTTTTCAGCATGATTTATAAAAAATACTATACCGAAGCCAAAGCGCATAGCTAGTTTTATTTTAGCTGTATCAAACACAGAATTAGCACACCATTCATAATTCATATTAAACACAATACATTTCTAATTATAAATAAAAATAACCAATATCGATAGGTTCGCCCCTACTGGACTTCGGCATCATGGGACTAGTTACACCTCTGCTTACGCCTTCGGGGGTACATGCGTGAGTGCGTATGCATATATATAAATAAAAATAACCTTCGTATTTCAGATCAGATCTTAATAAAATTTTAAAGGACCATGGAAACCCCATCGAATATAAAAAATATCGAAATTTGTTTGTATTAGCTGAAGATATCGCGCAAAATACATTAGGAAAATAAAAAACAGACCAATTTTGAACTTTCTCCTTTTTGAATATGGCTAAAAATGCAAATTAATCTGGCTCGAAGGACCAAACAAAACATAATTATAGAAATTATCTTGATAAATATCAATACACTGTAAAGTAATGTGGTACTAAAAATAATATTTTATCACACAACAATGTAGTTAAAATCTTTTTACAGCCGAGATAGTCTGAAGTACTTGATACCTTATCGGGCACGGGCATCTTTTGTGCGGTGACTTGATTAACTGATTTGTTGAAGGGTATGATGTGAATTAATAAAAGAGGTATTATAGTCGAGTTAATTGCGTGATAATAAAAACCATATTAAATGAATGAGGCATTTTGAGAACGAATATTATAGTCACTTGAAATAATAGTCTGAAGACTAGAAAATATTCAGAGCAATATATATGTAGCAAGTTGATGTAGATAAAAAAAGATGCGGGGCGTCTTTGGGGACAGCCGAAAGAAGTGAAAACTAAGTAACTTGTGAATTGTATCGTTTTTGTATTTGAAAGTTTCCAGCCGCCCGATGGCCTCTGACTGGGCTTAACAACTACTATCATTTGATGACAGTCTGGACCTACTTTTTACGAGCACTCCAAAGCACGGAGATCACCAATTGAATACCACTAAGCGGTCACCCATCCATACATCACTGTATGTATCACCAAGGGCTGTTTAACTCGCTAATCGTTTACCGATTACTGAGTGCAACTCATCGAAATAAGATAACTAGAACGATAACTCTCATATCAATCTGCCAAAAATACGGCTCCACTTACTTACACATGCAAAGGTAAATTCACACGTAGTACTCATAATTCAACAAAAATTAATGAACTTTATTTCATAAAAGTTAATGTCTAATATTTAGAAATTAGACATTAAGTTATTTAGAAATTTAAATATTAAATTTCTAAATCGAGATATGACGTTCTGCACCGTGAAAAATATTATACGTATTGAGTGTCAACTAGAGATCATGAACCAATTTTTATGAATTGATGAATGAACGAGCTGCACAGACTTTTATAGCCCCACCCCCTTGCACAGAGTTTTGGTGGAGTATTTTTTTTGCTTGAGCTACGTTTCTTGTCATCTTATTTCGATGGTGCAACTAACTGACTATGATAATGTATAATGTATGTACTTATCATTACTTTTATTGTCATTAAAGATATAATAATATAACTAGCCACTTATTGGGAAGGTAACTGACGCCATTTTTTAAGTGAATGACGAGACGAGCAGGTCGCTCGCCTGATGGTAAGCGCAACGCAGAACTTTACATTACAAAGCACTACACTGCGCTTGTCACCCCGAAACATAAGTTGTTAAGTCTCAAAATGCCCAATAATTTCACTGGCTTCAATGTCCTTCAGATCGGAACACATTGCTCCTGACATACAGCTGCGCTAGTTTGAGGGTCAGGGACTGAGTTTAAGTTGTATCACTGTATTAGATATACAATAAAGATTATTCATTAAAATTTGACTCAATTTTCCCATTAACATTTAAATAGTCTATCATTTCGTCACCGGCTTCGGCTATATCCGTATCTACTTTTAAACGTGTTGCTATTTCTTGGCTTCCTTACATTCACAGCATGTATATGACTTCCTAATATTTTACTACGAATGCTTTGACGTACCTATATAATTGTATATAGTTGCAAATGATGTTGTAGCTGATGTAACAAAAACCCTGTTGGGAGTTTTAACAGTGATATCAGCATCGATATTTAAACGTAATGAAAAACCTCGTATACGAAAATTTGACTATAAAAATAATCATATTTATTATTTAAACTTTAGAGCGAGATAGCAAGTTGCGGCGTTCACGTATATCAAACGGGTAAACCCGCGCACGCGCCCCCTGCTTCGTCAATACACACAGAAATTCAGTTGTAAATAACATCATGTAACACAGTGTAAATGTCATGCAGTACTTCATAATTCAAAATTCTGATTTGTGTTCATGGTGATTCATCAAACAAGTAATTTTATTTTATGTGTATACTTAATAAGAATTTATTTCAAAGTTGTTATTACTTAGATATTTGTTGTGATTACAATATCAAAATAATATTGTATAATATTATGTCATAAAATCTAAAAACAGAATCGGCAAAAACTTGTTATTCAATTTGAATAAATTATTCATATTTTTATCAATTAAGGCATAAATAATTAATAAAAAACAACAGTTTATTCTAAATTTAAAATGACCCGAGTATAAAAGCAGGATATACAGTATAATACTCCATTCCAACAACTCCAGAGACAACGAGGCCTGGAATCTTGCATTTCATGAGCGAAATTCCAGACAATACAGAGCATTATGCCTTATTCATTACTCTAGCTGTAGAAAGGAATTTGTTGCAGATGTCTATTTTCTTTTTAATTTTAGCCGAAATTAAACATAACAGGAATATTTTCTTTATGCCAGTATTTGAAGAAGTTTTATTTCGTGTAAAAAAATATCATTTAAGAGTTTCGTGGTACTTAATAAATATACGAAAGCGTATTTGTAGGTTTGGTCCTTCTTTGACGCGGCGACGGAGCAGCCAATCGACATGATTTTGAGCATAATAATAATAGCCCTGTATTATATACGTCCCACTGCTGCGCACGGGCCTCCTCTACTGAATGAGAGGGGTTAGGCCTTAGTTCACCACCCTGGCCTAATGCGGGTTGGCAGACTTCACATACCTTCGAAACTATTATAAAGATCTTCTCAGGTGTGCAAATTTCCTCACGATGTTTCCTTCAACGTTAAGACAAGTAATAATTAACAATTAATACCCACATAACTTAGAAAATGCTCAGTATCAGCCCGGAGTCTGGAATTTGTGCCCGGTATGGCGGTAAGCTCGCCCCCTATCACATAAGGGACGGAGATGTGGGTGTACTGCTTACACCTCGCCTACCCCTTCGGGGATTACAGGCGTGAGTGCGTATGTATGTATTTAACTTAGAAAAGTCAGAGGTGCGTGCTCCTGGGACTAGTTTCCAATCTGCGACTTTCGTCTCGACATTCCGTACCACTCCCCACTGTGCTATGACTGCTTAATTTTGAGCATATAGATTATTAATTGGTAGGCAGTAATTGATTATTCGGAGCGTGACATAATGTCAATTTTATCCCAAAAATATTACGGAAAATTCAGCTACGCGGGTGGAGTCGCGAGCAAATCAAGTAATAAATTATAGTTTTCGACACGAATCCCAATTTTGTCTTTTAATTTAAAGTTGAAAACGATGCTTCGTTCCGACATATAATTATACTCATATATTTTTTTATATAAGCATAAATAACGAGACGAGCAAGTCGCTCACCTGAGTAAACACCACACAGAACTTTGAATTACAAAGGACTGCATGGCATTGGACTGCGCTCGCCAGCCTGAGATATAATATGGTAAGTCTCATAATGCCTAGTAATTTCACTGGCTTCAGTATCCATTAAATTACTCCTCAAAATTAAATTTAATTAAAATCGAACAGCAGACAGTTCGACAGCCTAGAGGCCGTGGTATCCAAGTATTCCAGTTCAGTTGGCATTGAAGCCAGTTAGATTTTGGGTACTATGAGACTTAATATCATGTCTCGGGGTGACGACCGCAGTTCAATGCCATGCAGTACGTCATAATTCGAAGTTCTGATTGGTGTTGCTTCTGATTATGGGCAGGCGTGACGCTTACCATCGTTATCAATAGTCATTAATGCTAATTATAAAAATGCTAATATTAAAAATGAAAAATTAAATCAAAGTTAAACATCAACAATCGCCTTGTTCTAAATTTATTATTACATAGGTTTTGACGATCAAGAGTTGTTTACAATATGATATCGTGAGAAGTGCGAAGTAAAATAAGTTTTTAGGACAAAGAACGATAGCAAATGCGTCATAGATCTAAAAAGTTCCGGGTCGTTTGGCAATAAAATAACTTAATACTTAACTGCTAATTCGGTTAGAAGTTTGTTGATGAATAAAAATATTTGGGTATCGTAATTTAGGGTTACTTTGGCCTTCTGGTAACTTGTAATTTTACCGCCAGTATGAAAATAATTGACTGCTCAAAAGTTTTACACGAAATTAAAGATTAAATAATAGCTAATTATTTTTAAATAAAGACAATCATTTTTCTAGTTTGGACCAAAGCTAATGCCAAAATAACAAGAAATTACGAATTATTTTCTAGATTCCTATGAATTTTTGAGTGTATTTTTGGCGATAAATATATTTTAAAAACCAGCGTTAATAATAAAACATTTTGGGCTATGGTAGCCTTCGATTCTCTCGATTAAAGAGAAATAGTGGAAAGATTCACAGAAAAAGACTGAGTGAGGTATCATTGGATTGTCCTCTCTAGGATAGAAATTTCACTGATCATTATCATCTGACAACAGATTAGATTTTTGTTTGGTATAAACAGATTACTAAGAAGCAGGATATATAAAGAAAAATAATAATAATTAAACAATATTTTTTGAAACCCCAGTCTGATCTGAGTAAGCACCAAAGATGATTTTTTGTAGATTGATTTTTATTTATTTGAATTTATGCTTTTCACAAATAAAAATATTTTAATTATATTTAAGTTATTTAACGCATATTTATAAATAAATTTTAATTATACTTTAAGTCAAGTGTTTGTTATTCGAATTTTTTTCTATCGCGTATAAAATGATATATAATATTTACATATGTACATGGACTTACATCAAATCTCAGCATTTTGTCGTATTATAAAAAAAACTGTAGTTATCATCAGGCGCAGTTTACCGTGACGACATAAAAAAACAAAAGAGGCTTTTATTTACAAGCCTGTCTGTCATGGCCGTTTATTGGCACGAGATACTTTGCTTCCGGACATGGCTGATGATCACACTTTATCTTAAGCATTAAGCATCATAGTGCTGTCTTAGGTTTACATGAATATTACACATTGAAATAAAACTAGTTTACACGGATTTTATCGCGGTAGCCAATGTAACATTAACTTTTCTAGACGACCTCAGTCTCTCCCGTGACCACAAAGGCTGAAAAGCTTTCGAAACGTCGGGACTAAAATAAAAAAAAAAATTAAACTGCGATAAAATCCGTATAAACTAGTTTTATTTCAACATTAAGCATTACTTAGACATAGAAGTTTTCTGGTACGACACGGTAGTTCTACAAGGTGGTAGGGCCGTCGTTTGCAAGAGGCCGTCTGGGTTGGTACCACCGCTTTCTCCGTACCGCCGAGCATCAGTGTGTAAGCATTGTTTTGTCCCGGTTTGAAGGTCATTGAAGCCAATGGCTGGGCATTATGGGAATTAACAACTTATGTCTCGAGATGACGAGCACAGTCCAGTGTCAGGCAGTGTCTTGTAGTTTTGGTGGCGTTGCTTCTGTTTATGGAGTGTCGTGGGTGCTTACCATCAGGCGAGCAACCAGATCGTCTCGTCATTCAAGCTAATAAACAAACGGCATATGCGATATCACAAACAACTGTCATTGACGAAATCGCGTCATACATTTGTTATTTTAAAATGACATGACGCGGGCTTGTGAACATGGCGCGTGCGAGAGTTTGACACATTTTTAAGTGGTAGAGCCACGCTGTAAACAATTTTGTCTACAGCATGAATCGGCCGGCTCGTCTGGGTCGTTACCACTGTCTCACAGAAAACCGGCGTAAAGTAGCAGCTGCGTTTCGTACGGTGAGTGAGATATCCGGAGGCCCAAATACCCCTTCCCTCCCCAATCCCTTACTTATCCCTTTCCTTTAAGGTCGGCAACGCGCCCATGATTATTTTAGTATTGTGGGCGTACATGGGCGGTGGAGATCACTTACCATCAGGTGACCCACTTGCACGTTTGCCGGCCTATACTATAAAAAAAAGAGAAATTCTCCATAAGAATTTCGAGCGTATATTATTTCTGCCAATACGCATTAGGCCAGCTTGACTAAGGCCTAACCCCTCTCATTCAGTAGAAGAGGCCCGTGCCCAGCAGTGGGACGTAGGTATATAATACTTATATAACAAAATATTATGATAACCATATTATGCGGAATCAAAATATTTACTTCCTTCACAATCATAACAGGAAAAATCACTGCTTACACGAATGGTTTCTATTATTATATTGTATGGCTTCCTTGCGACGTTTTCCTTTGTAAGTCAGTAGTTACACATGCGTGTAAGTACATATGCACTTATATTCATCGCAAAGATATAATCGGCGAAACTAAGCCGAGCTGAAAGTGCGTATACGATAAAATTTAAGCACAGTATCAAGGGCTTAATTTGCATATCTACTCATTTAAGTCCGGATGTACTAAAATCGAACAAATCATTTTAATGTATTGGCCCATCAGTGTCGTCAGGCGTTGTTATAATCTTATATATAAAATTCTCGTGTCACAATGTTCGTTCCCATACTCCTCCGAAACGGCTGGACCGATTTGTATGAAATTTTGTGTGCTTATCGGGTAGGTCTGAGAATCTGCCAACATCTATTTTTCATCCCCCTAAATGTTAAGGGTGGTCCACCCCAAATTTTTATTTTTTAGACAACATTTTTTGTTTTTATTTTTTTATGATTCAGCATTAAAAAAATACATACAACCCTAAACTTTCAACCCTCTACGATCAACCTCTATTTTTTATGTCGCTAACATTAGTATTATTGTCAAGAGCGTTTCTCACCGGGGGCGCCCACTAGGCTACTTTAATCCTGGAAATAGGCATTCACGCGGGTGGAGCCGCGGGCAACAGCTAGTTAAAAAATGATATCGTAGACTGTACCTACTTAATGCCGCAACGCCACGAAGGTATATTTGTAAATTTGATTTTATTAATTGTATTACAGACAATATATTACCGAACAATGAATGTAAATATAAATTGTTAAATGTTAAATTTTATTATTTCACTTGGTACCGATATTTGCAATTTATTTTACATGTGAAATGTTTACTTTAAAATGAAAAACTGGCAATGCATGATACATAATTACATATTATATTTTTATCTTAGATACATTGTAATACAAAACCGATTTCTATATTAATTTGTTTTAATATTATCTAAGTAGTTTCAATTCATTAGATTTCATCGTAATCCGCTAAAACACCCACAAAATTTAAGAATATCATTTGATACAATTAAAATTAACTTTTTTTTTATTATTGTATAGGCCGGCAAACGAGCCAGTGGATCACCTGATGGTAAGTGATCTCCACAGCCCATGTACGCAATGCGCACGCATAATACCAAAAGAATCGTGGGTGCGTTGCCGACCTTAAAGAAAAGGGATAATTAAGGGATTGGGAAGGGGAGGGGGTTTGGGCCTCTGTATATCTCACTCACCGTACGAAACGCAGCAGCAAGCTGCTACTTTACGCCGGTTTTCTGTGAGACAGTGGTAATGACCCAGACGAGCCGGCCCATACATGCTGTAGGCAAAAGTATCTACAGCGTGGCTCTACCACCCATAACATTTTTTTAAAATAAATTAACTTTTGATAGTACGTATTAAATTGAGTAAAAAATCACACGAAACAAAATGAATAGCTATGCTAAAATTACAGACTTAAAATAGATCATAAAATAATACACAATAAACAAAACACACCTGCACCCAAGTTGCACTGACGTTTGGAAACATCATTAGAGATGTCATGAGCACTAATACAAATTATACACATGTGTTCACAAAGAACTTCAACACACAACTGGCATCAGTTGATAACTCAGTACGCGTTATCAACGACCGGCTGGTAACACTTAATCACTTCAATTGGTCATAACTATCGGGAAAATCGACAGCTTTCAAGTGCCTCTTTTATAATCAAGTGTTTGATTTGATAATTACATTCATTGGGATTGCGTTAATAGAAGTTGTTGAACATAGGTACTTCAACGTATAAAATTAAGGTATGATATAAATAAAATAATATTGAAATTGATATACTCGTAAAAGTGATATTGGGTTTTTCTATTACGAAAAAGCTCACTGCCTCGGTGGCGCAGTTGTAATGCGTACGCATTACGATTGAAGTCAACGCTGAGGTCTCGCGTTCGATCTCCGGGTCGGGTAAAGTGTATTGGGTTTTTCTATTACGAAATGCTCAGTCTGGAATTTGTGCCCGGTTTGGCGATAGGCTCGCCCCCTATCACATAAGGGACGGAAATACGCTCCGCGAAATGTGGGTGTACTGCTTACACCTCTGCCTACCCCTTCGGGGATTACAGGCGTGAGTGCGTATTTATGTATGAAAAAGCTCAGTATCAACCCGGAGTCTGGAATTTGTGCCTGGTATGGCGATAGCTTCGCCCCCTATCACATCGTGGGACGGAGATGCGCTCGGCGAAATGTAGGTGTACTGGTTACACCTCTGCCTACCCCTTCGGGGATCACAGGAGTGAGTGCGTATATATATATAAATAAAACTAATTATACCTTTTGGGTCGTCTTTCTCAAGGATCTTTAAACACATTTAGCCACTCAACTCGTTTGAAAAACGTCAAATCATATGAAATTTTGACATTAGTTACATATATTGTGAGTAGATGTAGCCAGTCATGTCTACAACATGAATGGGCCAGGCTCAACCGGGTCGTTATCATTGTCTCATAGAAAACCGACGTAAAGTAGCAGTATGCTGCTGTGTTTCGTGCTGTGTGTGAGATATACGAAGGCCCAAATCCCCTCCCCTTCTGCTAATGTCCTTCAAACCGAAACACAACAGTGCTTATACATTGTTGCTTGGCGGCAGAAATAGACAAAGCGGTGGTACCAACCCAGACGGCCTCGCATACGAGATACCTACTACCTTGTAAACGTTGCTAGTTACCATCGTGTTTACCACATCATTATCGAATCTAATCTTTATTAAAATCTAATTTTAACAAACATAATTATTACTGAAATATGTCATTTCCTTCAGTGTATATGTTTGATAGAGCGATAGCTACTGCTCGTGCCTAAAACCTAAATCGATAAGGAGAAAGTGCGTGATAACAGAAAATGATACGCAAAAGAAACCCTTTTATTAAAACACAATCAAAATTGGTTCAGAAATGTGCCCGCAATTATGAATTTAAATGTTGGTATGAGGAAAAGTGGGTGCGTAGTAGGGATATCTCACTATCTCGCTTGCACGCGTGCACCATAATGAACATTTTACACAGTGACGTCAAAGTTTGCGTCGTCTGCCATTTGACAATTACCCCTTCTACGGGATTTGAATGGTTTCTAACTTATTTATTTTTGGTCCGATTTATAAAATTCATAAAAAGTTATACATCATTTAGATTTAGTCAAATTTTAACTCTACCACCAGTTCGAAATGCTGTTTCGCTAGAGAAGAAACTCTATCAATGCTCTTTCAAAACTGATTTACAATATTATTACTACCTACATAAATACACATTAAAGCAGCTCCGTTTAAGCCAAGAGGAACATTATAACACAAAAAAATGAATATTGAGCATTAAAATGATAAAGATTCTAAGCAAACACTGATTCTTAGAATCGATTCAGAAATCGATAAAACATGTACCGTCAGCAAACTCTTGGATAACAACAGGATAATTATTATTCCATATCTACATATTACGTTAATTGCCATAATCCTTGGACGAGTTCGAAACCAATGACCAGACATACTTTACCCGCGTCACAGTAATATGCAACGTATCTCACCGATATCATATTAATACTGATTAATACAATGTAATTAACAATTGAACACGTCACAGATATTTCATTTGATATTTGATTTAACAAAATCAATTTAAATTGTTACCGCCTCGGTGGCGCAGTTATATTGCGTAGGCGACTGAGGCTGACGCTGAGGTCTCGGTTTCGATCCCCGGGTCGGCTAAAAGTGATATTGGGATTTTCTATTACGAATTGTTCAGTATCCCGGAGACGGGAATTGTGCCCGGTATAGCGATAGGCTCCCCCCCCCCCCCTATAACATTATGGGACGAAGATAAACTCGGAGAAATGTGGGTGTACTGGTGACACCTCTGCCTGCCCCTTCGGGGATTACAGACGTGAATGGCATATGGAATTGTTACTGAAAACAGGTTAACAAGCTTGTGGTTTAAATATAATTAAATGTTAGCAATAATTGGAGCTCATGAATTGTGGTTAGAAGAGGATGCAGTTAATTCATATTCAGTTGATAACTTACATTACTATCTTGAAGAAGCTTAAGCAATAGTAACAAAAAGTACATGGATTAATTAGACTGAAAACTGATCCGAGCCCAACAGTGGGACGTGTATAATACAGGGCTAATATTGTTAGATGAAATACCATGACAATAGCAATACTTAAACAGAAATCAATCAAAGATTTTGTAAGCACAAATGTTTGAAGCCAAATATAAATAAGACGAAGTCAGATCTTAAAAAATCAAATAATAAATGGTAAACATTTATGAACACTATTATACACGCGCGAAAAATAATTCTGTAACCCTTTTGTTATCGCAGTTAGGTAATTAGTAGATCGTTGTCAATAAATCAAAATAGCTTGCTAAAGGCATATTTATCAAACTAGCTTTTGATCGCGGCTCCGCCCGCTTGAACAGCCGTTCCCAGTATAAAATGTAGCCTATAACCAAGATAAAAATAGCGTGTAGCCGTCTCCAGGATCCCTTTTATCTCAATACCAAATTTCATCAAAATAGGTTCAGCGATTTAGGCGTGAAAGCGTAACACGTTTTTAGAGTGGTAGAGTCACTCTGTAGACAGTTTTGACTACAGCATGAATGGGCCGGCTCGTCCGGGTTGTTACCACTGTCTCACCGAAAACTGGAGCAGCTTGCTGCTGCGTTTCGTACGGTGATTCAGATATGCGGATGCCCAAATCCCCTCCCCTTTCCGATCTCTGAATTTCCTTTATGGTCGGCTACGCGCCCATGATTCTTATGGTATTGTGGGCGTACACGGGCGGTAGAGATCACTTACCATCAGATGACTGACTGGGTCGTTTTCCGGCCTATGTTAAAAAAAACTCATTGCCGCATTTATAATATTAGTTGTAAGCCCGAAGTAATACTTCTGCATAAAGGTCGTTTGAATCCCACACGCGCTGTCACGTACCAACTGTCCATCGTAGCTTAAAGGTCATTTTACCTGGCCATATAGAGGCAAACCTTATGAGACACATCTGACACGATCACGAGGTTTCGGTGTGTTGAATTATAATATCTACACTAATACTTTAAAGAGGAAAGATTTGTATTTTTGTATGTAACGAATAAACTTAAAAACTACTGGACCGATTTCAAAAATTCTTTTGCCGTTAGAAAGCTACATTATTACTGAGTAACATAGGTTACTTTTTATCCCGGAAAAGGCCGTTCACGCGGGCGAAGCCGCGAGCAAAGGCTAGTCACAAATGTAGACGCACTTTATTCTACGGACTCACAGCAATGTTTCTTGCGTGCTTCGGGAACATGAATTTTACTTTGCGATCATGGAGCTAAATATGTACCTTGTAAATAAAATAAAAAGTATTTTATTATACATAGATTCATGTAGCTGCCCAAATCATTGCAACAAATTATATGCCCAAACACTAGCTATATAGCTACTACACTATGATCACTAGCTTACGAAACTCAAAGTTACTCAAGAACGCGTTTTACTTTTAATTGGGCATTATGAGACTTAACATTTTATGTCTCGGGGAGACGAGCGTAGTACAGTGATATACAGTGATTTTAATTCAAGGTTCTGAGTGGTGTTGCTTTGTTTATAAACAGGCATAACTCTTACCATCAGGCGAGCGATCTGCTCGTTTCGTTAATCAGGCTAGTAATTAAATAAATAAATAAATACACCCAACAGTCACACACATAGTCCTGACCCCACACTAGGTAAACCTGTATCGTGGGTATCAAGAACTACGAGGGACTTGCGGTCCCACAACACCCAGACCAGAGACAAATATTTGTGTATCAGACAAACATTTGTCTAGGTGCGGGAATCGAACCCACGACCTCACGCTTCGCAACCGGCTACTCGCCCGTTGCGCCACGGAGGCTGTCTGATTAAGGCTGATTAAGTAATTGTTACCTTTTTCGAATCGAAAACTGAAATGGTTTCTGTTAAATTCTTGCCTTACCTTACCTTAATGGGGGCTTTATAATGCGTTGTTTGACTGCACCATACGTCTTGTATACGGGCGTCATGCACGTCACAGCTCAATAAAAAACGAATCAATATTACTTGATGAGTTCACTCGAATGACCATATCCTTGAGCTGCGACTTGCGAGCGTTAATGTTTCCATGCTAGAAATAGTTTTATTCATTCGACCTTAGCTTCGTTTGTGGGTCCGGAATGGAATTCACAGGTCGTCATTAGTGTACTGTTTTGTAAGATTCAAAAAAAAATAGCAGTTCGATGAGTTTTTTTTTCTGAGATGAGAATTCTAGAAAGATCTCAAAAGAGTCATGTAGCCGACCTTAAAGTAAAGGGATTGGGAAGGGTAGGGGAATTGGGCCTCCGGATATCCCACTCACCGTACGAAATGTAGCAGCAAGTTGCTACTTTACGTAGGTTTTCTGTGAGACAGTGGTAACGACCCGACGAGCCGGCCCATGTATTGTAAAATGGCTCTACCACTCGTAAATACATATACATACGCATTCACGCCTGTAATCCCCGAAGGGGTAGGCAGAGGTATAACCAGTAAACCCACATTTATCCCCGAGCGTATCTCCGTCCCATTATGTGATAGGGAGCGAGCCAATTGCCATACCGGGCACAAATTTCTTCGGGCTGATACTGAGCATTTCGTAATAGAAAATCCCAATACCACTATCCGACCCGGGATCGAACCCGAGACCTCAACGTTGGCGTCAATCATAACGCGTACACATTACAACTGCGTCACCGAGACAGTCAATGTATATGAATTTAGAACTCGTAAATGTATTTATAATATAAACATATTTGTTCAAGATTAAAACACATGCCATTTATTAGTTATACGTATCTAACTTAGCTATAAACCCGCCTAAAGTCACCTACAGAACCACTATCTAAAAATAGCGAACTGGTTAGCAACACTGCGGACCAAAAGCTAATTTAGCTCACAATAATTCCAACAAGGCTCGGTAGTTGGCGCGTGCCGGGCCCGCCTGGGACCGGGGATCGATACTCCACAAGTTGGCTCACGCAACCGCTTGCATAACTATATCAAACCACTGAGCTGTCTGGCTGAGTGTTGGTGAATGGAATTTGAAATACATATTTTTTGTAATGTATTAGTGTATTTTACCTATTAAAAAAACGAGATTCCAATTCGAAATATGTTTTGTAAGTAGATTTGTCTTGTAAGCATATGTTAGGGAATAGCTTAAAGTTGTTTTTATGACAATTTGGGGTAAAATCGGTGATGAAACACGGAGAGTTCATAATTTATGCACCGATTAACTTAGAATGCGTTTCAGAATAATGGACACTGAAAAGTCAAAAATAACAATTCGTATAGGTCTCTTTCGAGTCAGTGCTATGTCGCTGTCGGTTCCATCGACTCCATGAAGACCTATAGTAATTGTTATTTTTAACTTTCCATTGTTTTTATTTTGAAGTCGGTTTCTAAGTTTTGTTAAACGTTATTTTATTTTTCCATTTTTAGTGGTAGTTACAGCAATAGCATGTAAATTCCAATACAATAACACAATCGCGACGAGTGTACTGTTGTCCGTTAAAGACTTTCATTTTTTTCCCCTTACTCCGTCATCAGATCATAACCAAATTTGTATGGGACCACATCGCAGCTAAACTCTTATCGAATGATTTTGTTTTTCCAACAAAATCGGTCCACATTTGGTGGAGAAATCGATGTATATACATAAACAAAGCAAAAAAAACGCGCCGAATTGAGAACCTCCTCCTTTTTTGATGTCGGGTAAAAAGCAACAAATATGGTATTTGACGCATACTACTTGAGTATACTCGTATCATATCATTAAGAATCTCCTACTCTATTTTTGGACGGGTCAAAATATATGAGTACTATAGGTATAGAGTCAAGTATTAGGCTTCAATACAAAGACTTTAATGTTTACTACTAGACAAGCTGCGCGGTACATAGAAATTGTACCACTAAGTTGCGGTCAATTGACCGTAACTCAATATTACTATCTCCCTTACTCTCAACTAGAACCCCTATAGCGCTCCCTGTTTGTAAGCTGTCAAACTCCCGCGTTATGTGACGCAATTTATCTTCTATACAGCCCGTCTAAGCAATACTTAAATGATAAATCTCATACATCAAGCGTACTAACATCAATATTTCGTATACAATGTATGAAGTCAACAAGTTTCAATATCGAGTTACAGAACAGCTCACGTGAGACTGAAAGTGAAAGGTTTTATATAACTGAGAAATGATCTACTACTTTTCTTTACTGTGATTTAACAGACTTATAACGAACAGTAAAAACAATGTCTCCGTTACGACTAAGGCTGACGCTGAGGTCTCAGTTTCGATCCCCGGATCGGGTAAAAGTGATATTGGATTTTTCTATTACGAATTACTCAGTATCAGCCCGGTGTCTGGAATTGAGCTCGGTATGGCGATAGGCTCGCCCCCTATCACATCATGGGACGGAGATACGCTCGGCGAAATGTGGGTGTATTGGTCACACCTCTGCCCACTCCTTCGGGGATTACAGCGTGCGTGTGTAAAAAAGAAGAAGTGATTTACACTAAATATTCACTACCTTCTATATCGCTAACTCACTTACTAATCGGAGGTTCAAACCATCAGATCTAATGGTAAATCCACTAAGTTGGCAACACTACTGGGAAAAGACTGTTTAATCTAGAATTATTCCTCAACACCGATGAACATTAAGCTGTGGTTTCATCCAGACCAACACCAGAGTGATCACTACAATCCATATTAAATACCCCGAAGAACAGTTAATACAAAACAATACTAACTGGCTCTTCGTCAAACAGTAAAAGGGATATTTATAAACGAGCCCAAACCTTGGCGGAAATAAATAACTCGACTATTTTGTTTTAGCTTCATGGCACTAAAAATTCTTAAAGATATTTTGGTCACAACTGGAATAGACTTTGGAACTAATGAATAATTTTCCGCTTTTATTAAATTCTGCGGTACTATCGATTGTTGCAATAGGAAGATGTTTTTTTTTTATTTTTTTATTGTGGGGCTGTTTATGTCCCCACGCCAGTATATGATGATAGGGCCTTTTTGTAGCCACGTATCTTTTACCCCAGTTAGTTTGTAAAATAATAATTCCTCTTCTGTCTTCTATTTTTTGACTTTTCTTTTTAACTACTATTTGCTATTTTTATGTTTTCAATCTATCTTTAATTTGAATTTTGAATTACTTTATGTTCTATTTACTTTTATTCCTCCACTTTCTCTGTACTTTCTTTTCCAATGTTGTACTTATTTAGTTTCTTTGTGGTTTTCAATTTATTTTCTTCTGCCGATATTTTTTACTCATGTTCAACTTTACATTTCTGCTTCTCTCTTCTTGTCATCCTAGTTCCACTTCTAATTTACTTCTTCATCTGATATTAACGACTACCTTTCTGTCATTTCTGATTTATTATTGTGCTATCTATTTAGTTTATATTTCCGTTATATCTAGGTACTATACTAATATAACTTAATGTTATATATTATAGTACTTCTTTTACATCTTTTTACATTAATATCTTTTCCTATTTTACACTATTTCCATATCTATCCTGTATTCTATCCCGCTATTTATTGTAAACTGCAAAACGTGGCGCCAAACCACTTTGCCGTTCCTTTTCAGACTTCTTTGATTTTTGTAGCGTTCTTTCTTTCTATCGTTCCATTTCCAAGGCCAAGTCGTTATTTTGCCGTATAGTTTTGCAGATCGTAAAACTTCCGTTTTTAACAATATGCTACGCACGATCTAGCCAATGCGTCCCACTTTTTCCTAACTGGACAGTCCTCACTGTTGACTGACTGAATAGGAAGATATTAGAGCCGCTATCTGGTGGTAGTTAACACCACACAGAACTAACATACGTTCTGTGTGGTGTTTTCTGTTTATAGGCAGGCGTGGCGCTGACAATCAGATTAGCTCGTTTAGTCACTCAAGGTAATAAAAATATCTATGGAATCTCATGCCGCGGCCAGCACAGTTGGAGCCGAGTTGTCAATAAAATATATGGTTAGGGCATTCCCATTGTAATTGTGAAGGTGTTCGAGAAAAAGGTGTATGGAAATATTAGACATGCAAATAATCATGAAGGATAGATTAACTGGTTGTATGCCTGGTGCCTGGTGTGGGTGACAGACCCATTATAAAAGAGCGTCTCTTCATTGAGAGTTCCCGCAGTCAGTCAGTCAGTCGCCAGTTCTTAGTGATCAGTCAACAATCTAAGAGTTAATTACGTGGTAGCTCTGCTGGTTTACTATTCAATGCTAGTTCAATTTTAGCTATAATTCATAAGAGTAATCTATAGTGCATCCTGATATAGGGTTGTGGTCTGTAAAGGAGTCACACATCAAAAAAGGCTTGCAATATGTTATGTGGTTGAACAAATTTTCTTCAGGCATAACTAATTAAGAGTCATAGAAACCATTATCTGAATCAAATATATTGAAATCAAATCGGAGCATTTGCATAGGCGTTACAATTATTGTTGCTAAGAATAAATCCTACCCTTATAACTAAGCTTCCCTAGCAATAACGGATAATGAATGAAATAAGGCTAGCAATTTCACTTTAATATTATTTACAAGGTGTGTTTAAGAAGTTGGATCGAATCCAAATAGGTCTGCACATTTCTTAGTAAATATTATTCTTCTTGTCATTCTTTGGTATTGAGTATTTATTTAGTGTTTATTTTACATACATTACTGTATCTTCGGGAATTTTGTAAATATTTATAATGCCGCAGCAATGTACCTACACAGAATTCATATCGTCTGATTCACCTCTTTTCCTTACGCCTTTCTTACATGAAAATCCTCACCTGAAAGATACGTACTGTGTTAAGCTTACGTAATATTTTCATACATATATACGCACTCACGCCTGTAATCCTCGAAGGGGTAAATAAATAAATAAATAAAGGGGTAGGTAGAGGTGTAACCAGTACACCCACATTTCGCCGAGCGTATCTCCGTCCCATGATGTAATAGGAGGCGAGCCTATCGTCAAACCGGGCACATATTCCAGACTCCGGGCTGATACTGAGCATTTCATAATAGAAAAACCCAATACCACTTTATCCGACCCGGGGATCGATACCCACCACGTTGGCCACCGAGGCCAAATAAGACTGCTTATTATATTGTTACTTACTTTTGAATTTTGCTTATGTATGAATATTGCAATAGTAAATAATTCAGAGACATAAAAAAGTCTCCAAGTAGACTATCAAATTATCCACAAATCCATGACGAATGCATGCAAAAAAAAGAAGTTACACCGGTTTTATGCTGATCATCAGTAACTTGTTGTTCCGTGTATACATTAAACCAGTTTAAACAGCAAAACCCACGTTTATTCGAATTATTTTACGAATAATCCTTGACATGATTAAAACTGATTTTGACCGAGTTTTTTCCCCTTAGTCCAACCATAGTTTAAAGTAATAGAGCCACACTATAGACCGTTTTGTCTACAGCATGATTGATACTACTATAAAGCAGGAAACCGAAGTGGAGTGGCAGCTTGCTGTTGCATTTCGTACAGTGAGTAGTTCCCAATCCCTTAATTACCTCACTCCTTTATGGTCAGCAATGTATCCATGATTCTGATATTATGGACGTTTATTATAGAACAAAAAGTATATCGCATTGTGACCTTTACGGGAACACTAGTGTATTTCAAAATGGCGTATATCCTAACAAATAATAAAAAAAATCATGAATGTGGATACAGAACCTTCTTTATCCTTACAATAAGAAGGCTACACTTGACCTAATGATAACAGTACAATGAAAGTGCATACGGCAAGCTCAGTAGCACCATCCAAGTCTTCGACTCCGCTGTTCCCTTAGTTCGTATCTGTCAGTGGAAACTTTCCCAGATCGGCAAAACACGTGGACCCTAGTAGGATTATAGAACACGTAACGTTGTTCATTTATAGGTTAAACAAACAAGAGTTATTTATCGCGGGCAATATAAACTGATTTATTGGTAATGCTTCTCACACGCAATTGCCATTAAGCCACTATTTTTTATATAATAAACTTCAAATTCGGCTTTCCTGAGTAGCTCGAACATAGCGTAGTTCTGCCCCTTGTAAGCTTGTACGAATACCAATACCGTAACAGTTTTAACCTGTCTCGATAATAATAATAATATTACTAAGATTAAAGACTGCTTCGGTGGCACAGTTGTAATGCGTACGCGTTACGATTAAGCTAACGCTGAGGTCTCGGGTTCGATCCCCGGGTCGGCTAAAGTGGTATTGGGTTTTTCTATTACGAAATGCTCAGTATCAGCCCGGAGTCTGGAATTTGTGCCCGGTATGGCGATAGGCTCGCCCTCTATCACATCGTGGGACAGAGATACGCTCGGCGAAATATGGGTGTACTAGTTACACCTCTGCCTACCCCTTCGGGGATTACAGGCGTGAGTGCGTATGTAATGATATTTTAAACATTTATCCTAAATAGTTATAAGAGTTATAAATAAATGTATGAGTAATTTTTCAAAACCTCTAATTAAATATTTCTTACGCGTATTCCTCTGTTTAATTACCATAACTAAGTAGGTATAGGTAAGAAACGAAGACATGAAAAAAATAACACAATGAATCGACAACAACGTTAAAAAAACTCCACCGACTGCAAAACTGGTTAATTTTATTTTTGCTTCTTTTAGTCGGTTCTAGTTTTTAGAAATAGACGAAGGTTGCCGATGTGCTTAACTTTAATCGTATTACTGTACTTTTATACAGCTCTTAATTCAATAGAACAGTGTTTCCCAATTAGTGGTACGCGTACCCCCAGGGGTACGTGAAGTTGCATCAAGGGGTACGTGCGGCTATCAGTAAAAACAAGAACAATTTCCAAAATATTATTTTATTACAATCATCAGTAAAAACAAGAACACACACACACTCACAAACTTTCGCATTTATAATATTAGTGTGTTTGCTACAATAAGGGGTACGCAGGTTTGAGGTCTTTTTTGAAGTGGTACGCAGCAAAAACTAATTGGGAACCACTGCAATAGAACATGTCTTGATTTCGATTTGGCACGCCACATTAGCCACGTGCGAATAACATAGTTAATATCTAAGCTGTAAGCGAATAAGATTAATTTCGAGGCTGGGTCGGAACTAGGTCGCCGGTGAGGATGTTTACGCAAGTGATGTATTAGGGACACCTCGTGTACGCAGTCAATGATTGCAGATTACTAAGAGGTAAGTTCCTCGTATACGAGAGGCCGTCTGGGTCCTCACCACCGCTTTGTCTATTTCTGCCGCCAAGCAGTAGTGTGCAAGCACTATTGTATTCCTGTTTGAAGGACATTGAAGCCAATGAAATTACATGTCATTCAAGTTAATAAACAATAAAAAAATATGGAGTCTGTTTATTAGTGAATACATAGTGATTTCTTATGTTTAAGCGAATATTATACATTGAAATAAAACTAGTTTATACGATTTTATCGCGGTTTACTTTTATTTTAGTACCGACGTTTCGAAAGCTTTTCAGCCTTCGTGGTCACGGGAGAGACTGAGGTGTAGGTCGTCTCGAAAAGGTAATGTTACATTCATTCAAAATAAAATTAAACCGCGATAAAATCCGTATAAACTAGTTTTATTTTAATAGTGAATACATATTTTTTCTTTTCCTTTTGTTGTCTTTTGGCTCCATCGTGTCATCAGTGATTTTGCCAATATCCTGTTACGACCCATCGCGACTTAAATTAGCAGCACAATATACTATAATATATATATCCCAATATAGAGTTAAAAGTAACAAAGCAAATAACCAATTTTTTTTTACACAGGTCGGAAAACGAGCAAGTGAGGTCACCTGATGAGAAGTGAATGAAACATAATGTATCATTCATACAACGAAATACATACATACGGACTCATGCCTGTAATCCTCGAAAGGGTAGGCAGAGGTATAACCAGTACACCCAGCACTTACGAGTGGTAGAGCCACGCTGTAGACAATTTTGTCTACAGAAACATCGTGAGGAAACCTGCATACCTGAGTTCTCCATAATAATTTCGATGGTATGTGAAGTCTTCCAACACACATTAGGTCAGCGTGGTGGAGTAAGGCCTAACCCCTCTCATTCAGTAGAGAGGCCCGTGCCCAGCAGTGGGACGTATATAATACAGGGCTAGTATTATTTTTATTATAATCATGTACAAACAAATCGACACTTAACAAAGAGCTCACTTGACTATTGTTCTATAATACGGGCTTTAGTCCGTTAAAATAGAGTCCATTTTACGAAGTTTATATAGTATATTTTTGCTTATGATATTTACAGTAAAGGACAAAGGATTGAAAATATCAAAGCTATTCATTCCATACTAATATTATAATTGGAAAGTAATTCTGTCTGTATCTCTGTTACGTTTTCATGGCTAAACCACTAAACCGATTTTGATAAAATTTCAAACGCAGAAGGCTTGAACCCCCTAGGGCCTTCCCTAAGGTTCAAGCGTTGAATGTCCTTACATAGGCTACATTATATAAGATAAAAATGGGCAGTTACTGTTGGATAGGCACCCGTAACCCACGCGGGCGTTACCGCGAGCAAAAGTTAGTGATAAATAAAGAATGAGGAAACTGACCCAAACCAGTTAGTTTTTACTTTTTACAAAGAATACAATCATAACACAGTCTAAAAATAATACAGTCTTTCAATCATCGAGCCTTAATTCCTTTTTAACCTACTTCAAAAAAGGAGGAGGTTCTCAATTCGTCGCGTTTTTTTTTTGCTTTTTTATGTATGTACATCGATTACTCCGCCAATTATGAACCGATTTTGTTGAAAAAAAAATTAGAGTTTACCTGCGTTGTGGTGCGGTCCCATATAAATTTAGTTAAGATCTGATGGCGGAGTATGGAGTAAAAAAATAAAAGTCCTCAACGGGCAACAGGACACTCGTCGCGATTGTGTTATTGTATTGAAATTTACATGCTATTGCTGTAACTACCACCAAAATTTGAAAAATGAAATGACATTCAACAACACTGAAAAGTCAAAAATAAAAATTTCTGTAGGCCCAAAGAGATCGGTTTCTTAGTTTTGTTGAACGTTATTTTATTAACGTACGTAAAAGTATTATAGGACTTTCAATTCGAATTTACATCGATTTTTGTGCCACATTTTGACCGGTTTACCTGGCAATTACCATATTTCGGCTAAGATCATTATATCTTAATCTCCATCATTAGACGCAGCACGAAATTAATAAATAAAATGACAAGGTGTCCGGTCCCTCGTTTGCGAGATGTCGTCTGGGTTGGTGCCACCGCTTTGTCTCTTTCTACCGCCAAGCAGCAGTGTTTGCGCACTTTGAAGGATATTGAAGTCAGTGAAATTATTGGGCATTATGAAACTTAACAACTTATGTATCGAAGTGACGAGCGCAGTTCAGTATATAAATAACGTTATATCATTTATAGGCAAGCATGGCGCTTAACTTCATTGTAAAGTCTTAAGCAACAGTATTTTTGGAGTGGATACCGGGGCTGGTCAACTAAAACTGCATTTTTGAAGCTAGTTTTTCACGCACTCACGTCTATAACTCCCGAAGGGGTAAGTAAAGGTGTAACCAGTACACCCAGATTTCGCCGAGCTTATTTCCCTCCCATGATGTGATATGGGGACGGTTTTGAAGTCTTTAGTAAATTTGTATTATTCTACAATTTTCCCGAAGGGGTAAGCAGAGGCATGACCAGTACACCCAGATTTCGCGGAGCTTATTTCCGTCCCATGATGTGATATGGGGACGGTTTTGAAGTGTTTTGTAAATGTATATTATATTGCTATTTTTAGCGTTAGATACAGTTATTGCATGTACATACCAAATAATAACCTAAACGTGTGCAGTTATTGGTTGGTAGTAATTTATTCTCCGTATTCCATCACCTGAGGGGCTAGCACGGAAACTTGCGAAAAGTTATTCGAGCTGTCATCGACAACAATTTCTATGAGATTTTAGTACAGCGCCTCTATCGTACGTAAAAGAAACTAATATATATGGAATATGGACCAATGATATTTAAGGAATTATCTATCGAGCCCTCGATACCTTTACATTACGATTTCGATAGTTTTCCGTGCTAGCCCCTCTGATCTAAATATTTTTTTATAGGACCAAATGGCAGTTAAACCTTATAGTTTTTTTTCATCAAGATTGATCTATATTTGGCGAAGAAATCGATGTAGGTACTTAACATTAAAAAGCAAAATACGCTCCGAATTAATAACCTCCCCCTTTTTTTCAAGTCGGTTAAATACAACATGAATGATAGCAGAGGCCGGTCAACTGAAATTGCACCGACTACGAAAATAGAGGTATAAACAATATCGTCGATGAATAAAAATAAATAAATACACCCAACAGTCACACACATATACACATAAGCGCCACGCCTGCTCATAAACAGAAGCAACGCCATACAGAACTTTAAATAACGAAGCACTGCATGACACTGGACTGCGCTCGTCACCCCGAGACATAAGGTGTTAAGTCTCATAATGCCCAGTAATTTCACTGGCTAGAATGTCCTTCAAACCGGAACACAACAGTGCTTACACACTGTTGCTTGGGGGCAAAAATAGACAAAGCGGTGGTACCAACCCAGCCGGCCTCTCGCATACGAGGGACCTGCCACCTTGTAAAAATATCTATTATAAATAGGGTCTAAAGCAGTAGAATAATATGACCCCTAATATAATTGTATGACTATAAGACAGTACACGTGAGTATTTATTTATGGCGTAAGTGAACATTAAATGTAAAAGTCTGGTTTATATCCACCACTGACCCAATTAGTAGAATCGGACTTAGAAACTGCCTCGGTGGCGCAGTTGTAATGCGTACGCGTTACGATTGAGGCTAACGCTGAGGTCTCGGGTTCGATCCCCGGGTCGGGTAAAGTGGTATTGGGTTTTTCTATTACGAAATGCTCAGTATCAGCCCGGATTCTGGAATTTGTGCCCGGTATGGCGATAGGCTCGCCCCCTATCACATCGTGGGACGGAGATACGCTCGGCGAAATGTGGGTGTACTGGCTACACCTCTGCCTACCCCTTCGGGGATTATAGGCGTGAATGCGTATATATGTACTTAGAAACTTTAACGAGTGTAGAGTTTTAAAACATGTTCAACGTCTTTTTGCCCTGCGTAGGGTCTCGTCGATACAATACTAGAAGGCCAATTCTCGTAATTTTAAATGTTCAAAATATCATTCCGATCTAATCTCAGCGACAAGAAAGTTGCAAATGGTATTCTGTTAAACCAATATTCAAGATCAAATGTGAACATAGATCGCAATGATATCGAAAGTAGAATACAAGTTGACTGAACCAAAACGGCATTCTGGTTACAATTTTGACACTTAACTATCTTCTTCTTCTTTTAATTGTGTTTGGCTCCACCGTAGATCGGTGATTTCGCCAGTGTCCATTGTGAGACACTTAACTATATAAAATGCATTTCGTTTATAGACAAACGTCAAATTAACGAAATGTGACTGAAGGTGAAGCAGTGTTGCCAAGTGCACTGTAATTACAGCAGATCTGCCGTATTTTCATGCCATCTACTGGACACCGTATTTTTATAAATACCGTATATGGAGACCCAGTATTTTTTTACAGTCACAATTTCGTATTATTATTGTATACTACTAGACAGGTTATTTAGAAATAAAACTGCGTCACATAACGCGGGAGTTTGACAGCTCACAAACAAGGAGCGCGATAGGGGTTCTAGTTGAGAGTAAGCGAGATGGTAATATTGAGTTACGGTCAATTGACCGCAACTTAATGGTACAATTTATATGTACCTACCGCACAGCTTGTCACCCTATAACAATGGATCCTCATAATTATAACTCTTCTAGAGAATATAATAACACAAAGTATGGATCTGGGTATCGTTTCTGGACTTCAGTACTAATTGTCATGTAATAAGACAACCGAGTTATAAATCACGTCACAAAAGTATTTTAAAAGAAGGTATTTTACTTAATCCGGAGTCAAAGGACCAAAAATGATACAAATTTTGAACTCAGTCATGAATAAAAAAAATACAATTATTTGCAGTCAAGTCACTAGTTTCATTAGTAAAAGGCTTTGGACAACATAAACGCTGTTTTATTAATCTAAAAGTATTTTTTATTACCTAGATAGGCAGACGAGCAGACGGCCCACCTGATGGTAAGTGGTTACCGCCGCCCATGGACCTCAGCAATGCCAGAGTACAGCCAGGCCGCTGCCTACCGTTATTATTTTGCCTTTGTGTCATAGATATTATTAAAAACGTTAAAGGAATTTTGCAATGTCAAATTGGCGTATGACCTATATGCAGGACGTCTGATAAGATCGTAATATTATAAATATTTATTTTCAATTGGAATTAAAAACATCCTTTAGATTTTTTGTGTAATGATATATTCTCTACTATAATATTATTATTACAGGGTGAAACAAAATGTTTATTTTTTCTATAAC
The DNA here is from genome assembly GCA_905332985.1 of Mimas tiliae. Lineage (NCBI taxonomy): Eukaryota > Metazoa > Arthropoda > Insecta > Lepidoptera > Sphingidae > Mimas > Mimas tiliae. The sequence continues at coordinate 16,922,444 of HG995248.1, read as the reverse complement.
ACGCTCGTGGTTCACAAAAAGGTCCAAACGTAATCGAGACGCACGATCAATGAAAAAAACCGCAGAACCAAGGGAGAGAGCTACAACAAATTTCACATCACTCTGTTAATTTATAAAACAGTTCCATGACATATTTTTTTTAAAACAATAGCGAATAAAATTGTCGGCGAGTCTTCGAATTTTTAATTCTGTCTATATTTTAAATACACAATTGTTTTTACCTGATTATCAATTCGGCAAAAATCCGGGTCACGTGTGTTGTGTCACTTAACATACGCCTGTCACACACTATAGCGTTTAATTGAGAGATCAGAATGTACGCACCACAAAGGACTAATTTATTTTATTGTTTAGCGCAACGGGCCGACGGCACCCTCTCACTACGAACGTTCATGTGCCACTGAGACTGGACTGGTCTGAATCATCACGCCAACGAACTCACCGTACTAAACATACGTATTCTGTGTACTTGTACAGTGCTCCGAACAAAGGCGATGTTGCCCGATTCAGTACAGCTGTTTGATGTTTGTGAACGTTTCCAATCGATTGTCAATTCAAACTAGTGACGTAACGAGTTGTCTAGTTAATTAGAATTTTTCAACTTGTGTAGACCGTGCATAATCGCAATGAACCAGTTTCTTCGTAGATTAAAGTATGTGTTTTTTTGCCGGCCCGTTTCAAAAACAATGTTTAACATTATAAATATAAACTGATGTTATCGCATTGGCAATCTGTTTGTGTATACTTGATTTTTTTTATCGAAAACAAATTGTTACATTAGGCCGAGTGCGAATGTACAACACGCACTTACAGCGAGGGGATGGCGAGTGCGTTTCGAGTACACGCGTACTGACGGAGAGCGAGACGGAGTTGAGTATGGGTACGCTGTTCTAACATCGATTTCGGTCAATATCTCTGTCCTTGTTTAACGCAATGTGCTCGCTCTGGCGGGCCGAGCGCGCACTGCGGATACGGCCGTACTGTTCGGGAAATAACTGTCCTATTTTAGGATAAAAGTTTTCGAGTGCATTTCAGTGACGGAATTTTGTTTTTAAATAGTGTATGCCCATTGAGAATTCTCGACAGCACAGCTATAATAGTCTGCGATCGATGAACGTGGAGATGGAGTGGATTATTAGATATTTATTTTTGCAGTCGTTCTGAACGAAAACTTTTCAATAGACCTAATCCACGAATAATAATTTGACGGTGACTTTTATGGTAGATACCAATATGTTGCATTCATTTCATATATAATATTAGGTAATATTTGAAAAATAATTCAAATTGTCCAGAACAAAATAGCTCTACCAAAAATTCCGCGATAAGGAATCGAATTTTAAAGCAACCTCACTAATGAATTGTAAAAAAAATCGAAACACGCACTTTCAGAATATAATTAGGCTTCAAAAAACATTACCCAATCTCAATACACAACGCATGACTTAACTTAACGTTGCGTTGGCTAGAAAGCGACGACATTTTACTTGTTTACTTAATAATAGAGCACTTATTAAGTGAAAACTTGCATACCTAAGAGTTCTCCAAGAGAAGCACGAAGATATGTATTTCTATGATATTTTTTGACTAGCTTGAATGACGAGACGTGCAGGTCGCTCGCCTGATTCGCCGAGCGCAGTCCAGTGTCATACAGTGCTTTGTTATTTAAAGTTCTGTGTGGCGTTGCTTCTGTTTATGAGCAGGCGTGGCGCTTACCATCAGGCGAGCGACCTGCTCGTCTGGTCATTCAAACTAATAAAAAAAAAGCCTATATAATTTATTTTTAACAAAACCATTGCGCGTCTATCATCTTCTTCTTTGAGTGCCATCTCCTATAGAAGATCGGCGATCATAGGTACAGTCTATCTTAATTTTTAAAGACTTTTTATTTTTAAGATTTTTAAACAATGACCTTTTTAATAATGAATAATTTTTTAATTAAGCTATATTATCCTCCTACGATCGGGCCTCCTTCTGCCCTTTATAAGTCAATTGACAAGTCTATAATAAACAGTAATGATACAAAATTATGCACCCACGGCTATAAAACAAAATAGCATTAATTATAAAGAGAATCTATATATTGAAGATAAAAAAGATAAATATTCGATAAATTAGTTACAATTACAATTCTTAGATACGATCGCTTTTAAATCGCTGTTTTGTTAAGTTTTTCACTTCACTATGCATAATAAATAATAAATACACCCAACAGACACACACATATTCCTGACCCCACACTAGGTAAACCTGTATCGTGGGTATCAGGAACTACGAGGGACTTGCGGTCCCACAACACCTAGACCCGAAACAAATTTTTGTGGATCACACAAACATTTGTCTCAGTGCGGGAATCGAACCCACGGTCTCTCGCTTCACAGCTGGCTACTCGCCCTCTCCGCCACGGAGGCTGTCATACATGCATGCTGTAACACGAACGGTGGATCAACAGGATCTCAGTAGCCATCCATTTAACCCTTATCCCACTCGCAGTGGGGTCGGCGCAATATGTTTTTATCACATGTTACAGAATGATTTGGCTTGTAGCTTTTACGACCGGCCGCCTGCCGGTCAATCTCTCTTAATTTAAACCCCATGTATATTGCTCGAAAATTAAAATGAAAAAACATCGTCTGTATATATACAACGTGTTACAGAAAGGTGTGGTCATATTTTAGGGTCATTACATACACCTTACAGTAAGTACTCATGTACCGGCTTTCTCAAAACTGAGACATCCTAAAATTTCACGTTAATTTTAATCACTCGTTTATTAAGATCGATAAGATTGATGACCTCACTACTAATTATTATGAACGACACTCACTTTTTAATAAACTTGAATAAGATGTTCATAATTAATTCTACGGACATACGTACGTAACTTGTAATTTAAACACAAATTAACACTTGAAAGAGACTGTGTGCTGAAGACGATAATAAGAAGCATGTTAAAGACTTCATTCTCGGGTCTTCCATCTATGAATTTGGCATAATACATTCGACGATCCTCTTAAAAGCTGTTATTAGTTACACCAACACGAAGTACCAATACATAATACTTGTTTTTAGTTAAATACAACATATGAACTCGTAATCAATCATACTTCATAAAATCAGAAATTGTCGAACTGACTGCGTCAAATAAATATTGACATTTGACAACTGTTTAATGTTTTTTAAATTATAAAATTATTAAATGAAAGGAGGCCTATAGTATAATTGTTTATCATTTAGTGTTGTCCAAAGTTGAAAGTCGATATCGACATGTTACTCATTCGATAAAAAAGAAAATTCTATAATTATTGTCCTACCAATGCAATCGGAATTGGCACTATGGGAGATAAAATACTTATACATTGCTTAAATTTGCCCGCCCCTTTCTATAGCACGTTGTATATGTCATTATAACTTTTGTACCGACGAACAAATGTAGGAAGTTTAGCGGTATATATCTTAGTGATTTCTTAGGTTTACGCGAATATTACACATTGAAATATATAATAGTTTATACAGATTTTATCGCGGTTTAATTTTTATTTTATTCCCAACGTTTCGAAAGCTTTTCAGCCTTCGTGGTCACGGGAGAGACTGAGGTGTAGGTCATCTCGAAAAGTATAGGTATATCTTTTTATGTAGGTACATAACTCCGCTAAATGTGGACCGATTTGTATGTTATTTTTTGTATTCGATTGGGCTTCCTTCGGTGGTGCTATCATGCATTGACTAATTGCAATAGTAGCAACTCAAGATGATTTAATTTAACACATATTTATATACAGTACATTTTATTTTAAAAGTTTTTTTTTACATTTTGAAATTTAAAATTACTTAAAAAAACATATAAAAATATAAAAAGTATCACCCTCCAATGGCGAGGCCAAGGACCCAAGCCACCGGTAGTTAGGACTCCAAAGTGAACCTCCTCAAAATGCGTGCCGTGTCCAATAATACTGCTTTCTGAATCTGGCCCTTGACCCAACGACTTATTTAACTATTTAATTTTATTTTTTATTATTATTAGCTTTTAATTTTATTTGAGTAGGTTTTACAATACCCTAAAAAGATTTTAATTGAAATTAATAGACAAAATAGTCTACAGCGTGGCTCTCCAACTCATAACCATCGTGATATTTAGCCATATCAAATACTTATTCACTCCATCCTTTAGTTGATGGTTGCTCAATCCGTTTAAAGCTAAACGCCGCAAGGATGTTTACAAAACACGAGCCATTTGAACTCATTGCAATGATCCTTTGTTTGTAAAATCATTACAGCTAACAGAAGCTTTGTAAATCCATTCATGTAACAATAATTTAAAATGACTGCCTCGGTGGCGCAGTTGTAATGCGTACGCGTTACGATTGAGGCCAACGCTGAGGTCTCGGGTTCGATCCCCGGGTCGGGTAAAGTGGTATTGGGTTTTTCTATTACGAAATGCTCAGTATCAGCCCGGAGTCTGGAATTTGTGCCCGGTATGGCGATAGGCTCGCCACCTATCACATCGTGGGACGGAGATACGCTCGTCGAAATGTGGGTGTACTAGTTACATCTCTGCCAACCCCTTCGGGGATTACAGGCGTGAGTGCGTATGTATGTGTGTTTTCAAAAAATAGTATTGCATTTTATACAGTGTTCATTTTAAATTACATAAATACTGATACTGAGCATTTCGTAATAGGAATTTTACCCGACCCGGGGAATGAACTCGAGACCTCAGCGTCCGCCTCATTCGTAACGCGTACGCATTACAACTGCGCCACCAAGGCAGTCTTTTTTATCTAGCCTACATAATTCCACTACAGGGCAAAGATCTCTCTTTCACTTATCGCGATCCAATGCCAGATCATTGTGGCTCAATAGTCCACGAATATTTGTTTCGGGTCTGAGTGTTGTGGGACCACAAGTTCTTCGTAGTTCCTTACACCCACGATACAGGTTAACGTAGCGGTCTATGTGACTGTTGGGTGTAAATATAACGAAAGTAGCGCGAAATGGTTTGTGTAAATATACACACGCCCGGTGCTTCGCCTTAACTTGGCTTGACACACGTGCCTTGTATCTAGATTTAATAAAACTAGAGGTTTTTCCCTACGTTTATACGATATTTGTTTTGGTATTTTCTTGGATAAATACGCACTCACGCCTGTAATCCTCGAACGGGTAGGCAGAGTTGTAACCAGTACACCCACATTTCGCGGAGCTGGCTTCCGTCTCGTGATGTGATAAGGAGCGAGCCTATCGCCATACCGGATTAATTTCAGACTCCGGGCTGATACTGAGCATTTCGTAATAGAAAAACCCAATACCACTTTACTAACCCAAGACCTCAACGTTAGCCTCAATCGTAACGCGTACGCATTACAACTGCGCCACCGAGGCAGTTTCTAAGTCCGATTCTATGAAATGATAAATGATACTATCAGCATATTATGCAGATTAGCTAAATCATCAAAATATTCGATTACATAATGTTATTAACAATTCGACTTGACCTTGGAAAACATGCAGTGGCACCGGCATACTCGTCATCGACTACGCAAGCGAAACAAATTCAACTGATTAAGACGTAAAACGCATCATAGTTTTTTCGAATGGATTTGTGGTGTTAGCCTATATTGCTTTTACAGTTTTACCTGACAATAAAGCCGGCGCTTATGGCGCTCTAGCCAGAAATATGTATAGTGTATTTAATAGCGATTAAGCACAGAGGCGCCTTTTAGAAGACTCAGACCTCAGCTTGAGCAATCGCTGGAGAGTATAGTTTAGGGCCGCCTCCGCACATCATTGCGCCGAGGGGCAGTTGTGAGAGCCCTTCGGACTCGCAGGCGTGTCCTAGTCCGGGGTCGCGTATTATTATTGCGATTCGGATTGGGCAAGGGAAGTGCTGCTTCGATAGAGACTGTGATGGAGTCTTTGGGATCTGCCAAAACATGTTTGGGACGTCAACGCATCATCGAGGCATGTATAATTACTAGCTTGCATAATATTGATTGAAGTACACTTACTTTGGAGCAGCGATGACTTAAGGAGTCTTAATGTTGAGTCGTTCTATCAGACTATACTGCAGTTACGATATTAATTTCAAGCTTAAATTAAACGCTCCATTCTTGGAATTCTGTAAGTTAAACAAAGAACAATGTTACAGGTCGATACCATTAAAATACTGAATTTGTGTTGATACATAATAAGGTACATTCTTAGTAGTATATACATGATGTCTTGTGAGTGCATGTTGTAGATTATAAACTAATTTTAAAAACCCCCGATGGGACTTTAAAAAACATCTGTAATTTATCTGGACTGCCTCGGTGGCGCAGTTGTAATGCGTACGCGTTACGACTGAGGCTGAGGCTGCGGTCTCGGGTTCGATCCCCGATTGATATTGGGTTTTTCAATTACGACATGCTCAGCATCAGCCCGAAATTGTGACCGGTATGGCGATAGGTTCGCCCCCTATCACATCATGGGACGGAGATACGCTCGGCGAAATGTGGGCGTTTTGGTTACACCTCTACCCCTTCGGGCATTACAGGCGTGAGTACGTATCTATGTATCTGTAATTTATAAATGGCCAAACAGATTTTCTTAGAACCATCTTAATTGAACCAGCTTCCAAATAAAACCAGTTCAATTGGACTATTCGTGTAGGTGTTGTAATACCACAAACAGATACATAGACAGACATTCAGACGAACTGGCTGAAAGACTGACAGACGATTAAGCAGGCAAAAGGGTCAAACAAATAACATCCCTCTTTTTTCTGAGATGTGGTTTTCAAGGACGGGCATGACGGTCCTTTGGTTTCCTTGTCAGCTTCGGCCTCTTAGGTCATCAATCCGTCGGGTATGAAGCCAGCCTTCTCGTCGCTTGGACAGACATGGTCGTACTTGAAACTTAAACAGCAGTAAAATAAACGTAATACAATGAGGTACCTGTCATAATATAATTATAAACCAAAAAATTAAAATGATATCAAATAAACAAAAGACGACCGATCGCGAATAAATAATACCTAACGGAAAATTGGCAATTTTTTAAAAGACAAGTCATGCTTTTCAAGAATATAGTAAGCGGACAAAAAACAAGCCCACTGAGTTTGTTTCGCCGGGTCTTCTCAAGCTGGGTCGCGTTTGGATCCGGTGGTAGTTTTAAAACAACACTTCGGAGATACACATGGTCCGCATTCAATCTCCCTAAAGTTAACTATAGGACTTTGTATTATCTAAATTATAAATGATTGAAAATCCGGACCTAAAACAAGCCCCCTGAGTTCAAGTAGCTGGATCTTCTCAGAGTTTGGGTCGCGCCGCGTTGAATCCAGTGGTAAATTAAGCCCACTGAGTTTGTTTCGCCGGGTCTTCTCAAGCTGGGTCGTTTTGGTTCCGGTGGTAGTTTTAAAACTCGTGCCGTTTCGGTAAATGCAGTGGTCCATACCGACTCAAAATATTTAATAATTAATAATGGACGTTTCCATATTACAAATACTGTTATAATGTAAAATGTAAAATAAAAAGACAACAAATAAACAATTTAGTGTAATTGCCTAGTGTATTTGACGATGCTATGTATGTTATGTATACATTAGTTGATATGATTTTTATACATAAGTTTCTTTATTTTGTACTGACTTGTCATAAGCGCTATTTTAATTGCCTACATGATTAATAAAACTATTTCATTTCACTTCATTTCATTTCATAACAATAGTTCTTGTGTAGACATTTTATCTCTGATCTACACAGGTCATCTTTATTAACCGACGAAATAAACGGAGGAGGTTCTTAATCCGATGCTATTTTTTGTATAGTATATAGTGTGTAAGAAAAACCCTATAGGCCCTTTCTAGGTCGTGAAGACAGACATATAGACAGCTTCATTTATAGAACATATTAAAAACGTTGGAGAAAAGTCAAAACGAAACTTTTATGCCTTGACAAGGATATCGACTTCGACGTGGGGTCTATCATTTGGCACATTAAAAATTATCTATGGAGCTACTTACTTGGGATGTATATGCTATGGATCACCTGTATGGGCTGATAGGGCTACTATCGGTGCCGTACGACGAAAACTGCTCCAAAGCCAACGTCTGGCGTTGATATTCTTGTGTAAGGCGTATAGAACCGTTAGTACCGAAGCTTTACCTGTACTTCCAGTTGATCTGGACGTGCAGCGTCGCGCCGCTATGTATTACTCAACGAAAGAGAATATGGACAGAAATTTTCTTACGCCACGTGAGCTATTAAGAATCAATCGACTTTTCAAATCGTGCTCCGAAAATTGCAACGATCTAATAAACGAATGGCAATTGCGTTGGGATAATTCTACCAAGGGACGGCATCTATATCAATACTTTCCGTCGGTTCGCGATCGTCTTACAAAAATTTGGCTGGAAGTAGATCATTGTGTTTCACAATTTCTCACGGGCCATGGCAACTTTAAGTTTAAACTGTTCTCATTTAGGTTGGTTGATTAATTGCCTAATTGCCGGTACGAACAATCCGCACATCATATTCTTTGGAAGTGTGGTCTCTGGCAACAAGAGCGCAACATTATATTAGACAGTATGCACATAACATCTGGAGTTGTATACTACATGGATCTTGTGGAAACTAGGAAGAACTTCCGTGCTTTTCGGCGTTTTTGCCATACCTATTATTGGAATCAAGTTTAACAGCTCCCGTGATAGGACCCACTTAATGACATCCGTGGTGCTTTACATCTGGCTTCTCCAGTTGTAAATGTCCTTGTGCCTGAGGTTAATGCCTCCTTAGTTCATTATTTTGTCTACCGCTTTGCTATGGAGGGAAGTGGACAATTATTATTTCCAACTCCTCCTTAACTTTCTATTTGATTAAGTTCGTTGCGGGACAAAGACAATTTAGCATTTCCAGAGACTCGCCGAGCTTCACTGCTCGTTGTCAACAAAAATGCGTACCACTGTCGATCCTGGTGCACAGGAGTTACAGTGGGATAGTCTCATATAGACAGCTTAATAAAAATAGTCAAATAAAAAAAAAACAGAAGCGAGATATTATCCTTACACAGCTAGCTTATAAAAATGAACATATTTAAAAAAAAAAATTTCCATCTGAAAACTAATGAACAATGACTGACCGTATTGACGGCGCGGCGCGTTTGATGCACGTAGACGCCGCAACTTGCTATCTCGCTTTGGCTCCGAGACATCGCTCTTGCAGAGGTAATCAATCGAAATACGGTTTACGAACAATAAAATCATTAAAGTATAATAAATAAATATGATTATTTTTAGTCTTATTTTCGTATGCGAGTTATTACATTACGTTTGAATATCGATTCTGATATCGCGGTTAAAACGCCAAACAGGGTTTTTGTTACATGTTGTATAACCACTCCGCCAAATGTGAACCGATTTGATTTCGACAGAACTGAAAGTTTATTTTGAGCCTGTTTTATTTATGTTAAATAGTTTTTATGTATGACCATACATAATGATATAATAAAGATATCATTGCGTAAAATATGGCTGCTATTAATTGATTAATTCATCACGACCTTAGATATGTATCAAAGGTCGTGATGAATTAATGTAGTACATACATTGTACACGTAATGGAGGGGCGTTTAAATGATTGTATGTGTGGGAGGTACCTTCCGCATACATCACCAAAGTAATATAAACGAATACTTTGTTTTCGCGGGGAAAAACGAGTTTATCGCTACCGCCTCGCCCGGGGGGTGACGGGACGGTTATGTTGGACTCACCGGTCTTACAACCCAGTCTTAAGTCATCCGAGTGGTGGAATTCTTCAAACGCCCCCAATCCACAGGGCAGATATAAACGAACACTTGGAAAGAAAACTAAGCCCTGTAATAAAGAAAACTAAGCCCTGTAATAAAGAAAACTAAGCCGTGTAATAAATATAACTCTCTTTTATACACTCAGATAACTATTTGAATGTTTATGAACAAATAAAAAAATGAAGTCAAAATGTTGAAAATAATAACATATACACCCATAACATAAGCTCACGCGTTATTCTTCGACGGCGTAAGCCGACGTGTAACGTGGGTATAGTGGTTGCACCTCTGCCTTCCACTTCGGGGATTACAGGCGTGAATGTGTATGTAATAACATCATATCTCCTATATTTAATCCCTATCATTTAATTACATAATTTTGGCACGTCCGCTATTTCATACGTCATATGCGTTACCTGCATATAATAAAAGACGACCTAACTCATAAGTTGAAAGCGCACAAGTGTGGACACACTTCTAGAGCTCTTGCCCTTCATGTAACTTGAAGGGTACTTGTCGCCTCTACAAGTTACTGCGCCCTCCGGCGACATGAAAAATGGACCAACTTTTATCCACAGCAACAATAATAATTAAAGAGACAAAATTAAAGATACTATCAAAAATGTTATATTTTTTTTATAACACGGGCCGGCTAACAATCAAGTGATTCACCTAGTAATATGATCATCACCATCCATGTACGCCTAAAATACCAAAAGAATCATGGGCGCGTTGCTGATCTTAGAGCTAAACTAAGGAATTGGGATAGGGAGGGGGATTTGGGCCTCATGATATCTCACTCACCGTCACCAAGATGCTACTTTACGTCGGATTCTTCTGAGTGAAAGTGGTAATAACGCAGTCGAGCTGACCCATTCGTGATGTAGACAACACTGTCTACAGCGTGGCTCTACCACTAAAATCTGATAGCTCAAAACACGGTTAAATAAGTTCCATTATGAAAAAAATATGTTTAAAAATATATTATTCAAGACAAGTCTTTTTTGAAATACAAAATCCAAGAAGTAAACGAAATAATAAACTCGTATGCATGTTAAATGTGTGCTGTTGCATCTCTTTATGAGCAGACATGCTTACCATCAGGCGAGCGACCTACTTGTTTCGTCAAATATTTTCTGGACCAAACTTGACACTTGGTACTTGTTTGCTCTTTGGCATAATATAAAAAAAAATATACGTGGGACAGTCTTTGGGGACTGCCGATAGTAGTGAAAACTAAGTAACTTGTGAATTGCATCGTCGAGCTATTAGATTATTATTTTTAAATTATTTTTGTTTTGTAAAGAAGTGTTAATGACCAATTTAATTGTACCTATATATATATATATATATAATGTATACAAATAACGCACGGAGGTATACCTATGTACATAAATACACATTATACATATAGCTCATGGAAAGCGTTCGGTGACGATGAAGCGAGTTCCATGATTTTTGTTCACTCAAAAAGTGCTCAACGCGCCTAAAGAAGTATTCTTCTTTAAAAAAAAACTATTTCGGCATATATCAAAATTCAACCGTGTGACGTGTGCAGAGCGGCGATCGAAAAGCTATAATTACATAATTTTTTATCTACACTTCTCTACAATAGGTAGCAATATTCGGTAGTGATTTGCCACTAAATAAGATAATATTCTCGTATGTAACAGACTTAGCAACACTAATATGCGTTATCAACGACCGGATATCACTTGCCTTGAATGTAATTACTCCTAGTACAATGAGGTACTGATTAGTACAGTGTAATTACAATGATTATGAATGTACATGCGTTAGTGAGCCTATAGCAAACATTTATTTATTAAAAGCCTCCGTGGCGTAGCGGGCGGAAAGCCGGCTGCGAAGCGAGAGGCCGTGGTATCGATTCCCGCACCAAGACAAATGTTTGTGTGATCCACAAATATATGATTCGGGTCTGGGTGTTGTGGGACAACAAGTCCCTCCTAGTTCCTGATTCCCACGATACAGGTTAACCTAGTGTGGGGTCAGAACTATGTGTGTCACTGTTGGGTGTATTTATTTATTTAATTTATAAGAGACAATCACGGTTTTACAAACTAGTAAAATAAAAGTCTCACTCACCGTACAAAACGCAGCAGCAAGCTGCTACTTTACGTCGGTTTTCTGTGAGACAGTGGTAACGACCCGGACGAGCCCGCCCATTCATGCTGTAGACAAAAGTGTCTATAGTGTGGCTCTACCCCTCAAAAAATATATCTCTCGATAACCTTAGTAATATCAGCCTCTTCACGCTTCGTTTCAAGGAACCAATATGGTAGGAAGGAGAGAATGTTAGCTATATGGTTATGTTATGGTTGGATTAATGACGCGGACAATTTATATGGCGTCCAATTTATATAAAAACTTGTCTAAGAACTGCCTCGGTGGCGCATTTGTAATGCGAACGCGTTACGACTGCTGTGCTGATGTCTTGGGTCGATCCCTGGGTCCGGTAAAGTGATATTGGGTTTTTCTATCATGAAATGCTTAGTATCAACCTGTATCTAGCTGTATCTAATACTAGGTAAATTCTAAATAAAATAAGTGTCATGATTTTATGCATAGATCAATAAATATATGATTTATGAAAAGAAAATATGGCAGCACCAGTATTGTGCTTGTGCCTTTTTATACGCGAGGATAAAAGAGAAAATGGAACAATTGGCGGGAATGCAAAAAAGTGTTCGAATGGAAATCAAATGTGAAAAAGTTAGTAGGTAATTATAGTATTATAACTGAAGGAAATTACTGCCTCGGTGGCGCAGTTGTAATGCGTACGCGTTACGATTGAGGCCAACGCTGAGGTCTCGGGATCGATCCCCGGGTCGGGTAAGGTGGTATTGGGTTTTTCTATTACGAAATGCTCAGTATCAGCCCGGAGTCTGAAATTTGTACCCGGTATGGCGATAGGCTCGCCCCCTATCACATAAGGGACGGAGATACGCTCGGCGAAATGTGGGTGTACTGGTTGTAACCATACGCACTCACGCCTGTATTCCTCGAAGGAGTAGGCAGAGAGAGGTGTAACACCCACATTTCGCCGAGCGTAATAGAAAAACTCAATACCACTTTATCCGACCCGGGGATCGAACCCGAGACCTCAGTGTTAGCTTAATCGTAACGCGTACGCATTACAACTGCGCCACCGAGGCAGTAATAAAAAAAACATGAACGATAATAGAGTTAAGGTATTGTGAGTTGACCGACACCGGTTTATTATTCTTATTTATAAAGTAATTCTTCATTATAAGTCTTTTTATTAATTTTAAGTTTCTTTAACACACAAAGATTAAGCCAAGGCCAGCTAGATGAAGCCCACCACCTCACAGATCTTGTACACTGCCACTAGACCAAAATGACTTACCCTTATTGATTTTCAAAGAGTAGCTAAATTATACAAACAAATCATTAACCGATCATCATGAAGCTTTGTACACATATTCTTGGAGGTATAAGGAGTAACATAATATACTTTTAATGAAAAAAAAAATATTTGTTTGTTACGCTTTCACGCCTAAATCACTGAACCGATTTTGATGAATTTTGATGTAGAGATAGATGGGACCCTGCAGACGGTTATAGGTTATGTTTTATTTCGAAAAAGTCTATTCAACAAACGCGAGTAATATATAAAAGTAGTTCTTTCTGCAACTACGCAGCAGTGTATAAGTTACGCCACCAGATAAACTCATTTTCAGCGTCCATTTCAGCCAAACAATTGTAGCGTCAATTAGTAATATAATGTGCACTACTCTTGCAATTGACTGCCTCGGTGGCGCAGTTGTTATGCGTACGCGTTACGATTGAGGCCAATGCTGAGGTCTCAGATTCGATCCCTGGTTCGGGTAAAAGTGATATTGGTTTTATCTTATCATGAAATGCGCAGAATCAGCCCGGAGCCAGGAATTGTGCCCGGTATAGCGATAGGCTCGCCCACTATCACATCATGGGACGGAGATACGCTCGGCGATACCTCTGCCTACCCCTTCGGGGATTACAGGCGTGAGTGCGTATACTAAATAATGAGATATAACACGTATCAACTGCTACAACTAATCATTCAAGGGAAAATAAAGGACAGGAGGAGGAGGCCCGGTCATACGAGGATAATGTGGCTTACAAAAAATGATTCATTGTTCAAAAAGGGTCATTATTCCGCAAATTTTAAAATTAAGATAGCCTATATGATCGCCGATCACCGATAGGAAATGGCAATCAAAGATGAAGAAGATAGACGCATCAATGGTTTTGTTAAAAATAAATTACCTATATAGGAAAACTCCGTTGAGTTAATTAGGCTCGCCCCCTATCACATCGTGGGACGGAGATACGCTCGGCGAAATATCTCACTCACCGTACGAAACGCAGCAGCAAGCTGCTACTTTACGCCGGTTTTCTGTGAGACAGTGGTAACGACTCAGACGAGCCGGCCCATTCATGCTGTAGACAGAACTGTCTACAGCGTGGCTCTACCACTCTAATATAATATAAATAATAAAACATAAGCTAACATTATTTATATTTATAAATGGAGCAAGAAGCTTAGATCGAAACATAGCCCATCCCACGTGTTAGCAATGCCTTGGTTCAAATCTTAGTGAATCCTCCCCAAATCTCTTTTTTCTACCTTTCATTTGGTCTAAATCCCCATAGTGCTAAAATTTGACCTAGATCCAGCCAGGTCGATGTACTTTATTTTATACGACTTTATCGTGACTGTTCCATTATACTTATTAAATTTAGTGTATGTTGACAAAATGCTTAAGGTATTAAGAAGGTTATATACCTTAATTTTTTTGCGAAATCATTTTCCTGTTTAACCGACTTCAAAAAAGGAAGCGGTTCTCAATTCGGCTCTTTTTTATGTATGTACATCGATTTCTCCGCCAACTGTGGGACGATTTTGTTGGAAAATTCATTCAATAGAGTTTAGCTGCGATGTGGTCCCATATAAATTTGGTTAGGATCTGATGACGGAGTACGGAGTAAAAAAACAAAACTCCTCAACGGACAACAGTACACTCGTCGCGATTGATTATTGTGTTGGAATTTACATGTTATTTCTGTAAATACCACAATTTTTTTCAAAGAAAATAAGTTTTAACAAAACCTAGAAACCGGCTTGGATTCGATTAATAAGAATTGTTCAATTATATCCTGTACGCAATAAAATTATAATTTAACATAAAATATGTATTTTTAATTCCGTGCTTTACAGTTATGTAGTTTCATTTATCCTTGATACAATTTCTAAGTAAAAGCACATAAAAGAAAATATGGATCTTGCAAGAAAACCCAAGGTTCCCTTAAGAAATAAATATGTTAGTATATGTCCAGATATATGTCAACTTTTATATAAAGTATACCTTTTCGATAGATCATACGAGCAGAAACACAAATATTGAATAAATTTTAGCTAATTTCATATGATATCGCGTAGTAAAGTCAAAATATGATTAACTTAAAGTTATACCCTAGTGCCAACGGAAAATATCGGAGAAATTTTTTAATGAGTCTCTCAAACTGATACTTTCTAATGACTTCTGAAAAACCCACTGGACACAGATGCTATCTGACAAATCAACTTGTTTGCACAACTTATCAATATTTGATACGAAGAAGATTAGAAAACATGCATTAAAATAATCATCGGAATAAAAAAAAACACACTTTATGACGTCAATATCATGGTCATTGTTATCTGTAAGGAGCTATGTAGTAGTCGGCAGTGGAATTCGTTTGGTTGATTGATTTCATGATTTTAGAATAATTAGCTCTTCGTCATTGTGTGATATGGTCTTTTGGAGAGTGCCGCCGCTCTTCGATTTCAGCTGTTTTGGAATACAAGGTGGTAGGTCTCTCGTTTGCGAGAGGCCGGGTGGGTTGGTACCACCGCTTTGTCTATTTCTGCCACCAAGCAACAGTGTGTAAGCACTGTTGTGTTCCAGTTTGAAGGACATTGAAGCCAGTGAAGTTACTGGGCATTATGAGACTTAACACCTTATGTCTCGGGGTGACGAGCGCAGTCCAGTGTCATGCAGTGCTTTGTTATTTAAAGTTCTGTGTGGCGTTGCTTCTGTTTATGAGCAAGCGTGGCGCTTACCATCAGGCGAGCGACCTGCTCGGCTCGTCATTCAACCTAATAAAAAAAATAAAAAAAGTAGTTACCGTAAGTATTTGTACGTCGTCGCTCCAATCCGATTATGAGTTGAGGTTTTGGAAGACTGTGTGTGTGTATTATGAACCGAATGACGCGAAGGTAGTGTGGGAAGCTGTGCTTATGGCAAATTTATTTTTAGTGAAATCTTGTCTGTCTACCGGCTTGACGTCTTTACATACGTCGCCATGGGCTTCTCATCAAAAACCAGCGCTGCAGTATTGCTTACGTCGTACTGCAGCATGTAGCTGAATCAGAGGCCCATTGTTGGCGCAATCATTGCGTATTTTAAGTATTTGGGTAAATTTTTTATTTTTGTTTTTTCGACACTGTAATTATTGCTCCAATAATAAACTTCCTTCTTTCTTTCTTATTTCTAGTTATCTTGGAATCTTGACGCGTTGCTAGATATGTCAGGAGTTTACTTGTTTTTGCTTTGTATTATATACTATCCCATTTCTGAGCACGTACCTCCTCAACGGAGGGGTTAGGCCTTGATCTAGCAAGTTGGTCTAATTCTAATTCAGGTTATTAGACTTCTAACACCTTCGCAATTATTATAAGGAACCATCAGGTATGCAGGTTTCCTCACGTGCTCTGAGGTTTGGATCAATCTCATGACGTCTGTCTCGGTCCACTTCAGTTCAGTCCTATCGCCACTTTTTTTACTTACGTTTATATAACTACATATTTTATTTATCAGGTCAATAGGAGAGAATACGAGAGCGTATCTCTGGGAAGACACATTTAGAAAACAAAACAAAAGCAACGAAAAAATGTTCAAATATAACATTTTAAGCACGTTATATGATGGACATTATCCGCAGCAACAAATATTAACCTCAAGAAATCTCATCATCATACGACCCTTAAAATAAACAGCAAGGTATAAAAAGACATATTTATCTTACTAAAAGCAAGATGAGCTCGTAAAGATAAACTCTGATTACTTAAATCATAAACTGTTTAGGAGTCTTATAAATAAAAATAAATAAGAATGGGGTCGTATTCATAACATAGAATTATAACTTTACATCAACCGATATAAGTGATAGGGGAAGGTGGTCATCCTTCGTACGCTTTTTACGTTTTATTTTTTTACTTCAAAATTAATCGACTAAGATCTCTGGTGTGATTATGTAAGTATCATAAATATATCGCAGATAGTTATAAAATAATGTGAATCTGTTACGCTAAAAGGTTAATGAGTAATTGTGATTTTTCTAGGATAAGATATTTGTACGAATGTGCCCCACGCGTGGGGTACTTTCGTACGTTGGACACTTCAAATGCAATACCATGCAATACTTTAAGTTTGGAAATTTGAACCATTGTGAGACCATAAAGCATCTTATAACAATTCGTTATATATATTTCCAATGTAAAAAGTTGAATGTTCGTGAATTTGGAGGGAAAAGTGAGTGGGGGTGAATTTGCAGGGAAATAATGCTTATTGCTAACACCAGCTTTAAATTTCTTTACTCGAATTTTCAACGTTGATGTTTTATTATTGTACAATTCATTAATTCTACAATAAAAAAAAAAATACTTTACTAAAAGGAGCATTTGTACGCGTACTAATGTGCCCCACGTAGTACCGTCCGAATGTGCCCCAACCCGTACACAACATTAAAATAAAATTCCATATTTATTAGGATTTAGTGTGAGACATATTATAAACAAGAAGTCAAAATAGACAATTTTAACATGAATTTAACATTACTAACTTATAAAAAACGTAAAAACTGAACCAACAATAAGATCGTAAACTATAACAAAAAAAATTACTCAACGTGCGCGAAAACACTTATTGTCTTGTCAATTCACCCAGAGTGGACCGACTGGTGTAATATTCGGCAAGCATCATGGCAGTCGCTAAGTTTATGCACACGAGGAAACGTTTGCTTGTACTCCGTTTGGTTATTTTGTAATATTCACTGTACGTAAGTGCCCCATGTACGAAGGGTGACCACTTTCCCCTAAAGCCATGGTGTAACCAGTTTTGTCTTCAGCATGAATGGGCCGGATCGATCGGGTTGTTGCCACTGCCTCATAGATAACCGACGTAAAGTAGTGGCTTGCTGCTACGTTTCATACAGTAAGTTTGATATTCGGAGGCCCAAAATCTCTCTCCTTTCCAATCCCGTAATTGTCCCTTTCCTTAAAGGTTGGAAACACGTCCACAATTCTTCTGGCATCACTTATCATCAGGTGACCAACTTGCTCGTTTGTCGATCTATGCTACTAAAAAAACAACTAAATTGGTCCACATTTATCGGAGAAATCAATGTACATACGTAAAAAAGCAAACAAAAATTAAAAGCGCTACATTTCTTCTCCTCGTTTTTTGAAGTTATTTAACTAGCATCAGTGACGCTATCGTATGTAAACACCTTAATATCACTGCATTCTGAAATTAACTGACAGTACTCTCAGCACTGCTGGTATTACTAGAAAATAGGTGTCCAGTTTAACTCACAGTTATTGACAATGCTGCCTCTAATTGTAAAAACTAGTAAATAATTCAGTAGCACTAATTGCAAACATAATAGTGCCACTTGTCGTATCCTCAGCCATACTGGATAGCATTTAAAAAGAAGATCCAATACTGTAAATGTTCTATCGTGCCCTAAATTTCCACAACCAGTACCGCAGTGCGTTAATAAATCTGCCGTCGAATGGTCTCCCATAGATTTACATAGTGCGAAATACTAACGGGCAGACGCCTCGTCACTGACCACTGTGTTGCAACCACAGGAAGTTTGACCTAACCATGACATTAATTATAAAGTAGTTGCTGTGGACTAGTGCATTGCCCTATCATCAAGTCAATACAATAACAATCCCAAATTAACATGATTAATCAGACTACCTCGGCGGCGCAGTTGTAATGCGTATAGGTTACGATTGAGGCCAACGGTGAGGTCTCGGGTTCGATCCCGGGTCGGGTAAAGTGGTATTGGATTTTTCTATTACGAAATGCTCAGTATCAGCCCGGAGTCTGAAATTTGTGCCCGGTATGGTGATAGGCTCGCCCCCTATCACTTAAGGGACGGAGATACGCGTGTCGAAATGTGGGTGTACTGGTTACACCTCTGCCTACCCCTTCGGGGATTACAGGCGTGAGTGCTATAATCAGACTGAAGACACGCTTTTCAATTTTTTAACAAGATTACGGTAAATCGTCGACGTTGTCGTGCCGTGTTCCGTAAATGGAACGAAGGCCGTTGTCTTGGACCGAGAAACTTGAGTACAATGACCGGTTACCTGCAAATGTACTTTATCAATTTGAAGAAATTGTGGTATGTTTAATATTAATACTAGCCCTGTATTATATACGTCCCACTGCTGGGCACGGGCCTCCTCTACTAAATGAGAGGGGGTTAGGCCTAAGTCCACCACGCTGGCCTAATGCGGGTTGGCAGACTTTACATACCTTCGTAATTCTTATAGAGAACTTCTCAGGTATGCAGGTTTCCTCACGATGTTTCCTTCACCGTTAAAGTAAGTAATAATAATGATAATTAACAATTAATACACACATAAGTTAGAAAAGTCAGAGGTGTATGCACTTGGGGCTGTTTTCGAACCCGCGACTTTCGTCTCGAAAGTCCATACCACTCCGCGCTGAGCTATCGTATGTTTAGAAACAAGCATTCACCATGACATTGTTTTTATTCATTGTATCATATTTGTTACGGTTTTCAATTGTAAGCCATTCATTAAAAAATATACTTCCAATATGTTGCTGGTTATGTAGCAAAATATGTTGAACAACTATGCAGACCATAGCAACTAAGGTTTTATATCCATACCTGCATACGCACTCACGCCTGTAATCCCAGAAAGGGTAGAGAGAGGTGTAACTAGTATACCCACATTTCGCCGAGCTTATTTCCATCTCATGATGAGATAGGGGCTTTGGCCTGATACTAAGCATTTCGTGATAGAAAAACTCAATATCACTTTTAACCGACCCGGGGATTGAATCCGAGATCTCAGCACAACAGTCATACGCTTTACAACTACGCCACCGCGGTAGATTTATAGTCGTAATAGTAGAAAATTCCTGAGTCGCGTTCCTGAGTCAGTCTGGGTATATCAAGTTACTTCAGGTCAGCATAACTCTGGCAGTTTAGCCATGCAGGATAAAAAAGCAAGAACTTGAACAAAAATAAGGAGTAAACCATGGACGGCAGCCTGAAAATATCGTGTTGCCAGAGACACCGAAAGGAGTCTTTATTGTGAAGATCTTCTGAGTCTCTTGAGACAGGCTGCAAAGCGGCACAGCACAGAGGCTATTCCGGCAGCGATCCAGAGTACACTCATAAGTACCCCCCGGGACAGTCTCAATTGCGCCGAAGAAGGCCATCGCGGAGTTTTTAGTCAGTATAACAGCGTAGAGAGTTTTGGTTAGAGACCCGATCCAGCGGTCGTTCTGGTAGAGACAACTAGTCCGGCATAACCATGTCTCTTTCTCCGACGTTGATAGGTTATCCGTAAATGGCATTTCTTCACAGGAAAAATGAGAATTTATAAAAACCTTATAAAAATATAAATAAATACACCCAACAGTCACACACATAGTCCTAACCCCATACTAGGCTAACCTGTATCGTGAGTATCATGAACTATGAGGGGCATGCGGTCCCATGTAACACCCAGACCCGGAACAAATATTTGTAGATCACACAAACATTTCTCTCGGTGCGGGAATCGAACGCACGGCCTCTCGTTTCACAGCCGGCCACTCGCCTGCTGCGCCACGGTCACTGTCTAAAATATACTTCATTTAATCATGCACATAAACAAAAAAGGTGGACAAAAGGAGGCGTGTGAAAAGTCACAAATGATCGTCAATAGAATATAGTCAAGAAACGCTCAAGAGCGAAGTCCAAAGTACTATTGTTTAAGTGATACGGAACTATGCCTTATTGTCTATGACTTAGAGTCTAGGTTTTAGTTTCTACAATACAAAGTAAAGATTCATTATTATATTTCTATGACATGTAAATTATTCCACTGGCATCTGGATTTTCACGATCTATGCACCATATAGGGCTGACATATGTCTCGAAATGTAAATCGAAAAGAATATTGAGAGACAGTATCTTTAACAATGACATTTTTCGACTAAGACCCAGAATTTCCTCTCAAAAATGGTAAACGCAATGAAAATGCGGTAATATCGTTATTTCCCCTATTTAGTTAATGATTCTGAAGTTACGGTAGTAAAATGTCCTTCCCAGAATTGACATAAAATTGTTATATTAGGGCAGAGCTTTATTTTTAAGAAATAATAAAATAAAGTGCTAGAAAAGAACGTACAGTACCACGTTAACTCTACAGAAAACTTTTTTTACAGGGTGATATGTTCGTCATATGCAAGAGGCCGTCTGGGTACCACTGCTTTGTCTCTTTCTGCCGCTAAGCAGCAGAGTATAAGCACTGTTGTGTTACGGTTTGAAACACATTGAAACCAGTGGAATTACTGGACATTATGATACTTAATATCTTATGTCTCGGGGTAACGAGCGCAGTTCAGTGTCATGCAGTGTTCTTTAATACAGAGTTCTGTGTGACGTTGTTTATGGGCAGGCGTGACGCTTAACATCAGGCGAGCGACATGTTCGTCTCGTCATTTAAGCAAATAAAAGAAAAAAAAACTTCGTATATTTCAAAAATACGAACATGACATGATCTAATATAACCTGTACTCGTATGACTGGTTAGGCGCGGATGGCCGGAAAGTTACACATTTGCATGTACCGATTCACTAAAACGCAATGATTGGCGAATCGCACAACTGTTATTGACGTATTGTTCAATATACATCATAAGGAGCAAAATATTTTACTTGCGTGAATTCACCACCATCGCCTGAAAATACGGAGCTAACCCAGGCCCATTGTAAATAATGCCAGTCACTAACATCGTCAGGTATATATTTATAATAAAAACCCTGCTACTAAGCAATCCTTCGTGCCCTTGCATCAGTTCCTTTTAAAGGTTCAACAATGTTTATGACGCACAAAAGATTGTTTGAAACCTCAATCGCGGTTTATTGTAGTGTTGAGTAGGACTTACAAGAGGCATTACATTTACCCCGTACATGACGAAATAATGTAAGAGCTACTCTATTTTTAACCGAATTCAAAGGACGAGGTTCTCAATTCGGCGCGTTTTTTTATTTATGTACATCGATTTCTCCGCCAATTGTGGACCGATTTTATAGGAAAAAATTCACTCGATAGAGTTTAGCTGCGATGTAGTCCCATATAAATTTGGTTAAGAACTGATTACGGAGTACGGAGAAGAAAAAAACTCAACGGACAACAGTACACTCGTCGCAATTGTCTTATTGTATTGGAATTTACATGCTATTGCTGTACATCGAAGTCGGTTTCTAAGTTTTATTAAACGTAATATTATTTTTCATGTACTACTTCAAATTTCATGTCACCTTACTATGTTCCTATTCCCATGACGCGGGCTGCGTGCGTGAAAGAGTGAGAACGAGAGAGTGAGCTTCAAGACGCCACGTCTCATTTGAAATAGGACCTTGTACTGGCTCAGAACAAAAAAAGATTACTCTTACAAATCGTGTCCTACTCAACATTAGTTAATTGATATCCGCGAAGAAAGGTTCACTGTATGAATCAAATACAATGAGTTCTTGTATAGTCGTATGACTTGTAAGAATGTGGTTTCCATTCTTTTTCAGAGAATTTGTACTTTCGCTTCATTTATTTCCTCCTTTATTCGATCATTATGACGAACTCCTGAGGTGCAGTTGTTTAATGGTCTTTCCACAGATATGTTTCCTGGCTGTTCCAAGGCTAAGTAAACCTCGGCCTCTAGATCTATTTCTTTCAGTTTTTCTCACGACTACTTAACAGTTTTCTAAAATATTAGGGTTATTATGAGCAATATGTTCAAAGTTTTGCAAAACTCGCTGTATGCAATATGCATATCGTTGATAGGCGTGGGAGAACAAAAGCTATAGATGGACAAGATCGTGCGCGACCTTCCTGCGGGGTACAAGACGTTGGGGGGAACGAGGTACTCTAGATGTTAGCGGGGGCGGTTGCATTTGTTTCCCTCGTCCCCCGCAACGTCTTGTACCCCGCAGGACGTTCGCGCACGATCTTGTCCATCTATAGTAGGTACATATATGAAGACTAACACCTTCGACTCTGGTATTGTTAATGGTATTTATAAATGTCAGCCTCAGTGGCGCAGTTGTAATGCGTATGCATAACGACTGTTATGCTGAGGTCTCGGGATCGATTCCTGGGTCAAGTAAAAGTGATATTGGCGGAATAGCTACACTCTATACTCGTTGCCATTAATCAAAAAGAAGAAGAAGTCAAGTTGTTGTAACAAAATAACATCAACTTAAGTCAAGTTGAAAAAAAATATCACAAAACTAAGAATAATAATCTATATTATTTGACAGCTCCGTGGCGCAGAGGGCGAGTAGTCGGCTGCGAAGCGAGGGGCCGTGGGTTCGATTCCCACACCGAGACGAATGTTTGTGTGAACCACAAATATTTGTCTCGGGTCTGGGTGTTGTGGGACCGCAAGTCCCTCGTAGTTCCTGATACCCACGATACAGGTTAACCTAGTGTGGGGACAGGACTATGTGTGTGACTGTAAAAAAAAATGGAATCTGGTTTGCCGACCACAATAGGTCAAACATGTACATAAACAGCTGTGATCTATCAATCTCAGTTAATATAAATGGACACATGTCCAATTATATTGCTATGTAACTACGATACAATTTATGGCATTTTTATTACAACACTCAGCTTGACTCAGAGTAACAAATATTGCGCCTGACCAAGCAAGTGAAATATCCACAACATGACAAGTTACATTTATGAATGGAGACGTTATAAAGGTCCATCCAGAGGACGTAGAAAGATTGTTTTGGTTAACTAGGGGCTTTGCCCATGTTTTTCCACAAAACATAAAATAAAAAAAAACTTAACGTCCGACGAATATGAGACATATCTTACTTTCTTCCCCACACTATACTGCATCGATTGGTATCGGTCTCGACCCCATAACCCCAGCGGTTTCGGAGGAGATAGCGTGACATGCTTTTGGCAGCGGCGGCGGCGGCGCCAGTTACTTTTTTTTAGAATAGATAGATTATTAATTATTAATGCAGTAATTGATGCATGAACTTGAATTCGAACGTTAATAATACCCAATAGAAAATAATATAAAAAAGAGACCCTGTTACGTCAACAGAATCAAAATTGGTTGAATAAAATATCGTTTAACTAAACTTAGAACTTTTCGGTGTTTTTATTTTAAAGTAAGGAAAAATAATCAATAGCCTGAGACTATCCATTTTTTTTTATTTGTAGATCCGCACAGTATACACATTCAGAATGATCCAGCTCGACCGGCAGAAACCCAACATGAATTAGCAGCTTGCCGTTGCGTTTCGTACGGTGAGTAATATCCGGAGACCAATGACCAGACCCAGATCTAGGGGGGGTGAACAAAAAGGTTTAAAGGTACACACCATAGTACACACCACCGAGTCAAAAAGAAATAATAACAGATGGCGCTACCTATTATCAGAGCAAACTCTAAAAATACAATGTAATTATACAAAATACAAAATTAAAGTTGTCAACTAGATACACACTACAAAGATTTCGTGCAACTATGTAGTACTATTAAGTATTCTGTGGCATAACTAAATAAAATAAGGAACCGCTGCATTTAAGTTAGCCTCGCTTTGGACTATAAAATTCGAGTGACACTGCACATAAGTTTATGAGCTACTCAAACTAGTTTACCGATTGCAACCATTTCAAACTGGTATTGTGGGTTATAAGTATTTTCCGAGCTGAAAAACGACTCTGCAAATTGATTATATGACACTTAAGTGTAGTTGCCAAAGAATTTAATGTATACTACTAGACAAGCTGCGCGGTACATAGAAATTGTACCACTAAGTTGTGGTCAATTGACCGTAACTCAATATAACCATTTCGCTTACTCTCAACTAATACCCCTATCGCGCTCCCTGTTTGTGACCTGTCAAACATCCGCGTTATGTGACACAATTTTACTTCTAAACAGCCCGTATAGTATACATTAAAGCCTTTGGTAGTTGTTTTGAAAATGCATCTGGAGAAGGGAGTATATATTGATGATCTTAATTGTTCCTTTTTCATTAGTTTTTGATTGCTTGATTCGTTCATTATTTATGGATAATATTTGCTGATTTAGACACTAGCAAATAATAATTTGAACACAACAATAAAGCATCTTCAAGATCAATCAAATTATATGACCTGAATAAACGGAAACATCCACGTGTAAAAATAATTGCAGATATAAAGGTAAACATAGATTATGAACTCGTTATGCAACACGCCATGGCTTATGATACAACAGCTAAAGTCACGTAGTGCACGTAATATTCACCGTGAGATAGAATATGTTATATTTAAAAATAACCTGCGTTTAGTTTGCGCGTAACTAATATCTTGTGTTGAAACTCCCTGTACTCAACTGTGTGTTAGCGTATTCCTTTTATTTGTGTATTGCGGGTGTCTGGGAAAGCAACGTTGGGTACACTGAAATAATAATAATGGTGCAATATAGTTGTGGAAGGGCAGTTAAATGGTATAAAAGAGGTTGTCGCCATAAATGGGGGTCTTTTGCCCGCAGTCAGTCAGACAGTCTTTCACTAAGATCAGTGCTCAGTCGATATAGTTCATTACGCGGTAGCTCTGCTGGTTTACTATTCGGTTCTAGTTCTTTTAGTTATAATTAGAAGAGCGGTCTCTAGAGAATACTGACATGGGGTCTGTGGTCTGTAAAGCAGTAACATTGTAAAAGTAACCAATAAACTATGTATTCAAGTGATTACTGTCGTTTGATATGGTCACCGCTAACATGTGTAACTCACTGTAGTTACCATCAGGTTTAGTGCAGTTGCTTTGCCGTGACAGGTTAAAAATCAACATGATGATTACGAACCTACTGAGACACTGAATGAATGAACTAAATGAATGTTATGACAAACAGATCGCTTGCCTAATGATAAGCGCGAAACTCATAAACAGTAGCAACGGAACTGAATACTTTGAATTACAAACTATAATTGACGCTGCATTGCTCATCATCCTGAGAGATAAGACTGTAATTATCATAATCTCTAGTAATTTCACCGCCTTCAATGTCAATGTGTGTATGAAAATCGTTGATCGTTTAATTTGAATGTTTTCTAAAGGATTATTCCACTTTGTCAGCTATTTATTGCGTTTCTGTAAATACCTTCTTCTACCATTCATTATTATAATGATTATTTGTATTGATTGTGTGTGTTAATTGTTTGATATCGATTCTTATTATTTGGATTCCTTATCATGTTTAAAGACAACTTTAGTTTACACATCTTTGTAATGAATGAAAACAAAATTATTTAAAGGAAGATATAACGTAGATATTGTTTCTGTTTTTCTTAGAGATATACTTAACATTTAAATTTATAATGGAATATTCATTGAAACATCTTTATGTATTTCCTTTTAAACATTTGACTAGTTATACATTTTAGTACCTTTTTAATTGAACACGTTTGATCCTACCTAATCTATTAATGGTCTAGCGTCAAAATACCTAATTTTGTCTATCTGTTTTGCATTGTAGAATATCATGGAATTACTACGACGTGACGCGACATTGCAAAAATACATGATGCAGTGGATATTTTTATTACGAAATTTTATTAGTACATAATACAAGGTAATTTCAAGGTGATAGCAGTGATAGCTCAGCGGGGAGTGGTATGGACTGTCGAGACGAAATTCGCAAGTTCGAAACCAGCCCCAAGTGCTCTTACCTTGGGATACACCTCTGGCTTTTCTAAGTTATGTATATATTAATTGTTAATTATTACTTGCTTTAACGGTGAAGGAAAAACATCGTGAGGAAACCTGCATACCTGAGAAGTTCTTCATAAGAATTTCGAAGGTATGTGAAGTCTGCCAACCCACATTAGGCCAATGTGGTAGACTAAGGCCTAACCCCTCTCATTCAGTAGAGGAGGCCCGTGCCCAGCAGTGGGACGTATATAATACAGGGCTGGTATTAGGTATTACTATTATATTTTTAATTTCAAGGGCAAAGAGATCTTGTTCGTCCATGTTTATAAATGTTATCACTATACAATATTTATTAATGTATGCAAATGTTTACAATAAAATCGCTTAAAGAGAAAGTAAGTAGGTATGTTTACTGGTTATTTTCCTATTATTTTTTAATTAATGGATAATATTCATGAAATAGTCAATATACAATTTGTTTAATGAAATAAAAAAAATACTAAGTGAATTTGAATTACCTAGTAGGTAGTAATCAAATAGCCCAAAATAAACGTATAATAAAATGGATTACAAAGGGCTTTAAAACTTGTAAACCTAGGTTGATAGTGACATGCACTAAGGAAGCCACCGATGGTCGGCCACTCGGAGGAAACTAACTTCTCAAAGACGAAACGAAGTTAATGAGACCAGAATCTCAGTATTGCTAAAGCGATACAAAACAATCAATGAAACACAACTGATCAGCAAGTAAATAACAGCAGACGTCGAAAACCAGGAAGCTCCTAAGATAAGAAGCTCCGATCTCGTCAACTTACGTAACGGTTTCCTATTAAATATCATGTGAACAATGATAACCTAAATAATTATCGTAATCCAACAGTCCATATTGTAGATAATGTATTTTTATTAAACTTTAAGGTTACGTCGCTTTGTCAAGGTGAAAGGTGGATTTGTAATGAGTTTTTATATAATGTTTACATAGCAACAAAGGATAAATAATTCTTAAAATTATTGTTATTGTTTTATTTCATTTAGCATAGACCAGTAAACGAGCAAGTGGGTCCCCTGATAGTAAGTGATCTCCACCGCCCATATATGCCCACAATACCAAAAGAATTATGGGTGCGTTGCCGACCTTAAAGGAAGGGGATAATTAAGGGATTCGGAAGGGGAGGAGGTTTGGGCCTCCGGATATCTCACTCACCGGACGAAACACAACAGCAAGCTGCTACGTTACGCCGGTTTTCTGTGAAACAGTGGTAAGTGGGACAAGCCGGCCTATTCGTGCTGTAGACACAAGTGTCTATAGCGTGGCTCTACCACTCATTTTTTTATTCTTAATTATAGTGTTTCTTTGTCGTAATGCTGTAGGTAAATCAGGACCTACGTCAGATTTAGTATTGTCGTCTACTGCCTCTCAAATCCCTTCGGAGTACCTGCTCTTTCCCCCTCCTCATATCAGTTTTTGCTATCATAGGGAAATGAAGTGCTTATATCCGTATGTCCTAAGCAGCTAACTCAAACAACAGTCGATAGCGCTTCCATGGAATCTGGTTTTCCGACCTCAGTTTTGACATCCTCTTGCCAATGGGCTAGTTCTAGCAGCATCTATAATACGGTACCTACCGACTGCTAACTGGTATAAATTATAATATTTTTAAAATCATACCATAACTTATATAAAAAATGCGTACATTGCCACAATTACAACTAACTACTCAAATTTATAAACTGCTAAAATGAACCAATGAAAGTAGAATGTATCAATAATTCATCACATTCTTAAACGTCTTTCTATGAGCGCATGATGTGTTTGTAGACAATGATGATGTGCCTGTTACTATCAACTTAAATATCTATACATCATTCTATGATGACAGCTGGCCACTCACTGTTACACAAATCGAAACACATATTTACACGCTCACATACACACCAAGATGTGTAAAAATGAAACGTTGTATCTCTATGAAGATTCGTTTTGTTCGATTGCTTTATTTCAGATATAATTATGGTTATTTACATACATTATTTCGTCTGATTAATTTATTTCGACCATAAATCGATTTCAAATCTTAACTCACAGCAAGTTTCGTAGTAAATTATTCGACTTCCAATCTTTAAAATGGTAAACAATTTTTGGTGCGTGTAGTGTCGACGTTCGTTTCTGGAACATCTTTTGCTTCTTTGTAGGTGTAGAACAAACTTGACCTCTTTAGATGTAAGCCTTTTTACCCGCGACGCCTGTAAGAAGCAATCATTAGACTTCAGTTCACAGGTGTATCAACGTTTAACCAATATTTAAATGGAGTTTCCATAGGCCTTAAGTAGAAAAATAATTATGTTTCTGGGTTAGGTAAGAGACTAATTAAAATTAGTGATTAACTTAACCAGTGTCTGGTTCCTTTCGCTTCCAGATAATTTGATGTAAAAAAGAAAGTGACAAAACAGTATTTAGTTCAAACACTAATTGATATTATGGGTATGGAGATCAGAGAAGATGGACAGAAGATGTAGAATACCATGTCAATTATGTAATTATTATAAGACTACAACTTAGAGACAGTGTAAAGG
This sequence comes from Mimas tiliae, assembly GCA_905332985.1. Lineage (NCBI taxonomy): Eukaryota > Metazoa > Arthropoda > Insecta > Lepidoptera > Sphingidae > Mimas > Mimas tiliae. The sequence goes on along the minus strand of HG995248.1, from coordinate 16,893,041 downwards.
TAAACTGACTAAATGTCTTATGATCCAGTGTAAGTTTTACCAGTGGAGACAGTGGATAGTTTTGTTATGAATAAGCCGGCTCGACTGTGTCGTTACCACTATCTTATAGAAAACCGATGTAAAGTAGCTGCTATGTTTCATATGGTGAGTGAGATATCCAAGGTCCCACAACACCTAGACCCGAAAGAATTATTTGTTGATCACACCAACATTTGTCTCGGTGTGGGAATTGAACTCAAAGCCTCTCGCTTCACAGCCGGCTACTGCGCCATGGAGGCAGTCAACTAACTATGCTTCTAATCATTTTGAGATATTATTATTTAGCTGGTGTCACACAGCTGACACGTCTGTATCCTGTAGCTTGATATTTCTGTCCAATTTAATATAAGTGACAATTTATCACCGGCCTGTCGTGAATGGACGATTTAATGCTTCGACGGATATTAAATTCTTTATAGCTCAAAGCACGAGAGAATAATTTTATTACATGAAATATTTTATCGAACTAACATCAAATTCTGAAATCAATATGATTTTATTTTTTCTTTTTAAAGGGGTGAAACGAACATGTGGGTAAGCTAAGTAAGTGATGACCACAGCTCATGAACAATTTATTCAAGACTAGCATTAGCTCCCGACTCTGCCCGAGTTAGTCTTTTCAGGGATAACTAAAGTTTTTTCAAAGTAGTCCACAATAGCAAGATACAATGGTAAGTTAGATTCACGGAACTTTACGATGAGTTAATTTGACGCTTGAAAACGTATGGACCGCATTCGTAACACCGAACAGCGGTCCCGAACACAAATCGTTATGTAACTTCGAAAAATAAAGTTTAACTAAACTTAGAAACCGACTTCAAAATAAAAACATGGAAAAGTCAAAAATAACAAATTCTTTAGGTCTATTTAGAGTCGGTGCAATTTTATTTGACCGATAGCGACGCAGGCACCTTTTTATTTTGAAGTCGGTATCTAAATTTATGAAACGTTATTTTATTTTTCATTTTTAGTGGAAGTTACAGCAATAGCATGTAAATTCCAATACAATAACACAATTGCGACGAGTGTACTGATGTCCGTTGAGGACTTTAATTTTTTTTCCGTCCTCGTTCATCAGATCTTAACCAAATTTATATGGGACCACATAGCTGCTAAACTCTATCGAGTGATTTTTTTCCAATAAAATCGGTACACATTCGGCGGAGAAATCCATGTACATACATAAAAAAAGCAAAAAAAGGCGCCGAATTGAGAACCTCCTCCTTTTTTGAAGTCGGTTAAAACCATCAAGATCAAGTAGGTTTGTGCTGGCCATGTGACGCAACACAACATCGATGTGATAGACCAAGAAAGATATGGTAGGACGAGCTCACCACGTTCCGTCCAGACTCGATCAATTTGGCACTGGGCAGGGAGAAGTAGAAAATAGGGGAGGCCTTTGCCTAGCCGTGGGACAGTGAGGGCTGATAAATAAATGATACTGAGATTACTCGTATTTATTTAGCCAGGATAAAAGTCACGACCAAAGACTTTAATGTATACTTCTAGACGTAAAATTTTGAAGTAAAATTGCGTCACAAAACGCGGGAATTTGGCAGCTCACAGACAGGGAGCGCGATAGGGGTTCTAGTCGAGAGTAAGCGACATGGTAATATTGAGTTACGGCCAATTGACCGCAAAGTAAAGTCTTTGGTCACGACCGATATGTTTATTAGTTTATAAAAGTAACATACAAACAACAGGATTTTGTTGCTAAAAATCAGGTCAAACTGGTTTTGAGCTTAGAGGTTAAATGCTTTAAGGTTCTGAGTGTGGAACGAGCAAGTGTCTAGTCATGTAGATTGACGTGTTTGGGTGCGGCAGTAATACTATTGGGTACTGCATGAGTCAATTAAGATTCTACAATTAATATTACTTATTAATTTAATTTATGGAGTTTATCTCCAAACGATTTCTCAAATTATTTTAAGTAATGTAAGTTGTTACAAATAAATTTTGATGATTCAACGAAGCAAAGGTCACTAAAAGTCGTTCCCAATATTCTGTTTGCCGATAGATTTGCTTAATGGCAGTAAAATATATATATATATATTTTTATTAGCTTGAATGACGAGACGAGCCGGTCGCTCGTCTTGTCATTCAAGCTGATGGTAAGCGCCACGCCTGCTCATAAACAGAAGCAACGCCACACAGAACTTTAAATAACAAAGCACTGCATGACACTGGACTGCGCTCGTTACCCCGGGACACAAGGTGTTAAGTCTCATAATGCCCAGTAATTACACTAGCTTCAATGTCCTTCACACCGGAACACACTGTTGCTTGGCGGCAGATATAGGCAAAGCGGGGGTACCAACCCAGCCGGCCTCTCGCATCCGAGGGGCCTACTACCTTCTACCATATTGACACATTTTGTATGAAAGATCTGTCAAAATTCTATTGATAGTAAGCAAATCTATCTTTAAATAGAATATAGCGAACGGTCATTAGTAACATAACATATCATTGATAACGAAAGTGAAAAATTAAATGCTATTTAAAAGCAAATAAAGATATAATTTGATAACCGTCGTGAACTTTAACACCAGATAAGTTTATTAATGTTTAATTTTTGTTTACGTTATTATATCACTGAGCATTTATAATAATTATTGTATATATTGTATTTGTTTATATACGTATCATCTGCTATAAGATATCACCAGCTCTGAGTAAATGTTACTTAATAATATATATATTTTTTATGGTATAGGCCGGCAAACGAGCAAGTAGGTCACCTGATTGTAAGTGATCTCCACCGCCTATGTACGCCCACAATACCAAGAGAATCATGGGTGCGTTGCCGACCTTAACGGAAAGGGATAATTAAGGGATTGAAAATATAATAATACTAGGCCTGTATTATACACCTTCCACTGCTGGGCACAGGTTTCTTCTACTGAATGGGAGGGTTAAGCCTAAGTCCACCACGCTGGGCTAATGCGGGTTGGCAGATTTCACATACATTCGAAGTTCTTATGGAGAACTTCTCAGGTATCCAGATTTTCTGATAATTCCTTCACCATTAAATCACCATTATGCTCTTTGAATGCTGGTTTCGAACCTACAACTTTCGTCTCGAAAGTCCGTACGACTCCGTGCTGAGCTATCGCTGCTCAATGTTACTTAGCAAATAAAATATGACACTTTGAAATACGTAAGCCACCGACCAGGGTAGTTGTCTGAAATCAAATTTCTCAGAGGGATTCAACTTTGGACTTTATTACAAAAACTCACATAAGTTGTTACCAGGAAATCGAACCCTAGACCTCCTGGCCCACAACCCACATATGCAGACCGAGGAGGCGATTAAACAAATCTAAAACAAATAATCTTTACATCATCAATTACTTTTTCATCACGAAAACAATCCTGCCTGGACTACCTCGGTGGCGCAGTTGTAATGCGTACGCGTTACGACTGAGGCTGACGCTGAAGTCTCGGGTTCGATCCCTGGGTCGGGTATAAGTGATATTGGGGTTTTCTATTACGAAATGCTCAGTATCATCCCGGAGTCTGGAATTGTACACGGTATGGCGATAGGCTCGCCCCATATCACATCATGGGACGGAGATACGCTCGGCGAAATATGGGTGTACTGGTTACACCTGTGGGGTACTCACATTTGGTGATTAGAGGCGTGAGTGCGAATGTATGTATGTAGACAATCCAATCCATACGCGACTGCTATTGCGAGATGCGACGCAAGCAGATACGAATCAATTGTACGCCGGCGCACACCAATTGTTACCGAATTGGTATTGTTAACATTGTTTAACATTTGTTAGCGGTAATCAGACTGATTAATTGACGCAGCTGGCTGATACATACAATGGTAACAAACATGAGAGTGTACTGAGTCCATCACAATATTATTACGTATAAAGGTTTTTAATCACCTCATTGGTCTTCATTTTTCCGAATAGACTTTTCCGAAATAAAACGTAGCCTATAATAGTCTCCAGGGTCCCATCTATCGCTACATCAAAATTCATCAAAATCGGTTCAGTGATTTAGGCGTGAAAGCGTAACAAACAAATAGATATTTTTTTCATAAAATGTATCCTATGTTACTTCTTATACCTCCAAGAATATGTGTACAAAGTTTCATGATGATCGGTTAAGTAGTTTTCGTGTGAAAGCGTAACAAACAAACTTACATTCACATTTATAATATTAGTATGATAGGCCGGTAAAGGAGCTAGTGGGTCACTAGGCTGTAAGTGATCTACACTGCCCATGAACATTTACAATACCAGAAGGATGCTGAACACGTACCCGATCTTGAAGGTAAAAAATGGGTAGGGTAGGGTTTGGGCCTCCGGAAACCTGCCTTTATGACTGCCTCGGTGGCACAGTTGTTATGCGTACGCGTTACGACTTAGGCTGTCGCTGAGGTCTCGGGTTCGATCCCCGGGTCGGGTATAAGTGAAATTGGGTTTTTCTATTACGAAATGCTCAGTATCAGCCCGGAGGCTGGAATTTGTGCCCGGTATGGCAATAGGCTTACCCCCTATAACATCAAGGGACGGAGATACGCTCGGCGAAAAGTGGGTGTACTGGTTACATCTCTACCTACCCCTTCGGGGATTACAGGCGTGAGTGCGTATGTATGTATGAAATTTCCTTCAAACCGAAACATAACAGTGTTTACCTGTTTACACATTGTTGCTTGATGGCAGAAATAGACAAAGCCGTTGTACCATACCCAGACGGCCTCTTGTATACGATTAACCTACCACCTTGTAAACTCAATATTAAACCGCATACAACAAAAAAATAAATATTCAAGTACCTAAGTACTACGTCACTCATTTGTACATTGAAGAGTGTAAAGTCCATCCTTTGTTCATTATCATATTGTGCGTAGATTTTTACATTACAAATATATTGATAAGCGTTTCGAGGATGTTATGATTCAAATGGTATTTGAATAGAGTATTTTACGAAAAACAACTAGATGATTGTGTTTATGCGGTTTTTTATAAGTCGGTTATAAGTTGTTCTAAAATAAGCGTGGTTAATGGAAAACAGTCTATAATTTTATTGTAATGGAAACATCTCATTGATCTAGGGGCAGAGTACTAGTCTACGCTCTCAGAACCGTCGTCAGTAGAGACGGAGGTCATGGCGAAAAAATACCATCTTCTGCGACCGCGTCATGCCGCATAAGGAGAGCGCCGAACGGGATCGGGAACGAACCGACCCCGCTTGCTGTCAAAGGGAGGAGACGCCGGATGGACGACTGACCAGCGCATCCTGCCCTTCCACCACGGTATTCCCTGCCTATTACAAGACACGACTGAATGGAGCCACGTCTTTATTGCGAGGGGCATCTAAGTTCCTCGAGAGAGACGAGCCGCAAAGGACCATAGTGCAGATATCCATAAATATGATTTTTCCGAAGGGGAAAAAACGTACTGATTCTGAGAAACCGTGAGGTCTTGGGTTCAAAACTCACGTCAAATCAAACAAATCATTTGTGTTGCTATAAGTCACACATAAGTTGTCCGGGATTAAAATTTGTGTCCGGTATGGCGATAGACTGGTCACCTACCACATCATGGGCTGTTATTAAGCTCGGCCAACCGTGAGCACCTTGCACCTTGCACCTTTGTCTATATTATTGGTATACAAGCGTGAACTTAAAGGTATTTATGTATGTATGTGTAATAAAGACTTATTTTGAATTGTGTGCAATAGTTTAAATAATATTCGATTACAAGATTTGCTAGTTAGTTGTACTATTAAATATTATGTATGTGGCTATACTTAATTAGACGGGAGGAAAACTAAAAAAGATATAACATAGTGATTTCTTAGGTTTACGCGAATATTACACATTAAAATAAAACTAGTTTAAACGGATTTTATCGCGGTTTAATTTTTATTTTAGTCCCGACGTTTTGAAAGCATTGTAACATTAACTTTTCGAGACGACCTACACCTCAGTCTCTCCCGTGACCACGAAGGCTGAAAAGCTTTCGAAACGTCGGGACTAAAATAAAAATTAAACCGCGATAAAATCCGTATAAACTAGTTTTATTTCAAAGATATAACAGATATAATGATGGAAATTTTAATCTTCTCTGCCCGACACACGACTCTAAAGGTAAATATTATAGGAATAAATAAAACTAGCACAAAACTCACTGGATGTAATGAGCAGATTCCTGTCCCAGCATAGATCTACTTTTAAACTATTTTTTGTAACACATCGCCCCGCTTCGAGGAATAAAGAAACTACTAACTGTAGTCAAATTATAAATGCTTTATTACACTTCATAAAGGCGTAATTCTTCGCAGATTGAACATTTTTTGCAAAACAATTACATAATACTAATTGTTCATTGCCAAACAAAAGATAAATTGAACGTCATATGTTGTTTATGTTTACGGGAACGGCAAATCATCTCCGACCTTGGGCTCAAGGTGTACCCCTATATTGACGGTTGCTTTGTATTTTGTATGGCAAAAAATTGTAATTTAAATTACGTTAGAGACTATTTGTACTATTAAAAACATGTAACCCCAAAACAAATTTTTGACCGGTAGAGCCACGCTGTAGACACTTTTGTCTACAGCATGAATGGGTCTGCTCGTCCGGGTCGTTACCACTGTCTCACAGAAAACCGGCGTAAAGTAGCAGTTTGGAATCTCAAATCTTATGGGTTCGCGTCACCGATATGCTCATGACGCGCAGCGGCCGTGTGCTGTGCGCGTTAGACACTTTGTTGGATGGGTGAAATCTCGTGCGTTCGCGTCACCGACATACTTATAGCAGTATATCTGTAGCTATACAGCTGACGTATTGTGCAACATTAGGGCTATGTATATCTTATAAGTGAAATTGAATGGAATTAGTGAAAAGTTCAATGTGTATATACTGTGCATTGTTGAAATAATGTTTTTGTTTGATTATTATTTGAATCGTTTAATTGTAGAATCATTGTGCAGTACAATAGTGAGTACTAAAAAAACATATAAACATGCATATAATTGTTTGTCGGAGTGTCAATAGATGTGAAAACCAGATTGATGTTGATATTTTTTTCAAACATTATGAAATTTAATACTAAAAGTTCTAAGTTTTCAGTTCTATCGGCAGTCTCTACAACTACCATTTTTTTAAACCCCCGGGAAAAAAAGGTGTGTTAAGTTTTATTCTTTACTATTCCCTTTATAATCGTGGCGCATTAACGAGAAGAGCCATTTTAATGAGTTTTTTATTTGAAAGCTAGTTTAATAGCGATGGTTCTCAAATATCAGCTATGTTTGAAAAAATCTGATGAGCCATTTAGAAATAACATATGATTTTCTAATTCATATCAAGGTTTCTTAGCGGTTAAGTTATTCTCCGTCGACGTCCCAAATATGTTTTGGCAGATCCTAATGACTCCATCACAGTCGCTATCGAAGCAGCACTTTCCTCGCAATCTGAATCGCAATAATAATACGCGACCCCGACATAGTCGACACGCCTGCGAGTCCGAAGAGCTCCCACAACTGGCCCTCGGCACAATGATGTGCAGAGGCGGTCCTAAACTATACTCCCCAGCGATTGCTCAAGCTGAGGTCTGAGCCTTCTAAAAGGCGCCTCTGTGCTTAATCGCTACTAATTACACTAAACATATTTCTGGCTAGAGCGCCATAAGCGCCGGCTTTATTGTCAGGTGAAGCTGTAAAAGCAATATAGGCTAACAACACAAATCCATTCGAAAAAAATGGTTAAGTTATAAGAAATGCTCGTCTGAGTTGGTACCACTACTTTGTCTATTTCTGCCGCCACGCAATAAGGTGTAAGCACTGTTGTGTTTCGGTTTGAAGGACATTGAAATTACTGGGCATTATGAGGCTTAACATCTTTTGTCTCAGAGTGACGAGCACAGTCCAATGCCATGCAGTGTTTTGTAAATAATATCTCGTATTAATTCCTTTATTATCTCGAATATATCATTTGTTTGCTCATTTATTGCATAGCCTACAATTCCATTACATAAAAGGATATTACACAGTTAATAAAGTTTTTCCTACGCAACGTTCCATAAAATGAAGAAATACTTTGTACACAAGAAATAAAGTAACACCTTTTTTATCCTTATTATATTTTTTATTACTCTTATATACCTCTATGTTATATTCAAACAAGTTAATATTCCTTCTACTTGTATATTTTTTTACTATATCATAAGTACTACTAGCTTTTCTTCGCGGCTCCCCGCACGCGTGTATACCTTTTTGGGGTAAAAAGTAGCAGTTCCATACGAGACTATCCCGCCCACACACCCGCCACTGTAACTCCTGTAAGCCAGAATCGACAGTGGCACGCATATTTCGACACCGAGCAATGAAGCTCACCTCACACGTTGTAAAAATAAGTTAATTCTCGTACTTTTTGGCTGACTTCAAATAAATCAGGCCTTAATTCAAACTTTAGAATGTGTCTACATTATTTTTGTGAATTTTTTGTGATTTTTTATGTTATTTTATCTCAAACATATCCACGTGATAACCATGAATTAAATTATCCTAGTTATTCGTATAATTATTAAAAAAAACGTGAATTTTTAACTTATTAGAAGCGAGTACATTCATGCGTCCGCGTCACTGCGTCGGTGCACGCGCACTTAAAATGTACTCAAATTAGTTAAAATTAAGTATTTTTCGTTGAGGAGCTCGTTGTAACACTTTGTCTCGTACAGACTTTTTCTCGCAGCTTCGTCGGCATAAAAATATTTTCACCATTGACAGCCTCCGTGGCGCCGCGGGTGAAACTAAAGGCTGCGGGTTCGATCTCCACACCGAGATAATTGTTTGTGTAATCCAAAAATATTTGGTTCGGGTCTGAGTATTGTGGGACCGCAAGTCCCTCGTAGTTCCTGATACCCACGATACAGGTTCACCTAGTGTGGGGTCAGGATTATGTGTGTGACTGTTGAGTGATTATTATATTTCCGGGATAAAATATAGCCTACGTCACTATCCCGTCCATAAACTACCTATATGCAAATAACTACGTCGATCAGTTTCTCCTTTGCACAAGGATAAATCAACACTTTCACATTTATAATATTGCAAGGAAATAATATAATTAATTATCTCTAATTTTAGAGCATTAAGCCAACCCGCACTAGACCAGGGTGGTGGACTAAAGGCCCTATCCCTCTGTCTAATTAGTAGTGGAGGCCCGTACAAGGGGACCGTGGTACCGTTTATATACATCGAGAAATTATAATAAAAAAACGTATTACATTTTTAAACAGTAATAGCTCAGTGTCGAGTGGTACGGACTGTCGAGACTAAAGTCGCAGGTTCGAAACCAGCCTTAAGAGAATACACCTCTAACTTTTCTAAGTTATGTGTATATTAATTGTAAATTATCGCTTGCTTTAACGGTGAAGGTAACATCGTGAGGAAACCTGTATACCTGAGAAGTTCTTCATTAGAATTTCGATAGTACGTGAAGTCTGCCAACCCGCATTAGTCCAGCGTGGTGGATTAATGCCTAATCCCTCTCATTCAGTAGAGGAGGCCCCTGCCCAGCAGTGGGACGTGTATTATACAGGGCTAGTATTATTATTATAACATTTTTAAACAAAAATCTCTAGTTTTGTCGATAAAACAGGTCATTATTTATATTTTATACATAAATTAAACGACGTTGTAACATAAAATGCTTTAAAGTAGCACAAAGGTCCGCGTCCGGTGCACGCGCACCTAAAATGTACTCAGGCGTCGTCGGTAATAATTATTTACTCCTTTTAGTGCTGTTTTTATTATATTATTAATTGCGTAATTATACATCATAACATTCTGTAAATATCAATTTTGTTATGAAAACATTTATCTAGCCTGTGCGTACAGTAGAATTAAAAGTTCTTATTTCGTAGAAAATAAAATGAGTATCCTACTTCCTACTAGTTACATGACATACATACATACATACGCACTCACGCTTGTGAGCCGAAGGGATAAGCAGAGGTTTACACCTCTGCTAACTTACTGGTTGGGTGTACTCACCCATATTTCGCCGAGCTAATTTCCATCCCATAATGTGATAGATAGCCTATCGCCATATCGGGCATAAATTCCAATCCCGGGCAATTCATATTGCCTAATCTTGCAACTCAACGCCATTTATACGAAAAAGCCAAGGTCACAGCCGTAAGAAGACAATGCTACCAGTTCCCAACCAGCTTGTTTCGAATGAGTACAAAGGTCCGCGCACGCGTCGGTGCACGCGCACTTAAAACGCACTAGCAAGCCAGCAATGATTAATCGTTTTCATGTACAGGATGCCTTTACGGTCATCTCTACATCCTTTGTGTAGTAATTAAGACTAGAGAATATTCTTTATTATACTAAAACAACCAATATTAATAATAAATTTTCATTATAATTATAACATTTTTAGAATTTATGCGTAAAAATATATTATACTAGCTTTTGCTCGCGGCTCAGTCCGCGTGTATAGACTTTTCCGAAATAAAACGTAGCCTATAACCGTCTCCAGGGTCCCATCTATCTTTACATCAAAATTGGTTCAGTGATTTAGGTGTGAAAGCGTAACAAACAAATAGATTTACTTCTTATACCTCCAAGAATATGTGTACAAAGTTTCATGATGATCGGTAGTTTTCGCGTGAAAGCGTAACAAACAAACTTACATTCATATTTATAATATTAGTATGATACTGGCAAATACTTTAATGTATACTACTATACAGGCAAATTGAGAACGTCTTTATTCCCTTGCGTCGGTTAAAACTAAGTTTGGTCTTGTCAAAAGATATTTCGTATTCTAAAATCGTCTAAACTAATCTAAAGTTAGAGGAATAAATTTAGTTTAGTTATAACATTAAATATGTAAAAATTTGAGCAATTTTAATAATTCATTTTTAATCTTTGTTATTTTTTTTTAGTTATTGAGGTACATACTGTTAGCACTGTATCAATTTAGTAATGTCAGACTAAAATGTGCTGTCGTATTGCATAAAACGTAACCCGCTGCAACAACAAAATAGGATCTAGTCTTAGAATAGTTATTATAGAAACTGTTAAGTAAGTACTTACTTATAGAAACTGCTAGAAGTTACGTGAGACGAGTATTATGTTAATACTAAACGACAGTAATCACTTTAACTCATAGTTTATTGGTTACATTTACAATATTACTACTTTACAGACAACAACCCCATGTCAGGATTCTCTATAAACCGTTCTCTAATTATAACTCAAACATCCAGAACCGAATAGTAAACTAGCATAGCTACCGCGTAATGATCTCTTGGACTATCGACTGAGCACTGATCTTACTGAACTGGAGGCTGACCGACTGACTGCGGGCAAAAGACCTCCAGTTATGGCGACAACCTCTTTTATACCATTTAACTACCCTTCACAACTATTTATATCGCACCATTATTATTTCAGTGTACCCAACGTTGCTTTCTCAGACACCCTCAATATACCAATATTAAGAGAATACGCTAACGAAACTGAGTAAAACTAATATAAAACACGCCCAAAATCTACAAACTACGATCACCATACTATTAACTACTCACCATATTATGTTTATGATCCTCACTTATCTATGATCCTCACTAATCAACGTATGAAACACATTTTACCCATCAACAAATTACCAAATTATTAGGAAACTATATACATATTTAAATTTTATAGCATAGGCCGGCAATCTAGCAAGTGGGACACCTGATGATAAGTGATCTCCACCGCCCATGTTCGCCCACAATACCAAAATAATTATGGGCGCGTTGCCGACATTAAGGGAAAGGAATAATTAAGGTATTGGGAAGGCGAGAGGGATTTGGGCCTCCGGATATCTCACTCACCGTACGAAACGCAGCAACAACTTTACGACGGCTTTCTGTGGGATAGTGGTAACGACCCGGACGAGTCGGCCCATTCATGCTGTAGACAAAAGTGTCTACAGCGTACCTCTACCACTCAAATACTTTCCTATAATATTTTCATACTTTCCTATAATTTGCTAGGTGGTATGCGAGGTCCCTCGTATGCGAGAGGCCGTCTGAGTTGGTACCATCGCTTTATCAATTCTGCCGCCAAGCAGCAGTGTGTAACCACTATTGTGATTCGGTTTAAAGCCAGTGAAATTACTGGGCACTATGAAACTTAACAACTTATGTCTCGGAGTGACGAACGTAGTCCGGTGCCATGCAGTGCTTTGTAATCAAAGTTCTGTGTTGTATTGCTTTTGATTAAGGGCAAGTGTGCGACTTACCATCAGACGAGCGACTTGCTCGTTTTGTCATTCGGGATAATAAAAAAAAAACCTTTAATGTCAACACGTATTACTTGCTAACAAAATAAAATTAGCTGCAACAAAAATAAACAAATTTTAATATAATATAATAATACTAGCTTTTGCCCGCGGCTCCGCCTGCGTGAATGCTTTTTTACAGGATAAAAGTAGTCTAGTGGGCGACAGCGGTGGGCGGGGGTGATCGCATCAAGCGAGTCCCGTCATCGCGATCGGTGTGAGAATCGCGCTTGACAAAAATACTAAAATGACTATTTTGTTGATGGTAGAAGGGTGAAAATTTAGGGTTGTATGTATTTTTTAATGCCACATTTAAAAAAAAAAATGTCCAAAAATAAAAAAATAATGTTAGTGGTGGACAACCCTTATCACTTAGGGGTATGAAAAATAGATAGTAGGCGATTCTCAGACCTACTGAATATGCATATAAAATTTCATAAAAATCGGTCAAGCCGTTTCGGAGGAGTATGGTAACTAACATTGTGACACGAGAATTTTATATATAAGACTAGCTGTCCCGCGCGGTTTCACCCGCAACTACAGCAGCGCCACCTACCGGGTCCAATTGTGAATCTAAACCATCCAGGGCGCCACCCAAACGCATACAAAAAATCATTCAAATCGATCCAGCCGTTTAGGAGGAGTTCAGTCACATACACACGTACAGTAGAATTATATATATATATAGATAATAGGTATGTCCATGCAAAATACTTCAGATATATGTTTTTATCACTGCATTCAATTAACTACTAGGTATGTATGGTGGCTATACAATAAGCCACGTAAATTGACATTTAAGCATTTTAATAGAATTATTAAACAAGTTCTTAAGTACCTATTAAAACTTCAATTAGAATAACATCTACAACCTTCAGACGTCTGTTCTTTAAACATAGATAAGAAAGAACCTTCTCGATTACAAAAAGCGGGTCCAATTGGTCTATCCGTTACGCCATATACACAAAGTAGATACGTACACACACACCCGAATAAAGCGGGTATAAACTTATAACACCCTTATAAAGTAGTGGTAGAGCCACGCTGTAGACAATTTTGTCTACAGCATGAATGGCCGGCTCGTCCGGGTCGTTACCACTGTCTCACAGAAAACCGGCGTAAAGTAGCAGCTTGCTGCTGCGTTTCGTACGGTGAGTGAGATATATATATAAAACCCTTTTTTATGAAATAAAACTAATTTATACGGATTTTATCACGGTTTAATTTTTATTTTACTCCCGACGTTTCGCAAGCGTTTTTAAATATTAAAATAAAATGTATAATTTTAAAATGAAGGTAGCCAATGTAACATTCACTTTTCGAGACGACCTACACCTCAGTCTCTCCCGTGACCACGAAAACTGAAAAGCTTTCGAAACGTCGGGAATAAAATAAAAATTTAACCGCGATAAAATCCGTATAAATTAGTTTTATTTCAATGTGTAATAGGTATTCGCGTAAACCTAAGAAATCACTACCCCTCTTTTTTCCAGAGGTAATAATACAATTGATTTCATTGCTAAACTAATCAGTAAATACTCCTTGGCTAAGTTTCTGTGACTGCTCTCCTATCCCTGATCAATAGTGTAGTCTGTAAGCAAACTATTCTATGAAATATTAATATTATAATATTGAAAATATTTCACTGCCTCGGTGGCGCAGTTGTAATGCGTACGCGTTACAATTGAGACTGACGATGAGGTCTCGGGTTCGATCCCCGGGTCGGGTAAAAGTGATATTGGGTTTTTATATTACGAAAAGCCCGGAGTCTGGAATTTGTGCCCGGTATGGCGATAGGCTTGCCCCCATCACATAATGGTACGGATATGCTCGGCGAAATGCGAGTGTACTGGTATACACCTCTGCCTACCCCTTCGGAGATTACAGGCGGGAGTGCGTATGTATGAAATCTATTCAATGAGCCCAAACTATTTGTATGGTAGACCGTAGACGGATGATTGAGAGATTGGGAATGGGATCGGGATTTGGGCCTCCGGATATCTCATTCACCGTACGAAATGCAACAGCAAGGCGCTAGTTGACGTCGGTGTTTTGTAACAACCCAGTCGAGCCGGTCAAGGCCCATTCATGCTGTAGACAAAATTGTCTACACCGTGGCTCTACCACTTACTTAAACACAGATGAATGAACCCCTCCTTTTTCCTCCTAAGTCGGTTAAAATGAGAAAAGTTTCTTCAATTTTGGACTTGTATAATATACATAAATAAATATAATAAATAAATACACCCAATAGGCACACACATAGTCCTGACCCCACACTAGGTTAACCTGTATCGTGGGTATCAGGATCTACCAGGGACTTGCGATCCCACAACACCCAGACCCGAGACAAATATTTGTAGATTAGACAAACATTTGTCTCGGTGTGGGAATCGAACCCACGGCCTCTCGCTTCGCAGCCGACTACTCGCCCACTGCGCCACGGAGGCTGTCATATATACAGTATATTTGTGTTAATATACTAACAGGCCGATATTTGATCAGGACACACAGATGTACAAACGACATCACATGATAAACATTTGACCTATATTAGTCATGACATTAAATGCGAAAGTTGCTCTACCTACTAACATATAGCTTTGTTTAAATCGCAAAACAAGTTAAATGCGAGTTCCCACTTTTTTTTTTTTTTAGCCTACTTAGTGTCCCACTGCTGGGCAAAGGCCTCCCCCAACTTCTGCCACTTGTCACGGTCCTGGGCGATCTCTTGTCACTCTTGCCAATCCCACTTTATTCTTTAGTAATATTTAATCCATACAATCAAAGACTTTAATGCTTCCTGTAATGTATACTACTAGACAGGCTGTTTAGAAGTAAAATTGCGTCATATAACGCGAGAGTTTGACAGCTCACAAACAGGGAGCGCGATAGTGGTTCTACTTGAGAGTAAGCGAGATGGTAATATTGATTTACGGTTAATTGACCGCAACTTAGTGGTACAATTTCTATGTACCGCGCAGCTTGTCTAGTAGTATACATTAAAGTCATTGTATAAAATAGGTCAATGTCAACAGGGTTTTTGTGAACGTTAGAGCAGAAGCCCAATATTACTAGGTAGGTCCCTCGTATACGAGAGGCCGTCTGGTTTGGTACCACCGCTTTGTCTATTTCTACCGCCAAAGCAGTGTGTAAGCACTGTTGTGTTCCGGTTTGAAGGACATTGAAGTCAGTTAAATTACTCGGTATTATGAGACAACAATAGGGTAGTTTCCTATATTGAATTTTATACATTATTTTATAAGCAACAGAAAATGATACGCAAAAGAAACCCTTTTATTAAAACACAATCAAAATTGATTCAGAAATGTGCCCGCAGTTATGACTTTAAATGTTGGTATGAGGAAAAGTGGGTGCGTAGTAGGGATATCTCACTATCTCGCTTGCACGCGTGCACGATAATGAACATTTTACACAGTGACGTCAAAGGTTGCATCGTCTGTCATTTGACAATTACCCCTTCTACAGGATTTCAATGGCTTCTATCTTATTTATTTTTGGTCCGATTTATAAAATTCTTTCTGCAATAGATTTTGAGTAACGTAACTTATTGATTTAAATAATAAAAAAAATCTAGTCAACTACCCTATTATGTCATTGCTTTGTAGTTCAAAGTTCTATGTGTTGTTTCTATTTATGGGCAGGCGTTGCGCTTACCATCAGGCGAGCGACCTACTCGTCTCGTCATTCAAACTAATAAAAAAGGTACTGATGGTGTACCCGACTGGATAGTAACCACCATGTATAATAAAAATCCCGTCGTAGTGGTTCAAGCGTCTCGCGTTCCATGTGAGCCATTGTATGTGCAGTAACTTAAGGCCGGCATTCAGGTGACCGTCGAAGTATGTAATGTCTCTCGAAGGTCGGATTTATATATGGACTGCACGGTAATTACCATCAGGTCTAGTGTATCAAATAACCGTGACAAAAAAAATACTCTCAAATTATCTTGTCTCTCCATCACTCACAGGTAGATTGGTAAAAAATGTCTTTGGTAATAAGTCCGCCTTTATACATGTTATAAGGTAAAGGCACCGAATTCCGCGGTGTTTTCACCATATAAATTAAAAGGACAATAAACGTGCATAGGGTCCAAAATGTATGAAGCGCGCGTTCGAGTCTGCTGCTAGCGTAAAACTAACCGATTATTTTAAAAAGTACAAAAACTAAAGCACTATTTCGCTCATAGCACGAACAGATAAATTATTCATTGAATAAGGTATCTTGACGACAAAAACTTGTCAATTGTTTGAAAACGCCGTTTTTCTTAATACCTCGGAATGTGGTGCCATTTTTGGAATTCCTCGGAATTGAGTGCCTTTACCTTATATAAAATTTAAATAAATGAATTAAAAAAAACCTTGGAATACGGGAATTATATCTCATAGTTTTAAAATCGTAGATACCTATAAAAAATCAGTTGAAATGAATTACATTTATTAAAATAATGATCAAAGTTAGCTAGCCGCAATTTATCTATGAATTATTAATTAATCATAACTAATTCAATATTTTAATTCCTTAAATGTAATTCCGTAAGCTTCCTATTCATAGAAAGGTTCCTTTCATTTTCATTAGATTCATTAGATTGCGCGATCGCGACCGAAGGTTTCTCGGTTCGTCGACCATCGGTTGCACTCGCCACTGTCGATGTTTTGTAACACGAGTGCGTGCGCACCAATAATGCACTTGGCGATTACAGTAAAAGGCTCGTGCGGCGCAAGTGATGAGACATAACGCTTTGTAATATAATTAATATTAGACATGAAACTAGTAAAAGATTATAATTATTATTTTTATTCTTGTATGATAATACCTACTGTTTGTTGAAATAAAACAAATAATATTGTGCAACACCTACTATTGACAGAACTAGACAGAAACCTCAAAAGAGACAACTTAGTGGCGATCAGAATCGACATCATCATCGAATCCTTCCTGACACTTATCAGCCTTACTAACCGCTTGTCTAAAAGCTTAAAATAAAAACACTCAATGTTGAGTTAGTGATATTGCAATTTATTCACCCATCCATGGACTGACCGCGCCAAGGGTTGCAACTGGCTATGAGCGCCTTTAGGATTATTATACACTAGGTTTTCTCGCAGCTCCACATACGTGAACGGCCTTTTCCGGGATAAAAGTAGCCTATGTCCTAGTCCAGGTTATAGACTATATGTGTGCCAAATTGCTTATATACAAAACCATTCAACCGTTAAGGCGGGATTGACCAACAAACGTCCAAATTCACAAACTCACAAACATCCAAACTACCACATATGTAGTAGTAAGTAGGATATATGAATATGTATCTACGTATTTTTATTTCCTCCTTTTCTCAATTTTAATAAGTACAAAGCAAAATCGCTACTTTCTCTGTATAAGACAACTGATAAAAAACGGTGTCGACCGGTTTTCATAACACAAGTGCGCGCGCACCGAGAACGTACCGAACTCACTCGCGAACAGCTGTAAACAATGATGTACGTACGTTTGGAGTAATTGAAAAGAGATAGATACTTGGAGTATATGACGTAGGAAAGAACAGGAAGGTCAGTTAAGTTTACTTACGCGGTTTGTACATTGTGTCGTAATTTGATCTCAGACCTTTTACGTTGTGATACTTATTCATTAATTTGCGTCATAAGATATTCTGACCCAATGACAAATTATAGATACTCTATCGTGCTTGTGGGAGGGTATCTACCTGATTTTTATCTGACTGAAATAAAACTAGTTTATACGGATTTTATCGCGAATTAATTTTGTTTTAGTCCCGACGTTTCGAAAGCTTTTTAGCCTTCGTGGTCACGGGAAAGACTGAGGTGTAGGTCGTATCGAAAAGTTAATGTTATATTGCCGACCTTCATTTTAAAATTATTCAATTATTTTTTAATTATTTAAAAAGTTGACACTAGTCCGATCTACGCAGAAAGAGCTCACGGTGTCTTGAGGTTTGGCAGTTGGTCTTTTGGGTTCCGATTTAATTAGATGTATAATTGGATCCCAGGCTTGTGCAAGCTTCTAACCATCTTCTCTATTGAAATTTGATCTATTTGATTTGATTTTATCTGACTGGATAGCAACTACCGTACACATGGAAAAATCAGCCATATTTTCTCCGTTTCAGGGTCAGCCAGTGTATATCTAGTAACTCCAAGCCCGCATAATTTACAAGGTGGTAGGTATCTCGTATGCGAGAGGCTGTCTAGGTTGATACCACCACTTTGTCTATTTCTGCCGCCAAGCAACAGTGTGACAGCACTGTTGTGTTTTTGTTTGAAGGACATTGGACATTACTAGGCATTATGAAACTTAACATTTTACACCTCGGGGTGCGAGTGCAGTCCAATGCCATGCATTGCTTTGTAATTCAAAGTTATGTGTGGTGTTGCTTCTGTTTATAGGCAGGCGTAACGTTATCATCAGGCGAGCGACCTGCTCGTTTCGTCACTCAAGCTAATAAAAAAATCTGCCTACCGTCGAGGGACGCAATGTCTCTTAACGGTCGACTATACTATAAACTGCACTGTACCTACAAAACATCGAGACCAGTGGAGTCACTTTGTCATGCCAGGATAAAAAAAAATGGTTTACCATGTAAATACAGCCGATAGTCACACACTTAATATCCTCCACCTCCAATCGACTCAAAATATTTAATAATTAATAATAGCAGTGATAGCTCAGCGGGGAGTGGTACGGACTGTCGAGACGAAAGTCGCAAGTTCGAAACCAGCCCCAAGTGCATACACCTCTGACTTTTCTAAGTTATGTGTATATTAATTGTCAATTATCACTTGCTTTAACGGTAAAGGAAACATCGTGAGGAAACCTGCATACCTGAGAAGTTCTTCATAAGAATTTCGAAGGTATGTGAAGTCTACCAACCCACATTAGGCCAGTGTGGTAGACTAAGGCCTAACCCCTCTCATTCAGTAGAGGAGGCCCGTGCCCAGCAGTGGGACGTATATAATAAAGGGCTAGTAAAAAAAAAAAAAAAAAAAAATGGATGTTTCCTTATTACAAATATTGTTACAATGTAAAATTTAAAATAAAAAGACAACAAATAAACAATTTAGTGTAATTGCCTAGTGTATTTGACGATGCTATGTATGTTATGTATACATTAGTTGATATGAGTTCTATACATAAGTTTCTTTATTTTGTACTGACTTGTAATAAGCGCTATTTTAATTGCCTACATGATTAATAAACTATTTCATTTCATTAATAGTCCTGACCCCACACTAGGCTAATCTGTATCATGGGTCAGGAACTAAGAGGAACTTGCTGTCCCGTAACGCACAAGCGAAACAAATATGTATAGATCAAATAAACAAGTAAGTGGTAGAGCCAAGCGGCAGACAGTTTTGTCTACAGCACGAATGGGCCGGCTCGTCCGTATCGTTACCACTGTCTCACAGAAAACCGACGTAAAGTAGCAGGTTGCTGCTGCGTTTCGTACGGTGAGTGAGAGTACCTCCCATTCTCAATCCATTTTCTTTAAGGTCAGCAACGCGCCCACGATTTTTCTGGTATTGTAGGCGTACATGGGCGGTGGAGATCACTTACCATCAGGGTCACCTTACTCATTTGCCGGCCTATGCTATAAAAAGAAACATTAATTTTCTCGGTCCAGGAATCGAAACTGCGACCTCCCATTTCACAGCCGGCTACTCGCCCGCTTCGCAAAAGAGCAGACACGCAGATCCCTTTTATGCGCCAGGCTGTCTGTGCCGCTAAGTAGCACGGTTGAGTAAGCACGGTCATGTTCCGGCTTGAAGGACATTGGAGCCAGTAAAATTACTGAGCATTATTGAGATTATAAATCTTATTCTCGGGATGACGAGCACAGTCCAATGCCATGCAGTACTTTATAATTCAAAGTTCTGGGTGGTGTTTTTGTTTATAGTCACGCGAATTACGTATATTTGTGGTGCCTTTAACTTTGTAATGTGCAGCAAACAGGCAACTCATATTTTTCTAATTAAAAGCACAACACAAATGATTGCCCGACTTGATAATGGAAGCCAGGGTCTCATTGGTTTTATAGCCTAACTATACAATATGTAACAAAAACCCTGTTGTCTGAAGGACATTGAATTCAATAAAATGACTGAGCATTGTGAGACTTAACAACTTATGTCCCAGGGTGGCGCTTACCATTAGGCTCGTTTTGTTCTTAAGGCAAATAAAAAACTGCCTCGGTGGCGTAGTTGAAATGCGTACGCGGGACGACTACTGTGCTAAGGGCTCGGGTTCGATATCCGGGTCGGGTAAAGTGATATTGGGATTTTCTATCATGTAATGCTTAGTATTAACCCGGAGTCTGGAATTGTGCCCGATATGGCGGCAGGCTCGCCCCCTATCACATCATGGGATGTGTTCGGCGAAATGTGGGTGTACTAGGTACACCTCTGCCTACTCCTTCAGGGAGTACAGGCGTGAGTGTATGTAAATAACATGATGTGCTAGAAATTACGTGAGACGAGTGTTATTTTATTAATACCAAACGATAATAATAACTTCAAAACATAGTTTATTGGTTACATTTACAATAAGTATTACTGCTTTATAGACCACAACCCCATGTCAGGATTCTCTAGATATCGCTCTCTAACTATAACCATAACTAAAACAACTAGAACCGAATAGACCGAATAAAACTTGGACTATCGACAGACCACTGTAGGACTGTACTTAATGAACTGGAGACTGTCTAACTGACTGCGGGCAAAATACCTCCAGTTATGGCAACAACCTCTTTTATACTATTTTAACTACCCTTCCACAACTATATCGCACCATTATTATTACAGTGTACCCAACGTTGCTTTCTCAGACACCCTCAATATACCAATATTAAGAGAATACGCTAACAGATGTGACAATTAATGCCGTTAACTTACGACACACATTGTCACTGCGTGAATGATATGACTCAAACGCAATTCCATTGTGCTCAGATTGTTTGTCGTGTTATTGCACATCCGCGATCCGTTTGTCCTCTGGTTGTCCGTGTGTCACTTATACTTACATCAACATAAAGTGGGGTGGTCACGCTAAAGACAGTTTTGTCTAAAGCATGAATGAGCCGGCTCGTCCGGGTTCTTGCCACTGTCTCACAGAAAACTGGTGTAAATTAACAGCTTGCTGCTGCGTTTCGTACGGCAAGTAAGATATCCGGAGGAGTGAGAAATCCACCGTCAAATCATGATGAGAAGGCGGACCCTGCCAGACAGAAAGAAGAGTGTATAACAGTTTTTTTCTTTCTAGATATCCGGAGGCCCAAATTCCCCACATCTTCCCAATCCTTTAACTATCCCCTTCCTTTAAAATCGACAACGCATTCATGATTCTTCTGGTATTATGCGAGATCATCTTACCATCAAGTGACCCACTTGCTCGATTGCCGGCCTATGCTATAAAAAAAATAACTACTTACTTATAGATTTTCACAGAGCTATCCAATTATGATGATTCTTTTTTCTTCCAACCCGCTCCGACTTCGTCCCTACCTTGATGGAGCATTAAGGTATCAAATAAAGCTAAATAAATAATAATAAAATAATATAATAACCTCCTGCTTAAACAGTACAAGACGAAATTTGTTCAATTGACACAGGCCCGACGCAGTAATTATTTTATAGGCCAAGGCTATTGCCGACCTCACGAAACGCAATATCACGTTAGAAGGAACTAATTGTTACGTTGATTTTCTATGAGATAAATTCAAATTCAAACTCAAATATTTATTTCATAGAAAATAGATTTACACTTTGGTCTCAAAATAATAAAGTATCCTCTATTTAGCCAATATACAATACAATACAAAACTCTTTATTGCAAACCATTTACAATGCAAGTAATTTAAAATAAAATAAATATGAATCAGCATATGAAATTGTATCATTAAAATTTACAATATTATCATTTGAGATCGTGGTGGTAGTGAGCCTTAAACTCTAAATATGAATTATTCACTCATTAAACTTTATTTACTATTACGGTCTTAGAGTAATAACACAATTAAGGTATGATATAGCTATGATATGTGCTATAGAACTTGGTACCCGTTTAGATCTCAACTTCTTCTTCGTTCTTCGGCGACGACGCGACGCGACAACCCTGAAAGTCGTTTATATCGAACTTGGCGCCCTTTTGTAATTTATGTTTTTAGTAAAATATTGTTATCTCAATCGATCAAACGTATGCTGGTTTATCAATACGCTGTTCCATGAATGTTTGATGTAATTGTCAACAGTCAGCTGTTGTAACACAATCTGTAATGACATCAACGCTGCTGGCCTCTGTAACCTCGGTGATAGTGAGATGTACATTCATACGATCCAACCTTTCAATTTTACTAATGAGTATTTCTAACAAAAATTGTAATTTTAATAAAAACCTTTCAACAAAAAATAGAAATAAAAAGAAAAAAAATAAAAATTTCGATTCGGAGGTGTTGTAGTTTAATAGTCCATGATTGATAGCACAAATTAAAAAAAAAGTTTTTTTTACGCTTTTTATTATTTTATTTTAGCCGGCCGGACAAAACTGTCTACAGCCAGTCTGTATGAATGGGCCAGCTCGACAGTTACAGATAATAAAAACCAATACTTAAACTAATAATAAATACACCCAGCAGTCAAATAGTCCTCACTCACTCACATATCCACACTAGGTTGTTTAACCTGTATCGTGGGTATCAGGAACTACGAAAGAGTAGGTAAAGAGAAGGAGAGTGGGATCTGGGTTTCCGGATATCTCATTCACCGTACGAAACACAACAGCAGGCTGTGACTTCTTTTTTTAATATTATAGGCCGGTAAACGAGCATTTTTTTTTTATTACATAGGCCGGCAAACGAGCCAGTGGGTCACCTGTTAGTAAGTGATCTCCACCGCCCATGTACGCCCATAATATCAAAAGAATCATGGGTGCGTTCCCGGCCTTAAAAGGAAAGTGATAATTATAGGATTGGGAAGGGGAGGAGGATGTGGGCTCTACCACTCCAAAACGCCAATAACTTCAATTTCGACTTTCGGTATAGTAGGAACAACCCTTTCGAGTCGACCCATTTCAATGCTGTTGACAAAATTGTCCACAGCATAGCTCTACCGTGACTTACTATAAATCGTCACCCTGCTCTTAATTCCATCGAGTACAGCATAAGCAAAGATCATGCATTATTTTTAAATGCTAACCAGGATCTATTGTCATCCGCTGAGAACACCGCGTAAAGTACGTGGTATTGGTATCAATGACCTCATCACAAGGCTATAACGTAAAGTAGGTAGGTACTATTCAATGTACTACGTGATAGGTGCCTACTGAGAGTTTAGATTCAGTTCACTAAAATGTGGAATGGATTTTAATAAAGTTTATTATTGAGTCAATAGATGTCGCTGGTAAGGTTTAGGCTGTTCCATATAACATAAAAATTAGTTCAAATAAATATTTATACATATATTTGTGACAATTTAAAGTAATACTTTTATTGAAAAAGAAATAACAATGACAAATGTGCTGATTGATTATTTTTATCAAGCTTCATGAATGCAACTATTTCTTCGTTGGTTGTGTTGGCGACGTTCAATATTTTGTTCAATGTTGGCAGAACATACTGCATCAGTGTTGTTATAGTAAATAAAATCCCAACACAATATCGATTTTACGTATTTTATACCTAAATAAAAATTCACATACTACTATATTCATATCGAAGTGGTAATATTTAATTTAAATAACATTTCATGAGTAAGAATTTTAATTATATAATAGGTAGCTTTATTTTATACTAATTATTGTCCAATAAATGTTGATTAACAATGTTTGTAAGTACAACAATTATTAAGAAATCCTTATTTCTTGTTTTCCTTGCTTTAATTATGTTATTTTATAGTCTGAATAATATTTCCTTTCATCATTTAACCATATTTGTTTGGAATTTCTTTACTGATAGTTTTTACCTTTGGAATAAAACTACCAAGCTAGATATTGTAGGTGCGCGATATGGCAACATTTTAAAAAGAAAGTGAAGTGAAAGAAATGAATTTACGAGAATAGGTCGCAAGTCGCATAGATTTTTGGTTGATTTCCTTTTCACTTTGCTTTCGTATTCTCATTCAGATCTAATAAACTAGAGTTAATTTGTGTTTCCGGTTATATTTTGATTCAACATTTGCGGTGCCGCTCCACCGAAAACAGGATAAGTACAAAGCTGAACAGCATCTTATTGATTTTCTTCCCTTGCATTGCATATGCTTTCGTTCAGCCCGAGTTGTTGTTATAGTTAACGAAGAATCTATGATCTAATTGGAACACATTTTAATTTATTATAACAGTCACGTATCCAGTGACATTTCACCTAATTTGGTGTAAACATAATAAGTGAAAATGATGGCAAATTCACTCGACACCATGAACGCGAACCAACCCACGCAAAATGGAAGCAAGGTGCAACCGGGCAACAACGAGTCGAAGACTAATCTGATAATAAATTATTTACCGCAAACAATGACTCAGGAAGAGATACGATCGTTGTTCTCGAGCGTCGGCGAGGTGGAAAGTTGCAAGTTGATTAGAGACAAAGTGACCGTGTTTCCGGATCACATTTTGAACGGGCAGAGTCTGGGCTACGCGTTCGTGAACTACCACAAGGCGGAAGACGCGGAGAAGGCGGTGAACACGCTCAACGGGCTTCGGCTGCAGAACAAGATCATCAAGGTGTCATACGCGCGGCCGAGTTCCGATGCGATCAAAGGCGCCAACTTGTACGTGTCGGGCTTGCCGAAGCACATGACGCAGCACGAGTTGGAGAAGCTCTTCAGTCCATACGGAACCATCATCAGCTCGCGCATCCTCCACGAGAACGTCAACGTGGGTCACCTGCTGCAGGTCACTCCCGAGGACCCGAACATGCAGGGTCCGTCGCGGGGCGTCGCGTTCATCCGCTACGACCAGCGCTGCGAGGCTGAGAATGCAATACGTGAGTTAAACGGCACCATACCCCCTGGAGGTAACAGTCCTATTACAGTCAAATGTGCAAACAATCCTAGCAACCAGAATAAAGTGCTGGCTCCTTTAGCTGCATACTTAGCCCCCACTGCCACCCGTCGCATCATTGGCCCAGCTGGTAAAGCATTGCTTGCTATCAATAAGGGTCTTCAACGGTTCTCTCCTCTTGCTGATCCTCTCATACAAGGTAACGCCTTAGGTGGTTCAGGGTGGTGCATTTTCGTCTATAATATTGGGTCTGATACCGAAGAGAGTATTCTTTGGCAACTCTTTGGCCCATTTGGAGCCGTCCAGAGTGTCAAAATCATTAGAGATCCCACAACAAATAAATGCAAAGGCTACGGTTTTGTTACAATGACTAACTATGATGAAGCCGTTGTGGCAATACAATCACTGAATGGATACTCACTGAACGGCCAAGTACTTCAGGTCAGCTTCAAAACAAACAAGAGTAAATCTTAAGCCTATTTGAAAATCTAGTCAATAAATTGTAGCTAATGGAAAAAATGTTGATCATTACAAGTCATGGTTTGACATCTCTAAATAGTACTGAGTAGCAATATTGAAACAATGTGATGCAAATCATGACATTATGTCGTTCACTATAAGTACAAAAATGCCGTGAAACTGTAATGACGTTCCATGACAGAATTTATTTAATGTTACGAACCCAAATTACCTACACATCAACCAATAAATGTATGAAATCAGGTCCCGGTAGGTGGTTTAAATTATCCTAACAAATCTCAACTTTTTGAACTATGCAATTTGACTTTTACTCTCCTAATATAGATAATAATAGATATGATTAACGTAGAAGATCTGATTATAAGCAATAAACCTACCTGTATTGCCAATTTATACATTTAAGAGCTAATTGTCCCCAAGACTTGTCCCCATAAACCCCCATAGGACATAACATGATGTGTTGTTAGAAATTTTTATTTTTTCTTTTACTCAAACATACCATGTTCTTATAAATTCGCATTTATTAACTGCAATACAAATGAGAATGGAATCAACAAGAATAAGCCATTAGGAATAAAACCCAATTTATAAGGTACAGGCACAAGTCATGATCACAAACTTTATCTGGCTAGTAGTTCATTTATAGGTTTGATTGGCGGAATGAAGGAGCGCCGCGGGCCGACGCTTGACGCGATTAGTTCGTCAGTCAATGGTCATTGTATATTGGACTCTCCTGCCCCCACTACTATCCAGATGTGCTCACATCTTGTGCCGGTAATTATAATTAAAAATATTTCGTAAAACTGTATAAGTTATCATTATACAATGGTATATTCATTAACGATTGACAGTGCAATATTTAATATTTTACTTTAAGTAAAATAATATAAAAGATATATATTATGTATATTGAAACCAGTGCAATTTGTATCCAACAATATTATATTTTGTTTTTGAAATGACATTATAATTATTGTAACTGACTAATTTGTGTATGACCAAAGATATCAGAAGCTAGACTGATAGGTGAATTTTATTTAAGAAAATGACATCTTCCATATATGTTTTTCGAATTTTGATGTCCTCTATCGCAGCGTAGTTTAACATATTTATTTGAATAATGTGAAACATTGGATGGTTGATTCATGCACAAATCATAATTTAGTCTGATGAAGCAGGGTGTCAAATCAAATTCTTGTTAAATAAGACAATTTATGTAAAACAAATACATAGGAAAATTAATAAGAGTACACCAATTACAATGTAAGTGAAAGCGTAACAATTAGCAATATTAGAATTTAATTTGATATCCTGTGTTATATTTACATGCAAATGAGAAATCATATTGGTAGATCATTCAAAGTCTGTTAGGTTTTGAATTTTGATCACATTTTAGTTTGTGACAACGGTAATCTCAAAATTATGAAGCAATGACCATGACAATTCTGTCTCTACAATTGTTGATCAACATTTTATTGTAATTGATTTTATCATCGTGACATGAACGAATATGTCGTAAGTGTATCATAATGTGGGCACATAAAACCTATATTAGTATATTAAGGTGGAAGTCAAATTGAATGTATGTTTGTGAATATTTTTTGTGTGAGTATTGTGGACGTGAGTACGTTTTCATACATTTGTAAACTCGCACAAAATTAATTTCATTTGACTTTCATATATTGATATTGTCTCTTTAATTAATTTTCATCATATTATAATCGTACACCTATTTATTATTACCATTTAAGTAATTTATAAAAAAAAAATCGTCATAACATAATTTATTGTCATAATCGTAATAGAATTATTAGATTTCATTTTGATTATATTTAATATATATTGATAGTGTAAGTTCAAAATTATTTCTGTATCCACTACTCAGTAATGAACATCACTCATTATTTGTATTGTTCCAGACCTCTTTGAATGCGTTATTAAATTACAATTAATTTATTCACTGGCTATTTCAAGCAATTAAACTGTTAAATTTGTTAATTGTAATTCGATTGCGTTTATCTAGTATCGAATATTCGTAATTTCATTAAAATAAATAGTTAAATTAATTCATAGATAAATGCATATCATAATTAAACTGAAACACAAGAGGCAAATATACCCAATAGATGGCTTGTATAATGCATTTTAAATTAAGTATTTTGTTTAATTAATTTCTACTTTAAGGATAAATGTTTCATTAAGATTTATTTATTTTTATTGTACTTAAAATATGCGAAACTAGTCACTTGTAATTTTGCGCAACATAAAATTTTTAAGTACCTATGACATAAGTTATTTATATTAGAGAAAATGGAAACTGTGTTCTTTAATTTAAAAAAAAAAGTATGTGTAGTTTAGGGTTTTTGATTTAAATTATGTTGGTGTGGTGTTTGTTTGTCTTAAGTATAACATATTACGAAGCACACAATACATAATGTAAATTGATACGGTGTGTACAAACACTAGTCAAAAGGTAGGACTTACCTCCCGAGTTATTGTACTCACATGCAGTCCAAACACGCTCTGAGAAATCTGTATGATCAAACATATTAGTTCAAACTTCAAATCGGACTTGCTCCGCCTTTAATGTATAGTTTGTTCACACCACGACTTCGGCTCCATTACTTTGATTGTAGTTTTCTGGGAGTGTGTGTGACCTGCATTAGGGTTTTTGAAGATGACACTTTTGTGCTAGTTATTCACACATTGAATTGCTATAGGTCCGCTTGTGGCATCAGAGCAAACGTTTGTGGAGACGTGACTTTACAATTATAAAAAAATCTATAGTATATAGATAAAGTCATTCAAAAAATCGAAAGCCATAGGATGAATGATAGGGCATTTATTATTATAGATTTAAAAAAAATATTTAAGACGTAATTTCCCATTTTTAAAACTCGCTTTAAGTATTGTAATATTTGCTATTCGTAAAACAAGGATACTTGATTCCGGATCTCTGCGGAATGTACGGACATACGAGCTTTCTCTTCTATATACATATTTATGCATCACTCAAGCACCTTAATTGTGAATACGCTTATAGAATTTTTAACCGACATTCCCAAAAACTTGTGAATTTTAAGCCATGAATACTAATAGAGCAAAATCATGCCGATTTAAAGCTATAGGTAATCAGCTCGCTTTTAAGTAATAGTGAACGTTTAATTATCGCTTATTTCATGTAACAAGAGCATGTCTAGATTAATCGACAGCGATAACAGTATTTTCTCATCGGACGAATTAAATAGCTAAAAAGCACACTTTTAATAGCGCGTGTATATTTTATATGTTTTACTGAGAAATTTATTCTTTGCGTCCTTGACTTTCACAAATGGCTAGCGGAATGTGTGGTCCGCAATTCAATGTCGTTTAGATAAAATACTCAAGGGCGTAGTTATTACGCGCGCTTTTTCTATACCATGTTCATAATGGAATCTTTTCCAGAAGCCACTTCTATTTCTAAAATTTTCTCCATATCCTCTAAGAGCATGCTATCATGTCAGTGACTAAAAACTCTAACAAGACTGACATCTAGTCATGAAGTCGATGGATGAATTGCCAAGTCTTATTGGACAGTGATTTTCTAAAAACTTCGCTCTAAATAAAATTATCTACCTACTCTTTCTTATACGGTGATTCATAGAATTTTCTAATAGGGTTCTTACTCGAATATTCCCACTTCGTATCGTACAGAGTTCTGTATTAACTACCCGTATCTACGCATTGAATCTCATTTTTTCTGTAAATCGTAGGCAGTGGTCGGCAAACCGCGGCTCGCGAGCCGCATGCGACTATTTGACTCCTTATATGCGACTCTGCCATATAGGACCAGTTAGAAGTTAATGTGCAAGTACGCTTGTATGAAAAAAATCGAAGCTACGAAAATATCAAAATTAAGTATATTAAGTTTGGGTCTCAAAATAAATTCCATCCTTACTATTGATATTTGGCTCTATCTAATAAGTTTGCCGATTAATAGTCTAAACTATAAGGTATATTTGTAGGTATTATTACGACACTTAGGTAATAAGCTCCCGTTTATATCTTAGTAACGTCATCATGAGGCTATTCTATCTTACGTGAAAAGGGCTAGTTCTGGAAACAAGAATGTTTTTTACAAGGGCATAGGATAAGTTTTTTCTGGGGCGGGTCAGATACAATTATTGCTTCCATTTACCAAAAATATATTTAGATAAAAGACATTAGGGAGGTGGTTAGCGGGATTCTGGGATAGGCCGGCAAGATTCTAGGATTGGCCAGGACCACCCGGCGTACTCGTTTTCTACGTTGCAATAGAACTTTCAATCGATTTAAACGAATTTGTTTTGTGCAAATATAATTATGAAATTGAAGGCCAGGAAATTATTAGCGTATTACGAAATCTCATGGCGAAATTTTTAGTTCTTTTTGTTGACACTACAAGTTTTGTTATAAGATACTTTAAATCCTTGAACAAAAAAAGGCCTCGATAGCATGAGAAAACATCTAGTGTAGTCATTAGACGCAAGGACACTCAGCACAAAAGTGTCATATCCAAATCCATTATACAATTATTATAATAGTGAATGTTGTGACGTCCCCATATTGAGGTTATGAAAATTAATACGCTTGCTTCTCCACCGAGTAAACAATAAAATTGGTACCACTACACACCTGACCCATCGCCGGTTTTTTGTTATGCATTTTGTGTTCTCTGTTTGTGTTCTTTTTAGAATAGTTTCTGTTTATTTATAAATATTAATAACGAAGTACTAACATTATATTTTTTTTCTCAATTTAATTGTTTATATGTCCCTGTATATACACTATACAGTGATACGATGTAAATTATGCGCTTTGACAGTATTCGTTTTTTACGAATTATGAATATGCTATTTTGTACGGCCATCCGAGTCCAGCCACTCAAGAGAAAAATAAGTACGTACTTGTTTAAGTTACATCATCTAAATTTGTAACAGATCTGTAGGCCAACTCTCGTAATTTTAAATGTTCAAAATATCATTCCGATCTAGTATCAGCGTCATGAAAGTTGCAAATGGCATTTTCTTAAACCAATAATCAACGTCAATGTGAACATAGATCGTAATGATTGAATGTAGAATAAAAGTTGACTGAAGCCAAAACGGTATAATGCTAGGTGCATTTGACGTAGATTATTGGTTGAAGAGAATGCCATTTGCAACTTGCCGCTGAGACTATATGGGAATGATATTTTGAACATTTAAAATTACTAGAATTGGCCTACTGTATTATACATCAACACACGTTTTTAGAATATAAGTACTTAATTACTAAAGCGCATAATTTAAATGGTAGAACTGTACTTGGTTTTAGTTCGATCTCGCTTCGGGCAGGTTGGGGTATTGCGGTTATGGCCTAGTATATAGCTAATGTTTATAAGACAAAGTACAAATCGCCGATAATGTATGAAATGAAGCGTTTGGCTTACTTATAATTTTTGAAATGTCAACGAATATAATCAGACGTAGGAGATACCGATATAATAGAAATTAAATATTGACCTTAGCAATAATATGTATAAATAATGTTTTATTTTTTCACACCTCTTCAATTAAGTACCTATTTAGTTTCGCTTCGTTATTATTTTCGTATTTTTTTTAACTGTCTACAATGTGTCCCACTGCTAGGCAAAGGCCTCCCCTTTACTCTTCCACTGGGTTCGGTGTTCTATCAGCTTCTCCCATTTCGCCTCGAATGCGTCCAACTTGTCTCTTAATCTCTTTTTCATAATTTTTTTTTCGTACTTATTATCAATTACTAATTAGCATGATACTTAAACGTGTTCATTTTTTAGCATGATATGTGATCTCCATGATCACGCACGTTATCATAACCATTTGGGTCTCCGGAAATCTCACCACACGAAACGCAAAAGCAAGCTGCTACTTCAGTTTTATTTTTGTGAAATTGTGTTTTTATCAATGTTTTATAAACCTTTTTTATCATTCATTAGATGGTAGGTCCCTCGTATGCTAGAGGCTGTCTGTGTTGGTACCACCGCTTTGTATATTTTTGCCGCTGAGCAGCGGTGTGCAAGCACTATTGTGTTTCGGTTTAAAGGATATTAAAGCCAGTGAAATTACTGGGGATTATCAGACACCATCTTGTGTCGGGGTGAACGAGCGCTGTGCGATTCCGGGCAATGCTTTGTAATTCAAAGTTCTGTGCGGTGTTATTTTTGTTTAAGGACAGGCAAGGAGTTTACCATTAGGCGAACTATCTGCTCATTTCTTCATTGAAGCCGATAAAAACTAGAAATTCAGAATTAGGCATATCATGTAATCGCTAAAAGAGCAACAATCTGAAATGTCTATTTATAGCACTTAAAGGCACAGGTAGAATAGTAAGTGGTAAGAGCCACGCTACAGACCCTATCTAAAGTATGAATGTGACTAGACCGGGTTAATAGTCTCACAGAAAACCTAAGCTACGATAAGTGGAAGCTTGTTTCGTACGGTGCGTGAGATTACCGCAAGTCAAAATAAAAATTCTCAGTCCATTGCACCGCGTCTATAATTCTCTGGGTGCTCATGGGCGATGAAGATTACTTACCATGTGACCTGCTTGCTCATTTGCCGGCTTCTGCTATAATGTCGCCCGCATGATCGTCACATCTGCTTATAAACAGAAGCAACACCAATCAGAACTTCGAATTATAAAGTACTGTATGCACTGCACTGCACTGAACTTCGCTCGTTACTCCGAGACATAAGATGTCAAGTTTCTTAATGCCCAGTTATTTCACCGGCGATAATGTCCTTCAAAAGTACTTATACGGACAGCCTCTCAAATACGAGGGAACTACCACAAATACATCGATTTGTATAAAAATACCTACGCACAATCGCGGCATCAAAGGCAACTGCAAATAGGTACCCTGAGGCCTTACATACGTCAATATATTATTATTAACTGGTCCATGGTAAATACGTACCTATTTATGATTCAATTTACAGAATAAGTGATTTTGATTTGGTTAAACAACCAGATAGTACTTATAGTACCTACTTAGATAGGTATATAATGATTAATGGTATGATAGGGCATGAAATGGGTAATACGCCGTATTAAATACGGTAATTCAATATTTAGCAGGTACTTATTACAAAATAATAAAGGATCCAGATATTAATTCTATGATCAGAATTTAAAAAAAAACATACTTTATAAGCGCCTGGATGATCCAACTAAGCAACACATCGATGTCTTATTTTGCTATAAATACATTTTTCACTGAATGATTTTATTGAAAGGATGTAACGTGATTAATAACGCCATGTCAACGTACCTACATAGTTACATACTGTAGATTTTTTTATTTGATAAAATGCCCGAGCTTGAAATAAATGTCCAAAATGGCGACAGGTTTGGCCTCGATCAAAATATGGGAACGAAATCTCGACAAACCGGGGCTGCATTAGTTGCAATTCTGCCTACGCCTATCTTTTTATTTTTTTCTACCTAATGTTATCCCGGTTAGTGCTAGGGTCCGCCTTCCCAGTAAGACGCCTACACTTCGTCATCTTGAGCATCCTCTATAGTAAGTACCTACAATTATCTGGTAGTATGACTTTAAAGTTTAAGCCATCAATGCAATGCAATGCTTTACCTACCCCTTTAAATGCATATAAAATGGTGGTAGGTACCTATCTGAAGAGTTTTCTAAATAGGGACCTACTTATAAGCTTTAGTAACATTAATCTTAAGAATCTATTTACAATATATGGACTCGCTAATCGCAACTTTTTCGATTACTTAATTAAGTAAACGATAATCACTGACATTTGGTACGCAACATTGCCAGAACTACAGATTTACCCGTAGATCTACGGATTTTTGACTTCATCTACGGATATATGGATGTCGACAGAAAATCTATGAATATTTAGGTCTAATAGGCGTGGTCTTTTGAAGACAAACGTAATAAAAAACCACACAATAAAAATAAACAGTTATTACGACTTTACAAAGAAAGTAACCAAAAAATGAATATAACTCGAAGGGTTCGACCGGTCACCTTTTTTGGGGATCGGATGGATATAAGTTACCTTCCACGAAGTAGGAACCCTGCTAGAGTCATAATATGTTATAAAAATACCTACGGACT
Organism: Mimas tiliae; assembly: GCA_905332985.1. Lineage (NCBI taxonomy): Eukaryota > Metazoa > Arthropoda > Insecta > Lepidoptera > Sphingidae > Mimas > Mimas tiliae. Next base: position 16,859,055 of record HG995248.1, on the reverse strand, counting down.
TTTCTAGATACAATCTACGGAAATCTTTTTTTCTGCCTCTCCCTACGGACTTTTGAAAATCGTATCTAGAAACACTGGTCGTTACTGTCAACTACTGCCAATTATGTTTTCGTGGATTATTTTGTGAAATAGTATTGTATTTTTCTAACATTGTTCATTAGTTCCACGTAAATTATACATTTTGCAACAAGTTTAGCAGTTGAACTACCATGCACATTGTGTATAAACGTTAATAACGTGTTAAAATACAGAAATATGTTGTGAAAGTGACGAAATACTTCAATCATGGAATCACTGTCGAAACAAGAGTTAATTTCCACAATAACTAAACAAGCGGATCAAATCAAACGATACGAAGCACGATTGCGAGGTTTGTATACCTTTGTCCTTTTACTTACTATTACACTGTTTCTTTAAGGTCAACACTATCCTGTTGTAATAACTTCATTGTTCGAAGGTTGAAGGTGCAAAATGGTTGCTAAAATAATGGGGTGCAATCAAACACTTTAATGTATACTACTAGACAAGTTGCGCGGTACATAGAAATTGTACCACTAAGTTGCGGTCAATTGACCGTAACTCAATATTACCAAAATTAACCAATTATTACTCTCAAACTCCCGTGTTATGTGACGCAGTTGTACTTCTAATCAGCTTGTCTAGTAGTATACAATAGTGTTTTGGTGCAATCTAGAAATAGGGATTTGGATTTTGGGACCCAAAAAGGTTGTACCAAGTAGAGTTTTATTTTACGATTACAACTATGCCACTCCTAAATCCTAATGCTAGGTAATGCACCGTTTTGGAGAAAGTTAAATAAAACTATTATATTAAAGTGTGTCCACAAATGAACCAATGTAATTGTATCATTATATTTGGCTGATATATGCTGACCGCTGCTGCAACCAATCCACTTCACTCCTTAGTCTATAGCAAAATCTATACTTCAACTCGTAAATTAATTTTCACAGTTGCACCAATCTTAATTTAACTTGATTCTCATTATTTGTAAACAGCTAAATAGCACCAAAAGGACAGGTTAAAAAATATATGTAAAGGTAAGGGTGTCATACAGCCTATGAATGTTTTTTTTTTTTATATGTCTAGACTATTGATTTAAGATAAGTATCCAAAAGGGTTTAAATTGGATATAGTGTTTGGGTGATATATTATTACAATGTTACGATTGTAGTTATGTACTATTTTTAATATCAATAAATAAATTAACAAGCAAAAAAAAAAAAAAATTCACATAAAGAAATAGAAAGCAAAAAAATGCCTAATGCAGGTTGATAGACTTCACATACCCTCAAAATTCTTATGAAAATCTTCAAGTACCTATGCAGGTTGCCTTATAACATTTCATGCATAATTAAAGGGAATAGCAATTAATGTATGTTCTGGGGACTGGGTTTCAACCCCACCAGCTCTGTCTAGGTATCCTGTATAACTGAACTCCTTTTGTCTAACACCACTTCGTAAGTTGGGATGTATTGTTTTTATTTATTCCCAGATGTTGTTGCTGCATACAAAGGTCTTGTCAAAGAGAAAGAAGCCTTGGAGATAAGTTTAAAGGCTCTGAACAAGACTGAGAGTCCGGTAGAAGGTGGTGGTGGAGGTAAGAACTTTGTAAAGCATAAAATCCTTTGTACCAAATAATGTAGAACAGTCTTCAACAATTATTGTGTCAAGTTTAAGAACATGTAACAGCTTAAGCTAAGTGACAGAAGAGTCATTATGTGATAAGAACTTGTCTTGGGTTGCTTCTTCTTCTTCTTCTTATCAAATGGTTAGTGGCCAACCTATTTTTCAAGCCACCCGAAGGCCTCCGACTTGGCTTAACGACTGCTATCAGTTGATAACAGCCGGGACCGACATTTTACGTGCCCACCGAAGCACGGAGACGCTCAGTTGAAATATCACTAAGCGGTCACCCATCCATAGACTGACCGCACCAAGGGTTGCTTAACTCGCTTATCGTTTACTGATTAGGGAGTGCAACTAGCTATGAGAGCCTCAATCTTGGGTTGCTGAGAGCCGTATATGGTTTTTTTATTCACTTGAGTGAAGAAACAAACAGTTTGTTCGCTTGATGGTAATTGCCACGCCTGCCCATAATCAGAACCACACAGAACTTTGAATTACAAAGCACTGCATGGCATTGGACTGCGCTCGTCATCTTGAGACATAAGATGTTAAGTCTCATAATGACCAGTCATTTCACTGGCTTCAATGTCCTTCAAAATAGAACACAACAGTACTTACACACTGCTACTTGGCGGCAGAAATAGACAAAGCCAACCAAATTTCGTAGTCCCCTAAATTTAGGTATTGCTAATAATAAAAATTACACCCATAAGTCACATTATATATGCCCTGACCCCACACTAGGTTAACCTGTATCGTGGATATCAGGAATTACAAGGGTATTGCGGTCCCACAACACCCAGACCAGAAATAAACATTCGTGGATCACACATTTGTCCCGAAGCTGGAATTGAACCCACGGCTTCGCAGCCGGCGCCTACTGCGCCACGGAGGCTGACAAAAATAAATAAAAATGCATAGAAATATGCATTCATTTACGAATACATATTATGTTTTCAATTTGTAGTAAGCTTCAGGTGTATCCCAGTTTACATACCTATATACACTCAAACTTTTAACCCCCGAAGGGAGAGGCAGAGGTGTAACCAGTACACCCACACTTCACCGAGCTTATTTCCGTCCCATGATATGGCAAGCCTATCGCCATACCGGGCACAATTCCTGACTCCAAGCTGATACTGAGCATTTTATAATAGAAAAACCCAATATCAATTCACGACTGGTAGAACCACGCTGTAGATAATTTTGACTACAGCATGAATGGGCCGGCTCGTCCGGGTCGTTACCAAGGCCCAAATCCCCTCCACTTCCCAATCCCTTAATTACCCCTTTCCTTTAAGGTCGGCAACACGCCCATAACTCTTTTGGTATTGTGGGCGTAGATGGGCGGTGGTGATCACTTACATTGATAAGTGATCACCACCGCCCATCTACTGTTGTGTTCCATTTTGAAGGAAATTGAAGCCAGTGAAATGACTGGGCATTATGAGACTTAACATCTTATGTCTCATCCATCATCCATTATCCAATGCCATGCAGTGCTTTGTAATTCAAAGTTCTGTGTGGTTCTGATTATGGGCAGGCGTGGCAATTACCATCAAGCGAACAAACTGTTTGTTTCTTCACTCAAGTGAATAAAAAAACCTCGTTTGTCGGCATATGCAATAAAAAAAATGTCAATTTTAGCCGACCCGGAGATCAAACCCGAGACCTCAGCACTGCAGTCGTGTCGCGTACGTATAACAACTGCGCTACTGAGGCAGTTTACATACCCAATATTATTATTATCATTCTTTAATTTGTTCCCTTTATTAACCGACTTCAAAATATACATATAAGGGACGGAAATACGCTCGGTGAAATGTGGGTGTACTGGTTACACCTCTGCCTACCCCTTCGGGGATTACAGGCGTGAGTGTGTATGTATGTCAAAAAAGGAGGAGGTTCTCAATTTAGCGCGCTTTTTTTTTAGGCTTTTTTATGTATGTACAACGATTTTTCCGCCAATTGTGGACCGATTTTGTTGGAAAAACATAAAACTCCTCAACGGACAACAGTACACTCGTCGTGATTGTGTTATTGTATTGGAATTTACGTGCTATTTCTTGAAGTCGGTTTCTAAGTTTTGTTAAACGTCATGTTATTGCAGATGATTCAGTGGCAGCTCTCACGCTGTCTTTATCCACTTTGACAGGTGAGAAGGCTCGCATGGAGGAAGCTTTTCAGGCAGACAAAAAAGTCACAAGAGATAAGGTAAGATACCTAAGTAGCATTTTTTTTATTGCATAGCATGGCAAACGAGCAAATGGGCCACCTAATGGAAGGTGACCTCAACCGCCCATGTACGCCCACAATACCAGAAGAATCATGAGCGTGTTGCCAATCTTCAATTATAGGAATTGGGAAGGGATTTAGGCCTCCGGATATCTCACTCACCGTACGAAATGCAGCAGCAAACCCCTACTTTACATCAGTTTTTTATGAGACAGTGGTAACGACCCGGTCGAGCCTACCCGTTTGTGCTGTAGACAAAACTATCTACAGCGTGGCCTATCATTCTCATTTGTGTATGACAGTTGTAAAAAAAGAGTCTCTGTGCAGTCTCGGTTTATCTCACCCCATACATTTTACATTAATAATTAATTTAATAATTGACGCAATAAAATTGCCAAGAAGTTATTTGATAATCGTATTATTTCTTTACAGTATGAGAATATAATCGGGGCTATGCGCGAGGAGACAAAAACCTTAGTTCAACAACATTTCGTTGAAGTGAACAATCTCAAGGCCAAGATATCATTAGAGATACAGGAGCGCGAGAGAGAAAGGGCTGATCATGCAGCTATGCTCAAGTAAGTGTGTAAATTTATTCATTCAGATCCTGGTTTCCCGTGGGAAAGGAGATTTAAGTAGATAAAAAAAAAGTAAAAACAGTATTCCAAGTGGGGACTTTTTATTTCAAAATTAAGACGCATAAGAAACATAATACTTAACACCCTAAAATAATTCACCTTTGATTTGGTTGTTATCGCTTCCGATGACAAGCTGTTCTGTTTCGTTGACCGCGGCCATTATACAACGTGTTACAGAAAGGTGTAGTCATATTTTAGGGTCATTACATACACCTTACAATTCGTATTTAAGTACCAGATCTTTTCAAAACCTAGACGTCCTAAAATTTAATTAATTTTAATAACTCGTTTAGTAAGATCGATAAGATTGATCACATCACTATTATTTATCTTGAACTACACTCACTTTTTAATTAACTAGAATAAGATGTACGAACTCTACGGACATACGTACGTAACTTGTATTTTAAACACAAATTAAAATCTGAAAGATCCTGTGTGCTGAAGACAATATAGATACCATCCTCTAAAATCATTTTAAGGACTTCATTCTCGGGTCTTCCATCTATGAATTTGGCTTAATACAGTTGACGAGCCTCTTATAAGCAGTTGCACCTGTAAACCCGTAAAATAAAACTAGCAATGCAATCGGATTTGGTACTATAGGGCAAAAAATATTTATACCGTGCACTATACAATGCTTAAATTTACCCACCCCTTTCTGTAACACGTTGTATATACCGGCCCCGTTCCCGACCGAAACGTGTAGGATTTTTAATATTGGAAAGCTCAAAATAATGTACCTAAGACTTCTCCCGTAAAAATAAATGTGTTTAAGCATATGTATTTTTTGTTGAAGGGAACTGCATTTGAAACTGAACAGCGAGAGGAAAACAAAAGAGAAATTAGAAGATAAAGTCGTGAATTCATCTGAGTCTCAAGGTAAGTATTTTGTTATTAGCCTGACTGGCGTGACGAGCAGATCGCTCTCCTGACAGTGAACACCAAGGTTGCCCATAAATAGAAGCAATACAGAGTTTTGAATAAAGTCGTAAATGTAATGTAGCATAAAAAATTATTGACATATAAAAGTGATATTTATGATCCAACTAGCTTTTGCTCGCTGCTCAGCTCGCGTGAATAGACGTTTCCGAAATAAATCGTAGCCTATAACCGTCTCCAGGGTCCCATCTATCTCTACATCAAAATTCATCAAAATCGGTTCAGTGATTTAGGCTTGAAAGCGAAACAAACAAATATATTTGATTTTCATAAAAAGTATCGTATGTTATTTCTTATACCTCAAAGAATATGTCTACAAAGTTTGATGATGATCGGTTAAGTAGTTTTCGCGTGAAAGTGTAACAATAACAAACAAACTTACATTCACATTTATAATATTAGTATGATTTGTGCGGTCACAGAGAATAAGGCCTCTGGTCCAGTGTAGTCACTTTGCGGTATCAGGATAAAAAAAATCGTTCCAGCATCACAAACAGAACTAGAGAAGCGAGTGAGAGACCTGAGCAGTTCTCTTGAAGCGTCACAGAGGAGATTACAACGAGCCGAGTCGCGTACAGTAGAGACCCCCGCACTGTTGGTCCGTCTGCAACAGAAACTGGCCTTGTTGGAGCAGTCGCACTCCGTGGCCATCAGAGAGGTATACAATAGGGTAGTTTCCTATATTGAATTTTATACAGTACTAGCTGTTGCCCGCGGCTCCGCCCGCGTGAATGCCTATTTCCAGGATTAAAGTAGCCTAGTGGGCGCCCCCGGTGAGATACGCGCTTGACAAAAATACTAATGTCGCTATTAAAAAATAGGGGTTGATCGTAGAGGGTTGAAAATTTAGGGTTGTATGTATTTTTTAATGCTGTATCATAAAAACATAAAATAAAACATTTTGTCTAAAAAATAAAAAAATAAATTAGGTGTGGACCACCCTTAACATTTAGGGGGATGAAAAATAGATATTGGCCGATTCTCAGACCTACCCGATATGCACACAAAATTTTATACAAATCGGTCCAGCCGTTTCGGAGGAGTATGGGAACGAACATTGTGACACGATAAATTTTATATATTAGATACAATATACATGGTGCAGTTGAATCTGCTGTTTTCACACCATACAGAGTTGATATGACAGAGGGGCATTAAATTACACTACGTATACTATACGTGCTTAGTATTAATTCGACACGGCATAAAAATTAATAATACCAAAAATGAGATTTTATTGGTTTCAAACAAACTAAATAGCTTACAAATAAGAGTAATACGCAACCACGTTTTGTAAATAAATTTCACTAAACTGTACAAATTGGCAACGACACGCGCTCTCGTAATGAAAGTGCAGATGTGTGTGTATTTATTTTTTCCTTATTTGCATCGTCAACCTTTTTAAGTAATTTAGTTGTACAGAGCGGCAAAATGCGTCGATTTTAGTAGGATCTATCGTTTTAAGGTGTATGACCTATGCGTTAGATGTAACCAGCTGTTAGAAATGCTACATCGTGTTCAAAAACTTAAAAAATCATTTATGACTATACTGCTCCTATTTAATTGATTTTTAGTACAGAGTTTTTTTTTTAACGCTACACCTGATGGCAAGTACAGCTCAATCCATGAATACTGTCGACCAACGATAGACACTGAATCTATTGCAGATCGGCAGAATTATGCCGGCCTGCTTAGTTGCTTCTTCACACTCCGTTTAAAGGATCCCAAGTTATAGGAAGGAGGAAACACGTGCGCCGGCAAGCTATTCCACAGCTTTATGGTCCGACAGAAATACGATTTTGCGAACCTCTTGGTCCGAGCCGAGATGGAAGAGACCACGAAGCTATGGTTTCGCAAGCCAGCACGCGTGGTTCTGAAAATGGTACCTAGTATATGCAGTTGAAAGAAAAGCCTCTCGGTCGTATCAACTTTGTATATTATTAGGCTATTTTAGATCCATCATACGCTAGAGGCCGTCTGGGTTGGTACCACCGCTTTGTCTATTACTGCCGCCAAGCAGCAGTGTGTAAGCACTATTTTGTTCCGTTTTGAAGGACATTGAAGCCAGTGAAATTACTGGGCATTATGAGACTTAACAACTTATGTCTCGATGATAAGCGCCACGCCTGCCCATAAACAGAAGCAACACTGTTGTGTTATACCATTACTTTAAATTGCAAACCTACTGCAAAGCTTTGGACTTTCATAATGCCTATTAATTTGAGTGTCTTCAATACCCTTCAAACTGGAACACAAAAGTGCTTACACTCTATTGTTGGCGGCAGAAATATACAAAGCGATGCTAGGTAATAGGTAGATGGTACCCAGAGTATTATCGACAAATCGCCTTCCGCAGGAACAAATAAAAGCCAAACGCGCTGAAGAGTCAGCTCGTAAGCAATGTGCCAGACAGGAAGACCGTGTCGCCGCGTTAGAAGAGAGGGTGGCAGAGTTGTCACACACTGTAGGGTGTTACGATGCAAGAAGACAAACTGATCTCCGGACCATACAGACTCTTAGGGACCAGTTGAGAGCGAAGTTGCTGACGGATTTGAGCACTGGTAACTATCCAATCGTGATTTTAAGGTCTCAATGAAAAATAATTTTCTACATATAAGTCGGATTATCTCCCTAGAGGGGTTGACGTCAGGCAGGCGGCCGGTAGTGAAAACTACAAGCCTAATTATACTGTAACATGTGATTTCTTAATGTTTACGCGAATTTTACACGACCTTTTCGAGACGACCCACACCTCAGTCTCTCCCGTGACCACGAAGGCTGCAAAGCTTTCGAAACGTCGGGAATAAAAATAAAAATTAAACCGCGACAAAATCCGTATAAATTAGTTTTATTTCAAACTGTAACATGTGTTAAAATTCATGTTGCGCCGACCCCACTACATGTGGGCTTATCCCAGGTGGAAGAAAAAGAGAGTCTCACAGTAACAAAGGCGGCTTTTTGGGAAAAAAATAGTTTGTAACAGGATTGATTCAAAAACTATTTGTCATGCATAAATAACACATTTCCAGTGAAATCATCGAAAATCGATGGAGCCATAATCCAAGATAATTTAGGGGTGGACAGATACATTGGCTACATTTTATTCCAGAACTCATACGCACTCATACGCACTCACGCCTGTAATCCCCGAAGGGGTAGGCAGAGGTGTAACTAGTACACCCACATTTCGCCGAGCGTATCTCCGTCCCACGATGTGATAGGGGGCGAGCCTATCGCCATACCGGGCACAAATTCCAGACTCCGGGCTGATACTGAGAATTTCGAAATAGAAAAACCCAATACCACTTTACCCGACCTGGGGATCGAACCCGAGACCTCAGAGTTAGCCTCAATTGTAACGCGTACGCATTACAACTGCGCCACCGAGGCAGTCTTCCAGAACTATGAGGGAAAATACTTCCACACATGCGAAGCTGCGCTTAATAACTAGTTTAGTATAAAATCGACTATTAGAAATATGTCAGCCTCCGTGGCGCAGCGGGCGAGTAGCCGGCTGCGAAGCGAGAGGCCGTGGGTTCGATTCCCGCACCGAGACAAATATTTGTGTGATCCACAAAAATTTGGTTCGGGTCTGGGTGTTGTGGGTTAGCAAGTCCCTCGTAGTTCGTGATACCCACGATACAGGTTTACCTAGTGTGGGGTCAGGACTATGTGTGTGACTGTTGGGTTTATAAATAAAAATAAAAAATAAAAATGTTACTAAAAAATCGTATTGTTCTTTTGACGTGATACTTTAGTCTAATTCTGTAGGGCACACATTTAAAAATTCTTTGAGTGGTAGAGCCACGCTGTAGACACTTTAGTCTACAGAATGAATGAGCCGGCTCGTCCGGGTCGTTACCACTGTCCCACAGAAAACCGACGTAAAGTAGCAGCTTTCTGCTGTGTTTCAACTCGTACGGTGAGTGAGATATCCGGAGGCCCAAATCCCCTCGGTTTCCCATGCCCTTAACTATCCCTTTACTTTAAGGTCGGCAACGCGCCTGTAATTCTTATGGTATTATGGGCGTTCATGGGCGGTGAAGATCACTTACCATCAGGTGACCCACTTACTAGATTGCCGGCCTATGCTTTGACTTTTTTAAACGATTTCAAAAAAAAGGAGGAGGTTCGTGCCTGTGTCGCTACCGGTCAGAAAAGTTGCACCGACTCCAAAGAGAATAGAATAGATAGAATATGTTATTTTTGACTTTTGAGTGTTTTTATTTTGAAGTCGGTTTCTAAGTTTTGTTAACCGTTATTTTACTTATAATTGCAGAAGAAAAACCATTACCAGACGTGTCGATAAAAAGCGAGACAGACAATGAAAAATTGGCCGATAGCGAGTATCTACAAAACTTGATCGACAAAATACACATATTGAAAAAGGAATTGATATCCGAAAATGATAAACTAGGCTCTCCTATTGACATTACAACTGTGTTCAAAGTGGATGGGTATGAAAATATACATATGAGATGTAAGGAAGAGTATGACAGTCTTAAGGCCGAGTTTGAGGCTTATAAGGCCAAAGACATAAAGAGAGACACAGGAGTGGAGAGTGACAGTGAGATAGAGAGGCTTAAGAGTGAGATAACGTTGTTAAGAGATAAAATTGAGACATACGGGACACTATTAGAGGAAGAACGGCAAGATAAACTTGATACTTTGAAGATTTATGAAGAGGTTTGTGTTGTTTTTAATCCTTTTTCAGAGCTATTATGTAAGTATTGAAATACATGTAGTTTCTTTATCAGCTTGGTGACGAGCAGGCACCTATCTCTTCAGATAATTAATGCTTTTTTATTTTATTTTTTATGGCATAGGCCGGCAAACGAGCAAGTGGGTCACCTGATGGTAAGTGATCTCCACCGCCTATATACGCACACAATACCAAAAGAAAAATTAAGGGATTGGGAATGGGAGAGGGCCTCCGGATATCTCACTCACCGTACGAGACGCAGCAGCAAGCTGCTATTTTACGCCGGTTGTATGTGAGACAGTGGTAATGACCCGGACGAGTCAGGCCATACATGCTGTAGACAAAAGTGTCTACAGCATGCTCATAAACAGTATCAATACAGTCCAGAATTATTATTACAAAGCAGTGCAATGCACTACATTGAGGCCGTCATTCCAATTTGTTGATATTTAGGCGGGTGATAGCAAAGTCGATTTATACCTCTGGGTTTTGTCGAATAGACGCGTATCATAAATATTACGTTAAGGTCTCGTAGTGTGCGTAAACGTATACATAGCATTGATTTCTGTAAACGTGATTGGATTGTTTATGACACCAAACAAAAACGGACTACTTACGTATCTATCTATCTATCTATCTATACCATCGAAATAAGATGATAAGAAACGTAACTAACGGTTAAAACGTCGTATCTCGATTTGGAAATAATATTCAGACATTAACTTTTATGAAATATACTTTATTTTGAACGTTCATTAATTTTTGTTGCGTGTGATTTTACCTTTGCATGTGTAAGTAAGTGAAGCCGTATTTTTAGACAGATTCATATGAGAGGTATCGTTCTAGTCATCTTATATCGATGATCTACACTTAGTAAAAAGCTCTATTATGCTTGTTAGTGGACAACAGAGAGTCTATACAAAAATTTGGAAAATTACCTGACCATTTTGGATAATTTTATATATGGTTATTACCAGTAACTTACAGAAAACCTATGTCAAGTAGCAGCTTGCCATGGCGTTAGTATTTGGTTTAAATTCTTCCAGTATTGTATGGGTGGTGGAGATCACTTACCATCAGGTGACCTACTTGGTAGTTTCCGGCCTCTGCTATGAAAAAAAAAACATGCGGGGCAGTCTTTGGGGACTGCCGATAGAAGTGAAAACTAAGTAACTTGTGAACTGTATCGTCGAGCTATTAGATTATTACTTTTAAGTTATTTTTGATTGTAAAAAAGTGTTAATTAATTGCCAATTTAATTGTATATATATATAATGTTCAGCTCATGGGAAGCGTGCAGTGACAATGACGCGAGTTTCTCGATCTTTGTTCACCCAAAAAGTGCTCAATGCGCCTGAAGAAGTATTCACTTCAAAGATGTCCAAGGTAATTTTTAAAATTACCTCTTAAAATTTCAGAAATTGAAAAACGAGCAAGAGTACCACAAGGAGGTAACTTTGGAGCTGAAAACTCGCGTGCAGAGTTTAGAAAAGCAAGTGCAGACGCAACGTGATAGGTACGTATCTATATATTAGGATGGTCTTAGGTCATGCATGGACCCAGAATTTGAGGTTCAGCAAAGATACCCCACTAGTGCCCCCAGTTCGCTAAACTTATTTCTACCATATCCTACTATTGAAATAAAACTAGTTTATACGGATTTTATCGCGGTTTAATTTTTAATAATGTTTACGAGTGGTAGAGCCACGCTGTAGACAATTTTGTCTACAGCATGAATGGGCCGGCTCGTCCGGGTCGTTACCACTGCCTCACAGAAAACCGGCGTAAAGTAGCAGCTTGCTGCTGCGTTTCGTACGGTGAGTGAGATATCTGGAGGCCCAAATTTGGATGTTTGTGAGTCGATCACGCTTTAACGGCTGAACGGATTTCTAAGGACTGTTTCTATGGATTGTCTTGGACTAGGACATGGGTTATTTAAAAAAAAAACTGTCACGCGGGCGCAGCGGTGAGCGAAAGTTAGTATTTATATTAACGTTGGTTACAGATACTCTGCGCTGTTGGATGAGACGGATAACTACATCCGCGGCAGAAACGAGAGAGCGAGACGAGTCAGCCACGAGGATGGATGGAGGGAGCACGGGATGTTGCCGGTCAGTTTAAATATATATTACTATCATACTAATATTATAAATGTGAATGTAAGTTTGTTACGCTTTCACGCGGAAACTACTTAACCGATCATCATGAAACTTTGTACACATATTCTTGGAGGTATAAGAAGTAACATAGGATACTTTTTATATAAAAAAAAAACTATTTGTTACGCTTTCACGCCTAAATCACTGAACCGATTTTGATGAATTTTGATGTAGAGATAGATGGGACCCTGGAGACGCTTATAGGCTACGTTTTATTTCGGAAAAGTCTGTTCATGCGGGTGGAGCCGCGAGCAAAAGCTAGTAATATATAATACCAAGTAAAATAATTAAACAATAACTTGTGCTACTAACACAGTGTTAAGTTTATATTACTAATATAATGAATGTAATTATTTTTATGTATGTTAGTTTCTAAGGTATGTATTTTTATGGGTAGCCTGAAATAAACGCGGCTGTGAAGCGAGAGGCCGCGGGTTCGATGCCCGAACCGAGAGAAATGTTTGTGTGATCCACAAATATCATTTTTCGAGTGTTTTCTCCCCAGAAGGGTTGACGTCAGGCACGCGGTCGTATAAACTACTACAATATTTCTGTAACATGTGTTAAAACATCGAAATAAGATGACTAGAACGATAACTCTCATATGAATCTGCCAAAATACGGCTCCAGTTACTTACACTAACACTCATACACGCAACAAAAATTAATGAACGTTCAAATTCAACTTTATTTCATAAAAGTTAATGTCTACATATTAAATTTGTAGATCGAGATATGACGTTCTGCATCGCGCAAAAAAAAAATACGTGTTAAGTGTCAACTAGAGATCTAGAATCAATTATTATGATTTTTTTTATGCTGCTGAGTTGCACAGATTTTTATAGCCCCGCCGCCTTGCACAGAGTTTTGGTAGGGATTACGTTTTTGACATCTTATTTCGCTGGTTAAAAAGCATGTTGCGTTAACCCCACTGCCAGTGGGGCAAGGGCAGGTGAAAAAAGGAGAAGAAATGTTTTAATATACGCCCTCATACGCACTCACGCCTGTAATCCCCGAAGGGGTAGGCAGAGGTGTAACCAGTACACCCACATTTCGCCGAGCGTAACTCCGTCCCATGATGTGATAGGGGGCAAGCCTATCGCCATATCGGGCACAATTCCAGACTCCGGGTTGATAATAAGCATTTAATGATAGAAAAACCCAATATCACCTTACCCGCCACGGGGATCGAACCCGAGACGTCAGCGTCAGGCTCAGTCGTAACGCGTACGCATTACAACTGCGCCACCGAGGCAGTAATGTTATGATATGTGAGTGTATATTGCAGGATGTATCAGCGCCTCCACACATGCTGCACTACGCACATGAGCTGGCTCGGAAGGATCTCGATATATCTCAACTCAGAAAGGAGAAGCACATCCTTGAGGGACAGTATAGGTAATCGTCTGAAAGAAAGTCCGTTGCACCTACTTCATTTAATCTCTATATCACCTAAAGGTTGGCGGGTGAAGAAAGAGAATGCCTCAGTCATTATGTCCACCTTTATACAAGGTGGTAGGTCCCTCGTTTGCGAGAGGCCGGCTGGGTTGGTACCACCGCTTTGTCTATTTCTGCCGCCAAGCAACAATGTGTAAGCACTGTTGTGTTCCGGTGTGAAGGACATTGAAGCCAGTGTAATTACTGGGCATTATGAGACTTAACACCTTATGTCTCGGGGTGACGAGCGCAGTCCAGTGTCATGCAGTGCTTTATTTAAAGTTCTGTGTGGCGTTGCTTCTGTTTATGGGCAGGCGTGGCGCTTACCATCAGGCGAGCGACCTGCTCGTCTTGTCATTAAATCTAATAAAAAAAAAAAAAACGAAATTGTATAGAAGTATAAATAAATTAAAAAAAGTCTATAGATCTATGAATGTTTCTATAACTAACTTTTTTTAACGTTTGGATAACCTTTATGGGTAATGCCCCAAGTTCCATGACCAATCTATTTTTTTTTTACATAATCTATGGGTATAAAAATTATATCTGGTAAGATTCTTTGACAACTGCCTCCTCTACCGGATTTGAATGGTTCCTAACTTAATCATCTTTGAATGATACATACATACGCACTCACGCCTGTAATCCCCGAAGGGGTAGGCAGAGGTGTAAACAGTACATCCACATTTCGCCGAGCGTATTTCCGTCCCACGATGTGATAGGGGGCGAGCCTATCGCCATACCGGGCACAAATTCCAGACTCCGGGCTGATACTGAGCATTTCGAAATATGAAAACCCAATATAATTTTTACCCGGCCCGGGGATCCAACCTGAGACCTCAGCGTCAGGCTCAGTCGTAACGCGTACGCATTACAACTGCGCCACCGAGGCAGTCAGTCTTTGAACGATATTTTAAAATTATATCGATAATAGATTTCGGTTAACCTAAACTATTGATATAAATATTATTTAGAAAAATACGAGCAAATTATCTTATTGCATTTCCATGCTTCCTATAATCCCGTTCTTGTTATAATATTTATTCGTTTTTTTTTAGGGATTGTCAACGTGAAGCTACTATCGATAAGGAGCGTTTCAAAGAAGTCATACGGACTTTGAAAGAAGAAATTGACAGGTGATGGCATAGTTTACGCTATATTATTTGTGCAGTGGGAAAATACACAGTGAAATCGAAATGTTGCGGGTTCGATTTCCGCAGACTATTAAAAGTCACTAAAATAATAAAAATATACCAAAAAAATGCAAACTTACTTACGACATACATACGCACTCACGCCTGTAATCCCCGAAGAGGTAGGTAGTATCGCCACCCGCATTTCGCCGAGCGTATATCCGTCCCATGATGTGATAGGGGGCGAGCCTATCGCCATACCGGGCACAAATTCTAGACTCCGGGCTGATACTGAGAATTTCGTAATTTAGTGTCTGGCGCATGCTAATTTAGATCTTATACGGTCGTAGTGGGAGTTATTCCGTCTGAAGTGAATGGGTATCTAGTTTTTTTCTGCCGCCAAGCATCAGTATATAAGCACCGCGGTGTTCCGGTTCGAAGGACATTGAAGCCAGTGAAATTACTGGGCATTGTGAGACTTAACGTCTTAAGTCTCGGGGTGACGAGCGCAGTCCAATACCATGCAGGGCGTTGTAGTTTGAATTTCTATGTTGCTTCTGTTTATAGGCAGACGTGGCGCTTACCACAAGAAATACCACTTAACGCCTGCCAATAAATACTTTCATTCTCTCTTCAAATACATTTTAAATTAGTATGTCTTGTTTAGATATTTTTGAACCCATTAAATTACAAATTTGACATTACAGACTGCGACGCATCCAATCCCGCGAAGGCGCTAACTTGGAATATCTAAAGAACGTAGTGATGGCGTACCTGATGTCGACAGACTACGCGGGCAGGAGACACATGCTCAATGCTATAGCAGCTGTGTTGCACTTCACTACCAGCGAGAAGAACGTGGTTTTATCGACTTTGTGAACATGGTTTTATCGACTTTGTGAACATGGTTTTATCGACTTTGTGAATAAATAAATAATACACCCAACAGTCACACACATAGTCCTGACCCAACACTAGGTAAACCTGTATCGTGGGTATCAGCAACTACGAGAGACTTGCGAGCCCACAACACCCAGTCCCGAAACAAATATTTGTGAATCAGACAAACATTTGTCTCGGTGCGGGAATCGAACCCACGGCCTCTCGCTTCGCAGCCGGCTACTCGCCCGCTGCGCCACGAAGGCTGTCAAATCGTCACTATATAATTATACAACGTGTTACAGAAAGGTGTGGTCATATTTAAGGGTAGTCACTCGTTACATACACCTGACAGTCAGTGTTTATGTACCACATACATACCCACTCACGCCTGTACACCCCGAAGGGGTAGGCAGTGTGACTAGTACACCCACATTTCACCGAGCTTATTCCCGTCCCATGATGTGATATGGGGCGGGCCTATCGCCATAGCGGGCACAGTTCCAGACTTCGGGCTAATGTTAAGTATTTCATGATAAAAAACCCAATATCACTTTACCCGACCCGCGGATCGAACCTAACACCTCAACACAGCATTCGTACCGCACATGCATTACTACTGCGCCATCGAGGCAGACAACCTATAATTTCTTGGTAATTTTAATCACACGTTTATTAGTATCGATAAGATCGATCACATCGCTATAAAGTAGGTGAAGTGCGGGAGCGAGAATATAATAATTGCTGAAGTGTGACACAAGCTCAGCTGTTTATCAATACTCCAAAATTGCAAGTCGAATATCGACATGTTACATATTCGTTAAAAAGAATATGTTTAATTTATGTCCTAGCAATGCATTCGCATTTCGTACTACGGCACGGTGAAATAAATCTCTCTATTCTAAAAAAAAGTAACTGGCGCCGCCGCCGCCGCCGCTGCCAAAATCTTGTCACGCTATTTATTTTTTTATTTCTATATTTTATTAAACGTCGGGACTAAAATAAAAATTAAACCGCGATATAATCCGTACAAACTAGGTATATTTCTATGACCAATATTTGTGGATCAAACAAACATTTGTCTCGGTGCAGGAATCGAACCTGCCACTGCGCCACGGAGGTGTAAAAATACTTATATCTTACACTATACGTTGCTTAAATTTGACCACACCTTTTTCTAATACGTTGTATATCGATAATTACGCTTGGAACATAATACAAATACTAAAAGATATAACAATGTGACTTGAAAAATAACTTCATTTCGGCTCAGTCATGTAAGAGTAAATTAACATTCCTACTAATTATATATTTTCGTATGAAATATTGTTAACGTTTTACGAATAAAGTATTGTACACAATTTTAGTTTATTTTATTAGCGCTTTGTGGTAATAGAAACACTTTTTGAAGTACGTTATTGCCATTAAATATTAATTCGGGAAATAGGTAAATTTTACCCTAGATCGATTTGAAAATTTATATGAAAATCACGTCGAATTTTATTACATTGAAAATTTGTTGTTTATATTCATTATATTATTCGTTCTTTATTCTTATCCCACTCGCAGTGGGGTCGGCGTAACATGCTTTAGAATGATTTGGCTTGTAGTTTTTACAACTGGCCGCCTGCCTCTCAACCCCTCTGGTGAGAAAACATAGACCCGAAACCAATATTTGTGGAGCATAGGTACAATATTTTTGTCTTTATGCAGGAATTAAAGCCGCGGCCTCGCGTTACAGACTCCTAATTATATTTTCATGAAATAAAATCTTGATGAATTCTCTATCTATATTTTCTATGCTAATATTTTAAATTAAAAATTATTATTATAAATTCTTCATAAGAATTTCGAAGGTCTGTGAAGTCTGCCAACCCGCATTAAGCCAGGGTGGTGGACTAAGGCCTAACCCCTCTCATTCAGTAGAGGAGGCCCGTGCCCAGCAGTGGGACGTACAGGGCTAGTATTATGTTTTAAATGCGAAAGCGTGTTTTTTTAATATTAAAGGCCGGCAATCGAGCAAGTGGGTCACCTGATGGTAAGTGATCTCCACCGCCCATGTGCACCCACAATACTAAAAGAATTATGGGTGCGTTGCCGACCTAAAAGGAAAGGGATAATTAAGGGATTGGGAAGGGGAGGAGGTTTGGGCCTCCGGATATCTAAATCACCGTACGAAACGCAGCAGCAAGCTAATACTTTACGCCGGTTTTCTGTGAGACAGTGGTAAAGACCCGGACGAGCCGGCCCATACATGCTGTAGACAAATGTGTTCGGTGTGGTACACTCATGCTCTATCCTCCATCGATATTTTCTATGCTTATATTTTAACTGCGAAAGCGTGTTTGTTGGTCTGGTCTTTATTTCATCTAACAGACCGATATGTTTTTTAACATCTAGGCTATTGTTTATCCCAGAAATATGAAGATAAACATGGGCGGTTTCCCGACAAAATGTGACAAGCGTATTTTATTTACATCAGCGCCATCTGTGTTAGATCACCAGTATTACTGAGTGACTTTATGAAAGTAAGACTTCAACATGGGCGGAGTCCCGACCAAAGTGGTAGGACAACACCGCAAAGGCCATAAAAGAAATAAGAAGAAGCTATTGTCAAGCGTATTTTATTTTTAATATTAGCGCCATCTGTCTTAGATCACCAGTATTACTCAGTGACTTTATGAAAGTAAGACTTCGACATGGACGGTGTTCCGACCAAAAGCTACTGTCAAGCGTATTCTATTTTCAATATTAGCGCCATCTGTGTTAGATTATTAGTACTAAGTGACTGGCAGTTATTTTATTTGATGTAGTTCAAGTAAGAACTGAAAGATGGCAGTTTTATAAATCAGACAAAAACGTTACGGCTACTGACGGTTGACGAAGGTAAACAGATAAATATGAGTGCACCGACAAATTAATATGAAAAAAAAATTAGCATGGTGAATATGTCGTGACTGATCATATCATAAAGTAGTTGACCATTTCAGAATATTACTAGGTGGTAGGTCCCTCGTATGCAAGAGGCCGTCTGTGTTAGTACCACCACTTTTTTCTATTTCTGTGTGTGTAAGCACTGTTGTGTTCCGGTTTGAAGGACATTGAAGCCAGTGATATTATTGAGCATTATGAGACTTAACATCTTATGTCTCGGTGTGACGAGCGCAGTCCAATTCCATGCAGTGCTTTGTAATTCAAAGATCTGTGTGGTGTTGCTTCTGTTTATTCCGCTTACCACCAGGCGAACGACTTACTCGTTTCGTGATTCAAGCTAATAAAAAATCACAATAATATGAAGTGCGCCCCTGGTCCACCAGGCACTCTCGCAGAGAGCATAATATTTTTTGACCCGGCTAAAAGGTGGTGTGGGTCTGCTCAATAACATACATTAATGCTCAATATCAATATCATATCATACTTTGAATTTCGTAGAGGGACCGCCCTTGGTCGTTTGATCAGCTTGGAGAAAATCGTCTATGAACCATCGTTATGGAAGGAATTGACACCAAAAGCCGAGGAGGCTTTAAATTCGGTCACACTGGAGTTTCATCGATCTTGTGAAGACTTGAAAATATATTGCATAGTTACTTGTCGTTGACGAAATGCATAATAGTGCGAACATTGAAATACTCGTAAGATGACAAGAAACGTAACACAAGCAAAAAAATGACCCCACCAAAACTCTGTGCAAGGGGGCGGGGTTATAAAAGTCTGTGCAGCTCGTACATTGATCAATTCATAAAAATTGATTCATGATGTCTAGTTGACACTTATTGACACGTCTGATTTTTTGCACGGTGCAGAACGTTGTAAGATCTCGATTTAGAAACAAAATATTTAGACATTAACTTTGATGAAATAAAGTTGATTTTTAACGTTTATGAATTTGTATTGCATTTTTGAGTGTTACGTGTGATGAACCTTTGCATGTATAAGTAAGTGGAGCCGTATTTTTGGCAGACTCATATGAGAGTTATCGTTCTAGTCATCTCGTCATCTTATTTCGATGAGTGCGAAGCCATTAATTAAACAAATGAAAGAACCTAATAGTAGGTACGTAGGTATTATTGTTTGTTTTTTTTCCAAGGCGAAGGAACAAAGTTGAACAGCCAAAAGCCGTGGCTAGGTATGATGAAGTGCTTACTATTAGTACAAACGTTATCGGCCGCAAGTTGAGCGCGACATGAACGAATACCTTTGGAACAATTGCGGAGACGGCACACTATCCATCATGGTTTCATTTCACGATGACATTCGAGTAGAGTGACATTGTTACTACGAAAGGGAAGATTTTACACGGTAATAATATAGGTATTTAAATATTAATATAATCTTACAGATATCCTCAAATCTATATCGATATGGCCAAATAATTAAGGAGATTTAAATTTTTATTACAAAAATTTTAATCGATGAGTTGATAGTACATATGTACGGCTGTGGTATGGCTGTGGTCTATTTAGACAGTTCTAATCGCATGCGATTTAGTAGTTGATAAATGAAAATCGAACCGTGTCTACCCTCTATTAAAAAGTAAGTCAGTTTCCAAATTCCAATGATAGTGATAAGTGACGCAGTGGGACAATTTAAAGTGTGAACTCCTAATTTTAAGAGAGACGATTATAGTTTTCAATATTTATGGGCCACAGAAGTGTAATATTCAGTGAGTATACTTATTATTCTTGTTTTGTTTTCCGTGTGCCTTGTGGCATAGGCTAGTGGCATTGAAATTTATAGGGCTTGCGTTCGATATTCAAAATTTATTTTTGTGATGATTGTCGATTCAAAATCACATAATTTTCAGAAATAGGATTTCTGAGTGCTATAGCGGAAAGTTCGACCTCTATGACATCATGAGATAGAGCTACTTTTGGCATGTGGCTATACCACTTTTGCTGAGCTTATGGCCGTCCCATTATGTGATATAGGGCGAGCCTGTGGGTGTACTGGTTACCCCTCTGCCTACCCCTTCGGGGATTACAGGCGTGAGTATTGAAAATATCTACACGATTACTAAATCATGCGAATACTACACAAGCGTGGAGCATTCTGCGGCGTACCAAGCGATTATATAGATTGTCCCGCAACTCTTTTGTCTTGTACACGATTATTGATGAGCTCAACGACTCGCCTAATTAACTACACTACAGACATTCTTGCTGCATTGTTCAACTTGTCTTGCGGCAGACGTCTGACTCCCTGTTCAGAGAGCAATGATGTTTAGAATTTTGTATGGGAACATTTTGATGAAATTTTGTACAAATAGCAACGATAGCTCGGGGGCGCTGGTACGGACTGTCGAGATGAAAATCGCAAGTTCGAAACCAGCCCCAAAAGTCTATACCTCTGACTTATCTAAGTTATGTGTGTATTAATTGTCACTGCTTTAACGGTTTAGGAAACATCGTGAGGATAACTGAGAAGTTCTTTATAAGAATTTCAAAGGTATGTGAAGCCCGTCTACCAACCCGCATTTGGCCAGGGTGGTGGAGTAATGCCTAACCTCTCTTTCAGTAGAAGAGGCCCGTGCTCAGCAGTGAGACGCGTATAAAACAGGGCAAAAAAATACTAAGAGACACGACAAGACAAGACCACTCTATGAAACGATACGAAGCGACGAGGTTCTAAAACGTAGACTTAATGTTACTATCCACTGCGCCATGGAGGCTATCAATTTGTTTCCTATTTCAATAAAAGATTATTGCCCTTACTATAGCCCCATTGGGCAAGCGTATGTAGGCTGAGCACCGTTAGGTACTAGGTTAAGTTTCAGGTCGGGCAATTGAAATTTGTGTTTGAGTGTTCGATTCCAAAAACACTTAATTTCCGAGATTTGAATTTGTGCCCGGTGTGGCGATAGGCTCGTCCCTCACACATCATTGGACGGAAATAAGCTTGGCGAAAAGTGGGTGCACTATTTGCAACACTGCCTATCCCTTCCGAGATACAGGCGTGAACATGATCATGTTACAAATGTCTATCAAAAGATACGTATTACAAGTTTTATGGGCCAAATATGTAGTATGTAAGTACGTACTACTTATGTGAAATAAAACCTAATAGCAATAATCTACTATTAATCTAATTTGAATTAGTTAAAGAAACCTCTTTGACTTGAATTAATCCGGACTTATAAGATTTTTTATTTAAATTTTTCACATAAAAGTTCTTGTATATTTTTTTTGTGTTGAGGCTGCCAAGTGTGTCGACTGCCGGTCGTCGCCGCGGGATGTTTGCGGTCTCGCTGGCCGGCGCACCAATGGCAATTAAACCAGCCCTGCCAAGAAAATGTGACCAGACACTCAGAGCATGTAAGTGATTTTTGTTTTACAATGATTTATGTTAAGTTACATTGAATGACGGTATTAATATAAAATACGCTGAAATAAATACACCCAACAGTCACACACATAATCTTGACCCCTTACTAGATTAACATGTATCGTGAATATCGGAAACTACGAGGGACTTACGGTCCCACAACACCCAGATCCGAAACAAATATTCGTGGATTACATAAACATTTGCCTCAGTGCGGGGCTCCAACCCATAGCCTTCCGCTTTGCAGCCGGCAAAGTGGTCATTTTTTATGAAATTCAAAGTATACTACTAGACAAGCTGCGTGGTACACAGAAATTGTACCACTAAGTTGCGGTCAATTCGCTTACTCTCAACTGGAACGCCTGTAGCGCTCCTTGTTTATGAGCTGTCAAACTCTCGCGTTATGTGACGCAATTTTACTTCTAAACAGCCTGTCTAGCAGTATACATTAAAGTCTTTGGTTAAATTATAGCTTCGCATTATGTATGCATATAGTCAATGACAAGTATCAATTTTTTTTAAGTAAGTATTCACAAGAACGATGAAACACCAGTGTGGCCGATTTCAAAGACTTGTCGGAGGTTTGTGTTTAATTCCTTCCAGTACAACGCTTCATAGACGATTTTCTCCAAGAGGATCGAATGGCCAAATTCGATCAATACACTTGATCAAAAATCACCTAAATTCACTTATTATAATGTTTCCATACACTGTTCATCACCATGTTTATTGCACAAATTCATACTACATTTATACAAACACAACTTTAATCTAGTTTAGGAAATAATTAAGATAAGAGATCAACCGCACCGTCAAAATTCCCGCCAAAACTCGACAATGTGGTCTTATAAGCGTTCCATTTTAAATGTTGTCTCACGGATTCCTAAGAACCGTCTCAATATCCAAAAAACATGCACAGATTACAAAATCGATAAAGCCACCCGCAATCAGTCAAGCGGCGTGAAGCGCTGAAAGCACTGCAGGCCACCAGACCATTTGTCAGGTTGTAGCTATGACATAACATTCATCCAGCCATTGTCCCGGGTCTGGCACCGGCGGTGAATATAAAATCCGAAACATTACGTTCAAAGGCTGACAGGTGAAGAATTTTCATCATTAACTTGGCTGAGTTCCGTGTTTTCGGGGTTCTGTAGCCGTGCAGGTGCTAAATGACGCTAATTTCGTGGGTTTTCGGCTATTCGTATGACGTTATAACTATTGCAGTGCCCGTTTATGCAAGACTTACCTAATTTTAATACATACATACGTACGCACTCACGCCGGTAATCCCCGAAGGGGTAGGCAGAGCTGTAACCAGTACACCCACATTTCGCCGAGCGTATCTCCGTCCTATGATGTGATAGAGGGCGAGCCTATCGCCATACCGGGCACAAAGTCCAGACTTCGGGCCGATACTGAGCTTTTCGTAATAGAAAACCCAATATCACTTTTACCCGACCCGGGGATCGAACCCGAGGCCTCAGCAGCCTCAGTCGTAACGCGTATTAATGTTTTAGAAAATGTTTTTAAATCCAATATGAAGTGATTCGGTTTATTGTAAATAACGGTATGAGAGTTAACATTCTAGTTATCTTATTTCGATGCTACAATTACCTACATAAAATCCTATCCTTCCATTGCTCAGTTGCTGCGTGAAAGGACAAACTAATAAACACACTTTCGTCTTTATAATATTATTATAAATAGTTAGTTTACAAACATATTCATATTACATATTATACAACTTGCCATATTCCAGAAAAAGTAAAGTACTAAGACGAAAACATTCATAAAATAAATTGCTCCTTAAATAGCCAACCCTCAAATATCTCAGCTCAAACTTTTGTACCATTCTCAAAGATAAGGTAAAAACAAGCGAAGTCTGGTGCGAAGCTTAACGCTTACCTTAAGCGATCCATTGTTCGCGAGCGACGTGTGGCGTCTAGCCAAGCGTTTACCCCGAGACATTCCCGCTGAGTAGTTTTTAAAAATTAAAATCGAGTTGAGAGGTTTTATTGATGATACTGTTTGTACTTAGAAAATCAGGGGAATAATTTGATTTTAAATTTACAGATATTAGATTGCTTTTTAACCTTTTATTTCTACCTGGCGTTATCCCGGCCTAATCTTTGGGTCTTATTCATAATATAACGCTCATCGAAGGTATAAACCTTCATGAGTTAAAACGTATTTTAAGCCTGTCAAACGTTCAATAAAATTCTTTATTCATAATCGTTTGATAAAGCTCCGTTAACTAAAATAGGTTTATCATACACAAAGTTGCCAGTTTACAAAAAATGATTGATTGATTTTAATATGGTTTGTTTCTGGAAAGACTGGAAAAAAACGAAATAAAAAGAAAATTAACGGAGTTTTGGCGGGAATTCTGACAGTGCGGTGGCTCTCTTGATTTAATTATTTCCTAAACTAGTTTAAAGTTGTGTTTGTTGTATAAAAGTGGTGTGGTTTTGTGCAATAATCATTTACGATGATGAATAGCGTATGGAAACATTAAAAATCAACAAAAAAAAAAAGAAAATTGACATCTCATCAATGTCAATTATGTCGAGAAAGGTAAACAAACAGGAGTTATAAAATTCCACAAGACCTTGAAATTGACCACGCCGCGCCGCTGCTATAATATAGATAATATAGTACTTGTCATTGGCGAAATGTATAATAGGGCGAAGCCGTTATAAATAAAGAAAAAGTAATAAATTAAAAAAAAAATGTCAGTAGACGTAAAATTATACGTCAACTAAGAAACAGCTGACCGATGTCGGTCATGTTTTTCACTATCGAACGCTTAAAATAGGTTTATAGAAGGGTTATAGCTTCTATAAAATAGTGACACTTTATAGGAGAGTTAATGAGCGTTTTAGCGTTATTGAACGATTATGAATAACGATTTTTATCAATCATCTAATAACGGCCTTATAAAGCTCCGATAACTTATTATGAATAAGACCATTTATATATATAATTCTACTGTACGTGTGTATGTCACTGAACTCCTCCTAAACGGTTGGAACTAATTTTTTGAATTAATTTTTTTGTATGCGTTTGGGTGGCGCCCTGGATGGTTTAGATTCACAATTGAAACAGGTAGTTGAAGCTGCTGTAGTTGCGGGAGAAACCGCGTGGAACAGCTAGTCTACTATAGATTTAATGGTATTTGATAATGCACTGATTTTGATGGTATTTCTTTCACTAAAAATCTTCGATCACTAAAATAGGAAACCCAAATACTTGACTCGGTGCTTTCTACCTATCATCATTATATTGCAATATCAACAACTCAAAAACAAATAATTATATATTTATCTTTTTCGCGTGCTCCTTTGCATGAACATAAGCAACATCTATCAGAGCTTCCAATTATAGATCTGCACTAGTCACTCCGAGACGTAAAATGCTAAATCACTAAAATATAATTGGACTGGCTTCAATATCTTTTAAATCAGAACACAACAGTGCACACTTTTGCTTAGCGGCATAAACCAGAGTTACCATCAAGCGAGCGACATGCTCGTCTCGTCATTAACGTTTATAAAAATCATTACTATATTCCACCTACATTTTAATACCCTACAGCACAAACTCATACTCTTAAGAAGTAAGTATAAAATAGAGTGATAGCAGATGTAATGTTGCTAATATTATGCTATAAACGCTTATCGTTCTGTAAAACGGCTGACAAAGTTACGCGAGCGCTCCGAGCGTTGTGAGCGTTACGAGCGAAGACCTAGCGCCCGTATTGTCTGCGATCCTAACAGAATGCACTTTTATGCATATGCCGAGTATATACCGTCACGTCGTCCTTTCGCCACAGTGGTATGAGTACAGATGGTTGAGGGTTTTATGTTTTTGTTATATACATATATATATATATATATATATATACACTCAGGTAACTGCCTCGGTGGCGCAGTTGTAATGCGTACGCGTTACGATTAAGCTAACGCTGAGGTCTCGGGTTCGATCCCCGGGTCGGGTAAAGTGGTATTGAGTTTTTCTATTCCGAAATGCTCAGTATCATCCCGGAGTCTGGAATTTGTGGCCGGTATGGCGATAGGCTCGCCCCCTATCACATCGTGGGACGGAGATACGCTCGGCGAAATGTGGGTGTACTAGTTACACCTCTGCCTACCCCTTCGGGGAATACAGGCGTGAGTGCGTACACTCAGGTAACATTACAGGTAAGCCCCGAAAGGGTATGCAGAGGTTTAACCACGCCCACATGTCACCGAGATTATTTTCATCCCATGACGTGATAGGGGACAAACTGATACTAAATATTTTGTGATAGAAAAACCCAATATCACTTTAGCCGACCCGGGAATCGCATCCGAGACCTTACCGCAGCAGACGTACCGTGTACGCATTACAACTGCGCCACCGAGGTAGGTTTTGTTCTTAATTAATAAATTAATATTAATTGGCCTCTACTCATTTGTAGACTTGCTCCTTTTATGCTGAAGCTAATAAAAATTAATCCAACGTTTTGAAGGGGGTCAAAATCATGTTCAAAGATTCCGTTACATACATACAAACATGCATACAAACATACGTATGAAGCTAATAAAAAGCTTTTAAAATTAGCTATTTCAAAATAAATAGGCAACCGCAAAAGCGTTATATGGCCACGATTTTAACACAAATCGTGTCGCTTACATTAATTGTTTAGGATTGAAAAGCCACACAACCACGTGACATCAGCCCCACAGTGTGACCGCACAAGTTGTAGTTTTTGTTCCGTTTCCCACGTAACTTACGGGCTCTTTAGAGAGGTGTTCTTGAATACTGATTAAAGAAGAGTACTAACGCCTGGTTTCTGAAAAACTGAGCAATGCATAAAAATAATATATAATCTGTCAAATCTTATGTCAAGTAAAAATTCGTTGCTAGAAGCGTGGTCAACACCATTGATTTGACACATCTGTTAGTTAACATAGCTTTCAAAGTAATATGAAAAAGCGTACCTAAGTCAATCTATTAGAGCAAGAGCAATAAGTAGTGATAGCTCACGAACGAGACGAAAGTCACAGGTTCGAAACCAGCCCCAAGAGCCTACACCTCTGACTTCTCTAAGTTACGTGTGTATTTATTGTTAATGATTACTTTCTTTAACGGTGAAGGAAACCTCGTGAGGAAATCTGCATACATGAGAAGTTCATCGATTTTGAAGGTATGTGAAGTCTGCCAACCCGCGTTAGGCCAGCGTGGTGGACTCAGGCCTAACCCCTCACTTTCAGTAGAGGAGGCCCGTGCCCAGCAGTGGGACGTATATAATACAGGGCGAGTATTATTATTATTTAATATATTAAACAGAGATCAGAGATTATTAAATGTTTCACTAAAACCCACATTTCTGTAAAGAAATTCGAATTGAACCGGGTGCGATTTGCGATTGTTTGCATACCACTTCATACAAAGCAGACATGTCGCCATCGCTCGTTCGTAGATGTTTGATAACGTGATTGGGCCAATAATAAAAAGTGCTAAAAGGACTCATCACGTATCAAGTTCCAGTTCAAAATAAAAAGAATCCTATCAAAAATATATCTGTAAAAAGTACCAAAGTTCAGTTAAACATATCCGAGGGAAATAGAAATGAGATAAAAAAGGTGCCAAGTCTTGCAGAGCTGTAACACGTTGACGAAAGGTTCGATAAAACTTTTGCCAGATAAATGTATACCCTATTAAGCTCCAACTTGCAATAAAAATGAACTAAGTAAGGCTTCGCATAGAGTTGTATTAATATTTAACCTGTAGCTGTTCTGCACATATTTTACTATGCTTTTCGATCGCCGAAGAGGACAAATATTGCCGAGTACGGAATCACCGTGCTGTATCTCTGGACGCTATTTGATTTCTACCTTATGTCGATCCATATCATTATGTGTGGATCGTCATATGTATCTCGAAGTATGTTTAAGTTTTAGAGCCACGCTGTAGAGAATTATGTCTTCAACACGAATGAACGGGCTCGAGGAATAAACTTGCTCTAATTTTGTACGATGATTGCCTCGGTGGCGCAGTTGTAATGCGGACGCGTTACGACTAAGGCTGACGCTGAGGTCTCCAGTTCGATCCCGGGTCAGGTATAAGTAATATTGGGTTTTTCTATTACGAACTGCTCATTAACAGCCCGGAGTCTGGATTTGTGTCCGGTATGGCGATAGGCTCGCCCCTATCACATGATGGGACGGAGATACGCTCGGCGTAATATGGTTGTACTGGTTACACCTCTGCCTACTCCTTCGGGGATTACAGGCGTGAGTGCGTATGTACGATGATTGAGTTTTCCGGAGGCCCAAATCCCCGTCTCATTACCAATACCCGTGCCTTTCCTTTAAGGTCAGAGTAACGCATTCATGTTTCTTCTCTTATTATGGGTGGTTATAGGCTATGTAATGAGTGGTAAGGTAATTTAACGCGCGGTACACATTTTCATCTACAGCACGAATGAGCCGGCTTGACCGGGTCGTTACCACTGTCTCATATAGCTAGGTATAGGTTGTGTAACTAGTGGTAAGGTAATTTATCGAGTTGGAGACAGTTTCATGTACAGCACGAATGAGCCGGCTCGACCGAGTCGTTACCACTGTCTCACGAAAAAACCGACGCACAGTAGCCGCTTGCTGCAGCGTTTCGTAGGATGAGTGAGATCTGGAGGCCCGAAACCCCCTCCCCTTGTCAATCCCTTAATTATCCCTTTCCTTTAAGTTCGGCAACGCTCCTCTTATTCTTCTGGTATTGTGGGCGTACATGGGCAGAGGAGATTACTTACCATTGCTAGCTCTTTTGCCGGCATCTGCTACAAAAAAGGTGTTTCGCACAACCATGTCATAAGCTTCTTATTCAGTTCTTGTCTCTCCTAGGTTACCTAGTTCACTTGGTCGTTGGTCTCTTGTATGCCAAACTCTGGGTAGGTACCATCAATTTGTTTATTTCTGCCGCCAAATAGCAGTGTGTAAGTAGTGTTATGCTCCGGTATATTAACATCTAACAAGCTTTTACTCGCGGCTTAGCCCGCCTGAATAGCCTTTTCCGGGATAAAGCGAAGTCTATAACCGGGATAAAAAGTAACCTATAACCGTCTTCACGGTACCATCTATCTCTGTACCAATATTCATCAAAATCCGTTTAGCTATTTAGGCGTGAAAGCGTAACAAAAAAACTCATTTTCGCTTTCATAATTTTTAATTACAATTTACAAGGTGGTAGGTCCTTCGTTTGCGAGAGGTGGGCTGGGTTGGTACAACTGCTTTGCCTATTTCTGCCGCCAAGCAACAGTGTGTAAGCACTGATGTGTTCCGGTTTGAAGGACATTGAAGCCAACTAAATTACTGGGCATTATGATACTTAACAGCTTATGTCTCGGGGTGACGAGCGCAGTCAAGTGTTATTTAAAGTTCTGTGTGGCGTTGCTTCTGTTTAGTAGCAGGCGTGGCGCTTACCATCAGGCGAGCGATCTGCTCGTCTCGTCATTCAAGCTAATAAAAAAATATATATGGGTGTCTCGCAATGACAGTGCAGTGCGATATAAATATTCTGGATAGTATACTAGTTTTGTTTAATAGCAGGCCGGCGCTTACACACGAGCGATCTGCTCGTCTCGTCATTCCGGCGAATAAAAAAACTGTATCTCAATAATGATATCTCCATATGTTAAAGTAAGTTGTAGGTTGTGTGAATTCTTGTTACATGAGATGTCGCCTGTCTCCAGTTTTATTCGAGACAAAGACTTACTGTCGCGATGGATATGCTGTTTCAATTTAACAACCACTACAAAAATGGATTCTAAAACCGACGTGTACGGTGCAAATTTGATTGGCAAAGTGGATAAGACTCAATTCGCGCAATAATATGGCTTCGCGTTAACTCTGAAGTCAGTGTAAGTTATAATGTATTTCTGAAAATGTTTTTACAGTAAAAAGTTTTTGAATCCGTCTGTCCCATATGGTCAGCAGCATCAGTATATTGAAAGCCGTGTTTTTACCCTTGTCTCTCCTAACTAATATTATAAATGCAAAAGTGAGTTTATTTAACCGACTTCAAAAAAGGAGGAGGATCTCAAGTCGGCGCGCTTTTTTTAATGTATTTACGTCGATTTTCCGCCAATTGTGGACAGACAATTGTTTAGCTGCAATGTGGTTCTATATAAATTTAGTTATGGTCTAATAACGAAATTCGGAGTAAAAAAATTAAACTCTTCAACGGACAACAGTACACCCGTCGCGATTGTTTAATTGTATTGAATTTGCATGCTATTGATGTAACTAGCACTAAAAGTTGAAAAATAAAATAAGTTTTAACAAAACTTAAAAACCGACTTCAAAATTAAAACACTGAAAAGTCAAAAATGACAATTTCTATAGGTCTCTTTTGAGTCGGTGATATTTTATTTGACCGGCAGCGACACAGGCACTTGCTGTCCCGCTCCCGCCAATCCCAAAGCATACCGTTGGGTTGCCTTCCTTATCACAACAGACTTTATGCGTAAAGCAGGAATTGATCGCAGAAAGGTTTATTTAATTTTATTTTTTATAGTTTATAGGCCGGCAAACGAGCAAGTGAGTCACCTGATGGTAAGTGATCTCTACTGCCCATGTACGCCCACAATACTAAAATAATCATGGGCGCGTTGCCGACCTTAAAGGAAAGGGATAAGTAAGAGATTGGGTAGGGGAGGGGAATTGGGCATCCGGATATCTCACTCACCGTACGAAACGCAGCAGCAAGCTGCTACTTTACGCCGGTTTTCTGTGACATAGTGGTAACGACGCGGACGAGCTAGCCCATTCATGCTGTAGACAGAATTGTCTACAGCGTGGCTCTAACAATCAGAAGGATCACTCCCCCTCAACCAGGTTTAGCCCGCAAGTTGATGCGGTTTGCGAGGATGTGGTCGCTGCACTCACTGCAGCTATTTCGAGCCACTGGCGAGAGATTATAGGACGACAGCGCCCAGTGAGACAGTGCGGCGGTACTCCTCAAGGACTGATCCTCGGGGCCAGCTGGTAGAACCATAAAGAAGATGGTGGTAGACGAGTGGTAGAGCCACGCTGTAGACAATTTTGTCTACATGAATGGGCCGGCTCGTCCGAGTCGTTACAACTGTCTCACAGAAAACCGGCGTAAAGTAGCAGCTTGCTTGCGTTTCGTACGGTGAGTGGGATATCCGGAGGCCCAAATCCCCTCCCCTTCCCAATCCCTTAATTGTCCCTTTCCTTTAAGGTCGGCAACGCGACCATGACTCTTTTGGTATTGTGGGCGTACATGGGCGGTGGGGATCACTTACCATCAGGTGACCCACTTGCTCGTTTGTCGGCCTATGCAATAAAAAAAAGATGACACTAGACGCACTATTATCCAGATACAGACAGACACTAGCAAGGGTCGTGCAACCGTGGCGTATAGCTAAAATAAATTGTAATTTTTCTAACCTCATATGAGGTTAGGTTAGGTTAGGGTTGCCGACCTTAAAGGAAAGGGATAATTAAGGGATTGGGAAGGGGAGGGAATTTGGGCCTCCGGATATCCCACTCACCGTACGAAACGCAAGCAAGCTACTACTTTACGTCGGTTTTCTGTGAGACAGTGGTAAAATATTATATGAAATATATTCTATTTCAAAAAATTTTACGTTTCCCAATGGACAGTCAATGAACCTCATCACTCAGTGGAAGCCGCAGGCAAACAGAAAAAATACTTTTCTACAATAAATTCATAAAACTGGCTAAGAAATTGAATAGGAGTAGTTTACTTTCCTTACCCGCGTATAAAATTGTCATCCAATTTGACATTTTACGATTGTCAATAAAGTGCAGTAGACATAATACAATAGTGTTGTATCGTTACGTTTAGTTTTGTCGATATTTTCAGTTAAAAATATAATTTGTCATCAGGTGTAAGTGGGATACCAACATTATATCACTAAAGCCAACCTCACCTGCACGTACAATCTGAAGATAAACTCAAAAAAAAATGGAATCATAAAATATTATACATTATTTAGATTCTGTCAAAACTCTACCGCCAGTTCGGATGGTTGTTTTGCTGCAAAACGTCAAAACTTCGACTCGACCTAATCGTCCTGGGAGAAAAGCACAACACCTGCATAACGTTTTGCGATCGCAGTATGAAGCAATGCCGAAGCGAGTTAAAATCCGTCCCACGGGTGGAACTTCCCTCTTCAGTATGTAAAGTATACATTTTAGTCGACAGTATAAAAGGCAAAACGGCTGTACACTTGAGGCATGTAGCACTCTACATGCAAACTACACTACGGTGTGTCTTCTCCCCTTGATACACAGCTCAGTGCGGCTGCGTAAGATAAGTCTAGTTTAAAGTCAAATACAAGGTGGTAGATCCCTCGTATGCGAGAGGCCGGCTGGGTTGGTACCACCGCATTGTCTATTTCTGCCGCCAAGCAACAGTGTGTAAGCACTGTTGTGTTCCGGTGTGAAGGACATTGGAGCCAGTGTAATTACTGGGCATTATGAGACTTAACACATTATGTCTCGGGGGGACGAGCGCAGTCCAGTGTCATACAGTGCTTTATTTAAAATTCTGTGTGTCGTTGCTTCTGTTTATGAGCAGGCGTGGCGCTTACCATCAGGCGAGCGACCTGCTCGTCTCGTCATTCAAGCTAATAAAAAATAAGAACGTTCGCGTTAGTGAGCACATTAGGAAATCGGTCGCCGGATGGTAAGCGCCATGTTTTTTTTATAGCATATAGGCTGGTAAACGAGCAAGTAGTTTACCTGATCTCCACTGCCAATGTAGACCCCCAATGTTGACGTCTCAGCGTATGTATGGTGCCATTAGACCATTTCATGATCACTTTATGAGTGGTAGAGCCACGCTGTAGACACTTGTCTACAGCATGTATGGGCCGGCTCGTCCGGGTCATTACCACTGTCTCACAGAAAACCGGCGTAAAGTAGCAGATTGCTGCTGCTTTTCGTACAGTGAGTGAGATATCCGGAGGCCCAAACCCCCTCTCCTTCCCAATCCCTTAATTATCCCTTTCCTTTAAGGTCGGCAACGCACCCATGATTCTTTTAGTATTGTGGGCGTACATGGGCGATGGAGATCACTTACCATCAGGTGACCCAATTGCTCGTTTGCCGGCCTATACCATAAATAAAACAAAAAAATAAGTAATGGTCGTGGCGGGATCTTGGTTCGCCCAATTATAAAAAAATGCATGCATTTATTAAATAACATAAAATTTTTGTGTCGAATTGAGGACCACCTTCTTTTTTGAAGTCGATTAAACACTGTCACGTATTGACGTGGAACAGAACATTGGTTTCGTAGGAAAATTACTGTACCATGGTCGTGCTGTCACATTCACACTGTAGACAAAACTGGCTACAGCGTTGCTCTACCATTTGCTATCCATTGCTCTGTGGCACTGTCCTTAACATATTTAGGGATCGTTTGGTACAGATGCGGGAGGCAAAAACGAATCTTTGAATTTTTCGCGGCGTCGCGTCGCCGCCGTGTATGTGCTTTATGTAACTTAGACGTCGAATTTACAAGTATATTGAAATATTATAGAGCTTACGTAGGATAAGATTCACTACGTGTTGGTACCAATTTTATTCTTTACCGTTACACATTATTCGATTTCACTTCAATCGCCTCATTCATCTACTGGCAGCGTACTTAGACTGACAAACCGTGAGGTCCTGGTTCAAATCTCAGTTCGGGCACAAAATAAATAATAATACTAGCCCTGTATTATATACGTTCCACTGCTGGGCACGGGCGTCCTCTACTGAATGAGAGGGGTTAGGCCTTAGTCCACCACGCTGGCCTAATGCGGGTTGGCAGACTTCACATACCTTCGAAATTCTTATGAAGAACTTTTCAGGTATGCAAGGTTTCCTCACGATGTTTCCTTCACCGTTAAAGCAAGTGATAATTAGCAATGAATACACACATAACTTATAAAAGTCAGAGGTGCATGCACTTGGGGCTGGTTTCGAACTTGCGACTTTCGTCACGACAGTCCATACCACTCCGCGCTGAGCTTTCACTGTTTTTATCGGGCACAATTTGTGTATTAATTTTAAATTCGAATTTTGAACACCAGCATTTGAATTTGTGTCTGATACGAGTAGATAGACTCACTCTGACACCTGATGGAACATAAAAATGGAACGGAACATGGAAATTTATGGAACGGTGAAATTTTATTGGTGAAAGCGCCGTCTTTAAAGAGACTTATTATATACAAATTGTTATATTTGACTTTTCACTGTACTGTGGTAGTTAATTGTCGAAATTTCCAAAATTACGGTAAATATGCTTTAATTCTTGATCTTGCGTGTTTGGTTATATTTGGTACATTTCTTTTGTAATTAATTGTAAATTATTTTTGTGAATAAAAAGTGTATGATCGATACTTTGTAGATATGCTCTATTAGCTCCATATTTTTAAATTTTATCACAAGGCTTAATTGCACAACATATTTATTTCACCTACATTTATTCTCAATTATTGTTATATCTCTCATTTCTAAAGAAAAGTAACTGGCGCCGCCGCTGCCAAAAGCTTGTCACGCTATCTCCTCCGAAACCGCTGGGGGTATGGGGTCGAGACCGATACCAATCGATGCAGAATAATGTGGGGAAGAAAGTAAGATATGTCTCACATTCGTCGGACTTTAAGTTTTTTTTTTATTTTATGTTTGTGGAAAAACATGGGCAAAGCTCCTAGTTAGTTAAATAAATAAAATAAAAAAGTATCACGAGAAAAGCCGGCTTAAAACACTCGTCAGTTTCAATAAATTCATAACAACCAAACCTATTGTAAAGTTCAAAACCTATTCTTGCTTCAGTAAATATATATAAAATTATTTTAAAATCGGTTCGAGGGTAAGTTTACGCTACATTGTTGTTTTAGTACGCACGAGAGGCGGGCGAGGTAGTACTCAGCGAGTAATGTATGTATTCTGGAGATAAACGTATGAACAACATTGTAAATATATCGTCTGGCTTGCGAGAACGATAAAGGTGTGATGGACTCACGGACATTCCAATCAAACAACATATACACTACGCTCTAATTCAACAGGATAGTAAATTTTTTTAAATTTAAAATTTCAAAAACCGTCTTCAAAATCTCGGTGCATCTATTTTGTTCCGTTAAAGAGTTTCCCATTGTCTCTCGTACTTCTTTATCAAATGTTTGACTTTATATGGGACAACCTTTGGAGTATATCGTACTGCCAAACGCTTAAATTTCTACTTTTCCTTTTTATTATTTATTTTTTAATGTCTAACTTTCTACCCGTTATCTAGATAAAAAATACTTTATAGATTTAGTTTTAAGAGTCGTATGTCCACGCCTGAGACAGTTTTGTCTATAGCATGAATACGTCAACTGGACCGGGTAGTTACCATTGTCTCGGAAAACTAACGTAATATAGCAGCTTGCTACTGAATCCGTACAGTGACTGTGATATCCGGAGGGCCAAATCCCCTCCCCTTGCAAATGCCTTAATTATTTCTTTCCTTTATTGTTGGCAACACGCCCATGATTTTTCTGGTATTGTGGACGTACATGGGCGTTGGAGATCACTTACCATCAGGCGTGTCACCTGTAATAAGTTTTTGTTGACATTCTTTGGGTATGCAACCCCAAGAAACCTGGTGAAAATCCCATATGGATATAAAGTAACATGTTCTTTACTAGAAACGGAGAACGAGACAGTCACCGTGGCGCAGTGGGCGAGTAGCCGGCTGCGAAGCGTGATGCCGCGGGTTCGATCCCCGCACCAAGACAAGTTTGTGTGGTACACAAATATTTGTTTTGAGTCTGGGTCTTCTGAGACCAAAAGTCTCTCGTAGTTTCTGATACCCACGATATAGGTTTACCTAGTGTGGGGTCAGGACTATGTGTGTGACTGTTGGGTGTATTTATTTATTTAACTATTATGAGTGGACCGTTCTAAGTACGTTATCTATTTTCAAATACAGTATGTCGCCAAAGACACAAACACAAAATTTGAACGGGCGTTGAACATCATAAAACTCACATCAAGCACAGAGTCTACAACTTGGACAAAGCTTCATGTATACTGTTATAACTTTTCTGTATACGAATATATTGTTATAGTGTTGCATTCAATTCAATTTGACATTTAGCTCATTTCGCGTTTTCATGAGGCTTTAGTAAAATTTAATTTAATTTATGTCAAAAATAATTATACTTGTATTATAGACGGCCCACTGCTGGGCACGGGTCTCCTCTACTTAATAAGAGGGCCTTAGTCTTCCACGCTGCGCTGAGGCGGGATGGCAGACTTAACATACCTTCGAAAATATTATTGAGAACTTCTCAGGTACGCAGGTTTCTTCACAATGTTTCCTTGTCCGTTAAAGCAAGCACTAATTAATACACACGTAACTTTGAAAAGTCAGAAGTGCACGCTCATGGGGCTGTTTGCGACTTTCGTATCACCAGTCGATGCCGCTCCCCGCTGAGCTATCCCTGCTCTAGTCATTTATTTCAAACTCCATATTAATTAAGTATTGTTGCTTTAAATTATGGAAATTTCTTAAATTGATCTTGAACCCCCAAAAAAAGAGGAGTGATATATGTTTGATGCCGTTGTTTGTGGGTGTATCTGTCTGGGGCATCATATCTAAATTAATGAACTGAATTGATTGCGGTTTTTGTTTTGATCAGCTGGTTTAATCGAGTTAGTGTGAGTCAAATATATTCAGCCATTTCAAAGTTGCAGATATTTTTCTGAGTGGTTTTTAACGGTTAGGTTTTATTTTATGAAGAAATTAAAGCATTTGCTTAATTTGCTCAATCAGTTACAAAAATATTTTGAAAACAAATGAAAAGGGTATTCATCCGAGGATAATTTTCAAGATATAACGAAATTATGAAATTAAAATAAATAATTAACAAACAAGTATAAAATACCGGTTCATACTGAGTCTCATTAGCTATGGCTATCACGTTGCGATCTCGCAGCCAACTTTAATTAAATATGGTCATTAAAAATATTTATAACGCCTGCCGGCCCCTCCTTTGCATTTTTATGGGATTTAAGAGATAGCACGCTCGCTGGACGAATAAGAATAACAGTGATAAATAGAAAGGAGTTTGTTTTGAAAATTACCTGTTTAATTTACCTAATGAAAATTTAGCTTATGGACAGTTAAATATTAAATTATAATTTCGCTACTATTTTCTAATTAACTATATTCACATTCATTCTTCAAAATCTTCAATTATCAAACTTTCAATAGAACAATATCTACTATACGATGATACAGAATACACCATTCATTTTGTTTATTAATTGTTCCAGAAAGATAGGTTATTCTTCTCAAGAATAAGTAATCTATGTAGTGGCGTATGTCAATAGACATAACATACGTATATTGCAAAGTGTGGGCTGGAATAGAATTAATCACTAACTAAACCTATTTATCCTTACAAACCAGAGGCGTATCAATCGTGTAACCGAAACCCCGATACGGGGACCATTACAGTACTCGGACAAGCAATTAATCCGCCTAAAACCAGTTACATCCGGCGCGGGTCGAACATACCCGATGGTTGCCGAACGCCGCCGAACCGTGTATTTATTGTTGCAACGGGACTGCACGTCGCGAGAGTGTAATGAGACCGCGGGGATCGTGTCGGGGACGGCCTGTCACGTTTAGGGATGCGACTGGTTGTCGATGGACGAGACAATTGGGAAATGTTGTACTGGTAAATTTTAGGTACTTGTGCTATCTTGCAAAGGCTGGACAAGACAAAATAAAGAAAAAATATTCAATATTTTTTATTATGCTCGAAGGTAGACTAGCTTACGGCCTGCCTAATGGTAGGTAGTTATCATCACTCACGAACACTAGTAACGCCAAGACCTCGGCAAAGTCGCTGCCTACTGTGAAAATGCTTTTTTAAGCCTCGTGTACAGAAGGACATATTGTCATAACGATAAGGGAACACCGTGGAGAGAATTTTAATCCATAGTGTGCAAGTACATGGGTAAAATGACCTCTGGAAATGCACTTTACTGGTAGGTGGTTACTAGTAGGTGGTTCCAGGAAAAAATAATGAGCTTGTATATCATATCATAAGTTAGTTCGTACATAGAATTTTTTATATTACGCACGCACTCATACGCACGCACTCACGCCTGTAATCCCCGAAGGGGTAGGCAGAGGTGTAACCAGTACTCCCATATTTCGCCGAGCCTATTTCCGTCCCATAATGTGATAGGGGGCGAGCCTATCGCCATACCGGGCACAAATTCCAGACTCCGGGCTGATACTGAGCATTTCGAAAAACCCAATACCACTTTACCTGACCCGGGGATCGAACGCGAGACCTCAGCGTTAGCTTAATCGTAACGCGTACGCATTACAACTGCGCCACCGCGGCAGTCTTATTTTAATATTAGTTTACTTAAAATATCATTTTGAAAGTCCATCATATTTTACAACGTTAATAAATAGCATTGTAAGTCGTTAGTCATTCAATCACTTCTATACAAAGGATTCTCTGGCTTAATGAATTTTCTCTGTAGTATTTGATGTCAAAATGCAGCTCACAGAAGTCTCGTCACTCCCTGTGACAGGCCTTTTACCTTTTTGCTATGAAATCGGTTGCAAATACCCTAACATCAAATAAAGCTGCGTTTAAATTATATGTCGTTTCAAAGGTTCTCAAATAAGGAAGAGAGTACAAATGAGACTCTTAAGTTAACACCTGATCTTCCTTTCTGCCTGGTGTTGCAGCATAATGCCAGGGTCCACATTTTTCCATAGATTTGATATTTGGTATTATATGGGGGGTCCCGTTGTCTGACTCTCACAATCCACTACGAGAACCAAGTTTCACTGTAGCCTCGTCCGTTAATCAGCAGTGTACGGACAGGTGAGGTTAGCTTTAGTAATAAGATGTTGGTAGCCCACTTACACCTGATGGCAGTTTATATTTTTAAATATAAACAATATCGATAAAAATAAACGCAACGATACAACACTATTGTATTATGTCTACTGCACTTTATTGACAATCGTAAAATGTCAAATTGGATGACAATTTTATACGCGGGTAAGGAAAGTAAACTACTCCTATTCAATTTCTTAGCCAGTTTTATGAATTTATAGTAGAAAAGTATTTTTTCTGTTTGCCTGCGGCTTCCACTGAGTGATGAGACTTCATTGACTGTCCATTGGGAAACGTACCTAATGCGGGTTGGCAGACTTCACATACCTTCGAAATTCTATGAAGAACTTTTCAAGTATGCAGGTTTCCTCACGATGGTTGAAACACAAATTGTGATTGCCCTACCTGGCGTTTGAACCTAGGACCCCATTTCTCAACATTATAAACCAATGCAATATAATTAGTTGTAATTAAATTAACCAGTCAAATAAATAACATCCAATAGTCACATAGTCCTGACCTCGCCGTGGGACCTATGACAACCTTTGACCCTGCAACATCCATCATCGAAACAAACATAAAAATTTGTTGAACCCAACTAAAACAATACACATGCACTCATACGCACTCACGCCTGTTATTTCCGAAGGGGTAGGCAGAGGTGTAACCAGTACACCCACATTTCGCCAACCGTATCTCCGTCCGTTATGTGATAGGGGGCGAGCCTATCGCCATACCGGGCACAAATTCCAGACTCCGGGCTGATACTGAGCATATCGTAATAGAAAAACCCAATACCACTTTACCCGACCCGGGGATCGAACCCAAGACCTCAGTGTTGACCTCAATCGTAACGCGTACGCATTACAACTGCGCTACCGAGGCAGTCGTTGTCTAAAACAATCTAGATTTGGATATCCAACTCACGGTCTCTAAATTTACAAAGGCTACTCGCTTACTGCGCCATGGAGATATCGGTGCCTGTTTTAATGAAATCAAACAATTCTATACGCAATACGAACTCTTTTATTCCAAACCATTGTCTTATACCACCACCGTGCCAACCGTTTAGTTTTTTCATAAGCGTCACCTGCCAAGCCACAGTACTGTACCAGGCAGGATATCGACAGTTTCTTGGCACGGGCACTTTTAATTATGGACCACTTTTTACAAACCATTCCTGTGCGTTGCGTCGGCATGGCTTGTGGACACGCGGATCTTTACTTTGTTCTGTGCGGGTGTAATTGCTGGTGATTACGGACGGTTAGATCCCCTGAATGGGCACCTGTATCAATCCCAAATTGACATTGTTTTTCTATGAACGTATTAGTTATAACGTAAATTATTTAAGTTATGTAATAACAAATATAAATTTATAAAAAAATTACAAACATTCAGAAGATCTACGGCTGAGTTTCTTGGTGCTTCTTCTCAGACCAGTGGGCATTTGCGAAGCACTGGTAGATTCCAAATTCGACGTGTAAAAGTGCTCTTGGCGGCCTAATTACTGAATAAATTATTTGATTTGGTACCCCGGTTAATTTTCACGCATCATCATCCTTCGATAGATAAATACGACGGTTATTCATATATCGATAAAATAATCATTTGAATATTTTTTTAAATAGAGGAATATAACGGTAGTAAAAAAATCAGCTGACGCTCGTGATTAACGTTAGCCGTATGCGGCGGCGTGGTTGTAAAAAGAATAAGTAGATTTATTTCAGTGGTATCATGTACATAATCACCAGCACTATCTCGTGTCTTAGTTAACAATAAATAAATAAATCCACCTCACAGTCACACACATAGTCCTGGAGGCCAATTCTCGTAATTTTAAATGTTCAAAATATCATTCCGATATAGTCTCAGCGTCAAGAAAGTTGCAAATGGCATTCTTTTAATACTAAATAATAATCAACGACTGTGAACATACTCGTAGATCGTAATGAGATTGAATATATAATAAAAGTTGACTGAATCCAAAGTGGTATAATGCTACTGCTAATGCTAGGTGCATTTGACGTTGATAATTTGGTTTAAGAGAATGCCATTTGCAACTTTCTTGACGCTGAGACTAGATCGGAATGATATTTTGAACATCTTAAATTACGAGAATTGGCCTTCTGACCACATTAGGTTAACCTGTATCGTGGGTATCAGGAACTACGAGGGACTTGCGGTCCCACAACACGCAGACCTGAAACAAAATATATTTGTGGATCACACAAATATTTTTTCTCGGTGTGGGAATCCAACTCACTCACTCACTCGGCCTCATTCGGCCGGCTACTCGCCCTCTGCACTACTGAGACTGTCAAGTTTTAGAAGCCGTTTCTCTTACACCCACTATTTGGACTGCACTATACTACTATTAGGGGCAGTGTAGTAACTACCGTGCTAGAATAAAAACTGCTTCGAACACAATACACATCCGTGACTCCCACGTAAAGTTCACTTACCAGCACGAACAACTCGCCCCTGTCAACGTATTTATGCGCAGTAATTTATACAATCTATTGTTTCGTATTTGTACACAGTTGGACTGTTTGCAACTGTTGCTGTCATCAGTTTAATATGCCGTTTTATTGGCAACCATTTACGTGTGCAGTTTCCATTTCAATTTGGCATTCGTTGGAGTTTTTCAACTGTTTGTGTTTATCCAACCACTTAGATTTGATCAAATGTTTGCCGATTATGGTATTTTTAATTAAAATATTGGCTTTGGTATTAGTGGTACTTTGTGTGTAGTCGAAATAAGATGACAAGAAACGTAACTCGAACAAAAAATGACCCCACCAAAACTCTGTGCAAGGGGGCGGGGCTATAAAAATGTGCATAATAATCTCTAGTTGACACTTGATACGTCAAATTTTTTGCGCGTTACAGAACGTCGAATCTCGATCTAGAAATTTAATATTTAGACATTAAGTTTTATGAAATAAAGTTGATTTTGAAAGTTCATTAATTTTTGTTATGTATGATGTATTATGTATTGAGCGTTACGTGCTTTGTATCGTGTGATTTTACCTTTGCATGTGTAAGTAAGTGGAGCCGTATTTTTTGGCGGATTCATATGAGAGTTATTGTTCTAGTTATCTTAATTCGATGGTAGGGCAGGATATTTTTGTAGGGATTGTCCAGAGACAATAAATCTCGTTGGTCGTTATTTGTATTTCGACTGCACTTTACTCAATCATGTGCACTATACCGCAATAAAAAATTACAATTAATAAAAAAATATTGAAATACTTGTGCCTACCTGAAAAGTGATGAAATATACAGTACGAGTATCTGGCCCCAAAATGAGATATAACTATGAGTATTACTGTTATATTTTTACCATAAAAATATGAGTACATACAACTATCAAGCAGGGATTTTCTTCTGACATAAGATCCCTAAACCATATATAAAATAGTTAATCTGGCGCGCCGGCGTCCTCAAGTGACTGTGTCTAATTATTCTGACTACTTGAGAACAAGTTCGTTAAGTAATTTCGTAGCGTAGCGTCTACGGCGTGTGTAGCCCGGCTCGCCCGTGCTACATTATTTTCTAAGAAAAGTTTTGTTACTAAAGGAACTCGTAGCGGTATTTGCTACGCGAGTTTCATGGACAGAGTCTTAAATATAATTTTAACTTTAAATATAATTTTAGGAAGAAAATTAATTTGTAAAGTCCCATTAACATGGAGGGATTTTCTCGTATGATATAGGCGAGTTAGTACCTAGTGCGAGTTTTTTCGATACCTGTCACGTCATCCGTACTTATACAATATGTATGAAGTTAATGCGTATCCAATATAATCTTCTAGAGTCTATGGGTTCTGGATGAATATTGTCGTGTCCGGATGATGTGAAATTAAGAATTCAAGAAGCTCACTAGGAGCGC
The DNA here is from genome assembly GCA_905332985.1 of Mimas tiliae. Classification (NCBI taxonomy): domain Eukaryota; kingdom Metazoa; phylum Arthropoda; class Insecta; order Lepidoptera; family Sphingidae; genus Mimas; species Mimas tiliae. The sequence continues at coordinate 16,816,126 of HG995248.1, read as the reverse complement.
AATGCTTAAAGTGAAATTATCTATAAACCTGTTATAACCTGAATAAATTTTCTTCTGGAGTGTCTTACTAGACGCAGATGATCATAAATCGATTGTTCGTACTAACTAGCATGCAAACAAATGTGCATGTGCATAATTTTTCGAATGGCACATCAAATATATCTAGTTACACAATTTAGTGTGTGTGTGTGTGTTTTGGTTGCAGTCACAAAGTTGTCAACGGATTCCTATTGCAGAGCCTACCTCATCGCCGTATGTCTATTGATCCTTCATTTAAAGGGCTCTATCTTTGAACCGTTTCCTTGAAATTGGCTAAATATGACATAGAATATGTGTTATAGCCTTTATAGAGCTCTATCTTTTGAATTGCTACAGGCAATGGTTAAAATTGACATAGAATATATCTACATTAATATTATAAAGAGGAAAGATTTGTATTTTTGTATGTAACGAATAAACATAAAAACTACTGGACCGATTTCAAAAATTCTTTTGCCGTTAGAAAGCTACATTATCACTGAGTAACATAGGTTACTTTTTATCTTGGAAAAGGCCGTTCACGCGGGCTGAGCCGCGAGCAAAGGCTATTAGAATATATGTTTATCTTTAAAAATAAGAAAATGTTACAATTTAAGGGTTTACATAGTGATTTCTTAGGTGTACGCGAATATTACACATTGAAATAAAACTAGTTTATACGGAGATTAGTCATTTTTTACCATCTGTCAAGTGTCACATACCTCTACAAGAACAGGGTGTATATAAAATATGTTGTGACTGTGGGCTCTCCTATATCGGGCAAACTAAAAGAAGCATAGGGACCCGCGTAAAAGAATACATAGCTGATGTTAAACACCGACGCTCTACGAAGTCTGCAGTTGCTGAACATTCATACGAAGGCTCCAAACATTACCTTAGATTTGACAAACCACAAATCCTTGCCAAAGAACACCGATTCCTACCTAGGATGATTCGCGAGGCTATTGAAATTAAGAAACACCCAAATTTCAATAGAGAAGATGGTTGGAAACTTGCACAAGCCTGGGATCCAATTATACATTTAATTAAATCGGAACCCAAAAGACCAACTGCCAGACCTCAAGACACCGTGAGCTCTTTCTGCGTAAGTCGGAGTAGTGTCAATTAACTTTTTAAAAAATTAAAAAATAAACATATATAATTTTAAAATGAAGGTAGCCAATGTAACATTAACTTTTCGAGACGACCTACACCTCAGTCTCTCCCGTGACCACGAAGGCTGAAAAGCTTTCGAAACGTCGGGAATAAAAATAAAAATTAAACCGCGATAAAATCCGTATAAACTAGTTTTATTTCAATTTAAGGGTTGTGATCAATGACTTTAATATATACTAATAGACAAGTTGCGCGGTACATAGAACATGTAACACTAAGTTGCGGTCAATTGACCGTATCTCGTATATTACCATCTCGCTTACTCTCAACTAGAACCCCTATCGCGCTCCCTGTCTGTGAGCTGTCAAACTCCCGCGTAATGTGACGCAAATTTACTTCTAAACAGCCCGTGTAGTATACATTATAGTCTGTGGTTGTGATATGGAACCCTCGGTGTGCGTGTAAGATTTGCCCTTGGCCGGTATTTCTTAATCTTCGAAAGTGAGTAGGTTTCGAACAATAGCAAAATGACTTCCATAGTAGTGTCCAGACAAGGTAGGTATACATTTTAACATACCCGTGGACAGTTAAAGAATTCGTGCCAAGAGACGAAAATTGCGGGCCTTTCAGGTGGGGATTACGTTTGGCCGCCGATCAAACTTCGGGTACGTTTTGCTTTTACAGTTTTTGGTTTTGTAAGTGACTGGAAAGCTTTCACGGATTGGCCATTACGCGAGTGTTGCCAGAACTTTGCGGTTTTAATCGATGCGAGTTTCTGAGGTGCACTTTGAGATATTTTGGAGCAGTTTTATTTTGGCAAGGTGGAGACTGTTGAAGTTATAAATTGGACTTGAACGTTTTCAACCAACTGTAAAAAAGAGGAGCTTTTCAAGGCACGGAAATACGCTCGGCAAAATGTGGGTGTACTGGTTGTAACCAGAGGTGTACCTCTGCCTACCCCTTCGGGGACTAAAGTCGTGAGTGCGTATGTATATTTGTACATCCAATAGTTGTATATCACATTTCCGGATAAATAAGAAACTATGGTTAGCCAAGTAATAATCGCCTATATAACGCATAATATGGAAAAATCCGCCACGTTTTAATAATACAGAGTGACGTAGAAAGTAATATCGTTCAATAAACATAAAAACCGTTTTACTGACATTGTTATTATCTATGTAATAGGCGGTAAAAAGTTGCTTGCGAGCTGACAATGTGCGCCGCGTTTTATAACGTCTTGCGAGCCTTATGTGTTATCAGGTTTTAGACGGTAAAAGAGATATCTGTATAGAAATTTGATGGCTATATTTTGTGGATGAAGTATAAAGGGGAGACCCTAATTTGTAGGTTAGAATAGCGAAAACTGGCAATCGGTAGGTATCGCAATCGCTTTTAGAATGCACTGCACTTGCTTTTTATAGCATAGACCAGCGAACGAGCAAGTGGGTCACCTGATGGTAAGTGATCTCCACATTTTAGTTATTCGTTTATTACGATCGATAAGATCCATCACAACTGTGATATGAACTGAATATCGATTCTGATTATCGATATTCAAACGTAATGAAATACTCGCATACGAAAATTGGACTAATAATAATCATATAAAATAATATAATAATAAATAAAATAATCATAATTCCTTTTTTTACTTTTTTTACACCCAACAGTCACACACATAGTCCTGACCCCACACTAGGTTAACCTGTATCATGGGTATTAGGAACTACGAGGGACTTGCGGTCCCACAACACCCAGACCCGAAACAAATATTTGTGGATCACAAACATTTGTCTCGGTGCGGGAATCGAACCCACGGCCTCTCGCTTTGCAGCCAGCTCCTCGCCCACGGCGCCACGGAGGCTGTCAACTTATTGTTTATAAATCGCATTTCGATTGATTATCTCTGCAAGAGCGATAACTTGGAGGACTTCATATGTAAATATCATTTTTTTTTATATGTTCATTTTACTAAGCTACCTGTGTAATGATAATATTTCGCTTCTATTTATTATTTTAACTATTTTTTAAGCTGTCTATATGTCTATCTTCACGCCCCAAAAAGGGTCAAGAGGGTTTTTTATACAACATACTCTATAGTACACTACACGTTGCTTTTTGACCACACCATTTTGTAACACGTTGTAGATCAGAGTGACGTATTTGAATTTGTCTTTATTTGGCAAGTAGCGTTTTCTCATGTGGTCATTCTTCTCACAACATTCATCTTGGCCACACCACATAAAGGGATATCGAGGATAATGGAGATAACACAAGCGGTACATATCCAGTTTCCATAAGCAAGCAGAGCGCAGGCCTGACATGTTGAAGGATAGTAATAAAAATGCAAATAAATTCATCGTTCATGCGACAAGAGACAGGGCTCGCGGGCAACGCTAGGACTGGTTGTAGGGCCATGATAGCCCACAAGGCTTAGAAGTTGTTTTTATATTCTTTTATTAGGGTCGGGTAAAGTGGTATTGAGTTTGTCTATTACGAAATGCTCAGTATCAGCCCGGAGTCTGGAATTTGTGCCCGGTATGGCGATAGGCTTGCTCCCTATCACATCAAGGGACGGAGATACGCTCGGCGAAATGTGGGTGTACTGGTTACACCTCTGACTACCCCTTCGGGGATTGCGGGCGTGAGTGCGTATGTATGTATTATTTTATTCAAAGCATTTTGCATTTTGTGAGTGGTAGAGTCATGCTGTAGACACTTTTATTTACAGCAAGTATGGGCCGGCTCGTCCGGGTTGTTACCACTGTCTCACAGAAAACCGACGTAAAGTAGTAGCTTACTGCTGCGTTTCGTACGGAGAGTGACATATTCGGAGGCCAAAATCTCCCTCCCCTTCCCAATCCTTTAATTGTCCCTTTCCTTTAGGGTCGACAACGCGCCCATGATTTTTTGGTATTGTGGGCGTAAGTGGGCGGTGGAGATCACTTACCATCAAGTGATCCACTTGCTCCTTTGCTGAGCTTGATTGGGAAGGGGAGAGGTTTGGGCCTCCGGATGTCTCAAATTCATATAATTTATTTTGAATTTGTTATTCAATCACCGTACGAAACGCAGCAGCAAGCTGCTACTTTACGCCGGTTTTCTGTGAGATAGTTCTAACGACCCGGACGAGCCGGCTCATTCATGCTGTAGACAAAAGTGTCTTCAGCGTGGCTCTACCACTCAACAAATTTACCATGTCACAAGACTATACAAGGTTGAAGACCATGCTATAGGCTTTATAGAACGCTCTTCCACTGGCCCTACACGTGAGTTTTACGACGCAAAACAATAAAACCGCTTTTAGGCGACTACCTTACAATGTATGCTAATGTTTACAGACTACAAATTTTGTTTTACGACCGTCACCGTCATGACTACATTTTAAATATTTTATATTAATTGAAAAATACCATGGAAAATAAATTAATTGCATATGACCTATAGACTGACGAGACGAAAGTAGCAGGTTTGAAATCAGCCCCAAGAGCATGCACCACTGACATTTTAAGTTACGTGTATATTAATTATTAATTATCGCTTACTTTAACGGTGAAAGAAACATCGTGAGGAAATCTGCATACTTGAGATTTCTCCGTAGGTATTTGGAAGGTATGTGAAGTCTGCCAACCCGCATTAGTCCAGCGTGGTGGACTAAGGTATTTTGCGCGTCGCAGTTGTGACAAATCAGTGATCAATCGGCGTATTGTGGTGCTGTAACATGTATGTATATACTACAACACAGCGCTGGTTTTCAATGGTCACCTAAAGTGGTAAAGTTTAGTCGTAGCTAGTTTTAGCTGGCTGCGTCCTCATAGAAAACCGACTTGATGTGGCTTTCCATTTCCATCATCCATTTCGTAAAGCGAATTATTTGTAGGCCCAAAAATTAACATATTCTAGGGCGGAAGCGTTCTATACTTAAAATATGCTGGAATTCATTGGACTGATGACTGATTCAATGGACTGATGTCACTGGTTTGACATATGTTGGGCGTTAGAGATCAACTAAAATCCTTCCACCTGCTCTTATTCTTCTCGTAGTGGGGTCAGCGCAACATGCTTTTTACACATGTTACAGATTGATTTGGCTTGTAGTTTTTACGACCGGCCGCCTGCCCGACGTCAACCCCTCTGGGGATAAAACACCCAGAACCGAAAAAAAAAATGTTTGTGGATCACACTAACATTTTGTGGCGATAGTCTCGCCTCCTATCACATCATGGGACGGATACGCTCGGCGAAATGTGGGTGTACTGGTTACACCTCTGCCTACCCCTTCGGGGATTACAGGCATGAGTGCGTATGTATGTATGTACTAACATTTTGTCTCGGTGTGGGAATCGAACCCGCGGCCTTTCGCCTCTCGGCTACTCGCCCACTGTACCACGGAGGCTGTCAGCTAAAATGAAGATACATAAGTCGGTGAAAGCGGGCAAAAGAAGCATAATTTGGGAAGTATTGCGTTACACCCGTCTCGTCGGACGGTCTGGCGCGGTCGTTAATGAGCACAATATATTTTTACTTTAATTAAGATATATAACATCTTACTTTACTTGATTATCTGTGTAAGAGGAGACAAGAGGTGGCTTAATGGAGCATTAAAACTGAAATGGTTGTGGGCACTGTATATTCAGGAAAAAAACAATCTTAATCGACTGCAAAAAAGAGGTTCTTATAATAATAATAACACCCAACACACATCATCCTGAGCCCACATTAAGATACGAGTCTTATGTCGTAGGTATCAGAAACTACGAGAGACTTTCGGTCTCACAGCACCCAGACCCGAAATAAATGTTTGTGGATTACAAAAACATTTCGAATCAAATCAAATCATTTTTTCAGTAATTAGGCCGCCAAGGGCACCTTTACACGTCGAGTTTGGAATCTACCGGTGCTTCGCAAATACCACTGGTCTGAGAAGAAGCACCAAGAAACTCAGCCTTTCTTTTGGTGCGAATCGAACCCGCGGCCTCTGGTTTGTGTGTCTGTTTATTTGTCTGTGTTCAGTGAACACTATTACCTAGCCGTTAAAATCACCAACGTCAATTAGAAAAATATCAGTAACTTTTAAATGGCTAATCATTTTTTCATACACACACATTCACAGATGAACAAAGCAATCACACCTGGGATAGAGTGCTGTAAACATGCGATACATCAATTTAAGCTACGAGTGAGGATACATTGTAATCGCGTCAGAGTGCCGTTAGCAACAATAAGTTATACGCGCGTAAATATTCATTTGCAGGCAGCGCCGCGTTGAGGCACGGAGCTCCACACGGCTCTGACTTCGGTGTAAGGATTTGTTGTTGATACATAAATAAAAGACACATTATCAAATGTGAACATAGATCGTAATAAGATTGAATGTAGAATAAAAGTTGACTGAAGCCGAAACGATATAATGCTACTGCTAATGCTAGGTGCATTTGACGTTGATTATTGGTTTAAGAGAATGCCATTTGCAACTTTCTTGACGCTGAGACTAGATCGGAATGATATTTTGAACATTTGAAATTACAAGAATTGGCCTCCAGAACACGGCTGAGACTTCGGTGTGAGGATTTGTTGTTGATACATAAATAAAAGAGATATTAAGTATATAAACGTTTCAATATTGAAACTACGTTGCGAGATTAATTGTTTTTTATAATCTTTATAGTAAAAAGAGGATATCCACCGAGCGTGTGTTTAAATCACAAGCCTTTTCAACCAAGTAAACTATGCTAATTTTGTTCTAAAACTGCTCTCAAATTTCTCCATAACACCTGAATAAATAAACACTATTAAAAGTAAACCGCATTATTTCGATGTTATTATTGTTATCAAACAGTTAAAAAGCCTATTTGTTAAAAAGCCCGATAAATATATTATATTGGCGAATCGGTCAGTTCATTTAAGCATTCATCGCCAAAGACAGATACACGCATAAAAACAAAAGAGTACAACTCATAACACCTCTTTACTATTTATCATAGATATTTTTTGTATCTTTATTAGCTTGAATGACGAGACGAGTCGCTCACCTGATGGTAAGCGCCACGCCTGCTCATAAACAGAAGCAACGCCATACAGAACGTTAAATAACAAAGCACTGCATGACACTGGACGGCGCTCGTCACCCCGATACATAAGGTGTTAAGTCTAAGTCTCATACTGCCCAGTAATTTCAATTTCAGTATATAGATATAGTAGATCCCAGGTACTCAGGCTTTCGGTTTCTCACGGACCCACCGGTCGTTCACTATTTCATAATTCCAACATTGAACTCTAAAATATTTCCGAAGCCCGCGTGGACTACTGAGCGGTTTATAAGTATCGTGGCTCTTAACGGTTATTTATTGAAAAACTTCGTGGGAGAAATAGAACCAGCCGATGAATGTAACGCAGCCTGTATGCGAAAGAGTTTAGGAGAATATTGCGTGATGTTTTATTCATAACTAGCTTTTACTGGCGACTTCGCCTGCCTTAAAATATACTGGAATAAAAAATCGTTCTCCCATAAATACATTTGACAGTCTCCGTGACGAAGCGGGCGAGTAGCTGGCTGTGAAACGGAAGGCCGTGGGTTCGATCCCCGCACTGAGACAATGTTTGTGTGATTCACAAATATTTGTTTCGGGTCTGGGTCTTGTGAGACCGAAAGTGTCTCGTAGTTCCTGATACCAATCACACAAGAATCTTATCTTACTGTGAGGTCAGAAAGAAGAAAGAAAGAAAGAAAGAAAAACTATTTATTTGTACAGCCGCCAACGCGCTTATGAGTGTATCGCTACATTCATACACTACGATTAACATAAAAAAATAAAAAAAATAAGAAATAATATAAAAAAGTACAATTGCGCGCCGCAGCTGTGACAGGTAGGTGAACACTCAGCATGTTGCTGTGCTGTGGCGCGTACCACAACACAGCGCTGATTTTCATAGGTCAGAGGGCCAATTCTCGTAATTTTAATTGTTCAAAATATCATTCGCATCTAATCTCAGCGACAAGAAAGTTGCAAATGGTATTCTGCTAAACCAATATTCAAGAACTTAGAACGCAATGATATCGAAAGTAGAATACAAGTTGACTGAACCAAAACGGCATTCTGGTAACAATTTTGACACTTAACTATCTTCTTCTTCTTTTAATTGTGTTTGGCTCCACCGTAGATTGGTGATTTCGCCAGTGTCCATTGTGAGACACTTAACTATATAAAATGCATTTCGTCTACAGACAAACGTCAAAATATTGAGAACGAAATGTGACTGAAGGTGCAGCGATCGATATATACAAATAAAATGTTAAGTTAGTTTAGGATATAAAGTTTAAAATAAATTTATATTTTATTTAATAATTTAATTATTTCCTTTTTTGTATGACATTTTATTGCACTGTAATATAGACTGTATTTTTTCCCATCAAGCACTGTATTTTTGACGCAAATGCCGTATTTTAATGTGGACAACACGGTATTTTCAAAAATCTGACTTGGCAACACTGAGGTGAAGTGACTGTGAGTTAACTGCAGACAAATTCAGTTAACTTTATTCTCTTTTACTGCAAGCAACTAAAAGTAGTCAAAATTGTGCGACTTTGTGTGCTCGTTATTCCAGTAAAGTATTAGAAATGAGTTTACAGCCTATGTTACTCAGTGATAATGTAGCTTTTTAACGACCAAATTATTTTTGAAATCGGCCCAGTAGTTTTTAAGTTTATTTGTTACATACAAAAATACAAAAAAATCTTTCCTCTCTAGAATATTAGTGTAGATTAAATTATGAGAGCAATCGCACTGTCAAAATTCCCGCCAAAACTCTCGCACAATTTTTATTTAGTATAGATATGTCCTCAGCAGTGTTGCAAAATAAAAAAACCGCAATTCGGTAGAATTTCAAATTTCAATAAAATAATCGCCTTTGTGGTTATTTCCGGAAAGGACTGCCTGAGTGGTGCTGTTGTGCCGTTTTCCTTCAGTTATGCCATGGAATAGATAAATTAATGAAATAAATAAAATACATGGAATTAGTCAAATCAATTAATTAAAAAATCATAACCTCCAGTTACGTAATTTTTTAATCACTGAAATTAGTCATATTGTGGGTATTTTATTGTGAGTTGGTAACATTGATTTTGTCGCTTTGGTCATTTTTAATTTCTAGAATTTAGTCTATGGCAGCTGATACGTAAAAATCGGTAAAATACTTGTCATTGGCGAAATGCATAATAATGCGAAGCCATATTTTCAACAAAAGAAAGACATTGAAAGTTGATCGAATTGACAGTTTATATGCAATTTAACTGAGATGATATCGAATTTTTAAAGGAGCAGAATGCCATATTTTTAATTAATTCAAAATGTAATCTCAGTTCGGTTAAAATTCATTCGCAGTGTCAGTTAAAATAGCAGAATTGGCCCTCAGGACTATGTGTGTGACTGTTGGATGTATTTATTTATACTTATTCCTTATACTTCCCACTTATTTTCTTCTCATGACGGTTGAATGGGTAAAATGCCAAAATGCCAATTGAAAAATAATTTCCATACAATATTTTACCACCATTTCACCACTTTAGGGATGTAATATAGAGTGTGGTGATCATATCTCAAAAAAAAAGAGAATTCTTCATGACCCACATATTATAAATAATTTATGGAATTTCTTAAAACTTATTAAATTCATAGTATCCGGTGACCGGTAGAGATGCGACGTCATAGCCGTGACGTATCACCGGAAGTGCAGTTTGGCAACGGGCGGGTACTGTGTTGGGTTGCCAACAAAAATGTATCATTAGGTACAGTCTCTTATATTCAATTTGGGGATTTATGTCGTTATGATATATTTCTTGGGGAAAGGATGTTGTGTAGTTATACAAAATACAAAGAATAAGTTTTATTTCTGCCGCCTGCCGGTTCGATCCCCGGGTCGGGTAAAGTGGTATTGGGTTTTTCTATTACGAAATGCTCAATATCAGCCCGGAGTCTAGAATTGTGCCCGGTATGGCGATAGGCTCGCCTCCTATCACATCATGGGACGAAGATACGCTCGGCGAAATGTGGGTGTACTGGCTACACCTCTGCCTACCCCTTTGGGGATTACAGGCGTGAATGCGTATGTATGTATGTAAAAAAATATTTTACTCAAATTCTTGCTCCATGTAATTATACAATCGGTGACATTAGTGTAAGCGACAGAATTTCGTGTAGTAGCTCTTAGCTAATAGCCAATGTGAGTTGTACGAATAGTTGACGTTACAGGTTTCGTGGGGGAGTATTACCGCTGTTACAGAAGATTTGTGATAAAATGTCGATTGAATAGAAATCTTGATTTAATGATTTGTTAACTTACCAGTGTTTTTACGTTAGCAGGGTATTGTAAGGTGATTGCTGTATTTGAGCGACTACTTTACTCTTGAGACATAAGTTGATATTTTTAAATGTAGATAGCCGACTTTAGTGAAGCTAGATTTGCAAGTCTATTGCTATTATATATGACTAACTTATAGAAAGTTAACTAATTACAACACTGCCTACTCTTACGGAGATACAGGCGTAAACTTACGTTTATATTGTAAATTAGACAGTTGGTATATTTTCAAATTTGGTTAAGTATTTGTTAATCAATCCCGTATCTATTTCTGAGTTCTAGGTCCCCTCTTATGCGAGAAGCCGTTTGGGTCGGTACCATCGCTTTGTCTATTTCTAGCGCCAAAAAGCAAGCAGTACTATTGTGTTTCGGTTTGTAAGACATTGTAGCCAGTAATATTACATTACAGGCATTACATTACATTGTAAGCATTATGATACTTAACATCCTATGTCGTGCAGTACTTTATAATTGAAGTATGGTGTTGCATATGTTTATGGACCGGCGTGGCGCTTACCATCAGGGGAGCAACCAGCTCGTTTCGTCATTCAAGCAAAAAAAAAAGAAATATCCTCTAGCAATAGACACTTTATCTACCGATCCGTTAATACCCATCGAGCAGTATACACGTCAGTGTCGGCGGGTAAGTTTCACGCGTTAAGTTTTTGTGACTAGCTAACTGAGTTCCACTAAAATGTTAAACTTAACTGCAATTTCGCAGTTCGCGACGCGAACGCGTCTACTGACATTTTGTACTTAGTTAAATGGAGTTTGCCGAGTTAAGTTGTGATGTAATGAAATTAAGTAGGCTCAGGAGTTGGCCGCGCTTGTTTTGTTTCTGTTGGCACCGTTCGAGATACGTTGTATGACTGTAAGAGTAATCTCTTTTGTCTGTCGTGAATGTAAATATCTGTGTTTTAAAATGCTATGTTTTTTTAAGAGCCGATGGGCTCTGACTTTGTTGAAGTCCATGGGTAGCCGTAACTGCTTACCATCAGGTGGGCCGCCTACTCGTCTGTCTATCTGGGCAAAAAAGGATGACAATACAACCCTATTAGAAAGAATAGAAGAAAGAAAATAACTTTATTTGGCAATTACCATAAGGAAACATGAACTCATAAAACAGTTAAGCACATACAAATATGTATGATAAAATATACACTTATATATTAATTAAAACATAAAATATAATATACAACGTGTTACAGAAAGGTGTGGTCATATTTTAGGGTTATTACACACTCCTTATAGTAAGTACCTATGTACCGGATCATTTCTAACCAAGACATCCTAAAATTTCACGTTAATTTTAATCACTCGTTTATTAAGATCGATAAGATTGATGACATCACTATTCATATAATGAATGACACTCACTTTTTAATAAACTTGAATAAGATTTACGTAATTCTACGGACATACGTACGTAACTTGTAATTTAAACACAAAATACCTGAAAGAGACTGTTTGCTGAAGACGATATAGGTATCATCCTCTGAAGTATTATAAAAATTTCATTGTCGGATCATCCATCTATGAATTTCACTTAATACAGTCGACGAGCGTCTTATAAGCTATTATCAGTTGCACGAACACAAAATACCAATACATACATACTTGTTTTTAGTTAAATACAAAATATTTTTTGAACTCGTAATCATACTTCATAAAATCAGAAATTGCCAAACTGACTACGTCAAATAAGTATTGACATTTGACAATTGTTTAATGTTTTTTTAATTATAAAATAATTAAATAAAAGGAGGTCTACAGTATAATTGTTTATCATTAAGTGTTGTCCAAAGTTGAAAGTCGATATCGACATGTTACACATTCTATAAAAAAGAAAATTCTATAATTATTGTCCAAGCAATGCAATCGGATTTGGTACTATGGGAGATAAAATACTAATACCCTATACAATACATTGCTTAAATTTGCCCGCCCCTTTCTATAACACGTTGTATAAAACATAGGTACTTAAAACTAATTATACACTCGATGCATCTTCAGACTGTGTCCGAGGTATCGCAGGTAGACCAGGTATACTAACACTAGGCCGTCTATCTGTATATCTGTCGGTCTGTCTGTCTGTATCTTTTCAATCGTAAAAGACAGCCGACAGAATATTTTACAGAATTGGTATGTCAAATTATGGCGGATTTTCTAGCAAATAAAAAAAAACAAATAGTAAATATTTGGAGGGGCTCGTACGAAATCCGTAGTGTCTCGCATTTGGACGTTTTTTTTTATTTTAATCGCACATTACATGGCTATTTATTGTCATTGTCGCTCACTTTAATCGTGAAGGGAAAAAACGCGAGAAATCCTGCATACCTGAAAATTATTAATAAGAATAGATACGACGCTACGTAAACTATTTCCATCCTACTAGCGATTAACGTATATTGGAAAGAAATTAAAATCCCCGGTAACTAACTAACTGTTTGACGTTATCCCATCTTCATCTTTCCTTAACAGAACCACGCGTGCTGGCTTACGGAACCAGAGCTTCCTGGTCTCTCGGCTAGAACTAAAAAGTTCGCAAAATGTTACTTCTGCCGGTACATCAAGCTGTGGAATAGTTTGCCGGCCGGTGTTCCCTGCTTCCCATAATATCCTCCTTTAAACGGAGCGTGAAGAAGCAATTAGGCAGGCCGGCATAATTTTGCCGACCTACGATAGATACATCGTCTGTCGTTGGTCGACAGTATTCTTGGATTGCGCTACACTTACCATCAAGTGTAGTGTAATCACTTTGTCTAGCTAGGATAAAAAAAACTTATGTGTGTTTTTTTGGTTTGTAAATAAAAATTATCATTGTCTGTACTGACTGGGATTTGAACCCAGGAAATCACTGTTTCGCAGCCAAAATATGCTACCACTGGACCAATGAGACATTCAAGAGTAAGACACCATAATAATATACCCTACAGGGAGTCATATATCGCTATTTCATTTTCTCTCACCGCTCTCTATTTAATGCAACCTCTTTTACATGAAAGGTACACAAAATATCCACAAAATGAACCGAACACGATTTGAATATCTAAATTGGCGATCCATCGGCGTTTCCCCAAGTTTCCTCATTACCTCGCCTTTCACCTGGTGTTTTTTTTCGCCCGCAGTGTTGTCTCTTGCGGCAAATTTACGGGGATTTCTGGAAATTTTACCGGAAAAGTAAAATTTAAAATAGTATTAAGCTATTTGCACCTAAGGGTTTCAAATATGCTAATTAAATAAATAAAATACACCCAACAGTCACACACATAGTCCTGACCGCACACTCGGTGAACCTGCATCGTCAGTACCATGAACTACGAGTGACTTACGGTCCCACAACACCCAGACCCGAAACAAATATTTGTGAATCACACAAACATTTTGGTGTGGGAACCGAACCCGCTATGGCTTCGCAGCCGGCCTATTGGCCAGAGGTGCCACGGAGGCTTTCTTATGTATATGTTCATATGTGTGATTATGTTATCAAAACCAATAATGTAATATTATGCACTTATAGACGTTAAGAAGAGATTTCATTGGAATCGGACCCTCCACTAAACACCAGTGTTATTACAATCATTGAAATAAGATAACTAGAACGATAATTCTCATATGAATCTGGCAAAAATACGGTTCCAATTACTTACACATGCAAATGTAAAATCACACGTAACACTCATACACCCAACAAAAATTTATGAACGTTCAAAAATGTCGTAAATATTAAATTTCGTACGACGTATAAACGATCTGCACCGCGCAAAAATTTGATGTATTAAGTGTCAACTAGAGATCATGAATCAATTTTAATGAATTGATAAATGAACGAGCTGCACAGACTTTTATAACCCCGCCTCCTTGAAAAGAGTTTTGGTGGGGTAGTATTTTTGCTTGAGTTACGTTTCTTGTCATCTTATTTCGATGATTATAATACCGTGTTATTAACTGAGCAAAGAGTTTTTGTTTATGTCGATTATCGTAGACGATTTAAAAAGCTACCGGCTGGTATTCAAAGTTTCTGGTCACGCACAACTTTATCACACTTTCAGCTTTAAGTTAATCATCCGAAAGTTTAATCTTATTTGCAACTAAACTATACCCACGATACAGATTAACCTAGTGTGGGGTCAGTATCATAATTTTATCTAAAATACCAAAGCATTTTATAAATAGCAGCAAATAGCACAATGATTATTGAAGTGAAAACTTCATTAGGCGCGTTGGGCATTTTTTGAGATAGGAAAAAACCATTGAACTCGCGACACTGTTACTGACACCTCTTTATATAAGTATCTACTTAAATTGGCCCCGTTTACACGAGAGTTGAGTTTAGGGTGTACTACATTGATAATATCTTCTTATATATAAAATTCTCGTGTCACAATGTTCGTTCCCATACTCCTCCGAAACGGCTGGACCGATTTATATGAAATTTTCTGTGCATATCGGGTAGGTCTGAGAATCGGCCAACATCTATTTTTCATTCCCCTAAATGTTAAGGGTGGTCCACCCCTAATTTTTATTTTGTATTTTTTAGACAACATTTTTTGTTTTTATTTTTTGGTGATACAACATTAAAAAATACATACAACCCTAAATTTTCAACCCTCTACGATCAACCCCTATTTTTTAATAGCGACATTAGTATTTTTGTCAAGCGCGTTTCTCACACCGATGACGGGTTTAAGCCTGGAAATAGGCATCCACGCGGGCGGAGCCGCGGGCAACAGCTAGTAACTATATATAATAGAAACATATATTGTGTATAATGTATATACGTACAACATAGATATATATGATGGTAGGCAGCGGCTTTGCTGTGCCCTGGCATTGCAGAAGTCTATGGGCGGCGGTGACTACTTACCATCAGGTGGCCCGTTTGCTCGTCTGCCTATCCAGGCAGTAAAAAAAAAAAAAAAAAAATCAGATCGAAACTTTTCGAAACGAAAAAAAACAAAAAAAAAATACCGACGATTCAAAAAATACACACGTAATTGTTCAAGTTTTCATTTCTGTTGGCACTCCAGGAGTGCCACTGTTTTTTTTATTGTAAAAAAAAGGTGTCACATCGATTATATTTGTTTAAACTTAAATTGATTGTTCACACTTTTCATTGGTTACCGGCATTTTTAACAACGACTAGCAACACTTAGCGGGCGGAGTTCGCAAGATCTCCCCGTTTCACGGGTAATTCTTATTGTAATTTATCGAAGACGCGTGACTAGGCAATTTAGCCGACGTTCCGCTCCGTGCCTCGATGTGGCACAAATTATAAGATCTTGAACAAAAGTGACCGATACTTCAACTAATGAACTAAAGTTTATGATGCTTGTCTTTGCCAAAAGTTTTAGGGGGTTTTAAAAGTGTCTTCAAAATGGTATAGAATTTGTATCTATGCCTATAGGTACCTGGACACCTATTATAAATTAGGTTTTAGGCGAATTTAGATTTTTTTATACTTGAAGTCCGGCAAACGAATATTTGGGTCACCGAATTGTTATTTAATACCACCGCCAATGAATACCTACTTCACAAGGTGGTAGGTACCTCGTATGCTAGAAGCTGTCTGGGTTGGTACTTCCGCTTTCACAGACAAAGGGTGTAAGCAATGTAGTGTTTCGGTTTATTAAAGGACATTGAAACCAGTACTGCCTCGGTGGCGCAGTTGTAATGCGTACGCGTTATAATTGAGGCTAACTCTGAGGTCTCGGGTTCGATCCCCAGGTCGGGTAAAGTGGTATTGGGTTTTTCTATTTCGAAATTCTCAGTATCAGCCCGGAGTCTGGAATTTGTGCCCGGTATGGCGATAGGCTCGCCCCCTATCACATCGTGGGACGGAGATACGCTCGGCGAAATGTGGGTGTACTAGTTACACCTCTGCCTACCCCTTCGGGGATTACAGGCGTGAGTGCGTATGTATGTATTGAAACCAGTGAAATTACTGGGCATTATGAGACATCTTATGTCTCGGCGTGACGAGCGCAGTTCAGTGCTATGCCTCGCTTTGTCCTTCAAAGTTGTATGTGGTGTTGCTTCTGTTTATGGGCAGGCGTGGCGCTTACCATCAGGCAAGTGACATGCTTGTTTCGTCACTCAAACTAATAAAATAACACATGCCTATAAGAGATAACAAGGTGCAACTTGTACTAGTATACCTACAGTTTTCCGAGCTTAGGATGGAACCTATGGTGTAATTGAGGAGTCTATCCCAAACAACTTGGTTTCTAATCGAAACACATATTGGAATTGCCCGTCCCAGAATTTGGACTCAGCCTCTCAACCTAAGTACTCAGCTACAAAAATCTTTCTTTCTTTCTATACTGGAGTTATCCAGGCTTAGTGTTAGGGTCCACCTTCCACAAGAACAATGAAATTTCTTCATGAATTTACATAGTTCCCATTTAAAGGTACCAATTTTATATAACGCGTAAAACAAAAACCAAAATTTATACCACTCTGTATGAAGATCGAATACCAATCTCTTTACTTTTAATAAAGCCTAATTCGAACGACCTTGACACACAGACGGCGACATAAAATGGAATATTTTATTAGAGAAAATGCCTAGTTTAGTTCGATAGTGGTTCGGCGCGGGTTGATTCAGGCTGAGTGTCAGTACCGCGCTAGTGGCCGGCGACACGCCACGTCCGTGCCACGCACGCGCCACGTGGCGTCGCGTTGTGTTATGTGATGTGTTTTGTGCGTGTGATATTGGTATGTCATCGGTGAGTTGAGGAAATACTTTTTTTAGTTTTAATGCAACTTGAAAAGTCTGGTGTATAACAGGTGGTTATAATATGTTTACGAAAGTTAACAATAATAATAGTAAGTTAGTTATTTATAATTATAGTTTTTTTTTTATTAGATTGAGTGATGAAACGAGCAGGTCGCTCGCCTGATGGTAAGCGCCACACCTGTCCATAAACAGAAGCAACACCGCACACTTTGAACTATAAAGCAGTGCATGGCATTGGACTGCGCTCGTCACCCCGAGACATATGATGTTAATTCTCATAATGCCCAGTAATTTCACTGGCTTCAATGTCCTTTACACTGAAACACAACAGTGCTTTCACACTGTTGCTTGGCGGCAGAAATAGACAAAGCGGTGGTAACAACCCATGCCTTCTCGCATACGAGATACCTATCACCTTGTAAAATTATAGATTCTATAATTGCGAATTATTAAGTTATAATTAGAAAATAATTAATATGGAATTAAAAGCATTTGGTAAAATACTTGTGGTTATTGTGGTGATAGGAGGTAATAAGACTAAGGACTTAAGCACTGGGTGGACCTACACATGTCTGCTCGTGGCGCTAAACTGCTGGGCTCGCATTATTATCACCCAACCAGGAAAAAGTTTTAAATAATTAATAAGCTAATTAATATATTATAAGATCTGTAACTAACACTATGGAAGTTATGAAGTCCGAAATAAAGATTATTATTATTATTATTATTATTATAATAGAGAATATGGTATTTTTTACATGTGAAAGTTTCTAAGGCTTATAAGTATCTACTAAGTATTAGTTCAACGTTATTCTGTCTGTGCTTGCAAAAAATTAAGGTATAACATTTAGTTATGAAAATTATATTGAGTTATGTAAAAATAATATATAGGATATTGTGGGATCTGTGGGTTATCAGAATTATGCCGGGGTGACGTGCGCAGTCTATGCAGTGATTTGTAATTCGAAGTTCTGTGTGGTATTGCTTTAGTTTATGGGCAGGCGTGGCGCTTACCATCAGGCGAGCGATTTGTTTTTGTTGCCACTCAAACTAATAAAAAACACAAATTATGTTTGTCCAACTTTGGATTTGAAGCCAGGACGTCACGGTTTCTCAGGCAATGTAGGCTGTTACGTGGCCATAGGGGGTGACGAATTACTAATAATATAATACATACGCACTCACGCTTGTAATACTCGACGGGGTAGGCAGAGGTGTAACCAGTACACCCACATTTCCCCGAGCGTATCTCCGTCCCATGATGTGATAGAGGGCGAGCCTATCGCCATACTGGGCACAATTCCAAACTCCAGGCTGATACTGAGAATTTCTTAATAGAAAAACCCAATACCACTTTACCCGACCCGGGGATCGAACCCGAGACCTCAGCGTTAGCCTCAAACGTAACGCGTACGTATTACAACTGTGCCACCGAGGCATTACTTGTTTTTATAGAATAGACTGGCAGGCGAGCAAGTGGGTTACCTGATGGTAAGTGATTTCCACCTCCCATGTACGCCCACAATACTAAAATAATCATGGGCGCATTGCCGACCTTAAAGTAAAGGGATTGGGAAGGGGAGAGGAATTTGGGCCTCCGGATATCTCACTCACCGTACAAAACGCAGCAGCAAGCTGCTACTTTACGTCGGTTTTCTGTGAGACAGTGGTAATGACCCGGACGAGCCGGCCCATTCATGCTGTAGACAAAACTGTCTACAGCGTGGCTCTACCACTCAGTTCAGTATCAGTTGTCAAAACTTGTCTCCATTGTATATTTTTCAGTATATATTGCATAATTAATGTAAAGTTGGGAGAGCTTTCGGACGCGCATCTGTCAGTTTCCCACGTAGTCCACGTTCATCGTGTATTATATTCGGGGGTGAATGAGCTGTGACGCGATTTGTTGTTGTTTATGTACTCATGCTTGTATCTCCGTAGGGTGGGAATAAGAATGGTACAGCCACGCTGTAGATAATTTTGTCTACAGCGTGAACGGGCCGCCTCGTCCTTTGTCTCACAGACACCAGACATAAAAAAGCGGCTTGCTGCTGCATTTCGAACTTTGAAACAAATCCGTCTCCCCTTATCGATCCCATAATTATATATTATTTCATTATATTATTATGGCGCAATAATTGCGTAGTTTTTTTAAGTTTTTGTGTATTTTTTTGGTTGTGTTTTTCTTTACTGTGTAATTATTGCTCTAATAATAAACTTCCTTCCTTCTTTCTTTCTTAATCTTGACACAATTGTTCACCCCATGGATCGAATTTAATTCAGCTTTGTCTATTTCTGCCGCCAAGTAACAGCGTGTAAGAACCGGCCTGTGCCTACCTAAAGTTCTGTGTAGGATTGTTCCGGTTTATGAGCAGGCGTGACGCTTACCATCAGCTCGCCTCCTTGTCTCGTCATTGAAGCTTATAAAAAAAACGATATAGAAAAAGTTATCTTCAACATAAATTAGGTATCCTAAAATAAAATAAAAATACATTATTATACAAAACGCTAAATCCAATTTCATCTGCCTACATGTTAATTAACTAAAATCACAGCGGAGAAGACGTGTGAGCAAACAAGGCCCCTGTTTGTAGTGAGATAAACACCTGAACAAATATAGATGTGCGCTGGGATTGCATCGTGCATTTTGCATATACCATCCTTAGATTTTGTTACGGTATACTTGGGATTTCTAGATAATTCTCGTAATTAAAAATGTTCAAAATATCATTTCGATCTAGAGAACTGATCTAACACTGAGAGTGTTAGGAAAGACGCAGTCGGTATTCTCTTAAACCAAGAATCAACGTCAAATGTGCAGATAGATCGTAATGAGATCGAAAGTAGAATAAAAGTTGACTGAAGCCAAAACGGTATTCTGCTAACTATTGACACATGTTCTTATAAACGTCAAAATCGTGTAAAAAATCATCGATGACATCGAGATGAGATTATATTGACACCGGACTGAACTTAAAGAGGAACAGAATACCATTCTTTAGTAAAATCTAAATCTAATCTCAATTCGGTTAAAATTCATTCGCAATGCCAGTTAAATAAGAGAATTTGTCTTCATGTTTGTGTTGCCCGTCGACACCTAGGCTGTATTTTATAATAGCTTTAATGACGAAACGAGAAGTCCGCTTTTCTGAGGGTAAGTGTCGCACCTGCCCATAACCAGAAGCAACACCACATAGAAATTTAACACAAATGACTTTAAATTACAAAAAACTGCATGGCATTGGACTGCGTGCGTCACCTCGAGACATTTCTTAAATATTTTAAAATTTATGATAATCCAGAGGTTTCACAAAATTCAATAAAATAATGCAATCGTTTTTAAATCATGTAGGCAATTAAAATAGCGCTTATGACAAGTCGCTACAAAAATAAAAGGCAGATAAGTAGGTATCAGAAGCTATATTATAAACTTATGTATACATAACATACATACATAGCATCATCAACAATACACTTGGCAATTACACTAAATCTCTTTATTTTATAATTCTTTACAATATTTTTATTATTTAAGTATAAAATCCAATATTGTACTTTCTAAGAGGTCTCGATCAATGTCCTTAAAACAGAAACAAAACTGTGCTGCTTATTTTTTTGCTAAATACACAGAATCTTACGACTACATTGCTGAGGTTTTTAGGGTTAGGCAGAGGTGAAACTAGTGCATTCACGATTTGTCTTATTTCCATACCTTGATTTGATTCGAGGCGACTCCAACGCCTCATTGATTTAATGGCAGCGTACTTTGTGAGCCGAGATGCTAGGTTGAATTCCCAGGTCAGCAATCAAACATGAGTTACGTTGCCTATGATTGAAGAATAATGAATTAAATATAATAATTTTAAAATAATTTTGTGGCAGAAATGATAGAGACACTCTCTTTAACCAGTTATGCCTATATAATGGATAGCCTCGACCGGAGTGTACCATATATTTTTTATTTTTCATTACAATATTTTGTGGGTTCGATTCCCACACCGAGACAAATGTTTGTGTGATCCACACATATGGTCTCGGGTCTGGATGTCATGTATTCGCAAGTCCCTCGTAGATCCTGATACCCACGAATATCGTAATCTATATAGATTTACCTAGTGTGAGGTCAGGCCTATGTGTGTGACTGTTGTGAGTATTTAAAAAAAAAATCTCACAAAATAAACGTCCGACCGTCTTTAAGTTTTCTTGAAATAGGTTTAAGTTAAATTCTGCAGGAATATTTGGATTGTCTTGAGAAAACAACCGAATCCTTTTAGCTTAATTCAGTTAAGATCTTGTGAACCAGGTATGGATATTCCAGGAGGAGTAAGTGGGTCACTTGGTGGTAAGAGATCTACCGCTTAGGAATGAGTGTTCATTGCAAGTGCAATATCAGAAAAATTGTGGTTTCGTTGCCGATATTGAACTAAAAGCATGGGCATAGTAAATGGGAGAGGAGAGGCGATTTGGGCCTCCGAAAATATATCATCGAAAAAACGCAACAGCAAGCTGCCGCTTCGTCGGTTTTCAGTCGAAATAGTTTAGACAAAAACTATGTATAAAATTTCGTTACTGCTTCGGTGGCGAGGTTTTAATGCGTACGCGGTACGACTGCAGTGCTGAGGTCTCGGATTCAATCCCCGAGACGGATAAAGCGGTATTGGGATTTTTTATCATGAAATGCTTAGTATCAGCCCGAAGTCTGGATTTGTGCCTGAAATGGCCCTATCACATCATGAGACGGAAAGAAGCTCGGCGAAACGTGTGTACTGGTTACACCTCAGCCTAGGTGTATGCATTTCATACTTACATCTCATCTTAATATGTAAGTATGATAAAATTCTCGTGTCACAATGTTAGTTACCATACTCCTCCGAAACGGCTGCACCGATTTTTATGAAATTTTGTGTGCATATCGGGTAGGTCTGAGAATCGGCTACTATCGAGTTTTCATACCCCTAAATGATAAGGGTGACCCCTAAATATTTATTTTTATTTTTTTGTTAAATTTTTATTTTTTTCATATTATGTGGCATTATAAATACATACAGCCCAAAATGTTCACCCATCTACCATCAACCCCTATTTTTAAATAGCGATATTAGTATTTTTGTCAAGCGCGTTTCTCACACCGATCGCGATGACGGGACTCGCTTGATGCGATCACCCCCCACGCCGCGCCCACCGCTGTCGTCCACTAGGCTACTTTAATCCTGAAAATAGGCATTCACGCGGCCGGAGCCGCGGGCAACAGCTAGTGTAAGTATGAAAATTCACTTATCTCGCATTTTCTTTATAATTAATAAATTATGACACATACTTTATCTTCTCATTTTATTATTCCTCTGGTAGGTTCAGAGATATACCAGCTGATTCGGATTTATTTTTATAGTTTCCTACTGATCATTATCGGGTTCTTTCATTGGAATTCCGTATAATTATCTCGTAACGTTAATTCAAAGAGGGTTTGCTGAATATTTATTACTGGGGCATAATTAGTTTCGCAAATTGTATGGGACTGCGCAGTCGCATTATTATATGCTTGACTTGGGTGAAATATTTGTAATATAATTATTTGTTCCTTTATTGGATTGTGCATAGATATTATGCTCTATCTTGTCCATACATGCCGGCATAATTCTAGCAACTGACAAGAAATACGATGTTTCTCGGTGGTTGATATTAAATGCATAAGCTCACGCCTATATCCCCCGAAGTGGTAGGTAGAGATGCAACTAGTGCACTCATATTTTGCCGAGCTTATCTTCGGACTATATGATTATTGCACGACCAGAGACACGGCAAAACGCGCACCAACGTTCATCATACGGACTGCCAAGTTGAGGAACAAGTTGCCGGAGTCTTTGTTCCCGATAAATATAATCTGGGTGTCGTCAAGTCGCGAGTGTATCCTTTTTTGCTAGGCAAGCGTGCTTCATCTTAGGCAACATCATCGCTTACCATCAGGCGTAATAGTGGCTAAACGCGAGCCTATTATGTATTAAAAATATATATGTTAGGCGGGCAATTTATGTGATTTTTCGAAATGAAAACTCAAACACAAGTTTTGATGTGATCGGCCGACCTCAGAATCGAACCCAAGACATCACGGTTTTCAACCTTAGTACGCTAATCATTACATATATACAGACAAGAATTTAGAACCCTTTCGTTTTTTAAGTCTGTTAACTTCACCTCACATCCCATATTTTAATTTTATTACGACTCAGTATAAGTCAGAATAGGTTACTTACATTTATAGTTAACTAGGTTTTACTCGAGCTCCGTCCGCGTGAATAGACTTTTCCGAAATAAAACATAGCCTATAACCGTCTCCAGGGTCCCATCTATCTACATCAAAATTCATCAAAATCGGTTCAGTGATTTAGGCGTGAAAGCGTAACAAACAAATATATATTTTTTTCCATAAAAAGTATCCTATGTTACTTCTTATACCTCCAAGAATATGTGTACAAAGTTTCATGATGATCGGTTAAGTAGTTTTCGCGTGAAAGCGTAACAAACAAACTTACATTCACATTTATAATATTATTTAATGTACTATGTGGTTCGTTGCTCTTACTCCTTATGTGCCGGTTCAGAATGCTTAGCGTGACGAGAAACCGTGATCGCGAGAAACGATAAATATGAATTCGGTTCATATAAAATGTAGTGAGTTCTTATATGTATGTGCTTGATTTAGTAGTTATTTGGATTGTATAATATTACCTTCTTTATTAGCTTGCATGACAATGATAAGCGCCACGCCTGTCCATAAACAGAGGCAACACCACACTGAATTTTGAATTACAAAGCACTCCATTGCATTGGACTGCACTCTTCACCCAGACATAAGATGTTAAGTCTCATAATGCCAAGTAATTTCACTGGCTTCAATGACCTTCAGACCGAAATACAAACTTTTTATTTTATTACTGACATGAAGTTTCTTTGTGTGACGATACCTACATACCTGAGAAATACTCCAAAAGAATTTCGAAAGTATGTGAAGTCTGCCAACCCGCATTAGGCTAGCGTCGTAGACTATGGCCTAACCCCTCTCATATAGAAGAGGAGGCCCGTGCCCAGCAGTGGGACGTATATAATACAGGGCTAATATTATTATTATTAAATACTGGTTGACGGTCCCTTCTACTGTTTTTTATTTCTAGTAACACATATATACTCACAGATTTATCTATATGTTTATCTGTGTGTGTTGTTTACAAAGGGGTCAAACTATAATAACTATATTTGTTGTAAGGGGTTAAAATAAGCCAGTAAAAGAATGAAATGAAAGATAATTATAGGGATCAGCCTATTCTAAATTTCTTTATAATCATGACAAAAACTTTTCTTCGACCTATCACCGACAATCATAATTACTAACAAAAGGAAGAGAAAAATAGACGAACTTTTCCAATTTCGACATTATCTGTAACCCAATTTTCAACAAATTTAATTTCGCTTTCAACAGACCGTCTATCATTTTAATTAAAATAGCAAAAATACCTGATGTTTTTTGTTACTATTTAAAAATGTATAAAATATGAAACAGTATTGAGATTGCCTCGGTGGCGCAGTTGTAATGCGTATGCGTCTCGGGTTCGATCCCCGGGTCGGGTAAAAGTGATATTGGGTTTTTCTATTATGAAATGCTCAGTATCAGCCCGGAGTCTGGAATTTGTGCCCGGTATGGCGATAGGCTCGCCCACTATCACATAAGAGACGGAGACACGCTCAGCGAAATGTGGGTGTACTGGTTACACCTCTGCCTACCCCTTCGGGGATTACAGGCGTGAGTGCGTATGTATGTATGTATTGAGATTTTTGTTAGGGTATTATGTCTACGGTACCTGATATGACGATGTATTTTTATTGAAATTTCATACTTTTATAAGATAGAGATATTTGTCTATGATAGTTATCTCACTCGCGCGCGTGTTATCTCGGGTAGTGCATGCTAGGCAAGCGAATGTTATTATTTCCACACCAATTAAAACTGTAGAATGTAGTAACTTTACAATAAAACGTATCATCGTTGTCTCCCGGTACCCGTAGAAATAATGTGTTATGTTCCGTCTTGTGAAACTGCTACGAGCTACGCAGCTACGAATGTAGAGTCTACGAAATCGAAGAGCTACGTAATGTTATTCCTACGGTCACTTTTAATGCGAAATGAATTTATGCTACTTCAGTGGTACAGTTGTAATGCGTACGCATGCGTATGCTGAGGTCTCTGGTTCGATCCCCAGGTAGGGTAAAAGTTATATTACATTTTTCTATCACGAAATGCTTAGTATCAGCCTGGAGTTTGCAATTGCGCCCGGTATGACGATAGGCTCGCACACATATGGTATCGCTATCACATCATAGGAGGGAAATAATCTCGGCAAAATGTTGGTGTACTAGTTACACCTCTGCCTACCCTTGCGGGGATTTCAGCCGTGAGTGCGTATGTATATATGAATGAATACAATGTTTTCAATAAACAATAATTCTGATTTAAGTTTAAGTAAAGTTAAGTTTAAGTTGAGATAGTGTAAATACTATAACCCCAGAATTAAATTAATCACCTGGAGGCCAATTCTCGTAATTTTAAATGTTCAAAATATTCTGATCTAGTCTCAGCGTCAAGAAAGATGCAAATGGTATTCTCAACCAATAATCAATATCGGAATGATATTTTGAACATTTAAAATTACGAGAATCGGCCTCCTGGTTAAAATAACTACAAAACTACCCACGTATAACTACATAAATACACATAATTATGATGTCAATAAAAAGTAAAGTACACGATGATTCGTGACATATATCGACGATCTATTCTAACCATATTCAAGACAAAAAATTCGATTAAGGTTACGCCAATGTCGAATGAAATAAGACTGCGTGCCACCGGCTAATACGATGCGATGTCTGTTATAAGTTACCAATGATTATATACGAGTCTAGATGGACAATCGCGTGCAAAAAAGGAGTTAAATAGGTGATTGATACCGGCATAAGTCGCATTTTTCATATTTTTTTTCTAACCCTCTATTATACACGTCCCACTGTTGAGCACGGGCCTCCTCTAATGAATGAGAGGGATTGGGCCTTACTCCACCACGCTGGCCTAGTTCAGGTTGGTAGACTTCGCATACATTTGAAATTCTTATAAATAACTTCTCAGGTATGCAGGTTTCCTTTTGATGTTTCCTTCACCGTTAAAGCAAGCGATAATTAACATTTATCGCAACTCATTTTTCAATATTAAATGGTATTCAAATTAAATATATAAATTCACGATAGTTGCTTTTTAAAAGGATAACCTTAAAATAATTTGCTAGCGCTAGCAAAAGGTCAGTACGCGTGTAAGGTAATGCAGTCGACACCATCTGGGCATGATTTAAAATATTACAATGCGACGCGGTATCTAGAAATGTTTAATTAAAGTAAGTTATAGCTGAAACAACTAATTTGGCGCATCGGCAATCTTCGTTTACTATCTGAAATACAATTGTATATACAGAACATCTAATATTGAGCAGTAATAAGGTAGAAAATGCAATGTTATTGACTTTTAATTCAAAAACGTTTTAACAATTTTAACATACATCTGTATACAAATATTTTAATATCTATCTTTTAGCAATGAGTGTTTTGTTTTTGTTCTTCTTTTGGTATTTTATACAGGTTAAAAAAAACACCCAGCAGTGGCATACCTAGTCTTTGTCACACTCTAGGTTAACCAGTATCGTAAGTATCAAAAAATACGAGGAAATTGTGGTCCCATAATATCCAGACCTGAAATAAATATTTGTGAATCACACAAACATTTGTCTCAAGTTCAGTTGAATCCGTGGCCTCTCGTTTTACATTCGGACACTCACTCTAGCACTCATAAAGGTGATTTTATGAATAAATGACCCAACGTGCCACTTTTTTCCTCGATCTTTACTCGTATTATAAGTGGTAGCCATGTAACCAGTTTTGTCTACAGCATGAATGGGCCGGCCCGACTGGGTTGTTACTACTATCTCACAGAAAACCGGCGTGTAGTAGGAGCTAGGAGCGATCCAGGGGTCCACGGGAGACTCGACGGGGGTCCATAGTTAGATCTTATCTTCACATTTTTCACAGTTTTGGGAATATGGTAGAAATGTACCTGCACTGGAACCAGCTAAATTTTGAAAGTGGTCTATGAGAAAAAAGTTTGGGAACCTCTGGGTTAGATGGTATTATCAGATAACACGGCCCAATAAGGTACACCACTTTAGTTCCTATTATCATTTTTATTACCAGGTCGGATAGACATCTGCTGTCGTTGTCTTATTTATTTGTCTGTCCGTGTATTAAGTGGCTTTTAAGTAGTGGTTGCATTATTTTGACGGGATTTTGTCTTGCTTGCCAAACACGTGAATTTTAGTGCTTGACAGGCAATTTTGATCGATAAGAACTAAGCTTGTGATTGACAAACAAAACTGTGTGTTGGATAATGCTTCATAAATATTTATATTCTAACAAAGATAGTCAAACACACTTGTGTGTTGAAATACACAAGTAATAAACGGTGGTAGGTCCCTCGTATGCGAGAGGCCGGCTGGGTTGGTACCACCGCTTTGTCTATTTCTGCTGGCAAGCAACAGTGTGTAAGCACTGTTGCTTGGTGTTCCGGTTTGAAGGACAATGAAGCCAGTGAGATTACTGGATATTATGAGATTTTACACCTTATGTCTCGGGATGAGCGCAGTCCAGTGTCATGCAGTGCTTTGTTATTTAAAGTTCTGTGTGGCGTTGCTTCTGTTTACGAGCAGGCGTGGCGCTTACCATCAGGCGAGCGACCTGCTCGTCTCGTCATTCAAGCTAATAAATAAAAATAACCTTGTTAAGCAAATCACAAATCAGTGTGCTACGAAACACGGGTATGAATTAAACCTGATTCTGTTTTTACTCAAGTTTTGAAGAGATTGGGTTACTTTGTGGCGACTTACATCAACTTATATATAACTAAATGTGAATATATAGACAGTATAGAATACATAGTCCTGAAGTGTATGTCTTCAGGTAAAATGATGACTGGTCTCGAATATCAGTTGAAGATAAGTCACAGAAAATTAAACCGAAGTAACAGCTTGCTCTTGCGTTACTTACAGTTAGTAAGATTATCTGGATCCAAGAAATGTCCTTTATTCCTCATTTACACAGGTTATGTATTTTTATTACCTCAAATGCTGTCTGCCTACCATGAGGCTTCGACGAGCTAGCGGCTCGCCTGCGCCTGGTAAGCGGTCACCACTACTCATGGATATCGGCAATGCCAGTGGCACGGCTAAATCGCTGCCTACCCCTGAAGGAATTCTCTCATTCTATGTACCTGCGTAGTGTTGATAATTGGGTGACACACTTGCTCGTTTCCCAGCCTGTGCTATAAAAAATATGAAAATAAGTATACACTATGTGGTAGGTCCCTCGTATGCGAGAGGCCATCTGGGTAGGTTTCTACCGCCAAGTGGCAGTGTGTTAACACTGTTGTATTCCGGTTGAAGGAAATTTTAGCCAGTGAAATTACTGGGCATTATGCGACTTAACACCTTATGTCTCAGTTCAGTGCCATTTGAAGTTCTGATTGGTGTTGCTCCTGTTTATGTGCAGGCGTGACGCTTAACATCACGCGAGCGACCTGCTCCTCTCTTTATATATAATAATATTTATTTTAATACACCCAACAGTCACACACATAGCTCTGACCCCACACTAGGTAAACCTGTGTCGTGGGTATCAAGAACTACGAGGGACTTGCGGTCCCCCAACACCCAGACCCGAGACCAATATTTTTGGTTCACACAAACATTTGTCTCGGTGTGGGAATCGAACCCACGGCCTCTCGCTTCGCAGCCGACTACTCGCCCGCTGCACCACGGAGCTGTCTTTATCTAAGGCTTATTAAAAAAACATCAAATTATATTCAAACGTAACCTGTAAAATACGATATAAAAGCACGTTGCGTCTAGTCCATTAGTCGGTGAGTGTTCTTTATAAATCGCGCGGACGGTTCCCGGCCAAAACAAATCAGGAAATACTGCCAACTACCTCGCCGGGATACCGGGATACGTTAACACGGGAACTACGGTTATTGCTGAACCTCCATTTAATATCACTTTGCTTACGAATAAGGATTTGGTAAATGTTTTATTATTGTAAATGATAATCTGCTTGATACCACTTAAAGTGATGTCCATGTAGAATTTATTTATGTGAAATATTTAAGACTGAATAATTTATGACGTCATAATTTTTTAAGGAAAAACGGTAAAATATTATTTGCTAGGTCCTTCATATGCGAGAAGCCATATATATATGCAATGTGTTTCGGGTTATAGGGCATTGAAACTAGTGAAATTACTGGGCATTATGAGACTCAACAAATTGTGTATCGGAGTGACGAATGCAGTCCAGTGCTTTGTAATACAAAGTGCTATGTTGTGTTGCTTCTGTATATGGGCAGGAGTGGTGCTTACCACCAGGCGAGTGATCTGCTCATTCAGACTCATAAAAACAATACATAGGAACATAAAAAATACGCCTCGGTGGCGCAGCTGTAATGCGTACGCGTTATGACTAAGGCTGACGCTGAGGTCTCGGGTTCGATCCCCGGGTCGGGTAAAAGTAATATTGGGTTTTTCTATTAGGAATTGCTCAGTATCAGCCCGGAGTCTGGAATTGTGCCCGGTATAGTGATACGCTCGGCGAAATGTGGGTGTACTAGTTACACCTCTGCCTACCCCTTCGGGGATTACAGGCGTGAGTGCGTATGTATGAGTGCGTATGTAAAGACTTTTACATGTTTGCAGTCCGAATGCGTACAATTAGAATAATAATTAATGTAATTCGATAGATATGATCACTACGCACAAAACTATCAGAGAACAAAATCATTTTCCCCTTAAGTAGACGTTAGTACGTAAAATTTGCCGATTCTAACACTTTTATCGAACATCGAAAGGTTAAATTCCATGAAATAAAAAAATATTTGCATAAAGGCTCAGCCATTTTATTCTCAGATCCTTTTGTATCGGCGGATTTCAATTTTTCATAAATTCTTAATAGTAGTCACAGTTCGCAACGGTTTTCTGCCGATTAAACGGTATTTTCGAATCGTAGAACGCTTGTTACGCCCGTTTGTGAGATTGCTAGGATTTAAATATTAAATCGACGTTTCACCCTTTCTTTCTTATGACTTTATTTTATGGAATACTAGCTTTTGCTCACGGCTACACTCGCGCGAATAGTCTTTTGCAGGATAACAGTAGCCTATGTCTTATGTCTTAATCCTAAGTAATGGTCTACCTGTGTGCCAAAATTCATCCAAAACCGTTCAACTGTTAAGGAGTTATTGACTAACAAATATCCAAACTTTCACATTTATAGCACCATACTAACATTTACATGCTAATATTTATACCATACTAACGTCACTCAATTGTTTTGCCTTCCCGGAACCTCTCCACTAAAACTTAAACTTTATGGTATGGTATTAAAGTTCAAATTGACTTTTAAGTATTATTACGAATCCATTGTATGGGAGTATAGAAAAGTGTAATTTTTAGACTTTTTCAGGCATTTTTTTAAATTTTTCTCTCCCTGAGAACCATCCTCGTACTTCAAGGAATATTCTAAAAAAAGAATTAGCGAAATCGGATCGTTCTCGAGTTTTGCGCTTACCGCGACACACACACATTCAGTGATTCATTTTTATATTATAGAAGATATATTATATAATAGGAATAGTGCTCGTTATTTAAAAAATGTGTTGTCATTTTTGAGTCTTTAGGGATTAATAGTATTAGGGTCTTGACTCGGGTTGTTTTGTGGACTTAATCACAAAAAGTTGTCATAACTACATAAGCTCATGCCTGTTTTCCTGAAGAGGTAGACAAAGACTGCCTCGGTGGCGCAGTTGTAATGTGTACGCGTTACACACGCGAGGAATTTGTGCCCGGTAGATAGGCTCGCCCCCTATCACATCATGGGACGCAGGTACCTCTGCCAACCCCTTCGGGGATTACAGGCGTGAGTGCATATGTATGTATGTGTTTTAAAATGTTTGTGGGACCAAGAAGATGTTTCTACATACATCTGTAAAAGTCCATAATATAATAATTAATAAGCTTAAAAAAATGTGAAAGTCAGTGATTACAATTGTAAAAATAAGAACCTCATTATCGGTGATGATTGCATAACACGCAATAGTTATGGAGTACACCGAATTTATCGGGTAATAAGTTCCAGTCATTTCAACAATTTTACTTATTATATATCAATTTTAAAGAACACGGCGTCAATAAAATAAATATATTTTTTATTCTAAACGCTTTTGTTTGCATGCTTTCATGTTCAAAGCGTGATTAATTAAATCGACTTGATTTATACTTACCATTTCACATGTTCACGGTAATTATGCGTTGAAAAAAACCCCTTTATATGCAACTAGGTCTATTATAATTCCTAGATTTATTCCTGGTTATGAGTCGCCTTGATAAAAACACGAAGCTTAACCGAGTTAATCTTCAAGTGGCAGTTTTATTTTAAATGAAAGTAATTTGCTTTGTTTTCTTTTCGAATTCTCGTTCCTTAATATTTCCCTAATATGAGAGTCTGAAATCATGCCTTCTGCGGTTACTTTAGTCAATTGGTTGGTTTAAAGTGCGTCTACATATTTAGTGACTTCGATGCGCTGAGACTTCGTAGCTATTTGCCGTGGCCAATTCAAATGCAGGGATAGGTCAGCAGGGAGTTATATCGACTGTTGAGAATAAAGTCAGAGGTCCGAAACCAGCCCCAAGAACATACGCATCTGACTTTTATAAGTTACGTGTGTATTAATTGTTAAATATCGCTTGCTTTAGCGGTGAAGGAAACATCGGGAAAACCCTGCATATCTAAAAAGTTCTCCATATGAGTTTCGAAGGTATGTGAAGTCTGCCAACACGCATTAGGCCAGCGTGGTGGACTAAGACCTAATCCTTCTCATTCGGTAGAGCAGGCGTGTGTACAGTCGTGAGACGTGTATAATACAAGGCTAGTTATATACGGTACTCTTTGTAAGGGTTGGTTACATTTTTGGATTCTACATTAAAAAAAAACATTCAAAAATATTAAAATATCCTGCTGTGGCGAAGCCTAGAGCCCAAGTCACCGGTGGTTAGGATCCCTAGATGAAGAAACACCTCACCATGCGTGCCGTGTTGAATAACATCGAATACAAAAAGAATGAAAAAATCGCGGCCTCAACAAATAATAATTATAATAATACACCCAACAGTCACACATATAGTCCTGACTCCACACTAGGTAAACCTGTGTCGTGGGTATCAGGAACTACGAGGGACTTGCGGGCCCACAACACCCAGACCCGAGACAAATATTTGTGGTTCACACAAACATTTGTCTCGGTGTGGGAATCGAACCCACGGCCTCTCGCTTCGCAGCCGACTACTCGCCCGCTGCGCCACGGAGCTGTCAACAAACAATACTTTTCTGTTTATCATTGTGTTTTTGTGGTCTCCCATCGGCAGCCAGCTTTGGTAAATCGCTCCTCCGCGCTGTTGCTGAACTACAACGCGCTACCCCGTACTGCACAACAGACGATCTCTAAGCTACAAGAGCTGGAGTTGGAAGCTCTTCGTCATATGCCGTACTCACCAGACTTTTATTTTTTCCATAATTTGGACAAATTATTTAGACAAATTATAGTACAATTTGTACTGCCTCTTGGATATTGATACTTTCTCGCCAAATTCTCCAAAGGCCTGTGAAGAATTTGCTGCCTCCCGTCCGATTTGTTCAAGAAGTTGTCGACAAATTACCAATGAACTGGTAAAGATGTATCTTTAGCATGGGTGGTTACTTTGATTAATA
The DNA here is from genome assembly GCA_905332985.1 of Mimas tiliae. NCBI lineage: Eukaryota > Metazoa > Arthropoda > Insecta > Lepidoptera > Sphingidae > Mimas > Mimas tiliae. The sequence goes on along the minus strand of HG995248.1, from coordinate 16,782,990 downwards.
GAAATAACGCCTGTGATCTCCGTCCCATGATGTGATCCGAGCCTATCGCTATACCATACCTCCGGATATCTCACTCACTGTACAAAACGCATAAAAAAACCGCTACTTTACGTCGGTTTTTTGTGAGTGGTCACGACCCGGTCGAGGCAGACTATTCAGGCTATAGAAAAAACTGTTTACATGCGTGGCACGCCAAATTAAAAAAATGTCAGGGTTATGAACACTATATTTCAGTATTCGTTTAAGCTTTCTCATCTGTAATTCTTTCAAGTTATATTTTCAAACTGGGTCATTTAGGTTGAAATAAAAATATATCAGAGAATATAGCTGATTTATCGAAGCTTAATATAGTAGGCAAGTGATTGAGAGATAGTTATGGAATTATTAAGTCTTGGTCTGAGATGTGGAAGGCAGCGGTTTTGGAATTTAAAGGGTAATAGTGGCAACGAACATAGGTTAAGACACCACGCGCTTCTGGGTTCAAATCCCAGGTCAGGGAATCACAATATTTGTTTCAGTTTTTTCGATTGAAAACATCACATATTAATTGCTCGGGGTTGGCGATTCCAGTATGGCGATAGGCTCACCTCCTATCGCATTATAAGACGGAGTGGTAGAGCCACGCTGTAGACAATTTTGTCTACAGCATGAATGGACCAGCTCGTCTGGGTCGTTACCACTGTCTCACAGAAAACCGACTTAAAGTAGCAGCTTGCTGCTGCGTTTCGTACGGTGAGTGAGATATCCGGAGGCCCAAATCCCCCTCCCCTTCCCAATCACTTAATTATCCCTTTCCTTTAAGGTCGGCAACGCGCCCATGACTCTTTTGGTATTGTGGGAGTACATGGGCGGTGGAGATCACTTACCATCAGTTGACCCACTTGCTCGTTTGCCGGCCTATGCAATAAAAAAAAACAATTTAGTGTGTAAGAATTTACCGACTGCCTCGGTGGCGGAATATGATTGGCGAAATGTGCGTGAGTGTAATGCAAGATTCACCGCTGACTACCTCTTCGGGGATACAGCCGTGAACTTATGATAGGTTTGTTTTTTCATTGCATTTTTCGTAAACTAATGTTTTTATTTTATTTTAAACTAGCTTTTGCTCTCGGCTCCGCCAGCGTGAACAACCTTTTTCAGGATAAAAAGTCTATAACCGTTTCCAGGGTTATACCTATCTCTGTACCCAAATTCATCAAAATCGGTTTAGTGACTTAGGAGTGAAAGTGTAACAAACAAACTCACTTTCGCATTTATAATATCAGTTAGGGAAAATTATTAATATCTAGGAACATTGCAAATCAGCTCGTCACTTGCATCATACGACGAGATGTTAATATTCCGAAGATTCCCAGGTCGGTGGAAGTTGAGTAAGCCGATAGTTCGACCGAGAACAATCTAGAGATCTCGCTAAGACGCCTCACAGTTTAAATTAATTACCCCACACGCCTCCACTTGGATAATTTGGCCGCGTGTTCCTTGAAGTGCGGCCAAAACATCCATGGATAGGAAGTTTGGATATTTGGGTGGATATAAGACGTCTTGGAACTTGGACAAGTATTTACTCGAAGTTACTAGAGAAGTGTTTTAAAAATGAGGCCTGTAACTGGCAAGAGAAACTGTTTTATACCACTCATTGCTAGACACGGCTTTTTGAATCATGTATTGGTTGGTTAATACACATAACAGCTAGGTGGTGATCTCTCCTGTGCGAGAGTCCATGTGGGTAGTTATAACTGCTTTGACTAGTTCTGCCGCCAAGCAAGAGTGTGTAAGCACTGCTGTATTCCGGTGCCAAGAGCAATTAAGCCATTGAAATGATTGGACATTATGAGGCTTAACATATATGTAGTGATGAGCGCAGTACATTGCCATGCAAGATACTCAAAATTCTAAGTGGTGTTGCTATTTTTAATGGGCAGGATTACCATACTAGGTGGTCCCTCGTATGCGAGAGGCCGTCTGAATTGGTGGCATCGCTTTGTTTACTTCTGCCGCCAAGCAGTAGTGTGAAAGCACTGTAGTATTTCGGTTTGAAGTATATTGAAGCCAGTGAAAGTGGGCATCATGAGACTTAACAACTTATGTCTCGTGGTGATGAACGCTGTCCGGTGTGTGAACTTTTATATTCAAAGTTGTGTGTGATATTGCCTCTGTTTATGGCCAGGAAAATGACCTGCTTGTATCGTCATTCAATCTAATAAAATAATACATACATAGATTCAGCCTGTTTTAAGGCAAAGTCTTGATTGCCTCAGCCTCGATCAGCCCAAACGTTGAGTATATAAATTTTGGGTGAGTATTGAATTTAATATTGTAGCCAGGTTTTAGAAGGGATTTCTTATAATTATCCCTATAAGTGGAGAAAAAGGGATGCAAAGTTTCTATGGGAAAGGAAGGAAGGAAAATCTATATATTTTTGTTTTATATTACATGTGCGAGCAAAAGCTAGCAATATACAGAAGTCCAAGCGAATCTCCCTGCAGCTGCGTCAGGTTTAAGTCACGTACACATCATTCAGATGCGGACGGCACGTCGCTGCAATCCGTCTCAGATATCGGCTAGATATATAGCCGGTGAACCATCTCAAAATTATTCCACGCCTGTCTGGACCTGAGCCTAGCTACTGATGCGAGAATTAATTGATTAACATTCAGAATTTAAATACCACTTAAATAAGCTTATGAAAGGGTAAAGTTACGAGTGGTAGAGCCACGCTGTTCATGAATGGGCCGGCTCGTCCGGGTCGTTACCACTGTCTCACAGAAAACCGGCGTGAAGTAGCAGCTTGCTGATGCGTTTCGTACGGTCAGTGAGATATCCGGAGGCCTAAATCGCCTCCCCTTCTCAATCCCTTTCCTTTAAGGACATCAAAGCGCCCATAATTCTTTTGGTATTGTAGGCGTACATGGGTGGTGGAGATCACTTACCATCAGGTGACCCACTTGCTCGTTTGCCAGGGTATGCTATAAAAAAAACATGGATGTAGACGATGGTCTCACGTTTCGCAAAGCTTATTTCTGTTTAATGATGTGATAGGTGGTGAGCCTATAGACATATCGGGCACAAATCCCAATCTTGGGCACCTGATTTGTAATTTATCGAATTGAAAACTTGATACATATTATGATTGCCTGACGCGGGGTTTGAACTCAAGCTTCACGGTTTCTCAGACTAAGTAGACTGCACTATCATGGGACGAAAATAAGCTCGGCGAACCGTCGGTGCAACACTAGTTGCCCTCTGGATATCCAGGGGATACTTGAGGGGCTTATGATCCCATTTGTTTGAAACAAATAATTTCAAGTCATTCCAACTTTATGTTTAAGATAACCTTATACAACGTGTTCCAGAAAGGTGTCGTCAAATTTAACCAACGTAGCGTGTACGATATATGTATTTCACCGCTCGTAGTAACAAATCCAATCGCATTGCTAGGACATAAATAAAGCATATTCTTTTTTATCGAATGAATTACATATCGATATTCAACTTACAATATTGGACAACACTACATTTGATACAGCTACAATACATACGTAATACAAACAATTTATAGTGATGTCATCGATCATTATAAACGAGTGGTTAGAATCAGAGTGAAATTTTGGGATGTCTAAATTTTGATAAGATCCGGTACATAAACAATCAGTGTCAGGTGTATGTAACGACCCTTAAATACGAGTATGTCCACACCTTTCTGTAACACGTTGTATATAACACATTGCAACACGCGGAATGATCTGCTCATATTAAACTTGACCTCTTCTTGTGTTGGAAACTTTCGGAGATTCCACGCGAGCACCAAACTCTGTGTCGACCAACGTTTTGTAATATACAATTTTTTTGCTCCCACAACTTGAACGCAATTTCGTTGCCGCAGACTGCATCCTTATTCTGTGTAAAAATTTTGATGGATTTTTATGCACATAATTATTAGATTAGATTTTTTGTTTCACAGTATTTTTTTTATATTCGTAGGCCTAAAACCCTTGTCCTTCCTAATTCATTAATCATTCCTTTCCTTTAAGGTCGTATTCTTCATGTATTGTGAATGTTAATTGGTAGTGGAAATAACTTACCATCAGGTGGCCCACTTGCTCACCTGCTGGCCTCTGCTATAAAAAAATGTTCTTTCGTAGAACCCTTCGAAGACAGACGAGCTGATACTAGGTGGTTACCGTCACCTACAGACAGCAACTTTGCCATGAGTACCACCAAGCTGATGTCTAACATGTAACCATATTTTGTGTGTAAGGAAATTCATTCTATACATTATTATAAATAAAAATAAAATAAGATTTATTTCATTTTGTTTTTTTTAATGTGAGTGCGAGTGCCCAGTACCTATGTCTGGTATACTCTTGGCTATTTCTTGAAAAGGCCTATCCAAGAATTTCTTTACATTACACTCGCATAATTCTGTTAAACAATGTCTGGACATTAAAAGAGGCTGTAACCCATGAGTTTGTTTCGGTATTTCTTCTCATGGCTAGCCCCGAAATGCCGTCGTAAATGTAGCATAAAAAATGATTGACATGTAAAAGTGATATTTATGATCCAATTTACAGAATAAATGATTTGAATTTGAATTTGAATTCCAGTCTATAACATCGTAGGAGAAATGACCTCAGGAAGCACACTTGGACTTGTCTCTGTGTTCTTCAGTAGGTTTAAGATAAGCCTCGAACAAGCAGTACTGGTGGTGAGAGATCCCCACTCTCTATAAGCATACATAATGCTGGAGGAATTATTAGTGACGGCGATGAAAGAAATGACGATCACGAAGCTAAGTACCATTAATTTCCTTAAAGGGGTTTTAGGTGGTTACATTTTGGAAATTTATTAGGTCAGCAAATATATTTCTGAAATCGTTGTTTCTAAAATATGTTGTGAAGCTACGGTGCTTTTAAATACAACTATAAAATAAAGTAAAATGGAATAGTGCTGAATTGGAATTTTGTTGATATATTGAATAAAAATTGACAAATCACCTTTTTAGGATTCCGAAGCCATATGGCAAAAACGGAACCCTTATAATTACGTCATGTCCGTATTTCCGTCCGTATGTCACAGGCATCACTCGGAGACTATTAGCAGTATATGAATGACATTTGGTAGGTTACAAGTAGGTCCAGGTATTCCATGAACCACTACACAAAGGCATAGTAAAATTAAGAATTTTTTTTGGGAGGCTCTCCATATATGCAACTGAGGGATGAAAACATTACAAATAGGCATCATTGGATAGGTCCTTAAACATTATACAGAAGTGAACTAGATAGGTTACTAATGACTTTTTAACCAACTTCAACGAAGGAGGAGGTTCTCAATTCGGTACGTTTTTTTATTTAATGTTTGTTTTTTATGTATGTATGTACATAGATTTCTCCGCCAATTGTGGACCGATTTTGTAGGAAAAAATATCACTCGGTAGAGTTTAGCTACGATGTGGTCCCACATAAATTTGGTTAAGACCTGATGACGAAGTACGGAGAAAAAAAATAAACTCCTCAACGGACAATAGTGCACTCGTCGCGATTGTATTGGAATTTACATGCTATTGCTGTACATTGAAGTCGGTTTCTAAGTTTTGTTAAACTTTATTTTATAGGTCATTAGTTTGTAAAATATGCGTGTCCAAAGTCATGAAAGATCTATCCCCCTTCCTCTAACTTTTTAATTACGAGGTGGAAAATACTTGTAAAAATAACAATGTAGTATAACTTAAAGGGTTTAAGTTAATAAACTGAACGAAAATAGGTTTCAATAACATATGTTGTATAGTTTCTAAGATATGGGATATTTTTGGTTACACTACGCAACCCTTCACAGTGCGTTGGTCTACTCACACTTGCCCGGTTTTTTTAGTTTTTTCGAGCACCTCTAGTTTTTATTGAAAACCTGTTTTCAATAAAAGCACTATGAACATTTTCATTGAACAAGGTTACACATTGAGCTTCGTTTTTAGCTACATTCATTCTTTAACTATTCAACTTTAGCAGAACCTCACTTTCACTGTGTTTTTTTGACATGGCAATGTGACTACGCTATACCTGATGGCAATTGCATTGAGGAAAAAAATATACGAGGATTATGAATAGATGATGTTCATCTTTCCATCGTAATTTAGTATAGAGTAGTTTAAATATCACTGGTCTTTAACTTTAAATAAAAAATGTGCTTATTTCTTTTCTGTCAGAACTGTCCGTCGATTATATACAAAATGCTACAATGGATAGATCTAAATCGAGGCCCATCTATCCTCTGGACCCAAAATAAAATACGTAGATATACAGGGTACTTCATTTAATAAATTGTTTTACTAAGAGGGAACGGGCCTTTGTTGCCAAAGATTTATTTAAAGCAGTTCTTGTATAAAATAAAAAGGTAAGTACATTTTCAAGGTTCGCCTTTGTCCACATACAATACCTTTTGTTTTATGAATAATTTGTCTAATTATTCATTGGTGAAAAATATGTTCTAAAATTCGACTTAATAACTCTACTGTGTAAGTGTATTTTCTTTTTATTGGTGTATAGAGGGTGTCTGAGGAAGCAACGTTGGGTACACTGAAATAATGTGGGAATAACTAAATGTGGAACTAATAAGTGGAAGGGTAGTTAAATGGTATAAAAGAGGTTGTCGCCATAACTGGAGGTCTTTATCCCGCAGTCAGTCGGTCAGCCTCGAGTTCACTAAGATTAGTGCTCAATCGATAGTCCATGAGTTCATTACGCGGTAGCTATGTTGGTTTACTATTTGGTCCTAGTTGTCTTAGTTATAATTAGAGAACGGTCTCTAAAGAATCCTGGTTGGTTGTGGTCTGTAAAGCAGTAACATTGTAAAAGTAACCAATACACTATGAGTTAAAGTGATTACTGTCGTTTGGTATAACTTCTAACAACTGATAAAAATGATCTGTAAAATATAATAGCTAATATTGAAAAATATCGAGGGTGAGGTGGAAGATCCATTTCACTACGAGTCTACTGCACCGCGTACCAAACTCATATTAAAACCTCGTAGCGAGTTTCAAAGTACTAACTTTACATGAAATCTTTGTTCGAAACTTCTCAGACGATATTGTGATATTATTGTCAAATATATAAATGTTAAAGGTGACCTTTGTCTATTGAAATAAAACTAGTTTATACGGATTTTATCGCGGTTTAATTTTTATTTTAGTCCCGACGTTTCGAAAGCTTTTCAGCCTTCGTGGTCACGGGAGAGACTGAGAAACGTCGGGACTAAAATAAAAATTAAACCGCGATAAAATCCGTATAAACTAGATTTATTTCAATGAGTAATATTCGCGTAAACCTAAGAAATCACTATGACCTTTGTCTAATTCTAAAATATGTATTGTTAGTTTTTGCACGTGGCTCCGCCCGCGTAAAGGGCCTTTACCGGGATAAAAGTATAGATAGGATAGGATAAAAGGTAGACAGGAAGTCTCTCTTCGGAGTGGGATGGCAGCGATAAATTGTTTTCCCCACGAAAACAAAAAAGAATAGGTAGCTAACCGACAAGAGAGCAATCTGCTCGTCACAAAAAATCGACAAAGCTACTCATCCAGTCAAGCTTGTTTATTCCAAAGCTATTGCCAAAATTAAAATACGGATCTACCATTCACTAAGTTGAAATTTATATCACATAATTTATGAAAATAAATTTCTTGAAAATGTAAGGTCCGTTAAAATTTTGTTCACTGAATTCCATACACGTCAATTTGAGATTACTGGCGAGCAGAATAGTGTCGTCGAATCCGGGCCAGTTATTGGGCCGGCCCGCTGCCAAGAAACTGGCCTACACGCTATCTCCGCTCCGCACTCCGTATCACCTTCGCTTTTGGAAATATTCAAACTAAATCACGTTCCAAAATACCTATTAAAGTATCTTTTCAAGTTGCTTCTGAATGAATTATGATACTGCCTCTATTGAAGTATGGATATATTTGGTTTATTTATTCGATATATATCTATTTATTATTCAATATTAGTAATATCTCGTACGCCATAGTCGAGAATATCACAGAAAGTAATTTACATGCTCGCGGCATACAATTATACATACATACGCACTCACACCTGTAATTCCCGAAGAGGAAGGCAGAGATATAACTAGTACACCCACATTTCTCCGAGCTTATTTCCGTCCTATGATGTGATAGAGGGCGAGCCTGTCGCCATACCGGACACAATTCCAGACTCCGAGCTAAGCGTTTCGTAATAGAAAAACGTAATATCACTGTGAGTAAACTCGACCCGGGGATCGAACCTGAGACCTCAGCGTCGGCCTTAGTTGTAATGCGTACGTATTACAACATCTCCACCAAGGCAGTCAAAAAGGAGTACAATCGTTTTTTCATAATATATGGCACAAGAGTTTTCTAATATTATTCTCGCCGGTGTCATGCGATAAACTCACTTCATTTAAATGTCTTTAAGCATACCCATAACAGTAAGAACTTATTTAAAACAAAGTAAACCTAACAATAACAACTAATGGTTTGAAATGAAGCAATCTGGTGGGTGGACAGCGGGGTTACGGGTCCGATGATGCATCGGGAATAATTCATGTGTCGCAACAACTGGGATATGCGCTCACCCATGTAATAAAAACTGTAATAATGGGTTAGAGACACAATATGTTTTATTTTATTTTTTTATATATCACTAGCTGTCCCGCGCGGTTTCACCCGCAACTACAGCAGCGCCACCTACCAGGTCCAATTGTGAATCTAAACTATCCAGGGCGCCACCCAAACGCATACAAAAAAATCATTCAAATCGGTCCAGCCGTTTAGGAGGAGTTCAGTAACATACACACGTACAGTAGAATTATACTCGTATATATAAAGATAGGCCGGCAACGAGCAGGTGGGTCACCTGATGGTAAGTGATCTCCAACGCCCATATACGTCCACTATACCAGAAGAATCATAGGCACTTTGCTATATAAAGGAAAGGAATAATTAAGGGATTGGGAAAAGGAAAGGGATTTGGGCCTCCGGATATCTCACTCACCGTACGAAACGCAGCAACTGCTACTTTATTTCGATTTTCTGTGAGACAGTGGTAACGACCCGGGCGAGCCGGCCCATTCCATAGACACTTTTGTCTACAGCATGGCTCTACCACTCAAAGTAGTACTTCTGTAGTTAGAAGTTCTACAACGTATTTAAGCTAAGAAATCGAGGTCTTGAGGTCAAATCACAATCAGCCAATCGTAGGTGTATTACTTTCATCTCTCCCTACCGCCTACCTTAAAAACAACCGCCTTGGACCGAAAATTTGTACTATGTATTTTCGTTCAAAGTTTGGCAATGCTCTGTATTTCCTTTTGGTATTGTAGGTGTTCATGGAGTGTGGTGACCGTGTACCATTTATTCAATTTACCAGATCGATAAAAAATAAGATGCTGGAAATACAGTAACAAAACATGGATTAAGTAGGCCGTTCAAATTAAATTGTTTTAATTTGAAGTCAATCATATTATTATTATTAAAAGAAAACAATCTTAAATATAATCTAACCGTTAAACACCCCCGATGTCACTTAAAAACCTATCTTTCGTATTCTCAATGCTAACATCAAAAAGTAATTGCATCAAATCATCAAAAAGTTTCGTAATTTGTAATTAAAAATTCGTAGTCCGTAGCAGGTGCTACGCAGACGCTACGCGGCGCCATGCTACGCAACGTGACGCCTCGTTTAATTACAATACAGTGAAACCATGTTTTAAACTGTTTTCAGTCAAATTATGATTTTATCTTCACACTTTTTTACTCGATTGGTAGGCAGAAGGTTGTGCTTAGTTTTTTTAATAAATTTAGCAATAAAATATATTTGTAATGCTATAACGTTCATGACGACAGCCTCGGTGGCGCAGTTGGCGAGAAGCTGACTGTGAAGCGAGAGGCCACGGGTTCGATTCCCGCACCAAGACAAATGTTTATGTGATCCACAAATATTTGTTTCGGGTCTGGGTGTTGTCGGACCTCAAGTCCCTCGTAGTTCCTGACTCACGACACAGGTTATCCTAGTGTGCGGTCAGGACAATGTGTGACTGTTGGGTGTATTTATTTATTATTTAAATTTATTCATGACTATAGTTCTACCACTAACTGCCGTACTCAGACATGGCAGTTAACATTAAGTCTTTATTAGAATTCTATTAATCCCACACATAGAGCTAGTTAATGCCCTATGCACTATTACTAACAAAATTATCTTAATCGACATATTTGAGGAATATTAGAATTCTATGAAAGAATTAGATAACAATTAAAGTTGATTTTCATTGCTGAGTGCGGTAGTTGGTTATTCAAAAGCTCGGTCACTCTTTACAATTTTATTTCTCAGGTCATGGCCCCCATGACATGGCACAAATGTAGTACTATTATTATAACAACCTCAAATATAAATGACTATAAATAAAATACAAAAATATCCTTATTCCATTTCAAAATCTAAAGTAAAGCTCCTTTACAAAGCCAATGTGTTTAAATCACGAAACTATTTATAATACATAAATATGAGAACGTAACAGTGTGCCAAGAAGTAGTTTTATATCGGCTCAGCGCGGGCGGCGGCTAATACGGTCGCAGGTTCGGTTCTCGGTAGGCTTGCCAACAAGTTTCGTTATAAATCGCGGCGAGAGAGTGCGGTGGGCAGATACCACCTAATAGTCTTGCAGCTGCAAATGTTTTTACTAGAATATTGAAATATTCAAATGATACAACGAATTTTTGTATATGTTCATTGGCGGTGGAGCTCACTTACCATCAGGTGACCCAATTGCTCAATTACCGGAATTGCATAAAAAATCCACTCGGAATTTAAATTTTATTGTAATTGTTTGGTAGTTTAATTTGTCATTTTTGGATTTTGGATGGTTCTCATCTTTAAATAATCATTAAATTTTTCGCATTAGAACTACCAAATATTTGCTTACCACGATCATTAAACTTTCATACTCTGGGGTTCAATAGTTGCATCTAAACCGAGGATTCAAACTTGAGTCACTATAATGCAATATCACGAGCAATACATTAACGAACATGCGAGAAGATAGTTCCTCAGCGAAATTGTAGGGTAAAGGCACGAATTAGTCAACTTAAATTGAAATTCAGTATTGCATGTGGACTCTAGTTGCAGATATATTGAAATTCATTAAACACTCAAAAGCAATATTCAGCCAAATGTCTTGCAAGGTCTGAGTCAATTTTCTTTTCGTAAATAACCTTTATTACTTGGTCTTTGAAATGAACATGTGGAAAATATGATTTTATTTTTATCCTGCAATAAAGTGAGAGATTTTATAAGTTTTATACCTTTAGCTGTCTGCGAGGGAGTGTACACGAATTGATCGGTTTAAATGTAGATTTTTATTTGATAACTGGTTTAATTGAGATGGTTCTTAGCTATATTTGAAGAATTCAGTAAATTAAAGGTTTCTAATTATTGATGTTGGGTGTTTTCAACAGTTAGGTTATTATGTAAAATAATTTCTGTCTTAATATAGATTTTTATTGTTAATTACTACAGAGGGGTTTGTTATAAGACTAAGGAGTTGTATTGGAGTCGAAGTTTATGACGCTGATTAAGTTTAGCTTAATAAATTCTTTGTAATATATCAGAGAAGACGTAAGCAAAAACTTTCTATTTTCTACTCTAACTTTAAGCTTATGTCTCAGGGTGACGAGCGCAGTTCAGTGTCATGCAGTACTTCATAATTCTAAGCTTTGATTGGTGTTGATTTTGTTTATGGGCAGGCGTAACGCTTACTAATTCAGGCCAATTCTCGTAATTTTAAATGTTCAAAATATAATTCCGATCTAGTCTCAGCGTCAAGAAAGTTGCAAATGGTATTCTCTTAAACCAATAATCAACGTGAAATGCACCTAGCATTAGCAGTAGCATTATACCGTTTTGGCTTCACTCAACTTTTATTCTACATTCAATCTCATTAAGATCTATGTTTACATTTGACGTTGATTATTGGTTTAAGAGAATGCCATTTGCAACTTTCTTGACGCTGAGACTAGATCGGAATGATATTTTGAACATTTAAAATTACGAGAATTGGCCTTCAGGTAAGCGACCTGCTCGTCTCGTCATCTAACGCTAATAAAAAAAAAAACAAAGAAAAGATTAACTTATTAATTTCACAAATTGCTATTCTAATTAGGCCATGAAGATGGTATTTAGGTATAAAATATTCTCCAATTAAAACAAGCTGCTGCATTAACTGCCGTGTGCGTCTCCGGGGAGTCAGGCGGAGAAATTTTGGCATCAGCTCCCAAATAACAGGTTCTACACGGAACGAAGTCGCGGTACAGATCGCTCAACAACGCTTTAACAACTGGCTACACATAAACACTGCGTTTAATCTGTACTCGTTCAATTTATGTGTTATATTTAATATTAAGATCCCTGTAAGGCTTCCTAGATTGAATAAATATGGTCCTTTTAACATACGCTACTCTTCGACAAATTTAGGCTTATATTGTCCTGTTAATAGAATTTGTTAATAATATAATTTACTGCATACGTCAAGTGACATAGACATATTCTCCCAAAGTAAAGTTAAATTCCGGAACGCCATTTTGCAACACCAACTATCAGATAAATTATTATAAAAAGTAACTTTTCATTATTATTGATATGTTTTTACTATATCCTATTTCTATAAGTTCTTTTGTTCTTGTTAATATGCATGCCGTGTTCGCCTCATATTGTAACGACATTTAGCTTAAGACTACTGTTGTAAGATACCTAATATTGTACTCAATTAATGTACGTTGCGTTGGCGATACAAATACAAATAAATAAATAAATTGAGTGGTAGAGCCACGCTGTCGACAGTTTCTTCTACAGCATAAATGGGCCGGCTCGTCCGGTTCTTTACCACTGTCTCACGGAAAACCGGCGTAAAGTAACAGCTTGCTGCTGCGTTTCGTACGGTGAGTGAGATATCCGGAGGCCCAAATTCCCCTCCCCTTCCCAATCCCTTTCCTTTAAGGTCGACAACGCGCCCATGATTATTTTAGTATTATGGGCGTACATGGGCGGTGGAGATCACTTACCATCAGGTGACCCACTAGCTCGTTTGCCGGCCTATACTATATAAAAGAAAAGAACTGTGAGGTTGAGTCTTATCTTGAAGCAGGCACAGGGCACAATGAATTTTAGACTTAGATTCGAACCAACAGTAAAATAGTACGTTACAATACACGCAAAATATCTTGGCCGGTCTGAATTTAGTCACGAGTGGTGTTGTAGATATTGTTTTTAACCCACTTTAAAAATAAGTTAAACACAACTTTAAAACCGACTTTAATAACCTTGACTGACTCAGTGTTATTTTCTTTAAGTCGGTTTTTAAGATTTGTCAAAACTTTTTATACTTTTGATTTTTAGTGGTAGCTACAGATATAGCATGTAAATTCCAATACAATAACACAATCGCGATGATTGTATTGTTGTCCGATGAGGAGTTTTATTTTGTTACTCCGTACTCCGTTATCAGAGGCCCAATTCTCGTAATTTTAAATGTTCAAAATACCATTCGGATCTAATCTCAGCGACAAGAAAGTTGCAAATGGTATTCTGTTAAACCAATATTCAAGAACTTAGATCGCAATGATATCGAAAGTAGAATACAAGTTGACTGAACCAAAACGGCATTCTGGTAACAATAAATTTGACACTTAACTATATAAAATACATTTCGTCCATAGACAAACGTCAAAATATTAATTGAGAACGAAATGTGACTAAAGGTGAAGCAGTGTTGCCAAGTGCACAGTAATAAATCTGCCATATTTTCACCATCTACTGGACACCGTATTTTTGTGTCAGTTAAAATAGCAGAATTGGCCCTCAGATATTAAATAAATTTATATGGAGACTAAACTCTATTGATTGTTCCGATAATTTTCAATGAAATCGGTACACAATTGAATTGGAGAAATTGAAGCACATAGTCCTCCTGCTTCACCTCCAAAATAAATTTCAGTTTTATTAATGTAAGGTAAGCTATGTAATAAGGTATAAAAACATATTGCCTTTACAAGGGATGAACTCTGACAATGTCGCAATGTATTACCCGCCCGGGAAGGGTTACTACCTAACATTTAATCAAGGTCAGAAATGGCTGCGCGACAAAATTCGCTGAGTTATTTATTTTTTCTGATAGAGTTGCCAAGGTAGAGTTATAACTTATATAGTTTGGAGCATGGTTTTGCTTGGATTATTTGAGTGGGAGAGTCTCGCTGTACAGTTGACTGTTTCAGTTCTCCAGCACGAATGGGCCGACTCGACCGGATCGTTACCACCGACTCACAGAAAACCAACGTAAAGTAGCTACATAAAAGTGGGGCCTACAATATGTATTTAAATTGGGACAAACTACGTGATTAAGATCAGTTTAAAATTAATATCATCATACTATCATACTAATATTATAAATGTGAATGTAAGTTTGTATGTTACGCTTTCACGCGAAAACTACTGAACCGACCATCATGAAACTTTGTACACATATTCTTGGAGGTATAAGAAGTAAAAAAGGATACTTTTTATGAAAAAAAATCTATTTGTTTGTTACGCTTTCACGTCTAAAATACTGAACCGATTTTGATGAATTTTGATATAGAGATGGTACCCTGGAGATGGTTATAGGCTACGTTTAATTTCAGAAAAGTCCATTCACGCGGGCGGAGCCGCGAGCAAAAGCTAGTAGTCTATAAATTGCGAAAGTGTGACTTTGCATGTACTTTAACTATTAATCTGGATATTCGGTCTCACTATGGAGGATGCTCAAGATGGGGGAAGTGGAAATGTCTCAATAGGAAGGCAGACTTTAGCATTACACTGAGATAACGCCAGGCAGAACGAAAATGGTAATCAATCACGTCTTAATGGCTGAAAGGATTTGGATGAAATTTACCAAACAGTTCGATCAGAATCTGGATTACGACACAGACTATTTGTATTCTCCAAAAAGTCATTCACGCAGGTAGAGCCGCGAGGAAAATCTAGTTTAGAATATAGAGACTGATTAACCTAACCCCTCTGATTAGTACTTCTAAAGCCATAAACAAATGCTGTTTGCAAAGCCCCATATCACAATTTAAACTAGTTAAAACTCGTACCAGCAGTCAATTCCGCTTGTACGATGTCGCATAACTTCACATTGACGTGCACTTCACAATTCCAACTGCAGTTAAAATAGGATGCACGGCACTCGATAAACTTGGCCCAACTCGGCCCACAGTTGGGAGTTGGGCAAGGCACGTGTCCTAGGTGTTTCCGTACAAGTTGCGACAAAGTTTTGTCGTGCAATGAATTGTTTGTTGGTCTTTATGTGTTGGAAATTTATATTGTAGCTGAACGAGGAGTGATATTGTGTATTGTTGGATGAGTTAAAGCATATTTTTCTTGTAATAACTTTAAAAAAATATCACATTATAGGACGGAATTACAAGCTCGGCAAATACGATAACTGGTTACACCTCTACCTACCTTTTCGGGGATTACCGGCGTGAGTGCGTTATGTATGTATGTACGTATGAAAACATTGAGAAAAAATATTGAATCTAAATCTCTAGGTTGTTTGACTTTTGTATGAAATAAGCCACCAGTTAATAGTTACCACCGCTTTGTCTATTTCTGCTGCCAACCAGCAGTGTGTAAGCATTGTTGTGTTTTGGTTTGAATGACATTGGAGCCAGTGCAAAGACTGGAAATTATAGGACTTAATATATTATGTTTGACCCCGACAACCCGCAACGGGAACCAAGTTTTGTGATTGCCTCGTCCGTTTATCAGATTGTACCACGTACAGGTGAGATTATCTTTGGATCAAAAAGATCCGTAAAACCAAACGTTGTCGAAACGTATAATTATCGTCCTACCGTTCATATTTTTTATGGCATAAGCCGGCAAATGAGTTAGTGGGTCACCTGATGGTAAGTGATCTCCACCGCCCTTGTACTCCCACAATACCAAAAGAATCATGTGTGCGTTGCCAACCTTAAAGGAAGGGATAATTAAGGTATTGGGAGGGGAGGGGGTTTGGGCCTCCGGATATATAGCCGCGCACACACATAGGACACGCAGAAATAAACTGATCTATCTATACTTTTATTGCTACCAATAAAATTATGGGGATGATGTCATAACACTTAATGAAATGCAATGAACCCCAATACCAAGCATTAAATGTAAACAATTAACTGACGTCATTCGTCGCCACAGGGGCGCGTCACGCACCGTGTCATAAAGAAATGTGGCGCCTTCAAGCTGGTACTTACAACCATTTTAGTAGACCTATCACTTCAACCCAACTTCCCCTCAAACGCCTTGATTAGTACAAATAAAGGGGCCAGAGGAGGTCTGCATACGCTGGCAATGTAAAATGTTTACGCCTAGAGTTGCTTTGCCACTTCAGCACAATGATACTCTAGTTGAGTGTGACGGCCTTAAAGTCTGAATTGGCTCGTGTGGGCCATCGAGTGTTTAATGTTTGAGGGTTTAAAGTTTCGGTTGATTAAATTAGATCTGCTAGGGTTTGTAATAGAGCATTTGATTAGCATTTTCATTTTTGGACTGCCTCGGTGGCGCTGTTGTAATTCGTACGCGTTACGACTGAAGTTGACGCTGAGGTCTCGGGTTCGATCTCCGGATCGGGTAAAAGTGATATTGGGGTTTTCTATTATGAAATGCTCAGTATCAGCCCGGAGTCTAAAACGGTGCCCGGTATGGCGATAGGCTCGCTCCCTATCACATCATGGGAGATACGCTCGTCGAAATGTAGGTATACTGGTTACACCTGCCTACCCCTTCGGGGATTACAGGCGTGAGTGCGTATGTATGTATGTATTTTTTTTAAATGGCAGATGACTGCATACGAGCAAGTGGGTCACTTGATGGTATATGATCTCCATTTATATCAGCAATACTTTAAGAATCATGGAAGCTTTGCCAACCTTAATGGAAAAGGATGATTAAGAGATTGGGAGTTGGGCCTCCGTATATCTCAGTTACCGTACGAAACTCAACTACTGGAACTAGCTTCTACTACTACTACTGCAACTACTTCACTTCAGTTTTCTGTAGGACAGTGGTAGCAACCAGGCCGAGCTGGTCCATTCATTTTGTAGACAAAACTGACTACAGCTTTTTTGTATTATCTTGAATGACGAGACGAGCAGGTCGCTCGTCTGATGGTAAGCGCCACGCCTGCTTCAAAACAAAAGTAGCGCCACACAGAACTTTAAATAACAAAGCACTGTATGACACTGGACTGCGCTCGTTATCCCGAGACATAAGGTGTTAAGTCTCATAATGCCCAGTAATTTCACTGGCTTCAATGTCTTTCAAACCGGAATACAACAGTGCTCACACGCTGTTACTTGGCGGCAGAAATAGACAAAGCGGTGGTACCAACTCACCCGGCCTCTTGCCTACGAGGGACCTACCACCTTATAAAGCGTGGCTCTACCACTTTAAGTATAATAAAAAAATTACATATCCGTATTTATAAGTTTGAGTTTTTGATTCGAAACATCATACATAAGTTGGATTCGAATTTGTGACTTATATGGCGATAGTCTCGCCTCTTATCACATCATCGTACGAGAATAAACTTGGAGAACCGTGGGTGTACTAGTTACAACTCTGCCTACCCTTTTGGGAATACAAGCTTGAGCTAATGGATGTTTGTAAAAATATGAATTAATTCGCGTTTCGTTCTTGTGAAAAAAAAACTTTAATTTCCGTGGTCTTTTGTCTTTACTCCCAAGAGAAAGTAACTGTACAGCAATCAATGACGAACAGCCAAAAATAATCATCTATGAAATACGTAAGCTTAATCACCATCAATACGATTTCATTTCGTATCGAATTTTATGAAGTAATAAAAATAGAAAGCACTGATAGCTCAGCGAGGAGTGGTATGGACCGTCGAAACGAAAGTCGCAGGTTCGAAACCAGCCCCAAGTACATACACCTCTGACTTTTCTAAGTTATGTGTGTATTAATTGTTAATTATCACTTGCTTTAACGGTGAAGGAAACATCGTGAGGAAACCTGCATACCTGAGAAGTTCTTCATAAGAATTTCGAAGGTATGTGAAGTCTGCCAACCCGAATTAGGCCAGCGTGGTGGACTAAGGCCTAACCCCTGTCATTCAGTAGAGGAGGCCCGTGCCCAGCAATGGGACGTATATAATACAGGGTTAGTATTATAATAAAAATAGATTTGGTTAGTAATTAAGCTCCCGGAGGGATACCTTTTGTCGTAGGAACCAAATTGGCTCCAGGATCCAGATGTGTAACGTTCATTATAATTGGTGTTTGTTAATAATTTCGGCATCGAGAGATTTTAACGAGTAAAACGAGTATATTTGAATATAATTACGACTTTCCTGTATAATTTAATGCTTGTGTTGGAAGAAGAATTTAAGATGAAAATATGCGTTCAATGTGATCATGATAAAAATTAAACTAATTATTATTAGGCTGTGGTAAACAATACACTATGATGATGTGTATAATAACACAGTATCATTCAACATGTGCTTCTGTATTGCGAAAAATTAAACCGCGATAAAATCCGTATAAACTAGTGATTTCTTAGGTTTACGCGAATATTACACATTGAAATAAAACTAGTTTATACGGATTTTATCGCGGTTTAATTTTTATTTTAGTCCCGACGTTTTGAAAGCTTTTCAGCCTTCGTGGTCACGGGAGAGACTCCGAAATTCGTTTTATTTCAATGACGCCTAAGTGCAAACCACATGTCACACACGTACAGAAGCACATGTTGAATGATGGTCTTGAAGTCTCATTGCCATCTTACGGTCACAAGTAACGCCAGTGACCTCCCGAAGCTTAGCTCAATTAGCATCAATATGGGCCCTGACGTAGATGTCGATGTCACCAGACTCGTGCAGTACGGACTCTATGTATATAAACTCTTCCGACTTCTCAGCAAGTTTGTCCTCTATCCGGATTCTATCAGGGTCTGTACTCTAGCAGACCATGTACTAGGTCTTCCACACATTTAGTTTCACTCTTAATAATAAAGAAATATAAAATGACCACACAATAAATTTCGTAATTGAGGGCTGGAGGCGTGTGCTAAAAGCAAGCAAATGATATTATTGTTAAGTCACATGGATGGTTGGCAAAAAGTAAATAGGTTTTAGACCTTGGAAATGGGTATTATCGGTACGTTCCGTGGCCTGCTATTACAGTTTACACTCGGTTCTGTAGGTTAAGTTACAAGCTTTGGGCGGATAATTTTATGACTAATAATAATACACGTATTTTAATATATTGACAGCTTCCGTCGCACAGTGGGCGAGTAGCCGGCTGCGAAGCGTGAAGCCGTGGGTTCGATTCTCACCCCGTTTGTGTTTGTGTGATCCATAAATATTTGTTTCGGGTCTGGGTGTTGTGGGACCGCAAGTCCCTCGTAATCCCCGATATCCAAGATACACCTTAACCTAGTGTGGGGTCAAGACTATGTGTGTGATTATTGGGTGTATTTATTATTATTTAAAAAAGAAAGCAGAATTGTTTTTTCCCGGTATGTGTAAGTTCGTTCTCAACCACGTCACAGAAAAATGTTTATTGAACAAAATAAAATAATCGGGCCCGAATTCGGGTGACTTGACTTCTTGACTTACTGTCTCAGTGAAAACCACCCTCTACTAAATTACATACGCACTCACGCCTGTAATCCCCGAAGGGGTAGGCAGAGGTGTAACCAGTACACCCACATTTCGCCGAGCGTATCTCCGTCCCACGATGTGATAGGGGCCGAGCCAATCGCCATACCGGGCACAAATTCCAGACTCCGGGTTGATACTGAGCATTTCGTAATAGAAAATCCCAATACCACTTTACCCGACCCGGGGATCGAACCCGAGACCTCAGAGTTAACCTCAATCGTAACGCGTACCTCCACGTCTACTAAATTACTTTTCAAATCAAAGAACCGCATCCAAATTGGCCCATTATAGATGCGTTACGATGCCACAGACACACATGCAGACAAAATAAACCTCTCATAAGACCCTATTTTTTGTAGGGGTGGTTACAAATCACAAAACATACGCTACTGCTTCTCCATTAGTCCATTTAACTGCATCTATCGCGGAGATTGCCATAGATGTATTCAATTTTGCACCGCTCTCTATCCGCTGGCTGTATTAGCGACTTTGATGCCGGCACAGATTGCAGACCCGATCCAATGGAGCCTCCCATAGAAATGCATGGATAATTGGCAGTCACGAGTGTTCTGTACTCTATACGACTGGCTCCATTGAATGTAATTCTTAGATTTATTTACCGAGTATTCTGTGTATTGCATGCGATTTTTATGTTTATTTCTGGATTTGATTTTGAATGTAAGACTAGCCATGTAGATAGCGTGTGAATGGGTTATTTTATGTATACCTATCTAGTATATAATGGCCAGTACTATGGCGAAGTTAAAGTATATCTCCTATTCATATTAATGTAATTTATTACCTCAACTAAGTTGGATAATTATAATGTAAGTTCTTCTTAAAATGTTATACTACTCAATGATGCCTCGGTGGCGCAGTTGTAATGCGTATGCGTTACGACTGAGGCTGACGCTGAGGTCTCGGGTTCAGTTTCCGGGTCGATTAAAGTGATATTGGGTTTTTCTATCATGAAATGCTTAGTATCAACCCGGAGTCTGGAATTGTGCCCGGTATGGCGATAGGCTCGCCCCCTATTATATCATGGGACCGAGATACGCTCGGCGAAATGCTCGGCTCTGCCTACCCCATCGAGGAGTACGGGCGTGAGTGCGTATCAAGTATATATCGGCTAGTACTATGGTGAAGTTGAACTTTATCTCCTTCTTATATTAATGTAATTTATTACCATAACTAAGTTGGACAATATTTTGTTTCTTTTCTTTAAAATTTTATATTACTGAATGATGAGAGGAGCGGGTTACTCGACGGCAGGCTTCTCGGCTTTTTAACATTATGCACGTATGATGTGAAGGTCATAGAATTTAGCATTTTGGTAAAATTATATTAATTTGATAGATTCCTCCGTCGTTCATTGATCGTTTCACAGGCCTGTCTACTTATCTGGAGACCAATTCTCGTAATTTTAAATTAGCACCTAGCATTAGCAGTAGGATTATACCGCTTTGGCTTCAACTTTTATTCTACATTCAATCTCATTACGATCTATGTTCACATTTGACGTTGATTATTGGTTTAAGAGAATGCCATTTGCAACTTTCTTGACGCTGAGACTAGATCGGAATGATATTTTGAACATTTAAAATTACGAGAATTGACCTACTGATGTCAGCTCTATAGATGAATAAAATTAATCTCAATTCAATGTTAAATCCTTATGAATGCCTTAAACGTTTACAAAGAGCCGCTCGCATGTAATTCTGTTATTCACTCTGAAGGTTTTCTTTTGAAGAAGTTGCGTTTACTTTCTTCAGCCCGGCTCCGTAAACTTCAAACAACTTGGAAACAAAATGATCAATCTTTTCAAATGTCAATGGGGTTAGTTCAGAACTTTGAGTGCTTTATTTGCGAACTAAGTTTGGCGCGCGACGTTGTTCCTTTTGATGTACCTTGCATTTTTGGGGGTGTTTTCTCAATAGTATGGAGAGTGTATTTTGCGTTTTTAGGCTGAGGAACCATGGATATCCTGAGTTGAACTCACTCATCCCTGATTTTGGATTTCCAACAACAAAGAAGAATTATTAGAAGAAATATGTACTAGTTGCACCTCTGCCTACCCATTTACGGATTTTATATTTTTTGGAGGTAAATATTGGGTATACACACCACCACTACCTACATACATACCTACTTATTTATTGTGTAGGACACAGTCTCCTAGAATACCATTAAATCTAATCTTCTAAAAACTATTTATGCAATAAACTGCCTCGGTAGCGCAGTTGTAATGCGTTCGCTGTACGGCTGCTTTGCTGAGGTCTCGGGTTCGATCCCCGGGTCGGATAAAGTGATACTGGGTTTTCTATGACGAAATGCTTGGTATCAGCCCGGAATCTGGAATTGTGGCCGGTATGGAGATAGACTCGCACTCTATCACACTAAGGGACAGAAATAAACTCTGCGAAATGTGGGTGTACTAGTTACACCTCTGCATTCCCCTTCAGGGATTACAGGCGTGAGTGCATATGTAATAAAGTATCAAATATCTGTATTTAATAATTGATGGATAGAATAGTATGGCAATAAATAAATATACCACAAATAAATATTGAAATATTGTATACGATCGAATATCGTAAAACTATTTCTGCAATCGGAATGATAGAGTGGCAGTAATTGTGTATCAATAATTGCAAATGCCAATCATAAATAACGGTATTTAGAAATTGACAAGCAATAAGTTCTGTGGTTCTTTGGGGTCATCATTGATATGCATTCTTTATTGCAATTGTTAGCTTAATAGCTTAGTACTTAATAGCGCAAAACGGTATTTAATTTCTGACTTTTTGCTTTATATATATTTTTTTATTGCATAGGCCAGTAAACGAGCCAGTGAGTCACCTGATTTCATTATTAATTTTAGTGAAAGGGATTAAGGGACTGGGAAGGGGAGGGGGATTTGGGCCTGCGAATATCTCACTCACCGTACGAAACGAAACAGCAAGCTGCTACTTTACGCCAGTTTTCTGTGAGACAGTGGTAACGGATGAGCCGGCCCATTCATACTGTAGACAAAGCTGTCTACAGCATGGCTCTACCACTCTGAAAAGCTATTTTGCTAGCTGTTACCCGCGGCTCCATCGACATAAATGTATTCTAATTTATATCTTGGTCTACCTGTATGCCAAATTTTATCCGAATCCGTTTAGCCGTTAAGGCGTGATTGAGAGGCAAACATCCAAAATTTCACATTAATAATATACTAAATTTGCCTTCACCTTTTCGCGAATGGAATTTTACAAAAATGTGAATCTCGTGTCTCATTATTTTTAAGAACCAATTCTTGTAGTCAAATTTACAGCCGTATTTAGTTCTATACAAAAGTTTCATACAAAGTTCAACCCCCGCTTAATCTTTCAAAAATCTTTCCTTAACGGCCTCCTACATTACACAAACTATCATCTGACCAAATTCCATTTCTAGCTTTATTAGTTTTTTAGATATCGTGATTGATCAGTGAGTGAGTGGTATTTCGCTTTTGTATTTAGTTATATGGGGTGGGAAGATGATCTGCCAAAATAAGTGGAGGGAATTAGAGGAGGCCTATGTCACAAGACAGCCTGACCTGGTAGCTGATGAAAAACAGTAAAAGAAAATAAAAGTAGATTTAATAAATATTAAGATAGGTCAGAGATTTATTATATGGGGTGACCTGTCGCGTCATCTGACCTCTACAACCCGCAAAGGGAAGTTTCGCAATTACCCCGTCCGCTAATCAGCCGAGTGAACCACGTGCAGGTGAGATTGGCTTTGGAGCTAAGGTGTTGGCCCATAAACTTATTAAAGACTAGCGTTTGCTCGCGGCTCCGCCCGCGTGAACGGTCTTTTCCGGGATAAAAAGTAGCCTATGTTACTCAGTGATAATGTAGCTTTCTAACGGCAAAAGAATTTTTGAAACCGGGCCAGTAGTTTTTAAGTTTATTCGTTACATACAAAAATACAAATCTGTCCTCTTTATAATATTAGTGTAGACTACTGTTTATTTATTATTTGCAATAAGTTGGCCCTTTATCGCATAATGTGACAGAAATAAGCTCAGCGAAACATGAATGCAACTGGTGCAATCTGCACTCATGTTTCGCCAATCTTAATTAAATTTGTATTTGCGTATCCAGAAATCTCACAACTTCACAGCGAATTGTGGTAATAAGCCGGTCATGCTGTAGACAGAAGTGTCTACAGCGCGGCTCCATCACATATAAAATATAATGCCCAGTAATTTCACTGGTTTCAATGACCTTCAAAGTAGAACACAACAGTACTTATAAACTAGACTTACAATTTACAAATGGCACATGTCCAGATAGCCTGCCACATAGGGGGCACGTACCTAGATAATCTATCCAGATTTTAATTCAGCTAACGCTCCTGTCACGTTGTTAGCAGAACAAACGTTTATTACAGCGATTGATATTTTTCCGCACCACCTGCCCATTGTTTAGGATTCCAATTTAGCTGAGTGCATCCCATGTTCAACGGGTCACATTGACCTATCGACAAAAACATGTATTGAAAAATTCACGAACCACTTCACGTTTTGTTCATTATGCGAAAATGTTTTAACTTGTTTGCTAGAATTCTGATATGAAAAACTGCCTGTAAAATGACAAGATTAAAATATCACCACGTAAGACTACTAGACGCATTATTTGATTCGTCTCTGCCTATGTGGTTTTTTGTGAGGTGCTGGATATTTTGGACTGAATAAGTATTGACTTAGCATCAGAATTTCCTAATGGCGTCGGATTTTAATTCAGGACAGGTAACAAATGTATTCAATTCTATGTGGTCCTATAAATGTGGTAGATTTTCGTATAGAATTGAACTTAAATGAGTTATTAGAATATAAATATTAATACGTGAAGAGAAAACAATATACAAAGGAGTTTGAGATTTGACATACTTAACGTTTATATGAAGGATAAGTGCAGAAAGCTATTATATATACCTACTAGCTGTTGCCCGCGGCTCTGCCCGCGTGAATGCCTATTTCCAGGATTAAAGTAGCCTAGTGGGCGCCCCCGGTGAGAAACGCGCTTGACAAAAATACTAAAATGACTATTAAAAAATAGGGGTTTATATTAGAAGGGTGAACATTTAGGGTTGTATGTATTTTTTATGCTGTATCATAAAAATATAAAAACAAAAAAAAAATGTTTAAAAAGTAAAATTTAAGGGTGGACCACCCTTAATATTTAGGGGGATGAAAAATAGATGTTGGCCGATTCTCAGACCTACCCGATATGCACACAAAATTTCATAAAAATCGGTCCAGCCGTTTCGGAGGAGTATGGGAACGAACATTGTGACACGAGAATTTTATTTATTTATTTATTTTATTTATTTATTTTAGGATCGCCAACATGACATACATTTTCACATGCAATACACCGCATCCCTTACATAGTTTAAATATAAATGTTGCCATAATTACAGGCGACCACGACATGCACTTATGAGAGTACAAAAGAAAAAATTACGATACAAACAAAAACTTAGAACAACCCAGAGGGACAAAGTATAAGATTACTATATTAGGCGACGATATAGAACAAAAAGTATAATATGGATAAAGAGGTTTAATTTGGATCACTATGTTACCACTAATATGAATAAATTACTCATATCTGCTCTTAACAATAGCAGTCCACCGTCATCGTGTCAGAAAATTAAATGTAAATTACACATTTTGAGATTTAAAATTTTCCATAAAAAGTCTCTCCTAGCGATAAAGTGGAACTTCAAAGCTTAATGATAAAAGCAGGGATAACTAAGCATCATATTACGAGTATTCGTTTCTGTTGCAAATCTCCCGCAGTTCCGGCTGAATAATTCATTGTTCTCCACGCCGAGATTATTTTCGTATCAAAACTCTTTGATAATTCAATACATTGGCAATATCTCGACATTCGCCGGGTGTGTTTTGAATATTCATCGGATTGTGTTTTTGTTGGTCGTGAAAGAAATGAGGGAATCAATATTTTCAATGATTTTATGTTTAACAACACTCGATAATTCATTATTATGTGTAATATGATTGTTTCATGAATAAACCTACACCAGTTAAGAATTGTAATGAAACTATACCTTAATTATCCCTTTCCTTTAAGGTCGGCAACACGCGCATGACTCTTTTGGTAATATGGGCGGTGGAGATCACTTACCATCAGGTGACCAAAGCCTATGCAATAAAAAACTATTTTACAGTATAGAATATTGACTTTTCCAACCCCAACTCAAATTCAAAATTCAAAATATTTATTAAATCCATAAAATGTTATACATTTAGATTCAGTCAAAATGCTACCACTAGTTCGGAATGTTGTTTCGCTCGAGAAGAACGAACAAGAAACTCCAGCGTTGCTTTTTTCAAAACTAGTTTACAATTACAGCATAAGGTTTTACAATATTTAATTGGAATTAGAGCAGCTCAATCAAGCAATTACAGAAATGATATCTACGCATTGGATTAACTTGCATGACCTCCATAAGCATGACTAATAAATTAAGGGAAGTGACCGACCCGGCAGACAGCGCCGCCGCAAGCACAGACTCTATACCTATGTATTTTAAATAGCTGTCTTCTGAGACAAGACTCCCTTAATCGATAAGGACCTTAAAACTTTTAGTTTCTGTTAACAAATAGGTGAACTTGCGGCGGGAGTTGCAAAATGAGTCATCTAAATTCCACAGTCGGGCGTCAGGTGACAACCTCTGCGCCTCCAATTTGAGAGCTGTTCTAAATTACAAAGGTCTCCTCATAAATTGTTCCAATATTCGAAGACGTGAACGGCATGTTAAGCCGGAACGGTCGGCTGTCACACCGTGCTGTGTTAAGTCAGTAATTATCCGAGGGAGAGGTGAGTTCTGTTTTAGTAGAAGTTGGTAGAGATTTTGATTAGAAGCGCAGATGTTCAATGAAATCAATGAAGGATTAGGCAATCTTCGCCTATTTAAAAATATGAACATGGGATGATGATGATCTAATATAGTCCGGTTATAACAAAATATTATGTATATACTACTTTTTCCCTGGAGTGACTGACGAGTCGCGGATGGCTGGATATCGCTTTAGATGAATCAATTTATTTACGAATAACTTTAATAAAATTTTTAAATTAGTTTATTGTGGTGTATTATGCTTTAGTTCGTAGCTTGTTATCGTGGTCGCTCCATATTATGTTATGTAGGGCGAGTAGCCGGTTGTGAAGCGTGAGGCCGTGGGTTCGATTCCCGCACTTTGACAAATGTTTGTCTGATCCACAAATATTTGTCTCGGGTCTGGGTGTTGTGGGACCGCAAGTCCCTCGTAGTTCCTGATACCCACGACACAGGTTTACCTAGTTGGGGTCAGGACTATGTGTGTGACTGTTGGGTGTATTTATTTATTTATATTACCATACTAGATGAATTTCTAAATAAAAATCTTTATTTTACACTAAATATATAATACAAAAGAATAAACATTGTATAGGAAAAGTACAATTGGCGGCCTTATCGCTCAAGGCAATCTCTTACAGGCAACCATAGTAGTCTGATTTCACACCTGGAATATGAAGCTATCTCGATCACCCAGCATATGATTTACTGGCCTTAACTATAATCATCCGCTTATAATTACTCACTTTCGTATTGGGTATCCCTTCGATTATGCAAACCATCTGCACGGTGCTGCCTTCATCCAAATCACATCCGCGTGTTTCTTAATATTACAACCCATCTGGCTGCCGACCGACCAATTCTTTTATCGTTGTATGGGTACCATGCCATCATCTTAGTTCATCTGCCTATATTATACATATAACTTATCTCTGGTAATGGAATTTAACCACAATCAGATTACAATACGGTGTAAACGCGACAACCCGAGTCAACTAAATGTCGAAAATGCGTCGACGTGAATCGATAGCGAATTCCGAGGTGTGGCCACGTACCGCCGATATAATTACGGAAAACATTTACATATTACTCGGAGATAGCAATGTTCATTTGGGAAATACTTGGAACGTGCCCGTTAGAGCTGTAAGATTTGAAGGCGATTTGAAGGCCGTGAGAATTCTTTGGTAAGTGGTTATGACTAAACTATAATAGGTAAGAGCTGGTAGCATTGGAACTGGATAATCTGAGGTGATCAATAATTTTATGTAACTGTTGCTCAATTCAGTGGTAAAGTATTTACGCACTCACTCACGCCGGTAATCCCCGAAGGGGTAGGCAGAGGTTGTAACCAGTACACCCACATTTCGCCGAGCGTATCTCCGTCCCACGATGTCATAGGGGGCGAGCCTATCGCCATACCGGGCCCAAATTCCAGACTCCGGGCTGATACTGAGCATTTCATAATAGAAAAACCCAATAACACTTTACCCGACCCGGGGATCGAACCCGAGACCTCAGCGTTGGACGCAATCCTGACGCGTACGCATTACAACTGCGCTACCGAGGCAGAGGTAAAGTATTTGTAATCGCATTATGAATATCACATCATACTACACTCCTGACTGACTGCCTGACTGTGGTTCAGTTGTAATGCGTATGAGTTACGACTGAGGCTGACGCTGTGGTCTCTGGTTCGATCCGCGGGTCGGGTAAAAGCGGTATGGGGTTTTTCTATTGCGAAATCAGTATCAGCCCGGAGTCTGGAATTTGTGCCCGGTATGGCGATAGGTTTAGGTATAGGTAACCTCATTATCAACTTATGTAGGCATGCATACCATTCTTGCATCATCAATAATAATACACTAGGAAATAAACACAAGAAAAAATAAAACACAAGTAATAAATCTGACATGCATAACACTGAAGAAATATACGGGCATTTTTATAATAAAGCGGCACAAAATAATCTTCCGCGGCTTAGACAACAGACAATGGCACAAAGGGGGTTCGTTTAAACATAGGAATAATCAATGAGCTTCCCCGAGGTACAGCGACAGATTTACATTGAAAATATTTATCATTTACATTACTCGGTTTTTATACGACGCTTTTGTTGCTCCCATTCGCGTAATGACTGCGCTCAGGAAATTTTAATTATTTCGAAATGTTAACACGCGGTATTATGAGAGTTTGAATCTTTGAATTGGATAAAGTTTATAAGCTTAAATTTTGAGTTTTGGAATTATTTCGTTAGTTTCTATTGTTGCCAAATTATTATGCTCTTAAGGCACTTAACTAACGACTATATCATCTTCCATTCATTCACATATTAGTTTGGTAGATTTCGTATCAAACCTTTCTGTGATAAGGATACATCGAATAGTGGGATATGTATAATGGAACCATTATACCCTTGCTGTCATTACCCTCCCATCTGGGGGCTGCGTAATGCGTACTATATTCAACAATATTAATATTGACTTTGTATAACATACTGTTCTACTACTGGGCACAGGCCTTGGGCGAATAGGGGAGGCCCGTTGAAGATGGTTAGACCTTAGTTCACCATGTTGGTCTAATGTCTTTAAAATTCTTTGAAGAACTCTCAGGTATGTAGATTTCCTCATTACTATTCTTTCATCGTTAAAGTGAGCTACAATAAATAATATAAATACGCAAATCACTTCTGAAGGTCAGAAGTGCATGCTTTGGTGATTGGGATTCAACCTGCGACATCCGTGTCGGTAGTCCGTTCCACCCCCCACCAACCCATCATCGCTTTTAATAAGTTAGTATGTTTTATAATTTACGTTAAAAAGATTTGGATTATGATTTATAAAATTAAACCTTGGTAAATCTAATAAAACTAAGTTCATAGAAAAATTAGCTTCCAGGTAAACGAACCTGGTACTTCATGGGTCCTGCCCACAAAATACTCATGCACTAATATAAAATATCATACCACGCCATAATAATTCAAACGCTTTATTACGTCCCACCCAGTGTCAACCCCACTTAATCTTTAATTTTAATCTCTTAGGTCCGTGTGACCTTTGCCCAGTAACAAACTTGTATGTACCTACTTATGAAATATGAACAAAAAATTGAGCACATTTTCAATGTACTTGCCTTTACAACTGCATTCAGTCATTTCGAGTCCAATTTCGTTTCGGTTTTACATAATAAGCTATAGGAGGCAGCGGATTAATAAAAATATATAGGTAATAAGACGTTTAGAAATAGAAATCATTTACTGCACATCAGAGTATCACACATGAGTACAATTTACATAAGCATTAATTATAATAATATAATGAATACAACCACATACTACGTGTTTTTTTTTATATTTTCTAGCACAAAAAGTGAAAATACTGTAACACTCGCATCTCACGACGGTTGCTAGTTACGCCGGCCTGTCAAACTAGATGATCACTGCGGTGGATTTCTGTTATTTGTAATCTGGATTGTTTGTTAAACCATTTGACTTTTGGTTTTGTAAAACTCCCAACTCGCACAAATCAAATTTTTATTACTCATTTTTATATAATATATAAACTAGTACCTTTATACGGGAATAGACTAATGAGGCAATTACTCTTAAAGCAGAGAAGTCCATGCCTTGCAGACGCTCATTACGCGATCTAATTTTACTACGTTCTTGCGAACAATTTCACGGTGCTGTGGTTCGGGAACTAATCATAGAAAACGTTGACAGCATTTGCTCTTGATAAGTTCTTGGACTTATAAAAGGTGACATTGTATTTGAATATAAAATAAATCTTTAATATTATTATACAAAATAGTAGTGCTCCATATACGCACACATGATTCCTCTGGCATTGTTTTATTGAAGTGAAATCTTCTTTAGGCGCGTTGAGCACTTTTTGGGTGAACAAAAATCATGGAACTCGCGTCATCGTCACCGCACGCTTTCCATGAGCTATAGCTCATACATAGTACATACTCATGTACATAGATATACGTATGCGTGCGTTATTAGTATACATTATATATATACAAAGATTATATCTCTCTACATATATATGAAATTGGTCATTAAGACTTCTTTACAAATGAAAACTAATTCAAAAATAATAATCTAATAGCTCGACGATACAATTCACAAGTTACTTAATTTTCACTTCTATCGGCAGTCCCCAAAGACTGCCTCGCATGTTTGTTTTGTAATAATGAGACAAGCAAGTTGTAGACAGTAGAAATTTCTTACCATCACGTGACCTGCGTACTCGTTCGTTGGCCTGCTGCAAAAAATAAAGATTTTATGGGGGTTGTAATTGAATATATTTTACCACAATCAATCAGCATTTGACTCTCATATAGAAGGGAGAACTTCAAGAACATAAGCTTATGTTTTTTTGTTTTCTTATGTCAACTAACAATACCCTATTAGGTTATTTGACTGTGTCTAATTTTATACATTATTTTGTATGTAAGTAACCAATAATAATACGAAAAAGAAACTGTTTTGCGTAAACAGAATTAAAATTGGGTTAAAAATTTGGCCACAGTTCATGTTTTAAATATTGGTACAAGCAAAGGTGTCTGCGTAGTGGGAAAATTTCACTATCTCCATCGCACGCGTGCACCTTAATGGCGTGACCTGCCTTGTGACGTAACTTGCCATGTCGTGCATCCTCTCTCCGTCATTCTCCTTCCAAAAATAAATAAATGGCTCCTAACTTGTTTATTTTTGACTTGATTTATGTAATTCTTTTCATTATAGATTTTAGGGAACGTAGCTTATTAATTATGATATTAAAAATAATCGAGTCAAATACCCTATTACCTTTTAACACTGTGTTATAGATACGCCCCGCTCATCGCTTCGCTACCCTCTCCCTGTCATATCGTGGACAGAACCCATGGAAGCTACCGTTAGTTCTTCATCCCTAGGGACCCCTATCGCCGGCGGCCGGGAGCGGCTTAATCTAACGAATGCTAACCTAACACAACTTACTACAAATGGAATTCGATTTTGGATTTAACTAAGAACCGTTCACGGATAATATTTGAAATATATTTGTAGTTTCGGAATATCCTCAGTTTGTGTTCATTTGGGATTGTGTTACATAATTTAAGATTATATCACTGAGTAATATAGACATTATCATGTAGAACGTCTAATTCTTGGACTTGTCGTTGACTGGCAATTCGAGGCGGAGTCTATAATCTATAATATAAAAATGAATCGCTGAATGTGTTGCTAAGCGCAAATCTCGAGAGCAACTGAACCGATTTCGCTAATTCTTTTTTTAGAATATTCCTAGAAGTATGAGGATGGTTCTTTCGGAGAGAAATTTTTTAAAAATTGCCTGAATAAGTCTAAAAACAACACTTTTCTATACTCCCATACAATCGATTCGTAATAATACTTAAAAATCTATTTGAACTTTAATACCATACCATAAAGTTTAAGTGTTAGTGGAGAGGCTCCGAGAAGGCAAAACAATTGAGTGACGTTAGTATGGTATAAATATTAGTATGTAAATCTAGAATTGGTTTATACAGCCACGAAAGAAAGTGCATGTCTATGAGACAATGATTAAATCGTCTGAAACAGATGTATAAGGCCAATGATGAAATCTTAGTATAGTGCGGGTGAAACCGCGCGGGGCAGATAGTAATATAATAAATTAGTAATTTAATATTTATAACCAAAATACAACTCAGAAGTACCCTAAACTTAGAAGCATGCATAAAGAATTTAATGAGAGTGAAGGCGGCCGAAGAGGTGTGCAAGGATCGTAGCAATTGGAAATCCGGCGTCTCTGCCTACCCCTATGGGAAACAGGCGTGAGTCTCTGCATGTATGTAAAATGCAGATATAGCGTAGCGGCGAGCGGTATCGACTGCTGAGACGAAAGTTCGAAACCAGCCCTAAGAGCACGACCCTTCTACCACACTTGTCTAAGTAACGTGTGTATTCATTGTTAACTATCGCTTGCTTTAAAGGTGAATGACACATCGTGTAGAAACCTGCATACCTGAGAAGTTATTCCAGGAGACGGAAGGCTATAACACGGCTGGTATTATTATTTCAATCAGGGTTATAAATAAATCAATATACCAAACAATCGCCCACATGATGGGTATAAGGACCTATGAAAGCTGCATGTTTCCACAACATACAGACATGAAAATGCTGGTGGGAGGGAGAAAGTTGCATATTTGTATTCAATTGGAGGGCGGCTACTGTACACATAGCGAAAACCCCGCCATAGTTAGTTCTGGTGATTCGCGTTCTAATGTTAGCTAGTCTATATCCAGTTACTTCAGGTCGGCATAATTCCGACAATTGTCTAGAGCCTAAAAGTAAGAGATGCTATATGTAGAATACGCCGTTTTTTATTTTCTTTACTTACGTACATACACACTCACGCTTCCCTGAAGGGATAGGCAGAGGTGTAACCAATATACCCACATTTCGCCGAGCGTATCTCCGTCACAAGATTTGATAGGGAGCGAGCCTATCGCCATACCGGGCTCAAATTCCATACTCCGGGCTGATACTGAGCAATAGAAAAACCCAATACCACTTTACCCGATCCGGGGACCGAACCCGAGACCTCAGCCTTGGCCTCCATCGTAACGCGTACGCATTACAACTGTGCCACAGAGGCAGTTTTTTTTTCTTTATTGCCTAGATAGTCTGACGAGCAGGCGGCCCACCTGATGGTAATTGGTTACCGTCACCCATGGACCTCAGCAATGGCAGATTGTGCCAGGATAAACAAAAATGTGGATCACACAAAAAGTACATATCAATGTGGAATCGAACCAGCAGCATCTCATTTCTTAGCACAGGATACTGGCTCGGTCTACCACAGACGGCGTGTTTAAACTATTTCAATTTCATTTATAATATGAATCCAACACCCATCAAACAGTATCCCTAAACCAACGTTAATGCAAACGATTTAGTTAAAATACTTCTATACAAGAAGGTACGCTGGCTTCTAGAACACAATATCCCCAGCAACGATCAAAGAACCACAATCAAAATGAAACATTAATTCGGCGATCATTTGCCGCAGCAAGCCGTCTGTGGGCGAGGGCTGACTTTATCTCCAATGACGAGGGTAGCAGTTGTCAGCTGAGAATTGTACGACGCGACGCTCTGACGCTCTGACGAGCTTTTGTCAATAATGAAAGTGAAATAATTTGTAGGTCGTAGTTGAATGAAGTTTTTATATATAAACCTTTATTGGTAAATGTTGTAAGTGAACTTGTGATAGTAGTAGAACGGATGGTTATAGGGAAGATGATCATCATTCTCCTGCCCTGGTCCCAATTCTCTTTGGGGTCGGCGCAGCATGTTGTCTTCTTCCATACATGTCTATCAGCCGTCGTCTCGTCATTCCACCCCTTTTTCTTTCATGTCCTTCCTCACACACTCCATCCACCTTTTCTTTGGCCTTCCTCTACCTTTATATCAACATTTATATTCATCAATATGAATGTTATCTCTTCTTCGGTTATGGAAGAGAATATAAGGAAAAAAAGAATTCGGTTGGTGAATTGGGAGACTTTGCAACAAAAGAAAATACAAGCATTGACTTCTGTGTCGCAGTGCATAAGTATCCTGTTGCGAAACCAGAGGCTCAGGGTTTGATCCCCAACTTCGACAAAAGCTTGTGTGATCTACAATAATCGGTCAAGACTACGTGAGTAACTGTTGGGTGTATATATTGATTGCTACTGCAACTGATTGCCTTAATGTTACCATGAGGTTTGTATAGTAATTTTCCCAATAAACAAAAAAAATAGTATAAAAAAATTACACGTGGAGTTTCGGCAGTAATCCCACTCCTAGTTTTAGGATATAAAACAGTTAATATAACTTTTACTTCCGTATTCCTAAGTGTAGTCCTGTAAATAGCCTACCGGGATCATGACCGGTATAAAAGTTTCCGCCGAAAGTTTGACAGCAAGTTAGCTTCGGAATTTATACCGGTACGCTTTATTGCAACGATATATTTTTATACCTAAAGTGCGGACGTGTGCGGAAGCTGGGGGAATGGGATCAGTTGCATGTACAGGATTGTGTCGAGAAGATGCGGGGTTGTGTAGGGTATTATAAAATCAAAAAGTAACAATGTCTCTAGAGCGTATTTTATTTCAATTTCAAAAAATCAATACACGATATCTTTGTTTGAGAGTAAAAGTGGGGACGAGTAAACTTTACTCTAGACAATTTTTATTTTTTTTGTTTTATTTAATTTTGGCAGTTTTATCCTTATACCGTATATAACCAAACCAGCAGCAACTAACTGCTGTCCTTTTTTTCTTGATTCGTCAAAATGACTATACTAGAGTGGATAGTGAGTACAGAGTAGTCCAAATAAAAATATAATGTCTATCGTCGTGAGATATGGCGTTCCTCGATGCTCGCCAGAGTTATGCTAATAACAAAAATGTATCAGGCAACCTCCTATCAACACATCGCAGTTTATTTTCTTAATAACTGCCTCATAACATGACTGCCTCGGTGGCGCAGTTGTAATGCGTACGCGTTACGATTGAGGCCAACGCTGAGGTCTAGGGTTCGATCCCCGGGTCGGGTAAAGTGGTATTTGGTTTTTCTATTACGAAATGCTCATTATCAGCCCGGAGTCTGGAATTTGTGCCTGGTATGGCGATAGGCTCGCCCCCTATCACATAAGGGATGGAGATAAGCTCGGTGAAATGTGGGTGTCCTGATTACATCTCTGTCTACCCCTTCGGGGAATACAAGCGTAAGTGCGTATGTATATATTTTCCTCATAGTAAATCATAAACGATTATGTTTTGGTAAGATACATAACAGCACAAATGCTGGACGGCACAGCTTAAAGTTCCATCGTGAACACAACTCCGCTGGCTGTTTGCATGTTATCGAAAATAATTTAATACTGTTAAATTCGGACCTTGCTACGTTGCCCAAACCACAGCCTCTACTATTTGAATAGCTGGAATTGAAATGGGCTTCTATTCTATCCAGTATTCCTACAAATATGATTGTATGTTCGTTTATTTTTAAGAAGATTGTGATGAAAGTGTAGTCTTTATGATGAACAGTCGAACGAAATGCTTTTATTCATCAGCCATACGTGGACGTTACAGTTGAGTTCTTATATTGATTTGAAGTAAAGAGGCTCATTTGATTATAGGCGTAACTCTTCTTCGGGTCTAAGTCTTACCATCAGGTGACCCGCTTGCTCCGTTGCCACCTCTTTCAAAAAAAAAAAAGAAAGTAAATTACATTGTGACTTATGAAAAAAAAAATAAAGACTTAGAATGGATGAGTTCATTTGATTCAATATTTTATGCAGCAGCAAATCCAATACATAAACTTGTTCTCTATTAAGTTGGAAATCTAATAGAACTTTTTTTAATTTTTTTATTGCATAGACCGACAGACGAGCAAGTGGGTCACCTGATGGTAAGTGATCACCACCGCCTATGCACGCTCACAATACCAAAATAATTATGGGCGCGTTGCCGACCTTAAAGGGATAATTAAGGGATTGGGAAGGGGAGGGGGATTTGGGCCTCCGGATATCTCACTCACCATACGAAACGCAGCAGCAAGCTGCTACTTTACGCCGTTTTTCTATGAGACAGTGGTAACAACCTGGACGAGCCGGCCAAGGCTGTAGACAAATGTGTCTACAGCGTGGCTTTACCACTCGTAAACTTATAAAGCCATTATTAATACATTACTGAACTCGCAAATAAATCACAATTGTGCCATCTTATTCCAATAGTAAGAGCACTGGGCATCGTCAAGTCCAAGTTAGTGAAACAAGCAAGTGCCAAACTTAGAGTACAAGTTGTAAGATGTATCTACGAGCGTGCCAAGTCACAGCTAACTGAGCGTGTGATGCTAATTGCGCCATTGTTTTTGCATTAAACTGCCTTGATTTGTTGGCCTACAACTTCTGTGCCGGCTGTGGAACTCGGTATTCAAAGAATTATAACTATGATTAGTTGTTTTTTGGTTATTGTTTCTTTTGTGATTTTTCAATGTAGCCAATTGAAATGTGAGATATTAACTTACAAGTGGGTCACTTCTTGCTCGTTTGCCGGCCGTAGCTACAAAAAATATTTAAATTTAAATTATGAAAACATGTGTGGTCCTATTGATGCAGTTTCTAATTCTGGAATTTGAAGAGACTATTTGTGACTAAAATCTTGGTGTCCTCGGAAAAAATCCATATTATTTCTATCAATCCATTTTTGGCCATTTTGACGGATTATGGCCTAAAGCTAAAGTTAAACATTATGACTGAGTACAAACACAAGTAAGCAGGTAGAGATTATGACGCATTTCTAGACTTGATGTAATGTGATGATAAATGGTAGAACCACATTGTAGACACATTTGTCTACAGCACAAGGTGGTAGGTCCCTCGTTTGCGAGAGACCGGCTGGGTTGTCTATTTCTGCCGCCAAGTAACAGAGTGTAAGTACTGTTGTGTTCCGGTGTGAAGGACATTGAAGCCAGTGTAATTACTGGGCATTATGAGACTTAACACCTTATGTCTCGGGGTGACGAACGCAGTCCAGTGTCATGCAGTGCTTTATTTAAAGTTCTGTGTGGCGTTGCTTCTGTTTATGAGCAGGCGTGGCGCTTACCATCAAGCGAGCGACCTGCTCGTCTCGTCATTCAATGTAATAAAAAAAAAAAACACGAAT
This sequence comes from Mimas tiliae, assembly GCA_905332985.1. NCBI lineage: Eukaryota > Metazoa > Arthropoda > Insecta > Lepidoptera > Sphingidae > Mimas > Mimas tiliae. The sequence continues at coordinate 16,745,640 of HG995248.1, read as the reverse complement.
GGGCCGGTCGGCTTAATAGCACTGTCTCATAGAATATCAATGAGAAGTAGCAGCTTGCTGTTGCGTGGAGATGTTACCATTTGGTGACCCACTTGCTTGTTTGCTGGCATCTGTTATAAAAAAAAATTGTCTGGTCATAAACCATTGAAACATACATACATTCGCACTCACTGTTATAAAAAAAAATGTCTGGTCATAAACCATTGAAACATACATACATTCGCACTCACTGTTATAAAAAAAAATGTCTGGTCATAAACCATTGAAACATACATACATTCGCACTCACTGTTATAAAAAAAAATGTCTGGTCATAAACCATTGAAACATACATACATTCGCACTCACTGTTATAAAAAAAAAATGTCTGGTCATAAACCATTGAAACATACATACATACGCACTCACGCCGTAATCCCCGAAGGGGTAGCAGAGGTGTAACCAGTACACCCACAATCCAAAATACATACCATTACCATTGAAACAATATTGAAATAAAACTAGTTTATATGAATTTCATCGCGGTTTAATTTCTATTTTTATTTGGAGTCTCTCCCGTGACCACGAAGGCTGAAAAGTTTTCGAAACGTCGGGACTAAAATAAAAATAAAAATTAAACCGCGATAAAATCCGTATAAACTAGTTTTATTTCAATGTGTAATATTCGCGTAAACCTAAGAAATCATACACACTCACGCCTGTAATCCCCGAAGGGGTAGGCAGAGGTGTAACCAGTACACCCACATTTCGCCGAGTGTACTCGTATCTCCGTCCCACGATGTGATAGTGGGCGAGCCTACCGCCATACCGGGCACAAATTCCAGACTCCGGACTGATACTGAGCATTTCGTAATATAAAAACACAATACCACTTTGCCCGACCCGGGGATTGACTCGAGACCTCAGCGTTGGCCTCAATCGTAACCCGTACGCATTACAACTGCGCCACCGAAGCAGTCATAAGAAGTAAGAAATCACATTGAAACAATATTTTGGTAGAACGTGGAACTATTGTGAATAGAATGATGATTATAATTTCAAATCCAATATGAAATTCTTACATCAATTATTCAGCTAGCGGATGAACACAAATACAATCATTGCATATTCATGTCTAGTTTTTTCTTTCCTCACAGTCTAATTGCGAAATCTTGGACGAGTCTCTGCGGCTTTATACCCGCTTTTGATTGTACGGACATGGAAATATCATTCGACGATTTAATTAAAGCATTGGATTTGTGTTTTGGATGATGTTCTTTTATTTATTGTGGGGATGGAATTGTTACTGATATTTCGATCTTCGTGATAGTAAGATTATTTTATACATTTTTCAACGAAGTAAACTAACTGTGCTATGCTATGTTTTTGCTGAAGAGAATGTTTAAATCGGGCAATTTGAAAGGGAACTCTGGTACTAAGCTAAAATAACGCCAGTTATAAATAAATACAGTATGCGTCTGGAAAAATTATTCTTGCAATTCACATTCATTGTTAAATTAAATTCTTTCGTGATTTGTGCTACTTTTTATTACATTTAGACTATATTATATTTTATTTTACTTAAGAACCTTCAAGAAAAGAGCCTAGTCTTTCCCCAAAGGCCGGCAACGCACCGACAAATCCCCTGGTATTGACGGTGTCCATGGGCGTTGGTGATCACGCACCATGAGGTGACCCGCTTGATCCGTTGCCCCTCTTTCATAAAAAAAATGCAATTTGATTTTAACATATTTCCAAAGGCCTTCCAAAACCACGTCCCCACTCCCAACCAACATTCCTTTCTGCAATAGTTGGTAGCGTACGTGTAATTCGGATGTTGTGCGCGTTCATGAGCTCTGTTGATCTCTTACCACTTGCACGTTCTTTACTAAGAAACAGTGATATTATACAAAACTTAAAAAACGACTTCAAAAAATAATACTAAAGACATAAATAACAAATTCTAGAGTTTTTTTGGAATCGGTGTCACTGTCGATCCAATGAAATTGCATTGCAACTTTTTATGTCAGTTTTATTTATTTCAGTTGCAGCTACACCTATGACATGTAAACTCCAATACAATAACACAATCGCGACAAGTATAGTATAGTTGCAGGCCGGCATAATTTTGCCGACCTACGATAGACACATCGTCTGTCGTTGGTCGACAGTATTCTTGGATTGCGCTGCACTTAACATCAGGTGTAGCGTAGTCACTTTGCCGTGCCAGTATAAAAAAAAGTATGCTGTTATCCGTTGAAAAGTTTCATTATAAAATCATTAAACTCCGTACTCAGTCATCAGTTTTGCACCAAATTTATATGACCACATCGCAGCTAAACTATATCGAATTAAACATTTTCCATAGATTGGTTTACAGTTAGCGGAAAAATCGAAGTGCAAAAAATCATCCTCGTTTTTAAAGTCGGTTAATAATAAATAAATAAATACACCCAATAGTCACACACATAGTGTGGGATCAACACTAGGTAAACCTGTATCGTGGGTTTCAGCAACTACGAAGGACTAGCGGTCCCACTACACCCAGACCAGAAACAATTTTTTGTCGATCACACAAGCATTTGTCTCAGTACCGGAATCGAACCCACAGCCTCTCGCTTCGCAGTTGTTGTTTTGAGGTATACGACCAAGAAAAGACTCCGCGACGGCGACCTTTTCCATACAATTTCGTACAAAGCGGACGTGTTGCTATGACGACACGCATCGCGATCTTCCTGCCTCGGTCGCGTACCTTAATACTGTTAGTACATGGTACTGGCGACATCCTCCGTGGCGCAGCGGGCGAGTAGCCGGTTGCGAAGCGTGAGGTTGTGGGTTCGGTTCCCGCACCTAGACAAATGTTTGTCTGATTCACAAATATTTGTTTCGGGTCTGGGTTTTGTCGGACCGCAAGTCCCTCGTAGCTCCTGATACCCACGATACAGGTTTACCTAGTGTGGGGTCAGGACTATGTGTGTGACTGTTGGGTATATTTATTTATTTATTAAAAGGGTATAGGTACACGCTATAAATATAATTGAATACAAAGTGGACATGAGTTTGAGTGGTAGATCTACGCTGTAGACGGTTTTGTCTACAGCATGAATGGGCTGGCTCTTCCGGGTCATTACCACTGTCTCACAGAAAACCGGCGTAATGTAGCAGGTTTCTGCTGCGTTTCGTACGGTAAGTGAGATTTCCAGAGGTCCAAATCTCCCTCCCCTTCCCAATGCCTTAATTATCCCAATCCTTTAAGGGATGACGCGCCCTGAAACTGTTGGTATGTGGGCGTACATGGGCGGTGGAGATCACTTACCATCAGGTGACCCACTTGCTCGTTTACCGACCTATGATATAAAAAAAATTCGCTATCGTCATGTGTCGCGGTCTCCTGTCTCATACGCATACTTGAAAACGTGCCTTTAGAGTCGTAGAGTTTCTCTAGCAATCTCTACAGATCTCTACATCTGTCTGTCGTCCCCGGAGGTTACAACGTGCTGTGAGCTGCGTTTCTCTACATAACTAAAATTTCACTCGTAATTAAAATTATCTCACAGCGGAGTTCTATTTTGTATTCTTCCTTTTAATTTAAGATTGATGGAGAGCTGCGGAGTTGAATTTATAAATTTGCTTAACTTTAATGCAGGAAAACTATGCAAATAACATTTCACATTTTGATTAAAAGTATTCTGTGATTTTATTACCGCTGTGGTTTTAGACTGTTAATATAGTTTTTTATTTATTGCATTGGCAGAGGTTCAACGAATTAAATTATTAGTATTTTATTTATTTCCTTAAATGACGAAACGAGCAGGTTACTTGTCTGTTGGTAAGTGCCATGCCTACCCATAAACTTCTGTTTGTAACAGCCCTTTGAATTACAAAGCTCTACATGGCTCTGAACTGCGTTCGTCACCCCGAGACATAAGTTGTTAAGTCTCATAATGCCGATTAATTTCACTGACTTCAATGTCCTTCAAACCGAAACACAGTGCTTACACAGTGGTGCTTAGAAGCACAAAGCGGTGGTACTAACCCAGACGGCCTTTTGTGTACGAGGGACCTACCATCTCGTAATAGTGGTGAATCTAGTAAGAGTAGCCACATGTTTTGATCCCCAAACCAACTTCACTGCCTGTGGCACACTAAACAGCTATGAGTATATAAGACAAGCGAAATGGAGCCGCGGTCCAAACTACTCGGTTAAAATAGACGAAGGTGTTCAGCAGTAGTGAGATAATGGGGAAATTTTGAGCAAAATATCCGTTCATCCATCCTTTTTCTTAGCATATGCCGGCAAACGGGCAAGTGGTCACCTTATGGTAAGTGACCTCCACCGCCCATGTACGAGTACGCCCTCAATACTAAAAGAATGACGGGCACGTTGCTGACTTTAAAGGAAAGTGTAATTAAGAAATTGGGTTGGGGTATTTGGGCTTAGTTAGTGATTTCTTAGGTTTACGCGAATATTACACATTGAAATAAAACTAGTTTATACGGATTTTATCGCGGTTTAATTTTTATTTTAGTCCCGACGTTTCGAAAGCTTTTCAGCCTTCGTGGTGACCACGAAGTTTTATTTCAATTGGGCTTAGTTGATATTTTTGCTTGCAACATAGTTTACATACATAGATTGATTTTAGCAATGTTGCTATGTTTGGCTGCCATAAGACGTTGTTGGGTCCTCTACACATAATCTTGATATTTATGTAGTTATAAATAACAAAGTCTCCGGAGGGAAGCAACTAAAAGCATAAACACAATTCTAAATGTAGAGTGAAACGAGAAAAAAAGCTATAGTTAATCACGCTCTGTGAGTCCAGTGTGTAAAATGTGTCGTCACCAGCGGCGGTAGTTTTTAATTGTCAAACAACGTTGTAGCCAGCATTTTTCATTCAATTAGGCCCGTTGCCGCCCTATCGCCGCAGCTGTCGCGTTTTCATAGATAATTTAAAAAAAAGCGGAATTATTGTGTACGGCCTTTTCGTATAGTTGTACTAATTCTTAGTTTGTTTTTTTCTAATTATAGGTTTTTTGTGGCTGAAATTATATTTTGTTCTATTCTTTTTTTTAATGGACTATGGCGGCCAGTTACATAGCTAGCATACCATGAATTTTACCGTAAATACTGGTTTTGTCGGCGGCCATGTTTTGTACTTTTTCCAATTCAAAAAAAGTAACTTTGGAAATACATTTTTTCATAAAGACTCGGTTTTGGATCATCCACCTTTTATATTTGAAGATGTCTCAGTCATGTCTAAGGCCCGTATTACAGAGAGCGTCTCAAACAGCGTTTAAACTCCGATCATTCAAAACTAGTTTTAGGTTGAAACCTAAACTCAAGCATGCATCTTATTTCAGAACGAGTTTTAAATTGTACTGAAACTCAAGTGTCGAATTGATAATTGTAATTTCTTAGAATAATAACGTCATTAATTCGTCTTTTGACTTGTTTTCGTTCATGAGCCTATCCCTGATCTGTTTTCAAGATTGCTCTTGACAGTTTTTAGTAGTTTTTACGTACGTAAATCATAGACATAAATTGAATCGATGCTTGAGCAATAATCTCATATTAAACACCATTTAAGAATATAAAACTACTCAGTTGAGCGGCGATTGAATGTAGTTTTAAAAGTCGCTCTAAAATAAAATAAATACACCCAACAATGACATACATAGTCCTGACGCCACACTAAGTTAACTTGTATCGTGGATTTCAGGAACTACGAGAAACTTGCGGTCCCACAATACCCAAAACCAAAATAAATATTTGTGGATCAGACAAAAATTTGTCGCAGTGTGGGAATCAAACCCACGGCGTCTCGCTTCGTAGACGACTACTTGGCCATTGCGCCATGGAGGCTGTCAGTGTGTAAATAGAAACAATACTTAAAAGCAGATATGAAACTAGTTTCGTGACCGAGTATTGTTTTGTTTTTACAAGGTGGTAGGTCCCTCGTTTGCGAGAGGCTGGCTGGGTTGGTACCACCACTTTGTCTATTTCTGCCGCCAAGCAACAGTGTGTAAGCACTGTTGTGTTCCGGTATGAAGGACATTGAAGCCAGTGAAATTACTGGGCATTATGAGAATTAACACCTTATGTCTCGGGGTGACGAGCGCAGTCCAGTGTCAAGCCAGGCCTTTATTTAAAGTTCTGTGTGGCTTCTGTTTATGAGCAGGCGTGGCGCTTACCAACAGGCGAGCGACCTGCTCGTCTCGTCATTCAAGCTAATAAAAAAAACGGGCCAAGTCTCATTTTGTGCTGTCGTATTTAATCCGCCCAATTTTAGCATAACACTAATATCTTATATCTTCAATGCTTTCGATCCAAATTCTGTACACCCAATTTAAATTATTCCGCCTATAAAGTAAATTCAAGGCAGCATCGCTCTTACTACAATTTGCCTTTGGAACATCAATTTCTAGTGCGTTTCAGTGTATTTGTGATTCGACGAACTGAACTGTGTTTTTTTATTTTTATTACCTTGAATGACGAGAGTAGCAGGATGCTCGTCTGATGGTAAGCGCCACTCCTGCCCATAAACAGAAGCAACACAACCCAGTACTTTAAATTAAAAAGCACTGCATGGCATTGGACTGCGCTCATCACCCCGAGACATAAGAAGTTAGGGCTCATAATGCCCAGTAATTTCCCTGGCTTCATTGTCCTTCGACCGTAACACAACGGTGCTTACACACTTTTTCTTGGCGGCAGAAATAGAAAAAGCGGTGGTACCAACCCAGACGGCCTCTTACATACGAGGGACCTACCACTTAGTGTAGCTTAAATATAGCGATATTTTTAAATTTAGGAACCTTTAAAAATAAAATTCCAGATATGTTCTTAAACTTACTCTGTACAACTGTCTTTCCAGCATCAAAGTAGTATATGTCCCTCTTTGGCCCATAAACTAACTCTATGTAAAAACTGAAAAATAATATCGCTTACCATAGGCTCGTCTGTCTACATCATACTAATATTATAAATGTGAATGTACGTTTGTTTGTTATGCTTTCACGCGAAAACTACTTAACCGATCATCATGAAACTTTGTACACATATTCTTGGAGGTATAAGAAGTAACATAAGATACTTTTTATGAAAAAAATAACTATTTGTTTGTTACGCTTGTACGCCTAAATTACTGAACCGATTTTGATGAATCTTGATGTAGAGATAGATGGGACGCTGGAGACGGTTATAGGCTACGTTTTATTTCAGAAAAGACTATTCACGCGGGCGGAGCCGCGGGTAAATGCTAGTAGGCCATAAAAAAATGTTGATCTATACATCATAAATAAACTCTAAAACACTAAGACCAAAGCTCGGAGCCACGACAAAAAAGAATTAATAGTGTACAAACATTTAAGATTGATAGCCGCTAAGTTAGCACTACTTGGTTTTAAACCTCAAGTTGGCGAGAGATCGGCAAAATCGCGTCGATCAATCAAAATTATATTACCAATAAATCTACGGAAACTCACGCTGTGTTGACTGATACTTTTTACAAGTCACGACGTGGGATCGTATCGTGCACCTGCTGACGGGGTTTGTGCTTTTCTGACATCATATTTTTCTTGGAATAAAATCCGTATAAACAAGTTTTATTTCAATGTGTAATATTCGCGTAAACATAAGAAATCATTATCATTTCTTTAACCTACTTCAAAAAAGGAGGAGGTTCACAATTCAGAGCGTTTTTAATTTTTTTATTTTGCTTTTTTATGTATATAGGAATAAAATTACAAATATCTAAATTTCTTAATGAACCACAACATTGTGTATCTGAACATGACTTTTATATTCTTTAATTGTTGTGTATCCGAACATATATTTTTTTTAAAGTACAGAGAGAGCATGGTGGCGGACATACGTGGTAACGAAGTGAAAAGAGTAACTTGTAAGCTGTAATTAACAAAATAAATTAAGACTGATTTAAAGTGCATACCGGGTTTAATTTGCTATCCCCACATGTGTGTACATAGATTTCTTCGCCAATTGTAGACCAATTTGGTTGAAAAAACTTTCACTCGATAGAGTTTAGCTGCGATGTGGTCCCATATAAATTTGGTTAAGATCTGATGACGCAGTACGGAGAAAAAATCTCCTCAACAGACAACAGTACACTCGTCGCGATTGTGTTATTATATTGGAATTTACATGCTATGGCTTGAAGTTGGTTTCTAAGTTTTGTTAAACGTTATAATTATTAGTCATCGAATGGACGACCGAAAGGTCATGTAGTCGAAACCCGTTCCTTTTTTAAATCCTTGCAGAGCAAAGTTACTACACTGCACTTTATACGTACAATGCAGTCCAAGTATAATTACGACTATCGATAGACATTGCCTCTCTCGACCGTTGCCAGAACTATGCCGGCCTGAAGTAACTGGAAATACTATGGCTGACTCCATAACGAACGCTCGGCGAAATGTGATCACAGGCGTGAGAGCGTATGTAAATAATAATTAAACAATGCACAGTATATACACATTGAACTTTTCACTAAATCCATTAAATTTCACTTAAAAGACAGCACTAATTACACAGCACTAATGTTGCACAATACGTCAGCTGTATAAGTACAGATATACTGCTATAAGCATGTCGGTGACGCGAACACACGAGATTTCACCCATCCAAAAAAGTGTCTAACGCGCACAGCACACGGCCGCAGCCCGTCTTGAGCATGAAGGTGACGCGAACCCATAAGATTTTCCCCTACCAAAAAGTGCCCAAGGCGGCTAAAGAAGTTTTCACTTCAAAAATATCGTATCGCAAACGTAAGGTACAAACAAACCGGAAAACTTTTGCCATACACTGATTGCTTCATAATAATTTATTGAGCGTAATCTGCGAACCATCGAGCGCTGTACATTACTCATGCTAAACTCGATTATGGACCGTACATTTTGTTTCTGTGTTTTAATTTAGTCAATCATTTTTTTATGTGACTACTTTTATTTTGAGGTTGTCGTTTTATTCGTGGATATTTGTGGTATAACTGTGGTGTGTATTAATAAATACGTTCATTTGTATCCGATAAGTGGTTGCATATGCATTAGAGATAATGAATCTATTTTTATACATTGCAGCTGTTGATTTATGAATGTTTTTATATCCAAGATCACGTACTATAGCATTTACTCACTAAAATAATTATACTACACTGCTATCAGCTACAGTATGGCCTCCCTTTTTAAGTCGGTTATAAAGAGTCTTCTAATCTTAACTATTAATTTATTCAGCCTTGTAATATTTACTGTCCCATTGCAGGACACAGTCTTCCTCCACTAATATTGGGGTTAGGTCTTTCATTCTCCACAGTAGTCCAGAGAGCGTTGGTAAACTTCACATACCTGTCTCATGGCCGTTCCCAATATTCTGCCTTAAATTTGCTTACTGGCAGTAAAATTTTTACACATTTTGTATGGAAGATCTGTCAAAATACTATTGATGGTAAGCAAATCTATCTTTAAATAGAATATAGGGATCGGCCATAAATACTTATGCATTTACTTCAGATAACCTTCCACGAAATATTTTTTTAACCGTTAAACCGACCGACAATAATAATAATAATAATTAACAAACGTAACTTTGAAAATCTTTTTAACAAACACAAAACCGATTTAAAGATACACATCCATATTTCGCCCAGCTTATTTCGGGCGTATGATGTGATAGGCGCGCTTATTGCCATGCCGGGCATAATTCCAAACTCCGGGATGATACTGAGCATTCCGTGATAGAAAACCCTAATATCACTTTACCCGATCCGGGGATCGAATCAGACACCTCAGCACAGCAGTCGTACCGCACTCACAGTTACAACTGCGCGACCGAGACAGTTATTAAGTTGTATAAAAAATAATTACAGCCTCTTTATTCACCAGACGGATATTTTTTCCTTTTCACAAATCTCAACTTGCATCTTAACCTAAAATCTAAAGGAGAGTTATAAAAAAGATCTGACAAGCATCTCAGCACGTTTCCGTGGAATATACTTAGCAGTGTTTTTAAAACAAGTAATAAAATGGCCGGGGAAATTCGTTGGTAAGTTTTCTTGGCGCATTCTCAGCCGTCAGTCGGGCCTCGCTTGCTTCCATGCAAATTCCCACTGACTACTTGAAAACTGATTTAATTCAGATAAACTCGCTGAAATATGTAATGCGATGATGTAGTATTTTGTTTGTAACTTCCGTTTTTTTATTAGTTTTAGATGACGAGACTGGCAAGTCGCTCTCCTGATGCGATGCAACACCAACAGAACTTTGAATTATGAAGTATTGCATGGCACTGAACTGCGCTCGTCACCCTGAGACATAAGGTCTAAGTCCCATAACGCCCAGTAAATTCATTGGTTTCAATGTCCTTCAAACCGGAACACAACAGTGTTAACATACTGCTGCTTGACGGCAGAAATAGACAAAGTGGACCGATCCAGAAACCTACCCAGACGGCCTCTCGCATACTAGGGACCTACCACCTAGTTTAGTTTGAATAGGCAAATTAATGGCAACACGTTACCTAGTATCAAATATTATTATTAGCAGGATAGATGGTGTTATCTTATTTATTACTTTTATTTAACTTGATCTGTGAATATGTGTGGCTTAAATATTGCTATTGAATTTTAAACCAGTTTCCACAAATCGTGATAACATTTGTACACACTTTTGATGCTGATAATAATACAATCTAGTATACTCCGACTGTATTTTTCATAAAGATTTTTAAAATTGTTTAAAAAAATCCCTAAATGTGGACTGACTAGGATGTTTCTTTTTCATTTCGATAGGGCTGGTCTTATTGAAATTTAAATACAAAAATCCACTCCTTAGGATGTATAATAGGGGGATTTTAGACTAGAACTTCGATATTGATGATTATTTCACAAAAATAGTTAAATAATTAACAAAAAATAAACTCAGTAATTATTTTGATCATTAAACTGTAAAAGCATCGACTTGATATTGGGTTTTTCTATCACGAAATGCTTAGTATCAGCACGGAGTCTGAAATTGTGTCCGGTATGGCGATATAGCCTCGCCCCCTATCACATCATGGGACGGAAATAAGCTCGGCGAAATGTGGGTGTACTGGTTGTAACCAGTACCCCTCTGCCTACCCCTTCAGGGATTACAGGCGTGCGTTATTAATTTTAAGTTTTTTAATTTGTTTAAGTTGTTCTTTTTAGTTTTTTTGCACCTGCTTTTTCCTTTTTTTCTGCACCACTTTAGCATTAACTAAAGATAAGTTATGTTTAAGTCCTAAAATCTCTACTATTTAATATAAAAATAATAATAATATTACGGACAGGACTATTGTAGCCAATAAGCCTGATATTGTGGTAATAGATCGATTGGCGCGTCGGGCAATGCTTGTTGATGTCACTATTCCGCATGATGAGAAAGAATCTCGTAAAAGCCGAAAAAGATAAAATATCGAAATATCTAGATCTGGCATACGAGGTTACTAATATGTGGGATGTCGACTCGACAATCATTGTCCCGATAGTCGTTTCCGTCCATGGGTTGATACCGAACCCCGACCTCGAGTCTCGACCAACATCTTCAGAGGCTCTCAATTGGTAGTTGGATCAAAAGTCAGATGCAGAAAGCTGTATTATTGGACACAGCACGCATTGTGAGGAGGTTCCTCACACTGGGGTCCTAACCGCCGGTGGCTTGGGTCTTAGGCCTCGCCATTGGAGGGTGATACTTTTTATATTTTTAAATGTTTTTTTTTAAGTAATGTAATATTTAAAAATGTAAACCACCTTTAAAATAAAGAGTACTGTACATAATAATAATACCAGCCCTGTATTATATACTTCCCACTGCTGGGCATGGGCCTCCTCTACTGAATGAGAGGGGGTTAGGCCTTAGTCCACCACCCTGGCCTAATGCGGATTGGCAGACTTCACATACCTTCGAAATTCTTATGAAGAACTTCTCAGGTATGCAGGTTTCCTCACGATGTTTCCTTCACCGTTAAAGCAAGTGATAATTAACAATTAATACACACATATCTTAGAAAAGTCAGAGGTGTTTGCTCTTGGGGCTGGTTTCGAACCTGTGACTTTTGTCTCGACAGTCCATACCACTCCCCGCTGAGCTATCACTGCTTTTTTACTATTACAACTTTAATTTATTACCCACAAAATATACATTATATCTAATATAAACCGCAGACTCTCTCAAATAAAAATGTTAAATTTGCATAATTTCTAACGCACACACGCCCCTCGTAATTCCATTTATACTGTTTTATATTCAGTCAAAGTGGTCTTCACAGAGGCGGCCTAACGAGTGGATTAGAATTTTACATTGTAATGACCGTCGGTGGAAACTGGTGTAAAAATATAGCTGGGGTGTACGTTGTTTTAATTGCTGAGGGTTCCGCAGGGGTTTTATTTCCATGAGGATTGTAAATCCATATTCCACTTCAAAGTGGTGACTGTGCCATCACTTTACATATTGTATTAAGTTTCAACGAGTGTGTGGGCCACCATCTTAGGCCCAAAGACAACTTCACTTGCACGTGGTACACTCTGCTGATTAACGGACGAGGAAACGTCGAAATTTGGTTCCCGTTGCAGGTTGTGGGAGTCAGACGATAGCGACGAGTTTTTTTACAGAATAAGCCGGCTTACGAGCAAGTGGGTCACCTGATAGTAAGTGATCTCCACCACCCGTGTACTACTACGATACCAGAAAAATCATCGGTGCATTGCCGAGTGCCGACCTTAAAGGATAATTAAGGTATTGGGAAGTGGAGCGTATTTGGAACTCCGGCTATCTCATTCATCGTACGAAACGCAGTAGCAAATCGCTTTTTTGTGGAAAAGTGGTAACGACCCGGTCGAGCCCATTAATTCTGTAGACAAGACTGGTTATATGAAATCGTATTGACCGCTCCGTGGCGCAGCGGGCGAGTAGTCGGCTGCGAAGCGAGAGGCCGTGGGTTCGATTCACACACCGAGACAAATGTTGATGTGAACCACAAATATCGGTCTCGTGTCTGGGTGTTGTGGGACTGCAAGTCCCTCGTAGTTCCTGATACCCACGACACAGGTTTACCTAGTGTGGGGTCAGGACTATGTGTGTGACTGTTGGGTGTATTATTATTATTATTATGATCGCGCGTCGCCTTGACCTGGCTCGGTTACTTTCTACAAAACAAACCTATATATATTTCTACACACAAAGAGGGGGTATCACTGTCGTCTTACGTCTTGTCTCAGTTGCGCAACTCAAAACAGGCCTTAACCAAATTAGGTAACCACTTTCGAACATTTTATATTGTGATAAACTAGGTACTAATAAACCTTCTTAGCAATTTACCTTTGCCAAATTACAACTGGAGTAAAAAGCACACTTTAAAAAATCTTTTTACCTTTAAAACATTGAATGCAAGGCATAAGAAAGCCGGTTCCTTTAATTACGGGACTCTAAAAAAGTATTAATAGAAAAGCGTGCCCTAAGTCTCCTTTGCTCTCTCCAGACGACTTTGAGGTAATTACCTTGCTTTTTGTGTTACGTACGTAATAATACGGACACACACACACACATGTTAGTATATATTAAAGAGTTTCATAGTATTCATAATGTTGTATTCAACTGTTTTAAGAGACCTTTTTTAAAATCTAGGCTTGAAAAAGTTGTAAAATCCAAATAAGTTTTTGCATTTGATGATCATGAAATAATAATAAATATCTTAGGCCCAAAGCCAACTTCATCTGCACGTGGTACACTCTACTGATTAACAGACGACGGCGAAATTAGTTTTTTTTATTGCCTAGATAGACAGACGAGCAGGCGGCCCACCTGATGGTAAGTGGTTACCGCCACCCATGGACCTCATCAATGAGAGCACAGCCAGGCTGCCTACCGTTGAAGGAAAACTCTTTTTTTAAGCATCGCTTAAAGCAGGACAGGTCATAACACTCGGGAAACACCGATGCATGGAGTTCATTCCAGAGCTTGCATGTGCGTGGTAGAAATGAACGCTGGAAACATACCGTGCTAGACGGGATTGTTTCCAAGTACTATGGATGAACTCTACTGCGGTGTCGGGTGGTGCGATGGTAAAATGGTACCAGTTTGCGGGTTGTAGGGGTCAGACGGCGGGTCGACCCATAGGACCCATAGGTCGACCAATTACCGTCAAACGTATGGTACGAGAAGGCGGACCCTGGCATTAGGCAGAAGGAAGAAGAAGAAAGATCATTAAATGTATTGTATTATTAACAGGTGTAAAGTGGCGTTTTGTACGGTTATTCAGATACCAGAGTCGGATGTTAGGATTTTGTTGAAGGTCTACTAGGTGGTAGGTATGTCGTATGCGAGCGACCGTCTGAGTTAGTACCACCGTTATCTCTATTTCTGCCGCTAAACAGCGGTGTGTGTTTTGGTTTGAATGACATAGAAGCCAGTAAAATTACTGAGCATTATGAGACTTAACATCTTATGTCTAGAGATGATGAGCGTAGTCCAGTGCCATGCAGTGCTTCGTAATTCAAGGTTCTGTGTGGTGTTGCTTCTGTTTATGGGCAGGCGTGGCGCTTACCATCAGACGAGCGAGTGAGTGAGCTGTTTCGTCATTCTGGCTAATAATACACTTGGTTTTGTGGGTGTTAATGAGTCGTGGAGATTATTGGCCTGCTGGCTTCTATATATTTTTTGTTAATTTATCGAGAAACTTGACTAATCGCAAAACACAAACTCTAGAATTGGGATATTAGTTTAGGCGAATAAAAGCTAAGCACGGTCTCGGTCGCTCAAAATCTCTCAGTCATAGTAATCAAAGGAACGAACATGACTTTAAAACCCTACCTTTAAAACATAATAAATAAATGATTTGAAACAAAGTTACAATTAATTTATTCATTTAACAATGTATACATCAGGAATCTGATCCACGCCATCCACTGTTCGGCCACGTCATGCCACGAGCCCGCCTGAAAAGTCGAAAGAGCTTCCTAAAACTGACGGAGCCTATAACAGGTCAACCAAGTCACTTAAAAAAGCACCTCTGGGACTTAAACCACCCCGTCCCATCGGATTTCATCTCACCTGATGAACATCTACCCCCTGGCAAAGAACTGCAGTGGCCCACTTGGCAGACACTAAATCGTCTCCGTACCGGGGTGGGTCGTTGTAAGACAACATGGTGAGGTGGGGTTACTCATCAAAGCCCGATTGCGACTGTGGTGCTCCAAAGCAAAACATGCTTCACTTACTTAAGTGCCCACTGTGCCCTACCACCTGCACAAGTAAAGACCTTATGGAGGCTACAGACGCTGCTGTAAATGTAGCAAAATTTTGGAGCGGGAAGATATAATTTATCAATATTTTAAAATATACACATTACAATATATCAACATTTAAAGCCATTGACACGATAGAAGAAGAAGAAGACAATGTATAAGTTAGTGGAATTATGTAATACATACTATAATTATACAGATCTATAAAGGATCAAATGTGGCAGCCTCCGTGGCGCAGTGGGCGAGTAGCCGGCTCTAAAGAGAGAGGCAGCGGGTTCGATTCCCGCACTGAGATAAAAAAAATGTATCGACCACAAATGTTTGTTTCTGGTCTGTGTGTATTCTCCCCAGAGGGGTTAACGTCAGGCAGGCGGCCGGTCGTAAAATTTACATACTAAATCGTTCTGTAACAAGTGTTCAAAAACATGTTGCGCCGACCCCACTCCGAGTGGAATAAGGGCAGGTGGAAAGAAAGAAGATAAAGGATCAAATAGGGATCACACAAAACATTTACAATAGCAATGTAACATTTATAATATAAAAATGAATCGCTGAATGTGTTGCTAAGCCCAAATCTCGAGAGCAGCTGAACCAATCACGCTAATTTTTTTTTTGAATATTCCTTGAAGTAAGATGATGGTTCTTACGGAGAGAACATTTTAAAAAATTGCCTGAAAAAGTCTAAAAACAACAATTGTCTATACTCCCATACAATCGATTCGTAATAATACTTAAAAGTCAATTTGAACTTTAATACTATAAAGTTTAAGTGATGGTGGAGAGGTTCCGGGAAGGCAAAACAATTGAGTGACGTTAGTATGGTATAAATATTAGTATGTAAGTGTTAGTATGGTGCGGGTGAAACCGCGCGGGACAGCTAGTTTTATACTAAAAATAACATTAAAAACATAGCGCATAAAATGTATTCCATCGTGATGATTGAAGTCTTTAAAAACATACTTCAATAACATCGAAATAATATCAAAAATGTTACAATTAAACTGCCAGCATCCATAGCGCGGCAACTTATAAATCTCTTCATTATCCAATGGTTATGAAACTCCATACATAGTGGCGGTGTGTCGCCACGGACGCGTGTGGCGTGTGTGTGGCCATCGCACTGTCACTCGTGTTAATTAAACGTTCTCTCAAACGATGTACCGTTCAATGGATGCGACATGGTATCTCATTCTCGAGTGGTAGAGCCACGCTGTAGACACTTTTGTCTGCAACATGTATGGGCCGGCTCGCCCGGGTCATTATAACTGTCTCACATAAAACCGGCGTAAAGTAGCAACTTGTTGCTGCGTTCGTGAGATATCCGGAGGCCCAACCCCGAATTCCTTAATTATCCCTTTCCTTTAAGGTCGGCAACGCACCCATGATTCTTTTGGTCGTGTGGACGTACATGGGCGGTGGAGATCACTTACCATCAGATGACCCACTTGCTCGTTTGCCGCCCTATGCCTTAAAAAAATGTATTGGAGCCGAAGTGGATAGAAAAGGAAGCAGTCGTAACAGATTTTTCTACTATTACATCCTCACAAAGACTAGATCAGTTCATCGTTTGAAGCATAATTTTTCAACACGTATCTACTTGAAGGTGCATACTAGTGTCAGGGGTATAGATATTAACGCATGCTAAGTGATCAGCAGCGATAGCATAGCGGGGAGTAGTACTGTCTGTCGAGTCGTAGGTTCGAAACCAACCCCAGGAGCATGCACCTCTGACTTTTCCAAGTTGCGTGTGTATTAGTAGTTAATTATCGTTTGCTTTAACGGTGAAGGAAACTTGCATACCTGAGAAGTTCTCCAATAGAATTTTAAAAGTGTGTGAATTCTCCCAACCCGCATTAGGCCAGCGTGGTGGACTAAGGCTTAACCCCTCTCATTCAGTAGAGGAGGCCCGTGCCCAGCAGTGGGATGTGTATAGTATAGGGCTGGTATTATATAAATGATCACTGCTGCATATGGACACCCATAGTTCCAGAAGAATTGTCGATGCATTATAGGTCGTAAAAACGATTCTAAGTTTGGTACAACGTGAAATAATTAAGAGTTTTAAATTATTTTGTTGTTGTTCTTACTTTATTAAGATATATTTGCTACATAACAGCTACCAGATGGTAAATAAGACTATGGTGTGAAAATAGCTTTTAGTCATTCCGGTAAATCGCTTTCAGTGAATATTATAATTATATTTACTGGAGAAAACTCATCAATAACTTGACAACAATCTTAACAACCGCTGACTGTGGACTTGATAATTTCTATAAATATTCATTTCTCAATTGAACCAATTCTCGTGAACTCTGATGAAATAAAACGACCGGTCGATTTGAATTTGTTACTTTTATTGATATTTATTATATTTTGATATAACTTTTTTGTGATTTCTTACGCACTTACACCTGTAATCCTTGAAGGGGTAGGCAGAGGTGTAACTATTATACCCATATTTCGCCGAGCGTATCTCCGTCCCACGATGTGATAGGGGGCGAGCCTATTCAGGGATTACAGGCGTGAGTGCGTATGTATGTATGTATACTAAATGCAGATCTATACAAGTGTAATTTGCATCTATGCTACATCTAGCACACCATATCTATGCAATTTTGGACCATGCATCCATGTGTGCGTATCAACTGTGTCTGCATACAGCAATGCGTGTGTGAATGCGTTTGTGTGTGCAGTTTTTCCATAATTGGTTTTCGATTTAAAGGCACGGCTCGGTACGTAAATGGAAACGACAGCGTTGCTTGTGTTCTGTAAATGATCGTTGTTTTTATAAAGTCTATACGAGTGCTAAATAAACAAGTGGGATGATTGATGTATTAAATTCAGTAGGTTGATTGGGCCGGTTTGAATATGGTTTCGAATAAGGTTTCAGAAGAATTTAAGATTATTTTAGGAAGCCGGTCGTATAAACTACAAGCCAAATCTTTCAGTGTTAAAAAGCATGTTGCGAGGAAGAATATAAATATTTGGGAATGTTTTAGTTTTTGATTAAAAAGTTACGTTTGTCCTGTAGACAACTTACCTTGTAATACACCACTAGCTCTCCCCCTTTGTAAAGTGGCAGATCCACGCTGTATAAATAGTTTAGTCTGCAGCACAAATGGGCTGGCTTGGCCGGATTGTTACCATTGTCAAATTTGAGGCAAAATAGCACCTTGCTGTTACTTTAATCCGGAGGCCTAAATCCCCCTCCCCTTCCCAATGCCTTAATCATCCCTTTCCTGGTCGGCAACGCGCCCGATTCTTTTAGTATTGTGTGTACATGGGCGATGGAGGTAATCGCACCAACTTATTTTTTTTAGAAAATCAAATGTGTTTTGTGAACTTGGTTAGTTTTGTCAGAATTTGCAACAGTCCAATATTCTGACTTGGCTAAACTATTGCTATTTAAAAGTTTATTGCTATTTGGCAGCTTCCAGACCCAACGTACAAGTAATAGTATAAAATATGGAATGTACTAAAAACATCAGGGTGAAGTTAAGTGGAATATAAAATGGAAGTGGGGCAAAGTGGCTCCGTTAATTCATTTGAAATTTATTTCTTGGAGAAAAAAAAATACGAATTTCGAGATGTTTTCACAAACCCCTATCATTTCATACGGAGTTTCTAAAACTAAAAAGTTGCGCTCACACTAAAATTTGTTGCCATTCTTCTACCAATGCGAAGTCAAATGCTATTAAAAGTTTTAATGACTTGGAGCATTCTTTCTGAGCTCTGTTCGAAGTGGTATTAATTAAAAAGGAGAACTCGGATCAGGCAGGGTTTTAAACTGAGCCTGATGGGGCGGATGTACACAGGACTTTATAAAAGACTTGATAAATTAATTTATTGGCATGATACGTGTTTCATTTTATGGAATAATACTAGAGTAATGAATGCATCAAATGATTATTAGATCAAAGAGAATTTTATAGTTATAAAAGTGTACTATAAAATTTAAAATTAATAAAAACATGAAAAATTTAAACTTAAAAGCTAAAAATATAACTACCCAATTTTGAGTCGGTGGTATCAATAATTGACTATTAAACTATAATACCCCGAATCAAAATTGTTTATTTTTATTTTTAGCTTTTTGAGTTGGAATTATTTTTTGTTTAAAAAAAACTATTTTTAGTGGACAAATTCAAAATCAAAATTGGTAAATTATTCAGTGCCTAAAGGTGTTTATATTTTCATCCTCAATTTTACCCCCTAAGGGGTACAGTTATTTCTTAAAATTTTAATGGGACCATTACCGCTAAAGATTACCATAGTAAAACCTATAGAATACAAAAATAATAGTAAAAGTGATATTGGGTTTTTCTATTACGAAATACCCAATATTAGCCCGGAGTCTGGAATTGTGCTCGGTATGGCTCGCTCCCTATCACATCATGAGATGGATATACGGTCGGCGAAATGTGGGTGTACTGGTTACACCTCTGCCTGCCTCTTCGGAGATTACAACCGTGAGTGCGTATGTATATATAGATGAAATCAAACAAAATGAAACAAACGGAAAACATGCGTGAGTCTATGTATTTAAACATATGAAATCAATTTGAATTTCATCAGAACAGCACCATCATTTCTGTAAATCGAATATTAATATTACCTCAATTCGGTTAAATTAGAGAACTGGACTAATTAAAATCAATTTATCTAAAATTATTTGGCTTCAAAATACACACGTTGTGGACCAATATTCCGCTTCGTAAACTATTCTAATTGGCTTAACAGTTTTAACACTGACACTTTAATATTCAATATTTTCGACAGTCATTTTATGTAGTACATATAGCATTTCAGTCCAATATACACTACTGTCACAAAGAATTTAATTGTTACAAAAATAATTGCTCAGTTAAAGGCAGACTTCCGATTGCGGCGTCAGGCGTCAGAGACGCAGGGTCAATGCCGCCGCGTCGGTGCGTTTAAACTGTACAAAAATTTAAGGAGGTTCGCGACGGAGACAGAAAGAAAGTAAGAAAGAAAGCATTTATTGGCAGGCGTTAGGTGGTACATGTATACAATTGATGCAGAAAAAACATTTTTATGAGACAGGGAGATGTGTTGCCACAGGTCCGATGTGTATGAACTTAAACGAAGATACTTACGACAGAATCGCGTATGCGTATTAGTCTTCACCAGTCTTCCATTGACAAAGCTTTAACCCCCGAAAAAAGAGGGCGTTATTGTTTGTCTGTGCGTATACACGCACGTCAATGTCACATGCACATACGTGCATGCACATGACGTAAACGAACGAATTGATTTGAATAGTTAAAATCAAGGTGGCCAAAGCAATGATTAATCTAATAAATGGTTTAATCAAGATATATCTAAGCCATATTTGAAGAAACAGATTCAATCGTTTAAAAGTTATAGACGTTTTTAATCGAAGCAAAAACAAAGAGATTTTCACCTCGTCTGTTTTTTATGTATCTTCACGTCTGCCAAATGTGGACTGATTTAGATGAGACAGTTTCGGTATTACGACTGAGCATTTCCATGCTTCGAACGTGATAAGTCAGTCCCAGTTGACTGCATAGTTGGCCACTGACCATTTGATAAAGAAGAAGAAGATCTGGTTCGTTAGCCAGTCATCCTAGAGCTAAAGATTTGTTATTAAAAGTTCTGTGTGGCGTTGCTTATGTTTATGAGCAGGCGTGCCGCTTACCATCAGGCCAGCGACCTGCACGTCTCGTCATTCAAGCTAATAAAAAAATCGCCTCATTTTCCTACATAATTCATAACCACAGCAATATATGAACTCTCCCTTAACCATAGCTATTTTTTCAGTTACACTTGCCAAAAATGAAGCTTTGTGAAGCCAGGAAAGTTTATAAGAAAAATGTTGCGTTTTTATCGACTACACCTACCTTCTAAATCTTGGCACGTGCCGGCAGTAAATTTTTTGAAACTGTAGTAAATCATAGTTTTAGTTTTGGACGTGTGATGATAAAGATGAACTGTTAATACGATAATAATTTTGAGAGTTGTTCGTTTTTTAAACAAGATGAGTTTGAAAGAGTGTTTGTGTATTTTTAACCGACGAAAAAAACATCCCGCCTGCCTCGGTGGCGCAGTTGTAATGCGTTCGCGTTACAACTATGAGTGGTAGAGCCATGCTGTAGACACTTTTGTCTACAGCATCTATGGGCCGGCTCGTCCGGGTCATTACCACTGTCTCACAGAAAATCGGCGTAAAGTAGCAGCTTGCTGCTGCGTTTCGTACGGTGAGTGAGATATCCGGAGGCCCCAACCCCCTCCCCTTCCCGATTCCTTAATTATCTCTTTTCTTTAAGGTTGGCAACGCACCCATGATTCTTTTGGTATTGTGGGCGTACATGGGCGGTGGAGATCACTTACCATCAGGTGACCCACTTGCTCGTTTGCCGGCCTATGCCATATAAAAAAACTGAGGCTGACGCTGAGGTCTCGGGTTCGATCTCCGGATCGGGTAAAAGTGATATTGGGTTTTTCTATTACGAAATGCTCAGTATCAGCCCGGAGTCTGGAATTGTGTCCGGTATGGAAATAAGCTCGTCCCCTATCACATCATGGGACGCAGATAAGCTTGGCGAAATATGGGTGTACTGGTTAAACCGCTGCATACCCCTTCGGGGATGACAGGCGTGAGTGCGTATGTATGTACAAAAACATAGAGGTCGTTTCGTTTTTATATATTTTTATGTATATTCACGTATAACTCCATGATTATTCTAGTATTGTGGGCGTACACGGGCGGTGGAGATCATTTACCATCAGGTGACCCACTTGCTCGTCTGCCGGCTTATGCTGTAAGAAAATGTACAGTTTGATTCAATCAATTATTAGCCATCCAACAATGTCCTAATTACCAGAATCAACCTACTATTAACGTCATATTCAAGTTACGACGACATCCCGAAACAACTAACAGTGGTATTTGTTCAGAAAACACACTCACGACCTCACAAAATTACCAACATGTAACAACGTAACCACACAAAATTATACGGTATCAACAATACCAATAGCGTAGCATCGAGATGAAACGATATCGCAAGCTAGACACGGGCTCGTATCGGCGACGCACGAGCGGTTTTACAATCGGCTCGATGCGCTACGTGACCGTGTGTCGCGGGTTGAATTACCAGCGGAATCAATGTTTATTATAACAGTTGATTGCACGTGCGTTTGAATCCTGGAAAGGGATTGTGTTTGAGCTGTTTAGTTAGGTTATAAAAAAATCACTAATAATGAAGATTTTACTCGACTTCCGTGGCGAAGTGGGTGAGTAGCTGAGAAGCGAGAGGCCGCGGGTTTCATTCCTGCATCGAGACAAAATGTTTGTGTGATCCACTAATACTATAACTACAACTACAAGCCAGGTTTTTCTGTAAAATGTGTCAAAAAAACCATTTTGCGCCACACCACACTGCGAGTGTAATAAAAGAGAAGAGAAAAATAATGAAGATTTTATGGTACTGTGGGTATGTAAGTGCATTGAAGTCACTTATTATTCAGTATAAAGCATTTGTTTATCGGTATCTCTAATTAATATTTTGATTTCTTAATGTGACTGGTAGAAAGCTACCGTATTAGAAATTCAGACATTGATGCATTTCAATTGACCATTAAAAATTGACCATTCAGAGAATCGAATTTAAAACCTATTGTTGAAAGTTGAAAGCAGTGATAGCGATAGCGGGGAGTGGTATGGAGAGCCGAGGCGAAAGTCGTAGGTTCGAAACCTGCTCCAAGATCATACACCTCTGACTTGTCTAAGTTACGTATGTATTCATCGTTAATTATCACTTGCTTTAACGGTGAAGGAAACATCGTGAGGAAACCTACATACCTGATAAGTTCTCCATAAGAATTTCGAAGGTATGTGAATTCAGCCCGCAGTAGGCCAGCGTGGTGGGCTAAGGCCTAACCCCTCATTCAGTAGAGGAGGCCCGAGCCCAGCAGTAGGACGTATATAATACAAGGCTAGTAAAAAAAAGTTGAATGTCAGCACATAAATCAATAAAGCGATCACTTATCAGAACTCTCCCGGATTTGACCAACAAAAGCTCGTGAGCGGTTGAAAGAAAAGTTTCTCAAAGGTTTGGTGCATAAATAAAAGTGTTCCTTCTGTAATTTGATTTGGCTCTCGATTTCCCCTTATTGCTTTTTAGGATTCCGTACGCAATGGGTACCAACGGAACCCAATAGGGTTTATAATAATAAAGCTTATTTCGCTTGTATGTTTGTCTATTCTACCTTGTATTCGTATTAGTATTTATGGTGGGGATGTCTGCTTGGTACACAGACAGATAATCAGCTCACGTTAGTTCAACCATTTCACTCTTAATCTTAGTTTGGGTGGTACTCCCAATCTCGATTCGGATCGGTCCGATTTCCCAATACGAGTAGCCTTCTGAGAGGTAGTCGTCTCCGTTGGGGGCTTCAGCTGTAACTCAGACAAGCCTTTGGGGCATCGGGACGTTCTTCTAGATTTAGATTTTTCCGAGTTGTCCACTGCTGCCCAGCATTGCCGTCCGATGATATTTCTGCCTTGATGCGTCTTGGAGACCACTGTAGCAGGACCATTAGGGCGGACTGTGCTCAGTCTTTACGTGATACCTACCTTCAGCTTGGCGTTGTCTGCCTGCATACTGTACGACTTCCTTTGTGGCAATTTTGCAATTAGGATGCGGGAAGGGTAATGCCCTTACCTTAGCTTTTTGTGGTATCCTCTAGTCTGAAATCTATTACGACTTTCTTGGTGGCAAATTTTGCAATTAGGATGCGGGAAGGGTTATGCCCTTACCTTAGCTTTTTGTGGTATCCTCTAGTCTGAAATCTATCCTGCGTTTAAAGTACTCTATCTTTTGAACTTATAAGAAGCCATCCGATATTTTTACAGACAACGTGTTATAATTTCGAATATCCGAACAAATAATAAAAAAATAAATATAAAGTTTTAGCGTATAGTGGCACAGGACCGGTGGTATGCCTGTGGTATGCGAGCCAGTCTAATAAATATGGTAGAGATAAAAACATTACTTTAAATTATGATCATCATTGAATTATCAATAAAAGATTGTCTCTTTTATTGCCTTGGTGGGCAAACGAGTATGTGACCTATCTGAAGGCCAATTCTCGTAATTTTAAATGTTCAAAATATCATTCCGATCTAGTCTCAGCGTCAAGAACGTGCAAATGGTATTCTCTTAAACCAATAATCAACTTCAAATGTGAACATAGATCGTAATGAGATTTAATGTAGAATAAAAGTTGACTCAAGCCAAAACGGTATAATGCTACTGTTAATGCTAGGTGCATTTGCCGTTGATTATTGGTTTAAGAGAATACCATTTACGACTTTCTTGACGCTGAGACTAGATCGGAATGATATTTTGAATATTTAAAATTACGAGAATTGGCCTGCTGATGATAAGCGGTCACTGCCGCTCATAGGGTTTCAGCAATGCTACGCCATACAGGATTGGAACTCAAAGCCTTACTGTTTACAGCCAACATGTAATCAATACTGACTGCCTCGGTGGCGCAGTTGTAATGTTTACGCGTTACGATTGTGGCCAACTATGAGGTCTCGGGTTCGATCCCTGGGTCGGGTAGTGGTATTTGGATTTTCTATTACGAAATGCTCAGTATCAGCCCGGAGTCTGAAATTTGTGCCCGGTATGGCGATAGGCTCGCCCCCTATCACATAATGGGACGGCGATACGCTCGGCGAAATGTGGGTGTACTGGTTACACCTCTGCCTACCCCTTCGGGGATTACAGGCGTGAGTGCGTATGTATATATATATAAGTAATCAATAAGATAATCACTTTTCATCAACCGCCTTTTGACTAACAAAATAAGTTTATCAAAGCCAGTTTGGTGCATTAATTAGTGTTCGTCCAATAATTGAGTTTGGTTGTCCAATTTCTCGGCCTGCATGAATGGTGTTGTAGCTGCGAGCGGCATCTTACAGAGGATCGTTTTAAATGTGGGCCTTGAAGTTAGCGGCTTGAAGAGATTGTCATTGAATTATAAAAAATGGTAGAGCCAGAGGGTTTGACGTCAGGTAGATGGCCGGTCGTAAAAACTACAAGTCAAAAATTCAAAATTCAAATCATTTATTCTGTTAATTGGATCATAAATATCACTTTTACATGTCAATAATTTTTTAAGCTATATTACATTTACGACGGCATTTCGGGGCTAGCCATGAGAAGAAATGCCGAAACAAACTCATGGGTTATGGCCTCTTTTAATGTCCAGACATTGTTTTACAGAAATTATGCGAGTGTAATGTACAGAAATTCCTGGATTGGCCCTTTCAAGAGATAGCCAAAAGTATATCAGACATACGTACTCGCACTCACATTAAAAAAATAAATGAAATAATTTATAACAAAAAGAATCAAAATGTCAATATTCCCTTACATACTAATATTGCGCCAATAAATAAATATTTCTGTAACATATGTTAAAAAGCGAGTTGCCACCTCATTCCGAGTGGGATAAGGGCAGGTGGAAGGAAGGAAGAGTAGAGACATACTATAGGCACTTTTGTTTACACCATGACTCGGCTAGATTGAGCGGATTATTATCACTGTCTCAGATAAAACCGACGTAAAGTAGCGGCTTGCTGCTGCGTTTCATACAGTGAGTGATTCCGTAAGCCCAAATCCCCCTCCCCTCTCCAATGCTTTAGTTATCCCTTTCCTTTAAGATCGGCAACACACCCGTGATACTTCTGGTATTGAGGGCGTATATGGGCGGTGGCATCACTTACCATCAAGTGACCCACTTGCTTGTTTGCTGACCTATCTTTATACGAGTATATATAATTCTACTGTACGTGTGTATGTGACTGAACTCCTCCTAAATGGCTGGACTGATTTGAATGTTTTTTTTGTATACGTTTGGATGGCACCCTGTATGGTTTAGATTCACAATTGGACCCGGTAGGTGGCGCTGCTGTAGTTGCGGGTGAAACCGCGCGGGACAGCTAGTCTTTATATATATAATTCTACTGTACGTGTGTATGTGACTGAACTCCTCCTAAATGGCTGGACCGATTTGAATGAATTTTTTTGTATGCGTTTGGGTGGCGCCCTGGATGGTTTAGATTGACAATTGGACCCGGTTGGTGGAGCTGCTGTAGTTGCGGGAGAAATCGCGCGGCACAGCTAGTGCTATACATAACTTTAAAACGGCAATAAAAATAATTGTATTAGAATTCTTGAACAATATTTATTGATAAAACATTCCCTCCGTTTTCCAAGCTCCACAATACATTACAAAGAAAAATCTCCCCAGTTCGGGCCGCAAGTTGATTTTGTTTATTCTTTAAAGATGCGAAAAATAAGAAGTGAAGATCCACCGCCCCCGGGGTAATCTTTGTAATGAGCTGTACCTTATGCTGATGTAAAGTCTGCTTCTCCGTTTATTAACTTAAACAAGACCTTTGTCTACCTGAGAGATTAATGTTATGGAAGAGGTTTGATAAATGTGGTGTAATGCTGGTGTTTTTTTTTGGGTAGGTTAGTTTATTAATAATAGTATTATTTTATTAGGTAGAAAAATTTCTAAGAGTTATGAAAGATCGACAAAATTTTGACCCATAGGAATGAATGAATGTCGGGTTTGTAATTTTTAGGGGTATGTACCCAAAAGATGCCAGCGGAACCCTATTACTAAGCCTACGTCAAACTATGATTGATTGTCTATCCTAATTTCAAAGGGCTCTGTACCATAATAAGAACCGGCTGAAATTTTAAACATGTGTAATTGTGGCAAATATTCTAATAAATATATACATGTACATATGCACTCACGCCTGTAATCCCCGAAGGGGTAGGCAGAGGTGTAAACAGTACACCCAAATTTTGCCGAGCCTATCTCCGTCCCACGATGTGATAGGGGGCGAGCCTATCGCCATACTGGGCACAAATTCCAGACTCCGGGCTGATACTGAGCATTCCGTAATAGAAAACCCAATACCACTTTACCCGAGCCGGGGATAGAACCCAAGACCTCGGCGTTGGCCCCAATTGTAACGCGTACACATTACAACTGCGCCACCGAGGCAATCCTAATAATTACTATAAGAAAAGTACATATTGAAAGGTGGGTACGGGATCCTCGGTGCGCGAGTCTGACCCGTACTTGACCAGTTTTTCATTATGTTACGGTAAAGTGATTTTACTACATCAGACCAGAAAGCTTGCCCTTCTCTACAATTGCCAGAAGGACGATACTTGTAATTTTTTTACAAGAATGTTCTAAATATAATTCCGATTAGTGTCAAAAAAGTTGCTAATCTCTTAAACAATTAATATTAATAATTAACATCAAATGACAACATAGATCGTAATGAGATCGAAAAATAGAATAAAAGTTGACTGAACCCAAAACGGTATTCATTTTTAAATGACATGTGCTTAAATAAACGAAAATATTGGGACAATATTTATTGTCATAATGTTCTTATTAGACCGGAATGATATTTTGAATATTTTTATTTACGAAAATTTAGATGTTTTACCTGCCAATTAATTAATTTGTTAGATAGTGTAAACTCGAATATCACTTTTGTGCAATAAAGATAAATAACTTCGTCAGGATGTTCAAAAAGTTTAATAGTCTATTCACATTAAATGCAATATTATATTACTGTTCACAATTTATTACACTTGCTATGATTATTTACAATTCTAATTACACTCGGGCAGCGTTACCACGAAAGAGTTCTAAGCAAGACTAATTTCCCTCAAATAATAATGCGCCCGCTTATACAACGTGTTACAGAAAGGTGTGGTCATATTTTAGGGTCATTACATACACCGTACAGTTAGTACTTATGTACCGGATCTTTTCAAAACCAAAACATCCGAAAATTTCACGTAAAATTTAATCACTCGTTTATTAAGATCGATCAGATTGATGACATCACTATTAATTATTATGAACGATACTCACTTTTTAATAAACTTGAATAAGATGCACGTAATTCTACGGACATACGTACGTAACTTGTAATTTAAACACAAATTAACACCTGAAAGAGATTGTGTGTTGAAGACAAATAGGTACCATCCTTTAGAAGCATGTTAAAGACTTCATTCACTTCCATCTATGAATTTGGCTTATTACAGTCGACGATCCTCTTAAAAACTTTTATCAGTTACACCAATACATAATACTTATTTTTAGTCAATTACAACATATTTTTTTAACTCGTAATCATACTTCATATAATCAGAACTTGCCGAACTGACTGCATCAAATAAATATTGACATTTGACAACTTTTTAATGTTTTTTTAATTATAAAATAATTAAATGAAAGGAGGTCTATAGTATCATTGTTTATCATTTAGTGTTGTCTAAAGTTGAAAGTCGATATCGACATTTTAATCATTCGATAAAAAAGAAAATTCTATAATTATTGTACTAGCAATGCAATCGGATTTGGTACTATGGGAGATAAATACTTATACCCTACACTATACATTGCTTAAATTTGCCCGCCCCTTTCTATAACACGTTGTATACCTTAGCAATCACCTCCACCACATCTCAATGTTATTATCTACTCACTTTACATAGTTATTCCCTCGACTACCTTCACTAACATCAATAACGGTGCTATTACTAATATGAGGGTAACAATAGCTATTCAGGCTATACTTATAGCTTCTTAATATAGAGCGAGCTGAACAGATCTAAATCGGTGATCGCATCTCACCCACACAGCTAAACTAAAATGTCTGCCTACATATATGTCTATGTATGTCTAATCTTAACCTACATTCGAGGGAACCCATGTGTAATCACTAGCATGTAATAAAAAGAGAATAAAAGCTCGTTTCGTAATCAGAGCGGGAACAAACGGAAGCCTTTTTATTTTATACTAGTTACCGGACTTGGGCTGGCTTGGGTTAAGCTTTGTGATAGTTTTTTTTATCGTAGACGAATATGTAGAATATGTAGCCCAAATGATGGTGACTACAGACCATAACCATCAACAATACCGGTGGAATGCGTTGATGACAATGACAATGATGACGAGTAGGTCACTCGCTGATCAAAAGCAGAAGCAGCACCATTCAGAACTTTGAATTACAAAATACTGCATGACACTGACCTGCGCTCGTCATTTCGAAATATATATTAAGTGCCATAAACTTATATTATATAGTATAGTTTACACCTTTGTCTATCTGTGTATTTTTATATGGAATCGTAGCGACTAAACGAATAGACTGAATTGGATGCGTTTTTATATAAAAGCTAGTTTAATAGATATATTTTTAGTTATATTTGAAGAAAATTTGTTAAGCCATTGATAATTTACAGATGTAATTTTTTGGAGGTTTAACATACATACATACATAGACTCACGCCTGTTTCCCATAGGGGTAGGCAGATACAACGGATTTCCACTTGCACAGTTGCACTTTGCACACGATCGTTGCATACCTCTTTGGCCTACTTCACTCTCATAAAAATTTTCATACATGCACGTCGGTTTAGGGTACTCCTGACCTGACTTTTCTGGAGAATATCTCCAACTTGAAATCTATGAAAGTTCGCCGACGCCTTCCCCTCCCAACTGGAGTGTGAATGGTACACACTCGCCATGTGTATTTTTTTCGTCAATCTTCTTTCATCTATCCTTTCTACAGCCCAAACCATCTCAATATTCCTTTCTCATTCTTCATCACTACATCCTCTCTACACCCCACCTCTCTCTAACGGGGTTTAACGGTTAGGTTATTAAGGCCCAAATGACCCTCCCCTTCCCAATCCCTTATTATCCCTTTCCTTGAAGGTCGCCAACGCGCCCATAATTCTTTTGTATTGTGGGCGTACATGGGTGGTGGAGATCGCTTACCATCAGGTGACCCACTTGCTCGTTTGCCGGCCTATACTATAAAAAAAAAAACATCAGATGACCAAGCTGCTCGTTCGCCGGTCTCTACAAAAAATGCTTAAACATCGTCTAAAAGAGCCCGTAATCATCTACATCACGTTTCTAAATGAGCTGAGCTCTGTTATTGTGAAAATGTATCGATGTCGAGGTAAACAGCGAAATCAACTGTACAGCTGATCGCACGCGCTGACCGTTGACCTAGTATTTCAGTGGCCAATTATGTTGCAGACAATGGGGTTACTGCCATGGACTTCCTGTAAACACGTATAGCTGGGGAATTCTACCTACTTTATAATTGCTGAGGAAAGTTATTCACTATAGGTGTAAGCAAAACAAAATAAAAAAATACACCCAACAGTCACACACATAGTCTTGACCCCACATAAGGTTAACCTGTATCGTGGGTATCAGGAACTACGAGGGATCACACAAATAATTGTCCCACTATCAGGCACAGTTCTCTTTTAATCATATCTTAGTCGATCACGCTGTCCTAAATAGATAGATAGAATATTCTTTATTGCACACTAAATAAAGTAGGTAGCTTATAAATGAGGATCATACAGTAAATAAATACTTCATAAACAAATGAGGTTATTAACATTTACAGATATCATTTAAACACTAATCCCCTTACTAGATTTTGTTTCTTTCATTTAAATCTCAATTTGAAAATTACAAAACCAATTTAGATAAAGCCTCAAGTTGAAGCACTGATTAAAAATAGAAACACAAGCCTCATTGTCTATTAATTAGAACTTGTGAGATTTCCCGTCTACTATATGGAGCGGAGATGTCGTTTTTTCAAAGCCGCGTACATTTAACAGAGAGAGTTATACATATAATGTAGAGATGGCGCACAAAGGGGCATGTTGCCCGTCAGCGAGTTTCCGAGCTGAAGCGCATCGTACATACGGACAGACAGATATAATCCAGGTTTTATTGTTATAAGCTCTTTTTGTTGTCAATTGGTTCTAGCTAAAGATTATATTTACGATGGATGATGAGTCTGAACCGTAGTATAGAAAAGCAAATACGAACGTCTGATCAATAATACGTTTATTCGGAGACTGGCACATGACACTTAGTTGTCAAGTGGGGAACACATTATTATGTCTACTTACATTTATTAACTACTAGCTTTTGCTCGCGGCTCCGCCCGCGTGAATAGACTTTTCCGAAATAAAACGTAAAATTCATCAAAATCGGTTCAGTGATTCAGGCGTGAAAGCGTAACAAACAAATAGTTTTTTTTCATAAAAAGTATCCTATGTTACTTCTTATACCTCCAAGAATATGTGTACAAAATTTCATGATGATCGGTTAAGTAGTTTTCGCGTGAAAGCGTAACAAACAAACTTACATTCACATTTATAATATTAGTATGACAATATAAATGTTGGAAACCTACATTACAGTGTCTTTGGGCTGAATATGAATTGTGTGCGTTATAGAATAGTTTATACGTTACAAGTTTACTTATACCATCACCCTTATTATGATTGTTAAATAGCGGTAATTCAATGATAAAGCTAAATCTAATGATAAAATATGTGCTACGAGTATAAGGTTTCACAAGTGTGATCATGCAACATTTTAATCATTGTACCGTTAATAACTTTAGACACTAATAGCATCCGTATCGTTGGTTCGATTCCCACACCGAGAAATATGTTTGTGTGATTCACAAATATTTAGTTCGAGTCTGGGTGTTGTGGGACCGCATATCCTTTGTAGTTCCTGATACCCACGACTATGTGTGTGAGTGTTGGGTGTATTTATTAATTTAATCCAGGTTGGCTGACCTGTGTGTCTGTATGTATTACAATACAAGACTTGTACCGCCGGCGGCGTCCGCGCTGCACTAAAGCTCGTTTAATAATGTGGACATTGGACTCATAAGTCGTTGTCTTACATCATCCGGCAGTCGATTCGATTCCACGTTAGATATACTTTTATTCATTTATTCATGAACATTACTGCCAACAGATATACTCCTCCACTCCTTGCGTCGATTCCCCAATGCTGGGGGTCGTGACCCATCACGGAACCAACTTCTTGCGTACGATGTTGTGCCACCTGCTCCTGCTTTCAGCTATATGAACCGCTTTGGCGACATCCATGTTGAGTGTGGTGCGGATCTGATCAGTCCAGCGCATTGGATTCCTTCCTCTCGACCTCTTGCCCTCCATTTTCCCAGTGACGATCAGCTTTTGGAGATTACAATCGGGCGTGCGGGCGATGTGTCCGAAGAACTCAAAAATCCTTCGCAGGCATATGTTGGACAGCCGCGGCATCTTGTCACGTTTGAGATACAGCGCGAACAGATATACATCCAAGCGCAATAAGTATACCATTGGAGTTTGAACACAGTAAAATTATTTATTTTAATCCTACCTGCGGTAATTTGTGCCTAACTCAGCTGGTTATGCTGCTGGCAATGTTCAACATCTCCAGATAACACCCAGCTATTTTGGTGAACTGATGTTCGGAGCATAAGAATATGTCTACATTGGAGTCAGAAGCAAGGATTTCATTAATATACCGCTGGCTGATTGAGCACTAATTTGTAGTTCAATCCCTGAAGGGTATTGAATGTGTCTTTATTCTAACAATTGGATTGCTGGATTTATTGGTCGACTGCTTGATGCTAACGTTAACAAGCAAACATGGTCGCGTGACTTTTTAACTGCCTAAAAAAACCATTGGTTCTCAATTTTATTCGTCTGTATATTTTTTTACGTATAACTCCGCTAAATGTGAACCGATTTAAATGATTCTCTTTTATTCGACAGTGTTTACTGCGGTGATGTTCCATTTTAAATTTGAAGCAATAATTCCACTCCTAAGGGGGTGAAATCGGGGATGAAAGACTAAAACACCTTTGTGCACTGATTTATGCACCGCTTTTTATTATTTGTTCTCTGCAAAAAAAAACTTTTTAACAAAAAATACAACCATCTCCAAAAAACTATAAAGCTAATGTAAAACTAAACAGATTTTTTTCTGATTGGCGTCGGGGATTTTTAACGATTAGGTGTTACCTTGACCATCCTGGGATTCAGGAATTCGTACGAAGATAGAAGCGCAATGCTAAATATTTATATATATTTCATAGTATTATCGTATATTCAAAAATCTGGTTGCGTAGTTAGGGCAAAATGGGGATATCTGGAAAATTATGGATTACTCTACTATGTCCTCTTCCAAAGCTGAGGTTTTTTAATAGCATAGGCCAGCAAACGAGCTAGTACCGGCACCTAATGGTAAGCGATCTCCACCACCCATGTACGCTGACAATACCAGAAAAATCATGAATGCATTACCGACCTTAAAGGAAAGGGGTAATTAGAGAATTGGGAAGGAGAGGAGGTTTTGGGTGGCTGGATATCTCAATCACCGAACAAAATGCAGCAGCAAGCCGCTACTTTAGGTTCGTTTTCTGTATGAGAGTGGTAACAACCCGGTCGAGCCGGCCTATTCGTGCTATAGACAATGTCTGCAGCGTGGCTCTGCCGCTCATACTCCTTCAATCTCTCACGTTTCATGTCTTCTTTTTCATTAACGTAGTAATCTACAAATAAATTATTTTGTTTCAGGTGCAAAAAAAACATTCCAAATGACAGAATCACTGTTAAGGTGAGTCATGCGTACGCAGTACTACTACCGTGCTGAGATCTCGGGTTCTCCGGGTCGGGTAAAGCGATATTGAGTTTTACTATCATGAAATGCTTAGATTCAGCCCGGAGTCTGGAATTGTGCCTGGTATGACGATGGCTTGCCCCCTATCACACGGGACGGAAATAAGCTCGGCAAATTGGATGTACTAGTTACAGCTCTGCCTCCCCTTTCGGGAATTACAGGCGTGAATGCGTATGTATGTATAAAGGGTGTAACAATTAAAACAACTGGTAGTGCTGGTGATTACAGACATGATACCGCTACAAATATCGCAAATAAAACAACTTAATTAATCCGTCCACAAACCATCAGTCACAAGACACTGATGATCATTAAAGTTTATACTGACGTCAGTCTGAGACAGGCTTTACTGCGGTGCCGTAAACTCGTTTATGCCCCCGGGATGGATGCTTTACTTCTGTTTCACGACTGTCATTGTTTTTTAGGCAAGCGACAGTGTGATTTTGGTGGCGCCCTTACCTTTTGTTTAGATCAAATTTATGGTGTATAAGATGTGTCGTTTGGTTTATCCAATTACTCAATTTGTTACAAGCTTTTATTTCTTAGTTTGTGAGCTTAAAATTTTGCGACTCTCTTTTTCTATCTTGGCACGACAAAGAGACTGCACACTCATCTGATGTTAAGTACAGTGTAGTCTAAACATACAGTCGACCGTCAAAATTATCAATATTATTCCGGGCTGGAGTTTCTGAATTTACCATTAAACCATACCCAACCTGTTGACTTTAAATTTGCATATATGTGTATGTTTCTGTGTTGGACAACATAGATTTATATGTTTTTTTAACAATAAAATATTTATTCATCAAAATAAATTACTTATAGCTCCAATATAGCGTTATAGTATCGTGTATAGACTGCCTCGGTGGCGCAGTTGTAATGCATGCGCGTTACGATTGAGGCCAACGCTGAGGTCTCGGGTTCGATCCCTGGGTCGGGTAAAGTGGTATTGGGTTTTTCTATTACGAAATGCTCAGTATCAGTCCGGAGTCTGGAATTTGTGCCCAGTATGGCGATAGGCTCACCCCCTATCACATAAGGGAGGGAGATACGCTCGTCGAATTGTGGGTGTACTGGTTACACCTTTGCCTACACCTTCGGGGATTACAGCCGTGAGTGCGTGCGTATGTCGTATCGTGTTTAAATGACATATCGCACCTTCGGGACAAGGGCATAACTTGTTAATATTGTATATGACAGTTATGCCCTTATCTTACTTAAGGAACAAAAATAATAAATATGTATAGCCACATTCAATCCAAAAGCGTAGGCTTTCTTTATTTTAATATCATCAAGCAAATGTGAATGTCTGTATTTATTATTTTTTAAGATAAGCAACGATCGCTCACCAAGCAGTGTTAGCTCAGCGGGGAGTGGTATAGACTGTCGAGACGAAAGTCGCAGGTTCCAAGTGCATACACCTCTGACTTTTCTATGTTATGTGTATATTAATTGTTAATTATCACTTGCGTTAACGGTGAAGGAAACATCGTGAGGAAACCTGCACACCTGAGAAGTTCTTCATAAGAATTTCGAAGGTATGTGAAGTCTGCCAACCCGCATTAGGCCAGCGTGGTGGACTAAGGCCTAACCCCTCTCATTCAGTAGAGGAGGCCCGTGCCCAGCAGTGGGACGTATATAATACAGGGATGGGATGTATTATTATTAAGATAGGCAAATGTTGTATCAAATTCTAGTGCAGTTAGTAAGCGCCATTTCGGGTATTACTCAGTCATACGAGCTAGGTTTTTACGAGCGGCGACGGCGATAAGAATTGTTAATTTTATAGTGGTTCGGTCCCGTCGCATCAGATTCAATGTCTTCGAAAAACCAAGTATGTTGAACCGGCACTGTATCTAGAAGGTCTTGGATTGTGGGTCTAAAGGTAGTTATTAAAGTTATGATGCCTATCTCGCTTACTAGGCTTATAACACTGTTAACAATTTTAAAGTATACCCTACCTATAAAAGAATCGTCAAAATTTGCTAAGTAGGTAATGTCGAAAATACGGGGTAAAAAAATTGGCAGTTGTAGAGACCGCCGATAGAAGTGAAAACTTAGAACTTTTAGTATTAAAATTTTAAATTTCATAATGTTTGAATTAAAATTATCAACGTCAATCTGGTTTTCACATCTATTGACACTCCAAGCAACAATTATATTATGCATGTTTATATGGTTTTTTAGTACTCACCATTGTACTGTACAATGGTTCTACAATTAAACGATTCAAATAATAATCAAACAAAAACACTATTTCAACAATGCACAGTATATACACATTGAACTTTCACTAAATCCATTCAATTTCACTTATAAGATATACACAACACTAAAGTTGCACAATACGTCAGGTGTATAGCTACAGATATACTGCTATAAGCATTTCGGTGACGCGAACCCATAAGATTTTCCCCTACCAAAAAGTGCCCAACGCGGATAAAGAAGTTTTCACTTCAAAAATTACAAATGTCAACGACATGGGTGTAAATTTATACATATAACCCCGTGTATTTATTACACACTAAGACTTTATTTTAATTTATTTTTTATAAGGAAACTCAGAACCTATACAGGCAGAGTAGCTCAACATTTTAACTCCAATGTAACTGTTTATCTCTCGATTAAATAATACCCAACTGCACAAGAACAAAGCTTATTCCATTTCAAGCATAATCTACTGGGTTCTATCATGCTAGAGGTAAGACATTGCTTTGGAAATAATCCTGCAATAAAACGAAAAATCGATATAAAAATTGCCACAGTAGTAAACAATATAATAAATTTCAAAACACATAAATTATTGGGTATAAATGTTTAACGGCACAGTGCAATAAGTAACACGGAAACTATTCTGAGAAAACAAAACTCATAAATTTTTGCCTGTACAGGCAGGAGATAGTTTTGTATCGAGTGTCAATTGTTTTGCACGACGCCCGCTACCGGGGAGTATGAGCGAGTTGCATGCAATATTTTTCATTTGAAATTTTAATTTGAGACTTATGTCTTCTAATGAGGAGCGCAGTGCCTTACTTTGAAAGCTAAAGTTCTGAGTAGCCGTGGCGCTTACCACATTGTGAACTTCCTGTTCGTCTCGTCATTGAGTTGTTAAAAAAATCCTTTTTCTTTATTCTACTTTCATCATCTTTGAATTCTAAACATACACCATCAGGCCAGATAGCGGCTCAACACCAGCTTATTATCAATACGTCAAGTCATTACTTACTGAAATAATTTCCTGAATACAAAAGCTTTACAAATAAATATATCAAGGATAAAATATAACATTATTATTCTCACGTACTACAGAATAGAATTTAATTGCAACGTTGCCGAACGGGAAATCGAAGCGAGTTTTTTTTGCAAAAAGCTGTGGTATCGGAGACGGCACGCCACGGCTGAAACCGCCGAGTACAATTCCCTGTATACGGGTATAGTTAAATTTGCACGTGTGCGATGCCAGGTGTGTTACAAGCACGTGCCGAATCTGTTCACTACTTTATGACTATGTATTGTGTACGGATAATTGAACATAGATATTTGTTAACTAGCAAATGTATGTAAATAAAATGCAATGTTTTTCTATTTATGGACTGTATTTTAATTTTACTAAATTGTACATGAAAATATATGGTAGCCAAGGGGCAAGCGTCATTCGGGAACGAAACAAGTGTTACTACGCTCTAAATGTTGCCATTACTTTAAAATTATTATATGTTAGAAAATATAATCGCAAAGCGAGTAATAAATATTTTATTACTAGCCCTGTATTATTCACATCCCTCTGCTAGGCACGGGCCTCCTCTACTGAATAAGAGGGGTTAGGTCTTAGTCCAATACGATGGACTAATGCGGGTTGGAAGACTTCACATACCTTCGAAATTCATATGGAGAACATCTCAGGTATGCAGGTTTCTTCACGATATTTCCTTCACCGTTAAAGCAAGCGATAATTGTCAATTAATACACACGTAACTTAGAAAAGTCAGATGTATATGATCCGGAACTAAAACTCAGAATTTTGTTCACAGTTAACGCATATTATCACTAAATCAATGAGGCGATAATATGCAACAAATAACTTCAATTGAAATATAATGTCCAATCAGAATATGTTTCACAAACGCGAATGCGTTCATGCCCGCTAGAGAGCACATACGCATTTTTTTATGTTAAGCGAACGGTATTTTGTCATGTTAATTTAAATTTATGTTATTTAGGGGTGAAAAGCTTTGAAACGCTCGGAGGATTTCCGATATTTGGGCATTGTTGTTTATAAAAGAATCTATGAAAAATGTATTATTTACGCACTCATTCCTGTAATATTACGGAATGCTCAGTATCAGCTCGGAGTCTGGAATTTGTGCCCGGTATGGCGATAGGCTCGCCCCCTATCACATTATGGGACGGAGATACGCTCGGCGAAATGTGGGTGTACTGGTTACACCTTTGCCTACCCCTTCGGGGATTACAGGCGTGAGTGCGTATGTATGTCTATTCAAAGTCCCACCCACAGTCCTTATAGGAATAATTTAAGAAAACAAGATACGCCCTTAAAATAAAGATTAATGATATTTACACAGACGAGTTTGTTAACTCCTAAACCTGATATTTACGTCTGAAAAATACAAATTGCTTTCATGTCTTGCAAAGTATTTCGCTTTCGTAACTTAATAACTTAATAACTTAATATAGTTGGGGAAAATCCAGTTCGTTCGCTTTATATTGTATAAATGAATATAATACAAGTATTACAAGCCATTGTTGTGTTTTTAATAATTTAAACATGTTTTATTAAATGTTTAAGTTGTGTGTTATAAAAAATAGCAAACAATATAATTTGTATTTAAAAAAAAAACGTAAACACGTGGTTTGAATATAATAAATAGAGTTTTGAACGTATCATGATAGATGATTAGATAAATGACACACACACACACCCACACACGTGCATGCACTCACATACTACTGCTTCTGTTTGACATCCGTCAAACAACATCTAGGATCCAAATGAAAACCAGCGCCAAACAATCTACAGTGGGTATCTATACCCCTCCACCTACTACTTATAAAAATATTTTTTCTGCAACAATTGTACATGTACCACCTAACACCTGCCAATAAATGTTTTCTTACTTTCTTTAAATACAGTTAAATAGTGTATATCAACTCCTCATGCATAGTCAGTACATTACCGGCCTTTGAGGAAAAGCTAACTCGTATTATCAAGGAAATGTATATTTCCTTTAAATTATATACATAAGCAATCATACCTATAATCCCCGAAGGTGTAGGCAGAGGTGTAACCAATACACCCACATTGTGCCGAGCATAATATTTCCGTACCATGATGTACTAATAATAATATTTCCCGCATTCAATAGGCTAATTTATGAAACAAATTCTAGAATCAAGACTCTGTTTCTAGCAAAAATTTGGTGGAGTTCCACGACATTATTTCCGTCCTGTGATCAATGGCGAGCCTATCGCTATATTGGAAATAAATTCCACTCCTGCGCTATTTATGTGTGAGTTTATAAATCTAAAAACTGAAATTTTGATTGTTTCACTTAGTATTGACAGGACATCACCGGTTTCTTCCCATCATAATACTAATGAGGTGATTTGAATCCTATTCAACATATTTATAATAATAAAGTAAACCTCAATAATAATGATTGAACCCAATGATATCTCAGCACTACTAAAGTCTTACAAGGTGAGCAGGGTCCCTCGTATGCGAGAGGCCGCCTGGGTTGGTACCACCGCTTTGTTTATTTTTGCCACCAAGCAGCTGTGTGTAAGCACAGTTGTGTTCCGATTTGAAGGACATTGAAGCCAGTGAAATTACTGGGCATTTTAGTCTTAACACCTTATATCTCGGGGTGACGAGCACAGTCTAATGTCATGTAGTGCTTTGTAGTTCAAAGTTCTGTGTGGCTTTTATTTATGGGCAGGTGTGGCGCTTACCATCAGGGGAGCGGCTTGCTCGTTCTGTCACTCAAGCTATCAATAAAAAAAACTAACATTTTTAAAGAAACGCTTCAAAATCCTTGACTACTTAATTCTCACACGGATATCAATACGGTATTCCTTCACTAGTTGAAAGAAAAAGAGCAATTCAGTGTCCATAAACCGGGACAGAAGTTTGGGACATCTTAATAGTTATTTGGCAAGCGTTACACCCGACGCCAGAATGTGAATCTCCGTAGGCTGCGGTCGTAATCTGCTACGTACTGTCCTCTAATTGCGATCCTAATTGTCTCCCCACCCCGTTTGCCTCCTTCTTTATTCTCTATGCCTTGTTATGTGATATAGAGGTTAAACGTGTGGGCAGTATATATGCCAACTTTGGATTAGTCATTTTATTTTCATTGTATGTATTATAGGCTGGTTATCGTTCAATTGTTATAAACTTTTTGATAATTGTAAATAATAATGGGCTACTTATTTGAATAGTGTATTTGTTTTTCAAAGTATTGACGTCATTTTCTCTTGGACTCACACTTGGTTATCCTGTATTACAATTTACAAACTACCACGTTTTTAGTTCCGCAAAATTCAGGACAGAAACATATTTATTGATTACTCAAGCATTTTTACGAAAATAATACTATTGATCCTCAGGTCATTTTATTGGCTTGAATGACGAAACAAGCTAATCGCACACCTGACTGGCTAGTCTATTATTGAGTATATCAAATTTTGTATTCATATTGTTAGTCTGGGTCGTTGTGGCTCTCGACAGTCTCTACTTAACCCTCTGGGAGTATTTATGAATGATGTACCTGTAAAAATGAAAAAAACCTATGAGTTTGTTTCGGTATGGCTAGCCACGAAATGCGGTCATAAATGTAATGTAGCATAAAAATAATTAACATGTAAAAGTGATATTTATGACTCCACTTACACAATAAATGATTTGAATTTGAATTGTAGTTCAGTATCAATGTTTGAAGTGAAGCTCGACATTTTTCTCCCCATTCTTACTAGCCGTGTGTCGCTTTGGCCTTCGCTGGACACATACCATCTGTTGGCTACAGGCCTACGCCAGGCACTATACACTCTGTTAATGGCTACATTACAAATCGCCGCGTTTATTTACACATCGACCGCGCTAAGATTTCACACAATTTCGTTGTACAAAATAATTTGTTGGTTGTTTTGATGAATTTTGTTTGCGGTTACTTAGTAACTCAGTAGTGTTAAAATACAAAGGGATTTTTAGATATGAGTAGTGTTAGGTCTCTTTTAATGTGGTTAAATTTAATGAGAGTCTTAATGGTGTTTGCTGCAGACTTATTAGATTTAAATTTTAACAACCTTTGACGAAAATAAAACTGATTATATGATTTTAAATAAAACTAGTTTATACGGATTTTATCGCGGTTTCATTTTATTTTAGTCCGACGTTTCGAAAGCTTTTCAGCCTTCGTGGTCACGAGATAGACTGAGGTGTAGGTCGTCTCGAAAAGTTAATGTTACATTGCCTACCTTCATTTTAAAATTATACATTTATTTTTAAGTTTAAAATTAGTTGCACTAGTCCGATCTACGCAGAAAGAGCTCACGGTGTCTTGAGGTCTAGCAGGTGGTCTTTTGGGTTCCGGTTTTATTAGATGTATAATAGGATCCCAGGCTAGTGCAAGCTTCCAACCAACTTCTCAGAGTACTGCAATAACAATAATCGCACCTGTAGGAACCTAAGCAGGTGCAAAGCACGACGTAAATAAGCTGTAGTGACAATTTTCGGAGAAAAAGGAAAACACCGCAACCTTCCTTGCTAAGAATTCTGTAGACGTGAAAGATCAAGATATTTTGGGGTTCCTTAGTTTTAAAACAGAATATTGATAGTTAAGTTACCAACCTCACCAGTCCATATAGACCTATATAGTATAAGCTCAGGCTACAGGTGTAGTCTATTCTGAAGCGGTAGGCAGAGGTGCAGCTAGTCGACCCATGGCTCACCGAGCTTAATTCCGTTTCATGATCATATGTTTTCGTTTGCTTGAATGGCGAAACGAGCAGGTCGCTCGCATGATGGTAAGCGCAACACCTGCCCATAAACAGAACTTCTAATTATGAAGCACTGCACTGGACTGCGCTCGTCAACCCGAGACAAGATGAAAGAAAGAAGAAAGAAAAATGGCTGAAAAAAGTGCTTACACACTGTTGCTTGGTGGCAGAAATAGACAAAGCAGTGGTACCAATCCTAATGGCCTCTCGCATACAAGGATACTACCACCCAGTAAGCCTATGAGGTACCTACCACTCGGTGCATACCTATATGGCGAGCCCATCGCCTTAACAGGTACAAATTCCAGCCCTGGGCAATTTGTGCGTCACTTTTCAAATCAGTTTATTTCTAGAATAAAAGATACTGACGAGATAGCAAACAAACAGTCTTTCGAATTTAAAATATAATTTTGTACAGGTAGGTATCTATAATCTAATATATAAAATTCTCGTGTCACAATGTTCGTTCCCATACTACTCCGAAACGGCTGGACCGATTTATATGAAATTTTGTGTGCATATCGGCTAGGTCTGAGAGTCGGCTACTATCTATTTTTCATAACCCTAAATGTTAAGGGTGGTCCACCCCTAAATTTTTTATTTTATTTTTTAGACAAATTTTTTTGTTTTAATTTTTTTATGATAGAGCATTAAAAATACATAAAACCCTAAATTTTCACTCTTCTACCATCAACCCCTATTTTTAATAGTCATTTTAGTATTTTTGTCAAGCGCGTTTCTCACCGGGGGCGCCCACTGGGCTACTTTAATCCTGGAAATAGGCATTCACGCGGGCGGAGCCGCGGGCAGCATCTAGTAATCTATAAAAAAGAGTAACTACGACCCAACTAACTAGACAGAATCCTGAGAGTTCGCCACTGAGTTAGTTTAACCTCATGCGAACATTGGATTATCTCGGGATAAAGGCATTGCCCAGGATCTGAGAAGATTGCGAAATATTCTTATATTTATTTAGCTTATAAGTTTATATCACAGAGGATCAGGAAACGTTTAGCTATAAGCTACTTTTATTATTTTGGCTTCACCAAAATTGTCTTCGACTAAATGAATAACACCCAACAGTCACACACATAGCCTGCCTCACAGTAAGATACGAGTCTTGTGTCGTGGGTATCATTACGGGGGACTTACGATCTCACAACAAATAATTATGGATCAGACAAATATTTGTCTCAGTGCGGGGACCGAACCCGCGGCCTCACGTTTCATAGTTCTTTCGTTCCCACTATGCCGCGGAGGCTGAATGATATGGTGTAATCTAGAACCATCTTTACTAATAGATCCATTAAAAAATTATCAACTCAACAGTGACTTACACTTGTCATACATGGGCGTAAATGGGCGTTGGAGATCACTTACCATCAAGTAACCCGCTTGCTCGTTTGCCAGCCTATGCTATAAAAAAAAGTGGAATTCCGGTC
Organism: Mimas tiliae; assembly: GCA_905332985.1. Classification (NCBI taxonomy): domain Eukaryota; kingdom Metazoa; phylum Arthropoda; class Insecta; order Lepidoptera; family Sphingidae; genus Mimas; species Mimas tiliae. The sequence continues at coordinate 16,702,298 of HG995248.1, read as the reverse complement.
ATCCAACATTTTAGTAATGGTTTTCTGATGGTAAGTGTACGCCAAAAATACCAAAAGAATTATGGGCGCGTTGCCGACCTTAAAAGAAAGGTATAGTTAAGGGATTGGGAAGGGGATGGGGATTTAGCCTCCGGATATCTCACTCACCGTACGAAATGCAGCAGCAAGCTGTTACTTAACGTCGGTTTTTTGTGAGACAGCGGTCACGGTCCGGACGAGCCGGCCCATTCATGCTGTAGATATAAGTGTCTACAGCGTGGCTCTACCACTCAAAAACTGTTAGCTCATCCGACTTCTTAGCTCTAAACAAAGACGGATCGTGTTTCTCTTGGAATTGTAAAGCCGAAGTTTCACAGTCAAACGCGATTTCATAATAAAAAGACCGCATTAATCTCTTAAAACACAGCCAAGAAATCCACAAATCCTAGTCTTGTTTAATCAGACTAAAGGTTGCCTACATAAATACCCTCGGTTGACAATTCGGCGAACGTTAGTGACCCCTAATGCCCTTTATTCGGATCCTTCGTCTGTATTATTGAATTTCCGAATCGAGCACCGAAAACCCGATATCGAATAATCGGTAAAGGGCTGAATTGTGATTTGGAGAACACTCGCCGTGAGCAGTTTTGTGGTTGCCGCGTTTGTTTATTTTATAGAGGTAAGGGTTGGTTGTTGATAACGGTCTGTTCTGCGAAGCGTCGATTGGTTTCATTCGCGTCTTGTTAAGGGTTGAGTTTTTTGTATGTATTTTTCAGAAGGTTAATGAGATGTTCTAAAGGCTCAGGGGGCGATATACAGAGCACTGTATGACTTGCGTTCTTAGTTTCTTATGCTCGAGGTAATGATGCGAGCACATTGCAATATAACTAATAGATCTATATGGCGTACCTTCTATTTAATGAGAGACTTAATCACCAGCAACCTGAATTCGTCCACTGCTGGACATAGGCCTTAGCGGGAAGCGGCTGGATGAGGAAGAAAGACCGTCAAGGGTGGCGCCAACTTGGAGAGCCTTAATTTCACGAGCGAACTGCTCGTCCCATCATTTAGCCGAATAAAAAAGAGAACCAACACGGCCATAACGTTTTTCTATCTCAAACAGTCAGACATCAACGTTTGCTAGATGCAATTTCTGTGTAGGCGGGTCTGGATTCTGAACGCGTTCCCCGAACAAATCCGATAACGTGTCGCGACTAAACTTGCAGACTCAATTTCAAGCGGAACACGATTACTTTGCGCCGTGTACAAGAGTTGAATCGAATAGTGAATGCTACTTTTTGGTTTGTGAATTTTAAGTGTGAAGTTTTTGTTTTGTTTTTGTCTCAACGTAATTATAGTAGGTACTATGTTATTCGTTAAAATATGTTTATGAAACTGACCGCCTCAGTGGCGCAGTTGTAATGTACGCGTTATGACTTAGGCTGTCGCTAAGGTCTCGGGTTCGATCCCCGGGTCGAATAAAAGTGATATTGGGTTTTTCTTTTCCGAAATGCTCAGTATCAGCCCGGAGTCTGGAATTTGTGCCAGGTATGGCGATAGGCTTACCCCCTATCACATCAAGGGACGGAGACACGCTAGGCGAAAAGTGGGTGTACTGGTTACACCTCTGCCTACCACTTCGGGGATTACAGGCGTGAGTGTATGTATGACATCACAAATTAATTATTTTTAAACTTTTCTAAGCACCTGTTATGTTATATATTTATCGGAGTAAATGCTATTTATCAAATAATAATGTGTTCAAATAAAAAGTCACGCTCTGAGTTCTGTCATACCAGCAACAAGATATCTAGATACTAGGTACATTCAAATGTATCTATGGATTGCAGGCATTTCTGAGGTACTTATAACTGAAGTTTATCTACTCGATAGTCCTAACGGTCCGATGACTTTAGAAATTCGTTTACGAACACCACGTTGTTAGTTAAACGTTAATTGGTAGATAAATCTTACTCGAACATCGCGTGAAATAGACCCGACAGCCTTTTAATAAATTAAACCAGAACCATTTACAATGTGACACGTTTTTAGTCAACAAAAACAAATCATTTGAAAACGAACTAAAAATTGTTGGCTCCATAAAGGCTCCTTTATTCGCGCCCACAGTTCCAATTGGACGGTGTTTGTTTAAAAACTAAATGCAATTATATTGACGCACGTGAAGTGCGAAGTGTAAATTCACCCTAACCCGATAATTAAAAAGCGGTTTAACGTCAGCTAGCTTCGATGGGTCCAATTAAAATGTAAATTGGAGCCAACGCGGCGAACGCTGCGTCTTACAAATTTTAACCGTCGAACGTGTAACTGGTTGTGCAACGTTGCGTGTATTGTTACGCGCAATGTTCGCACTGTAGGCCTAGTATGAGCATAGACACATTACTATGGTATGAGTTACAAATACATTCACAGTTTTCGAATTCGTATAAAATTACTACCGTAGAAGTGTCAAACTAGTAATTCATACGGTAATAAAGAAAAGAATCGCTTGAAAACTAATTTCATATTCTATTATTATGAAATAAAATAAACCATATAATTAATTTTAATTCATAGTAGTTCTCACTAGTGGCCACTAATATTTGATGTATTGAGAGAAAACGAAAACTTTCATCGGTTTACAAAACTATTAAAACTTGTACTAGGCCTACTAAACGAATTGTTCAAAGTATATTGACAGCCTCCGTGGCGCAGTGGGCGAGTAGCCGGCTGCGAAGCGTGAGGCCGTGGGTTCGATTCCCACACCGAGACAAATGTTTGTCTAATCCTCAAATATTTGTTTCGGGTCTGGGTGTTGTGGGGCCGCAAGTCCCTCGTAGTTCCTGATACCCACGATACAGGTTAACCTAGTGTGGGGTCGGGACTATGTGTGTGACTGTTGGGTGTATTTATTTATTTATTGTAATGGATAATTGAAATATGATTGCACTTATATTCTTAATTTGGGTATTATAATCGTAAATTAACAATTCATTTGCAGTACCTGTGTAGATGCCGATTAAATAATAATGCAATTCAAAGAGACCTATGGAATTATTATTTATTCATTTTTCAGAGTTATTTTTAAGTCGGTTTTTAAGTTATAATAATTAATAATAATAATAATACTAGCTCGGTATTATATATGTCCCACTGCGGGGCACGGGCCTCCTCTACTGATTGAGAAGGGTTAGGCCTTAGTCAACCACGCTGGCCTAATGCGGGTTGACAGACTTCACCAACCTTCGAAATTCTTATGAAGAACTTCTCAGGTATGCAGGTTTCCTCACGATGTTTCCTTCACCGTTAAAGCAAGTGATAATTAACAATTAATACACACGTAACTTAGAAAAGTCAGAGGTGTATGCTCTTGAGGTTTCGAACCTGCGACTTACGTCTCAACAGTCCATCCGCTGAGCTATCACTGCCCATATGGTTTTTAAGTTATGTTAAAAATTATTTTATTTTAAAAAATTTAGCGGTACCTAGCTACGGAAAAATCCGATACATTAAATTGAACCGATAGAAATTATTGTGATCTACAAATATTTGGCTAGGGTCTGGATGTTGTGAGACCGCAAATACCTCGTTATTCTATTGTGATGTCCGGAGTATGTCTGTGACTGTTATTGATATAAAAAAAAACAATAGTTTACCTCGCATTTTGCGTTACAGGTTGCGTTACATGGTACGTTACACGTTGCATCTATATAAAACGTTATAACGTCTTTCAAACTTTTATGTCTAACTTTTACTGGAAACCTACTATGAATAAAACATGTCCTGTCATTTGTTATTTTAAACAGCGCCGACGTCTTGGAGTTTTAATATTGGTGTTTTAATAAAGAACATTATATGCTAATATTCTTTGTTTTTACTCTTGGTTTGTGTGTACTAATGGACTAAGAAATCGTCTGTAATTCAAATACAATATAAAATTCATAGTATAAGCTGACGGACACATTTAGTACCTACTGAACAGTAAAAGACTGCTTTATGACCATTTTAATTTTGCTATATTTGTATTTATTTTCTTATATGTCAGGACGGCAACCGACCAAGTGAGTCACCTGATGGTAAGTGATCTCCTTCACCCATGGATGCCTACAATATCAAAACAATCATGGAATCGTTGCCGACCTCAAAGGAAAGGAAAATATGAGGGATTAGGAAGGGGACGTAGATGTATGCCTCTGGATATAAAGAAGAAAGACTTACTGTACGAAATGCAACAGCAACTTCGCGTCTTTCTGCGAGGTTCACGGTTTCCTGTGAGCCGATGGTACCAATTCGATCATGATCATTCATGCTATAGAAATAACTGTCGAAGGCGTGGCGTAGTCCTGACACAAAAAATAACCCCACGTAATATAATCAATATTATTCTCTTGCAGGTCGCTCTTTATCCAGCCAGAAATGGAGGCGCTGGCCGCTTACGAGGCCGGCCCGGCGTTGCTCATGCTCGGAGAAGGATACTCGAGTAAGTACACATTACAGATATCAGTGCAAATATTCATTGTCGTGGTGTAGGCAGAGCTTGAACATAGTCAAAAATAATGAAATAAGACGAAGCTATATACAAGCTTAGTCAGAAATGGTGTACTATGCTGTGGCCAACTTATAATATCGATGATAAAGATTTCTGCCATGTAGACCTAATCTCATAAAAAAATATCTTCAGTTTCACACATAAAACATATTATATAATTTTATTTTATTTTAAAAATTAAACCTGTCAGCAATTTTTATGCTCTCGACTTGGCGGCAAAATATAAAGAAAACGCACCTGCGCTGCGCCGACTCCAAATGAAAATAAATCTGATCAGAGGTTTGTGTGTGCGTAGTTTTTATAAAATCTTTAAATCAGCAATATCTCTGAAGCTATATAATTTATTGAAAAAGTTATAAGTAAAAACTGCCTCGGTGGCGCAGTTGTAATGTGTACGCGTTACGATTGAGGCCAACGCTGAGGTCTCGGGTTCGATCCCCGGGTCGGGTAAAGTGGTATTGGGTTTTTCTATTACGAAATGCTCAGTATTAGCCCGGAGTCTGGAATTTGTGCCCGGTATGGAGATAGGCTCGCCCCCTATCACATAAGGGACGGAGATACGCTCGGCGAAATGTGGGTGTACTGTACACCTCTGCCTACCCCTTCGGGGATTACAGGCGTGAGTGCGTATGTATGTATGTTATAAGTAAAAAAGTTGTTCAGAATTAAAGGTACTTTTTGTCCTTTCGGCTTACGTTTATTTGTATATTAACTTTGTATATATATATAACTTTGTATATTATAACCCATAATTTGAACAAAATAAATATTTTTAAAACATCCTGCGGGACAAACAGTGACCACTTAAAATAATCACTGGCACGTGCCACAACCTAGTAGTCATCTACCTGTCACAGCCGTGACGCGCAAGTGGCAACGTCGTAATTATAGATGTACCAAGCTAACTGTGAATTGAAGAGCTCTGTTCGGTCCAGTATTGCCATTTTAAGAATTTTCATTCATTATGAGGGATATTTCAGGTGTAATGACACACATATTTCACATTAGGTTACTTGTTTATTTTCAGCCAAATTCAGAAATTATATAAGGGACTTAGGATACCAAAGAAAATATACTTTCAACGCCAGCATCATCATTTGGTTTTTTGAATTGCCTCCCACTATGAAATCAATTTTAAAGACGTATTCACGTCAAAAATAATGATATAGGCATAAGCTAAAATACTGCTTTGCACCAAATGGGATACAGTTCAGCATATTGCTAAGTTGGTGGACTAGCGCTGATTTTCAACTGTCCTCAAGGGAAAATCATTGAGTGTGCAACTGTGAACAAGAGTTTAGCCTAGTCTGATGGAATGACGAAGTGACAGATGCAAACGCTGGGCACGCTTGCGGCATGCCCGTTAGCCTCGGTGCACACTATTGATTGAATATTCACGACTGTCACGCGCCGTACGCGCCACGCGCCCGATTGTCCGGCTACCGGGTAGTCCGTGCTTGTGTTTTGGAATAGGAAGAGAGGTTCAAGGTTAAAATATTTATAGTAATGAAAGCGTAATTGTTAATACGTACGCTGAATGAAATGCATTGTATTGAACAACATCAAGGGTCCAAATGAAAACCAGCGCCAAGCATTTAATGTTTGGCATAATATGTTGATTTGGATCCTTTTGGCGCGGTTGTGGTGGGACATATACCGTCTACAGTGGTTGGGTATCTAGGTACCGACACCCCCACCTTCTACTTATAAAAATGTTTTTTTCTGCATCAATTGTATACATGTAACGCCTGCCAATAAATGCTTTCTTTCTTTCTAGTGAAACAATGTTGAAGTAAACAATATTTTAAAATACTAGCCATGTATTATACACTTTCACATCTGGGCACGGGCCTTCTCTATTGAATGAGAGGGATTAAACTTTTGTGCACCACGCTGGCCTAATACGGGTTGGCAGACTTCACGTACCTTCGATATTCTTATGGGGAACTTCTCAGGTATACACGCTTCCTCACAATATCCTTCACCGTTAAAACAAGCGATAATAAACAAGTAATACACACGTAACTTTGAAAGTTAGAAACATTTACGCCCGGTTTCTGAAAGGCTGAACAAAGTAAAATTAACTAATCAAATGTCAAATCTCATGTCAAGTCGAAATTGAGTTGCTAGAAGCGTGGTCAACACCTTTGATTTGACACACATGTTAGCTAACATATCTTTCAAATTAATATGAAAAATCGTATGTCAAACGGTACTAAAAAGACTTCAAATATTATTAATTTTTACACTAATCAATGTTTCAGCAACTCGAATTGATTTGACAGCGGTGTCAAAATCAAAGTTCTGTTAGTTGAATGTCAGTTTGATCAGCCTTTCAGAAACCGGGTGTTAGTGTTGTCTAAAGTTGAAAGTCGATATTGACATATAACTCATAAAAAAAGGAAAATATGATGATGTGATAATTTGGTAGTATGAGGATGAAATACTTATATATCGTACACTATACATTGCTTAAATTTACAAGACTGAACATAATATTTTAAGCTGCAAAAACCTAGTCTTTCTAAGTCTGATTCCAACCCACGGCAAAATTGTAATGATTGCACGCCCTTCTACTTGTCCAAGAGCCCTCACGTTTTAATAATTCATGAAAAAATAATACAAGAATTATTTTTCTATTAAACCAAATGTTGTTTTTTCATTAACATACGCAAACACGGTGCGTAGAACGGATATGAAGTGTTTTTATAGCTAACATAACCATAATATTGATAAAATGTACATTTTGTGCGAGGACTTTGGCCTTAAAGGTAGTAGGGAAATGGGAGAAAGTGAGACAGATGAACAGAAAAGGGTTAATTTGGTCGCAAATTCGACGTGTCGGAGCATGCAGTCCTTGCTGGTCGGTACTACATACGGATTTGTTGTCCAGACCAGCGCTTACAGCGTGCAGTCAAAATGTATGGATGCTCCATACAAAATAAAAGGCACGCTGCGCTTTCCACCGGTTTGACATTGCGACCTGTGTGATACCTACTCATTATTGTTAATAAACTTAACTTTTCCAAAAGCCAATTATTCCTAAACCAATTTTATCCCAATTTCATGGGGATCACTTCCTATCAGGTGACTCAATTGCACGTTTTTCATCTATAAAAGGTAAATATGGTTATTCAAAAAGCCAGCTATATTCTTTCGCTATCACATAAGTGTTAATCGGACACAAAAAATATGTTATAGTCATTTTCTACAATAAAGATAAAAGGCTACATAGTGAATAATTATATTATAAACTTCAAGTACTTTAATTTAAAAAAATAAGGGATTTCGGTGAGAATTTCTGCGGTGCGGTCGGCTTATTATAATTGTTTCTTAAACTAGTTAGAGTTGCTCTTGTGGTGTATATTGAGTTAGTGCAATATTCAAAACTTTGACGAGCGTAAGTGAATTTAGAGAATTTACATGCTTTGAAATTCTGAATATAGATCGTTGTTTATTGTAACATTGCCTGGAGAAAATATTAATATTTTATGTAGGAAATTCACGATTTGAAAGCCTCCGTGAAGCAGTGGGCGAGGAGCCGGCCGTAAAGCGAGAGACCGCGGGTTCGATTCCCGCACCGAGACAAATGTTTGTGTGATCCACAAATATGTGTTCCGGGTCTGGGTGATTTCCCCTCAGAGGGGTTGACGTCAAGCAGACTGCCGGTTGTAAAAAAACTACAAGCCAAATCTTTCTGTAACATGTTTTAAAAGGCATATTACGTCGACCCCACTGCGAGTGGGATAAGGGCAGGTGGAAGAAAAAAAGAAAAAGCCTAATTAAACTCTAAAATATTCATTATTGTGTTTTTCTATTTACTATATTTTCTACAAATAGTAGATACTAAAATCATAATAATCGGAAACACTTAACTATAAGTCAGAATTGCGACAAAAGTTTCGGAAACCGGGTGCTCTGTACCGAAAAGCAGGCATACACGCTTGAGGGCGCGAGAAATGATTCACGCGCCATCTAAGCAGGCTGGAGGGCTCTCGGGCGCAGCTGCTCTTGCCCTCACAGACGTCGTTTTCTCTTTCCGAGGAGCTAAAAAGCGCATAAAGCCGGCACATTCGATTGTGCACACTGCGCTTAAGATACGAGCGTAGGCGGCTTGGTAATCCAACTACTATTTAAAATGTGAATGTTACGATGTTTGTTAGTCAATTATATCTTAATAACTGAAAGGTTTTGGATGAAATTTGGCACATATTTAGATCATGACTTCCTAGGATTTTGGTTCGCCCCGGAAAAGGCCGATGATGTGGGCGGAGGCGCGAGTATTTTATATATTTACTAGCATTTCAAAATCTATCAGCACTTCGCAAATACATATTGTCCAGTCTTCCTCTGGCATTTCTGAGGTCCATGGGCGGCGGTAACCACTTACCATCAGGTGGGCCGTCTGCTCGTCTGTGTATCTGGGTAATAAAAAAAATATTTTTGGAACATGGAGCAATCTAATGCACAAATATAACACTTGGGTAGGAGAGGAGAGTATGCAAGGGCCTCAAACCAAACTCGAGGACCCTGGATAGACATCTGAGCAATTTACAACATTTTAATAAACTTGTACAACCAGATTTAAGACCCTCTGAATGAATGTAAGCAGATCTCCTTGCAGATGACACACGGCGAATCGCGTTAAATCTATGGTACAAGAAAGCAAACCCTGTTCATTAGGCCGGAACAACTCCAGGTAGAAAGAAAGATGTGATAGATGGGAAGTCTGCCGTGCACAAATTTAAAACCCAGGCCACTCATGTTGTGTTATATGTTGCCGTGAATTATAAAAATCAAACACAAACTGATTGCCTGAAATTTATACCCCGCCTACGCTGAGAATAAATAGTTATAGTTTGTATTTATACGCTGCTACTATACCTATGAGGCGAGATAGAATTATCAACTTTGTGAAACAGTTCGTACTCCGCCTTCGCTCCTACATTATCCCAAAAATCTAACCCGAGGACAACACTAAGTATTCTCCAGACAACTAGTGTATTGCACATGCCCGGTTCGGATTTACGGGCCCTGTTCACTCATTTAATGTCATCAGACTTGACGTTTCATTTGATTTTATGTTGCTGGTGTTTCCTTTTGAAGTAATAACTTCTTTAGCATCGTTGTGATTTAGAAATCGATGAAACGAAAAAGAGAGATAAGTTCATAAAATTTAACGTGGGAGAAAATTAGATAGGAAGCATTATACAGTTGTGCGCGCATGCGTAGTACAAAGCTTGAGAAAAGGCATCACAACAACCGTGGTGTTTGGTATACGTGTACGCAGTAAAAAGAGACATACATACATTCATAAGATTTAACGTGGGAGAAAATGAGATAGGAAGCATTAAACATTTCCCGAAATTTTACATTCGTCTCATTATCTTGAAGCCAACAATTTTAAGGTTTCACTTCTACCACGTGTGAATTGCACACATGTTTTTTTTTTATATCAGAGGCTGTCAAACGAGTAAATGGGTTACTTGATCTCCATCGCCTTTGAATATCTCTAATACCTGAAGAATCATGGGCGTGTGTGAATCATGGAATTTTACAAGGTGGTAGGCCCCTCGTATGCGAGAGGCCGGCTGGGTTGGTACCGCTGCTTTATATATTTTTGCCGCCAAGCAACAGTGTGCAAGCACTGTTGTGTTCCGGTTTGAATAACATTGAAGCCAGTGAAATTATTGGGCATTATGACACTTAACACCTTATGTCTCGGGGTGATGAGCGCAGTCCAGTGTAATGCAGTGCTTCATTTAAAGTTCTGTGTGGCGTTGCTTCTGTTTATGAGCAGGCGTGGGTGGGGCTTACCTTTAGGCAAGCGACTTGCTCGTCTCGTCATTCAAGCTAATAAAAAAAAACGTGTTGCCAACCTTAAAGGAAAGAGATGGGCAACAGGGAGGGGATTTGGGCCTTCGGATATCTCACTCATCATACGAAACGCTGTTTGTTTCATTCTTAGCAAGCAAAATGCTCCTTCACGTCGGTTTTCTATGAGACAGTGGTAACAACCCGGAAATCGCGCAGCTGACGTACCAGAACATAATTAAAAAAATAGTTTTTTTTTATTATTTTTTATCCTGCCTCGGCAAAGTGACTAAGCTAAACCTGATGGTAAGTGTAGCGCCATCCATGAATACTGTCGACCTACGATAGATACTGAATCTATCGCAGATCGGCAAAATTATGCCAGCCTGCTTAGTTGCTTCTTCACACTCCGTTTAAATGATCCCATGTTATAGGAAGGAGGAAATACGTGCGCCGGCAAGCTATTCCACAGCTTTCGACTAAGCTATTCTACAGTTCGACCACTACGCGTCCACTAATACTTATTAACCGACGACAAAAGACGGAGGTTCTTCATTTGACGCGTATATTACTTCACACCTACATGAAGTAACTAAAGTATTCTCCAGACAATCTCCAGCACATCCCGGTCAGATTTACGGCGAGCGTTCCCTCACTTCATTTCACCCGGGCGGGAGCCGTAGCTTCATAGGACACTCTCATTTGACTTTCAATTGTCAATCTCGTTGGTTGTTGGCTTTTACGAGATTAAGGTGGTTAGGTGTTAGTGCTTTGAGTTGCTTCTCGTATCTTGTTTGTTTTACCACGTTTTATAAAAGATGCTTTGTCTGAGTCTAGAATTTAAATTGGGATTAAGGAGTAGTATGAAGGGTATTGTAGCTGGCTTACTGCCCACGCATGCTAGTATATTTTGAGTAAAATAAGATAATTCATATGCATCTGGATTGCGCTTGTCATGCTGAGACATAGGATGTTTAGTCTCATAAAGCCCAGTAACTTCACTGGCTTCAAATCTCTTCAAACTGAAACAGCTTAAATTCTGCTGCTTGGCGGTGGTATCAACCTAGACGGCTTTTCCCATACAAAGCATCTACCACTTTGCTTTCCGAAAAGGTCATGGATACATGCTATGAGAAAGGAATACCATAAGGAACTAGCATACATACATACAAAGACTCACGCCTGTTTCCCATAGGGGTAGGCAGAGACAGCGGATAAAGACTTCTACTCCAAAAACCTTAATATCACCTTTAACATTAAAAATTCTTCAGAATCCTACTAAATTAAAAATTTCATCAGCATAAACTATATAAAGGCAATCAAATGTTTCTTTTAGCTCAGTAAACCACATCGTCTATAAACAAATCAAAAATGTACGTGAACGGTATAAACATTTTACCTAATTTTTATTTTTAGCTCCTTATTATGTATATTTTTTTTTATTTTAATGTTTCCTTCATCGTTGAAGCATAAAGCATCGTTGAACGATAAATGAAACCTGTGAGTAATTTCTAGTGTAATTTGAGTAAAATTTACATAGAAGATTGTATCAATGTTTGATTATAAGTTGATTGAACATCAGCCGCGGTTGGAACCTCATCATTGGCACCGATAACGTGGACACGCACGCAATAGGATTGTGTTGAGCCAAGCAATAAATACCTACCTTACTACCTTTGCTCGCGGCTCCGGCCAAGGGAATGTCTTTTCCGGGATAAAAGTAGCGTATGTCCTAAACCACGGTCATGGTCTACCTGTGTGCCAAATTTTATGCAAATCCGTTTAGCCGTTAATGCATCATTGAATAACAAACATTGAAGTTTACAAAAACATAAACATCGAACAACATCAAACAGATATTTTAAATAGAAAAAGATCTTTAATTTATAAATGACTGAACAGATTTTCTTTAAACATAACTAAGAACTATCTCGATTAAGCCAGTTTTCAAACAATAAAAAACCTGCATTTCTCTGTCTCCTTGGTATAAAGATGTATCATAAGTATTTCCAGGACATCCCATGGTCCAATCCATTCCTAATGTACAGATCGTTCCCATGAATAAACCAATAAAATGTAAAACCAAGTTACATGGTGGTAGGTCCCTCGTATGCGAGAGGCCGTCTGGTTTGGTAACACCGCTTTGTCTATTTCTGCTCCCAAGCAACAGTGTGTAAGCACTGTTGTGTTTCGGTTTGAAGGACATTGAAGTCAGTGAAATTACTGGGAATTATGAGATTTAGCATCTTATGTCTCGGGATGACGAGATTTAGATTTTAATTCTGCAATCCATAGTTTTGTGTGAGGTTGCTTCTGATTATGGGCAGGCGTGACGTTTAACATCAGGCGAGCGACCTGCTCGTCTTGTAATTCAAGCAAATAAAAAATAAAAATTAAGTTTTAATGGCACCTGCAAATGACAATTTTATTGATTAATTTTCTACACTGACGTAAAGATGCGATATAATATTGTTTTTTGAAATTGGCTGTAAATCGTATGATTCATTTGTTCCACCGTTCGACGCAACATCCAATCGTATGTCCCGAAGCAATAGCCCGGGCCCATTATGGTAGGCATGCAATACGGCCGCATGCAAGCTGACTGTTACACAACTTATCAAAGATCAAGGAGACCGCACACCCTGACGATGCGCACTATCGACCGAACTACCGAATATTTTACATCTATTCATATAAAATTATATATCTGATGCTATCCCGGCTTTCATCCAGTGTCCATGGAGTTTTGACTTTTTTTTGAAGTGAAAACATCTATAGGCGTTTTGGGCATTTTTTGAGATTGGAAAAAAACATTAAACTCACGACACTGTTACCTACACCTCTGTTTATATGTATCTATATATATATTGTATTAATTGTTAATTATCACTAGCTTTAACGGTGAAGGAAACATCGTGAGGAAACCTGCATACCTGAGAAATTCTCCATAGGAATTTCCAAGGTATGTGAAGTCTGCCAACCCGCATTTGGCCAGCGTGGTTGACTAAGGCCTAACCCTTCTCATTCAGTAGAGGAGGCGCGTGCCCAGCAGTGGGACATATATAATACAGGGCTAGTATTATTATTATTATTATGTATATAGATATATGTTTGATAGGGCCTGTATTTTTTTTAAATTTTATAAAGTCATAATATTTAAGATTAAGAAGTATAATTTAATATTTGAACGTGGAATGGAACGTAAGATGAATGAATGAAAGCGAGCTATAAGTATAAAAGGGACAGAATAGAGAACGTAAGAAGGAATGGCGGACGCTTGAGCTTTTTTGTAAAAGATGTGATTACTCTGGATAAATAAAAAGAATTAGTAAAAATACCGTGTTTAATAATCCTGCATCAAAGGCCGAAACCTACATATATATTCATGACGCAACTTTTCGAATAAAAAAAACATACAATTCTTCTAGTATTGTAGATGTGCATTAGCGATGGAGGTCAACTATGGGTATTATGGGCATTATGATACCTTCAGGTGAACCACTTGTTCGTTTGCTGATCTCGTATGATATTAATTATCATCTAATACGTCCAGATTGCGGTCTTTGTGTGTACGTAAATGCTTAATAAAAAAAACTATCAGGAACTATTTTTAGTAAAGGCAAGGATTACCACATTATATACAACATAAAAGACAACGGTTGTGTACCGCATATGCATTTGCAGTAATAAAACTTCAGTACGCTTTCGTGTATTCTAGTGCGTCCTTGAAGCTTAGCTTTGTTTCTTTTGAAGCATCTCATTATCAAGCATTATTTAGATAATATATTTCTTCAGACTGCCTCGGTGGCGCAGTTGTAATGCATACGCGTGACGACTAAGGCTGACGCTGAGGTCTCAGGTTCAATCTCCGGGTCGGGTAAAAGTCATATTAGGTTTTTCTATTATGAAACGTTAGTTAGTTACCCGACCCGGGGATCAAACCCGAGACCTCAGCACAAAAGTCGCACCGCGTTGTACAGCAGTAAAAAAATCTAGAACTCTTAATTAAACTTCCTTAAGTTCGAGACCGCAACCTCACGTATGTAACGTACAGTACTCAGAAACTAGAGCTTCATGGTCACCGTTCCGGAGTCTGCGTCTCGAGATATTACTGCGCTGTAAACCGCTAACGCTTCGTCCTAAGGGATGTGGCCTTCAACGCTACACCTAAGTGAAAATAGCCTGCTGGCTATTGAACTAATTTAGACTAGGATTTTCGTGCTGACTCTTATTATAATAGTATTAGAATTTAATATCATACGTACAGACCGTTAATAGCAATAACACACGTACGGACCGTTCACTACAACTGCGGAGAGTGAACTGTCCCCAGCATTTTTTTTTTTTGGATGGACGCTTGCTGATAGCCTGACGTGAGTCGGCTTTAGTCAGCGACACCGGACTTTCGGGCGAATGCTTGTAGGCACTCCAGCCCTAATGTAGGCACTATGGCGACGAACTCTTTAAATACTGCAACTGTCACTCCCACCAAACGGACTTATCCAGTTTGTCTACCCTTCAATTATACTAATATTATAAATGTGAATGTAAGTTTGTTTGTTACGCTTTCACGAGAAAACTACTTAACCGATCATCATGGAACTTTGTACACATATTCTTGGATGTATAAGAAGTAACATAGGATACTTTTTATGAAAAAAAATATCTATTTGTTTGTTACGCTTTCACGCCTAAATCACTGAACCGATTTTGATGAATTTTGATGTAGAGATGGATGGGACCCTGGAGACGGTTATAGGCTACGTTTTATTTCGGAAAAGTCTATTCACGCAGGCGGAGCTGCGGGCAAAAGCTAGTAATTTATATTTCCATACACCCGCCATTACATTTCTCGGCCACCCTAAAAATAGCCGATAAAAAGGATGAATTGTAAACCAGCAGAGCTAACGCGTAATTAACTCTAAGACTATCTTCTGAGCACACTAAGAACTGAAGACTGACTGCGGGCAAATGGCCTCCAGTCAAGGTGACGACCTCTTTTATACCATTTATCCACCCTTCCACTATTAAATCGCACCATTATTATTTCAATGTACCCAAAATTGTTTTCTTACACCCGCAATACACCATTAAGAAGAGAATCTCTGAGTGGTAGAGCCACGCTGTAGACAATTTTGTCTACAGCATGAATGGGCCGGCTCGTCCGGGTCGTTACCACTCTCTCACAGAAAACCGGCGTAAAGTAGCAGCTTGCTGCTGTGTTTCAACTCGTACGGTGAGTGAGATATCCGGAAGCCCAAATTCCCCTCCCTTTCACAATCCCTTTCCTTTAAGGTCGGTAACGCGCCCATGATTATTTTAGTATTGTGGGCGTACGTGGGCGGTGGAGATCACTTACCATCAGGTGACCCACTTGTTCGTTTGCCGGCCTATACTATAAAAAAAATAATACCCTAACATATAGCATAGTCTGAACTAAGCCTAAGACAGACCGAGTGATGTACTAAGTACGTATAACGTTGCGGCCGCGCTTTACGGTTGTTCTATAAAATCCTGTTTATTTATTTTTTACGACTATCATGTGACCTTAGTGGGCGACGCCACGCAATACTACGCTATTTGAATGATCACTTAGGTCTAGATTGTTTATTTCTTTATTCTGTGTTGGAATTTGGAAATATGTTTGGATGTGGTTGCAGAAATCGAGTGGTGGCATAATAGTCCAAGAATCTGTTAATTGTTAATAAGATTCCCACACCGAGGATTTCGTACCACTCCGATTTTTTTTTGTTTTATTTATTTGAAGAGTAATTTTATTTTTTACTTATTTAAATTTATATACAGACGTATAAAGGCGGCCAAAGGCATTCTCTACCAGTCGACCTTGGGTGATGCAGAGAAGAAACAAAGTAGATGTATATAACAGACTTAAAATAAAAGAAAGCCGGATATAGAGTAATATAAACATTATAGAATACATATTATAAATAAATATTAATATATAAATAGAATAAAAACTAGTGAAGAGAATCTGTCACTTGCCTGATCAGTAATGCCCGAACTTTCAACTTGAATGTATAACGGTTGGTGGACATCCTTATTTCAAGAGGGAGCGAATTCCATAAGAGTATAGATTGAACCGGAAAATAAGAATTACAAGTAATCCAGCATTGTAATATTAAAACATTTCAGCTACCTATTATCGGTTCAAAAGATAGTCTTTAAAGGAAGATAGACCAATGGCGCAGCGTAGGTTTGGTAATAGCGTTCTATTAGCATCCTTTGGGCACCCTAAAAACGGGTCAAAGCAAATTGATACGAACTAAAATGTTGACTGCCTCGGTGGTGCAGTTGTAATGCATTCGCGAGGTCTCAGGTTCTATCCCCGGGTCGGGTAAAAATTATATTTGGTTTTTCTATTACGAAATGCCTGGAATCTGGAATTGTGCCCGGTATGGCGATAGGCTCGCCCCCTATCACATCATGGGAGATACGCTCGGCGAAATGTAGGTGTACTGGTTACACCTCTGCCTATGATTACAGGTGTGAGAGCGTATGACTAATTCTATAATTGTACTCGCCAGCCCTATCCACGAGACACAACAGTAAACCGCTCCCTAGTAAATATAAATTAAAACCAACCGGTGTAATCCCAAAACGAGGTATCCGCGCGCACTCCGAGTTTTATTGTTGCAAAATCAAAAGTGGCGAGATTATGGCTTTTCGTTTATAACACGCGTGATAAATCCGTCCGTCCGTCCGTAGCGGGTTTTTCCTAGTACCACTCGGCTTTGCCGCCGTCATTTTTTTCCGACAATCGCATCCCGTTCCACGCGAAGAGATTCGTTTATTAGATGGCCACGAAAAACCCTCTTTGACTGTTGCTCTGTGTCTGAAAGATTCCTGAAGTTATTAAATTTTCCATTCGTTCGTGATGGTTAGTTGTTTTTTTATACCTCCCGGTAAAAAGTGGGGTTTTATAATTTTGAGCTCTCTGTGAGTATGTGTCTGGCATCGTAACACCTAAACGACTTGGCCAATTTGTGTTTTGGTGCCAGGAAAAAATATTCTCTAATAGGCATTTGATACTCTCCAAAGGGGTTGACGTCAGGCAGATGGCTGCTTGTAAAAACTTCAGGTTGGTAGCACCGCTTTGTCTATTTGTGCCACCAAGTAGCAGCGTGAAAGTTCTGTTGTGTTCTAGTTTTAAGGGCGAGAACTAAAGCTTATGAAATTACTGGACATTATAAGACTTAACAACTACAAGGTCGTAAAAACTACAGGCCAAATATTTCTGTAACATGTGTTTAAAAATATATTGCGTACCCCACTATGAGTAACTAACCTAAGATAAGGGCAGGTGAAAGAAGAACAGTTATTTGATACTTAAAATTACTGTGGTTCTGTTGCCTAAAATGAATTCGGATAATATCATCGTGTGTCAATTCGTAATTAAATATTTTGGACTACATTTGCACTGGAACAAGGTATGAATAAAGTCTAAAGGTATGAATAGCCTATAACCGTCTTCATCTATAACTGCAATAAAATTCATCAATATTGGTTCAGCGATTTAGGCGTGAAAGCGTAACAAACAAGCAAACAAACTCACTTTCGCATTTATAATATTATCTTTATATATATAATTCTACTTTACGTGTGTATGTGACTGAACTCCTCCTAAACGGCTGGACCGATTTGAATGATTTTTTTATACGTTTGGGTGGCGCCCTGGATGGTTTAGATTCACAATTGGACCCGGTAGGTGGCGCTGCTGTAGTTGCGGGATTTTTTTTGTATACGTTTGGGTGGCGCCCTGGATGGTTTAGATTTACAATTGGACCCGGTAGGTGGCGCTGCTGTAGCTGCGGGTGAAACCGCGCGGGACAGCTAGTTTAGGATAAAACTTGAAGCGTCATTCACAATGACTTAAACTTTAAATAGCTCACAATGAAATCGCTTGCTCAACTCGAAATATACTGCAGTATTATCAAAGATTTTCAAGTACGAGATAAAAACACTTTCGTCAACTCCCGGAGTGATGGCGTCACGTGATAAACTCTAAATCGATAGCCGTCTCCGATTTTACGACGTCGATAAACCAACGAAATCCAGAGGAAATCTCGGTGTACCCTCAGAAAAAAATCACGTACCAACGTGACATAGATTTTGTTTCGTTCATTACGGGGTGTTGCGGGTGTTATATAATATACAAGAATATTTCTAATACATGTTGCTTAATTTAGATTAGCTTATAGCAATAAACTGACGTGAAGTAGTAGCGTGGTATTGCGTTTTGTACGAATAGTGAGATATCCGAAGATATTCTAACTCTATTCAAAATTAACTTTGTTATCATAGTGAAAATATTGTAAATGAATTTTGAAAAGAGCAACGTTGGAGTTTCTTGTCCGTTCTTCTTTAACGAAACAGCGTTCCGAACTGGCGGTAGAGTTAAAATATGACTGAATCTAAATGATGTATAACATTTTTATGGATTCAATAAATATTTTCATTTTCTTTCACTTACTACAGAGGATGCTCGAGATCGGACGAAGTGGAGGCGTCTTAGTGGGAAGGCGGACCCTGGTAATTGCTGTGATAACGCCAGGTAGAAGTGAGATATCCGAAGGCCCAACTCCTGCCTTCCCTTTCCAATAATTAAAGAGAATTTGGCGTCCATGATTCTTTATTCTGGTATTATAGGTTTCATTGGCGGTGGACGACACTTACCATCAGACGATCCGTTTGTTCGATTGCTGAGGCCGAAGAAAAAGGTACTTGGTAGGTAGGCAGGTACGACGTGACGGTCGTACTGCAACCGTCCTGAACAAATATCATCCATGAGCCAAGTGATAACAATACCGCTGCACTGTCCAGCAGTTTGATATGAAATAGTCCTAGATATGAATCCCGTATTGCCATTAGTCAAGCTTTTGCAATTGCTTGAAATGCCTATTATTGCCAAATAGGAGCAATCTAATCATTATACCCATGGCTGATCCAAAACACTATTACTAAAATTACAATACACCAAGAAAAATGGGCATTACTTTTCTATTAATGCATATTTAATAATAATATGCATTAATAGAAACTCTCGGTGCCTCGACTGCCTCGGTGGCGCAGTTGTAATGCGTACGCGTCACGACTGAGGCCAACGCTGAGGTCTCGGGTTCGATCCCCGGGTCGGGTACAGTGATATTGGGTTTTTCTATTATGAAATGCTCAGTATGAGCCCGGAGTCTGGAATTTGTGCCCGGTATGGCGATAGGCTCGCCCCTATCACATCATGGGATGGAGATACGCTCGGCGAAATGTGGGTGTACTAGTTACACCTCTGTCTACCCCTTCGAGGATTACAGGCGTGACTGCGTATTAATAATAATACTAGCCCTGTTTTATATACGTCCCACTGCTGGGCACGGGTCTTCTCTACTGAACGAGAGGGGTTAGGCCTTAGTCCACCACCCTGGCCTAATGCGGGTTGGCAGACTTTACATACCTTCGAAATTCTTACGGGGAACTTCTCAGGTATGCAGGTTTCCTCACGATGTTTCCTTCACCGTTAAAGCAAGTGATAATTAACAATTAATACACATAACTTAGAAATGTCAGAGGTGTATGCACTTGGGGCTGGTTTTGAACCTGCGACTTTCGTCTCGACAGTCCATACCACTCCCCGCTGAGCTTCACTGCATATTAAATAGATATGCGAAATTAAATAAAATATTCTCGCAAAGAGAAATCGCGCGAAAAACTCACCTATAATATTTGTAAAGCCTGGAAGGCATTCGGTGATAGTACTACATTGATCGGCTTTACCATTTGAATGGAAACCGCCATCGATGCAAAATTTCGAAAGCTTTCCTATTATATTCCAGTAATCGTCGGCTCAATTGTGCTTCCATACCATCGATTCGAATATGAGGTATTTGCGTTTGGTTATTGTGTCTGTAGTCCGGGGTTAAGAATAATAGCATTCGCACACACGCCCGCAAGGGGTAGGCAGAGGTGTAACCAGTACACCCACATTTCGCCAAGCGTATCTCCGTCCCATGATGTGATGGGGGCGAACCTATCACCATACCGGGCACAAATTCCAGACTCCGGGTTGATACTGCTTTTTCGTAATAGAAAAACCCAATATCACTTTTACCCGACCCGGGGATCGAACCCGAGACCTGACCGTAACGCATACGCATTACAACTGCGCCACCGAGGGAGTCACCATAGTAGTTGTCGTCACCATCGGAATCCATAACGTCACAATAAATACACTCGTTTTAGTTTGGAGATGTTTACTTGTTCACAAGTGATGAGAGAATGACCCTTCGATCACAGTTTAGGGGGTATTTATAGTAGTTTAGTGTCCGACAATAGTCAAATCAGTTCTCTGGAAACTAACATCGGAAATCATTATAAATAAACAAAGCATAAACATGTTATAAATGATTACAGTATTTTAGATGTAATTATAAAATAAAAAACCCATTATTAAAACATTTGTACCTAAATCATTTTATTTTGTGTCGGCACCGACATTAATCATTTTATAGATTAATTAGTCTTTTTAAACGAAATCACGTTTAGAGCCCACGTATATACGAAAAGCAACAGCAAAAATTAGCGCAGATATCCCTTAACATACATAACAAAAAATAAAATAAAAAATAGGATATAATTTTATAGGATTAAAATAAATAATTTTACTGTGTTCAAACTTAATGTTATACTTATTGCGCTTGGATGTATATCTGTTAGCAGTAATGTTCATGAATAAATAAATAAATAACTAAATAAATAAATAAACAAACAGAAGGACTGAGAAACTACTACTTTAAAAAGTCGGTTGAAAGCTGAACTAATCCTAACCTTTTTAAAACGTCAATATTCTCTGCCAATCCCGGTCGCAATTAACATGGTAATAAACCATGGCGGGGGAGCGTAGTCTCCGAGACGGTGCTGAAGAATTTATTGCAGACAGCGCACCGTTATGATCTGATAGTACGCTTGATGGAGCACCTTTGTTCAAGTTTCACTTCTATGACGTCAGAATTCATGATCTTATCAGGATTGCTATGTTTGCATGTATAATTACGAGACTTGGTCCCGTTTTCACCGACTTATTGTTAAATTTAGTTGACACCTAACGTCTAACACAAGAAAGCAACTTAACTTCATTTTTATGTTGCCGCATCTAACCAATTTAATGTGCAATTATTCATAGTCTAAAAGTTTATACTACAGAAGTATACGTACACTGTATAGGTACCGAGTATGAGTATGAGTCTCTAACTTTACACAATTAACTTAAATTAAAATCGCAATATATTTGATTTACAATTTTTATTTATTTATTTATACTTCTATACAATTTCGTATAAAGGTGGACAGCCGGCTACTCCAGCTGCGCCACGGAGGTTAGCAAATAATAAAAAAGAGTTCGTTAAAGGTAAGCACTAAAGCAGACTAAAGCATAATTTTACGTCTGAACATTTATCATCCAATTTTAAAACATCTAAATATTAATCCAGTAATCCCCGATTTGTTTCGTAACTAGAAAATAAAACTCCTCAATTACTGTTGGGAAAAAATGGTCGGGCTTAATTGAATACGGCTGGTACACGAGGTATTAGTATGAGAATCGCTGGATTTTGCTGTTGCCGTTCGCTTTCAATAAAACGGACTCTGTATCTACTATAAAACACTCGTTGGGCCTCTATAGCCAAACTGTGAAATAAAGGATTCAAATTCAAAATTGGAATGTTTAATGACAAAGCGGTGTCTAACAAATAAAGACAGGAGTGGTTAACAATTTTAAACGTTAAGTACTCAAATGTAGCTAAACGACTAAAACGGAATTATTTTTACTTGCGTTTTCTCACGGCTTCGCCCGCGTAAAGGATCTTTTCCTGCATTAAAACTAGGGTAAGTAATCGTAATCCAGGTTATGGTTTACCATTCATCCAGAATCATTCATCAAATATCCAAACTCTCAAACATCCAAACATCCATATTTATAATGGTAGTAGGAGTAGGATAGTAGAATTATTGTCAAGAAAATCTGTTGGAATGTCACATGTTTATGAATCGGTTTATCTGTTCATTACTTTGAATTAAGGTAATGACCTTAATTTAGTAGCAAATGCTTAATTAAATTGCTAATATGTAAAAGAAGAGATAACTTTAAAAACACGATCGCTTCACTAATTAAGTGTTCAGGTGTTAATAACCTGAAGCAAACTTATTAAGCAAAGGCAATATCTGATAATGGGGTAACTGCAACCGTCTGATGTTTATTACGTTAGTTAAAAACTGCATAAATGTTTGCGATCTCCGAATATTTTTGTAAAATGAAATTGTTGTTAAGTGAATTTTATCAATTTGAGTTTTAATTGAATTTTTTCGCGGCTTGCTCGCGTGGTGTTTTTTCCAGCTTACTTTGGTCATTTAAATTTTTCCTAGTATAATAAGATTACTTTCATCTTATATTCCAGACATACATAAAGGTCACAATTGTATCCTCGAAAGGGTAAGCACAAGTACAAATAGCACTCCCGGTTTGTCGGGCTTATTTCCGTCCCATAATGTGACAGGGGTGAGGACACATAATAATATATCAATGCCGGCTAACTAATGTGATTTTTTTTCGAATTGATAAACTAAAAACTTGTATTTACTCCACCAGGGATTTAAACCCAAGACATCACTGGTTTCTCAACCCATATATCCTATAGCTAGACAAATGAGTTATAATATCCTTAATATAATTAGGTATAATACGATATTTCTTAAAGGATCGAATTTCTCGCATTTATTCTTCTAGTTTTTATAGCATAGGCCGACAACCGAGCAAGTGGGTCACTTAATGGTTAGTGATCTCCACCGCTCATGTACTCGTACGTCCACAATACGAGAAGAAACGATCATGGGACGAAGATACGCTCTGCGAAATGTGGGTGTACTGGTTATACCTCTGCCTACTCCTTCGGGGATTACAGGCGTGAGTGCGTATATATGTATGTATTTAAAGTCGGCAATTCTCATGATTATTTATGTACTGAGAATGTTCATGAGTGGTGGAGATTATTTACTACTAGCCTTTGCTCGCGGCTCCGCCCCTGTGAACGGCCTTTTCCGGGATAAAAAGTAACCTATATCCTAATCCAGGTCATGGTCTACCTGTGTGCCAAATTTCACCGAAATCGATGCAGTAGTTTTTAGTTTATTCGTTATATACAAAAATACAAATCTTTCCTCTTTATAATATTAGTGTAGATTAGATGATTGCTCGATTGCAGGCCTATACTATAAAAAAGAGACAGACAGGTAGACAGACGGACAGACAAAAGAACCAAACCTATAAGCGACATCCTTCTGGGCGCAGTGGGTTAGTAGCCGGCTGCGAAACGAGGGGCCGTGGGTTCGATTCCCACACCGAGACAAATGTTTGTGTGATCCACAAATGATTGTTTCGGGTCTGGGTGTTGTGGGACCAAGTTCCTCGTAGTTCCTGATACCCACGATACAGGTTAGCCTAGTATGGGATCAGGGCTGGGTGTATTTATTTATTTATAACATTTTTTTGTCGTAATTTAATAAAATTTAATTCCCAATGATTACCGTTAACCTGCAGTTTCAGAGAGTTAGTTACCGTTGACGCGATTTATAGTTTCAGCTTAATTAGTTCGGTAAGTATTGCATGATAAATCACTTGACGCGGTCCCAGGATCGGATCCATGTGACAGGTGACGCAGGAACGTTATTTATTACTGTCTCGTGTGCCTATTCTTATATTACGGTTATGAGCTATTGTAAGTCCAGTCATCTTAAAGGGGGATAATGGAAGTAGGTCATTTAATGGTATATAATAATAATACCAGCCCTGTGTTATATACGTCCCACTGCTGGGCACAGGCCTCCTCTACCGAATGAGAGGGGTTAGACCTTAGTCCCCGCTGAGCTATCACTGCTTTTTTTATTTAATTGTAATGGTAATTTCCAATTAAATATTGTAAATCCTTATGCTGTAATAATTGTAAAACGAGTTTTTAAAAGAGCAACGCTGGAGTTTCTTGTTCGTTTTTCTCGAGCGAAACAGCATTCCGAACTAGCGGTAGAATTTTGACGGAATCTAAATAATGTATAACATTTTATGGATTCAATAAATATTTTGAATTTGAATTTGAATGGCAATGAATCTCCACTTCTCATGAACACCTATAATAGAATAAACATGGACTCGTTGCTTTGTATTTGAACATGACACATTATTGAAAGTTTGTAAGAAGCATTTACTTAGAGGAGGTGAAACAGGCACAAAGATAGCAAAATACAAAAATAACATACACACTTACATACGCACTCACGCCTGTAATCCCTGAAAGGTTAGACAGAGGTGTAACCAGTACACCCACTTTTCGCCGAGCGTATCTCAGTCCCTTGATGTGATAGAGGGCGAGCCTATCGCCATAGCGGGCACAAATTCCAGACTCCGGGCTGATACTAAACATTTCGTAATAGAAAAACCCAATATCACTATATACCTGACCCGGGGATCGAACTCGAGAACACAGTGTCAGCCTCAGTCATAACGCGTACGCATTAAATCTGCGCCACTGAGGCAGTAAAAAATAACACATTGTTAATATCTGAATATTTGGAATTCTAAATCTTATATATAAATTTCTCGTGTCACAATGTTCGTTTCCATACTCCTCCGAAACGGCTGGACCGATTTGTATGAAATTCTGTGTGTATATCGGGTAGGTCTGAGAATCGGCCAACATCTATTTTTCATCCCCCTAAATGTTAAGGGCGGTCCACCCCAAAATTTTATTTTTTATCTTTTTTATTTTTTTATGATACTACATTAAAAAATACATAAAACCCTACATTTTCAACCCTCTACGATCAACCCCTATTTTTTAATAGCGACATTAGTATTTTTGTCAAGTGCGTTTCTCACCGGGACTCGCTTGATCCGCCCACTAGGCTACTTTAATCCTGGAAATAGGCATAAACGCGCGCGGAGCGGTGACGGCTGAAACATGTATATTAAATATGCTACAAAACAAGCTCCCTTAAATAATGCGCAAAATCTGCAATTTTGTCATACAACGCCTATATTGAAAATTACACGACTTAACACAAATGCTATAAAACGCAACGCTCCTAAAAAGTCGACTTGACGAATTGGCACTCCGCTTGGGATGGCGCTGCGAGATGAGTGTAAAAACTGGAACGATCTGAGGGCGTGTGAAAGAGAAAAACTGGCGAACGCGTTGATGTCCTACACCATCCCGCTAAACCGCCTCCGGGGATGTAATAAACTTTTTCTTTTAGTTAACTGTGGAAACTACAGACAAGGATATAAGTAGATGACGAATGTGAAACTATTGGTAGTTCGCGAGTCCGAGATCATGAGCGTTTGT
Organism: Mimas tiliae; assembly: GCA_905332985.1. Lineage (NCBI taxonomy): Eukaryota > Metazoa > Arthropoda > Insecta > Lepidoptera > Sphingidae > Mimas > Mimas tiliae. The sequence continues at coordinate 16,676,561 of HG995248.1, read as the reverse complement.
ACGCTCTTAACGCTACCGCTGTAGATAGATAGATCGATAGAATATTCTTTATTGCACACTAAATAAAGTAAATGAGGATCATACAATAAGGGTGATACAATGGGCGGTCTTATCGCAAACGGCGATTTCATTAAGACAACCTTAACAAAAACAAACTTAACCTTAACCGCTGTACGTCAGCCGAACATAAATGCCTTTTTACATTTTAAAGTATATTTAAATTCTTCAAAAGTAGTTCAAGGGTATTTCTTATAGCTACAGTACTACAATTATAGTTATTTGCTTCAATCTTCATCTATTTTGGAAATATTATGTACACGTTTCCTGAACCTTATGACTTGCCCTTATTTACTACTAGCCCTGTATTATACATGTCCCACTGCTGGGCACGGGCCTCCTCTACTGAATGAGAGGGGTTAGGCCGTAGTCCACCACGCTGGCCTAATGCGGATTGGTAAACTTCACATACCTTCGAAATTCTTATGGAGAACTTCTTAGGTATGTAGGTTTCCTCACGATGTTTCCTTCACCGTTAAAGCAAGTGATAATTAACAATTAATATACACGTAACTTAGAAAAGTCAGAGGTGTATGCTCTTGGGACTGGTTTCGAACCTGCGGCTTTCGTCTCGACAGTCCATACCACTCCCACCTGAGCTATCACTGCATTTAAGCAAGGTTAAAAAAGAGTTTTCATTCAACTTTAGGCAGCGGCTTGGCTGTGCTCTGGCATTGCTGAGGTCCATTGGCGATAACTACTTACCATCAGGCGGGCCGCCTGCTCGTCTGTCTGTCCATGCAATAATAATAAAAAAACGTGACAATGATGATCTTTTTCTTAGGACCGGGATGCCGGACAATCATTACATATTCGTGCTAGTTTGCAAAAAAGGAGATAGCCAAACAACAAAGCCGTGCTACTTTAAATTGTTTTTGTAACAGCACAGCTGGTCTGTGGCTTGCTTAATTTTCATATGCGTCGTTTACTTAGATCTATGTCTATGGAAACACAACCCTTAACACGCGCTGTCTCCTTAACACCCGTCGATAATTCCGCTTTACAACTCATTCTGATGAAAATCTAATTTTCTGAAATGTCTTTTGTTATCTACATTGTGTAATTAAGTTTTCAGGACGTCTTATCTTTGTGATTTTCTTTTTGCTTTAAAGTAGATAGGGCTGTTAAGTGTTGGTAATTTTATAAAGATCAAGATTTACTTATATTTTATTATTACCGTTTATTTTTTGTTACAATCTTAAATACTCGCTTGGGATGTGATTTTGTATATTTATATTATAAATGTTTAGTTTGGATGTTTATGAATTAGTGGATTTGGATGTTTATTAATCAATTACGCTTTAACGGCTAAACGGATTTAGATGATATTTAGCACATAGGTAGACTATGACCTAGATTAGGACATACTTTATATCATACGGGAAACTTTTAATGCCGATGAGCTGCGAACAAAAGCTAGCGTAAAATAAAGTTTACCATAATTTTCATGTAATTAAATAACAAAGCACTGCATGACACTGGACTGTACTCGTTACCCTGACACATAAGGTGTTAAGTCTCATAATGTCCAGTAATTACACTGGCTTCAATGTCCTTCAAACCGGAACACAACAGTGCTTACACACTGTTGCTTGGCGGCAGAAATAGATAAAGCGGTGGTACCAACCCGGCCGGCCTCTCGCAAATGAGGGATTTACCACCTTGTAAAGTAAGTTTAAATAGGTATGGTCTAAGATTGGTTGCAAGATCCAACCATTACGTGAGATTACTCTTGGATTTCTTTAGTATTGTTTTCTAAAAGGAATTACTAACCTAAAACGATGTGGAAAGACAGCTTTGTTGAGCTTCGTATGGTCAGTGAAATTGTCTCCCAAAATATCCCTTCCTCTACCAATTCCTATTTTATTTCTAATTGTTTTTGTTTTTTATTTATTTTTTAATTTGTGTGTACCTAGTTATATCCCCAGTAATGTCCAATAGTCAAGTATTTTTGACCCCGTAAGTACTTTTTGTTATTCGCGCTGGGCGACATTCTCACGCCCAGGCTCTGCACACCTGACTATTTGATGATCATGCATTGTCGGTCAGACGACCACCATAGTAGTAAGTCCAATTAATGTTTGTGAATCTTAGAGTTAAGTTAGTCTGTAATTAGTCTCCACAACGTTCGGACAATAAAAATTAAATTCATTTTAAATATTGTCTTTTTAAAAACGTCCTCGCGGGCTCCCAAAAGTTGACTACCTACTTAACTGTTTTTTGTGTTCATGTGTGCTTATGTTAATTGCCAAACAAAGTTATTTTCTTTCTTTCTTCCATCTTTCAAAGCATCCACAATTCCTCTGACATTGGTCATGAGCGTTGGCGATCTTTTGTCTCACCATTTACCATAAGGTGACTCACTTTTCTATTTCTGCTGCCAAGCAACAGTGTGTAAGCACTGTTGTGTTTCGATTTGGACATTGCAGCCAGTGAAATTACTGGACATTATGAGACTTAACACCTTATGTCTCGGGGTGTCGAGCGCAGTCCAGTGTCCTGCAGTGCTTTGTTATTTAAAGTTCTGTGTGGCGTTGCTTCTGTTTATGAGCAGGCGTGGCGCTTACCATCAGGCGAGCGACCTGCTCGTCTCGTCATTCAAGCTAATAATTAAAAAATAAACTTACAAGTTTGCCAAATTGTAAACGAGGAAATACATGAGTAGAAATTACCTATGAAAATCCTTGAAATATCTTTTTTTTTATTAGCTTGAATGACGAGCTGAGACAACATCTAAATATTCAGCTCGTATTGAACCCTAAAGTAGCAGAGCATAATAGTTTATGATCTTAAAGTCCATTCCTTATGGTACAAAACTTGAACCTAGCCATTTATACAGCAACAAAAGTCCACGCCAGCACCTAAGGGACGGTCCAGGCCCCATATTTCTGATAAATAACTTACTCAACTCTTGACTTTAGCGTACTTTCCACTCCGACCTTTAATAAATTAAAATTCATCGAGTTATCACAACAATATGCAAATTAGTTTATATAAAAATGTTAATTATTGTGGCCCTTAAGCCGCTTGCATATGTTACCTTTAATTTGCATGTCTAGATAGACCGTGCTAACAAAAAGCACTGACTTCATCAGCCCCTTTTTTGGGGTCCCAAAAGGCACAAAACGAACCCTTACTAATAGGGTAGTTGACTAGATTTTTTTTATTATTTAAATCAATAAGTTATGTTACTCAAAATCTATTGCAGAAAGAATTTTGTAAATCGGACCAAAAATAAATAAGATAGAAGCCATTCAAATCCTGTAGAAGGGGTGATTGTCAAATGACAGACGATGCAACCTTTGACGTCACTGTGTAAAATGTTCATTATAGTGCACGCGTGCAAGCGAGATAGTGAGATATCCCTACTACGCACCCACTTTTCCTCATACCAACATTTAAAATCATAACTGCGGGCACATTTCTGAACCAATTTTGATTGTGTTTTAATAAAATCGTTTCTTTTGCGTATCATTTTCTGTTGCTTATAAAATAATGTATAAAATTCAATATAGGAAACTACCCTATTAATGGCTGCTCCTAATATTCTGTTTACCGTCACATTTGCTTATTGGTTACTGCCAGTAAGCAAACCAGTATTCTTGATTCATTTTGTATGAAAGATCTGTCAAAACCTTAAGCAATATCTATAAATAGTATATAGGGAACGGTAATAAGCACCTGTCTGCTTGTTCTATATTTTTCAATCGTAACAGATATCTTTCTGAATTTTCTAAAGTTTTTATATGTTTTCTATTTGATATACTAACAAATAATAATAAAAAAAACAAAAAATATAAATTTACCCCCCCCCCCGTGACCGAATTTGATTCGCTCTTGACCGGTTTTTAGTGTCCCATGGCATTAAAATTATATTACATAACTTTTTAACTGAATAAACTTAAGTCATTGAGCGCAAAATCGGGCACCATGTGTATTAGAAGATGGCGTGGCGTACACAGGTCGGGTAAAGTAGAGTAGATTAGCCATTTCAATCGCAGAACGATGCGGTATCTAGACGTGTATTGTAATGAAAGCGTTATACAGGCTAATACACTTAAAATACGCCATATTAGAGTATACTCCTGCTCATCAAGCATTAAGTTGTACTTAAGACTCTGCTGTTTTCATGCCCTCTTTCTGTCAACGCTTTTTACCAATTACGTCACTTTGTTTTGTGATATCGCCTCATTGGTCTAGTAATCTAGTCTGAGAACCGTGAGGTTCTAGGTTCAATTCCCAGGTCGGGCAGGTGCACTAGATGTATGTCTACCTATTTCTTCGGGGATATAGGTGTGAGCTTATGTGAGTATCTTTTTTTTATTGCAAAAGGCGGCAAACAAGCATGTGGGTCACCTGATGGTAAGTGATCTCCACCGCTCATGTACGCCCACAATACTAGAAGAATCATGGGCGTGGTGCCGACTATATAGGAAAGGGATACGATTGGGAAGGCGAGGGGGATTTGGGCCTCCGGATACCTCACTAACCTTACGAAATGCAGCAGCATGCTGCTTTACGCCAGTTTTCTGTGAGACAGTGGTAACGACCCGGACGAGTCGGCCCATTCATGCTGTAGACAAAACTGTCTACAGCTTGGCTCTACCACTCATAATGGTATATTGTCACGTGTTTTATCAATAAACTAATTAAAATGCTTCACTACCTATCACTCCTGTCGATTTTATCCTACTGTAAGTAAGGATTGCGAATTCATAGTCTCTGCCTACCACTATGGGATTCCGGCCTGATATTATGTGTAGAATACACTCCTATCCTGCTTCCTAATGGTTCTACTAATATTATAATTGTGAAAATTTGGATGTTTGTGAGTTGTAAAGGACGTTTATTAAACAATTACACGGCTAAAGAGATTTGGATGAAATTAACCACACAAGTAGACTATTGACTAGGAACAAGGTTATTTTTGATACATAGTTCGCGTCCTTGTGGGATAATTTTAACGTTCTTAAATAACAGAAAACACTTCCACGTGGGCAGGGCCGCGAAGTTTTCACATAAAATCTAGATGCCTATTCTCGTAATTTTAAATTTTCAAAATATCATTCCGATCTAGTCTCAGCATCAAGAAAGTTGCAAATGGCATTCTCTTAAACCAATAATCAACGTCAAATGTGAACATAGATCGTAATGAGATTGAATGTAGAGTAATGTAAAGCCAAAACGGTATAATGCTAGGTGCATTTGACGTTGATTATTGGTTTAAGAGAATGCCATTTGCAACTTTCTTGACGCTGAGACTAGATCGGGATGGTATTTTAGACATTTAAAATTACGAGAATTGGCCTCAGTCTTTACGGCGTCTTTAGGCTTATCGTTCTGTAGTTCCATATGAGTTATGGCAGTTAGGTAGAGTTTAGATTGTACCGCACGCGTGAGCCTGCAACGCACGCACACATTTATCTGGTTGTTGATTGCAATGCAAATTACAGGTAACGTTTCTAGAAAATTACTGTAAGTTTTTTATATAGCAGTAGGTACCTAGGTTGACAGCGGTGCAGTGGGCGAGTAAACGGCTGTGAAGCGATAGGCCGCGGGTTCGATTTCCGCACCGAGACAAAGTATTTTTATATAATATTTTTATATATTCCATATCTTTTTAGTGGATACTTATAATTGACCTCCTTTTTAACTTTATGAAAGTTTTTTGTCGTTATGTAAAGCAAGAGGCCTCTTGTTCAATTACCGATAAAATATTTGTGTGATGCACATATATTTGTCTCGGGTCAGGATGTTTTCTCCACAGAGGGGTTGACGTCAGGTAAGTGGCCGGTCGTAAAAACTACAGGCCAAATCTTTCTGTAACATGTGTTAAAAGCATGTTGAGCCAACCCCACTGCGAGTGGGATAAGGGCAGGTGGAAGAAGAAGAAGTAGATACCTAGGTAGGTGCAGTACTTTGAATAACTGGCGTTGGTACTAATTACGGACCGGCGAGGCTCTACCACCAGTTAAGTGACATACTCGTCTAATTACTCAAAAAAAAGCCTTAAAAATACGCACTCACGCCTGTAATCCCCGAAGAGGTAGGCAGACGTGTAACCAGTACACCCACAATTCGCCAAGCGTATCTCCGTCCCACGATGTGATAGGGAGCGAGCCTATCGCCATACCGGGCACAAATTCCAGACTCCGGGCGGATACTAAGCATTTCATGATAGAAAAACCCAATATCACTTTACCCGACCCGGGAATAGTACCCGAGGCCTCAGCATCAGAAAAGAAGCCTTAAAAAGGAATTTGAAAAAGGCGAGTGTACATTACAACTCAAATTTCTCGTATCAGGAAAGAACTAAGCTAATGACATGTTTAATAAGACATCAATATTATGAGAAATAACAATTTATCTATTACAGACATAGTAGAAGTATTCTCTTATTTTTATGTACAGCATCAGGCCCAACTCAACTGAGGTGGTACCAGACAGTGGTGCCTCACGGCAAACTAACATGAAGCAGCAGAAAAACTCAAACAAAAGTTATAATTCTCCGACCTGGGATTCGAATCCAGGTACTCACGGTTTTTAAGCTAAGTACGCTGCCTTAAACCTTACATTTATTTTTGAACTAAGGTAGCCAAAACCGCGTTCACAGACCACTCAAAAACTATAAGAAAAAACAATTACGAAATTATTATTCAAAATACTGACTGCCTCGGTGGCGCAGTTATAATGCGTACGCGTTACGACTGAGGCTGACGCTGAGGTCTCGGGTTCGATCCGGGGTCGGGTAAAATTGATATTGGATTTTTCTATTTTGAAAGGCTCAGTATCGGCCCGGAGTCTGGCATTTGTGCCCGGTATGGCGATAGGCTCGCCCCTTATTACATCATGGGACGGATATACGCTCGGCGAAATGTGGGTGTACTAGTTACACCTCTGCCTACCCCATCGGGGATAATAGGCGTGAGTGTGTATATGTATTATTCAAAACAAAACTACCGCTATGTACACAGCCGGCACTGAAAACCGGAACTAGCCGACAGAAAATACATTTTGAAAACGGGATCGAATATTTCTATCTATAACATTAGCTATTGTAAATTGGTCTCGCATCTAGTAGGTATGTAAGGTAGTTAGGTACCAGCTACCAATGGACGGATAGCTTTGACAATGGCCTGGCCAAAGTGGGAATGTTTTGCGCAAATATTCAATGCAAATCCAGTGTGGGATTAGGATCGGACCGCTCTCGGTTTATGTGGATTGTGTTCCAACGTTTTATACCCGAAAACGTTATTGATTCTTGATACAAAACGATAGATTATGACTGTGCTGGCATTAAATATGTATGTTGGTTTGCATTCGGTCTGATCGGACTTGATATGCTTGGTCTGATAGGCTTACGTTTGTATTTCTCGGTTTGAGGCTGTAGTCTATCATGGTATAATACTAATTAAATAGGTACATAAGTTTCACTTTATAATACGTCATTAGATTTCATTTTTGAGATGGTAAGGAAACGAAATTTCTCGAGACTGGTATAGCTGTTGTACCCATAGATAGCCATTTTATAGGATCCAACAGGAGTAAAAAGCGGGCCTTAGCATTTTTCTTTATTTTAAAGAGACCTATAGAATTTGTTATTTTTGACTTTTCAGTTTCTAAGTAAACGTTATTTTATTTTAAATTTTTTAGTGTTAGATACAGCAATTGCATGTAAATTCCAATTCAATACACAATCGCGACGAGTGTACTGTTGTCTGTTGAGGAGTTTTATTATTTTCTACGTACTTCGTTATCAGATCTTAACCAAATTTATATGGGACCACATCGCAGCTAAATTCTATCGAGAGAATTTTTTTCCAACAAAATCGGGCTACAATTGGCAAAGAAATCGATGTTTTCTACGTACTTCGTTATCAGATCTTAACCAAATTTATATGGGACCACATCGCAGCTAAATTCTATCGAGAGAATTTTTTTCCAACAAAATCGGGCTACAATTGGCAAAGAAATCGATGTACATACCCAAAAAAAGCAAAAAAATACGCGCCGATTTGAGAACGTCCTCCTTTTTTGAAGTTGGTTAAAAAGACATATCGCTAATAAACTCTTGCTCACACCAGTATGAACCGAGTCCCTCATTCCGTAGGCCGGGCGCGGCAAACTCTCAAAAACTTTTACCGTCACGTCAAAAACTCCGGACATGTTCCCATCCAGGAAATAAAAAATGTTCACTTCAAAATTATATTTATTTTTAGCGACGATAAGAATTTGTGAAGTGGATTTTGATGTAAATATTTATATTTTTTTTTATGATATACATTTTTCCTGTCCTTGGTGTCTGTCCTATAGTGAAAATACCTTTCTTTAAAAAAAATCAAAACTTAAATAAATATATAACAGATTCAATAAAAACAACACCAATCAATTTTGAGTCGGCGCTAATGCAGTTTAATGTTGGTTTTATTTTAATGTTTTTTAAATCGGGTTTATTTATTGTTAAAAAACTCTTATTTTACTATTTCTTTAGTGAGTAAATCATAAAAATCGGTAACCCTACGGAACGGAAAATTGCTCTAATAGTGTTTTTATCCAGTGGTACAATACCGGTCCAATCCTACCCACGCCTACATACAATTCAAAATAAGTAATGCTAGATTCCTTCAGTTTTGGGGTCTATACACTCCTCGACGTTAAGTCGTGAAGATAGGCTATATAAAGGCACACGACACAAACAAAGGGCCTAATGAAATGAGAAAGGCCGTAGCTTTATGCGCGCGAAGGGACAGCAATAAAGCCATCATAAGAAAGATTACTTTTTTACATCAGATAAAATGAACGGCCGTAAACTGAAATAGTTCTTTTTTATCTTCAAGTAATTTTCTACTAAAATAAGACGTCCCAAAACACGGTCGCTTTAGCCCATTTAAAGTTAGAAAACTCTTCTGGATTGATGTGATTCTGTCTTTTTACCGGTTTTAAGTTGTTTCGGGATGACGAACGCAGTGCAGTGCTATGTAGGTTTTATTCAAATTTTTGAGTGGCGTTGTGTGTTTATGGGTGGGCACTTACCATCAGGCGGGCGACACCTGCTCGTCTCTTCAAACTGTTGTTAAAACCCCGCTTGTAATGCAGAATAGCCAGTGTACTGGGCCTGATGATATTTTTTTCTTGGCTCGACATAGTATCTACGCCAGACCTGATGGTAAGAACAGCACAATCCCAGAATAGTATTGACAGATGATGTATCTATTCCTATTATTTACTGCGATCTGAATCTAAAGAATCCCATCGAAGATGTAATAGCTGCCATATCACAAGTTTTATTGTGCAATTTATAAGGTAAGCGAGATTGTTAGTTTCAAGAAATCCCTTCTAAATCTTTATTCTTTTACACGACGATTCACACATCCACGATTACTCTATCTGTTTATGGGTGGTGGTGATTCTCTATCTATTAGGTAACCAGTTGGCTCATTTGCTAACTTCTGATAAATATCATGTATAATATGAACGACAAAGGTTTTTTTTATGGCATACGAGTAGTTCGGTAACAAGCAGGTGGTTCACCTGATGGTAAGTGATCTCCATCGCTTATATACGCCCACAACTTCAAAGCATCATGGGCGCGTTGCCGACCTTAAAGGAAAGGGATAAAAAAGGGCTTGGGAAGGGGAGGGGGATTTAGGTCTCCGGATATCTCACTCACCGTACGAAACGCAGCAGCAAGCTGTTACTTTAATTCGTTACTTTTTCTGTGAGACAGTGGTAACGATCCGGACGAGCCGTCTACATCGTGGCTTTACCACTCACAGAAGAAGAAGGTGAAGTGGCATCTCGCCGTTGTGTTCCGTACAGTGAGTGATTACCGGACGCCCAAATCCCCCCTCTCTTTCCTAAAGCCCATTCCTTTCATTAGGCGATTCACACACTGCCCCACTCCACGCTGCGGGATGCGTGGCGACAGAGCCACGCGCGTGGTTGCAGATCTGCATCATCATGCAGATTTCTTCGCACAAACGGGGTCCCACGCGCGGGGTCGCGTGTTTCTCTGCATGTAGGCGCGTGATCTGTAACACTGCGCATGAACGCGTTTTCTGTGTATTATGCTACTCGTTTTTCAATGCAAGAGAGATAACACAAGCAACATAAGAACACGCCTGCCCGCGCTACGTTACCTAATGGTGTGCAGTGTGTAAATCGCCTTAGAGTCGACAACGCCTCTATGATTCCTCTGGAGCTATAGATATTCATAGGCGGTGGATATCGCTTGGCATCAGATGACGCACTTGCTCGTTTTACTGACGTCTGCTATAAAGAACGAACTGAACTGAGCAACCTTGATTGTTTAATAGCTGTACAATTAATTCATACCCTCATACCCTTGGAGCATTAAACCCTATCTTTCTAAGAAAGCATTATGACTTAATGCACACAGGCCACATACGTACCCTTGTCACGTACCTATCATTGCCTCTGTCTCGCTCTAATATAAGACATTAGACCGAGACGCGCACCATGCAAGGGAAGTTTTGTTACATACAGTAGTTGAACGAGTTGTCGAGGGGACGCACACGGCTGGTCCTACGTGATGTAATTACGGGTACTTTAAAGTACATTTTATGTATTATTAAATAGCTGCTTTTTTACAAAAATTGGTTTACTATATTCTGCTAGGTGGTATTTTTTATGATAGTGTTAGCGTATTCTCTTTTTATTGGTGTATTGAGGGTGTCAGAGAAAGCAACGTTGGGTATACTGAAATAATAATGGTGCGATATAGTTGTGGAAGGGTAGTTAAATCGTATAAAAGAGATTGTCACCATAACTGGAGGCCAATTCTCGTAATTTTAAATGTTCATAATATCATTCCGATCTAGTCTCAGCGTCAAGAAAGTTGCAAATGGCATTCTCTTAAACCAATAATCAACGTTAAATGTGAACATAGATCGTAATGAGATTGAATGTAGAATAAAAGTTGACTGAAGCCAAAACGGTATAATGCTACTGCTAATGCTAGGTGCATTTGACGTTGATTATTGGTTTAAGAGAATGCCATTTGCAACATTCTTGACGCTGAGATTAGATCGGAATGATATTTTGTACATTTAAAATTACGAGAATTGGCCTCCTGGAGGTATTTTACCCGCAGTCAGTCAGATAGTCTCCAGTTCATTAAGATCAGTGCTCAGTCGATAGTCCAAGTGTTCATTACGCGGTAGCTATGCTGGTTTACTATTCGGTCCTAGTTGTCTTAGTTATAGGTAATTAGAGAACGATCCCTAGATAATCCTGACGTGGCGTTGTAGTCTGTAAAGCAGTTATTGTAAATATAACCAATAAACTATTAGTTGAAGTAATTACTGTTGTTTGGTATTAATAAAATAATACTCGTCTCACGTAACTTCTAACAATAGAGGGCAACGGAGCAAGCGGGTCACCTGATCACCGCTGCTCATGGATACCATCATTACCAGAGGAATTGTCAGTGCGTTGCCGGACTTTGCGGAAAGAGTAGGCTATTTTCTTGAAGGTTCCTAAGTTGTATCGTGCATTAGGGTTGTTTTTTCCTAACAATTTGAGGATGTAGGCAGGTTGGCTTTGCAGAAGTTTCAAACAATAATTGCAAAGTATTTAACTATATGCCCAGAAGCTGGGCAAATAAGAAACCGTCTTTCAAATAACAAGTGGACTGTATTTCTTAATATTAAACGTAAAGTTACTCATTGGAATCTCTTCTGTCCCGTCCTACTTGTTTTTGCACTTATGCTGATAGCCCAACGAGAGTCGGCTGCTTCACTGGCCTTTTGGGTAAGCGTTTTAGGAGCTCTGAACCCTTAAAAATTTAAGTGACCACGCTGAGGGCATCCCCCTAAAGGGGGTACGGACCTCGGCTCAGGACAGCCGCTGGGGGAGGCAAAGACATTTACGATTGGGATTTGGGGGATTTATAAACTAATAATCATATTTATTCATCAGGTCGGGGGTGCTTCGGGGAGCGCGGCGAGGACGGTTTATCCGTCGTGTGGTGTTTGGTGTCGAAGTTACTCCATCCTTTGGATGTCCAGAGTTGTCTCATCGTCGGGATCGATAAGGACGCAACGCGGTCTCTCTCCTCTTTGTACGGTTAAAGCGAGTGTATATCGACACTCTACGGATGAGCGTATTGGGATGATGCGCGGCGCGATGGAAATATCGTATGCTAGCCATTTTCATGACTAAATTCAATAAGGCACTACAATTATACAAATCAAACTCTTACATTAAGTAGTGGGTGCAAGCAATACTCAACAATAAAGGGTGGTCAAAACTTTATACCATACCATAATTAGATTGTCAGTTTCTTTAAGTTTTATCCACTGGATAGTTATTCAATAAAATAAATGTTAGCATTGAGTCTCTACAAACGTTCTAGGCATCCCAGTTTCCCAGTCTTCGCGTAGTATAACGTATTTACCTTGTTCTCGGGAACTAGTGGATTAATGGAAAACAAATATGCGGGGCTTATACGTTATTTTGCATAATGTCAGTTTAATGTATTGTGTTCCTTTGGTAGAAGTGTCGCTATTGTTTCCCTGCGGTCGAATTATTGCCACATTTAGTAGAAAAAAGGTTGGTCATTTATTTTGGCTTTCGGGAATTACTTCAAGGCTTTTAGAATAATACGTAAGGTATGTATCGCCGTGATAATATTAAATTGCCTCATAACCTGGGTATCATCAACTATGATGATGTACGGTCCCACAACTGTCAGACCCGCAATTAAATATAAAATTAAATATTTCTATCGGCAGCTTACGTTTTACGGGCCAACATGCCTGCTGAAGATATTTTTGCCTACAGCATGGATGGCCGGCTCGACCACTTTATCACCACGGTCTCACAGGAAATTGACGTAAATTAGCTGTTAGCTGCAAAGACTTTAATGTATACCACTAGACGGGCTGTTTAGAAGTAAAATTGCGTCACATAACGCGGGTGTTTGACAGCTCACAAACAGGGAGCGCGATAGGGGCTCTAGTTGAGAGTAAGCGAGATGGTAATATTGAGTTATGGTCAATTGACCGCAACTTAGTGGAACAATTTCTATGTACCGCGCAGCTTGTCTAGTAGTATACATTAAAGTCTTTGGTTAGCTGTTGGGTTTTGTACGGTGAGTGCGGTTTTCGGAGGCCCAAATACAAGTCCTCAGGGAAGAAAGAAAAGGATTCTCTAAGGTCGGCAACGCATTCATTATTCTTTTGGTATTGTGGGTGTTTATAAGCATTGTAGATCACGTGGCTTTAGGTGAGGTGACACACTTGTTCTTTTGCCAGCCTCTGCTATAAAAAAATAATTTAGATACCTTAGTAGCAATTCTCTGAACCTATTTAAATGAAAGTAGTTTACCAAACTACTCACATTTTAATAATGTATACTCCACTCTTGAAGTTGCTTTACATTATGAACCCAAAGTTTTTGTGCCTCTGCCTATGATGTAAGCCATTACAAGGGCCACAAGCGTTATGAAGATTGATAGTTTGGGTTAATGTGCATTGTGCAGGCAGTGTATTAGGTTTAGTAACAAAATTTATTTACGAACTTATAAGTTTTCAGTAATTTTAAGTTGATATGAAATAGGGTTCTCAATTTGTCTGAATATAATAATATTGTCTTTGGCTAATCAGTAATGGTGGTTTATATATAGAGGTCATTACCAGGCTGAAATTCCATGAGCTTTCTTCTTTCTTGGTTAATGACGGCGAGCATAGAGTGTAGCTATTCCGCCAATGTCACGTGGTGGGTGAAGATAAACGAAGGAGATTGGTATGTTTGAGTGAGAATAGAATTGAAGAATAAATGTTATTTCACAAGTAGAATTTTGAAAAGATGCATTTCAGATGAACTTCATCTAAAAAAAAGTGAACAACATTAAAATACCCTACCAAATGTATAAAAATATAAAGCACAGACAATGTCCTATCTTCTTTGACAACATATATGAAACTACAAAACATAACATGAACCAGCGATAACAAAGTTAGAATCTACATTACAGTACATTTGATAATTTTAATAAACTCACTTAAACATTTAACTAAGGGGGGCTCTAAAAGGGATACACTTAAAATGAGTAGGGCGAGGAACAATATAATCTATGAGCTTTGTCCAATTTTGTCTGATTGGCGTTTCTTAATATAAAACACGTTTGACATCTCTATAGAAGAATATTAGTGATGGCAAATAAGGTTAGGTTCGGTGCTAACAATAGTATTATTGATGTTAACGCATAACTGCTTCATAACTAAATATACACCCATTTTGAAGATCCTTTTTATATTTGATAGGGTTTTTTAATTCCTCTCTTTTCCAGTGAAGAATTCAGGAGACCTTGTATTCGATATACTGCCAATAAGGGAGTATAAATATGTGTTGCTAGAGAAGAACGGGCAAGAAATCTATCAGAATTATCATTAGCCTTCGAAAGTAAAGGAGCTGATGCTCTGAAGGCCAATTCTCGTAATTTTAAACGTTCAAAATATTCCGATCTAGTCTCAGCGTCAAGAAAGTTGCAAATGGCATTCTCTTAAACCAATAATCAACGTCAAAGGTGAACATAAATCGTAATGAGATTGAATGTAGAATAAAAGTTGATTAAAGCCAAAACGGTATAATGCTACTGCTAATGCTTGGTGCATTTGACGTTGATTATCGGTTTAAGAGAATGCCATTTGCAACTTTCTTGACGCTGAGATTGGATCGGAATGATATTTTGAACGTTTAAAATTACGAGAATTGGCCTTCTGTTTCTTGATGAATGGTTACTGTCGCCCAGGGATATCAGCATTAGCAAGCGCACGCTCACTGCTAACTTACCTATTCATTAGATATGGTCCCAATATTATATTTATTCTTAATTATTGTTTTATGACCGTAATTTTTATTTTTCTTTATTCGAGATCAAGTGTTTGTGTCATTTTATACCATCATTTGAATTTTACATTATCTAACACAATTTACTACGTATTAAGAGAGTGTATTCCATGAAACATACATATTATAATGGAAACGCTCCTTTACATGTCATAAAGTTTGGCAAAATATTCTTTGGATTTTTTATAGCATAAACTGGCAAACGAGCAAGTGGGTCACCTGATGGTGAGTGATCTCCACCACCGACAATACCAAAAGAAGCAAGCTGCTACTTTACGTCGGTTTTCTGTGAGGCAGTGGTAACCCAGATGAGCCGACTGCCATTCATGCTGTACACAAAAGTGGTGTGGCTCTACCACTCAAAAAAAAAACTTAAATCTTCAAAGGTCAAGTTGAAAAAAAGTAAGTTGAAGTGGTTTCGTAAATAACGGTTTTCTTCATAGAACTATAGATTACATTATGAGTAAAGTGTAATGTGTTTCTGTCACATTCTTGCCTAAGCCGTACGGGAGACGCTCTCCATCCAAAAGGGCTTTAACTATTATTCGCTTTTATTCTAGAAGGCCAATTCTCGTATTTAACTGACACTGCGAATGAAGTTTAACCGAACTGAGATTATATTTTGATTTGACTAAAAATGGTATTCTGTTCCACTTTAAGTTTAGTCCGGTGTCAATAAAATCTCATCTCGATGTCATTGCAATCTCAATTCAGTCACAATTTTGACGTTTATTTAAGGACATGTCGTTTAAAATTGTTAGCAGAATACCGTCTAGGCTTCAGTCAACTTTTATTCTACTTTCGGTCTCATTGCAACGTGTGTTCACATCTGACGGTGATTATTGGTTTAAGAGAATACCATTTGCAACTTTCTTGACGCAGACTAGACCGGAATGATATTTAAAACAATTAATACAAGATTACGAGAATTGGCCTCTAGTTTTCCGCAATAAGTTTCCAGAAAAAACACTAGTAGCAAAGATACGACACCAAGCGCTACCCACAAAACATTGATATTAGCAATTATCACAAGTCGGGTACAGTTAGCACTCATTGCATCCTGTAACACATGGTAGCGAGTTTTTTATGACGCTGCGCCGAATAGCAGGCCGGTCGGAGTGGCCGGAAAGCGTGTGTTATTGCCGGCACCACCGGATTTTAGCCGGACTTTTAAATTCCATTTCATGGGGTTTTATTTCGGTCGGACGGTGTTAATATTTTTTTTTTCAATGGTGCTAAGAGTTATGGCTGGCTGGTAATTGAAATGTGTTGGGTATGTATTTTTTAAGTATTTTTGCCGCTTTATATGTACGCCAAATTGAATGCGTTAGGGGTTTTTTGAATATGTTTTTTATTGTTTACTCGGAGATTTGGCATTATTTGACTCAAAGTTGACAGCCTCCATGGCGCAGTGGGCGAGTACCCGACTGTGAAATGTGAGGCCGCGTGTTCAATCCCCGCACCGAGACAAATATTTGTCTAATCAAAAAATATTTGTTTCGGGTTCGATTGTGAGACCGAAAATCTTTTGTAGTGCCTGACCATACGCAAGATACAAGACTCGTATCTTACTGTGGGATCAATTTTACTTTCAAAAACTTTTTCATAACACTTGGATAAGTTAGCAACTTATTTTTTTAATAGCGTTAACGACGAAACAAGCATAACGCTCGCCTGATTGTAAGCGCCACGCCTGACCATTAAAAAAAAACAACACCACATATAACTTTAATTACAAAGCATGGCATGACACTGGACTACGTTCGTCATCCCGAGTCATAAGCTGTTAAGACTCATAATGCCCAGTAATTTCACTAGCTTTAGTGTGTTTCAAACTGAAACACAACAATCTTTACACACTGTGGCTTGGCGGTAGAAATAAAACTTTCTGACTTATTCAATTTTATTGATTTCTTATGTTTACGCGAATATAGCACATTGAAATAAAACTAATTTATACGGATTTTATCGCGGTTTAATTTAATTTCAGTCCCGAAGATTCGAAAGCTTTTCAGCCTTCGTAGTCCATCTCTCCTGTGAAATTAAACCGCGATAAAATCCGTATAATCTATATTTATTTTAATGATGAATTTTATCTTAGTTTTGAGATAGGAAATAAATGGAATCGATTTATTTTAGTTGAAATGACTTCTTCCAATCTTGAATAATAGATACACATTTATCTACTCAAGATATCAAAATGTAAACATTACGTTCCAAAAAACATCTTCCTACGTATAGAAGTCTTACACGGGGGATAGTAAATAATTTGTTCCGGCGACAACCGGGTGCTTCCCCTTTGCTGTAGTCCTGCGGGCGAACTGCGCATCCCTAGAAAATAGCTGAATAAAACGATCACACCCCCATACCGCCGTCGGGGGACATACGGGGTGTTTGGCGAGGCAATAAAAGTAATTTTGATGATATTGAAATAAAACTAGTTTATACGGATTTTATCGGATTTTATTTTTTTATTTCAATGTGTAATATTCGCGTAAACCTAAGAAATCACTTTGATGATATTGTTTTTAGTTTTTTCAATTTTTTCTGTGATAAACATAATTAACAAAAATAAAACAGACTCAAAAAACTAAAAAGCTGAAAATATATGTAACCAATTTTGTTATACCAAGGTGGTGCTATTAATTAAATAACCAATTTGAGTTGATGGTATTCATTTTTGAATGGTCAATTATAGGTAGAATTTAGTTTTTTTTTTCGGTTAATAAATAACGCGTACAGTAATATGACATAAATTATGTGCTTCAGAAATTATCGGATATTTCGAAAATACGAACATGTGATTCTGATGACCAAATACAAACCTATCTAAGTATATAGATAATGTACTAATTATTATCTTAAGTGCATGATTAACAAGTTAAACTCGTAAGTTAAAAAAATCCTCACATTTAAGCTAATAATATTTACATTAGTAAAATGATTTTGAATCTATTTCCTTTTGCTACGAACTATTTGTACCTTGAATTCTGCAATGTACAAGACCGTGTGTCAGAGAGTACCTCAAGCTCTCGCCCGTCTGAAAGATTGTGAATATGGATTTAAAAAATCACCCAAGGCATTGTAAAGATCTCGCTCCTTACAACGACCTTATTGTTTCATTCCTCATATTTGGGGTTATCAGTCAATTGTTAAAATTTAAAACCATACCTTAACGTAAGTTCAAGCTTGTATTCCCAATGGGGTAGGCAGAGGTGGCGTTAGTGCTGCACCCACAGTATGCTGAGGTTATTTGTGCCCCATGATGTGATTGGGGGCGAGTTTGTCGTCATACCAAACACAACTTCCAATCCCCGGCAACTAGTACATACATACATACATACATACGCACTCACGCCTGTAATCCCCGAAGGCGTAGGCAGAGGTTTAACCAGTACACCCACATTTCGCCGAGCCTATCTCCGTCCCACGATGTGATAGCAGGCGAGCCTATCGCCATACCGGGCACAAATTCCAGACTCCAGGCTGATACTGAGCATTTCGTAATAAAAACCCAATACCACTTTTAACCGACCCGAGGATCGAACCCGAGACCGCAGCGTTAGCCTCAGTTGTAACGAGTACGCATTACAACTGCGCCACCGAGGAAGTCCACTAGATGAATAAGACGATATACTTAAAAACGCTACAGACTGACAATTTTTTTTTTTTACAATCTGATAGCAACAGACAAATATTCCCACATAGAGCGTTCGACACAACGTGACGTTTTTCTCTACTAAAGAACGTACCCCTAACCATAAGCAGAAGCGGATTCTGTAAAAATATCCTTAAAGGTTCCCTTTTGATGATTCAAACAAAGGTGGAATAATAACACGGATTATTTTTTTTCCACTACGTCAATTTCCGTCCTCGCAATTATCAAAGGAAAGTATATTTTCTTTTATGAGAAAAATCTTTTCTTTTATATTCTAATAGCTTTTATTTTTGAGAGACTAATGACTTGGACTTATTCTTGGGCGATACTTGTAAATGTTGCTGAAATGAGCATCCGTTCGTACATGAATTGTTTTAGTCAATAGGTCATAGGTATAGTGGCAGCGTATAAGGCTGAGAAACGTGAGGTATTGGGTTCAGTTCAGTTCTAAAGTCGGGTAGTCACATTTTGTGTTTGAGTTTACGATTCCAAACATCACACATGAATTGACCACGATAGATATTTGTGCCCGGTATGGGGATAGGCTCGCCCCTTATCACATCATGGGACGGACCTCTGCCTATCTCTCCGAGGATAAAGGCGTGAGCTTATGTTTATGTATGGAATATTTCGAGTGTGTCCACCCCCGCGCTAACCTTTTGCTCTTGTTTTAACCTCCGATGAAAAAGTGGGGTGTTAAAAGTCTGAACCATGTCTCTGACTGAATGTCAATCTGTCTATGGTATTGTTGCGACTGAACAAATTAGCTGATTAGAATTCGGTTTAAATGAAAGCTGGTTTAATATCGATGATTTTTAGATATGCTTGAAGAAAGTCTAATAAGTCATTTAAATATTATATGTATGATTTACTAATTGACGTCGGGGGTTTTAACTTTTTTATAGCATAGACTGGCAAACGAGCAAGTGGGTCACCTGATGGTAAATGATCTTCACTCCCCATGAACGCCCATAACACCAGAAGAATCCTGGGTGCGTTGCCGAACTTATAGGAATAGGATAATTAAGGGATTGGGAATTTGGGAATCCGGGTATCTCACTCACCGTACGAAACGCAGCAGCAAGCTGCTACTTTACGCCGGTTTTCTGTGAGACAGTGGTATCCCCCTTGGATTTGGGCCTCAGGATATCTCACTCACCGTAACGCAGCAGCGAGCTATTGCTACTGCTATTTTATGTTGGTTTTCTATGAGACAGTGGTAACGACCCGGTCAAGCCGACCCATTCATGCTGTAGACAAAACTGTCTACATCGTGGCTCTACCACTCACAATTTCTAATTGACTTTGGGGGTTTTCATTGGGCTAACAAGCATGAATTGCTTTTTTTATAACAGACTAATAACTGACAGTATCCCTGTCTATCCTCTCTCACAATAATATCACGTAAAATTCCATATATTTTTTACCTTTCCCAAAGAAAAACGCTGTAATAAATCTCGCGCTGTCAAGCTGAGTACACTTAACTGTTACGGTATAAATCAAGAGTGATTTTTGTATAGATTGCATCAATTTGAGTCGTTGCAAAAAGATTTTACTGTTAGAAAAAGGATTTTAGATCTAGCATGCTAATGTAAACAAAATCACATCAATCATGTTGGTTTTTGTTTCACTATTTAGGGTTAATGCATCAGTTTGAGATATTTAGGGTTAATGCATCAGTTTGAGATATTTAGGGTTAATGCATCAGTTTGAGATATTTAGGGTTAATGCATCAGTTTGAGATATTTTTTTCCTATTTATCTTGTCATTTATTGCTAACATTTATAATTAACGTTACATTAAAATTTTAGTGTATCGGTGGCGCAGTTGTAATGTGTACACGGTACGACTATGCTGAGGTCTTGGTTTCGATCCCCGAGTCGGGTGTACAGTGATTACGAAATACTCGGTATCAGCCCGGAGTCCGGAATAGTGCCCGGTATGGCGGTAGGCTCGTCCCTTATCAAATCATGGGACGGAGATACCCTCGGCGAAATGTGGGTGTACTGGTAGACATCTGTCTACACTTTCGAGATTACAGGCATGAGCGCGTATATACAGTGGTAACGACCCGGTCGAGCCGGCCCATTCGTAAGGCAGACAAAACTGTCAACAGCGGAGCTCTACCACTAGTAAATGTACCACTAATAAAAGTAGTTTTACCACTTATAATAGTTATTATAACTTATAGGATACGTAAAACATTTTATACACGCAGTCTATTGTGTATCACAAAATGTAAGTATGCTTGAATGCGGCCCCGCGCACCTGCATCCAGCAGCCCAGCGTAATTAACTGCTACACATATCACTATTTCTCTTTATTCTCTTACCAAATTAACTTCGTACAACTTCGACAAACTTCGTTTAACTTCGACAGCGTTCGTGGAATTTCGTGAAGTTTCGGGACACGAAAGGGCGGCCATTAATCCATCTTTATTACCGGCAGTTTGATCGCGATGAATTCACGGAAAAGTGTTTATGTGGGAGCGTACGATGACTGCGCTCGAATGGGCGGGTTATTCTGGATTAGATTTTATAGCTGACGGCTATCAAACGGGCAGATGTTAAATGATATCCAACTCATGAATAACCCTCAAAACCAGAAGAATCAAGAGAGCGTTGTAGCTTGTAGATCTTAATAATCCTCGATCAGAGTGATTGATGCAGCGAATGTTTTTTTTACAGCATAGGCTGGCATACGAGCAAGTGGAATAGTTACCTGACCGTAAGTGATCTCCACCGCCCATGTATGCCCACAATACCAAAAGAATAATGGGCACGTTACCGACCTTAAAGCAATGGGATAATTAAGGGATTGGAAAGGGAAGGGGGATTTGGGCCTTCGGATATCTCGCTCGTTGTACGATACGCAGCAGCAAGCTCCTACTTTACGCCGGTTTTCTGTGAGACAGTGGTAACGAACCGGACGAGCCGGCCCATTCAGTATCAGCCAGGAGTCTGGAATTGTGCCCGGTATGGCGATAGGCTTGCCCCCTATCACATCATTGTAACAGATGACGTGACAGATACGACTGACTCAAAATGATTTACCTAGTTTAATTTTTAGCGTTTTGAGTTGGTTTTAGTTTTTGTTAAAACGTTTTTATTTGTAGAATAAGGCTCCACACGCTACCCGCGGATCGGCTAAATGCCCGTAGCGGTGAGAAGGGCAATAAAAACTGTCCTCCAAATTGCGTTTGTTAAGATGTAAACACTCGCATGCTGTGCTTATCGTTGCAATTTACAAACTCAAGGAATTGTTTCCCCATGTAATGTCTTGTAAGAAGTTGTTGATATGTTTATTTTAATAGGGATTTATGTATTTGGATAGCGATGGCATAGTTATTATTAGCTTGAATGACGACATGAGCAGGTCGATCGCCTGTTGGTAAGCGCCACGCCCGCTCATAAACAGAGGCAACGCCACACAGAACTTTAAATAACAAAGCCTGCACCTACAAACCGGAACACAGCGCTTACACACTGTTGCTTGGCGGCAGAAATAGACAAAGCAGTGGTGGTGGTATCAACCCAGCCGGCCTGTCGCGTATGGAGGACCTACCACCTTGTAAATATAATTTTAAAGGCACCAAAATGTGAAATGCCTATTTTACAATATTGAAGTAAGATACATACATAATATCACGCCTGTATCCCATAGGGGTAGGCAGAGTCTATGGATTTCCACTTTACGCGCTCCTGGAATACCATTTTCACTTCATCTACTTTCATTAACCTCTTCATGCACTCTCGTCGATTAAGAGTACTCTTGACCTGTCCTTTATTTAATATGTCACAAATTTGGTTTACATAGGTTCGGTGCGGCCGGCCTCTACAGACTCTTCGATCCATTCATTCATTACCACTGTCTCACAGAAAACTGACGTAAAGTAGGAGCTTGCTGCTGCGTTTCGTACGGTGAGTGAGATATCCGGAGGCCCAATCCTCCTCCCCTTCCCGATCCCTTATTTATTCCTTTCGTGATTGGCAACGCGCCCGTGATTCTTTTGGTATTATGAACGTACATGGGCGGTGGGGAACACTTAACATCACGTGACACACTTGGTTGTTTGCCTGCCTAAGCTGTAAAAGAAAAAAAAATGCGGAGCAGTCTTTGGGGACTGCCGATAGAAGTGAAAACTAAGTAACTTGTGAATTGTATCGTCGAGCTATTAGATTATTTTTGGTTTGTAAAGAAGTGTTAATGACCAATTTAATATATGACATACTATTCCCAGTAATATCATATTTCTCAGTATTGTCACTCCACACCACTAGAGAAAATCGTATTATTTTATAAGTTTGCAAAAAAATCCTCTCTATCTTGTGCCCACTTACGTCTAGTTGGTCTCCGAAAGAATTCCGAGTTTGTGTAACAATAGACGAAAATAAAATTTGACTGCTGATTTCTATTCTTCAAGTCCGAAGACTAGACGGGTAGGTATGAACAGAGGCCATTCTCTCGCGTAATTTAGCCGCGGGGTTGGATCTCGTCTACCATTTTATACACGTTTTCTGACTGTCACACCGTCACGAGTTATTCATCGATGTTGGTTATATAGTAAACGACGGCGAACGTGTAAGTGGGTGCTCTGATGGTAAGTGATTTCCACCGCCCATGTACGCCCACAATACCAAAAGAATCATGGGTGCGTTACCGACCTTAAAGGAAAGCGATTGGGAAGGGGAGGGGGATTTGGGCCTCCTAATATCTCACTCACCGTACGAAACGCACGCAAGCTGGTAATTTACGTCGGTTTTCTGTGAGACGGTGGAACAACCCAGGCGAGCCGGCCCATTCATGCTGTAGACAAAAGTGTTTACAGCGTGGCTCTACCACTCAAAAACGTCTCTCTTACGAGAGACAGTTAACTATCGACGACAAATATCGGTACATACATAGGCGGTGGAGATCGTACGATCGATTCGTACGGTGAGTGAGATATCCGGAAGCCCAAACCCCCTCCTATTCCTTAATTATCCCGTTCCTTTAAGGTCGGCAACGCACCCATGACTCTCTTGGTATTGTGAGTGTACATGGGCGGTGGAGATCACTTACCATCAGGTGGCCCACTTGCTCGTTTGCCGGCCTATGACATAAAAAACGTGAGATATGGCATATGCTAAGCCCGCAGTGACAGCCTCCGTGGCGTAGCGGGCGAGTAGCCGGCTGCGAAGCGAGAGGCCGTGGGTTCGATTCCCGCACCGAGACAAATATTTGTGTGATCCACAAAAATTTGGTTCGCGTCTGGGTGTTGTGGGACCGCAAGTCCCTCGTAGTTCCTGACACCCACGATACAGGTTTAACCTAGTGTGGGGTCAGGACTATGTGTGTGACTGTTGGGTGTATTTATTTATTTATTTATTTATTTAGTGTTAGAAATGCGACCGTGTATAACGTTTTATGTGTTTGTAAAAAAATGGCTAGTAACTGTGTTCACTACGTCATAGCACTTGCAGACTATACAAGCAATATTTATGTTATGATTAAAATTACATCAACTTTGTACTGGTTGACCGAGTTTTGCTCGTAACAAAAACTAGATCACATCATTTCCGTAAATGTGTTGCTATATCGTAATATTTGCAATATGAGACTTAGGCTGCCTCGGTGGTGCAGTTGTAATGCGTACGCGTTACGATTGAGGCTAACGCTGAGGTCTCGGGTTCGATCCCTGGGTCGTGCAAAGTGGTATTGGGTTTTTTATGACGAAATGCTCAGTATCAGCTCGGAGTCTGGAATTTGTGCCCGGTATGGCGATAGGCTCGCCCCCTATCACATTGTGGGACGGAGATACGCTCGGCGAAATGTGGGTGTACTGGTTACACCTCTGCCTACCCCTTCAGGGATTACAGGCGTGAGTGCGTATATACAACAAAACTAATAGTTATTCGGTGTAACAAAGTCTTACATTCATACGCGTTTGTTTTGACGAGAGCGATACCGCACGCGATAGCTGAACCCTTGCGCTCCCATTCTCCAACTATCGTCCTTTATTGCCCTCATAGGGAAATCTCTCTGACCTTAATATACGGTGGGTTTTACGGTTTCCTATTACGGTATTTTAAGACAGTCCACCAGAATGTATTGTATAGTTTGTTTCGTTGATGGGATAGGGTTATGAAAATGTTAAGAAGATTGAGATTTGAGAGTAAATAACTAACAAAAAAAGGCATAACACAGAATACAATCAGTTACAAGTAATATTACTTAAATATTATAATTTAATGTTCTAGATCATCTTCCTAAACATATGCCCTAATAAAATACCAGTGTGGAAATGACAGACAAATTAATTTATATTGTTTATAACAAAGAAAAGAGAAAGAGAAAAAATTAATAAACGATTTACACTCTGCTTAATTTAATATAATTTTAGTACTACGCAAAAATGGCCCCGCCTTGCTGTTCATAATAAATAAATAAATACACCCAACAGTCACACACATAGTCCTGACCCCACACTAGGTAAACCTGTATCGCGGGTATTAGGAACTACGAGGGACTTGCGGTCCCACAACACCCAGACCCGAGACCAATATTTGTGGTTCACACAAACATTTGTCTCGGTGTTGGAATCGAACCCACGGCCCCTCGCCCGCTGCGCCACGGAACAAATGTACAATTTTTAGCAAAAAAAAAAATTGTATAACCGACACATCCGAGTGATAGGATTATAATACGGTGTGATATTTGCAATCTGCTTCTGATTATGAGTAGGCGTGGCTATTACCATTAGGCGAGCGACCCGCTCGTCTCGTCATTTAACCATATAAAAAAAAATAAAAAAAAACCGCCCGTAGTCTGGAATTGTGCCCAGTATGGCGATAGGCTCGCCCCCCTATCCTATCATGGTACGGAGATACGCTCGGCGAAATGTGGGTGTACTTGTTACACCTCTGCCTACCTTTCGGGGATTACAGGCGTATGTACCTATTATAAATATTATTATTTATCTTAGGGCTGATTTTTTAAATCCCAAAACAAAAGGTTATTTATCGGGTAAAATATAAAATAACACGGATACGGTCATACGGAGAAGCGCATGTCAGGTACTTCTTAAATTGACTGATTTATGAAAAATCTGCCTCTAGCTATTTTTTAAAATACCTCAATAGGAAACAGGGTGTTTTATTCTGCGATCCAAGACTCCAGTCTGTACACTGACGTGTTATCTTGTATACACCTGCATCCAAAGACTTTAATGTATACTACTAGACGGGCTGTTTAGAAGTAAAATTGCGTTACATAATGCGGGAGTTTGACAGCTGACAGACAGTGAGCGCGATAGGGGTTCTAGTTGAGAGTAAGCGAGATGGTAATATTGAGTTACAGTCAATTGACTGCAACTTAGTGGTACAGTTCCTATGTACCGCGCAGCTTGTCTAGTAGTATACATTAAAGTCTTTACCTGCATCAAATGAATTGTATCAATGAAAACAAATGGCATCTCATTAAGTGCGATCCCCGTCCTTTCACGATGCTATCTCGCACAGAATTTATGTCATCGAGCACGGGCCGATTTCACTTCGTCACCTTATGAAACGGCGCCTGAATGGAGGTTCCGACGCTCCTATTTATTGGGTACGAGAAAATAAGAGTGCATTGTTGAAGTGGAAATATTTTGTTAAGATAATTTTGCGAGGTTTGTCATTTCATGAATGGTTTTTACATGAATATCGATGAATTGGATTTTATAGAGGCTAATATCTGTAATATAACTATAATAGGATCTATTTTGTACGTATGAATGATGAGATTGGTGTTGTGAGACTGAAATTATTTTGTGATATAAACTCATGCCTTTATCCACGGATCAAACTAAAATGAAAAAAATCATCTGAATAGGCAAGTGCATCGATCCTAAAAATCTTAAATTGTATGGTTTTTTCTATAATGATACATACGCACTCACGCCTGTAATCCTCAAAGGGGTAGGCAGCTTTATTTATTTCATAATTGGCACTATTATTGAACTAGTATGGAGTCGGAATTGTTGAAACACTCTACAAGACGTACAATTGTCTCCAATGATAGCTTCCATTTGATAACACACTAGCTAATTTAGCTTAGCATCTTAGCTTAGCGACCTACTAAATTAATAGGACGCTAATTTTTGTCGTTAAACTCAAATTTTAGTTAAAAAAACATCGGTATATAAGTATCTGAGATCAAAATTAAACCTACTAATATTAGAATTCATGTGACAATTTGGACGTTTGTGAGTTTGTGAAGACTGGTCCAAACATGCCTCGCAAAAAAGTATCGACTTACTGATTAACGCCACCCCATTGGGCTCGGTTCGACGACCCCAGTTTCGGAGATGAGCCCCGGCTTAAATTTGGGGTGATGAGGTACGCACACGTACCTAAGATGGGGTTACTGTAAGTGTTAAGACTTTTGATGGCTCCGATATTTTTTTGCGTGGAGTGAATAAAATGTTGTATAGGTAATTAAAGTCATTCTTGCACGTCTTAAGGCCTGCCAGACGACCTCTCGCATACGAGGGGCATATCACCTAGTAAATGTATAGTTGTTTATAGGTACAAACATGGACTGGAATCTATACCCTTGTACTACAAACCTGACTCACTCATTAAGCTATTACTACTCGCATTTAACCTTTATGTACCCTTGACACGAAAGGGGTCGACAGAGGCGGAAACCATATCGTATATCGCATAATTACACATATTTTGAAATCGTAACGCATTGTAGTTATTTCTTTTGAATGTGTTTATTTATTTATTTATATTATTGGCACACCAACAGTTAATAGACTATACATTTCTAGAAGTTATAATGAAGATACAGACTAGTCTACTCACTAATTATAATTATTGTGTTATTAATTCCTATGTGTTTATGAAGTTAGTTACTAGCTGGTGACGTTTTTAAAGTTACATACGCACTCACGCCTGTAATCCCCGAAGGGGTAGGCAGAGGTGTAACCAGTACACCCACATTTCGCCGAGCGTATCTCCGTCCCATGATTTGATAGGGGGTGAGCTTATCGCCATACCGGACAAAATTTCAGACTCCGGACTAATAATGAGTATTTCGTAATAGAAAACCCCAATACCACTTTACCCGAGGATCGATCCCGAGACCTCAGTACAGCAGGGGCAACAGCGCATATCGTGTTGTTTGTACATTACAACAGCACGTTGCGCATCATCATTTTAAGTAATCCTACTCCATATATATTTTTATTATTATTTATTGTGAAATGTTTGTGAGTTTGTAAAGTATGTTTGTTAGTCAATCACGCCTTAACATCTGAACGGTTTTGGATGAAATTTGGCACACAGGTAGACCATGGCCTGGATTAGGACATAAGCTACTTTTTACCCTAGAAAAGGCCTTTGAATCGGGCAGCGAGCAAACATAGTGATATATTTATTGGTTGGTGAAATGATAATTTATATATTGTTTTTTTAATAACTTATTCATTTTTTATAGCATAGGTCGGCCAATACGTACTAATGAAAATAAAAAATCTAAAATGAATTGATCAACATGTACAAGGTTGTTAATCACTACATATTGCATGTAAATATTTGTATATAACATAAACGTCGCATATAGCAAAAAATTCACAGTCTCAGAGAACTCAAATACTAAGTTTATCACCTATCCCCCTTACCCCGTATGTACACCGCCATCTTGGGAGGGATAAATTTTATACTCTTGAGTTACAGCCACCCTCATCCACATATCATGCCCTATACTGAATATAATCATTTCGCTAGTTTGTGTTCTCGTAAGAGGGCCGGTTGGGTCGTCCGTCCTTTTATTCGAACATTTCGGTTTTGTGCGGATAAAATTGAATGGTACCGGACTGTGATGTTTATTTCCTTCATTTTCAAATTGTGATTTAAAATTAATACAAATTTGTGATAGATGTAGCTTAAAACAACGTTGTGATAGAAGTTGTAGCTTGATAAATAAACCTAAATAGGTACATATAGAGGTCACTAAGCAGGTGACCCACTTATCTGTCTGCAAGGCTCTATTATAAAATATGATAATAATACCTAGCTCTGTATTATACACGTCCCAATGCTGGGCACGGGTCTCCTCTACTGAACGAGAGGGGTTAGGCATTAGTCCACCACGC
Source organism: Mimas tiliae (assembly GCA_905332985.1). Lineage (NCBI taxonomy): Eukaryota > Metazoa > Arthropoda > Insecta > Lepidoptera > Sphingidae > Mimas > Mimas tiliae. The sequence goes on along the minus strand of HG995248.1, from coordinate 16,647,849 downwards.
TGGACTAATGCGGGTTGGCCGATTTCACATACCTTCGAAATTCGTATGAAGAACTTCTCAGATATGCAGGTTTTCTCACGATGTTTCCTTCACCGTTAACGCAAGCGATAATTAACAATTAATACACACGTGACTTATAAAACTCAGATGTGCATGCTCTTAGGGTTGGTTTCGAACCTGCGACTTTCGTGTCGACAGTCCTCACCACTCTCCGCAAAGCTAAAACTGCCTCTATTATAAAATAAAATATTAATATTTTATTATTAGTCCAAACAACATCAACAACGAGTTCGCAATGTTCTAAAAAGACTGACACAAAACCGGTCCAAGCCAAATTATTCAATAAGCAAATTCAAAAGTAGGTCGAACCTTTGACTGAACGACGGACTTCCTAACTGTGTGAGTTTTCTCAACCGTTGCGGGTTTGTTCCAAACACGTTTGTATTAAAACGCAGAAGAAAAGGGTAGGCCGCTCGCCGCTCGGCCTGTCTGCTTCAATCAACCGACGTCGGTCGGGGGAAACTTTGACGAGTTGAAAATCATATAAAATAATACATGAGGAATGTGAGAAATAATATTAGAGTTAGGATTGTAACTATGGGGTGGCGTTTGTAGATTAGGCACGTTTTGAGGTGCGCAATCGAGACAGAAAGACCGCGACGCGTGACGTCAGTCAGACAATAGCGACAAATCTGCTTTCAAATGAAATGAAATAGTCTTAATTATCATGTAGGCAATTAGAATAGGGCTTATGACAAGTCAGTATAAAATAAAGAAACGAATGTATAGGAATCATATCAACTAATGTATACATAACATACATAGCATCATCAAAATTCACTGGGCAACTATATATTTTGCAATATTTTTATTAAGGAATAGTCCAGAATTGTTAAGTATTATTATTATTTTATTTTTTCATCTTTTTATGGGTCGATATGGACCATAGGCATTACTAGCTTTGTACGATTTTGTCTGGAAACGGAAACGCATCACGATGTCCTGTCGCGGTCGCAGGGCTTAAATGCTTCTTACTTCTCATTTAGTCCAGCGTGCGAGTATCCTGTGAAATGAGAAACAGCGGATTCGATTCCCGCACTGAGACAAATATTAATAAAATTAATTAATGCTTTCCATGATTATTTTGGTATTGTAGATGTTCAAGTGACTCAGTCGCACGTGGGCTGTCCTCTGCTATAAAAAAAAATCTAGACCAAACCTGGGTAGTTGAATGTTGGTGTTGCTAATTTGATAAGTATTTATGAGTGACTGCCTCGGTGGCGTAGTTGTAATGCGTACGCGTATAGATTGAGTCCAACGCGGAGGTCTCGGGTCCGATCCCCGGGTCGGGTAAAGTGGTATTGAGTTTTTTCTATTACGAAATGCTCAGAATCAGCCCGGAGTCTGGAATTTGTGCCCGGTATGGCGATAGGCCCGCCCCCTATCACATCGTCAGACGGAGATACGCTCGGCAAAATGTGGATGTACTGGTTACACCTCTGCCTACCCCTTCAGGGATTACAGGCGTGAGTGCGTATGAGTGCGTAGGATTTATGAGTGAAATTGTACTCAAAGTTGTGTGTTTGCATGTCAGCGTAAAACTGAATGTACCAGGCCCTATAACTACGTCATAATTTCTAAATTTTCGCTAAACATGACGTACGGACGGACATCTATGTTACGAGGCCACACGTCACAAACAATCTTCAGCGAAACCCTGGCGACCGCTACTATTGTGTCGGTTATTGTTGTGACTTCATTAGTGTAGTAGTGAGGAAAGGGTTTCAATCTTCTATTCTCTATACCTATATGTATAATAAAGGCAGTGACATTGGCATTATGAGACTTAACACCTTATGTTTTTTCATTTTTTATTAGCTTGAATGAAGAGACGAGCAGGTTGCTCGCCTGATGGTAAGCACCACGCCTGCTTATAAACAGAAGCAACGCCTCACAGAACTTTAAATAACAAAGCACTGCATGACATATGACTACTGGTTACACTTCTGCCTACCCCTTTGGGGATTACAGGCGTGAGTGCGTATGTATGTATTACTAAACTAGTTAAAAGCTGAGTTTGTTGTACATATGTGGTATATGTAATAAACATTGATGGTGATGAACAGTGTATGGTAACATTAAAATAAGTGAAATTAGATGATTTTACAAAGTGTATTGATCGACTTTGATCGTTCGATCCGCTTGGAGAAAATCGTTTAGGAATCATCGTACTGGAAAGTATTGATACCAAAACTCCCACAAGACTTTAAAATCAGCCACGCCAGTGTTTCATCATTCTTGCGATAACTTGAAAATATATTAAATCCTTGTCATTAGCTTATATCCATGAAAATGCGAAGCCATAATTAAACAAAAAGAAAGAACATCAAAAGTAGTAGTTTAAAATCTTATTCAATTATTACGCAAACCTTTTCAATGATAGAGCAAATCATCTCGCCAGTGAAGTGATAGAACAAATAGGTCGACCAAACTTACGTGAAAATACTAGTCCGTTTACATAAATATTTTATTTTATCCGTCCGTCCGATCGAGTCCGACCGCCGAGAAATTTGCGACGCAAAAACCTTTCCAAAAATAATACCACTTTTCAACCCTTCATGCCACCCCAAACAAATCAGTCACGACAAAATTTTTTCATAAATAAAAATTTAAAACGGTCCCATTTTCGATTTCCGAAAATATCGACTGGCGTTTCCCTAATATTTTTTCTCTCTAAGCAACAATTAGGGATGGTGCGCGAACCGTCATCCCTGAGGTTGGCAGCTCGGGGTGTGAGGGGCGTGCGGCGGGAGGGGACGTCCCCCTACATTTTCGCCACTTGAATTATAGCCCGACCAAACATTGAAGATCTTTTACCGAATTCGCTGTAGCTTTTTACGACTGCCCTCTAAGCGTCGGTCGGTTGAATTATTTAGCCCTGAGCGAGCTCCTTTTTTCTTCGTAACGCTGATGTCGGTTTAAGTTGTTTATTAATAATATGTAATGAAATCCGTTCCTTTATATACTTTACGTTCTGCTGTTGATTCCAATTATCGCCGATAAAATATTTTTTGATTCTTTGCGAATGAGGTATATAAAGTAAATCCATGATAATATAATTGGATAAAAATATTAAATAATAATGAAACAACAATTAACAATTTATTATAACAAATATATTACATAACGAAACGAATTCTAAAAAAATATCTTTGCAATAATAAATTCTGTTTAAGTTCTGTTCCATTAAATTTGAAATGAAAACTGAATAAAATTTCCTTATGAAAATATTATCTATTTTCCCAATGTATATTTCCAATTCAATATAGAAAGAAATAAGTTATTTTTGTTTCGATGCCTTTAATATATATGATTATTATTTTTAATATCATTTAATGCTTTCCATTAAAAGTCATAAGAAATTTAAGTTTAAAGATGGATTTCGAGAGCTTTCTGCGTCCATTGCGTAAATTAATGTTTTTGTTATATTTCATTTCCTATAGTATTTTAATACTATTTGAACACTTTTTAATCCTTTCACACATTAAATAATAAGCAATAACAGAATAGAATAATACTCAATGAACTTTACTCTGAGACAAAAGAGAATTTTCAGCGCATTAATTCAATAGGGTTAAAAACCAGCGAACATTTTACGTAACTAGGCGACAAAGCGGCACGTCACGTTCACGACGCGTCAACGACACGACACGACACAAGAAATTCCAAATAATCAACCGATTCACACAAAGCGAACTCCGTTGCGTATCTAAGTATCTAGAGAAATGTACGGACACCATCAATCGAGAGGGTCACGGACTTTCCTGGGATTATTGGCAACACTCGATGAAAGTATGACTCTTGCCAATAACAGGTTTATTAAAAAAAGATTTATCTTAATATTTAACTTAACACAGGCAATAATAAAATGACTCTGCAAAATTATTCACTTTTCATTTTACATACATACGTACGCACTCACGCCTGTAATCCCCGAAGGGGTAGGCAGAGGTGTAACCAGTACACCCACATTTCGCCGAGCGTATTTCCGTCCCTTATGTGATAGGGGGCGAGCCTATCGCCATACCGGGCACAAATTCCAGACTCCGGGCTGATACTGAGTATATCGTAATAGAAAAACCCAATACCACTTTACCCGACCCGGGGATCGAACCCGAGACCTCGGCGTTGACATTTTAAGAACTTTAATACAATATTATACAAGACCAACTAAGTTTTTTTATTAGTTTGAATGAAGAAAACGAGCAGTTCGTTCGCCTGATGATAAGCGCCAGGCCTGCCCATAAACAGAGCAAAACTAGACACAACTTTGAAACAAAGCACTAAATGGCACTGGACTGTGTTTATCACCCCAAGACATAAGATGTTAAGTCTCATAATGCCCATTTCACTGGCTGCAATGTCCTTCAAACCGAAAAAAACTGCTTACACACTGCTGCCTTCTACTGAGCCCGGAGTCTGGAATTGTGCCCGGTACGGCGATAGGCTCGCCCCCTATCACATCATGGGACGGAGATACGCTCGGCGAAATGTCGGTGTACTGGTTACACCTCTGCCTACTCCTTCGGGGATTACAGGCGTGAGTGCGTAGGTATATACATAGATATTTATAGAGTTGTATATCTTAAAGCACGTAGAGCATTTAATAATGAATGTATTTCATTTATGGTTATTACAATGAACTATCTACTAAAAACATCGCAAATTAATTAATAGAAAAGTGGCACGATCCAGAAACTGTAAAAAATTCCATTTTTTTCTCTCCTAAAAAAGCCTAATAAAAATTGAACCTAGATCCTTTCGATGTCTAAACAATAGTTCAAATTTAACATTCGAATGTTATTATCCATATTATTAATTTAATAATCAAAGATTTATATATTGATATCTAAACTATTCGAGCTATCAAAATCTGCCCATATATCGTATTACGCACATTGGAGTGAAACAGAAACATAGTTTCTAATGTTTTTCATCGGAGTGAGCGAGATGGCCCTAGTTTTCTGTCTGTCATCGTAAAAGGTAACTGAAACGTGACGAAAATTAATTTCCTAGGATATTTATTCCATTACGTATTTTAATCTAAACTTAATATTATTTTCAATTTATCTCCAAACAAGTTATAATTGAGACAACTTTGTAAATTGTTTGCTCCAAATAATTTTAATGATTTAGTTTTTGACGAGTTACTTTCGATCATTATTTGACAACCTCTGTGGTGCAGTGGGCGAGTAGCCGACTGTGGAGCGAGAGTCCGCGGGTACGATTCCTGTACCGAGACCTAATGTTTGTGTGATCACAAATGTTTCCAGTCTGGGTGTTTTCTCCCTAGAGAGGTTGACGTCAGACAGGCGGCCGGTCTTAAAAAATTCAAGCCATCTATTTCTGTATCATGTGTTAAAAAGCGTGTTACGTCGACCCCACCACGAGTGGAGAGCATGAAGCAGACTTTGCACACTAAATACACATAGGCATTCACGCCTATAATCCCCGAAGGGGTAGGCAGAGGTGTAAGTAGTACACCCACATTTCGCTGAGCGTATCTCCGTCCCATGATGTGATAGGGGGCGAGCCTTTCGCCATACCGGGCACAATTTCCAGACTCCGGGCCGATACTGAGCTTTTCGTAATAGAAACACCCAATATCACTTTTACCCCACCTGGGGTTCGAACCCGAGACCTCAGCGTCAAGCCTCAGTCGTAACGCGTACGCATTACAACTGCGCCACCGCAATTTTATTTAATTAATAAAAAAAAAATGAATTAAAATTGAATTACCGAGTTATTTATTAATTTAACACAGCACAATACGGCATGACTTTAAACCCGCGAAATAGTCAAGCAACATTTAAGATAAATCTTAGCGCGCAAACTGAGATGAAAATTAAAACATTTGCTTATTTATTTAGGCGAAACACTGCCGTATGAACCGGGGCATTTAAAGTGCCAATTACGTCCGCGGATCGACGAAATTTTGGCAACCCCAGTGAGGGTGAGTGAAAGGGAGGCACCAAGACTCGAAACTCCCCCATAGCGTACGCTGTTAGGGGAACTCAGAGGAATTTTAGGTTAGTGGTCATGTAGGCATATAGAAAGTAACACGGCAAAATTGTTGTGTAATTTATTTGTCGTCTTGTGATTTTCGTTTGTGCGTCAAGTCATCGTTTAACGTTGTGTCGTGCTTAATTAAGTTAGCGTTAAGTTGGTTTTTAAGTAAAATTAGGTAGACGCGCGAAAAAAGTTTGCGCGCGCTGGCAAATCGCAAAACCGCGTAAGTGTTAAATACAAGTGTGAGGAAAATAACAGAAAAAACAACGTTACGTTTGGTGGTTTGTTTGTAAACAGCGCCGCGTGTGACTAGCAGTGTAAACATTGGACGCCGCTTTTTGCGTGTAAATAACAAAATCGCGGTCACTGTGCGATATACAATTGAGTGTTCAAATAGTGTAAAATATCAGTGCCAAAATAGTCGTAGATTTTTTAAATTAATATTTTATTGTTAGTAATAAAAGTTCGAAATAACGTTCATAATAAAAGCACGTGATACATTGAATCGCGCGTCGAGAAAAACGAGGGTCGACGTTACTATAACCGATCGATAACAACGCATTACTGAGAAGAGCACACACGCACGTTGACACCCGTGCGACCCTCGATGTAAACAAGCTTTAAAAACGAATTTATATATAGTACAAAATATTCTGTGATTATTAGAAAACTGTGATAATGTTAGTCGGTAGTTTGACCGTGAACCCGATGCTGTTTGGGTACAATATGGCTCATAGTGGTGGGTCTAGCAGCGGGGCGACCACGGCGTCTTCAACTCCGGTGGACGGCGACAAGAGGTCGCCAGGGTTGAGTATGTCGGAGCGTACCGGCGCACCGCCCGCCGCGGGCAAGGATGCCGTGAAACTGTTCATTGGGCAGATACCGCGCCATTTGGAGGAGGAGGATCTCCGCCCGATGTTCGAGGAGTTTGGCAAGATTTATGAGTTGACCGTCCTTAAAGATAAGCACACGGGCATGCATAAAGGTATTATTGAGTTATGCTTTAATATATTTTCCATTTAAGGGGATATTTTAATATTAATATAGCTAGATTACTCTCGATTCTGAAATAATGATTCTAGAGTTTGAATGTCTGGGCGGTGTTTTTTTTATTGTTTTGTGACGTTTTTGATTTCTTGTGCGTGGAGTTATACAATAGAAGAGGGTATCCATTTTGGGATATGACTTCATGGTGTTATTATTGAGTTTACTTTAACATCGTAAAATTAAAATTAATATAATAAAATAAATACTAAAATGAAAAATACTTTAAACAATTAATTATTATAGTGGTTTATATGCATATTACAAAATTTATATTTTATTTTATATGATAGTATCATTGCATGAGAAATGTAATTTTTTCCTTTCATATTTTTTTTCACTTGTAATTCTTATGTGAAAAATAGACCTTGCACGTCTCGTCTTTGAAGCAAATAAAAAAAATACTTTGAGGTGACACCGCGGAAATAAGAATAAATCTACACTAATATTATAAGGAGGAAAGATATTGTATTTTTGTATGTAGCGAATAAACTTAAAAATTACCGGACCGATTTGAAAAATTCTTTAGCCGTTAGAAAGCTACATTATCACTTAGTAACATAGGCTACTTTTTAAGCCTACTAAGGCCGTTCACGCAGGCGGAGCCGCGAGCAAAGGCTAGTAATAAGTAAAGTTAGAAAACACGGCAAAGTACAATAAAGTAATAAATAATATTCTATGATAATTATTTTAATGGAACAGTCTTGCTGTAATTTTTGGGAGATATTTCTTAAGTTTTGAATCATTGCTTCTCATTTGTTTGGCGAGTGTCCAAATCCAAGGTAGACTATTAGGTTTTTTGAGAGATATGTCATGCGTTTATTAAATGAAGGGCGGTTTTTTTTTATAATAATAATTCTGTTCTGTTAGTAATCGGCACATCTATTGTGTCAATTGTAATTGCTAGAAAGCCACTTATTTAATAGACAATAAATACGCACTCACACCTGTAATCTCCGAAGGAGTAGGCAGAGGTGTAACCAGTACACCCACATTTCGCCGAGCGTATCTCCGTCACATGATGTGATGGGGGCGAGCTTATCGCCATACCGGGCTCAACTCCAGACTCCGGGCTGATACTGAGCAATTCGTAATTGAAAAGCCCAATATAACTTTTACCTGACCCGGGGATCGAACCCGAGACGTCAGCGTCAGCCTCAGTCGTAACGCATACGCATTACAACTGCGCCACCGAGGCAGTCATATAAATATTTGTAAGTATAGTACGGAGAACCGACGTAAAGTAGCTTTAACTTTATTTTACATTATTTATAACATTAACATTTCCACATCAACAAAAATAAATATTACAAAAACTCGGCTTTAATTTGAATAAATAGTCTAGCCTAATAAATGCTACCAATAAACTTAGAGCTTGTAAATGTGATTCATTCTTGTAGTGCGAATATACAATATCTTTTAAAATGTAGTATTTTTATTTAATTCAATATAGTTCAAAATAAAACTTTATGCGCTGATTTTTGACGATATGCAGTAGAGGTTTGCTGCTACATTTCGTACAGTGAGTGAGATATCCGGAGGCCCAAATCCCCTTTCCTTCTCAATCTCTCAATTATCCCTTGTCTTTAAGTTCAGCAACGCATGATCCTCAAGTGTGTATGTTCATGGGCAGTGGTGATAACTTACCATCAGGTGATTCACTTTTTTATAGCATAGGCCGGTAAACGAGCATGTGGGATTCTGCGAAACGAAAGCTTAAACACAAATTATGTTTGCCCGACCTGCGAACTGGATCCGGAACCTCACGTCTCTCAGCCTTAGTACGCTGGAATTGACGATAAAATCCATTTTTTTTTTACTAGTCCTGTATTATATACGTCTCACTTTTGTGCACGGGCCTCCTCTACTGAATGATAGGGATTAGGCCTTAATCCACCACGCTGACTTAATGCGGGTTGGCAGACTTCACACACCTTCGAAATTCATATGGAGAACTTCTCAGGTATGCAGGTTTCCTTAGGATGTTTGCTTCACCGTTAAAGCAAGTGATAATTTATAATTAATACACACGTAACTTAGAAAAATGAGAGGTGTATGCTCTTAGGGCTGGTTTCGAACCTGCGACTTTCGTCTCGACAGTCCATGCCACTCCCCGCTGAGCTATCACTGCTTATTGCTCATGCTCTAATACATTGACTTACGATTTTTCATATTACTTTGAAAGCTATGTTAACTAACAGGTGTGTCAAATCAAAGGTTACCACGCTTCTAGCAACTCAATTTCGACTTGACATACAATTTGACAGATGATTTATTTATTTTTATCCATAGATCAGCATTTCGAAACCATGCGTTAGTATTGTTCTTTAATCCTTATTCAAGAAAAACTCTCTATAGAGCGATCTTCGTCTCAACAGTCCATACCACTCAACGCTGAGCTATCCTCGCCTCCGTGGCGCTCTATGCCTCGGTGGTGCAGTTGTAATGCGTACGCGTTACGACTGAGGTTGACGCTGAGGTCTCGAGTTCGATCCGCGGGTCGGGTAAAAGTGGTATTGGGTTTTTATATTACGAAATGCTTAGTATCAGCCCAGAGTCTGGAATTTATGCTCGGTATGGCGATAGTTGGACGGAGATATGCTCGGTGAAATGTGGGTGTACTGGTTACACCTCTGCCTACCCTTTCGGAGACTACAGGCGTGAGTGCGTATGTATGTATTTTTCTGTACATACATATGTTGTTGATATTATGTGATATATTATCAGACGGTCCTTCGACCATTAAAAATATTGTCCATTATATGGATCGTAAAAAGTTTTTTTTACAATATTAAGAGAAACCCAGTTGAGTGATTCATGTGTAACGGTCCGGAATAAATGATAGCCGGGCGCATAATTTTATTTCATCTCCATAACAACCTTAGGGTAAGCATACCTTAGAGCATATTTATAACCAATAGCGTATATTTAATTTATTTTATAATTAATAATAACAGTGATAGCTCAGCGATGACTGTCGAGATGAAAGTCTCAGGTTCAAAACCCAAGAGCATACACCTCTGACTTATCTAAGTTACGTACGCACTCACGCCTATAAGAATCCCCTAAGGGGTAGGCAGAGGTGTAACCAGTACACCCACATTTCGCCGAGCGTATTTCCGTCCCTTATGTGATAGGGGGCGAGCCTATCGCTATACCGAAAAAAATTCCAGACTCCGGGCTGATACTGAGCATTTCGTTATTGGAAATCCCAATACCACTTTACCCGACCCGGGGATCGAACCCGAGACCTCAGCGTTGACCTCAATCGTAACGCCTACGCATTACAACTGCGCCACCGAGGCAGTCAAAGTCTAAGTTACGTGTGTATTAATTGTTAATTATCACTTGCTTTAACGGTGAAGGAAACAGCGTAAGAAAACTTGCATGCCTAAAAAGTTCTCCATAAGAATTTCGAAGGTATGTAAATTCTGCCAACCCGAATTAGGCCAGCGTGGTGGACTAAGGCCCCCTCTCATTCAGTAGAGGAGGCCCGTGCCCAGCAGTGGGACGTATACAGAGCTAGTATTATTATTATATATTTGAGCATATTTTACAAGGTGGTAGGTACCTCGTATGCGAGAGCCCGTCTGGGTTGGTACCACCGCTTTGTCTATTTCTGCTGCTAAACAGCAGTATGTAAGCACTGGTGTGTTTCGGTTTGTTACATAGTGATACAAGAGTAGCCAAATGTTCCATTTTACGTAAATGTCCGAATGTTACTTTACATTATCTAATATCTGTATCCCTCGAAGTGTTTAGAGATTCACCGACATATTTCAGTCCCATAATATATATAAAATAAAACAAAAAATAAAAATAAAAAAGCCTTTTATTTCTTGCAATATCATAAAAAAAAGGTTTTTTTTTAGTCCCATAATATACCATGCACAAATTCTAATCCCTGACAACTCAAATATATTTTTTCTAATCAAAAACCAACAACAAATTTGGATTGCCCCAGGGATCGAACCCAGGCTTGCAACCTGAGTAAACTGCCGCTGAACCAATAAGGGCGATTGTATGTCCACCCTTATTTTTTATGTTACTTAACAAATTGAAGGAATTTATTATGATATTTTAAGCATATCTTGAGATATAAAAATATCCGCGCCGTAAAACAGATAATGGCAAATGGGTTTCTTTCTGTTCCAAGGCCCACGATTGGGTGATTGAGATCTTTATGTTTAGGGACATAAATTCGAGTCTTGGTTGTGGTTGATATTGTTTATGCGGCGTAAGATAAGCTGTATTGTTTTTAACCGATGAAAATAAAAGGGAGGAGGAATAAATTCTCAATTCAACTGTCATTTATTTTATATATTTTTGCGCGTAACTCCACCCAATGTGGTCCACAATGATTGATTCTTTTTGTATTTCATAAGTTTTTACTCGGATGGGAATCCCATTTCAAATATCAATAATTTTTTTTCGAAAAAAAAACATTAATTGATAACCTCTTAATCCTTTGTTGACGTCCGTTAAACTTTTTTACCTTTTGATTCTTTAATCACTCCTAATGATGATGAAATCGGGGATGAAAGACTAACACTTCTCAGGCCCAAAGCCAACCGCGCTTACATGTGGTACACAGACGCGATGGCGAAAGTTGGTTCCCATTTGCGGTTGTGTGGGTCAGACGGCGGGTCCTAATATCATGATGGGCAGGTGGACCCTGACATTTAGCCAGGATAAAACCAGGCTGAAAGAAAGATTATGACTGCATCAAAATTTTGTCCTCGTCTTACATTTTACAAAAACATTTAAATTTGACTGCCTCGGTGGCGCAGTTATAATGCGTATGCGTTACGACTGAGGCTGACGCTGAGGTCCTGGGTTCGATCCCCGGGTCGGGTAAAAGTGATATTGGGGTTTTCTATTACGAAAATGCTCAGTATCGGCCTGGAGTCTGGAATTTGTGCCTGGTATGGCGATAGGCTCGTCCCCTATCACATAAGGGACGGAGATACGATCGGCGAAATGTAAGTGTACTGGTTACACCTCTGCCTACTTCTCCGGGGATTACAGGCATGAGTGCCTTTGTATGAATTATCGGGTCCTTGTTTTAAATCCACGTGGACTCAGATATAGAATTAAGGGCACTGGTGGGCACTCCTCATCGAATAAGACGTCCACCACGTTGGCCTAATACAGGTTGTCAGACTTCACATACCTTCGAAATTCTTATGGAGAACTTCTTAGGTATGCAGCTTTCCTTACGATGTTTCCTTCTCCGTTAAAGCAAACGAAAAAATACGAGACATAATTTAGACCCAAATATATATCCAGAAGACTCGTTTTAGATCAATTCAATTATTTGGGCTACATGTCAATGCCACTTATTACCAATTAGCTTTTGCTCGCGGCTCCGTCCGCTTGAACAGCCTTTGCCGGGATAAAAAGTAGCACATAACCGCCTCCAGGGTCCCGTCTATCTCTGTACCCAAATTCATCAAAATCGGTTCAGCGATTTAGGCATGAAAGCGTAACAAACAAACTTTCGCTTCTATAATATTAGTCAGGATAAAGGGTGTAATAATAACTTGGTATTAACAAATTATTAAACTGAAATCTAACCAACGTCTTAGCCACAATGTGGAATACAAATATTTGAAAGCCCATATTATACTTAATATTTAAACAGCGCAATTACAATAAGTACGGGGGTGAAGTTAGGAGGGACATAAAATTTAATAACGCCATCGGAAGAAGGGTCCGCTTATTATCAAGGGAGGACAGGAACACTGTAGTTTCCTTAAGAGTGTAATTTCTATTATTATATTTTATTCATTTTTAACACGCTTTTATTACCTTCATACGTATGTGTGTATGATTTTTTTTACATAGCCCTGACCCCACAGTAAAATACGAGTCTTGTGTCGTGGGAATCGGTAACTGCGAGAGACTTTCGGTCTCACAACACCCAGACCCGAAACAAATATTTGTGGACCAGACAAATATTTGTCTCGGTGCGGGGATCGAACCCGCGGCCTCCAGTTTCATAGTCGGCTACTCGCCTACTGCGCTACGGAGGCTGTCAAATATGTATGTAACGGAATCTTTGAACATGATTTTGACCCCCTTCAAAACGTCGGATTAATTCGAAATTTGGCATACTTATCAAGGACCAATGCCAGTTCAAGAAAATAAATTAATTTAATCAGTTATTACAAACTTACATCTCATTACGCGATTTTTTACAATAAAATATTTGAAACTATTATTTATTTTTCGTTTTTTATTAGAATTTTCTAGTAAAGCGTATTTTTAGTTTGTTTATACTATTTATTATATTTATTAGCTTGAATGTCGAAACCAGAGGTTGCCTGATGGCCACAACGCCTGCCCATAAACAGAAATAACACCACACAGAACTTTGAATTTCAACATTAGACTACGTCACCCTGAAACAATGCTAAGTCTCATAATGCTCAGTAATTTCACTGGCTTCAATGTACTTCAGACCGAAACACAACATTACACACTTACAGACTGCTGTATGGCGATAGAAATAGACAAAGCGGTGGTACCAACCGTATGGGGCTCACGCATACGAGGGTCCTACCACCTAGTAACATCACTTACATTCAGATGACCCACTTGTCGCTTGCCTGCCTTATGCTATAAAATGTAAGCAATTTAACGTGGCCCACATAATCATGTAGCTAGAAGATCTAATAAAAGATTACTTCTGAATAAAAGCTTAACTGCCTCGGTGGCGCAGTTGTAATGCGTACGCGTTACGGTTGAGGCTGACGCTGGGGTCTCGGGTTCGATCCCCGGGTCGGGTAAAAGTGATATTGGGTTTTTCTATTACGAAATGCTCAGTATCAGCCCGGAGTCTAGAATTTGTGCCCGGTATGGCGATAGGCTCACCCCCTATCCCATTTGGGACGGAGATACCCTCGGCGAAATGTCGGTGTACTAGTTTACACCTCTGCCTCCCACTGTGGTAATTACAGGCGTGAGTGCGTATGTAAAAGCTTAAACTTGCAGGAAAAAATCACAAGTATAAAAAATCGCAACTGCATTTATAACATATTTAAAATAACAGTTAACAGTTACAAAAATAACATAACTTTATTTTTGTAACGGTAATAACGTATTGAGACACGTGCGGTCACGCGGTCGGTTTTCGTTCAATCGAGCAGAAAATGTTTGGATTTTTTTTAAGTCTTTCTACCGTGGCTGAGCCTTTGAACCAGTCTAATCATTCGTTAAAAGCATTTTTTACAGAGTTAAGGTTACACGCCGTGTTAACTGGATCGGTATTGCTATTGTATGATAGAAATTTTCTGAGTGGTAGAGCCACGCTGTAGACAATTCTGTCTACCACTGTCTCACAGAAAACAGCGTAAAGTTAAGCTTGCTGCTGCGTTTCGCACGGCGAGTGAGATATCCGGACGCCCAAATTCCCCTCCCATTCCCAATTCCTTACTTATCGCTTTCCTTTAAGGTCGGCAACGCGCTCATGATTATTTTAGTATTGTGGGCGTATATGGGCAGTGGAGATCACTTACCATCAGGTGACCCACTTGCCCATTTGGCGGCCTATACTATATAAAACATTAATATTTAAATGGCATTTTAACATCTGGCACTTTTATCCTTTCCGTCTCTACCTATTCACTAAAATCAGTTACAACATAAATGACCCCAATTTAATATTCCATAAGTTTTATGTTCACATTAACTCGTCCTTTGATATAATTGGGGCAAGTGGTGAAATCTCTTTGATATTGAAATACGAGTAACGGTGACTGGACCTTTATAACTAGTCCACGTGTTTGTGGATGACTCATATTCGGGGGTTATTCTGTTTATTCATGTGATAAAGAAATATGGGATTTATACTAGCTTTTGCTCGCGACTCCACCCGTGTGGAAATCTTAAAAACCACCGAATCACGTGGGAACGTGGAATAGTGGGAACTGTCCAAACTTCCGCTCCCATTAAAATTAAGGATATCTTGACCCAGTTGTAGTATAAGAAGGCTTATAAAGAGGTCATTTTATATACATACGCACTCACACCCTGAAGGGGTAGGCAGAGGTGTAACCAGTACTCCCACATTTCGCCGAGCATATTTTAGTTCCATAATGTGATACGAGCCTATCGCCAAACCGGGCACAATTCCAGACACCGGGTTGATACTGAGCATTTCGTAATAGAAAAACACAATATTACCTTTATCCGACCCGGGAATCGAACCCAAGACCTCAGCGTCAGTCGTAACGCGTACGCATTACAACTGCGCCATCGAGGCAGTCGAAATCACATAAATCTATTTATGTGATAAAAAATATGACATTTGTAGTAGCTTTTGCTCGCGACTCCAGGCTCGTGGAAATTTTAATTCCACCGAATCGCATGGTACCAGCATAGTAGGAACTGTCCAAAATCCCCTAAAATTAGATACCTTGACCCAGATGTAGTGCAAGAAGTCTAATTAAAATGTCATCTTGCTCTTGCTCTAATACCTGAAATCTCATAGAATTTAAGAAACGTGAAATATTGTGAACATTTGACATAAGGAAATAACTGGTAAATCTTGATTTAGAATCGTTTTGCCAGTCGGCCTAAGATAAACTAAAATATATCTAACAACCCTTATACAAAGATGTATCTTTTAACATGTTAGACTGCCTCGGTGGCGCAGTTGTAATGCGTACGCGTTACGACTGAGGCTGACGCTGAGGTCTCGGGTTCGATCCCCGGGTCGGGTAAAAGTGATATTGGGTTTTTCTGTTCCGAAATGCTCAGTATCAGCCCGGAGTCTGGAATTTGTGCCCGGTATGGCGATAGGCTCGCCCCCTATCACATCAAGGGACGGATATGCTCGGCAAAAAGTGGGTGTACTGGTTACACCTCCGCCTACCCCTTCGGGGATTACAGGCGTGAGTGCATATATATGTTCTGAAAATAAAACTGTATCTGTATGATGTACACGCTTTCTTACACACGGACATTTTTCATTAAAGTAACGGTATCTGAACTTCAAGGGTGACTTTATCGCTCTCATAGAACATTAAAATAGTTTACGCTACAGCAAAGTTAAATTAAAAACATCAATTGAAATAGTTTAGTAGTAGTCTCAAAAGCCCTCTACTATATTTTATGTAAGAAATGATTAAAAATATTTTTAGTTCTTACGTGGCAGCGGAAGAGGCAATGGCGAAACTTGGTTCCCGTTGCGGGTTGTGGGGGTCAGATTGTGTTTTTTTTGGCCTGCCCGATGTCAGAAAAAGTCAAAGTGTTGATTAACTTGGCTGATCTGACTTTTAGTAGGTAGTTTATGTATTGGTACTAATGTCCTTTTTTGTGTTGAATTATTGTTTTGTTGCCTTTACAGGGCGACGTGGTCGCTCAGCGAGAAAGCCCCGAATAAGTAAAAAAAATGATTTTTATTTATGAATTCATTCGTGTTTTTGTTTGACATGTAATTTTATTACGAATAAAGGAGGATCTGCAAGTGCGTGAGATAAATTAACATTGTATATTCTGAAATGAACTTACCTCCACGGTGTTTCCTCAGCGATATAACATGCATTTCTTCGAACGAGGCTTATATTAAAAAGTATATAATGGTAGGCAGTGGATTGGCTGTATCTCTGGTTTGCTGTAGTCCATGGGTGACGGTAAAAACTTACCTTCCGATGGTGTGTCAGCTCGTCTGCTTTCAAAGACCAATTGAAAAACTTACGTCTGGTTTCTGAAAGGTTGATCAATGTTAAATTAACTAATCAAATGTCAAATCTCATGTCAAGTCGAAATTGAGTTGCTAGAAGCGTGATCAACACCTTTGATTTGACACACATGTTAGCTAACATAACTTTTAAATTAATATGAAGAATCGTATGTCAAACGGTACTAAAGAGAGATCAAATATTATTATTTTTTTCACTAAATAGCATTTCAAAATCTCGAATTGATTTGACAGCGATGTCAACTCAAAGTTCTGTTAGTTGAATGTTGATTTGATCAGTCTTTCTGAAACCGGGTTTTAGTGTTTAAAAAATATTTAAATTTATGTTCCAATCTTTAGCGTTAGGAATAGCTATTATATACACACATTATATTATAATCCCCCAGTTATCATATCTTGGAAATAAGTTCGGCAAACCGTGGGTGCATTGGTTGCGCCTCTGACAACCCCTTCAGTGATACAAGCATGATGTTATGAGCTATTTAAAACTCATCTTATTGTCGACCACTTGATTCACCTGACAAACTGACAGCGGTAGTTTAGTACTTTCTAAACGCAAATAAAATAAAGTAATTAAATAAACCGCCCCTTTAAAGACAAACCGTTACTAAACGAAATTTTTCAAGAATTGAGTTCCTAATGCCATTTTTTCAAAATTACGTAAACTATATGATGAAATTTACACTTACATAAAAAATCCACTTTTAGGGGTATATATTTAGATACTAGTAGAGGCGCTAATTTTGACCGTTACAAAACTAAATAAGATTTTTTGGCTAAATGCAATATCGAGTTTAAACTAGTTGTTGTTTAATTTTATATTTTCATTTAGTAACGGTTTGTCTTTAAACGTGCTTAACTATCTCACATACATACAGTGAGATTCGTATAACTTTCTTGGCCGTAGTCGGTTAAAAATTAATAGAGGCCCATGTAAAGAGGGTGTGTATTCCAACCATTATGTGTTCGGTAACTCAAGCTTGGTATTCGGTCGTGGGGGCTACGCATAGTATGAATGCAAGGGTGGTCAGAGATCATTGCAGTGTGTGCGTCGGGGGGCAATCAGCCGACGCCATTCGGACCGTCGCCTTAGTTAATTACCGTCCGATGCATAGATACAGCATGCGTATATCCTTTATGATAGGGGTTTTGTCTGTGGTATCTTGGAAGGAGATTTGGGAGTGAGATTGCGTTGGGAAATTACTATTCCCATACAATACTGTGGAAGGGTTATAATCTGTAAGATGTGAGTTTAATGTGACGTCATATTCAAAGCGATATTGGTGGTATGAATTTCTATAGTTTAAAAAAATAAGGTTTATTTTCAGACGTACATACATACATACGCACTCACGCCTGTAATCCCGAAGGGGTAGGCAGAGGTCTAACCAGTACACCCACATTTCGCCGAGCGTATCTCCGTCCCATAATGGGTAGGGGGCGAGCCTATCGCCATACCAGGCACAAAATCCAGACTTCGGGTTGAGTTTTTCGTAATAGAAACCCCCAATATCACTTTTACCCGACCCAGGATTGAACACAAGACCTCAGCGTCAGACTCAGTCATAACGCGTACGCATTACAACTGCGCCACCTAGGCAGTGTTACCAAATATTATATTTTTTTACATTCATACTTACTTACGCATGTATTCAAAACAGATACAATATGTATGTATGAATGTAAAAAAATCATTCATTGATACACAGAGGTGCAACTACTGGTACCAAATGGTTCATTGAGTTTATTTCTGTCCCATGACGTGATAGCCGGCGAGCCTATCGTCATACCCGGCATAATATCCAAAATCATTTTCAAATCAAAAACTCAAACACAAATTGTGATTGCCCGAACTGGGGTTTGAATCCAGAACCTCACGTTTTCTCAGCCTATTTAGCCTGCCAATCGACCAGTGTGCCAAAAAAATATTTTTAATTATGTAAGTAAATATTGTTACGTAAAAATGTAATATCTTTGTCAACTTAATTAAATTCTTTGTTTACTATTGTTACAGGTAAGTCTGATAAATGTTTTTCTCAGTACAATACAAGGTTATTGGACTAATTTAAGGAGAATTTTGTCTCGCTGCTTTCATCATTTAAGGTTAGTATGTTGAAAAATAATATAAAATATTCAGCATATGAAGAAGCGATAGCTCAGTGGGGAGTGGTACGGACTGTCGTGACGAAAATCGCAGGTTCGTAACCAGTCCCAAGAGCACGCACCTCTGACTTTTCTTAGTTATGTGTGTATTAATTGTTATTTACGAGTATCACTTGCGTTAACGGTGAAGGAAACATCGTGAGGAAACCTGCATACCTGAGAAGTTTCCATGAGAATTTCAAAGGTATGTGAAGACTGCCAACCCGCATTAGGCCAGTGTGGCGGACTAAAGCCTAACCCCTCTCATCCAGTAGCGGAGACCCGTGCCCAGCAGTGGGACATGTATAATAGAGGGCTATTAAAAAAAAATATAAAAAAAATTACAAAATTAAGAGCTTCATTAGTCCAAACACGCACTTATTCAGTTTAATCGTGCGATACGTTGATTGAAATGTAAGATGAATTGCGATTTGGACGTTATAAGTAACGACAATTTAACGAATTTCGTATTTAAGTTATTTTTTTATTAATTAGCTCAAATGAGGAGACGAACAGGTCGCTTGCCTGATCATAAGCGCCACGCCTGCCCATAAACAGAAACAACGCCACACAGATCCTTGAATTAGAATAAGCACTGCATGGCACTGAACAGCGCTCGTCACCACGAGACGTCGCTTACCGTCAGGCGAGCGACCTACTCGTTCCGTCACTCAAGATAATAAAAAAAAAAATGATTCTGTATTATAGTAATATAATATAGATACAAATATGGAATAACAAAATATCTAAAATATCTGACGGCCATTCTGCCAAATCTCAAATCCGCCTGGGGAAAAACTGCCTAAAATCAAATGACAATGTATATATCACACCTTGTGAACCTTTTCGTTTGAAAGAGTTTTATTGTCCATATAATTTATATTTTCAATTACATTTTTATGTATTTTTGGAGCTAATGTGTAATATTTTACATTTAAATTGTTTTATTGCTAAACTGCGTGGAAAGTATTGCAACGATATTCACAAAACATATATTTATTTGACATACTCGAATAAAATATAGAATTTGGTTCCACATATCAAGTTGTATATAATACAAATGGTTTTTATAAAATAAAAACACCCAACAGTCACACACACAGTCCTGACCCCACACTAGGTTAACCTGTATCGTGGGTATCCTACCTACTGTAACTAAGAGGGACTTGCGGCCCCACAACACCCAGACCCGAAACAAATATTTGTGGATTCGATAAACATTTGTCAGGGTACGGGAATTTAACCCACGGCCTCTTGCTTCGCAGCCTGCTAATCGCTACGCACCACAGAGGCTATTTTGGAACCAATTTATCAGGAAAACCAATACAAAATAAATTTTATTGTATAGCGATCGATCATATTCATACATAAAATAATATTATGTAAAGCTTTGATATCAATGACATACAATCAATCAAAGAACATAAACAACAAATTTTCACTAGCGAGATGAGTTCATTCAACTCTTGTAGTAACGTGCTACGTCGTAGCATAGTAGCGCCGTAGCCGTAGCGGCTGTAGCACTGTACCCGTAGCAGCTGTAGACTGTCGACATTTTATTAGTACAGTAAGACACTTTAGGGTGACACGTATTACGTATTGACATTTTATTCGCTGAATATTGATCCAGCGTAGCTATTGCGTCGTTTTCAACTGAAATATTAAAATGTTAAGTACTGTGGAAACTCGTATAAATAAATTTTAGTTTAAGTTGTCCTTGTAATTATGACAGCGAGTATTTGTTTTAGGAATTAAATTTTAGTAACAGGATTTTTTGCCTGCCTCGGTGGCGCAGTTGTAATACGTACACGTTACGACTGAGGCAGACGCTGAGGTCTCGGGTTCGATCCCCGGGTCGGGTAAAAGTGATATTGGGTTTTCTATTATGAAATGCTCAGTACAAGCCCGGAGTCTGGAATGGTGTCCGATATGGCGATAGGCTTGCCCTCTATCACATCATGGAACGGAGATACTCTCGGTGAAATGTGGGTGTACTGGTTACACCTCTGCCTATCCCTTCGGGGTTTGCAGGCGTGAGTGCGTATGGATTTTTTTAATAGCAGAAGCTAGCTCAGTAATAAGTGGATCATCTGATGGTAAGTAACGTCCTCCGCCCATGAACACACAAAATACCAAGATCATGGACGCGGTATCGACCTTCAAAACAAGGGATATTTAAGGAATTAGGAAGGGGATTTGAAGAAGACTTGGGTATTCTCACCAGTGTAGAGTACAAAGTCATAGATGGTGGAGAAATTTATTTCTTAATTCATGTTTATTCAAATATGGATTTAAAATACCTTTTTCTTTCCACCTGTCCTTATCCCATTTGCAGTGGGGTCGACGCAACATGCTTTTTAATACATGCTACAGTAATATTTGGCTTGTAGTTATTACGACCGACCGCCTGCCTGACGTCAACCCCACATACGTCACACAGCCACGATAAGCCACAATCGTAAACTTGTAATTTTAGAGTCGGACAATAGTATTGCGACTCTACAAATGTCCATGCATAGAGCCAATTCCAACGACAATCACGCCTGGAGTTAATGAACTGTTGTTGCCGTACTTAAAATGCCCTTTGTGACGTAGTTAGGCCTTCGGGTCAAGGTTAGAATATATTTTTGTACGTTTATTTACGTTTAACAATTGGTAGAGCAATCACAGCACAAACATTTTGTGATACGCTTTCGTTGTTTTTTAGAAAGGATTGTGATTGTAGAGTAATGACGGTCATTGCATTTAAATTAATGATCTTTATTAGTATAATCTATATAAAAAAATGACCCACTATAAAAGTTTGTGCATAATTATCTCCAATAATTTCTATTTGACACGTGTAATTTTTAGCGCGGTGCAGAACGTCGTATCTCGATCTAGAAAATTAATATTGAGACATTAAATTTTGTGAAATATAGTTAATTTTGAACGTTCATTAATTTTTGTTGCGTGCATGAGTGTTACGTGTGATTTTACCTTTGCATGTGTAAGTAAGTGAAGCCGTATTTTTTGGCAGATTCATATGAGAGTTCTAGCTATCGTATTTCGATGGTTATAGTGTAAAATATAGCGCTCTTTATCCCTAGGTCAGATAAACGGTGTCAGGCAAAGATAAGCCTTGTTAGCACCAAGCTACTAAAAACTTATTGGTAAGCTTAAGCCTAAGTAATCAAAACCAGAATTCAATTCAAGAATACACACACATATATATATACTAGCTGTTGCCCGCGGCTCCGCCCGCGTGAATGCCTATTTCCAGGATTAAAGTAGCCTAGTGGGCGCCCCCGGTGAGAAACGCGCTTGACAAAAATACTAAAATAACTGTTAAAAAATAGGGGTTGATGGTAGAAGGGTGAAAAATTAGGGTTGTATGTATTTTTTAATGCTGTATCATAAAAAAATAAACAAAAAATAATTGTCTAAAAAATAAAAAAAATAATTTAGGGGTGGACCACCCTTAACATTTAGGAGGATGAAAAATAGATAGTAGCCGATTCTTAGACCTACTGAATATGCATAAAAAAATTCATAAAAATCGGTCGAGCCGTTTCGGAGGAGTATGGGAACGAACATTGTGACACGAGAATTTTATATATAAAATATTTATTATTAGCTTGAATGAGGAAACGAGCAGGTCGCCCGTCTGATGGTAAGCGCAACGCCTGCCTATAAACAGACACAACACCACACAGAACTTGGAGTTACAAAGCACTGCATGGCACCGGACTGCGCTCGTCACCCCGAAACGTAAAGATGATAAGTCTCATAATGCCCAGTAATTGCACTGGCTTCAATGTCCTTTAAACCGAAACACAACAATGCTTACACACTGCCGTTTGAGGCAGAAATAATAAATATTTTACTAAATATTATATTTGTCACACATCAAGTTACGTTATTCATACTTTTTTTGGTATCTCGCAAGAACGCACTCCATTACTCTTGGGAGAGATCATGTTATTTTTAGCAAGTGAATCATCTGAGGCTCGTAACTGAGGGCTCTGAATTGATTTGAAGGAATAAAATGGTTGTAAAAACCTCGTTTATTGTGTGTTTCATTCCAAGTACAAGTAAATAGTATGGATTGAATTCATTGTGACTACCAGAAAAGTGATTTTTAGTTTGAATCTTCTAAAAATACTTTAAAATCAAGTGGTAGAGCCACGCTGTAGACAATTTTGTCTGCAGCATGAATGGGCCGGCTCGTCCGGGTCGTTACCACTGTCTCACAGAAAACCGACGTAAAGTAGCAGCTTGCTACTGCGTTTCGTACGGTGAGTGAGATATCCGGAGGCCCAAATCCCCCTCCCCTTCCCAATCCCTTAATTATCCCTTTCCTTTAAGGTCGGCAACGCGCCCATGACTCTTTTGGTATTGTGGGCGTACATGGGCGGTGGAGATCACTTACCATCAGGTGACCCACTTGCTCGTTTGCCGGCCTATGCAAAAAAAAAGAACTATGAAATACTTCTAAATTTCTGCTAATGTGTTTATAAACTTAAAGTTTGCAATTTTAGATTTAAAAGTGGGCTCAATTTAATTAGGTGCCTGCTGCCCTGTCACTAACGTAGTGTTTTAAGAAACAGGAGAGCTCCATGCTTAGAGCTTTTAGCTAAAAGAATTTATATTTTATGATGCTCTAATAAAGTAGGCATCATGCCTCAGATATGCCTTAGTACGTCCGCTTTCAGACTAAGTCAAGCAGCGATCCATAGCTTACTACTACTATAAAAACCAGTAGCCCTAGTAAGGAGCAGGGCGGCCGAGATATTGGGTCCGAGAAATTGTGTAGTGTAATTAACCGTTTTAATTATTGTTATCAAAAGTACAAAGTCTCTCATTACCAT
The DNA here is from genome assembly GCA_905332985.1 of Mimas tiliae. Taxonomy (NCBI): domain Eukaryota; kingdom Metazoa; phylum Arthropoda; class Insecta; order Lepidoptera; family Sphingidae; genus Mimas; species Mimas tiliae. The sequence goes on along the minus strand of HG995248.1, from coordinate 16,624,038 downwards.
TTATATTATGCTAATAATCATATTTTATAAAAGTTCAACTAAAGCACTAATTACGTCAAGAAGATGAAACTTCTTAGAGTTCTTAAAATTTTGAAACTGCATAAAAATATTAAGTTTAACTTGAATCTTCTGGTAATTTTGATGAACTCGGCTCAATGATTACCACCGTTTTCTAACGATGTCAGCTTACGGGCATACGGATAATATCAAAATTTTCACACTAAAATTAAATGTGGCCATTTTGCGAGCTTCAAACCCGAGCTATATAACTCGGGTACGTATAACTTTAATGAGACATTAGAAGGCCAAGTTATAAAATAAAAACATGTCACTTGCGGTTTCTCGTTCAAACAAGAACAAAAAGGGGCATAAACGAGCGCCACGGGGGCGGGAAATAACACTTACATGACTTTTTAATTTATTTAACTTTAGCTTTTTCTACTCAGACTTAGAATTGCAACATACAAAATGTCTTACGTAATATTGACAAAATAAAAATATTGTTTTTTTAAATAGTGATTTCTTATGCTTACGCGAATATTAATTACACGTTGAAATCAAACTAGTTTATACAGATAATTAAATTAAACTAATTAATGTTACATTAATTTTTCGAGACGACCTACACCTCAGTCTCTCCCGTGGCCACGAAGGTTTCGAAACGTCGGGACTAAAATAAAAATTAAACCGCGATAAAATCCGTTTAAACTAGTTTTATTTCAATATTGTTTTATTTTTATTTTATAAGCTCACTAAGGCCTAACCCCTCTTTCGTTGATGACACCCGTGCACAACAGTGGAACAGTAAAATACAGCTGTTGTTTTTTTTATAAGATTACGCATGTATCCTACAAGGTATAAGCAGATGTACAACTGGTGCACCCACGGTACGTGGAGTTTATTTTTGTCTTATAAAGGGGTAGGAAGTAAGCCTATAATAAGAATACACAAATTGAACAGATTTCCATTCCATAAACTCATGCGTGGTTTTCAAAATTCAAAAACAATAAAATAAGTTCGATGACAAATGGGTATGGATTTCAAGATCTAATGGTTTCGGTACGTAGCTAATGAGGCGATCAAAATATTTCAATTCACACTTAAGATTTAAGCATTAGAGATTTAATCAACTACATCGTCTTATGAAAGTACATACATACGCACTTACACCTATACTCCTTGAAGGGGTAGGCAGAGGTGTAACTAGTACACCCACATTTCGCCGAGCTTATTTTTGTCTCATGATAGGGGGCGAGTCTATCGCCATATCGGGCACGATTCTAGACGCCGGGTTGATACTAAGCATTCCGTGATAGAAAAACTCAATATCACTTTACTAGACCCGGGAATCGAACCCCAGTGTTCAGCACAACAGTCATAACGCATTACAACTGCGCCACCATATGCTCATAGCTCCAACCATCTCGATTACATTAGCTTACAAACAAAAAATACTGCTTTCAAATAGGTCCATTAATTAAGACGCTACGGTGTCACAGGCATATATATATATATACACACACACACACGCACGCACGTTCACACACCCAAATCCACACCCACATTTACACACAAACTTGTAACACCCCTCTTTTTGTCGAGGATTAACTATGTCTAGAAATAATGAACGATATTAATATGTTTAGATGAAAATTCCACATGAAATGGCAATAATTCTTTTCGAGTATGAGATCATCTCACCGTCTCTACATAAATGTTTTGTAGTACAGTATTAAACACTCATATATTTATATTTACAAAAAACTTTCGTACTCACTTTGTAGAGTCTAATTACGTTATATAAACGTGACTCAACGTAACCAAATGTGGCAAAGTTACGTGTTTTAAGTTCTCTGCGAGTGCGGAGAAAGTAACGACTCTACAAGTTTGTTAATAGTAGAGACTGCTCTACAAATGGGTAGTTATAAAAATGCACTATAATAACGTGTTAAAGTTGAGTAACCTTTCAAGGTGAGTACCTTGGAAGGTTACTATCTGTTGAAATATACATTTGAGTAGCACAGGAGCACATATGCTAGCGACACGTGCGTGTCAGAAAAGTGTCGCGAGAGCGTTTATTGTCGGCACGGCGCATGCGTGAGAGTCGCGCGGGTGTCACGTGACGTCACCGCGCCGGCCGCCCGCCAGTCGAAAGCCACGAACGGCCGCGCCGCACGCCCCGCCCCCAGCCGGCGACATCGCAACACTGACGCGTAAACAAAAATAAAACGCCAATATGACCGCGCGTTTATGATAACCAGCAGCCACTTAAAAAAAATAAAAGATAACAACGACCGGCATTTTTACTTTCAACAACAAAGTTTGGTGTATTTATTTTACAAAATAAAGTTTTGAATGTATTGTAATATTAAGGGGGGTAAATATTCTCGCAACAATACCGGCGACAGTGCTGTGCGTGGACGTGACGCGGTTGATAAATAAAGTATAGAAAAAAGAGAAAAATATATATGATAAAATATATCGATTGTGAATTGTGTCTTTTTAGTGCCATTTTTTAATTATAAAAGATAATATAGCCGTAGCGCATAATACTTTTTGCGAGTACAAAGTTTAATATCTCATGCCTTCGCCTTTAAATATAGTTATATATTAAAAATAGCTTCGTGTGTACAGTTAGGAACGCTAGTTAGCGGTAAAGTTAGGTATAAAGTTTTTGGGAATTTGTGAAACAAAACTGCCCAAAATGTCTCTGATCTGCGGAGGTAAGTGTATGTTCTTACACACTGGCCTTGAATATGCGCTATCTTGTGATTTATTTGGGGCTTTGAAGGCAAAGTCTCATTTTGAAATTTCGGAATCCTATTATCTCGTTGATACAGCGGTGTTATCATAAATTGCGGTGTAAGCAAACAAACATATTATACAATTATACAAAATGTTATAAACAAAATAAATGTGAGTACTAATAATAACCATAGATTTGCGGTGAAGTCAAATAAATATGTTTTACAGTAAATATAAATATGTAAATATATTTAACTTTTCAGAAAATGTAGTGAAAAATCATTTTGGTGGATAAAATGTTCAATTTTTTTTAAATTCCTTAGTACGATAACATGATAATAGGTACGTTCTCCAGTTGGTATATATATTACAGTTTTAGCACGTACGTATATTTTAAGACTAATTTTGGGCGAAACGTTTTTGAGTATTTCAATTGTGAATTGAAACCGTGAATTAAATTTGTAAAGTATCAAAAACCTAATTCGTGTCCTGTGATAATGCCATGAAAAGATATTTGCAGAAGCAGTTTTTTATTTCTATTTTACGCCTTATGAAGGTACGAATGTTGATTTTCATTTAATAAATTTTACGTGATTAGTAAAAATTGTGATAGGCAAATGTTGTATGTGTTAATAGTATTCAAAAATGTGTACAATGATTAAAATAGATTAATTTGAACAGCTCATCCAAAATAACTACCAATTTCCATTTTACATTTCTAGTTCCATTTATATGCACCAACTAACTTCGTCAAAATTACGTCTCGTAAAAATACTTTTAAGAGTAAACGGCTTGTAAAAAGACGCCTTTGATAATCCCGCCTCTCCCAAATGCTTTGACGTTGAATTAAAACGTGTCCAGAGGTAAATTCAAAGATTTTCAACCGTATCTTAGTTTCGCCTACCAACTTCAAAGTTTCGGCGAGATTTATGACTGCACTAACTATATTTGACCCGGAAATTAATTAAGAACCTCGGGCGAAATTTGAGCCCCCTCCCCTAGAATCTTCCTGAAAACTCAGCGAATTGTTAAAATGGAGTTACAAAATTGAATTGATACTTTTCTTGATCTTTTGCAAGAGAATTAGTTTCGTGGAATTTTTGTGGTGCTTTTGTTGTAAAAATGTTTTAACGAAATTAATCTGTTTGTGACAGATTCAATTACCACAAAAGGTACATTTGTAAAAAATCTTTGAAGATGCTAACATCATCTTAGTGTGTGTGATTTCAATCAGAAAGAAATAAAACAGTCTATTTAATATACTTTTACTATAGTTCCATGAATTATATTATCATGATAAAAAGTATATCTATTCTCAATAAAATCAAAATGCATTTTCAAATCGTATATATTGTTAGAATAATTAACTATTACCAAATTAGTTTAATTATTTTTTAGTGACATTTATTTTAGTGATAGATTAAACCCAAACAAATAAATAAAATAAACCAGTCAAAATAAATACTGTCCGTATAAAAAGCAACATAAAAATAAGTTTTAAAAGTGCGGAACAAAAAAGAAGTTAAAGTAAATAATAAGATTTCAATTAAGATAAGCCATTTGAATTCTGGACGTAGGAACAATAATTCTAGTTGTTTCTTGGCAGATGTAGTTACAGTATCAGAGAATCGTGGGATACCTTTATGATTGCCAAAACTGTTAAAAACATTTTCATGTCCTGGCCCCGAGTATACCGATAATTTGACGGTGTGTTGGACTATTATTGTCGTCTTAAATTTTGTTTTGTCTTTTATATATTTGTTTCAATTTTTTATTCAAATAATTATAATTACATTTTTCATTCTGTTATTCCAGCAGTAATATATATCAACAATAATAATAATAACTTTCTATTTTATTCATTTAACTTATATGTATGGGCTACCTCTATTAATGAGAAGTTAGAGAAAGTAGTAATACTGATTATTTTTGGGTTTTTCTATATTAAACAGTAATCATAAAATGTTTACATCAGTGTGGTTTGTTTGATTAGTAAATGTGCATGTATTATTGTTATGAGAGAGGTAAATAAGTTTATTTAGAGATATTTTCTAATAATATTTAGTAGCATAACTAATGTTTCATGAGGTTTCTACGCAAATTGTTTGGAATGTATGAATGCATATCACATAATGCTTATTTTATATTTAGCACAATAACATCTTAAAACTAATATTTAATGATAATGATTTAAAACACGATACAATATCAATATTAAACACAATAGATTATGAGTAATAAATAGTTTAATATATGGAATCCAATAACTAACCAAAATATACAACGAACAGAACAAAAAATAACAAACAATATTTTGCCAAAAGTGAAACAGAATAAAATACAAGACATAATAAAAGTAAAATAGAATAAAATACAAAATATAATATAATAAATATTAACAAAAATAAGTAATTATTATACACAAAGCTCCGTAACGTTATAATAGAAGTAGAATAGATAGGGAAGGAGTAAAAAACACGTCCGTTTTGCACATATCAAATATTGAAGAGATAACACGCTGTATCCACTCGAGATAACCGGTATTTTCGTGTACTGATAACAATGTGAACAAAGTGGCTAACGTGTTAAATATTCAAGACCGGTGTGCCTTTTTACCCGACTGCGCTGGAAAGGTTGTTAACAAACAGAGACAGTTTTGTGAGAAAGGTTTGGATTGTAGACTTTTAAATAAATTACTGTGGGAATTCGAGCTGTCGCTTTGGGATTGTATTGTTTGAAATGTAAAAGTTTATTTTAATGGATCTGTAATGAAAAGTTTTCGAGTCCCGGTTTTTAATTAATGACCGTAATTGATAAGGCAAAATAGAAACTGTGTACATGAGATTGAAATTTGTGGTAGTGAACTAAAACGAGTCAGTAAGAGCCATCTGTCTCCTAATCTTTTACGCACAGCGCAATGTACTTTATTAATACAAGAGAACATTTTAAATCTGTCGTGATATTTTTAATAGTTTTAAATTAATAATAACGTAGTTCTATACATTTTATCATAGAGTGGGTTACCTGATAGTAAGTAATCTCCGCCCACAAACTCCCACGAAATCCCCTTTCTTCAAGGTTTAGTACAGATTGGGAAGGGGATGGGGATGTGGGCCTCCGGAAATGTTGGATGCCTTCCCTATGTAATTTAACAAACTTGTATATTGTCTAAAGATACAATTTAACAGTTATAATATACTCAAATACATAAATGAATATTATAAGTGCGTGATGCGTGAAAGATAAGCGCAGTCGGACACAAAAATACGTATTAATATAATGTGATATTTGATGAACATACGTTTTTACAGAAGCGAGCGGCCCTTTGATGTCCGAGCCGTTGTTGAGTTTATACAAATCTCCTTTAACAGGTATGACATAAATAGTGTATAGTTCTACTAAGTGTATAAAAGTAGGTCTAAATTTGCGACTTTATGACGCGCCGAGACTTCGTGATCATGTCGGCTGTCGGCTCGGTTCGTACGTGAACCAAAGATACAAGTATGTCGACAAGATGGTAGGTCCCTCGTTTGCGAGAGGCCGGCTGGGTTGGTACCACCGCTCTGTCTATTTCTGCCGCCAAGCAACAGTGTGTAAGCACTGTTGTGTTCCGGTTTGAAGGACATTGAAGCCAGTGAAATTACTGGGCATTATGAGACCTAACACATCATGTCTCGGGGTGACGAGCGCAGTCCAGTGTCATACAGTGCTTTGTTATTTAAAGTTCTGTGTGGCGTTGCTTCTGTTTATGAGCAGGCGTGGCGCTTACCATCAGGCGAGCGACCTGCTCGTCTTGTCATTCAAACTAATTAAAAAAAAAAAAAGTATGGACGTTTGTAAAATGACACAGACACAGACTTGCGGTGCGTCTAAATGTCACAAACGTGGACGCACATTTATATAACATCTTAAATGAAGAGCATTGACACTCAATTTTAAATGTCACCTCACACAAAATGATGGTGGCAAGAATATCTATACTCTCATGTGTTAAATTTTAGAATTAAAAAAGTACATTGACATTACTGTTTACAGGGACTTAAGTAGTAAAGAGAATATTTTTATCTAAAAATAATCTTCTTCATTGTATCCAATTTTTAAGATCCTCGACCTTAGAATTTACTTACGAGTGGTAGAGCCACGCTGTAGACAATTTTGTCTACAGCATGAATGGGCCGGTTCGTCCGGGTCGTTACCACTGTCTCACAGAAAACCGGCGTAAAGTAGCAGCTTGCTGCTGCGTTTCGTACGGTGAGTGAGATATCCGGAGGCCCAAATCCCCCTCCCCTTCCCAATCCCTTATTATCCCTTTCCTTTAAGGTCGGCAACGCGTCCATAATTCTTTTGTATTGTGGGCGTACATGGGCGGTGGAGATCGCTTACCATCAGGTGACCCACTTGCTGGTTTGCCGGCCTATACTATTAAAAAAAAAAACTAAGAGTAATCTTAAAATCTCCATTTTCACCTTGCTTCGATAATCCAGAGCTTTTAGCTGTACAGCACAAACTGTAGGCCCTTTTATTATAATGAAAATTATAATACGACCAACATATATATGCGGAGCATTGCGAATACAAACTTCAATAAAAAATGACTTTTTACCAATATATGTCGTTTTTTAAAGCTTTTAAGCGTTCTAAGTTAAAAAGATTTAGAAATTTCCCACTAACAAATAAACCGCCACACGTTACGCGAACATTTCAGAATTTTGCAACAAAATGCTTTTAATGTGCAACTAAAGGGCTGCAAATGATTTTTTTTTTTAATCTGCGTCGAAAATGTCGCGGTACAAAATGCAGTTATAAAAACTCCGCCGTGGCTTCGTTAAGGAAATGACTTACATACACACGTAGGTAAGTTGTGTTGTTGTATTTTGTGTTTATCGGACTTTTATTCAAAAGTCTGGAAGACTTTAATTAGCACAAAATGAAAAGGAATCGTAAATTCTCGTATGCGACAGACGTCTGGGTAGGCACCAGACTGCGCCCGTCACCCCGAGACATAAGATGTTGTCTCATAATGCTCAGTAATTTTACTGGCTTTAATGTCGTTCAAATCGAAACATAACAGTGCTTAAACACTGTTGCTTGGCGGCAGAATTAGACAATGTGGTGGTACCAACCCAGAAGGCCCCTCACCTACGAGGGACCTGCCACCTAGTAAAATTGACGGAGTTATCACGTAAATTACTTAAAAAACAGTGTTGAGAAAAACTATTATAAAATCAGTTCAAAATAAACCATATCTACAAAACATAAAAAAATATTAGAATGGAAGAGTAATACGAAACATAATTGTGGAAACTTACTGAGTAATTCATTCCCGAAGGCTGTGGGTGTTAGATTCAATTCGACCTCGGGTGACGTCACCCAATTGGTGACGTCATTAATTGTGTCACAGCGGAGATGTTATACGATATATTAACACATAACATTCTAGTAGGTTTACGCGACACTTCAGTTTATTATGTTACGGTGTGCTTTTAACCACCGACAAAAAAGAAAGGTGGTATAAGGTTGACGTCTTTATTTGTATCTGTTTTGGGCCTAAATTAATGTACCTACTTAGATGCGGTTTTTTTGATACATCAAACACGCGCGCACACATACTGACATACAGATGGGTGAAACTGTTATAGCCCTCCTTTTTGTCGGGGGTAATAAATACTGATGATATTAAGCTGAACAGGACACGAAGCGACGCATTTCTAAATGGCTGAATTTTTGAAAAATAGCACTATGTGTAACGTTGTGCGGCATCGTGGACAGTACTCCGTGCCCCGTCCGCGCCCGTAGCTCGCCTTGCGCTAGCATTGTTAAACTGAAACATTTTACTATTTATCTTATCATTAAAACACATTAAGATTGAGATATATTCTCATATGGGAATATCACATAAAGCTGTAAGTGATTTCTTAGGTTTACGCGAATATTACACATTGAAATAAAACTAGTTTATACGGATTTTATCGCGGTTTAATTTTTATTTTAGTCCCGACGTTTCGAAAGCTTTTCAGCCTTCGTGGTCACTCCAGGTCCACACTGGTTCAGAGTCTCTCCCGTGACCACGAAGGCTGAAAAGCTTTCGAAACGTCGGGACTAAAATAAAAATTAAACCGCGATAAAATCCGTATAAACTAGTTTTATTTCAATAAAGCTGTAATTTATGAGGTCACTTTATAACATTCTTATTTTATAATTGCATGACGCGGTCATGTCGATCAGTTTGCTGCTAAGCTCATCGGTCATGCGATAAATTCTATCCATTAAAATGAGGTTAAATACTGACTACTTAGAATAACAAACACCTTGTCAGCATCTACAAGTAGGCAAGTACTGGGCCCAACTAAATAACAGGCTTTGTTACTCCAATTATACATTACATGGTAAATTGAACTTTATGATTCAACAAATTTCTCATAGCAGTCGAGATTTAGTTAGGTTCGTTTAGAAATCTGGTGCGTAAGCGTATTAAACAAGATCTCTGGTTAAATAATTAGGCTCTGACGTCGCAATTATAGAAAGAAGAATTATTAGATATTAAAGTATTACTAGCTTTTACTCGCGACTCCGCCCGCGTGAACGGCTTCTTTCGGGATAAAAATAGTCTATTTTTTATTTACTCATAAATTTTCACATAAAATCTAAGCAAAATAAGCAAATTTACTCCTCCAATTTTAGGAGACTGCAGCAAAATACGAAGCAATTATGATAAACAAGCAACAACAAAAACAAGCTCTCATACGAAAAACTAATGACTTGTTAAACTGGAACGCAGGATGTGAAACAATTTGTGTTTTTTCCTAGATATATAACCTAGATATAAGTTTACGAGTTTATTATGAACCTTCTAAGTTAACGGCAGGTCGTACTCATCATCTGACGGCCAACTACTTATTACTTACACCTGCCTCTTACAATTTTTATCCAACACGGTAAACATTTCATAAAGTAACATTGTGGAGACTGTCTGCAACATATGTGCTAACATTTCACACATAAACACGGACGGGCACGTCGCATCGCAGCCTCCTTGCAATTCAATCCTCTAGACATTTTAATTATGAAGATAAATTCTGCAAACGGCTTGAAAAAACATAGAAGGTTGTGTAAGAAACCGGGCGACTCGCGTTGTGTGGTTTGGTAAGGCGATTGTTTATATGGACATTAGATGTTAGGACGTATACCTGTAAGTTGGATAGTGATGTAATAATTCATTATGGCAATGTTATCCATCCCATGAGTAATTATTTTTTATATCAAAGCCCGGCAAATGAGCAAGTGTAAGTGTATGTACGCCCACGATTCCAAAAGGATATCGCGCGCGCACGCGTTGCCGACCTTAAAGGAAAAGGATTAGGAAGGAAAGAGGGATTTGGGCCTCCGGATATCTGATTCAGCGTACGAAACGCAGCAGCAAGTTGCTACTTTACGTTTTTTTTTTCGGTTTTCAGTGTAATAGGAGACAAACCTAGTAATAGAAACCGCGACTTGGTGCTGGTACCAATAGGTCAAAAATACTAAAGTACCTAGTTTAATACTATAGGTTTATTTGTGAAAAACGGTTTGTGTGTAAACAGCCTCCGTGGCGCAGTATGCGAGTAGCCGGCTGTGAAACGAGAGGCCACGGGTTCGATTCCCGCACCGAGATAAAATGTTTGTGCAATCCGCAAATATTTGTTTCAGGTCTGGGTGTTTTCTTCCCAGAGGATTGACGTCAGGCAGGCAGTCGGTCGTAATAACTACACGTCAAATATTTCTGTAACAGGGGTTAAAAAAAAGCATGTTACGCCGACCCCACTGCGAGTGGGATAAAGACAGATGGAAAGCAAAAAAGATTTGTGAAAAACGTTCCTATTGAATATTGTGAATAGTATTTTTAATAAGCAGTGATAGCTCAGCGGGGAGTGGCTTGAACTGTCGAGACGAAAGTCGCAGGTTCGAAACCAGCCTCAAGTGCATACACATCTGACTTTTCTAATTTACGTGTGTAGTAATTGTTAATTATCACTTGCTTTAACGGTGAAGGAAACATCGTGAGGAAACCTGCATACCTTGAAAGTTCTTCTTAATAATTTCGAAGGTAGGTGAACTCTGCCAACCCAGCCAGCCAGCGTGGTGGACTAAGGCCTAACCCCTCTCATTCAGTAGAGGAGGCCCGTGCCCAGCAGTGGGACGTGTATAATACAGGGCTAGTATTATTATTATTTTTAATCCACAACTTTTCTCTCATTCTGTATAATACTTAGGTATATAGGATGGGCTCGTGCCGAAAAACAATTTATCCCAAGCGCCATCTATCGCGCGCCCCTAAGCAAAATATCTTGAAAATCACAAAATGCACGGTTTACATCATTTTATTGGGTACACACGTCGGCTCGGCTGCGCCCATCAATCATCCGCCTTTCAATTTATTACAAAGTGCCTAAACGTTTTCAGTGGGATAACATTTTTTCACATCCAAAAAAATTCATGATGCATTTTCGAGATAAATTTTACATGGGTTTTGCATTATTTCGCGGGTAGTTATGCTTAGAGAGGTTGGTAAAAACACTCGTAGACTACTATTATAGTGAAATGTTTTTTTTTATTGGCCTAGATATACAGACGAGCGGGCGGTCCATCTGATGGTAAGTGGTTACCGCCGCCCCTGGACCTCAGCAATGCCAGAGCACAGCCTGGCCGCTGCCTACCGTAAAATGTATTTATATGTATGTATAATGTATATACTGTCTCATTGGTTTGGTGATAGCGTACATAGGCAGCGAAACCTGTGTAGTCTGTTTACGAGTGGTAGAGCCACGCTATAGACAATTTTGTTTACAGCATGTATGGGCCGGCTCGTGCGGGTTGTTACCACTGTCTCACAGAAAACCGACGTAAAGTAGCAGCTTGCTGCTACGTGTCGTACGGTGAGTGATATATCCGGAGGCCCAAATCCCCCTCCCCTTCCCAATCCCTTAATTATTCCTTTCCTATAAGGTCGGCAACGCGGCCATATTTTTTTTGGCGTACATGGGCGGTGGAGATCACTAACCATCAGGAGACCCACTTGCTTGTTTACCGGCTTATGCTATAAAAAAGTCTTGGGTTTGATTCCTAGCTCAGTATGCAAAATATGTACTGAGTATTCAGATTCAAAAAACACATATAAGTTACCCGAAATTTGAATTGGAATTTGCGCCTGTTATGGCAAAATCTTCGCCACCTATCACATTATGGGACCAAAATAATCTCTGTGAACAACGAACGGAAACAGAGAGTTTTAAAATATAAATAAAAAAATGTGGGATTTTGGAAGGGCGCGACCACTTTAGGTAGAAAATTACGAGTCACTCCGTGTTTGAAGATAACGTTAAGCCGTCGTTTCCTGATGTTGCCAAATTTTATCTGTATAAGTACAGAATACCTATTAGTACTACGTAGTATAAGCTGAGTCAGAATAATGGAGAGAGATACACCCAACAGTCACACACACTAGGTTAACCTGTATCGTGCGTATCAGGAACTACGGGGGACTTGCGGTCCCACAGCATCCAGACCAGAAACAAATATTTATTGATCAACATTTATCTCGGTGTGGGAATCGAATCTCGCTTCGCAGCCGGCTACTGGCCTACCATAACAAGAGGCAGTCATAAATTAATCTTTTAGATTAATGCATTTATTTTTTATGTAAATATAATCTATTACTTTGTACTCCTAGTAAAATTAGAGCTTCGTTCACTGGACGTTAAATTAATATAATTGAATTGAAACCTCTATTTATGACATTACAATTAGCTAGAGTTGTGCAAATGAGACACGCAACTGCGACACGCGACGCGAGACATAAGACTGAGACACATCAAGGGACGTTACATGTCACGTCGCTTGTCGCTGTCTCTCACTTCAAATGCTCTCCATACATCTATCTTGAACTTATCTCGGTCTCGAGCCACCACTAAGTTTCCTTTACACATATTTAGTCACATACTAACATTTGCTCGCGGCTCCGGCTACGTGAATGGTCTTTTGGGGATAAAAAGTAGCCTATGTCCTAATTCAGGTCATGGTCTACCTGTGTACCAAATTTTAACCAAAACCGTTCAGCTGTTAAGGCGTGATTGACTAACAAATATCCAAATTCACAAACATCCATTCTTTCATATCTATAATAGTATTAGGCTATAGAAGGTTTTTTTTTAATTTATTCAGGGCTTTGTCGCTGCGCGTCAACATCGCTCTGTAAAGGCAACAAAACAAAAATTCTACACAAAAAAGGACATCAGTACCAACACTTATATTACCTACTAAATCCCAGATCAGCCAACTTAATTAACACTGACTTTTTCTGACATCGGGCAGGCTAAAATACTATTTAATAGACCAATGCACATAATAGTAGGATATTTCACCCACCAAAAAGTAGCATGGGGGCTACCAAACTAAAGAGATGATTACCAGAACATAATCAGCGCGGTTGATGGTCGACCGCACGCAGATAGGCTCTCTCATTCATTCGTTCGTTCATTCGTTCAACTATTTTGATGACGCGCTTCCACCGATATTTATTGCTTTGTGGCATTCATTACCCGTTCACTTTATGCGTTTCAATATTGAATGGTCGTAACTCTACATTTTTGTTCTATTTCCATTCCTTAAATCCTCGTCAATTAGCTACATATATAGTAAAGTATAAGTGTATAATCTATAGTAAGCAATTACTAGAGCATATTATATACATACGCACTCACACCTGTAATCCCAGAAGGAGTAGTCAGAGGTGTAACCAGTACACCCACTTTTCGCCGAGCGTATCTCCGTCCCTTGATGTGATAGGGGGCGAGCCTATCGCCATACCGGGCACAAATCGCAGACTATAGGAAATGTGGGTGTACTGGTTACACCTCTGCCTACCCCTTCGGGGATTACAGGCGTGAGTACGTATGCGTATGAAATAGCAAATTAAGCAGTATATTATATTATTTTAATATATTTACAATATTTGACAGTCTCCGTCGCGTAGTGGCCGGAGTAGCCGGCCAAATATCAGTTTAATCGAACCCAAGACCTAAACACAGCAGTCGTACCCCGTATGCATTGCATACTCAATATATTTCTTAGTTTATATTAATTGAATCGGCTGCACCGATTTTCATAGGACGTTCACAGGAAAGTAGCAAACTTTTGGGAGAATACATAATGTAGGTTACTTTTATGCCGGAAAATGGAAACGTTCCCTTGGGACAGAGCTTGACCTCTCGTTGTACTCACTGATATACTCTAGCGAGGTCAACTTACAATAGTCACTATTAAACTTTCAATCCAACGGGGACTTTCACGCACTCGTTTTTAATTTAGTGCGCGTCGACGTTTAGTCGCTAAAAGTTCAAGAATATATTTTTTCGCTTCCGAGAGTTAAGTTTTAATCTTAGTTATTGTAAAAACTTTTTTATTGACCGTCAAAGGCAGACGCTGACGGCCCATTTGATGGTAGGTAACTACCTACCATCAGACGGTAACTACCGTCGCCTATAGATTTCAGCAATATTAAAAATACACGAAGCCGCTTCCTACCGTAGTTTTTTTTTGAGCCTCTGTGTTTAAGGACATAATAATAGAAAGCCTCCGTGGCGAAGCAAATGGCCGCGGGTTCAATTCCCGCACCGAGACAAAATGTTAGTAAGATCTAAAAATATTTATTTCGGATCTGGGTGTTTACTCCCTAGAGGGGATGAGGTCAGTCAGGCGGCCGGTCGTAAAAAATATAAGCCAAATCTTTCTGCAACATGTGTTAAAAAGTATGTTCCGCCGACCCCACTGCATGTGGGATAGGTGGAAGAAAGGAATAATATAAAGACCATATCAACATATTCAAAGGAATATACATCGATTCAAAGTTAAGCTCCACTTTTTGTGAAAGGCATACAAAGATATAACAAAAGCGAATGTCTTTACTCAAATCAAATGTTTTAGTTAAAGATCAAATATTGGATTTTCAGAGTCAACATCTCACTGGAGGGTATAAATAATAGAGGTTATCCGTTGTGAAAATCGGCAAATTTGAACGAGCCATACAAAAGTTGGGCCATTAAGAGACGTGGAGGTACGTTTGCTGATAGGCTAGGAGACAGTATCATTGAAATAATTTAATCAATCTCTGTATTTTAACTTTGCTTTTTAAGTATATTTAGAATAACTTTTGTGGTTATGATTGTTAATTATTATGAAAATGTTAGTGTTAATTAACCTATATTCGGTTGTTAATGAGGGTGTCCGAAACGGTAATGACGTGAGATTATAACAATAGCCATGCAAATATTCTTGGAAGGGTTTGTAACATTTCGTGGGGCGATATTAGCAATAAATAAAAGAGAGCGCATCAGAGACCCAGTTTCTGATTTATTGTTGTTTATAGATAGTATAATCAAATATTTTTTATTTTATTTTAAACATTCATTAGACATCCAGTCTGATTTAATGTCGTTTATTGATATTTTAGTCAAGTAATTTTTATTAAACTTTCAGCTAGTCTTTCTTCTTACTCCACATGCTCTTTTCCCACTCGCAGTGGGGTCCGCACAACATGCTTTTTAAAATGTGTTATAGAATGATTTGGCTTGTAGTTTTTAACACCGGCTACCTGCCTGTCGTCACCCTCTCTAGGTAAAGAACACCCAAACCCGAAACAAATGTTTGTGGATCACTCAAATATTTTGTCGGAAATCAAACCCCACTTGCTTTACATAAAGGCAAAAAAACTTTAAAAAGGAGGCCAATTATTCCACTAAAAAGATATGAAATATATAAAAATATACGACCATTCGTAATATAATACAGTATGACAAGGTTAGTACGAAAAGAAAGCGATTCACAAAAAAATGGTATTCATAGTAAGAGCAATATAACCTTTTGTAACAATTATTATTAATAACATTTATTATATTGTACTTTGTTTTGTGTTTAATAAATAAATAGTATCACCGATATACTGGATAACAAACATATTATATTTTTTATTATTTTAATTAAAAATGTTCAGTGTTTTAATAAATTTAAAAGGATTGTTCAAGTTAACATGTGTGCGACTCCCCGACTCGCCGGTAGAGCGCCATTACAAAATATCTTTAGTTGGAGCGCACTGCATTATAGCTGTCAAATGATTTTTAACGTTCAATTGTTGTTAAGTGCTTTCTGGATTTCAATTACTATCAATGGACTATTATACAGGATGTACCGAAAACCCTGTTGGCCCTTTTTGATTCGTGAAGATATGAGTAGACATATACAGCTTAATAAAATAGTTAAACTAAAAAAATAATAAACAAAAGCGAGATATTATACTTACACATATAGCTTAGAAAAATGAACATATTAAAAAAATGTTATTTATATCTTAATTTCTGTGTGTATTGACGAAGAGCGGGATCGCGCGCGTGCCGCGGCGCGTTTGATGTACGCGGACGCCGTAACTTGCTATCTCGCTCTGGCCTCGAGGCATCGCTCTTGCAGAGGTAATCAATCGAAATACGTTTTACAAACAATAAATTAATTAAAATTTAAAAATTAAATCTGTTTATTTTTATAGTCCAATTTTCGTATGCGTGTTTTATCATTACATTTGAATATCGATTATGATATCACAGTTAAAATTCCCAACAGGGTTTTTGTTACATATTGTATAATAATTTATGATAAAAAAAAATATTTATATGGAATTATAGGCTAAGTTAGCAGTAATATTGGTGATCATGTAAAATGGAAAATTACTAAGCGGTAGGTCCCTTCTATGCAAGAGGCCATCTGAGTTAGTACTGAAAAGGTACTACTATATTTTCTTTTCTTTCTGTCTAGCGCTATCCCAGTTTGATGCCAGGATCTGCCATCTCATAATGATTTGACGGTGAATTTGGTATTATGTGAAGCGACCCACCGTCTAACCCCAACAACCCGCAACGGGAACCAAGTTTCGCCATTGCCTCGTCCATTAATCAATAAAGGGTACCACATGCAGGTGAGGTTGGCTTTGGGCCTGACATGTTGGTGGCCCACTTACACTCCTGATGAGGTACTATAAGATAAATTAATTACTATAATTAATAAATTATCAACGTCTCAAAGTACCCACGGAGGTTTATTAACTTAATAAATTACTTAATACCTCAAAACAGTGACACAAGAGATTGACTCTAGCATCTCGAGAAAAAATTATCGCGAGCCCGCAGGTCGGCAAGCCACTGAGTTTTATTCCCATCAGAATTAAAGCTCAAATGGAAATAGCGTTTTATAATTTTCTCCGATCTGCAGATAGGACGACGTTTCTTGTTTTATTGCGGGAATCACGCTGGCTGTGGAGAATTAGTTAGATTTTTCGTTTGGACTTCATAATGGATTTTTTCGTGTGAATAATTTTAAAGTTTATTGTCTTATGAAGCAAATGGTAAAGGTCATAGAAAATATCAGCAGACTTAGCGTGAAAGGATGATTGCGCCTAAGAGCCTTTTTACCCGACTGCGACAAATCCAAATGGAAAGGTAATGGTTTTAGCAGTATTTTTGAAACGACAACGAATATTTTTATAAAAATAATACGAGTATATGTATAGTATTATATGAATGAAATGATTATAAGATACCTCCTAAGTTATTTTTCAATAGCACTTGCAAACAGTTTCAGCAAGCTAATCCGATAATTTGATTTGTTTTAATTTGACAATTTAAGTTTAGTATACATTTTAAGAAAGACAGCCTCTGTGGCGCAACGGCCGGGTAGCTCGCTATAAAGCCAAAAGCTGCGTGTTCGATGTTCGCACCGAGACAAAATATTTGTGTGATCCATATAAATTTGTTTCGGGTCTGAGTGTTTTCTCCCTAGAGGGGTTGACGCCAGGCAGGCCTGTTGTAAAAAACTACAAGCCAAATCTTTCTGTAACATGTGTTAAAAATCATGTTGCGCCGACCCCACCGCGAATGGGATAAGGGAAGGTGGAATATATGTAACTTTCTAACGGCTAAAGAATTTTTGAAATCGGTCCAGTAGTTTTTAAGTTTATTCGTTACATACAAAAATACATCTTTCCTCTTTGTAATATTAGTGTAGATTATATTCTCTGTCAGTGGAAGTGTAAGTGGACCTCTAACATCTTAGGCACAAAACCAACCTCACCTGCACGTGGTACACTCTGCTGATTAACAGATGAGGCAATGCCGAAACTTGGTTCCTGTTACGCGTTGTGATGGTAAGACGGCGGGTCACCCCGCATCATAACGAATTCACTCTCAAATCATGATGAGAAGGTGGACCCTGGCATTAAGCTGGAAAACACCAGGCAGAAAGAAAAATATAACATTCCTTGCCAGTTGTTTAAATACATAAATACGCACTCACGCCTGTGGGGTAGGTAGAGGTGTAACCGTACACCCACTTTTCGCCGAGCGTATATTTCGTCCCTTAATGTGATAGAGGGCGAGCCTATCGCCATACCGGGCACAAATTCCAGACTCCGAGCTAATACTGAGCATTTCGTAATAGAAAAACCAGTCCCTGCCAGTTCCATAAGAAAAATACTTTACATAATTATATTATCGATTACATAACTGGCACGTCAATGGCAGCAATAGATTGCTCCGTCTCGGGGTTAAAAAAAGGACAAACTTTACTTTATAAGTATCGATTTAGTATAGTACAACACCATTTTTTATTTTTATTATGCTCTCTGATTTGATCCACAATCAGTTTTGCAACTATGAATGGATGTGTTTTTGGTTAATTGTCTTGACGGGTGTGCTCTCCCTTGAGGACACTTTTCTTTGCTACAAGGATGCTATTCTCACTCCTGCATCTTCATGATATCATGCCTTTTCAGACGACTCGGATAATTCCGGATTTTTAGTTGGGCTGCCAATACGTTAGGGTGTGAATCAAACCGTGTATGGTATCTTTTTGAGATTGACCGGATCTCTTCTTTTACCGTGTTAACATGTAAGTTTTTGTGGATTTCAGCATTTGTGACAAACTAAGGGACGTTAGATATTGTACGCAAAATAATGTTTTGCAGTCTTTGTATTTTTGCAATATTTGAGTCGCTTGCGCTACACCATAGCTGTATGCCGTACATCCGTACTGGCTTTAGTATGATATTAGTAGTTTATTGTCAACAATACCATTAAGACATTTTTACAAAGAGTTTTTAGTGATAAAGCAATGTAATAATTTAATAGCCGATGCCTTATGGGCTTGGGAACAGTCCAATCATTCGATTTGATATTATTTTTATGATGTTTTCGCATGACAAGTTTACATAATTTCTTCATGCTTTTCTGTACCTTGTTTTTAGCACAGACTATGAGAATTGTCTTTTAATAGTCTTATTCGGATATTTAGTAAATGATAATCTAAATTAAATTTACTAGGCGATAAGTCTCTCGAATGCGAGAGGCCGTCTGGGTTGGTATCACCGCTTTGTCTATTTCTACATAGCCGGCTACTCGCTCACTGCGCTACGAAGGTTGTCAGTGTCATTCTTTACCATTAGACCCAATATAAATATTCATTAATTAAGTAACGTACAGCTTAAGACCTCAATATATGTATTTATTATTATACATTAGTTGTTTGGGTCAACGCAGAGTGATCGGCTCTAGCATTATATCGTCGAAATTGCTTCCCCCCATCCCTCACTCATTCCGCCAACATGTTTATGTGACGTCCATATACGCCCACGTTTGTTTTTCACATTTTTTTCAGTTGTTTTTCAAGTCTACCAGTTTATCTAGAATTAAGATCTGTTTACTACAATAGAGCCAAAAGGTAGAGTTATTGTTTTGTTTTAGTAGTGTATCCTTGAGCGTTATTCAAGTGGTAATAAGTCTTATAGTTAATATTTTTTTATACCAAACACGTGTATCGCCTGATTGCCCATAAAAAAATAACACGTACAATTCGAGGTAAATTATTATGAAATATCTTTTTCTCGCGGCTTAGCCCGCGTGAAGAGCCTTTTCCGGGATAAAAAGTAGCCTATAACCATGTCCAGGGTATCATCTATATCTGTATTAAAATTCATCAAAATCGTTTCAGCGATTTAGGCGTGAAAGCGTAACAAACAAACTGACTTTCGCATTTATTATATTAGTTAGGTTGCATTTCTGACTATAAAGGAGATGAATTGAGATGACGAACGAGTGGATTTGGGCCTCCGGAAATCTCACTCTTCATACGAAATGCAACAGCAAACTGCCACTTCAGCTGTTTTGGGTAGTGGTACCTATATCAAACAGTAGTATTCTATGGAAGCTATTCAAACTGTAACAAACCCGACTCTATTATTTACATATTATTACATTTATAAGTACTTTTTCTAAGTTACGTGTGTATCATTTATTAATTATACATGGTGAGGAAACTTGAGGAAACTGCATACTAGAGAAGTCCTCTGTAAGGATTTCAAAGTAAAGTCATACCGCATTAGGTCAGCGTGGTGAACTAAGGCCTAACCCATCTAGTACCCCACCCATTCAGTAAAAGAGGCCCGTGTCTTGCAGTGGAACGTGTATAATACAAGGCTTGTAAAAAGGCAGTTGTAGAGACTGCCGATAGAAGTGAAAACTTAGAACTTTTAGTATTAAAATTTGAAATTTAAAATGTTTGAATTAAAATTATCAACATCAATCAGGTTTTCACATCTATTGACACTCCGAGCAACAATTACTCGTATATGCATGTTTATATGGTTGTTAGTACTCACTATTGTACTGCACAATATTCTACAGTAAAAATAAACATATAAACGATTCAAGTAATAGCCAAACAAAACACGGCCGCTGCGCGTCATGAGCATGTCAGTGACGCGAACCCAACCAGCGAAAAAGTGCCCAACGCGGCTAAAGAAGTTTTCACTTCAAAAACAAGTAAATCGATAAACCCAACACTTTTTAATGGAAACAGCTACAAAACACGATTTATTTACTAGAGATACGATTAAAGGATCCCATATATCGTGCAAGCAATACTTTCGTTGGAAAGTCATTAAAATAACTCTTGCCGTCGGATGGTATCCACCGCCGTGATCTGATGTCTTATTTATTTCACTATAGAGAGAAATTCGTGGTGTGCTGTATTTATTGGCTGTCGTCACGGGTAGGGATTGGGTGGATGTGCCGAAGCCGAAAGTGAGACTATTCGGTTTTTCTATAAGGTTTTTGTATTTTTGTAGTTAGGGTTATAAATTTCATTGCACGTAAAAAGTAATATTTTTCAAGCTAGATATGCACGTAATTTAGAACTACAAAATAATGTACTGTAAGTTAAGTGGAAGCCTCCGTGGTGCAGCGGGCGAGTAGTCGGCTGTGAATCGAGAGGATGCGGGTTCGTTTCCGGCATCAAATGTTTGTTTCGGATCTAGATGTTACGAAATAATATTAATATAAATAAATAAAAATAAAAAACCATAAGTCTCCTGATACCCACGATAGAAGTTAACCTAGTGTGGGTTCAGGAATATTTGTAAGGACTGTTTGATGTAATTATTATTAATGGAGTTTTTCCGCACTTACGCCTGTAATCCGCGAAGGGTCAGGCAGAGGTACAACCAGTACACCCACAGTTCGCTGAGCTTATTTCCGTCCCATGATGTGCAGCTGCAGTCTGCAGTTGAGCCTACCCCTTCGGGGATTACCGGCATGATTGCGTGTGTATATATTACATTCTGAAATAAAATAAATAAATAAAGTCACACACGTAGTCCAGATCCCACACCAGGTTATACTGTATCGTGGGTATGAGGAACTACGAGGGACTTGCGGTCCCATAACACCCAGACGCGAAACAAATATTCGTGGATTACACAAACATCTGTCTCGGTGCGGGAATCGAACCCACATCGTCTCGCTTCGCAGCGGGCTACTCGCCGACTTCGCCACGAAGGCTGTCAAATTATATTAGATAGAATAAATAGTAACATAATTTAACGTCTTATCTTACATATTTGTCTAAAATTTAAACGCTGTAGACACTTGTCTACAGCATGTATGGGCATGCTCGTCCGGGTCATTACCACTGTCTCACAAAAAACCGGAGTAAAGTAGCAACTTGCTGCTGCGTTTCGTACGGGGAGTAAGATATCCGGAGGCCCAAACCCCCTTTCTTTCCCAATCCCTTAATTATCCCTTTCTTTTAAGGTCGGTAACGCACCCATGATTCTTTTGGTATTGCGGGCGTACATGGGCGGTGGAGATCGCTTACCATCAGCTGACGCAATTGCTCGTTTGCCGGCCTATACCATAAAAAAATATAACAAAAAGCATCTCATAAAAACATTCTGTATATTAATATACCAATAATACACATAATAACAATAAATGTAAGTATTTCTTACACAATATATTACGAGTTACACGTATCGTCGAGATAGATTCATAACAACACATAGTTGTGATTTATCTAGAGAATTATCGACATTGAGGGCCTTTTATGCGGTCAAATATCATGAATGTGAAAATTATTCGTGAGAATAAGTGGTCTTAGGGTCGCTGTGACGATGTAGTCTGATAAAAAAACACTCTACTACTCTAGCACTATCTGCTATTTTATCGGCATATATAAGCGCCCATACGTGACTACCTCGATGGCGCAGTTCTAATGCGTCCGCGTAACGACTGAGGCTGACGCTGAGGTCTCGGGTTGGATCTCCGGGTCTGGTAAAAGTGGTATTGGGTATTTCTTTTACGAAATGCTCATTAACAGCCCGGACTCTGGTATTTGTGCCCGGTATGGTGATAGGATCGCCCGCTATCATATCATGGGATGGAGATACACTCGGCGAAATGTGGTTGTACTGGTTATACCTCTGCCTACCCCTTCGGGCATTACAGGCGTGAGTGCGTATGTATGTATGTCTTCTTCACCTCACTATCCTCACAGATCAAAACACCCCAGATCCTGACATATCAGCATTGGGTTTGGTTTTGTCGACTATCACTTTCTCCCGAGCCTTAGCAATATATGATTATATGACCCTCTGCGAAATCTAGCTTCTCTAGCTATCTACTTTCAGTACGCTGTATCTTATTGTATTTATTTATTTATTTATTACACTTCATACAAAATATGTACAGGCGGACTTAATGCCAGACTTAACTTATCTTGAGTATGATCTTCAGTTGAGTTCAGCTTACCACATTTTGAACTGCGCATTTTTCTACCAAGTCGCGTGCTGAACCGTTTACTGTTACCACTACGTCTAGCACGTAGTCTCCTTTAGTGATATGGATGTGCTATATTTCATCATCATTATCAGATTTTTCTGAATATTTTAACTAATAATATAAATGCGAAATTGAGTTTGTTTTTTGTTTGTTAAGCTTTCACGTCTAATTAGCTGAGATAGATGGGCGTTTGGAGACGGTTATAGGCTATCTTTTATCCTGGAAAAGCCTGTTCATGTGGGCGGAGCTGCAAGCAAAAGCCAGTATAAAATCTTTTTTATTTTCGGACTCCGATTATTGATTCTAGAGCCGAACAGCGTCCACCACTAGTTTCACGTTTGTACGAAGATTTATTCCGACGCGGAGCGGTTATGTTATCGTCGGTTATCGGAAAAAAACTCCGACTGATATCGATGCAGCATTTTACTCAGTTACACACCAGTAATCACTGTATTAAAATGGTGAAAACATTTTGAAACGTTTCTTTGTTCGAAAAATGCAATTTATTTTGTCAGAAAAACTCGTGGTTAATTTCATTTTGATTTCGTTTAATACATTTTTTATCTTGCACTCAGAACTTTGAGTTACAAAGTACATGCATGGCTCATTTTGATTTTTGTTTAATACGTTTTTTTTCTTGCACTCAGAACTTTGAGTTACAAAGTACATGCATGGCACTTCATTGCGCTTAGCAATGTTAATGGCTTTAATGTCCTTCAAACCTGAAGACAACAGTGCTTACATACCGCTGCTTGGTGGCGGAAATAGCCAAACTAGTGGTACCTATGTACCTATACACTTGTGTCATATTCATAACGTGGTCATAAAGAGGTCCCGACTGAAAATCAGTGCTTAGGTTTAGACTTTTGTCACATGTTTGTTTGTACTTTTCTATAATAAATGTCGTTTTAATCGTGTTTAATAAATACATTTCTTTACATACATACGCACACACACCTGTAATCTCCGAATGGGTAGACAGAAGTGTAACCAGTACACATTTCAACGTATCTCCGATCCATGATGTGATAGGGGGCGAGCCCATCGCCATACCGGGCACAATTCCAGACTCCGGTCTAATACTGAGCATTTCGTAATAGAAAAACCCAATATCACTTTTACCCGACTCGGGGATTGAACTCAAGACCTCAACGTCAGCCTCAGTCGTAAAGCGTACGCATTACAACTGCGCCACCGAGGCAGTCAATAACAATAGTTAGTTTACTATAATAATTGCCGTGTTTAATAAATATATTTCTTTATGTCTAATAATATCTACGTATTTTTAAACATCTCTCCCAATGGCTAAGATTGTAGGTGAAGGGAAGCCTACATAAAATACTTAGTTAATTTAACTATCTTATGTAGATTTTAAGCTGTAATAATACGTCACGGATAATATTAGAGATTTTGTTCCGTAAAGAGGAACTAGTGTCTGCTTCCCCTTCGCAATGGTTCCCTACATCAGTAAAAGTTATTATGAGCGATCATGTTATGAATATTTGTACTAAATATTCAGTCCACACACGAAGATGTGGAGGCAGAAATAGTGCATCTACATTGCACCAACGTTATTTCCGTCCGATGAGGTGATAAGAGTATATTGGGCACAAATCCAATTCTCGCTAGATCATAATATTTTTGATTGGAAATCTTACAACTGCTAAATTTTAACAATAATATCGCCTTTTCATTATACATATACATCGTGTTACAGAAAAGTGTGGTCAAATTTTACATTTGACGGCCTCCGTGGCGCAGCGGGCGAGTAGCCGGGTGCAAAACGTGAGTTCGTGGGTTCTATTCCCGCACCTAGACAATTTTTTGTCTGATTCACTAATATTTGTCTCGGGTCTGGGTGTTGTAGGACCGCAAATCCCTCGTAGTTCCGGATACCCACGATACAGGTTTACCTAGTGTGGGGTCAGGACTATGTGTGTGACTGTTGACTGTATTTATTTATATAAATGTAAGCAATTTATAGTGTAGTATCCAGTACATAAACTCACTGTCGAGTGTATGTAACGATGGTATATAGCGACTCTTAAGTATGACCACACCTTTCTGTAACACGTTGTATATATAAAGTATGTAAAAAAAATCGTGTTGGTACATTATAGGTTGTCATATATACAGCTTAATAAAAATAGTTAAATTAGTTGTGGGACCGCAAGTCCCTCGTAGTTCCTGATACCCACGACACAGGTTTACCTAGTGTGGGGTCAGGACTATGTGTGTGACTGTTGGGTGTATTATTATTATTAAAACTAATAAATAGAAGCGAGATACTATCCTTACACAGATAGCTTAGAAAAATGGTCATATATAAAAGAAAAATAGTTTCATCTGAAAAGTGATGAACTACTGACTGCTGTGAGGTATTGAAGCCAGTATTGAAGGCCGAAGCCGGGCGCCCACGCGGCGCGGTGCGTTTGATGCATGTAGATCCCGCAACTTGCTATCTCGCTCTGGCTCCGTGTCATTGCTCTTGCAAATGTAATCGATCGAAATACGGTTTACAAACAATAAAATAATTAAAGTATAAAAAATAAATATATTTTTATAGTTTCATTTTCGTATGCGAGTTATTTCATTACGTTTGAATATCGATTCTGATATCACAGTTCAAACTCCCAACAGGGTTTTTGTTACATATTGTATATATACAGTTTCTCACTACTGGATACGGCCCTTATATAATAATGAGAAAGGTTTATTAGAACTTAGTCAACCATCTTTGCCATAAGAGTTGGTACACTTCACCTACGTTCAAAATTCGCATGGAGAAATCTCAGGTATGCATGCACCTTTCCTCGCGATTATTATATAGTATAGGCTGGTAAACGAGTAAATAGGTCACCTGATGATAAGTGATTACGATAGCCTAACATCCACAATACAAGAAGAGTCATGAACCCACCTTATAGGAACGGAATGGGACTTAGTAATTGGAGAGGTATTTGGGTCTCCACAAATTACATTTACTATACAAAATTCAACAGCAAGTGGTTTTCTGTGAAGTGATTGGTACTTAGCCCGATTTTCAGCCACTGTTATCCGCTTTCGTCGGTCAACGCTCCGTCTGACCGGAGACATCCTATATTAAGTTTGTCTAAGTGCGGTCACTATTCAACATTAAATTAAATTCAGATCAGTATCACACAGATAGTCTTGACTCCACACTAGGTTAACCTAGTGGGTATTAGGAACTCGTGACTTGCGGTCCCACAACACCCAGGCCCGAAACAAATATTTGTGGATTACACCAACATATGTCTCGGTGTGGGAATCGAATCCATGGCCTCTCGCCCCACGGCTGGGTACTCGTCCACTGCGCCATGGACATCTTATATCTCGGCGTGACGAACGCAGTTCAGTGCCATGCATTGATTTATAATTCAAAGTTCTGTGTGGTGTTGTGTCTGTTTATGAGCAGGCGTGGCGCTTCCCATCAGGCGAGCGACCTGCTCGTTTCGTTATTCATACATACATACGCACTCACGCCTGTAATCCCCGAAGAGGTAGGCAGAGGTGTAACCAGTACACCCACATTTCGCCGAGCCTATCTCCGTCCCTTATGTGATAGGGGGCGAGCCTATCGCCATACCGGGCACAAATTCCAGACTCCGGGCTGATAGTGAGCATTTCGAAATAGAAAAACCCAATACCACTTTACCCGACCCGGGGATCGAACCCAAAACCTCAGCGTTGGCCTCAATCGTAACGCGTACGCATTAAAACTGCGCCACCGAGGCAGTCGTTTCGTTATTCAGGGTAATAAAAAAACCTTAATTTAATTGAAATGGTTCGTAACAAAAACATGGATTTCCTCAACGGTGTACCAATCTCTTAACACTGAAAACTATTAAAACTCAAAGCAAACTTTCCATACTGAATTTTTAATATACAATTTAGGCAAAGAACAACGTACTCCAAAAACTCCCAACGTTCAACGGCTACAATAATTATAGTGCACAGTTTGTCGTCTCCGGTTTCAAAGAGCCTAATAGGCATGTTAAATACAAAGCCTTTTTCCTAGGCACAAACGCAGGAACTAGTGTTTAAGCCTGGCTATTTTCATTGCGCTGCATTTTTGTTCCAATTTGAGTAATTTTTACAGTTTTGTCGACTATTTCGTGGCTTCTGTTTTTCTTTCTTATTGTGAGTTCGTAATAATTTTGAGCCTTTGTTTTTTATAACAGAAGTCAGCAAGCGGGTAAGTGGGTCACCTGATACGACCTCGACAGCCTTGAACACTAATATACCAGAAGAATCATGAACGTATTGCCGACCATAAAGGAAAATAATGGGAATTGGGAAGGGGGGTTATTACAATATATTTTTATTTTGTCCTAACAAGCCTAAGTGACTACACTGCACCGTAGTCCAAGTTTTTGCGAGTTATTTGATAACTGTCACGTCATCCGTATTTATTTTTACTTATACTAGCTTTCCCGCGCGGTTTCACCTGCAGCATACAATTGTGAATCTAAACCATCCAGGGCGCTACCCAAACGCATACAAAAAAAACATTCAAATGGGTCCAGCCGTTAAGGAGGACTTCAGTGACATACACACGTACAGTAGAATTATATACTCTAATAAAAAGATAATTAACAACATAACAACTTTTATGAAAAACTAGCATATTATAAAAAAAAAAAAGTATTTTTACTGATAAAATTATAATTAAAATATAAGATTTATTCCAGTGAGATGTACTGCATTATGAACATACCTCTAAAGATATTTATGAGGCTAATTAACTTCATCTCGATTACATTATATCTCGACCCCATCTCTCTGATATTTGGAAAATATTATTTTTTATCTCAATTTTCAGGATAAATAGCATCAATATTTAAAAAGACCTTACTATAAAGTCCAACCCAGTTTACCTTACCAGAGCTTTAAAGCTCAACAAAAAAACAATGTAAAGTTTCGTACATAAAAACTCAGAAGTGGTTCTTGTTCTTTTACAACAGTTTAAGAGGCGAGATCTGATACAGGGATACGAATTTATGTTTGAAAATTGAGGGGACTGCGTTGAAATCTAAGAAAAATCAATAATACTTTCAGCGGTAAAGCCACGTTGTACAGTACGTTGTCTACAGCATAAATAGGCTGACTTAACCGGGTTGTTACCACTGTTTCACAGAAAACCGACGTGAAGTAGCAACTTTGCTGTTGCGTTTCGTACGGTTAGTTTCCCTATCCCTCAATTATCCAATTCCTTTAAGGTAGGTATTGTGGATATTCATGGATAGTAGAGATCATCACTAGGTGACCCACTTGCTCGTTTGCCGGCCTCTCCTATAAAAAACATATTTTCATCAAATACTTTCATATTTATCTTTCTACTATCTTTAATTTACATGACTGCCTCGGTGGCGCAGTTGTAATGCGTACGCGATTGAGGCTGATGCTGAGGTCTCGAGTTCAATCCCCGGGTCGGGTAATAGTAATATAAGGTTTTTCTATTACGAAATGCTTAGTATCAGCCCGGAGTCTGGAATTGTATATAGCTATAGGCTCGGCCCCTAACACATCATGGAACGAAATATACGATCGGCGAAAAGTGGGTGTCCTGGTTACACATCTGCAAACCTAAACTCCACAAGATATTGTCAAATTTAGTCCAAGCGTTCCCCAGTAAATTAAGTGATATTTTAAATGGAGTGTACTTTTGAAAGACATAAACAGGAGATGAGAATGTCACTTGGGGTAATGCCAGACGTCAATGTGTATGAAAACTTTTCTTATTTAGACTTTGTGATCCATTTCTGTGTATAGAATGTCCATTGTCAAGTGGCCCCAATTTAATTTGGGTGAAGGCAAGATCCTGTGGTGTCTGAATGCACCACACTTTATATTGGTTTTACCCTTAGATTGGCAATTACTTAAGTATAATATAAATCCTCTTTGCCGCATGTACCATACAGCTGCGTTCTTCAAAAGAGCATGCCGACGAAGTTGAAAATAAAACTTTGTAGCATTCTGTTTTATGTATTTGACAAGTAATCAAAATTTTTGCAATTGTATTTCCATTTGCAAAAGTGTTGAATCTACCTAAAATTCCATTATTAATATAAAATATTATCAAAAATCCCACAGTCCTTATAAGCTATTGTTTGAATTCCGGAACGGTTATCTTGCTAATCTATAATAAAATTGCTTTTTACAAGGTGGTAGGTCCCTCGTATGCGAGAGGATGTTTGAGTTGGTTACCACCGCTATTTCTGCCGCCAAGCAACATTGTGTAAACACTGTTGTGTTCGGGCTTGAAGGACATTGAAGCCAGTGAATTTACTGGCCATTATAAGACTTAACTACTTAGGTCTCGGGGTGACGAGCGCAGCCCAGTGTCACGAAATTCCGTGTGGTGTTCCTTCTGTTTATGGGTAGGCGTAACGCGAGCGACCAGAAGGCCAATTCTCGTAATTTTAAACGTTCAAAATATCATTCCGATCTAGTCTCAGCGTCAAGAAAGTTGCAAATGGCATTCTCTTAAACCAATAATCAACGTCAAATGTGAACATAAATCGTAATGAGATTGAATGTAGAATAAAATTTGACTAAAGCCAAAACGGTATAATGCTACTGGTAATGCTAGGTGCATTTGACGTTGATTATTGGTTTAAGAGAATGCCATTTGCAACTTTCTTGACGCTGAGATTAGATCGGAATGATATTTTGAACGTTCATAATTAGGAGAACTGGCCTTTAACTCATCTCGTCATTCATGCTAATAATAGTTTTTTTTTAAATTATAATACATACATTTCCTTGCAGAAGGCTTAAAATCACCTTTCTCCCAATTCTCGTTCAGCAGAGTGCAGGTGAGGTTGGCTTTGTGCTTAAGATGTTAAAAAATCACAATATCTAATAACCTTGCTGGCGCAGTTGTAATGCGTACGCGTTATGATTGAGGCTAACGTTGAGGTCTTGGGTTCGATCCCCGGGTCGGGTAAAGTGGTATTGGGTTTTTCTATTACGAAATGCTCAGTATCAGTCCGGAGTCTGGAATTTGTGCCCGGTATGGCGATAGGCTCGCCCCCTATCACATCGTGGGACGGAGATACGCTCGGCGAAATGTGGGTGTACTGGTTACACCTCTGCCTACCCCTTAGGGGATTACGGGCGTGAGTGCGTATGTATGTATGTATGTCTAATAACCATAAAAAAAATTCTTAATACTTCCTAACAAATCAATTAACTCACATAAATTACCAACATTTAATTAGAGACGTATCTATACATTAAGAGTTTTAGAGTGGCGTTCTCTTACCAAGTAGAGAGGTTCAGGTATTCTCATTGTCTGAACAGCACAATTAGGCATGCCGATGGCCCTCGATCTCGACTGAGGGATGGTATAATGGGTCGCAAATAATCTGACACCAGCTGAGCGGTTTCGACGGTGACTTTAAATTGTCACGTGTGAGTTAAACATTCGCTTGAGGTGGTTTTAACTAGTATAAAAAGATGTGTTGATTATACTGTAATGAGAATATTAGAGATATGTAATGATTATTGATAGTGTAATGATTTACAGCATCATGCTCGTAGGGTGTTGTGAAAAGTATGAAAAACTTAGTTCTTTTCATACTCACCACTAATCGAACCGAATTTAATCGATAAAGCGCGTGTCAGGCTCGCATATCGTGGGTTCTGCACATATTGGATTTTTTACTTTTTATTATTTATTAGCTTTTGATCGCGGCTCCACCCGTGTGAACGGCAGATTCCGAGATTAAAAGTAGCCTACGTCTTAATCTAGATCATGTTCTACCTATATGCTAAATTTCATCCAAAATAGTTAAGACGTGATTAACTAACAAACGTCCAAACTTTCACATTTATAATAGTAGAAAGAAGAAATTCGCCATTATACATATTCTGCGAACATTTCAACCGGCTCCCTATTACTGTTCAGAAGAGCCTTTTAAATATAGAACAGACAGATGGACATCGTAGGCTCTTTGGGTACAGAACCCTAAAACTCCAGCCAGGAAGATAGTACGGGAAGGTGTACGGGATGCTAGTTATTATCTACTTTGAGAGTAATTTTACTCTCTCACAAATACCTCAGCCGTCACTTATTTTAAGCGAACCAGACGATTACGATTAAATCGCGTTGGTTGGTCGTATTCCAGGTTTAAATAAAAACGTATTTTTGTCCTCTTATGTTTTCTGGAACTACTTTGGTGGATAGTTTTATAAAAAGTAATAAAAATTAGTATTATTAGTTACCACAGAACAAAGATGTGAAGTCGCAGCTTGCTGTTGCGTTTCGTACGGTAATTGAGATGGCCGGAGATCCGAATCCCCATCCCAAACCCTTAATAATATTATCCCTTTCATTTAAGGTCGGCAACGTTCCCAAGAAATTTTGAGTAATGTGGGTTTTTATAGGTGGTAGAGATCACTTCTCATCAGATAATAATCACCTGGTGGTCACTTGCTCGTTTAAATACCTATGTAATAATTTAAAAAAACACTAGAAATTGATGATTTGTTTTAAACGAATAGATATCATCTCAAATCGCTGATAAATTTGATATAAGTACCCAATGTCTTAATCCAGGTCATGAGTTATGATAGTTTTCTGTTTAAGGAGAATGGTCAACGTTGAGGAAATCCATGTTTATTTATTATGAACTATTTTACTACAAATAAAGGCTTTTTCTACTCTGAATAACGAAACGAGCATGTCGCTCGCCTGACGGTAAGCGCCACGCCTGCCCATAAACAAAAGCAACACCACACAAAACTTTGGATTACAAATCACTGCATGGCCATGGACTGCGCTCATCACCCCGAGACATAAGACGTTAAGTCTAATAATACCCAGTGATTTCATTGGCTTCAATGTCCTTCAAACCGAAACACAACAATACATACTGCTGCGTGGCGGCAGAAAATCTCCATTTAAATGGGGCATTATACTCAATGACAGTACGACCTTGAACAACTCAAGACTTTTTACGAGACATTATTTACCTACCATAAAATACGATGTGGAGCTACGAACGTAATAAATATACTAATATTATAAATGTGAATGTAAGTTTGTTTGTTACGCTTTCACGCGAAAAGAACTTAACCGATCATCATGAAACTTTGTACACATATTCGTGGAGGTATAAGAAATAACATAGGATACCTTTTATGAAAAAAAAAATATTTGTTTGTTACAATGTCACGCCTAAATCACTGAAGCGATTTTGATGAATTTTGATGTAGAGATAGATGGGACCCTGGAGACGGTTATAGGCTAAGTTTTATTTTCACGCGGGCGGAGCCGCGGGCAATAGCTAGTAAAGAATAAAAATACAGTGGGTCGTTGGGACATAATCTGCTTATGTATGTGGCTAGTTGCCAACTTTTATTGGTATGAGAGCCATAATGACAGGTTGACATCGACTGTAATTTTCATCTAAGTAATCAGAGTCGCCAATGTGTGTTTGAACAGTTGATGATGTGATGAGCTAAGTAGGCCATAATAAAATGGCTGTCTTGAGAAAATTATTGCAATGTTTTTACTTGAATGTGTCGCCGTCTAGTGACAGTGTACTTAGACTGAGAAACTGGTGGAGTCTTGGCTTTTAAGTTACCTAGATTTTCGTCAGTATTTACCACCCCGTAGTTAAAAAGTTAGCGGGGCACATTTTTCATGACAGGTCATTTAAATCTCACAAAGAAATGAATTTAGAAACCTGAATATGAGGGCCTAATTTGAAATCCTTCATTTCAATAAATCTTTTTGTACTTGTAGCGGTTAAAAGAATACACGTATACCATCTGAATTTCATCCACATATTGTTAATAGGTTACGAGTGAAATGGCTGTGATATACGGGCCGACAGACGGACATGACGAAGTTATAAGGATTTAGTTTTTTGGTACGGAACCCTAAAACGCCTTCAAAATGATTTTGATTTGGCACTATGATGCCACAGATACAAATAAAACCATCCCACACACACATACATAAAACTTATTAATTATCTTTTTATAGTGATTTCTTATGTTTCCGCGAATATAACATATTAAAATAAAACGAATTAATACGGATTTTATGTCGATTTCATTAAATGCTAAAATACAACTAAATAAACTGCCTGCCTCGGTGGCGCAGTTGTAATGTGTACGCGTTACGATTGAGGCCAACGCTGAGGTCTCGGGTTCGATCCCCGGGTCGGGTAAAGTGGTATTGGGTTTTTCTATTACGAAATGCTCAGTATCAGCCCGGAGTCTGGAATTTGTGCCCGGTATGGCGATAGGCTCGTCCCCTATCACATCGTGGGACGGAGATACGCTCGGCGAAATGTGGGTGTACTGGTTACACCTCTGCCTACCCCTTCGGGGATTTCGGGCGTGAGTGAGTGCGTACAACTAAATAAAATAAAAGTGCAATAAAATTAGTTTTATTCCAATCCTCTTTTTGTTGGAGGTTAAAACTCGACCGCATTCAGCCGTTCATAGCGGACGACTGCAAAATTCCAAGATGCCTTAAATTGAACTCATCCACTCGGGCAGAGTTCAAATGACACCTGTGCCTGTACTTCAATAACTCTCGAGCGGATTGCTGTTATTACTCTGATTTAATTGAGATTTCGTACTTCAACGTAGATACTTGCTAATTTTAATAAAGTTTCTTATTTTGCTTTTAGGTTTTGTCTTTGAGACTTTATTGTACAAAGTGTGTCTTTTTAACCCATGATAAAAAAGAAGGTTTATAAGTTGCCACCCTTTATCTGTATGTCTCTGGAATTAGAGCGCCTAAACGAATGGACTGATTTGAACGCGATGTTCTTTGCTTAAAAGCTGATAATCGAAATAATTTTATGTTTTAAGAAAATCTATTCAGAGGAGTTGTTCAGATTAATTTTACGTTAGTCACAGGACCCTTAAACTTCTTTATAGAATTGTTTACACGATTTATATAAACTGGGCAATTGCATGTTACTCGCACCGTGTACGAGCAACTTTGAAGATATTCTTTTTTTATTAAATTGGTATATCGCAACCCTTAATAAACCTAAATTTAGACGTACTGAAATATGTTTATAATAAAGAAATTGAAGACATTAGTCCTTAGGCAGTGTAATAGTGTCATGCATTAGCCCCTAACGGTAATAAAGGGGTAATCACCCCTCGGGTGAGGAGAATTACTTAGGGTGAGCTCGGTGGTTTAATATAAGAAGTGAAGCGGATTTCATTATAATACTATTTTTGAATGTGATTTATTCTCGGAAGATTTATGAAGTGTTGGATATTGTCTACGTTTAGGATATTATCTATTGTAGGGTAGAATATATATTATTTATTTTTCTGCTTTCCAAAGCCGTGGGTAGTGACCAAAGACTGAGTGGGTAGTGTAATTACTGGGCATTATGAGACTTAACACCTTATGTCTCGGGGTGACGAGCGCAGTCCAGTGTCATGCAGAGCTTTATTTAAAGTTCTGTGTGGCGTTGCTTCTCTTAATGAGCAGGCGTGGCGCTTACCATCAGGCGAGCGACCTGCTCGTCTCGTCATTCAATGTAATAAAAAAAATAAAGACTAATGTTTACTACAAGACGGGCTCTTTAGAAGTAAAATTGCGTCACATAATGCGGGGGTTTGACAGCTCACAGACAGTGAGCGTGATAGGGGTTCTTGTTGAGAGTAAGCGAGATGGTAATATTGAGTTACGGTCAATTGACCGCAACTTAGTGGTACAATTCCTATGTACCGCCAGCTTGATTAGTAGTATACATTAAAGCCTTGGGTGTTGGATATTCTCTATTGTAGGGTAGATTACTTAATGTTTATTTTTTCTCTTGCCAAAGTTGTGGGTAGTTACTGAGAGTCGTATGCCATCCGAGTCGAGCGCTCTTCGTCTTGCGCTTTAGGCGTCATTGTGTATTTGATTCGAATCCGGAACCAATTGTGCCACGCCATTTTCTGTGTGCTAATTATTCAAATACGCGAATTATTCAACCGCGAAGTTACTTAGTGTTACTGAACGAACCTCGAAGAAGGAGGTGCACGATACATCATAATCCCAGACAAGAAGCTGGGAGCTCAGGTTAGTGGATATGTTGTCTTGTAGGTTGCCCCGCTTGGCAAGCGACGTACTTCCTGTAATTTTATTTTACACTATAAAACGTGGCGTAAGAATTATAAAAAAAGATTAACATGTCGGCTAAAATAGCGTATAAAAATAGGAATATTTTTAATTTGAGACGTGAAACCATCTCGGAATTTCCATAAACAATAATATTATTATTATAAATACAATAAGTATTGAGTAAGTATATAAATTATACGTGCTAAGATAACGCTGTAGACAGTTTGGTCTACAGCATGAGTGGGCAGTCTCAACAACTAGAGGGTTTAATATATTTTTTTACCGAATATGTACAGTACTCTTTATTTTAAAAGGTTTTTTTTAATTTTTAAATATTAAATTGTTTAAAAAAATAAAACCCCTAAAAATATAAAAAGTATCACCCTCCAATGGCGAGGTTTAAGACCCAAGCCACCGGTGGTTAGGACCCCAGAGTGAGGAACCTCCTCACAATGCGTGCCGTGTCCAATAATACTGCCTTCTGAATCTGGCTCTTGACCCAACGACCAATTGAGAGCCTCTGGAGGTGTTGGTCGAGGCTCTTTGGTATCAACCCATTAGCAGAAACGACTGTCGGGACAATCATTGTTGAGTCCACATCCCACATGTCAGTAACCTCGTGTGCCAGGTCTAAATATTTGGATATTTTATCTTTTTCTTACCGAATATTATCTTTACTTTTATTATTCTGGTGGGAGGGTACCTGATAATGTTTATACCTTCTGTATAGCGACCACCGACCAACAAACATCTAAATTTACAAACTCACAAACATCCAAGCTTTCACATTTATAATAGTAGTAGGATTGAATCCGCTTTAAGTCCTTACCTCGTCCCTTATCCATCCCTGTGACACTCGGCGAATAATGTTTGACTTCAACCGGAATGGCTTGGTATTTATTATATCTGACGAAACGTATAATTTCTGATTGTACCGCAATTCTGCTACCGTTTTATTGTTTTGATTAACTTGTCTAAATGTACGCTAGAGAATAATATAACGTTTAACAAAACTTAGAAACCGATTTCAATTTTTATTCAGTGGTAGTTACAAATATAGCATGCAAATTCCAATACAATAACACAATCGCGACGAGTGTAATGTCCATTGAGGAGTTTTTTTTTTTGTCCGTACTCCGTCATCAGATCTTAACTAAATTTATATGGGACCACATCGCAGCTAAACTCTATCGAGTGATTTTTTTCCTACAAAATCGGTCCACAATTGGCGGAGAAATCTATGTACATACATAAAAAAAGCAAATAAAAATATTTAAAAAAACGCGCCGAATTGAGAATCTCCTCCTTTTTTGAAGTCGGTTAAAATATCTGAGATCGACGTTAATGTTTTAGGGAAGGTTTATGGAGATATTTTGTTCACGTTTCTAAGTACGTTATTCCTAATAAATGTCGTATTTGATAAAACGTAATAAAACCATTTATTTTTATATTGACACCATTTTTTTTTTATTTACTTGAATGTTGAAACGAGGAGGACATTCGCCTAATGGTAAGCGCCACACCTGCCCATAAACAGAAGCATCACCACACAGAACTTTGAATTAGAAACATTGCATGCCACTCTGTGTTCGTCACCCGAGACATAAGTTGTTAAATCTCATAGTGCCCAGTAATTTCACTGCCTTCAATGTCCTTCAACCGAAATACGACAGTGCTCGCATACTGTTGCTTGGCGTATAAATAGACAAAGCGGTACCAACCCCGACGGTCTCTCGCATACGAGGGACCTAACACTTTGTTTAACTGCACTTGATTGTAATAGTGGATACTAAAATAATGTCGACTTGGCCTCGGGTTTTGGTATATCTAATAAGACATTTATGTACTAAACTTAAGGGTGTTTGGTAATATTTAGAAGGTGGAAATGGGACATATTTAGAAGATGACACTTTCTCGTACGTCATAGGTGAAAATATTACTAAATTATCATTGACTGAACCGCGTCTTATGATTTCAAACTGTATGATTAAGTAAAGTAAATAAGACTGCTGTGTTGAGGTCTCGGGTTCGATACCCAGGTCAGGTAAAGTGAGTGATATTGGGTTTTACTACCATGAAATGCTTAGTATGAGCCCGGAGTCTGGAATTGTGCCCGGTATGGCGATAGGCTCGCACACTATCATGGGACGGAAATAAACTCGGCGGAATATGGGTGCACTAGTTACATCTCCGCCTACCACTTGGGGGAGTATAGGCGTGAGTGCTTATGTATGTATGCATTTAATTAATATCACAATTTTCAAAGTGTTAAATTCTATACAAAATCTACAATATATAATAATAAATGATCGACAATTGAGCACCTTTTCAAAGTATTAAATTCTATACAAAATCTACAATATATAATAATAAATGATCGACAATTGAGCACCTTTTTAAAGATGTCTACGTTTTGATCTTTATTTTTAGATATTGCTATTTTAATATTTGACATTGGCGAAATCATCGAAAATCGATGGGGCCATAATCTAAAAATAGAATAGAATAATAAATCAAGTATGTCAAAAGGCAGTTCAATCATAGTCTGAACATGGTTTGTGCTGTGTGTAAGGCGACCTGCTTGCCCCGATGCACTTGGATCGACCCGGCGAAGGGCATGGGATCGTGAATCGTGACCTTTTCTATTAATTGTCTATGTAATCAAGGCTGGCATTGGAAAATTATTTATACTAACGTAAGAAATACGTCTATCGGATACGCTTAGTGAAATATATGTATCAACATACATAGCTCACGCCTTTATCCTCGAAGGGGTAGGCAAAGATGCAACTAGTGCTGCGTTTCGCTGAGCTTATTTCTGTCCCATATTTGATAGGGGCGAACCTATCGCCATACCAAATAGGAATTCCAATCTTTGACTTTTAAATGACGAAGTTTAAATCTTTCATCCCCGATTGCACACCCTTAGGGGCAGAATTTCTTCTTAACATAAAAAACTAGGACCAACTTTGAGCCATGCTCTATGGAATGAAAAAGAATCATCCAAAATGGTCCACATTTGGCAGAATTATGCGTGGTTATACATACAAAACATACATAATACATATTATAAAAACGTCGAATTCAGAACCTCCTCCGTTTGTTTTTTTTTAGGTTTAAAATAACAAATCTTTGCACATTTACTTTTTTAAATATCGAAACATTTTCAAAGCGCACGTTCACGGGAAGAAAGCACCATAACGTATTTAATGAAAAGGTCCCGCGTGTAATTAGAGGGTACGTGAAAATCTACCCTCGTTGCACAAAATACCTTTTGGGACCAGACGTCGCATCACGGTTGCAATCTGGACGACTGTGTTGGAATACAAATCTCGGAACAACCCTCACGTGGCGCCATCCCTCGTAAGAGGCTCCAGGGAAAACGGCTGCCTTTTCCGGGATGAATGGGGATGATATTTAATAATGGAAAATTACTTTGAATTTAATTTTCCCTTTTGTTAGTGTATTCTCTTTTTATTGGTGTATTAAGGGTGTCTGAGAAAGCAACGTCGAGTACCCTGAAATAATAATGGTGCGATATAGTTGTGGAAGGGTAGTTAAATGGTATTAAAGAAGTTGTCGCCATAACTGGAGGTCTTTTGCTCGCAGTCAGTCGGTCAGCCTCCAGTTCAGTAAGATCAGTGCTCAGTCGATAGTCCAAGTGTTCATTACGCGGTAGCTATGCTCGTCTACTATTCCGTTCTAGTTGTTTTAGTTATAGTTAGGGAGCGGTGTCTAGAAAATCCTGACATTAGGTGGTGGTCTGTAAAGCAGTTATATTGTTAAAGTAACCAATAAACTATGAGTTGAAGTGATTACTGTCGTTTGGTATTAATAAAATAATACTATTCTCACGTACCTAACTTCTAATACTTTTCAAAGTGAGTATTTAAATTAGAGTTCGTCTAATATTATACGCATAATTCTAAATTAAATTGTAACACTTGTAATTTGTGTACATACATAAGCTCAAGCCTTTACCTCCGAGGGGGTTGGCAGAGGTGCAACTATAGTTGCACCCACGTTTCGCCGACTTTATTTCCGTCCCATTAATGTATCCTTTTTCGAATCGAACTTAAACACATGTCGTGATTGTCCCGAACCTGGAATTGAGCCCATGACCATACAATTTTCAGACTTAGTACGCTGCTACTAGACTAATGAGGTGAAATTGAGTTTTGAATTAAAAACAACACATGAGTTGTTTAATGCTGGGTTGATAGACTTCATAAACTTCGGTACTCAAACCTCACGATAATTATTATTTTCGCGAAAATTTTGGGATAAATAACAATAAATACACACGTCACTACTACGCAATAGCGTACTTTAATGACGTAAAAATCACAATAACAAAGATCTCGATTAGCATTTGCGTGGGCGTAGGAAGTTGTGACGTATCTTGAATAGATCCTTGCATCATCAGGCTAACTATTTTTTTGTTGAAGGCCTCCCACGCCACCCACGCCCTGACCTGTCGAATGTCGAAAGTATTTTTTGTGTACAATTTCTTGTTGAATTTGGTGAAGTGAAAGTTCCAAAATTGATCATTGAGGCCAGTGAAATTGCTGGGCAGTATGAGACTTAGCATGTTATGTATTATGATGACGAGCGCACTTCAGTGTCATGACTGAAATTACAATTCCATGTCGTATTGCTTTTATTTATTAGGACGTAACTCTTACCGTCAGGAGAGCGTCTGGCTAGTCTCGTCATAAAAAAAAATAGTCCTGGTATTTTAACGGATGAGGCAATGGCGAAACTTGGTTCCCGTTGGGTCAGACGACAGGACGCCCCACAATACCAAACCCACCGAGCAGAATGATAATGATGATGAATGATTTTGAGTGGTAGACTCACGCTGAAGACTTTGACGCGTTGCCGACCTTAAAGGAAAGGGATAATTAAGGGATTGAGAAGGGGAGGCGTGGTTTGGGCCTCCGAATATCTCACTCACCGTACAAAATGCAACAGCAAGCTGCTATTTTACTTCGATTTCATGTAAGACAGTGGTAACGACCCGGTCGAGCCCATTCATGTAGACAAAACTGTCTGTATCCGAAAAGTGTACGTTTGTGAGTGGTAGCGCCACGCTGTAGACACTTTTGTCTACAGCATGTATGGGCCGGCTCGTCCGGGTCATTACCACTGTCTCACAGAAAACCGGCGTAAAGTAGCAGCTTGCTGCTGCGTTTCGTACGGTGAGTGAGATATCTGGAGGCCCAAACCCCCTCCCCTTCCCAATTCCTTAATTTTCCCTTTCCATTAAGGTCGGCAACGCACCCATGATTCTTTTGGTATTGTGGGCGTACATGGGCGGTGGAGATCACTTACCATCAGGTGACTCACTTGCTCGTTTGCCGGTCTATGCCATAAATAAAAATAAAAAAAATCAAGTTGCCAGAGTATCAGCTTCAATAAAAGCTAGGACTAATGTAGAAAAACGTGTAGCTATACATCACAAATGCTGCAAATGACGTCACAGCGGGACTACAATGGGACTGAACACATGAAATGAGATGTCTCATAACAGTGGCGCTTGTGATGAACACGCGTGCTTGACTGTGCTTTAGATACTATATAGAGTCTGTTTACCGCTTTATTAGATTTTAATTGACATATTATTTATTATATTATATAAATTATTTAAAGCAGCGATAGCTCAGTGGGGGAGTGGTACGGACTGTCGAGACGAAAGTCGCAGGTTTGAAACCAATCCCAAGAGCACACACCTCTGACTTTTATCTGATTCTGATATCTGACTGAAGTTATGTGTGTATTAATTGTTAAATATTGCTTGCATTAACGGTGAAGGAAACATCGTGAGGAAACCTGCATACCTTGAGAAGTTTCTCCTAAGAATTTCTAAGGTATGTGAAGTCTGCCAACGCGTATTAGGCCAGCGTGGTGGGCTAAGGCCTGACCCCTCTCATTCAGTAGAGGAGGCCCAACAGTGGGACATTATAATGCAACGCTAGTAAAAAAAAAAAACTTATTACTTTTATGAACACACTCACGTCTGTAATCCCCGAAGGGGTAGGCAGAGGTGTAACTACTACACCCACATTTCGCCTCGATTGTTTTCGTCCCATGATGATAGGGGGCGAGCCTATCTCTATATCGGGCACAATTCCAAACTCCGGGTTGATACTAAGCATTTTATGATAGAAAAACCCAATATCACTTTACCTGAACCGGAGACCTCAGCACACAGTCGTACCGCGTACGCATTACGATTGCGCCACCGAGGCAGTCCATTTATGATGTATTACATTGTCGTTTTATGTTTTCAATATTCCAATGCAGCAATGTGTTGACTAAAGGTCTGTTTCGATTCGATTGGAAACATAAAGACTGCGACGCATGACGCGAGTGAGGTGATACAATTGATCCGCTTTATATGACACTAGATTTTACTTACGGCCCCGCCCGCGTGAATAGTCTTTTCCGATTCCGATAAAAATAGCCTATAACCGTCTCCAGGGTCCTATCTATCTCTGTACCAAAATTCATTGAAATCGGTTAGCAATTTAGGCGTGAAAGGGTAACAAACAAACCCACTTTCGCATTTATAATATTAGTTAGGATTGTATGGAAATGGACGCTCTTGTCTCGTTCGCATGTCTCAAAACGTAGAATATAAAAGGAATCATGGACAGCAGTCTGTTACCTGTGTTGTATATTTCGGTTTGAACGACATGAAAGCCAGTGAAATCACTAGGTATTATGAAACTTAACATCCTAAGTCTCCGAGCACATTCCAACACCATGCAGTGCTTTGTAATCCAAGGTTATGAGTATGTTTATGGGCAGGCGTGGCGCTTAACGTCAGGCAAGTGACCTGCTCGTTTCGTAACCCAGCTTATAAAACATATACCTAAAAAAAGATTTCCCCACGCCATATTTCACAAAAAGCAATACCTATATGTGAAAAAACTTATTTAATTTCCCGGAGTTAGCAGCAATTATCCGTCCGGGTCGGGTCGAAGCCCGGCCCGGCACCGGGAGTGCTCGCGTCTCTGCAACTGACAGATATTAAATTCGCATCCCGCGATGCCAACCGGCCACAATATATTACCGTTGTACTAACGTTCATTTCGAATACATTACGTTTTGATGGTGTCTGTACATTTTAGTTTTCAACACGATTTTTAGATGGATACGGTTGGTTGTTTCTTGATTTTGGTTGAAAGTTGTTTTGAGTGTATATAAAGGACATGGTCTGCCTGTGTGCCAAAGTTCATCCAAAGTCGTTCAGCCGTTAACAAACTCACAACATATTTCACATTTATTAAGAACTTCATCTTTATATAT
Source organism: Mimas tiliae (assembly GCA_905332985.1). NCBI lineage: Eukaryota > Metazoa > Arthropoda > Insecta > Lepidoptera > Sphingidae > Mimas > Mimas tiliae. The sequence continues at coordinate 16,581,678 of HG995248.1, read as the reverse complement.
CTTCATGTCTACTTAAATTTTCAACAAGCGGCGATGGCCTAGCCTGGAGTAATATGGACTACTAACACAGAGGTCCAGGGTTTGAACACAGCCTCCAAATCATATACAACTATCTTCGAAGTTTCGTCTGTATATAAAGTAACGGATTGTGATGTTGTGGCGAATTATCGCCACCAAATGTTGCCAGCCACTTTCTACACATTGATAGAAATGTTATAAACTGGCAACCCAAAAACGACGGTTAGAATTAGTCCGCCAAAACGAGCTTGTCAGAACACGTTAGAGAATTAACGGCTACAAAAGTGTAACGGCAGTTATAATATTATAATATCAAAATTGTTAACCTCTGTATATCTAAATTGTCCTCTGTATTGTGGCAAGAAAATTATATGTTGCACAAATCACGAAGTTGTTTCCTTGTCGAGCTACGAACTGAAATACCCCAAATTGGTGACCCCGACGTGATCGACAGGAACAGCCTGAGTAAAGGTCAGTGATACAGGACAAAGTAATTATCCGTCTGCCGAGCGGGCTTATAACTGCCCTGAATATCAGTAACGAAGGAAGTCCTCAGAAAGCAGATTTTACTTTGCTCTGGGGGCTCTACTGTCTGCTGCTAACCGGCCAGTAGCACTGGTCCACTGCTTAGCTACACTGCAATCGGCATCTCATCCTCTACATGGTGCTTATATGTGTACAGTGAAGTGATAACCAATTACACAATCATAATTTAATAACCATTTTCAAGCGGTGAATGGACACTGCATGTTAACCATTAACAGTTCATAAGCTCTATGTTCTAAACCCTATTTTGAGCTATAACCATACTAATGTGTAACTGTATGCTGTACTAACTTACTTTAGTAAGACCATTTGTAGTAGTTTTAAGTTTATTTATATTTATTTGTATATCGTGCTTAATTCAATGAAAACTTTCTGTTTTCTTTTTCTCCGTGGGGGGGTGGTGTGGCGAATTATCGCCACCAAATGTTGCCAGCCACTTTCTACACATTGATAGAAATGTTATAAACTGGCAACCCAAAAACGACGGTTAGAATTAGTCCGCCAAAACGAGCTTGTCAGAACACGTTAGAGAGTTAACGGCTACAAAAGTGTAACGGCAGTTATAAGATTATAATATCAAAATTGTTAACCTCTGTATATCTAAATTGTCCTCTGTATTGTGGCAAGAAAATTATATGTTGTACAAATCACGAAGTTGTTTCCTTGTCGAGCTACGAACTGAAATACCCCAAAATGTTATCATTTCTTTCTACTTGGCGTTATCCTGGTTAATGCCAGGGACCACCTTCCCATTAAGACGCCTCTACTTCACCCGATCTCGAGCATCCTCCGTAGTGAGACTAGTGGCCTACAGATATTCTTCTATTTTAAATAATTCCGTCTCTATTGAAACCTCGCTGTCTACGTATAAGAAAACGATATCATTTGATCGAACTTTCATATAACTTATTCTACCCCCTATATCAATCATATGCAATTGGATTGACTTTAGTGACCTTTGTTCAGGCAGCTAGGCAGTCTATTTGCAAACTGTATACATGTTTTATCGGTACTCCAAACGATGCAAGCTTGGCGGAAAACCACGCGAGCGTATAAAGATAGGGAATTTTCGACCTTAGACAGTGAAAGTATGTCAACAACAATGAGTAGTAGAGCCACGCTGTAGACACTTTTGTCTACATCATGTATGGGGCGGCTCGTCTGGGTCATTACCACTGTCTCACAGAAAACCAGCGTAAAGTAGCAGCTTGCTGCTGCGTTTCGTACGGTGAGTGAGATATCCGGAGGCCCAAACCCCCTCCCCTTCCCAAATCCTTAATTATCCCTTTCCTTTAAGGTCGGCAACGCACCCATGATTCTTTTGGTAATGTGGGCGTACATGGGCGGTGGAGTACACTTACCATCAGGTGACCCACTTCCTTGTTTGCTGGCCTATGCCATAACAAAAAAAAACAACATCTTAGGTCAAAGTCCACCTCATCTGGACATGGTACACTCTGATTAACAGCCTCCATGGTGCAGTGGGCATGTAACCGGGTGATGGTCGGGGTGTTTTTTCCCCAGAAATGTTTGATGTCATGCAGGCGGCCGGTCGTAAAAACTACAAGCTAAATCTTTATGTAACATGTGTTAAAACGCATGTTTCACTGACCCTACTGCGAGTGGGATAAGAGCAGGTGGAAGAAGATTAGAAATAGCAGCGGGCGAGTAGCCGGCTGCGAAGCGAGCGTTCGATTCTCGCACTGAGACAAATTATTGTGTGATCCACAAATATTTGTTTCTGGTTTGGGTGTTGTGGGTTGGCAAGTCCCTCGTAGTTCCTGATACCCACAATACAGGTTAACCTAGTGTGGGGTCAGAACTATGTGTGTTTTGGGTGTATTAATTTTATTTATTTAAGTAAATGCGCCACCATACGACGAGCATTAATAATAATAATATAATAATAAATAATAATATAATAATAATAATATATAATAATATTAATATTATTAAGTTTAGCATTATTAATAGAGTAATTTGCGCGTGTGCTCGGGCAGTTCTCCACCACGTCTGTGCTGACCTTTAGCCGTCCAATATACGGCTAGATTGAAAATTCTTTGCAAGGCTTACGTTTGTTTCGCCTTTGTAAACCAATCGAATTTGTTTCAGTTAAACGGTATTCGGTTTTCTTTTTCATGACACTCGAAAATTTATTTTGTAGTATTGTCTGTCTAGCCTTCGTTAAGGCATGTGGCCTTGATAGCTTTCGTAGTAGACGAATAGCCGACTAAATCGAGAGTCTGAGGATTAAAGTGCTAAAGCTACGCTGTAGAAAATTTTGTCTACATCATGTAGCCCGGCTGACCGGGTTCATTCTTCCAAGTCCAGAAGTATCAGAAGCCCCAAATCCCCTTCCCCTTCCCAAGCCCTTTATCATCGCTTCCTTTAAATCGCTTATGATTCTCAGGTATGGATGTTCATGAACGTTACAGATCACGTGCTAATTTTCCCTCCTCTGCTGTAAAAAAATTGACCCCACACGAAGACTAAAGTTGGTGTGACTATACTATTCGTAGATTTCTGTACACATGATTGGTCAGTATTGGCTTAACGCCAAAAACGATTCAGTCACGACCAATAAAAACCTAAATCAATATTTCAACCTGTGAATATGGTTGTCCTCAACTCACCTGCGATCTAAGGTTCATAAAGATTGACTACCAATTTACTCCATTCAATGAACGAAAATAGTTCGTTAATAAAGGCAAATCAATTTAAATACCATCCTATTAATAGCCACGTAACTTATTTTAGTGGTAGAGCCACCCTGTATACAATTTTGTCTACAGCATAAATGAGCAGGCTCGTCCAGGTTGTTATCACTATCTCACAAAAAAACCGGCGTAAAGTAAGCAGCTTGCTGCTGCGTTTCGTACGGTGAGTGAGACATCCGGAGGCCTCTCCCAATCCCTTAATTATTCCTTTCCTTTAAGGTCGGCAACGCGCCTATGATTGTTCTAGTATTATGGGTGTACATGGGCGCTAGATATCACTTAGGTACCATCAGGTGATCTACTTGCTCATTTGCCGGCTTATTCTATAAAAAACCTAAGGATGTTTTCCTTCACCGTTATCGCAGGCTAATAATTAACGGTGAATGATTACATAACATATAAATCTATTTTTTACTTGATTGTCCTCTGATGATCCCCCGCCCCGCGGCTATGGCCACGTTATTTGATTATACAAAAAAAAATCCTTTCATCAACTTCCCAAACATGTTTTGGCAGATCCCAATGACTCCATCACAGTCGTTATCGAAGCAGCACTTTCCTTGCCCAGCCCGAGTCGCAATAATAATACACGACCCCGACATAGGACACGCCTGTCCGTCCAAAGAGCTCCCACAACTGGCCCTCGGCATAATGATGTGCAGAGGCGGCCCTAAACTATACCCCCATGCTCAAGCTGAGGTCTGAGCCATCTAAAAGGCGCCTCTGTGCTTAATAGCTACAAATGATTATACAAAAAATAAAGCAATAGTTAAGTAAAAGAGAACCCACACACCTTTATTAAAATTTCACATCTGTCGCTGCCAGTTTCCCCGACAGTACATTAAGACGCATTCATTAAAACCGTCGGCAAAACAAGATCCGACATTGTCCCTACTGGATACTTTTGCTCAACAAAAAACCCCAGCATTTGGAATCTTTTAAAAGTTCGCACCGACACGCCGCGTAAAGACCGGAGTGATAAGATCCCGGCACTCGGTTCCAGAGTTCCCGGTACAGTCCCGGTCCCGCGGAGTTAATCAGGAAACTCACTCGCATTTACATAATGTTTCCTTTATCCGAGTTAGGGATTGGGAAGTTCTGCGCGTGTGTTCACGAATTAAAATACACTGTTTGTGATCTCTATGACGTGAGGGGGTTTAAAGAGATTAAAGAATGTTGTTTATCTATGACTGAATTTAAACAACTAATTTATACATTACGGTTGGGTAAAAACGAGTTTTATGTTGGAAAGTTTATCATAATTATTATTAATGAGTCATTTATACTGTTTGTTCTATTATATATTTTATACGTGAAGAGAAAACTTTGAACCCCTTATTATTTAAATTAAAAGAACAAGTTTGAGTTTCTTGTCCGTTCTTCTCTAGCGAACCAGCATTCCGAACTGGCGGTAGAGTTGAAATTTGACTAAATCTAAATGATATATAACATTCTATGGATTCAATAAATAATTTGAATTTGAATTGCAATGCATATTGCGCTCATGGGGGAGTGTGGGATTTGGCATACTCAAAGATTTTAAGGAGAAGTAGTGTAGAAAGCTATTTTTATATTATATCTGTAATATAAACTGCTGAAGTCCAGAGTTCGATTACTAAATCGAGGAATCACAATATGTGTTTCAGTTTTCGATTAGAAAAATCACAGATGAGTTGCTTGAGAATTTGTGTCCAATATGGCTCATCACTTATCACATCATTTGACGAAAAAAACTCGGCGATTATTTGCCTTACACCTCTGCCTACCTTTTGGGAAATACAGTTCTAACTGTAATATATGTACATTAAAGTAGCATTTAATAATACCAGAAAGATACTATTTAACGATATAAATACGCAAAAATACTTATTTAAAATTCACTGCAATTGTTAAAAAGCTTCCAATGCATGACCGCGACATTTTAACTTTACGTATAGATTTTAGAAAGACAAAAGCGTTAACATTTTGCCGCAGAATAAAATTGAAAAGGATTTTTTCGTGCGGTGCGGTGGGTCAGCATAGAGGTTGGTAATAATCACGCAAAGGCTCGTTCATACTGTCAAACGTTTTTGGACGTGGATTTTAGTATATTGAGCAGCTTGCTTACTTACGTTTCGTACGGTGAGTGAGACATCTGGAGCCCGAAATCCCCTGCCCCCATTAGATACATATATACTTACACTAGCTTTGCTCGCGGCTCTGCCCGTGCGTGATGTTATATAGCCTATAGCCTTCCTCAATAAATGGGCTATCTAACACTGAAAGATTTTTTCAAATCGGACAAGTAGTTCCTGAGATTAGCGCGTTCAACTAAACAAACTCTTCAACTTAAAAATATTAGTATAGATACGCACTCACGCCTGTAATCCCCGAAGGGCCTACAGAGGTGTAACCAGTACACCCACATTTCGCCAATCGGTGGCGCAGTTGTAATGTGTACGCGTTACGATTGGGGCCAACGCTGAGGTCTGTGGTTCGATCCCCGGGTCGGGTATAGTGGTATTGGGTTTTTATATTACGGAATGCTCAGTATCAGCACGGAGTCTGGAATTTGTGCCCGGTATGGCGATAGGCTCGCCCCCTATCACATCGTGGGACGGAGATACGCTCGGCGAAATGTGGATGTACTGGCTACACCCCTGCCTACCCCTTCGGGGATTACAGACGTGAGTGCATATATTAAAAAAGGACGTGGTTACAGAGTCCGACAGGCACTTGACCGGTATTTTCCTTTCAACACCATGAATCTCCTGAAATCAAAAGTCCGTATTCGAATGTAAAAAGAATCGCTTGTATCTAACGCAACGTCCACTCGTCCCGTACGGTACGCTAACCAACTATTTCTCTCCAGCATACGTACTGAGAGATGTTCATTTCCCGATCATTGTTTCATTTTTAAATCTGCCAGTCCGCGCGCCCCGTTTGACCTGAATAGTTAGCGGCATCGATGAATTTGCATAATTAAAACTGTCTGCTCTATTATTTTTATAGTTTCAACTTTGATGTTTTGTTGGGCTTACATCGCTTTTGTTTTTGTTTGTTGTTTTTGTATTTTTCGAGTTATAAGCCATGCATAATATAATCACATTTGCCTATTTTTAATTCGTTTGGTTTTAGAAAATAGTGAATTGATATGTAATGTTTTCTAGGTGGTAGGTCCCTCGTATGCGAAAGGCCGTCTGGGTTGGTACCACTGGTTTTTGTCTATTTCTGCCGCTAAGCAGCAGTGTGTAAGCACTATTTCGTTTCGGTTTGAAGGACCTTGAAGCCAGTGAAATTACTGGGCATTATGAGATTTAACATCTTATGTCTTGGGATGACGAGCGCAGTTCAGTGCCATGCAGTGTTCTGTAATACAGAGTTCTGTGTGACGTTGCTTCTGTTTATGAGCAGGCGTGGCGCTTAACATCAGGCGAGCGACCTGCTCGTCCCGTCATTCAAGCTAATAAAAAAAAGCGTTAATTACTTGATCACTTAAATTTTCTCACGCCTAATTTAAGGGCAAAATTATCATATATTTTTGTATGTATACCTTGTAATATGCTTGCTTTAAAAAAAGTATAGCAAAGTGAAATACATAAAGTATCTGGAGACAAAACAAAACCACACATCAAACGCAAGCTGTGCCGACACGTCTTGAAAATCAGAAACTTCACATACACCGCAACATATTAAATTTTGTTTAGAAAATACGGATCGTGTCGCAACCGGAATCGACGATGAAATATGAGCACTCCTACTCCTCCGGGTGTGAGAGGGGACTAGGGAACGAGCCTGCACTTACTGGCCCCTTTGTTAGGCTAAGCATATATTGACACATAGGCCACGCAGAACGTTGTCCACGCTCATGCGTTTTCAAGTTAAAAGTCACGTCTTCTTGCATTGTATGCTTAAAACACCATGACTTATGCAGTAGGGCATATGTAAAAACTGGAATGGAATGTCAAAGACAGAGCATGTAGAAATTAAAATGCTTGTATAGCAGCCTTCGATTCCCGCACCAAGATAAAAATGTTTGTGTGATCCATAAATATAATATGTTTCTGGTCTGGGTGTTTTCTCCCCAGAGGGGTTGACGTCAGGTAGGCGGCCGGTCATAATAACTACAAGCCAAATCTTTCTGCAACATGTGTTAAGCATATTGCGCCGACCCCACTGTGAGTTGGATAAGGGCAGGAAAGAAAGTATAGTACAGTATACGTTACTTAAATTTGACCACATATTTCCGTAACACGTTGTATAGCTTATCGCAGCGGCCATCTTGTACCTTCGCCATTATCTTTTAGGGTTCCGTACCCAAAGAGTGCAAACGAACCCTACTATTAAACCTACGCCGTATGTCTCTATCCTAACTTTACGAGGCTATACCTCACAAACCGTTAAAGATAGCTGACAGGAAGTTTCACGCAATATCTAATATTATTGAGGACATCCTAACAAGTAATAAAAAGTAATGAAATGAAATGAAATGAAATGAAATGAAATGAAATGAAATGAAATGAAATGAAATGAAATGAAATGAAATGAAATGAAATGAAATGAAATAGTTTTATTCATCATGTAGGCAATTAAAATAGCGCTTATGACAAGTCAGTACAAAATAAAGAAACTTATGTAAGTACAGAAATCATATCAGCTAATATATACATAACATACATAGCATCGTCAAAATACACTGGGCAACTATAAAGTTTACTATTGTTTTATATTAGTCCAGGATTGTTAAGTATTATTATTATTGTTATTTTTTCTCTGTTTTAAAGGTCGATATGGACCATAGGCATTACCGAAACGGCACGTGGTTTAAAACTACCACCGGATCCAAAACGACGAGTAACAATTATTAGGGGGCTGTACGGAAGTCCGAGTCACGTCTGGTATCACAGCTTTGTTTATTTTCGTCAAGCAGGCGCGTCGAAGCTCTGTTATTTCGGTTTGAAGGAAATTGACGCCAGTTAAATTGCTGCACTTAAACGTCTTATATATCAGGGTGATGATTGTAGTCCAGTGTAATGCTGGGCTTTCTAATACAAAGTTCTTTGTGCATTTGTTGCTTTGGGCAGGCAGTACGCTTACCAACAGGCGAGCGTCCTGCTCGTTTCATTATTCAGTCTAATAAAGAAAAACCTCGGCGGTATTACATTTCTATTACAATGCCACACGTCACAGCATTTACTGCCTCGGTGGCGCAGTTGTAATGCGTACGCGTTACGATTAAGCTAACGCTGAGGTCTTGGGTTCGATCCCCGGGTCGGGGAAAGTGGTATTGGGTTTTTCTATTATGAAATGCTCAGTATCAGCCCGGAGTCTGGAATTTGTGCCCGGTATGGCGATAGGCTCGCCCCCTATCACATCGTGAGACGGAGATACGCTCGGCGAAATGTGGGTGTACTAGTTACACCTCTGCCTACCCCGTCGGGGATTACATGTGTGAGTGCGTATGCGTATATATTGTCATTTAATGCATCATCTGCGTTACTCTGTGCTGCATCGCCTCCGCGTCACCATACTCCTAATCTGAAAACGGCCCGTTTGTTATTTGTTGTCTGCGCCGGCCTTTGTCGGCTGTACGATGATAAATGAATCTGAGAGTAATTTTAAATTTACACCACCCACTTGTACTTGACTTGGCTATCGACTTGACAGTTTGAGTTTTTTGGCGTTAGATGTTGTTTAATGTTGCTAATTCTATTAACAATTGCGAATTGCGTGCACCCGTGCGGTTACTTATCGAATATTGAATTGATTGTGGTCAGTACAACAAAGTAATTAATTATATTCTCAACAGATGGTACTGTAAATTTTTCATCTTTTATGGCAAAACCTATAATTTTAAAACATACATACGTACGTACTCACGCCTGTAATACCCGAAGGCAGAGGTGAAACCAGTACACCCACATTTCGCCGAGCGATCTCCGTCCCATGATGTGTAAGGGGGCGAGCATAACATGACTTAAAATTACAAAAGACTGCCGTGATGGCGTGGTTGTAATTCGTTACGACTGAGGCGACGCTGAGGTCTCGGGTTCGATCCATGGGTTGGGTAAAGTGATATTGGCTTTTTCTATCATGAATGCTTAGTGTCAACCCCGAAGCTGGAATAGTGCCCGATATGGCGATATACTCGCCCCCATCACATCATGGGACGGAAATAAACTAGGCGAAATGTGGGTGTTCTGGATACAACTCTGCTTACCCCTTCGGGGATTACAGGCGTGAGTGCGTGTGTATGTATGTACCATTATTCTGGCAGTCATTAGATGACTTCGTAGTAAACGAAAAATAATAGTTTAAAAAAACTAAAAAAATACGCTTTTATAGAAAATCCAACTAAAAAATAGAAAATTAATTTTAATAAATTTTAATTAAAAATAGAGCAAGAAAAAAATTCAATTATTAAAATTTATTTTCTATTTTGTTAGTTGAATTTTCTATAAAAGCGTATTTTTTATTTCAAACTGTTTAAAATATTGAATTGTCATCGGTCCTTAATAAGTATGCGAAATTTCAAGTTAGTCCGACGTTTTGAAGGGGGTGAAAATCATGTTCAAAGATTCCGTTACATACAAACATACATACTAACATACATACTAACATACATACTTACATACATACTAACATACATACTTACATACATACTAACATACATACTAACATACATATTAACATACATACTAACATACATACTTACATACATACTAACATACATACTTACATACATACTAACATACATACTTACATACATACTAACATACATACTTACATACATACTAACATACATACTTACATACATACTAACATACATACTTACATACATACTAACATACATACTAACATACATACTAACATACATACTAACATACATTCTTACATACATACTAACATACATACTAACATACATATTAACATACATACTAACATACATACTTACATACATACTAACATACATACTTACATACATACTAACATACATACTTACATACATACTAACATACATACTTACATACATACTAACATACATACTTACATACATACTAACATACATACTTACATACATACTAACATACATACTAACATACATACTTACATACATACTAACATACATACTTACATACATACTAACATACATACTTACATACATACTAACATACATACTAACATACATACTTACATACATACTAACATACATACTTACATACATACTAACATACATACTTACATACATACTTACATACATACTAACATACGTATAAAGCTAATAAAAAGCTATTAAAAATCCATTAATTTATAGGCCACTATGAAATATATCGATCGTTTATAGGTCTGTCAAATCAATTGTCGTTTGCATGCAGACGTGATGAAGTTAATTTGGCAATGGAACACATAACTCGCAAACCGACAGCCGTTTCTGGATGCCTAGTAGATACCTAGATTGTGGAATCGTTGAATGAAGATAGGGAATCGAGAATTCTGGCTTTTCGATTAATACGAGCTGTTTATATTGTTATTTTATTCCCCTGTATGACAAGGTGCGAGAGGCAGTATGCGTTGGTACCACCAGTATGTCTATATCTGCCGCCAAGCAGCAGTGTTTCGGTTTCTTTTTTCGCGCCTGTGTTTCTCCGCTATCTGATACTGAGTCGCTGTAAAGTATGATGGTGTAAAAGGTGAGATTCGACAACGGAGCAGAACTTCGCTATTTGATACGAGTACATAGTTCGCTTTTTGCCGGGTGAGTGTAGTTAAAGGTCTTTAAGATGTGAACTTCTGTTATGGGTAATGAAGGATATTGAAGATAGTGAAATTACTGGCCTCGGTGGCGCAGTTGTAATGCGTACGCGTTACGATTAAGCTTACGCTGAGGTCTCAGGTTCGGTCCCCGGGTCGGGTAAAGTGGTATTAGGTTTTTCTATTACAAAATGCTCAGTATCAGCCCGGAGTCTGGAATTTGTGCCCGGTATGGCGATAGGCTCGCCCCCTATCACATTATGGGATGGTGATACGCTCGGCGAAATGCGGGTGTACTGGTTACACCTCCGCCTACCCTTTCGGGGATTATAGGCGTGAGTGCGTATGAAATTACTGGGCGTTTAGACTTAATATTTTATGTCATGGGGTGACGAGCGCACTCATTCTAGTGCCATACAGTGCTTTGTAATTCAACGTTCTGTGAGGTGTTGTTTCTTTTTATTAAACGACTTCAAAAAAAAGGAAGAGGTTCTCAATTCGACTTTTTTTTTTTTTTTTGTTACCTTAGAACTTTGGACTGGGTGAACCGATTTGGATGATTCTTGGAATGCAATTTTATCTGACCGGTAGCGACACAGGCACCCAGACACGGACTCTAAAGAGAATAGAATAGATAGAATTTGTTATTTTTGACTTTTCAATATTTTTATTTCGAAGTCGGTTTCTAAGTTTTGTTAACCGTTATTTTATATGGGCAGGCGTGGGGCTTACCATCAAGCGAATGACCTCGTTTTGTCATTCACAAGTCATTCAACACTAAATATATGAGAAAAACTGTGCAGCACCCCACCTTCCATACAAAACTGCTAAGGAATTTCGTCAACGTGTGACGCAAATTCTTGAAAGTTGTCTGTCTTCTGTCTGTTAAAATACGACGAGATTGTACCCGCAACGCGCTTTATTAGGATTGCATGACGTAACGCCATTTTCTTAGATATATATAAAATTCTCGTGTCACAATGTTCGTTCCCATTTCGTTTCGATTTGTATGAAATTTTGTGTGCATATCGGGTAGGTCTGAGAATCGGCCAACATCTATTTTTCATCGCCCTAAATGTTAAGGGTGGTCCACCCCAAATTTATTTATTTTATTTTTTAGACAACATTTTTTGTTTTTATTTTTTTATTATAAAATTTTCAACCCTCTACGATCAACCCCTATTTTTTAATAGCGATATTAGTATTTTTGTCAAGCCCGTTTCTCATCGAGGGCGCCTACTAGGCTACTTTAATCCTGGAAATAGGCATTCACGCGGGCGGAGCCGCGGGCAACAGCTAGTTAAAATATATTTGGGTATTTCCCTGTTTTTGAGAGAGGAGGCGACCGGCTTGATTAAGTTCATTTGTGCGTTCTTGATATTTAAGAACATGTGAGCCGGTATCACCTTTAGAAACAATCCATTGTTAAGCATAGTATCAATAAAATACAATTATTTTTGGAAAAGAAATACAAATAGTTTTTTTTTTAACTATGACTACCTATGAAAAATGCTTTGATAAATTTCGTCGGCATCAAAATTATGATTAAATCCTTTATTTTAACCTATCTACGAATCCTACTAGTACTATTATAAATCCTACTACTACTATTAAAAAAAGAAAAACGCGCCGAATTGAGAACCTCCTCCTTTTTTGAAGTCGCTTAAAATGTAGAAGTTTCGATGTTTGTTAGTTTATGTGTTTGTGAGTTTGTGAACTTGTATGTTTGTTGGTCAAGCACTGCATGGCATTGGACTGCGCTCGTCACCCTGACGTCTAATAACCTCAAGTCTCATAATGCCCAGTAATTTCACTGGCTTCAATGTCCTTCAAACCGGACAGTGTGTAACCGCTTTTTATTCAGTTTAGTACCCAAGATACGTCGTCCGCCCGCCGCGGCGCGGGCCCATCAATATTCTGATCAGTCTAGCTGGATAATATTAAATTTCGGTTGTCCTACTCACTTTCACAGACTTTATATTACGTTTTATTTGTATAGACACATAAGATAACAAGCTCACGCCTTCATTCCCGAGGGGTGGTCAGAGGGGCAACTAGTGCTGCAATTAGGTTTCGCCGAGCTTATTTCCGTCCCTTGATGTGATAAGGCGCAATATTAAATTTCGGTTGTCCTACTCACTTTCACAGACTTTATATTACGTTTTATTTGTATAGACACATAAGATGACAAGCTCACGCCTTCATTCCCGAGGGGTGGTCAGAGGGGCAACTAGTGCTGCAATTAGGTTTCGCCGAGCTTATTTCCGTCCCTTGGTGTGATAAGGCGCAATATTAAATTTCGGTTGTCCTACTCACTTTCACAGACTTTATATTACGTTTTATTTGTATAGACACATAAGATAACAAGCTCACGCCTTCATTCCCGAGGGGTGGTCAGAGGGGCAACTAGTGCTGCAATTAGGTTTCGCCGAGCTTATTTCCGTCCCTTGGTGTGATAAGGCGCAATATTAAATTTCGGTTGTCCTACTCACTTTCACAGACTTTATATTACGTTTTATTTGTATAGACACATAAGATAACAAGCTCACGCCTTCATTCCCGAGGGGTGGTAAAAGGTGCAACTAGTGCTGCAATTAGATTTCGCCGAGCTTATTTCCGTCCCTTGATGTGATAAGGCGCAATATTAAATTTCGGTTGTCCTACTCACTTTCACAGACTTTATATTACGTTTTATTTTGTATAGACACATAAGATGACAAGCTCACGCCTTCATTCCCGAGGGGTGGTCAGAGGGGCAACTAGTGCTGCAATTAGGTTTGGCCGAGCTTATTTCCGTCCCTTGGTGTGATAAGGCGCAATATTAAATTTCGGTTGTCCTACTCACTTTCACAGACTTTATATTACGTTTTATTTTGTATAGACACATAAGATAACAAACTCACGCATTCATCCCCAGAGGGGTGGGCAGAGGTGCGACTAGTGCTGCACTTACGTTTTGCCGAGCTTATTTCCGTCCCTTGATGTTATAGGGGCGAGCCTATCGCCATACCGGGCACAATTCCAGACTCCGGGTTGATACTGAGTATTTCATAATATAAAAACCCAATATCACTTTACCCGGCTCGGGGATCGAACCCGAGACCACAACACAGTAGTCGTTGTACGCATTACAACTGTGCCACCTTTCAAGACAAAAAAATTGGAACTCCAACTGACCCCAAGCCAACAATTAGATTGAGAACGGGCGTATCAGAAACGGCAATGGAAACTCGTGAAACGTATCGCATTTGTATACAATGACCTCTAAATATCATTGCGCTATCATCTATACGGGGTGAGGCCATCCCCTTTTATTTTTATTAGTAACAGACAGTAAAAACACTCGCTACCGCCCTCACATATAGAAGCTTGACACTTTACTGCTGCCTGCCGATTAAACGACATATACAGACCTCATCATCCGTACGAAATTCTGCCCTAAATCATCCGAATAAAGTCTATAATACAACGTGCCACGTTGATTGAAAGTGGGGTTCAGCTGATTACTGGTCAGCAGTTATTGATTCGCGTTCCATTATGCCCGGTACATATTGATGTCGAATCAGCGATTTATCCCGCAAGAATGTGGGGAACTCCGGCGTGTTACGCAGCCAGCGCAATTTCTTTTGTGAGCTCGGCTTTAATTTTACCACCTAAGTACAAGGTTGGCCGTATTTTAGGTCTAATAAGATTTGTATTAACCGCCCCTTTGTCTCGCAAGAATTTCTATTGAATTTGTTCAATATGCTTCTAGTCACGTTAACTTTTTTTGTTCGCTAATCGGAACATGCGTCTTTGAAGTTATCTGATTTATGGATATTAAAACTGTTTATATTTTGGAATAAAGCAGCGATAGTTTAAGAAGTGAGACTGACTGCCGAGAAGGTTACAAGTTCTGTTGTAGCCCACAAGACCTATCTTTGGCTTTTTGAACTCTCCTGTGAATATTACCCGCTATAACAGGAAAGAAACAACGTAAGGAAATCTGTATATCAGATAATGCTACACTTTTGAACTCGCCTGTGAATAATTGCTTATATTACCCGTTATAACAGGAAATAAACAACGTAAGGAAATCTGCGTATTTGATAATACTCTATAAGTGTTTCTGCCTTTAAGAGTAGACCCAGTAGTAGTGGGACAGTTTTAATGTTAGGTTATAATAGTATGATTCGAAGTAAATTTTTGAAAATGAAAGTTGACAGATTTATTAATTACTTAAAGTTTTATTTTATAAATATATTTTTGAATATATAGATGTAAATAATAAGGAGTACATTGTTTTGCTCTAAAAGGAACTCATAACTTTACATACGCACTCACACCTGTAATCCCCGAAGGGGTAGGCAGAGGTGTAACCAGGACACCCACATTTTGCCGAGCGCTTAACTTTAATTCCATAAAATAACCGAGGTTGTTATAATTACAGTGTTTTGTCTATTATTTTATTGTATATGATATATCCTCATCCAGACTAATTATATAAATCTGGAAAGTAACTCTATCTGTCTGTCTGTCTGTTACATTTTCACGGTTAAATGGCTGAAGGGTTTTTAATAATATATGGTAAGGAGATAGATTATATCCTCGGGGAAGACATTGGGTACTTTAGTTCTGGAAAAAGATATTCATGCGGGCAGCGACGCGAGAAAAAGCTAGTAAATGTAAAAATTGATAATTTTTCGAGTTGTAGTACCCGAAAAGTACAAACAATATTATTTTGTACAAATTTTACATAGCGATTTTGAGTATACGATAAATTTTGAAATCAAATTATTCGAGAGATATTGTAAAATAATTTATTTTGAACACTTACATTAAATAATAAAATAAATAAAACACTTGAAGCATAGTTTACAATCGCCTCACATAACGATAAATTATTAATTAGTAAAAAAGTACCAAAAGAATAAATAAAACCGACTCAAATAAACTAAAAAACTAATTTATATTTTACCTTTGTAGTTTTTTTTTATTGGTTTTGTTTTTTGTTATATAACTTTTAGTTTAATAATTTTTAGTGAATCAATTATTAAAATCGGTGCATAAATCAGTAAATAAAGGTGTTTTAGTCTTTTGTCTTCGATTTTACCCTTTTAGGAGTGCATTTTTTTTTAAATAAACCCACCACCGAAGTAAATCCTTTCAAATACAAAAATAATCATCCAAATCCACATTTGGCCGAGTTATTTGTGACCATACATAAAAAGGTAAAAAAGTATACAGATGAATTGAGAACCTCTATTTTTTTTAAGTTGTTGAAAAATAGGAGACCTGGCATGACAGAAATAGCCTTCACGTAACACTGGCGTAAAATAATAGGACACGGACGCAGAAACAAAATCAAATTTAGAACAAAACAAAGCTTCCAGGAATTTCTAAACCTCATAATTTGAAACTAAAACAATGGCACGAACAAAACGACTGTATCAAACAAGACGAAGCCACTAATGCAACTTGTCTGTCCCTCCAGTAATTAGTAAAGCCTTAATCTATAATTAAATCCCAGTTCAAAAGTGGAATTCCGGATATTTATTCCCCCCAATTACGGACGGCAACTTTCGCGGCATTCCTCGGACAACAATTATAGCGGGATTACGTCCGGGACTCATAACTGTGTCCCGGAATCCCGGGATATCCCGTTAAATAGGTATAATGTGCACTGGTCGGATTAAATATGGCGGATATTATTATCCTTAATTAGAGTTTTAAGTACATCTTTATGACTTGGATTATGTGTTTATTATGAGTTTTTATAAAGATATTATGGGTTGGTGGGTTTTTGGACGTGGGCGATAGAATAATGAAATTTCAACGCATACCTACTTAGGCGATTATTTTCAATAGCAGTGACAGCTTAGTGGGGAGTGGTATGGACTGTCGAGACGAAAGTGGCAGGTTGGAAACCAGCCCCAAGAGCAGACACCTCTGACTTTTCTAATTTACGTATATTGTTAATTATCACTTGCTTTAACGGTGAAGGAAACATCGTGAGGAAACCTGCATACCTGAGAAGTTCTCCATAAGAATTTCGAAGTTATTTGAAGTCTGCCAACCCGCATTAGGCCAGCGTGGTGGACTAAGGTCTAACCCCTCTCATTCAGTAGAGGAGGCCCGTGCCCAGCAGTGGGACATGTATAATACAGGGCTAGTATTATTATTATTATGATTAGAAATTAATTGATTTTAGTCATTTTCGTTCAGTAACATTTTATTTATGATAGTTACGGCTATTAAATAAATAGGCTTTAAGAGAGATTTTAGAAAAACAGTGTTAATGTTACAGACTCCGTGGCGCAGTGGACACGTAGCTGGCTGTAAAGCGAAAGGTCGCGTTTTCGATTCCCGCACCGAGATTAAATGTTTGTGTTTCGGGAATCGAACCTGCGGCCTCTCGCTTCACAGCCGACTCACCCACTGCGCCATGGAAGTTAGTACTTTAAAGAACTACATACGCACTCACGCCTGTAATCCCCGAAAGGGTAGGCAGAGGTGTAACCAGTACACCCACATTTCGCCGAGCGTATCTCCGTCCCACGATGTGATAGGGGGTGAGCCTATCGCCATACCGGACACAAATTCCAGACTCCGGGCTGATACTGAGCATTTCGTAATAGGAAAACCCAATACCACTTTACCCGACCGGGGATCGAACCCGAGACCTCAGCGTTGGCCTCAATCGTAACGCGTACGCATTACAACTGCGCCACCGAAGCAGTCAGTTCAGTTTAAAGAAATAGTAAAATATATAAATAAAATACATTTAATACGTTTGTAACTAATGTAAATTTGTCATCGTCACACCGCTCGCGTATGTCAGTTAACTGCGATCAACTCGTAACTCGAGTTTAAACGTTATTAAACGATAAATAGTAAAAGCGATCGTGTAACCATTCATAATGTGGTATGTGTATTTCGCATAGCAATTCAATTTTATGACTAAGGCCCGTATTCACAGACGATACTTAAGTAAGCTCTTAGTTCAGTGTAGATTTCTGTTTACATGATTGGTCTGTTTTGATTTAGCGTATATAAAAAATATAATAATAAATACACCCAACAGTCACACACATAGTCCTGACCCCACAGTAAGATACGAGTCTTGGGTCGTGGGTATCAAGAACTACGAGAGACTTTCGGTCTCACAACACCCAGACTCGAAACAAATATTTGTGGATCACACAAACATTTATCTCGGTGCGGGGATCGAACCCGCGGCCTCCAATTTCACAGACAGCTATTCACCCGCTACGCTACGTAGGCTGTTAAAATGTCTCGGTGCAGGGTATAAGTGTGGTATACAAGTACCTATATTTCTAACTAGCTTTTGCTCGCGGCTCCGCCCGCGTGAATGTCATTTTCCGGGATAAAAAAGTACATAAGTAGCCTAAGTTACTCCTTATTACATCAGCTATCTGCCAGTAAAAGTCCCGTCAAAATCGGTCCAGCCGTTCCAGAGATTAGCCGGAACAAACAGACAGACAGACAAAAAATATATAAAAATGTTATTTTGGTATATGTACCGTATACTGCCTGTTTATCAGCATTCTATCGGATGCTTTTGGAGAGTATGCAGCGGAACTGCATAATTTGATTCCCTCCCCCCCATTCCATCATCGGACGACCAGACACATGGCAAAACGCCACCCATTTATGGTAGACATTCCCAAAATGCGCACCAAACGCTTTGCCTCCACCTTCATCATACGGCCTGCCAAGTTGTGGAACAAGTTGCCGGAGTCTTTGTTCCCCGATAAATATAATCTGGGTGTCTTCAAGTCGCGAGTGAATCATTTTTTGCTAGGCAAGCGTGCTTGCCTCGGTGGCGCAGTTGTAATGCGTACGCGTTACAATTGAGGCTAACTCTGAGGTCTCGGGTTCGATCCCCAGGTCGGGTAAAGTGTTATTGGGTTTTTCTATTTCGAAATTCTCAGTATCAGCCCGGAGTCTGGAATTTGTGCCCGGTATGGCGATAGGCTCGCCCCCTATCACATCGTGGGACGGAGATACGCTCGGCGAAATGTGGGTGTACTAGTTACACCTCTGCCTACCCCTTCGGGGATTACAGGCGTGAGTGCGTATGTACATTCATATGCATGTAATAAAAAGCGGTTATTTTAATATTACAAACACTTCAATTTTATATATTTGTATAGATGTATAATGCGCGTGACTGTACCCACCGAAATCACAGAAAATACAGCATCATTTCCACCTACGACTCGTGTCTGGGAATATGCAAGTTTCAAATTTTAAGCAGCGCTTTTTCCGCGCCGCGCGGGCCGAAGAATACTAATTCCCGCGGCGGCTACTGCCGGATTAACTCCACGCCCGACATGGCAGCGCTCCGTTGTACTAGTGCGAAACGGGGCACACATTTTGCAGTTCTTTAATGTTCCTTTGTTGAAGTCGAGTCTGGACTTTGCAGGACTTCTTTTTTATATTATAGTCCGGCAAACGAGCAAGTGGGTAAGTGATCTCCACCACCCATGTACCAAATACCAAAAGAATCGTGGGTGCGTTGCCAACCTTAAAGGAAAGGGACAATTAAGGGATTGGGAAGGGGAGGGGGTTTGGGCCTCCGGATATCACACTCACCGTACGAAACACAATAGCAAGCTGGCTCTACCACCTTTAATATCTAGCAAAACTAAGCTCTTTGACTTAGTTTCGGGGACAGTTTATCTACGCTATTATTTTAAAAAGGTAAAGTTTGTGAGTTTGTTTTTACGAGGTAATCTCTGGACGTACTATAACTTTGATTATGAAAATTGTCCCTGGGGGTTATGGAACTATTCGTTCTGAGTGTGTGTCTCAAAGAAATGCATTATTATTACATTTTGAGTGGTAGAGCAACGCTGACAGTTTTGTCTACAGCATGAATGGGCCGGCTCGTCCGGGTCGCTACCACTGTCTCACAGAAAACCGACGTAAAGTAACAGTTGCGTTTCGTGCGATGAGTGAGATATACAAAGGAGCAAATCCGCTTCCCTTCCCAATCCTTTACTTATTCTATTCCTTCAAGGTCTACAACGCGCCCGTGGTTATTTTAGTATTTTGAGCGTACATGGGCGGTGGAGATCACTTACCATCAGGTGAGCCACTTGGTCGTTTGCCGATAAGCTATAAAAAACATTGTATAAATTTGAAATGATTTTCGTGCAAGCGGAACCGCGACTGTGGAAATGATTCTAAATCCAGTATGGTTATTGTGGCCAGACTATTCTGTGCATGTATTAATCTAGAGCCGTCTTGTCAAGCTGGGATAAAAAAAGTATACCTAGTATAATCATATATTTGACTCTTAAACATCGAAAAAAGATGACAAAAAACGTAACTCAAGCAAAAAAATTAAAAACTCTGTGCAAGGGGACGGGGCTATAAAAATCTATGCATAATAATCTCTAGTTGACACTTGATACGTCTAATTTTTGCTCGGTGCAGAACGGCGTATCTCGACTTAGAAATTTAATATTTAGACATTAACTTTTATGAAATAAAGTTGCTTTTGAACGTTCATTAATTTTTGTTGCGTGTATTGAGTGTTACGTGTGATTTTACCTTTGCATGTGTTAGTGGAGCCGTATTTTTAGGCAGATTAATATGAGAGTTATTGTTCTAGTTATTATTTTGATGCTCTTGAATACAAAACAATTAATCCACTACGCATCCTACCATTTATTTTCCCATAAACATAGGACAAAGTGTTATATAACTTTTTCTCCCAACTTTTACATTTAGAATTTGGTTTCCCTAAATTAAAAATGTACTAGATAATTATCGTATAACTGACTTTAGTTCTCCCTTAACCCAGTCGAGCCGGCTTATTCATACTGAATAAAAAACAATCTACTACGTGCCTCTACCAGTTATCTTCACATGAACATTTTACTAATTATTACACAACTTTTGCATTTAAAATTCGGTGTTCCCAAATTCATAATGTATGTACTAATGTATTCGATATTATTTACTCTCCTTCTATCTAAATCCGATAAGCTTTTAGAAAGTTATTGAATATTAAACATGCTAACGTTCGCGTGGGATAATAATTTGACAATTACCAATATCAGTATAATCAGTAATGCATAAGCGTTACGACTGTTGTGCTGCTAGGTCTTGGGTTCGATACCCGGGTTGGATAAGTGATATTGGGATTTTCTATTACACAATGCTTATATATAGATTTGTTACACCGACTCACTGATTCATCACGATTTCTAAAAACTACTGAAGCTGGGATCATGAAATTTGGTCAGATGATAGTTTGTGTCATGGCGAGGCGTACTAAGAACGGATTTTTGGAAATTCACATTTTAAGGGGGTAAAAGGGGGGTGTGAATATTGTATGAAACTTTTTTATAGACCGGAACACGACTTTGAAACTATGCACAAATATTGCTTATCGTAAATAAATATCATAAATATGATATTCACATTTTTGTAAAATTCCTCTTGAAAAAGGGGGGTAGTGGGGTTGAACTTAGTATGAAAGTAGTTATTTTAACTTTTGAACAACTTAACCGATTGGGGTCATATTCACACCGTACATTGATTTGTGGAGACAATGGTTTATAACTATATATCATCACGCTACGACCTATGGGAACGGAGCAGTAATTTAAATATATTGAAGATAAATATCTCAAACTCTACTAAAGCTAGTATTATGTTTGGTCAAAAGATAGTTTGTGTAATATAGGGGCACGCTAAGAAAGGGTTATTAGAAATTTATATTTTAAAAAGGGTAAAGGGGGAGGGATGAATTTTATATATTGTTAATATGAAAGTTTGGATGTTTGTAGATCAATCACACCTTAACGGCTGAATGTATTTGGGTAGACCAAGAGATGTATTAGAACATAGGCAACTTTAATTCCAGAAAAAGACTTTTACGCGGGCGGAGCCGCGGGCAACTGCTAGCGGTTACATAAAATGATATCTTACACTGCTTCTTAAAATTTAGTTCTTTATAACTTTATAATAATAATACCAGCCCTGTATTATATACGTCCCACTGCTGGGCACGGGCCTCCTCTACTGAATGAGAGGGGTTAGGCCTTAGTCTACCACACTGGCCTAATGTGGGTTGGCAGACTTCGCATACCTTCGAAATTCTTATGAAGAACTTCTCAGGTATGCAGGTTTCCTCACAATGTTTTTCCTTCACCGTTAAAGCAAGTGATAATTAACAATTAATATACACATAACTTAGAAAAGTCAGAGGTGTATGCACTTGGGGCTGGTTTCGAACCTGCGACTTTCGTCTCGGCAGTTCATACCACTCCCCGCTGAGCTATCACTGCTATAACTTTATATTTTTAATAAAAGATAAATGGACTAACCGATCAGGTCGCTGGCTTTATGATAGGGAAACTCGACGTCTGCCCAAAACAAAGGCAACTAACTATGATTTATAAAGTACAATTTGACTCTCATGAGATCAATAATTTCTCTGGATTCAATGTACTTCAAACTGGAACACAATAGTATTTACTTAATGCTGCTTTTTTATATTAGCTTCCATTGAATCTTCGTCATTACGAAAGGAGCAGGTTGCTCACCTGATGGTAAGCGCCACATCTACCCATAAACTGAAGCACCACCATACATAACTTTGAATTACAAATCACTGCAAGACATTGTGCTGCGTTCGTCACCCATACACATAATATGTTAAGTCTCATAATGCCCAGTATTTTACTGCCTTCAATGTTCTTCAAACCGGAACCCAACAGTGCTTACACACTGTTACTTGGCGGCAGATATAGACAATTACCCGTATCTAAAAAATGCACGGCTGAAAGGACTCCGCGAAACACGTCTATAGGAACAAAGTCTACTGACTGTATTATTACGTAATTAAACAAGGAAAAATGGCGGTGAGGGTGAAAAAAAACGGCAACAAATCTGTCTGCAAAAGGAAACGTTGCCGGCCAGGTAGCTATGTGCAAATTGCTTGAGTAGAAAGAATTTTACAGAGAAAGGGTTGGAGTGAGGGCCATGTATTACACTTTGCGGTTTCTACTGTAAGTGCATAAATTATGAACGATAATTATTATGTTTGTTTAACTACGCTTCATTTACGCCTGGTTTCTGAAAGGCTGATCAATGTTAAATTAACTAATCAAATGTCAAATCTCATGTCAAGTCAAAATTGAGTTGCTAGAAGCGTGATCATCACCTTTGATTTGACACACATGTTAGGTAAAATAACTTTCAAATTTCTGTGGCGCAGCGGGCGAGTAGCCGGTTGCGAAGCGTGAGGCCGTGGGTTCGATTCCCGCACCTAGACAAATGTTTGTCTGATACACAAATATTTGTCTCGGGTCTGGGTGTTGTGGGACCGCAAGTCCCTCGTAGTTCTTGATACCCACGATACAGGTTAACCTAGTGTGGGGTCGGGACTATGTGTGTGGCTGTTGGGTGTATTTATTTATTTAATATGAATAATCGTATGTCAACCGGTACTAAAGAGAGATCAAATATTTTTTTATTTTCACTAAATAACGTTTCAGCAACTCGCATTGATTTGACAGCGATGTCAACTCAAAGTTCTGTTAGTTGAATGTTGATTTGATCAGCCTTTCAGAAACCCGGGGTTTACGTGTTTAAAAGTTGATGGGGTATTCTATATCGAATTTTTAGTGGTCAACTTCGTGTCGAAGTTTCAAAGCACTTTTAAAGACCTCCTTGGCTTTACGACTGCTGTCAGTTGATAACAGCCGGGACCTATTTTTTCGATAACGCGCCCATGATTTTAGTATTGTGGGTGTACAGGGTCGAAGGAGATCACTCACAATTAGATGATCCAGCTGCTCATTTACCGACCTATGCCAACAAAATAGATTTGTTATTTCTTCTGCCTTCATAATTTTCTTAAATTGTGAATTAGCTACAAATATTTTAGTAATGGTGGTGCATGTTGTCGTTTAAACTCAGTTTAGTTTTATTGAAAACAACCAAATAAAACTTAAAAAAAGGAATTATCCACAGACTCGCAAGGACGATACGAAACATAATACGCGGGGGCCACCTCCCATATAGGCTGGCCGCTGCAGGGCCATAAACAAATGAGTGTACGGCCAGCGCCGATCGAGCGCACGATTGTAGATTATGTTTTAGTGGCCACGAAATTTAGCTTCTTACATTTTTAACCCGGGGTAAAGATGTTGGTGTGAATAGGGTTTACGTTATTTGGTGATATAATATTGCTGCGGCATCACCTGCTCTAATTTTAGTTACATTGTGTTGGATGTAGTGCAAATATTGTAGACCAGTTTCGAAAACAGCGATAGTTCAGCGGGGAGTGGTATGGACTGTCAAGACGAAAGTCGCAGGTTCGAAACCAGCCACAATAGCATACACCTCTGACTTTTCAAACGAAACATCGTGAGGAAACCTGCATACCTGAGAAGTTCTTCATAAGAATTTCGAAGGTATGTGAAGTGACCCCTCTCATTTATTAGAGGAGGCCCGTGACCAGCAGTGGGACATATATAATGCAGGGCTAGTAAAAAAAAGTTTCGTAAAGAGTAACGTTAGAGATTGTTAATTATGGCGCATTTTTTGCTTTGCATTGCTCATATTGAGCTCGCCATTGGATAAAATTTGACCGATGCACAACATTTTATAGATTCTAAAGTCTTCTGGTATTGAATACATACATACGCACTCACGCCTGTAATCCCCGAAGGGGTAGGCAGAGGTGTAACCAGTACACCCAGATTTCCCGACCCATGATATAGGGCAAGCCTTATCGCCATACCGGGCACTCCGGGCTGGTAGGTACTAAGCATTTCGTCATAGAAAAACTCAATATTACTTTTACCAGATACTAGGAACAAATTCGAGACCTCAGCACAGTTGTCGTACCGCGTACATATTACAACTGCGTTACTGAGGAACCCCTCTTTTGACAGTGTTTTTATTTTATTTTGAACAACTAAAATCTGAATGCTTATCATTTTAACCTTGTTCTAGTCTGTCCATTTATCTGTATGCCACAATTTGTGTCACAAACACCCCTCTGTATTGTCGATCGTTCAGTTCTTTTTCTTTCGAATCTTTTGAAAATTAATGTGGTTTTTTTGAAGAATTAAAAATATTTTCAAATTATGTATGTCTTTTTGATAACAGAAACTTTCATTGATTAATGTTTTTTTCTAAAATTGGAGAATTATCCAATAACACAAATTTTTTTTTTTTTTTTTTAAAGTTGTCATTTTTCTTCAGTGCCCCAGGGCGGCACAAATTTAAATCCGGCCCTGCGAGTAACTAATTAATTCAAAGTGATAATGCAATATAGCGGGATTGTAGAGCGATGGCTTTGAATCGCCGCACCTTATGGCGAGCCCTCTTCAGATGTATTGAATTACTTTCAAAGAGAATTTTATTTATACATTTTGATGGATATTAATACGTGTCTTAGAAAATTTGTTAATGGATGTCCACAATTACTGATCTTTAACCGACTTCTGAATAGGAAGAAGTTCTCAATTCGGTGAGTTTTTGATTTTTGTAATTTTCTAACCCCTGACAAAAAGAGGGGATGACGAAATGGTCTGCCCATAAACAGACAACACCACACAGAATTTTGAGTAACAATGCACTACATGGTACTGGACTGTGTTTTTGTTAAGTCTTATTATGTTGAATGATACCACTGGCTTCAATGTTTTTCAAACCGAAACATAACACACACACTGCTGCGTAATGGCATAAATAGCCAAAGCGGTGGTACCAAACCTGTACGTATACTACCTACTACGAAAGTAGCGAGGGACCTGCCACCTACTTTAATAGCATTATATAAAGTGCTACGCAAGAATCATTTATTTAGATGTAAAATCCATTAAGTTGTAATTCACTTAATATTTTTACAGACAAATTTTACGAAAAAAATAAACTCTAAAAGAGAAGAAAAAATACTTGTCCTAATAGCAAATACAGCAGTATCCTAAGAAATCGGTCTGACTCAATACAAAATGCTAAGTTCAGACGTACAGACAGATGTACCGCCCAAAATACACTTTATATCTCTCCTGACATTCAACTGGAACTAATTTCAGCCAACAATGTAAACCTGAAAGCGAACTTTTCAGTCTGTCTAACTGAAGGGTTCAAATGCAATCGAATATCAAAAGATTATCTACTTTGATACTTAGTAAATAGAGTTCATTTTATGTTGTAACGGAAGTGGGTTAAGTCTTTACAGTTCGCGTTGATGGTACAGAACCTCCACCATTGCATCTTTTCACTAGTTCTGAAGGAAGGAAACTTTTCCCCGAGTATAGACTTCAGACGGAATTTCCACGGATTTTTCTCATTAACGATTCAAAATTCATAAGTTATTCTCATTAAAAATAGTAAAGTTTGTCGGCTTCCCTTTTGTTTTTGGTTTAAATTGGGTCTGTTTGGAGTTTTTGAGGCAAGTTTATGAGTAAATGTAAATTGAACGAATATTTCGGTGTGGTTTGTATTATTTGTGAGTGGTTGGGATTCGGGTTCTTTAACTTTTTGCACAAAGCTAATTTCGACCTACGAATAAAAAGAGGAGGTTCTCACTGCGATGCAATTTCTTTTTTATGTATAACCACACATAACTCCGCCAAATGTGGACCGATTTCGATAATTAATTACCTTTTCATTGGAAAGGATGTAACTCAAAGTATGTCCTATTAATTTGAAGAAGAAATTCCACCCCTAAGGGCTGAAATCGGTGATGAAAGATGCAAACTTCATCATTTATACACCGATATAGATAGCACTTTAACTAAAAAAACCGTCTCAAAAACCTAAAAATTAAGACTAAACTAAGTGATCTCCACCGCCCATGTACGCTCACAATACCAAAAGAATCATGGACGCGTTGCCGACCTTACAGTAAAGGGATTGGGAAGGGGAGAGGATTTGGGTCTATATCTAATTAGACTTAATTTTATTGTTACCAGCACCAAGAGTGGGTACAAAATGTAAATTCAATCGGTTGGGTGGAACTGGTTTAAAGTCCAGCCAATATTTGACCCATACATGGTAACCGCAGAAGTTTGATATAATCTTCGGACGAGGCAATGGCGAAACATGGCTCCCGGTGCGGGTTGTGGGGGTCAGACGGCGGGTTGCCTCATATAATACCAAATCCACCGTCAAATCATGATGAGAGGCGGACCCTCGCATTAAGCAGGAAAACACCAGGCAGAAAAAAGAATAGAAGCTTGTTACAAAGATTTTAATAAAACCCTTTAGAATGAAGACAATATATACTTAGTATTGCACACATTTTTTGAACAACTACGTGCATAATAAAATTATGATGAGAAAAAAATAATATGGTCTTCGCATAAATGAAAACCTTGCATACAAAAAAAAATAAAAAATCATTTTTTAACCCCACAAAGACCTCACGATCTAATTCAATTTCAACCTATCGCCTCTGCGCTGTATACAAAACACCAAGAAAATTCGTTCAAAATATACCACGAAAATGTTAAAATCGAGCGTATCTCGAATGGGCGGGTAGTAGGCGTCGCAGATTGTGGACGGCGAGATATCGGTGAAGCGGAAATAAAACCAGCTAGCTAGTAATTAGCGGGCGCGGACGGTAGGTAGATGGTCGACGGTAGCACTGCAGGGTTAAACCGTGATTTGTGATACAATAAAACGAAACAAAATATTTTAATCTAAATACTTGTAATGTTTTTGCTCGACTGCCTCGGTGGCGCAGTTGTAATACGTACGCGTTACGATTGAGGCTAACGCTGAGGTCTCTGGTTTGATCCCCGGGTCGGGTAAAGTGGTATTGGGTTTTTCTATTACGAAATGCTCAGTATCAGCCCGGAGTCTGGAATTTGTGCCCGGTATGGCGATAGGCTCGCCTCCTATCACATTGTGGGACGGAGATACGCTCAGCGAAATGTGGGTGTACTAGTTATACCTCTGCCTACCCCTTTGGGGATTATAGGCGTGAGTGCGTATGTATAGTAATTTGTGACATTTTGCCGCACTGAGAGGCGTAGCAGTGACAATCACGCGTGACAAACTCTTAAGCGTCTCAAGTGGATGAATGTAGAGTTTAACTCATCAGGTGACCCAATTGCTCGCTTGCCGACCGTAGAGGTCAACAGAGGTACAACAATCCAGTGGGTTTCATTACAGGTCCAAGATACTGCAGTTTGTCCCTCCATGTACATATTTATAGGCCGGCATATTGAATGCAACCAATGAGAGTAACAACAACTGAAAGAATAAAAGCATAAAATCGGTTATTAATCATGTAGGCAATTAAAATAGCGCTTATGACAAGTCAGTACAAAAATAAAAGCAATATATTTAGGCATTAGAAACCATAAAATAAAAATAAAAAAATGAAAAATGTTGATATAAATATCATACATAGCATCATCAATAAAACTTTATCGAAACTCCAAAACAATTAAGTTTGGTTTAGAAATACATTCCAATAGATTTATGCATTCCAGATTATTTAATTACCATAATAAATGAAAGCAGCCGGTAAATCAAATCAGTTAATAACTTAATCCCTATAGATTGCCTTAATGCTTGCTACTATTCATGGAGTCATAGATTTACTTGCAACGTATATTGGTTGTAACTGTAATGTATCAGGATCACGAGTGGTAGAGCCACGCTGTAGACAATTTTGCCTACAGCATGAATGGACCGGCTCGTCCGGGTCGTTACCACTGTCTCACAGAAAACCGACGTAAAGTAGCAGCTTGCTGCTGCTTTTCGTACGGTGAGTGAGATATCCGGAGGCCCAAATCCCCTCCCCTTCCCAATTCCTTAATTATCCCTTTCCTTTAAGGTCGACTACGCGCCCATGATTCTTTTAGTATTGTGGGCGTACATGGGCGATGGTGTTCACTTACCGTCAGGTGACCCACTTGCTCGTTTGTCGGCCTATACAATAAAAAAAAGGATCGATTCCCGTTTTAGGTTGTCAAAACCTTAGCATGAGTTTTTTTTTCCACAAGTTATGATTTTTTGACTGATGACTGATTGACTGCCTTGGTGGCGCACTTGCAATGAGTACGCGTTACGATTGAGGCTAACGCTGCGGTCTCGGGTTCGATCCCCGGGTCGGGTAAAGTGGTATTGGGTTTTTCTATTACGAAATGCTCAGTATCAGCCCGGAGTATGGAATTTGTGCCCGGTATGGCGATAGGCTCGCCCCCTATCTCATCGTGGAACGAAGATACGCTCGGTGAAATGTGGGTGTACTGGTTACACCTCTGCCTACCCATTCGGGGATTACAAGCGTGCGTGCGTATGTATGTATGTATGTATGTATGTTATGATTTTTTACTAAAACACAATTGGATCCAAGTTTCTTGAGTTAAATTATACTACAAAGTTGGTTAAATTGGATTTAAATCCAGTATTATACTTTTCCACTACTGGGCACAGGACTTCTCTTCAAATGAGAGGGGTTAGGTCGTAGTCCAACACGCTGGGCTAATGCGGATTTTTATACTTCACACACTTTTGATATTTTAAGTATTAAGCTTTAAGTATTATCGGTTACCTAACGATATTTCCTACACCATTAACAAACATTTCCCAAGATTCGCTGGCCTCTTTCAGAAAAAAATATTTACAAAATACTGATGATCTTTATCATTCTATTAAATTGTATTAATAGACTGCCTCGGTGGCGCAGTTGTAATGCGTACGCGTTACGATTGAGGCCGACGCTGAGGTCTCGGGTTCGATCCCCGGGTCGGACAAAGTGGTATTGGGGTTTTCTATTACGAAATTCTCAGTATCAGCCCGGAGTCTGGAATTTATGCCCGGTATGGCGATAGGCTCGCCCCCTATCACATAAGGGACGGAGATACGCTCGGCGAAATGTGGGTGTACTGGTTACACCTCTGCCTACCCCTTCGGGGATTACAGGCGTGAGTGCGTATGTATATATGTAAATTGTATTACTTATATGGAATATGAGTATATTCTTTATGTTCCTTTACCTAAATTAATACTCAATTTCTATTTTGCATGTTGTGGTTACCTGTAATTTAAATTGCAATTAGTTTAATATTGTTTTTAGCAACTATATATCTACATAATATTATGAGTGATTGTAAATTTTGTTAGTAATCATTAAATAAATTAAATTAAATTAAATTAAAGCAGCGATAATTAAAAATGAATACACACGTAATTTAGGAAAGGCTTGTATGCTCTTTGGGCAGATTTCATAACTTCTTCTCGGTAGTCTGTATAAGCCCCGCTGATCTTACATTGCTTTTTTAATTTTATTAGGAACTTTTTTTTCTCGTACCCAGTCATCAGATCTTAATTAAATTTATGATCATCATATTTGGCTAAAATATCGCGTAGCATCATTAAATATCCAGGCGAATTGAGAACTCCACCTTTTTTGAAGTCGGTTAAAAATCGCAACTGTGAAGCGTGGCAGGATTCAGCTAGTATTATATGTTTTATACCGCGCAGCACACGTTGCGGTCGGCTCGCATTAGTCGTACGTAAATTAGCCCCGGTTGTTCAGCTAATCGCGTGCTTTTGTGATTATTTCGGCGCGTTGTAATCACTTGGCTATCCGCTGTTGGCTTGCATACCTGAATGCCTATCACGGTGGATTAGCTCACGAGTGAAACGCACGGAGATATCGTTGTCCCTTTCGCTAGTAATTTGTGTATAAATTGCATTTTATGTATTCAGAATACATGAATAATGGATGGCTGTCTTGTAATGTTTACGAGGTTTTAACAGTTGATTGTGTAGATTTTGTGTATGGGTTTTATAAAAGTGATTAATGCATACCTATTTATTTCTTCAAAATTTAATCGTTTTTTCTTTAGGCAAACGAACGGTAAAGTGGGTCACCTGATGGTAAGTGATTTCCACCGCTATGAACGCTCACAATACCAGAGAAAAATCAAGGACGTCTTGCCCACCTTAAAGGAATTACATTATTGAAATAAAATAGTTTATACTGATTAAATCGCGGTGTAATTTTATTTTATTACATTACTTAAAGGATTTGAGCCTCCGGATATCTTCATTCACCATACGAAATGCTGTAGCAAGCTGCTATTTTACGTCACTTTTCTGTGAAATAGGGTCAATAATCCTTTCATTGCCCTTTCATTCTGTAGACAAAACTGTCTACATGTGGCTCTGCCACTTAAAACTATAATTTGCTTAAACTTTGTTATATTTAATTTAATCTTGAGCAATGAAAACGAATCAACTGAATAATATCTAATTCATACGCACTCACGACTGTAATCCCCGAAAGGGTAGGCAGAGGTGTAACCAGTACACCCACATTTCGCCGAGCGTATCACCGTCCCACAATGTGACAGGGGCCGAGCCCATCACCATACCGGGCACAAATTCAGACTCCGTGCTGATACTGATTTCGTAATAGAAAAACCCAATACCACTTTACCCGACCCGGCGATCGAACACGAGACCTCAGCGTTGGCCTCAATCGTAACGCGTACACATTACAACTACGCCACCGAGGCAGTCCTACACCTATGCAATGTACCTAATTCCTAATATAAATATTTTTAATTCACAATCAATTTGTCATACTGTCCGAAGTTAATTAAAATTCTCTCAACGAAATTCACGGCAAAAATATTTTTGCCAAAACAAACGTTTACAATGAAAGCTCAAAAATTATGACTTGGCAGCTTCGAATCGACCGGAAATGTATAGGCGCAGGAAATGAACCCGTTAGCACAATCCAAGATGGCCGCCGGAAGCGACGCGCGATTTATTCGCCATGCGACTGGACCAAGCTTTCAGATGCATTCGGAGCTTTGGACTTGCATATTAGGGTATAATAGGAACCTAAAGTTATTGGCCCTCAATAATTCAGAGTGTGATGTTTGAAGATATCCCTGTGACTTCCTTAGTCAAGTTTTTGTCTAGCTGGACATATTAAGCACAACTATAGGTGTTGGGTTCAAATTCTGTCGAGATTAGTTCATTCAAAAAATGACAGAAATATTGTGTTGTTTTGCTTTGTACAGAATATGCAGCTATAAAAGAAAAACTCTAATGCAAGAGTATACCAGTGGTTGTTCCTTTCACCTGCGCTTTTCCCACCCGTGGTGGGGTTGGCGCAACATGCTTTAATACATGTTACATAAAGATTTGGTTTAAAGTTGACAGCCTCCGTGGCGCAGCAGCCGAGTAGCCAGTTGCGAAGCGTGAGGTCGTGGGTCCGATTCCCACACCTAGACAAATGTTTGTCTGATTCACAAATATTTGTCTCGGGTCTGGGTGTTGTGGGACCGCAAGTCCTTCGTAGTTCCTGATACCCACGATACAGGTTTACCTAGTGTGGGGTCAGGACTATGTGTGTGACTGTTGGGTGTATTTAGTTATTAAAGTTTTTAGGACCGGCTGCCTGTCTGACGTCAACCCCTCTGCAGAGAGTATACCATTACTCCATAGAGAAAATTCTGCATTCTTCTTCTTACTGGCGTTATCCCGGCCTTTTCTAGGATCCGTCTTTTTAAATGCTCCCACTTTGCCTGGTCTTGAGCATCTTCCATAGCGAGGCCATTGGCTCACATATTCTCCACCAATATGTCAAGCCAGCTCTGTTTGGGCCATCCGTGGGATTGTACCCTGACTACGAATTGGCAGAGGAATTTGCGACTACGTTCTGTTGTAAGTGTTCCTTCAAAACGTGACCAAGTCATCTTAAGCGACATACTCGTATTTTTATATGCCAGAAAAAATCTGCATTACTTCCATTCAAACTAAATAATAATAAAAGAGTGGATAAAATTTGGGAAATTATAAACGTCAAAAGTCACTTTATTTAGAGTGCATTGTAACGGTATTTCGCTGATTTTACAGTTTTTCTTTAATAACATTTTGAAATGTTAATACCTTATATTAGATCAAGCATCAACCAAAAATATAATTCATTATTTACCCACAATACAGGTTAACCTAGTGTGGGGTCAGGAAAATGTGTGAGACTGTTGGGTGTATTTATTTTTATTATATTTTCATGACTGCCTCGGTGGCGCAGTTGTAATGCGTTCGCGTTACAATTGAGGCTAACTCTGAGGTCTCGGGTTCGATCCCCAGGTCGGGTAAAGTGGTATTGGGTTTTTCTATTTCGAAATTCTCAGTATCAACCCGGAGTCTGGAATTTGTGCCCGGTATGGCGATAGGCTCGCCCCCTATCACATCGTGGGACGGGGATACGCTCGGCGAAATGTGGGTGTACTAGTTACACCTCTGCCTACCCCTTCGGGTATTACAGGCGTGAGTGCGTATGTATTTTCATCAAATAGAAACATTTTTTTCCGAATAAAACTTATTTCTAGCTCAATACATCCTGTTACTACAGCCCCTCAAGAATATAACCGAGCGACAAAGCAAAATGGGCAACTAAGCCCCAAAAAGCGTGACAAACCCTTTCTTCATCAAGTTAAAATTATTGATGTCAACGACCATAATTACAGTAAACAGTAAATTCAGAGTTCATAATCTATTTCGGGGACGTTTCACAAGCTATTAAACAGCCTCTCCGAAACAAGCGCCTTTCGAAATTGCCCCGGCCATATTGTAATTCTGGATTCGCAGCACCGTGCTTAATCAAACAAAATGGAATCTTGTTTCGTCTAAATGGGTTCAGGCGTGACTTGGGGCACGTTATCAAACTTTGTAATGCACTTAACATACAAGATTGTGTTGCGCCTTCACCGTGTACTCAATTTTGGTATGTTTTTTTGTTAAAATGAAATACGTCTATTGAATTTTGTTTGTGCCTTCACATACATACATACGCTCACGTCTGTATTATTTTTTTTATTTTTATTTATTAGCTTGAATGACGAGACAAGCAGGTCGCTCGCCTGATGATAAGCGCCACGCCTGCTCATAAATAGAAGCAACGCCACACAGAACTTTAAATAACAAAGCACTGCATGACATTGAACTGCGCTCGTCACCCAGAGACATAAGATGTTAAGTCTCATAATGCCCAGTAATTTCACTGGCTTCAATTTTTTTCAAACCGAAACACAACAGTGCTTACACACTGCTGTTTGGCGGCAGAAATAGACAAAGCAGTGGTACCAATCCAGCCGACCTCTCGCAAACGAGGGACCTACCACCTAGAATTTATTAGAAATTACTGTTGGTTGCCAAAATAATTGAAAAAAAAACAATCATTATGCATATTAAACTAGTCCCTATATAGTGCGAAATTGAATAAAACTAAACCCGATAACGTTTGCTGAACTAACAACGCGTTCATAATGTAATGTTTGCTCATTATTATTCTAACGCGTTTTGATGACTGTAAATATACGCATTTGGTATGAAAATTACGTAGATGTGTTTTGTATTAAATCTGTAGTGGATGAAAGTTGTAGTAACTGTTACATTATCATAGTCTATAAGGGATTACACTATATACAACGTGTTAGAGAATAATGTTTTTTTTTATTGTATAGGCCGGCAAACTAGTGGGTCACCTCATGGTAAGTGATCTCCAACGCCCATGTACGCCCACAATACTAAAATAATCATGGGCGCGTTGCCGAACTTAAAGGAAAGGGATAAGTAAGGGATTGGGTAGAGGAGGGGTATTTGTGC
Organism: Mimas tiliae; assembly: GCA_905332985.1. Classification (NCBI taxonomy): domain Eukaryota; kingdom Metazoa; phylum Arthropoda; class Insecta; order Lepidoptera; family Sphingidae; genus Mimas; species Mimas tiliae. The sequence goes on along the minus strand of HG995248.1, from coordinate 16,547,041 downwards.
CTCCGGATATCTCACTCACCGTACGAAACGCAGCAGCAAGCTGCTACTTTACGTCGGTTTTCTGTGAGGCAGTAGTTACGACCCGGGCGTGCCGGCCATTCATGCTGTAGACAAAACTGCCTACAGCGTGGCTTTACCACTCAACCAAAAGTGAAAGTCTACTCCTTTCCTTTAAGTTTGGCAACGCACCCAAGATTCTATTATGAGATATTGAGAGCATTCATGGTTTTTTTTTCATTAGATTGAGTGACGAAACGAGTAGGTCGCTCGCCTGATGGTAAACGTCACGCCTGCTCACAAACAGAAGCAACGCCACACAGAACTTTAAATAACAAAGCACTGCATGACACTGGACTGCGCTCATCACCTCGAGACATAAGGTGTTAAGTCTCATAATGCCCAGTAATTTCACGGGCTTCAAGGTCCTTCAAACCGGAACACAACAGTGATTACTCACTGTTGCTTGGCGGCAGAAATAGACAAAGCGGTGGTACCAACCCAGCCGGCCTCTCGCGTACGAGGGACCTACCACCTTGTAAATGAAATGAAATGAAATGAAATGAAATAGTTTTATTCATCATCATGTAGGCAATTAAAAATTGTACTAATCACGTTTGTTTTTGTTTCAGGATGTGCTTTTCTGACATACTTCAATCCAGAGAGCGCTTCGAGCGCTCAGTCAGCACTCCACGAAAAAAGGACACTACCAGGGGTAAGTTTAGCAATTATTTAAAACCATTTTTAACGTGGTAGGTTACTATTATGCGGGAATACATCTGAGTACCACCATTTTGTCTTTTTTCCCCAGCAGCCGTGTTCAAGGAATGTTTAATTTCTTTAAAAAAAAAGTACTGGATACACCTCTATCTACCCTTTCGAGGATTAAAGGCGTAAATGCGTATGTATGTACATAGAATATTACTGTGAATGCTATGGCTTTAATAAGTAATGCATTAAGGTGGGCGTCATTAAATGCCACGTACTTATTTTAGTAATTCAATTTTTGATTGCCTTGCTAATGGGCAGTGCTTACGATTCTGAGAAAAATTGGTCCTATTATAAAGTGTTATGATTATACAGACAGACCGACAGTTTCGTTTATACTAGCCTATATTTAGAGACGAGTAGGTCAATCGCCTGATGGTTACAGTCATGCCTGCCTATAAACAGAAGCAAATCACACAGAACTTTCTAATATAAAGGACTGGATTGCGCTTGAAAACCTGATACATAAAATCTTCTTCTTCTTCCACTTGCCCTTATCCCACTCGCAGTGGGGTTGGCGCAACATGCTTTTTAACACATGTTACAGAAAGATTTGGCTTGTAGTTTTTAAGACCGGCCGCCTGCCTGACGTCAACAAATATAATGACACGTCTTATAATGTCCAGTAGTTTTACTGGCTTATATATTCTTTAAACTAGAGAAAAACAGTGCGCGCAGGCTGTTGCTTGGTGGCAGAAAAAGGCAAAGCAGTGGTACCTACTCAGACGGCCTCGCGCATACGAGATATTTACTACCTAGTAAGATAAAGAATACACCTCTGACTTTTCTAAGTTACGTGTATATTAATTGTTAATTATCACTTGCTTTAACGGTGAAGGAAACATCGTAAGGAAACCTACATACCTGAGAAGTTGTCCATAAGAATTTCGAAGGTATGTGAAGTCTGCCAATCCGCATTAGGCCAGCGTGGTGGACTACGGCCTAACCCCTCTCATTCAGTAGAGGAGGCCCGTGCCCAGCAGTAGGACATGTATAATACAGGGCTAGTATTATTATTATTATTAAGATAAAGAATATAGTTTTACATCAGGGACTAATAAATAAGAAAGAATTCAAGCTTAACATAATAGCCACTTGATGGTTAACGCTTCTCATCTAAGATACTTGCAAAATACATTGAGAACGCGTTGCGTATTCTGTAAACCCCTTTTCCCCTATTGCATAATGGCTTTTATGGGATATTTGCGATATCTAATGTCAGTGGGGGAGAAAAGGAATGCGAATGCCCTTTGACACCAAAATGTTGGATGGTATTTGCAGACATTTTTGCAGTATAATTTATCAATTTACCAGTTTATTTCAGTATGAATTTTAAACACCTGCAACGATTTAGATGTGCGTGTTATATATAATATCCTAACACAATGAGGTGAAATATTTCAAAATAATACTTTCTGGCAGCCGTGTCAAACTGTATGATTCCGTTATCATTTTAAGTGATTAATGTGATCATTGCCTGCAATTGGGTTAAATTTCACCCAACCAAATGCAAATTGATTTCTTATGTATGCCCGAATATTACACATTGAAATAAAACTAGTTTATATAAATAAATAAATACACCCAACAGTCACACACATAGTCCTGACCCCACATTAGGTTAACCTGTATCGTGGGTAACAGGACCTACGAGGGACTTGCGGTCCCACAACTCCCAGACCCGAGACAAATATTTGTGAATCAGACAAACATTTGTCTAGGTGCGGGAATCGAACCCACGACCTCACGCTTCGCAACCGGCTACTCGTCCGCTGCGCCACGGAGGCTGTCAATTGTATATGGATTTAATCGCGGTTTAATTTTTATTTTAGTCCCGACGTTTCGAAAGCTTTTAGCCTTCGTGGTCAAGAACGGAAGAGAGAGAAAAGTTAAATTTTACATTGCCTACATTCGTTTTAAAATTATACATTTATTTTTTAATTATTTAATAAGTTAGTTGACACTAGTCCGTGACCACGAATCCTGAAAGGTTTCGAAACGTAGGGACTAAAATAAAATTAAACCGCGATAAAATACAAATAAACTAGTTTTATTTCAATAAATGCAAATTATTAAAACAGGACATTATTCTTGGAAAAAATACAACAAAATCATCGTGGTTTATCAACTTTTCCAATCTACAAGTGTACCAGAGTGTCCGAGAATTACATATCAAAGTCGAAAACACATGTTTAGATGCTCTGACGACTGCAACAGCTGCACTGGAATTCGTGTTCGGACACACAACTTTTCCACATAATGTTCTGTGAAAACTAAAAGCTAAATTAAGTTAAAAACTATCATCACGGGCAAACACGCGAAATGGAAGTATTTTTGGGGATAGTATTGCATTATGTATTGCAGTATGTTTGGTGAATATGCCTTTTAAATACACCCAACATTTCCACACATAGCCCTGACCCCATACTAAGTTGACATGTATCGTGGGTATCAGGCACTACGAGGGACTTACGGTCCCACAATACCACAGCACGGAGGCTGTCCAATGCTCAATAATAAATCGTTTCTTCATTAATAGCTAACAGCGAAATGTCTATAATAAACTTTAAACGAGCTATTGTATATAAACAGATACTCCGAAACGGCACAACCGATAAAAAAAATATATAGATATGCCATTACTTATTTATTTAAAACTTCATATACACAATATGTATAAAGGCGGACTTAATGCCAAAGTCATTATCTACCAGTCTACCTGTGGGTGATGCAGAGACGAGGCAATGTAGGTATAAATCATGGCTATGAAAATACTAACAAGAAAGGAGTAGACAAGATGCTAAAACATAAATCTAATCTAATGCATACTTAAAACTTTAAGTGCTGATTAGTTAAAATACTGTTTCGACCACTTTATTATTACGTTGAAAGAGAAAGATAAGAAAGTATGTGGTATACGAATATAGTTTTCGAACTATTTTTGCTTTTTACAGTACAAATTACTGTTTGCCACTTCTTCAATAGAAAATATACTAATTAGGAAACTGAACGTATTTATAACTCGTAATATACATACAGATATAAAAACTTTACGAAATAAATGAAGCAATTGTATATGGTAGAATTTAATGCCGAAGCGAAATTAAGCGCACTTTAAATTCCCGACTCGCCACTGAATTTCGTACGTAGGTAATTTTATTTAAGGGCATAAAACGATTCACGGATAATGGCTTTATCGCCGTAAACGCGAACGCGGCCGGGTGATAACATGTAGCGCGATACACGATACAGCGTTAGAGCCAACATATCCTTTATGGTACCTTTAAATGTACGAAGGGCTTCTTTGAATATTTTTGTGGATATCGAATTAGGTTGAATTGCTTTAGGTGTGTTTAAGGTCTAATGTTATTGCAGCAATTTTTATACTGTCGGTAAAAATCGGCGAGCGCTGATGGCCTACCAGAAGGCCAATTCTCGTAATTTTAAATGTTCAAAATATCATTCCGATCTAGTCTCAGCGTCAAGAAAGTTGCAAATAGCATTCTCTTAAACCAACAATCAACATCAAATGCACTTAGCATTAGCAGTAGCATTATACCGTTTTGGCTTCAGTCAGCTTTTATTCTACATTCTATCTCATTACGATCTATGTTCACATTTGACGTTGATTATTAGTATAAGAGAATGGCATTTGCAACTTTCTTGACGCTGAGACTAGATCGGAATGATATTTTGAACATTTAAAATTACGAGAATTCACCTCCAGAGAGTGGTATGGACTATAGAGGTGGAATTTTATCAGTGGTAAATCACGGGCTTGATATTAGCCCTAAGGCACACACCTCTGATTTTTCACAGCCATGTTTTCATTATTTATACGGCATTTTAGGCATACATATTATTGGAATCAAGTTCAACACTTAAGGGAAGTGGACAATTAATATTTCCAACTCCTCCTTAATTTTCTATTTGATTAATTTCGTTATGGGACAAAGACAATTTAGCATTTCCTGAGACTCGCCGAGCTTCACTGCTCGGTGTCAACAAAAATGCGTGCCACTGTCGATCTTGGTGCACAGGAGTTACAGGGGTGTGTGGGCGGGATAGGTACCTACACTATTTTATATTGTTGCCGCCATGCAGTAGTGTGTAAGCACTGTCGTGTTCCTATTTGGAAGACATTATGGGACTTAATATCCTATGTCTTTGGGATGATCAGCATAATGCAGTCTCGAGATGACAGCATTGTTATGCAGTGCTAACAATATTTTGATATCCAAAGTTCGGAGTGCTATTGCTACTATTTATGGACCGGCATGGTGTTTATCATTATGCGTAGATGATGATCAAGATGTCAAGAAACGTAACTCAAGCAAAAAAATTACCCCACCAAAACTCATGAGCGCAGTCCAGTGTCATGCAGTGCTTTATTTAAAGTTCTGTGTGGCGTTGCTTCTGTTTATGGGCAGGCGTGGCGCTTACCATCAGGCGAGCGACCTGCTCGTCTTGTCATTCAATCTAATAAAAAAAAAAAAACTCAGTCAAAGGGGGCCGGGCTATAAAAGTCTGTGCAGCTCGTTCACTCATCAATTCATAAAAATTGATTCATGATCTGTAGTTAACACTTATATTAATCTAATTTTTTGCGCGGTGCAGAACGTCGTATCTCGATTTAGAAATTTAATATTTTGACAAAAACTTTTATGAAATAATGTTGATTTTTAACGTTCGTTTATTTTTGTTGCGTTTATGAGTGTTACGTGTGATTTACCCGTAAAGGGAGTATAACCGATTTACCTTTACATGTGTAAGTAAGTGGAGCCGTATTTTTGGCAGATTCATATGAGAATGATCGTTCTAGTTATCTTATTTCGATGTACCTACGACCTATTCTTGTCATTCAAGCAAATAAAGAGAAGTTTACATTTTCTCAGCCACAGGCACTTTACTGTATGACGTCACTTGAGATGTATATACGCTCATGAAGTCTCGAAATTTTTTTATACTACTTGTGAAAGAACAACTTGCTGTACTTCATTGTTATAGGGATATTGTAAATCCTTCTTTTCTTTCCACCTGCCCTTATGTCACTCGCAGTGGGGTCGGCGCATTTGGCTTGTAGTTATTACGAACGGCCGACTGCCTGACGTAAACCCCTCTGGGGAGAAAACACTCAGACCCGAAACAAATATTTGTGGATCATACAAACATTTTATCTCGATGCGGGAATCGAACCCGCCGCCTCTCGCTTCACAGTCGGCCACTCGCCCACTGCGCCACGGAAGACATTGTCAATCCTGCTAAAAGCAAAATTTCTGGACAGATTGATGAAATAACGAGTCACAATATTACATTTTGTACACAAAAAAACAGAATAAATAGAAACAATGATATCCAACTTGCCCGCATTTTTTTCTAGAAAAATCCAGTGCAGATAACATGTTAAAAAGGGTAACAATGGGCGAGTACATCTGAGGCCGCGCGTAGTGATCGCGGCGAGCATGTTAATGTACGTTGAACGCACGCGTTTGCGTTTCAGCTTTATTATGTACCTCCGTAACGTAAACCGCCTAGTCTCTAGCAGGTAAATATGTCTTAACACTTGACTGGATTATGTTGTCAGGAGTGTGCTTTACTTGCAGTCTTTAATATAAATGTTAGTGACTAAAGGTTTAGTGGAATATCGTATCAGTATGCTGATTTTTAAGCAGTGATAGCTCAGCGGGGAGTGGTATGTCGAGACGAAAGTCGCAGGTTCGAAACTAGCCCTAAGTGCATACACCTCTGACTTTTCTAAATTAATTGTGTATTGTTAATTATCACTTGCTTTAACGGTGAAGGAAACATCGTGAGGAAACCTGCATACCTGGGAAGTTCTTCATAAGAATTTCGGAGGAATGTGAAGTCTGCCAGGCCACATTAGGCCAGCGTGATGGACTAACGCCTAACCCCTCTCATTCAGTAGAGGAGGCCCGTGCCCAGCAGTGGGACGTATATAATACAGGGCTAGTAATAATAATAATAATAAATGCTTATTTTAAGAGATTGAGAAACCGGTGAGGCCTTGGGTTCTTATCGCGAGTCAGTAAATCGTAATAAATGTTTGAGTTTAGAGAGAGTGCTATCTATCACATTATGGGACAGAAATAAGTTTGCCAAATTGTGTCTGGATTAGATGCACCTCAGCCTACCCCTTTAGAAATATAAGTATGAGAGTTTTTATATTAAAATTGAGCTCACACAACAATTTCCAACTAAGAAAATAGTATAAAATTATAAAAGTATAGGAAAGCACTGTAAAGTAAAGCTTTGTAAAGCGTAAATAATATTTCAAAACGATTTCATGAAGGATTCGGTAGGATTAAACGTCAACTATAAAACTAAATATTGTTATAAAAATATCATTTAGAATTGAATTGTAAATGAAAGAAAAATATCAGTAACTATTATGATAAAGCGATACAAAACGGATTAATACCTTTGTCACACAGACAGCGAACTGAAGGCGTGGCGAAGCGAAGCGAGGCTATTAAAATATGGCCTACTAGCTTTTGCTCGCGGCTCCGCCCGCGCGTATAGACTTTCCCGAAATAAAACGTAGCCTATAACCGTCTCCAGGGTCCATCTATCTCTACATCAAAATTCTTTAAAATCGGTTCAGTGATTTAGGCGTGAAAGCGTAACAAACAAATATATTTTTTTTTCATAAAAAGTATCCTATGTTACTTCTTATACCTCCAAGAATATGTGTATAAGGTTTCACGTGAAAGCGTAACAAACAAACTTACTTTCACATTTATAATATTAGTATGATTAGACTTCGCTTCTACATGTGACTAGATTGAGTGGTAGAGCCACGCTGTAGACAGTTTTGTTTACATCAAGAGTGGGCCGGCTCGACCAGGTCGTTACCACTGTCTCACAGATAACCGACCTAAAGTAGCAGCTTGCTGCTGCGTTTCGTACGGTGAGTGAGATATCCGGAGGCACAAATACCCCTCCCTTTTCCAATCCTTTAATTATCCGTTTCCTTTAAGGTCCGCAACGCACCCATGACTCTTTTAGTATTATGGGCCTACCAGGGGTTGTGGAGATCAATTGCCATCAGGTGATCCACTTGCTCGTTTGCCGGCCTATGCAAGAAAAAAGGTATAAAATCTAAGGTAACAAGTTTGAATTAGGTCATCATATAGATGGCTAGCCACAGCTATGGACAGAGAAAAATGGAACTCCTTGGAGGAGGCTTTTACCCGATGGGGTCCATACAAATTAAACACTAGCATGTGATTATTATCATAATTATTCTAATATTATCCACCAAATTAAAATATATTTGAGTTTATTTTTTATTGTTTAAATTATTTTACTATTTTTATGTTATTGTGATAATTTGTATGGAATTCAAATAAAGCTTTATTATTATCATCATCATCACAATATGATTTTATTTCCCGATAAGACTACCAAAGCGCATAACTTAATAATAGTAATATTTTAAATACTAAGGGAATTGCCCATGTTTTTCCACAAAACATAAAATAAAATAAAAACTTAAAGTCCGACGAATATGCGACATATCTTACTTTCTTCCCCTCATTATTCTGCATCGATTGGTATCGGTCTCGACCCCATACCCCGAGCGGTTTTGGAGGAGATAGCGTGAAAAGCTTTTGGCAGCGGCGGCGGCGCCAGTTACTTTTTTTTAGAATAGAGAGATAAAATATTGCCAACCTTCTCACTTTTGTAATCGATAATAAATAAAAACGCATCGTCGCGCTTTCGGTTCGCTGTCTGTTTGACAAAGTCATGTTCGCATCGAGTCACGTGTTTTTTAATTTTTCACAACGCACCCCTAATCTTTTCATAACGCTATACTCGAGGCGAGCGCACGCATTGAATATAAATTGTGTCATTTTACCAAAAAAACCGTAATGGAAAAGAGGATTAAATAATCCAAACGTAAGAAATTTTGTGGGCATAATGTTGTTTATAAATAATAGCTGACATCTTGAATTTCGTGACGGTTCGTGTGTTTAAGGCATATATAATTTTAAGAATAAATTTAAGATATCTTGAAATTATATTATACTAGCATTTGCCCGCGGCTCCACCCGCGTGAATAGACTTTTCTGAAATAAAACGTAGCCTATAACCGTCTCCAGGGTCCCATCTATCTCTACATCAAAATTTCATCAAAATCGGTTCAGTGATTTAGGCGTGAAACCGTAGCTAACAAATAGATTTTTTTTCATAAAAAGTATCCTATGTTACTTCTTATACCTCCAATAATGTGTACAAAGTTTCATGATGATGGTTAAGCAGTTTTCGCGTGAAAGCGTAACAAACAAACTTACATTCACATTTATAATATTAGTATAGTATGATATATAGTTTAATAGTAAACGACCTATTTCACAATGTGCGATTAAATTTTAACTGCCAGATTAGGCACTCACTGCTATTTTAGGAAATTAAATAGTAGTTTAATATACTTTTGTGATGATTTTCTATTTAAACCGACTTAAAAAGTACTTTGATTTCGACAGTCCGACCACGCCCCGCTGAACTGTCGTTGCTTACCTTTGACGTGTGTGGGCCGTTAGGTGTCAACTTAAGTTAAGCAAAGGTCGGTGAAGGCGGGTAATAATAGCTGTTGAAATATATTCCATCCTTAAACATTTTTTAAGTATGCATCTACATCTCATCTACATCTACAGATATGGTTTACCTTTACCTTTGGCAAAGAAATTTCTTATAAAAAAAACGCAATAACTCTAATTACTTGTTCCATAGTATCACCTGCTATATAAACATTGTTATTCCGAACTCGATGAGGCTAAATTCTCACTTAGAATAAATATTTTATTTGTCAACCACATGTGAATACAAATTACCTGAACCATCAAAATCAATTCATCCCAATATTATCCTTTGCAAAGAATAGTTCCCGCAATATCCAAGCAATGTATTTTTTTCTATCTTGCAAAATATTCCCCACACACAAGAGTAGTATAAATCATACTGATAATATTGTAACGAGTATTATTTATGCGAGAAAATTTAAGGCTTTTTTGTCGTTGCCACAACGCCTTGTCGCCTTTACTGATTCATTACTTTATTGTTGATATATTTTACGTAAAATGCCTACGCGTTTTGCATGTAATTTAAAAAAAAATTATTAACTATGTTACTTACTAAATAATTGTATGCTATCAATAAAGGGAGCTGTTTTTAATAAATAGTATCTTGTGTTGTTTGTTTATGATAATTAGTTACGTAAAAAGGTATTTGAAAAGTAATATAAAAGAGAAATGCTGTAAGTTTGACACTCTTGTCTGTGTTTATGTATCTGTGGCATCGTAGCACTTAAGTTAATTGACCGATTTGAATGCGGTTTTTAATTTAATAGCTGGTTGAATCGATATGCGTTTTAGCTATGTTGGAAGAAAATCTGTGCAGCCATTTAGAAATCACAGTTATTTTTCTACCTGATATCCTGACACCAATTATACATGATTTATAACAGCTACTAGAAAAATCAATTTTTACATCTGGTATTACAAGTACAATCTAAATTAAGTGCACATTAAAGTCTGATCTATTTATGAAAACTTATTCTTTGAACCTCGCTAAATTTGGTCCTACGAGCCGGATAACCAAGTACTATTGATATTTTAAGTAAAACCCGCAACGAAATCTCTCGAACGTAGGTGTTTTGTATAATATTTTTGTAAGGGAAACTGGGATGGCTCCCGCGATCCCTGGAGAACGGAACGTGGAAACGCTAACATGTGTACGTATGTTATTTGCGTACGTGATATTTCAAAAAACATAACGAACTGCTCCTGTACGGTAAAGGATAAATCATTGCCTTTGTATGCGCGTGGCTTGAATCTTGGATATTTATGGTTTTTAGTTTATCTACTAGTTTAATTCTATCTTTTTCTAAAGTATAGTAAGAGTTAATATACAACGATCCGCGTCCTATGATCCGCTCGCGCCGCAATTTTAAATTTTTTTATTTAATAATAATACTAGCCCTGTATTATGTACGTCCCACTGCTGGGCACGGGTCTCCTCTACTGAATGAGAGGAGGTGTTAGGCCTTAGTTCACCACGCTGGCCTAATGCGGGTTGGCAAACTTCACATACCTTCGAAATTCTTATGAAGAACTTCTCAGGTATGAAGGTTTCCCCACGATGCTTCCTTCACCGTTAAAGCAAGTGATAATTAACAATTAATACACACATAATTTAGAAAAGTCAGAGGTGTATGCACTTGGGACTGGTTTTTAATCTGCGACTTTCGTCTCGACAGTCCATACCACTTCCAGCTGAGCTATCACTGCTTAATTTTTTTAATATTTGTATGAAATACTTTGCATACTTATCCGCATCGTTCGAGCCATACGCATCGCAGTCATCGAATTTTTAAATTACATCAATCAAATCCTTATTCTGTAATTAGGCCGTCAAGGGTAATTTTATACATTAAATCTAGAATCTACCGGTGCTTCGGAAATGCCACTGAAACTCAGTTGTAGGTCTTTTGAGTATTTATCATCAATCATATACAGTTATCATCGTCGCACGAATATCATCTTCCGCTGTCATGACATCAAAATTGTCTTCGGCGCGTATGGATGGTGCGGATAGGTACCTACATACATACGCACTCACGCCTGTAATCCCCGAAGGGGTAGGCAGAGGTGTAACCAGTACACCCACATTTCGCCAAGCGTATCTCCGTCCCATGATGTGATAGGGGGCGAGCCTATCGCTATACCGGGCACAAATTCCAGACTCCGGGCTGATACTGAGCATTTCGTAATAGAAAAACCCAATATCAATTTTACCCGAACCGGGATTGAACCCGAGACCTCAGCGTCAGCCTCAGTCGTACCGCGTACGCATTAAAACTGCGTCACCAAGGCAGTCAGAGGATAGGTATACGTTCAAAATATGCTAATTCCAACAAAAGTAGACACAATTCTATAATTAATCAGGTTTGTAACTCCATCTGCAATTACCGTATCCAGTTACTTGGCATGAACTCCTATATTAGTCATCTATTTGTGGATATCCATAAATAGCCAGAGAGATGAATAATTACCTATAAAAGTCCGTTCGACGAATACAACGCTAAGTAACAATTTGACTCTGTTTTATTTGGGATGTAATAATCGAATTATTTCCGGATTAAAAAGAGTTTGTGTAGAAATAACATAAGCGTGTTAAATGTTTTCAGAAAATTTTGTGTTTTGTGTTGTAATTTCTATAATTAATATTTTCTTCCTTACTGTCTCGCGTTATCCTGGCTTAACGCCAAGGTCTGCCATTAAGTTGGTCTCATACCACAAATTTGAGAATATTTGGTATTTTATGGGGCGACCCGCCACCTGACCCCCACAACACTCTAAGGGAACCATGAGACGCCTCCACTTCGCCCGATCTTGAGCATCCTCTGTAGTAAGACCGTTGGCTCTCATATCTGCCGTACTCCTGGTACGTTCTGGCACAGGCACTTGCGACCGACGTACTCCTGTGGTTTCCTTAAAACGTGACCAAACCACCTTAAGCGACTTTCCTGAAGTTTATCAGCCACGTCAGGCTGCCGCGGATGTACTCGTTACGTATACGATCTAGTCGTGTAACATTTCAAATTTCAAATTCCATTATAAATTAAATAATACAAACATTAACCCACTTTACCGTCAAAATATAAATTCCATTTAAACAACGCCATCCAATATCCTAAAAACAGCACCAAACCCCTAATATTTCTCCCACAATCACTACTCGACATAAACCAAAGCCAAACATTCCCTCATTTTCGAACAATAAAATGCCAATTGCTCCAAAGTATGGCCCAATTTCGGCCCTAAAACACGACGCCCGCAATACAAACGTCTGTGGGCGAAAATTTACAATCTCGCCGTTAATATTCGTTCCGCCCATTAGGTGGCGAATAAAAAATCTAATTCATTTTACACGCGACAAAACATTTTGTTACACGGACTTACACGTATAAACATCATTTAGGGGCTACAGTGCGGTTAAAGAATCCGATGGGACGCCTAAAACGCAGTGTCGTAGAAACGGAGTGGATTTAGGCTTTTCGGAATTTGGCTAGATTTGTAATGGAATTGAAAACAAATTCGGGATTCTCTTTTAGATCGTTTACGTATGTAATAATGTGTAAATGTGTGTTTGGTAAAATTGTTAGTGATTTCCTTGTGTTTTTTGGCAATAGTGGCTAGAAATAATTTATTTTGTTTATTGATTTTCAATTAAAATTGCGTGACACTGACCTTATATTCTATTTCAAATAGTCACAACCGGCACTTTAGATTATTATCAGTACCTCACCGGAGTTTAGAAAGGGAAAAATGCAGATTGTTAAACTTTACATACGTTCGAAATTCTTATGAAGAATTGGTTTCAAACCTGCGATTCTAGCGAAAGAAATGGCAGGCGGCGATGGCATCGTCCCCTTTCATATATTTTTTATCTAACCTAGACTAACCTTCCTATCTTTCTAGTTTCATTACGAGATAAAGGCAATTTAGTGCTCCCAGCGACTCACCGAACTTCACTTCTCGTTATCAAAAATGCGTGCCACTACCGATGCTGGTTTAGACTTCAAATGACGGGTGTTACGGCAATATAGCCTTAAAGTACGTTTTGGGTATGCGATCGTGTTAAGTAAACCGCGACGCGAGACGCGAGTCGGACGACATCGACACTTCGCTTTGTATGAAATTGTATGGAAAAGGCAGCGCGTCGCACTCTTCTATCTCAGTCGCATACCTCCAAACGGACAATATATTACACCTGCACATAAACTGAACGTGTGGCGGTCGTCACACACTTCAAAACGTACACCATTATTTAGATTTATATCAAAATAACCGCGTTTCAAACTTTTACAACCACACAAAACTGGCTCAACTCGCACTTGGCACGGAATTGTAGTGAATTGAAAAATGTAAATGATAAGTACGGTGGTTTCATTTGACTATATATCATTTAAGTGCCGGGAAGTACCAGAGGCAACAGGTCATGCGTATGGGACGAGGAAGTTAGGTTATTGGAAAGTATTTTAATACTTTTGCCAAAAGTGAAGGAGTTTCAACTGTGTCGCACTTTGCATATTTAGCCTCCCTCAAAAAGAGGGGTGTGTTTATTTATTTATTCGAGCAACTACAAAACATACAATCATATGAGTATTTCGTACAATAGGTAAGGTGTCTTATGCTAAATGTTGTGTTAATTACAAGTTGCCACGGCATTCTATAGTAGACAAAATTAATACTTTAAAAAATTAAAGAAATGAGAGTTTAGGATGTAAGTAATGATCATACAGATACGAGCGTGATGACTAACGGTTAGATTGAACCGACAACCTGACGTAAATGATATGGGTGTTTCAAACCCATAGCTTCATAAACTTGACGATTGAATAGTTTTGGTTTAGCTGAGAAATTATGAGTGGTAGAGCCACGCTGTAGACACTTTTGTCTACAACATGTATGGACCGGCTCGTCCGGGTCATTATCACTGTCTCATAGATAACCAGTGTAAAGTAGCAGCTTGCTGCTGCGTTTCGTACGTTATGTGAGATATCCGGAGCCCCAAACCCCCTCCCCTTCCCAATTCCTTAATTATCCCTTTCCTATAAGGTCGGCAACGCACCCATGACTCTTTTGGTATTGTGGGCGTACATGGTCGGTGGAGATCACTTACCATCAGGTGACCCACTTGCTCGTTTAACGGCCAATGCCATAAAAAAAATGTTTTAGGTAAGTACCCCTTTGTTTGCCTGTTTGTGGTATCATAGGACCTTTTAGGCATAGGACGTCAAACGGGCGAGTGGGTCTCCAGATGGAATGTTATCTTTTTTTTTTTATGTTATCTCCGACGTCCATGAACACCTACAATACCAGAAAAATCGTGGACTCCTTTCCGATCTTAAAAGAAAGATATAATTTAGGGAGTGGGAAAGGGAACAGAGTTAAGTCTTCGTAGAAAATGCAACAGCAAGCTGCTACTTTACTTGGGTTTTTTGTCAGGCAATGGTAACAATTCGGTCGAGCCGGCCCATTCATGCTGTAGACAAAACTATCTACAGTGTGGCTCTACCACTTGCTATCACCTAAAGGGATGGATCAATTTGAATGTGGATTTCTTTATTTGAAAATTAGTTTAATTGAGATAATTCTTGTTAATTAAGCTATGTTTTATACATTTAGATACTACAGATATTTCTCTAAAGTTATAGAAACACATCCAATATTATATCACTAAATATTTAAAGATCTATACACCACAATATCCGACTACAACGAATCCCTACCTAAATGATATCCAAAACGGAAACTTTTTCAATCTTCCGCACTAAATTTAAAAGTCGTAGCTTAACTCCGTGTCGTGGGTGATTGCCAGACGTACGCGTTTTTTTACCAGCCCAAATTCCCACCATGCTAAGCCCGAGTTTTGTTTTTTTATTTCCTTCATCTTGGCGTTTTCATTTGGCGCTGAAGTTTTTTATTACAGAGTGGTGAATTATATGTATTTTTAATACTTTATATAATTACAAATAGTTTGGTAAAAGCTGCATTAGGTACAGGTTAATTTAGTGCAATGAAACGATCGATAGATCTAAATAGAAATTAGATATAGTAGTGGTACTTAAAAAATTGGTAGATATTTGGTTACAATACACATTTTACATTTATACATTTATACATTTTGGTAACATCCCTGAAATAGATTGCGATTAGACGTATCACTTTGCAGTACCATGATAAAAATCAGGTTGGTAATAGGCCCACGATTCCTCGTGTTTTTTATGGCATAGGTCGGAAACGAGCATGTGGGTCACCTGATGGTAAGTGATCTCCACCGAACATGTACGCCCACAATACTAAAAGAATCATGGGCGCGTTGTCGACCTTAAAGGAAAGGGATAATTAAGGGATTGGGAGGGAAGGGGGATTTTGGCTGGATATCTCCTCACCGTACGAAATGCAGCAGCAAGCTGCTACTTTACGTCGGTTTTCTGTGAGACAGTGGTAACGACCCGGACGAGCCGGCCCATTCACGCTGTAGACAAAATCTATCTACCACTCTAAAACCTCTCTATCACTCATTGTGAATGTCCACAGGCACTGGTGATTAGCACCAGATGCCCCACTTACTCTTTTGTCGATCTTCTGTAAGAAACAGTAAAAACATCAAGTTTCTCGGTATATGTTAAAAAGTAGTGAAGCTATTTATTTTCATTGCGAAAATAGTTATACGTTGAGAAATAATTCCGGACGAGAAACGTATCAATATTTATATTAACAAGAAATAAATCTAACTTTGCAATTGCAGATGAGGAGATGTTTTCCAGATATTTAGAACCTACGATACATGATAATAATTTGTTAAATGCAGCACGAATGCAACTATGCCGTACCAATGAAATTAAGAAAAAAAACGAACCGGGTTTTTTAAACCATAGGCCAAGGAATGAGCAACTTCAAAGTCAAAGTCAAAATATTCTTTAATTAAATAGATTTTTCCAAGATCTTTTAAATCGTCAATTATATTGTAGATATACTGCTACTTGAACTTGATAATCTGATGCAAACAAGTGATCACCTTTTTCGCGAGTGTGGTAACGTCCTGGTTGAACATGGTTTAAAATATACAATTTTACTAGTAAACTAGTGCTCATTCTACTATCAGTACAGAATATTGGTACAATTTTTATAATGTTGTTTTTTTTTCTTTTTAAACTCTTCACTCTACACCAGACTTTTTACATTGTACAACTCTAAAGGGTACTTGATATAAAAATTATAATTGAAATATAAAACTTCCTTATCCCCATACACACCTTTAGCTTCCAGCGCACTCATGAATCTTTTCATGCGTCCGCGCAGCTTTCAAACGATTTTTATTACGACCGAATTACGGACATCATACGGTGTGAATACACCCAATTTGGAACAAAACGAAACGATCGGTCGAAACAAGGTTTTCCAAATATAATAGAATGCGCTGGCCAATTAAAACCGACGGAGGGCACAGAGAGGCTCTCTAGTTCTCAATCGTATGGGAATAAATCTAGGAATTATAAAATAAACTAACAAACTGAAGTGACTCGGGAAGCGGGCGTTGCAATTGCTTCTTGTTCATTTATTAAAGAGCTGAATATCGTTTCTTTTTAGATTTATGTTGCGGTCATGAGTGGTATTCGATTTCGCTATCAATTAGATAAATTAACTGTGCTAATTAATGTTACATGCACGCTCTGCGGTAAAAATCTATGAGTAGCAATTTATGAGTAAATTTAAGGCTATAAAAGTCTTTCCGATTTAATTCCGTAATAATCTGATATTAGGAAAAATAAACATTACCCTTACTACGTCTAGGAATATGTATAGTTTCGAAAAATATTTCTATTTAATAGACAAATTAGCTCATATATCTAGCTAAGCTAAATATTTAAATTTTATTTGGGTGACAGTGACACTCAGCCGTCATAAAACTGGTGACAGGTAAACACAGTCACTGTATCACAGATACCAATATAATATGCACGAATGATTTGAGTAATCTATATTCTATTTATACCATAAATTATTAATTAATTGTATCTAGTTTGTAGGATACTTACTGAAAGAAATTACTTGCTTGTGAATTTGACTTTCACTCAAGTTAGTCACTAGTAAAATCCTTAAAGTGTACCTCAAGGCCCTAAACTCCTACAAAGCGATAAACTCAACAACTAAACTAACAAGAAATCTGCATAATTCATGCGCACTTAGAAACTTGGTTGTAACAACTCTGTATACTTGTACGCGGGCATCAAAGATTTGTGTTTAAAATTTGGTCTTATTTTAGCTTTACAGACGGTATTCACGTCACTACAGTCGGTCCATGCGTCTTACATCGACGCCCAATCGCACCGCGGAAACGTGATTTCCTTTTGGAAAAAAAACATAAGTGTGTGTTTTGTGTTGTGCTACAATGGATTACGACTCGCTTATTTATTCGCACATCGCGAATTATTATGATGAATTGGTAAGTTTACAAATAGTACGTTTTCCTGTGCAAGTAATTGTTATATGGCGATTTTGTGAAGTTTGGCGCACGCGTGAAAGAATCAAGTTACGCTTTTCGTTTTAGGTGAAGTTGCTGATTTCAAATTGGATAGTTAAGGATTCAGCGATTTAATTATGTATTCAATTTTCTTCAAGTGTAACTTTATGTAACTGGACTTTGAATGGTAATTAAAATATATTATAAAGTATATTACATTTTTTGTGTAATAAAATGGGATAGTTGTTAGTAATTCATGATTTTTAATATAATATTATTTGTATTTTTCAACTTATGATAAGTAGATCTATATTTTATGTTAGACTAAGATTAAAGTAAGTCATCTATGCGTTTCAACATAAAAATATTATTAATGTTTATTCAATTCTGCTGCGTTCAAACTGACATCACATCGTATTAAACGCATATACAATAACGTGTGATTTGACACGATCGACGGCGTATACGTAATTAAATATCGTCAAATAAACCACATAATGATAGTCTATCCGACGTAACTTTGAATCAGTAAGCAAAAGTGGAAGTATGCCCGTATCTTTATTTCTGCCTGGCATTATCCCGGCTTAATTCCAGGGACCGCCTTCTCATACCAGAGTTTTGACCGCCGTCTGACCCCCAGCACCTGCAACGGGAACCAAGTTTTGCCATTGCCTCGTTCGTTAATCAGCAGAGTGCACCACGTACAAGTGGGATTTGGGCCTAAGATGTTGGTGGCTCACTTACACTCCGATGGTATACACGCATACTCTAAGTATCTACGTGTACCATTTATAAATAATTTCGCCACATTGTACGAGCAAACCTAACTAGATTTCGAACTCTGTTTAAAAGATTTTTACGAAAATCATTTATACATACATACATAAGGCGTGAGTGCCTTTAATCCCTGAAGGGGTATGCAGAGGTGTAACCATTACACCCACATTTCACCAAGCTTATTTCCGTACCATGATGTGATAGGCGAGTCTATCGCCATACTGGGCACATTTCCAGACTTCGGGTTGATACTGAGCATTTCAAAATAAAAAACTCTATATCAATACCCGACCCGGGGATCGAACCCGAGACCTCAGCACAGCAGTCGTACCGCGTACGCATTACAACTGCTCCACCGTGGCAGTCAAATTTATACATTATCACATGTATTTACAAACCATATAAGGATCAATACCAATTACCGAATTATAAGCCTATACATACGACGTTCCATAAACGCGCTATCGACGGCTTCAAATGCAACTATATACCTGTATTAAGGTAGCCATCCAGACCGGGAAAAAGAAACGCGTGTCGCACCTCAGGCAATAGCGATAACACAAGACAAGACCTGCGTATCGCGGTGCCGTCTCGGTTCCATCCTTCAAAACATTAAACGGTAAACGGCAGGCAGTGGCTTGGCTGTGCTCTGGCATTGCTGACCATGTACGGTAACCACTTACCATCAGTTGGGCCGTCTGTCTATCTAGGACAATAAAAAAATAGTACCTATACAATTGTATACAAAGCAGACGTGTCATTTCGTCGCGCGTCGTGATCTCTAGACTTTGTCGCGAACTTCAAATCCAGTCTTAAGACACGCAGTAAATGCGATGTAGTCGGAAATTTGTTATGCAACAGAAAATTGAGACTAGCGTTTGCACTAGACACGTAGGAACGACGATTCCATCACGCCGTGAACGCACGTTTATATCGATGGAAATGCGCAAGCACTCTTCTCCAAGCACTAATAGACAACGTTAGGCTAAAGGCCAGTCATATTATACATACATACGCACTTACGTCTGTAATCCCCGAAAGGGTTGGCAGGAGGTGTAAACAGTACACCCATATTTCACCGAGCGTACCTCCATCCCATGATGTGATAGGGGGCGAGCCTATCGCCATGCCGGGCACAGTTTCAGACTCCGGGCTGATACTGAGCATTTCGTAATAGAAAAACCCAATATCACTTTTACCCGACCCTGGGATCGAACCCGAGACCTCAGCATCAGTCTCAGTTGAAACGCGTACGCATTACAACTACGCCACCGAGCCAGTCATAATACTATAACATGTAAAATATCATTACACCCTACAGTAGAAAAGTAGGTGGAACATGTTCTGAATAAAAAACATACATTAATAAAATTAACAACCAACTCCGATAGCTTTAATTTGGCGGGTCTCTGTCCAAACTGACGGACTTTAATCGACAAGTATCAGATAAATTGTAATTAATTATAATATCGATATGAAATATTATGCCTCAATGAAATGACTTAATAAATTAACGTGTATTTTCATCGAACTTTTACCGGATCATGTCAATAACGTTTCATTCGATTAATGAGTTAAAAGCAAAGTGATTAAACCTGAATTCCATATTTTAATGCTAACAACTTGATGTACAGTAGAAAATAGGCATATCAATTAAAAAAAACACCAGTCAAGTACGAGTCGGCCACGCGCACCGATGGTTCAGTACCACCCCATATTTTTTACTTTTTGTTTTTTTTTATGGTGGTCACCTGATGGTAAGTGATCTCCACCGCCCATGTACGCCCACAATACTAAAAGAATCATGGGTGCGTTGCCGACCTTAAAGGAAAGGGATAATTAAGGAATTGGGAAGGGGCCCTCCCCTTTGGTTTGGGCCTCCGGATATCTCACTCACCGTACGAAACGCAGCAGCAAGCTGCTACTTTACGCCAGTTTTCTGTGAGACAGTGGTAATGACCCGGACGAGCCGGCCCATACATGCTGTAGACAAAAGTGTCTACAGCGTGGCTCTACCACTCATCTTATGGCTTATGGCGCTTTAGCCAGAAATATGTATAATGTAGCGATTAAGCACAGAGGCGCCTTTTAGAAGGCTCAGACCTCAGCTTGAGCAATCGCTGGGGAGTATAGTTTAGGACCGCCTCTGCACATCATTGTGCCGACGGTCAGTTGTGGGAGTTCTACGGACTCGTAGGCGTGTCCTATGTATTATTATTGCGATTCGGATTGGGCAGAGAAAGTGCTGCTTCGATAGCGACTGTGATAGAGTCGTTGGGATCTGCCAAAACATGTTTGGGACGACGACGGAGGAAATGTTAATCAATCACGTCCTAATAGTTGAATGGATTTGCATCAAATTTGACACACAAATAGACCATAACCTGATTAATAAATTCTAATTTTTATCCCGGAAAAAGACATTTATGGGAGCGGAGCCGTGAGCAAAACTTAGTAACAAAAAGCAAAGATTCAGCAAGAAGATAGAGGTAGGCCCCGATGAGTCATCGTTTGTCGGACCTCGGAAACGTCTAATTGTTATTGACTCCAATCTGAGCTCTAATTACTAACTAATTACTTCTATGTGAAATCGTGACCTTCTTATACAGACTTAGGAACTTTCAAAAACTTGCTTCTGGATATTTAATAGTGCAGCAGAATAAAATGTTGATTACCTTGTCCCACTGCAAGACCTTTATAACTGGCTTAAAAAAGAGGTTTTATATTAGACCCGTATGGATGGATGTATGTAAGCTTTTCGTGATTTTCTCCAAAATAATTTTAATTACGTATAATATTTTTTTGTAAGAAATTTATTTTTATTCTGAATCAAACTTATCTACCACCTAGCTAACTATATAAAAAACATTCAAATAAACCGACGAGAAGTAGCAGCTTGCTACTGTGTTTCGTATGGTAACTGAGATATGCGGAGGCCCAAATCTCCCTCACCTTCCCAATCCCTTAATTATCCCTTTCCTTTAAGGTTGGCATCGCGCACATGATTATCATCAAGTGACCCAAAAGCTTTTTTTGCTCACCTAAGAAAAAAAAACAGTGACATCCGGTATCGACCCAACGATCGATATTGGCTACACAACTATAAACCCACGGTCGTAAATCTATCGCTTCCTATTTTAAAACGGTTCGGTAG
The DNA here is from genome assembly GCA_905332985.1 of Mimas tiliae. Classification (NCBI taxonomy): domain Eukaryota; kingdom Metazoa; phylum Arthropoda; class Insecta; order Lepidoptera; family Sphingidae; genus Mimas; species Mimas tiliae. Next base: position 16,525,290 of record HG995248.1, on the reverse strand, counting down.
TAGTTTCGTTAATGTAAAACGTGTAACAAGTTTATGTTACAATGCTCTACATTTGCTCTATGTAGATAGTGATGCGCGTGCGCAGTGCTATATGGAATGTTGTTAATGTTTGTAATGTAATGTAAACGGATGCTGAGTTATTCAAATAAAACTAGACTATGTGAACTATAGAGTATGAAATCTAGCATTATTAGACATTAACACCTATATTTAAAGGGATGGTGATATTTTTTGAATTTATTTTTACAGTGTCAATGTCGTTAAATGTCACCTTCATTGATCGAAATAATTGTTTTTGTTTCTGAAAAACATTGTAAGTACAATGTAAGTAATTAAATAATAGTATTTTTATATTATGTGGGCGTTAAATTCATTAAATGTAGAATGTTTTGAAATTTATTTTACCTCATAAAATATATTATAAAAACTTTTTAATTAAAAACTCGGTGGTCCTATAGTTTGATAGTCAATGATGGATGATACTACCGACTCAAAATATTTTCTTAATGGTTTTTTTTGTTTAAATATTTTTAATATATTATTTTATAGTAAAAGAATTATCCTCATCGGTGCATAAATCAGTGCATGAAGGTGTTTTAGTCTTTCATTTCCGATTTCACTCCCTTAGTGGTGGAAATTCTTATTAAAATTTAAATAAAATTACCATCGTCGTAAATCCTTTCGAATACAAAAAAACATCCAAATTGGTTCACATTTGGCGGAGTTATGCGTGAATATAAATAAACAAATATGTACATACAAATTGAGAACCTTTGTTTTTAGGGCGGTTAAAAACTTAACTTTATATAGACGTACAAAGTCAATTTACACAAGACGATCCCAAAGACTCACAGTACCCAGTCACTAATTATGTAATCGCAATCTGCTCGCACACACCCTGACCTCCCCAATCCCCAAAAGGATACCCATGCAAACAAATACACCATAAAACGACCCAGAGCTCTGATTAGGTCAACACCATAACTTTATTAGCTCCATAAGTAAAATTATATTTGGTTAAGTCGTTAATTGGTAAAGATACAATCCTTGCCAATAATTAACCCGATTTAATATATTCATCTGACTGCCTCGGTGACGCAGTTATAATGCGTACACGAGACGATTGCTCTACTGAGGTCTCGGTTTGATTCCTGGGTCAGGTAAAAGTAATATTGGGTTTTTCTGTCACAAAATACTTGCGCCCGGTTTCTGAAAGGCTGATTAAAGTAAAATTAACTAATCAATTGTCACATCTCATGTCAAGTCGAAATTGAGTTGCGAGAAGCGTGATCAACACCTTTGATTTGATATACATGTTAGTTAACATAACTTTGAAATTAATATAAAAAATCGTCTAATCGTCTAATTAATATAAAAAATGATGTCTCCCTAATACACGACACGTATGTCAAACGGTATTAGGGAGACATCAGACGCATCAGATATTATTATATTTTTCATTAAGTAACGTTTCAGCAACTCGATTTGATTTGACAGCGGTGTCAAAATCAAAGTTCTGTTAGTTGAATGTTGATTTAATCAGCCTTTCAGAAAGCGGGTGTTAGTATCAGCCCGAAGTCTGGAATTGTACACGGTATGGCGATAAGCTTACTTATATACTATCACATCATGGGACGGAAATAAGCTAGGCAAAATGTGGGTGCTGTCGCTGCTGCATTGCAAGCGATACAATAGGTAAGCTGCTTTCTTTCGCATTATCACATAAAAGTCATCAGTGTGCTCCTTCAGAAAATGCCTGATACATTGATTATTTAATGTATTAATTTGAATTGTATAAAAGATAATTCGCCCTTTCGTTAATTTAGCTGCTTTAAGCTTTAGCTGAATTGAGAGTCTTGGGTTTTTAATATGAAGATAATAGTTTTAATTTGGCATTTAATTTTATTACTGGCACTAATTGTGATAAAAAAGTCATTTAGTTCCTGACATTGAACATTGACAGAGTTTCATCCAATAACATCGCGTCGTCTAGTTCAGGTAGGTATTTAAGGAAAGGAACGGCTTTTTTATTAGCTTGAATAACAAGATGAACAGGTCGCTTGCTTGATGGTAATCGCCACGCCTGTTCATAAACAGAAGAAAAACTACACAATCATTTGAATAACAAAGCACTGCATGGCACTGGACTGCGCTCGACACTTCAAGATATAAGTTAACTCTCATAATTTGTTTAACACACCCAAATTTCCAAAAACCCTATACTGCCTAAGATTCGTTTACATACGTCGCTTAACAAGACTAGTGCTGAAAGCATAATCATCGTAAAAGGTCAAACTTCGCTGAACACCAGATTGTCAAAAATAGCTCAATACGATTTTAATAGATTGTACTGCATTAAATAAATTATAAGTGGTAATATAGTAAAATTTATATTTTCTCTAACTACATCAACTAACTATAATTTGTAACCATAGCTCATTCTAGTAAAGTTAATGTTCAGCTACTTTGACAATTTGGTGTTCAGCTGATTTAGACGTTTAATGATGTTCATCCAACTTGCGACTTGTGTTCATGTATATGTATCTTATATATATAATTTTAACTATATTTAGAGGTTTTGGTTTGAATGTGTTGAAAAGAGTTTTGGCTTTGACTGTCTGGCGTCACACTGCTTCATCCCTCCCCGCCTCATCGCTCTAGTCCCAAGACTGTTGCACGTGCGATACAGCGTCGCACGACGTCGCAATGCATCGTGCGGAATTATTAAGATTGTTATGTAGGATGACGCGGCGGTATCGCTCAGGCGCCGTATCGCTATCACATCGTATCACACTGCGCAGTGTGGTATGACAAAGCGCATGACATTGCACTTGCCACAAATGCATTCATTTACAAAAGGTATGCGTCAGAAGACGAAGCAAGTTGATTGTAAAGCGCATGAATGAGAACGAAACTGAACGCCGTAAAAATACTATCGGGGTCCATATCCACATAAAACAGATCCTATTCCAAAGTATAATACCTTCGCCACCATCACTAAAAGCCGTGCACCATCTATTTTGATCTGCATGGTACTAAATCGTAAATAACCCGTTCGTTGTACGTACTGTGCGCGTTCTGTTTGTATTACATCTAAAATTAGAAGTTTCAACTACGTAGGCTCACTGATGTGTGTTATTGCACACAATGCTGTATGAAAATTTTGCTTGATGACTATATAACAATATGGGTACAGTATACATTTTGAGGAAACTACAGGAATCCGTCGGTCGCAAATGCGTCTGCGAGTTTCTATGAATGTATGATACGCGGAAGGTTCAAAAAGTGCAAAATTACACTCGGTTTCTGAAAATCTGATGAAATCAATATATATCTAACACAACTTTGATTTTGACACCGCTGTCAAAATAATTTGAGTTGCTGAAGCGTTATTTAGTGAAAAAAAAATGATATTTCTTTAGTAGCGTTTGTCATACGATTTTTCATATTCATTAGAAAGTTATGTTATCTAATACGTGTGTCAAATCAAAGGTGTTGATCACGCTTCTAGTAACTCAGTTTTGACTTGACATGAGAATTGTCAGTTGATTAGTTAATTTTACATTGATCAGCCATTCAGAAATCAGGCGTGAATGTTTTAGAGGAAAATATAAGACTTATCAGTCTCACTATCCATAGAGGTCTCAATACCAATACACTAGAGTTAGAAGCGTCATTAAGTCCAGCGGCTGAATACGAAACGAAATACCGCGAATTCGATTCCCGCACCGAGACAAATATTTGCATGATCCATAAATGTTTGTTTTGGTTTTGGGTGGTTAGGCTAACGGTTAAGGTGCCGAACTTAAAGGAAAGATAATTAAGCGATATCTCACTCACCGTACGAAACAGCATGTAAAGTAACACCAAGCAAGCAAGCAAGACAAGCCGTCCCAGCATGCTGTAGAAAAACTGTCTACAGCGTGGCTCTACCACTCAATTATTACCAAGAGTGATATTCTTATGACTGCCTCGGTGGTGCAGTTGTAATGCGTACGCGTTACGATTAAGCTAACGCTCAGGTCTCGGGTTCGATCCCCGGGTCGGGTAAAGTGGTATTGGGTTTTTCTATTACAAAATACCGAGCATTCAGCCCGGAGTCTGGAATTTGTGCGCGGTATGGCGATAGGCTCGCCCCCTATCACATCGTGGGACAGAGATACGCTCGGTGAAATGTGGATGTACTAGTTACACCTCTGCCTACCCCTTCGGGGATTACAGGCGTGAGTGCGTATGCGTATGATATTATTATGTTAGTTTCACCCTTTTGCCAAATGTTTGTGTGATCCACAAATATTTCAGGTCTGAGCTCTAAGGGACCATTAGTCGGTTGTAGTTCTTGATTCCATACAGGGTTTCCTTCTGTGAGGCCAAGACTATGTATTACTGTTGGGTATATGTTATTATTTAATATACATACGCACTCACGCCTGTAATCCCCGAAGGGGTAAGCAGAGGTGTAACTAGTACCACATTTCGCCGAGCGTATCTCCGTCCCACGATGTGATAGGGGCCGAGCCTATCGCCATACCGGGCACAAATTCCAGACTCCGGGCTGATACTGAGCTTTTCGTAATAGAAAAACCCAATACCACTTTACCCGGGGATCGAACCCGAGACCTCAGCGTTAGCCTCAATCGTAACGTGTACGCATTACAACTGCGCCACCGAGGCAGCCCTTTAATATAAGTCAGTTATTTAATATAATATGTATGTAATATGTATAATTCATATTATAAGCCCCAAGAGCATACACCTCTTAATTTTCTAAGTTACGTTTGTATTCATTGTTAATTATCACTTATTTTAACGGCGAAGGAAACATCGTGAGGAATTTTGCATACCCGAGAAGTTCTCCATAAGAATTTTTAAGATGTATGAAGTCTGCCATCCCTTTTTAGGCCAGCGTGGTGGATTAAGGTCTAAGCCCTCTCATTTGTCACCTGCCCGTGCCCAACAGTGGGACGTGTATAATATATCATATTTATACAAGAATATGGAATCGAAACAGCCATAAAGAGTATGTAACAGGCAATAGTATTCAATAAGTATACTTTAGGCATACAGTAAGTGTCATTGGATTCACTCGAGCGGTTCGAGAGCTCTCCGCATACATGGCCACATATGTATGTATGGCTCTCAACTCACTCGGTTTCGGCGCTCTCTTCAACAGAATATTTCTTTGCTTTGGCTAAGTTTATGGTTCAAATATCAGAATATTCTATTGTTTTTTTATGACTTAACAGATTTACTTATACAATGATGAATTACGAGTTTTATGAATGATGAATTTTGAGTTTTTGATGAAACAGTTTTAAATCATCTAATCGTACCTGTTGTTTTTATTATTGCCCAGATAGATAGACGATCAGGCGGCCCACCTGATGGTAAGTGGTTACCGTCACCCATAGACCTCAGCAATGCCAGAGCACAGCCAAGCCGCTGGCGACCGTTGAAGGAAAACTCTTGGTAGACGAATTGAATAAATGTAGATAATGACGATGAAGTACTGAGTGGAATTTCTGCTGTATATGGACAGGCTTCAAGCAAGGGATCTGAACTCGTCATTCAGTCATCCTACTACTATATTAAACGTGAAAGTTTGAATATTTGTGAATTTGGATGTTTGTTACTCAATCACGTCTTAACAGCTAAACGATTTTGGATGAAATTTGGCACAAAGGTAGACCATGAACTGGATTAGGACATAGGATAGTTCTTATCCCGGAAAAGGGCGTTCATGCGGGCGGAGCTCGAGCAAAAGCTAGTATACAATCAAAACTCCCGACGTCAAATTGAAAAATATCTGACTTTCAAACGGCTGACCTTCTTTGAACCATATTGATTATAATAAGTCATAAATGGTATTACTACTAATTCTACATAGTGTTATACAAGCAGAAAGATGATGAATCAGCATAGCACTACAACCACGGTAGGCAGCTGCTTGGCTGTGCTCTGGCATTGCTGAGGTCCATAGGCGGCGGTAACCACTTACCATCAGGTGGGCCGCCCGCTCGTCTGTCTATCTAGGTAATAAAAAAAAACCAGATCAACAAAAACCTCTTAAACATAACTTTCAGCTTAATTATCTGCTTAACCCCCGCGTTCACACAATCCACTGCGGCGGGCGAGTTTTTAAATTGGACTTAATTAAAAGAAACAAACAGGTCGTACGTGGCCGGAGTGGATGGGCTCTTAGATGTACCACGTTTATTGGCTGGCTAGAGGTGAGTTCGTGAATCGAGCATTGAATGTATTTTTTCTGAGTATGTTTTGTAATCTTAGTTTTAGTAGTGTTCATTTTTAAACTCAACATTACTGATACATCGTACAGCTATTCGGTCATGGCTTTTAGATCTTCCAAGTTTTCGGCGAATAGTATGATATCATCCGCGAATCGAAGGTGAGACAGGCGTTCCCCATTTACGTTGATGCCTCTTTTGACCAATCGAGAAGCCTGAATATATCCTCTAAACAGGAGGTAAATAGCTTTGAGGAAATGGTGTCTCCTTGCCTCACTCCTCTTTTCACGGGTATGGGATTAGTCAGCTCGTGCAGTTTAATTTGTAGGGTAGCCGTATGGTAGATTGCTTTAATGGCCTCTACATACCAGGAATCCACTTGGTTTAATCGATTGAATACATATAAAACCTCATGCCTAACAACTATTGCTACACTTACCTTTCGCTAAGCTGATTTAAATGAATAAATAAATACACCCAACAGTCACACACATAGTCCTGACCCCACACTAGGTAAACCTGTATGGTGGGTAACAAGAACTACGAGGGACTTGCGGTTCCACAACACCCAGACCCGAGACAAATATTTGTGAATTAGACAATCATTTGTTTAAGTGCGGGAATCGAACTCACGAACTCACGCTTCGCAACCGGCTACTCGACCGCTGCGCCACGGAGGCTGTCATCCATGATTTGAATCCCATGATGCGATAGAGGGCGAGTCTATCACCGGGCATAAGTTCCAATCCCACGCAACGCATGTGCGCTTTTTCAAATAAAAATATTCATACACAAATTGTGTGCTGACCTTTGAATTGAACCCAGGTCCTAATGGTTCTTAGTACGCAGTCATTAAACCAATGAGGTGATTGATTAAGAAAATTATATTTACTTGAACGAGAAAATAATGTGCTCATAAATAAAAACTTTTTAATAAAAATAAAATCGACTCAAACAACTCAAAAGCTCTATCTATATATAACCAATTTTAAGTCGGTGATGTTACTTTGAACTATTACTCTTTTGAAATAAAAAAGTATTATCGAAATCGATCCACATTTGTCGGAGTTACGTTCAATAATAACAAGGTACATACAAAATAGTAACGATTAAAGAAGCTCTTCCGTTTTTTTCGTCCGCTAAAAGTAAATCTTACGATATCCCTCTTACTCTTATACTCCTTCCCCTATACGTTCCCCCAAACTCTTTCTTGATACTAAAAAAATACCCATTTTTAATAATGCACTATAAATTTTACCTAAAATAATCGTTTCAACTTTCTCTGTCAAAAAAAAGTCATTTTTATCTACAAAAACCGCGACGATATATTATGAATTGCAGTCACAAACACTAGTTTCGGTATATCCCGACAGGCGGCGCTCCGAGGTTACACTAGCATTAATCATTTCATATCTGGGGAAGCAACTTACCTTTGTTTCTGTCACTGCTCTCTATTATTTGTTCACTCCATTGTTCTGAAGGTTTCTTTCAGTTTTTGTGTAAATATTTAAGACGAGTGGCCATTTGTTTGTGTTGTTAAATGATTGTGGCAGATTAGTTTGATTCCCGGATTTGTTTACACAGGTGTGGCGATTTCTCTGTAGATGATGCGGGAGAAACGTTGCATGGGGTATTATTCGCTTGAAATTTAAAAATATGTTTGGCAGCTAGTGTCAAATCATTATATTTTTATCCGAATCTTATACTGCCTCGGTGGCGCAGTTGTAATGTGTACGCGTTACGACTGAGGCTGACGCTGACGTCTCGCGTTCGATCCCCGGGCCGGGTAAAAGTAATATTGGGTTTTTTTATTACGATTTGCGCTGCATCAGTCCGGAGTCTGAAGTTATGCCTGGTATGGCGATAGGCTCACTCCTATCACATCATGGGACGGAGATACGCTCGGCGAAATGGTGTACTGCTGTACTGGTTAATATTTAATTCTCAAGTCGCCCGTATTTTTTTGATTTGGCGTTTAGATTCTTGCTTTTAACATCTGGACTTGCATATATAGGAAAATCCGTCTGGGTAAGTCAAAGTGTATTCGAACCTGTGGCATTTCGATGCACCGCGAGGCGTAACTGTGATAAACACTCATGACAAACTCTGAGATGTGGACAGTTGTGAATTGTAACGACCTAATATTATAGAGCGATCCACTTTGAGACACCAATATTTTTTGTAATTTTTTGTTTTAAGTCACGGCAAAATTACACAGTGCATGTTACAACATTCTTCCACATTAGCGTAGCAGCAAGTTCCTGCCACTTATGAAATTGTAAGAAGCAGCGTGGGCTTGTGGGATTTGGGCTTTTTCTTCTATGAGTCAGTGGTACTATCCCCGTCGAACTGGCCCATTCATGCTCTGAAAAAATATGTTTACAGCATGGCTCTACCACTTTTATTAGTCACTCTAGCTCGATAAGCAGATGTACGCTTGAAATCCAGTAGTTACCGCTTCGAGTGTTTTATTTTTGGCCATTGCATCGCCGCGTACTCCAAATGATTTTCAACTTGCAAGTTGTGTCTTTCTCTATTACATACATGTCCGTATCAAGTGTGTATAACGTACTATGGAAATTCACGCACTTGGTCAATCTTCGTCTTTTTTGAAAATAGGAACGCATGATGGCGATAACCTAACACAAACCTGGTGGAAAAATAGATTAAATAAACACATTAAGTATATCATGTATCATAGGTATCAGGAACTAAGAGGGACTTATGGTTCCACAACACTGAAATCCAAAACAAATATCGGAGTTCATGCAAACATGTGTCTCTGTGCGGGAATCGAACCCACGGACTTTAGTTTCAGAGCCGGCTTCTCGCAGCGCCACGTAAGCTGGCCCAAATTAATATACTTTAGATTATTCTTAAGTGACTGACCAAGCTCGGATGAGAGATTGATTGCTATTAATTTTTAATTACATACATATATATGGTTCGAACACATAACCTCCTTTTTAAGTTGATAGTACGAGTATTATAATTGTATATAAGGTCAAAAAAGTTTTTGTATTGTTAAATATCGCTCGCTTTAACGGATAAGAAAAACATTGTAATGAAATCTGCATACCTAAGTGTTCTCCATAAGAACTTAAACAAATAAATACTTACACCCAGCAACAGTCACACATAAAATCCTGACCCCACACTAGGTTACCCTGTTACCCTGTATCGTGGGTATTAGAAACAACTAGGGACTTGCGGTCCCACAACACCCAGACCCGAAACAAATATTTATTATTTGTGGGTCACACAAACAGTTGTCTTGGTGCGGGAATCGAACCCACGATGGTATGTGAATTCTATCTAAGGTAAGGTCTAATGCTTCTCATTGGTTCAGGAGACCCGTCCCCAGTAGTTTCTAATGCTTAATCAAATCAAACTATTTATTGAATCCATGAAATATTATTCATCATTTAGATACAGAACAATTTTAATTCCACCGCCAGTTCGGATTGCTATTTCGCTAGAGAACGGGCAAGAAATTTTAACGTTACTATTTTGAAAACTGATTTATAATACTTATGAATGTTCCAGATACCTGAATATTTCCTTAGTTAAATCTCATACTCTCCATGTCAAATATGTATTCATAAATAAATCATCATAAATAAGGTCAAAGGAGTTATCTTCGGATATTCGCGACGCAGATAAAGTCTGATATTCCATCTACAGCTCAGAATGGCTTCCCATTGGTTCTAAATATCCTACCGTTATATACGAACCTACAGTATTTATATATTATCATAACCTTGTCATTTAAGATTCGGACGTAAGGTACACGCTTAAGCGGGGTTTTATTATTTCATCAACTCAGCTTAAAAACTAAATACTTTAGCTCACGCCTGTATCCCTGAAAGGGTAGGCAGTTATACACTTAGTGCACCCACTGTTTGCCAAAATTATTCCCGACCCATGACACGATAGGCTCGTCAGTAAGTGGGCCACCAACATCTTAGGCCCAAAGCCAACCTCACCTGCACGTGGTACACTTTGCTGGTTAACGGACGAGGCAATGGGGGTTAGACCGCAGTCTGCCCCCATATAATACCAAATACCATCAATTTTATGGTAATATAAGGTGGATCCTGGTATTAAGCCGGGATAACTCTAGGCAGAAAGAAAGGGAAAAATATGATAAGCTCGTAACCGATCATATCATGGGACTGAAATAATTTTGGTAAACAGAGGGTGCACTAGTTACGCCTCTTCTTACATACATACATAAAGAATATAATACATGTATTTCGGTATTATTCAGAATTCAAACTAAGAGGGTGGAAACGAAGACACACGTGGGCAAAGAGGCGAGGAAAAACTCTTTTTTATGGCATAGGTCGGTAACGAGTAAGTGGTTCCCCAGATGGTACCTGATCTCTACCGCCCATATACGCCTACAACTCCAAAAAATCATGGGCGCGTTGGCGACCTTAAAGAAACGCAGCAGCAAGCTGTTACTTTACGTCGGTTTTCTGTGAGACAGTGGTAACGACCCAGACGAGCCGGCTCATTCATGATGTAGACATAGGTGTCTACAGCGTAGCTCTACCATTCGCAAAAACAACTGTAAAATTAAAAAAGTTAAATAAAATGAAGAAAGTGTTGCTTAATACCTTACTCTATCTATCGTTTGTTTAGAAAATGTAACTACAATAATAGCTGACCTAGTTTACATCGCCCTTGATTACATTAAATTTTATAACTCAGCCAGATTGAAATCTAGTAAATTAACTTCGTTTATCTGACCTAGAATCTAGTTTGAAAAGAGTGGAAATTGATTTGATGATATGCAGTGTTTCTTTAGTTTCAGATACAATATTTATTTTAAAAACCTGTTTTTTCTTTAATTTTGTTAAATGGATTAGTTTCACCTTCAGATATACTTTATTTAAATAAAATTTGTACCATGGTATTATGGTAAACTTCAGAAAAGTCGCTTGGTGGTTTGGTCACGTTTTAAGGAAACCACAGCAGTACGTCGGTCGCAAGTGCCTGTGCCAGAACGTACCAGGAGTACGATCCCGCGGACGGCCCAAAAAACGCTGGCTTGACGTATTAGAGGCAGATATGAGAGCCAACGGTCTTACTACAGAGGATGCTCAAGATCGGGTGAAGTGGAGGCGTCTTAGTGGGAAGGCGGACCCTGGCAATGGCCGGGATAACGCCAGGTAGAAAGAAAAGGTATTATGGTCTGAAGACCAAACATACAACGCCTAGCCCTTTGAATCATTTCAATCTGATCGGCCTAATTGAATGGAAATTTTTAACTATTGAGATTATTCTGTGTATGGGTATGCATCCGATTAGGTTCAACTGATGCAGATCCGTCAAACTGATTGGCACGTCTATCTGTGTTTACCTGATCATATGTGATCTCTAAGTGAAAGGGATGATTAAGGAATTAGGAAGGGGAAGGAGATTTGGGCCTGCGGATATATTACCATATGAAACGCAACAGCAATCTGTTGGTACGTTGGTATTCTGTGAGACAGTGGTAACAATCCGGTAGAGCCAGGCCACTCATGCTGAAGACAAAACATTTTATTGTGTGGCTTTACCATTATAACTCTCTCTATTTCGTAGGATGGATGTATGATGAAAAACTACTTTCTTACGCACTATATATCTCGTGGAATTGTGCTAAGCAGGCTGTTGCTAAGGATAGTTTCGACGTTGCATAAAATAATGTAGCTGGAATCAAGCTGGCATATTTTACTGGAAATACACCAGTTGAACGCGGAACAAAACTCACTGGAACGAGCCACTATGGCGGGTTTTTCATCACATGTACGTGGTCTCGATCCAGACAGATAATGAAAAATAACTGCACTATACTTCAAAATTTTCAATATTCTGCAAACACTCGCCGATATACATTTAGATACTGAAATTACATATGATTTTCTCCATACGAACATCGCATGCATACACTACATGTGGACTGACCTCTTGCGAGCCTGTTATTTAAAACCGTTGAAGTGGAGTCTATATCAGGAGGCCAATTCTCGTAATTTTAAATGTTCAAAATATCATTCCGATCTAGTCTCAGCTTCAAGAAAGTTGCAAATGGCATTTTCTTAAACCAATTATCAACGTCAAATGCACCTAGCATTAGCAGTAGCATTATACCGTTTTGGCTTCAGTCAACTTTTATTCTACATTCAATCTCATTACGATCTATGTTCACATTTGACGTTGATTATCGGTTTAAGAGAATGCCATTTGCAACTTTCTTGACGCTGAGACTAGATCGGAATGATATTTTGAACATTTAAAATTACGAGAATTGGCCTCCTGAATAAAACATAATTGGCTTAATCTCAGTGCTTAATGACGTTCGTTTAAACGGTTTATAAAATGCTGGCGTGTTTTTTTATATCATAGGCCAGAAAACGAGGATGTGGGTCACCTGATGCTAAGTGACCATTTATGTCCACGTTACTAAAAGAATCATGAGCGCGTTGCCGACCTTAAAGAAAAGGGATGATTAAGGGGTTGGGAAGGGGAGCGGGATTTGGGCCTCCAGATATCTCACTCAACGTACAAAATTTAAGCAGGCTACTTTACGTCGGTTTATTGTAAGACAGTTATAGCGACCCGATCGAGCCGGCCCATTAGTGCTGTAGACAAAACTGTCTACATACATACATAGACTCACGCCTGTTTCCCATAGGGGTAGACATAGAAAACGGATTTCCAGTTGCTACGATCCCTGCATACCTCTTTCGCCTCATTCACTCTCATTAAATTTTTCATACATGCACGTCGGTTTAGGGTACTATAGTAGGGTAGTATAGTAATAATACTTTAGACCTGGCACACGAGGTTACTGATATGTGGGATGTGGACTCAACAATGATTGTCCCGAAAGTCGTTTCTGCTAATGGGTTGATACCGAAGAGCCTCCAGAGGCTCTGAATTCGTCGTTGGGTCAAGAGCCAGATTCAGAAAGCAGTGTTATTGGACACGGCATGCATTGTGAGGAGGTTCCTCCTTTGGGGTCCTAACTACCAGTGGCTTAGGTGCTAGGCCGCCATTGGAGGGTGATACTTCTTATATTTTTAAATGTTTTATTTTTTTAGAAACGTAATATTTAAAAATGTAGAAAATCCCTTTTAAAATAAAGAGTACTGTACATAATACTTTAATTTATATTTGAATAATAATATAATTTTAATAATTCCCCCACCGCCATCTCTCTTCACTTAGCACATCCTAATACGTTTACATGCCCCAGATCACGGTACATTGCCTCTCTAAGACTCGGCCCCTTTGAGTTTAATTGCAATTTTGGTAGACGCCACGCTTGAGAATAAATGGAGCTGAGACGTTGTGCGTCTGTGTTATGGTTTTGTCGACCCCTTGTTAGAATGGTTCAATGGTCAGTTTACAGCCCGTATCGGGGATCGAGTTTTGGGTGAATTCTACTGTGTTCTTATTGTGGATTTAGTAATTTGTTGAGGAATTGTGAGGCAAATAATAATATTCTTTTTAATTTGACGGCCTCCGTGGTGCAATGGTGGTGTAACTGACTGTGAAACGAGAGGCCATGGGTTCGATTCTTGTACCAAGGTGTGTTTCTTTTTTTTATCCTAGCTCGGCAAAGTACGCTACACCTGATGGTAAGTGTAGCGCAATCCAAAAAAATTGTCGACCAACGACAGACTATGTGTCTATCGTAGGTCGGCAAAATTATGCCGGCCTGCCTAATAGCTTCTTCACACTCCGTTGAAAGGACCCCATATTATAGGAAGGAACACGTGATCGTCAAATATTTCTTTCGGGTCTGAATGTTCCTGATACCCATAATACAGGTAAACCTAGTGTGGGGTTAGGACTATATGTGTTACTGGTGAAGTGGTCAATGTACGAGTATTAGTTGACAGCCTCCGTGGCGCAGTGGGCGAGTAGCCGGCTGCGAAGCGAGAGGCCGTGGGTTCGATTCCCACACCGAGACAAATGTTTGTGTGGTCCACAAATATTTGTTTCGGGTCTGGGTGTTGTGGGACCGCAAGCCCCTCGTAGTTCCTGATACCCACGATACAGGTTAACCTAGTGTGGGGTCCGGACTATGTGTGTGACTGTTGGGTGTATTTATTTATTATTTATTTAATTCCATATAATTTTGTAAAGTTTGTTTAGACTGCCTCGGTGACGCAGTTGTAATGCGTACGCGTTACGATTGAGGCTAACGCTGAGGTCTCGGGTTCGATCCCCGGGTCGGGATGTTTAGAGTGTAAGTGGGCTACCAATATCTTAGGCCCAAAGCCAACTTCACCTTTATTCCTCATCTGCATGTCGGTCACTTTACTGATTAACGGACGAGGCAATGGCGAAGCTTGGTTCCCGTTGTGGATTATGGGGGTCAGACGGTGGGTCATTCAATACCAAATACTGTTAAATCTATGGTACGTGTATTGTCGGTGTACATAGGCGAATGGTAGATCACTTACCATCAGGTGGGTGACCCACTTGGTCGTTTGCCGGCCTATGCTATAAAAAGTCGTTGGATGGTAAAATCCACACAACAAATATACAAAAATCTATATAGCTTTAAAATAAGTGAAAATCGAATTCACTTTCCACCGAATCTACGTAGACCCGCTAGTCCACCGAATCTACAAAGAGCCGAAATATCTCATAAACAACCCAAACTGAATAATCTCATCAAAACACAATAAGACAAACTATCCATCAATCACATACCATAATTATGCGCTCATCCCAAGAATTTCGTAATACAGTGCGAAATTATTAATATAGGCGGAGACTCGGCGTTACTCTGGAATTCGGCCCCATTCTTCAGGTCGGCACGCTCCGCCACGGTATGCCTTACATGTACTGCATATCATTTTTGTACGTATATTAAATGGTGAGATAATTGTTAGTAAGAGGTTTTAGAGTCAAATAGAGTGTAGAAATATTATACATATTTCTGGCTATAGCGCCTTAAGAACCGGCTTTATTAGGGGAAGCTGTAAAAGAAATATAGTCTAACAGCACAAATCCATTCGAAAAAAAGGATGTACCGACATGTAGAGGATTTTGGGACAAATTATTAAGCATTGTATTCATGATGAGCATACTGTATATCGAATAATTAGTGGCAAACCTACTGCCAGTGCTTTTAAGCCACTCGAAGGACTTCGACGACTATTGTCGCTGATAACAGCCGGGACCGACTTTTTTTACGTGCTCTCCGAAGCACGGAGAAGCTCTGAAGCGCGGTCACCGGTTGCTTAATTCGTTAATCGTTCACCGATCAGTGAGTGCCTCAGAAAGCGTATTAGTTTCATACAATAAAAAAAACAAAAACTTACACTGCGGGCGTTTATAATAAAACTTTGTCTCTAATCACACTATGGAAAAAAAATGGAATACTTCATACTGACAGGCAACCTATCTAAGCCATAGGCACCTACTTATAGTCGTTCCCTACATTCTGTCTATCGACAGATTTGCTTACTATCAATATTGTTTTGACAGATCTCCCATACAAAATGTGTCATAATTTGACGGTCAGTAAGCAGATTTTTTGATAGACAGAATATTGGAACAGCCATTAGTGGCGCACCATACTACCTTGTGTTAGACGCCGACTATACCCTATTCACGTGAGAAAAAAAAAACAACAACCCCCGTGACGCACCAGGAGTAGCCGATTGCGAAACGAGAGACCGCGGGTTCAATTCCCGAACCGAGACAAATGTATGTGATCCATAAATATTTATTTTACGTTTGTGTGTTATGGAACCGAAACTCTCGTAGTTCCTGATACCGACGACACAAGACTCGTATCTTAATGTGGGGCTAACCCCAACAGTTACACACATAGTCCTAATACTATGTGTGTGACTGTTGGGTGTTTATTTTTTTTAATGGTAACTTGTTGGCATCTAGTAAGTCGTAATTGTTTTATTTCTGCAAGACCAAAAAGCTATGGAATATGCTGGCACTCCTGTTTCCTACTTCCTACAATATGGGATCCTTGAAACGGTAAAAGCAATTAGGGAGGCCGGCATAATTGAGCCGACGTATTCAGGTGTAGCGTAGTTACTTGGTCGAAACAGGATAAAAAAGGCATTTGGCCGGCCAGCCAGCCCAGACACGTAATGAAAGTCACCTTATTATTGATCTTACATTATCAATTTTTTTAAGTTGATTTATATGACGACGTCTTTTGGATCAAGCGTGAATAATATCAGCTTTTTATTTGAAATTATGCAATCAACCGACGATCGGCAGCGTCTGTTCCGTCGGAATGTGGCGCTCCAGTCCACAACCTTACCAAAACATTGTACCATAAAAGATAAGATATAGTCAGTCACGTCCCCTACCCAATTTCACGTGTAATATTTCAAATACACGCTACATGCGTAAACATGCGAAATGGCGGGACAAGACAATCCGTCTTGTGGAGCGCTTCGGACGTTGGAGAGACGGCGGTAGGTATTTATTTAATAAAACGTCGCGCTATCAAACAGTTCGCTGATATTGATTAGGGTTGTGGGCAATAGATCTTATCGCCGTACAAGTTATAGACGTATAGGGTTTTTTTGGGGTGAAATAAAAAAAATACATATACATACGCACTCACACCTGTAATCCCCCAAGGTGTAGGCAGAGGTATAACCAGTACACCCACATTATTACCCATACACACTATTTTAAATAAAAATAAATTACCCAACAGTTACACACACACTAGGTTAACCTGTCTCGTGGGTATCAGGAACTACGAGGGACTTGCGGTCCCACAACACCCAGACCCGAAACAAATATTTGTGGGTCACACAAACATTTGTCTCAGTGAGGAATCGAACCGACGGCCTCACGCTTCGCAGCCGGCTACTCGCCCACTCCGCCACGGAGGCTGTCTCTCGAGTTATTACAACCTGGCTTAATTTTTCGTGAATTAAATGACCCGTTGCGATATTTATGTGCTCAGAACACAAAACAATAACGTTTTTTATTGCGGTTATTAAAAAGGTAAACAGTGTACTGCGAAGTATGAGAAATTGGTTGGAATTTTGATTGTACAGTCTTTTTTATTCCCACTAACTTAGTAAAGGTAAATCTTGTACTTAAATGTTTTACCAACCCGCATTAGACCAGCGTATTTTTTTATAGCATAGACCGGCAATCGAGCAAGTGGGTCACCTGAAGGTGAAGCCATTGACACGATAGAAGAAGAAGACCTGAAGGTAAGTGATCTCCACCGCCCATGTACGCCCACAATACCAAAAGAGTCATGGGTGCATTGCCGACCTTAAAGGAAAGGGATAATTAAGTAATTGGGAAGGGGAGGGGGTTTGGGCCTCCGGATATCTCACTCACAGTACGAAACGCAGCAGCAAGCTGCTACTTTACGCCGATTTTCTGTGAGACAGTCGTAATGACCCGGACGAGCCGACCCATACATGCTGTAGATAAAAGTGTCTACAGCGTGGCTCTACCACTCAAAAAATATCATATATTCGAAATTATTTTAAAGAACTTCTCAGGTATGCAGGTTTCCTCACGATGTTTCCTTCACCATAAAATTTTGATTTTCGGCATTTTTTTGTACCTGTTTCCATAAAATCAATAGCCGCTAAACTCTCATGGCCGAAACGTGTCTAGTTAAGCATGGGCGCGGCTGGACTATCTGTAGTGTACATCGCCCGAGGCGTCAGTCGGTGTAATTGATTGAATCGTCCACTGGCTAGGCCATGATGGTTTTTTTTTTTTTTTATAAACCACCGATATTAATTTGCTATAGCGCAGAATGGACTTTTGTGTTCCGAATGCTCGCGGCTCCGCCCGCGTGAATGGCCTTTTCCGGGATAACAAAGTGGCTTAAGTTACTCTCACTTACTTTAGTGATAATATAGCTTTCTAACGGCAAAATAATTATTGAAATCGGACCAGTAGTTTTTAAGTTTATTCGTTACATACAAAAATACAAATCTTTCCTCTTTATAAGATTAGTGTAGATGTAGATTACATTATACTCAAATTTCTCGGAATTTTCTTTTTTTGTAATTCTAACCATTATTAAATAAAAAAAAATTTAAAGGACCCTCTTGTCCCCAAGAGGATAAAGAGGAGGGTGTACCGGATTTTCCGACTCAAAGTCATGGTAGACTTATCTCATAGAGACCAGAGGAAACGAAGCGTCAAATCCATTCATTATGATGCATACAAAAGACGCACGAAATCCTAAAACTCGAATACATTTGTAGAGAACATTCAGTCAGATAGTTAAAATATATGACGATGTAATTAAAAACGTGGATGGAGGCGACAGTTGAAATATAGAGTACTAATTTGTAGGTATAGGTTATAAAGCACTTGTTTATTTTAAAAGTTTTTTGTTAAGTTTTTTAATATTTGTCATTAAAAAATACATTTAAAAATATATAAAAACGACACCCTCCGATGGCGAGGCCGAAGACCCAAGCTAGGTATCTACCTAGCTTGGTTCAGACGGCGGGTTGCCCCGTATAATACCCCATATTGTCAAATCAAGATGGGAAGGTGAACTCTGGCATAAAGCCGGAATAATGCCAGGTACGAAGGAAAAAGGTAATTCGTAACCTTCGCAAGTGGAGCAGCGGGCAGAAGCTAATTTAAAAGTAATTTGAGCAAAATTTAACTATAGTTACTACATACATACGCACTCACGCCTGTAATCCCCGAAGGGGTAGGCAAAGGTGTAACCAGTACACCCACATTTCGCCGAGCGTATCTCCGTCCCACGATGTGATAGGGCGCGAGCCTATCGCCATACCGGGCAAAAATTCCAGAATCCGGGCTGATACTGAGCATTTCGTAATAGAAAAACCTAATATCACTTTACCCGACCCGGGGATCGAACCCGAGACCTTAGCGTTAGCCTCAATCGTAACGCGTACGCATTACAACTGCGCCACCGAGGCAGTCACTATATATATTATATACTATAGTTACTTTACTAATATTAAAATCTCCGTACATATAAGTCAGACGACTTTACGTAAAGCAAACACAAAACATTTGAACTAAGTATCAAATATCTCTTCATAACATCACATTTAAGGGGCAGACAGACGTTAATAAAGCGAAAGTTGGGAGCTGTTAATTTGCTCGCGCATCGCGCAGGTAACTCGATTGTGTTAATTACATACGTCAGGTACACAGGCATAGAGTACATTCACATATCTTGCATAACTCGCTCATTTCATTCATCGGTCTTTCGTTCATTTCTGAATTTTGACTTGAAATGAAATAGTTTTATTCATCATGTAGGCAATTAAAATAGCGCTTATGACAAGTCAGTACAAAATAAAGAAACTTATGTAATTACAGAAATCATATCAGCTAATATATACATAACATACATAGCATCGTCAAAATACACTGGGCAACTATAAAGTTTACAATATTTTTATATTAGTCCAGAATTGTTAAGTATTATTATTATTGTTATTTTTTCTCTGTTTTAAAGGTCGATATGGACCATAGGCATTACCGAAACGGCACGTGGTTTAAAACTACCACCGGATCCAAAACGACCCAACCTGAGAAGACCCGGCGAAACAAACTCAGTGGGCTTACTTTACCACTGGATTATACGCGGCGCGACCCAGTCCTGAGAAGATCCAGCTGGTCAAACTCAGTGGGCTTGTTTTTGGTCCGGTTTATCATACCAAAATAAATTAGGGAAATAAAAAGTCCTATTTTTATTTTAAGGTGATTGATACGGACCATGTGTACCTCTGAATTGTTGTTTTAAAACTGCCACCGGATCCAAACGCGACCCTGTCTGAGAAGACCCGGCGAAACAAACTCAGTGGGCTTGTTTTTGGTCCAATTTCTATAATCTCAACAATAATGACTTGTCAATTTAAAATTGCCGATTGTTATTTTACGTGATCGGTCGTCTTTTTTATTTGGTATTTAAATTTTATTAATACATTTATTTATTTAATGTATCGTTTTAGTGTAGGTATTTAACGTACTTAACTTCATTACGTATGTCATAGTGGATGTTAAGGGATTTATATGAGTTTCATATCTGAATATGTTGGTAGAGCCACACTGTAGCCAGTTTTGTCTACAGAGTGAATAAGCCAGCTTGACTGGGGTGTTATACAGTCACAAAAAAAAGTGAAATGGCAGATTTGCTATAATTGTGTTTTATACGGTAACTTAAATTGCCGAAGGAGCAAAAAAAATTTGCCGGCATTTCGCAATAAAAAATCTAATATATTGTGTGTGATTGCGGATAATTCCAAAATATATCTATACCTCGTATAACAGTGGTTATATAGGTACCAGCACTTTGACTATTATTCTGCCAGTAAAATTACTCGGCATTATGAGATACACCACCTTATATCTCGGGGTGATGAGCGCAATCTATTGCCATGCAGTAATTTGTAATTCAAAGTTCAATGCGGTGCTGCTTCTGTTTATGGGCTAGTTTACCATCAGGCGCCCTGTCTCATGACCGCAATCCATTGCCATGCAGAACTTTATATTGAGTTCGGTGGGGTATTACTTGTGCTAATGGGCTGGCTTACCATCAGGCGCCCAGCTTATCTCATCATTTAACTAAATAAAAAAAAACATAAGTCTTAAAACTCATTCACAATACGTCAATAAACAAATGGGTACAATGCGTTTTGCATCCAGTATCGATTTTATGCAAACATCATTGTTAATGCCTCCGACTGTATATTTAAAAATCTGTAACGGAATAAAAAGGTCGGGTGGGCTATTATGTCGGCCAACAAAGGGCCCCGTTGAAAAGTAGCCCGGATGTCTGGAACATTATAATAAAAGGTAACTGCGAATAAGTTTCCTGGATACAATTTTATTGGACGTCGACAAAGGGCTTCGTTTCGAACAATAGTGCAGATGATCCCGGCTCCAGATCCTTAGATACGAAGTTTTAGGATTTTGGGAACAATTTGATTCTAATGGCGTCTACGAGGAATTAAATTCGATGAATAGACAGACAGTAAAAGAGGTAATCGTGCTGTATATATTTTTGTATACAGCATGAATGGGCCGGCTCGACCGGGTTGTAACCACTTTTTCATAGAAGGCGGACGTGAAGTAGCAACTTGCTGTTACGTTTCGTACGGTGAGTGAGATATTCGGAGGTCCAAATCTCCGCTCCCTTTTCCAATTCCCCAATTATCCCATGATTCTGGTATTGTAAGTGTTTCATGGGTGGTGTACGTACCATCAGGTTTGCACCGCTCGCACGTTTGTCAGCCTCTATTTAAAAAAATATATAATTGAAGTCGCGATTATATGTTTTTTTTTAATTTATTTTGCGCAGGATTTTGCTCGCGGCTCTAGACCCATCTTTCTTGCTAAAAGCACAATTTTATCACAAACAAAAATAGCTTACTCAGGAGTATATCTCTTTTTATTGGTAAAAAATAGGCAGAGCTGAAGGAAAATGTTACACATAATAAATTAATGCCTTGGTGGCGCAGTAGTAATGTGTACGTGGTACGACTGTTGGTCTCGGGTTCTATACCCGGGTCGAGTAAAAGTGATATTAGGTTTTTCTATCATGAAACGCTTAGTATCAGCCTGGAGTCTGGAATTGTGTGAAATGGCGATAGGC
Source organism: Mimas tiliae (assembly GCA_905332985.1). Lineage (NCBI taxonomy): Eukaryota > Metazoa > Arthropoda > Insecta > Lepidoptera > Sphingidae > Mimas > Mimas tiliae. Next base: position 16,503,429 of record HG995248.1, on the reverse strand, counting down.
TCGCCCCCTATCACATCATGGGACGGAAATAATCTCCGCGAAATGTGGGTGTACTGGTCACACCTTTGCCTACGCTTTCGGGTATTACAGGCGTAAGTGCGTATATAAAATAAATTGCTACCAAAAAAAACTTAAACCCATCTTCGGAACATAACTGTTGCTACAAAATTCCCACCACGTAACCACCGACTCATGGTGATTAATGAAGAACGCGTCTACAACTTGCCCCATTGTGTATGCTAATATATCTATTGAATAAACATCGGCAATTTCGTCCGTGAGTGGTTGTATGATTAACTTATGGCGAACGTTATGATAGGGGTGATTCAGCATTTCGTACGGAGCGATTTTGGTATTTTGAAATGTTGCAATTTTTGTACTTGCTTTTGCTTAGAATTCCGTTGCCAAATTGCCACTTATAATTTCGTTATGACCCTTTGTCCGTCTTTTTATAGCATAGCAAACGAACAAGTATGTCACCAGCAGGCATGTCACGTTCACAGTTTTCGAATTCGTATAAAATTACTACCGTCGAAGTGTCAAACTAGTAATTCATACGGTAATAAAGAAAAGAATCGCTTGAAAACAAATTTCATATTCGACTTATATGAAATAAAATTAACCATATTATTAATTTTAATTCATCATAGTTCCCACTAGTGGCTACTGATACTCGACGTATAGAGAGACAATGAAAACTTTCATCGTTTTTGAAAACTGTTAAAACTTGTAATAGGCCTACTTTTAATAAGTGTTTTTAGTTTGAATGACGAGATGAGCTGGTCGCTCGCTTGATGGTAAGCACCACACCTGCCCATAAACAGAAGCAACACCACACAAAACTTTAAATTACAAAGCACTGCGTGGCATTGGACTATGCTCGTCACCCCGAGACATAAGTTGTGGATCACACAAACATTGACAGCTCCGTGGCGCAGCGGGCGAGTAGACGGCTGCGAAGCGAGAGGCCGTGGGTTCGATTCCCACACCGAGACAAATGTTTGTGTGAACCACAAATATTGGTCTCGGGTCTGGGTGTTGTGGGACCGCAAGTCCCTCGTAGTTCCTGATACCCGCGATACAGGTTTACCTAGTGTGGGGTCAGGACTATGTGTGTGACTGTTGGGTGTATAAAATAAATAAATTTATCTCGGTACAGAAATATATAGATGAATTGTGAACCTCCTCTTTTTGAAGTCGGTTAAAAAGGACAAAGAGTAGAAAATTAAATTAAAAAAAAAACTAATTACACTAATGTTGGTTTTACTTGTCATGTAACCGGTATGTATTTGAAAAATAACAATATTTCTACACAGCAACCCCTAGGGACTTGGGGGTAATATATTAAGGGTGGTTAAATGGCTAATATCAAAATTGAAGTTCGTGTCTTCAGGGAATGGGTTTGGCGGAAATACGGTCGAAATGTATACAGGTATATTATTAATGTGAAGCAGCAAATAATGTAGGTAGCGATAGCTCAACGGGGAGTGGTGTGGACTGCCGAGACGAGACGCAGGTTCGCAACCAACTCCAAGAGCATGCATCAGCACGAACGGGCCGGTTCTACCGGGCCGTTACCAGTGTCACACAGTAAACCGACATAAATTAGCGGCTTGCTGCTGCGTTTCGTATGGTGGCCTAAATCCTCCTCCTCTTCCCAATCCCTAATTATCCCATTCCTTCAAGTCGGCAAGGCGCCCATAATTCCTCTGGTATTATCGGTGTAGATCACTTACCATCAGGTGACCCACTTGTCCGTTTGCCGAACTATGACATTTAAGTAAAAAATAATGTAAACTAATATTTTGCGTGATCATACAATACAATAAAAATACTCATAATCATTTACAATTAGAGGAAAGTTAAAAACTAGTGTTTAACCTATGGTAGACAAAGAACGATCTTATTTCTAATAGCAATTTCGTCCAGGTAACCTTAGATCATAATCATTGCTAGCTCACTGGACCCTAATTTGCCATTAATATTTAGACATGTCTTGCTCAAAACATGTAAAATTGAGGCGCCAAACAACAAATTATCAATTGCTTCTAAGCTATTAACAGCCTCCGTGGCGCAGCGGGCGAGTAGCCGGCTGCGAAGCGAGAGGCCGTGGGTTCGATTCCCGCACCGAGACAAATGTTTGTGTGATCCACTAATATTTGTCTCGGGTCTGGGTGTTGTGGGACCGCAAGTCCCTCGTAGTTCCTGATACCCACGATACAGGTTAACCTAGTGTGGGGTCAGGACTATGTGTGTGACTGTTGGGTGTATTTATTTATTTATTTATTTATTATTATTAACGAAATGAAAATATCGTTGCATTACTAAATGCCATGTTTCCACCCAATTTGAGTTACATCCATAACTATAAAGGCTTTAACACTTAGCGACAATTGGGCCATTTGTCATGAAGCCACACCTTCGGTACGATCGCTAATTATGTTTAATAAGTCACGCACCCTACCCTGAAACGATAGTTTGGAAGAAACTTTTATTACGTAGTTATTTACAAGTAGTTGTTAATTTAATAGAGAAATTAGATACGATGATTATTGTATTAGTGAAAAGACTATTAATTAGATAAGCCTTATACGTCCCACTGCTGGGCAAGGATCTCCTTTACTAAAGGGGCTAGGCTTTAATGCACCACCTTGGCCTAATGTAGGTTTGCAGATTTTACATACCCTCGAAATTATGATGGAGAACTTCTCAGGTATAAGTATAGGTTTCCTCACGATGTTTTCTTCACTGTTAAAGCTACTTCTTCTTAGTCGCTATACTGTTGGCAGAGTGGTTTTGGTCTTCAGTACAAGGTTGGTGGCATACCTACCTAACAATTCGTCACCATTCATCTCAAACCACTCATCTGTCATCTGTTAAAGCTAACGATGATTAAATTGACAATGAATGCACACGTAATTAAGAAAAGTTAGAGGTACCAGCTCTTGTGGCTCCTTTCAAGCCAAAAAAAAAACAAGTATCCTTCGAACGAAAAGTATACCAAATAAAGCATAGAAGATCGACAAAGATATTAAAATATGCCCGAATCCATCGTATTGCCCGTAATAACTGCGCAATTCAAATCGTGAGCGATATGCGGGCCAGATGCGAGATGCGGGACAAAAGGATCCCTCCATACATTTGTATGTGCATCGGCCATGCCGTCTTAGTAATAGACTTGAACTGATGCCAAGAATGCAACCAATTGATTATTGATATTGCTTCGGTGTATTGGTTTTCAAGAAAATGAGCCGCCGGTAGTGATGGGGCCGGTTTCGATGTTTTAGAGTTTTTGGAAATTGTTTTGCATAAATTTAGTTCACTATCCAGATGATAAGCGACACTCCAATCCATAAACATAAGCTTCCAAAAGAAAAACATTCGGAACTTTTAATTGCAAAATAATCCACAGCACTGCAACCACTCGTTACACAGAGACATACTATTATGATGATTTATATCACAATGCTCAGTAATTTCATTTCCTTATCATTATTAATATCCTTCAAACCGGAACACAACAATTCAAATAGAATAGGTTTTTCGGGTTAGTTCAACATTATCTAGATTGTTTTGTTGTCTATTTTTTTAATGACCCTCATATGCTATTGCTCATTTGTCTCCTCTTCCATTAAAAACAGTTTTGTCTGTAGAATGAATTGACCCGACGAGAGTCTTGCTACTGCCTTACAGAAAACCGATGTACAATGTCAGTTTTGTAAGATCAGTGAGATTTCTCTTGAGTTCCTTACAGTGACCAGTGATTATTCCAGAGGCCCTAACAACCTCTTTTCTCTCAACCTTAACGAAAGACTTAACTTTACTAAAATTAATGTTTATTCACCATCTTTAAATACCTTAATCTGCCACAAAACAAAATTTACATCATGAATATTAATTAAATGAAAAAGACTTAATATCCTGAATTTCAGAATGACACTCACAATCCAGTACTTTATTTATTACATTTCATAAGTGTCATCACAGTCAATGATCCGACTTTAATACCCGAATATCGATACTCGATACCAACACCCGAACATACCACTATTGTAAAATTAACGAACATTACCAAATGCAAGCAACGCTTGATTTGTTCCCAATATGGTTTTATTTTTAACTGATCGTATTGTTTCCTTTATATTTTTATTGAGAAGTTTCCATTTAAAGTAAACAAGAGCGAAGCAAGTCTGTATGTCTGAGCAAATATTTTCTGTTATTTTACTTCGGTTGGACGTGCAGTAAGATTGTTTCTCCCTGCTTTCTTTACTATTAGAGCTGTTATAGTTTAGTTTACGACAACGCTTAAGTGGCGAAGGTTCAATGCCTGGCGTTTGTCTCCAAGTTTTAAACTTTACTAAATGTTATTATTTTTGTGTCGAAGAACTTTGTTATTTGCAGTGTTTGCTGTCACATATGCTATATCAGTTCATATGGCAGCTTAATACATATTGACTTATTCCGAAACTGATTTGAAAGTAACTATGAGACTCATTATGTAGACATTTATTATCCTAGATTTTGCCTGTATCATCATATCTATTTAGTCTTATCTATGAACTTTAATTTTCAACTTCTTAAGAAGATTACAAATTAACTATAAGCGCTTCATTTATGATAGAAAGTTTGAAATTATTAAGTACTTTAACTTTTATTATTCCATAGCGTTTTATCGTGGCTCCGCTCGCGTAAACGGCCTTTTCCGGGATAAAAAGTAGCCTACGCACTAAACCTGTTCATGGTCTACCTGTGTGCCAAATTTCATCCAAAACTGTTCATTTTTTAAGGCGTGATTGACTAAAAAACATCCAAATTCATAAACATCCAAACTTGTACATTTATAATAGTAGTAGGATTCCAATGTTCCTTATAATAATAATATACTTTTTAGGTCAGATTAAAGGCAAACATTTTAATATAACTTCGCTTAAATACAAAACAATAAGTATTATAAGGTAATATCGGAATTACGGATGATTGCTTCGCCAACACGTGTGCTCAGGCCGCGTATGTAAATGTAGTGAGCCTCCCCCTCCCCGGGTCCCCCCTCCCTGGGTCCCCCCTTGCTCCCTCACCCGGAACGCTGCCAAGAGCCACCATCTACAATCAATTTGCAAATTACCTGCCGAGTATTACCTGTAGTTTGTGTGCTTAGTGTGATATCTCAATCGGACTTGACGTCTCTGGTGACCTGGATGTTGAAGGATTTAGTGTCTTCGCTTCGAGATGTATATCTTTACCAATAAACGTTATTAATATTATCAAATAGCAGTGATAGCTCAGCGGGGAGTGGTACGGACTGTCGAGACGAAAGTCGCAAGTTCGAAACCAGCCCCAAGTGCATACACCTCTGACTTTTCTAAGTTATGTGTATATTAATTGTCAATTATCACTTGCTTTAACGGTGAAGGAAAAACATCGTGAGGAAACCTGCATACCTGAGAAGTTCTTCATAAGAATTTCGAAGGTATGTGAAGTCTACCAACCCACATTAGGCCAGTGTGGTAGACTAAGGCCTAACCCCTCTCATTCAGTAGAGGAGGCCCGTGCCCAGCAGTGGGACGTATATAATAAAGGGCTAGTAAAAAAAAAAAAAAATATTATCAACTAATTACTGTTTGCCGTCTTCTTCTTCTTTGTTTCAAGTGATTAGAGAATAAAAGAGACAACTTATTTTGTTGATATACCTTATTATAATATAATAATACCAGCCCTGTATTATATACGTCCCACTGCTGGGCACGGGCCTCCTCTACTGAATGAGAGGGGTTAGGTCTTAGTCCACCATGCGGCCCTAATGCGGCTTGGCAGACTTCACATACCTTCGAAATTCTTATGAAGAACTTCTCAGGTATGCAGGTTTCCTCACGATGTTTCCTTCACCGTTAATTAACAATTAATACACAAATAACTTAGAAAAGTCAGAGGTGTATGCACTTGGGGCTGGTTTCGAACCTGCGACTATCGTCTCGACAGTCCATACCACTCCCCCCTGAGCTATCACTGCTAAAAACCTTATTATTTCAGATTATTTTAAATCACAAGCTTTAATTTTTTAACATCACTTCAAGCGAGCTACCTGCTCAAGCTAATAAAAAACACAAATTGTTGCCCTACCTGGGAATTGGACCTCATGACTTAGCCTAAGCAGACTGCCATTATACCAATGAGGTTCTTTTCAGACTACTTCAAAACTTCCTTCGACTATTTATTATTCAAAGGTTAGAACTCTTATACAACTGGTCAATACTGTTTAGAGATAAAGATAAACCGGATACGGAGTTGTTCTCTAGGGGCTGTGCATTCGGATTCTACGTTGTAGCTCGTAGGACAGATCTTACCTCTTAAATGATACCATTGTTTTTAAAGATATGTTTTAAATTTAAGTGTTAAAGAAATGTTTTTACTTTGAAAAATATTGTTTTGCATTTTAGCAAAAGGATAACTAATTCAAAGGCTAGATAGATCGATGAATATTAATAGTATTATATCATTTTAAATTATTTTTTATTCAGTAACATTCATGTTGAATTAAGTTTTTGGTCGGACTTCTGTTATTTATTTATTTAACGCTAAAAGACACCATCAACTTAACACTAGACATTCATATTATAAGCAATAGTAATTTTAGAAGGGTATTGAAATAATCATTTACTCGCCGTTATACAATAACAATACTATTTTATTATAGGTACAAATTAATCCATATGTAATCCATTGGTGTGTCAGATTAAATAAATAAATCCACACTTATCGCTCGCGCTCGCTTACGCATCGCTCCCATACCTTTTAAAGCATTATTTTTAAATAATCTAACAATAGTAAGAATACTAACTAATACTAGAAACAATATAACATTATTTTGTACATTATATGTAACGTATTATACTAATTCAAGTTCTTCTGTACATTAATTATGTTACCCAACACTGTTTTTTCTTGATTTTATGATTTACATTACCTGTATTATTAGGCACTATATTCTAACATATCACCTCATTTTAGGTGAAATAGCCAATCTCCTCAATTAATATATTAAATCCCAGTTTTAAAAACATTATCCATTAATGAATTATTATTACTCTGTATTGTGAAAATGTTGACCAGATATCTAGAACTTACAAACAATTTCTAATGTTACAAAGCGATGCGCCCAACTATCTCGCGAAGATAAAAAATTGAATCACACACAAAACCTTTATTCCATATTACGTGTCGGGTATTAGAGAATAATCTAAAACATTCTCCCGTAAGCAATAAGAATGGGTTCGAAGCTAGGCGATCGGAACGAGCCAACAGAACGGTCCCAAAGTCCAATTTAGTTTTGCGGGCCCCCAATGGCCCGTACTGTCCTAACGCGGAGTGTGGTTCCGTATTGTGATGGTTATGCTTGCAGCGATTGCTATTTGGCAACGCTTATGGGTTTTTGCAATATATTGTAAAGACCATTTTCCGAAGGCATTGAGAATAGGTACAACATATACTGTTATTTTTATTGCGTTAAAATTGTTATTTTTGTCATTCGATTAGGACTGATTTGCTTTAGCCAGCTGAAGTCTTTTGACATAATATAACGTAACTGTGTTTTATGAATATGATTCAAAAAATACAAGACAGCGATAGCTCAATGGGGACTGTCGAGACGAAAGTCGCAGGTTCCAGTCCCAAGAGCATACACCTCTGACTTTTCAAGTTTCTGAAGTTATGTGTGTAGTAATTCTTAATTATCGCTTGCTTTAACGGTGAAACATCAGGAGGAAACCTACATACCTGAGGAGTTCTTCATAAGAATTTCGAAGGTGTGTGAAGTCTGCCAACCCTAATGAGGCAAGCGTGGTGGACTAAGGCCACTCATTCATTGAAGCCAGTGAAATAACTTAACATCTTATGTCTCAGGATGACGAGCGGAGTACAATGTCATACAGTGTTCTGTAATCCAGAATGATGTGTTCCACAATTCTGTGTGACGTTGCTTCTGTTAATGATCAGGCGTGACGCTTAACATCAGGTGAGCGACCTGCTCGTCTCGTCATTCAGACAAATAAAAAACAATAGTGCATGTATAATACAGGGCTTCTATATAGTTATAATTCAAAAATACATGCCAGTTTAAACCAATCCAGTCACCCGCCAACCGCTTTTAAAAGCAGCGATATCGCCCAATCATGGAGACTGCGGCTTTTTACGTCCATTTTAAAAGTATAGGCGGTGTCGCCCTGGGACTCCGACCGCGAATTACAGATTAACTACAAAGTAAAATTGAACCGATATCTATGTTTGTTTTACCACGACCCGTTTATGTTGCATTTAAAAATTGCCTTTTTGTTTTTCAATAGGATTTAAGCGAGCCGAATTATACCGTCATATTTTAAGGGTTGGTTTGTATCTGTGTTGCTTTGTGTGGGGATGATTTGACTTGGTGATTATTTTGGTATTTTTAATAATTGTATATATGATGGTTGTGTGATTGTGTTAGGCTTTTTAAAAGGTTTATTTAGTAAAAAAGTGGTGGTCTACGGAATGAATGTGCCGACTGGCCCGAGTCGTTACCACTGTCTTATAAAAAACCGACGTATAGTAGCAGCTTGCTGCTGCATTTTGTACGGTGAGTGAGATATATGGAGGCCCAACTCCCCCTCCCCTTCTAAATTCCTTGATTATCCCTTCCTTTAAGGTCGGCAACGCGCCCAAGATTCTTTGGTGTTGTGGGCGAACATGGTGGAGAGCACTTACTATCTGGTGACGCACGTTGCACGTTTGCTGGCCTAAGCTATATAAAAAGAAATTTCACACTTGAAGGTCACTTGCACACACTTGCGGTCCAACAACTCCCAGACCCGAAACAAATGTCTGTGGATCACACAAACATTTGTCTCGACGCGGGAATTGAACCTGTGGCCTCTTGTTTTACAGTTATCTACTCGCCCACTGCGCCACAGAGGCTATCATAGTTAATGAGTGGCAAATATTATCAAAGTATCAACACAAAAATAAATACATGTATTTTGACATCAGCTGGCATGGATTTTAATGATACCTTATTTTCGCTTAAACCACAATACACCCGAAAAATTCCCAACAAAAGGACGCGTAGCGCGAATTTTCCCAAACACAGGGGAGGCCGGAGTGGAACCCTCCATTTGCATGCCAAGTGTCATTATGAATTCCCGCTCGCTTTCAAGATGGATCGATCATGAAACGCTGAAGTTTCTATTTTTAATATTATCCGAGCACCACCGATAAAGTGGTTTATGCCACTATCCGATATCTTCATATGTGGACATACTTATCTTGAAATTGGCGAGCTTTTTAAGCGACTTCAAAAAAGGGGAAGGCTCTCAATTCGGAGCATGTTTTCCTTTTTTATGTATGTACATCGATTTCTCCGCCAATTGTGGACCGATTATGTTGGAAAAATTTCTCTCGATAGAGTTTAGCTGTGATGGGACCACCATATAAATTTGTTAAAATCTGATGACGGGGTACGGAGTAAAAAAATAAAACTCCTCAACAGTACACTCGTCGCGATTGTGTTATTGTATTGAAATTTACATGCTATTGCTGTAACTACCACTAAAAATTGAAGTCGGTTTCTAAGTTTTGTTAAATGTTATTTTACTATCGCCAGAATTATGATCTGCCGCTCTAGAATTGACTTATACAGCTATAAAAAAAGTGCATGTCTGTTTATCAGGCAATGATTAAATCGTCTGAAACATATACAAGGTGGTCCCACGTATGCGAGAGGCCGACTGGGATGGTACCATCGCTTTGTCTAATTCTACCGCCAAGCAACAATGTGTATGCACTATTGTGTTTCGATTTAAAGGACATTGAAGCCAGTGAAATTGCTGGGCATTATGAGACTTAATAACTTATGACTCGGGGTGACGAGCGCAGTCCAGTGTCATCCAGTGCTTTGTAATTTAAAGTTCTGTGTGGCGTTGCTTCTGTTTATGAGCAGGCGTGGTGTTTACCATCAGGCGAGCGACCTGCTCGTCTCGTCATTCAAGCTAATGATGGTGATGATGCTACTTAGCTACAGATATATACAAAACAGTGGTACTTACTCAAACGGCCTGTAACTTACGACAGTCTACCTTCTTTAATATATGGACAGGAATAGCAATAAAATACCTAGGTTTAGAGTATAATCTTTTACCTCCATAAAAAAAATTCAAAACCTGTATCGCGGTGTGGAGGAGTATCCGTTTAGGAGTTTCCCAGATTTTTTATGGCATAGGCCGTCATACGAGCATGTTACCTGATCGTAAGTGATCTCCACCGCCCATATACGCCCACGATACCAAAAGAATCATGGGTGCGTTGTCTACCTTAAAAGAAAGGGATCATTAAGGGATTGGGAAGGGGAGAGTGTTTGGGCCTCCGGATATCTCACTCACCGTACGAAACGCTGCAAGCTGCTACTTTACGCCAGTTTTCTGTGAGACAGTGGTAATGACCCGGACGAGCCGGCCGATACATGATGTAGACAAAAGTGTCTACAGCGTGGCTCTACCACTCATCTGTGGTATTCCGTTATCAGATATTAACCAAGTTTTAAATGGGAACACCACGGAAACAAAATCTTAAAAAATATATTTTGTCGGAGTTATGCATGAATTTTGTTCTACCTGTCCTTATCCCACTCGCAGTGGGGTCAACACATGTTACAGAACGATGTGACTTTCTTTCTTTCGCATGTTCCATCTGGTCCCCTATGAGTACAGGAGCCTAAAAGTCCTTAAGAAAGGAATTAAGAATGATGGGTCAGTGAACTTTTTCGTCGTAGAATGTACTGAAATACGTTAATTATTATTCAAAGTAGCCCCGATATCCCATTTTCCCTAAGTAACTAACTCAAATGTTTCGTCCCTTTTTACGTCAATTTTCTTTAAATCCGTCCTAAACCGTACTTAAGACTTAACAGCGCCTAAATCTACTACTTATTGTACGGGAGCATCTTTGTAACAGATGTTCAGGTCTCAGATTAAATAGTAACGCAAACACTCGTAAATAACTGAATAAAAGTCAACTAAAAACTTAAAATCACATCATGGGACGTAGATACGCTCGGCATAATGTGGGTGTACTGGTTACACTTCTGGCTACCCCTTCGGGGATTCTTATGGGATACGCGGAGCGTATATCCGTTCGATGATGTGATTGGGCTCCGATGTCCGATGATGAATTCTATCGCCATATCGGGCACAATTCCAGACTCCGGGTTGATACTAAGCATTTCATGGTACAAAAACCCAATATCACTTTACCCGACCCGGGGATCAAACCCGAGACATCAGCGTCAGCCTTAGTGGTAACGCGTACGCATTACAACTGCGCCACCGAGGCAGTCACTTTTTTCACAGTTTTCAAAATTTACACGCTGTCAATACAATATGGCAAATTGGTACTAAATAGGGTAGTTTCCTATATTGAATTTTATACATTATTTTATAAGTAACAGAAAATGATACACAAAATAAAACCTTTTATTAAAACACAATCAAAATTGGTTCAGAAATGTGCCCGCAGTTAGAACTTGAAATGTTGGTATGATGAAAAGTGGGTGCGTAGTAGGGATATCTCACTATCTCGCTTGCACGCGTGCACAATAATGAACATTTTACACAGTGACGTCAAAGTTTGCGTCGTCTGTCATTTGACAATTACCCCTTCTACAAGATTTGAATAGCGTCTAACTTATTCATTTTTGGTCCGATTTATAAAATTCTTTCTACAATAGATTTTGAGCAACGTAACTTATTGATTTAAATAATAAAAAAAATGTAGTCAACTACCATATTGTCTGTAATGCTTTATCTGGCGATTATCATTTAATTTCATATTGTGAAACAGGCCCTAATAAGGTGCTCTAATGGAGTATAAGTGGGCTAACAACATCTTAGTCCCAAAGCCAACTTCACCTGCAGGCTGCACATGGGACACTCTGATGATTAACGGAATAGGCAATCGAGCCTGCGCATTAATACTACATATATGTCGGAGTTTTGCGTGTCTTTTTAAAGTCGACTAAAATCAAATATCATTCATCATCATTTTTTTATTAATTAACATAAGTGGCGAAATGGAACGACGACGACGGTCGCTCGCCTGGTGGTAAGCGCCACGCCTGTCCATAAACAGAAGTAAAACCACGCAGAGCTTTGAATTACACTGCATGACATTGGACTGCGCTTGTCACTCCGATACATAAGATGTTTAGTCTCATAATGCCCATTAATTCACTGGCCTCAATGTCCTTCAAACCGGGACACAACAGTGCACACTGTTGCTTGGCGGCAGAAATAGACAAAGCGGCGGTATCAACCCGGACGACCTCGCATGCAAGGGCCTTTACCTTGTTAAATATACATAGTTGTCTAATTTGTACAGCCGTGTGTCGCTAAAACTAATGTACTGCGGTGTGAAAGAGTTTCGACGGACTGTATTGAGATTTACGACCGTAGAGATATATTTACGAGACATCCGTACGTTTCATTACCATTTCATTAGCTTTTACTTCAATTGCTGTACTGACCACGGTTTAAAGAGTTTTTTTGAATCAAGATTTATTGAGAATTATTTTCTCTAAGTTTTTCTTATAAGTAAGTGGTGATACCCTAGTACGGACTGTCGAGACGAAATTCGACATTACACACATCTGTCACAATTTAGAAATTATATGTATATTTCTTTGTTAATTTTCATTAAAATTATCGGTGATAAAGAGCGATAGCTCACCGGGGAGTGTTACGTCCTGTCGAGAGGAAAGTCGCAGGATTGAAAACAACCCCAACAGCATGCACCTCTGACTTATCTAAGTTACGTGTGTATTAATTGTTTAATATCGCTTGCTTTAACGCGAAGGAAACATCGAGAGGAAACCTGCATATCAGAGAAGTTCTCCATAAGAATTTCAAAGTTATGTGAAGTCTACCAACCCGTATTTGACCTGCATGATGGACTAAGGTGTAATCCCTATAATTCGCAGAGTAGTACTAAGCAGTAGAATATAGGGCTGGCTTTTTTATATTATTATAACATTTTCTTAAATGTTTTTACAATTTTGTAATATATTTCAGGACACTATTTATTTTTGACTGCCTCGGTGGCGCAGTTGTAATGTGTACGCGTTACGATTGAGGTCAGCGCTGAGGTCACGGGTTCGATTCCCGGGTCGGGTAAAGTGGTGTTGGGTTTTTCTATCACGAAAATGCTCAGTATCAGCCCGGAGTCTGGAATTTGTGCCCGGTATGGCGATAGGCTCGCCCCCTATCACATTAGGGACGGAAATACGCTCAGCGAAATGTGGGTGTACTGGTTACACCTCTGCCTACCCCTTCGGGGATTACAGGCGTGTGTGCGTATGTATTTATTTTTGTTATTATAGCTTTATTTGATAACTTACACATTAATGGCATTATATTCGTGCCTTACTTCTTATTAAAATAAATAGGTTTTTATTTGTTGCTCTTATGTAATGCGACTGAATATAGTTATTGTTATACGATAATACGCGTAGTTATTTATCCGTGTTTATTAATATTATTAGTATATTTTGTGTTAGACTGCCTCAGTGGTGCAGCTGTAATGCGCACTCGGTATGACTGCTGCGTTGAGGTCTAGGGTTCGATCTCCGGGTCGGGTAAAAGTGATATTGGGTTTTTCTATTACGAAATGCTCAGTATCAGCCCGGATTCTGGGATTATACCCAGTATGGCGATAAGCTCGTCGCTTTCATATTATGGGGCGGAAATGTGTGTGTATCTACTGGTTACACCTCTGCCTACCCCTTCAGGGATTACAGGCGTGAGTACATATGTATGTAATATGTATTTTGTTTTCTAGCGATAAAAACGTATTCCAATTACTTCTACCTTTCGCTGTCTTTAGCAATTCATAGAGTACCTAATGATACTATTCAGGTCAGAATAAGCCACTTCTAAAATGATCTTATCGAACATACGTAAAAATTTACGAACTGCAGACGGGTATGTTAGATTTTTTTATAAAACGAATGCGTTTTTAGTTTTTCTCTAAGTACACGCCAGCCATTAGCTCGTGAACATTTTAGGAGGCTGCATTAGTTGGAGAGAACGTCGTTAAAACTTCCGAGTAGCTTACTCCATTAGCTTGCCTGTCGCACTGGCCGGTCAAGTAATTACAGTTACAACTGTACTGGACAGCTGGTTTATGGATGACGAACTAGCGCAATATTCGCCTTTAATTTAACTTCGTTGGTACTTTGAATTTACCGGAATATGTTTTTTTAGTAACTTGAATGACGAGGCGAGTAGGCCACTTTGCTGATGGTAAGCGTCACGTCTACCCATAAACAGAATCATCACAACACAAAACTTTGAATTACAAAGCATTGTATAGCATTGGACTGCGCTCGTCATCAGGAGACATAATATTTAAGTCTCATAATGCGGGGCAATTTCACTGGTTTCAATGTCCTTCAAACTGTAACACATAATTGTTTGCACACTACTGCTTGGCAGCCGAAATAGACAAAGCGATGGTATCATCCCAGACGGCCTCTCGTATAAGATGAACCTGCCTTTTTTACATGGAGAAAATCCTCTTGAATCGCCCACTGTTAAAAGTAGACAGGCTATGCCGGATTTTATCGGCTAAAACCCCATAACCTTATTTCTGCCGCCAAGCATTAGTGTGTAAGCACTATTGTGTTCCGGTTTAAAGACATTGAAGCCAATGAAATTACTGGACATTATAAGACTTTACATCTTATATCTCGAGATGATGAGCGCAGTCCAATGCCATGCAGTGCTTTGTAATTCAAAATTCTATGTGGTGTGTTATATATACAACGTGTTATGGAAAGGGGCGGGCAAATTTAAGCAATGTATAGTGTAGGGTGAAAGTATTTAATCCTCCATAGTACCAAATCCGAATGCATTGCTAGGACAATAATTATAGAATTTTCTTTTTTATCGAATGAGTAACATGTCGATATCGACTTTCAACTTTGAACAACACTAAATGATAACCAATGATACTATAGACCTCCTTTCATTTAATTATTTTATAATTAAAAAAACATTAAACAGTTGTCAAATGTCAATATTTATTTGACGCAGTCAGTTCGGCAATTTCCGATTTCATGAAGTATGATTACGAGTTCAAAAATATGTAGTATTTGACTAAAAACAAGTATTATGTATTGGTACTTTGTGTTGGTGCAACTGATAACGGCTTTTAAGAGGATCGTCGACTGTATTAAGCCATTTATACATGGAAGACCCGAGAATGAAGTCTATATAATGCTTCTAGAGGATGGTACCTATATCGTCTTCAGCACACAATCTCTTTCAGATGTTAATTTGTCTTTAAATTAAAAGTTACGTACGTATGTCCGTAGAATTAGGTACATCTTATTCAAGTTTATTAAAAAGTGAGTGTCGTTTATAATAATTAATAGTGATGTCATCAATCTTATCGATCTTAATAAACGAGTGATTATAATTAACGTGAAATATTTTGGATGTCTTGGTTTTGAAAAGATCGGGTACATAAGTACGAATTGTAAGGTGTATGTAATGACCCTAAAATATGACCACACCTTTCCGTAACACGTTGTATATAGGGGTTTTATCCTTTCTGGCTGACCAGGAGCCGTTCCACCTCCCAAGCAGCACACTCCGAGAGCGTGTGTTTCGGAACCTACTACCGAGAAAACGAAATTTAGTACATGGTGGGTGAAGGCCTTTCTTAAACAGGGATGATCATAAATACAGTCTAGTCATGATTAATGAGTACCTGTAAATTAATATACACACCTTGGAAGGTAATTCCCGCGAAATTATACATTTTTTAGAGTGAAATAAAGTCTAATTAGTCAGAGCGTAATAAGATGTCCGAATTAATGTAATCGTAATTGTTTTATGAGCGAGTGAGCTTTTTGCTCAAATTAAAGCGGCCATTATGTCACTTTACGTTCTTTATTAGGGTCAGTCTAGTCAACAGTTAGCTTAAAATTGATGAAACGAGCAGGTCGCTCGTCTGATGCTAAGCTTTTTTTTTATAGTATAGGCCGGCAAACGAGCAAGTGGGTCACCTGATGGTAAGTGATTTTCACCACCCATGTACGCCCACGGTACTAAAAGGATCATGGGTGCGTTGCCGACCTTAAAAGAAAGGGATAAGTTAGGGATTGGGAAGGGGAGGGGAAATTGGGTCTCTGGATATCTCACTCTCTGCACGAAACGCAGCAGCAAGCTGCTACTTTACGCTGGTTTTCTGTGAGACAGTGGTAACGACCCGGACGAGCCGGCCCATTCATGCTGTAGGCAGAACTGTCTACAGCGTGGCTCTACCACTCAAAAATAATAGAATAAGCTGGCCCATAAGCAGAAACACCACACAGAACTTTAAGTTACCAAGCATTGCATGGCACTAGACTGCGTCCGTCACTCCGAGACATAAGTTGTTAAGTCTTATAAAGACTAGTAATTTCGATGGCTTTAATATCCTTCAAACTGAAACACAACAGTCCATACACACTGCTGCTTGACGACAGAAATATACAAAGCGCTGGTACCAACCCAGATGTATTCTCGTGTACGATGGATCTACCATGTAGTAAAACGAAAAGTAAATAGGGGTTTGATTGACCCCTGCCAACATGTGTACTTGTCTGTAGCATACAAGCGCCTAAAGAATGGACATATTTGAATGCGGTTTCTTTGTTTAAAAACTGATTTAATCGGGATGGATCATACCTAAATTAAAAAATATCTTTTCAGCATATTTTGTAACATAAGTTTTTCTAATTGACATCAGGGTTTATATAACATGGCCAAAGGAGTGTGTAAGGATTGGATTATAGCAAGTGGAAATCCGTTGTCTCTGCCTACCCCTATGGGAAACAGGCGTGAGTCTATGTATGTATGTTTTAACATTTAGGTTATATATAATAACGTAGATTAGACAGAATATCTAATATAATCGCAACCATGAATTAATAAACGTCTAATAATTTAAAATGAGTAAAAATATCTTACACTAGAGAGGGTCGTAAACAAGAACAAGCGTTGCAGATACGCCCTAAAGCCTGTTTTACATAAATATATTATATAGGAGGCTGTTACACTTGATTTATAGGTCCCGGAGTAATTTTTGTTGAGACTTAATTGAATAGAGAGACCGTCCCACGAAGCCTTGAGTAATTTTTAAACGAGATTTTTTTTCGGCTCACTTTCTAGCGATTCGTACTTATTTATTTATATTATGTTTTTAATGCCTTGATGGCGCAGTTGTAATGCGTACGCGGTACGACTGCTATGCTGAGGTCTCAGGTTCGATCTCCGGGTCACGTAAAGTGATATTGGGGTTTTCTTTCATGGAATGCTTAGTGTCAACCCGGAGTCTAGAATTGTGCCCGATATGGCGATAGGCTCGCCCCTTATCACATCATAGGACGCAAATAAGTTCGGCAAACTGTGGATGTACTGATTACACTTCTGCCTACGCCTTCGGGGAGTAAAGACATGAGTGCGTATGAATGTATTTTTGATGTGATAGTGGGTGAGCCTATCGCTATACCCGGCACGAATTCCAATCCCGCGCAAGTCATGTATGTGTTTTTGCAAATCGAAAATTTAATAACTAAAAATAATAATTTATAATTATTAGGGTAACCTGATGTGGGGTGAGGACTATGTTTGTCACTGTTGGGTGGATTTATTATTAAACACAAATTATTTTGTTAAACCATTTCAAATTGACGTCGGGGTGTTTTATTTATCGATTAAGTTAGATTAGACTGTTAATATCTGCACTAACCTCGGTTTAAATATCTATGAATACAATAGATCACTAAACAATATATACGAGAAAATTGCACTCCCACCCAATACCACTCTATCATCACAGCGCCATCAAATAAAATATTAACTTCCCCATTAAAATACACATTAAAACATTGTTAAACAAAACAAAACAATCCAATACGAAACGATAACCCATAATGACAAAGGCACTAAAATGTGTTTTAATATTTTATTAGCCACTTAAAACCCAAATTTTCACGAATTTAAACAATCAGGTTTAAAACTCATTTCGGAGTTCGCTAGCGACGCTCCCGGGGTATGTCTGTGCGAAGTGGTGTTGTGGTTGTGTGACTTTTTCTCATTGATAGGTAGGTAGGTATATTTGTGAAATATTGTTTATTTTATTTTATAATACACAAGCAGCGGGCGAGTAGCCGGTTGCGAAGCGTGAGGCCGTGGGTTTGATTCCCACACCTTGACAAATGTTTGTCTGATCCACAAATATTTGTCTCGGGTCTGGGTGTTGTGGGACCGCAAGTCCCTCGTAGTTCCTGATACCCACGACACAGGTTAACCTAGTGTGGGGTCAGGACTATGTGTGTGACTGTTGGGTGTATTTATTTATTTCGGGTCTGGATGTTGTGAGACCGAAAGTCGCTCATAGCTTCTGGTAACACATAACTCTTTAAAATAGGAAGCAACAATAGAAAATGTTGATTCCGTACTCCAATGTTCGCATGATATGTTACCCAATGATTCACATACAAGCATTTCTGTTGACCCATTCAGTTTAGTAATCAGTGCGTTTGTGTACATCATAATTTCTAGATAGGCTGGTTTATTGCCCCTATACGTTGTTTTATGGGCATCATTAGTTAGTTCATTCGGATTGCGATCGATGTCTAGGTAAGGCTTTGTGGCTTTTGTGTTTGCTTAGTTTGGATTAAAGCGTTTGATATGTAAAAAGATAAAGGTTTTGGGGAGATTTGGTATATACATATACGCACTCACGCCTGTATTCCCCGAAGGGGTAGGCAGAGGTGTAATTAGTACATCCACATTTCGCCGAGCGTATCTCCGTCCCACGATGTGATAGGGGGCGAGCCTATCGCCATACCGGGCACAATTTCCAGACTCCGGGATGATACTGAGCATTTCGTAATAGAAAAACTCAATACCACTTTACCCGACCCGGGGATCGAACCCGAGACCGCAGCGTTAGCTTAATCGTAACGCGTACGCATTACAACTGCGCCACCGAGGCAGTAAATAGAATATTCTTTATTGCACACCAAATAAAGTAGGTAGACTATAAAAATTATCATCATACAATAAGGGTCATACAAATGGGCGGTCTTATCGCAAACGGAGTTTTCTTCCAGACAACCTTAGGATGGACAGAAGTTTTAGGGACCGGAAAAATGTTTTATTATTAATTCCTTTATTATTCTTTTATCTGATTATCCAGACTTGAATGACCGAAGATTTTTTGTTTATAAATACACCCAACAGACACATACATAGTCCTGACCCCACACCAGGTCAACCTGTAATGTGGGTATCTGGAACTACGAGGGACTTGCGGTCCCACAGTACTCAGACCCGAAATAATTATTTGTGGATAACACCAACATTTGTCTGGGTATGGGAATCGAAGCCACGGCTTCACGCTTCGCAGCCGGCTACTCGCCCACCGCGCCACGGAGGTTGTCACGCTGTATTGGTTGCATATTCATACTAATTCGTATAAAACGGAAATCGCCAAATTGACTGTCTTATCCAAAGACTTTATGTATACTACTAGACAAGCTTTTTTTTTATAGTATAGGCCGGCAAACGAGCAAGTGGGTCACCTGATGGTAAGCGATCTCCACCGCCCATGTACGCCCACAATACAAAAGAATTATGGGCGCGTTGCCGACCTTAAAGGATAGGGATAATAAGGGATTGGGAAGGGGAGGGGGATTTGGGCCTCCGGATATCTCACTCACCGTACGAAACGCAGCAGCAAGCTGCTACTTTACGCCGATTTTCTGTGAGACAGTGGTAACGACCCGGACAAGCTGGCCCATTCATGCTGTAGACAAAATTGTCTACATAGAAATTGTACCACTAAGTTGCGGTCAATTGACCGTAACTCAATATTACCATCTCACTTACTCTCAACTAGAGCCCCTATCGCACTCTCTGTTTGTGAGCTGTCAAACTCCCGCGTTATGTGACGCAATTTTACTTCTAAACAGCAGTCTGGTAGTATACATGAAAGTCTTTGGTCTTATCATTCGATTGTCAAGGTCGTTGACAACTGAACAACCCTAAATAAATCACACACACACTGCCTCATTTACTTACCTACGAAATTCTCCTTTATAACACCGTACAGTAAACTTCAGTAAGTCAGTTACTAAATCCACGAACATAATCCTCGGCTTTTATTCTACAGTTGAGTGACTCATTTCTATTTTACCTGCGCTGCGTGTTACAGCTTTAACCCAACACTTACGCGATTACGTATATATGGAGCGAATGTAAACTGAACAGCTATTTTCACACCATTTTAATGATAGTAATAACAAAACACAACGTTCTAACTAGGTGAGATTCAACACTAGCCCGCCGACAGGCCTATGGGTTTCGCATAGTGCTGAACAGTACGGTAACTGACAATCTTCTAGAACGTTCCTGGGGTTAAGTAGGATTATCACACAAATTCATATCGCTTGATATAGTGGCAGGTTACTTGGGCTGACAACTGAAGTTTTGGTTTTGAAACCCAAGTCGGTTACTATAATTTGCGTGTTGAATTTTCGATTCAAAAATCACACATCATTTGCCTGGTCATATTCGATATGGCGATAGGCTTGCCACCTATCACATTATAGGATAGAACCAAGCTCAAAGAACTATGGTTGTACTTGTTGCACTTATTCTTATCCCTTCAGATATACAGGCGTGATTTTATGCATATGTTATGTTGATACTATAACTATAAATATAAAAAACCCAGCTATCTTGTAGGCATGGATTAGCGAGCAAGTGATCCGACTCCAAACCTAACGCATACGTCGCAAAATACTCTCGCATACGAGGGAATTACCACCTTGAAAATATCTCAGGCAAATTTAATTAAAAACCGAAATTTGTAACCGAATCCTGTATAGGTGCTATACTATGGCGGACTATATTGTGTCGACGGGTACTTAGTAGAGCCTTGAAAGCTATGAATAATTTAGTGTTAGAAATAGGGCGCTTGCCTAACTGAAGCGACTGACGAACCGCAAGAATGGTGAACAAATTGAAAGTGCGCTGTAATGAGAAATTTTGTGAAGTGAAATTGACGGTCTCTTTGTAAAGAAGATATATCTTTTGTGGATTTTTGTTTGTTTATATTGTTTAGTGAAATGTTGTAGGTCTTTAAGTTATTAGAAATTAACTCTACCAATCAGATTTGGTTTCGCTAGGTATCTCATATGCGGGATGCCGTCTGGGTTGAAACCACCACTTATCTATTTCTGTCACCAAGCAGCAGTTAGTCAGTATGTTAGCACTATTGTGTTTTGGTTTAAGAGACAGTGCGACCATTCAAATTACTAGGCATCAATATAATTAAAATCTTAGGTGATGAGCGCAGTCCAAAATTAAATAAAACAAAATAAATAAATAAAATAAGTAAGTAATGGGGTGCTGCTTCTGTTCATGGGCTGGTGTGGCGCTTACTATCAGGCGAGCGATCTGCTCGTTTCGACATTCAGGCTAATAATAAAAAGAGAATCATCCAAATCGGTTCACCCAGTCCAAAGTTTTGAGGTAACAAACATAAAAAAAAAGATTGTGTGGTTTTATAAAACCACGGTAAAAGTGATACTTTTTTTTCACATTATAGACATTTAACTAAACAATTTTGGAATAATATTACATTAAACACTAACAAAAACAAACAAAATAGCGTGCGAACTATAGACGCCGCCATATTGGCCTTGGCTGCTCTGGCGAGCGCCTTTCACTTTATCCCTACTCCGCGGCCGACCGTCACGCGACATGCAACACACAGGCCAAAAAAATTGAGACGATCTAATAAAAGTTTCACTTTAAATACATTCGAATTAAGAACCTCCTCCTTTTTTTTAAGTCGTTTAAAAATAAAGATTTGCCTGCAGACTTAAGATGCAATTAGTCGTCAATCTGCATGAGGTCAGTGGTATTATGTGTCGAACGTCATGATATACACGTAGAATCAGAATATTGTTCAAGTCACATACATATTTCAAAACTTTATTTGAATAACACCACCAACGACTGCTTTGGTGACGCAGTTGTAATGAGTTTTGATCCCGGGTCGGGTAAAATTGATATTAGGTTTTTCTATCATGAAGTGCTTAATATCTGCCCGGAGTTTGGAATTGTGGCTGGTATATAGGCTCACTCCCTATCACATCATGGAACGAAGATACGCTCTGCGAAATGTGGATGTACTGGTTACTCCACCTCCGTCCTTCGGGAATTACAGGCGTGAGTGCGTATGTATATGTATCTCCAACAATTTGTTCGAAAGTTCAATAAAATTGCTCAGTCATTACTCGACGAATTCTCTAACCGTGTTATCGAACTGTCACCAGTCCTGCCATGGCGAAATATCAAAATTTCATTAGTTTCGGAAAAAACTTGTTAAACTCGATGTTTATTTATTCAGAGGCCCTCAGGCGAACGTTTAAGGTTGAGATTCCACGGCGACGTATTAATTAAATGGGAGTGATTCCAGAAAATATCTCTGGAAATGGGACCCGATGTTGTAGCGTAGAATAATTAAGTTTTGAGATGTTTTGGCTAAGCTTGTAATATCTTGCGTTAAAATTTGGCATCTTATAGATTTGTGCCCGGTTTGGCGATAGGCTCGCCCCCTATCACATCGTGGGACGGAAATGCGCTCGGCGCAATGTGGGTGTACTGGTTACACCTCTGCCTACCCCTTCGGGGATTACAGGCGTGAGTGCGAATGTATGTTATAGAAAGGGCATAACGTGAGTCACATGTATGTGATTCATTCACACTCACAATATCAGTTTTTTTTTTAATGTCAAATCTAATGTCAAGTCGAAATTGGGTTGCTAGAAGCGTGGTCAACACCTTTGATTTGACACACATGTTAGTTAACATAAATTTTAAATTAATATGAAAAATCGTATGTCAAATGGTACTAAAGATACATCAAATATTAATTTTATCACTAATCAACGTTTCTGCAACTTGAATTGATTTGACAGCGGTGTCAAAATCAAAGTTCTGTTAGTTGAATGTTGATTTGGCCAGCCTTTCAGAAACCGGGTGTTAGTCTAGTAATGTTGATTTCCACCGTAGATCCAATATTTGAACGTTGAATTTATATGCCCCCGGTGTTGGACCAAAATTATATTAAATAGTACCTATACAAAAGATGGGTTGACGTCAGACGGGCAGCCAGTCGTAAAATACAAGCCAAATCTTTCTGTAACATATATTAAAAAGCTAGTTCCGCCAACCCCACTGATAGTGGCATAAGGGCAGAAGGCAGGAAGAAGAAGTATACAAAGAATATTCAAGACTTTTTCAGTAAAAGATAAAGTAAAAAATAAGCAACACGCCATTGGGCATGCCAATGTGTCCCTTCTTATTCTAATAAATGTATAAAATCATATCTCGGCGGTCAAAAACTACAAAGCATTGTCAAATTTATTCTCTTTTTGAAACGTTAAACAAAACAAACTTTATCAGTGTATATAGACCGCCCGAAGCTAGTAGAATTGGTTTCAGGATAGGAGAAATATTATCAACATATTTGAGTATTTTCATTTACCTTGTCGTTGTAATTCTAAAGCCAGATCTGGTATATCTAGAACAGATAATCCTAGTCTAAGGGTTCTATTAGACTTTGGATTATTTCGTATAATTGTTATAAGTTTGAAATTTGTTATACAATATATATAATATAATATTTGTAACTTAAGTACTTACTTTAAACTTTAAATGAAAGTAGATAAAACGTTATTTATTTTTTACAAATAGCAATTTGGGTAAGTTTTTCTTGCTGAAATAAATACAGAATATTTACATATTACAGTTTCGTATGGTGTTAGATATCCGTAGGCCCAAAACTCCTTCACCTTCCCAATCCCTTGATATATTATTCGGCGTTCTAGATTTTTTGGGTATTGTGGATGTCAATGGGTGGTGGAGATCACCAACCATAATGACCCATGTAAAGCAGGCGAAGTCGCGAGCTGAAAGCTAGTAACTAATACAGCCCTTATATCATTTTTTTTATAGCATAGGCCGGCTAACGAGCAAGTGGGTCACCTGATGGTAAGTGTTCTCCACCGCCCATGTAGGCCCACAATACTAAAAGAATTATGGGTGCGTTGCCGACCTTAAAGGAAAGGGATAATTAAGGGATTGGGAAGGGGAACGGGTTTGGGCCTCCGGATATCTCACTCACCGTACGAAACGCAGCAGCAAGCTGCTACTTTACGCCGGTTTTCTGTGAGACAGTGGTAACGACCCGGACGAGCCGGTCCATTCGTGCTATAGACACAAGTGTCTACAGCGTGGCTCTACCAGTCAATACGTTAAAAATTACTTTTTCAGCACAACTCGCATAATATCACTTAAGAGAGAATAAACACAAGCAACGCATACAAAAGCAACGTTTGCGAACGAAAAGGAACGCAGAAACGCCCACGAATTCTTTAAATTATAAATGATAATGTACCAAAGATTGTTGAAAAAGTTTGGATTAATTTTTATTGTGGAGAATCTCGGCCGAGAACATTTATTATTTCTTAGTATAAAATGTTTTAGATTGCTTTTGCGGTTGGAATAGACTTCATTGAAAATATTTTGTGAATGTTTGAAATATTATGATTTCTATTCTTTTATACACATATGCCTGACTCCACACTGGGTGAACTTGTATAATGGGTATCAGGGTACTTATGGTTCCACAGCACCCAGTTTCGAAGCAAGTTTTTGTAAATCAATCAAAAAACTGTCTCGGTGCGGGAATCGAACCCGCGGCCTCTCATTTTTCAGCCTGCAGGCTACTCGCCAGCTACGCCACGGAGGGTGTCATGTTATTACTAAAGGATATTATTTTACTTACGGAATGTGTTTTTTTACTTAAGGATACTTTCGACTACAAAGTTGTTTTCTTAACTTATTTTATTTTAATTTTATTTCTCAATTCTTCTTCTTCCGCCTGCCGTTATTCCACTCGCAGTGGGGTCGGCGCAATATGCTTTTCAACATATGTTACAGAGAGATTTGTCTTGTAGTTTTTACGACCGACCGCCAGCCTGACGCCAACTCCCTTGCCACGTCTGTGACGTCTGTTTCTCAAATCTAAACAAAATAATTTGAAATGTCTATCAATTTGCCTTTTTTTATAGTATAGGCCGGCAAACCAGCAAGTGGGTCACCTGATGGTAAGCGATCTCCACCGCCCATGTACGCCCACAATACAAAAGAATTATGGGCGCGTTGCCGACCTTAAAGGAAAGGGATAATAAGGGATTGGGAAGGGGAGGGGGATTTGGGCCTTTGCCTGATATTCTGCCTCGATGGCGCAGTTGTAATGCGTACGCGTTACGATTGAGGTCAACGCTGAGATCTCGGCTTCGATCCCCGGGTGGGGTTAAGTTGTATTGGATTTTTCTATTACGAAATGCTTAGTATCAGCACGGAGTCTGGAATTTGTGCCCGGTATGGCGATAGGCTCGCCCCCTATCACATAAGGGACGGAAATACGCATACGAAATGTAGGTGTACTGGTTACACCTCGGTCTACCCCTTCGGGGATTACAGTCGTGAGTGCGTATGTATGTATGTATGTATCTATAAATTTTAAATGTTATTCTTATTTGATTCTTAGCTTTGTGCTGATACAGGATATTCTATAAAAGATGATCAACTTTGAAAAAATATGCTACATTTCCAATGTTGCAGGCGCCAGCTGTATGACGCAATAAACCAGTTGCCGTCGCGTGCGGCAGACGTATTCTCGTCTGTACATGCATGATGAAATTATGCTTAGATTCGTGGCACAATTATGTGTTCTGGCAGATATGGGCTGTCTTTGGCGTCCGTAGTGTAGGGATCTGCTGTAGCTCATAACAAAGCTTTAAGCTAAGATGGTCACCTAGTTATCACGGTTAAGCGTGCAAGGGTTGGCGCACATCGTTAATCATACTAATATTATAAATGTGAATGTAAGTTTGTTTGTTACGCGAAAACTACTTAACCGATCATCATGAAACTTTATACACATATTCTTGGAGGTATAAGAAGTAATATAAGATAGTTTTTATGGAAAAAAAATATATTTGTTTGTTACGCTTTCACGCCTAAATCACTAAACCGATTTTGATGAATTTTGATGTAGAGATAGATGGGACCCTGGAGACGGTTATAGGCTACGTTTTATTTCGGAAAAGTTTATTCACGCGGGCGGAGCCGCGATCAAAAGCTAGTAGTATATATTATAAAAAAAAATAAGGACTTCTTTTAACAAAAGCTAGGTACTATCGTTCTTTCTTTTTAACGTTAAAAAATTAAAAAGTTATAAGAACATTAGGCCCTTTATAATAAAGTCTAAAACAAACGGCATACAACACAGGACTTAACATATTTAATTTAATAATCCAAGGTAACAACAAAGTAAGTAATTATACCGAAAGCGTATTAAGTTAAAGAGTTGACAAAGCACCCTAAAGAGACTTTTGGGGTCGGGGGCCCATTGAGTGAATATAAATACATAATGAACCAGTCTCCACGCTGTTTAGAACTTTCTACCGTACACTTACTACGTAGAGCGTGGAGGATTTACTTTAAAAGTTGTCTTTGGTATTAGAAAAATAAGAAGTAAAGACTTACTATGAACAGTCGTGGCGCTTACCATCAGGCGAGCGACCTGCTCGTTACGCCATACAAGCTAATAGAAAAAAACACTCATGTTAACATAATATTGACTCGGTGGCGATGTTGTAATGCATATGCGTTACGACTGAGGCTTAGGGTCTCGGGTTCGATCCTCGGGTCGGGTAAAAGTGATATTGGGTTTTTCTATTACGAAATGCTCAGTATCAGCCCGGAGTCTGGAATTGTGTCCGGTATGGCGTTACATCACATCATCGGACGGAGATACGCTGGGCAAAATGTGAGTCTACTGCTTACACTATGGGGTCAGGACTATGTGTGTAACTGTTGGGTGTATTCATGTATTTATTTATCACTGCAAAAATAAATTTGAACAACAATAAAATTAACATTGGCATCTGGTAAAGACGAAAAATAAATAAAACCTCGAAACAGATCCGTCGCAAAACAATTTTTATAATAAAAAACGGCCTCGATCTACAAAAAGATGGAATTAAAATGATAAATTCATACACATTTTAAATCCGATAAATAATCGTCCGACAGCGCGTGCAGCAGATGTAATTGTTTCCATAAGTAAAGCGAAATTAATGCACTTTTGAATTGGCGCGTAAATCATTGCAATGGGAAGAATTCTGCGCGGCTTTTTGCAATGTATTTCTTAATGTTTAAAAAACTCTAAAGAGGGTGTTTTCGTTTTTATCATATTTGATCCACGCTGTAGAAACTTGTCTACAGCAAAGACTTTAATTTATACTTCTAGACGGGCTGTTTAGAAGTAAAATTACGTCACATAACACGGGAGTTTGACAGCTCACAGACAGGGAGCGCGATACGGGTTCTAGTTGAGAGCAAGCGAGATGGTAATATTGAGTTACGGTCAATTGACCGCAACTTAGTGGTACAATTTATATGTATCGCACAGCTTGTTTAGTAGTATACATTAAAGTATTTGGTCTACAGCATCAATGTCTCGGCTCGACCGGGCTAGTACCAAGTCTTACAGAAAACCAACGTGAAGCCTTGCTGTTGTGTTTCTAGATGTTTTTCCTCTTCAAATTCCATTCGGCAACGCATCTATGGTTTGGTTTTGTGGGTGTTCATGGACGGTGGAGATGATTGGGGCTCATTTGCCGGCCTCAAAAATAAAGTTGACAATTTATATAATAATAATAATAATTTTTATTCACATAAGTGGTTTATAAGTGGTAGAGCCACGCTGTAGACAATTTCGTCTACAGCATGAATGGACCGGCTCGTCCGGGTCGTTACCACTGTCTCACAGAAAACCGGCGTATAGTAGCAGCTTGCTGCTGCGTTTCGTACGGTGAGTGAGATATCCGCAGGCCCTTATTATCCCTTTCCTTTAAAGTCGGCAACGCGCCCATAATTCTTTTGTATTGTGGGCGTCCATGGGCGGTGGAGATCGCTTACCATCAGGTGACCCACTTGCTCATTTGCCGGCCTATACTATAAAAAATAGTAACAAAATTAATGAAACTAACCTAACCTAACCTCTGTGCTAGGTTTCATATATCAGTATCCTTTCTCATAAGTGATCTCTCAGTGACATTTATATAATAAATAAATAAATACACCCAAAAGTCACACACATAGTCCAGAAGGCCAATTCTCGTAATTTTAAACGTTCCAAATATCATTCCGATCTAGTCTCAGCGTCAAGAAAGTTGCAAATGGCATTCTCTTAAACCAATAATCAACGTCAAATGAACCTAGCATTAGCAGTAGCATTATACCGTTTTGGCTTTAGTCAACTTTTATTCTACATTCAATCTCATTACGATTTATGTTCACATTTAACGTTGATTATTGGTTTAAAAGAATGCCATTTGCAACTTTCTTGACGCTGAGACTAGATCGGAATGATATTTTGAACGTTTAAAATTACGAGAATTGGCCTTCTGACCCCACACTAGGTAAACCTGTATCGTGGGTATCAGGAACTACGAGGGACTTGCGGTCCCACAACATCCAGACCAGAAACAAATATTTGTGGATTAGACAAACATTTGTCTCGGTGTGGGAATCGAACCCACGGCCTCTCGCTTCGCAGCCGGCTACACACCCGCTGCGCCACGGAGGCTGTCAATAATATGTAAATAAAAGCAGTGGATGTTAATTAAAACTGTGTTTAAGGAATGCGCAATGATAGCTTTAAGTTATCATTTCGGCGAGGGAGAGTTATGGTTAAGTGCGGCTGTCATGAGTCATTGTTTATGGAAGGATGAACTGTATGTGATTTGTGAATTTATTTATTTGCAAATTGCAATTCAATATTATCAACTTTCTTATTCTTCTTATTTTCATTTCATTCTTAGTCTTAGTCTCATTAGAAATTTAGGTTAAATTTAAATTACTCATTAGTCATAAGGCTGGATTGTAATTTTAATGATATACTCTAGTAGGTAGGTAGTTATGCTGAAATGGTTTGGGCATATGGAGAGGATGGATGAAAGACGACTTACGAAAGGTATTTATCGTGCGAATGTGAATGGTAGGGTTGGAAGAGGGCGCCCGAGGAGAACATATGCGGATCAAATAAATGACATTCTCCGAAAAGGGCACGTCACGAGTACACTCAACCGACGAAAATGTATGAGAAGATGTATGAATGTGGAAGAGGCGAAAGAGGTGTGTCAGGATCGTAGCTTGTGGTACTCAATAGTCTCTGCCTACCCCTATGGGACATAGGCGTGAGTGTGTATGTATGTACTCTAGTAGGTATCATTCAAAAAAAAAAATATTATCAACCCTTCCTTGTTGGAAATGCAACTTTCCAAAGCCAATGCCATAAGAAACAGATATAAAATAAGAAGGAGAGCTATAAACTGTGTTTCAGTGCACATGATTACCGCAGGCGACCTTCTGCGGATAGATTACGTTACTCTGCGTAATGTATTTCTGTGTCCAATATACTACGAGATATTCACTAAGGCCGTTATTCCACTATCATATTTGCATCATAGATATATGACGTCATATATGATCCTATGTCACAGCATGCTGTGAAATAGGACCATAGAAATATGAAGTTTATGTTGATATTAAACTGTCATACATTTCTCATATATCTATGAGCTATAGAAGTTGGATCATTTTTATATGATAGTGGAATGGCCTTATGGCTGTTCCCAATATATCTATCTATATAGATTCGCTTACTGGCAGTAAAATTTTGACACTGTTTCATATGGAAGATCTGTCAAAACACTATTGATAAGTAATAGTAATGTTCTTGGGTTCTGGTTTGAAGGACATTGAAGCCAGTGAAATTACTGCGCATTATGAGACGTAACATATTATGTCTCGGAGTGATGAGCGCAGTCCAATGCGATGCAGTGCTTTGTAATTCAAAGTTCTGTGTAGTGGAGTTGCTTCTGTTTACGGACAGGTGTAGCGTTTATCACCAGGCGAGCGACCTGGTCGTTTCATCACTCAAACTAATAAAAAAAAGATTGAAATTATTAATCCAACATACATAGGTTTACGTATGAATCCACGAAAGGGTAGGCAGAGGTTCCATTAGTGCACCCACGATGCTCTAAAGGTGATACTATATACAATATGTAACAGAAACCCTGTTGGGAATTTTAACTGTGATATCAGAATCGATATTCAAACGCAATGACAGCCTCCGTGGCGCTGCGGGAAAGTAGCCGGCTGCGAAACGAGAGGCCGTGGGTTCGATTCCCGCACCGAGACAAATGTTTGTGCGATCCACAAATATTTGTTTCGGGTCTGGGTGTTGTGGGACCGCAAGTCCTTTGTAGTTCCTGATACCCACGACACAGGTTAACCTAGTGTGGGGGCAGGACTATGTGTGTGACTGTTGGGTGTATTATTATTATTATGAAAAAACTTGCTATGAAAATTGGACTATAAAAATGATCATATTACATTTTAGTCTTGAATTAATTTAATGTTTGTAAACCGTATTTCGATTGATTACCTCTGCAAGAGCGAAGACTTGGAGCCAGAGCGAGATAGCATGTTGCGGTGTCCACGTGCATCAAAAGTGCCACGTGCCGGGGAGCTTCCACACAAATTCAGATGCAAATATATTTTTATTAAATATGTTCATTTTTTAAGTTATCTGTGTAAGAATAATATCTCGCTTCAGTTTATTATTTTTTAAAGTTAAATATTTTTATTAAGCTGTCTATATGACTATCTTCACGACCTAATAAGGGTCAACAGGGTTTTTGATACATACTGTATAATTGGGATACAAACAAAATTATATTCCGCCAAATGTAAACGCGTCGCAGAGATCAGACGTGCACGCTTTTGGGTCTGGATTCGAACCTACAATTTTCGTCTCAACAGCTCCCAGCTGAGCTTATACACTGATACACACGCAATAAATTAAGTATGCTCATAAATGTGCACTTAGCAAAAGTCTTTCAAGGCTCACTACACTGCCATGCAGCTCCATTAGCAAATTTAAAATTTTAATAATAAATTAACCACAAAACACCGCATCACAATGGAACTGTATAAAACGCTATATAAGAAACCATAAAAATTTAATTGACCGGCGAAATTCGGTCATGATCTCATTTTTGTAATGGAGCGTTACGTTTTAACTATTAATAGCAATAAGCGTTTCATTCAGCATGAATTTCACCAACGAATGATAAAAAAACCGGTCAAACACGATTGGGACTCGCGTACTCAGGGTTCCGTACCACCTTATTGAAATTGTTAAGTACTTATTGATTTTTTTATTACTCATAAGGATATTCGCCTGAATAACATACTGCCTCGGTGGCGCGGTTGTAACGCGTATGCTTAAGCTCATGGATTGGATTAATTGGAAACTGTTAACAGAATAGGGTAGTTGACTAGATTTTTTTTATTATTTAAATCAATAAGTTATGTTACTCAAAATCTATCGCAGAAAGAATTTTATAAATCGGACCAAAAATAAATAAGATAGAAGCCATTCAAATCCTGTAGAAGGGGTAATTGTCAAATGACAGGCGATGCAACCTTTGACGTCACTGTGTAAAATGTTCATTATAGTGCACGCGTGCAAGCGAGATAGTGAGATATCCCTACTACGCACCCACTTTTCCTCATACCAATATTTAAAGTCATAACTGCGGGCACATTTCTGAACCAATTTTGATTGTGTTTTCATAAAAGGGTTTGTTTTGCGTATCATTTTCTATTACTTATAAAATAATGTATAAAATTCAATATAGGAAACTACCCTATTTGAGTTCTACAATTTACTCTGACGTGTACATTACAGAAATGTTAGATTTGTTAAGATAGAAAACTTATAACATAATTGATTTTGAAAATATGAATAATGTATTTTGACTGCCTTGGTGGCGCGGTTGTAATGCGTATGCGTTACGACTGAGGCTGACGCTGAGGTCTCGGGTGCGATCCCCGGGTCGGGTAAAAATGATTATTTCTATTACGAAATGCTCAGTCCGGAGTCTGTTGTGCCCAATATGGCGATAGGCTCGTCCCCTATCACATCCTGGGACGGGGAGATACGCTCGGTGAAATATGGGTGTACTGGTAAAACCTCTGCCTATGTAACACATACGTCGTGATACATTGAGCAGCCTGTCTATTATGGTTCAAAATGTATGATACACCCCTTTCAGGGTAGGACAAACAGACAGACAGCACATAGATTTTTATACCCGAACTGTTAGCAATTACCTATATACATGGTGAAAAAATTGTCATAGTGACTTGGTTAGGTTAGTGGGGTTCCGAAGTCAGCATAATTCTGGCGAAATTTACAGAAAAATGTAATGTCGCTCCATTATATTTAGACTGCATGGCACTTACCATCAGGTGCAGCGTGGTCACTTTTTTATATTGAATAGGCCGGCAAACGAGCATGGGGGTCACCTGATGGTAAGTGATCTCCACCGCCCATGTACGCGGGCAATACCAAAAAAACCATCGGCGTGTTGCCGATCTTAAAGGGATAATTAAGGCATTGGGAAGGGGAGGAGATTTGGGCCTCCGGATATCTCACTCACCGTACGAAACGCAGCAGCAAGCTGCTACTTTACGTCGGTTTAAAACTGTCTACAGCGTGGCCCTACCACTCAAAATTTACTAAACCAATTAAAAAAAAAACTAATGGTTAATAAACCCAGTAATAATATAAGCAGTGATAGCTCAGCGGGGAGTGGTATGGACTGTCGAGAGTAAGTCGCAGGTTCGAAAGCAGCCCCAAGTGCATACACCTCTGACTTTTCTAAGTTATGTATGTATTAATTGTTAATTATCACTTGCTTTAACGGTGAAGGAAACATCGTGAGGAAACCTGCATACCTGAGAAGTTCTTCATAAGAATTTCGAAGGTATGTGAAGTCTGCCAACCCACATTAGACCAGCGTGGTGGACTAAAGCCTAACCCCTCTCATTCAGTAGAGGAGGCCCGTGCCCAGCAGTAGGACGTTATAATACAAGGCTAGTATTGTTATAATATACCCAGATTCCATCTATCTGTAGCATCGTAAAGGACATAGCTATAGTCCCAATACATCACCATCGTTTAAGTAAAATTTAAAGTGTTAAATACGTAATTGCAGCGACAAATTACACGACAGTAAAATTCATGAAAGCCGTGCCACAATTACGGTAATACTGCTTTCCCACGATTAATGGGACGATGACTGTGCCAGTGAGGATATATACATTTCATATTTCCTATTTTATTGTGCCAATCCGAGATTTTTTATAGCAAAGGCCGGTGCACTAGTACGTTGGTCCCCTGTTGGTAAGTGATGCCCACCGCCCATGTACGCCAACAATATCAAAAGAATAATGGGCGCGTTGCTGACCTTAAAGGAAAGGGATAATTAAAGAATTGGGAAGATGAGGGGGATTGGGGCCTTCGGATATCTCACTCACTGTACGACGTAGCAGCATGCTGCTACTTTACGTCGGTTTTCTGTGAGACAGTGGTAACGACCCGGACGAGTCGGCCCATTCAAGCTGTAGACAAAAGTGTCTACAGCGTGGCTCTACTACTCATAAAATAATTATAGGTCCCGTGTTAGTAAAAAATACTAATATTTAATAAATAATAATTACTATTAATTAATAATTATATTATTGCCAATAAATGTTTTCATTCTTTCTTTCTTAATACCCACCGCTCGTTAACACCATCAATATCAGGAGAATTCCATATGTTACCGAACTTATGGGGAAGGCATGACATACATATATGAGTATTGAAAAGGGGACAGGGGAAATAATCAAACAAAAAACTAGGCTAATAAATAAACTAATCTAGAAATCCAATTTCAGATAACACTTACATCGTTTTTTAAACTCTCACAGAAAGAATTGTCTCTGGTTACGGACCCAGAATCGAATTGCACGTTACTAATAATTACAAGGAATCATTAGGACAAATATAAGACTAAAAATCATATCAGACTATTTTTAGAGTATACGATGACATAACATAAACTAACGCATTTATTCCCGAAGGCAAAGGTGTAACTAGTGCTGCATTCACGTTTCGCCGTGCTTATTTTCGTCACATGACAGGAACCTATTGCCATACGAGGCATACATTCTAATTCATGAGTGATTTTTTCAATCGATAAAGTCAAGATGTTTTGGGCATGTAGAGAGGATGGTTGAATGAAGATTGACGAAACAAATATACATGGCGAGTGTGAATGGTACAGTTGGGAGGGGAAGGCCTCGGTGAACTTTCATAGATTAAGATATTCTCGAGAAAGGCCAGGTCAGGAGTACCCTAAACCGACGTGCATGTATGAAAAATTTTATGAGATTGAATGAGGCCAAAGAGTATGCAAGGATCGTAGCTACCCCTATGGGAAACAGGCGTGAGTCTATGTATGTATGTATGTAAAGTCAAGCACAAATTTAACTTGCCTGACCTAAGGACCCAGGACGCCATGGTTCTCATCCTTACGATGAAACAATTAAGAGATTAAAATATCACAGACGTATAAAAAGGCGTAAGAAACATTCTTATAACTCACGTAATATTTGTCGGCAGTTTAAAAAAAAATGATTTGAATGTGCGTGATAACATTATTATATTTGATGGTAACTCGTCACTCGGCTGTCCACGCCGGAATGCATTAGGCGTGATGAACATTGTGTCAGCGTTAATAAGTTGACAACATAACACGCGATTATGAATTTTAATAACCGTAACGTTTAACTTGGAAATGGAGGTTAAAATGTTTGTTTGTTTACGCATCTAGGGAAATATTTTATTACTAACTTTTGCTCGCGGCTCCGCCCGCGTGTATAGACTTTTCCGAAATAAAACGTAGCCTA
Organism: Mimas tiliae; assembly: GCA_905332985.1. Lineage (NCBI taxonomy): Eukaryota > Metazoa > Arthropoda > Insecta > Lepidoptera > Sphingidae > Mimas > Mimas tiliae. The sequence continues at coordinate 16,468,399 of HG995248.1, read as the reverse complement.
TAACCGTCTCCAGGGTCCCATCTATCTCTACATCAAACTCGGTTCAATGATTTAGGCGTGAAAGCGTAACAAACAAATAGATAAAAAAATAATCATAAAAAGTATCCTATGTTACTTCTTATACCTCCAAGAATATTTGTACAAAGTTTCATGATGATCGGTTTTCGCGTGAAAGCGTAACAAACAAACTTACATTCACATTTATAATATTTGTATGATGGAGTTATATATTTGTATTGATTGCCTCAGCGGCGCAGTTGTAATACGTACGCGTTACGACCGAGACTGACGCTAAGGTCTCGGGTTCGATCCCCGGGTCGGGTACAAGTGATATTTTTCACATATCAGCCCACACCCCCTCCCTTAAATATTTGAATCCTAATTATCAATTAAGTATATGTTGTGGTTGAAACGGCACGGAACAGTTAGTACTATTATAAATGTGAAAGTTTGTGAATTTGGGTGTTTGTTAGTCAATCTCGCTTCAACGGCTGAGCGGTTTTGAATAAAATTTGGCACATAGGTAGACCATAACTTGGATTATGACATAGGTAACTTTTTACCCGGCCGTTCATGTGAGCGAGGCCGCGAGAAAAAGCTAGTATATATTATATAGTATAGATTATACAATATGTACTCTTTAGAAACCAAGCGCTTTCTTGCTAATTCAGAGATTAACCGCTATATATACATATTATTAAGGTTGTCTGGAAGAAATCTCCGTTTGCGATAAGACCGCCCATTGTATCACCCTTACTATATGATCCTTGTTTATAAGCTACCTATTTTATTTGGTGTGAAATAAAGAAAATTCTATCTATCTATCTACTCAAAGATAAATAGGCTTAAATCTAGATAGGCTAAAACACTCATTGTTGTCGTATTTAAACCGCAATATATAGTTAGTTAGGATTAACCGTAGGCCCGCGAAGCTACACCAGTCGATAGCGTTATCGCGTATCACATTCCCGGCACTAAATCACAATTATACGTTATTCGAAAATTTTAGACCAAAACATTATTCCGGTATGAGCCGCGCTAATGTGGCGTCTGTAGACTTAAATGTTGCTGGAAGTGGTACGGCTATTGGTAATCCATTATTCACATATGTAATAGAATTTAAGTAAAAAATTGTCTTAATTGACAGACAAGAGTGGTAGATCTACGCTGTAAACACTTTTATCTGTAAATGGATGGCTCCACCGGTTTAGTGCCACTGTCTCACAGGAAACAGAGTTAAAATGGCAGGTTATTGTTGGGTTTGTGCGGTGGGTAAGATTTCCGGCTGTCCAGATCCCCCTCCCCTTCCCAATGTCTATTTCTTTCGTTGGTCCGTAACATATCCATGGTATCATGTGTTCATGGATGGTGGATATTACATACCATCAGGTGACCTATTTGCTCGTTTGCTAGCCTCTGTTATAAAATATATAAATCAATGCGCAATTTGCGCTGATCTTGGTGCATATTAAAATAAATCTCGGCCCGGTACTGCCACCCACCCTTCAATGTACTTAGTAGGAGTAAAATAATAGCAAAATCCATCCAAACAATAACTTAATTCCCGTCTTCTTCATCTCATCTGTCATCTTGACAGCATCCGTGGCGCAGCGGGCGAGTAGCCGGCTGCGAAGCAAGAGGCCGTGGGTTTGATTCCCGCACCGAGACGAATGTTTATGTGATCCACAAATATTTGTTTCGGGTCTGAGTTTTGTGGGACCGCAAGTCCCGTTGTTCCTTATACCCACGATACAGGTTAACCTAGTGTGGGATCAGGACTATGTGTGTGACTGTTGGGTGTATTTATTATTTATCTACGCCCATACCGGATCCATTCCGTCACACTTCAGTGAAGCAAGAGCTGTTTTCATCGCAGCACATTAACTAATGCAATTGCGTTCCTCAAAATGTTATTTGGCTCAATCAACGCCCCGCACGCTATTCTTCATTTCACCATGTTTTAACCATAATAATGTTTGCACCGTAAATTCTAATTATATCAGGTAGTTTGTACCACGTCTTGTTTTACACGTGTTTTGTATTCAAATAATGTTGGTTTAATAATGTATTTGGGGTTGATGTTTGAAGTGTCTGATCCCATGGAAGTACAAGGTTAACACCGTAATTTGAGGATATGCTCGAGCTCCTATGCTTCTGGCTGATGTATAAACTAAGACCCCGAATTATAATAGTATAGATGAGCTTATTGATGATAAATTTGAATTGCGTGATAGCGTTGCGTCGCGTCGTGTTCAAACTGATAGTCCTCATAAGGTATGTTCCACTCCTGCTGTTTCATCTTCAGTTTGTTCTACCTTTGAGACATGTTTCAACATATACTATACTGTTAGGTTACTCCCTATTGTTAATGAAGGTGTCCGAGAATGTAATGCCGGGTAGATTGAAATAAAAGCCGCGCAAGTAGTAAACAAGTTGTACGCCTAGTGGGGTGACAGTTACTTTATAAGAGAGCGCTCCGTCATTTGGAGCTCAGTGCTGTCGGTACTGTGATTCGTGTGAGTACTGCGAGTGCTCTCAGTACTCACAGTTCTCTGGGTTCTGTGTCTTTTTGGTTCTCGGTAATCAGTCACCAGTCTCCAATACATTACTACGTACGCTGGCTCAGTTGAACTTATTGTTGCCTAGAAGCATTCAGTTCATTCAGAGTGCTCATGGGTAATAGTTCTAACAATAGTGTTAAAACTATGGACTCTTACGTCAGCCTACAGCTTATGCTGATCTGAAAACTATACGTCTGAGGAAAACGCAAGTTGAAGATGATGGTACACCAGACAAAATTACTATCATTATTAATGTCATGATAAGGACAGTTTTATATGACAAAGCGATAGTCGGAGAGGATATTCGTATTTCGTCACAATGAAAACTATCGGGATGATAATTCTCACACACTCGCAACAGCTCATCGGCTGTCATTTAACTTCACAAACACTTCAATCCTCATTTCGAAAAGAGACACAGTGCGACACAGTGTCATATTTGGAACACGTTTCACTCAAATAAACCCATTACGTGTTGCATTGAAACGCGAAAATAAATCATTGAAATAAAACGCAGTAATGCCCGCACGCCATTAACTGATTGATGATTATGCTGTCTGAGTTCCATGGCAACAGCTATGAAGATTTACATGGAGAGTTTTAAAATATTTACTGCCGCACTCGGAGACTTATTTTGGTTTAAATTGCTTAGTATATAGAGATGTCAATAAAGATTGTTTATGTACCTAGTAACAGAGCATAAGACATGTATACTGACAACAACTACTGACTACAAATACTGACATGTTCAATGTTCTAATGTTTCAAAAATACGTCTCCACTTACTTACACATGCAAAGGTAATCACACGTAACACTCATATGCGCAACAAAAATTAATGAACGTTCAAAATTAACTTTATTTCATAAAAGTTACCTAATATCTAAATATTATATTTCTGAATCGAGATACGACGTTCTGCACCGCGCACAAAATTACACGTATTAGGTGTCAACTAGAGATCATGAATATTTTTTTATGAATTGAATGAACAAGATGCACAGACTTTTATAGCCCCGCCCCCTTGCACAGAGTTTTGGTGGGGTAATTTTTTTGCCTGAGTTACCTTTCTTGTCATCTTATTTCGATGGTGTCATCAGTACCGGTCACCGGACTGTATCCTGGCCTATTCTGAATTTAAGTCATAATATGTTTTTTCACTATGTGTGTGAGAGTGGGATTAGGACAGGTGGAAGCGAAGAGCGAATCAATAAAAATACCATAACCGTTAAACACACGACGTCAATTAGAACAACTCCTGTAACTTTGAACGGCTATATGGATTTTCTTCAAACATAGCTAATAACCACCCCGATTAAACTGGCTTTCAAACACAAAAACCCCATTCAAATCGGTCCTTTTGTTTAGACGCTACGGTGCCAGAGACAGATACACAAACAAACAAAAGGGTAAAAAATATAACCTTTTTTTCGGAGGGTTAGAATTGCCGTATTTCTGTATTTATTTTTTATTGCATAGGCCGGGTAACGAGCCAATGGGTCACCTGATGGTAAGTGATCTCCAACGTCCATGTACGCCCATAATACCAAAAGAATCATGGGTGCGTTGGCGACCTTAAAGGAAAGGGATAATTAAGGGATTGGGAAGGGGAGGGGGTTCGGGTCTCCGGATATCTCACTCACCGTACGAAACGCAGCAGCAAGCTGCTACTTTACGCCGGTTTTCTGTGAGACAGTGGTAATGACCCGGACGAGCCGACCCATACATGCTGTAGACAAAAGTATGTACAGCGTGGCTCCAGCACTCATGAAATTTTACACGAGCAAATCCAACAATGAGTTGCTAGTATGAAATAATTCACTCTTTCATTACAGTCGATTTACCTCGTAATTTTAAAACACGCCTGTCCGTTTTATTAATTTACGACCTCTTTGTTACAGGTAAGTGGTTCAATGTTTCGAGGGTGTTTCGGCTGCACTTTGTAAGTAAATGTGCATTAATTAACGTGAGTTGTTATTTTTACTTACAGCTTAATGGAGTGAGTTTGTAAGTGGTAGAACCATGTTATAGACAGTGTATCTATAGTCGCTACTTTACGTAGATTTTGCGGTAAAGACCAGGTCGAGTTGGCCTATTCGTTCTGTAAACAAAACTGTCTGCAGCGTGGCTTTACCATTCAAAATCCCTCCTCCACTTCTCAATCCCTTACTATCCCTTCCCTTTAAGGATGACAACTTGGCGCTGGATTTTCTTAATATTGTGGATCTCATCACTGGTGGTGGGTGGTGGAGATCACTTACCATCAGATGAGTTACTTGACAGAAAGATGCAAGTGGTATTAAACCAATAATCAACGTCAAATGACAACATAGATCGTAATGAGATCGAAAATATAATAAAAGTTGACTGAAGACAAAACGGTATTCTGCTAACATTTTTAAATGACACATGTCCTTATATAAACGACAAAATTGTGACTGAATTGAGATTGCAATGAGATAGAGATTATATTGACACCGGACTGAATTTAAAGAGGAGTAAAATACTTTTTTAGTCTAATTCCAATCTTTTTTTTATAGCTTAGGCCGGTAAACGAGCAAGTGAGTAACCTGATGGTAAGTGACCTCCACGTACGCCCATAATACCAAAATAGTCATGGGTGCGTTGCCGACCTTAAACGAAAGGGAGGATTGTGATTCTAAACACAGTTCGATTCAAATTCAGTCGCAATGTCAGTTAAATATAAGAATTGGCCTTCTGGTAAATGTCACTACACGCGTATGTTCAAAAACTGAAACTGCATTGAAACAGCAGCGGGCAGTTTTCCTGATAAATGGATTACTCAGTTGTCAGCGCACTTGTGAGCTGCAGCGAATCTATTAAGAGCGTTATTTCCGTTGGTGTTCGCGCGGATGCCTGTCAGCTGGATGTGTTATAACTAGGTCCCCTTGTGCATTCTGTTTGCAGTCTTTTGTGTATTGTAGTTCTTTTTCATACATACATACGCACTCACGCCCGTAATCCCCGAAGGGTTAGGCAGAGGTGCAACCAGCACACCCACGTTTCGCCGAGCGTATCTCCATCCCACGATGTGATAGGGGGCGAACCTATCGCATATCGCGCACAAATTCCAGACTCCGGGCTGATACTAAGCATTTCATAATAGAAAAACCCAATACCTCTTTACCCGACCCGGGGGTCGAACCCGAGACCTCAGCGTCAGCCTCAATCGTAACTCGAACCTGCACCTCTGACTTTTCTAATTTACGTATGTATTTTATTTATTTGTTATAGCTCATTCAGTAAAGAAGACCCGTTCCCATCAGTGAGACGTGGGTAATACAGGGCTAGTAATATTATCTTTTATTATATTAAGCCTTAGAATAACTACTTATTAAGCATAATCTTTTTTAGTTCTTAGTTCGAATTCGATTTTGTTACCTCAATATTAACAGACGTAATATCCAGTAGACAACCAATCATAGCTGATCATTCCAATTTCAAACTAAAACCGGCTGAAATCACTGAATAATTGAGTCGAAACTTCATTTGGCACATCCAGCGCGCCGCGTCCGCGACAATCCACCTACAATTCGAATGAAGCTACCAAAGCAATCGATTTCCGGCCTATTCGACTTTGAACGGGGAATCGAACCAGATATCCGAACGGATTTAGTTGCGGCCCCGATACGTTCTAATGAATAGACTAGATTTCCATTTAGTTAAGTTATCCTTGAATTATAACTTTTCGGTGCTTTGATGTCTAACAGTTTGGATTTCTTGATAGATAATGTGTTTAATTGGAATTGCTTAATGAGATGTTTATACCAGCCTTCGTGACGCAACGAGCGATTAGCCGGCTGAGAAACGAGAGGCCGCGGGTTCGATTCCCGCACCAAGATAAATGTTTGAAATCATACATACATACATACGCACTCACGCCTGTTAAGCCTGAAGGGGTAGGCAGAGGTGTAACTAGTACACCCTCATTTCGCCGAGCGTGTCTCCGTCCACGATGTGATAGGGGGCGAGCCTATCGCCATACCGGGTACAAATTCCAGACTCCGGGCTGATACGGAGCATTTCGCAATAGAAAAACCCAATACCTCTTTACCCGACCCGGGGATCGAACCCGAGACCTCAGCGTTAGCTTAATCGTAACGCGTACGCATTACAACTGCGCCACCGAGGCAGTCTGAAATAATAAATAAATAAATTAATAAATGTTTGACTAATGCACAAATATAGGTTTCGGATCTGGGTTGTGTGGGACCGTAAGTCCCTCGTAGTTGCTAATACTCACGATACAGTTTAACCTAGTGTGGGGTCAAGACTATGTGTGTGACTGTTGGGTGTATTTATTTATTATACTTCAGATAGTGACGCAAGGTAGATCATTGTCGGGGAGAACTGTCTTCGATTATGACCTAGCATGAGCATTTTATTAGTATTCTATCTTAAGAATAATGTCTTTGGTTCTAAGAATTATTACAAATCCCATTCAATATGCAAGTTCCTCTATTAATTTTGATTTACAAATAATTCTCAAATGTTTAATTTAATGTGGGATTGGCGCAACATGCTTTTTAATATATGTTACAAAAAGATTTGGCTTTTAGTTTTTATGACTATGTTATTATGTCTGCCTAACGTCAACCCCTCTGGGGAGAAAACATCTAAACCCAAACAAACATTTGCGAATCACCCTAATATTTGTCTCGGTGCGAGAACCAAACCCGCGGCCCCTCAATTCACAGCCAGCTACTCGCCTACTGCACCACGGAGGCTGTCAATTTCTGTTATTAATATACACAGATAATTTATTTTTATATATATTTCAATTTTAATAAACTTTAAAACTTTTCAAATGTCACCATCAATAATGACTTCATCTTTTCTCTACACATTATCCAGAACCTTGATAAATAGCCCCCAATATTCATATCACCTGCATACTAAGCATACTCATATTCCGAGACAGACCAACTATCAAACATGACATTCAGTTAATGGGGACGTATGTATCGGATTCGAATCTAGACTGTTACGGTAACTGCGGGGCGTGCACGCGAGAGATAACGCCGTCGCCCCAGGGCAATAAAAGTGGACGCGTTGGGGGACAATAGAATGCATAGTTAGTGCCTAGGTTAGAGGTGAATTTAGTCGACATTTTGAAGATATAGTACATATAAAGATGAGACTTAAAGGACAAGGTGAAAGTGAATCTAGAAGATTATGAAAGCGTAAAGCCACTTTAATAATCTAAATTCCAATTAACGATTGTAGAATGACATCATCGATTTATGTCTTAGTTTTATAGAGCAAATATAAAAATATTTTTTTAATAATAAACAATGTGACACTCAGGACTCAGATGGATTCAAATAAAAATGCAATTTCAAAAACATCTAAAACAATATTTTTTAGATATCAAACGTACTGACTTTCAACTGCCATTTATTGCTAAACAATAACAACCAACTAATTTACATCATAAAATATATATTTTTATAAATATTGCTGGTGGTCCAAAATTCATCTACCAATTTTGTGTTGACTCCGGCCACTTTAAATAAACCTCCTTTGTTCATGTAGTAAAGTATTAACCTCCAAACACAGGCTTAAATTCTACTGTAAAACCTACAGAATCCAATCATGATTCCAATAATACCAAACAAACAAACTCTCTATCAAACCTTCGTAGATCACAGTCGATAAAATCACCACCGTCGTCGTCGTAAAAAACTTTATCTGTATCATATTTTACTGTCCGCATATTTTCTTCAGATAAACCAATAAATCCATCGGGAGCCCTTCACATTCTCCCATTCAGGAGTCGGAGTTAACGTGCGATCATAAGAATCGAAAGTTATCCCGGTCTAGCACAATAGGCTAGCAGAGCGAATGGATTTCATGATTCGTTCGTTGATTGACTATTGTGACGATGCTCTTTCATGTTGGCAGATATGTGAATTATTCTGTATTTGGTGATGTGTATTTATTTATTATATTGGTCATTTTTTGCTGTTATTTTCTCATATTTTTTAAAGTTGGCAAGAGCCAAGCTGTAGACAATTTTTTCTATAGCATGAATGGCACAACCTGGTTGTCACCATTGTCTCATAGAAAATCTACGCGAAGTAGCAGTTTGGTTCGTACGGTGAGTAAGATATCCGGAACTGAAAATCCCCCCTCCCCCTCCCCTTGCCCTTCCCGTAATTTAACACTTTCCTTTAAGGTCGGCAACGCGTACGTGATTCATAAGGTATTATGGATGTTTATGGGCAGTGAAGATCACTTACTATCCACTGACCCACTTCCTCGTTTGTCAAATCAAATCAAAATATTGATTGAATCCATCAAATTATGTAAATTATTTAGATTCAGTCAAATTTTAACTCTACTGCTAGTTCGGAATGCTGTTTTGTTAGTTTCACTGCACAGGTAAGTTTATAATGCGAGAGAAAAAATCGCCAAAATATGATCCGCTCTACGATTACTCTTCCATTAAAGTTCAATAGTTCAGGTAGTTGACTAGAAAGCCCGAAATCCCCCCTCATCTCCCCCACTAACCGTTTGAATGGCTAGCGTTGATTACGACTAGCATTTATCGATCCACTTTTATAGGACCAAATGGTGCCTTCCATAGTAACTCAAGGCCTTTGATGCCACAATGGAAACAATGGAAATAGTGCTTTGTTCATAGAAATTTAAAGGTTTTAAACCAAATGTAACTATTGTGGGAGATTTATACTTAGCCTTTTACGGCAGATTTATGTTTTAGTCTACGTGGATACCATATGTTCTCCTTTATTCAGAGGAAATCGTAAATGGAACTAAATGTTAGATTCTGACCAGACCTGGCAGTAGAGTGATCAATGTGATTCAATTATTTATTTTTTATATCATAAGCCGGCAAACGAGCAAATGGGTCACCTGATGATAAGTGATTTCCACCACTCATGTACGCCCGCAATACCAAAAGAATTATGGGCGTGTTGCCTACCTTAAAGGAAAAGGATAATTAAGATATTGGGAAGGGGAGGAGAATTTGGGCATCCGGATATCTCACTCGCCGTACGAAACACAGCAAGCAAGCTGCTACTTTACGTCGGTTTTCTGTAAGACAAGATAGCATACTGTTACACCGAATGAAAATAATGTCATATTGACATTCTGATGCAAGTTTCGAAGCGTTTCGGAGTCGGACAGAGAACGTCCAAAAATTAAAAAATAGTTTAGATTAATATCGTGGTGACTTTGATAATCTTTTGGAAATAAATAAAGGGGTGATTGGTTTTCTGCATTCATCGCCTCTTGTTATACGTGCCGAAGAACAAAAACCATGTGTAATTTTGGCAAAATATTTAAATTTTAACAATAACCTCCGGCAAATAAGCAGTGATAGCTCAGTGGGGTGTGGTATGGACTGTCGAGATGAAAGTCGCAGGTTCGAAACCAGCCCCAAGTGCATACACCTCTGACTTTTCTAAGTTATGTGTGTATTAATTGTTAATTATCACTTGCTTTAACGGTGAAGGAAACATCGTGAGGAAACCTGCATACCTGAGAAGTTATTCATAAGAATTTCGATGGTATGTGAAGTCTGCCAACCCGCATTAGGCAAGGCTGGTGGACTACGGCTTAACCCCTCTCATTCAGTAGAGCAGGCCCGTGCCCAGCAGTGGGACGTATATAATACAGGGCTGGTATTATTATTATATTAATAACCTCCGTACATCAATTAAAGAAAGATGTATAATTTCTAATTGGCTGAATATATTGTCTTCAAACATAGCTAACGACATTAATTAAATCAGATTTCTAATAAAAGAACTGCATTGAAATCGGTCCATTCGTTTGGGTGCTACAATGACACAGATATACACGGGCTCCTTCTTTTTTGCGGGGGTTAAAAAGCATCACAGCATATCGGCTTATAAACTACTTGCAACCATACAAACTATAGTACTTAACATAAATTCACACGAACCATTGGAGAAAGGGGGATGGGAAGAACGTTTTACACAAACTTCACCTCTTTGTGTTTAATGATGTGTCCAGAATTGACATTAATTCATTATGTATGGGAGACTGGTTTGGTAGGAGTGTTTTAAAGGCTTGTAGATTTACTTAATAATAATACGCAATCACGCCTGTTATCCCCGAAGGGATAGGCAGAGGTGTAACCAGTACACTCACATTTCGCCGAGCGTAACTCCGTCCCATGACGTGATAGGGGGCGAGCCTAACGCCAAACTGGGCACAATTCCAGTCTGATACTGAGCATTACGTAATAGAAAAACCCAATATAACTTTTACCTGACCCCTGAACCCGAGACCTCAGCGTCAGGTTCAGTCGTAACGCGTACGCATTACAACTGCGCCACCGAGGCAGTCTGCTATAAAAATATGCCATTAAAATCAGTTTAATAATAGATTTATTAAGACTCTTACTAACGATATCCATATGAACATAACCAGTTGCCTCCATCGAAGCGTCTGGCTCGCCTATTATGACGTCACACTATACCATAACCGTTAAAAAAAATCACCCACCACTAAGAGTTTTTATAGACCATTATAGATTATTGTATGTATTCTTCAGCGGACTTTTTAAAAGCCCCTTTTGTTTTCATTTCAACTAAAGTTAAACTTTAAGCCTTTGTTATTGTTATCCTAAAAGGATTTTACATTGAATAAGACACTGTTTTGTTATGAATATAATGGAATTTTATGAAAAGTTTATTTACTATGTATCTCAATTTACTGCCTTGGAGGCGTAGCTGTAATTCCCTGAAGGAGTAGGCAGAGGTGTTATTAGTACACCCACATTTCACCAAGCCTATTTCCGTACCATAAAGTGATAGGCAGCGAACTTATCGCCATACCTTTACAAGGTGGTAGGTCCCTTGTTTCAAATTCAAATTCAAATTCAACACAATGGGCATTGAAGCCAGTGAAATTACTGGGCATTATGAGACTTAACACCTTATGTCTCAGGGTGACAAGCGCAGTCCAGTGTCATGCAGTGCTTTGTTATCTAAAGTTCTGTGTGGCGTAGCTTCTATTTATGAGCAGGCGTGGCGCTTACCATCAAGCGAGCGACCTGCTCGTCACGTCATTCTAGCTAATAAAATAAATCGGGCACAATTCTTAACTTCAAGCTGATACTGAGCATTTCGTAATAGAAAAACCCAATAACACTTTTACACGACCCGGGGATTGAAGCTGAGGCCTATGTATAGCAGTCGTACCGCGTACGCATTACAACTGCGCCACCGCGGCAATGAAAAAAAAAGTGGAAAATGTCGTCAAACAAACATAGAACACATTCTAGCGGAGAGTACCCAGCTGCGAAGCGAGAGGCCGTGGGTTCATTTCCCGCACCGAGACAAATGTTTGCGTGATTCACAAATATTTTTTTTGGGTCTGGGTGTTGTGGGACCGCATGTCCTTCGTAGTTTTTGATACCCACAGTGCAGGTAACCTAGTGTGGGGTCAGGACTATGTATGTGACTGTTGGGTTTATTATTTATTGTACTTTTACATAATTTAAACAAAAATCACTTCGCCATAAAACAGTATATATATTGGACAGTTTATAATTTCGGGGCTATCAACCGCGTAGCATAATTATCTGTCCTAATTTCATAATTAGACAACTAATTCGATGATAATTGAATAGGTAGTTGTAATGGCTGACTAACCACTATCACAATTAATTCGCTCACTAATTTGCATTGAGTTTGAGTTTTTGATAGATCGTTTAAACAGCGAGAGACTTCAAATGTACTTAATTCGCTATATTCATAGTGCAATATTTTTATTAGGATATCTTTAGACTAGCTTTTGCTTGCGGCTCCGCCCGCGTAAACGGCTTTTACGGGAAAAAAGTTTTATATAGCCTATAGCCTTCCTCAATAAATGGGCTATCTAACACTGAAAGAATTTTTCAAATCGGACCAGTAGTTCCTGAGATTAGCGCGTTCAACCAAACAAACAAACAAACTCTTCAGCTTTATAATATTAGTATCGATGATAGATAGCAGGTCGCTCGCCTGATGGTAAGCGTCATACCGGCCTATAAACAGAAGCAACATCAATCAGAACTTTGAATTACGAAGTAAAGCATGGTAATGGACTGCGCTCGTCACCCGGAGACATAAACTGTTCATTTCATGATGCCCAGTAATTTCACTGGAATTAATGTCGTTCAAACCGGAAACCAACAGTGCTTACACACTGCTAATTGGCGGCAGAAATATTAGGTGATTATTATTTATTAGGCATCACAACTGCGCCATCGAAGCAGTCGGCAGTTTTTTTTTTCAGTTCCCTTAAATACAGGCCAAGTGTAAATTGGCCTCGCACCATTGTTTAGTGGTAAGACAGAACCCTTTGGTCCCTATTTTCTCACATTTAAATGAGATCAGCTTTGAGCAAGACCCTATCTAATCAAAAAAGAATTTTCAATATTGTGTATCTTTCTATGAAAAGATAAACAATCTTAACGGTAGGCAGCGGCTTGGCTGTGCTCGTGCATTGCTGAGGTCCATGGGCGGCGATAACCAGTTAACATCAGGTGGGCCGCCCGCTCGTCTGCCTATCTGGCAATAAAAAAATATATAAAAAACTAACCCGCCGAACTGAGATCATCCTCCGTTTTTCCGTCGGTAAAAATAGCCACCAACTCGAGAATAAATTTTGTCTAAACATTTACCCACAACAAAACGAGTAAATCATACAACTGTTGTGACTAAAAACAACTCGCATTTCCACAACAGTAACTAAAGATGTGTTGCAACCCGCAACTATATGTGTTGTCGGTCGCATAAATACATGTCACATGCAGTAATTATATCACGCGCTTAATTAAAACGTCTAGATGTTATTTATGTTTACATTATCTTTTTAATGGGTTTTACAAAGTACTTCAACTGTAGTGTATGCAAAAATTATAAACGAGGGAAAAAACTGTCAGAACTTAATAGATTTGTCTCGTCATAAATTAAGTGTTGATAATTCAATCGCCATGTAAACAAGGTTGTGGTTCCCTCGTATGCCTGATGGTAAGCGTCACGCCTGCAGATAAACAGAAGCAACAGAACTTTGCCCTGCATGGCGTTGAACAGCGTTCGTGACTCCGAGACATAAGATGTTAAATCCCATAATGCCCAGTAATTTCACTGGCTTCAATGTCCTTTAAACCGGAACACAACAGTGGTTACACACTGCTGGCTTGGCAGAAATAGACGGCGCTGTGGCACCAACCCAGACGGCCTCTCATATACGAAGGACCTATCGCCATGTACAACAAAAATACAATACAAAAAATTGCAATCATACACCAGATATTCACACAAAAACAGATTAACTACTACTTAAGGCCACGCTATGTAAAAACATCATCATATTTTTATTGCAAATTGTGTCTGAAACACTGTTTTGCTTTTTTTACAATGCCTTATGATAACGCAGGTGGACAAAAACTCAGGAACACGGAGCGGCCCCAAATGTGAATTATGAACAGGAAAACTACATAGTAAACATACTAGAGTAACGTTTGTTCGTACGTATTGCTTTTAGCACGCGACTGTGTCTGTTTTTTTTTGTCGTATAATATTTGTCTATTTTTATGTGGCGTCTCGAAAAGCAGTGATAGCCCAGCGGGGTCTGTTGTGGACTGTCGAGACGCAAGTTCAAAACCAGCCCCAAGAGCATACACCTCTTACTTTTCCAAATTACGTGTGTATTAATAGGTAATTATCACTTGCTTTTGTGAAGGAAACGTCGTGAGGAAACCGGCATATCTGAGAAGTTCTTCATAAGAATTTAGAAGGTATGTGAACTCTGCCAACCCGCATTAGGCCCGCGTGGTGGACTAAGGCCTAAACCCTCTCATTCAGTAGAGGAGGTCCGTACCCAGCAGTGGGACGTATATAATACAGGGCTAGTATTATGTGGCGTCTCAGTTTGAGATGTTACGAGAATTGATTTGTATGTTTCAGAGTTTAATCCTACTACTATTTTAAATGTGAAAGTTTGGATGTTTGTGAAGTTAGATGTTTGTTTGTCAATCACGCCTTAACGGCTGAACAGTTTTTGATAAAATTTGGCACACAGGTAGACCATGATCTATAATAAGATATAGGCTACTTTTATATCTTTCACCTGATGGTAAGTGATCTCCACCGCCCATGTAACAATCATGGGCGCGTTGTCGACCTTTAAGGAAAAGGATTATTGTGGGATTAGGAAGGGGGAACAGGAACAGGAAGAAGGGGATTTGGGCCTCCGGATATCTCACTCAACGTACGAAACGCAGCAGCAAGCTGCTACTTTACGTCGGTTTTCTGTGAGACAGTGGTAACGACCCAGACGAGCCGGCCCATTCATATTGTAGACAGAACTGTCAAAAGCGTGGCTCTACCACTCGTAAATATAAACATAAACAATTCCGTATTGTAGCAGAATATATAAATTGAAAGTGTGTTATTATGATTCGGTTATCATCTTCTGAGTCGGTCTCTTTATTGCTGAAGGTCGTGTCTAGCCTGAAGTAGTGATCACCCCATGCACTATACTATTCCATGCGGTCCTGTCTTCGGCGGTCTTAATTGCCTGAGATATCGGCAGGCCAGTGATCGTCTTTATTATGTCTGACCAGCGGGTAGGTGAACGACCACGAGGTCTTTTTCCGTTGACCTGGCCGACTACCATCAGCTTTTCCAGATTGTCAGGGTTCCTACGAGCAACATGTCCGAAATGTCCGAAACATAAACAATTCCGTATTGTAGCAGAATATATAAATTGAAAGTGTGTTATTATGATTCGGTTATACGTTGTTTAATATGTTTGAAACGGGACAGGTATAAAGGAAGAGCGCTCGGCTGCTCGCCCACTGGAAACTGTTTGTGTTTGGCCAGCGCATTAGCGTTGAGTGGACCAAATAGGTTAATATAATATTTTTTTAATACACCCACCAGTCACACACATAGTCCTGACCCCACACTAGGTTAACCTGTTTCGTGGGTATCAGGAACTACGAGAGGCTTGCGGTCCCACAACACCCAGACCCGAGACCAATATTTGAGGTTCACACAAACATTTGTCTCGTGTGGGAATCGAACCCATGGCCTCTCGCTTCGCAGCCACTACTCGCCATGTTGGTAAACTAGAAAACTTGTAATTTTTTTCGGAATTACATACATACATACTCACGCCTGTAATACCCGAAAGAGTAGACGAAATGTGGGTGTAACCAGTACACCCACATTTCACGGAGCTTATTTCCATCCCGTGATATGATAGGGGGTCGAGCCTATCGCCATACCGGGCACAATTCCAGACTCCGGGATGATACTAAGCATTTCGGGATAAAAAACCCCAATATCAGTTATATCCGGGGATCGAACCCGAGGCCTCAGCACGAATGGGACGGAAATAGGCTCGGCGAAATATGGGTGTACTGGTAACACCTCTACCTAACCCTTTGGGGAGTACAGACGTGATTGCGTATGTATGTACCTAAATTGTTAATGTTTTTTTTCTGTGGTGAATGTTGTATACACCTGTTAATAGCATACATATTAGATACTGTATGTTTAATTATATTATAATTCACTATGTTTTAGTATGTAGTGCTGTTGGTGTGCTTTTTGTCATACTAATATTATAAATGTGAATGTAAGTTTGTTTGTTACGCTTTCACGCGAAAACTACTTAACCGATCATCATGAAACTTTGTACACATATACTTGGAGGTATAAGAAGTAACACAGGATACTTTTTATGAAAAAAAAATCTATTTGTTTGTTACGCTTTCACGCCTAAATCACCGAACCGATTTTGATGAATTTTGATGTAGAGATAGATGGGACCGTGGAGAAGGTTATAGACTATGTTTTATTTCGGAAAAGACTATTCACGCGGGCGGAGCCGCGAGCAAAAGCTAGTAATAAATAAATTAGACCCAAGCTATCGCTAATTCTGCAGCCGCACGGTCACCTGACATGACTATGGTGTACACAAAGTAGAGTAACAAGACAATAAAGCGGCGTGACCCCGTGCTGGTCCAGTGAGTGTTTGTTAGCATTTCACGTGAGAGAGACCGCAGTCGGAAGCCCGCCTCTATTCTATACCATTATAAAGTTTTGATCACTTTGGATTCCGTTCGAGCTGGTTTAATAATAATAATAATAAAATCCTTTATTAACAGTCTTATATGTTACATTTCATCTTATAACTACTTATACTCCTAACGACAGCCTCCGTGGCGCAGCGGGCGAGTAGCCGGCTGCGAAGCGAGAAGCCGTGGGTTCTATTCCCGCACTGAGACAAATTTTTGTGTGATCCACAAAAAATTGTTTCTGGTCTGGGTGTTGTGGGACCTCAAGTCCCTCGTGGTTCCTGATACCCACGACACAGGTTTACCTAGTGTAGGGTCAGGACTATGTGTGTGACTGTTGGGTGTATTTATTTATTTATTAACTTGGTTAAGTATTAATTTAAATCGATACGCCGATTCGCAAAAAAAAATGCGTCAAACATTATAAAACAGCAGTAATATAATATTAAACATGGATGTTTATGCAAGCAACGTAATTAAATGTTATTATTTGTATTAGACATCGGTTTCGTGATTGTCTTGCTCTTTGGCATAGGCCTCCCCAAGTGTTCTCCACAATGATCTATCCCTTGCTATCCTCATCCAGCATGGTCTTGCTACCTCCTTGATATCATCCTCCCATCTTCGATGCCGCCTGCCTTTATATCTCTTTTTATATCTATCGAGCTGGTTTATTTAATTTTATGGTTATATCATAGGTTTGCAGACGAGCAAGTGAGTCACCTGATAGTTAGTGATCTCCACTGTCTATAGACAATCACAATACCAGAAGAATAATGAACGCGTTGTCGACCTTAAAGGAAAGGGATGTTTAAGGAGTTGGGAAGGGGAGGGTGATTTAAGCCTCCGAACTCACGTAAAATTAGCTCCTTACAAAAACACATTTTTAGATACGTCGATGGTTAAAAACGCTTATGATAATACCAGCTTCCTCTACCACGCAAGGTCCGAATCCCCCTCCCATTCCCAATCCTTTACATAAACCTTTCCTTTAAGGTCGGCAGCGCGCCCATGATTATTTTGGTATTGTGGGCGTACATGGGTGGTGGCGATCACTTACCTTCACGTGACTCACTTGGTCGTTTGCCGGCCAATGCTATAAAATAAATATAAAAAAAACACCTTTAAACCAGAACCAAATCTTGACGAAACTTGATTCATCCATTTTAATATCCAAAGCAATCTCTACACGACGCAACGGCACGTTGTAAATCAATAGCTGCGTGACAAATGACGTGGGCGCCATTTGTGACGTGAAGTACGGAGAGCGCGCTGTGACAGATGTTGGACGGACCCAGAATTACGTGCGTGCTCAATAGATTTGCAATTCAGCTCTTATGCATTTAGCGCCTTACTTATAAATAAACGTTTGTTAGCGTATTCTCTTTTTTTTATGGTATAGGCCAGCAAACGAGCATGTGGGCCACCCGATGGTAAGCGATCTCCACCGCCCATGTACGCCCACAATACCAAAAGAATCATGGGTGCGTTGCCGACCTTAAAGGAAAGGGATAATTAAGGGATTGGGAAGAGGAGGGGATTTGGGCCTCCAAGTATCTCACTCACCGTACGATGCGCAGCAGCAAGCTGCTACTTTACGCCGGTTTTCTGTGAGACAGTGGTAACGACCCGGACGAGCCGACCCATTCATGCTGTAGACAAAAGTATCTACAGCGTGGCTCTACTACTCTAAAAGGTGTCACCAGAAACGTGAAGTCTACTATTGTATCCATTCTCATTATGTTGTGCTGAGCATATTCCTTTCATAACATCATCCAGTGCTAATAGGTTTTGTAGAACTTCTTTTTATCACGCCTGTAATATTCGAAGGGGTAGGCAGAGGTGTAACCAGTACAGCCACATTTCGAAGAGCGTATCTCCATCCCATGATGGGGCGAGCTAAGATCGCCATACCGGTCACAATTCCAGACTCCGGGCTGATACTGAGCATTTCGTAATAGAAAAATCCAATATCACATTTATCCGAACCGGGGATCGAAACCGAGACCTTAGCGTCAGCCTCATTCGTAACGCGTACGCATTACAACTACGCAACCGAGTCAGTCATGTCACGTTTACAGGGCTTACACACTGCTGCTTGGCTGCAGAACTAGAAGAAAGAGAAGTTGTGGTACCAACCCAAACGGCCTCTCGCATACGAGGGACCTAATACCTATAGATGGACAAGTTCGTGCGCGACCGTCCTGCGGGGTACAAGACGTTGGGGGATGAGGTTCTCTAGATGTTAGCGGGGGCGGTTTGTGCAGCGGGGCAGGGAAACAAATGCAACCGCCCCCGCTAACATCTAGAGAACCTCGTCCCCCCAACGTCTTGTACCCCGCAGGACGGTCGCGCACGAACTTGTCCATCTATAGTAAATACCATTTGGTACAATAAATGACGTCAGTTGAAAAATAAAGTACGCTCATGAGTCAGATTTTCGGAAAGTATATGGCTTCACATGTCACGTTATTTGAAGAAAGAATAGTACAATCAAAAAATACTGATTGTCATGACATTTTAAACTTTTTTGAGTTTCTCGCACGAACAGTACGAAAAGAGCTAGTAACAAATAATTTAAATACACATTTTCTCAAGTATTCAAGGGTCGAGAGCGTATTTACGAATGTGCATGAGTGTACATGACACGGAGTGAGCTCGGATTAATACAGGAGAGAAATACTGTTTTCTTTTTCCGACCATAATTTAATACGACAAAAATGAATTTATTTTGATACCGACATAAATTGAATTCGTATTTCGATGACGTAGTTTATTCTTTGAAACGTGATTTGTTTATTGAAGTACATCGAAACATCGGGCAATAAATAAATAAACAGGTATCTATACCTTCCAATACCACGCAATTAAGACCCGCTTAATTAACTATAATAGAATGTACCACTTAAAACAGGCGTGTGGTCGCCGTATAAGATAAAAATGTTACTTACATCTATGTCTCCCAGCTCCCAAATTCCAGGAACACACCTCTGACTTTTCGAAGTTATATATGTATTCATTCCTAATTATAGCTAACGATGGATGTAATAACCGTAAGGTCCTGGGTTCGATTCCCAGGTCGGGCAATCTTAAATTGTATTTGAATCTTCGATTGGAAAAATCAAACATGAATTTTTAGGGATTGGAATTTGTGCCCGGTATGGTGACAGGCCAAACCCCTACCATCATCATGGGACTGATATACGGTCGGCGAAACTTGGATGTAACAGGAGTTGCAAATCTATGCTTTTGGTGATAAAGGCGTAAGCTTATTTAAGTTTCAAATTTAAAATCACTCGATGAAAGAAAGACACAAAGCTTGTTTTAACAAGTTAAACAACATCGATTCAAAACGCGGTTGTATGTTTATTCTTCAAAAAAGATTCGGATAAATGTAAATTAAAAAGCAATGAATCAGATCAAAGAAAAGTTAAAAGTAATTCATGGGAATAGCTGAAAATCGAGCCAAGAACCGATATTTATCTGACAGATATTACGGCACCCGGAACAATCAAAATATGGAACAGAATTTATTCTCACTATCATTAGAAACTAGCTGTTGCCCGCGGCTCCGCCCGCGTGAATAGACTTTTCCGAAATAAAACGTAGCCTATAACCGTCTCCAGGGTCGACGTGGTAGAGCCACGCTGTAGACAATTTTGTCTACAGCATGAATGGGCCGGCTCGTCCGGGTCGTTACCACTGTCTCACAGAAAACCGGCGTAAAGTAGCAGCTTGCTGCTGCGTTTCGTACGGTGAGTGAGATATACGGAGGCCCAAATCCCCCTCCCCTTCCCAATCCCTTATTATCCCTTTCCTTTGGGGTCGGCAACGCGCCCATGATTCTTTTGTATTGTGGGCGTACATGGGCGGTGGAGATCGCTTACCATCAGGTGACCCACTTGCTCGTTTGCAGGCCCATACTATAAAAAAAAAACTATCTCTACATCAAAATTCATCAAAATCGGATCAGTGATTTAAAACAAATAGATAATTTTATTCACAAAAAGTACCCTATGTACCTCCAAGTATATGTGTACAAAGTTTCATGATGATCGGTTAAGTAGTTTTCGCGTGAAAGCGTAACAAACAAACTTACATTCACATTTATAATATTAGTATGATTGGCAAATATCGCGTCATAGCCATTCATTAATGTCACTCATATTTTTAGATCAGTTTCATTTTTAACTGATGCAAATCGGTCTTTGTCTTCTCATATATTATACCAGCTGTCGCCCGTGGCTCCGCCCGTGTGAATGCCTTTTTCCGGGATTAAAGTAGCCTAGTGGGCGACAGCGGTGGGCGCAACATGGGGGGGTGATCGCATGAAGCGAGTCCCGTCATCGCGATCGGTGTGAGAAATACGCTTGACAAAAATACTAATATTGCTATTAAAAAATAGGGGTTGATGGTAGAAGGGTGAAAATTTTGGGTTGTATGTATTTTTAAGGTCAATTAAAAAAAGTAAAAAAAAATTGGGAAGGGTCACACTTATCATTACATTAAAAATAGATAGTAGCTGATTCTCAGACCTACCCGATATGCACACAAAATTTCATACAAATCGGTCCAGCCGTTTCGGAGAAGTATGGGAACGAACATTGTGACACGAGAATTTTATATATAAGATTAATGTATATGTATATGTTCACGCATAACTACATCAAATGTGGACCGATTTGTATGATTGGTCGACGGGTGATCGTTATGGTTTACTTTGCTGGTAAAAAATTTGTCCTAAAGGTCTAGAATCGGAGATTAAAGACTAAGATTTTCATAGTAAGGTATGCACCGACTTGATGATTATTTCACTAAAATCGTCAATCCTTCTGGGGAGAAAACTCCCAGACCCGAAAAGAAAGAAAGAAAAAGAAACATTTATTTCGGTGCGAGAACCCGTGGACTCTCGCTTCACAGCCAGCTGCTTAGCTACTGCACCACGAAGGCTATACTAACCTCACTGGATAGTCCTAATTAATTCCAACTTACAACTGTCATTTACGGCAGCAGCTCGCGGGAATGTCGTATCTGTCATTCGTGTGTCAACTGCGACGTCGACGTCCGGCGGCAGCCCACATCGATTTCGCATTAGCCACCTTTCGCACTATCAGCAATTGCTTGTATTTCAGTAATACTGAACGACTTGCTCGTTTCGTCACTCGATCTAATAAAATTGATGTCTCAGTAAACTCTGTAGTACATATGTATACAGTGTGCTCTTCTTGGATTAAGAATAGAATACTTTCCGTAGAAAGCTTAAATTTCAGACAGTGTGTGTTACTAGTATTTGCCCGCGGCTCCACCCGCGTGTAAGTCTTTCCGTGATAAAAATAATTGTGAAACACGTGTTATTATTTTTAATAAGCACTATTTGTATTATTTATTTTCTCATAAAAACACATTGATATTGACGTCAAGCAGGCGGCCGCTCGAAAAATCTACAAGCCAAATCTTTCATAACATGTATTAAAAAGCATCTTGCGCTGACCCCACTGCGAGTGGGATAACAGCTGATAAAAGAAGACTATTTTTGCTTAATTCACAAACGTATTGCGTTTTATAACAAAGTTTCATACAAAGTTCAATCCTCAATTTCCCCTCCAAATATAAATTTCCAAAAATCCTTTTTTTCGTTTTTTTTTTATTTCTTACATAAACTACCATCTGATCAATTTTATGATCATAGGTTAAGTAGTTTTTGAGATTTCGTGATTAAGCAGTCAATGAATGACTGGTATTTTGCTTTTAAATATTTAGAAAATAGCGGTCTTTATAACAAAAATTAAAAATTTAATAGTGTGGGTACAGAATCCTCGGAGTTCGAGACCGACTCACACTTGGCGGGTTTATTGGCGCTATTGAGATCATAAAGAATAATGTACACTACTACTTCTATTTGGAGCGTATCGATTCTCCATCGAAAGTTCAATGATTTATTTCGAGTTGAGTTCCGATACTTATGATAATTCAGAACTACTACAATTTTCCACGAGATCTCTCATTATTTTCAAAACTCGGGAAAGTTTTCCCAAGTCCCCGTCTCAATAGTAGTTTACGAAGACAGAAAATATTCTATAAATTTTCGTATTATGTTAGTATTTTACTTTGTTTTGGTTTTATAAGCTCTCACGCTTGTATCTCCGAAGGGGTAAGCAGAATACAACTAGTTCCAAAATCAAAATCAGGCCCACTGAGGTAGACTAGCTGGACATTGTCAGGGCTGGGTAGCGCCGCGTAGAATCCACTGGTAAATTAAGCCCACTGAGTTTGTTTCGCCAGATCATCTCAGGTTGGGTCGTTTTGAATCCCGTGGTAGTTTTAAAACACATGCCGTTTTGGTTATGGCCATGGTCCATATGTGCTGTAGACAAAATTGCCTACACTCTACAGCGTGGGTCTGCCATTCACTGACTTGTCATAAGCGCTATTTTAATTGTCTACATAATCAATAAACGATTTTATACTTTTTGTTTATCTTCACCCAGATCACAGCTTATAATACCTAATCGTAATTGGCCACAACGGAAGTGCTCTGTCAGCGTATCAGCATGTCGCGTCAATTAGACGTTAATTAGGTCGCCTAACAGTCACTAATCCTATACTCATCGCGTTGCCAATCAACCGTTGTTTAATTTCAATCAGTCGCCCCAGTGGACAAGTAATTGCTTGTAACTACATCGTATGTATAGCTCTAATAATCCCCCGTTTCCCCTTCCCAATTCTTTAATTATCCCTTCCTGATAAATGCGTCGAGGATTCTGGTATTGGGTGTTCATAGACGGTGGAGATCTCTTACCATCTGGTGACCACCCTTCCGTATTCTTTAATTATCCCTTCGCGGACGTCGATAGTTCTGGTATTGGGTATTCATTGACGGTGGAGATCCCTTACCATCTGGTGACCCACCGGCTCGTTTGCGCGCCTATGTTATATAGAAAACTCTGCAGCCTCAAGTTACCAACTAAGCTGGGATTTGAATTCTGGATAGAGCAGTGAACTTAGCAATGGCAGATATTGTGACTAATTTAAAATGACGCGCCCACCACTCCACTTTGAATCTCATTCTAAACTAAACGGAGTTGTTGGGCGCGTCATTTTAGATTAGAGAAAATTTAACTGTCTTTTCGAAACAAACAAGTGGATAAATTGATGACGAGTTACCTTAGATGATATTTAGTCTTCAGTTCTGATTGTCCTCGTTTGCAGCAGTTATTTAATCAAGTCATGACTTTGTTGAAAACCCCCTAAATTATTTAACTAGAAATGACTTAATTTTGTATAATGACTGTATAGTCATACAACGTTCTACAGAAAGGTGTAGGTAATTTTAGGCAATGTATAGTGTACGATATAAGTCTTTCATCCCCCATAGTGCCAATTCCGATTGCATTATTAGGATATAATTATAGATGGGTAACATGTCGACATCGACTTGCAACTTTAGACAATACTAAATGATAAACAGTGATAAGAACTTGATCAATCTTATCGATCTTAATATATTACGCCGGTTTTTTGTGAGACAGTGGTAATGAGCCGGTCCATACATGCTGTAGACAAAAGTATCTACAGCGTGGCTCTACCACTCAAAGTGATATTTTAGGAAATTATCCGGTACACAGGTGCTTACTGTAATGATCCTAAAATATGACCACACCTTTCTGTAACACGTTGTATATGCAGGTTGTATATATTCACTAACATAAAGCATACATACTGCCTCGGTGGCACAGTTGTAATGCGTACGCGTTACGATCGAGGCCGACGCTGAGGTCTCGGGTTCGATCCCCGTGTCGGGTACAAGTGGTATTGGGTTTTTCTATTACGAAATGCTCAGTGTCAGCCCGGAGTCTGGAATTTGTGCCCGGTATGGCGATAGGCTCGCCCCCTATCACATCATGGGACGGAGATACCCTCGGCGAAATGTGGGTGTACTGGTTACACCTCTGCCTACCCCTTCGGGGATTACAGGCGTGAGTGCGTATATATGTACGTATGTATAAAGCATACAACGACGCAAAACTTTCTAGAAAACTAAAAATATATGTAGCGTGCAACTATATTCCTGATATACCTACTGTATTACAAACTCAAAACCCGTAAACACACCCCCATTTTTACTACGACCTTTGCACATAACTCGGAATTCATTTCACAATAAAACAAATGCACTAAAAGTGCTAGCCGTAAAATCCAAAACCCTGTATGGAACGCATCATTACAGTTGTTACTTATTTGTTGTGAGCTCAATGTATGTATCGATTGGGAAGTTGGCTAGAAGTGATTATTTTTATTGGCTTGAGTGACGAAACGAGCGTGTCGCTTGCCTGATGGCAAACGCCATGCCTGCCCATAAACAGAAACAATACCACATAGTACTTTGAATTACAAAGCACTGCATGGCACTGGACTGCGCTCGTCATCCCAAGACATAAGTTTTTAAGTCGTAGTCAGTAATTTCACTGGCTTCAATGTCCTTCAAACCGGAACACAACAGTGCTTACTCACTGTTGCTTGGCGGCAGAAATAGAAAAAGCAATGGTACCAACCCAGATGCCTCTTACATACGAGAGACCTACCACCTTTACCTGGTCGGCAACGCGCCCATATTTCTTTTAGTATTGTTTGGTAGATGACAGGCATACCAAAATACTTATTTTATAGAATTCCATTTTCAACCCCAAAATTATGTGACTTGTTTTTAACAAGTCTACTAAAACATGTTTTGTTGCTAAGCATAAAGTTTTTCTAGTTGTTACAAAATTTTCGCTTGTCTATCATTGACTGACCAAACCTTGATAATACCATGACAGTTAGTAAAGAATAGCACTATACTAAATTAACATATATTATGAGTAGTAAATTGTAATTAATTATTCATTAAAACGCACCACTAGAATTTTCTACTAGAGTCTCTATTATTTCTTAAAATACAAAATGTCTTACAAAAAGTTTTTTTAATGTTTTGGATCTTGAAAAGACATCTTGAAAAGGAATGATCGTAAAGACAAGCCTGTTCTGAAATACACAAAAGGACACTTTTATGAGTACTTTACTCTCGCGAAAAGAAGCTGTTACATTTTTGCTACCCTTAAAATGTTTCGAAATATTTTTCATCGCATTTTAGCAGCTGCGGTACGAACGTCGTGTTTATATTATGTCCCACGAAATTATTTTCCTAGTAACTTCAATTACTTCACGGCACATGTGGGTAAGCATTCCAAAAATTATAGACATGAAATATTTCTATCTAGATATCACCTAAGTTAATTGACTGCCTCGGTAGCGCAGTTGTAATGCGTACGCGTCACGATTGAGGCCAACGCTGAGGTCTCAGGTTCGATCCCCGGGTCGGGTAAAGTGATATTGGGTTTTTCTATTAGGAAATGCTCAGTGTCAGTCCGGAGTCTGGAATTTGTGCTCGGTATGGTGATAGGCTCGCCCCCTATCTCATCATGGGACGGCGATACGCTCGGCGAAATGTAGGTGTACTGGTTATACCTCTGCCTACCCCTTCGAGGATTACAGGCGTGAGTGCGTATGTATGAGTGCGTATATATTTGAAACAAAAAAATTACAGCGAAAAATGTACATTATAGGCCTCAGTTGAAATAAATAGGCCTAATGGTAGCCAAAATATAGATGGATGTTATAAGAACATTATGCCCAGAGTAGTGTCAAATATTTTCATGCTGTCTGTACGTTCTCTGAATGCCAACTACTCGGATCGGCTTAAAGTGCTCTCTGTGGTGCGATGGGACTCGAGACTTAAGCCACTAAACGTGGTTGCTCCCCAACCGAGATTTGAACTCGCGTCACTTTGGTGGAGTGGATATTCATGAATTTAACATAATTCGGATTATTCTTAGAAACCTATAATAAAACAAAGTATTTACAAGATAAGTAATATAAAAAATAATCGCTCCGAGATGATTATTTGTAACTGACTAAATAAAAAAGAATTATCGTAAGTAGTATGTAAAGCCTTCGTGACGCAGTAGGCGGCTGTGAAGCGAGAGGCCGCGGGTTCGATTCCCGCACCGAGACAAATATTTGTGTGATCGATAAATATATGTTTCGGGTCTGGGTGTTTTCTCCACAGAGGCGTTGACGTCAGGCAGTCGGCCGGTCATAAAAACTACAAGCCAAATCTTTCTGTAACATATGTTAAAAAGCATGTTGCGCACTACGACTGGGATAAGGGGAAGGAAGGAGTATTTAAACCTTGTTTAAAGCTGAATAATTTACGAATGCTTTTGTACAACGCATATAATAAACTAACAAGATAATAGTATCACAGTAATTAACAACATAGACGATACTATTAGGCAATGATGAGCTGGCAATGCAGAAGTTTATGCATTGTAATAGGACCGTTGTCTTGAATACAGATTGGCGTTTGCAGCTAAATCACGTCGCACTAATTATATGCCTGTAGATCAGTCTGTGTGTAGGCTAGGTAAATAAATAAATAGATAAACAGAAGCGACCTCACATTAGAATTCTCTGTCTCTAGAACAAACATTGGTGGATTAGGTAAATATTTAACTTGATACTGTAGTCGAATTTAGTACTAGTTACCACGAAGGTCATTTGTAACACATTTATTCCAAAGAAATAAGCTTGGTCTTTACATACTGAAAGTATTTTTAGTGGAAAATCATTTATCGAGGCAAATTAGTGGTAGAGCCACACTGTAGACAGTTGTCTGCAGCACGAATGAGCCGGCTCGACCGGGTGGTTACCACTGTCTCACAGAAAACTGACTTAAAGTAGCAGCTTGCTGTTTTGTTTCATATGATGAATGAGATATCTGGAGGCCCATTTATGCTGTAGACATAATTGTCTACAGCGTGGCTTTAGAGACATGTTTTGTATATAGCCAATGGCAAGTATTTAATATATTTTATTCAGAAGAACAATGAAATACTGGTGTGGCCGATTTCAAAGTCTTATTGAAGTTTTGGTCAATTCATTCCAGTACGATGTATCTATTATCTCCAAGCGGATCGTACGACCAAGATCTATCAAAACTCTCGATCAAAAATCACCCAAAATCCACCAATTTCAATAATTTCATACACTGTTCATCACAGTCAATGTTTATTGCATAAATCCACGCCTCTTTTATAAAACAAATACAACTTTATTCTATTCTATTTTTAGATGATGGCCCTCATCGATTTTCGATGATTTCGCCAATGCCAAGTATTAAAATAGAAATATCTAAAAATAAAGATCAAAACGTAGACATCTTATAATAGATGCTCAATTGTTAGTCAAAAAAAAAAAACAACAAAACAATAAAAAACACAAACACAACATTAAGCTATTTTAAGAATTAATGTGAGAATTCCCGCCAAAATGATTAACACTTACTGACTAAATAAATTCTTCATTCTTACCACCACTAGACCAATGAAGTGATTCCAAACATGTATCGTTACAATTTGTCACATGCACGTCGTATAAATCCACACGTCTCATTACAGCGGGCGTGAGATGCGCCGACCGCGAGGTAGACGGCAATAAATCTGTGCTTGTCCCGCATCGCATACATCCGATGCGCCTCGAGTCACACCGACGCGTGCAAACCAGCTTGTTATTGCTTAATGATGTTGTTTTGAGTTAATATTGTGATTAGTCGTTAATCAATTTTAGATTTTCATCTGAATTTTATCCGAAAGCAATCTTGGAGTTATAAAGGTCTTTTTTATTTTTTATTAGCTCTAGTGACGAAACGAGCAGGCTGCTCGCCTGATGGTATGTGGCGCCTGCCCATAAACAGAAGCAACACTACACATAACTTTGAACTACAAAGCACTGCATGGCATTTGACTGCGCTCGTCATCCTGAGACATATGTTAAGTCTCATAGTGCCTAGTAATATAGTTCTGACCCCACACTAGGTGAACCTGTATCGTAGGTATCGGTAACAACGAGAGACTTGCGGTCCCACAACACCCAGAGCCGATACAATTTTTTGTGGATCACACAAAGATTTGTCTCAGTGTGGGAATCGAACCCACTACTACTACTCGCCCGCTGCGCCACATTAAAAATATCAAATTTAATTCAAGAGTTTTGGTCAAGAATCGTTTGACGAATAGAATCTTGAGATACACCAAACCGAAAACAACTGCGGTGGCATACGTAACAAACGCACGTGGCAACACTGCTGGTTCGCTGACTCTACTGTGACGTGACAAACGACGCTCAAACCCATGCACAACCTGGCCCCGTCATACAAGTCATGTGAAGGAGACAGCCCAAATCGTAGCCTTACATTGTGACATGATATATGACTAGGAAATCCTTCTGTGACTGGTTTATCATATACCCTAACATCCCATCTGCGTTTATACAACGTCTTATAGAAAGGTGTGGTCAAATTTAAGGAATGTAAGGTGTATGTGAGCGTATTCTCTTAATATTGGTACATTGAGGGTGTCTGAGAAAGCAACGTTGGGTACACTGAAATAATAATGGTGCGATATAGTTGTGGAAGGGTAGTTAAATGGTATAAAAGACGTTGTCGCCATAACTGGAGGTCTTTTGCCCGAGGTCAGTTAGTTCACTAAGATCAGTGGTCAGTCGATAGTCCAAGTGTTCATTACACGGTAGCTATGCTGGTTTACT
Organism: Mimas tiliae; assembly: GCA_905332985.1. Taxonomy (NCBI): domain Eukaryota; kingdom Metazoa; phylum Arthropoda; class Insecta; order Lepidoptera; family Sphingidae; genus Mimas; species Mimas tiliae. Next base: position 16,439,104 of record HG995248.1, on the reverse strand, counting down.
ATTCGGTCCTAGTTGTTTCAGTTATAATTAGAGAACGGTCTATAGAGAATCCTGACATGAGGTTGTGGACTGTAAAGTAGTAATATTCTAATGTAACCAATAAACTATGAGTTAAAGTACTGTCGATTGGTATTAATAGAATAATACTCGTCTCACAGTGAGGAAGCAGTGATAGCTCAGCGGGGAGTGGTATGGACTGTCGAGACGAAAGTCGCAGGTTCGAAACCAGCCCCAAGTGCATACACCTCTGACTTTTCTAAGTTATGTGTATATTAATTGTTAATTATCACTTGCTTTAACGGTGAAGGAAAAACATCGTGAGGAAACCTGCATACCTGAGAAGTTCTTCATAAGAATTTTGAAGGTATGTGAAGTCTGCCAACCCACATTAGGCCAGTGTGGTAGACTGAAGGCCTAACCCCTCTCATTCAGTAGAGGAGGCCCGTGCCCAGCAGTGGGACGTATATAATAAAGGGCTAGTAAAAAAAAAAAAAAACAAAAACTCGTCTCACGTAACTTATAGCATATGATGTAAGTATTTCATTCCCCATATTACGAAATCCGATTGTATTGCTAGGACATTAATAAATAATTTTATTTTTTATCGAATGAGTAACATGTCATTAATCGACATGCAACTTTGGACAACACTAAATGACGCCTGAGCTATTGTCTCACTACAACATTGTTATTCACTTTCACGCACTTCACTTAATTTATAGGGATGTGATCTATTTTATCGTTTATAATAAACAATTGATAAAAATAAGCGAGATATTATAGGATGTCTAGCTTTTGATAGGATCTGGTACATATCACTCACTGTCAGGAGTATGTATCGACATAGTGATTTCTTATGTTTAATTTTTATTTTAGTCCCGACGTTTTGAAAGCTTTTCAGCCTTCGTGTTCACGGGAGAGACTAAAATAAAAATTAAACCGTGATAAAATCCGTATAAACTAGTTTTATTTTAAAGTATCTATCGACCCTTAAACAGAACCACCTTTCTGTAACACGTTGTATATTCGAATATTTGGTTGTATTTGGTTTGGTAATATGGACGAGGTAGCAAATATTAACAAACGTCTTTGTCAATCTACATAATAAAAAAATTACATAGAGAAAAACCCACCACAGTGGCTCTTTATTCGTGCGAGTTGCATTCTAGAGTCAGCCTTTATACAAATAGTTAAGATGGGCCAGCATAATTCTGGCGACCGATGAATTCGACATTTTATTTCAAATGTACTGTAGTTACCATCTGTAGTGTAATTACATTATTACCAACACCAAAAATACTTTACAATGTGTGTTTTTTTTCATAGCAGAGGCCGTCGAAACAGCAAGTTAAGCATGAACACTCAAAATATCAGAGAATCACTACCTTTAAGTAAATGGATAATGATAGGGATTAGGACCTTGATACTTAATCTTAATCGATTTTCCAAAATAACTATTAGGTACGAGTATATCTTACACTAAGAGTCATTAAGTGGACCATTAGACACAATTTCGAAGTAAATTATCTCGACCCCAAGAAAATTCAGAAACATTCATCAACGTCTGCGTATGTCAGTAAGAACCCTTAAATAGAGCTGTTGCTTTGAAATATGTGGCAGACGCACAGCAAAAAAGGTAGTAGAAACTGGGAGCTGTTAATGTTGGTCAAGCTTGATAAATTTTTTTTATACTTTCACTTTTCATTCGCTTTACTTCACTCTTCTTCTTCCTTTACTACCTTTCCACTTGCAGTAGGGTCAGCGCAAAATTATTTTTAACACATGTTACAGAAAGATTTGGCTTGCAATTTTTACGACCGGCCGCCTGCATGGCGTCAATCCCTCTAGGGAGACGCCACCGCCCGTGTACGCCCACAATACCAGAAGACTCATGGGCGCGTTGCCGACCTTAAAGGAAAGGGATAATTAAGGAATTTAGCAGGGGAGCGGGATTTGGGCCTCCGGATATCTCAGTAACCGTACGAAATGCAGCAGCAAGCCGCTACTTTATGTCGATTTTCTGTGAAACAGTGGTTTTTACAAACGGTATTTGCCATCACATTAAAATATGTTTTCCTTATATTTCATATCTAGTTATAATATTAACTGAAATAAAATTAGTAATTGAGAACAAGTTAAATGTCAAACATTATAACCGTTTACAAGACACGGCATGCAATAACATATTGAAAGGCAAGTTGTGACTCGACACGCAATGTAAGCGGAAAATGTGATTTGTTTACCTTCAAATTTAAATGATTCCCGTGTAACTAGCTCAAATGCTAGCTAAAATAGCAGTGATAGTTCAGCGGGGAGTGGTCGGACTATTGAGACGAAAATCACAGGTTCGAAACCAGCCAGCCAAAGTTACGTATGTATTAAATTGTTAATTATCGCTTGTTTTAACGAAGGAACTATCGTGAGGAAACCTGCATACCTGAGAAGTTCTCTAAAAGAATTTCAAAGGTATGTGAAGTCTGCCAACCCTCATTAGGCCAGCGTAGTCGATTGAGTCCTAACCCCTCTCAGTCAGTAGAGTAGGCCCGTGCCTAACAGTGAGACGTGTATAGTATTTTTTTTTATTTTAACTAGCTTAAGAAAAGTAGGTTTTTACTAGGTGGTAGGTCCCTGGTATGCGAGAGGTGGGCTAGGTTAGTACCACCGCTTCGTCTATTTCTGCCGCCAAGTAACAGTGTGTTTAAAGCCAGTGAGATTACTGGGCATTATAAGGCAACATCTTGTTACGAGTGCAGTCCCGTGATGGCACTGCATGGGCAGTGTTTTATAATTCAAGTGTGGTTTTGCTTCTGTTTATGGGCAGGCGAGCGACTTGCTCGTCTCGTCATTGTAGAAAATAATAAATATTTATAACTCCCAGTCTACCAGCATCACCTGTAGAGATGGTCCTGTTTTCACACGATATTTCCTTGCACGAGTGCAGACGTTAGCGCCAAACTATTATATACTATATAGATTTATTTAGCGCAAGTTTTCGAGCGTGACTCGAATCCTCAGCGTTGAAACAATTCATTGTACTTTATATGTTATTAAGTTGCAACATTTAATTGTAATGCACTCTCTTGGTTTTTGTTAGCACACCTGTGAGTTTCAGTTTTTTCTTTCTTTTTATTAGCTCGCATGACGAGACGAGCAGGTCGCTCGCCTGATGGTAAGCGCCACGCCTGCTCATAAACAGAAGCAACGCCACACAGAACTTTAAATAACAAAGCACTGCATGTCACTGGACTGGGCTCGTCACCCCGAGACATAAGGAGTTAAGTCTCTTAATGCCCAGTAATTTCACTGACTTAAAAAATATTTGAATCGGTTTTATTATTTGTAAAATATTTTGTAATTTATTTTCTAATATCACATCTTGCGAAGTTATGCGTCAACAAATATAAAAAACTAGCCTTTGCTCGCGGCTCCGCCCGCGGGAACGACCTTTTCCGGGATGAAAAGTAGCCTAAGTTACTCAGTGATAATGTAGCTTTCTAAAGGCAAAATAATTTTTGAAATCAGTCCAGCAGTGTTTCAGTTTATTCGTTACAAACAAAAATACATCTTTCCTCTTTATAATATTAGTGTAGAAGTGTAGATACAGACGAATTAAGAACCTATGTTTTTGTGTCGGTTAGAAATCAAAAAATAAAACGTCTCGAAATTCAAACAACTATTCGAAATATAATTGAATAAATCCACTAATTCTAGACATTCCAACCACTGGAACCAACCACATAATCCAAACCACTCACCATCAATCACTCAAGACATGCACAATTCAGCGCAATCAGCGAGGAACACAAGTGGTCAATCACAATCACCCAGTGAGCTTGCCGAGGAATTATTGAAAAGACGGGCGTTGTTAAACGCGCTGGTGTCCTGCAGTTGACATACGCTTGCATTATAGATCACAGATGGACTGGGTTGTAACATCGGTTTAGTTTAGACTTTTGCTGTGGTGATTATTGGTTTGTTTAGCAAATATTATTGAGTTATTAAGTTATAAATAATACACCCAACAGTCACACACATAGTCCTGACTAGGACTCCACACGTGGGTATTGGGAACTACGAGGGACTTGTCCCACAACACCACAACCCATAAAAAAAAATTAATTAGACAAACATTTGTCTCGGTGTGGGAATAGAACCCACGGCCTCTCGCTTCGCAGCCGGCTACTCGCGCACTGTGCCACGGAGGTTGTCAAATTAAATCTATATAAAAGTGAAAATAACTCTGTCTGTCTGTTATGTTTTCACGGCTAAACAGCTGAACGGATTTTAATGAAATTTGGTTAGGAGATAGATTAATTGATGGTACTTTTACCAGTTAAAAAGCTCGTATGTAGTTCACCCGCTTAATACTATGTAAATTTAAATAACGTACCGAACATAAGCTCACACCTGTACCACCGAAGGCGTAGGAAAGGGTGTAAATAATACACACGCGGTTTCGCCAAGATTATTACCAAACCCATAAAATGAAAGGCAAGCCTATTCGCATACCGGTGACAAATTCTAATTCTGCGAATGTCTTATACGACTTTTTCAAATATAAAAACTCAAACAGAAATTATGATTACTACCCTAGGATTTGAAAATGGATTTGATGGTTTTTCTGTCTAAGTAAGTACGCTGCCATTAGATCCATGAGGAATTATGATATAAGAAGTTCCCAAAATAATGTCATATCAAATAATAGATCACATTATGATCTGCAGCATCACAGCCTTGGTGTTGTCAGATAAAAGTTATATTTTGAGGAAACCACAGGAGTACATTAGTCGCAAATACCTGTGCCAGATCGTACCAGAGATATAATTCTGCGGATGCGCCAAAAAGTACTGGCTTGACGTATTAGAGAGACACATGAGAGCCAATGGTACGGAGAGATGCTCAAGATTGTGAAAAGTATAGATGGCTCAGTATGAAGGCAGATCCTGTCTGACTTAGCCGGGATAGCGCCAGGAAAAAATTGTCTTCTTCTTCATCCACCTGCCCTTAACCCAGTAGGGTCAGCACAAAATGCTTACACATGTTACAAAAAGATTTGGCTTGTATTTACATCCTGTCCAACGTCAACCGCTCTAGGGAGAAAGAAAAAAGCTAATAACTATATACGCATTCACTGACGCCTGTAATCCCCGAAGGGGAAGGCAGAGGTGTGACCAGTACACCAACATTTCGCCGAGCGTATTTCCGTTCCTTATGTGATAGGGGGCGAGCCTATCGCCATACCAGGCACAAATTCCAGACTCCGTGCTGACACGGAGCATTTCGTAATAGAAAAACCCAATACCACTTTACCCGACCCGGGGATCGAACCCGAGACCTCAGCGTTGACCTTAATCGTAACGCGTAAGCATTACAACTGCGCCATAGAGGCAGTCCTAATAACTATATGAATTTATTTCAGACACGATTCGAAATCTCTGTTGCATCTAGTAAGAAAACTTTAAAACCATATTTCCAGTCCCAACTAGTTTCTGTATCATGACAATGGTATTAAAAATTCCACACCAATCGCCGTGTGGTGTCTACGTTCTGGCAAACACAGATACGTAACGTATCTTAATTCAAGTTAATCCGGGAAGAAAGCGAACTACCCTCGATGTGGACACGCGAGCTGGACTCGCACGTGTGTTGAATGCTAGTGAGGGGCCATTGTTACAGCGTTGGGTTTACGATGGTTAACTCCCATTTAGTATGAAAAAGGTGGTAGGCCCCTCACGATGCTATGCGAGCGGCCGTCTGGGTTGGTAGTACCGCTTTGTCTATTTCTGTCGCCAAGTATGTAAGCACTGTTGTGTTCCGGTTTGAAGGCAATTGATGCCAGTGAAATTACTGGACTTTGAGACTTAACAGCTTATGTCTCAGGGTGACGAGCGCAGTCCAATGACATGCAGTGCTTTGTAATTCAAAGTTATGTGTGGTGTTGCTTCTATTTATGGGCAGGCGTGGCGCTTACCATCAGACGAGCGAAATGAAAATATGTTTTTCTAGCTTTTGCTCGCAACTTCGCCCACGTGAACGATCTTTTCTGGGATAAAAAGTGGCCTATGTCCTATTTCAGGTCATGGTCTACCTGTATGCCAAATTTCATCTAAAACCATTCAGCCGTTAAGGCATTATTGAGTAACAAACATCGATATTCACAAACATCCAAACATTCACAATTATAATAGTAGTAGGGTTATAATATCATCAGCCTCCGTGGCGTAGTGGGTTCCATTCCCGCACCTAGAAATATGCAAACATTTGTGGATAAGACAAATTTTATCCACAAATATTTGTCTCGGGTCTGGGTGTTGTGGGACCACAAGTTCTTCGTACTTCCTGATACCCACGATACAGGTTTACCTAGTGTGGGATTAGGACTATGTGTGTGACTGTTGGGTGTATTTATTTATTTATTTAAAACCGTTCAAGCAGTAATTTAAATTTTAACTTTTTACTTAAGCTATTATACCCCATGTAATTTGACCAATTTTGAGTTGGTGCAGTTAATGTGCAAGTGCAATTTAATGTAATTAGAACCAAAAGCGAACCTGCAACAACCTGACCTGTTTTATTGCAAGCAATATATATTTTTAAATCACGCATCAATCAGCTAATATCTCGTTTTCATGGTTACTACCACTGTAATTTATATGTTTTATAATTATTTTATTATTTAATTTAAAATTATAGCCAGACAGCTGTGACTCATATCATATAATTCTTTTCAATCAGTATCGCTTGTTCAATGGCCACAATTGTAGTTTACTAGTGCACTCAGCCGTACCCTAACCGACTGCTTGATAGCTAAATTGCACAATATGTCGTAATGTCAACGCCCTCTGATGCACGAAAGTCTTTGTTTTTATTTATCTTTTATTTTACTTGAATTATGAAACAAGCAAGTCGCTCGCCTGCCCATAAACAGAAGCAACACCATACAGAACTTTAAATTACAAAGTAGTGCATGACAGTGGACTGCGTTCGTCACCCCGAGACATAAGTTGTTAAGTCTTATAATGTCCAGTAATTTCACTGGCTTCAATATCCTTCGAACTGAAATACACTGTTTCTTGGCAGCAGACATAGACAAAGCCGTGGTACCAACTCAAACGGCCTCTCGCATTCAATCCCGGGCCATTCATGTGTAATTGGAAACTAAAACACAAATTGTGATTGCCTGACCTGGGATTGGAACCTAAGACCCATTAAGTATGCTACCATTAGAACTGATCGTGTCATCAAATAATCTTATCATTATAGTTACTAATTATATTCAGAAGGGCCACCCAAACTACAACCCCAAGCCTGTCCCAACGCGGCTAGAATATTCAACAGCACAACTTTAAGACAAGTTTGAAAGACATTTAAACATCCGAAACCCATTTCGTAACTTACAAATTAACGTAACAAAAAGTTACTGACTGCAAAAAAAGAAGTTTTAAATTCAACTGTCACAACGGAGTTCCGAGTAGATCCAAATTAATCGCTTTAAATAGGTTTAAAAACGACTTAGAAAAGTTGGGCTCGAACACAAATTTTTAACAGTAAGGCAACTGGGGTGTATTGTGCAAAAAGACAGCTCAAGAAAGCTGATGCTAAGTGAATAATTGAATAGTTAAACTCTCATAATATTTACATAAACTGAACATTAACGTTTCGACGCAAGTTGTGAGATGTGGCGACGCGTGTAGCGGTTTTGCTACGTTGCTATACGAATATGGATTGTTCTATTTATATAAATAATATGTATTTTTCTAGTTTATCAGCGTTAATGACGAGTCGAGCAGATCGACCGTCTGTCATAAGCGTCACGACTGCCCATAATTAGAAACACCAATCAGAACTTAAAATTATGAAGTACTGCATGGCACTGAACTGCGCTCGTAACCACGAGACATAAAATGTTAAGTCTAATAATACCCAGTAATTTCACTGGCCTCAATGTACTTCAAAGTGGAAAGTGTGTAGATAATAGATAAAATGGCGATACCTACTCAGACGGCCTCTCATATACGAGGGACCTACCACCGAGTATTAATTAATTAATTTTGTTTGATTTTTTAGACGGCGAAGGTAAAATTGTATATGATAGTGGATCTCAAATTTATAATATCACTGTCTACTAACCTTATCATGTCTAAATATTATGCACACACAAAATATTTCTTAGACGGCGTGTTTTTTTTTAAATAATACCTCACAGTTGAATTATCGTTGCACGTTATACTAATATGGGAATTATATTTTGATACAACGTTACTGTCATCCAAATAAATTTATACAAAAAATGTGCTCATGTGAAGGATTCAAAAACAAAATCTCAAATCGCTCCGCTCATGCTCTTAGACCAAAACGCAACGCGATCCGAAGCGTATGCTCGTCGTAAATGAACCAAAAAAAAAAATACGCGTGCCACGGTGATCGAATACCGCCTTTGATGTAACGTTGCGTGAATACGTAATGCTGGGTATTGTACGCTAAACGCTATGTAATTGGACACCAGGCTGTTAGTTCTTGTGATTGAGTAGGCATTGCTTTTTGTTGATTCACATTTAAGATGAATGTTGGTTCAGTTTTGTTATGTTGCTAATACTTAAATGCTGTTGAGATTTAGGTAATTTTAGGATTCACAGCCAATGAAACGCAATCAGCAAGTCTACGCCGTCTGTCTGTTCGTCCTACCTTGAACGAAGGGGTTCTATTTTTGTATCATTATTTATTTTAAATAAGTATTATAAACTCATTTAATGTAGCTCACATGAATTTAGTGATTTCTTATGTTTACGCGATTATTACACATTGAAATAAAACTAGTTTTACATCACATGAATTTTTTGTCAATAATTCTATTTTCAACAAAAGAGCTCTAGAGTCTAGAAGATACTTTTATGAGTCTTACAAAATAAATAAAAGGAACAATTTTTACAGAACAGCCTAATGGACTCCCCAAATATTGTGGTAAATCACTACATTTAGGTATAATTTGTCCATGTCCTCTACCCACCTCTATATCAAGGTTGTTTACTAAATATCTTGGATTAAGCAGTAAACGGCTCAATTAATTTGTAAGCCACTTCATATTCCCAGAGGAAATTTTACAAAGTTGCCAGTCATTATGAGGGCTCCCAACTTTTACGTTATTATTTATTATAACGTGTTTTTATTTAGATAGGATACAAACAGATCTATACTTTAACCGTGCATTTTGAGTAAGTAACATACATACATACATACGCACTCACGCCTGTAATCCCTGAAGGGGTAGGCAGATTTCGCTGAGCTTATTTCCGTCCTATGATGTGATAGGGGGTGGGCCTATCGCCATACCGGGCACAATTCCAGACGCCGTGCTGATACATACGTATACGAGAATTTTGTAATAGAAATCCTCAATATCGCTTTTACCGACCCGATACGAACCTGAGACCTCAGCACAGTAGTACCGCGTACGTATTACAACTGCGCCACCGACGCAGAGGCGTGAACTTATAAAATTAAATTACGAAATCTCGCCTTCTGCGTTTCTGAAAATAAGGCATACGTCCCCTTCATGACACTCATCCATTAGTTAATTAAGATATACGTTTTTAAATGTGGTGCTTTCACAAAAATCTGTTAGTTATGCAAATTAAATTCAAGTGAATGCCAAGCGAGAAGTACTTATCGTCGCCTGCTAACGTCGACTCAAAAGAGACGGTCCCATTGAATTTCTTATGAGGGCGTGATTAGAATCTAAAATTTTATTTTTTCTTTTCGCGTTTTAAATTTTTCGATATTTATTGTGACACTCGGTTGTGCTGGCGGGTTTAGTTGCATGTGAATTGTTATTATTCACGCCAATTTACATTTTCTTGAGTGACGCGACAACGAGGTCACTTGCCGGATGATAAGCGCCACGCCTGCGCATAAAAAACAATAAATAAAAAAAAAACAAAACATTTACAATTCTGAATTACAAAGTACTGCACGATACTGAACTGCGAGCCTCAACCTTAAAGATATCAGTCTCATAAGGCTCAGTAATTTAATTGTCTTCAATGTCTTTCTACTGGAACACAACAGTGCTTCGTGGCAGAAATAGGCAAACATTTACTCAAAATTGATTACTCTATTTTCAGTTTTTTTTTTATTTAGTTTTATTTTATCACAGACAACCTCCATTGTGCAGTTGGCGAGTGAAGCGAAAGGCCGCGGGTACGATTCACACATCGAGACTAAAATGTTTGTGTGATCCACATAATTTTCTTCGGGTCTGGGTGTTTTCTAACAAAAACTACAAGTCAAATCTTTCTGTAACATGTTGCGCCGATCCCATTGCGAGTGCGGTTTTTTTATGGTATAGGCCGGCAAACGAGCAAGTGGGTCACCTGATGTTAAATGATCTCCACCACCCATGTACGCCCACAATACCAAAAGAATCATGGGTGCGTTGCCGATCTTAAAGGAAAGGGATAATTAAGGGGACGGGGAGGGGGTTTGGGCCTCCAGATATCTCACTCACCATACGAAACGCAGCCGCAAGCTGCTACTTTACGCCGTTTTTCTGTGAGACAGTAGGCGGTAAAGCAGAAGAGATTTATAACTGACCCTCAGGCATCTTTTCAAAAAGCTCACCGAGCTCCGCTCCCGCTCCCGCGCTTCTCGCCCCTGCGACGCCGTGCCGTAGTGATGCGCGTGTCTTATAATAATAAATAATAATAATAATAATAATAAATACACCCAACAGTCACACACATAGTCCTGACCCCACACTAGGTTAAACCGATACATCGTGGGTATCAAGAACTACAAGGACTTGCGGTCCCACAACACCCAGACCCGAGACAAATATTTGTGGATCAGACAAACATTTGTCAAGGTGCGGGAATCGAACCCACGGCCTCACGCTTCGCAACCGGCTACTCGCCCGCTGCGCCACGGAGGCTGGCGACTAATGTTGTCCGCCACATGTTTTGTTTTTATATAAGTATAGGTATTTCTCCATCTGAATCTCGCACTTGTATAATTGTGTGTCTTTTTGTTCATGGTTACGTAGTTAGCAGTGGTATATTGTAGTGTGTGACTGCCTCGGTGGCGCAGTTGTAATGCGTACGCGTTACGATTGAGGCTAGCGCTGAGGTCTCGGGTTCGATCCCCGGGTCGGGTAAAGTGGTATTGGGTTTTTCTATAACGAAATGCTCAGTATCAGCTCGGAGTCTGGAATTTGTGCCCGGTATGGCGATAGGCTCGCCCCCTATCACATCGTGGGACGGAGATACGCTCGGCGAAATGTGGGTGTACTGGTTACACCTCTGCCTACCCCTTCGGGGATTACGGGCGTGAGTGCGTATGTATGTATGTGTAAGTACTATTTTTGCGTTTGGCGCCCGTGACTTCACGTAAGCGGCCCAACGGAAGACCAGCGCTGGTTTTATTACCAGCTTATGCTGAGTTGGTGTCGTTTTTGTGACGAGCACATCTAATTTAAGTGTTTTTGTATTTTCGTTTAACTTAAGTATAATTGTTGCTTGTTGCGAATAAATATTTTTCTTTCTTTCTTTCAAAACAAACGAAACAAAAAATATTTTTCGTGACAGCGACATGGCAGAACGTTAAAATACGTTAAATTATTTAGTTGGGTGCATGTTTTATACATGGGCGACGGCGCGACCGTCCGTCCGTCCGCTTTACGTTTTAAAATAGTCTTCACTAAATTTAAGAATAATGGTGAAGTATTTTATTGCCTCGGTGGCGCAGTTGTAATGCGTACTCGTTACGACTGTTGTGCTGAGGTCTTCGATCCCCAGGTCAGGTAAAAGTGATATTGGGATTTTTCTAGCACGAAATGCTAAGTATCAGCCCGGAGTCCGGAATTGTGCCAGGTATGGCGATACGCTCGCCCCCTATCACGTCATTGGACGGAAATAAGCTCGGCGTAATGTGGGTGTACTAGTTACACCTCTGCCTACTCTTTCGGGGATTACAGATGTGAGTGCGTATGTATGTCAAAGGAATCCTAAAACAAAGCCTACGCCGTCTGTCTTTTTTTTATTAGCCTGAATGACGAAATGACTCTTTCGCCTGATGGTAAGAGCCAATCCTGGCTTTAATCAGAAGCAACACTATACATTACTTTGAATAACAAAGCTATGCATGGCACTGGATTGCACTCCTCAGCCCGAGACATGAGATGTTAGTCTCATAAAGGCCAGTAATTTTACTGACTTCAATGTTCTTCAAACCGAAACACAGCAATGTGAACAACCTTATGATAAGTATCCATCTTGGTGCATAAGCGCATATCGGATGGAGAACAATGTTACCGAACTTCTGCGAGCATATTCAAAGTTTAATCCGAATCGGCTTCCCTTCTTGCTAAGGTTTTAGCTGCAACTGTCGCGGCGCTAAGTCCCGTGACACACTGTTATTGGGAGCGTCGAGCGGAATGCTCGGTATTAACAATGAGTAGATGAATACTTTCCTGCCGTCATAATAGATAACATAATTTTAATACTTGAACTTATGAATTATGAAATTTATGAGAATAAAATTGGATTCTGAGTATTATTGTATGACTTATACACAATACAATGTTTTTAAAACATTTTTATAATTTACGCATTTGATAGTTTTGTGTTTTATAATGTTTAATATTATTTGATTCATTAAAAATATTATAATTTTTATTCTAATAAAACAAACGTATTGTTTATGACTTTTTATAACTAGTAGCTATGTCTAGAGATTAGATACTCCATAATACTACTTGCTCTCAAAGGCGACGGCTCCGGGCAAATATCTCGCTGCATTCACTTTAGATTTAAATTAGATTTTTGCTTATAGTTCTAACCACTGGGGATTTAAATGTAACAATGTTTCAACTTGCGAAGTTCAGAGTCAAAGCGCTGTGACAACATTCAATTTTAGTGTCTTTGAGTGAAGATACTATTATTATAACAGATAGATGTTTGCTCTTCATTTACATATTCTATTATATATTAATGTCTCAATTAAAAAAAAAATTAACCCCCGAATTCCGAAAAGCTGTTCATTGACCGACTGTGTAATGGCTACTTATTTTCATTAAATATGGACAGATAAGAGGATCTTAACTCTTGACGTGAGTAACACCATCTCAGCTATTTGAGTTGCGTTTTAATATTCAGATGTAAGTCTCAATTAATTATTTTACCAAAACTTGAGGTTCTGTGCTAACAGAAATCTACAAATAAGCCTACGCCGTATATTTGTGTTATCTTTAAATGGCTTTATCTTTTGAATCATACTTAATGAATAACTGGTGTTTAAAATTTTAAAATTTGATGTTAAGATTTAAGAGTGTGGGGAACCTTCGATGCACGGCTCGGACTTGACTTGGCTCAAAGAACAAATCCAACAAAATTACCAACTTTCTTGCTCCTCAAACGTTTGCTTCATGTGTAGCGTTCCAAAGTCTCTCATCACCTTTAGTAGACAAATTTGTGCTAATTAACACTAGCGACGCATCACCACGCCGAGTTCTAGTTTAATGCGACTTTATATTGTTGAGGTACTTGAAAATAATTACGCCAGCTGCAGCGAAATGCACTTTGGGACACGCTAATGTGTGTAAAAGTTTTGGTTCCTATATAATTTTGTTTCGCCTTTTTTCACTGTATAGGATTTAAAGAGCACTCTAATATATCATTAAACACACCGAAAATAATTAGATAAAGATTTGAGATCTTCAAACATGTCTAAGAACCATCTGGATTTATAACACCAGGTAAAACTGCCACGCCTGTTAAGAAAAAATAACAATATCACTCAGAACTTTGAATTACAACGCACTGTATGGCACTGCATTGCGCTCATTTTTCCGAGACATAAGTCTTATAATTCCCAGTTATTGCACTGACTTCATTGTCCTTCAAACCTAAACACACAACTTACACTGTTTTTCAGCAGAAATAGACAAAGCGGTGATGCCTACCAAGACAGCCTCTCCCATACAAGAAACCTAGTAAACCACTAACCACTAAAGTAATGATAAACTAGTAATAAAATCCCTAATCTCTCTACCACTCCCACAAGAAACAAAGCGTGCAGTTACAATAACACGTTTAAGTTCGAATAAAACAAAAACTGAACCTATTCTCACGCAAAAAGTATTGTAGAAAGTTTCCTTACATTTCAGGCGAAAGGTTTTTCCTGAAAGTACGTGTCGTGAATTCATGTAAAATGGCTGAAATGGTATTTGCGAAATGTACGATAGTAGAATTATTTGGTATGCTAAATGATTTGTGGAATTTATAGCTATATGCTTTGTGTGCCATGTAGGTCAAACGCTTTCCATTTTGATCAAGTTGTAATCAGTTTAAGAAAGTATTTTCTATTTCTAACCCCCGACAAAAAGGCGTGTTATAATTTTACCCCTTTGTCTGTATGTGCGTTTGTGTACGCGTGCGTGTGTGTGTCTGTGTATGTGATTTGAAAGCTGGTTTAATTAGAATGGTATGTATCTATGTTTAAATAAGATCTGATCAGCCGTTTAAAAGTTGTTGTTTTTCTGTATGTTATTGACGTCGGGAATTTTTTATCAAACTTGGCACACAGTTAGATTATGACTCATCCCTCCCTTTCTCAATCGAGCGAACGTAACAATACTGAAGTGAGACAAAAGCTGTTTATCATTTAATATTACTCAAAAGTTGCAAGTCATCACCATCTGGATGGCTGCCGTTGAGGAACAACGGTGCAATTTACGCGTTTTTCTTCCCCGTACGGCATCCTTATAGAATCAGCTATCCCCTGCGGTATTTCCTGACCGATACGACTTAGGAACCTTTAAGAAGAAAGCCTACTCTTTCCTCAAAGGCCGGCAATGCACCGACAATTACTTCGGGATTGACGGTGTCCATGGACGGCAGTGACCCGCCAGCTCCGTTGCCCCCTCTTTCATAAAAAAGTCAAATGATACTTATTCGAAAAAAACAGAATATGCTTTATTTATGTCCTAGCAATGCAATCTGAATGGCTACTACGGGGATGATATATTAGTATCGTATACGTTTACGTACATCATATACGTTGCTTAAATTTGACCACACCTTTTTGTAACGCCTTGTATGTATTACCTTTTTTTTGTTGTTTTTTTTTTTATTTTGGGAAACCTCTTATGGGTACTACACCACCGCATGGTCAGCCGGGGCGGTTATGTCCGACTCCCACGGACTAAAACCCAACGATGTTCCTCCGGGTGCGCTTGTTCGGTCAGGGCTGCGGGGACGCTTTTGTACTCTTCAGCGGATGTGTATATTACCTGATCTAATTAAAGGTAAATTGTTATAGCCGTTCCCAATATTCTGTCTATCGATAGATTTGCTTACTATCAATAGTATTTTGACAGATCTTCCATACAAAATGTGTCAAAATTTTACTGTCAGTCTCATGATCATAAGATGAAAAAACCTTTTTTTTATTAGTTTGAATGAGAAACGAGCAGGTCGCTCGCCTGATGGTAAGCGCAGCGTCTGCCCATAACCAGACACAACACCACAAAGAACTTGGAGTTACAAATCACTG
This sequence comes from Mimas tiliae, assembly GCA_905332985.1. Classification (NCBI taxonomy): domain Eukaryota; kingdom Metazoa; phylum Arthropoda; class Insecta; order Lepidoptera; family Sphingidae; genus Mimas; species Mimas tiliae. Next base: position 16,423,558 of record HG995248.1, on the reverse strand, counting down.
TATGGACTGCGCTCGCCACCCTGAAATATTAAATATTAAGTCTCATAATGCCCAGTAATGGCACTGGTTTCAATGACCTTTACACCGAAACACAACAATGCTTACACACTGCTGTTTGGCAGAAATAGACAAAGCGGTCAAACCTGTCAAAACTAAACAAAAACAAGTTTCCGCGCTAAGCTAATCTATATTTTTACTAGAAAATATAATATATTATTATGAAAGCCGTGCGTTGATGTAATTTGCATTCATTAGGGCGAGTGTGGAGTGTGCTGACTGGGGGCATAATGCTAACTCATTTTTTACCTTTTGCAACCTTCATAATAATACGAGTTTATTTTCTTCCATTAGACATATGTATTTTTAAATTACACCGAGAACTAGAATGGCGTAAGTGTAACTTCTAATATTGTATTTTTGATTTATTTAATTGACTGCCTCGATGGCGCAGTTGTAACGCGTACGCGTTACGATTGAGGCTAACGCTGAGGTCTCCCGTTCGATCCCCGGGTCGGGTAAAGTGGTATTGGGTTTTTCCATTACGAAATGCTCAGTATCAGCCCGGAGTCTGGAATTTGTGCCCGGTATGCGATAAGCTCGCCCCTATCACATCGTGGGACGGAGATACGCTCGGCGAAATGTGGGTGTACACCTCTGCCTACCCCTTCGAGGATTACAGGCGTGAGTGCGTATACATGATTTATTTAATTAAGTCGATAGGTATTATAATATAATCCTGCATACTCTTACTTACTTAATATTATATTGTAAATGTGAAAGTTTGTATGTTTGTGATATTTTTTATCAATCGCGTCTTAACAGCCCAACCGATTTAGATGAACTTTAACACATAGGTGGATTATACCTTGGATTAGGATATAGGATACTTTTTATTCCGGAAAAAGATATTCACGCGGGCTTAGCCGGCAGACCAAAAGTTAATACATACATAAGCTCATACCTGTGTCAGAGAAGGAGTTGGCAGAGGTGTAAAAATGACCATATTATAGCCCTTACATCTTGTACCCACTAAAGTTAGTTTTTTTTTCGTAAAGCATAGGCCGGCAGATCCTCCGTAGATCTCACTCACAGTACGAAACGCAGTAGCAAGCTGCCACTTTAAGTCGGTTTTCTGTGAGACAGTGGTAACGACCCGGTCGAGCTGGCCCATTCGTTCTGTCGACAAAACTGTATTCAGCGTGGCTCTACCACTCAAATAATATTATAATAACCAAAACCAGTGTGTCTGAACTGCTGTTATATTAAATATTTTTATTATAATAGCAGTTAAGTCACTTTTGTTCTCGGGGTCTCATTTATAAAATGGTATACTGAAAAACCACATTAGTCAACTTGAAAACGTTCTGGCCCGTTTTCGGAATGCAAATGTTGTACGCTAACACCTTTCCTGTATTTATAGTTTGTGACATCGATCCATGAAAATAGCTACTGAAGATATATTTACATACATAATGCAAACGCAGTAGGTAGCTTTTACTTTAGCAGATAATAAGTATCTAGGATATATTCTAAGATATCTAATTTAACTTTTATCTTGAGAAACTTAAATCTCTTAAACTTTTGACCCTAGCATCCATTTATATATATGAATAAATATGAACCCTTATTTATTTATTACTAACTCCCAAAACCGTACCCGCAAATTAAGAGGAGATAATCGAAGTATCGAAGAAGCAAAGACCACGTTAAAACATAAAAGTAAATACTGCATGGCCATTAAAATTTATAATAAACTACCTGAAAACATTAAAAACCTTGACATCCACTCATTTAACACACACTTCTAACAGAAAATTGTTACTACACTTTACAAGATTATTTACAAGGTTTACTCACAACTTCTACTTAGTAATGTCTTATTACTCAGGTGTTATTTTGAATAAATTTATATATAATAAATAGTAACATAGTTCTGTTACTGCAATTTACACTTTATTCTTAGATGTTTACTATCCGTTACAAACTTATTTGTTAATTATAAGCAAGTTATCTAACTAAAATTTATTAAATATTTATATGCTTCAGAAGCAGATTTCGGCGAACCTTACTACTGTAACCTAAGACCGATGTATGTACCCGATTTCATAAATAAACATTTTGAATTTGAATTTGAATTTGAACTTTTTCAATAGAATTACAAATCCCTTTGTGTCTTTCAACGCGCTTTTCAATTCCTAAACGTTATAATACTTTGAAAACAATATATATTCAAATCCGCAGACAATTGCTTATAACAAAGTACATAAGATCTTTACAGTGTACCCAACCCCCTACCGCCGGCGGCCCCTTAATAATCAAGTTTCGGAGTTGCCTGTCCAAGATGTCACTGTGCGAGTAGGGCCACCAACCGTCCGGATTTGTATACATGTCCGGCTTTTAGGACTACTGTACGGACTTTCTACATACGCACACACGCACTCACGCCTGTAATCCCCGAAGGGGTAGGCAGAGGTGTAACCAGTACACCCACATTTCGCTGAGCGTATTTCCGTCCCTAATGTGATAGGGGGCGAGCTTATCGCCATACCGGGCACAAATTCCAGACTCCGGGCTGATACTGAGCATTTCGTAATAGAAAAACCCAATACTACTTTACCCGACCCAGGAATCGAACCCGTGACCTCAGCGCTGACCTCAATCGTAACGCGTATACATGACAACTGCGCCACCGAGGCAGTCACGGACTTTCTATTTGGCCAGAATTTTTAAATTAGCTGAAAAATAATCAGAAAATTTCAATAGTGGTACATTATATTTTATTCAGTATTCCATTGTTAATTACATAACATGTTATATACATACTTTTCTACTCGCCGTTTTTAAGCAATTCCATTACAATAAGGTTGTCTGGTAGAGATCGCTTTTACCGATAAGACCGCCTCTTGACATTATTATAGTTATAAGGTTCTTTTGTATTGTTTCTTAAGTTCGGTGTTCATTAAAGAGTTATCTATCTATCTATTATTAAAATATAAAATTTTTACATGACTGTTTATATTAATGTTATATAAAATATCGGTCTTGATAATTAATCAAAATCGTAATGTTTTGTTAATTGTTAATCAGTAATACGTATACCTAAAGTACGTGCGGCGAGTGAGATTTCAACTTTATTGGGTTACTAAAATATCCGGGCATTTTGTAAAACATCCAGATTATTATCAGGACTTTTCTAATTTACAAATGGTAACCCTATGTGCGAGTGAATATTCTACTGGATCCCAGCTGAATAACTAAAGCTACCGTCTGAGATAATTAACAATTTCTAAGAACAGTTTCTTTAGTATGTGTTTTTGAGGACAGCCCGGGGAATGGTTGGGATTTTTGAAACTTAAGGCCAAAGTAATTTTGGTCGCGTCTTCGAGAAATGTTAGTGAAGGCCCTGTAAATATTTGGATGTTATGGGTTGCAACTATTTCATAGGATACTGTGCCTTTTTAATATTCCATATCATAATATACCTTTTTTCTAGCTAAAGAAACAAGTCGCGAGTGAATCGTTTTTTGGTAGGCAAGCGCGTTCATCTTAGGCCACATTATCGCTTAGGTACCATCAGGCGTGATAGATACAATTAGTGATATTCACTAATGGTGTGTCTCTGAAAGAAATATCATTCTGATTCTATTATGAATTCTGAACTTTCTAATTGTATTATATTTAACTCACCAAAGTAGAAACAAACGAGATATTCTTGAATTCAAGAATAACTCGAAGAACACTTACGAAGTAGGTAATTCCAAAATAAATACACCGGAATCAAACAGAAAAGAGGGCTTTTGTTCAGGACAAAGACACGCCGCAGGAGCTCCTTAAGTGGCGATTAAATTGAAACGTCTCTTGTGACACGGCCATCCATCAGCGCGGCGGCATCGCCAGACGTGCGGCTACACTCATCAATTAACTTACAAAATAAAACATACGAAAACTTTGATAAAAACTATTCGAACAAATACGAGTGATGAATCGATTGATATGGAGCTACTCATGCTGGATGTGACGACACTGATTGTGGGATGAAAAGTGGAAACTGCTTAAACTGCGTTTTGATAAGACATTTTTGAAGGTTTTGGTATTTTAGATAGAAATGTTAAAAATGTTGCAATTATACCAAAGTTCACAAAAAATACGAAATTATTTACTAAAGTTTCAATTATACAAATACCAATTTTCATCATCATCCTTTATAAATATGATTTTCATGTCCTCCATATTTTTCTCATTAAAAACTGTGTAGTATTCTGAATTAACTTTTAATTTATTATTATATATTATTAATTATTAATACTAACGTTAACACCATCCATATTTTTTCCACATCATCGCTTAAAACAATCCCTCCGTATTTGTAACCAGATCCCTGAAAATACAAGCCTGCCATGTACAAACTTATCTCCCGCAATACGATCATTGATCGTACAAGGTGGATGTTTGCACCTTCTGATGGTTAGACGACACATCTATCAACTGTACATCTTTATCGTACGACACAAAGAGTTCAACTACAGTGTGCCCGTGCCAACAAATGAAATTTTCGATCGAGACGAATGACTGTGCATTACTCTTTTTGTATGCTCTGACAACAATAACGCTTTTTACTTGACGCTCATTGTATGCGGGAATGCGATTTAGCAGCGAAATATTTTTGCATGAATTAGCGGGTTCAGTTTAATATAACTGTTGTTTTGTTGCCAGAGACCTTGTCGACCTATGACAAACATTATTTAGATTTTGATCAATAAGATAAGAAGAATGATACTCGTTGAATTAAAAACGTCTTCTTTTGAGAGTTCTGTCTACCGCGCCGCTCGTCTATTCTACCTTTAAAACGATTTATCTTCTGAACCATAATAGGTAGCGGTCTGAAATTTTCAAGGAATATGTTTTATTAGGGCCTACATTTTAACAAATAATAAAAATAACAAAATTTAAAGGTGTGTGTAAGGAACCTTCGGTGGAGTCCGTCTCGCACTAAACCGGTTTCTAGTTAATCAAAAACCAGCGAAGTGGATGGAGTCTAAGTTTACAATTTGTTTTATAAAAAATGTTTGTACCTCAATATCTTCTTATAATTACTACATCTTCCCCTATTCTGTGTTAGCACAAACTCGACACACCTTTTCTATTTTACTCAAATTATCCATTATTCTAATAAAATCTTCTATTGCTTTAATATTTCTGTTACTTAATACGAAACAGTGATAAACTCTCCCTGTATTTAAAGTTACAATAGTGCCACTCACTCCATTGTCAACTAACTTTTTGCCTAATAAATATTGTCTGTCTGTACTCGTATGAAGAGTCGTAAAGCTACAAAGTTAGTAACTCCACATGACAGCAGTTAGCAGACCCTTGTTTACATGCTTATGATTTATTGTCAAAGTTTATTAATTGTACCGTTGTCTCTTATAGTTTATCTTTGGCGATGTGTTTAATGGATTTCATAGTTTGCTATGCGACATAACTTTCTATCTTATCGCTTATGCCTATATTTAATATAGCTAAGGAGTCTTCTAATTTTCGGATGATTAGAATTATTTTTGGATTGGTTTTTAAAAACATTTATAACTTTGGTTTTTGTTCAGACCTTATCTGATCGTGTCTTTACATGTTTCTCCTTTTTTCTAATGGATTTGTGCTGCTAGCCTATATTGCTTTTACAGCTTCACCTGACAATAAAACCGGCGCTTATTGCGCTCTAGCTAGAAATATGTATAGTGTATTTAGTAGCGATTAAGCACAGAGGCGCCTTTTAAAAGGCTCAGACCTCAGCTTGAGTAATCGCCGGAGAGTATACGAGTAGTTTAGGGCTGCCTCTGCACATCATTGTGCCGAGGGCCAGTTGTGGGAGCTCTTCGGACTCGCAGGCGTGACCTATGTCGGGGTGGAATATTATTATTGCGATACGGATTGATAGCGACTGTGATGGAGTCGTTGGGATCGGCCAAAACATGTTTGGGACGTCGATGGAGGAATATATTCTAAGTATTAAATCTCTCACTAGGCGATAGGTCTTTCGTATACGACAGACCTTCTGGGGATACCATCGCATTGCCTATTCCTATTCAAGCAGCAGTGTGTAAGGAATGTTGCATTTCGGTTTTAAGGACATTGAAGCCAGTCAAATTACTGGGCATTATGAGATTACCATCCTATGTACCTCGGGGAGACGACCGCAATAGAATACCATACATTGCTTTGTAATTCAAGGTTCTGTGTGGTTTTGCTTCTATTTATGGGCGTGGTGCATACCATCAGGCGAGCGACCTACTCGCTTTAACATTTAGGCCAATAAAAAAACTACTATCAATACATTACTAATACAAAAAAATGCCCACACTTATATTTTTGAGCTAAGTAGTGACCTCTTAAAATATACGCGTGACTTATAATGAGTATATTGTTTCATAATCCCTACTATTTAAAACGGCCATTATATCTACACCAGTTTAAAGTAAATCATCGGTAATATCTCCAACTAATATTTTGGCAAACACACATACTTTCTCAATTACAATATTAGTCCAGACTTTAAGACTAGTTGTGATTAACGACCCCACCTGATAATATCCAAACGGTGCAGTGAACATGCAATTTGGCAACGTACACCAACTACTGAGAACTTTGGTGAATCATTAAAATAAAATATGAATTTATCACACACTTTGCGGTGAATAAAAACATCGTCAGGAAACGGAGTATCACGACTTTTGGCAGTTACGCAGTTACATTAACAATATGGATTTGTAGCAGTGAAAATATTGCGTGAATGATGGTGGACTTAAAAAGATATGTTGCAGAAAGTTTTATCTTCCTTTAAGCTCTTACAAGATCAATAACTGGTGTTTTATCGGAAACTAGGTGGTAGGTTACTCATATAAGAGAAATCGTCTGGGTTGTCACCACCGCTTTGTCTATTTCTACCGCCAAGCAACAGTGTGTAAGCACTGATGTTTTTCTGTTTGAAGGACGTTGAAGCTAGTTAAATTACTGGACATTATGAGACTCAACATCCTATGGCTCGGGGTGACGAGCGTAATCCAATGCCACTGCATGCCATTGACTTTGAAAAAATGAGGGTTATTTGTTTTATCGTTCAAAATTTAATAAATTAACTACATAATTTACTTATTTAGTACTAGCTTTTGCTCGCGGCTCCACCCGCGTGAATAGACTTTTCCAAAATAAAACGTAGCCTATAACCGTCTCCAGGGTCCCATCTATCTCTACATCAAAATTCATCAAAATCGGTTCAGTGATTTAGGCGTGAAAGCGTAACAAACAAACTTACATTCACATTTATAATATTAGTATCATATAATGAAATAAAATTTCAATCGAACTGTATAATATCTCTGTATACGTATGCTGTATACATTCGAGAAATTTAAGAGAGTTTTTAATAAATACGAAGTTTTTTTTCAGGTGTAGCGTAATCACTTTGCCGAGCCAGGATAAAAAAAAATAACAATGATATCCAGCAGAATCATATTCACACTATTTCTACCCCCAGTACAACTTGAACCCAGTTTTAATGACAAACTGGAAATATGCATTTGATTTCCACAACGTTGTCAATCAGTATTGTGGAATACTTTATGGATATTTATTTCACTTCTAAATACCGAATAGAAGTAAATATAGAGACCCATAGAAAACATTTATTCGTGTGAAAAACAGGTGTTTAATTCAATTAAATATACAAGATTTCCAACCCTTTTAACACAAAGCGTGAAAATACTGATAATAAACACCCCAAATCCTCTAATACGGAGTCAGGACAGATTTAATCTCGCTGCAAAAAGGAGCTTAGATGCCGTCAGCGTCCCGGGTTCGTTGTCCGTCGAGTCACTTTCCCCGACACAATTTCAAGATGCCGTTGTGTCTGAATTTATAGCATTTGTCTCCAGTCTTGACTCGCTCACTTTTAACACGGGTTTGAGGGAGAAAGAATATTGGTTTAGAGTTCCTTTGGCACTGCTGTATAATTTAATATCATAGTTTTATTGTCGAAAAATTAAATTGCTTATGACGCGTTACAATATGTGAAGTTTATTTACGTATTAGGTTGGCATAGGGATTACAATTAATAATGCCGCAATAGAGTTTGTGATTTCTTCTTCCACCTGCATACCACTCGCAGTAGGGTCGGCGCAATATACTTTTTTTTAACACATGTTACAGAGAGATTTGGCTTGTAGTTTTTACGACCGGCCGCCTGCCTGACGTCAACGCCTCTATGGAGGAAGCACCCAGGCGCAAAATCAATATTTGTGGATCACACAAACATTTTTGTCTCGGTGCGGGAAGCGAACCCGCGGCCTCTCGCTTCACAGCCCACTGCGGCATGGAGGCTGTTGTGATTAATGTTTTTTTTTTAATTGATAAGTGGCAATCCTATTGCCATATAAGGTCCCCAGCAACTCCCGTCTAATTTCTCGGATCAAAAATCACAATGAAATTATCATTGACCGACTTTAGATTTGACTCAAGACCGGGTTACACGGCTTATGTACGCTGCCATGAGACTAATGAGGAGATCTTGTTACAGGTAATAGTTATACTGATATCGATAATTAATACACTATATAAATATTGTTTGCCTATCTTTTCACAACTAATGGTGATTTACAAATAAATCATACGTTACTCCTATGAAATGGAAAAATAATATTGTAGAATCAATAGCCACGGAACCTACAAACAACACACAATTCGCGCTTCACCGCTTGTATTTTTTAATAATAAATCCGCTGGCATGAGAAAGTTGTTGCCAAAGTTTAATGAAGGATGGATGGACGACAATATTTTCTCTTTACAGTACATCTCTCGTCTTGTTTGTAGATTAACATCTTTTATCATTATAATTATCTCGGAGAAACTCAATGTATACATTTTTTAAGAGAAAATATTTTTAGAAAATGTTTTAGTAATTTCTTGATGTTTCGCTTTTTCTTGTGAAATTCGTTTGTGACATTTTATTATGTTCTTAAAATATCATTTAAGTTACAAAGTAATGTAATTACTTTTTGGTAAAATTTAAGCTAGAAATTTATAAACTCCATAACACACATAGCTGTTTAATACACCATGACCGCAAATGTGATAGCTAAATAGGATTAAATGTTTTTATGACTCCCAACTATATCTGGTTATAACAAAGTGAGGTGTTCAGAGACCAGAAATTTGTAATTGCATAAATTATTTACCAACATGATAATCAGATTCTAGTATCGTTGGTAGCAACGTTTGCATAATTTAAACATATATATTCCTTCCCATAGAATATTCTATGTATATAAAAAGTTTGTTGTTTTCTACCATACAATCTCCTAATGTATATTTATTTTCCAACTATTATGACTTAGTTTTTTGGATTGTTTTTAATATTTTCTTCAATTGAGAAAAATCTTGATTTGCTTATAAACTTAGTATCACCTATATTTAGTATAAATAAATAAACTAACGCCCAGAATAATCCAATCATATTAAAAAGCATACTTCATAAACAAAGCATCATCAAAAACTCAAAACAAGATCTGAAGCAATACCAACTGCAAGGCGTTCAATTAAAAATTAGACTTGTTCAAACAAAAGAGTGGGGCTGAAAGTGGAACGAGTGCTCTCCGCGCGTTTTGAACGCGTTTCAGGAGCGTTTTCGCAACGTCTCGACGTGCAGGAAAACAATTAAACCCTTCGCTTGTTCCGGGGAAAGTTTGCGGATGCATCTCCCCTTTGTAACTACAGATCGGATTGTGGCATGGGAAACTGGCGTGGTTCGGTTGTGATGGATTTAATTGAATACATTTTCTTTTCTACCTTTTTTTTAAATAACTGATAGGTAAGCGAGAATAGTGTATAATATTTGGTTCGTGTATGTGCTGTTCTTCGGTAAGTGATAAATCATATATTTGTCTTAGTAGCAGGATACTGGCCATGTTATTAAGCTAAATATCATATAATAATCATATTTTTATGTTCTTCTTTTAAGAAGACACACTTAAGTAAAATTTAGAAGCGGCATCATATTGTTATCATTGGTCTTACTACTGCCAATTAATATGATTTCTGAACTCAGAATTGGAATATTAAGCATTTTATGAACTCATTACCGCATAAAGTATTAACTGGTTCTGCGTGTGGAAATAATCGAAGTCTAACAAAATGACTAATTGTCAATAAAAGTTCATTGATATCTCTAAGTACGACACCTGAGGGCCAATTCTGCTATTTTAACTGACACTGCGAATGAATTTTAACCGAACTGAGATTACATTTTGAATTAATTAAAAATATGGCATTCTGCTCCTTTAAAAATTCGATATCATCTCAGTTAAATTGCATATAAACTGTCAATTCGATCAACTTTCAATGTCTTTCTTTTGTTGAAAATATGGCTTCGCATTATTAAGCATTTCGCCAATGACAAGTATTTTACCGAATTTTACGTATCAGCTGCCATAGACTAAATTCTAGAAATTAAAAATGACCTAAGCGACAAAATCAATGTTACCAACTCACAATAAAATACCCACAATATGACTAATTTCAGTGATTAAAAAATTACGTAACTGGAGGTTATGATTTTTTAATTAATTGATTTGACTAATTCCATGTATTTTATTTATTTAATTAATTTATCTATTCCATGGCATAACTGAAGGAAAACGGCACAACAGCACCACTCAGGCAGTCCTTTCCGGAAATAACCACAATTGCGATTATTTTATTGAAATTTGAAATTCGAATTGCGTTTTTTTTATTTTGCAACACTGCTGAGGACATATCTATACTAAATAAAAATTGTGCGAGAGTTTTGGCGGGAATTTTGACAGTGCGATTGCTGTCATAATTTAATCTACACTAATATTCTAGAGAGGAAAGATTTTTTTGTATTTTTGTATGTAACAAATAAACTTAAAAACTACTGGGCCGATTTCAAAAATAATTTGGCCGTTAGAAAGCTACATTATCACTGAGTAACATAGGCTGTAAACTCATTTCTAATACTTTACTGGAATAACGAGCACACAAAGTCGCACAATTTTGACTACTTTTAGTTGCTTGCAGTAAAAGAGAATAAAGTTAACTGAATTTGTCTGCAGTTAACTCACAGTCACTTCACCTCAGTGTTGCCAAGTCAGATTTTTGAAAATACCGTGTTGTCCACATTAAAATACGGCATTTGCGTCAAAAATACAATGCTTGATGGGAAAAAATACAGTCTATTTTACAGTGCAATAAAATGTCATACAAAAAAGGAAATGATTAAATTATTAAATAAAATATAAATTTATTTTAAACTTTATATCCTAAACTAACTTAACATTTTATTTGTTTAAATCGATCGCTGCAGAAATGGATGGCTGCGATGATGATGATATCGGTTTATTTTTTTTAATGTGTTTAATCAAAGAGTTTTATGTATACTACTAGACAAGCTGCGCGGTACATAGAAATAGTAGTATAATAAATTGTAGTATAGTAAATTAGTTGTATTACTAAGTTGCAGTCAATTGACCGTAACTCAATATTATCATCTCGCTTACTCTCAACTGTTTGTGAACTGTCAAACTCCCGCGTTATGTGACGCAGTTTTACTTCTAAATAACCTGTCTAGTAGTATACAATAATAATACGAAATTTTAAAAAAACTAAAATTGTAAAAAATACTGTGTCTCCATATAAGGTATTTATAAAAATACCGTGTCCAGTAGTGTAGTAGTAAATACCGTGTACGGCAGATCTGCTGTAATTACAGTGCACTTGGCAACACTGCTTCACCTTCAGTCACATTTCGTTCTCAATATTTTGACGTTTGTCTGTAGACGAAATGCATTTTATATAGTTAAGTGTCTCACAATGGACACTGGCGAAATCACCAATCTACGGTGGAGCCAAACACAATTAAAAGAAGAAGAAGATAGTTAAGTGTCAAAATTGTTACCAGAATGCCGTTTTGGTTCAGTCAACTTGTATTCTACTTTCGATATCATTGCGTTCTAAGTTCTTGAATATTGGTTTAGCAGAATACCATTTGCAACTTTCTTGTCGCTGAGATTAGATCGGAATGATATTTTGAACAATTAAAATTACGAGAATTGGCCCTCTGGTTAGCGTTCAGAGTCGACCAGTAACTAAACATGCTGAGATACCTAAATAACTGTGTAATTTTGATACAGTTCATTTCTCATGACTTAGCTTGCGTGGTTAAAGACAGTCGAGTCAGTACAGCAGAACGTTAAACGCAACTCTTACATCACCTGTTTAACCATTGTCGTACTGCTAATACATAGGCACATTTATATTTTTAATGGTTTTATATTCACTTTCGTCGTAGAATTTTAAATGGGTGTCACTAGATGGTGACGCAACATTTTGCTTTTTAATTTTAAAATGTGTCGCGTTTGACTAGTTCTAGCGTTACGTTAGCTAGAACATAAACAGTAGCAATACCATTTGAACTTTGAATTACAAAGTATAAGCCGTATATAGGCATTCACACACGACTATTTTGATGTAGATATAAAAATTATCTTCATTTTCATCGAGTTTCTCAAACAGAACAACGACACCTCCTTATTTTAATATGTCAACATTTTATTTTATTACAATAACTTGACCTACAAATTAAAGTATCCAAATATTTTAATTCTTTATTTCACAAATTGCTAAATGAATGGCGAAATGCGGTACAATCGTCGGCGGACTATTTTTATATCATTAAATTTTCCTTCCGCGGGAATTACTGTCTAGACCCGATTTAAACTTCAATTTCGTTTCTCATTACACAGCTGTAACTAATTTGTGGTTGTGCTATGGTTTGGAAATGGGGGATTTTGGATTCAAATCTTGGCAAAGCACTGAAGCTGGTGAGATATGGGCTTTGTGGCAAATGTCTCGAATTCGTGCCTCAGAAGATTTATAGATAAAATGATGAATCTGGCATCTAATGGCAAGTGATTTTCACCACTCATAGACTCTCTCACTCATTTGTGAGCAGAACTAGGAGAATCATCGGTGTGTTATCGTCATTTAAGAAAAGGAATTAGACAAAGAATGTTGGGCAAAGTATTTACTTGTCTTACGTATGATGATTTATTCCATGTGACAAAGAAAGCAAAGATGTAGAATAATCTAGCACTAATCAATTATCAGTCGGCAGCAATGCACCCACGGTTCCTCTGGTATTGTAGATTTGTAGTCCATGCGATAACCACTTATAATCAGATGACCCACCTGCCCGGTTGGCTTTCTTCCTCCTGCTCCGTAACCCTTAACTACCCAGTGAACACATTTATGTCAAACGGACGTCAAAATGATATTGCGCTATGTCAGGATTTATGTAAGATATGAGTCACATATGACTCATTATTTCTAGCTTCTTGACGTAAGACTTTGACATAACAAATATATGACGTACGTATGATGCCCAGTCCACATCATTATTACCTAACTGACGTTAAGCTGACATAACAATGATCTCATAGCAATATCAAGTTGTTCCTATAAATCGCTTACGTAGATGTGTGTTACATACCGAATACTTGTGAGCGTGCACTGATGCGCTCAGCTAGTATATCGGTGGTGGACTGTTGAACTAATGAATACACTAATAGGATATTGATAACACCACTATTGTGTACTGTTCTAAACGGTCCCGTATTTGTCCGAACCGAATCCAATTCCTTGAAAAACATGCGAGACCCTAACCAAATCAATGCGACTAAACCATATCGCGATGAATTTTTGCTGTAGCGCCATCTATTAAGACAAAAGACAAACTTTTATCGACATGGTTTGCATTAATTTAGTTTTGGTCGTGAACAATGTGACTTCTATTTGACTTAATAATAGTGATGTGTGGTTGATTCTGAATGATTGTAATCATATATGTAATGATCATATTTATGGATACTAAATAAAGTCACCATTACGTCATGTCTGCGTAAAATTATGTATTTTGATGTATGATCTCTGTATGATCTATCATTTTAAGGTCATGTGTTCACTGGGTACTGACTCAGTAGTCCGTTCTTTTCCCGGTTAGGCTATTGCCGTTTATCATCAGTATAATCATCTCACAAATCCTTCTGAAATCAAAACAATACCCACCAAAACTGAATACTCCAACACGCGTTAAATAGAAAGAATTCAACATTGCATTTGGAGCGGAAACCGCCCCCCATGACGTCATCGCCGTAACGACCACTACGTTTTCAATTACACCGCAATTGTGGCTAAAGCTATAATAACATCGGATACCGGCAATTTTCTACAGCCGACAGTAAATTGCATTTGTTTTCCACTTGCTTTTCGCTAATGCATGGCTTGATACATAGTAATTTGTAGAAGCGTTGATTTGATAGCCATTTGAAGATGTTAGAGAATTTAGAATTTGATGTCACCCATCAAATATTATCATAAATTTACTTTATAATAGACGTTGGTAAACGAGAAAAAGTAGATGCATGTGTAGACAATACAATGTATTAAATAGATAAGCCTTCTCTAGATCTCTTTAACAATAATTTCGGTTTATACAAGCGACAAATTCATAATATCCTCAAAGACTCACAAATCTGACATTTTGTAAATATGCAATGAGAATATCACTACTACGTTGAGTAAATCTGTAACTCTATTTAATTACTCGTTTAGTTTTACATTTCCTAATTATAATATAATTTTATTATAATTAACAACAATACTCGTACTTAGATATTACTTTCTGGAACACCTGTTTTGGGTTATAATGATTGTCCATCAAACATGTTTCTCATAATGTTAGCGCACACATGATTGTAACCTGTTTTGTGTTTAATAAATAAATAAACAAATCGGTCCTCTGATGGTGAGGGTATTTATTGAATCAGTACGCACGTTCAGCGTAGACGTATCGATATCATGGCGTCCATTTCTAGGATTTTTTGCAGCTTGTCCTTGACAACCACTCTTCAAAATATCTGTTCGACGATGGTTCGACGTTTTCGCATTCAAAACCATTCTGACATATAATATTCCACTGTATTTGACTGAACAGTTTGTGGATAGAAAAAGGTTTTCTTCGTAAATATGAGAATCCTACTGATGTTTTTTTTCACTTTAGTGAGTCTGCTAGTGAGTGATGATATTATGTTTTAAGTACGTACGTTTTTCATATGAAAGTGTTAGAATCGCGCTGTAGACACTTTTCGGCTCGACCGGGTTATAACCACTGTCTCACAGAAAGTGAAGTGGTCACTTATTGTTGTGCTTTGTACTATGAGTGAGATTTCCGAAGGCTTAATCTCCCTCCCTTTCCCAATCTCTTTTTTCTTTAAACTGTTATAGAAAATGGTGAACAGGTTTTCATGGCCGATGGGGATCACTTACCATCAGATGACCCCTTTGCACGTTTGCTGACCTATAAAAATATACCAAGTACCCTTCCACCACAATTATAACGACAAAGACAAGAAAATGAATCTAAAATTGTTGAAAATGCAACTCCCCATCCTATTTAACATAAATCAACACTTTCATTTAATTGCACGCTTTTAATTATCCCACATGTTATTGTTTCAGGTAAGTGGGCGCTGGAATTGAAGCGGTGAACTCGGTATTAACTCCTTTCAGCAACAAAAATTATGCTCTCAACATTTAGCTCGACGTGGAGTGAAATGTAAACGTTTGTGCAAGAGGTGGTGCTGCTGCGTGTTGTTTTTCAAAGTGGGGCTGGATTTAGACTCTTTATTTTGTGGGTTGACGGAATTTTCACGTAAATTTATGATCTGTACTCTAAAGGGTTGGTTATAATGAGTGATCAAGTTCTCTTAATCCTCATTATACATGTAATTTTGACTTATTTAGTATCTTGCATCAGTAAAGCTGTAGAAAGAAATACACAATTATCGCAGTTTTTGGTTTATTATATTTTTTGCTGTTATAAGGGGTTACATGGATAAGTAATACTTAATTATGAGTATGAGTTGACGGGTTCATATCGTTATATATCCAGTTGCACTCACTGATCGGTAAACCATTAGAGAATTAAGCAACCCTTGGCGCAGTTAGTCTTTGGATGGATGACCACTTAGTGGTATTTCAACGGAGCGTCTCCGTGCTTCGGAGGGCACGTTCGGTTCCGGCTGTTATCATCTGACAGTAGTCGTTAATCCAAGTCAAAGTCGAGATTCCGATTTTTCAATCTTCAAGTAAACGTTATTTATCACATAAAATATAACATACTGCCTCGGTCGCGCAGTTGTAATGCGTACGCGTTACGATTGAGGCCAACGCTGAGGTCTTGGGTTCGATCCCCGGGTCTGGTAAAAGTGATATTGGGTTTTTCTATTACGAAATGCTCAGTATTAGCCCGGAGTCTGGAATTTGTGCCCGGTATGGCGATAGGCTCGCCCCCTATCACATCATGGGACGGAGATACGCTTGGCGAAATGTGGGTGTACGATTGTAATCAGTACAGTATGTAGGCAGAGGTGTACCTCTGCCTACCCCTTCGGGGATAACAGTATGTATATCTATGTAAAATATAATATGACAAAATACAAAATTATCACATTGTCAATGCCTATATACGAAGAAACGTATGTCAAACTACTTTTTTTTTTCTTTTTTTTTTATTAGATTGAATGACGAGACGAGCAGGTCGGTCGTCTGATGGTAAGCGCCACGCCTGCTCATAAACAGAAGCAACGCCACACAGAACTTTAAATAAAGCACTGCATGACACTGGACTGCGCTCGTCACCCCGAGACATAAGGTGTTAAGTCTCATAATGCCCAGTAATTACACTAGCTTCAATGTCCTTTACATTGGAACACAACAGTGCTTACACACTGTTGCTTGGCGGCAGAAATAGACAAAGCGGTGGTACCAACCCAGCCGGTCTCTCGCAAACGAGGGACCTACCACCTTGTGCGCAAACGAGGGACCTACCACCTTGTTAGTATATCGTAAATTGGCTGTTTAAATCAACATTTAAAATCCGAATGACTTGTTAGTGCGGTTAGTTGTCGGAAAGCACTCATCGAGAGTATTTAATTCGTAAGTTAAAAAAAGCAAATAGCTGATAGTGTTGAGTTGTAGAACTATAATCCTGTTCTTTTATTCATGTCGTTAATTCGTTTTATAAATGTTAATACGAAACATAAAGTGAACTAGTAACTCCATTAAAGTAAATTTTTGAGTATGTCCAAAGTTACCGTCGTGTTAGTTAGTCCCTAACTTATTACACCGCGGAGCGTATTTACCTAAAGTGGTCTTTGAAATTATTAAGAGTCAAACCGTAGCAAAGTTTGCCCGAGCTTATAACTTGGAGACTAGCTTACTATTTGATATTGCTAGAGGACAGTAGCAGTGGGATTTTATGTTGAGTTGGGATCTAGAAGTAGATAAATAATTTAATTCTTCTTTTGAATAAATTGTTGAAGAACACGTTATTAGAAAAGCAGAAGATATTATCGCGAAGTGTGACGCACTAATACGAGTCGAGTTTAGGTTTAATATTAATGACAGTCTCCGTGGCGCAGTAAGCGTGTAGCCGGTTGTGAAACGAAAGACCGCGGGTTCGATCCCACACAAAGACAAATGTTTGTGTAATCTACAAATATTTATTTCGGGTCTGGGTTTTGGTTCTGGGACTGCAAGTCCCTCGTAGTTCCTGATACCCACGATACAGGTTAAACCTAGTATGGTAGGACTATGTGTATAACTCTTGAGAGTATTTATTATTTATAAATGTCACTAAATTGATTAATGACTGCCTCGGTGGCGCAGTTGTAATCCGTACGCGTTACAATTGAGGCTAACGCTGAGGTCTCGGGTTCGATCCCCGGGTCGGGTAAAGTGGTATTGGGTTTTTCTATAACGAAATTCTCACTATCAACCCGGAGTCTGGAATTTGTGCCCGGTATGGCAATAGGCTCGCCCCCTATAACATCGTGGGACGGAGATACGCTCGGCGAAATGTGGGTGTACTAGTTACACCTCTGTCTACCTCTTCGGGGATTACAGGCGTGAGTGCGTATCTATGTAAATTGATTAATAGCATGGTACTAAATAAAAAGCTAAAATCCCTACCAACTGAATCATAAGTAAGTAAAGCAACGCGCCCATGATTCTTCTGGTATTGAGGACGTACATGTACGATGAAGATTACTTACCATCAACTGACCCGCTTACTCGTTTGGCAACCTATACTATAAAAATATCTATAAATAAAAAAGCTGCAAAATATGACGACATATCTATACATTTCACGAATATCTTTCCAGTAACATACACTAAGCATCATATTAGCATTTTTATTCAAACAAAATACTCCTAATTTGATATCTTCGGATAAAAACCGTTAGTTTTCCTCAGAGGTTGGTCTGCGGGAGACGATAAATTCTTTAATTTCGCCCGTCACCACCTGAAGTAATGGTCTAAGTGCAAGACCTTGTACGTTAAAGAGTTTCTCACTGTTGTGGCCGCAGACTTTTGGGGAACGTTTATTTGAAAAATGTTTAGTGTTATGAATTATGGTTAGTTCTCTTAAAACAGGATTAAGTAGACTGTCATTGACAGTCAAAATTGTAAGTCATTCGGGGGGGAGTGTACGGACTGTCGGGAGAAAGTCGCAGGTTCGAAACCAGCCCTAAGAGCATACGACTCTGACTTTTAAGTTGTGTGTGTATTCATTGTTAATTATCGCTTTCATTAACGGTGACGGAAACTTAGTGAGGAGACCTTCATACAATCCCATGATGTGACAGGGGGCGACCCTATCGCCATTCCGGGCACGATTCCAGACTCCGAGCTGATACTGAGAATTTCGCAATAGAAAAACCCAATATCACTTTTACCCATACATAAGTAGTAATTGAATTTGTCTACGACTTAGTTTCGACCTAACAACTTAATGACTCTTCAACCATAACATCTTCGGAAAGACAAACAGCAATTTGTTCCTAAACAAATAACAGTGGACGGCAAAAATGCCTGTATTTTGCATAAGGCACCTAATGACTCAATTCTGGTCCGTAATTTAAAGAGGTTGTGACAATCTCAATGGGATGGGCGTGTGGCGGAATAATCAGCTCAGATGGAGATTTGGGATTACACTTGTTATCTTTGAGTGCAGGTTTTAGATGAAATTTTGATTTAAAAATGTGCCTTACTAGACGGTAGGTCCCTCGTATGCGAAAGGCCGTCTGGGTAGGTAGCACTGCTTAGTCTATTTTTGCCACCAAGCAGCAGTGTTTAGGCACTGTTGTGTTTGGTTTGAAGGACATTGAAGCCAGTGTAATTACTGGATACTAAGAGATTTTACATCTTTTGTCTCGGAATTATGAGTGCAGTGCTTTGTAATTTAAAGTTCTCGACTCGTATTGTTTATGGACAGGCATGCTTACCATATTCCGAGCGACCTGCTCTCGTCCTTGAGTTGTATAAAAAACTTAGTTTTAATAGAAAGTCATTTACATAAATAGAGTTGGTTTTTGTCAATATTTCATACAGAAACTACAGTAACGATCGGTAGAAATTTGGCAAAGAAATAACTTTAAGTCTTGAGAAGGACAATGTGCAGGATTCATTTCAGAACGATGGCATTTTTCCAAAAAAATACTGATATAACTTATTAAGCGGACGAGTAAATTAACTGTGTGTATTCTAAATGCAAGTCATGGAATTCAAAACAAATAATATTGATGTTATGATTGACTGCCTCGGTGGCGCCGTTGTAACGCGTAGTACGCGGTACGACTACTGTGCTGAGGTCTCGGGTTCAATCCCCGGGTCGGGTTATTTTTTATAGTAAAGGCTGGCAAACGAGCAAGTGGGTCACCTGATGGTAAGCGATCTCCACCGCCCATGTACGCCCACAATACAAAAGAATTACGGGCGCGTTGCCAACCTTAAAGGAAAGGGATAATTAAGGAATTGGGAAGAGGAGGGGAATTTGGGCCTCCGGATATCTCACTCACCGTACGAAACGCAGCAGCAAGCTTCTACTTTACGCCAGTTTTCTGTGAGACAGTGGTAACGACCCGGACGAGCCGGCCCATTCATGCTGTAGACAAAATTGTCTACAGCGTGGCTCTACCACTCGTTAATCTCTCGGTTAAAAGTGATATTGGGGTTTTCTATTACGAAATGCTCAGTATCAGCCTGGAGGCTGAAATTGTGCTTGGTATTGCGATAGACTCGCCCCCTTAAATAAGCTCGGCGAAATGTGGATGTACTGGTTACACCTTTGTCTACTCCTTCTGGGATTACAGGCGTGAGTGCGTATGTATGTATGTATGAAATGCTCAGTATATCAGCCCGGAGTCTGAAATTGTGTTTGGTATTTTGATAGACTCGCCCACTAAAATAAGCTGGGCGAAATGTGGGTTACACCTCTGCCTACCCCTTCAGGGATAACAGGCGTGAGTGCATATGTATGTTGATTGAATAGAAACTACAACGTACTGTGTTTTTTTTATCGTTAGTTATTTAGATGCTTTGAATCAACAAGATTAAGCCAGCCTCATCGTAACCAACTATGATTCAGATCATTTCTATGATCATTTATATCTTGATACTGTGATAGAAATGAAACAAATTATAAATTGATATGTTGCTAATCATCAAACCGCATGTGCAAGCTGACAGCAACCACTGTAATATGTTTAGCCTTACATTACGGCTAATGACACAGAGTTAGGCAATAATTAGTCACAAACACCGAAATGGACGGTAAATATTTGTTATTTTGAGCATTTAATAAAAAAATATTTTATTACAGCAGCTTAATAAGTAATCTCCGCCGCCCATGTACGCCTACAATACCAGAAGAATCATGGGCGTGTTGCTTAAATGAAAGGGATAATTAAGGGATTGGGAAGGGGAGGGGGATTTGGGCCTCCGGATATCTCACTCATCGTATGAAACGCAGCAACAAGCCGCTACTTTACGTCGCTTTTCTGTGAGACCGTGGTAACAATCCAGTCGAGCCGACCCATTCGTGCTGTAGACATTCTCTTACTACTTGATACCGCCGCTTTGTCTATTTCTGCCGTTAAGCAGCAGTTTGTAATAACTGTTTGAAGGACATTGAAGGCAGTGAAATTACTGGGTATTATGTGTCTTAATATCTTATGTCTCGGGTTGACGATCTTAGTACAGTGCCATGTAGTACTTTGTAATTCAAGGTTCTGTACAGGCATGGCGCTTACCATCAGGCGAATGACATGTACGTTTCGTCATTCAAGCTATTAAAAAAAGAGAAAACTGTCTACAGATTGTATCACTCAACAAAAAAAGCGCCGAATTGGGAACCTCCTCCTTTTTCCAAGTCAGTTAAAATCATTAGTCATTCAGTTATATAAAAAAGTAGAAAACAAATATCTGAACGATTCTCTCCATAGCATTAATTACAAACACAAAACTCATTGAATTGCATCATGGCTATTTTATTTTGAGCTGCGTCCACTCATTCAGGCCACATACGAGTCGTAAAACAAAACTGGATATAGTTCACATCAATCTCGTAACTAAAATACCCGCAGCGATAATATCCATCATGTGTAGCCAAAGATTTTAATGTATACTACTAGACGGGCTGTTTAGAAGTAAAATTGCGTCACATAACATGGGAGTTTGACAGCTCACAAACAGGGAGCGCGATAGGGGTTCTATTTAAGAGTAAGCGAGATGGTGGTAATATTGCAGCTTGTCTAGTATTATACATAAAAGTCTTTTTGTGTAGCCTATAAATCACATTTAGATGTACTCGTATTGCTGGATTTGAATGTATTTGTTTGCCAAAGTAAAGTTTACGTAGTTTTGGATAACCTCCATGGTGCAGCGACGAGGCAAAGAAGCGAAATATGGTTTCACAGACTCCCGCCCAGTTTCTGAGAGGCTGATCAATGTTAAATTAATTAATCAAATGTCAAATCCAATGTAAAGTCGAAATTGAGTTGCTAGAAGCGTGATTAACACCTTTGATTTGAAACACATGTTAGCTAACATAACTTTTAAATTAATATGAAAAATCATATGTCAAACGGTACTAAAATAAAAAGAGATCAAATTTTATAACTTTTACACCCAATAATGTTTCAGCAACTCGAATTATTTTGACAGCGATGTCAACTCAAAGTTCTGTTAGTTAAATGTTGATTTGATCAGCCTTTCAGAAACCGCGGGTCCGTAGCGTAGAAGGCGAGTACCCGGCTGCGAATCGAGAGACCACGTATTCGAGTCCTGCACGTCAAATGTTTGTGATTCATACATTTTTGTTTCGAATATGGTGTGAGACCATTAGACCAATTCTTGTAGCTCACTGGAAGCCAAAACGGTATAATGCTACTGCTAATGCTAGGTGCATTTGACGTTGATTATTAATTTAAGAGAATGCCATTTGCAACTTTCTTGACGCTGAGACTAGACCGGAATGATATTTTGAACATTTAAAATTACGAGAATTGGCCTTCTGATTTCATGTCCCTGGTATTTCCTGATATCCTCGATAAAGGTTAAACCCAGTGTGGGGTCAGGACTATATGTGTGACTGTTGAGTGATTATATTATTATATTAAATTCCTGTATCGAGACAAATATGGATTAATCCAAAACGTGGTTTTTTTATACTAAATTTTATTTAAAAATCTGCTACAATGGTTTAAAAATTATGTTGATTCCAATTTATTCTATTACTAATAGTACTAGAAGTTGGCTTCCTCCGTGACGCAGTGAACGAATAGGCGACTGTGAAGCGAGAGACCATGGGTTTCATTCCCGCACCGAGATAAAATATTTGTGTTCTACAAATATTTGTTTCGAGTCTGAGTTTTTTCTCCCCAGAGGGGTTGACGTCAGGCAGGCGGCCGATCGTAAAAACTTCAAGCCACATATTTCTGTAATATGTGTTAAAAATCATAATGCTGCGAGTGATATAAGGGCAGGTGGAATAATAATAAATAAAAGTAAAATTCGGCAGTTGCAATAGCCAATATATTACAAATCGAAGGAATGTATATTAGTGGACAAGGCGATATTTTTTTTCATAAAAATAACCAATCCCAATTGTTAGAAACCCTGACGTCTATTAGAAAAAGATCTATATATTCTAATGACTTAACAGAATAAAAGCGTCAAACTTATAAGACTTGTCTTTTTATCAGTGGTTAAAAAGACAGTAAAACCGAACTGACAGTCTCATCGTCAAATTACGTAATACTTTATCAGACTTTCCGATCAGCATCAACCGCGAAGTTAACCTTGGCTCGGCGACAGACATTGTCAAAAAGGATAAAAAGTCGGGTCAGGTCGCCGTGGGTCACTTTTAACGACTCATTTTCATGGTCTGCCGGATAATGCGATCGGTGCCAATTTGTCGGGTCCGTTCATACCTTACGGTACGTAATTTCGGCTCACAGAGATGATGTCAGGAAACTCAGAATGAAACTGCCTCAGTGGCGCAGTTGTAATGCGTACAAGTTACAATTGAGGCTGACGCTGAAGCCTTGGGTTCGAGCCCCGGGCCGGGTAAAACTGATATTGGGTTTTTCGATTACGAAGTGCTCAGTATCAGCTTGGAGTCAGCTGCGTCCGGTATGACAATAGGCTCACCCCCTATTACATCATGGGACCGAGATACGCTCGGCGAAATGTGGGTGTACTGGTTTACAGGCGAGAGTGCCTGCATATGAGAATGAAATTGTATGAAAATGAATTGGAATATGATTGGTTGACATTCCGCTGGTTATCTTAAATTTCCCGTCGTATCATAGTAGTGGATTTGGATTAAAGAACTCTATCCGTATTCAATACTACTTTACCTAGAAGCACCTACCTATCATCGATCTCTATAGATCGATGATGATGGATTGTGGTTAGGATGAAGGTAAATAAATATCTGACAAAACTAAAGCAGCACATTGGGCTTCTATGCAGACTCGTAATATAAAGCCATTTTACCATTTGTCACTAACACGTCTACAAAATAAATCATTAGCAATAGCATTTTCAACTCTATTATAATATTGAAATAAAACTAGTTTATACGGATTTTATCGCGGTTTAATATTATTTAAGTCCCGACGTTTCGAAAGCTTTTCAGCCTTCGTGATCACGGAAGAGACTGAGCTCTAGTTCGTCTCGAAAAGTTAATGTTACATTGGCTACCTTCATTTTAAAATTAAACATTTATAATAAAATTAAACCGCGATAAAATCCGTATAAACTCGTTTTATTTCAATGTGTAATATTCGCGTAAAAGTAAGAATATCATTAAACATAAATATCTCTATTTTAATAGTCTGATTTCAAATATTCTGCTGTATTATTTTATCCGAAGGCATTGCTAATCTTTTTTTTTTATTTACACCTCGTCCGCATACGAACGCACTTCACGTCACTCATCGACCTTGAGACCTGACCCTTATTCGAGAACTTGAAAGTAATAGCACTTTAGGTAGCAGATTTGGAATGGCGGGCGGCCAACTATCTTGGAATACAGTTGTAATAGCCTAAATAGATTAGACGTAAATTGGTGGTACTCATGTCGTCCATATATTCCATATCGCCTCGTTGGTCTTAGATTACTAAGGCTGAAAACTGTGAGGTCCTGGGTTGAAATACCTGATCGGCTAATCTCAATTTATATTAGAGTTTTCGATTTGAATAATCACACATGAATTGCTCGGGATTGAAATTTATGCCCGTTATGGTGATAGGCTCAACCCTTATCACGTCATAGGACGGAAATAAGCGAAACGTGAACAGTACTAGTTGCATCTTTGCCTACTTCTTCAGGGATAAAGATGAATGTGAGCTGAATGGTGAGCTTATGTTATGTCTTCCATTAGGTGTTCAAGCGGTGCATATTCAGTAAATCAATAATAGGGCTTTATCCAAACTTTATTTTTAAATATAAGAATATTTGAATAGTAGATACACTATGACTAAGATAATCTCAAAGATTAAATTTGACAATTGGAGACCAAAATATTATACTGATGCACTAAAGAATTCACGTTTGAATTCTCATTGTACTATTATTAATTTCAAGAATAAGTAGTTATAAATACAAGTTTATTGTATTCGTAGGAAGATGAATAAATATATAATACACATACATATTTAAAAACCTTAAAAAATATTACAAAAATAACGTTTAACAAAACTTAGAAACCGACTTCAAAATAAAAACTTAAAAGTCAAAAATAACAAATTCTATAGGTCTCTTTGGAGTCGGTGCCTGTGTCGCTACCGGTCAAATAAAATTATTAGCGCATTATTAACATTAATTATTGACACTTGGCTACCAATTTTAAGTTCGCTACGCTAGATCAAATTCCATAACGTAAGCATACGTCAATCCCATACATTTATCATTCTATTCGATTAGCGTTTAGGCCACTTGTCTAGGCCCCCTGCGCAGATAAACTCTATCGAGTGAATTTTTTCTAACAAAATCTATTCACAATTGGCGGAGAAATCGATATACATAAATATAAAAAAATACAATAATGAAAAAATTTAAACTATCAAGAAAATATTTAATTCATTTATGACATTCATTATTCATGTAACAGTAATGTCATTATCATTAATACAAATTGCTAACGAAACATTTAATCCTGAAAACGAAACTGCACGAACTTAGTCAACATTTAACACTATTAAAAATGAACGTCGAAACTAACTACCTAATTAAACGGCTAATTAGCACCATTCAACTAAAAGTGCATTAAAAGGAGAATTAAAATTACTGGCTTAGGCTACATTTCAGCCAGTAATGCCTTAATAAAGCCTGTGTCGAACACTGGATGGACTTAATCAATTACCTAACAGGTGATTGGGTAATTTGTCGCCGTAGATCCTCGGTGCCATATATATTAGGTTATCTAAGGTGTCCTATCGGAGGCTAAAGGCTTAATTGATTCATGTGCCTTTTTATTTATCTCCCGTATCCCGAAATTTAAATAAGCTTGTTTTAAATTAGGTTGAGGTATATGGGGATTGGAGATAGGAATTTTAATTATAATACTGGGTGTAAAGATCGCTTCCGAAGTAGAAAGCACTACTTTAACATAAACGGAAAATGCTATTCCTTTGCCGTTTACATATCCTTTTGGAAACGTAAGCCCGTAAAGTAAAGTATACTAATGCAACCTCTTATTGATGTTGGATTACAGTGTTGTTTCAGTATATAAAATGCATCGAAATAAGATGACTAGAACGATAACTCTCATATGAATCTGCCAAAAATACGGCTCCACTTACACATGCAAACATAACATTCATACACGCAACAAAAATTAATGAACGTTCAAAATTTAACTTTATTTCATAAAAGTTCATGTCTAAATATAAAATTTCTAGATCGAGATACGACAGTCTGCACCGCGCAAAAAATTTGATGTATTAAGTGTCAACTAGAGATCATGATCCATTTTTATGTATTGATGAATGAATGAGCTGCACATACTTTTATAACCCCACTCCCTTGCGCAGAGTTTTGGTTTCTTGTCATCTTATTTCGGTAATATCTATCGTAATAACATGCAGTATCTTTATTTAATACTAATAAATAGTCTCATCTGAAAGTTTTTAATTATATTAAGTCCCCGTCTCTGTAATAATTCCCAAGGTAGTTCGAATTTCGTAGATACAGCCTGATTCAAACGCTGATGAAGTTTCTCGACACAACTTAGTGACTTGATGCATAACATAGGTAGTGACACAAGCATAGACAGCTCCGTGGCGCAGCGGGCGAGTAGCCAGCTGCGAAGCGAGAGGCCGTGGATTCGATTCCCACACCGAGACAAATGTTTGTGTGAACCACAAATATTGGTCTCGGGTCTGGGTGTTGTGGGACCGCAAGTCCCTCGTAGTTCCTGATACCCACGACACAGGTTTACCTAGTGTGGGGTCAGAGCTATGTGTGTGACTGTTGGGTGTATTATTATTATTATATAGTATCTAGTGTTTTAATTAGATAGAGTGATATCAAACTGTATCATGTAGTATTGTGCATAATTATAAAACAACTTAACTTTATTACTGGCCAGTTTGAAGTTCGACATTTTGCAGTCTATTTTTTACATCTCAAAGCTCATGAAACCAGGGAGATTCTGGAAGTCAAATTGTAGGTCGGACAATTATAATTTGTATTTGATTAAATTTTTTATCGGTCTATTTTTCTTAAAATGTTTTTATTTCACTATTTTTAGTGAATGAATTATCAAAAATCGGTGCATAAATGGCAAAGTCCTCTTTAGACGTGTATCTTTTAATTTCTTGAAATAGGACCAACTATGAGCTATACTTTTCTGAATGATAAAATAATCATCCAAATCATTTGGCGGAGTTATGCGGGGTTATACGAGTACAAACAAAAAAAAAACGCCGCGAATTGAGAACATCCTCGGGTTTTTTTCTAAGTTGAAAATCACACATGAGTTACCCAGGTTTAGAATTGTGCTGAATTTGGCGATAAGCTTGTGTGCTTGTGATAGGGGATCACATCAGGGGAGGGCAATAAGCTCGATGAACCATGCTAGAATAGTCTCTAGTTGTAACTATGCCTACGAATTCAGGAATATAAGCGTGAGTTGAATAAATAAGGTAACTTCAAAGTACACGGAACTGAAAAAACCTTTTTCAGGGGTAACAATGTGATTTACTCTGATGACACAGTACCAAGTTTATTTCTCCAATAGATTACTGTCCATATTTTTTATACTAGACAGCACAACTCAAGTTTTGTGTACAATCAATCATGCATATATTTTTGATTTAACTACTCTATTATTCAATAAAAAATATATATCATTTATAATAAAATCATATAACAATTTATTCATACTGACTCGTTGGTGTCCGTTTTGGAACTAGTCAGTTCTTACCTTTGAGTAGGTACTACATCATAAAGGTATATGATAACTACGTTTGATTACACTACCTACCTCTACTGCTTTACATCTGGCCTCTCCAGTTGTAAATGTCCTTGTGCCGGAGGCTGAGACCTCCTTAGCTCATTATTTTGTTTCCCGTTTTGCTATAGAGGGAAGTGGACAATTATTATTTCCAACTCCTCCTTCTATTTGATTAATTGCGTTGCGGGATAAAGACACATTGCATTCCTAGAGACTCGCCGAGCTTCAATGCTTGGTGTCGAAATATGCGTGCCACTGTCGATCCTGGCTTACAGGAGTTACAGTAGCGGGTGTGTGGGCTAGATAGTCTTGTACCTACCTGTACCTAATTTAAAAATTAACCTTATTTAGTATCCACAATACTTATTTGTAGCTTATTTAACAAAATAAATTCGCGTGATTCCAAAGCCCGAATGGCTGATAAGTGAATTAGATTTTCCCGTGACCTCACCTCGAGATTACGAGACAAGTACACGTAGTACATAAGATCTGCATTGCGCCTAAAGGTACGCCGGTTCAAGGACGACGAGCCCTTACGGGAAAAGGCACTCATTTGATAAAAACCAATAAACTTTAGTTGCTTCCTTCATTATCAGGGGTTTACGATTTCAATTTTGTTTAGTATAATTTAAATGCATTGACCATGGATTTGATTTCCAGTTTAGGTGTAAAACTACTGGTATGTTCACCAGGGCCCGTTTGTAACCGTTGTATACGAGCATGACAACATTTGTGTATTTTTATGATGATAAATACAATCCAACCAAAAAAAAAATTGCAGTAATAAATAGTTAGTGTTCATAATATAATTAAGAAGACTAACGCCTGCTTTCTGAAAGGCTGATCAAATCAACATTCAACTAACAGAACTTTAAGTTGACATCGCTGTCAAATCAATTCGAGTTGCTGAAACGTTATTTAGTGACAAAAATGAATATTTGATCTCTCTTTAGTACGGTTTGACATACTGTTTTTCATATTAATTTGAAAGTTATGTTAGTTATGTGTGTCAAATCAAAGGTGTTGATCACGCTTCTAGCAACTCAATTTCGACTTGACATGAGATTGGACATTTGATTAGTTAATTTAACATTGATCAGCCTTTCAGAAACCGGGCGAAAGTGCCATTTTGTTGTTTAATTTTTTGCTGCGTTTCATCTCATACAAGAAAATTCAACGGAAAGATCATAAAATCTTATCAATAATATCATCGGAAAGACTGGCCTGAATTTCAAATTCGACACCGCACAGAAAATTCTAGAGGTAATAAAAATATTCTCAAAAATGTTTCCTTTGTGCATGCATTTGGAATTCACCAATCGCTAAAGAAATAAATGCTGCAGAAGCGACTACATATTTATTTATTTAAAGTGTTTGTAAGGCAAATAGAGTAGCTAAATATATAATTAAATTCATTATTTTCCTTCAACAGAATAATTAATCATAAAAAATACGTATTCATTATTATTTTTACATCGATCGATCATTTTTGTTTGCTTATGGTGAAATCATTTATATGATCCGATTTTAGTTCTTGAATATGTTCAATTTAGAGGACATGAAATGTTATTATGGTAAAAATCTGTAAATTTAAACAAGCCACTTAATCTTTTTGCCATACTATTAGTAGTTGGCACAATGGATCCGCAATCTTAATTCCCCAAATTCCATCTAAACCACTCCTCTAAAATCAAAACAATATTACCAACCTTATACATTGTACATTGTACAGAAATAAATCCTTAAAATGTTCGACACATTGAAATACAATAAGAATTCTTCAAAGCAAACGATATTAATATGTTTGAAAGAGCCCTCCGGATTTCACATCTCATTTCTCAGTTTAAATGAAGTCGCTTCTGCATATTTTACGTTAATCTACGTCCCATCTGCTATGTAACAAAAGTCATGAAGCCGCTCTCAGTCTTTTTCGTTGGAGCGGGAATAGGGAAAAAGTGTTCCGAAAACGGTTAGCTTCGGTGTTCGCAACCGTACGGAATATACTTTCGGTTCTATACTTTGTGCAAACGAGCATTTGATAGGGGCGTGCGGCGATCTAGCAGTGCTGGATGTGGTGCGAGCTGTTTTTTATTGGATTCTAGCGAGTCATATAGTACGGATGATAGAAATCCACGAACCACGATACTAAACAAATTATGGTTTGAATTGTTCTAAGACAGTAACAGAGAGGTTGAGATTTCGATTTATATGACTCGTAGATTTTTTAAACATTGATATGGCTATTTAGACCTCCAGGTATCGCACAGATCCCAATTAAATTTTTATGAATTTATTTGTCCACAACAGGCAAATGATAAATTGTATAAATTTGGTGGGCGGTTTCTTAAATTACTTATTGTACTGGTTTCCAACGTTCAAACAATCACAATAGGCCAAAATGAACAACAAAGACTTTTCCATTGATCTATAATACGTAAGTAAGATACTTTCCATATCTGAGGTAGATAGAAAATGTAAAAAAGAAGTAAAATCACTTACCAGTTTCCTTTCTTTATTCCTGTACTGTTATTAATTAGCAAAACACCCAGTCACTTCCACGAAATCTATACCGTCGAATGTTCTGTATAATATATCTGAGGATATCGCTATCCGTAAGCGGGATTACTGAGACGCAGGATTATATCTTTTACGATAAAATGACGCTAAAATGGAGGCAGTGTTGTTCGTAATAACTCTGATATTAATTAATCTTTCTTTTCCTCGTTATTTTTCTTTCGTTTGTATTGTTTATTGCTTCACGGGTTGGTTGGATAAATCATGATTCCAAACGCTCTTTGTTATGGAATTTGATTTATTCTTCTATTGAAAAATTTACAGCGTTTAGTTTGATTTCTTCTCTGTTGACTATTATTGCTTCTTTGTTGTCATATTTAGTTTTCTTTCATGCGTTATAAATAATATTTGTTGTTGGTTTTCTTATGCTTTAATATGTTTAGTAATTTTCTAACATTCAAGATAAATGCATCTTTTTGTGATACACTATAAGACGTTTGTGATTTCTACTGAGCTTTTTCCCTTGAGTACATATTTGCTTTATTAGTATTGTAATTGTGTCTAGTCATAATTTTCTTCTTTCAGAACTTATTTAACTTTATTACCACTAAAACAGGCATACTAGTATAGCCTAAAGGAGTATCATGTCTTTCCATGCTAGACCGTAAATATTACTTATCTTGCTGGATTGTGTGCAAAATCTGTCGTAAAATAGATGCCTCGCGTCATTATGCTTTACGTAAAGTGGCCCTGCGATACGAACATTTTAAGTTTATTATGGTGATAACGATGTCATATAATATTTTCGTTCTTGTTAAGAAAACAAACAGAAGTAAATAAAACATCTGCTTACTTTTCAAACGTTTGGCAACTACTGCTTGTCTTAACTCAATTAAGCAATTTATTTTATACTTCTATTGTTTGTTTCTTAGTAATTATTGTAATTAATTACTACATAACTTTCAGACTAACAATGTTATCTTTAGTAAACATGTTGTATTTAGAAGGAATGATATTAAATTGTGTCTGGGTATCTATATATCCTTTTAGGCTATAACTTGAGCTAAATCAAAAATGTAGATAAAATAAATACTGTGTGGTCGCCAAATTATACATGACAGTTTAATAGACGATGAACCAGTTATACAAAAAGTACTCTTTGAATCGAATGATGAACCGATCGTGTAAACACCTCATGCTCTTTCATTTTAACACCACCCCATTTGTGCGCCGGTACTTTTACTTGTGACCTGAAACTCGGTCACTAGTGACATGACATGACACGACAGTGGATCAAATCAAAATTTCTCTTTTCATAATTACTACTCAAAAACTTTTAATACATACATAGGCACTCATGCCTGTAATCTTCGAAGGGGTAGGCAGAGGTGTAATAAGGACAACCACATTTCGCCGAGCTTATTTCCGCCCCATGGTGTGAGGGGGGCGAACCTATCGCCATACCAGGCACAATTTCAGACTCCGGGCTGATATACTGAGCATTTAGAAATAGAAAACCCCAATATCACGTTTACCCGACCCGAAAGTCGTACCCGAGACCTCACAGCACAGGCGTACAGGCACAGCAGTCGTACAGCATACACATTACAATAGGGTAGTTTCATAAATTGAATTTTATACATTATTTTATAAGCAACAGAAAATGATATGCAAAAGAAACCATTTTATTAAAACACAATCAAAATTGGTTCAGAAATGTGCCCGCAGTTATGACTTCAACTGTTGGTATGAGGAAAAATGGGTGCGTAGTAGGGATATCTCACTATCTCGCTTGCACGCGTGCACCATAATTAACATTTTACACAGTGACGTCAAAGGTTGCGTCGTCTATCATTTGACAATTACCCCTTCTACAGGATTTTAATGGCTTCTAATTTATTTATTTTTGGTCCGATTTATAAAATTCTTTCTGCAATAGATTTTGAGTAACGTAACTTATTGATTTAAATAATAAAAAAAAAACTAGTCACCTACCCTATTGCGCCACTGACGCAATCTCACATACAAGAAGTCCAACTTTTAATATTCAAATGAAAATCTATAATCTAATCCTTTCACACGACAAACAAAAGCACAACAAATAGAAATATTCAGTGTTCTTCCATATCTGCTGGAGCGGTTATCAAAATCCTTGCACTTTTATTGTGTACGTCCGAAGATTGGTCGCGTGTAAGTAATGCGCTTTATGGATCATTGGCGATTGAATACACTTTGTATGGTGCGAGTGAAAAGTATTGTACTTTTTATGCAAGCAGTAAAAATATTGTGTATAACTAAAATAGTTTTACGGTTGGGCAGTATGGTAGAGATGGCCAAAGTTAACTGCTAAAGTAATCCGAAACGTGGGCATAAGCAGCTACTCACAGAGGCTGTCATTTTAACCCTTCGAAACTATATTCAATTATTGTAAAACATAAAGGTAGGTCGGAAGGAAATGCCTTAGATATTGCAACTGTATATATTTTTATATATAGTGTATTAAATAAATAATATGAACTTTATTCTAATCTTATCATCTTACCATACTTTCACGAGGTAGTCAATCAGTTAGTAGACGCTGAGGCGTCTGACGAATTCAAACTCATTAACTATTTAATTAAAGTTGGAGAAATCCAATACCCTCCTTGCAACCAAGACAGGACGTGGCAGAGCGGGTGAATTACAGCGATCAATTTCTAGAGAAATCCCGCGGGCTTTGCACCCATTGCAAACTTCTTGTCATTGCCGATTTGATGAGATCTGCTGGCGAGCTGATTTGATTGACCGGAATGTATGTCTGTAGATTGGACATCCAAGAGACGGTGGATGGAAGAATCCAAGATCATATCATCTCGGGTGTGGCTAATGTAGACTTACTGGATGCCATCAAAAGAATAATTTAAAGCGAATAGTAATATTTTTGATATGTATACTTATTTTAAGTAATAATAATAATAATAAATACACCCAACAGTCACACACATAGTTCTGACGCCACACTAGGTTAAACCTGTATCGTGGGTATCAGGAGCTACGAGGGACTTGCGGTCCCACAACACCCAGACCCGAAAGAAATATTTGTGGATTAGACAAACATTTGTCTCGGTGTGAGAATCGAACCCACGGCCTCACGCTTCGCAGCCGGCTACTCGCCCGCTACTAAATAAGCTCATGTTTCTATCCCCGAGGCGATAAGCAGAGTTGAAACTAGTGTATCCACAGTTCCGCGAGCCTATTTCTATTCCAAGGCGTGGTAGGGGTCAGACTATCGCCATATCAAAAAATCAAAAACTGAGATACAAATTTTATTGCCTGGTCTATGATTAGAACTCGGAACCTCTTGATTACTTACTGCCATTTCACCAGTGAGTCAATCGCTCTATTAGAAAGACTAATATGGCGATTTTAAACCTTCAATTAATACCAAACAATATTTTATACACACAAACCAAACAGATGGTTCTGGAAAAACCTGTTTAATAGTTGTTACTTTCCGATTTTTACAAAGCACAGATACGTTATTTCCTATTTTTAAAATGGTGTATATCGGAACCGATCAAACCACAGCCCGGTGCGAACAGATGGCGCACGTACACAACAGAATGCAAAACTGTAATGCAACAATAACTCGTGCTCTCCTCACGTGCGATGTGGTGTATCGCATGGCATTCTAATAAATTTCTAAATCGACGCTTGTTATGCATTCACGGCATCTCGGTGGATTCTCGCGCACAATAAGATCATGTTACAAAAGACCGAGTTTGCATATCTACGGAGATCGGTGTGAGTGCTGTGTGCCGGTGACGTTTGCGACGGTGTGCCTCGTTGCAACATTTTTTTACCTTCTGTTTCGGTGTGGTGTTGTACGAGTGATGGCGGGATGGATTGGCTAGTTATTATTATTAAATAATTATACAGTACCTTGATGAAGTGTAACATGTTTTAAATAGTTATAGGGCGAATTCCAATTTCTATAAATTAAGTCATATTTTCATAGCTTTACCATGCATATACTTTTGCCGTTTACTGTCAGACGTAGGTCTCCTCAAGTGAGAGTTAACTAGTGTCGGGCAACCCGCATCCATCCGCTACCCGTCACCTTTTCAAGTCGGCGGTCCATCGTGCAGCAGGGAATCCTACACTACGTCTCCCTATACCAGGTCTCCATTCCAGCATATGTCTGCTCCACAGACCATTTGTCCCTCCGCAGATCTCACCAAACCGCTTCTATTTCAGCGTGTGCTCATTTTGTGAGCAATATCGCTAAGGAATATCTTTGGCGGATAGCTTCATTACGAATTCTAGCATCATATGTAATTTGTAAGATATTAATCAGTATTTTATTTGTGTCTCATCGTTTCACCTCCTTTCAAATAAAAGTTCGTAATATGGTTGCATGGCATGGTCATATATTTCCCTCCCACTTTAGACACATCTAGATTTAGTTCATAAAATGTTCTCTAATATTAATCATGACTTATTTTTCTTCCACCTGCCCTTATCCCACTCACAGTGGGGTCGGTGCAACATGTTTTTTAACACATATTACAGAATGATTTGGCTTGTAGTTTTTTTGGCCGCCTGCTTGACATCAACCCCTTTGGGGAGAATTAAACATGACTTATTATTTATTGTTAACATTTGATCCACCTCCGTATCTCAACATTTCCCACAGATCTATTCTATCGCCGCACAAAAATTGGAAACATAAATTAACAGAATAGTTAATTTACTCCACTCCCGCTGTAATTGGCACCCCACCGCAAACATACCTAGTAAACGACACTGTGCGCCAAAGTTGTTCCATAAAAGCTCTTGCCTCTCCACCTTTCCTTTGACATTTTGTACATGGTCGTATTTTTTTTACTCATATAATTTTTAACGCTAGTTATTCTGCAAACGCGGTTATGAATATTGTTCTATTTTTATTGTGTTGGTATGAGTTTTTGTGTCTGTTTTGTAAAGTTTGTATTGAGGTAATGATACTCTTTAAAGCTGGTAATTTGTAGTTATGTCTTGTTTAGGGTTGTCAGAGTAAGTAACGTTTCAGAGAATGTGGAAGGTGGTGTTACTCCATCTTCCCTATACAAGTAAAACTATATTTAAATGTGATAGCAAAAATGAAATTATAGAAACGACCACATTGTTTAATACGCACTCATACATACGCACTCATGCTTGTAATCCCCGAAGGGGTAGGCATAGGTGTAACCAGTACACCCACATTTCGCCGAGCGTATCTCCATGATATGTTAGGGGGCGAGTCTATCGCCATACCGGGCATAAATTCCAGCCTCCGGGCTGATACTGAGCATTTCGTATTAGAAAAACCCAATACCACTTTACTCAACACGGGGATTGAACCCGATACCTAAGCGTTGGGCTCAATCGTAACGCGTACACATTGCAACTACGCCACCGAGGCAGTCTCATTATTTAGCAATGTTATTAATGCCAAAATCTGATATAGGCACTTTTATTAGTTGAAAGGCAAGCATCGAAATAAGATGACAAGAACGTAACTCAAGTAAAAAAAAATACCCCACCAAAACTTTGTACAAGGGGGCGGGGCTATAAAAGTCTGTGCAGCTTGTTCATTCATCAATTCATAAAAAATATTCATGATCTCTAGTTGACACTTAATACGTCTATTTTTTGCGCGGTGCAGTACGTCGTATCTCGATTTAGAAATTTAATATTTAGACATTAACTTTTACGAAATAAAGTTAATTTTGAACGTTCATTAATTTTTGTTACGTGTATGAGTGTTATGTGTGATTGCCTTTGCATATGTTAGTAAGTGGAGCTGTATTTTGGCAGATTCATATGAGAGTTATCGATCTTATTGCGATGGCGCTCAATCACCAAATATATTTACTAATCAACTTATATTCCGTTGTTAGATTCAGCTCTTTTGTGCAATTAACAAATTCTACCACTTGACAAGGGAACAAAACTGAATAGTAATATTGTCTTATGCAAGATTATTCATAGTACTAATAAATTGCACGACGAAACATTACTTCAAAGAATCGAAGCACCATCTGTAACATGTATGTGTGTGTGGGGCATCTCGAAGCGCTGTTTACACGAAAATAATTTATTAGATGCAAATGCTTGCTTCGGCTTCGGACACGACAACGAGCGTATGATTTAAGAGTGCACGCCGTTCGCCATATTTCCTCCAATAGGAAAATGGAATATGGCCTCCGGAGTTTCAAGATATTTTTATAGAAGCGGATGATTTAAGTTTTAAAATATTTATAAGCTAAACTGAAGTACCAATTCACTCTATATTACTGTTACCTCAAAGACTCTTATAAGACAATCAAGAGATTTCGAGCTACCATATTATTACATTATTCACTTTTACTCATATCAGGGTAGCGCAGTTGTAATGTGTACGCGTTATGACTGAGGCTGACGCTGAGGTCTCATGCTATAGACAAAATTGTCTACAGCATGGCTCTACCACTCAATAGTATTGAAATAAATAATTTCACATTTAGATTCACGGCTGCATGACGGTAAAAATGAGGTAGAAGTAGCTACCCTTATGGACTATCGCTTACAAGAGATTGTAATAGTTTATAGACGAAACTGAAATTCGATTCATATAGTAATAATGCCATTCATCATCAAACAATTTACAATAAAATCCCCAAAAATCTTGATAAATCCATTGGTTCACACGACCTCTCGTACAGAGACCTAGTAATTAGTATTGAAAGAAATAGTTTCACATCAGATTCACTGCTGCATGACGATAAAAATGAGGTAGAATTAGCTACCCTTATGGACTCTCGCGTACAAGAAACTTTCCTCTGTAATTGTAATAGTTTATAGACGAAACAGAAATTAGATTTCGATTTGTATTCGTAGTAATAATGCCATTCATCATCAAACAATTTACAATAAAATTCCCAAAAATCTTGATAAATCCATTAGTTGGCGCGCACAATAACTCAATGTATCCACGGGGAAAGTTTACGATTGTTTTACGATACTATTGTGAATTTACGACGAATGGAACGTGTTGGAGCGTTTAGCTAGCGAGTGTCACGTGACGAGGCACTGGAATTCAGTTTTATTTAACCTCACTATTAAGAAACTTATTAGTAAGGTGACTGCCTCGGTGGCGCAGTTGTAATGCGTACGCGTTACGATTGAGGCCAACGCTGAGGTCTCGGTTTCGATCCCCTGGTCGGGTAAAGTGGTATTGGGTTTTTCTATTACGAAATGCTCAGTATCAGCCCGGAGTCTGGAATTTGTGCCTGGTATGGCGATAGGCTCGCCTCCTATCACATAAGGGATGGAGATACGCTCGGCGAAATGTGGATGTACTGGTTACACCTCTGCCTACCCCTTCGGGGATTACAGACGTGAGTGCGTATATATATATATATATATATTAAGAAACTTCGTTACCACTGTCTCACAGATAATGGACGTACAGTAGTAGCTTGCTGCTGCGTTTCGCACGGTGAGTGAGATATTCTGAGACCAAAATCCCCCTCCCTGTCCCTCTTAATTAATCTTTTCCTTTAGAATCGGTATTTTTGGCGTACATGTGCGGTGGATATCACTCACCATTAGGTGACCTACTTGCTCGTTTACGGACCTATGGTAAGAAAAAAAATATACATATAAAAAACATAATAATATAAACTTTCGTCTTTTATATTGATGATTGCAAAACGTATACTATTTTGTATGTTAACTAAGTAATCATTGATTTGACACTCGATTCAATTAAACCATTCACACCATTCATAATAAAGCTTATTCATTCGATCATAGGACCATTCAATCATTTAATTGGTACCCTATTCACACAAATTCAATATTTCATTCAAGTAATTCGTACCGAACAAGAAAGGTAATTTATCGATAAAACCAGAATTTTATAATAAATATACCTGCGTCCATTCTTGCTCTTTGAAGGCGTCAGAAACTATTGTATGGGTGAATCGCTCAGTCATGCCCACTTTGGTAACAAAGGAACTGACAAAAGGGCCACAGCATGTGTTTGGCCCCCGCCCCCATCCCCCGCCGGTACTGGCATTTCCCGAAACGGCTTTTGGCATTTTCATACCATCGGCTCGGTAGGTGACATACTCTTGGGGAAAACGTATGTGAACTAATTTCGGAAAAGATGTTACTACGTGTTTGGTTTGGTCACTTGGTTGTTGTTTTCGAGTTTTGTTCGAGTGTGTTCTAATTTATGCAGCTTGCTCTTAATTTGCAAATATTAAAAAGTAGGTTAGATATTTGCTGCATAATATTTATTTTATTGTTATTTCTTCAATGAAATTGATGTTTTTATTTCGCATAGTAAGAACAATTTTACAACTATCGGTATAGTTTTTACGAGTTCAATCGAATTTAATGGTTTTCTAATAAAATTTTAGTACAGATTATTGTGGATGCTGCTTTTTCATATATGTAAAGATTCAGTACCTAATTATTTAAAGAACATAATATTTTATATGTTTTTTTTTATAACACTGAAATGTTTGTAGTTTTTGTTACATATACAATTGATAGAATAAAAAAAATATAATCACCTTTTGTTTTTCGTCGTATTAACGACTCTTAACAAGTATACTCGTAGGTACGAGCGTAGCGGGCGAGTAGCCGGCTGCGAAACGAGAGGCCGTGGGTTCGATTCCCGCACCGAGACAAATATTTGTGTGATCCACAAAAATTTGGTTCGGGTCTGGGTGTTGTGGGACCGCAAGTCCCTCGTAGTTCCTGATACCCACGATAAAGGCTTACCTAGTGTGGGGTCAGGACTATGTGTGTGACTGTTGGGTGTATTTATTTATTATTTATTATTTACTTCAAGCGATGAAACTTTTAAAACTGTTTCCTATTGCGACAGTGATCATTTATAATAATATTTATGAATTAATATTTATAACAATAATAATGACATTGACATTTTCCGATCGCCCGTGGTAACTTTTAAGTACCTATATTTTAAATTCCATGAGAGATAAAAAGTTATGTTCTTAATTCTCTAGTCGTATTTACTTCTTTGTTGTGTTTGTTTGTTTATAGTAATAATAATTTAATCTAATTTCATAAATTTAATGTTATCATATTTTGTATCATAGTTATCATTTTAGTTTATAATTTTTATCAAAATGTCGTCTATTAAATTCTATCACCATATATGTTAATAACGCTATTGATTTTAAATATAATTTAATTTAATTTTTATATCCGTGTAAGACTCGAGATGGTTGAATGCACCTGTTATGGCAGTGCACATTGTCCATTGCATTATAATATCTTTTTCCAATGTACTGTGTAACTGTCGATGGTGTGTAATATTAAATAAATAAATAAATAAATAAATTTGTTACTAGTTCTTCGCATCCTAAATATTATAATCTGCGTACCATATAACATCATAACACGAATTAATAAACTATTAACAACATCCATCTTCATCTACACTAATATTATAAAGAGGAAAGATTTTTATTTTTGTATGTAACGAATAAACTTAAAAACTACTGGAGCGATTTCAAAAATTACTTTCCGTTAGATAGCTACATTATCACTGAGTAGCTCAAGTTATATTTGAGACGGTTATAGACTACTTTTTATCCCGGAAAGGGCTGATTACGCGGGCGGAGCCGCAAGCAGAAGCTAGTCAATAATAAAGAACTAAACTCACAAAACTCTCACGCGTAAATACCAACCAATAGTATCATCAGCAAGGTAGACGCGATCGCGAATTGGTTCAGTGCCTCGGCGAGTACCTTCAAGTGGTAAGCTTTCAAATGCTCTGTTTGCCGAGAATTTAGGGTACAATGGCGGGCACATATTGCGTGCAAATATTGCCATTCCCATGGGTAACTGTTTACTTTGTCGTTGAGGAAAATCCTATCTGATTAAGGAGGGCGTGGAACGCGGATTTTGGATGTAGTTTAATTTGTTTTACAGGCATTTGAGATAAATTTTCTATAGATCGGTAATACGGAATCCGCTATTAAAAGTATTATTTTTATTTAATTTAAATCATTATGAGGTTGATAATTCTTAAATTAATTATTGAGACAATTTCAGAACCGTATCCTTTAGCCATTTCAAAAAGTATAATTACAGCATTAGTTCTGTACATCATCCCCAGAGGGGTTGACGTCTTTCTGTAACAAATGTTAAAAAGCATGTTGCGCCGGCCCCACTGCAAGTGGGATAAGGGCAGGTAGAAAAAGAGAAGAAACACGTACAACATCATTAAAACATACCACTATAGCAGCTAAATTATGAATCTCACTAACTCCTGAACTGAAAACTGGTGCCACCTTCTTAATTGTATGACGAAGCGAGTAGGCCACTGGCCTGATTAACAGAAGCAACACCACACAGAAATTTGAATTACAATGCTCTGCATGGCACTGAACTGCGTTAGTCATCCCGAGATATAAGATGTTGAGCCATATGAACCAGTAAGTTCACTGGCTTCAAGATACATCAAACCGAAACCCAACAGTAATTTCATATCGATGCTTGGCGGCAAAAATAGACAAAGTGGTGGTACATACCTAGACGGCCTCTCGTATACGAAGGACCTAACTAATGTGTTATACAATATCTAACAAAAACCCTGTTGGGCGTTTTAAATGTGATATTTTTTAAACATAATGAAAAACTCGGAAGAAAATTGGACTATAAAAATAATCATATTTATTATTTAAACTTGAATTAATTTATAGTTTGTAAACCGTATTTCAATTGATTACCTCTGCAAGAGCGATGACTCGCGAGCCAGAGCAAGATAGCATGTTGCGACGTCCAAATACATCAAACGTGCCGCGCTCCCCTCTTCGTAAATACACACAGAAATTCAGATGCTAATAACATTTACGAAATATGTTCATTTTTTAAGTTACCTGTGTTAGGATAATATTTTGCTTCTATTTTTTTTTTTATTTAACTATTTTTATTAAGCTGTCTATATGTAGCTGTCTTCAAGACCCAAAAGAGCCAACAGGGATTTTATTACATACTGTATAATCTAATGTTATAACAGATCTGTATCATCATCATCATTTGTTTCTGAAACAGTCATAAAGTGACAGTACTGTAGCTTTGGTATACAGATTTATTTCAAAAATTTAGATTCACTCAGTGACTGACTCGGTGGCGTAGTTGTAATGCGTACGCGTTACCACTGAGGCTGACGCTAAGGTCTCGGGTTCGATCCCGGGTCGGGTAAAAGTGATATTGGGTTTTTCTATTATGAAATGCTCAGTATCAGCCCGGAGTCTGGAATTTGTGCCCGGTATGGCTATAGGCTCGCCCCTTATCACATCATGGTACGAAGATACGCTCGGCAAAATGTACTGGTTACACCTCTGCCTACCCCTTTGGGGATTACAGGCGTGAGTGCTTATGTATGTAGATTCAATCAGTTGCCGAGCCTAGGAATTAGTTGGAATCCATTTCTTCAAGGCTCACAGACGATTATGATCAGTGATTAAATTAAAAATCGAATCAACCGCCAAAAGGCTCATACCTAAAACATCATCAAATATTTACATTAATATCGTCTGATACGGCGTTCAATTACAAAGCACCTTACCGTGTTTATTATGGAAATTTAATTAAGAAATATCTGTTAATTTTAACGGCAAAGGAAATTGTATTTGCTTCCCCGACATTGTTAAAGTAATTTGTTTTAATACTGTCTTATATTAGTTTTCATTTTAATGTTGCAAAATAATATAAGTTTAATACAGTTTGGTGGATCACCATAGCATCGTCAGATGGTCGGCAATGTAGACCGCAGGCCGAATGATTGTACCCCATACAACATTTTTTTATTGTACGCAATTCCTCATAAAAATAATAATAATTATACATAATTCACATTATTCCTTTTCACCCCTAAAAACTAAAAATCCTTATGGGTACACGAGAGTATCCCGCCCACACACCCGCCACTGTAACTCTTGTAAGCCAGGGTCGACAGTGGCACGCATATTTCGACATCGAGCAATGAAGCTCGGCGAGTCTCTAGGAATGCAAATCTGTCTTTATCCCGCAACGAAATTAATCAAATAGAAAATTACAGAGGAGTTGGAAATAATAATTATCCACTTCCCTCTATAGCAAATCGGGATAAAAAATAATGAACTAAGGAGGTCTTGACCTCAGGCACAAGGACATTTACAACTGGAGAAGCCAGATGTAAAGCACCACGGATGTCATCAAGTGGGCCCCTATCATGTGAACTATTAAACTTTATTCCAATAATAGGTATGGCAAAAACACCGGAATGCACGGAAATTCCTCCTAGTCTCCACAAGATCCCTGGGTAATCAGAACATCTCTAACGATGTAGTTAAATCGATCGCAATGAAGCTAAAACTACATACTGCCATTTAGCGTTATGGATAATTTTGACCATGTTTAAATTACCTATAACGCGAAAGTTTACGTTGAAGCCTGAATGAACGTATACGCGAGTAGCAGATACCGTGGTAAATATTTTAATATTAGCTATAAGTTTGTTGGTGAGATTACCATCCCAGTTTTCAGATACCTCTGATATATATTTTTACCTGAATGGGTAGCGACCACCGTATACATAGTGAAAAACACGCCATAGTGGCTCGTTCTGGTCATTCGCGTTCCGGGGATCAGTCGGTGTTTAAGTTGTTTCAAACGGCAAAATTCTGGTGACCAATGACACAACTTTGATATTTTATTTAGACTGCACTGCATTTACCATCATGTATAGTCACTTTTCCGTTCCACGGTAAAAAAAACTTACATTTTTCTAATTTGGACAAAAGATAATAAGGCCAACCAAACATAGCTGTAGATCATTAGACCAATAGCCATTAAATATAACACTTTAAACACACAATAGGGGAGTAACCTTTGTTTAAATAGTAGTTAAATGTCAGTCATTAATAATGCACGACATTTGAGTCAAAGGTCCGATAGTTCAAGAAGCGATAGTAATTCATTATTGAGAATCAGATTAATTGGTTTCGATTAACTATGAAATGTGGTGTGGTAAAGGCTTAAGCTGTGGCTTGGACAGATTCGTTGAGGCTAGAAGGATTTGTATTTCTGCTGGTAATGGGCAAAGGGCAAATCATTTCAGTTGTAATATATCATAATGATCTGTTTATAGAATTTGTTATTCATGTGGTACGGCTTAACAATAATGGGCCTAAATATACCTAGAACAGGACGGTGATGTAACATATTCTACGAGGTTTATAGTTGAAACATAAAATTTATGGAAAAATTTAGCTTTTCCCATCAGCTTCAACCATGGCCTAATAGCTTACTGTTGAAAATGTTGCTTACCCGATGGTCGCTTAAATTGACATTAGTTAAAAATTCGTATGCATTTGAATTTTCATCTGTCTTCGGACCTTGGAAATTGCAAATTGAGAAGAAAATACTATTATTCTGGTAACTAAATAGTTTTGTATGCAGGTGGTTAAATAAATAAATACACTCAACAGTCACACACATAGTCCTGACCACACTAGGTTAACCTGTATCGTAGGTATCAGAAACTACAAGGGACTTGCGGTCCCACAACACCCAGACCCGAAACAAATATTTGTGGATCACACAATAATTTGTCTCACTGAGGGAATCAAACCCACGGTTTCTCCCTTCACAGCCAGTTACTAGCCGACTGCACCATGGAGGCTATCCAATACTTTTGTCTTGACTAAATACTTTTGGAATACGTTGCACCAACGCTACCAGTAATATTTGGCCTTCCGACCATCCAGCGTAATTTATCCCACAGTAGTTCTATAGTACATACACCAAGGCTTCTGATACCACTTTTTACGTATTAAAAACATGCAGTCAATTTATATTTCCACTTTGATTTACGTGGTGCAAGTCTGCATGCACGTGCACGTCACCTATATCTCAACAGACATGAGTCGTGCCATCGCTTCATACACGAAATATTAACCACTATCAAATTCAAACTACCCATGTCACGAACCCATAAACAAGAGACGAAAAACTCCAGCCGAACCTTATGCAAAGCAGTGGGTTCCGTAGCGAGTTTATCGCGAGGTTTTTGGCTGTGTCCGGCGCGACCGAAATTCCGGGGGACGGTTGCGGACGTAAATCTGGGGACAAATGACTGGACCATCGCGCGCCGCTGTTTCGATTAGTTTTTCTATTCACATTTCTTTGTGGTAATCATGGGTATTTTGGATTTTAAGGAATCAATGGACGAGCATTTGACAATATCAATCGCATATTTTAATTGTTTTGGGTTTCCTGTAATGGGATTTTAAGTAAGAACGTTATATTCTGTTACTAACACTTGCTTGTGGTTAAATTTGTGTGAAGACGTTTCTATTACAGAAGTCATAATTTTATTACTATGAA
The DNA here is from genome assembly GCA_905332985.1 of Mimas tiliae. Classification (NCBI taxonomy): domain Eukaryota; kingdom Metazoa; phylum Arthropoda; class Insecta; order Lepidoptera; family Sphingidae; genus Mimas; species Mimas tiliae. Next base: position 16,378,709 of record HG995248.1, on the reverse strand, counting down.
AGCCTATACTCAGAGGTAATGTTCCAAAATTTTTGGAATCCCATTAGTAATAAAGTCATATTGGGCTATTACGAAATGCTCAGTATATGCCCGGAGTCTATCATTGTGCCCGGTATAGCGATAGCCTATCACAACATGGGACGAAAATAATGAGAATATAGTGTCGTGTCAGTGATTACTCCTTACAAAAACCTACCTACCTACTTACAAACTTCTTTTATAATATTTGTTATAGAGTAATAGCACATAATAACAGCTATAGAGTAGTCAATTTTGTTTACAGAATGAATGGGCTTGCTTGGCCAGGGAAGTTCCAAAATGTCACAGAACACTAATTTGAAATTGCTATTTCTGTTTGTACCGTGATCAGTATTTTCTGAAATCCCAATTTCCTTAAGGGTGTGCGATATTCCCACCATACCAGTATTGCGGGTATTTTTTTATTTGTAATAGTGATTACCGTATAGCCATTAAATCGTGATTGACTAACAAACACCAAAATTCACAAACTCACAAACATCCATACTTTCACATTTAGTAGTAGGATTAAATTGAAATTATTGAAATTATAATCATTTATAAGTCCTATCATCTTATGTCTTGATATGATGAGCACAGTGCAGTACCACGAAGTACTTTGTAATTCAAAACTCTGAGTGGTTCTGCTTGTGTTTATATGCATACAGGCGTGATGCTTACCAATTGTCTCGCTCTTCAGGTGAAATAAATCTTTCTTGATCGAGCTAATTAGATCCACCAAAGTGATATATCGCGAGGGGATCGTAAATGAAAGTGAAATTTGGGTAATTGATTACCTTATTTTATTCAAATAGGAAAATGCTGAATCAATATTAAGAGTGTAAGAAAAGTCGGGCAATGAAAATTCATGTGAATTCGTCTTATTGAAAAAATACTTGAATTGGTTGGATTGGAATTTAGGTCCGATAAAGCGATAGCATCAAAGATTAAAGTATTAATTGTTAATTATCACTTGATTTAACGGTGAAGGAAATATCGCGAGGAAACCTGCATATCTCAGAGTTCTTCATATAGAATTTCGAAGTTATGTGAAGTCTGCCAACCCGCATTAGGCCAGCGTCGTGGACTAAGGCCTAACCCCTCTCATTCAGCAGAGGAGGCCCGTGCCCAGCAGTGGGACGTATATAATACAGGGCTAGTATTATTATTATTATTATAAAGCGATAGAGTAATCGCATCACATAATGGAGCGAAAGTTAGCTTAGCAAGCCGCGGACATGCTAGTTGAAACTCCACGTACCCATGAGTGGCGAGGGGATAATATAGGTCTGAACTAATTTACAACATAAACACAAAAATCCGTCCTCAGAAATCTAACCGCAAAACACGATAAAATAACAACTATTTCGTTTTACATGGCACAGGAAATACGCTTAAATATACACGTCCCGTAACCTAATAGCAGAGAGCAAAATAAACAGTGCGAAAGTGTCGTGAAACAGTGTCGGACACCGGTCACCGGCCGTGAAATCGGACGGGCGACTGCTGCGTGCGGCAGACCTACAGCTGATAGATATGCACTATACTTTATCTATTGAAAATTAGTTTAACGCTGTAACTAATGCTAAACTATAAAACTATATCGAGTGCGAAAAAATGGTGACTCAATCTCTGTATAAAAATATAGATACCTAGCTTCATTCCGGAACTTTCTGTCTAAGTTCGACTTATGTAAAAAAAGTGTTTTTTAATGATTGGTGTTTTATAATATTTGAAGCAAATTTACTAGTGAATCGACTTATCAATTCACGGGAAACTTTAGTCAAAATAATCCTTCGGATTCAATAAAAAAACGCCACTGACTAATGATATAACATTCTAAACAAAAAGCTGAAATAACAAATAAGAAGTCGGTTGGAACCCATTCAAAATGCTGTCACTGTGCTGGATCTCTGTGATGGGAAACCTTAAGTAGATGTTTAAATGGGGTCCAAGCATTAAGTAGAACTAATATAGTAAATGACGTAAATTTTACAATGTGTATGGAACCATGGTAAGATAAAATGTTAAATTTATAATGTTTAATGTTCGTTATTATTATGTAAGTTTTAAAGATACTTTTGCGGTTTGATTACTTAAATTGAGATACGGTAAGATTTTAAATACAATGTAGCTATCGTTTTATTGCTACGAGTCCGTAGACTAAATTATGACTCAATGCTGCCAACTGTTTTACGGGCTTAAAGTATATAGTTTTAATTTCTTAATTTCCATCTTTATATCTTAAAAGAATGAGGAACGGTGCCAGTTAAAAAGTTTTCGCTTTAAATTGGTTCGAGTTATTATCATTTAGAAGCAGTTGTTAAGTTGAATCAGAATTCCAATTCCTAAGTTGATATACTCGTAGATTGAATTTAATTGAAAGAATGATTTGAGTGGTAGAGCCACGCTGTGGACAGTTTTATCTACAAAATGAATAGGCCGGCTCCTCTCCTTCCCTCAATCCCTTAATTATCCCTTGCCTCTAAGCTTGGCAACGCACCCATGATCATTTTGGTATTGTGGGCGTACATAGGCGATGGAAATAGATCTCTTACCATCAGGTGACCTACTTGCTCGTTAACCGGCCTACGATATAAAAAAGATAATATTTTCGTCTTAGAAGTTAGACGAAAGTTGTTTTTTTTATTTTATTAATTTCCTAAACCTCTAAATAAGCCACAAAAATCAACATAAAACACAACCCTTACATTTGTCAAACAATTTTATCAACAACATACCGTAGTCACCGTCGTGTGTAGCTTCACAACAAATCCGATAGTGGCCTCAGTCGGTATGCTGCACTATACAAATTGTCAACCCTCAACCAGCATACATCACGAAGAGACATAGTGTCTTCATAAAAGCTATCACATTGTCTCTTTTTCACTCCTTATCCACATACATCTAAAATAGGCGACAAAAACAACCTCATCAAAAATGAAATATTGATAACACACCCTAGTCATTCGTTTTTAATACACTCTTTAACGTTGAAAGAAAACTTCGTGTGGTAATCTACTTTAAGAAATATCCATAAATATTTGAAATGAAATGAAATGAAATAGTTTTATTCATCATGTAGGCAATTAAAATAGCGCTTATTACAAGTCAGTACAAAATAAAGAAACTTAAGTATAGAAATCATATCAACTAATGTATACATAACATACATAGCATCGTCAAAATACAATGGGCAACTATAATTTTACAATATTTTTATAACAGTCCAGAATTGTTAAGTATTTTAATTTCTTCTGTTTTATGGGTCGATATGGACCATAGGCATTACCGAAATGGCACGTTTTTTAAAACTACCACCGGATCCAAAAAAGATTTTAAAAATTTAAAAGCTAAATTCTACTAGTGTGATGGATGAAGAACTACTCCAGAAGACCCGTGTATTGGGAAAGCATATAAAGCTAATATTATAATACCACGACTACGGAGTCGTGGTGGTGTGCAGCTCCACAACACCGATAGTGGTCATAGACGACGCTGCGCTGTCGTGCATTCCCGTACAAATTATCAGCCTCGGGCCACACGCTCGCGATATTTATGTTCACGCTTGCGGTTTGTTTACATACATTATCAACCTGTAATAATGTCAATTCATTCAATATACTCATTGATGTGTTTCATTCATGAAATTAGTAAAGGTTATACATTTAATTCATTTTGTCTTTTTATCCCGGCTCGACTTATTTTTTTGCTCATGAATAATACACGAATAGCCATGGTTAAGTTGCGGATTTTTTACCCATTGACAATACAATTTTTTAAGTGGTGGAGCCACGCTGTAGAAAGTTTTGTCTACAGCATGAATGGGCTCGTCCGGATCTTTCCACTGTCTCACAGGAAACCGGCCTAAAGTAGCAGCTTTCTGCTGCGTTTCGTGCGGTAAGTGAGATATCCGGAGGCCCAAATCCCCCTCTCCTTCTCAAACCCTTAATTATCCCTTTCCTTTAAGGTCGGCAACGCACCCGTGATCCTTTTAGAATTGTAGACATATATGGGCGGTGGAGATCACTTACCATCAGGTGACCCACTTGCTCGTTTACCGGCCTATGATATTTATAAAAATCAAGAACAATCATGGTTGAGTTGCTGCACTTAAAGTAAGAGTACTGGGAAGGGGAAGGGGGATCTCGATCACTGGTTATCTCAATCGCGTACAAATAGGGAGCTGCCACTTCATATCGGTTTTCTGTAAATGAGTTATGATCGCCCGGTCGAGTTAGCCCATTGTACATACATAAACTTAATACTGTTCTCACTTAGAATAAGAAAAGCGGTAAGTAGAGATACGATAGGTTCGTCTACGGCAGAGGTTCCCAAACTGTTTTTCTCATAGACCATTTTAAAAATTTTGCTGGTTCCGTTGGACCCCCTGCAGCAACATTTCTACCATATTCCCATAACTCATCAAAAAATGTGAAAATTAGATCTAACTATGGACCCCGTCGAGTCTCCCGTGGACCCCTGGGGGTCCATCTGGACCACTTTGGGAATGGTCTACGGTATGAATGGACCAGTTCGACCGGGATACTATCACTGCCTTACACTGTTTTCAAATTCAGTGAGTAATTTGCGTTATTTAGAAAATCTCCGAATATTTAAATTATCTTTATTGTTATCACTTATTGCACAAGAAAAAATACTTTTAAAATTACAACGTCTATTCATAGCAGCGATAGCTCAGCGCAGATTGGTACGGACTGTTGAGATGAAAGTCGCAGGTTCGAAACCAGGCCAAAGAGTATTTACCCCTAACTTTTCTAAGTTGTGTGTGTATTAATTGTTAATTATCGCTTGCATTAACGACGAAGGAAACATCGTGAGGAAACCTGCATGCCTGAGAATTTCTTCATAAAAATTTAGTATGTGAAGTCTGCCCACCCGCATTAGACCAGCGTATGTGGTGAACTATGGCCTAACCTGTCTTAATCAGTAGAGGAGGCTCGTGTCCAGCAGTAAGATGTATATGATACAGGGCTAATATTATTATAAATAGTACCTAATTTTTTTTGTACGGTGTACATGGCTCTGTATTTTAAAATGTTATTTTATACTTAATATTTAATCCCATTTCTAACAAATAAATCTTTAAAGTTTTATTAGTATTAATAAATTCAAAACAAACTAAGGAAGTTTGATCAAACTTTCATAGAACTTGATCGGGGCGCCATCTTTCCAAAATGGCTGTCTTCATTTACTGTGACGGGGTGCATGCGCTAGTAGCGGCACCTATATGTTTCAGCCAGGTGGGATGGTACCGAAACGTCCCATTGTGCAGTAATACCCGGCACGGTGTATAGATGGCGCTGGTAGTCATTTTAAGTTAAAAGTCGAGGTTTGGTTACAAGTTACAACTAGATAGATGGTGTAATTAGAAAATAGCGTAATTGTTATTAGAAACCAGTTTTATGGAATAATAATGATTTCGCTAAATTTTAAGTAATAATTGAAGTTGAGCAGTCCTTGATGCTTGGTCTCCTACGGGGATATGGCGATGTTATTCTCTTCAGTATGATAATATTTTTGTACTTAGTATGTATGTAAAGTGTGTGTGTGCACCGAAATACTAAGCCGTGTTCGATATTGTAATAAGTGAAAGAAACAATGCTAGCACTTGATGTCAAAATGGGATAGATTATATTAAATGTGGCTGTACTGATTACACTTATGCCTACCTTCAAATCAATCATTAATTTAATAAGCCGCTATAGTCTAGGGGAAAGTGGAACGGATAACCTTAATGGAAGTCGCAGGTTTGATCTCAGTCTTCCAGGGTACCCTGAGAGAAGTGTACACATCATTTGATTTTTATTCATTAAAATTATGAACTGTTTTTTTTTTTTTTTAATTAGATATTATTAAAGCATTAATTGATTGTGTGAATAAATTGTTAATTATTGTCTCCTATAACGGTGAAGAAAACTTGCATGAATTTACTAGGTGGTCCTTAAAATGCGAGAGGCCATTTGGAAAGGTATCATCGTTTTGTCTATTTCAGCCGCTTATCAGCAGTGTGTAAGCACTATTGAATTCATGTTTGAAGGGCATTGAAACCAATTAAATTACTTATTATTAGATTTACATTTTATGTTTCGGGGTGTAAAAAACTACCTATGTTTTTACAACAGTCCAAGTTTCAGTCATACACATTAGAACACTTGGACAAGGCCAAACTACTTGCATCAGAAAACGAAATCTGTGACCGGCAGAGGTACTGTAATACAGGTCTGATATAGCTAATGACATAATTAATCACAAAATATGAAATTATGCCTGCCTCGGTGGCGCAGTTGTAATCCGTACGCGTTACGATTGAGGCTAACGCTGTGGTCTCGGGTTCGATCCCCGGGTCGGGTAAAGTGATATTGGGGTTTTCTGTTAAGAAATGCTCAGTATCAGTCCGGAGTCTGGAATTTGTGCCCGGTATATGATTGATAGGCTCGCCCCCTATCACATTGAGGGACGGAGATACGCTCGGCGAAATGTGGGTGCACTGGTTAGACGTCTGCCTATCCCTTTAGGGATTATAGGCGTGAGTGCGTATGTATAAATTCACGCCTATCCTCGAATAGTTAGGCAGAGGTGTAACTAAGTAATACTAGAGCCGTTCGCCGAGCTTATTTCCATCGCATGATGTGATAGGGCAACTTATATGTGATATTTCAAATCGAAAACTGAAACAAATATTAACAGACCGAGATGAATGCAGTTTTTAACCTCGAAGAGGAAAGCAGGGGGTTCTCAATTGGACAGGTATAATAATACTGTATTAAATACGTCCCACTGCTGGTCACGGTCTCCTCTACTGAATGAGAGGGGTTAGGCCTTAGTCCACCACGCTGGCCTAATGCGGGTTGGCAGACTTCACATACCTTCGAAATTCTTATTGAGAACTTCTCAGCTATGTAGGTTTCGTCACGATGTTTCCTTCAACGTTAAAGCAAGTGATAATCAACAATTAATACACACGTAACTTAGAAAAGTCAGAGGTGTATGCACTTGGACTGGTTTCGAACCTGCGACTTTCGTCTTGACAGTCCATACCACTCCTCGCTGAGCTATCACTGCTATATGAATTAATTAATGCTTTACTAGTTTTCTCATATATTAAGATATTTTAAATAGGAAGTTAATTTATCTAAGTATTTAATTTACTATGGCCCTATCTTATAAACTCTTATAGCACTGATTAGTTGAAACACACAGGTGTGTGTGCCCTTGGGGCTGCTTTTGAACCTAAGACTAGACCGGTCGGTAACTCCGCCAAATGTGGACCGATTTGGATGTGTTTTTATTCATTTCAAACAGCAGAATTAAAAATTGGTTCCATCCCGGTATGACGATAGGCTCGCCCCCTATCACATCGTGGGACGGAGATATGCTCGGCGAAATGTGGGTGGACTGGTTACGTCTCTGACTACCCCTTCGAGTATTACAAGTGTGAGTGCGTATGTTAAATTCTAATATGAACTTCCAACCCTAAATACTAAGAGGGTGAAATCTGGGATGAAAGATTAAAACTCCGTTATTTATTTTTGGATATTCATTTTCTAAATAAAACAAAAATATACGAACCCGAAAAACTTAAATAGCTAGTTTTAAAATATTCGATTATGAGTCGGTGCTTCCTGTCAAAAATAATTATAAGGGTCATAGATAGCACCGTTTCAAAATTGATTACTTTTGTTATTTTATTTTATAGCATAGGTCGGCATACAAGCTAGCGAGTCACCTAATGGTAAGTGATCTCCACCGCCCATGTACGCCCACAATACTAAAAGAACTATGAGTGCGTTGCAGACCTTAAAGGAAAGGGATAATTAAGGGATTGGGAAAGGGGGGGGGGGGGCTTTGTGCCTCCAGATATCTTAACTCACCGTACGAAACACAGCAGCAAGCTGCTACTTTACGTCGGTTTTCTGTGAGACAGTGGTCACGACCCGGACGAGCCGGCCTATTCATGCTGTAGACAAAAGTGTATTTTCAACTATTACTTGTTTTTTGAGTCGGTCTTATTTTGTTATGAACATAACAGTCTATAATTACAATAAATACGTCGCGTATATGCTGTTGTCACGATAGGAAGCTGATCCAATAAACATTAACTAACATTAAATAACATTCAATAAAGTGCAAGGAGGGCTGGAAAAATTTATTATTGTTCCGTTTATAACGAGCGATGTCGGCAGTGGCACAAGCTACGAGAAAACATATTTGTTTAGACCGTTGCGCAGTGGGTGAGAAGCGTGAGGTCGTGGGTTCAATTCCCACTCGAGACCAATGCTTGTACGCACTTACACATGTATTCCCTGAAGGGGTAGGCAAAGGTGTAACTGGTACACCCACATTTTGCCAAGCCTCAGTCATAACGCGTACGCATTATAGCTGCGCCACCGAGGCGGGAAGTATTTGTGTATTTATGTATAATCTTGCATTATCTTGCAAGATATTAAACAGTGATAGCTCAGTGGGAAGCGGTAAGGACTGTCGAGACGAAAGTCACAGGTTCGACACCAGTCCCAAGAACACATACCTCTGACTTTTCTAAGTTATGTGTGTATTAATATTAATTATCGCTTGCTTTAACGGTTAAGGAAAAATCGTGAGGAAACCTGCACACCTGAGAAATTCTTTTTATTTATTTCGAAGGTATGTGAAGTCTGCCAACCCGTATTAGGCCAGCGTGGTAGACTAAGGCCTGACCCCTCTCATTCAGTAGAGTCGGCCCGTGTCCAGCAGTGGGATATGATGAAAAAAAAGATATCTTGAGAGTTGAGGGAGTTTTTGTGCCACTTATTTTTATAAGTCTCCAAAACGAAAAGGTTTGTCACCAATCAAGATTGGACCTACGCGCACTATACTTCATATTAAAGGTTATTTGAGAAAGCAAATCTAGGGTATCTATAATCGATTCAATTATTTTGTAAAAATAAATGAAGTCGAGATACTTACCGATGTACGAGCCAACGGTCTCACTTGGCCAATGGTTTCTGAGTAGACAATTTTTTCTACAGCATGAATGGACCGGCTCGTCCGGGTCGTTACCACTGTCTCACAAAAAACCGGCGTAAAGTAGCGGCTTGCTGCTGCGTTTCGTACGGTGAGTGAGATATCCGGAGGCCCAAATTGCCCTCCCCTTCCCAATCCCTTACTTATCCCTTTCCTTTAAGGTTGGCAACGCGCCCATGATTAATTTAGTATTGCGGGCGCACATGGGCGGTGGAGATCACTTACCATCAGGTGACCCATTTGCTCGTTTGCCGGCCTATACTATAAAAACAAAAAAAAAACTATAAAGGATGCTCAACATCGGGCGAAATTGAAGCGTTTAAGTAGGAAGGCGGACCCTAAGTCGAAATAACGCCAGGCAGATATATATTAGGGTCTATAAGAATTTATCATGAATAGCATACATACATACGCACTCACGCCTGTAATCCCCGAAGGGGTAGGCAGAGGTGTAGCCAGTACACCCACATTTCGCCGAGCGTATCTGCGTCCCTTATGTGATAAGGGGCGAGCCTATCGCCATACCGGGCACAAATTCCAGACTCCGGGCTAATACTGAGCATTTCGTAATAGAAAATCCCAATACCACTTTACCCGACCTGGGGATCGAACCCGAGACCTCAGCGTTGGCCTCAATCGTAACGCGTACACATTACAACTGAGCCACCGAGGCAGTCATGAATAGCACTTTCTAAAAATATATTTTACTATTTTAAGATGATATTAGGAGGCCAAAACCCTCTTCCCTTGTCCAATCTCTTAATTGCCCTTGCCTTTAAGGTTAGCAACGCGTATGATTCATTGAGTGTCGTGGATATTCATGGGGCATGGAGCTCACTTACCATCAGGTGACCCACTTGCTCGATTGACGGCTTCGGCTATAAAAATTGGATTTGGGCCTCCAGATATCTCACTCACCGTACGAAAAGCAGCAGCAAGCTGCTATTTACGTCGGTTTTCTGTGTGACAGTAGTAACGACCCGGACGAGCCGGCCCATTCATGACAAAAGTGTCTACTACGTGGCTCTACCACTCATAACTCTATCACACTGACTTGTAAGCCAAATCAATTATCACCAACATTCCAAACGCCTTAACATTTGTCCAAACGCATTCGCCAAACCACTACGCCAATTAGATCGACTTAACAAATTCCTACCTTGTTAGCAGGCCATTATATTTTCGTCAAATACCTGCTTCACTTGTACCACGCCCTCGGAAGCCCGACGGATGCCAGGCAACACGAGTCACCTATAGCAACGCTCCCCCCGTATCTATGGAAACCCCCCCTTTGTAGGTCTTTATGAAATCTCGCGGCTGTACAAATGTATAAATAGTACACCCAGGGGTGGATTTGTGACGGTTTTTAGTTATGGGGACGAGTTCTTTATTACAATTATTGTTACATTTTAACTCTGTACTTACTTCAATAATATTTTTAGTTAGACATTTTTTTACATTTTTAGTTATACGTAGGACTTTGTTTAGATTTTTGGAAAGTATGAGTGGCTCTACCACTTTACGAGTGGGTAGAGCCACGCTGTAGACAATTTTTGTCTACAGCTTGAATCGGCCGGCTCGTCCGGGTCGTTACCACTGTCTCACAGAAAACCGACGTAAAGTAGCAGCTTGCTGCTGCGTTTCGTACGGTGAGTGAGATATCCGAAGGCCCAAATCCCCTCCCCTTCCCAATCCCTTAATTATCCCTTTCCTTTAAGGTCGGCAACGCGCCCATGACTCTTTTGGTATTGTGAGCGTACATGGGCGGTGGTGATCACTTACCATTAGGTGACCCACTTGCTCGTTTGTCGGCCTATGCAATAAAAAAAGTATACTCGTATTTCTATTTGTAAGAACTAGACGATTTATCGACTTTAAGTCACCTTGCCGATTGGATAGTAGATTAGAAAACATTGATTGATTCCTAGATTAAAAAATCTGTAAGTAGTAAAACCCTGCTGTAGACATACTAGTCTACAGCAAGAATGAACAGATTCGACAGGTGTGATTTGTTGTTGCGTTGAGTTAAATTTTGGAGGATCAACCCCTCCCCCTTCCGAATTCACACAGCTTTTCTGAAATGTCGGTAACGCATCAATTATTCCTCTGATATTACGAGTATGTATGATGGTGAAGATCATCTACAGCCTCCGTGGCGCGGTGGGCGAGTAGCCGGCTGTGAAGCGAGAGGCCGCGGGTTCGTTTCCCGCGCCGAGACAAATTTTAGTGTGAAGATCACCTACGATCAGGTGACCAACTTACTCGTTTTCCGGTACACCAATAAGAAACCTTAACAAATTTTCAAGGTAAAAAAATCAGAATAGCATTCCTCAGAAAAGGTTATGTCTGGCGGGCATCATATTAACATCTGCAAATCACAGTTGATCTGAACCAAACTAACATGTTGCGTCGACCCCATGTATAAACACGGGCAGAGAGATGATAGGCGGTCGAAACATGATTGCAAACTAATTATTACCCATGAGGATCAAAGGCCATTAAATTCAATACTAATTCCGTGCCTGAACTCGATATAGAGAATCGGTAATGCCCATTCGGCTGCGAAGAGTTAATATACATCGGTTGTTTAATTGGAAAGTTCGCTGAGTATTGCCATAGTTTAGATTTTCAGATGGAATTCACTGGGATCTTTAAAGGATGCTTATATGTATGATGTATGATGTGTACAATTCAGAGACATCACCCTGTGTTCCTTAATTGTATTCAACACAGGTTAGCAAACATCCAGAGACTTCTAAGTCAAAGACAGCATCCGTGGCGCAGCGGGTGAGTAGCCGGTTTCGAAGCGTGAGGCCGTGGGTTCGATTCCCGCAACTTGTTAAATGTTAGTCTGATCCAGAAAAAATTGTCTCGGGTGTTGTGGGACCGCAAGTCCCTCGTAGTTCTTGGTACCCACGATACAGGTTTACCTAGTGTGGGGTCAGGACTATGTGTGTGACTGTTGGGTGTATTTATTTATTATTTAAAAAAAATTATTAAATGTCTCGTCTTGTAATTTTTATAAGAAACATACCCTCATCTCGAAATGAGAAATCAAGTTCTATTTTTTTTAGGGATTTCACACGTGACAAAACCTTTATTATTAATACTATTTTTTTATAGCAATCGAGCATGTAGGTCACTTGATTGAAACATCCACTGTTCATAATGATATCCATGTCACCTCATTGGTCTAATGGCATCATACTTAGGTTTAGATACTGGGGTCCTGGGTTCAATTCTCAGGTTGGGCGATTGCAATTTGTGTTTTTTTTACAGTATAGGCCGGCAACCTTATGAGTGGTACACCCACGATGTAGACACTTTTGTCTACAGCATGTATGGGCCGGCTCTTCCGGGTCTTTACTACTGTCTCACAGAAAACCGGCGTAAAGTAGCAGCTGGCTGCTGCCTTTCGTACGGTGAGTGGGATATCCAGAGACCCACAAACCACCTCCCCTTCCCAATTCCGTAATTATCGCTTTTCTTTAAGGTCGGCAGCGCACTCATGATTGTTTTGGTATTGTGGGCGTACATGGGCGGTGGAGATCACTTACCATCAGGTGATCCACTTGCTTGTTTGCCGGCCTATGCCATAAAAAAAAAACGGCGTCGCGTCCATAAACCTTTTGGTATTATGAGCGTATATGGGTGGTAAGGTACTATAAGGTAACCCACTTTCTCGTTTGCGATAAATTACCATCAGGCGAGCTGCATCCAGTTTTCGATATGTCAATAGTTATAAATATTTTTTTGACAGATATGAGTAGAAGGATTATCATGTTGAAATTTCTTAAAAAGCACCCCAAAAATTCGAGTTAATCCGACGTTTTGAAGGGGGTCAAAATCATGTTCAAAGTTTCCGTTACATACATACGTATGAAGCTAATAAAAGCGTATTAAAAGTACACTGTCACTAGACCATAAGGCGAGCTGCATCCAGTTTTCAATATGTTGCTTGCAAACCCGCCTATGTACTTCAAAATATAATAAACAGAACCAGTGGGCTCGTCTCTCCAGTTAATAGAATTTACGAACATCCATTAGGGCCCATTTACGTAATCTCACTTAGTTTACGCGGAGGTAACGCAATTTTGTTAGGAAACAACCAACCCGTTCACTTTGTACAAACTTTTCACAAATTTAATAACAGATATTGTATATAGGTTTAAATTTAAATACTCAGACGCGAAATTAAAGATTACTGGGGGATTATGAGATTAATATTTAGATTCTGTATGTACATTTCTACATCACCCTAAGGTTGACTGGTAGAGAATGCTTATAGGATTAATTCCGCCTTTATACTACACTAGCTTTTGCTCGTGGCTCTGCCCGCGTGAACGGCCTATTCCGGGAAAAAAGAGCCTATAGCCTTCCTCAATAAATGGGCTATCTAACACTGAAATATTTTTTCAAATCGGACCAGTAGTTCCTGATATTAGCGCGTTCAACCAAACGAACAAACTCTTCAGCTTTATAATATTAGTACAGATGTGTATGAAATGTAAATAAATAAATACATTCTGGTGTTAGATTTAGGTCTGACTGGATAGTGACCAACGTAAAAATGTCTCATTCAGCCGAGTCGCGTTCGGGATAAGTCAGTATCATCCAGCAATTTCAGGCATAATTCTGCCGAATGTCGATGAACGAAATATCTCTTGACGGTCGACTATAATATGTTTGGACTATACTATACATATTATCAGGTCCAATATAATCATTTGGAATCACAGGATAATAAGATACAATACAACAATTTAAATTAAGCGCTTCGTCAATCTTTGTGCATACACTATTTGACCCAGGAACGAGCCACTATGGTGGGATTTTCATTATGTACGGTATTCGCTACCCAAATGGGTACAAAAATGATTCTTCCTTCCTATCAGCCAAGCTTTTGTGTATAAATAATACGACGCACCTACTTTTTTACAACACAACAAACCCCCATTACCATTGCATTTTATTATCAATTCTCCACAACTCATGAAAATATACTTGCTTCAATAAAATAACGAAATGTTCCCGCAATCTCGCATACACTTTATACCGGTATAAAGTACTAAGAAATCAATTTAGAATAAACATCGATATTATACCATAAAGGGGTTGTCGTACCCACAAGTATGCATTATTTTGGCATAACAAAAGGAAATTTCGAATAAAATTTTGATTTGTCGTGCTACTGCTAGTGTTGGAAAATGGACAAATTCTGTTTTAACTAGAAAATTTAGGTGTAAAAACTAGAAAAATAAATGTCGCTCTGTTGAACGGTATATACTGCATGAGACCGTAACGACGGATAAGAAAATTCAAAAACTACTCTGACCTCATAGGAACCAATCACTGACTTGAAGCTTTTTTGTATTAAACATTGATCTCCATACATAAATTTACTCATTGGCTTTATAAAATTATACTTAAAATCTTCAAATACCGGATCCCAATGCGTTTGCTGTTATCCATAGAATAATTTCTCATATTTCTACGTAATGTACCACCAGGTTCAACCAAATTTATTTCATTTTTTCAAACAAAACAGAATCATGCAAATCGTTGCTTAAACATCTATTATTATGTCAGAGTTACGCGTGAATATATTAAGAAAAATATGCACAGACTATTTGATTACCACTTCCTTTTTGAAGTCAGTTAACAAATCGCTTAAAGCGCATTTTGTTTAAAATGAGCATTTTACGTATAATCACCAAAAAATGAAAATCATATCTTGTAAAATTTCTCTAGGTAAGATAAAAATTTATCGAAGCGTCAAACTTTATCGGCAACATTTAAAAATACGCCAATAATTTAACGGAACAAAATTCGAATGAAGCCAGTTTAACGTAAATTACGTCCGGGCAAGCATTCGTATGAAGAAAACTATGATGTTATATTATTCATTTTGCATGAATGGTATTATCGGATGGCGGTATTCGAATATTCCAAATTTGTGGTACCACTGGCATACTGCGAGATAGTGTCGAGTTTCTAATGAGATTCGAAAACATTTTTACTAACAAAAGTTTGAGTTTTTCTCAAAAAGAGTTTGTGAGAGTATCATACCTATATTTTAAAACTTTTTTGTTTACTAATATTAGAAATATAAATTTGTATACTAACACAAATGAGTCTCTGTATAACTTGATTGAATAAATAAATTATTATTATTATACCTGCCTCGGTGGCGCATTTGTAATGTGTACGCGGTACGACTGTTGTGCTGAAATCTCGAGTTCGATTCCCGAGTCGGGTAAATCTTATTATCAACTTGGAGTCTGGAATAGTGCTCGGCGAAATGTGGGTGTACTAGATACACCTTTGCCTATCTCTTGGGCACAGGTGTGAGTGCGTATGTATATAAGTTCATACATCATACAACTAAAATAAAAATAAATACACCAAACAGTCACACACATAGTCCTGACCCCACACTAGGTAAACGTGTGTCGTGGGTATCAGGAATTACGAGGGACTTGCGGTCCCACAACACCCAGACCCGAGACCAATATTTGTGGTTCACACAAACATTTGTCTCAGTGTGGGAATCGAACCCACGGCCTCTCGCTTCGCAGCCGGCTACTCGCCCGCTGCGCCACGGAGGCTGTCAACTCTTAGTATGCTTAGATTCTGTTTTTCGCTGCGACATGATTTTTCCACATTTTTATTTAATTTTGGATAGATTTTAAACTTGGCTTATATTTTTTTCGGCATAAATATATTAGTGAGTATTATTGAGGCTAAAATCCCAAATTCGTCATGGTCCTTACCTCTGTGATATCATTTCTAAAGTGTTTTATCTTACTGCAAACTCACTTTTGTGACAAAAAAAACAGTTTGCAGGTCTCTGTGATATTGAAGCTTTCAAAATTATAACCTAAAAAAACTCACAAAATCACAAACCTACAGATTTTACCTCTATGTAATATGAACGTAGAAGATGAGGCATATAAAATATACATAATTTCACTCACATTTTGAATACATAATTCTCTCCGCGGCGTTTCCTCGGCGCTATGACATGTCCTTCTTCAAACAAGGCTTAAAAAAGTATTTCCAAGGTAGGTAACGGCTTGGCTGTGCCCCTGGCATTGCCAATGTCTATGGCGACTGTGACCACTTACCATCAGGTAGGCAGTTAGCTCGTTTGCCTTCGAAAGCCAATAAAAAAACAGACTCGGTGGCGCAGTTGTAATGCGTTACGATTTAGGCCAACGCTGAGGTCTCGGGTTCGATCCCCGAGTCGGGTCAAGTGGTATTGGGTTTTTCCATTACGAAATGCTCAGTATCCGTCCGGAGTCTGGAATTTGTGCCCGGTATGGCGATAGGCTCGCCCCCTGTCACATAAGGGACGGAGATACGCTCGGCGAAATGTGGGTGTACTGGTTACACCTCTGCCTACCTCTCCGGCGATTAAAGGCGTGAGTGCGTATTTTTGAGTGCGTAAAAAAACTTATAAAAATACGTCATATTTTGAACTGTTCAGAACCAGTAGTAACGACCCAAACTACAATAGGTTATGTCATCATCGAGCTTACAACAAAGCATTCTTTACAATATAAGACATATACTATAACATACGTGGAAGCTATCTTTGTCCTCCATAATTTTCATATGGATGAAATTTTTCCCAATTGGAATTTCGACAAAGAATTTTTATATTTTAATATTGAAAATTTTGGGATGAATGTGCTTCATTTCACGGAAATATGTATTGTGAGTGCGCTGAGATTGGAAATTATATTTTGGGATCATAACTTACGAGTATATGGGATAGATAAGCCCTTTTTAGTAAATGAAAGCCTTTCCTGGCAAATACTTCTTAAAGATTTAAATATCTAAAGTTCTAGAATTCTAGATAATAGATTTGAAAAGGACTAATATAACACCAT
The DNA here is from genome assembly GCA_905332985.1 of Mimas tiliae. Lineage (NCBI taxonomy): Eukaryota > Metazoa > Arthropoda > Insecta > Lepidoptera > Sphingidae > Mimas > Mimas tiliae. The sequence continues at coordinate 16,361,769 of HG995248.1, read as the reverse complement.
AGTAATAGCAAAGACAATAGTAAGAAGTGTAAGTGGGCCACCGATATCTTAGGCCAAAAGCCAACCTCGCCTGCACGTGGTACACTCTGCTGATTAACGGACGAGGCAATGATAAAACTTGGTTCCCGTTGCAGGTTGTGGGAGTCAGATGACGGGTCATAATACTAGATCCATCGTCAAATGGGATAGGAAGGCAGACTCTGGCATTAGGGTGGGCTATCGCTGCGCCGGGCAGAAATAATAAAATAAGGTAATAAAGAGTAGGTACTGAGAATTAGTTTAGACCTTAAAGGACTATCAAACCACTCAAAACACATATGACTATGTGTTAAAACTTTAAGGCTGCAGATTGTTAAGACAACAGATGTTCTTCTCTTCCACCAGCCTTTATCCCACTCGCAGTGGGGTCGGCGCAACATGCTTTTTAACACATGTTACAGAAATATTTGGTTACGACCGGCCGCCTGCTTGACGTTGACCCCTCTATAGAGAACAACAGATGTTATGAGAAAAAATATGCCAAATCGGTTATTACATTTGAGCGTTACGCGACGATGATTATTCCAAAAGTTATGAACTAAATTTTTTAAAAATTATGCGCGCCAATATGGACCGCTTTTCCCCATATATAGACAGCATCCGTGGCACAGCGGGCAAGTAGCCGCCTGCGAAGCGAGAGGCCGTGTGTTCGATTCCCGCACTGAGAAAAATGTTTGTGTGATCCACAAAAAAAATTTTTTTTATATAGTTTAGGCCGGCAAACGAGCAAGTGGGTCACCTGATGGTAAGCGATCTCCACCGCCCATGTACGCCCACAATACAAAAGAATTATGGGCGCGTTGCCGACCTTAAAGGAAAGGGATAATAAGGGATTGGGGACGGGAGGGGGATTTGGGCCTCCGGATATCTCTCACCGTACGAAACGCAGCAGCAAGCTGCTACTTTACGCCGGTTTTCTGTGAGACAGTGGTAACGACCCGGACGAGCCGGCCCATTCATACTGTAGACAAAATTGTCTACAGCGTGGCTCTACCACTCGTAAAATATGTTTCGGGTCTAGGTGTTGTGGGACCGCAAGCCCCTTGTAGTTCCTGATACCCACGATACAGGTTAACCTAGTGTGGGGTCAGGACTATGTGTGTGACTATTGGGTGTATTATTATTATATTTCCATTCCTATTTTATTAACCCATTACCCAACTCAACAACTGGGACACAATTATTGAACAAATATCGAGTACAGGTACAGAGTTATCCGGGACACTTAAAACTTGCCGAAGAGTTCTGCCGACGGAAACTTTGTCAATATTTGAAGACCTCTCGTAACTGGTAACTTGGTACGGCGCTGCGTTTGAATCATATTTCTACTTATACACGATATATTATTATTTACAAACGCCCGTATTCCTAAACAGACATACATACGCACTCACGCTTGTATTCCCCGAAGGAGTAGGCAGAGGTGTAACCAGTACACCCACATTTCACCGAGAGTATCTCCTTCCCTTATGTGATAGGGGGCGAGCCTATCGCCATACCGGGCAAAAATCCAGACTCCGGGCTGATACTGAGCATTTCATAAAAGAAAAACCCAATACCACTTTATCCGACCCGGGGATCGAACTCGAGACCTCAGCGTCGGCCTCAATCGTAACGCGTATGCATTACAACTGCGCCACCGAGGCAGCTGTATTCCTAAACAGCACTTTCAATAAATGCTAGAGCCACGCTGTAGAGAACTTTCTCTACAGCATGTATGGGCCGACCAGATTATCATTATCTGTACGGTGAGTAAGATATTCGGAGGCCCAAATGTCCTTCCCCTTCCCAATCCTTTAACTATCCCTTTCTTAAGGTCGGTAACGCATCCATGATTCTTTTGGTATTGGGGGCATACATGGGTGGTGGAGATCACTTATCAGATGCTCGTTTTCCGGCCTATGCAATAAAAATAGTACACTGGGTAATTCATGTGTAATTATGGAAATCGAAAACTCAGACACAAATTATGATTTGTACCCAGTACAAAACCGGTTTACTCGTATTAGTCTAAATATACTGTCACTTTATCAATGAGGTATTTAGAGAATAATCATGGTCCCTATAAAGGCTAACTAGTCGGAGTTAACTCAAAACATCTCATTAACTAGACCCGAAATTCCGGAGCAAGTTCAGCGCAGTTTGAACTCTGCCGACCCTTGATAGGCAATTTCCTGTTCTTTGTACATCTTTGTAGGGCCTCTACGCCCTGTATGAATGGGTTTTAACATTTGAATTTATGTATAGAATTGGATGATTCAAAGATATTTATTTATATTTAGATTTGGTTAACGTGGTAGGTCCTTCGTATGCGAGAGGTCGTTTGGGTTGGTTACCACCGATTTATCTATTTCTGCCGCCAAATAGCAGTGTGTAAGCGCTGTTGTGTTTCGGTTTGAAGGACATTGAAGCCGGTGAAATTACTGGGCATTATGAGATAAGTCACATCTCATGTTTATTGAGTGACGAGCGCAGTCCAATGCCATGATTTTTAATTCAAAGTTCTGTATCGTGTTGCTTCTGTTTATGGGCAGGCGTGACGCTTAAAATTAGGCGAGCGACCTGCTCGTTTCGTCACAAACTAATGAAGTAAATAAATGATAATAAATAATAATTATACATGTTTAATGAAATGAATATATTTTTTAACAGCTTTTGCTCGCGGTTCCTTTGCATTAATTGCCTTTTCCAGGATCAAAAGTAGCCTATGTCCTAATCCAAGTCATGTTCTACCTGTGTGGCATTTTAGCCAATTTCAAACCGCTCACCTGTTAAGTCGTGATTGACTAACAAGCATCTAAACAACTCACAAACTCGTTTAGGCGATTTAATGCGGCACACACATAGAAACAAATAAACAATCAAGGGGGCAAACGCACTTATGCTAGAGGTTACGTGAGTCGAGTATTCTTTTATTAATACCAAACGACAGTACACACTTTAACTCGTCGTTTATTGGTTACCTTTACAATATCACTGCTTTACAGACCACAACCCCATGTCAGGATTCTCTATAGATCGTTCTCTAATTATAACTAAGACAACTAGAGCCGAATAGTAAACCAGCATAGCTACCGCGTAATAAACACTTGTACTATCGACTGACCACTGATCTTAATGAACTGGAGACTGTCTGACCGACTACGGGCAAAAGACCTTCAGTTATGGTGACAACCTCTTTTATACCATTTAACTACCCTTCCACAATTCTATCTCACCATTATTATTTCAGTGTACCCAACGTGGCTTTCTCAGACACCCTCAATATTAACAGAATACGCTAACACTTACAACACCAGTCTTTTTTATCGGGTTAAAAGAAGATAAATCTAGCCCTCTAAATAACAAAAAACTTGCCAAGTAAAAAATGAACAAAATCTAGTTTAGCCATTTCGCACCCGTTACGTAACCTTAAAAAGGGGTAGAGTAATCTGACGTAAATGTAAAAACAGTGTACAGTTTTCCGTACGAACCCGGTGCGATCATTTATTATGAGAAGATGACACTCTATTACCCCCGACGGAGGATGGGGCGTTTTTTCATACTCAACAAAACATAAGAAAACTTGTGTCGATTCTTATCAACATTAATAGATAGGTATTGTTTGTTAATCTTAAGAGGATAGTAGAATCGTAATTACATAAATCAATAATTAATTAGATTTTAATGTTGTTTAATAGATTTTATTTTATTTGGTTTATATGGGAGCAGTAAGTCCTAAACACCCCGCACAACACCTAAGGGAGAGTCAGGAATGGCTGTAAACCAGTGCTGCTTGGGGTTCCCGCCCTAGGCAGCATCAGCTGAGCCATGTCCTTTTGCCATTTTTTTGTTTGTCTTGTCTGTAACTCAACCAAAAAATTGACCCCATAAAATCTCTGTGCATGGGGGCGGGACTATAAAAGTCTCTGCATAATAATCTATAGTTGACACTTGATACGTCTATTGTTTTGCGCGGTGCAGAACGTCGTATCTCGATCTAGAAATGTAATATTTAGACATTAACTTTTATGAAATAAAGTTCATTTTGAACGTTTATTAATTTTTGTTGCGTGTATGAGTGTTACGGGTGATTTTACCTTTGCATGTGTAAATTAATGTAAATGTAAGTAGAGCCGTATTTTTTGGCAGATTCATATGCGAGTTATCGTTCTAGTTATCCTATTTAATAATAATAATAATAATAATAAATACACCCAACAGTCACACACATAGTCCTGACCCCACACTAGGTAAACCTGTATCGTGGGTAACAGGAACTACGAGGGACTTGCGGTCCCACAACACCCAGACCCGAAACAAATTTTTGTGGATCACACAAACATTTGTCTCAGTGCGGGAATCGAACCCACGGCCTCTCGCTTCGCAGCCGGCTACTCGCCCGCTGCGCCACGGAGGCTTTCGATGGGGTTTGTAGACAAAAAACCAAAGAGAGGTTGAAAGTACTATTTCCTCTACTTTTGACATAACGAGTCGAGTATTCTATGCAACCATGTTAGCCTTCGATAGAAATGGAGAACCAGATAAAACTGGTTACAAGGTGGTAGGTCCCTCGTTTGCGAGAGGCGGGCTGGGTTGGTACCACCGCTTTGTCTATTTCTACCGCCAAGCAACAGTGTGTAAGCACTGTTGTGTTCCGGTTTGAAGGAAATTGAAGCCAGTGAAATTACTGGGTATTATGAGACTTAACAAATTATGTCTCGGGGTGACGAGCGCAGTCCAGTGTCATGCAGTGCTTTGTTATTTAAAGTTCTGTGTGGCGTTGCTTCTGTTTATGAGCAGGCGTGGCGCTTACCATCAGGCGAGCGACCTGCTCGTCTCGACATTTAAGCTAATAAAAAAAAACTAAGTTATCTCGACAAAACGAGTCAACAATATTATCTCGTGTTGCATATGCTAAGCGTAGTCTTTGGCATTTAATTAATACGTCTTGTTTACACTAAAGTAATCATGTAGACATAGAATGGTTACTTATGTTAGACCTTCTATTCACCGAACAATAAGTAACCGACACCGAAGGCGTGGCGTATTGACGTATTTACTTACCCGTGTTACGACCTACAGGTAGAGTGCTTATACCTCCTTATCTGCACGGTTTAAGTATTGTATGTATACAGGTACTTGTTATTAGTTTTTATTCCGAGCTCAGAACCTTTTTTTAACGTTGGAACACCCTTCATGGGTACCGCCCTACCGCGTGGTCAGTCAAAGCGGTTATGTCCGACTCCCACGGACTAAAACCCAACGGTGTTCCTCCGGGTGGGCTTGGTCGGTCGGGGCTGCGGGGATGCTATTGTACTCTTCTGCGGCATATCTTAGAACCTACTTACTTTTACTAGCCCTATTACTATTATACATGTCCCACTGCTGGGCACGGGCCTCCTCTACTTGAGGGTTTAGGCCTTAGTCCACCACGCTGGCCTAATGCGGATTAGCAGACTTCACATACATTCGAAATTCTAATGGAAAACTTCTCAGGTATGCAGGTTTCCTCACGATGTTTCCTTCACCGTTAACGCAAGTGATAATTAACAATTAATACACACATAACTTAGAAAAGTCAGAGGTGTGCTTTTGGGACTGGTTTCGAACCTGCGATTTTCGTCTCGACAGCCCGTACAACGCCCCACTGAGCTATCGCTGGTAAGCTACTATGGTCTACTTGTGTGTATTTGATTCAAATCCGTTCAGCGGTTAAGAGGTGATTGCTTATCAAATATCCAAGTACACAAATATTCGAACTTATAAGTTGTTTTTTAACTGACTTCAAAAAAGTAGGAGGTTCTCAATTCGACGCGTTTTTTTATTAATGTTTTTGCCTTTTTATGTATGTACATCCATTTCTCCCCCAATAGTGGACCGATTTTGTTGGAAAAAATGTCACTCGAGACTAGAGTTTAGCTGCGATGTGGTCGCATTTAAATTTAGTTAAGATCTGATGACGGAGTACGGAGAAAAAAACTCCTCAAGGAATAACAGCACTCGTCACGATTGTGTTATTGTATTGGAATTTAAATGCTTTTGCTTGAAGTCGGTTTCTAAGTTTTGGTAAACGTTATGATTATTTATCCTAGCTCGGCAAAGTGACTATGCTACACCTGATGGTAAGTGCAGCGCAATCCAAGAATAGTGTCGACCAACGATAGACGATGTGTCTATCGTAGGTCGGCAAAATGATGCCGGCCCTTTTTTATTTTTTATATTGCATAGGCCGACAAACGAGCAAGTGGGTCACCTGATGGTAAGTGATCACCACAATCCATGTACGCCCACAATACCAAGAGTCATGGGAGTGTTGCCGACCTTAAAGGAAAGGGATAGGGAAGGGGCGGGGATTTGGGCCTCCGGATATCTCACTCACCGTACGAAACGCAGTAACAAGCTGCTACTTTACGTCGGTTTCTGTGAGACAGTGTAACGACCCGGATGAGCCGGCCCATTCATGCTATAGACAAAATTGTATACAGCGTGACTCTACTCGTAAAATAATATGAATAAAAATAGGCCTAATAATAATAGGATGAAAAACAAGTAGTTATGCTTAATATAACATAAACTGCTGTTAAGTGTCTTTTTTCTAAAAAAATACTTTTTAGAATTTTGTTAAAACCATCATAACGTAACTGTTATTATTACTGAAAATACTACGAACGTTGGCGATTCCTCAAATACTATTTAAACTACAGGGCCGTACTATACTATACACGTAGACTCACGCCTGTTTCCCATAGGGGTAGGCAGAGACAACGGATTTCCACTTGCTACGATCCTTGCATACCTCTTTGGCCTCATTCACTCTCATTAAATTTTTCATACATGCACGTCGGTTTAGGGTACTCCTGACCTGGCCTTTCTCGAGAATATCTCCAACTTGATCCATGAAAGTTCGCCGAGGCCTATACACAATTCATTATAATAGTACACGGGACTGCCTCGGTGGCGCAGTTGTAAAGCGTACGCGTTACGATTGAGGCCAACGCTGAGTTCTCGGGTTCGATCCCCGGGTCGGGCAAAGTGGTATTGGGATTTTCTATTACGAAATGCTCAGTATCAGTCCGGAGTCTGGAATTTGTGCCCGGTATGGCGATAGGCTCGCATATCACATCGTGGGACGGAGATACGCTCGGCGAAATGTGGGTGTACTGGTTACACCTCTGCCTACCCCTTCGGGGATTTCAGGCGTGAGTGCGTACGAGTGCGTACTATATTTAAACTACAGGGCCGTACTATAAACAATTCATTATAATAGTATTAGGGAGGCCACGCCCCCGTCGGGAATAATTAATGAGCCCCAGATATGATTATGTCGCCACAATAGTGTCATCAACGTCATTCGCGTACACGGACTGTTAAAGAGCATTTACACAGGGTAAGACATAATATCGTAAATGAGGCATAGAATATTCAGGTCAGGATTCAATTTCGTCGTTTATTGCTGTCTTAGTTGTGTCTGTCTGGAAATTTGATTAGATTAAGAAGTCTGTGTTTATTAGAATAAGTTATAGCCTAATTACTAAAATAATTGTATACGTCATTACCTTAATATTTATATCTATTAGTTTTTAACGTATTTTTGGGCTAAAGTTGCATGAAAATGAAGATATTATTATTGTATTTCACAAAATGAACAAAAATAATTATTAAGATAGGAAGAAATTATATTTAAAAAACATATTTTACACGACCATTAAAATGACAGCTAACGCCATTTAAAAAATATTACATATTAACTACCCTTTATGTTTTCTGATGCATTATTATTTTATTTGGACCTCATTTATTTGGTTACAAAAGATCGTCACATCCGAAATTCCTGTTCATTTTCCATGCACAAACAAACCATTTCCACTAACCAAGGCATTTTATTTAAACAAGGTCATAAATAATGATTCATCGGCGCGTCGTGAGTGCGACGTCGGTTCATGCATACGATATTACAAGTAGCACTTGAGGCGTGCCTTGTGATGTGTGTAGGTACCTTTACACGACCGTACGACGCTACAATAATTTGTGTAATACGATTAGTTTCCCACAAATAGATACGACGTTTTGATGTGTTAATTATGTATGAGCGTGTATGTTTCGTACATATGTGAAAGTAGCTTTTGCTCGCGGCTCCGCCCGCGTGAATGTCATTTTCCGTGATAAAAAAGTACCTAAGTAGCCTAAGTTATTTCTTATTATATCAGCTATCTGTCCCGTCAAAATCGGTCCAGCCGTTCCAGAGATTAGCCGGAACAAACAGACAGACAAATATTTAAAAAAGTTATTTTGGTGTATGTACCGTAAATACATTCATATGCATGTAGTAAAAAGCGGTTATTTTAATATTACAAACAGATTTGTTTATAGATGGAATAATGCTGGTATAAGGGTATAAAAATTGATTTTTTAAGTTTATACTGTTTATTAGGATAAAAGAGTCACATAGCTGAAAGCTGTAGATATTTTTGTCTACAACATGAGCGGCAGATTTGAAATGAAATGCATTGAAATAGTTTTATTAACCTTGTAGGCAATTAAAATATCGCTAAAATATAAATCAGTACATAATAAAGAAACTTGTATAGAAATCATATTAACTAATGTATACATAACATACTTACATAGCATCATCAAAATACACTGGGCATCTATAGATTTTACAATATATTTAATAGGGAATAGTCTAGAATTGTTAAGTTTTTTTTTGTTTCATAGAAATAGTTCCACAGTTACAGAAGTGGCAGGATGTACGGTCAGTTCGATTTCCAGAGGTTCGTCTCCAACCCCCCCAACCCCCTTTTCCTTTCCTTTATGGTCGACAACGCATGTGCGTTGCATGCATACTTATATGTATAAGTCCTTTTAGCAACATCATAAATAGCTACTCGTATGAGTGCATTCGTGGGTGGTGGAGAGCATATTTTATCTTTTTGTAATGATTTGCTCGTTTGTCTGCCTATGCAATAAAAAAAAATATTACATATTCTATCTTATCAGCAGATAGCAGTGATAGCTCAGTGGGGAATGGTATGGACTGTTGAGACGAAAGTCGCAGGTTCGAAACCAGCCCCAAGTGCATACACCTCTGACTTTTCTAAGTTATGTGTGTATTAATTGTTAATTATCACTTGCTTTAACGGTGAAGGAAACATCGTGAGGAAACCGGCATACCTGAGAATTTCTTCATAAGATTTCGAAGGTATGTGAAGTCTACCAAGCCGCATTAGGCCAGCGTGGTGGACTAAGGCCTAACCCCTCTCATTCAGTAGAGGAGGCCCGTGCCCAGCAGTGGGACGTATATAATACAGGGCTAGTATTGTTATTATTATTATTATTCTATCTTTGGTATATGGTTACAATTCTGGTAAACACATTGCCTCCTCGAAAACGTATAGTCGACTTAATAGAACCAGCAGACTATCAAACAGCGCGGCGTATAGTTTGCAACAAAGCCGTTCGAGTTTAAACACGTCTAGATACCGTGTTACGTCGCCGTAAATGTGTGACTGTATCATAAGATTAGTGACAACGGACCACGAATGTTAAATGGACTTTGTATGGGTACTCTCTTATCATGACATTTGAGTTTTTACATAAATACACACGCACTCACGCCTATAATCCCCCAAGGGGTAGGTAGAGTTGTAACTAGTACACCCACATTTCACCGAGTATATCATGTCCCATGATGTGATAGAGGACGAGCCTATAGCCACACCGGTCACAATTCTGAGCATTTCGTAATATCACTTTCACCCGACCCGGGGATTTCAGCGTCAGCATCAGTCGTAACGAGTACGCATTACAACTGCGCCACCGAAGCATTTGAGTTTTTAATTTAAAAAATCACACATTACTTGTCAAGAATTGGAATTTATGCCCGATATGGCGTTAAACTCGCCACTTATCACATCTTGGGATGGAAATAAGCTCGATAGACTACAGCTGCACTATTTACAACTGTGTCCTACCTTTCGGGAATTTTGGCATGGGGTTATGTCATAATGTGTATTAATGGTAGTAAATTATTTCACATATTCATTTGCGCAATGTTTTTGAAATGAGCTGTTCCTTATTCTATTTCTGTCCGGTGAACTGTAGGTGTGCAATTGCAGTTCTGCCTACTGCTTCGAGGATATAGGCGTAAGCTTAATTTATGTTAAACTAGCATCCGTTTCGGTACTATCCATCTAGACACGTATTCCATTAAGTAGTACGTACATTGGTCGTATAATAGACATAATCTGAATTAGAGCGGGCGGCCGAGCGTGAAGTACAATATGAATGACCTTTGTCAATGGCGCTGACGCCTCGCCGGACTCCCGAATAATTTAGCCACCCTTGGATTTATAATGGAAGATTAATCGTGTCGTATGTAATATTAAAGTCGTTATTTACTCTCTTCTTTCTGCTTGGCGTCATCCCGGCTCATTGCCAGGACCCGTCCTCTCGCATCACAGATTTGAAGGTATTTGGTATCTAGGCAATAAAAAATTTGGTATTATGAGTAGACCTACTGTCTACACGTTATTTACTCCATTTACGGTAAATATTTGAATTTACGAATGTAAGATTATGGAAACCCTTTTTGGTATTATTTACACTGAAAATAAATAGAGAGTGTATGTACTAAGACTTAGACACTAATGTTACATAAGATTTTTTAAACAACGAATCTACATTTATATTTACATACATACATACACACTCACGCCTATGTCCCATGGGGTTAGGCAGAGACTATTGAGTACCACAAGCTGCGATCCTGACACACCTCTTCCTTCTTTATATATATTTACACATAAAAATAAATTAATTTCCGAATTAGAGCACCATGGGATAGAAATCATATGAAATGTTGAGTAGATCATGCTGGCTAGTTGCTAAGTTCCAATCAGAATAACTTACCTTTTAAAAAGCCACGACATTATCTGAACAGATTTTCTTCAATAATACCTAAGAACCCTTTCGATTAAACTAGCTTTGAAATAAAAAACACATGCAAATTGATCTATTTATTTAGGCGTTACCATACCACAGACAGATACATAAACCGGCAGACATACAGACAAAGAGGTTTAAGTAAAACACGTCTTTTTTGTCCGAGGTTAAAAGCGACAAGAACCCGTTAGAAGTGTTAGTCGTACCTGACATGCGGAAATCGTTTAACCAGTACTTCTTCTTCTTCTTCCAGTACCAGTACCAGTAATTAAAACTTACAATAATCGCAAAGTAAATGTCGTGTCGTACCCACATCGGTGGGTATAAACAATCCCCGCCACCCCTGAGCGGATATCCGAGTGTCTTTTGTTCGTACATTCGAATCCAATGTTAATTAAAACGAATATTGTTATGGAAGTCGGTACGTAATTTTGATTACTTGGCAGACGTCACTCGCGTCAGCTGCGTATCAACGTCACAAGTGGCGACGTTGGAAAGTGAGAAAATTAGTGGAAATTGTGTCAGTCATGTTTATTACAATTTGTTCTGTTTTGTAATTTTGTTAGAGCGAGGCGTTGGTTGTGAAACTAAATTAGTCAGTTAATTGGATGAGATATTTGAGTTGAAAGATATTTTTAGGTGAATCTAAAGTCTGGAATAATTTTATCTCCATTCAGGGATGAAATTAACTACCTATCGTTGTTTTTTAACTCCTGATTAAAAATATAGTCAGTTAATTGGAGGAGTTATTTGAGTTGGAAGATATTTTTAGGTGAATCTAAAATCTGGAATAATTTTATCTCCATTCAGGGATCAAATTAACCTATCGTTGTTTTTTAACTTATGATTAAAAGAGGAGTGTGATAAAACCTTTTGAATGTCTGTAGGCGTGGGCGTGTGCGATTTTCAGAATCGATTCATTACAATACTATGTATCTTTACCTTATTGCCCGCTTTATATGCAACGGTATAAGTTTTTTTTACTAGTGATTTCTTAGGTTTACGCGAATATTACACATGAAAATAAAACTAGTTTATACGGATGTTATCGCGGTTTAATTTTTATTTTAGTCCCGATGGTTCGAAAGCTTTTCAGCCACGTTCCTGGTCACGGGAGAGACTAAGGTGTAGGTCTTCTCGAAAAGTTGATGATACATTGACTACCTTCATTTTAAAATTATACATTTATTTTTTAATTATTTAAAAAGTTAGTTGTCACTTTTACTAGCCTAAATGAAGAAACGTGTAGCTCGCTCGCCTAATGTTAAGTGCCAGATCTGCCCAAAAACAGATAACATCACATCACGAGACAAAAGTTTTTAAGTCTCATAATGCCTAGTAATTTCACTGGCTTTAATGTCAAACCGAAACACAACAGTGCTTACACTCTGCTGTTTGGCGGTAAATAGATATGTACTACGTTTTGAGTTACGCAACCGAGATAGGAGATCTGCTATAAAATAATTTAAAAGTGCTTGAAACCTTCAATTTTTTTTTTCTTTTTTTATGGTTTAGGCCGGAAAACGAGCAAGGTGGTCACCTGATGGTAAGTGATCTCCACCACCCATGTACCCCCACAATACCAAAATACTCATGGGTGCATTGCCGACCTTAAAGGAAAGGGATAATTAAGGGATTTGGAAGGGGAGGGGGTTTGGGCCTCTGGATATCTCACTCACCGTACGAAACGCAGCAGCAAGCTGATACTTTACGCGAGTTTTCTGTGAGACAGTGGTAATGACCCGGACGAGCCGGCCCATAAATGCCGTAGACAAGTGTCTACAGCGTGGCTCTACCACTCAAATTAACAATTATTAGTCATTCATGTTCAAATCTCGAATACATTTCAATAAAATATTGTTTCTTTTCTTTCATCGGCATTCAATTTATTCGTGAAGTTCCTGCATCAATTTTACTTGAGAAAGAACGTGGATAGGTACAGGATACTCGTAATGTAGATAATAACAATACTTCACACAAACAATGGGCACAAGAATCAAGTGGGAGCAAATGGTGTAGAACTGAAATATGTAATTTTTGTGGCTATTTTCTACGGGTGAATTAAAGGTGCCTGACTCATTGGCGCAGTTGTAATGCGTACGCGATACGACTGCTGGGCTGAGGTCTCAGGTTCGATCCCCGGGCCGAGTAAATACTGGGTTTTTGTATCATGAAATGCTTTGTGTCAACCCAGTGTCTGGTATTGTTCCCTGTATGGCGATAGACTCGCGATAAATCAAATCATGGGACGGAAATTAATGACACCTCTGCCTATCCATTCCGGGAGTATAGGCTTGAGTGCGTATGTGCGAATACATTTTGTGAATGCAATATCCATTGGTTAAAGTTAAAGTTCATGAAACAAGCAATGGGTCAGTTTATTTAAAGGTTGTATCATATGTTTTTCGTACTATAGAAATGTCAAAATCGGTAGATGTCGCCAACCATTGCTTGTTACAATGGGTTTAACTGACAGTTGGTGCCATCCACATATAATAACGTGAACATTTACTTATTACAATAACTTTAACCGACGGCGCAATCCACTGTAAGGGTGGATTGTAATATACGTTGGTTAAAGTTAAATTTACACTAACATACAATGATTAACCACATCTACAGATTTATATTTTGATAAAATTGAAAATAAATTATATGATTTTATATAATGTGAAATATTGCTTCTTTCAACAACTTAACCATTGACCGACGGTTGGTGCAATCTACCTACTCTAAGTAAGAAGACATTATTGTTTGGCATTTTAAATTCTAGTATCAAAATTCTACATATTTTATCTACAGTATCCATGAATAAACGTAAAATATATTCGCAAACTACAAACTTCTACTGAATTTAAATTCCACCCACATCAATGTCTACAAAATAACTTATAGAGGCATTAGTTAGACATTAAGTGAAGCGTACAAGAAAGTATTTGTTACAGTAATGCTCTTAGTAAAATTTCAGCTTCATAAAAACTGCAAGCCCCATAGTTTCCCCTCAATAAATGGGATGCATGTGATCTGCTTGCGTGGTTCAATTTGAAAGATATGGCGATTGAAATTAAGATATATATGAGAACCTAATGTATGTAAAAAAGAATATTAATACTTTTACAACAAACAGCGACATTCATAAGATAAATACTAGAAATGAGAATAAACTGATATTGCCCATGACCAGACTTCAAAAAATTAGTAACTCCTTCAAGTGTCAAAGTATACGTTTCTACAACAAAATTCCAAGCCATATTCAACTATTAGGCCTTAATAAATTTAAATTATGTATTAAACTCAGGCTTTGCTAAAAAGGTTATTATAATGTGAAAGATTACCTGGAAGACAAAACAGCTTGGAATTAAGCCGCTCACTCCTTACAAAATTGGATGTACATAGTTCTCTTTTTTTTATATAATATATTATTTAATATTGACTGCTCTATTGGCGCAATATTAGTATGTAAGGGAATATTGACATTTTGTTTTTTTTTTGTTATAAATTATTTCATTTATTTTTTTAATGTGAGTGCGAGTGCTACGTATGTCTGATATACTTTTGGCTATCTCTTGAAAGGGCCAATCCAGGAATTTCTGTACATTACACTCGCATAATTTTTGTAAAACAATGTCTGGACATTAAAAGAGGCCATAACCCATGAGTTTGTTTCGGCATTTCTTCTCATGGCTAGCCCTGAAATGCCGTCGTAAATGTAATATAGCTTAAAAAATGATTGACATGTAAAAGTGATTTTTATGATCCAATTTACAGAATAAATGATTTAAATTTGAATTTGAATTTTGACAGAAAGAAAAAAGTGTAGCCTGCTTATAATGAAAACTGAGTAAGCTATTGGGAGGCCAAAATCCCTCTTCCCTTCAACTATAGCAAGCAGCTAGTTTACGTTGATTTTATGTAAGACAGTGCTAACGACCCTTTCGAGCCGGTGCAATCATGCTGTATACAAAACTGTCTACATCGTGGCTCTACCACTCAACCCCATTACTACCCCGATCGAGCTATCTTCACGCCTGTCTATGCCGTGGTTCTGCCATTTATTGCAACTCTAACTTCGAACACTTTAATTGAAACATCCGAATGAAACAGAAATTTCTTTCTATGCGCTATTTGTACTGAAGTTCAATTCTCGTATTTAACTGACACTGCGAATGAATTTTAACCGAACTGAGATTAGATTTTCATTTGACTAAAACATGGTATTCTGCTATTCTTTAAGTTTAGTCCGGTGTCAATATATTCTCATTTCGATGTCATTGCAATCTCAATTCAGACACAATTTTGACGTTTATATAGAGGCATGTGTCATTTAAAAATACATACATAGACTCACGCCTGTTTCCCATAGGGGTAGGCAGAGACAACGGATTCAAAAATGTTAGCAGAATACCGTTTCGTCAACTATTATTCTACTTTCGATCTTATTACGATCTATGTTAACATTTGACGTTGATTACTGGTTTAAGAGAATACCATTTACAACTTTCTTGACACTGAGACTATATCGGAATGATATTTTGAACATTTTAAATTACAAGAATTGGCCTCCAGGTAACTTTTTTATTCATCCGCTTCGTCTGCAATACTGCGGCACAGTAGTTTATGTAAAAGAATGTGACAGTAGACTCCGTTCACAGGCAAGTTGCCAAACCACGGTAAAGGGTCTTCATAATACGAACAAATCTCGTCTACAACCAACTTGTTTTATACTAATGTTCTACACTAAAATACAGTTGTTTATCTGGAGAATTTAGTTTCATATCAGTTTTGTATAAACAGATAAATAAATAAATACACCCATCAGTCACACATAGTCCTGACCCCACACTAGGTAAACCTGTGTCGTGGGCATCAGGAACTACGAGAGACTTGCGGTCCCATAACACCTAGACCCGAAACAAATAATTGTGGGATCACACAACATTTGTCTCGGTGCGGGAATCGAACCCACAGCCTCTCGCTTCGCAGCCGGTTACTCGCCCGCTACGGAGGCTGTCAAGATGAAATACAGTTGATAATTAAAATATTTTTGAGTGGTAGAGTCACGCTTTACACAGTTACCACTGTTTTACAGAAAACTGACGTAAAGGAGCGGGTCGCTGCTGCGTTTCGCACGGCGAGTGAGAAATCCAGAGGCCCAAATCCTCGTCCCCTTCCCAATCCCTTAATTATCCCTTTCCATTAAGGTCGGCAACGTGCCCCTGATTCTTATGATATTATCGGCGTTCACGGGCGGTAGAGATCACTTACCATCAGGTGACCTACTTGCTCGATCGCCGACGCATACTATAATAAAAAAACAACACCGAGACAAATGTTGTGTGTTGTAAAGATAGGCTCACTCCCTATCAGCAGTAATCTCTAGGAAACGTAGATGCACTATAAGTTGTACCTCTGCCTATCTCTTAGGGAATAAAGACGTGAGCTAATGTATGTACGCTATAAAAAAATAAGTTATTAATGAATTACTTACCACACACAGAGCTCTAAAAAATGTAAGTAATTCATTTACCTCGCAAAGAACCCTAAACATAACTTAATATTTTTACTGAAGCCAATAAAAAGACCTCTGCACAGCGTGGCGTACAGTTTCAAAGATACAGCAGTTGGGTGCTGTTTTAATTTAGCCAAGCCAAGACTTTGACAGTCATCGCTCGCATTTCAATTTTAAATTAAAAACTCATACACGTTCCTTCTGTGAAATAAAATTCGATTACTCGTTTTGCAGTCCGAAATTGACGTTGGTGTTTTTATTTACAGAGGATAGCAGTTTCACTAGTGACGTTATAAAACTACATACATACATATGTATTTACGCCTGTAATGCGTGAAGGGGTAGGCATAGGTGTAGCCTGTGCGCCCACATTTCGCCGAGCTTATTTTCGTCCATGATGTGATAATAAATCACCATACCGGGCACAATATAGATATCAGTATCAGCATGGGGTCTAGTATATATATACGTATGCTCAGGCATATCGTAATAGAAAACCCCAAAATCACTTCTACCGCATCCAGGGATCGAACCCAAGTCCTCAGCACAGCGTTCAAGTTCCGGGTACGCATTATAACGCCACCAAGGCAGTTATAAAATTATTTATATTTTTAATGATTTACCCCACTTGCATGACAATGATGAATCGAGTTCAACCAGAGTTTAACCCGCTAAACCAGTTCAAGAAACGTCAAATATTATGATAACCTGACAAAAGTAAATAAGTTTAGTGGTAAATCCCAACTTAGGATCGTCGTCGAAGACGGCCTTCGGTCTTAACAACTTATGTATTGGGGTGATGAGTGCCGTTGAGTACCATGAAAC
The DNA here is from genome assembly GCA_905332985.1 of Mimas tiliae. Lineage (NCBI taxonomy): Eukaryota > Metazoa > Arthropoda > Insecta > Lepidoptera > Sphingidae > Mimas > Mimas tiliae. The sequence goes on along the minus strand of HG995248.1, from coordinate 16,344,470 downwards.
ACAATATCACCAATATTTCGAACATCCAATTAATATTGTATTTAAAAATAAATAAATACACCCAACAGTCACACACATAGTCCTGACCCCACACTAGGTAAACCTGTATCGTGGATATCAAGAACTACGAGGAACTTGCGGTCCCACAACACCCAGACCCGAAACAAATATTTGTGAATCAGACAAACATTTGTCTAGGTGCGGGAACCGAGCCCACAACCTCACGCTTCGCAACCGGCTACTCGACCGATGCGCCACGGAGGCTTTCAAATTTATAAACAATGTGTAAAAGTTTGTTCTTTATAAATAAATTTAATAAAACTATATTTGCATTCTATTCCAACAAGAAAGCCTATCATTTCTCCGCAATACAAAGGTAATGCCTAAAAGAGTGCAAACCCGCCTCCGACGGCACAGGCCCGGCCAACTACGCTTAAAATTTTCACGCGGATCAACAAGTGCTGCGGCGTAAAAGATGCAACGTTTCCGACCTGGCAACATGCCATGCCACGCCTAGACCTACCATTGGTTAATATCGTTAACCAATTGACAGGCTCTTGTGTGTGATTGGTTGAAATTATACAAGGTGCAACACCTGACGGAAATTGGGTCACTGGGCTGGACGGGCGGAAAAACTGTTTGCGGAAATTTCGCTCGAGGACACTTTATTTGTGTCGCTCCGATATTCTATGGAATGTTCCGCTGCGTTTCCAGTTTATTGTTTTTAATTCAATTATTTGCAACGATGTTTCCATAAATACAACGCGGATAGTGGAAGCTTTAAAATGTTTTTCGTTGGGAATATACAAAAGTCTAACTATAGTGATTTCTTACGTTTACGCAAATATTACACATTGAAATAAAACTAGTTTATACGGATTTTATCACGGTTTAATTTTATTTTAATCCCGACGTTTCGAAAGCTTTTCAGCCTTCGTGGTCGCGGGAGAGACTGAGGTGTAGGTCGTCTCGAAAAGTTAATGTTACATTGCCTACCTTCATTTTAAAATTATACATTAATTCGTTCCGAAACGTCGGGACTAAAATTAAATTAAACCGCGATAAATTCCGTATTTTAAACTAGTTTTATTTCAAAGTCTAACTATAGTAAAATAACAGCCAAATGCATCGGAAATTTTGTGACATTAAAACTCCAAGAGCCGATCGAAAAATCAATACTTTTGAATTGTATAACGTAGATGCAGATGAATTTAAGGGCTTCAACTTTTTAAACAGTGAGTAGTAGAACTTTGAGTAGTAGAGCCACGCTGCAGACAGAAGGTCAATTCCCGTAATTTTAAATGTTCAAAATATCATTCCGATCTAGTCTCAGCGTCAAGAAAGTTGCAAATGGCATTCTCTTAAACCAATAATCAACGTCAAATGCACCTAGCAGTAGCATTATATACCGTTTTTGCTTCAGTCAACTTTTATTCTACATTCAATCTCATTACGATCTATGTTAACATTTGACGTTGATTACGAGAATTGGCCTTCAGTTTTGTCTTCAGCATGAATGGACCGACTCGATCGGATTGTTACCGCTATTTCACAGAAAACCGACGTGAACTAGCAGCTGATTATTGTGATTCTGTGAGTGAAACATCGGTTGAGATATAATCGGTTCGTTGAAGAGTATGCTCTTTTGACAGCCTACGGGCGAGTAGCCGGCTGCGAAGCGAGAGGCCGTGGGTTCGATTCCCGCACCGAGAAAAATGTTTGTGTAATCCACAAATATTCGTTTCGGGTCTGGGTGTTGTAGGACCGCAAGTCCTTCGTAGTTCCTGATACCCACGATACAGGTTGACCTCGTGTGGGGTCAGAACTATATGTGTGACTGTTGGGTGTATTTATTTATTTATTTTCTTAAAGGTAACAAAGCAACAGGAGCATGCAGAGTAGACTTCGGATTTCCTACTTCACGTATCTTCGCGAAATGTATAAAATTATAATATAATGTTAATAATACTAGTCCTGTATTATCCACGTCCCACTGCTGGGCACAAGCCTTCTCTAATCAATGAGAGACCTTAGTCCACCACGCTGGCCTAATGCGGGTTGGCAGTCTTAACATACCTTCGAATTATAAAATAGGGTTTTTTGGTGGGAACTGTTTGCGTAAGCACTTCCAGTATGTTTGACTATATATATAGATGTATATGTGCTTACATAATAAGTTGCTAGATGAGTTTTCCTAAATTTGACTTGCATTATAACATAAGATATATATTAAGTGTGTTAATATGTGTGTGTTGTGTGTGTTATTACTAGTGTTAAGTCTGCTGGAAAACCTAAATAAAATAAAAAAATATATACTTATGGGGAACTTCTTAGGTAATTAGATTTCCTCACAATGTTTCCTTCATAGTTAAAGCAAGCGATAATTAATTATGAAACTAACATAAATTATAAAAGTCAGACGTGCATGCTCTTGTGCTGGTTTTGAACCTGCGACTTTCGTTTCGACAATCCATGCCACTCCCCGCTGAGCTATTACTGCTGACACACAAATATGTATTTACGCGTGTAATCCCCGAAAAAGTAGGTAAAAGTGTAACCAGTACACACATATTTCGCCTAACTTGTTTCCATCCGTGATGTGATAGGGGGCGAGCCTATCGCCATACCGGGCACAAATTCCAAACTCCAGGCTGATACTTAGCATTACGTATTAGAAAAACCCAATATAATTTTTACCTGACCCGGGGATCAAACCCGAGACCTCAGCGTCAGCCGCAGTCGTAACGCGTACACATCACAACTGCGCCACCGAGGCAGTCACTGCTGATAAATTATATAAACTGTACCAATAGTAAACCTATAAAAGAACACATCAAAGAGCATTTCCCAGAGGAAGCGGTACATCCTCAGGCAAGCAGTGTGCCGGAAACATCTCGACACGTGTTCGATTCCCATTACAAATGGGAAATAAACAACCGTGTGGGACGCGAGGATCTAGTTTAGTTCCATTGACGAGTTTGTACGAGTGAAGTTTCTTACGAAGAAATATATATACACCAGCTTTTGCTCGCGGCTCCGCCCGCGTGATTAGACTTTTCCGAAATAAAACGTAGCCTATAACCGTCTCCAGGGTCCCATCTATATCTACATCAAAATCGGTTCAGTGATTTAGGCGTCAAAGCGTAACAAACAAATAGTATTTTTTTTTTAAGTATCCTATGTTACTTCTTATACCTCCAAGAATATGTGTACAAAGTTTCATGATGATCGGTTAAGTAGTTTTCGCGTGAAAGGGTAACAAACAAACTTACATTCACATTTATAATATTAGTATGATATCCACACAGACAGACAATGGGGTCATACTTATAACTCTTTAAGGACTCTTTTAGGGGTTAAAAAGAGTCCTTAGTAGTATCTGAATTATCTGTAGGCCTCAATCACCTCTCCTTCCCAATACCTTAATTATCCCTTTCCTTTAAGGTCGGCAACGCTCCATGATTATTTTGGTATTGTGGGCGTACATATGCAGTGGAGACCACTTATTGTCAGGTGACCCACTGGTTCGTTGCCATTCATGGGCGCGTTGCCAACCTTAAAGGAAAGGGATAAATAAGGATTGGGAAGGGGAGGGGATTTGGGCCTCCGGATATCTCACTTACCGTACGAAACGCAGCAGCAAGCTGCTACTTTACGCCAGTTTTCTGTGAGCTAACAACCCGGACGTGCCGGCCCATTCATGCTGTAGACAAAACTGTCTACAGCATGGCTCTACCACTCTAAAGATTTATTTGAAGCTATGAACCTTCATCTTGGCTACGAAACTCTTCACTATGCGTGGTCCGACACGCACTTGGCCGATTTTCTATGATGATTTCTGAGGTTGTTGTTTGGCGTGACCCTAAGTCCCTAAAATGTTTGATAAAGCTGAATCAAATTTGCGTTTACTACAAGCATGCAATTAAAATTAATGAGATACATACGTCCCCTTTATACAAAATAAATCCGTTAACACCCACAAATTGGATTAAACGAAGTTTTTTTTTGTTTTCTTTTTACTTTTCGTACATTGTTCCCCAATACCTATCTGCTATAATTAATACAGGCCAAAATTAATTGACACCGAAGCGTAATCATATCTTTTTGACATCGGATACAATAAGACGCCGTGGCCGTTCGCAATTACACCGTAACGAGATACAAAGCGGAGCAACAATTAATTTAGACCACAGTGCTCTCGTGTCGCTGACAGAAAATCGATCGTGTTGACAATGACGCGTGCAGTGTCCGCCGCGTATGGAGACCGGTGTGGCGGTTTTGTAACGCAATTTGAATATGTTCTAGAATTGAATTTGTCATACGAGTAAGTTTGTATGCGCCGGTTCAAGTAACTCCGCTATAGTAATACGAAGATAATAAAGAGCATATATAAAGAAGAGAGAATATAGAGCCACGCTGTAGACACTTGTCTACAGCGTGAATGGGCCGGCTCGTCCGGGTCGTTACCACTGTCTCACAGAAAACCGGCGTAAAGTAGCAGCTCGCTGCTGCGTTTCGTACGGTGAGTGAGATATCCGGAGGCCCAAATCCCCCTCCTCTTCCCAATCCCTTAATTATCCCATTCTTTTAAGGTCGGCAACGCGCCCATAATTCTTTTGGTATTGTGAGCGTACATGGGCGGTGGTGATCACTTACAATCAGGTGACCCACTTGCTCGTTTGTCGGCCTATGCAGTGAAAAAAAAAATGTATATAATATAAAGAAGTGATTTCTGAGGTTTACGCGAATATTACACATTGAAATAAAACTACTACTATACGGATTTTATCGCGGTTTAATTTTTATTTTAGTCCCGACGTTACGAAAGCTTTTCAGCCTTCGTGGTCACGGGATAGACTGAAATCAAACCGCGATAAAATCCGTATAAACTACTTTTATTTCAATATATGAAGAAGAATATATTGAGAGAGCCTTCCGTTATTTTTTGTCGGTCAAAAATAAAGGTTGTCGTCTCCGAAAATGGATAACATGGATCACTATGAAACTGTTCTTTGTAATTGCCTAAATCATTAGACGAGCAAGTCGCTCGCCTGATGGTAAGCACACTGTCCATAAACAGAAGCAATACCACTCAGAACTTTGTATTATACTTCACTGTGGTCGTCATCTCGAGACATAGATGTTATGTCTCATAATGCCCAGTAATTTAACTTTAATGCCTGTTAAACCGGATCATAACAGCGCTTACACATTACTGCTTGTAGGTAATCTATCTATTTATCTTCTTTATATTTACGAGTGGTAGAGCCACGCTGTAGACACTTTTGTCTACAGCATGAATTGCCCGGCTCGGCCGGATCATTACCACTGTCTCACAGAAAACCGGTGTAAAGTAGCAGCTTGCTGCTGCGTTTCGTACGGTGAGTGAGATATCCGGAGGCCCAAATCCCCCTCCCCTTCCCAATCCCTTAATTATCCCTTTCCTTTAAGGTCGGCAACGCGCCCATGACTCTTTTGGTATTGTGGGCGTACATGGGCGGTGGAGATCACTTACAATCAGGTGACCCACTTGCTCGTTTGTCGGCCTATGCAATAAAAAAAAGCTATATCTTCTATATAAATAAAACTGAAATACCACTCATTGATTAATCAGGATGTCTCAAAAACAACTAAAGCTAGAATCATGGAATTTGGTAAGATAGTTTGTGTAATTAAGGGGAGAAATATTTTTTGGAAATTTTATTTTAGGAGACAATAGAGGGTGTTGAACTTAATATGAAACTTTTTATAGAACGGAATATTTTTGTCCCCGAAAATGATATTCACGCGGGCGGTTTCGCGGACAACAGCTATAAATAGATAAAGTGGTGATACCTACCCAGAAGTACTCTCGCATACGAAGGCCCTACCAGTAACCTTCCCACAGATATATGACCATCACCGTTCTCCATACATCTCGGCTCAAAACACGTGCAATTATACGAAGTGCTCATTATACACCCCCTATACCCCACATGGAATCACTTTAATGACAAATGATACAGCCTTTTTATAATAAAACCTCATTAGCTTCATAAACATTATGCTCATGCGGTTTGCGTCAATTTACGCTCAAATTAACTATACTAATGAGTGATTTACCGGTCCGTGTGTATGGTTAATGTAGCTTGGAATGTTGATACCATATGCATTAAAGAGTAGAATAATAATACATGGCGAGTTTGAATGGTACAGTTGGGAGGGGAAGGCCTCGGCGAAGTTTCATGATCAAGTTGGAGATATTCTCGAGAAAGGCCAGGTTAGGAGTATCCTAAACCGACGTGCATTTATGAAATTTTTTATGAGAGTGAATGAGGCTAAAGAGGTATGCAAGGATCGTAGCAAGTGGAAATCCGTTGTCTCTGCCTACCCCTATGGGAAACTGGCGTGAGTCTATGTATGTATTAATCGTGAAGCGCCGAATGTTCAAGCATCCGCAGAAATTTGAAATGATTTTACGGAACATAAATTGTGCTCTTGTATGTATTTTAACACCTGCGATAATTTAATCGCATGATAAGATTTTGGAATCGCATTATAAGTCGTGCGGTTTTACTATTGATTTGTGGGGCTGTATCCTTTTAATATAAATGTAAAAATTTGTTGCTCAATCAGGTTCGGTTGAAAGGTTGTGGTTGGAATTTGGCACACAGGGAGACTATGTACTTTTTATCCTGGAAAAAGTGGTTCACGCAGGCGGAGCCGCTAGCGAAAACTACAAATAAATTAAATACCTACATGTAACAGTCACATCCAAAGTTCTGGCCTGCATTAAGATAATCTATAGCATGCGTTTGAGGACTACGAGGGGCTTACAGTTCCGTAACGCCCAGACCTGAAATAAATATTTAAGGATCATACAAACATATGTCTCGGTGCGGGAATTGAACCCTTCGGCTCACGTTTCACAGCCGGCTACTCGCCAACAGCGCCATGAAGGCTGTCACCCGATTAATATGTTATAATTCACTTTTATGATAATCGCATCGGATGCAGTCTCAAAATTATGCGACGATCCACAATTTTAAAATTGCTCTGATTGTTTGCAGTATATGTATTGTCATATCAACATAATTTCTTACTTCACCTTACCATAATGGTAGTATATTTATTTAAAATTCCACATAAAATGTAAGTACTTATATTACCAAAGGTATCGACTCCATTTAGTTTGCTCTCTGCGTCACAGCAGCATGCTATATTATATACACCGTTTATAAAAATATGAATATAATATTCTCGGGACTGCCTCGGTGGCGCAGTTGTAATGCGTAAGCGTTACGATTGAGGTCAACGCTGAGGTCTCGGGTTCGATCCCCGGGTCGGGTAAAGTGGTATTGGGTTTTTCTACGATACACCTTACGATACGATATACCTTACGATATACCTTAGTATATCGTCGTAGATACTGATATCAGCCCGGAGTCTGGAATTTGTGCCCGGTATGGCGATAGGCTCGCCCCCTATCACATAAGGGACGGAAATACGCTCGGCGAAATGTGGGTGTACTGGTTACACCTCTGCCTACCCCTTCGGGGATTACAGGCGTGAGTGCGTATGATTATAATAGCGATTTATTTCTGTGAATTGAATAGCGACAAAAACACTAATTTCTGCTTCAAACAAGCAGTAATAACACATTGTGCATCGTGTTGTGCCTACATTTTGAGCGTGGCGCGACCGCAAAAACAGCATAGTATTACCAAGCAATTTTAGCTTTCACTATCTTTGGATGACGTATTTATGGACCGCAATTAAAGATGGTAATCGCTATTAAATTCAACTGAAATGAAGTTTGCGTCTATATATTATTATTATAAATAATAATAAATAAATACACCCAACAGTCACACACATAGTCCTTTCCCACACTAAGTTAACCTGTATCATGGCTTTCAGGAATTACAAGGGATTTACGGTCTCACAATACCCAGACTTGAAACAAATATTTGTGGATCCACACAAATATTTGTATCGGTGTGGAATGTCTCACAGAAAACCGGCGTAAAGTAGTAGCTTGCTGCTGCGTTTCGTACGGTGAGTGAGATATCCGGAGGTCCAAACCCCCTCCCCTTCCCAATCACTAAATTATCCCTTTCCTTTTAGGTCGGCAACGCACCCATAATTCTTTTAGTATTGTGGGTGTACATGGGCGGTGGAGGTCACTTACCATCAGGTGACCCACTTGCTCGATTGCCGGCCTTTGCTATAAAAAAAAAACAATCCACGGCCTCTCGCTTCGCAGATACGACAAAGCTTTTACATTACATAAATAAAAATCCCACAATTTGTAGTAAATCGTAAAATATACTATAGCCGCAGAGCTGAAACGTTTTAAACGCATCCAGAAATACATTGGGAGCCGTCATTAAAGGCTAAATCACACCGTAGCGATTACGGTCCCAAATTCATTTAAACGCCATTATCTCGGTCAAAAACTAAGCCGGTACCCGCCCGGACCCCGCACGGATACCGCCAGGACCCCGTTTGTTCCCCCTAATCCAAATTAAAAGCCGCAAGCCGCCGTAATACGGCTTTTGTCCTGTTTCTTTCTTATCTCACTGCAAAATTTGTCTAGGCGATGCTGTAAAATAGTCTAAAAGAATCCTCATTTACACCGTGGTGTAATATAATTTGTTAAAATAGGGAAATTCGAAACGTATTTACAACTCACATTATAATTATTGTAAGTGCTATGCTGCCTTAGACCGTCTTCAATACTGCTAGATTGATGAATTTGAAAAAGTCTGCACTAGTTTACTGCAATAAATGAACTAGTAGAGATCTACTGAATGAGAGGGCTTAGGACTTTGTCCGCCACGCTGGCCTGATGCGGGTTGGCAGATTTTACATACTTACATACAAAGTCTTATCTTCTCTTCTCTTCTCAGGTATCAAGTTTCCTCGCGATATTTTCTTCACCGTTTAAGCAAACGACAATCAACAATAAATACAGCCTCTGTGGCGCAGTCGTTGAGTAGCCGGCTGCAAAGCGTGAGGCCTTGGGTTTAATTCCCGCACCGAGACAAATGTTTGTGTGATCCACGAATGTTTGTATCAGGTCTGGGTGTTGTGGGACCAAGCCCCTCGTAGTTCCTGATACCGATGATATAGGTTAACCTAGTATGGGGTCAGGACTATGGGTGTGACTGTTGGGTGTGTATAATTTTAATTTGTTAACTACACACGTAACTAAGAACAGTCAAAGGAGCGTGTTCTTTTTATCTTGTGACTGGTTACCAGTGATTTACGTCTCGACAGTCCGTGCCACTCGCCTCTCCCACTATCGCTGCTTGTCTTATGGTACGTATGTAACAACTTTGAAGTAACGTTACAAGTCAGTGTAAGCAGCGGTAGTTTTAAGTGGCAGACACCTAGGATACGAGTGCTCTCAGACCACGATTTATTTTACCCATGCCCGCCTTTATTGTGCTTGTTAAACGGATGCAAGCTTTTTAATCTAATGAAAATACACCAAACAAATTGCATTTACATCATACATTTGAGTGGTAAAGCCACGCTGCAGACAGTTTTGTCTACAGCACGAATGGGCCGGCTCGACCGGATCGTTACCACTGTCTCACAGAAAACTGATGTAAAGTAGCGGCTTGCTGCTGCGTTTCGTACGGTGAGTGATATATCTGGAAGCCTAAATCGCCCCTTCCCTTCCATATCCCTAAATTGTTTCTTCCCTTTTTGGATAGTAACACGTTCATGATTCTGGTACTGTGGGTGTACATGGACGGTAGACGTCACTTACCATCAGATGACCCATTTTCTCGTTTATCGGCCTCTGCTATACACATGCACATTTCCTGGAGCTTATTAATGTCCCATGATGTGAAAAGGGGCGAGCCAGTCGCCATACCGGGCACAAATTACAATCCCGAGTAAAGTGTGATTTTTTTGAAACAAAGACTCAAAAAAAAAATTGTTTTTGTCCGACCTGGGCATTGAATCCCGGACCTCGTGGTTCTTAGCCTAAGTAGCCTCTAGAACAATGAGTCGATAAAAAATTATGAATACTATAATCATTGAACATAACTTTGTTTTCACATTCCAATATCCATGTCATAAATGAATATATTCTGCATTCCGGCTTTCATCACAAACGAAGCAAATGAAATGTATGCAGCGCCAGATACCATTGTATGATTGACTTTTAATTATATTTCCTTTTATTTTTGGCCTTTTGTTCATCGCTTTTATGGACAAATATAACATTATTATGTACTCCGAATATTTTCAGTTTTATTAAGGCTTAAAATTTATTAATTTACACGCTGTCTATTGTAGCCGACTTTATTAAGAACGAAGCCTTATTGGCATCAACATTTCAATAATGAAATATGGTCTATATTGACTTTGGTGGTTTTGAAGTGTGCTTTGTGCCTATCGCTTTATTAAATCACCTTCTTCTGGGTACGATGTTACCAGCGATTGAGAGGATTTTGGTCTTCTTTTTGTTCAATTATGGCTTCGCATTTCCATGCACATAGCCAATACATATAGTGTTTAATATATTTTCAGGTATTCACAAAAACACCGGTGTGATCGGTCGAAGACTTGTTGGAGTTTTGGTGTTATGTTTCTTCACGATGTTTCCTTTACCGTTAAGCAAGCTATCATTAGCAATTAATACATACATAACTTGTAAGACAGAGGTGCATGCTCTTAAGGCTGGTTAGCTGCGACTTTCATCTTGACAGTCACACTCCGCTGAATTATTTTTGTTTTTTTACCATCACGTAATGCATTTCCTCGATAGTGCTCTATAAGGAAAATCATCATCATCCACAGCCTGTAGGGTCCCACTGCTGGGTATGGGCCTCTCTCATATCATGCAATTTGCCACGGTCCTGAGCTAGTCGCATCCAGGTTCGACCCGCGATCCCAACAAGGTCGTCGACCCATCTTGGCGGTGGACTGGCAACGCTGCGCTTGCCTTGTCTTGGCCACCACTAAGTCAGCGCTTTACTCCACCTATCATCAGCTCGCCTGGCCACATGTTCCAGGTCCATTTGATCCCCATAACGAGATTTCCAATGTCTCCAACTTTAGTACGATTTCGATTTTTGGGACTCGGTCTTGTAGTTTGATGCCGAGCATGGATCCCTCCATAGCCCTCTGTGCCAAGGAAAATAACCATAAGAAATTATCGTGGATTATTATCGCCAACCGTGGTCTACAGTACTCCACAAAGAAACGAGATTAAAGCTTGTAAATTTGTTTACGTCGCTCCGCTTGTCGATTGAAAAAACACAATTTGCCAGTAAACATTGGCGCTGGATCGATGATCACTCGGGTAAAGGTGGCTTTTCGACTTTGTTACTTAAGTTTCACCCGCATTACTGTTTTTAAAATTAAATATAATTCATACTAGGTGATAGATCCCACGTATTCGAGAGGCCGTTTGGGTTAGTTCCACCGCTTTGACCATTTCTGCCGCCAAGTAGCAGTGTGTTAGCACTGGTGTGTTTTGGTTTGAATAACATTGAAGCTAATGAAATTACTCGGCATTGTGAGACTTAACATCTTGTGTCTCGGGATGACGAGGGCAGCTCAGTGCCATGCAGTGTTCTGTAATCCAGAGTTCTGTGTGACGTTCCTTCGGTTTGCGTGACGCTTAACATCAGGCAAGCAACCGGCTCGTTCGTTCACTCAAAATAATAAAAAAAAAATAGTTTAAAAAACAAAAAAAATGATTTTGTTGTATTTTTTAGTTGGATTTTCAATAAAAGCGTATTTTGTTAGTTTTTTTAAACTATTATTTATTTTTCATTTTTTAGTAGAATTTTCTATAAAAGCGTATTTTTTATTTCAAACTGTTTAAAATATTGAATTGTCAAATTTCGAGTTAATCCGCCGTTTTGAAGGGGGACAAAATCATGTTCAAAGATTCCGTTACATACTAACATACGTATGAAGCTAATATAAAGCGTATAAAAACAGTCTTTTCTAGCACAAACTATATTTATTTCATCCTATCAAAAATACACCACAAATATACGAATAAAACTTTCCATGGAATCATACAAACCATTACTGTCTTTGCGCAACGTCCCTTTCTCGATCCGATTTCACTTGGCTGCTCCCCGCTTAATGAGAGCGTAATGATGAAAAATATTGTACGGCGGGTGCCACTATAATAAATCGCTGCGATTTTTCTGCGCACTCGTCGTTGCAGTCTTATAGTGCTTTCTTTTGTAAGCAACTGAATAGGTATTTTTTAGTTATTTTTGGGAAGAAAAAGGACAATATTTTTCTGTGTTTTATTGATGTATTTTTTAATAGTCCTTAACCCATTCGCATTGAGATCGGCGCAACATACTTTTTAAAACATGTTACTGAAATATTTCGCGACCGGCCGCCTACCTAACGTCAACCCCTCTGGGGAGAAAACACACAGACCCGAAAGAAATATTTGTGGATCACACACACATACATATACATATACACATACACATTTTACAAGGTGGTAGGTCCCTCGTATGCGAGAGGCCAGCTGGGTTGGTACCACAGCTTTGTCTATTTCTGCCGCCAAGCAGCAGAGCGTAAGCACTGTTGTGTTCCGGTGTGAAGGACATTGAAGCCAGTGTAATTACTGGGTATTATGAGACTTAACACCTTATGTCTCGGGATGACGAGCGCAGTCCAGTGTCATGCAGTGCTTTGTTATTTAAAGTTCTGTGTGGCGTTGCTTCTGTTTATGAGCAGGCGTAGCGTTTACCACCAGGCACTGCTCGTCTCGTCATTCAAACTAGTAAAAATAAAAAAATAAACATTTATTTCATCGAAAAAACAAAAATACTTATATTTCTTATAATTCTAGATTATAAGAACAAAACTATGTAAACTTTTGACGGTGTCAAATATAAATATTAATATAGGTAGAGATGGGCCACGCTCAGACCGTAGTACATTTATCAGCTGACTGCAGACGCGGTCTGGATCTCGCGCGACACCTTTTTAGTCGGCCAACATTTATAACAGGAGAGCGAGGATGTAGACACACGCTGGATGGGATTAGAGCGTGGTTGCTTTTTTTTTTTATAGCAAAGGCCGGCAATCGAGTAAGTGGGTCACCTGATGGTAAGTGATCTCCACCGCCCATGTACACCCACAATACTAAAAGAATTATGGGTGCGTTGCCGACCTAAAAGGAAAGGGATAATTAAGGGATTGGGAAGGGGAGGGGGTTTGGGCCTCCGGATATCTCACTCACCGTACGAAACGCAGCAGCAAGCTACTACTTTACGCCGGTTTTCTGTGAGACAGAGGTAACGACCCGGACGAGCCGGCCTATTCGTGCTGTAGACACAAGTGTCTACAGCGTGACTCTACCACTCTATGTTGCTGGTATATTTATGCATTTTTAGGTGATAGAGCCACGCTGTAGACAGTTTTGTATACGACATGAATGGGCTGAACCGGGTTGTTACCACTGTCTCACAGAACATTGACGTGAAGTGGCAGTTGGTCGTTGTGTTTCATATGGTGAGTAGGTCCCTTTCCTCTTCTCAATCCGATATCAGAACATCTTTTAACATCAAGTGATCCACTTGCTCGGTAGCCGACCTCTTTTTCTTTCTTTCTTTAGACCCAACGTCTTATGTATCGTAGGGGCTCACCCCTACGAGACTCTGTTATTCAAAGTTCTAATGTCTATGAACAGGCATAGCACTTACCAACAGACGAGCGACCCGCTCGTCTCGTCATTCTGATGAATGTAAAAACTTGTAGTGTCACCATTATCATAGTTAGTACTCTGAAAGTGTATTGTAATGAAATTTAACTAGTAAGGAGACATTACAATTTGTGTTTCCTGGATTATGAAAACTGTTATCTTTTTTAATTGAACGTTATACAAATACTTGTCATAAATTTTATATGCATTTGCAGCGCTCTTATTTGGATAATTTTAATTGTGTGATGTTGGCACCTGTAGTGTATGGCTATTAAGGGTACCACCACTATCAAGGATGGTAGACTTGATGGTGGCGATAGATAAGATTAAGGATGACATATACATCGGATGTCACCGTATAAATAAGCTCGCCACTACGGGGAGTGCAGTCAGGGTTGGAGTGCCTAAAGCATTCACCCGAAAGCCCGGTGACGCTGACTAAAGCCGACTCTTGTCAGGCTATCAGCAAGCGTCCATAAAAAAAGGGGAGTGCAGTTCTCTTCCGACTGACGAGGTATACATAACTGAGCGTTATCCGTGTTCACGAGAGTGGTGTGTGACAGGCCTGGGTGTAAGAGTAGAGGAGCCCAGAAACAAACGCAGAATACTACAGCACCTATCTTGATTTTTACTAAAATATATTTTTACCTATTAAGTACAAACCTATTTTTGACTTCATTTAACATTATGTTTCATACTGAACTAACCCAACACAACCGTAGAGTTTCCACATAAAAAAAAACACCCTCCTTCTGGACCAGTCGGGGTACCGAAGATTCGGCGGCTCATCCAGCACTTTAGTGCTTTGCCAAAACGCCTTCAGACTCGAATAATTTATCTTGGGGGCAATCAAGACGGTAATTTTCGTGAGGAGTCCGCTCCAGAACTATTTCTGTAAAGTTCAGTTTCATTATTGTTGGCTAAATGAGAATTTTTTGTACCTGAACAAAAGTTATACACTCTCTTTGTCTTTGGTGAATTCGATTAAGTAATTAGGGACGCAGCTTTGGTTTTTGAAGACTGGAAGTGAATGGTATTCATTATTAAGTGTAACATTAGTAATAGTGATTAATTATTTTTGTATTAATGGGGAGTAGATCCTTAAAGACGGGAAAAGACGAAAATGATGAGATGAACTAGATTATTAGAACCCTTAGAAAAAACTGCCCCACAAATTTAAAATCCCTCCTCAGGGATGAATGGTAGGACCGAATTCTTTGCCTCGCAGTGGGCCTGTGTACGTACGGATTGAGGTCCAGAACTAGAAATCTAAAAAAGGACCTCAAAATAATGTCCCTCAATTCTTACTCAAGGGTACATACAGCGAAATAACTATGTAGCAAGTGGAAATCCGTTGTCTCTGCCTACCCCTATGGGAAACAGGCGTGAGTCTATGTATGTATGTATGTAAATAACTATGTAAATTTTTAGACTTTAAAATTTAGTTTTTTTTTCAATTAAAAATTACGTTCTAGCTATGCGTTGGCATGGAGTTTAACATAACTAGAACCAGTGATTTCTTATGTCTACGCGAATATTACACATTGAAATAAAACTAGTTTATACGGATTTCATCGCGGTTTAATTTTATTTTAGTCCCGACGTTTCGAAAGCTTTTCAGCCTTCAGTGTCAACTAACCTTTTAAGAAATAAAAAAATAAAAAATATATGTATAATTTTAAAATGAAGGTAGCCAATATAACATTAACTTTTCGAGACGACCTACACCTCAGTCTCTCCCGTGACCACGAAGGGTGAAAAGCTTTCGAAACGTCGGGACTAAAATTAAATTAAATCGCGATAAAATACGTATAAACTAGTTTTATTTCAATAACTAGAACTAGTAGGACGCGGGGGTCAGTCAGAACTGATCGCTCATTGTAGGATTGAGGCCACAAACCCACTTATTCCCCTGAATTACGACCTGAGCGGGTTCCTCGCCTGCTCGTAAAGATCACGTTAACCCATAAACAACAGCACCACCCAGAATATAAATTACAAAGTCACACTAAAGCATAAGATGTGAAGTCTCATAATGCTTAGTGATTTTGCTGGTTCTAATGTCCTTGAAACCGGAACACAGCAATACCTATTTACTTATTATCTGCGGCTAATTTTCGGATTAGGTTGGAATAGACAAGATACTTGTCACACGACTATAGGAAAAATGATGATGCATGATCTCCAATTTAGTATAGAAAGAAATATTTGCAAATTCTGAGACTTAAAAATAGAACTGACTGTTAAATAGCCTTGAAAACAAAAACTGGTTGACTTTTTTATGAGACGTGGTTATATTATATGTACAGTACTATTTATTTTAAAAGATTTTTACATTTTTAAAATAAAACATTTTTAAAATATAAGAAGTATAACCCTCCAATGGCGAGGCCTAGGACCTAAGCCACTGGTGGTTAGGACACCAGAGTGAGGAACCTTCTTCTATTATCATTAGTTATGTAATAATTCACTCTTAAAATTCTATAAAATTGACATCCTCTCAACTTAGAACGCTTTTCTTGGAAGCAACAATTACTTTTTGAAACTCATATTTCCCGTTTTATGAGAGACTCTGAGGCTGGTATGTTATTTAATATGAATAATATTGCCCGCGCGTCTCCTTATATCAGTACAAGTGTATGCAAGCACCAATAACATGGGCTCTCACATGTTATACTCGGTACCTATATGTAGCGATGAAGTAATAACAACCCTCTTTTCATCATTTAATAAAAAATACATTATATAAGTTAGTCTAAAGCTGATGTAAATCTGCAATAAAATATTTATTAGGTGTTGGTATTTATCTCAGAATTAAATTTTAACCCTTGGTAAAAAGGTTACATGTTAAGTGGTTTATTAGAAAGCTGGTTTAATCGAGATGGTTTTAAAAATAAAGTGTTTATAGAAAATCCTTGCCATTTAGAATTTGTAGAGCTTTTTCTATTAAATGTTGGGGTTTTATAGCGATTAATTTATTATTATTATTATCAATGTTATTATGTAGAGTTCGCTAATTACTTTTTGCTTCATTGTATAGTTAAAAAAGAAAAATATCATGAAATCTTTATAAAAGTCTTAGTATAGTTAGTGTAAAACACATTTCTTTGCATACTCTAATGTAAGATATAAGGTTGTGTGTAACAAAGTTTATTCAAATCAAACGTTTAGATATCCTTTATATTTGCCACAAAATAACGTATTATGAATTCATTAATATTGAGCAGAGAGAATAGAACTTTCCAGATCAAAAACATAACAATATGCGAGTTTCAGTATAAATTCAACCATCTCTTAAGACGCCTAATTCTGAAACCGTTCGAGAAACACGATCAATTTGCACGGAACACCGACCACTATGAAATCGTCAACAATTTACCAAGCGTCAAACTCAAATCTGATCTCGTTGGCGCGGCGTGTGTAACTTTATCGATATAATTTAAACATCACTTGCATACATTACGTCGCCGGGCCCGAAATTGGGACTCTTGACGTGGAGGCTTACTATGAAGATGCAATAGATGTCATATTTCTAAAGATTTAGATAAAGATGTGAAATGAGGCTATAGAAAGATTGAAAGCAGTTGCTGTGATCGTCAGAGTCAATTTAATTAATTAAATAAATTATTATGAGTATTTTTTTTCGGTGCTTGGCGGCAAAAATAGATAGTGTGGTGGTACCAAACCAGCGGTCTCTCACTACAAGATACTTACCACATAGTAGTATATCTTTTGTATTTGGTGTAGTTTTATTGTCAAGTCAAATAAAATAAGTACTAATTACTACATATACTACTTTGCTACAGGCAACGATTGGACTCTACAATGTAACATCCAGTTTCAGAGTAGCGCCCCATCCACACACGTAATGCAAATGCATGCATACATGTGAATTGTGGTCCAGATTGTAAATTGCTTTGGCTGATCTAAATATCACATGTGATGTCCCTGGGGATAAGGCTGGCGTTACAATGTGTAATTATTGGTACGTGTGTATTCCCCATTAATTTACACTCGTGTGTCCTTGCGGTGTGTGATAATGAGGTAATACAGATATCGATTGGATCAATTATAGGAAACTAGCTTTTGATCGCGGCTTCAACTGCGTAATTATTTTTTACTGGAATTAAAAGTAGCTTGATTCTAATCCAGGTCATATTTCACAGGTGTGCCATATTTAATCCAAAACCATTCAGCCATTAAGACGACATAAAATCTTTCACATTTATGATATTAGTAGGTAAGTAGGACAGACTCTGTGGCTCAGTTGGCGAGTAGCCAACTGTGAAGTGAGAGGCTGTGAGTTCGATTCCCGTACTGAGACAAAATGTTTATGTGATGTGCAAATATTTGTTTCCGTGTTTTGGTGTTTTCTCCCCAGAGGGGTTGACGTCAAGCAGGCGGCTGGACGTAAAAACTACAAGCCACATCTTTCTGTAGCCTTTAAAAGCATGCTGCGCTGACCCCACTGCGAGTGGGATAAATGCAGGTGGAAGAAGAATGTAATTTTCGATGGAAAATTTAGCATTCAATGTTCCACAATCATAGTCATCTCATTAGCCTTATAGCAGCTTACTTGGGCTTGCTGAGAATCGGATCCTGGGTCAAATCCGGGGTTGAACAGTCACAATTTTTATTTGAGTTTTCGATTTGCTAAAGCACGAGTTGTCGGAATTTGTTATGGTGATAAGCTTGTCCCCTATCACATCATGGGATATTTTTATCAACTGATCTTCGAACTAATAATATAATAATAATAATACTAGCTCTGTAATTTACACGTCCCACTGCTGGGCACGGGCCTTCTCTACTGAATGAGAGGGGTTGGGCCGTAGTCCACCACGCTGGCCTAATGCGGATTGGCAGACTATTCACATACCTTCGAAAGTCTTATGGAAAGCTTCTCAGGTATGTAAGTTTCCTCACGATGTTTCCTTCACCGTTATCTTCGAACTAACTTGACTTTTTTGTATTCCAACGATTTCCGACAGGAAGCCATCCACGCGTATCACAAAAGCCTTATCAATTCGAAAGAGTTCATCCCGGTTTAAAACTTTCGGGCTGACCCTTGTCTTGTTTAGGGTCTCGTGAAATATTACCTCGATTGTTCTCGGTATAATCTAGTGTTACGGAAATAAAGTTTTTGGGGTGTTTTTATATTCACCCGAAACGGTGAACTTAAGATAGTAAAATATTATCTGTAAGGCTAGTGAGTTTTTCAAAACTAGTCATCATTCATGAAAATATGTATAAAGCTCGTACAGCGCCACCAGCGGATTTTATTTGTAACGTATTCAAATATATTTCTTAAACATGGATGACGGTAGAGTATTCGGAAAAAATCGCACTAAACCAAAATCTAATTTAATGACAGCCTCCATGGCGCAGTGGGCTAGTAGCCGGCTGCGAAGCGTGAGGCCATGGGATCGATTCCCACACTGAAACCAATGTTTGTGTGATCCACAAATATTTGTTTCGGGTCTGGGTGTTATGGGACCGCAAGTCCCTCGTAGTTCCTGATACCCACGATACAGGTTAACCTAGTGTGGGGTCAGGACTATGTGTGTGACTGTTGGGTGTATTTATTTATTATTTAATCGGAATTGACTAAAGGGAATGTATATTCCCTTATATAATCCGTTTTTTGCTTACTTCCTTCTTCCCCTTTCCTGATTCTCTCATATCCACCTAATCCTCTTTTCGTAGTCATGTGATTACGAATGATATCCACACCATTAATCAAGGGCCTTAGTAAATGGTTACGCTGAATCCCCATCACCATATACAAATGAAGGTATGAAGTAGATAATTATGGATTTCAGGTTCAGCGCTTGCTCTATATGCAAGTAAAAAACGTAACTTATCAAACTACAATATTAGTCAGCAAATTTCAAAATCACCACTCTGACAATACACACGTAGGGCCTTTACTGCGTCAAATAGCTACTTCCTAAATTAAGTGTATAATTTAGGAGCTAAAACTTTATCACAATTAGGGACCGTACTCTGATAATTATGGTTCTAAATTCTATACATAAGCACTCACGCCTATATTCCCCGAAAGGGTAGGCAAAGGTGTATCCAGTACACCCACATTTCGCCGTGCGTATCCTCGTCCCATGATGTGATAGAGGGAGAGCCTTTCGCCATACCTGGCACAATTCCAGACTCCGGACTGAAACTGAACATTTCGTAATAGAAAAACCTAACATTACTTTTACCCGACCCGGGGATCGAACCCGAGACCTCAGTGTCAGCCTCAGTCGCAATGCATACGTATTACAACTGCACCACCGAGAGCAGTCAAAATTCTATTTCATGTGGTAATAATAATATTGATAATAAAATAATCATTTACCACACATAATTTATTATAGTGCAATCATACACAATAATACAAAAACATTCCAAAAACAGAAACAAACAATGAATTAATCTAATAAAACGAAAAACAATTATAAAATCTCTAAACATAATGAGCATTAAAATTACGAGATCGTGATTACACATTCTTAAATTAATTGTAAATCCACGTGTATTTATAATTAATCGAGAGTGTTCCGTAAATCCAAGGTCAATTATAAATACATGCGGAAAAATACGCGAAATTATGTTGAATTTAATAAAAACCGGTGCTCGCAAAGCTCTTACGTTTACATTAAAACACGAACGGTGAACTCTAGTGGCATTTGTATTTGTAGTCGCGGTGTTACCGCGCTTTGTCTTTTAGCCACAAGTAAACATCAATTAGTGTTTGTATTCACCACTCTGCTTCACATTATATGTCTCGAATTAATCTTTTTTGACACGGCAATTTGACTACACGTATGCTGTTAAGTAGAATGAAGTCCAAATGTAATGTCGTCCGTCAAGAAACATCGCGTCCCTCGATGGTCGGCAGAATTATGCCGGCTTGAAGTTACTGGTTAAGCCCGGAATGACTGACTGAATGACTTGTCTGAACGAGATTTTCAAAATATGTATTGTAGTCGGTATCCAGTTGGGTATCAAAAATATGTCAGGTATCCTCTCACTGACATACATACTGAATCTAGATATACATTTGTGAGTGATAGAGCTAGGCTTTAGACAGTTGTGTCTACAGCATGAATGGGCCGGCTCGACTGAGTTGTTACCACTGTCTGAAAACCGACGTAAGGTAATGGCTTGCTGCTGCGTTTCGTACGGTGAGTGATATATCCGGAGGCCCAAATCCCCCTCCCGTTCCCAATACCTTAATCACCCCTTTCGTTGAAAGTCAGCAACGCGCCCATTATTCTTCCAGCATTATGTGCGTACATGTGCGGTGGAGATCATTTACCATCAGGTGACCCAAATGCTCAGTTGCCGGGCTATGCTATTAAAAAGTAAATAACTAGAACTATTACTTTTGAATAGTTTTGTGTTCTTCTAATTATAAAGCTAAATTGCACGTAAGAATAGTATACAATGTAATCTAATAGGCATGAATCATAAGTGATAGTACATGAAAATTCAAATGAGATTCAACAAGTGCAATCGAGTAGCGCTCTCGTGCCCTTATTACACTAGTTTATTGTGTACGAGCAACAATATTATTTCAGCATGACATTTTAGTGGATATTTACTTAGTAGCAGATATGTTTCCGCATTATCTTTATAGGGAATTTGGATAAAGTTTATTTAATAAATGCTAGAACAATACGGATCTATTGTCATGTATTGGAGAATAACGTTATCATTTTAACAACACGAGGTGGTAGGTCCCTCGTTTGCGAGAGACCGGCTGGGTTGGTACCACCACTTTGTCTATTTCTGCCGCCAAGCAACAGTGTGTAAGCACTGTTGTGTTCCGGTGTGAAGGACATTGAAGCCAGTGTAATTACTGGGTATTATGAGACTTAACACCTTATGTCTCGGGGTGACGAGCGCAGTCCAGTGTCATGCAGTGCTTTATTTAAAGTTCTGTGTGGCGTTGCTTCTGTTTATGAGCAGGCGTGGCGCTTACCATCAGGCGAGCGACCTGCCCGTCTCGTCATTCAATCTAATATAAAAAATAAAAAATAAATAACACTTGGTCATAAGTTATATTTCGTTAACAATAACAAAACTATCAATATAAATAATTATATTGGTATTCGTAGTATACAAGTTATTGACACAATGCTAAGCAAACATTCCCAATACCCAGAACATTGATTGACATAGAACAAACAGATTCAAATCAACTATAACAAATTTGAGCCATATTTTACAAAGTATTCCCAGATTGCGAAATTTCATCGACTCCATATTCCATATATTATTTAAATTGGGGTAAAAAATTCAGGAAATTTATAGCGACAAATATATAGAATCTAACAATTCATTGGATTATAAAATCGATAATTATAAAATTAATTTAATTTTAAATTCCTACACTGAAATAATTGATACTCGTACCTTGACAAGTGCATCTAGTTCAACACACAGGACTCGTATGTAGGTATCATGTATTTTATGTTGATAAAAGCGTCGGGTCCGCCATATCTCTCTAGGATCTGCAGCGTGTCCTCTATTAGATCCGCCACGTTCTCGCCCCGGGTAGTCGTGTGGTCGATGCCAGATCCCATGTTGTCTGAGGACAGTTTGGGCTAATAAATAGGTTGGTTTTAGCTTCAGATTGGGTAAATTTACTTTCTAAAGTTATGATGATGGTATTTTGGTCTATAAACTTATTTCTACTAATTAATTATTATTATGAAATAAGTCTTTAGTAACGTGTGTATTAACGTGGAGACTTGAAAAATAATTGACATTATCATGACTTGGTCGTCTGATTAGTTCAGAATTCAGTATGAGTTGCCAGCGTCAGCCAGCGTAGCAATGATAAAGTAATAATAATAGCTCTTTACCATCATGGGAAGGAAATAAGGCCGATGAACACTGACGAGAATTTGACAACACTTTTCTCGTATTTATTATTCAACATAATTCCATTTTTGTTTTAAAACCAACGTACACCAAGGCGAAAACAACGAAACTCGTATAAAATTTCAAAACCCAAAATCCCGCACATATTTTTCACTTCTAAACCTGGATAACATTGTTACGAGGCGAGAGAATCACTCGGCTCTCGATTGTCTGCCATCAATCATTCTCGGTGGGCAAAATAATTGACACACGCCGTACATCGGCCGGGAAGATATTGTTTTCACCCTAATAGACTTGTCAGAGCGACCGAGTAGATTAATGAGTAGATTTTTGAGTGGCAGAGCCACGCTGTAGACAGTTTTTTCTACAGCATGAATGGGCCGGCTCGTCCGGATCGTTACTGTTGTCTCACAGGAAACCGGCGTAAAGTAGCAGCTTGCTGTTGCGTTTCGTACGGTGAGTGAAATCTCCCTCCGCTTCCCAATCCTTTAATTATCCCTTTCCTTTAAGGTTGGCAATGCGGCCATAATTCTTTTGGTACAGTGGGCGTACATGAGCGGTGGAGATCACTTAACATCAGGTGACCCGCTTGCACGTTTGCCGGCCTATGTTACAAAAAAATACATGTTAAAACAGTGTCGCCTAGGAACGAACGACCTAAATTATACGTATCTTTAAGGTTTTTTATTCTTACACCGTAAATTGACTTAGGCTACACTACATCTGATGGTATATGCAGTGCAGGAATAGTGTCGACCAACAATAGAACATTTAAATCTATCTGCAATGTGGACAGTAATTACTCAAACTCCGATTCAAATTTAGTCTTTTATTTCATAATCTTATACTGCTAGGATGTTGAAATCTTTCTACTGTATAAATGTGAAAGTACGGATATTTGTTTGTTTGTGAATTTGGATGTTTGTTATTCAATCACGCCTTAACGGTTGAACGGTTTTTTCGTAATAGAAAAACCCAATATCACATTTAACCGACCCGGAGATCGAAGCCGAGACCTTGGCGTCAGCGTCAGTCGTAACGCGTACACATCACAAATGCGCCACCGAGGCAGTCTCTATTTAAATACATTGTCTTAAAATGATTTTTCTATGACACGTCACGTTTAACTATTCACAATGACCAAAATCCTCTGCTCCGTAACTATTCTCTTGCTGCGAGTGTTTCGTGTGACTTGTGGTAAGCACGCTCGCACCGCGTCGACACCAGACCGCGTTACGGGAATTCTCCGCGAGCCGACACACAACGCTTTTTGTTTGACTACACATGTACAGTCGTGTGACATTAAGTCGAGATTTGTATCTTTACATACGCACTCACGCCTGTATTCCCCGAAGGGGTAGGCAGAGGTGTAACCAGTACACACACATTTCGCCGAGCGTATCTCCGTTCCACGATGTGATAAGTGGCGAGCCTATCGCTATACCGGGCACAAATTCCAGACTCCGGGTTGATACTGAGTATTTCGTAATAGAAAAACCCAATACCACTTTACTCGACCCGGGGATCGAACCCGAGACCTCAGCGTTTGCCTCAATCGTAACGCGTACGCATTACAACTGCGCTACCGAGACAGTCTTGTATCTTTACTTAATGATTAATTTATTATTCTAGCTTTCCACGTGCTCATAAAGAGGTAGATAGAATCTATCAAAGTAGAAAACAGTTAAATTCTACCCTCCCTACTATTCATCATGCGAGGCAGTTTCGTATTACACGTTGACTATATTATTGCGGGAATTTTGTGCAATGTTCTTTTGAGTGGACAAGGTCAGTTGTGAATTGAAAGTTAATTGAATGATGAGACGAGCAGGTCACTCGCATGTTGGTCACTATACCTGTGTATAAACAGCAACATCACTTATAACTTTAAATTACAATGAAATACCCTCAATATCCCGAAACATAGAATGTTAAGTCTTTTAATGCCTAGTAATTTCACTGGCTTTATTGTCGTTCAAACCGAAACACATCAGTGCTTATATGCGTCTTGATCTCTCGACAATTAGTCGCAAGTATACCCAACCCGCCTCATTCACTTCCATAGCCAAATAGTTGCCGACGTCGCAACAAACGCCTCCATACCGCACATTTCACACCCGCCTAATGTTTAGTAAACCATTTCTCATTATTAACAACATGTATTTACCAAATGACATATTGCCTCACTGGTGACCATAAATGACTTACAATTACCCTGTTAACTTGAGTTTGTCGACAACTATTAATAATATAATTGTTTTGTCTGTCATTGAAATAGGATTTACTAAGAACATCCTTTGGTTAGTTAATCAGCTACTTTATATTATTACTATTTCATTTTACAATTACCTGCTTCAAATAGAAAATATTTAGCAGTTTCTCAAGTTCCATCAAACTAAAAATAATTATTTTTATCTGGTAATCAACGAATTAAACATTGGCATTTCACTGAACTGCACAATGCTTAAACTTTATCCAGTTGGATCGGCCATACAATTTTAGTCGATAAGAGTATCTCAAATATTTTATGTCGCTAGATTTGGCTCGCGGTTCCATTTGGGTGAAAATCTTTTACCAGATTAAAAAGTAGCCTATGTCCTAATCCAAGTCATGGTCGACATGTATTTAAAATTTTATCCCAATCGATTAATTAACAAACATCCAAATTCATAAACTCATGAACATCCATCCATGAAGCTCACAAACTTTCACATTTAATTATAAAACAAAAAGTAGGATTAGTAAGATAATCTTAAATATTTGAGTCGCGGTTCAGTATTTGGGCGTAAGTCTATTATTAATGACACTGATCTCAAAAGATAATATCTCACTGTTCTTATCCTTGAAGAGGTTCAACACTGGAAGAATCTGCCGATAGTAAGGCACCAGTGCTTCTCCGACTCTATCAGATCCTGTGACTATCATCTGTATGCATTTCAGGGCATGGCATAGGACGGATGGACGCTTCGTTGACAGGGCATCTGAAATTTTACACTTATTAAAAATTTAGACATTAGCAGCATTATTAGATCTGAAATGACGTCAGGCAGGTGGCCAGTCGTAAAAACTACAAGCCAAATATTCTGTAACATGTATTAAAAAGTATGTTGCGCCGACCCCACTGCGCGTGGAATAAGTACCAATGAAAGAAGAGGAGTCAAGTAACAATGTTAGTGGATTTCGGTTTACCCCAGATTGAATTCACTAGGTTGACATCCAACAGACGACCGGTCTTACTCGTATCAGTGTCAGATCAAACATGGATTAATAACACTAAAATAACCACTAGTCATTTTTGGTGATTGAATTTAATTTAAAGATATATTGATATCTCCTCCAACTGACCTTATCCCACTCGCAATGGGAGCGGCGTAACATGCTAAGAAAGATTTGGCTTGTAGTTTTTACGATCAGCCGCCTGCCTGACGTCAACCCCTCTTGGGAGTGAAAAATATATTGACATAAAAATAAATAATTCATTTTACTATTCTTACTAGGATCTCCAGTAACATTTAAAATATGTTAGCAAGAAGTCTCTCCAAATAGAACCTTAAGGTCATCTTAAAAATAATCTACCGATTTATAAATACTAAAGCTTTACAGTTTAATAAGACAGCACAGGGACCTTGTTAACGATCAAAATACTTTCATGTAACTAGAAACCAAGCGCTCAGATTGTTTACGGATTGAGTTAATGTCAACAGATAATGAAATTCCTTCCTACTTTTGTTAAAATTGGATCTTAAGGTGGATGTAAGATGGAAGCTATGATGTAATTGGAGGCTCAAATGCAAAAAGTATTTAAGTCAATCTTTATAATGGCACCAATCCACATTATGTCAGCGTTGTGGACTAAGATCCAATCCCCCTTATTAGTAAAAATAGCCCGCGCCCTGGACTGGGACAGAATATAACATACGGCTAATATTATTATTATCACATATTTTCTTTCTGTCTGGTGATATCCTGGTAATCATCAGGATCCATCTTCTTTAACGCTTCCGATTCGCAAGACCGGTAATGGTAGGCAGCGGCTTGGCTGTGCTCTGGCATTACTGAGGTCCATGGACGGCGGTAACCACTTACCATCAGGTGGGCCGCCCGCTCGTCTGTCTATCTAGGGCAATAAAAATAAAAAAAAGATCTTAAGCATCCTCTGTAGTGAGACCATTAGGTCTCTATCATCATCATCAAATCTGAAGTTGCCGTTAGTAGAAATACCGGTTTCCCAACAATACCGTCTCATACTCTTTAAGTACGGCAACGCACTCACTACACTCATAACATCATTAATCATGTAACCTGCCTCTTTCATCCTCTACTATAAAGAATGTAACTTACTTTTAATAGGAATGATGAGCTGCGGAACCACAGGTAAAATCTTGTACGATCCTTTGGTAACCAAATCATGGATACCTTTCTCGACGATAAAGTTGAAAGGGTAAGTGCCTTCCGAAAGACCGTCGAAGAACATCGGCAGATAATGGTGGAAGTCCAGCTTTTCTATTGGCACCTGGAAAAAAACGGTTAATTAATTTGACTGCATCTATGGCATAGCGGGTTTAACCGACCATGAAATTAGGAGGCCGTGGGATCTACCTCCACTCCCGAGATCTAATGTATATGTCATTGACAAATATTTGTTTCGGGTCTAGGTGTTGTGGGACCTTAAGTCCCTCGTATTTTCTGACACCCCTGAAACAAGCTTATCGTTTTTTGAATTAGCCCAGCGGGTAGTGGTAAGGACTGTCGAGACGGTTTGAAGAGCATACACGTGCCTAACTTTTGTAAGTTACATTTGTATTCATTGTTGATTATCGCTTGCTGTAATGGTACAGGAAATATCGTGGGGACTTTAGATTTTTCCGAGTAGACTAAGGCCTTGACAAGTCACAAGAGTAACGATCGTTGAGTTAAAACTTTTTTAAAGATTCCGACATTAAAAGCTACTGCTAAAGCTTTATTGCTAGCATCGATAATTGCTAGTATAAGAAATAAAAATCTTTATATCGCTTCATTGGTGTAGTACGTAAGTACTTTGTAGTACGGCGATCTAAGTCTGTGAACCATGAGGTCCTAGGTTCAATTCCCAGATCGGACTATAACAATTTATGTTTGAACTTTCAATTCCAAAAAATCATGAAATGCTTTGGATTAGAATTTTTGCCCGGAATAGACTCATCCCATCATGAGATGAAAATAAGCACCGCGAGACGTGGGTGCACTAGTTGCATCTCTGACCACCCCTTTTGGGATACAGGCATGAGCTTGTGTTATGTTAACATCGTTTGAAATGAAATGAAATGAAATGAAATGAAATGAAATAGTTTTATTAATCATGTAGGCAATTAAAATAGCGCTTATGACAAGTCAGTAACAAAATAAAGAAACTTATGTATAAAAATCATATCAACTAATGTATACATAACATACATAGCATCGTCAAATACACTAGGCAATTACACTAAATTGTTTATTTGTTGTCTTTTTATTTTACATTATTAACAGTATTTGTAATATGGAAACGTCCATTATTAATTATTAAATATTTTGAGTCGGTATGGACCACTGCATTTACCGAAACGGCACGAGTTTTAGAACTACCACCGGATCCAAAACGACCCAGCTTGAGAAGACCCGGCGAAACAAACTCAGTGGGCTTAATTTACCACTGGATTCAACGCGGCGCGACCCAAACTCTGAGAAGATCCAGCTACTTGAACTCAGGGGGCTTGTTTTAGGTCCGGATTTTAAATAATTTATATTAGGAAATACAAAGTCCTATAGTTAACTTTAGGGAGATTGAATGCGGACCATGTGTATCTGTGTGTATGTTTACCTTCCAAGCCAATTTTTTTCCGAAAGTAGTAAACTCGATGGAAACAGGGAACTCTCCTCTCTGATAACATCTTCTGAACATGGTTGGCCTTGGTGGTAGAGGCTCCCAGACGTTGCATTTCGGTGGAGGTAACACTTTTGTATTCTTCTGCATCGCTGTAAATGAATTATAATTAACAGTCATTCTAGAATTAAACGATGGTGTTTATAATTAGATATCTTCTTCTTCCACCTGCCCTTATCCTACTAGCAGTGGGATCGGCGCAACCGGCCATCTGCTTGACTTTAACACCTCTGGGGAGAAGACACCCAGAACCGAAACATATATTAGTGTATCACACAAACATTTATATCGGTGTGGGAATATAACCCATGGCCTCTCGCTTCAGAGCCGGCTACTCGCGCAATACGTCACGGAGGCTGTTTAATTATTTTTTTGGATAAAAACACATTGTCCTATATATGGTATGTATGGTATGTAATGAGAGTTGATGAGGTCAAAGAGATGTGCAAGCATTATTAAGTAAGTGGAAGTTGTCTTTGCCTACCACTTAGGAAATAGATGTAAGTATGTGTCTCATATATGCGCTAAGGCAGACGTAGTGTAGGGCGCCCTGCTACACGGTGGACCGACGACTTGAAAAAGATGGCGGGTAACGGGTGGATGCGTGTTGCTTAAGACCGGGATGGTTGGCGCTCACTTGGGGAGGCTTACGTCCAGCAGTGGACAGCAAAAAGTGGGTCACCTGATAATAAATGATCTCTGTCGTCCATGATCACTCACAATATCAGATAATTCATAGAAACCTTACAGACCTTAATGAATGGGATTAATATTGGATCGAGAAGGGGCAGGATATGTGTCTCTAGAAATCTCTTCCACTTACAAAATGCATCAGCTAGCTATTTCACGCCAAGTATTGAAGACTGCCTCGGTGGCGCAGTTGTAATGCGTACGCGTCACGATTAAGGCCAACGCTGAGGTCTCGGGTTCCTTTCCCGGGTCGGGTAAAGTGATATTGGTTTTTCTATTACGAAATGCTCAGTATCAGCCCGGAGTCTGGAATTTGTGCCCGGTATGGCGATAGGCTTCCCCCTATCACATCATGGGACGGAGATACGCTCGGCGAAATGTGGGTGTACTGGGTTACACCTCTGCCTACCCCTTCGGGGATTACAGGCGTGAGTGCGTATATATGTATGTATTGAAGACTAGATGAAATGTCTCATACCTTGAATGGTGAAAGCGGGCACCGCCCGAGGCTTCTTCTTGTGTCCATAAGGATAGTTTGGACTTGGCTTCCTCAACGAACTTCGAAAATCTCGCCCGCAATTCTCCGGCACGCACGCCGGTAACAAAACCATGACGAGGAATCAACACATACTAGTTTCAAATGTAAATATACCAATAATATCTAAAATGTTTGCACAAATAATAAAATAAGAAGGTAAATTTGCTGTACGGGCCGGGAGAGAGGGTTGTTTATTTTGCAACACGATCGTTGCCCGGCAACCGGCTATCGATTCGCTAGTAGCGCCACGCCGTGTCGCGGGTGGCGTGGGTTACATGGGCGATCACGGTGGATGATTGCGTTGTTGCACGCGGCATTGTCTGTGTTTATATGCATTTAATTTTTGAGCCTATTTCTTATATCGATACTTTCACATTTATATGATATGATATAAAGTGGGTTTTTTTTTGGCATTGTTCACCACGCTGGCCTAATACAAGTTGGCATACTTCACATACCTTAGAAATTCTTATGGAGAACTTCTCAGGTATGCAGGTTTCCTTACGATTTTTCGTTTACCGTTAAAGCAAGTGATAATTAACAATTAATACACATGTAACTTAGAAAACTGACTGCCTCTGTGGCGTAGTTGTAATGCGTACGCGGTACGACTGCTGTGCTGAGGTCTCGGGTTCGTTCCCCAGGTCGGGTATAGTGATATTGGGTTTTTTTATCATGAAATGCTTAGTATCAGCACGGAGTCTGGAATTGTGCTCGATATGACGATAGGCTCGCCCCCTATCTCATCATAGGACGGTGATAAGCTCGGCGAAATGAGGGTGTGCTGGTTGCACCTATGCCTACCCCTTTCGGAGTGCAGGTGTGAGTGTGTATGTGCGTGAAGTTTTTACGATCGGCAACCTGCCTGACGTCAACTCCTCTGGGGAGAAGGCACCCAGACCCGAAACAAATATTTTTACCTAAATTTATCTCGGTGCGGGAACCGAACCCACGGCTTCTCGCAAGTTTCTGTAAGAGTTCATCTTCAATACATCTTCAATGAGTTCATTTACAAGCTGGTAGGTCCCTCATATGCGAGAGGCCGTCTGGGTTGGTACCGCCGCTTTGTCTATTTCTGCCGCCAAGCAACAATATAAATAAATAAATAAATACACCCCACAGTCACACACATAGTCCTGAGCCCACACTAGGTAAACCTGTGTCGTGGGTATCAGGAACTACGAGGGACTTGCGGTCCCACAACACCCAGACCCGAGACCAATATTTGTGGTTCACACAAACATTTGTCTCAGTGTGGGAATCGAACCCACGGCCTCTCGCTTCGCTGCCGGCTACTCGCCCGCTGCGCCACGGAGGCTGCCAAAGCACTGTTGCGTTTCGGTTTGAAGGATATTGAAGCCAGTGAAATTACTGGGCATTATGAGACTTAATATGTTATGTCTCAGAATGACGAGCGCAGTTCAGTGCCATGCAGTGTTATGTAGTCCAGAGTTCTGTGTGACGTTGCTACTGTTTATGGGCAGGCGTGACGTTTAACATCAGGCAAGCGACCTACTCGTCTCGTCATTCAAGCAAAAAAAAAAGGTCGGATATTTTGTGAATCTTATCCAACATTCGTCGCAATTGAAATGTAACTAATTCGCGGAATCCTAGAGACTTTTCCAGGAAACCCTTGGATTCCGCGGAACCCACTTTAGGAATCGCTGATCTATACTTACTCGTAGTATGGATAAACATTTTTTCGCAGCAGCAAGCTGCTACTTTATGTCGGTTGTGAGACATTAGTAACGGCCCAGGCGAGCCGGCCCATTCATGGTTTAGACAAAAGTGTCTACAGCGTGGCTCTACCAGTCAAGAAGTGGCTCTACCTGTAGTGGTACGGGATCCTCAGCGCGCGTGTACAATTCGAACTTCGTCCCAATTTTCGATTATGCTACTCTATATCCTCATCGTACATCAGCCTACATGTGATATATTAAAAAACAAGCGCGAATTCCACTCTGTATGTTTCGCAAGCCTGAGGCCCGGTCCACACTGAATTATATTAGCAATCCGGAATTTTATTACATTTTAATATAAGGTATTTCTAAATAAACCCTCTTGAAAAATACACGATCCTTGGTCGATAGCTCTTTATAAAAGCGTTGAAAATGTTCTTTGATTGTTTGTTATTGCTAGTTAAGAGGATTTCAAATTCCGATAGACTGCTTCAATAAATATTAAAGACGTCTGATAAAAGAAAACAATATTTTTCTTGAGACCTTTGTTTTCTTATTGCGTGTACGGTGAATTGTTTCCAAGAATGTTGGAGAAACATTTATATGTTTTAAGTTTTGTAAGCTTTACATGGTAACATAATAGTACAATTTAATCAATATCATCTGGGAGTGGTACGGACTGTCGAGACGAAAGTCGCAGGTTAAAACCCAGCCCCAAGAGCATACACCTCCGATTTTTCTAAGTTACGTGTGTATTCATTGTTAATTATCACTTGCTTTAACGGTGAACCTGCATACCTGAGAAGTTCTCCATAAGAATTTCAGACACGCATTAGGCTAGCGTGGTGGACAAAGGCCTAACCCCTCTCATTCAGTAGAGGAGGCCCGTGCCCAGCAGTGGGACGTGTATAATACAGGGCTGTTATTATTATTAATATTATCAAGCGATAGAGCTTCGCTGTAGACAGTTTTAACATACTGAGCTGTTACAACTGTCTCACAGAAAACCGCCGTAAATTAGCAGCTTGCTGAGTGAGATTACCGAATAATAAATATCCCCCCATCTTCCCATTATCCATTTCTTTGCTTTATGATCGGCAACGTATCCATGACTCTTGGTGCTTTGGTAATCTTACCATAAGGTCATCCACTTGCTTGTTTGCTGAACTCTGCTATAAAAATCAATGTATTAGGTCAAGTAAATGAATTGAATGGAATGAATAGGCAGCCTGCTTGGCGCAGTAGACGAGTAGCCGGATGGTCACGGGTTTGATTCCCACACTGAAATATAAATGTGTCGGGTCTGGGTATTTTCTCCCCAGAAGGGTTGACGTCAGGCAAGCGGCCGGTCGCAAAAGCCAAATTTCAGTAACATGTCTTTTAAAGCATGTTGCGCCGATCCCACTGCGAGTAGGATAAGGGCAAGTGGAAGGAAGGAAGAGTTATAATAATAATTGTAGAATAAAAAAATAAATTATCTCAATGATTGCTTGAGGCAGTACAAAATGCTTGTGAAGAGTTTTTCGTCTCCCGTCCAGCCGATTTCTTGCCAGCCGATGCCATCGAGCTGCCACTGTGTTGGCAAAGATACATCAATAGCATTACTTTAATTACATACGCACCACCACCAGAGGTGTAACCAGTACACCCACATTTCGCCGAGCGTATCTCCGTCCCACGATGTGATAGGGGGCGAGCCTATGGCCATACCGGGCACACATTCCAGACTCCGGGCTGATACTGAGCATTTCGTATTAGAAAAACCCAATACCACTTTACCCGCCCCGGGGATCGAACCCGAGACCTCAGCGTTAGCCTCAATCGTAACGCGTACGCATTACAACTGCGCAACCGAGGCAGTTTAATTAATAGAAATACTTTAAATATTATAAATAAAAAAGATGGACAAATATAATTTAACTTATTTCGTACAGAACGGTAATTTAATAGGTAAAGACCTATTATAATAATATCTGTGGCATCGTAACACGTATTTAAATGGACCAATCGTAGCGCCTAAACCAATAAACCGATTCAAATTCTATTTTATTTTTGTTTGGAAGCTAGTTCGATCTAGATGGTTTTTATGTTTGAATAAAATCTGTAATTTAAAAGTTTTTCCTAACTGTTGTCGGGAGTTTTTTCTTATTTTTACGGTGTTAAAAAATAGCTGTAATTAAGCTAAGTTATTCATCGTATCATTTTCGTACTAACAATTGCAGGTTAAATTAATGAACTGAAATGGGTGATATGCTCTTATGTCTTTGGATGACTGGCACAGTGCTGTGTTAAGCAGTTCTTTGTAAGATACATACGCACTCACGTCTGTAATCCCCGAAGGGGTAGGCAGAGGTGTAACCAGTACACCCACATTTCGCCGAGCGTATCTCCGTCCCTTATGTGATAGGGGGCGAGCCTATCGCCATACCGGGCACAAATTCCAGACTCCGGGCTGATACTGAGCATTTCTTAATAGAAAAACCTAATAACACTTTACCCGACCCGGGGATCGAACCCGAGACCTCAGCGTCGGCCTCAATCGTAACGCGTACTCATTACAACTGCGCCACCGAGGCAGTCACATAATGATACTTTCGAAATATGGATAATAATCTATAATACCACTTTAGTTCTTTATTTGAAAATAGTTTAAGAACAAAGCAACACTGACCTTCGTCTTCTGCCTTTTTGAATGGCTATCCGCCAATGCAGTTGTCGAAATGTTTCATAACCAGTTCTATATCTCTTCAGAGCCCAATTATGAAATTTTAGAGCCCTATTAATCTAGCCGTGTGCTAAATTGATCGTGTCGCTCACGGCCGTTTTATGGCCGCGTATGTCCCTGTGGGACAGAGATTTCGCGCCAAATTGAATGTCGCTCGGTGAGGAACGTTCGATATTTAAAATTTAATATTGCATCAGCTGCCAGCATTATGAAAATTTTTATATTATCGCTTATCCGACCGGAGTGAGGTTAAGTTTAATGGTCCGTGCAGAGCTTATATTAAGGTACTTCGGTCTTTGGTCGGGTTATTGGATTGTACGTGTCAACTTTAGTTTATAACGGTTTATAACAACTTTTTGATTTTATATACAATGCAACTATGCGACTGCTTTAAGACGGCAAATGAGTGGCGTTGTTAAACGTTCATTGGGCGACTTTTAGTTGTGATAGTTTATTCTATACATTTCCAATTAGTTTAAAAACTTAACACCGCCAATTTATGACTGTCGCACTCTTTTTTTCTGCCTGGCGTTATACTGGCTTAATGCCAGTGTCTATCTTCCCATCATTATTTGACAGTGGATTTGGTATTATTTGGGGCGAATGGCCGTCTGACCCCACAACCCGCAAAGGGAACCAAGTTTCAGCGTTGCCTCGTCCGTTAATCAGCAGAGTGTATCTGTAGGCGAGATTGACTTTGGGCCTAAGATGTTGGCCCACTTACAATTCAATATGATTGTCGCACTCTACGATTTAAATGACGCGTTTCGAAAATGTTTTACGAATAAGTAAATACGAATACACATGTACGCACTCACACCTGTAATCACCCACAGGGGTAGGCAGAGGTATAACCAGTACATCCATATTTCGCCAAGCTTATTTCCGCCCCATGATGTGATAGAGGGCAGGCTTATCGCCATACCGGACACAATTCCAGACTCCGGGCGGATCTGAGCATTTTGTAATAGAAAAAACTAATATCATTTTTACCCGACCTAAAGAGCGAACGCGAGACCTCAGCACAGCAGCCGTAAGCTTAACAGCTGCGCCACCAAGACAGTCAAATAATAATCTCAAACTGTGATCGATTCAAAATCATAAATAAATTTAAAGTCAATAAAGAGAGTTCGGCGTGGAATTGCAATTCCGCGCTTATTCGGATGGGGTTGTGGGATCGAATAAAGAAAAATGTTCGAAGCCAAAATTTCCGACTTTTTTCTCGTTTTGCATCTTCTCGATGTCCATACAATTTGTTTCGATTAGAGGCGTAATCTTTTATATATAATATTCTCGTGTCACAATGTTAGTTACCATACTCCTCCGAAACGGCTGGACCAATTTGTATGAAATTTTGTGTGCATATCGGGTAGGTCTGAGAATCGGCCAAAATCTATTTTTCTAGACTACTTTAATCCTGGAGATAGACATTCACGTGGGCGGAGCCGCGGGCAACAGCTATTTCTATATTTTTATGATAACAGTTATGCAGGTCTATGATAAGCCATTTATTATGAAACAGTAACCACCTCGTTAAGTTTAGTTTATGATAAACTTAAAATTACTTACTACCGTAGAAACTCCTGATACTAATTAGAAAAATATCTCTGGCTTCTAAATGATTGAACATATTTTCTTTGAACCAGTATTGAAAAAAAAAACGTCTTTAGTGGATATAAAAAAGACAGGATAAAAAGCTAGAGAATATTGATCCCTTATTGCCATCTATCAATAGGTAACGTCGAGGGCTTGTCGAAGAAGCGAGAGAAATCTAAAATCAAGTTCTTTGACAGCCTCCGTGGCGCAGCGGGCGAGTAGCCGGTTGCGAAGCGTGAGGCCGTGGGTTCGATTCCCGCACCTTGACAAATGTTTGTCTGATCCACAAATATTTGTCTTGGGTCTGGGTGTTGTGGGACCGCAAGTCCCTCGTAGTTCTTGATACCCACGATACAGGTTTACCTAGTGTGGGGTCAGGACTGTGTGTGTGACTGTTGGGTGTATTTATTTATTTATTTTTATGCACAGATTTTCAAATATTATGCCATGCCACAGTGTTGTTATAAATATATTATAGTAATATAAGTATTATAAAATCCCACTGTTAGGTACAAGCCTCCTCTACAAATGAGTAGGCCTTGGCCCACCAAGCTGGCCTAGTGTAAGGCGGACTTAACAAGCCGTCTATATTTGGAGAACTCTCAGGTATGCAGGTTCCATCAAAATGTTACCTTCACCGTTAATGCAAGCAGGCCGGCATAATTTTGCCGACCTACGATAGACACATCGTATGTCGTTGGTCGACAGTATTCTTGGATTGCGCTGCACTTAACATCAGGTGTAGCGTAGTCACTTTGCCGAGCCAGTATATAAAAAAAAAAAAAAACAAGCGATAGTTAATAATGATACACGTGTACCTCATGTACCTAATAAGTCAGAGGTACACGCTCTTGCAACTGGTTTTGAATGTGCGATTTTTATTTCGGCAGTACTATTCCCCGCTGAACTATCGCTGCTTTTAAGGCTATAGCTCAATATTTATAATTGAATAACGGTTACCTATATCGAAATGAAATTTATTTATTTCATTCCAATGCCTCTATGACCGAATCAATTTATCCCAAGACGTATAAAAATGTGTTAACGTCCTGAACAGATTTATTTCCATTGAATTCAAAAAGAGTAATGTATTAGATATATTTATGAGATACTTGAGAAGGTAGTTAAATTCCCACTATTGAGAACGTTCTGCTCCAGACATATATTTCTTACTGCTATTCATTGAGCTGCAGTTGGAATAAAAATAACATTCAATTTACAATCATTACAGTTTATAAACAAAGATATTTATTATCAACACACTATATCTAATAAGTCTGTTTTAAATAAAATTTTAAAAATTTAACTGTCTGAGATGAAGGTTATGTTTTTTATAGTATAGGCCGGCATACGAGCAAGTGGGTCACCTGATGGTAAGTGATCTTCATCGCCCATGAGCACCCGTAATACTAGAAGAATTATGGGCGCGTTGCCGACCTTATAGGAAAGGTATTAAAGGATTGGGAAGGAGAGGAGGATTTGGGCCTCCGGATATCTCACTGACCGTACGAAACACAGCAGCAAGCTGCTACTTTACGTCAGTTTTCTGTGAGACAGTGTTAACGACCCGGACGAGCCGGCCCATTCATGCTGTAGAGAAAACTGCCTAGAGCGTGGCTCTACCACTATGAAAAGTCTGCAAGCTCTGGTTCTACGTCTTCTTCCCGATACCTAAAATGTCCAACAAAACCTCTCGTCTCGTAGTTAAGTGCGCAGTTAAATCTGCACACAACACCCGTGGACGCAAATTTACGACCGGCTAAGCACCGCGCCGGACTCACGTACTACGTATAAAACAGATTCACAAACGGTGTAAAATTCCGATGGATAGTTTTGGTAAATTCTTTATGTATTGTACTGATTTACACCACTGCCTCGGTGGCGCAGTTGTAATGCATGCGCGTTACGACTGAGGCTGACGCTGAGGTCTCAGGTTCGATCCCCGGGTCGGATAAAAGCGATATTGGGTTTTTCTATTACAAAAATGCTCAGTATCGGCCCGGAGTCTGGAATTGTGCCCGGTATGGCGATAGGCTCGCCCCCTATCACATCATGGGACGGAGATACGCTCGGCGGATGTACTTGTTACACCTCTGCCTACACCTTCGGGGATTATATTAAAATTGAATATTAATTTCATAATCAGATGTAATGTTACTCCCCATAGAGATAAACATGTTTCTTGACGTAATTTCATACGATATTGAGAATAAGTGATTTAATAATCTACATACGTACATAGGTATATTCTGTGGAATATTTGTTGAATGGGTAGAATTATTATTGTGCGCATTGAATTGGTCATTAGCTGTTGCTCTCTGTCATTTCTAATAGCAGTGATAGCTCAGCAGGGAGTGGTATGGACTGTCGAGGGAAAGAAGAAAGTCATAAGTTCGAAACCAAACCCAAGAGCATGCACGTCTGACTTTTTTAAGTTACGTTTGTATTCATCATCGCTTGCTTTGACGGTGATGGAAACATCGTGAGGAAATCTGCATACCTGAGAAGGTCTCCATAAGAATTTCAAATTTCGTAATTTTACGGAAATATTACGTACGTAACTCCTAATTTAAATACAAAATAACACCTGAAAGAGCCTGTATGCTGAAGACGATATACCATCTTCTAGAAGCACTTTAAAGACTTAATTATCGGGTTATCCATATATAAACTTGGCTTAAAACAACCAATGAGCCTCTTGTAAATTATTATCAGCAGCTCCAACATAAAACACCAATTCATAATATTTCATCATCATCATCAATCACAGACGTCCACTGCTGAACATAGGCCTCCCTTAATGCCTTCCAGGTCGACCTGAAATAATAATAATAATAATAATATTAATAGAAAAAAATGAAAAAGAAAAAATAAAATAAAATAATAATAATAGCGGAAAAATATAAAATATCGAAATATTTAGATCTGGCACACGAGGTTACTGATATGTGGAATGTGGACTCAACAATGATTGTACCGATAGTCGTTTCTGCTAATGGGTTGATACCAGAGAGCCTCGATCAACACCTCCAGAGGCTCTCAATTGGTCGTTGGGTCAAGAGCCAGATTCAGAAAGCAGTGTTATTGGACACGGCACGCATTGTGAGGAGATTCCTCACTCTGGGGTCCTAACCACCGATGGCTTGGGTCCTAGGCCTCGCCATTGGAGGGTGAGACTTTTTATATTTTTAAATGTTTAATTTTTTTTAAGTAATTTGATATTTAAAAAAGTAAAAAAATAACGTTTAAAATAAAGAGTACTGTACATATTAATAATATTATAATAATCCTGGATAATATTTGCTTTTAGTTAAATACAACATATTTAAAAAATATACTTGTAATCATAAATATACTTCTTCCATTCGAGCTTTTCAGGGCGGGCACGACCTTCGGTAATGAAGACTTCGACGAAGAAGAAGAGACTCATACTTTAGAAATTACCAAACTGAGTGTGTTAAATAAATGTTTACATTTGACAACTATTTTTTAATTTTAAATAATTCAAAATTACATACATACATACGCACTCACGCCTGTAATCCCCGAAGGGGTAGGCAGAGGTGTAACCAGTACACCCACATTTCGCCGAGCGTATCTCCGTCCCACAATGTGATAGGAGGCGAGCCTATCGCCATACCGGGCACAAATTCCAGACTCCAGGCTGATACTGAGCATTTCGTAATAGAAAAACCCAATACCACTTTACCCGACCCGGGGATCGAACCCGAGACCTCAGCGTTAGCCTCAATCGTAACGCGTACGCATTACAACTGCGCCACCGAGGCAGTAATTCAAAATTGTAACGAAAGAAACTTTGAAGTATCACTGTTTATCATTTAGGGTTGTGCAAAGTTGCAAGTCGATATTGTCAAGTTATTCGATATAAAATAACGTTTAACAAAACTTAGAATACGATATCATGCAATAGTATGTAAATTCCAATACAATAACACAATCGCGAAGAGTGTACTGTTGTCCGTTAAGAAGTTTTTTTTTTCTCCGTACTCCGTCATCATATCTTGACCAAATTTATATAAGACTACATCGCAGCTAAACTCTATCGAGTGATTTTTTTTCCAACAAAATCGGTCCACCATTGGCGGAGATCGATGTCTCCTCCTTGAAGTCGATTAAAAAAGAAAATTCTATAATTATAACCTAACAATACAATCGGATTTGACACTATGAAAGACTTGTATCGTACACTTTACATTGTTTAAAATTACCCACACCTTTCTGTAGCACGTTGTATATTATGTTAAATAAGTACTTCCACATAAATAATTACAAAGTTCATACATAAAACAGCATCTAGAGTAAGATACAAGAGCATGAAACATTAATTGTTATTAGTCTGTTTTCTAGTATTTCTCAAAGCCATCTCAGCCAATTACAGTGATATGAAAACAGCTAACAATCACCTCTGCGTAATTTAAAATGTTCACGATGTGGTAAACTTACACTGGATGAGACAAAAACAGTTAGCAGACTGGTCCTTTGAATTCTTTACATCTATTAATAGTGTAGTAAGTACTTTTTATGGTATAAGCCGGCTAACGAGCAAGTAGGTCACCTGATGGTGAATTATCTCCACCGCACATGTACGTACATAATGCTAGAAGAATAATGGGCGCGTTGCTGACTTTCAACGAAAGGGGTGATTAAGGTATTGGGAACGGGAGGGGGATTTGGGCCTCCGGATATATCACTCACCGTACGAAACGCAGCAGCAAGCTGCTACTTTACGTCGGTTTTCTGTGAGTCAGTGGTAACGACCCGGACGAGCCGGCCCATTCATGCTGTAGACAAAAGTGTCTACAGCGTGTCTACCACTCACCACTACCACTCTTTTGGTTTATCCATCCTCTGGCTGATAGCTCTAAATCCATTCAAAGAAGAAAAATGAATAGAAATATCCATTCCATGGAAGTTTGCGTCGGTGTTTCCAAGACAAGTCTCTCCCCACGGGCGTTGCTAATAAGCCAGTAATAAACGAGCCGGCTCGTCAGCAAAATATTATTTTATATGTGGATTGTCGTAATTATTACACTTCCACCGCGGGAATTATTAAATTTGTTATGAGGCGGTTCTTAGAATTTGAGAATCACGACAAAGATTGAATGGCTTTTTTACTGCTACTTTAATATAAAGTGATAGCAAGTTCTTATTATTGTTACGTTGCTTTTTACTGATTTAGGTATACATACGCACTCACGCCTGTAATCCCCGAAGGGGTAGGCAGAGGTGTAACTAGTACACCCACATTTCGCCGAGCGTATCTCCGTCCCACGATGTGATAGGGGGCGAGCCTATCGCCATACCGGGCACAAATTCCAGACTCCGGGCTGATACTGAGAATTTCGAAATAGAAAAACCCAATACCACTTTACCCGACCTGGGGATCGAACCCGAGACCTCAGAGTTAGCCTCAATTGTAACGCGTACGCATTACAACTGCGCCACCGAGGCAGTGATTTAGGTATATTATATTATAATATCATCAAAATTTGATTTGTAAGGAAGCTGAAAATATTTCTAAAATAACATTGAATTGAAGACTGATTCGGTGGCGCTGTTTTAATGCGTACGCGGTACGACTGCTGTGCTGAGGTCTCGGGTTCGATCCCCAGGTCGAGTAAAGTGATATTGGGTTTTTCTATCATGACATGCTTAGTATCAACGCGGAGTCGGGAATTGTGCCCGATATGGCGATAGGCTCGCCCCTATCACATCATGGGATGGATATAAGCTCGGCGAAATGTGGGTGTACTAGTTACACCTCTGCCTAACCCTTCGGGGAGTACAGGCGTATGTATGTACGTAAAATTGTGCATGTGAATATTTTAGGAATTAATTAATATGTATTTTTTCTTTGTTTCAGGTAAGCTGTCTAAAAATGAAACGTCGTGTTATGGATGTACACACGTAACAATATAAGAGCCATTTTTTTTGTGACTGGATTAAATAACAGTTTCACCTTTCCTATAATATTTATCTTGCCAGAAATATTTTTCTATACTCCATACTCAAAAACACAACAAATTTTCTTCCATATATTAAGCACTTTATATAGTTACAACCTATCATATAAGGATGGCTGATACCAAGGTCCCTTCAGTTCCAGAATTAGTATACACTGCAGTGACGGGAGCAATCCCCCTCATCCCGAATGATGGA
Organism: Mimas tiliae; assembly: GCA_905332985.1. Taxonomy (NCBI): domain Eukaryota; kingdom Metazoa; phylum Arthropoda; class Insecta; order Lepidoptera; family Sphingidae; genus Mimas; species Mimas tiliae. Next base: position 16,302,581 of record HG995248.1, on the reverse strand, counting down.
TAGCCCCGACTACATCCGTACATCACGACTATTCAGTACAGGTGTACTTAAATGCGGTAAAGTTGGTTCGAACCGGTTTGTACCGGATCGCTCTAATTGCGACTGGTTTGGCAGTACTTATTGGTAAATTAAAAAGTTAATTGTTGAAGGAAAAACGCGATTGGTATTTTTATGATGAATTTCATGTCATGAAATCAAACCACTATAATGAATAACTTAACCGTGTCATACATAATATTTCCCGCAATAAGATCTTGACGAAGACGAGGAAATATGAAGGCCTTTTGGTCCTACAGTCTAAGTCGTAACCTCTAATTTCACAAACAGATTTCTCGCATACTGCAAAACAGCTATTTAAAATTATAGAATTTAATCTTCCCAATATCATGTTATTATAATAATAATATGTAATCTGCAATAAAATAATTGTATTTTGTTTATTCTAATCGTAATCATGCTTTTCATATATTATAGTATCCAAATTATATTGTAAAGTAAAAGGTACCTTAATATCTAACCTTCTAGTACTCGATTTTACTAGTTTCTTTAAGCTAATTAATTAAATATACGTGCCGATTAACGTATAGCGTGAAATACATATAATCTAGTGCCTCCTCACATGAACACGCTCTTCAGTAAAGTGATAGTAAAAAAACCAACCAAAAGCAATAAATGGCTTTCGCTGCATCCATTAAAGAGATGAAAGTATGAATTCCAAGATTATCCACTTACTGCAACTAGTCTGCGTTGTGTCGTGAGGTATTAGCGACAGCGGGGTAAATTATATATGGCTAAATAAGTGACTATTATTCTTCTTATGCAGGCAGCTTCAAACAGGTCGGCTTGGAAGGCATTAGGGGAGCCCTATGATCAGCAGTGGACGTCTTGTGGCTGATGATGATGATGATGATGATTCTTCTGTATTATGTATACTGTGTAATTTTGTTGTTTAGTTTTCAAGTACTGGATCAGGAAATATTTAAAATGAAACTGTAACTTATAACGTCCACATATGAATGCGTAATAAATTTTTACTAAAATAATGGCAGGTATGTTATTAATGAAAGAAGCTCCTCATAAAGGTCCTTAGTACATTGATGTTACTTGCAAGCGCTTAAAAATGTTAATAATTTAAAATCAATTTCAAACTATTTGCGCTTACCAATATTACTAAATGTCAAACTATTTCCTTACTGAAAACCAATCCTGACTGTATGGAAAAGAAAATTTTAATCATTTAATGAATTAATCGCTACAAACTCACATTTCGACCATCCTGAAAACTTTAGTCGTATGTTCTCGCGAGTTGTAAAAGTGAATCAGTAATTTATCGGCTATGAAGAACTTGGCCCAATGGGTTCAGAGTTGGCGGTACCTGATACCTGCTACCCGCTACCTGCTATCCGCTACCCGCTACCCGCTACCCGCTACCCGCTACCCGCTACCCGCTACCCGCTACCCGCTACCCGCTACCCGCTACCCGCTACCCGCTACCCGCTACCCGCTACCCGCTACCCGCTATCCGCTACTTGGCTTACTCCAATGATGACTCCGTTGAGATAAGTTTAAGTTTTTAACTCGAAGATGTGGTAGAGTTTTATGGATTAAGAACATTTTTTTTTACTTCATACTAGGGTTTCAGGTTATCATTCAACAGTACCTGCACATTTATATGGGATAAAATATAGCCTATATCCTTCACTAGAGATCAAGCTTTTTTCATTACAAATTTCACCAAAGTCATTGCAGAGGTTTAGCCGTGAAAACGTAATAGAGAAACGGACAGAATTACTCGTACTTTCACTTACACTTTTATATTAATAGTCATATTTAGTTCCTTTTGAATTTCTAAATGTAGTTTGGGTTTTAAAAGTGTGAAAAGCAATCTTGTAGTAGATTGTGCAGCAGAGCAATTTAAGTGTCTAAATTCAAAATGTAGTAAGTAAATGTAGATGTAAAGGCCTGTATGAAGGTGCACGACCGAGACAAGAGACCACAAGAAACAACGACCGCGACTCATCTAATTTTTATGCAATGGGTTTTTTATGTTATAGGCCAGCAAACAAGCAAGTGGGTCACCTGATGGTAAGTGATCTCCACCGCTCATGTACGCTCATAATACCATAAGAGTATAGGTATTTGAGATATGCGACCTAGACTTAGCACCGCGACACGTGACCGTACATACATACATACATAGACTTACGCCTGTTTCCCATAGGGGTAGGCAGAGAGAACGGATTTCCACTTGCTACGATCCTTGCATACCTCTTTGGCCTCATTCACTCTCATTAAATTTTTCATACATGCACGTCGGTTTAGGGTACTCCTGACCTGGCCTTTCTCGAGAATATCTCCAACTTGATCTATGAAAGTTCGCCGAGGCCTTCCCCTCCCAACTGTACCATTCACACTCGCCATGTATATTTGTTTCGTCACTCTTCATCACTACATCCTCTCTCACACCACACCTCTCTCTTACCTCACTATTTCTTACTCTATCTCTCATAGTTACACCACACATACTTCTCAGAGCTCTCATTTCTACTGCGTTTATACGACTTTCATTCTTCTTCTGCCACACCCAACTTTCACTTCCATACATTAAAGTTATAGGGTTATAGGTAACGCGACCGTTTCTGTATATATCATACAAAGAGGACTTATCACTATCGCCTGACTCACGTCACGTGTCGCAGTCTCCCTATCTCAGTCGCGTACCTCAAAAAAAATCTTCCTACTTTATTTCTACAGAACACTATCCCGGCCTAGTTGCAGAGTCTTATTTTAAAATAAAAGAAGTTTGTCGTCAACTATCGGAATTCTAACTTTATAGTTTTCATAACTCTATTTAATTCCATCGCAAATACATATTGTATTGTAGCCTTGTATTATACACGTCCTACTGCTGGGCACGGGCCCTCTTCTGAATGAGAGGGGTTAGGCCTTAATACACCACTCTGGTCCAATGTGGGTTGATGGATTTCATACAACTTCGAAATTCTTATGAAGAACTTCTCAAGTATGTAGGTTACCTAATGCTTGGAAGATTTCCTAACGATGGTGAAGGAAACATCCTTTACCGCCAAAGCAAGCGATAATTAACAATCAATACATAGCTCTACCATTTATGAGTGGTAGAGCCACGCTGTAGAAACTTTTGTCTACAGCATGAATGGGCCGGCTCGTCCGGGTCGTTACCACTGTCTCTCAGAAAACCGGCGTGAAGTAGCAGCTTGCTGCTGCGTTTCGTACGGTGAGTGAGATGTCCGGAGGCCCAAATCCCCCTCCCCTTCCCAATCCCTTAATTATCCCTTTCCTTTAAGGTCGGCAACGCGCCCATAATTCTTTTGGTATTGTGAGCGTACGTGGCCGGTGGTGATCACTTACCATCAGGTGACCCACTTGCTCGTTTGTCGGCCTATGCAATAATAAAAAATAAAAACATAACTTAGAAAAGTCAGAGGTGTATGCTCTTGGGTCTGGTTTGGAACCTGCGACTTTGCTCTCGACAGTCCATACCAATAAGCTATCGCCACATTACAAATACATAGGTTAGGTTTAATATTTATACGCGAGATTAAATCATACTACGTTAAAGGAACTTAACAACGGCAGATGAAATGACACCCTATAAGTGTTCAATTTAATATTCTGCAGTAAAGATTTAATTCTTCTTTCCCGTATACGAAGTTTATAGTTGAAGTAGTTAACTATAGTTTATTCATATTGCGTAGGTAAAAGGGCTTCATGAAATAAATTATGATAAATGAATTTTGAAAAGAGCAACGTTAGAGTTTCTTGTCCGTTCTTTTTTTAACGAAACAGCATTCCGAACAGGCCGTAGAGTTTAAATTTGACTGAATCTAAATGATGTATAACATTTTTATGGAATCAATATATATATATATATTTTAGCTTGAATGACGAGACAAGCAGGTCGCTCGCCTGATGGTAAGCGCCACGTCTGCTCATAAACAGAAGCAACGCCACACACAACTTTAAATAACAAAGCACTGCATGGACTGCGCTCGTCACCCCGAGACATAAGGTGTTACGTCTCATAATGCCCAGTAATTTCACTAGCTTCAATGTCCTTCAAACTGGAACACAACAGTGCTTACACAAGCTTCTTTCTTTCTATGAAGAATAATTCTGTCTTAAAGGACGAGCAAGAGAATAAATACTTTAATTTCTTTATGCCTAGTACTATCCTGACTTAGTGCCAGATTGCGCCTTTTTATAGCATAGGCCGGCAAATGAGCAAGTGGGTCACCTAATGGTAAGTGATCTCTACCACCCATGTATGCACACAATACCAGAAGAATCCTGGGCGCGTTGCCGACCTTAAAAGAAAGGGATAATTAAGGGATTGGGAAGGGGAGGAGGATTTGGGCCTTCAGATATCACAATCATCATCATATGCAGGAAGCTACTAGATTACGTTGGTTTTCTGTGAGACATTGGTAATGACACAGTCGAACCGGCTTATTCGTGTTGTAGACAAAACTGTCTACAACGTGGCTCTACCACTTGAGTGCTGACCTCTGCTATGAAAAAATATCATCGACATTTACATCGTCATAAAAAAATACTTACAGCTTCGGTCCATTAAAACTATACCAACTTACATAACAAACATTCGCGTACGTTGCTGCTTACAGTCGGATTGGCGTGTTAAAAACACATGCAATGCCGGCAATGTAGAGCGCACACGTTTTAATGCACGATAAAACGGTTGACGAACTAAGTTTTTAGTGCTCTGTGCCACGTATTACTTTATTCAGTTGGTGTTGATTAAATTACTTGTCTGGCGAACATGTTTTAGTTACGACTTTTAATTTTTAAACGGATATTAGGTTGTTTTTTTTTTTAATGATCTTTATAGTGGTTAGTAACATGTATATACTGAGTTTGGATTTACAAATTGTAGAGTTATGTCTTCGTAATTTTGAATATTCAAAATATCATTCCGATCTAGTCTCCGCGTCAAGAAAGTTGCAAATGGCATTCTCTTAAACCAAGGTTCAGGTTATTACCACTATTTTACAGCAATCGCCTCATTAGTCTAATGCCAGCTTATTTAGGCTCAGAAACAATGAGATCCTAGGTTTAAATCTCAGGTCAAGCAATCACAATTCGTGTTTGAGATTTTGTTATGAAAAATCATACAAATAATATTTTTTTAGAGTGATAGAGCCACACTGTAGCCACTTTTGTCCACAGCATGAATGGGCCGACTCACCCGGGTCATTACCACTGTCTCACAGAAAACCGACGTAAAGTAGTAGTTTGCTGCTGCGTTTCGTACGGTAAGTGAGATATCCGGAGGCTTAAACCCTCTTCCCTTCCCAATCCCTTAATTATCCCTTTCCTTTAAGGTCGGCGAAGCGCCCATTTTTTTTTGTATTATGGGCGTACATGGGCGGTGGAGATCACTTACCATAAGGTGACCCACTTGCTCGTTTGCCGGCTTATGCTATAAAAATAAAACAAAGTATTGGTATCAACCAAGACGGCCTCTACTCGGCCTCGGACCTACAGTTACTATATAATAAAATAATACTAGCCATGTATTATATACGTCCCACTGCTGGGCACGGGCCTACTCTACTAAATGAGAGGGGTTAGGCCTTAGTCCACCAGGCTGGCCTAATGCGGGTTGGCAGACTTCGAAATTCTAATGAAGAACTTCTCAGGTATGCAGGTTTCCTCACTATGTTTCCTTGACCGTTAAAACAAGTGATAATTAACAATGAATACACACATAACTTAGAAAAGTCAGAGGTGTATGCACTTGGGGCTGGTTTCGAACCTGCGACTTTCGTCTCGACAGTCCATACCACTCCCCGCTGAGCTATCACTGCTTCTTCACAGTTTTACAGTTACTATAGTCGATTAATTTAAATATGTGGAAGACCGCTTGTCTTCCACATATTTATAGCCGTTGGAAAATAAACACTGAAAGGTCAGGCTGACCTTAAATATTTGACCTCATGAAGGGTATACATCATTGTCCATAAGAGTCCGTCGTAGAAACAAAACTTTATGGGCGCATGCTCTTAGCTAAGCACTCTACCACTCGGCTCTATTGCTCTACATCGTACAGGTAGAGCTTTTGGTATTTCTCATCGTGAGTTGAACTTTACATGTGTATTTTGCAACGTTTGCGGATTTCTGTTGTGCGATTGCGAATAATTTTTACCCGCGACAAAAAAGAGGGGTGTTACAAGTTTAACACCATTGTCTGTCTATGTGTGTTATCTGTTTGTGACGTTGTAGCACCTAAGCTGCTAGACCGATTTGAATGTGTTGTTTTTGTTTGAACGCTGATTTAATCGATATGGTTCTTGGGTATGTTTGAATTAAATATTTTTATTAATATTTAAGTAACAGATGATTTTGTAATTGACGTCGAGTGTCCTAACGGTTCTTCTTCTTCCACTTGCCTTTATCCCACTCGCAGTAGGTTCGTCACAACATTGAGTGGTAGAACCACGCTGTAGACAGTTCTGTCTACAGCGTGAATGGGCCGGCTCGTCCGGGTCGTTACCACTGTTTCACAGAAAACCGGCGTAAAGTAGCAGCTTGCTGCTGCGTTTCGTACGGTGAGTGAGATATCCGGAGGCCCAAATTACCCTCCCCTTCCCAATCCCTAACTTATCCCTTTCCATTAAGGTCGGCAACGCGCCCATGATTATTTTAGTATTGTGGGCGTACATGGGCGGTGAAGATCACTTACCATCAGATGACCCACTTGCTCGTTTGCCGGCCTATGCTATAAAAAAAAACATGGTACACACACATGCTAATACACGTTACAGTAAGATTTTTCTTGTACCGACCGATGGCCACCTCCCTGACGTACGTCATCGTTATTAAGTACTATTATTTAGGTTATTACTTATCACCATCATCAGCCACAAGACGTCCACTGCTGAACATAGGCCTCCTCTAATGCCTTCCAGGACGACCTGGAATAATATTATATTATTACTAATACCTTTCATCAAATGATTATTATTGTTATTAGTACGTGTTAAGCACATTCCTGTATCTTAGACGCCTCTAAGATAGGTAGAGATGCAACCATTTACGGTACGCAGATCTAATTTCCATGATATGATAGGAGCCGAGTCTGTCGCCATACCGGCACAATTTCAGACTCCGGGATGATACTTATCATTTTTACCTGATCCGGTGATTGAACCCGAGACCTCAGCACAGCAGTCGTACCGCGTACGCATTAACACTGCACCACCGAGGCAGAAGCATACATTTTAGTCATTTAAAAATATCATAACACAGTAGCGATAACCTATAAACGCACCCTATAATCTATAATCTATAGCACAAAACAAACTTTTCTACGAAGCCTGTTAGTAGAGAGGAGGCGTTGTCATGGCAACCAGCTTGTCTATGCGCAGACGCGTGGAGTCCAGGCTCCGCCTCCTTGGAAGCCTGTTGCTACTGCTCTCGCCACACGCCAGTTATCTTTGAACCTTCACGCATCGACATCGGAATATAATGATTTAAAAAAAACTGTCAGTGCGGTTGACTCTATGGACGCTAAAGGTGAATTTACAGGCTATATTGCCATCTCGCTTCAACGCACCTGGCGGCGTGACCTCATCCCGCTCGTGTGCGTTAATGAAGAAGTGCTTTATCAGGTATCTATTTAACTTCATAAACTTTGTATAAAGATAAAGAAAATTCAAAAAAGTTAGAGAATTTATTGCCTGATATTTTACGACTTCTTATTAAGTTGAAATATTAAAAATTACTAGGTAGGTATATATAAATAGGAAAGCAAAATCATCAAAACTAAATTAGAAATGTCAAAAACATGTGCTCAATAAGGCATATTTTTCTGTGCCTCCTGAAAGATTGTTTTCCCAAGTTTTTATCAGTATTAAACTTTCGAAAAGTTGTCTTAATAAATTAATTATATTAATGCATGTTAAATGCATTGTTCCAATTTAACAAATTATTAAATCTATATAAAAAACTATACTGATAATGTTTTATCAGCTTATTAGTCTTTGTATGGACGGCTAGTTACAATTTCTGCCACTGTGTGGCGCTAAGCGTTGAATCTTTTGGGCTGAAATGATTACAGCGCCTTACTTATATTTTCAAAGTTACGCGTTTTAATTTTTATTTAAATTAAAATTGACGCGAAAGTTTGTTTAAAAACTATTTTATTATGAGGTTACATATTTTCTACAATCTGATATCTATATATTTTTCCGTATTTGTTTTCAGCCGACTTTATTTAATAATGTATTAATTATAGATTAATGTCTAGTTAAAAATAATGATTACGAGATAAATGATAATGCAAGTGGTTATCATTGTGTTACAAATCACAAGTTATTGCAATATAGCTTAATTTTAGTTTCTGCTATTTGCACTTATGTGTTTTAAAAACTAAAATAATATAGTAAAAAAAACAAAAAGTTATATCAGCTCCTAATCTAGCCAATTTTGGGTCGATACTTTCAAGCATTCATCACAATATAGTGCTATAATTGTATTTTTATAAATCATCTAGCTTTTGCTCGCAGTTCCACCCGGATGAATGTCTTTTTCAGTGATAAAAAAGTATCCTATGTCTTAATTCAGGTCATGGTCTGCATTCGTGCTAAGTTTCAACCAAATCCATTCGACCGTTGAGGCATGATTGATTAACAAATTGATTGAATGTTTGATTGATTAAATTGTTGTTAAATTGATTAACAACGTGTTTGTGTGTGTGTGTGTTTGAGACATTGTAGTGCCTAAGCGAATAGACCAATTTGAATGATTTTTAGGAAGCTGTTAATCGATATGGTTCTTAACTATTTTAATAAAAATGTGTAGAGTCGTTTAGATATTGTTTTAAATAGGTAACGTCGAATTTAAAAAAAAACAATTAAAATATGTGTTAATTAGTTTAACATATCTTCCGACATTCACATCTATATGACGGGGGGCGCCCCATATAGTATCAAATATCATAAAACCATGATGGGAACCCGAAACCGAAAGGAAGCTACGGACATTAAGCCGGGGGCAGAAAGTAAGATTCACACCTTTTTTTTTATAGCAGAGACTGGTAAACCAGCAAGTGGGTGGGCATTGGTAAAAGTGATCTCAATCGCCTGTAAGCATCCATACTACCAAAGGAATCATATCAAAATTGAATTGTTATTCATAACAAACCAATTGTAACAAACAATCCAATATTCGTGAACACAATCCGTTTTAACACAAGCTCGCTGAACGTTAATACTAAAACCAATATGCATAGACCTAAGGACTTTGTGGAAAGGAGAAAATTGCCCCATCCGTCTGGAGCCAGCATTTAAATTACATTATTTGCGGACCGCTGCAAATTGGTGCTGGTAACCACCCCAGTATTATATCAAATTGTAGCCACTTACAGTACGACGATGTAAATTATGCGCTTCGGAAATGTTCGTTTTTTACAAATTAGTACGAAGATGCAATTAAAAATAAATAAATACACCCAACAGTCACACACATAGTCCTGACCCCACACTAGGTAAACCTGTATCGTGGGTATCAAGAACTACGAGGGACTTGCGGTCCCACAACACCCAGACCCGAGACAAATATTTGTAAATCAGACAAACATTTGTCTAGGTGCGGGAATCGAACCCACGGCCTCACGATTCGCAACCGGCTACTCGCCCGCTGTGCCACGGAGGCTGTCAATATTAATGCTGGCAATCTGACTACGGTCAGTTAAGAGTGAAATATGTAGATATTATTTGAATGTTGTAATATATCTGTATTATAATATATAAATTTTCTTCCACTGCCTCGGTGGCGCAGCTATAATGCATACGTTACGCATTATAACTGAGGCTGACGTGGAGGTCTCGGGTTCGATCCCTAGGTCTGGTAAATGAGATATTGGGATTTTCTATTATGAAATGCTCAGTATCAGCTCGGAGTCTGGAATTGTGCCCGGTATGGCGATAGGCTCGCCCCTATCAAACATGGGATGAAGATACACTCGGTGAAGAGTGGGTGTGCTGGTTACACCTCTGCCTACCCCTTCGAGGTTTACGAGCGTGAGTGCGTATTTATTTATTAAGGAAAGATAAAGCAGAATATTTCGTCAGCGAGTATGCTTATAATTTTTTGGAAAGTAGTTTATCTTTTTTATAGCATTGACTGGTAAACTAGTAAGTATGCCATCTGATGGTAAATAATTCCCGCGCCCATAAACACCTACTATTTTCGTTTAAGCAATGGGAGTTGGGAGGGGGATTTGGACTAGAAATCTCACTCACCGTACGAAACGTAACTGCAGCTGTCATTTCAGGTCGGTTTTCTGTGAGACAGCGATAGTGACCGGGTTGAGCCGGTCCATTCATGCTAAGACAAAAGTGTCTCTAGCATACAGCTTGCCCTACTTATAACTTAATCTTATATCAAGCCGATAAAGTAGAATATTTGTATATCGCTACAACGGTTCGCTATGTGCTTAATACAATTATGCAACGAGATTCTGGCCCGTCCTGCGGCTTGACATATGACATATATCAGGACGCCAATTTTCGTAATTTTAAATGTTCAAAATATCATTCCGATCTAGTCTCATCGTCAAGAAAGTTGCAAATGGAATTCTCTTAAACCAATAATCAACGTCAAATGTAAACATAGATCGTAATGAGATTGAATGTAGAATAAAGTTGACTAAAGCGAAAACGGTAAAATGCTACTGCTAATGCTAGGTGCATTTGACGTTGATTATTGGTTTAAGAGAATGCCATTTGCAACTTTCTTGACGCTGAGACTAGATCGGAATGATATTTTAAACATTTAAAATTACGAGAATTTGCCTCCAGACGTCCCACTTGCTCATTTGCCAGTATATGCTACTAAAACAAATTCTTATTTTTGAAATAGCTGCAGTTTTCCTGATAGCTTTAATCGTTGTAATTTAGATTTTATGAATTTAATAACAGACTTCAAGGCGCAGTGGGTGAGCAGCCGACTGTGAAATGAGAGACCGCGGGTTCGATTCCCGCAGCGAGACAAATGTTGTGATCTGGGTGTAGTAAGGCCGAAAATCTCTCATAATTTATGATACCCACAATACATAATAATAATACACCCAACAGTCACACACATAGTCCTGACCCCACACTAGGTAAACCTGTGTGGTCGGTATCAGGAACTACGAGGGACTTGCGGTCCCACAACACCCAGACCCGAGACCAATATTTGTGGTTCACACAAACATTTGTCTCGGTGTGGGAATCGAACCCACGGCCTCTCGCTTCGCAGCCGACTACTCGCCGGCTGCGCCACGGAGCTGTCTTGACTCGTATCTTAGTGTGGTGTCAGGACTAAGTACTGTTGGGTGCATTTATTTACTAAAAAAAATATATGTATTGATCTTACTAAAACCAGCTTATATCCCTTTCTTCATGGATACTGTACTAATTTTACCATATTTTTATCAAACTAAAACATCAGCGGCATCTCCGTTATCTCATAAAAATTCTACAAATTCCCGATTTTACTACCCTTTGGATGCGTTCGGATAATGTCTCTTAGAATATTGAAACTTGTGCGGCATCTTTCATCAGTCTTTGTTAGCTCGATAAGGTATTTTAACTCGAAAAAGGCGATCATATAATATGCACACGGACACTTCTTTCTTTCTACCTGGCGCTATCCCGGCCATTGCCAGGGTCCGCCTTCCCACTAAGACGCCTCCACTTCACCCGATCTTGAGCATCCTCTGTAGTAAGACCGTTGGCTCTCATATCTACCTCTAATACGTCAGCCAGCATTTTTTGGGCCGTCCGCGGGATCGTACTCCTGGTACGTTCTGGCACAGGCACTTGCGACCGACGTACTCCTGTGGTATGTAATATGCACACGGACATTGATAATATAAAAATTAGATAGTTGAAACACTAGAGGGCTTAATATTTCATAATTCTGGATGTTTCCATAGTACAAATACGCAACACGAGATATTTTTTTCGACGCGTTTTCGGAATCCAGTTTTATCCGGTTATCTCTATATGTCTATGTGGCGTAGTTGTAATGCGTACGTTCTGAAGTCTCGGTTTCGATCCCCGGGTCATGTTTTTTTTATAGCATAGGCCGACAAACGAGCAAGTGCGTCACCTGATGGTAAGTGATCTCCACCGCCCATGTACGCCCACAATACTGAAAGAATCAATGCGTTGCCGACCTTGAAGAAAAGGGATAATAAAGGGATTTGGAAGGAGAGGGGGTTTGGGTCTCCGGATATCTCACTCACCGTACGAAACGCAGCAGCAAGCTGCTACTTTACGTCGGTTTTCTGTGAGACATTGGTAATGACCCGGACGAGCCAGCCCATTCATGCTGTAGACAAAAGTGTCTACAGCGTGGCTCTACCACTCACCAACATCTTATTAACATGTATACTGAACATTGTCCAAAACTTATGAATGGGAGTAACAATTCATTAATTGTAACATTCCAAACCACCCGGAAAATGGATTATTCCTTATATACCAAATCGGAATTAAACTTAACAATATAATCGTACAATATCGATACAAATGACGTCTTGAATAATCCAAAAATCTTGTAATCCTAACAGACGGAAACTGGGACTCCGGAACTGTCCAAACAATATCAAACAAGTACTCGAAGTGTTTCAATCAAATGACTCCAGTTTCTGACAATTAATTAAAATCCGAATGCCATTGTGAGTTGAAACTGTATAGATTTTGTCCAAACTTCGGCCGGCGGGATGAATTTGGTTTCGGATTCTAAATTGTTTGTGTTGCAATTTTTTGTTTGAGTTGTTTTATGTCAAATTAATTAATAAACTACTAGCTTCCTTACCGGCTTCCTTCCTTACTTTTTTTTATTATTTTTTATTTTTACTTATAAAATTTGTCGCCAAGCAGCAGTGTGTCAGCACTGTTGTGTTTCGGTTTGAAGGATATTGAAGCCAGTGAAATTACTGGGCATTATGAGACATAACAACTTATGTATCAGGGTGAGTCGGGGGCTCAATGGACCAATTAAATATGATTTTTGTTTGAAAGCTGATTTAATAAAGATGGTTCTTAGATATGTTTCAAAAATCAGGTTAGCCATTAAAAAAAATACAGATCTTTATGCCCTGTTCTGTTATATTCGCGACTGTGCCGTACGAGAAACTACATCATGTGGCTTAAGTCATAAATTATCATATATTTATGCTCGCAAGACAGTGCTATCATCCGCTTATCTACAACTACAGCGTATAAACGCAACTTTAATTCGGGCCGTGGCATAAAAGCATTGTGAACAATGCGGAACGACAAAAGTTAGCTTGTTTATTCCCACTTCAGAGGTGCTATGGCACGCAAATGGGAGGTGTGAAATGCCTAGTGAGTTATTGCGGCGGTATCCCACACAACGGGCCATCTTTGTGCGAAAATAAGTTTAGTTCCATTGTGATTTTTGACGGTACTTTTTTTCGTGAAATATTCCGCCGCGTTTGCTGACACTTTTTTATGTCATAGGCCGGCAAACGTGCAAGTGGGTCACCTGATGGTAAGTGATCTCCACCGCCCATGTACGCCCACAATATCAAAAAAATTATGGGCGCTTTGCCGACCTTAAAGGAAAGGGATAATTAAGGAGAGGGGGATTTGGGCATCCGGATATCTCACTCACCCTACTTTACGTCGGTTTTCTGTGAGACAGTGGTAACAACCCAGGCGAGCCGGCCCATTCATGCCGTAGACAATAGTGTCTACAGCGTGGCTCTACCACTCAACTGACACTTGTGATTGAACATTTGTATAATTTGTTGGTGATAAGTGCGCCATTTTAAGGCACTGGGTACGTGTGCATGTACCCGGTGCCTTGGATAGGCTCCCTAGGTACCAGGATTAAAAACATTTTTAAAATAAACTACGTATTACTAACATAGCTTCTCCACCTTCATCATACGGACTGTCAAGTTGTGGAACAAGTTTCCGGAGTCTTTGGTCCCCGATAAATATAATCTGGGTGTCTTCAAGTCGCGAGTGAATCGTTTTTTGCTAGGCAAGTGTGCTTCATCTTAGGCCACATGATCGCTTACCATCAGGCGTGAATGTGGCCAAACACGAGCCTATTATGTATAAAAAAAAGTTATTGCACCTACTCGTACTAACAAATTATATGGAACACTGGTCCGAAATAAAAGATTTTTATTTTATTTTAATTGTTGAAGTGAAAACTTTTTAAACACTTTTTGGTAGGGGAAAATCTTATGTGTTCGCGTCACCGACATGGTCATGACGCGCAGCGGCCGTGTGCTATGCGCGTTAGACACTTTGTTGGATGGGTGAAATCTGGTGCGTTCGCGTCACCGACATGCTTATAGCAGTATATCTGTAGCTATACAGCTGACGTATTGTGCAACATTAGTGTTGTGTATATCTATCTATATAAGTGAAATTGAATGAATTTAGTGAAAAGTTCAATGTGTATATACTGTGCATTGTTAAAATAGTGTTTTTGTTTGATTATTATTAGAATCCTTTAATTGTAGAATCATTGTGCAGTACAATAGTGACTACTAAAAAACCATATAAACATGCATATAATTATTGTTCGGAGTGTCAATACATGTGAAAACCAGATTTATGTTGATAACTTTAATTCAAACATTATGAAATTTTAATTTTAATAGTTCTAAGTTTTCACTTCTATCGGCAGTCTCTACAACTGCCAACTTTTTTTTATTTCTTGGATAGCGACAACCGTATACAAGGTGAAAAACCCGCCACGATGGCTTATTCAGGCGAGTCGTGTTCTGGGGTGAGCCAATGAATATCTAGTAGGAAGCTGGCATAATTCTGCCGACCGTCGAATATAGTCATATTGGAATGCACTGTCCTTACCATGAGACGTCTTTGCCGTGATAGGTTAAAAATACAAGTTAGTGATTACGTTTCCGGTATATCTATACAAATAAATAAAATTTAAGTGTCTGTTTGTAATATTAAATGAACCGCTTTTTACTACATGCATATGAATGTATATACGGTACATATACCAAACTATTTTTTTTTACAATTTTTGTCTGTCTGGTTGTTTCGGCTAATCTCTAGAACGGCTGGACCGATTTTGACGGGACTTTCACTGGCAGATAGCTGATGCAATAAGGAGTAACTTATGTACATTTTTATCCCGGAAAATGACATTCACACGGGAGGAGCCGCGAGCAAAAGCTAATTACAAATATATTTAGTAAATTGACTACGTAGTTGTAAAGCGTACGCGGTACGACTGTTGTGCTGAGTTCTCAGGTTCGATCCCCGGGTCGGGTAAATGTGATATTAAGCTTTTCTGTTTCGATTTCTATTCTAATGCTCAGTGTCAGCCCCGAAGTCTGGTATTGTGGACGGTATGGCGATAGGCTTGGCCCCTATCATATCATGGGACGGAGATACGCTCGGCGAAATGTGGGTGTACTGGTTGTAACCAAGGGGTAGGCAGCGGTATACCTATGAGTGTGAGTGCGTATGTAAAAAAAACTTGAAAGAACAAAATAGATTGTAATAGGACAGAATTCTTAACTTTATTCTTCCAAACGTATTAACATAATAACTGTAACAAAGTTTTGATTAAATGTATAAAGTTGTACTAACATATGAATCTGATGTGCAAGAGTTTTATGACGTGTGAACGTCTAGCAGTGCCATTTATATCTCTTTAACTACTTCTCTTGTCAAACAAATTAAAACTAAATCATTAGGAAATAAAATTGTTATTCCAATAAACGTATTGAAACTACTGACTAGGTTGCACCATCTGTTGGTAAAAGTTAAAGTTAACTATTGATTGTGTAACAATTACGACAAAGACGAAAGCGACATCTACAGATTTTTACATTTTGATAGTACTGAAAATTAATATAATAATAATACACCCAACAGTCACATACATAGTCCTGACCCCACACTAGGTAAACCTGTATCGTGGGTATCAAGAACTACGAGGGACTTGCGGTCCCACAACACCCAGACCCGAGACAAATATTTGTGGATCAGACAAACATTTGTCAAGGTGCGGGAATCGTACCGGCTACTCGCCCGCTGCGCTATGGAGGCTGTCGATGATTCAGCCTTTAAATAACGTGAATTATTTGTTATAATAACTTTCACTGACAGATGTTACGACATGGGTCGGCATGACATGCTTTTTTGAAAACATGTTACACAAAGAATTGATGTGTAGTTTTTACGACTGGCCTGCATGACATCAACTCCTCTACGGAGAAAACACCCAGACCCGAAAAAATGACAGCCTCCGTGGCGCAGTGCGCGAGCAATCGGCTGCGAAGCGAGAGGCCGTTGGTTCGATCCCCAAACCGAGGCAAATATTTGTCTGATCCACAAATATTTGTTTCGGGTCTGGGTGTTGTGGGACCGCAAGTCCCTCGTAGTTCCTGATACCCACGATATAGGTTTACCTAGTGTGTGACTGTTGGGTGTATTTATTTATTTTATTTTAATTTAAATGTTTGTGGATTGCACAAACACGCAAAAACACTGCGCCACGGAGGCTGTCCTACATGTATACATAAAAAAATCTTACGCAGCAGAAAAGACAAATCAGTGGTACCAACCCCGACGGCCTCTCGCATACAAGACAACTACCAGCTAACCTGCGAACAACTGAGCGTTAATGAACCAGTGCTCATCCCTAATTTAAAAACAAAAAAGAAAACCAAAAACAAAACAAAATCACTTAATCCAATCAAGAAAGGATAAAATTAAAAACTCCACGAACAGGTAACCGATTACGCTGTAACAAAAGTCGAAAATTAATTCCGTCAAAACGAGATAAATTCCAAGTTTTATTTTAAAACGGCGGCGAACAATTTCGACAATCGGCGGGAATAAGTATCATTATGCCCGTAAAGTTTTATCTTGAGCGCCTACTCGCCGACTTTGGGAAGGTAATAAACCATTTTGGCTGATTTCGGTACAGATGTTGCTGGCTGGATGTATTGTGCGGTGTTTTGGGAAAAGTCTGTGTTATTGTAAAAATTTAATTGTTTTATTTTGTGATGTTTTTGTTATTCTTTCTTTTTATTGATGTAGTATACCATAACTTATTCAAGTATCCTTATGGGGTAATCAGCAGAGTGTACCACGTGCTGGTGAGGTAGGCTTTGAGCCTTAATATATTGGTAGCACACTTACACTCCAAGTAAAGTAGAGACAACTATAATCGAGAGTGTGTAATATATATAAGCAGTGGAACAGTTTGCTGGCGAACGTGTTTCCTCTTTCTTATAACATGGGATCCTTTAAACGGAGTGTGAAGAAGCAATTAAGCAGGCTGGCATAATTCCGCCGATCTACGATATATACAGTGTCTATCGTTGGTCGATACTATTCTTGGATTGCGCTACACTTACCATCAGGTGTAGCTTAGTCACTTTGCCGAGATTGGATAAAAATAATAATAATAATAGTATATTTTTGTATGCTTCAAACAACTCTAGTCTTTCTTTAAGAAAGATAACGTTTGGTTGATACACTAACGCCCAGTTTCTGAAATGTTGATCAATTTAATTAACTAATCATCTATCAATTCTCAACAAGTCAAACTTAAGTTACTAGAAGCGTGGTCAAAATCTTTGATTTAACACACATGTTAGTTAATATAGCTTTCATATTAATATGAAAAATCTTATGTCAATCGCCATTGGAGATACATTTAATATTATTATATTTATTTTATTACAAAACATTATTAAGTTGCAGCAAATCAAATTGATTTGATCAAAATCAATTCCGTTAGATGAATGTTTATTTGATCAGCTTTTCAGAAATCGGGCGTATTTGATATATTTTTGCTTTTAAAACATCTAAACCCGTTACTCAAACTCAAATATCGCAGATAAAATGAAAGTATCACAAGCGCGACAGATGTAGCGATTGTTCACGTCGCGACGTCGACCACATGACGTTTATTGAGTTCTCCACGACACGTTAAACTTGACGCTTATATCTGAATCAATACTTTACTTTTTCGCTTAATAGTTTTTTGTTGTAATAAGCATAGAAATAAGATAATAATAATAATACTAGCCCTGTATTATACACGTCCCACTGCTGGGCATGGGCCTCCTCTACTGAAGAAGAGGGGTTAGGCCTTAGTCCACCACGCTGGCCTAATGCGGGTTGGCAGACTTTACATACCTTCGAAATTCTTATGAAGAACTTCTCAGGTATGCAGCTTTCCTCACGATATTTCCTTCACTGTGTGCAATTTAGTGCTTTGTAATTCATAGTTCTATGTTATGTTGTTTCTGTCTGTGGTCACCATCAGGCGAGTGACCAGCTCGTCTCATCATTCATGCTAATAAAAAAAGTAATACGTCAAAACTTGTATAGTGGAGTGCGCCTCGTCCGTATCTCGACTTATGATAACTCGGTTTTATCTGCAATAATTTATTTTTAGGGCACTGATGGCCAACTGCAGGGGTACTGATACTGGTAACCCCTACAGTATACCGCCACCAGGGTTGGGAGTTAGGGTGGCGGTGTTGTGGTTGTATAGACTTTTAGGGAGTGATGAAGGAAGTCGGGCGGAGTGTCACTATTAGATACGTAGATGTAACATGTAAAAATGCTAGCTAGTTGCGACATCTCTCGACGTTTACCTGTCTAACACTGACTATACGGTTATTGAGTTTTGCACAACTCATGTTAAGCGCTCCCGTACGTGTTTACATGAGAAATTTATTTTTAAATTGCATTTGAAAATGTGCATTTGGAGTGGCAATGTTGTAAGCGTATATTATACATAGATAAAAGTTAAAAGCTAGTGAGTTTTTATTGGAGATACGTAGGTATTTTAATGTAGAGCACGATAAACGGGCAAGTGAGTGTGGTGGTAAGTGGTGTCTACCATCTATGACCTTAAAGAAAAGGGATGAATAAGGAGCGGAGGTGGGATTTTGCCTTCGTAAGCTCCAGGGTTTAATTCTCAGGTCACGTAATCATAATTTATAAACATACATACGCACTCACGCCTGTAATCCCCGAAGGGGTAGGCAGAGGTGTAACCAGTACACCCACATTTCGCCGAGCTTATCTCCGTCCCATGATGTGATATGGGGCGAGCCTATCGCCATACCGGGCACAAATTCCAGACTCCGGGCTGATATTGAGCATTTCGTAATAGAAAAACTCAATTCCACTTTACCCGACCCGGGGATCGAACCCGAGACCTCAGCGTCAGCCTCAATCGTAACGCGTATGCATTACAACTACGCCACCGAGGCAGTCAGTAACAAATAATATTTTCAACAAAACATTTCCCACAAAAACGCGTAATATAAACCAAAAAATATTACTGAATGGCATTAATAAAATCAGAAAGCGATACCTGCCCGTCAAAATCTGTATCCCAAAAGGGCTGTCAGCGTTGAATATTAATTAATGTAACTGATCTGAATCGAAACTGGGCTTTAATCACGTGGTGGTGCATTGTAATAGTTATTTCACATATATTTAGTTTACATTCAGTATCACAATATTTAGTTGTTTAATATGTAGTTATTTGATAGCCTCAGTGGTGCAGCGGGCGAGTAGCCAGTTGCGAAGCGTGATGCCGTGGGTTCGATTCCCGCACCTAGACAAATGACAAATGTTTTCTTTTTTTTTATTGCATAGGCCGGCAAACGAGCAAGTGACCTAATGTCACCTAATGGTAAATGATCTCCACCGCCCATGTACGCCCACAATACCAAAAGAATCATGGGTGCGTTGCCGACATTAAAGGAAAGGGATGATTAAGGAATTGAGAAGGGGGGGGGGGGGTGCCCTGAAGCCTCCGGATATCTCACTCACCGTACGAAATGCAGCAGCAAGCTGCTAATTTACGCCGGTTTTCATTCACGCTGCAGACAAAAGTGTCTACAGCGTGGCTCTACCTCTCATAAAATTTATTTGGATACCAAACATCTACCGACCGTAACTACACAACTCTATATATAAACTAAACAGAGTTACCGCACAGACGTCCGTCCACGTCACAGTAGACAAATAAGGAAAGAACCTTTTCCTTTTCGAGTGAACCTCGCGAACTACTTGGAGACGGGAAAAAATGAGACGAAAAGTGTTTTTTCCTGGTGCGGTTCCGTATATTTTTGTAGTAATAGATTTTGAAAATGTCTTAATAGCTTGCACTACATTACTGTTTTAAAGAGGTAAAAGTTTCTGCCTTTGAGAGTTTGTTTGTAGGGGGTGATCTCTGGAACTACTAATCTGTTTCTCAAATTCCTTCTCTAATAGTAAGCTACATGAGATAAAAGTAAGTTTTTAGTAAGATAAAGCGCAAGAAGGGCCGTGGGTAAAAGCCAAGAGGATATAAAACATTGTAACTATTTTTCGTATACGTATACGTACGACAAGATGCACTATAGGCCACTGAAGTTTGTTATTTAGACCTTTTAAACTATATAACAATGTGATAAAATAATGTTATTTGTATCTGGATATAGTTAGATCGTATTTTTTCTGACAATAAATAAATCATTTGTCCAATCCTATTAAAAAAGTGACCATAGAACTTACTTCTGGATGCAAAACAAAATTGTTAACGTTTTATTAACCGTCCATATTTTGATATGTAATAAAAAAAAACAATATTTATTGAATCTATAAAATGTTATACATTATTTAGATGTCGTCAAAACTCTCCCGCCAGTTTAGAAGGCTGTTTCGCAAGAGAAGAAAATGCAAGAAACTCCAGCATTATTATTTTTAAAACTAGTTTACAATTATGAGAGCATAAAGGTAAAGAGATGTGCCAGGATCATAGCAAGTGGAAATCCGTTGTCTCTCCCTCCCCGGGAAATGGAGTCTTTGTGTTTAAAAAGGTTTTAAAATATTCAATTGGAATTAGAGCAGGTCAATTTATATTAATAAGCAATTATAGAAGTGATATCTACGTATTGATATTACCTTACGTACGTATCAATTACCTTCCCAAAATATCACAAACGAATCTTTTTTCTGTAACTCGCATATATTCCACACGTTTATGCAACGCCCATCCGCAAATCGACTGTGCACGCATCAAACAAATTGATGGATGGGTTTTAAAGAAAAGACAATTGTGATGTAACGCATTAATTCATTATTCAATTGTGAAGTTTACAAAAATGAATCGGTGAATCGAAAATGGGTGTTACAATAATATGTAGATTGCATATAAATGATTATAGCAGTATATTACTGCTGCACTCAGAGATGTTATCTAACTTTTTGTCATTTACGTCCGAATACTGAAACGCAACTTAGCCTTTAATTTCATATAATTTTGGCAGATAAGAGGCATTTTACATGTGTAGTACGATCTTAAGTACCCCTTAGACAGTCGGTCGTTGAGTAGCGTTTCAGTATTAGGGTGTTAGTCATTTCTTAGAATTCGATTATTTGCACACTCAGATCCATGTTTTATGTTTAGTTACTGGGTACTGAATAACTGTATCAAATTAAACTGAAATCAATGATTTGGTGTGTTTTTACCTGCCACGACAATAACAGCGTCAGATAATAAGTATATGACATTATACTTAGTAGTCAATATAATGCCGACCATCAAGAGACGTTGCTTCTTTCGACAGTTGCCAGAATTATTCTGGCCTTCCAATTGCATTTTCTCAAAAGATGGCAACGCTCCCACAGTTTTCTAGAATTATTGGTGTTTATAGACAACAGTGGTCACTTAACTTAAATAAAGGCGCCCAATCCATCACACCATCATAGAATGATTAGGTTATGATCTAAGTAATGGTGCTAAAGCACTAGTTAAAGTTACTGTTATATATAGTTTAATAACGCTATTTTATGTGAACTAGAAACTTCAGTATGTATTATAATATTAAAACCTTTAAACTCTACCTTGCTGGCGCAGTTCTAATGCGTACTGCTGTGCTGAGAGGACTCGGGTTCGATCTCCGGGTCGGGTAAAGTGTTATTGGGTTTTTCTATCATGAAATGCTTAGTATCAGCCCGGAATCTGAAATTCGTGCCCGATATGTATTAGGCTCGCCCCTATCACATCATGGGACGAAAATAAGCTCGACGAAATGTACACCCACTTTTCATCGAGCACAGGCCTATCCCTTCGGGGAGTATAGACGTGAGTGTATATGTATGTATGTCTAAAACTCAATTGATTTACGTAAAATCAAATGAAGTCAACTCAAACTTAGCAAGAATCAGTGATTTATACGAAATTTCGCGTATTTCTAAGAAAATAAAATCGTGTCATTGTCACAGAGGGAACGCCAAAACGTTAGGAATAGGCAAGAGGTTTTATTATTGAGTTAGAGCTCAGAGGAGCCGGCACTCCGGACTGGTCGCTGCACTGCACCGGTCGGCTACCGTCTATGTACACTTGCGGTCGTTTATACTGGAAATGAATGTGCTCTGCGCTTACTTTTTTCTAGTTTATTTAAAGCTCCAGTTGGAAGTAAAATCAGCTCATAATCATTATATATTTGCATGTACATTGTCACACTGGTGGGTAGGATTTTCTTTGCTAGTGAGAGGGGCTTGGCTTTCGTCCACGACGTTGGTAATGCAGGTTAGGTAGACTTATCATAACTTTAAAATTCTTTTGGGAAAAATCCTTGATCGTTGTTTTCAATCCCAGGCAATTCATGTGTGATTTTTCTAATGAAAAACTCAAACACAAAATGTGATTGCGCAACCTACTAATTATAAATTTGTAAGTTTTTCTTCAATCACGCCTTCACGGCTGAAAATACCTTATTTACATACATACGCACTCAGTACACCCACATTTCGCCAAGCGTATCTCCTATCACAATGTGATAAGAAGCGAGCCTATCGCCATACCGGGCATATATTCCAGACTCCGGGCTGATATTGCATTTTACAATAGAAAAACCCAATACCACTTTACCCGACCCGGGAATTGAACCCGAGACCTCAGCGTTAGCCTCAATTACAAACGCGTACGCATTACAACTGCGCCATCGAGGCAGTCTTTTTATCTTAGAAAATAGCATTCGCGCGTGCGGAGTCGCGAACAAAATCTATTTATCTATAAAACACTTTTATTTACGGTGCTATCTGTAAAATGCCCCACTCTAGATACATTGGTGGCACTGTACCAAGGTGTACATTCGCGTCGGCATTGTATTACTTTCAAAGCGGAGCGCCCTTTGCCCGCATAATAAAGTTACGTAAGCTAAATCCGCGTCACGGTGCGCTTGCAAAAATCTACCAATTCAAACGGCACTTGTCTTTTTCTTAGCAGATCTGAATTTCTGTTGCAATTTGTGAAGTTTTGTGAAGAATATTCGTGTAATATTTTCTTGGAAGAAACTTTATTACAGAATGTTAGACCGGCTGATATAGAAATAATTCGCAAAAAGGAGTTGGTAAAGAAAGTCTTACGATTTTCGTCCTTTCTAGAGTGGTAGAGCCACGCTGTAGACAATTTGTCTACATCATGAATGGGCCGTTACCACTGTCTTACAGAAAACCGACGTAAAGTAGTTTGTGTGACCCACAAATATTTGTTTCGGGTCTGGGTGTTGTAGGACCGCAAGTCCCTCGTAGTTCCTGATACCCACGATACAGGCTAGTGTAGGGTCAGGACTATATGTGTGACTGTTGGGCATATTTTTTTATCATTTCCCTATTTTCAAAATTATCCGAAGATTGTCGAAGCGTATAGCTGGAATATATTTAGGAAAATACACATTGAATTACATAGATACACACGTACCCACATTTCGCCGAGCTTATTTCCGTCTCATAATGTGATAGGGGACAAGCTTATCGACATATTGAATTCCACAATGATAATCAACCAGAAGGCCAATTCTCGTAATTTTAAATGTTGATTATTGGTTTAAGAGAATGCCATTTGCAACTTTCTTGACGCTGAGACTAGATCGGAATGATATTTTGAACATTTACGAGAATTGGCCTGCTGGTGTGTAAAGCCACACGCGAACAATAGTTTATGATAAATATACTCTTTCCGTAATGTCTTCAATATCCCATTTAACACATATTCTATTGTTATTCATATAACTAATTAGAAACACAATACACGTATGGGGTAACTTTTCCAATACGTAATTATACTTACCCTCATTATAAGTATCGAGGCGTTTCTATATATAAATCCTACTGCTATTATAAATGTGAAAGTTTGGATGTCTGTGAGTGTGGTTGTTTGTTAGTCAATCACGCCTCAACATCTGAACGGTTTTGGATGAAATTTAGGGCATAGGTAGACCACGACTTGGATTAAGACATATTTTTATCCCGGAAAAAGAAATTCACGCTGGCAGAGTCGCGAGCAAAAGCTAGTAAGTAAATTATGACACACATAGTCCTGACCCCACACTAGGTTAACCTGTATCGTGGGTATCAGGAACTACGAGGGATATAGAGTCGTATAACACACGCCATAAAGTATATAACTTACAAGGATACAAGTGTATGTTTAAGTTTGTATGTATGTAGTGTGTGTGGTGGACGGGCTGCGAAGCGAGAGGCTGCGGATTCGATTATCGCATCAAGACAAATGTTTGGGTGATCCACAAATACCTGTTTCGGGTCTGGATACACACATACACAAACATAGAGAGATATACAGAGAGAGAGAGAGAGAGAGAGGAAGAGATAGAGAGATAGACAGAGATAGATAGATATATAGATAGATTGAGAGAGATAGAAAGAGAGAGACAGACAGACAGAGATAAATAGAAAGAGAAAGAGACAGAGAAAGGGAGCGAAAATACCATATTTTGTCAGGACAAAATATGGACAAACCCCTGGGTTCAAATAGTCTTTCATATTTTCTCCGTTACATTTTCTAAACCCCGACACGTTATTAACAGCGTGTTTCCTCTAACCCCGTATCCACTAAACACAGGGGTTGGAAACAATTGCTGCAATCAGGATGACAATGGACACGTAATAAACGGACGTGCTCTACAATCATAATAAATTAAAATGTAGAGTTATGTTTACGCACTGTGTAGTTATTTATTCATAATTATTCTGAATTAGATCTTAGGCCCACTTGCACGACGATTCTAAATTTAATTAACACACTAAACCAGTTTAAGGAACTTTCAATCGTATATAAGACATAAGTAAATAAGTTTCAATATTGAAATAAGTAAATAAGTTTAGTGACATATCTCGGTTTAGGATCACCTGCAAATGGGTATTGATTAGTACAATTATTTTTGACCCCTGACTAAAAAATAAAGGGTGTTGTACTTTTAAATCCTTTGTCCTTTTCTATGTGTAGATGTGTATATTTAGCATTATAGTATTGAAACGATTGAACTGATTTGGATAGCGTTTTTTTTTATATGAAAGATAATTTATCGACAGTTTTTATAGAGTAGGTCGGCAAATGAGCAAGTGGGTCAACTGATGGAAGGTGATCTCTACCGTCTATGAACGCCCACAATACCAGAAGAATCATAGACGTGTTGCCGACTTTAATGGAAAGGCATAATTTAAGGGATAGGGAATTCAGACCTTGCTAGATAAAGAGGAGGTTTAGCGCCTATCCTCAGGTGAGTGGTCTGGTCACGCCTTGGAGAAGATAAAACCATGTCTTTGGGAAGGTGTTACAGCAAAATGCTTACTAAGTAGTTAGGTGTTTACAAGGTGTTAGGTCTCTCGTATGCGAGGTCATCTCAGTTTTTTGTGGTGTTACTTTTGTTTATGGCAAGACATGGCGTGTTTATTCAACCCAATAAAATAACAAAAAAAAATTAGAACTATCTTTTTTCATAACCGTATAAGCTCAAGCAGTATATTACCATTGAAAATAGCAATAGCAGAAAGCAGTATTACCATTTAAAATCAACGCTGTGTACGCACCACAACACAGCAGTACGCTGAGTCACCTACTTGTGAAAGCACAAATGCCAACATAATGGGTTTTTTATTTCATTTTAATTGTTAATTGAAGTGGTGTATGGGAGTTGTCAAATGTTGTGACTATAGATGGACAAGATCGTGCGCGACCGTCCTGCAGGGTACAAGACGTTGGGGGGGGGACGAGGTTCTCTAGATGTTATAGCGCGCAGTTGCACTCGTTTCCCTTCCCCGCTGCACAAACCGCCCCCGCTAACATCTAAATAACCTCGTCCCCGCCAACGTCTTGTACCCCGCAGGACGGTCGCGCACGATCTTGTCCATCTATAATATATTATTTTCCTTTTCTTCTAATCATAATAAACAAAAGCAAAATAAAAATATACACTAAACATCAAATTGCCAATATCAAGTATCAAAACTCCCAACTATCGAAATAAAAACATCGTTATCAAGTTACAAACTTCTCGGAATCGTGATTTAATAAATATAATCGTTAATTAATACTTTTATTATTGTTTTTTATTAATTGGGATGTAAGAGGTTCTAAGAAGCTAATTAATAGGAGTGGAATAGACTACCGAGACAGAGCCAGCGGTTTTAACTCTGGAGGCCAATTCTCGTAATTTTAAATGTTCAAAATATCACTTTCTTGACGCTGACACTAGATCGGAATGATATTTTGGTTATTTAAAATTACGAGAATTGGCCTCCTGGCCTCTTAAGCTTTAACAGTTCTCTTGACAGTTTTTACGTAAATCACGATTCAATCGATGCTTGAGCAATACTCATATATAATACCATTAATTATAATATAACTACTCAGCTACGAGTAAACGTCGATTGATGAATCTAGTTTTACGAGTGGTAGAGCCACGATGTAGACAGTTTTGTCTACAGCATGAATGGGCCGGCTCGTTACCATTGTCTCACAGAAAACCGACGTAAAGTAGCAGCTTGCTGCTGCGTTTACTTTAGGCCCCTCAACAACCGGTTCCGAAATAATATTTGTGCAAACGTTTAACTCGGTGCGAGGATCGAACCCACGGATATTCGTTTCACAATTGGCTCCTTGCCCATTGCGCCACGGAAGCTGTCAAGATGAAAAAAAACATTGTGAGGAAATCTACATACCTGGGATTTCTACATAAGATTTTGGAAGGGGCCTTGGGGTTAGTGGTAGCACGAGCTTTTCGCGCTGTGTTTCGTGTAATGGCCATCATGGGAACAGAATGGTAGGATCATCAAACATCATCAAACTGTGGACAGTGTTCTGCTAATTATTGTCTGCTGTTACGTATAAACAACATTTAATTAACTTCTATTCTGTTATTGTTTACGACAATATTTGTGATTACCTCTCATTGTTTGCGATAATTTTATTGTGACATTGGATATAAAAACAAAGCGATTATTGAACATAATTTATAACGGTGGATATGCTATGTTAATTATCATTGATCTAAAGGCTGATTTGCGATGGTTGGGTCAAGCATCAGATGCTGGCGTCAATGATGCTATTGTCTGCTAATACCTTAATATATAGCTCTTTTTTATAGCATAGGCCGGCAAACGAAGTGGGTCACTTGATGGTAAGTGATCTCCACATCCCATGAACGCACACATTACCAAAATAATTATGGGTGCGTTGCCGACCTTAAAGGAAAGGGATAATTAAGGGATTGGGAAGGGGAGGGGGTTTAGTCCTCCAGATATCTCACGCACCTTACGAAACGCAGCAGCAAGCTGCTACTTTACGCTGGTATTCTGTGAGACAGTGGTAACGACCCGGTCGAGCCGGCCCATTCATGCTGTAGACAAAAGTGTCTATAGCGTGGCTCTACCACTCAAGACATGCTCAAGATATATTACCTTTGTATAATATCACACATAAAAAAATATGTTAATAGAAAAAAATACCCTTTTATTGACCTCCGACAAAAAGAGGCAATGGATGTGTGTGTACTTACGCAAAAAAACAAAAATATTTTGCTTGCCCAAGGAATAGCCATTACGCAGCTCAATGTCTTTTTTCATACGAATTACTAAATGTAAGTTGTAAGATCGAGAGTCCATCATCATTTAATGGAAACGTCGCAGCCATCCGACACGCGTGCGTGACGAGGCAGATCCGACGTAGAGAGGAAAATTGTTTAATCTTAGTTAAGTGTCATAACATCTTGTGTCTGAGTGTTTTAGTGTAAAAGTAATAATAAATACCTTGAAAATAACGTTTGACAAGAATCACAAACTTGTCACAAGCTTAGTTATACACTAGATAATATAATTGACTGAATGTGTGGGGGCACATAGCTATACGCTGTTGTACAACATTTTGAAACATGTTGAGAGTCATGTTGCGCGTCGGTTATTGCACAAAACACGTTGTAAACTACACAAAGGTCCGAGGAAGTCACCCCGGCAACTTTATAAAGAAACTTTCCAGATTGTTATCTAGGTTTGTTTCCCATTTCGAGACTAAATTTCTTTCGAAACTTTTTCTCTGAAAGAGTAAATTTAGCACATGTTTTTATATCTTACGTGTTGGTTTAGACGGTCGTGAATATATTATATGTTTGGGGTATTTGTTTTTCTACTTTAATTAATTACGAGCTCCGGTGACTCCAAAATATTACAAAAAATGGATTG
Source organism: Mimas tiliae (assembly GCA_905332985.1). Classification (NCBI taxonomy): domain Eukaryota; kingdom Metazoa; phylum Arthropoda; class Insecta; order Lepidoptera; family Sphingidae; genus Mimas; species Mimas tiliae. The sequence continues at coordinate 16,274,007 of HG995248.1, read as the reverse complement.
GGTTAAAGTAAATCTGATACAAAACCCCTTTTATAGTGTAATTTGATATACTAATTACTAGATAATATAACAGTTAAAGCCCTCGTATCAAACATAAATACCTATCTGTAATTTTTAAATAACTAAAGTAAAAACTAATCTAAAACTAGCCTCCGTGGCGCATTTGGTGGGTAGCCGGCTGCGAAGCGAGAGGCTGTGGGCTCGATTCCTACACCGAGACAAACGTTTGTTTCGGGTCTGGGTGGGACCCTCGTAGTTCCCGATTCCTGATTCCCACGATACAGGTTAAACTAGTGAGGGGTCAGGACTATGTGTGTAACTGTTGGGTGTATTTATTTATTTAAAATTGTTTAAAGATGACTAAGAACCAATTGTAAACTCTCTTTTCTGAACGAATATCGAACGCAGCTAACCTTGTACAGGTATCTGCAAGTAAAATACTTAAAAAAATATTAATAGTGATAATAATGTGTCACATCAAAACATTAGATTAAATTTGTCTAACGGGCCTCTACGTGTTGGCTTTAGCCCCACGCACGCTTACCAAAGGTCCGGGACTCTATAGTTCTGAGATATGGTAAGATATAAATCATAATAACAAATATGGTATAATCTTTGTGAATATTATGGTACTGACATAGTCAAATTGACTCAAAGTCACTTAAATAAATAAGCATAAATAAACTCGATCAAAACCAGCTTTCAAATAAAAAATGCATCCATATCGGTCCATTAGTTGGGGCGCTACGACGTCACATATATACACATTGACTCATAAAGGGCACATTTTTACAGCTTGACAGCCAGTGAGGCGTTAATGACGCTTCCGTCGAATGGCCTAACGTTAATAAGTTTAATTAACGCGCAGACATTGCGAGTTTTTTTTTATTTTACACCCACCCAACAGTCACACAAATAGTCCTGATCCCACACTAGGTTAACCTGTATCGAGAGTATCAGGAACTACGAGGGACTTGCGGTCCCACAACACCCAGACCCGCGACCAATATTTGTGGATCACATAAACATTTGTCTCGGTGTGGGAATCGAACCCACGTCTTCTCGATTGGCATCCGGCTACTCGCCAACTGCGCCACGGAGCTATCTGTCGTTGCAAGATTGACGCCTATTGCTCAACAATCGGAAGACTGTCTTGAAAATCAACATAGTTCTAAATCAAATATAGCTTTTATAAAAATATTAAACTGCCTTTTGGCACTGCCTTGGTGATGCAGTTGTAATGCGTACGCGTTACGACTGCTGTGCAGAGGTCTCGGGTTCAATCTTCGAGTCGGGTAAAGTGAAATTGGGTATTTCTGTCATGAGATGCTTAGTATCAGACCGGAGTCTGGAATTGTGCCTGACATGGCGATAGTCTTGCCCTCTATCAAATAAGCTCGGCGAAACGTGGACTAGTTACACGTCTGCCTACCCCTTTGGGGATTACAGGAGTTATATGTATGAATGTAAAAATATTACATAATAATTAACAACATCAACTCCATTTATATACAAACATAAGCTCATAAACAGGTCGAAGGAAACAAACTAAAAGTCACATTAGAGTGAAACTAAATTTGCAAATGATAATCAGAGCGCGGGCGGTTGGCAAGCGCGTGTTCGCCGAGCGGCGCGGCCGTAAGTCACGGAGCGCGCACCTGCCGCTCGGAACCAATTACAGTAACACTGCTTCACGCGCGCGAATCACACACGGGTGGCTAGAGTGGGTAATATTATGTTGGACAAATTATAAATATACTTTATTTTAACGTTAACTATTTTACAAGATAATAAATTTACATCCTTCGTGGTGCAGTGAGTGAGTAGCCGGCTGTGAAGCGATAGGTCGGAGGTTAGATTCCCGCACCGAGATGAAATTAGGTATTTAGGGTCTGGGTGTTTTCTCCTCAAAGGGATTGACGTCAAACAGGCGGCCGGTCGTAAAAACTACAAGCCAAATGTTTGTTTTAGTGATAATGGTATGGGAAGAAGAATACATATTAGGTTTTAGAGGAAGAAAGGAGCTGTGCTGTGTTAAGTATACTAAACTATGAAAAATAGACCCTCACACCGCGCCTTCAGTATCATCACATTCTTAATAAAATATTTTGTAGAAATTTCTACCTAGTATGGTTAAAAATAGACGGTAGGAAGACAGACAAATTGCATAGGCTAAGTAATAGGATCCCGATGGCACCCTTATCAAACTAGAATGTCAAATTAAATTTAGAATGATTACTTAAACACAATTTGCTCAAACGTAGTTTTAAACGAATGCACAAAAAATATTTTAGTAAGTTAACAAGTAATATTAAAACAAAAATTATACGCAATTCCATCCCAAGTTGGCCATTAAGTTTATCGTTCGTACCATCCGTGTGTATCTCGCGTAATCCGGTGCGCGTAAATCATCGCACAACTTAAAACACACAAATAACAAGTTTGATACAGCGCAGCCAGCCTGCGCTGCCAAGTTAGAGGTAATTTGCATACATTATCATCTCAGGTGCTTCGCGACGAACGTTTTAGTGCGCTGTTTAGACAGACGCACGTGTTGACTGTGTGTAGTGTAGTTTGTTAAACTGCGACTTGGTGTGTTTAATTTAAAATGAGATGTTTTTCTCGTGAAGAAGTTGAAATTTTACTACATCCCTAGTATGCGAAATTATATCTGGGTTGGTACCACGACTTATCAATTTCTACCGCCAAACAGCAGTGTGTAAGCATTGTTGTGTTTCGGTTTAAAGGACATTAAAGCCAGTGAAAATACTGGGCATTATGAGACTTAACAACATATATCGCGACGCGGCGGCGTGACAAACCTATGATCCAATAAAGAGCAGTTATAATATCAGATTATATAATTATTTTTCTTTTATGTACACGACGAAGATCGGAAAGTCAGACATTATTATACATTTTCATATACATGCCTCAATCACATCTATGTAAAACCGCCTTTATAAACTTTTATTGTATTTTTAGTACAATAAAATGTTCTAATGAGATTTATAAACCAGAAGGCCAATTCTCATAATTTAAAATGTTCAAAATATCATTCCGATCTAGTTTCAGTGTCAAGAAAGTTGCAAAGTTATCTACCAATAATTAACGTCAAATGTGAACATCGATCATAATGCGATGACTGAAGCCAAAACGGTATTCTGCTAAATTATTTACTATTTTTAAATTACACGTGTCCTTTTATAAACGTCAAAATTGAGACTGAATTGATATTGCAATGACATCGAGATGAGATTATATTGACACCGGACTGAAATTAAAGGAGCAGAATAGAATTTTTTGTTGAATCAAAATCTAATCTCAGTTCGGATAACATTTATTCGCACTGTCAGTTAAATATGAGAATTGGCCTTCAGATTTGTTTGTGTAATGAACAAAAAACAAAATGTGACAATTTAATTGCCTATCGAAATTATTTATACAATATAACCTTACCTTATAAGTCACACCTTAATTAAATTCCCAAAAAAAAAATGTCTACTATAAACCATATGTAACCGCCGCCCGGCTTTGAATCCGAAGATTCACGTAATCTCACTAAATCACACATAAAAAACTCGCCCAACACCTTTTTAACGAACGAAATTAAGGTCAGCGATAGGGTTGAACGCTGGAATATTTGAAATCAAACAATTATTTTACGTAAATTGCATTCCCTTTGCGCTAACAATTCTAAATTAAAGCCAAAGATACACTGCGAGGGGGATATGGGGGCAATGGGGGCCTGCTGGGGCGGGGGCGGGTCGCAATTTCCGTGAATCTTCAGATCAATTAATTAGGACGCCCCCTAAATTGAACTGGGTATTTTTAAATTAGGAATGCGGGCGTGCCGCGCCGTTTCGGATCACTTCGGATACCCGCGGATCCGTGTCTTCGGTTTTGCTTTACTAAAACTTTGATATTATTGCATAATTGATGTTTTGGGATTTATTAGCGGTGTATGGGAATTGATAAAGTACTTTTTAATAAAGAATTCCATTGATGAGTTCTAAGTAATTATTGGATATTATTTTAGTATGATAAGTAATTATTGGACTATCGGAAGTATTTCATCAGGGAATTCTTTAAATTTTCTTTTTCAAAGGCACAACCCAATTTCTCAGCATAGTCGGTGTAGTAAGGTCGAGAAACCGTGAGATCTTGAGTTCAAATCCAGGTCGTGCAATCACAATTTCTGTGTGAGATTTCGATTCGTAAAAATCACACATGAATTACTCGGGATTGGGATTTGTGTCCTATATAGTGATTGACTCACGTTTATCACATCATACAATGGAAATAAGCTCTATGAATCATTGCTGCACTAATTGCACCTCTGGCTACCCCCTCGGGGATACAGACGTGAGCTAATTGTGTATTATGTTATGTCAAGCATACGTACAAATGTTAATTATCAATTTCGTAAAACAACAGAGGAATATCACGGAAAACTATCGAAATCGTAATGTAAAGGTATCGAGGGCTCGATAGATAATTCCTTAAATATCATTGGTCTATATTCCATATAAATTAGTTTCTTTTACGTACGATAGAGGCGCTGTACTAAAATCTCATAGAAATTGTTGTCGATGACAGCTCGAATAACTTTTCGCAAGTTTCCGTGCTAGCCCTTCTGCTCGCCTAAAGTCTCGAAGATGAGCTTACTTTCATTACGTCAAGTTTGACGTTATACCGCAACCGAGCATAATTTAAATTTATCAATACCATCGAAATAAGATAACTAGAACGATAACGCTCATATGAATCTGCCAAAAATACGGCTCCACTTACTTACACATGCAAAGGTAAACTCACACGCAACCACGTTCATAACCAACTTTATTTCATAAAAGTTAATGTCCTAATATTAAATTTCTAAATCGAGATACGACATTCTGCACCGCACAAAAAATAAGATGTATTAAGTGCCAACTAGAGATCATTAATTGATGAATGAACGATATGCACAAACTTTTATAGCCCCGCCCTTGCATAGAGTTTTGGTGGGGTCATTGCTTGCTTGAGTTACGTTTCTTGTCATCTTATTTCGATGATCAATACACATGCCCTGTATTATACTCGTTCAATGCTGGGCATGGGCCTCGTCTACTGAATGAGAGGGGTTTGATCTTAGTACACAATGCTGGCCTAATGCGTTGGATTCTACATATCTTGAAAATTCTTATGGAGAAGTTCTCAGGTATGCAGGTTTCTTCATGATGTTTTATTCACCGATTAAAGCAAGCGATAATTAATACACACGTTAGAGGTGGCTGGTATGCTCTAGGGGCTGGTTTTGAATCTGCGACTTGCGTCTCTATAGTCCGTGCTACTGTTTCCCCACTGTTTCTCTTAAATAATAATACTGAAATTTTATTACATATTTTTGCGAGTGGCAGAGCCACGCTGTAGTACGGTGAGGTGAGATATCCGGAGGCCTAAAACCCCCTACCCTTCCCAATCCCCATCTCCATTTCCTAGATATAATAAAATACACAATTTCAGAAAGACCCATCAAGTCAATCTGATTGCGAACCATCCGTACTTAACTGATGCACGCTTGATCGGGTTTGTCGTGAATTAACACATCTGAATAATGCTTAACCTTCGGAATAGTTCGCTTGATAATACAATAACATGTAGAGTGGATCACAAACTAGTTTGTACTTATATATACGTACTCACGCCTGTAATCTCCGAAGGGGTAGGCAGAGGTGTAACCAGTTCACCCACATTTCGCCGAGCGTATCTCCGTCCCATGATGTGATAGGGGGCAAGCCTATCGCAATACCGTGCACAAATTCCAGACTCCGGGCTGATACTGAGTATTTCGTATTAGAAAAACCCAATACCACTTTACCCGACACAGGGATCGTATTAGTGTAGAAATACGAACGCGCGATAATGTCCTAATAAAGACTTACTACAACATTAGCTTTTGTTAGTGGCTCCGCCAGCGTATAGTGTCTGAAAAAAAAATCAGTCTCGTCATTCACGCAAATAAAAAAAAATACTGGCAATAATAATTACACCGAAAAATTATTAACCAAAGAAAAGTCATGTTCGAAACTAGTACAGGCATAAAGTATTTATTGCGCGCGAAGTCTCCTGTAATACAAGTCTCAAAATTCCGCCGCTCGGCTATTAGCCCGGGGCGCTCCGTTTGTAATTGCATTTGGCAACAAATTACAAGTTACAATGAGGCAGAAACACGGCCGGAGAGGTTCGCTCTTAAGGCCTACTTGTACACTGCCTTCAAACGTTTATGCGAGGCAATGAAAATGTATAGCTGATTTTGATCAGATTTAATTGAGCAATATGCGTTTAAATAATGCTTTATATGCAATTTAATTGAGCAATATAAATAATGCGTTAGCAAAAGAAAAGTTATGACACGCTGTAAATAGTTTTGTCTAAAGCATAAATTGGTCGGCTCGACCGGCTTGTTGCCACTGTTTCACAGAAAACCGACGTGAAACAGCTTTCTATTGCGTTTTATACGGTGAGTGAGATTTCCGGACATCAAAATCTCTTTCCCTTCCCAATCCTTTAATTATCCCTTTCCTTTAAGGTCGGCAACGCATCCATGACTTTTCTCATAATGTGAGCGCTTTTGCCGGCCTATGCTATAATGAAAAAAACATTCTATAAGCTTGCTCTTGTGTTTCTCACCGTACTTACTTACTACACTGTGGGTGTCCATATTTCACCGAGTTTATATCTGTCCCATGATGTGATAATATGGGACATCGACATCCCTATCGCCATACTGGGTATAATTCCGGACTCCGGGATGATACTAAACCTTACATGATAGAAAACCCCAATATCACTTTTAGCAGACTCGGGATCGAATACCCGACTAATGTAACGCAGTCAAAATCTCAATTCTCTTTCCTAATCACCATACCTTTCCTCTAATGTTAGTAACACATCCATAATTCTATTGGCATTATGGGAATTTATACGCGGTAGAGATCTTATCATTAGTTGGTCCATTTACTCATTTGTTGGCCCATGCTATAAGAAAAATACCGAAATCGGCCCATCTACACGGGTTACTCCACTTTATGCTCCTGGTGGTAGTGAGCCCATTGGCCCTCATAATTGACTAAGAACGCAAATTGACTCTACGTTACTACCCGTGTAGTGAATACTTGCAGTCATTAATATCTGTGACGTCACAATATATGGCTCGATCTGTCTACAAAGCTGCAACCTACATTGTTAATCTAAAGTTATTATTTACTGTCTTGTGACGTCATCTGTTAGTTTCCTTTACATCCCTGATTGTCTCAGAATGATCTGTTTAAAATAGTATGCATGTGAATAAAATCAGAGACAGCCTCTGTGGAATAGTGGGCGAGTAGGCTGCGAAGCAAGAGGCTGTGAGTTCGATTCCCGCTTAGCTACTTGTATGGGCAAAAAGTAAAAAAAAAACACTCAAAAAGTCGAGTCCAGTACTTTAAGTAAATCAGATAATAATCTGACAGATCCACAAACTTCAACACTTATGCTTTATTTATTTTTTATTATTTGGATTTATTACATTTGTCTATAAGCAGTATAGGTGTTAAAATATTTGGAACCAAATCTTTATTAGCACAAAGTTTTTTTTTAATATCATAGGTCGGCAAACGAGCAAGTGGGTCACCTGATGGTAAGTGATCACCACCGCCCATGTACGCCCACAATACCAGAATTATGGGCGCGTTGCCGACCTTAAAGGAAAGGGATAATTAAGGGATTGGAAAGGGGAGGGGGATTTGGGGCGCTGGATATCTCACTCATCGTACGCAACGCAGCAGCAAGTTGCTATTTTTTTATGTAAGACAGTGCTAACAACCTGGACGAGCCGGCATATTCATGCTGTAGACAAAAGTGTCTACAGCGTGGCTCTATCACTCAAAAGTATTTATGCAATGTTGTATGTGCGAAATATAATCCAGAATCCATGAAAATCTGTGTTTACTAACTGAACAACAGTAATAGTATTCGATATCGAACAAAATCCTATTTAATATCATAAAAATGTCCCAAGCCACTGTAATGTTGCCTAAATAGTCACGGAAACAAAATCTCATTAAAAGCTGATAGTAAATCAAATAAACGAGATCTGTCCGTGGCTAGCGAGACGAAAAACTAGAAAAATCCAGCCATAAAGGCAAACGGAGCGGTCCACGACAAACATAAAGGTAGATTAAATCACTTTACACACCATTAACAAAACCTTAGTTTTTGCCTCGCACAGACCAAAGTGAACTTTGTGGTTGGAACTTCTTGATGAGTCTGATGTTGCTCTCTCGCTCTCATGTACGGATATATTATTAATATATAATACAAACATACATACGCACTCACGCCTGTAATCCCCTAAGAGGTAGGCAGATATGTAACTAGTAACCCCACATTTCGCCGAGCGTATCTCCGTCTCACGATGTGATAGTGGGCGAGATTCTGTGAAGGCACTACATAATATCCAAGTAGAATTACATTTGGTTACTCATATCTGTCAATAAAATATTTCTAACTATTGACACCATGCACTCCACGCTTTTTTTATAATAAAATATTTTAAACTATTATTTATTTTAAATTTTTTTAGTTGGGGTTTCTATAAAAGCATGTTTTTTAGTTTTATTAAACTATTATTTATTTTTCATTTTTTGTTGGATTTTCTATAAAAGTGTGGTTTTTAGTTTTTTTACTATTATTTATTGTCAATGATGTTCAATAAAATTGAAATTAATTAAATAAAAATTAATTTAATTTTTTGAATTGCCATCGGTCCTTGATAAGTATGCCAAATTTCCATTTAATCCGACGTTTTGAAGGGGTTCAAAATCAGGCTCAATGTTTCCGTTACGTAAGAAGCTAATAAAAGCGTGTTAAAAAAAAAACAATTTCTACTATGTAACTATTGTTTATTAAGTTAACTATTACCACAAAAAGTTCCTAACACACTTTGATGTCGAAAAACAAACCGCAAATTTACCAACTCGACACCCCGAAAATAGTTAAGATGGTTTACAATTAATCAGTTATGACGGAGGTGCGGTAAGTACAAAGGGTGTTAATAACCTCGGACCCTTGGATGTGGGGCTGTAGGGCGAGACCTTTTGTTGGATGCGTCTACTATAGTTAACGCAGGCGGTGCTGTGTTTTTTTTTCGAATGGATTTGTGCTGTTAGCCTATATTGCTTTTACAGCTTCACCTGACAATAACGCCGGCGCTTATGGCGCTCTAGCCAGAAATATGTATAGTGTATTTAGTAGCGATTAAGCACAGAGGCGCCTTTTAGAAGGCTCAACCCTCAGCTTGAGCAAATTTGACGTTTATTATTGGTTTAAGAGAATACCATTTGCAACTTTCTTGACGATGAGACTAGAACGGAATGATTTTGATTTTGAACATTTAAAATTACGAGAATTGGCCTGCTGTTTTCTGCTATAAAGTCGTGAGTGTCATAGGATAAACTGTCTTCATATAAATGAGGCTTAATACTATTTCTCCAATGTCAGATCTTTCTATCTTAATATTCCGAACAACATGAAAGCGGCAATTGAGTAAAATCCTACCTAGAATAAAATCTCCACTTCCATTTTAATTTCAACTGGAGTTTTTAAAGTGTTCAGTTTTTATTCGAGCCGGCCATTAGTGTGGCACGTGACTAATAATACGATCAAATTCTGGTACAGATTTCACAAATAGAGACATAACACGTACAGAAAAAGGAGTTTTGTACAAGATTCTCATTATAGGAAAGGGGAAAGGCGATTTTGTAACGTTGAATGTGGTTTCGGTTGAAGCGAATATTAGATTTAGTAGGGATAGTCGTACTTGTTTTATTGTGCTTATACTTTGTATAGTGTTCTGTATGAATTCGAAATCCATTCGTACTTTTGTATAGCAAACGAGCAAGTAGGTCACCTGATAGTAAGTGATCTCCACCGATCATGTACACCCACGTTACCGGAAGAATAATGGGCGCGTTGCCGACCTAATAAAGGGATAGTTAAGGGATTGCGAAGTAGATTTGTATTTGAGCCACCGGATACCTTATTTGTACCATACGAAACGCAACAGTAAGCCGCGATTTTACGTCCGTTTTCTGTGAGACAGTGGTAACGACGGCCGGCGGTCGAGTTGGCCCATTCATACTGTAGACAAAACGGTCTACGGCGCTTTACCACTTAAAAATTAAATTTATTTAAAATAACTGCCTCGGTGGCGCAGTTGTAATGCGTATGCGTTACGACTGAGCTGACGCTGAGGTCTCGGGTTCGATCCCCGGGTCGGGTAAAGTGGTATTGGGTTTTTCTATTTTCAAAATGCTCAGTATCAGCCCGGAGTCTGGAATTTGTGCCCGGTATGGCGATAAGCTCGCCCCCTATCACATAAGGGACGGAGATACGCTCGGCGAAATGTGTGTGTACTGGTTACACCTCTGCTTACCCATTCGGGGATTACAGGCGTGAGTGCGTATGTTATTTAAAATAACAAATAAATTCAAAAAGGTAGAGGTTCTGAATCTGTCTTTATATTTTTGTGATGCATTCTCTCCGCCAAATGTAAACCGATTTATACTATTCTTCCTTCAATCGACAGAGTTTACTCCCAGGGTGGTTCTATATAAATTAGTAAAGATATGATGACGGAGTACTAGGAAAAATAGGAAACGGCAAGAGAGGTTTGTGAGAATTTCAAGTTATAATTATAAAATAAATATTATTTTTAAGTACATCATTTCAAAACTAAGGAGAAAGATCTAAAGCCCTCTGATTCAGTAGAGGAGGCCCGTGCCAGCAGTGGTACGTATCTATTTTAGGGTTAGTAAAAAAAAGAACTTTAATTATGTTAATATGTTACGAGTGGTAGAGTCACGATGTAAACAATTTTGTCTACAGCATGAATGGGCCGGCTCGTCCGGGTCGTTACCACTGTCTCACAGAAAACCGACGTAAAGTAGCAGCTTGCTGCTGCGTTTTGTACGGTGAGTGATATATTCGGAGACCCAAATCCCCTCGCCTTACCAATCCCTTAATTATCCCTTTCCTTTAAGGTAACGTGCCCATGATTCTTTTGGTATTGTGGGCGTACATGGGCGGTGGTGATCACTTACCATCAAGTGACCCAATTGCTCGTTTGTCGGCCCATGCAATAAAAAAAACTGTTGAAATTGTCACTGGATTAATGATTTCTCGTGGTTTATATTCACCACAACCATCAAATGAAATCTTGCACCAATCTAACACAGGGTATGTCGACGTTGGTTTTGCAATATCCGGGGCCAGGCGAGCCGGTAAAGACAAATTACGAGACGAAGGGTAGCCGCGGTCGGATCACTTGCGGTCACCACGACGAAGCTACGCCGCGATCAAATGATTTGTGGTAGACATCATTACACGATGTAATGGTGTTGCAATGACATTAGTAATTTGGTTTTTGTTGGAATAGAGAAAACTACTAGTCAACGACTGAACGGTTTCAAATTAAATTTGGCACACTGGTAGACCATGAACTGGACTAGTACTACTACTTTTTATCCCGGAAAAATCCGTTCAGGCGGCCGGAACCTCGAGCAATAGCTAGTAAGGAAAATAAACCCCCAAAATGAAGAAATACCATCTATAATTTCTATATGGCTGAACTTATTAACAAACATAGCAAAAAAATTGCATTCTAATAAGTTCGTTCATGTAGTCACTTAGATGCGACAGAGAGCGACAGACAAAGAGATATATATACAAACAAATGAATTGGTCAAATGGGGTATTATAATACTCCTCTTTCTGTATAGGTTAAATAATGCCCGCCTCGGTGGCGTAGTTGTAATGCGTACGCGTTACGATTGAGGCCAACGCTGAGGTCTCTGGTTCGATCCCCGGGTCGGTCGGGATATTGGGTTTTTCTATTACGAAATGCTCAGTATCAGTCCGGAGTCTGGAATTTGTGCCCGGTATGGCGATAGGCTCGCCCCCTATCACATCTTAGGACAGAGATACGCTCGGCGAAATGTGGATATACTGGTTACACCTCTGCCTACCGCTTCCGGGATTACAGACGTGAGTGCGTACTAAATAATATATTGGTAGGTAGGTCACTATAAGCAGTTTTCTGCGTGTTATTTTTATTTTTTAAACTCCTTGATGGCGAGACGAGCATGTTGCTTGCCTGATGGTCCGTGCAACGCCTACCTCCACTTAGATAACAAAATACCTACTGCAAAAAACTGCAGTGCGCTCTTAAAACCCATACATAAAATGCAAAGTCTCATGTTGCCCCGTAACTTCACTGGTTCGAACTGGAACACAGTTTTACTTGACGACAAAAATAGATGAAAAGATGGTGATGGAATGGTGTACCTACTCTCGAATACAAGTCACATAGTCACGGTTTATTTCTGCCGCCAAGCAGCAGTGTGTAAGCACTGTTGTGTTCCGGTTTGAAGGACATTGAACCCAGTGAAATTACTGGGCATTATGAGACTTAATCAACTTATGTCTCGGGTTGACGAGCGCATTCCAGTGTCATTCTGTTCTTTGTTATTCAAAGTTTTGTGTGACGTGGGTTCTGCTTATGGGCAGCCGTGGCGCTTATCACCAGGCGAGCGACCTGCTCATAATTTTTTTTTATTAGATTGAATGACAAGACGAGCAGGTCGCTCGCCTGATGGTAAGCGCCACGCCTGCCCATAAACAGAAGCAACGCCACACAGAACTTTAAATAAAGCACTGCATGACACTGGACTGCGCTCGTCACCCCGAGACATAAGGTGTTAAGTCTCATAATGCCCAGTAATTACACTGGCTTCAATGTCCTTCACACCGGAACACAACAGTGCTAATAAATAAAGAACAGCAAAATTATTTATTTCCAATAAAATAATACCTGAAATATACTTTAGTAACAAGATCACAATCCTAGCTAACTAGGCCCATCGTCCTACAAACTCAGGGTCATATGGAGATTTCAGGTCTTGTAGATTATTAAAAAAACCAGACAGATGACCTATGTGAGAAGCTATCCATATCAGATACCTACTGTGATGTCATATTTCGTACGCTAAAATGGTGATTGGTGTAAGTTTTAGGCGGAAGGTGCTGGTATTTTTCACGTAGATAAATACACTCAACAGTCACACACATAGTCCTAGGTTAACCTGTGTTGTGGATATCAGGAACTACGACGGACTTGCGGTCCCACAACACACAGACCTGAGAAAAATATTTGTAGATTAGGCATTAACATTTGCCTCGGTGTAGGAATCGAACCCACGGCCTCTCGCTTCGCAGCCGGCTAATCGCCCACTGCGCCACGGAGGCTGTCATAGACATATAGACTCGACATATTTTTTTAGCGTGGAGTGGTACGGACTGCCGAGAAGTCGCAGGTTCGAAACCAGCCCAAAGACCTTACACTTCTGAATTTTCTAAGTTACGTGTATATTTATTAATTAACGCTTGCTTCAGCGGTAAAGGAAACACTGTATCAAAGGTGCAGCATACCTGAGAAGTTCTCCATAATAATTTCGAAAGTATGCGAAGTCTGCCAACCCGCATTACGCTAGCGTAGTGAATTTAATGCCTAACCCCATTCATTTAGCAGAGGAGCCTCCTCTCCTGAGTGCAGATTTTTACAGAAATCATAGTTATTACATAGAAGGATTAGCAATGCTATGCTGATATTTATATCCTTGCCATCTTAAATATACTTGAACTAAAACCTTCAGCGCATTAAAAATAATTATTAGATTTTCGGCTATAAGGTGTTATATCTGATTTGAGTGGTAGGGCCACGGTGTAGACAGTTTTGTCTACAACATGAATGGGCCGGCACGTCCGGGTCGTTTCCACTGTCTCACAGAAAACTGGCGTAAAGTAGCAGCTTGCTGCTGTGTTTCGTACGGTGAGTGAGATATCCGGAGGCCCAAATCCCCCTCCCCTTCCCAATTCCTTTCCTTTAAGGTCAACAACGCGCCATGATCTTTTTGGAATTGTGGCCGTACATCGTCGGTGGAGACCACTTACACTTGATCATTTACCCGCCAATGATGTAAAAAAAAACTCTCTTTACTCAACACTTGGACCGCTCTACTCTCGCCACAGTATACGTTGTGACGTGATACATCAGGGTACTATTGGCACGGTCGCACCTACCCCCTCCCCCTCCACGCCTGGTGTTCCACGCCCCACCCCGCGCTCACCATTTGCATGTAAATTGAATAACGACGTGGCAGGCGGGCATCCGCTCCGCTCAGTTTGTCCCTCGAAGGCGGTACATGTAACCTTTCGCTATCAAAAGATCTCCAATCTTTGTTTTTTTTATAGTATAGGCTGGTGAACGGGCAAGTTAGTCACCTGATGGTAAGTGATCATCACTGCCCATGTACGCCTACAATTCTAAAAGAATTATGGGCGCGTTGCTGACCTCAAAAGGAAAGGGATAAGTAAGGGATTGGGAAGGGGAGGGGAATTTGGGCCTCCGGATATCTCACTCATCGTACGAAACGCAGCAAGAAAGCTGCTACTTTACGCCGGTTTTCTGTGAGACATTGGTAACGACCCGGACGAGCCGGCCCATTCATGCTGTAAACAGAACTGTCTACAGCGTGGCTCTACCACTCCGTCTGGGTTGGTATTACCGCTTTGTCTATTTCTGTCGCCAAGCGTGTGCAATGTGTAAGCACTGCTGTATTTAGGTTTAAAGGACATTGAAGCCAGTGAAATTACTGGATATTGTGAGACTTAACAACTTATGTCTCGAGGTGACGAGCGCAGTCCAGTGCCATGCAGTACCTTGTAATTCAAAGTTCTGTGTGGTGTTGCTTCTGTTTATGGGTAGGAGTGGCGCTTACCATCAGGCGAGTGACCTGCTCGTCTCATTATTCAAGTTAATAAAAAAATACTGGCTACAGCTAGCATGACTCTATAAAATGTCTTATGTTTTCATTAGATTTTTATCGTTTTACCCATACTCTCCATAGAAAGCTCTTTGATCAGTATAAAGGTCTTTTAATGTTCTTAAATTGGTGATAATCTCAAAAAAGAGACAGTGTATACTTGAAACAGATGGTTTTGAGATAAGAAAATCTGGATCAGTAGCCGCAAATTATAAAATGATTTTTACTTCAAAATAAACCCATAATATTATGCTCTACGAAAGTAAATACAAATATTTTCTTCTTTGATAAAATACTTTATGATAAGACTCTCCGCCAAAACCTCTTATCATTCACTAACAGTTTAACCCTTTAAAATATAAACACAACGTGCCAAGTTTGCTAAATACTTCAAATTTCTCACTATAAAAGAAATTTGCGCCATTAAAATGCAACAAACAATTTTGGAAATAATTTAAATGAATTAGAATTTTAAATGAATCGCGAACGTTTATTTATACTGGGATAAGTTGATATTGTCAAATTCTCGAGAAATGTCGATTTACACTCGATTTACGAGATGATCGTGAAAGTGAAATTGCTTTTGCGAGTATGCTACGGCCACGATGCTACTATGCACGTCTACGCCGTAGAGTTGTGGTATTTATAAAGCATAAACGTTTTAATAATATTTGCAAATGCAATACTATGAAAACAATGTTTATTTAAATTTATTTCAGACTTTTTGATGCGAATTGAAATAAAACTAGTTTATACGGATTTTATCGCGGTTTAATTTTTATTTTAGTCCCGACGTTGCATAGTGAGCAAAACAATAGTATTGAATTAATTTATTTTATGTCTAAGAATTTATAGTGTGGTGCATTTATGATTACATATATACGTACGCACTCACGCCTGTAATCCTCGACGGGGTAGGCAGAGTTGTAACCAGAACACCCACATTTCGCCAAGCGTATCTCTGTCCCACGATGTGATAGGGGTCAAGCCTACCGCCATACCGGGCACAAATTCAAGACTCCGGGCTGATACTGAGCATTTCATAATATAAAAACCCAATATCACTTATACCGACCCGGGGATCGAACGCGAGATATGCATTACAACTGCGTTTATGATTAACCTTAGACTAACTACTTATAGAAACACTTAAGTACACGCACGAAATTATATATGAGCGATATATAGCTTCAAACTACGAACATCATACTCCTATTATACCATATTACGTTTATGATCCTTACTTATAAATCAATGTATGGAACACATTTTGCCTATATCTACTAATTACCAAATTAAAAAAAAAAGACTGCCTCGGTGGCGCAGTTGTAATGCGCGTTACGATTGAGGCCAACGCTAAGGTCTCGGTTTCGATCCCCGGGGCGGGTAAAGTGGTATTGGATTTTTCTATTACGAAATGCTCAGTATCAGCCCGGAGTCTGGAATTTGTGCCCGGTATGGCGATAGGCTCGCCCCCTATCACATCGTGGGCCGGAGATACGCTCGGCGAAATGTGGGTGTACTGTATGCGTGACGTTACAAATAAACACATCACAATTAGCAAATTAGCAGTTAACGATTGTAAGTATGCGTTGTTTGCACATCTACCTTCCGTAAGTAGTTATTCTAAGTGATTAACTGATGTTTTTTTCTGTTTCAGGTAAGTTTCCATTCATATAACCTGATGGGAGATTATTCATTAGTGGTAAGTCAGTTATTTTTGTAAGCGTATATTATAATCTTATACACACGATAATAACTGATTTATGGTTTTTTTTTATAGCATAGGCCAACAAACGAGCGAGTAGGTCACCTGATGGTAAGCGATCTCAACCACCCATGTACGCCCTCAATGTCAAAAGAATTATGGGCGCGTTGCTTACCTTAAAGGACAGGAAAAATGAAGGGATTGGGAAAATGAAGGGTATTTGGGCCTCCGGATATCTCACTCACCGTACGAAACGCAGCAGCAAGCTGCTACTTTACGTCGGTTTCCTGTGAGACAATGGTAACGACTCGGAAGAGCTGGCCCATTCATGCTGTAGACAAAAGTGTCTACAGCGTGGCTATACCACTCAGAAACATTATTGTACTACAAACCCCGAAAGCCTAATCCCTATTGGGCTTACAAATTAATCATTACTATAACAACATATTATGGATCTCTTCATGAAGATAAGTGGATATTAATACGTACCTATTAATGGCTCAAAGCATTCCAATTACAAATACACATCAGCCGACTCCTTTATGGAAACCTTTAGGATATAAATATAGATATAGAAGAGTAGATAGTGGAGGTAACACACAGAAAACAGACGTTACGTAGCAGTTTGCTGCTGTGTTTCGTACTGTGAGTGAGATATCCGGAGGCCCAAATACCCTTCCCCTTCCCAATACCTTAATTATCCCTGTCCTTTAAGGTCGGCAATGCACCCATAATTATTTTGGTATTGTGGGCGTACATGGGTGCTGGAGATTACTTACCATCAGTTAACCCACTTGCTCGTTGGCCAGTCTATGCCATAAAAATTACACATATAGTCTAGGCCCTACGCTAGGTTAACCTTTAGCGTGGGTGGCGTGTGTGGGCGTGGAAACTATGAAGGACTTACGTTCCCAAAACACCCAGACCCGAAACGAATATTTATAAACCACACTAATATTTTTCTTGGTGCGGGAATCAAGCCCGCGGTCTCTCGCTTTACAACCCGCTACTCGGCCACTAAGGAGGTTGTCAGTCGATTTCCAGCCAATCTTAATATAGCCTTTACCGACTAAATATAAGAAACGTTTCAGCTAAGAAAGTTTTCCGAGAAAACAACTATAGCGAAAGGTTTGCTGGAAGCTGGTTTTATAAAAAATAAAAGCAACAGTTTGTATACTTATCTGGGGCTACATAACTCATTCATTTTCATCTAATTTTCTCATAATATAATAATAACAAGACGAGCCCTGTATTACGAGTATATACGTCCCACTGCTGGGCACGGGCCTCCACTACTGTGCTTATGTATGTGTTACTAAATTCTTTCCGTATTTTGCTCCCACACATTTGCCTAAGCGTACTCTCATTTATCCTACTATGAAAGCGAACATCTAAAGCCTGATTTATACTCTAAAAAATAAAGCCACATTGAAATAAAACTAGTTTATACGGATTTTATCGCGGTTTAATTTTTATTTTAGTCCCGACGTTTCGAAAGCTTTTCAGCCTTCGTGGTCACGGGAGAGACTGAGGTGTAGGTCGTCTCGAAAAGTTAATGTTACAATGGCTACCTTCATTTTAAAATTATACATTTATTTTTAATTATTTAAAAAGTTAGTTGACACTAGTCCGATCTACGCAGAAAGAGCTCACGGTATCTTGAGGTCTGGCAGTTGATCTTATATAAAATAGATTGTGACTGTGGACTCTCCTATATCGGACAAACTAAAAGAAGCATAGGGACCCGCGTAAAAGAACACATAGCTGATGTTAAACACCGACGCTCTACGAAGTCTGCAGTTGATGAACATTCAGATGAAGGCTCCAAACATTACCTTAGATTTGACAAACCACAAATCCTTGCCAAAGAACACCGATTCCTACCTAGGATGATTCGCGAGGCTATTGAAATTAAGAAACACCCAAATTTCAATAGAGAAGATGGTTGGAAGCTTGCACAAGCCTGGGATCCAATTATACATTTAATTAAATCGGAACCCAAAAGACCAACTGCCAGACCTCAAGATACCGTGAGCTCTTTCTGCGTAGATCGGACTAGTGTCAACTAACTTTTTAAATAATTAAAAATAAATGTATAATTTTAAAATGAAGGTAGCCATTGTAACATTAACTTTTCGAGACGACCTACACCTCAGTCTCTCCCGTGACCACGAAGGCTGAAAAGCTTTCGAAACGTCGGGACTAAAATAAAAATTAAACCGCGATAAAATCCGTATAAACTAGTTTTATTTCAATGATTACACATTCGCGTAAACCTAAGAAATCACTAAATAAAGCCACTTTAATAATCAGGCCATAACAAACTTCATTACACGCATCTAAAGGCGAAAGAGGGGGCGAAGATCGCCTAATAAAGACGATTCACCCCTTTGTTCCAAAGACCCTGTGTTTTAGAGGCTGTTAAATTAAAGGGCGAGATTTACAGTTGTTACGGCCCCTGAAACGTTTTTGTCACGTTGTATCGTCGGTGGGGTCCAATTTGTGGGTCGCGGAAAGTCTAATTTTAAATTGGTACTGATTTTTGTGGGGAACAACTTTTTACGTATATATTTTTTATTGGATGACTAGTTCAATGCTTTTCGAAAGTGAAACAAAGTTGAATATTTGAAATTAGGAATATATGAATACGGTGGCTAGATAGGCCTGGATCACATTTTTATTTTGGTTTGAATGACGAAACGAGCAGGTCGCTCGCCTAATGGTAAGCGCCGGGCCTACCCATAAACAGAAGTAACACCACACAGAACTTTGAATTACAAATCACTGCATGGCATTGGACTGCGCTCGCCATCCCGAGACATAAGATATTAATTCTCATAATTCCCAGTAATTTCACTGGCTTCAATGTCCTTCAAACCGGAATACAACAGTATTTCCACATTGCTGCTTGGCGGCTGAAATAGAGAAAGCGGTGGTACCTCTCGCAAACGAGGGTTCTACCACCTAGTAGATTGAACGTATTTTCTTCTATATAGTATTAAATGTTTCATATACTGCCTCGACCTCTATCATAACATGGGACGGCAATACACCTTGGCTAATCTTATTAGCAAGGTTATGTTATATAACATCGTTTTGTTATGATTCGTCTACTCAATGGATCTTTACCATTAGCACGTACTTTTTAATTTAAAGCTTAGAGAGACACGTAATTTATATACATCTAAATTAAGTATTCATTTGCCGTTAAGTCACGTATTGAGTGAGCAATAGACGAAGCCAGATCGCTCTATATGCAGCCCAATATGTTGAGCAACGCTGTGATTTTATATTTAACTAGCTGTCCCGCGCGATTTCTCCCGCAACTACAGCAGCTCCACCTACCGGGTCCAATTGTGAATCTAAGCCATCCAGAGCGCCACCCAAACGCATGCAAAAAAACATTCAAATCGGTCCAACCGTTTAGGAGGAGTTCAGTAACATACACACGTACAGTAGAATTATATATATAAAGATTGTAAACTTGTATGTCCATACATATACATTCATTTCTAACTCGCACATGCAAGTTCTGGAAAGAACTGGTGTTTCCCGAGCGGTATGACCTGTCCTTTTTTAAGCGAGGCTTAAAAAGAGTATTTCTTCAACGGTAGGCAGCGGCCTGCCTGTGCTCTGGCATTGCCGAGGTCCATGGGCGGCGGTAACCACTTACCATCAGGTGGGCCGCCCGTTCGTCTGTCTATCTAGGCCATGAAAACAAAAAACCAAGTACAAACAACATGACGCGCAACATGTTTCCGATACCATACCGCGCCGTTGACAGAGTTCCTAAACATTTTTAAAATCACCTATAGTACTCGTACCTTAGATTTTGTTACACGGCTGTATATATAATTGTCTTGGTCTAATTCGATACCCAGGTCGAGCAATCCTTGACATAATTTTATTCGCAATTAGTCTTTGAATCAATTGGCCGCTATATTTTCAGTTTGTTAAAAATACAAGTGTTATTAATAAAAAAAACATGTTAAACATGGGAAAGCAATGATAGCTCAGCGGGGAGTGGTATGGACTGTTGAGACGAAAGTCGCAGGTTAGAAACCAGCCCCAAGTGCCTGAACCAACCAACCTCTGACTTTTCTAAGTTATGTGTGTATTAATTGTTAATTATCACTTGCTATAACTGTGAAGGAAACATTGTGAGGAAACCTGCATACCTGAGAAGTGCTTCATAAGAATTTCAAAGGTATGTGAAGTCTGCCAACCCGCATTAGGCCAGCGTGGTGGACTAAGGCCTATCCCCTCTCATTCAGTAGAGGAGGCCCGTGCCCAGCAGTGGGACGTATATAATACAGGGCTGGTATTATTATTATTATTAAAAACATACAATTTCGTATAAACTAGAATAAAACACGAACACACATCGCAAAACGTAGCAATAAAAACTTCCATGAGCAGAAAAAAGCGAATTAGCCCACCTGTTTTATTAACTGGCCGTTAGTTAATTTATCATTGGTCACACACGACACTTCAATAAAATTAACTGTGATGAATGGAAAAATTGTCTGCCATCATCAATCATAAGTTAGTTTGAACTATTATAGTCGTTTACAGGTGACGACACGATAAAAGGGAAATTGATCTTTTTTAATACAACTTGCATTAAGTATAAACAAATTAATCTGATCTTTCAATGATTTTTACCTGGAACGGCAAAATGCATACTGTACCTGATGACAAATATATTGCATATATACATACGCACTCACGCATGTAATCCCCGAAGGGGTACATTTCGCCGAGCGTATCTCCGCCCCACGATGTGATAGAGGGCGAGCCTATCGCCATACCAGGCAAAATTCCAGACTCCGTGCTGATATTGAGCAATTTGTAATAGAAAAACCCAATACTACTTTTACCCGACCCCGAGATCGAACCCGAGCCTCAATCAATTACAATACATTGCAGTCTTATTAAATACTGATCACCAAAAAACGTTGCGTCTCCTGACGTTCGTCTGAATAATTCTGTCATCTTTAAGTAACTGAATATATTGCGGCTTACTCCGGAACGCGATTTGCCAAGCTGAGCCACTATGGTCGGTTTTTACTTTATTTTTTTTTGAGTGTTTAAAGCGGCGTAAAGTAACAGTTTGCTGCTGCATTTCGTACGGTGAGTGAGATATCCGGGGCCGAAACCCCTTCCCTTCCTAATCCCTTAATTATCCCTTTCGTTTAAGGTCGGCAACGCACCAATAATTCTTTTGGTATTGTGGGCGTACATGGGCGGTGAAGATCACTTACCATCAGGTGGTCGACTAGCTCGTTTTCCGGCCTATGCTATAAAAAAAATGAATCACTGCAATATAATATAGGAAAGTGTAATGCTAATTCGTAGGCGCACGACTTACCCGTCTCGTAATTCACTTGAATAGAAAAATCAATTTGCATATTGTTGTTATTCTACAAGGAACCTATACAGTTTTCAACGTCAGTGTTCAACAACCAATAATCAACGTCAAATGCACCTAGCATGAGCAGTAGCATTATACCGTTTTGGCTTCAGCCAACTTTTATTCTACATTCAATCTCATTACTATCTATGTTCACAATTGACGTTGATTATTGGTTTAAGAGAATGCCATTTGCAACTTACTTGACGCTGA
Organism: Mimas tiliae; assembly: GCA_905332985.1. Taxonomy (NCBI): domain Eukaryota; kingdom Metazoa; phylum Arthropoda; class Insecta; order Lepidoptera; family Sphingidae; genus Mimas; species Mimas tiliae. The sequence continues at coordinate 16,251,767 of HG995248.1, read as the reverse complement.
GACTAGATCGGAATGATATTTTGAACATTTAAAATTACGAGAATTGGCCTCCTGATTAGTCTTTATAGGTTATAAAGCAAGATAAATAAGAATAATATTCATATAATAATTAACACGTCATACTATAAATTATCATCTGAATATAATGATGCAACGACACGACACCGTAACGATAAATCGTTCATGCTAAAATCCGCAAAATAAACGTCTGCCGCTAATGGCATTGTTGTTGATATGATAAGCGCTGGGTTTTTAATCATCTTCACTGACATCAAGTTAATTTTGGGAGCCCTTTCATTGGGCTGCTCAGGGCGTGTCGCTTTCGCATCAATTTCTATTATATTTGGATGAACTCTACATTTAGAGACGTCCTACGGGATCTGTTGTGTTTTGACTATATTGTTGTCTTAATTACTCATTTATCATAGGATTTCAGGGATAGGGTAGCTTAGAAATGTGATTCTGAGTTACAATTTTGATATAGAAGTTTTCGAGATGTTGTTTGTAATATCAGATACGATTAATAGTTCTTAGGTAACAATTACGTATTGAACACTAACTTTTGTTCAAGGTGACAGAATGACGACGTAATTTTACCGAACCTTTACCCGAGATGATTATCTATCTCGCGCGCGAGATAAGTCGTTTTGCATATGTTAACCCCCAGTGGTTCGATTTTGACCCGCGAAAGTTATACTTGCCCCATCTGTTAGTGTCTACGTCTGTGGCCATAATCCTCGAACAATCCTATCCAAAGTGTATTAAAGAACAATATAAGTATTATCATTTCAATCGTAAAATTATACACTGTAAGGGCATTAGCATACAAAACGTCTTGCGAACGCGAACCGAGCTCATTCTTTCACGTATATCTCATAAAATGCAAAATTAATTTCAAAACTGCACAAAGTAGCTCCCGTACACTGATATAATTGAAATGAGTATGTAGAATTCGGTGCAGTTTTATTTTATCCATCCCCTTTGAGGAAGAGAGTTATTTGCGTGGAATGTCCACTCGGACCGTTCGCAAATGGTTGTCTGTGCGAGTTGTCGCCGACGGCGGTGCCGCCTCTATTATGGCTGGATTGCGACATTTTATCAGCTCTTTTTCTTGTCCTGTTGAATTAGTTTCGCTTTGACTGTTTTTTGTTTGATTATCAACAAGGAAATGCAGTAGCATATCTGTTTGTTAGAAAAATATTTGCTGAATCCTAGCAAACAATTTGGTGCTTTTGAAACGAATTTATCAAACAGCGACAGTTCAGCGGGGAATGGTATAGACTGTCGAGACGTATGTCGCAGGTTCGAAATTTGACCCAAGAGCATGCACCTCCAACTTTTGTCAGTTATGATTGTACTCATCGTTAATTATTACTTACTTTAACAGTGAAGGATACAACATGAGGAAGCCTGTATACCTATGAAATTCTCCATAATAATTTCGAAGGTATGTGAAGTCTGCCAACCCGCACTAGGCCATCGAATTGGATTAAGGCCCCTTGCATTTAGTAGAGTAGGCCTGTGTCCTCTAGTTGGGCCTGTATAGTACTGGGTACCTAGATTTTATTATATTATGATTTAAGTGAAAATGTTTCAATATAAACGTCTGTTCGTTACTAGCTCGAGAATATGTTTAATAAATTTTGCACTTAGTTGAGAATATTCCGCCTAAATACGTATAAAACATTTCTTGCATCAAAATATGCCAAGTACTGTCCATAAACACATTACTGGATTTAAATATCAAGATACTTTTTGGTTCCCACAAGAAGACAATACCTTTAAAACTTATCTCAACAAAGTATACTTTACTAGACTTTGGTTTACCAAACGACGATAAAATATGAGATCCTAGTACTCATACGCATAATCAGTATCAGTATTGGTATTTATACGCACTCACGCCTGTAATCCCCGAAGGGGTAGGCAGAGGTGTAACCAGTACACCCACATTTCGCCGAGCGTATCTCCGTCCCACGATGTGATAGGGGGTGAGTCTATCGCCATACCGGGCACAAATTCCAGACTCCGGGCTGATACTGAGCATTTAGTAATAGAAAAACCCAATACCACTTTACCCGACACGGGGATCGAACCCGAGACCTCAGCGTTAGCCTCAATCGTAACGCATACGCATTAAAACTGCGCCACCGAGGCAGTCTTGGTATCTAGTATCGACATAATGTCCCATCCAAATCGGAAAACGAGAATACGTGTGTTCTATGGAAACGCCTTTGTGACTACTAATTATGCTGTGCGTTCGCCCCGATGATTTCCCACAGGAATGTCCTATGCAATGTTTTAATCATATACGAGCGGAAGAGATTGCATCCGAACAAATAATACTGTATTGCGCTGGCTCGCCGGATCTGTGTAATTTACCGTTAAGTTTTGTTGTTGCCAGTTTGTTTTTCGGGAATGTATTTAAAGTTTATACTGAGTTGGATTTGTTTGCCGATGGTGTTGTTTGCGCAGCGCTTGAGATCGCGTACCGATTGCGTCGCTCTTCGGATCTCAATAATCTTGCTATCTTAAGTCGTGCTTCGACACTTGAGTTTATTTCTGTTAAGATTTTATCGCGTTTCGTTGTTGTTAACTGTGACAAGTCGTTTGTGATCGGATTAAAGTAATTCCAATCTTATACATATGTATTTGAAGGTTTTCTTTAGAGTACAATAACGTCCTTGTACAAATTAGGGAGTGGCTAGTTTTAAAAACTTATTTCAACTATGTTGACAATAAATAGATAGGTATCTAATCCATCTTTTGTAATAAATAAATTAATACACTTTATCTTTACTTTATTAGTTTTACAATTTATCCCTTCGTCAATTTGAAACCCAAAAATAATTAGAACAGTTTCCAATCACACAAACTAAATCTAAAGTTGAATTAAAAATCGTTCAATAGATTCATCTCGAATCAAAACAAGTCTTTGAAAGATAAAAATGAATGGAATTGAAAGTTAAGAAGTAAATGATACTTTCTCAACAGAATCAAAAACTTCCAACCGTGTTTTATCGTTGGAAACATTCGAACAATTCTTACAAATCGATCGTAAAAATTCGATTTCCAACAGCAGTTGCTCTTATAGTCATTTACATACAATGACGGGAAAAACTTGGTCAAAATTACATGAAAAAAAAATCCGTATTAAAGTTTATAGTCGCAGGTGTTTGAGGATATCTTCCCCAATACATTACACAGATGTAGAGACTTGAGAATATTACAAGATGTGACATCTTTTATTGTTTCATACAATTTTTTTTTATAGCATAGGCCGGCAAACGATCAAGTGGGTCACCTGATGGTAAGTGATCACCACCGCCCATGTACGTCCACGATACTAAAAGAATTATGAGTGCGTTGCCGACCTTAAAGGAAAGGGATTGGGAAGGGGAGGGGGTTTGGGCCTCCGGATATCTCACTCACCGTACGAAACGCAGCAGCAAGCTGCTACTTTACGCCGGTTTTCTGTGGGACAGTGGTAACGACCCGGGGAGCCGGCCCATTCGTGCTGTAGACACAAGTGTCTACAGCGTGGCTGTACCAATCTAAAATACCATACACAGATACAACATAATATAGAACTTTGAATTACATAACACTACATGACACCAGACTGTGCTTGTCAACCCGAGACATAAGATTTTAAGGACAGCAGTGGGACATGTATAATACAGGGCTGGTATTATTATTTACGATTTACACTTGTTTAATTACATTCTGTGTGTCAACATTTTTTGATACATCATTACCATCTGGGTCCCGCTTTACTATTTCTTACAGTTAACTTTACCATTTTTTACCATTGACTGCCTCGGTGGCGCAGTTGTAATGCGTACGTGTCACGACTGAGGCTGACGCTGAGGTCTCGGGTTCGATCCCCGGGTCGTATAAAAGTGATATTGGGTTTATCTATTACGAAAAGCTCAGTACCAACCCGGAGTCTGGAATTTGTGCCCGGTATAGCGATAGGCTCGCCCCCTATCACATCATGGGACGGAGATACGCTCGGCGAAATGTGGGTGTACTGGTTACACCTCTGCCTACCCCTTCGGAGATTACAGGCGTGAGTGCGTATGTATGTCTGTATGTAATTTTACCATTTTTTACTTTACCGTTTCTTCTACGATACGAGTATAAAAGTAGTTTCCAGTGTTTATACATCAATGTTCTACCTTCGCCTCGAACAGGGAGGGTGCAATATTTTATAATATCGCAAACAAGTTCACGGAGCAGATAAACTTGAGTAATAAAGAGTCGGGATGTTTACTTACAGACGCATATAGGATATTACTAAGGTGACCACTTTTGGGACTCAAAATGGGACATTACTTACTGCACAGTTGTATTGTTTAAGGTATGACTACATCGGACCATTTTTGTTAAAAAACTTACAGTATATAATATATTTTGTGTGCAAGTGTAGTTTATTTTCACAAATTAAAATTATACATAAAGCATACCATCGCAACATCACTTAAACCTACGTTGGTTTGTGGGTGATGAATTGTGCGAGTTGAATTTTGCAGTGCTCTTTGAGTTTCAATAGTGAACTAACAATTGTTAATATTGTTATATTTTGCGTAATAGATTATTTATAATCATAATAGCAATGCCTCGGTGGCGCAGTTGTAAAGCGTACGCGTTACGATTGAGGCTAACTCTGTGGTCTCGGGTTCGATCCCCGGGTCGGGTAAAGGGGTATTGGGTCTGGAATTTGTGCCCGGTATGGCGATAGGCTCGCCCCCTATCACATCGTGAGACGAAGATACGCTCGGCGAAATGTGGGTATACTGGTTACACCTCTGCCTACCCCTTCGGAGATAACAGGCGTGAGTGCGTATGTATGTCTGTATGTAATTTTACCATTTTTTACTTTACCGTTTCTTCTACGATACGAGTATAAAAGTAGTTTCCAGTGTTTATACATCAATGTTCTACCTTCGCCTCGAACAGGGATGGTGTAATATTTTATAATATCGCAAACAAGTTCACGGGGCAGATAAACTTGAGTAATAAAGAGTCGGGATGTTTACTTACAGACGCCTATAGGATATTACTAAGGTGACCACTTTTGGGACTCAAAATGGGACATTACTTACTGCACAGTTGTATTGTTTAAGGTATGACTACATCGGACCATTTTTGTTAAAAAACTTACAGTATATAATATATTTTGTGTGCAAGTGTAGTTTATTTTCACAAATTAAAATTATACATAAAGCATACCATCGCAACATCACTTAAACCTACGTTGGTTTGTGGGTGATGAATTGTGCGAGTTGAATTTTACAGTGCTCTTTGAGTTTCAATAGTGAACTAACAATTGTTAATATTGTTATATTTTGCGTAATAGATTATTTATAATCATAATAGCAATGCCTCGGTGGCGCAGTTGTAAAGCGTACGCGTTACGATTGAGGCTAACTCTGTGGTCTCGGGTTCGATCCCCGGGTCGGGTAAAGTGGTATTGGGTATTTCTATTACGAAATGCCCAGTATCAGCCCGGAGTCTGGAATTTGTGCCCGGTATGGCGATAGGCTCGCCCCCTATCACATCGTGAGACGAAGATACGCTCGGCGAAATGTGGGTATACTGGTTACACCTCTGCCTACCCCTTCGGGGATTACAGGCGTGAGTGCGTATGTAATAGCAATGGTACGAGAATGCAAAAATGGGACAGTAATATTTTTATGTTTGCAAAAAATATACTCACCGAGTCGAGATCTATCTTTTTGTCGCCGGTTGAAAATAGGACAGTCCTGTTAAAATCAAGACGTATTGTCGCCTTAGATATCGCCCAAAACTTCGAGACTTGTCATCAGATTTTTTTGTTGAATTAGCTTGGCTCTATGCCTGGAAATTCCGAAGTATGATTAGAATGATAGACTTTATGAATATGCTTTTTATCGTGAACGGTTTTTGAAAGTTTGATTCGTATTGTAATAGAGCAGTGCTTCCCAAACTTGTTTGAGTCGGGACCCCCCCCCCCTCCTTCTACAAAATATATCTCGGGCACATGCTGCATAATTAGCTTACCTACTTTTGTAAAGTGTAAGTCCAACCCGCACACCGAGGATCAGCAACCTTAAATTGTTACCTTTTGTTATTTTTATTATTACTCTGTTAGGATAATTACCATAATACATAATATTATAGTGAATAGGTGAATACCCACATTTTTTATTTTATTAGCTTAAGTGATGAAACGAGCAGGTCGCTCGCCTGATGGTAAACCTCACGCCTGCCTATAAACAGAAGCAACACCACACAGAACTTTGAATTATAAAGCACTGCATGGCATTGGACTGAGCTCGTCACCCTGAGACATAAGATGTTAAGTCTCATAATCCCCAGTAATTTCGCTGGCTTCAATATCCTTCAAACCTGAATACTACAGTGCTTGCACACTGCTACTTGACGGTAGAAATAGACAAAGCAGTGGTGCCAACCCAGACGGCCTCTCGCTTACGAGGGCAACCACCTTGTGCTTACAATGTTCTCTTTCATCTAAGTTGTATCTTCTCTACATATCTATTTTGAAGTTCTAAAACAAATGCATATTTAATCTGAATAAGACGCGCAACACTTTCTAACTTAATGAATATTATTACACGCCCTTGGATCTGTTGTCTAGCTTTTTCTTCACTCGCTCACTACTGAATCAAATTTTGTCCCTCGAGAGTGGTTATTAAAAGGCTCGAAATTGATCTAAAAGTCCTGTTACGGTGTCTAATGGAAGGAATATTTTAGATACAGGTCATGGGCGGGTATTATGAATACATTTTGAATCTGTTTGAATAAAAATGTATATAAATTGCTATTATAACACATCATACTATACTAATATTATAAATGTGAATGTAAGTTTGTTTGTTACGCTTTCACGCGAAACCTACTTTACCTATCATCATGAAACTTTGTACACATATTCTTGGAGGTATAAGAAGTAACATAGGATACGTCCATACAAGATGGACCGACGACCTGACAAGGGTTGCAGGAAGCCGATGGATGCAGGCCGCTTCCAACAGGTCGGCCTGGAAGGCATTAGCGGAGGCCTATGTTCAGCAGTGGACGTCTTGTGGCTGATGATGATGAATCCGCCATCTGATGCCCGCAACGGGGACCAAGTTTGGACACCACTTTGGTACCACGTGTAGATAATGTTGGCTTTGGGTTTAAGATGTTATTAACCCACTTATTACAATAATTATATTTATAACAATATGATTAAAAATATGATTAAATCAAATAAATACATATATATATATATGCACACATGCCTGTAAACCCCGAAGGGGTAGGCAGAGGTGTAACCAGTACACCCACATTTCGCTGAGCGTATCTCCGTCCTACGATGTGATAGGGATCGAGCCTATCGCCATACCTGGCACAAATTCCAGACTCCGGGCTGATACTGAGCATTATGTAATAGAGAAACCCAATACCACTTTACCCGACCCGAAGATCGAACCCGAGACCTCAGCGTTGGCCTCAACCGTAACACGTACGCATTACAACTGCGCCACCAAGGCAGTACTAAATAAATGCGGAAATTTAATCTCACATGCACCTCAGAAATATCTGCCTCAGCAGACTATTATAATGAATAACAATGTAAAAATGGGAAGAAACCCGCGAGACTATTTCCGCACCGGAGTAATGCGGTCTCATCCGTCATCGTTAGCCAATCCTGCAGCGGTGTGGACTTGACGTCACTACACATATTACACTCAGTTTTTGGATGCTTCATAACAATGAAGTTTTGCCTCGTTCAACTTTGGGCAATAATAAATACGACCCAATGGTATAACTGTTGCAAGATAAAGAATAGGGTAGTTTCCTATATTGAATTTTATACATTATTTTATAAGCAACAGAAAAAATACGCAAAAGAAACCCTTTTATTAAAACACAATCAAAATTGGTTCAGAAATGTGCCCGCAGTTATGATTTTAAATGTTGGTATGAGGAAAAGTGGGTGCGTAGTAGGGATATCTCACTATCTCGCTTGCACGCGTGCACTATAATGAACATTTTACACAGTGACGTCAAAGGTTGCATCGTCTGTCATTTGACAATTACCCCTTCTACAGGATTTGAATGGCTTCTATCTTATTTATTTTTGGTTCGATTTATAAAATTCTTTCTGCAATAGATTTTGAGTAACATAACTTATTGATTTAAATAATAAAAAAAATCTAGTCAACTACCCTATTATGAATGACTTTCAAACTGGGTTTATAGCTCAACTCGGGCAATATCAATTTTTATTCGTGTTTTGATTCGATAAATCACACATGATTTGGCCGGGACGGAAGGTTCAGCCTCTATCACATTATGGGAGGAAAATAAACTCGCTGAACTGTGGGTGTATGTAAGATATCCAATCAAAATTCAAAATATATTTGTTTGGCTTTATCATTAATTTCCCTATAGCGTATATTAATGAAACCCAAAAATATACTAATACGATACAAGTTACATTAGGTTAATGTTGAGTCAGGACTATGTGTGGGACTGTTGGGTGTATTTATTATTATAACTTATACAACGTGTTACAGAAAGGTGTGGTCAAATTTAAGGGTCAATTTGATATACATCTGACAGTGAGTTTATTGGATTTTATCATAATGTAGATATCTTAAAATGATACGCAAATTTTTATTACCAACGATGAGATCCGATGTCCTATAAATGAAATGAAGTGCGTGAGCGAGAATAACAATGCTGGACTGAGACAAAAGCTCAGTGTCATTTAGTTTGTCCAAAGTTGTAAGTCGAATATCGACATGTTACTCATTCGATACAATAAAATGTTTTATTTATATCCTAGCAATGCAATCGGATTTGGTACTACGGGATTGAAATACTTATATTGTACACTATACCATAGACACATTAGAGAAATACGTTGATAGAATTTGATGACACCTTTCTAAAGCACGTTGTATACATAGAGTCAAGGGGTAGGCAGAGATAACCGATCCATTTCATACATAATAAAGAATGTCCTAGATTCCGAAGCACAATCACTGCAGAAACATTATCAAACTAAAAACAGTAATAAGGCTCGGATAACACGACGCTCTGACCGTATAAACACTAACAACTATGTTAAACTAGGAACTGCGATGGCGTCGGCCAACTGCTGAACTTTATTCACAAATTGACTCGGTATTCGCTTAAAGTGCAGTTTCTTTCATACGAACTCTGCTTTTGTGTGTGTGAGGCAGGAGCGGAGAGCGGTTTAAAATTTAGGAATAGTGTAGTTGCCGGTAATGCACACATACATACCTTTCCGATGCTGGGTGGATGCTGTCTGGGTCATCGGCTAGGCATAATACAGTGTATAGACTTCGCAAGTGTACCTATTTGCGTACCGTGGCGAAGTATTAAGGTCGAACAGCAGCAATAGCCTGCGAAATTCCTTTTTTTTAATGCACCGCGATCCTTCGACTTTATATTGGTAAAAATAGCACTGCATTGCGATAATAAACACAATGGAAATATAGAATAATTATAATGAAATCTATAAATATTGCTTCTGGTGTTATTTTATGTACCTAAATGACAAACAAAATAAGTTTAGAAAAAAACAATAATAATAATTTCGTGTGCTAGTGCTGATGTTCGACCTTAAATTTTGATACCCTTGGTTTTAGACCCTTTTTATAGCATAGATCGACAAACGGACAACTCGATGTTAAGTAATCTCCCACCCAGAAACCCCAACACCCACTGTATCAACGTCTTAGAATTATACGTAAGAGTATGTTATGTAAGGTTGTCTGGAAGAGATCGCTCACAGCGATAAGACCGCCCATTGTACTTCGCTATTGTATTTCTTGTTAATATTCTATTTTTGTGGTGTACAATAAAGTGTTATCTATCTATCTATCTATCTATGTCCATTGTTGATCTTAACGGAAATTAAATTAAATTATTAGGGCCTCCGGAAATTTCACTCATCACGTTTCCATACAATTACACACAAAAAGGACGTGTTGATATAGCTTGACTCGCGTTAGGTGTCGCGGTCACCCTGTTTCGGTCCCATACCTCAAAACAGGCCTCAATAATTACCATCTTAATATTTCGGGTATCCCGCTTTAGCTTTTCTCTTGAACCCCAACATTAGGTTGTATTAAGAAATAGAAACTAAGCAGAATGACATTCTAAAGAGTTCCGTTAGTGAACTTTGTTTTGCATGAGTTTTGTTAAAACCATTTTAAAATCTTTCCAACGTTTAAATGTATTAAGATGTTTGTTTACTGAGCGGAAAATACGTTTGCAGTTTTTGATGTTTTTTTTCTAAAATGCATGTGATTTATAATCGTGAGTCATTATTTAGTTCGATTTGAAGTAAAATAGAAATATTTTTATGTTATAAAATAAATTAGAGGTAATATTGCAGTGGGCGAATAACCTGGGATAATAATCTGCGAAGCGAGAGGCTGTGAATTCGATTCCCAAACAGAGACAAAAATGTTTGTGTGATCCACTAATATTGGTCTCGGGCCTGGGTGTTGTGGGACCGCAAGTCCCTCGTAGTTCCTGATACCCGCGATACAGGTCAACCTAGTGTGGGGTCAGGACTATGTGTGTGGCTGTTGGGTGTATTTATGTATTTAAAATATTTTTAAAGATTTTGTTACAAGTAAGACATCTCAGTTTTATTGTCGTTGATTATCACGGTAATTTTTTTATTTACTTAGTACTGAAATGTTTAAACATTAGCAGAGGTAAAAAGGTAGTACTAGTAGCCTCTAGCTATTATTCAAAGAGTATAGTTTTCACATAATGCTTACAATATTTTTTCTTCGCACCATAACGCAAGTCGTATACATTTTATCACCGCATACAAATACCTACTTACTATTTCTGTATACGAACAAAGGAGATGAATATTAATTCCGGTATCCCGAAACACCGGCAAATTTTACAGCATCACAATACGTAAAAACCGCGGGACTTCGGGTGGGCGTTTAGTGTTTTATATGTCAAAAGGATTTATGTTATTACCGTCCATATTTCTGCGGACTGAAGCCGTTGAGAGGTCACGAAATTCCGCCGAAGTCGGACATCTCGCTCTGTTGTATGTCTGCGTCCCGCTCGCACTCGTGGTTTAAGCTTGAATATTACGGGAAGATATGCCACGCACGTACTGAGTGCCACTCTATGAACTCTGACGTAGGGCTGCAGTATTCAAAAGCGTATAAGTATTAGTTTAATTAGGATAATAATGGTGGAGAGTAGCGATAGCTCAGCGGGGAGAGGTACGGACTGTAGAGACTAAAGTCGCAGGTTCGAAATCAGTCCCAAGAGCATGCATCTCTGAATTTTCTAAGCTGTGTATCTTAATTGTTAATTATCGCTTGCTTTAACGGTGAAGGTAGCATTGTGAGAAAATGCATACCTGAGTTCTTCATGGAAGTTCGCCACAAAAATTTCAAAGGTATGTAAAGTAAGGTTAGGCCAGCGTTTTGGACTGAGGTCTAACCCCTCTCATCAGTAGAACAGACCCGTACCCGACCCCTAGCAGTGGGTGGGTGGTGGTCTAGTAATAATAATAGTAATAATGGTGAATGAATCGAGTGATTTCGAGATTACAAAAAAATTGGTGCTTAGTTTAAAAAACGGCCAAGCGCGTGTCGAGCTACGTACAGTGAAGAGTTCCGTATTGTAAACGAAAATATTTTACATCTTTACACATATACAACCTAGCTTATTTAATACAAGGTGGTAGGTCTCTCGTTTGCGAGAGACCGGCTGGGTTGGTACCACCGCTTTGTCTATTTCTGCCGCCAAGCTGCTGCGTGTAAGCACTGTTGTGTTCTGGTTTGAAGGACATCGAAGTCAGTAAAATTACTCGGTATTATGAGAACTAACATCTTATGTCTCGGGGTGACGAGCGCAGTCCAGTGCCATGCAGTGCTTTGTAATTCAAAGTTCTGTGTTTTGTTGCTTCTGTTTATGTGCAAGCGTGGCCCTTACCATCCGGCGAGCGACATGCTCGTTTCATCACTTAAGCTAATAAAAAAAAACAGTTGCAGAGACTGCCGATAGAAGTGAAAACTTAGAACATTTAGTATTAAAATTTGAAATTTCATAATGTGTGAATTAAAATTATCAACATCAATCTGGTTTCACATCTATTGACACTCCGAGCAACAATTATATGCATGATATGGTTTTTATTACTCACCATGTACTGTACAATGATTCTACAATTAAACGATTCAAATAATAATCAAACAAAAACACTATTTCATCAATGCACAGTATATACACATTGAACTTTTCACTAAATTCATTCAATTTCACTTATAAGATATACACAGCACCAATGTTGCACAATACGTCAGCTGTATAGCTACAGATATAATGCTATAAGCATGTCGGTGACGCGAACCCACCAGATTTCACCCATGCAACAAAGTGTCTAACGCGTACAGCACACGGCCGCTGCGCGTCATGAGCATGTCGGTGACGCGAACCCATAAGATTTTTCTGTACCAAAAAGTGCCCAACGCGGCTTAAGAAGTATTCACTTCAAAAAAGATGAAAGTGATTCTTGCTAAAAACAACAAATCTATAATCGCAACATTTTTATACATAGGTTTAGACCCGTCATTATTTGAATACATCTTCAAGCAGATTTTTTCCAATCGGTAAGCTAGGTTGTACGGTTCAGATGGACCATAAACTACGGGACCGTAACATAAAATCTGAATAAGTAAATGATAGGGATAGCATCAGAGATTGATTCGTTTCGTGTGGGTCCAGTCATAAGAGACTGGGGTTTTAGATCGTGTTATTTACAAACGTATATTACATATACTCACTAGGTGATAGGTTCATGGTATGCGTGGACATGCGTGATGAGTGGTAAAGACACGCTGTAGACACTTTTCTACAGCATGAATGAGCCGGCTCGTCCGGGTCGTTACCACTGTCTCACAGAAAACCGACGTAAAGTAGCAGCTTGCTGCTGCGTTTCATACGGTGAGGGAGATATCCGGAGGCCCAAATCCCCCTCCCCTTCCCAATCCCTTAATTATCCCTTTCCTTTAAGGTCGGTAACACGCCCATATTTTTTGTTATGTGGGCGTATATGAGCGGTGAAGATCAATTCCCATCAGGTGACCCACTTGCTAATCATTCAAATTGGCCCACATTTCGCGGAGGTATGCGTGAAAATACATCAGAAATATTTGCACAGACGAATGAAGAAACTTTGTTTTTTGCGTCGGTTAAAAAGGTAATTTAAAATGAATTCTTGGACAATCTTTGTATGTAGGTTGATTATAAACTACCCCATAAATTGGACCACACAAATCCCATCGGCGCTGTTTATATACAGGCCGAGTTATTACATCTGCGTAGTACAATATTGGCGCAAATGTAAGCAGATTTAACTCAACGCCAAAGGAGTATTCATTAAATTAATTCGAATCATTTCAAACCGAGAGCCCATTCAGTTTAATGAACGCTTCAATCCGTTCGAATTATTCCAGTTTCAAATTTTGAATGTTTAGTGTAATTTTATTTATCGTGTTTAATTGTGAATTGATTGGTGCCAGTTTCAGTTGTTTGCTGGTTTTGGGTGAAAAATGGGTGATTAGTGTTCATCGGGGTTTAATCTTTAGTCAGTATTATAGCCCTCAAGTGCCGACCAGATATACCAAAATTAAACCTAATTGCCATAATGTTTGTAGGATACAAAGCTAAGATGCATATTAACTATTTATAAAACAATACCAGCGGAGAATTTTTACCAACTTCAAAAATACTGTATACCGTATTTTTCTTCTGTATATCCGTATATTAATGGCCGTTCCCAATATTCTGTTTATCGATAAATTTGCTTACTGGCAGTAAAAATCTTGACACATTTTGTATGGAAGATCTGTGAAAACAGTATTGATAGTAAGCAAATCTATCTTTACATAGAAATAGGGAACGGCTATAAGTTTATACTGTCAAGGACTGAATGTCAAATTTCGCGGCAGACGTTATACGAGTAAAAACAAAAAGTATATTATGATAAGCAGTGATAGCTCAGCGGGGAGTGGTACGGACTGTCGAGACGAAAGTCGCAGGTTCGAAACCAGCCCCAAGTGCATACACCTCTGACTTTTCTAAGTTATGTGTATATTAATTGTTAATTATCACTTGCTTTAACGGTGAAGGAAAAATATCGTGAGGAAACCTGCATACCTGAGAAGTTCTTCATAAGAATTTTGAAGGTATGTGAAGTCTGCCAACCCACATTAGGCCAGTGTGGTAGACTGAAGGCCTAACCCCTCTCATTCAGTAGAGGAGGCCCGTGCCCAGCAGTGGGACGTATATAATAAAGGGCTAGTAAAAAAAAAAAAAAAAATATTATGATTGTAGAGGTCGAATTTGGACCATTTAGTACATTTATAAAGTCAAAATACCATTTACTCACTGATTTATAATTACTCCAAACAGTCGCACACATAGTCCTGACCCACTAGAGTAACCTATAATGAGGGTATCAGGAACTACGAACGACTTGTGGTTTCACTTAACCCAGACCCGAAACAAATAATTGTGGACCAAACAAACATTTGTCTCGGAGCGGAAATCGTACGGCATCTCGCTTCGATAGCCGCTCGTCCGCTGCGCCTAGGAAGCTGTCAAAAGTAAGTGTTTAATCACCATATCTCAAAAACTACGTACTAAATCGAGGTTCATTAAATTTGGTCAGATAATAGGTTGAGTAAAAGGGCCCGCTAAGAAAGGATTTTTGGAAATTTACCGCGGGCGGAGCCGTAGGCAATAGCTAGTACATACGCACTCACGTCTGTAATCCCCGAAGGGGTAGGCAGAGGTGTAACTAGTACACCCACATTTCGCCGAGCGTATCTCCGTCCCACGATGTGATAGGGGGCGAGCCTATCGCCATACCGAGCACAAATTCCAGACTCCAGGCTGATACTGAGAATCTCGTAATATATAAACCCAATACCACTTTACCCGACCTGGGGATCGAACCCGAGACCTCAGCGTTAGCCTCAATTGTAACGCGTACGCATTACAACTGCGCCACCGAGGCAGTCAATAGCTAGTATGTAGACGAATTGAAAACCTCGTCCTTGGCCTGAGCCGATTTTGATAATTCTCTGCGTATTCGATAGAATTCACTCTGAAGGTGGTATAATATAAAATTGATTAAGATCAGATGATGGAGTACAAGAGAAATGGGAAACTCCTCAACGGACAACAGCAAACGCATTGTGATTCGGGTTTTTGAAGATTTCTTAGCTTAAATAGTCCCTTGCGCTTCAGTCACCGTCATATTACATCACACTTTCATTAACTTACTGTAAAATTACTCAATCCACAAAATTAAGACGCAAAATTTAAAACAGCCACAAAAAAGCGATAATTCTTACACCGATCCACCTCGTAAAATATAACAAAATTAATGTTTCATTAAATCGAACGACCCAACTTAAGACATTATAACGCAAAATAAATTTAAAGAGTGCAAAAAACACTTAGACTCCCCCAAAAAGGGGAACACCTAAAGAAGATCGTTAAACCTTTGTTGGCTCATAAAACTTTAAGAAAATTTTCATTACGAGCCGAGTAGGCGCCGTAATGATCAGAGCGCTATTAAATGACATTATCTGGCTACGAAAAAGCATGATCTGGCACTTTGAATGCATAAAGAACTATAAACGTAAGATATGATCAAATTGAAGCTGGAGTAATGGGTGGAAGCGACCTTTGGGGAGGACTATCGGTTCGGAGTAGGCTGGCCATGTTGTTCTCTACGTGAGGATAATTTTATATAGAAAATGCTTTTTTACAAAGGTCAGCAAACGAGTAAGTATATTAACCTAATGATTTTTTAATTAAATAATAAATAATAAATACACCCAACAGTCACACACATAGTCCTGACCCCACACTAGGTAAACCTGTATCGTGGGTATCAGGAACTACGAGGGACTTGCGGTCCCACAACACCCAGACCAGAAACAAATATTTGTGGATTAGGCAAACATTTTTATTATTAATTAATTTAATTTTAATTTTAATTTATTATTATCTTGAATGACGAAACGAGCAGGTCACTCGCATGATGGTAAGCGCCACGCCTGCCCATAAACAGTAGCAACACCACACAGAACTTTGAATTACAAAGCATTGTATGGCATTGGACTGCGGTCGTCACCCCGAGACATAAGATGTTAAGTCTCATAATGCCCAGTAATTTCACTCGCTTCAATGTCCTTCAAACCGGAACACAACAGTGCTTACACACTGTTGCTTGGCAAATAAATAGACAAAGCGGTGGTATCAACCCAGCCGGCCTCTCGTATTCAAGGGATCTACCACCTTGATAAATGATAAAGGATATCCACAGTCTATGAGACCCACAACACCAGAAGAATCATGGATAAGTTGCCGACCTTAAAAGGAGAGATTGGGAAGAGGAGCCAGGATTTTGGCCTCTGGATACCTCACTCACCGTATGAAACGCAAGATGCCTCTTCTCGCTTCTTATGTGAAGCAGTGGTAACAATCCGACTAAGCAAGTCCATTCCTGCAGCAGACAAAAGTGTCTGAACAGATTTTCAATCGAATTGTTCAACGAAAACACCTTCCACCTGCCCTTTCCCACTTACAGTGGGGTCGGCGCAACATGCTTTTTAACACATGTTATAGAAAGATTAGGATTATAGTTTTTGCGACCTGCGTAACGTCAACCCCTCTGGGGAAAACCATACATCATTCGTTGATTCAAGGCAATTGAACAAGTACCTATAAAGTGTGACCCAGCTAGCAGACGTCATCCTATATGTCAATAGTTATATTATATATATGACTAGCTGTCCCGCGTGGTTTCACCCGCAACTACAGCAGCGACACCGTCCAATTGTGAATCTAAGCCATCCAGGGCGCCACCCAAACGCATACAAAAAAACATTCAAATCGGTCCAGCCGTTTAGGAGGAGTTCAGTCACATACACACGTACAGTAGAATTATATATATAAAGATATAGACACATCTGTGGTCTCTATCACACAAGAATACAGACGTGTATAAATTTAAATTACCTATAATAGGAATAACTTCCACAAACAATCTTAAACTTGTGGTAACTCCATCGCAAAGGTAACTTGAGAGTGTAAAATATTTAAATAGTCAAATGGAAAGGAATCCAAACTGTACCGGTTAATGGAGGGCTTTAATTAAAATTTGTGAGGGGTTGTCTTGTGATTTGATTCTGATGGACCTGTTTTATGGGGAATTTTACTTGTGCCTTCATGTTGGAGTACGTAAAATAGCCCTATATTATACTAGCTTTTGCTCGCGGCTCCGCCCGCGTGAACGGCCTATTCCGGGAAAAAGTTTTATATAGCCTATAGCCTTACTCAATAAATGGGCTATCTAACACTGAAAGAATTTTTCAAATCGGACCAGTCGTTCCTGAGTTTAGCGCGTTTAACCAAACAAACAAACTCTTCAGCTTTATAATATTAGTATAGATAGTATTAAGATAGCAGTGATAGCTCAGCGGGGAGTGGTATGGACTGTTGAGACGAAAGTCGCAGGTTCGAAACCAGCCCAAGTGCATACACCTCTGACTTTTCTAAGTTATGTGTGTATTAATTGTTAATTATCACTTGCTTTAACGGTGAAGGAAACATCGTGAGGAAACCTGCATACCTGAGAATTTCTTCATAAGAATTTCGAAGGTATGTGAAGTCTACCAAGCCGCATTAGGCCAGCGTGGTGGACTAAGGCCTAACCCCTCTCATTCAGTAGAGGAGGCCCGTGCCCAGCAGTGGGACGTATATAATACAGGGCTAGTATTATTATTATTATTAGAAACATACAATTTGGTATAAACTAGAATAAAACACGAACACACATCGCAAAACGTAGCAATAAAAACTCCCATGAGCAGAAAAAAGCGAATTAGCCCACCTGTTTTATTAACTGGCCGTTAGTTAATTTATCATTGGTCACACACAACACTTCAATAATAGTATAGTATAGATACGATCCAGTGCTGGGTATAGGATTCTACTACAAACAAGAGGTTAGGCCTTAGTAACCACACTGGCCTAATACATTTTTTTTATTAGTTTAAGTGACGTCACGAGTACGTCGCTCGCCTGATGGTAAGCGTCACGCCTGCCCATAAACAGAAGAAACACCCCACAGAACTTTAAATTACAAGCACTGCATGCACTGGACTGCGCTCGTCACATCATAACATCGTCTCATTATGCCCAGTCATTTCACTGGCTTCAATGTCCTTCAAACCGGAACACAACAGTGCTTACACACTGCCGCTCGGCGGTAGAAATAGACAGTGGTGATTTGCCTTGTGAGCTTTTAGTCATCATGGAATATTTTGCATCGACTATGGGTCGTCTTTGTGCAATATGGCGATAACATGCGAGATCGTCCAATACAATATGCATTTGGTATTCATGGTGCATTATATTTTAGCACATAATACTCACTTTTGCATTTATAATACTAGTATGCTAATAACTGTAAGAACCTTCATTCATATCCCAAATTGAGCAACCATAATTTGTAGTTGAGTTATCTTTTGAAAAATTATACATATTGAAATAAAACTAGTTTATACGGATTTTATCGCGGTTTAATTTTTATTTTAGTCCCGACGTTTCGAAAGCTTTTCAGCCTTCGTGGTCACGGGAGAGACTAAGGTGTAGGTCGTCTCGAAAAGTTAATGTTACAAAATACATTTATTTTTAATTATTTAAAAAAGTTAGTTGACACTAGTCCGATCTACGCAGAAAGAACTCACGGTATCTTGAGGTCTGGCAGTTGGTCTTTTGGGTTCCGATTTAATTAAATGTATAATTGGATCCCAGGCTTGTGCAAGCTTCCGTCGGGACTAAAATAAAAATTAAACCGCGATAAAATCCGTATAAACTAGTTTTATTTCAATGTGTAATATTCGCGTAAACCTAAGAAATCACTAAATTATACATAAGTTGCAAATGACAGCCTCCGTGATGCAGTAGGTGAGTAGCAGCATGTGAAGCGAGAGGCCGCGGGTTCGATTCCCGCACTGAGACAAAATGTTTGTGGGTGTTTTATCCCCAGAGGGGTTGACGTCACGCAAACGGCCGGTCGTAATTAATACAAGCTAAATCTTTCTGTAACATGTTTTAAAACAATATGTTGCGCTGACCAACAACGTGTTTTCTTTAGAACTAAAGACACTAAACATGGTGGCATAAATCCCCTAATCGCGTGAAGTAAGCAATACGAACAGACAAACAAACAGTCATAAAGAGAGATCCGTAGTGCCAGTACAGTAGAGGATTTAAAGCTTGCATGAGATCGCTTTGTGGCCACTTGTCATGTGAAGACATGTCACTTTTGCTTACGACTTGAGTTGCAGTATGCTGTTACGTTTCGTACAGTGAGAGCAAATTTCTGGAGGCCCAAATGCCTCCTCAACTTCCTTATCCCTATTCTATTCCTTAAAGATCGGCAATGTATGGTTCTTCTGGAATTACGAGTGGTTTATTTACGAGTGGTAGAGCCACGCTGTACACAATTTTGTCTACAGCATGAATGGGCCAGCTCGTCCGGGTCGTTACCACTGTCTCACAGAAAACCGGCGTAAAGTAGCAGCTTGCTGCTGCGTTTCGTATTGAGACATCCGGAGGCCCAAATTCCCCTCCCCTTCCCAATCCCTAACTTATCCCTTTCCATTAAGGTCGGCAACGCGCCCATGATTATTTTAGTACTATGGGCGTACATGGGCGGTGGAGATCACTTACCATCAGGTGACCCACTTGCTCGTCTGCCGGCATATACTATAAAAAAAAGGGAAATTAATGCCAAAGGAATTCTCTATACATATATATATATACCCCAAGACTATCGATGGTAAACTGATCACTAGGGACTGGTGAGTGGTGACTGTGCCCTGATAAAGTGGGTAGATATATGTTTACATTTCTGGAACAGGTTTGGTGAATAGTCTATAAGAAGGCACATCCGAATCCTTTTCTCATAACAAGCATATTTATTACGAGCCCTACAATATAGCAATATCAAAAGGCCGGGCGTAGTAACGGAATCAATGAGCTGCCCTTTGGCCGGATGTGAGCCTATAGGGTAAATAAAGGGCGTTTCCTGTGACAAATATTAAAACCTCCTAACCTAAGGCTTTCACAAATGTACGGATATATATCGAATACGTTTTGATTTGTTCATTCATTTTTCGGAGCCAATTTTGAATATGATTTTCCCTTTGATTTTTTTTTTCAAATATATACGCTCTCACGCCTGTAATCTCCGAAGGGGTAGGCAGAGGTGTAACCAGTACACCCACATTTCGCCGAGCGTATCTCCGTCCCATGATGTGATTGGGGGCGAGCCTGTCGCCATACAGGGCACAATTCTAGACTCCGAGCTGATACTAAGATATACAGCGTATGCATTACAACTGCGCCACAGAGGCAATTTTAATCATAGTTCTATAAATAGTTAAGCATATAAAGTTACTCCGACATGCACACAGTCGAAAGCAATTTAATTAATAAAACCATCGATAAAGCGTGTTTGTACAGAAAGTCTCCAAGCACAAATACTGTTTTCTATGTGAGTTTAAATATTTGCTGCCGCGTGCCACTATTCAAATAAATGTGCAAGTCTGTCTGTACCGGCTGCCGGTGCATTTCCACTTATTACATTACTTAGAGCTGCTCTTGGATACATTTTAATGCTCGCTTTTCATTTCTTTACATTTGCATTCGTGTGATTTACTTGTTAATAGAAGTTTCTGTGTTTGATGATGTATTTTGGGATCTTAAGTTGCAAAAGTAGAGTGGCAGTAAATTAATTATTGTTTGTCTGATAAATAATGAGTCTTGATATTATAGATCCTTTGCTCGCGGCTTCGCCCGCGTGAACGGCCTTTTCCGGGGTAATAAGTAGCCTATGTTACTCAGTGATAATGTAGCTTTCCAGCGGCAACAGAATTTTTGAAATCGGTCAAGTAGTTTTTAAGTTTATTCGTTACATACAAAAATACAAATCTTTCCTCTTTATAATATTAGTGTAGATGAATCTTTTTATGTAAATAAATTAATAAGAGGCACTTTGAAAACAGAGGATAAACAAGCAATTGAATCATCTGTGCACTTAGTTTAAGTTATTACGAGTTATCGAAAAACTGTCACGTCTTCCGGATTGATGATAATATCTAAGCAAATCTGTATAGCTCCCATAGCAGATTGTATAGGAACGTAACTTCATAAATATTTATTTTATATGTAGGACGTAACTGCTATCAAAAAACTCGCATAAACTTGCACTACGGGATCTGATTCTAAGTTGCTACTGGCTATGACCACTCATTATACCATTATAAGAACGTTGTCTATATTTCAGGAAGAGAAAGAGCGTGCAAGAGGCTTAATTAGGCTTCTAGCAATCTTAAAATTTACCCAAATTGGCCTAAATATAAAATACGCAACAAAAAATTCCAATATTAACATAACCGTAAATTAAAAAAAATAATAATGTTCATTAATAATTCCAAAGCACCTGCTCCAAGATCGACACTTGATTAAACCTACCAATCAAATCGGAACAAAAAATAAATCAACCTTACCTTTGAAGCGGGGCCGTTGATCTTTTACAAAAACAATAATTCACCTCAATTTTTCAATTTCTCACGGAAAAAACCGTCGGCGGAAAAATGAAAATCTCCATACCAATACAAATTGTAGCACCTGACAAAACAACTTTGATTTATTAGCGACCGACGGGTGTTTGCTGGGTCGCGTAAAACCCCCCACATTTCGACGGCAACCATACCTGTAAAGTTTGCAATCCAACATGGGATTGTACAATTGCCATTAGTCGCTTTTGTTTCTCCGACTGCACCTTAATTCGTAAGCATTGAACTGATTTTATTTCAAGTGTAATTGCTTTGTTGATTGCGTTGGAAAGGTCATGTTTCTTTTTGTATGTTTTTATCTTGCTATGCCTTTGCGCATTTTTGGCGCATAAATTTAGATTTTATGACTTTACTAACTACACGCAACTCCGCCCGTGTAAACGGCCTTTTCTAAGATAACAAGGAGCCATGATCTTATACAGGTCTACCTGTGTGCCAAATTTCATGCAAAACTGCTTAGCCGTTAAAGCTTGATTGACTAACAAATATCCAAATTTTCACATTTTTAATAGTAATAATAATTAAGTAGGAAGGATAGTATAATTAAATATTTTTAGAATTGTTAGTTATTTTATCTAGGCTATTTATTTATATAAGCTTTGCAAATGAGTTTTTACGTGTCATGCTTACTATTCATCTATTTTGCGACTTTGGTCATTGTTCAAATGATTTAAATTTATCATTCGAACATTTAGAAATATCTTGTATAATTTAATTATTTTCTGCAAAAATTACTAATCGTAAATCTTCAATGAACACCGAATGAATCAATTCACAAAGCGAAATTTATTTTCTGATTGAAAGTGAAAATGTAACTATGAATCAATTGGTTGAAGCGAATGTAGTCGAGTTATAAACCGTTTTTGGGAATGTAAAACGGTTCCAATTGTCCGGGTCATAAATAAAAATTGTTGCGGTGACACCTCAGCGATTTTAATATTTTAATCCTGAAGTGGAAGCACATAAATTTTGTTTGACTGTTTGGCCTGTAGTATTCACGATCTGTATGGAGTTTTGTTTTTTATGCTAGATAGCTATAGAATACGTTGGGATGGTAGGCACGCTTTTTTTATTAGCTTGAATGACGAGACGAGCAGGCTGCTCGCCTGATGGTAAACGCCATGCCTGCCCATAAACAGAAGTAGCTCCAAACAAACTTTTCAAAGCACTGCATGGCTCTGGACAGCGCTCGTCACCCTGAGACATAAGTAACTTATTTGTCTATTTCTGCCGCCAAGCAGTAGTGTATAAGCACTGTTGTGTTCAAGTTTGAATTCAGTAAATTACTAGGCATTATGAAACTTAACATCTTATGTCTCAGGGTGACAATCGCAGTCCAGTTACATGTAGTGCTTTGTAATTTAAAGTTCTTTGTGGTATTGCTTCTGTTTATGAGCAGGCGTGGTGCTTACTATCAGACGAGCGACCTGCTCGTCTCATTATTCAAGCTACTAATAAAAAATATATACATCCTACTGCTGGCTACCGGCCTTCTCTAATGAGAGGAATTATGTCTTAATCTATCATGCTGATCTAGTGCGGGTTGGTAAACTTTACATACCTACTATCGTAATCATCGTCATCATCATCATCAGCCTGAATTCGTCCACTGCTGGACATAGGCCTTTCCAAGTTGGCGCCACCCTTGACGGTCCTCCGCCTTCCTCATCCAGCCGCTTCCCGCTACGTGTATCAGGTCGTCGGTCCAGCGGGAATGACTATCGTAATTATTATGAAAAAAATTTATGTATGCGGATTTTTCTCAACATGTTTTTCTTCACAGTTAAAGCGAACGATAATTAACAATAAATACGCACCTTTAAAACTTCAGAGGTACTACCCTGGGGTAGGTTTAGAACCTGCGACTTCTAACTGGAAAATTCGACCCACATCCCGCTAGGCCAACACCACAGTAAATAAAAAGGTATATAAGCAACCAACGCTATGCAGTTCCGAGCTATGGTAATTAATTTCAACGCCAGCCCAGAAATGGATGACAGTTGTTATGAATTTAAATCAACCGCAATTAATTTTATGAATACATTTATTTCTCACTTGTCCTTTATATTTACGGTCTTAAAGAGTTAAATTATTTTTCTAAGCAAACGGTTCTTATTTTATTTTATTTTTTATTAGCTTGAATGACGAGAAGAGCAGGTCGCTCGCCTGATGGTAAGCAGAAGCAACGCCACACATAACTTTAAATAACAAAGCACTGCATGACACTGGACTGCGCTCGTCACCCCGTGTGTTAAGTCTCATAATGCCCAGTAATTTCATTGGCTTCAATGTCCTTCAAACCGAAACACAACAGTGCTTACACACTGTTGCTTGGCGGCAGAAATAGACAAAGCGGTGGTAGCAACACAGCCGGCCTCTCGCAAACGAGGTACCTACCACCTTGTAAACTGTTACATTGTTGTTATTTTTACGTTCTAGGTCATTTATGCCCGTTTTCACCAACGTACCCTTAAACACTTGATAACTAAGGGTCTCATAACCTAAGGAACTCCTTAAATCTATCCCTTACTTCAGTTTGTTTTCACGTAGTTAAGGACTACCTTGAAATAAATGAAATGAAATAGTTTTATTCATCATGTAGGCAATTAAAATAGCGCTTATGACAAGTCAGTACAAAATAAAGAAACTTATGTAAGTACAGAAATCATATCAGCTAATATATACATAACATACATAGCATCGTCAAAATACACTGGGCAACTATAAAGTTTACAATATTTTTATATTAGTCCAGGATTGTTAAAACATAGGTGTCCCCTAAGTGATGATGAAAACAAAATTAACACTTAAAATGTTTTAGGGGCTCACCTAAACTTAGGGATTGATGGTGAAAACGGGCATTAGTCTGCCATTTTTTTACTCACTGGTTGATTACCATCAGGCGGCTACCTGGTTGACCAGAATAAGATAATATCTGCCCTGTGTTACATAGTCCCACTACCTAGTACGGGCGTCTTCTACGAATAATAGGAGTTAGGCTATAGTCCACGCTAGTCAAGAAAAAAAAAATGTGGTACGTCAGAAGTCAAAAACTTGTTTAGTTACATCAGAATTTCTACTACTCTCCTACTAATATTATAAATGTGAAAGTTTAATTGTTTGTGAGTGTGTAAAATAGATTGTTTTTGTTAATCAATCACGTCTTAACGATCATGAAAGACATTTGGCGCACATGTCTGGATTAGGACATAGACTACTTTTACCTCAGAAAAGACCGCGAAAAAAGCTAATTTTTCTGCATGGCATTATCCTGGCGCTAGAAATCATGTTCCTATCATGAGTTGACGGTGGATTTGGTATTATATAAGGTAGCCTACCATCTGACCCCTATTACCCACAACGGGAACCAAGTTCCGTCATTGCATCATCCATTAACGTGCAGGTGAGTTTGGCTTTGGGCCTAAGATGCTGGCAAGCTAGTACTAAATAAATATTCCATAAGCCAAAATAGTCCGACCTGAGCAGGTACCCAAACAGTATAATCCGGCTCTCTATGATTAACTTCCTATCGCATACGATTCTACTTATTTCATCAACGTTGGTACATATTTACACAGCCGTTTGGTTCGTGTATCCGGTCGTGCTCCCGGGATTATGTCGTGCCACGTCTGTTTGCTGATATATACAGCTATAAATGTACATTCAGAATTATTTATTTGGTTTGAAACAATTACGTGACCATTTCGAAGTGTTACTTCGATCTTGTTTTTAGTGACTGTTCTTTGTTATGAAGTTTTTCTGTTGCTTCTGATGATTGATTATTTTTGAACTCTGATGCATATTGCTATTCATCTTCAATGAAAGAAGAGAATTATATACCAGGGTAAAGTAAATGCTTACCAAACCTACCACTTCTCAGAAGTCTTGAATATCCGAGTGACCGATAGGCCGAGCCCCCTTCTAGTGGTTCGCTGTAGTATGGATGTCTTTAAGTTCTACCTCATCTTGTAATCTTGATTCATTTGCATCCATATTTACTACGTATACATTTATACCGTTTGAATTTCTAAAAAAAATATCCACACTATATTCAGAACCATTTGTAAATTGGAATCCAAATCGTTTTAAGCATAGACTACTGAACAGCACGAAGAAAAAACTTCCATTATATAACAGAGCTATGCAACTAAATCTAGCCATAAACCTCATTCTAGCCAATATAGCTGCGTCATCTAAAGCGTGCCATTCAATGCGCCGAACAATAAAACAACGCGATAAAACTGGAAAGTGGATGCAATATTGCGAAATACGTTAACATCCCCTAATGTCTGGATATAAAGATGTTCCAAAACTTTATGTATTACTTCAATAACAGCAACACTAAAATAAAACCACTTCATGATGAAATGGCATGATTAAATCGCTCCTTTGATCTTGTGCCAGCATAGGTAGGTTAAGATTCTGGTCTTGAATCTCAGATCGGGGAATCACACAATTTGTGTTTGAATATTCGATTCGAGGAATCTTGTCGTGTTGCTTGGTATTGGAGTTAATGCCTGATACGGCAATAGTTCGCCTATATATATCTATATCATAGAACGGAAATGAACTCTTCGAACTGTGGGTGTACTAGTTGTACTTCGGCCTACCCATTCAGGGAAACAGGCGTGAGCTGATGTATGTATGATTATAACCATGCCAGATAAATTGTGTTTAAGTTGATCTACCACTTTAAGAAATCGCTAGAAACTGTTAACCCCATTTTGAAAACTCTTTTGAAGTGTGTATTTCTTAATCATCGCTCTCTTAAACGACGCAAGGAGACCTGCATACCCGAAAGCTTAGGTTAAAAATCGGAGATAATATAAATATGAGGTCTACCGTTCTGCATATTTAGGACATGGTGATAGACGAGACATATAACCCCTCTTATCAGTAAACATGGTCCAGAAGTGGATCAGTATAGAACATGTTACAGAAAGGTGTGGTCATATTTTAGGATCATTTCATACCCCTTATAGTAAGTACCTATATACCGGATCATTTCAAAACCGAGACCTCGTAAAAATCATACTTCAGAAATTACCGAACTGACTGCATCAAATAAATGTTGACATTTGAAAACATTATTTATTATTTTTTATTATATTTTTTTTTTGGTTTTCCACAAAACATAAAATAAAAAAAAACTTAAAGTCCGACGAATATGAGAAATATCTTACTTTCATCCCTACATTATTCTGCATCGATTGGTATCGGTCTCGACCCCATACCCCCAGCGGTTTCGGAGGAGATAGCGTGACAAGCTTTTGGCAGCGGCGGCGGCGGCGCCAGTTACTTTTTTTTAGAATAGAGAGATACATCTGAAGCATCATTGTTTATCATTTAGTATTATTCAAAGTGCAAGTCGATATCGACATGTTACTTAATCAATAATTAAGAAAATTCAATAATTATGTCCTAACACTATATCAGATTTGGTACTCTGGGGTATGAAAGACTTATATCTTACACTATAAATTACTTAAAATTATTCACACCTTTCTGTAATGCACGTTGCATAATACAGCACTGTCTGTACAGTACTCTAAAAATCTATTGTTAAATTGGACGGCCTCCGTGGCGCAGCGGGCGAGTAGCCGGCTGTTATTTTTGACTTTTCAGTGTTTTTATTTTGGAGTCTGTTTCTAAGTTTTGTTAACTGTTATTTTATATTGTTGTTTTTTTACACGTATTTTCCACAGATTCTCAACAGACCTCCGCGTCATACAGTAAAACGGTGCCAAATAAAAAGGCATCGTTTATTTATAAAAACGGCCGAGTTCTGTTTTGTTTTAAGTGCGAAACTTTTTCGACGATTTTTTCGGAGCGCCGAAAAGTAATTTTCGTCGTTCTCTTTTGAGGAAACTAGGTTTGTATAAGGTTTATATTTACAAATATTTTCATGATTATATTCAAATATGAAATATTATATTATATTAGTATTAAATAAAGCAGCTGTGATAGCTCAGTGAGGAGTGGTATGGACTGTCGAAACGAAAGTCGCAGGTTCGAAACCAGCCCCAAGAGCATACACCTCTGACTTTTCTAAGATATGTGTGTATTAATTGTTAATTATCACTTGCTTTAATGGTGAACGAAACATCGTGAGGAAACCTGCATACCTGAGAAGTTCTGCATAAGAAACTCGCATTAGGCCAGCGTGGTAGACTAAGGCCTAACCCCTCTCATACAGTAGAGGAGGCCCGTGCTCAGCAGTGGGACGTATTTAATACAGGACTAGTATTATTATTATTATTGTAATTAGTATTAAATAAAGAGCCCGCATACTATATAGAAACATTATATATGGGTTGTGAATACAAGAAGTTCTGAGTTAGATTCCCAGACAGTCAAAAGTGTGAGTTTTTTAAACGATTTACCAAGGATCTCCTGAGAGCCAGTGGTTTCCAGAGTTCATTTCTCTCATGCACTTTCAGACACTAAACTTCCCTACGCAGACTTTCTTTAGTTTTTCTTCTAGCCTGAATGACGTAACGCGCAGGGATAAAGTATTATATGTATATATATATATATATATATATATACATATATATATATATATATATATATACAACGTGTTATAGAAAGGGGCGGGCAAATTAAATCAATGTATAGTGTAGGGTATAAGTATTTTATCTCCCATAGTACCAAATCCGATTGCATTGCTAGTTTGTACTAGCAATGCAATCGGATTTGGTAATTATAGAATTTTCTTTTTTATCGAATGAGTAACATGTCGATATCGACTTTCAACTTTGGACAACACTAAATGATAAACAATGATACTATAGACCTCCTTTCATTTAATTATTTTATAATTAAAAAAAACATTAAGCAGTTGTCAAATGTCAATATTTATTTTACGCAGTCAGTTCGGCAAGTTCTGATTTTGTGAATTATGATTACGAGTTAAAAAAAATATGTTTTATTTGACGAAAAACAAGTATTATGTGTTGGTACTTTGTGTTGATGTAACTGATAAAAGTTTTGAAGAGGATCGTCGACTGTATTAAGCCAAATTCATAGATGGAAGACCCGAGAATGAAGTCTTCTAAAAATGCTTCTAGAGGATGGTACCTATTTGTCTTCAACAGACAATCTCTTTCAGGTGTTAATTTGTGTTTAAATTACAAGTTACGGACGTATGCCCGTAGAATTGCCTACATCTTATTCAAGTTTATTAAAAAGTGAGTGTCGTACATAATAATTTATAGTGATGTCATCAATCTGATCGATCTTAATAAACGAGTGATTAAAATTTACGTGAAATTTTTGGATGTCTTGGTTTTGAAAAGATCCGGTACATAAGTAAAAATTTTAAGGTGTATGTATTGACCCTAAAATATGACCACACCTTTCTGTAACACGTTGTATATACATATGTAGTTAAGAACCACCTGGATTACACTAGCTTTTAAATTAAGAACCTAACTAAAATTGGTCGACTCAGTGATTAACAAAATACAAATAATTTTTCACATTCCTACTGAGCATATACATATTAAATGTCGAGACAAAACAATTTTGTATTCATACAGTTCATTAGCTAAAACAGCAACAGACGCGGTTGAAATAATTGCTTATGATATATTATGCGTCCGCTTTCAATATACCACGGAGCGATCTTAATTCTTGGGCCGACCCCCCGTGTGTACCCTGGGTGGTACAAAGTAAAAACGAGAGCGTTTTTACAACACTTAGAAACCGACTTCAAAACAAAAACACTTTTCAATTCATAAATAACAATTTCTATAGGTATATTTCTATAGAGTCGTTGGCTGTGTCGATGCCGGTCAAATGAAATTGCACCATAGGCAGAAGCAATACTATACAGAACTCTGAATTACAAAGCACTGAATGGCACTGGACTGCGCTCATCACCTCGCAACATCAAATGTTAAATGCCCATTACTGGCTTCAGTGTCCTTCAAACTGGAACACAACAGTGCTTACACACCGCTGCTTGGCGGTAGAAATAGACAAAGTGGTTGTACTTACTCAGACGACCTCTCGCATACAAGGGACCTACGAGTACAACCTAGTATATTCTCGACTTTACCGTACCTTAAACTCTCTAAATATAAATAACGAATTATGATATTAATATGTAATTTAATCAATATGTTCAATTTGTTTCAGGTAAGCCAAACATTTGAAACATTACGACAAAAATAAAAGGTATTATATAAAAGTCAATTGAAGTAAGTCGCCCATACTATACCTATAAACTCAATTTATTATACCGTTTTAGTGTTGCAAAACGGAATGACGACATATTGTCCAACCCCTCCCCGTCCATGACAAACGAAAAAGCCCTAGTGTGAGAAGGTGCGAAATTAATTACTGATTACGTATTTATCCATCCAAAGATCCCGCTTCCTCTCATCACACATCCCACATACCACCAGTTCGAAGTAAATGCTTATTTATGTTCAAGCCACAATGAACTTGTGTTGCTCTCAATTCGTTTCGCCGCATTAGTCGCTAGTCGGTACGTAGTCAGTAGTTGGTACGTAGTCGGCCATTGTCCCAGCACAATGCCGCTGCATTTCCTCTAGAGAATTAAATAGGCACTCGTCGATAGGCCGCCTAATGCGATCGGCTTGTTTACTGCACGCTTATGAAGTGGACGGCGCGGATATCCGCGTACGAATGCGGATTATCCGTGTACTCAATTGTGAATTTGACTGCTTCGGTGGCGCAATTGTAATCCGTACGCGATACGACTGCTATGCTGATGTTTCGGGTTCAATCCCTGGGTCGGGTAAAAGTGATTTGGGTTTTTCTATTACGAAATACTTAGTAACAGCTTGGAGTCTGGAATTGTGCCGGTTTGGCGTTTGGATAGGCTCGCCCCTATCAATCCTAGCTCAAGTTGCGCCTCAGCTATCCCCTTCGGTTATAAAGGCGTTAGCTTATGTATGTAATTATATCCTTCAGCCAACATTTCCTACTCG
Organism: Mimas tiliae; assembly: GCA_905332985.1. Classification (NCBI taxonomy): domain Eukaryota; kingdom Metazoa; phylum Arthropoda; class Insecta; order Lepidoptera; family Sphingidae; genus Mimas; species Mimas tiliae. The sequence continues at coordinate 16,221,067 of HG995248.1, read as the reverse complement.
CTGTGAAACCCATCAATCATATTACGCTGTATTACAAAATATTGCGGATAAATGCCTTCACATTGCCACCCTATAAAGAATTCAATGCGCGAACAACTCCCTTGTTTTCATAAAATCTGGGATGTGTGAGGCGGATCTGAGGGGGGGGGGGGGGAGGACGCGGGTTGACAGACGGTCATCTGACCCCACGAGGATAAACTCAAAGTTTGCGAAAATGTCTCGAAGTCCCTAACGACTGACAAAAAATCCGTTCAACCAACGACAAACTTTCAAATGTTTTTTCGATAATTCGTCGATCTCATTAAAGTAGATTTTGTTTTTGTGGAAAAAACGTGAACAAACAACGCGCATGATAACAGAATGAAGAAATGGGTGCATCTGGTTCTCTAGATGTTTCTCTGTGCAAACACTTAACGTTATTTCAAAATTCAAAGTAAATATACACCAGCAAAGTAAGTTCTCATTTGCTGTATCTTTTGAAAGTAACGTGCGGAATCTAAGGAAATTACAAAATAGCAAAACTGTTTCGAAAACGAATGAATGAAAGAAAATCTCCATAATGAAGATTTATAAATTTTCTTAAATAAAATCCAATCACTCTCACTCGTAAGAAATCTTTAAACCGTGCACAACATTAAAAGTTACTTATTATTAGGCTATAAAATTAAAATAAATACACCCAACAGTCACATATACATAGTCCTAACCCCACACTAGGTTAATCTGTATTGTGTGCATCAGGAATATTGGCGGATCACACAAACATTTGTCTCGGTGTGGGAATCAAACCCACGTCTTCTCTTCGCAACCTACACGCCGACTGCACCACGGAGGTTGTCAAACATAAGCACAATATCTAAAAATACCACGAAATAAACCATGACTTTAATGTATACTACGAGTACTAAACAGGCTGTATAGAAGTGAAATTGCGTCACATAACGCGGGAGTTTGACAGCTCCCAGACAGGGAGCACTATAGGGGTTCTAGTTGAGAGTAAGCGAAATGGTTATATTGAGTTACGGTCAATTGACCCAAACGTAGTATACAATTCCTATGTACCGCGCAGGTTGTCTAGTAGTATACATTAAAGTCTTTGAAAATAAATCATATTTTACTACATCAAGCCACAAATATTAAATTAGAATCACTTAGTTTTAGAAGCGCTGTCAATGCACGTACCCTGCAAATTGGCATTGAGGCCCCAATTACACCGTACCGAACGCCGTACGCTCGACTACATGCCAAGTTATGCGGTATAATTCGAGGAGACGCTTTTCAGTCAGCGTACCGCGTGGAACATCACCACGCAATACTCTGTGCACTTCCATTAAGCGTGAAATAGGGCTCTGTCACACGGTGTTGTAACAATATCTTGTTAGCAACGAGACACCGGTATCGCAAGGTATAATATAATTTATCGAGGGTAAATGTGGTTAATATCTAGCAGTACCAAGAAATTAAGTTTATAAATACAGGACTTTGTAATTTGGATAAGCTGATATATCATATGATTCAGTAGACGAGGCCCAGCAATGGGACGTGATAATACAGGGCTAATATTATTATTTTTTATCAAATATAATTTAACTCTATGTGTCTACTTCATGTGGCGTTTTATGCTAAATACCATATTTTGTGCTATGTATCAATGATTTTTATTATATAATATCGATGTTGTACTTGTGCTCATTGCTGGGCACGTGCCTTATCTGCTGTTGACAGAAGTTTAGCCTTTTGTCCACCACTCTGTTTTAACACGGGTTAGTTACTGGTTATATTTCTTATATTGCCTCGACGGCGCAGTAGTAATGCGCAGTACATCAGTACTGAGGTCTCAAGTTCGATCCCTGGGTCGGGTAAAAGTGATAATGAGTTTTTTCCATCACGAAATGATTAGTATCAGCCCGGAGTCTGGAATAGTGTCCGGTATGGCGACAGGCTCGCCCCCTATCATCATGGGACGGAAATAAGCTCAGCGAAATGTGGGTGTATATACTGGCTAAATTTCTACCTACCACTTAAAGGAATATAAGCTTGAGTGCGTATGTATGTTCTAATACCTTCGATGTTATATCGGAAAACTCTCAGAAATGCTAATTTTCTCGAGATGTTTTTCTATACCTTTATAGCGAATGATAATAATTAACAATGAATACACTGTTCTGTGTCTTAAAATCGAACCCGTACCCTTCGTCTTCGTAATCTATCCTACTACCCACCAGCCTATTTACAATATGTTAATTATATGTAATTCCTACACCTTTTTTAATCACGATTAATTTTTTTATTAATTTTTTTTTATAGTATAGGCTGGTAAACGAGCAAGTGGGTCACCTGATGGTAAGCGATCTCCACCGCCCATGTACGCCCACAATACAAAAGTATTATGGGCGCGTTGCCGCCCTTAAAGGAAAGGGATAATAAGGGATTGGGAAGGGAAGGGGGATTTGGGTCTCCAGATATCTCACTCACCGTACGAAACGCAGCAGTTTACGCCAGTTTTCTGTGAGACAGTGGTAACGACCCGGACGAGCCGGCCCATTCATGCTGTAGACAAAATTGTTTACAGCGTGGCTCTACCACTCATAAATCAACCATCAAACAACATTATTTGATTAAATAATTATCTTAACCCATTACGTGTTGGTGTGACAGCGTTTACCATTAGAAGAAGACAATTTGCTAGGACGAGCTAGCGAGCTGGTTTGCCTCAGGTGCCGCCAACAGCCGATATAATTAAATCAAAGAAAGCACGCTGATGTTCTTTAACTGAATTAAAACGCTCCCATTGCTTTCGTTACGGCACGGTGTAAAGACGATTTACGAGTTTTGAAATAATTCTTTTTACCTTTTGTTCTTGGTTTAAGCAATAGTTAGATTAATGGAGATGAGATTCTCTTAAATAGTTCTTAAAAGGTTTGCTCTTCTTTTGGTTAAAAGAAATGCTGGAGTCAACTTGAGTGAAGTCCATATTAGTGATTATTGATTTGTAGTTAAAATATAGAACAGAGACTAGCAGGTAGAATAAGAGTGGTAGAACCATTTTACGAAGATCCTTTGAAAAAGTTTTAAAAAATAGAGTAAGGACCTTAAGATACACTGTATTCTTTGTAAAAAAATATGTTTTTATTAAGATTTAATTTTGTCCTAATGACTGTGTACAGTAAAGTAAACTATAACATTTTCCTCCAATAAAATTTATCCTCGGTATAAGAATCGAATCTACTAACGGAATAAAAGTGTGTCTTTCATCAAAATCTGTTCATCCGTTGACGCGTGGTTGATTAATATAAATAAACATCTAATCTTTCATATTTATATTATTAGGATTCTAAAAGCAACATCGACGTACAAAGTTTATTGTTAAGTTAAAAACCACCCCAATTTAAATGCAAACCTCGTCATAATCCGGTTTGTAAAGCCGTCCTAATCCAACAAGGAAACTATCCTGAATATTGACAGAAGTGTTTGTTTACATACGAAATTGATGAACAATATCATAGTTCACTGGCTATTCCGATTCCCAAGCCGTTAGCATTTTGTCCCGGACAAGCCCACCCGGATGTTTCGGGCTTACTGACATTTTGTGAATGACCTGGTTTCCAATAAATAAGTAGGTTAAAATAAATTCAAATATGTTCGATGATGTGTTTTTAACCGACTTCAAAAATGAGGTTTTTAATTGGGCGCGTTTTTTTTGTTGCTTTTTTATGAATGTACATCGATTTCTCCGCCAACTGAGGATTTTGTTGGAAAACAATTCATTCGATAGAGTTTTGCCGCGATGTAGTCTCATATAACATATGACTGCCTCGCTGGCGCAGTTGTAATACGTACACGTTACGACGGAGGACGACCTCAGGTCTCGATTCTATAAAAAAAAAGTGATATTGGGTTTTTCTATTACGAAATGCTCAATATCAGCCCGGAGACTGGAATATGTGCCCGATAAGGCGATAGGTTCGCCCCCTATCACATTATGGGACGGAGATACGCTCGGCGAAATGTAGGTGTACTGGTTACACCTCTGCCTACATTCGGGGATTACAGGCGTGAGTGTGTATGTATGTATTTTTTTATTTTAACTCAAATTATCTCACAAACCTTTTAATTAAAGTTTCATATTTTACATAAGTCAGACATCTGCAGCGAACTCAGCGCACCTCAGCAGAGATTACTTTCCAGCATTATATTAGTAAGATTTTCTAAACAAAGGGTTAACTTTACAGTTTTTGTATACGTTAGTGATCCATTTTGCTATGAACTAACCGGCATTGGTCCTCGGGCGAGGTAGTGGTGTAATTTAAAAGATATTAGGTGAAAATCATTATGTTTTTTTATAGCATAGGCCGGCAAACGAGAAAGTGGGTCACCTGATGGTAAGTGATCTCCACCGCCTATGTCCGCCCTCAATACTAAAAGAATTATGGGTGCGTTGCCGACCTTAAAGGTAAGGGATAATTAAGGGATTGGGAAGGGAAGGGGGTTGGGGCCTCCGGATACGGTGAGTGAGAACTCACCGTACGAAACGCAGCAGCAAGCTGGTACTTTACGTCGTTTTTCTGTGAGACAGTGGTAACGACCCGGACGAGCCGGCCCATTCGTGTTGTAGACAAAAGTGATATTGGTACGAACATTTACTCTGTAATGAATAATGATATACTTAGGGCTCATATACATCATTATATTCATCATACTTCCGTAATCTTCGTCTATTTGAACAAAAGAAACGTGTGATGATAATGATACAATATAGACCAGTGACAAAAAAATCGTTACAGTCAATAGACACACATCGTCCTGATCCCACACTAGGTTAACATGAATTATGGATATCAGGAACTACGAGGGACTTGTGGTCCCACAAAACCCAGACCCGATACAAATATTGGTCTCGGTACGGAAATCGAACCCTCGGGCTCTCACCCACTACGCCACAGAGGCTGCCATTCGATTATGTATTATTTTCCAATTGAGTGACTCACCGTATCTAGGTGGCCGGTCACACAATGCTTATTTCCATTAATGCTTAAAAATACACATTACTGAAGCGCGTAATTATAATATAATTTAGTAAATGTACTACTATAAATCTCAATTAATAGTTTTGATTCAATACCTATAACTGCATACTAATACCTATTATCTGAGGGGCTAGCACGGAAAACTATCAAAATCGTAATGTAAAGGTATCGAGGGCTCGATAGATAATTCCTTAAATATCATTGGTCTATATTCCATATAAATTAGTTTCTTTTACGTACGATAGAGGCGCTGTACTAAAATCTCATAGAAATTGTTGTCGATGACAGCTCGAATAACTTTTCGCAAGTTTCCGTGCTAGCCCCTCTGTACTGAGTTCTGCAACAATTATTATACTATTGTAATTATAACTTAAAAGATTCAAAACCAACTTCTAAACCAGAATCGTGATGCGTTTGCTTTACGTTGAGGATTCCGTCATGAGATCGCAATCAAATTCATATTACTATTTTGTCTATAGAATTAATGGGCCGGCTCGACCGGTTTGTTATTACTGTCTCACAGAAAATGACGTAAAGAGCGGCTTGCTGCTACGTTTCGTATGGTGAGTAAAAATTCCCTCCCCTTCCAAATCCTTTAATTATCCCTTTCCTTTAAGGTCGACAACACGCCCATGATTCTTCTGTTATTGTAAGCGAACATGGTCGGTGGAGATCACTTACCACCAAGTAACCCACTTGTTCGTTTACTATATCTCTATTCTAAAAAAAAGTAACTGGCGCCGCCGCCACCGCTGCCAAAAGCTTGTCACGCTATCTCCTCCGAATCTGCTGGGGGTATGGGGTCGAGACCGATACCAATCGATGCAGAATAATGTGGGGAAGAAAGTAAGATATGTCTCATATTCGTCGGACGTTAATTTTTTTTATTTTATGTTTTGTGGAAAAACATGGGCTCCTGTGCTATAAAAAATATCAAAATTGGCCCACAGTTGACGGCGATCTAAAACATACAAAAAATACAGGTGAATTAAGAATCTCTATTGAAGATTGAAAATCAATCCGCCATCTCTTGTCCTTTAAAGTAAACCGCAAAGAGTAGCGGCGAGCTCCTCTCTAATTAGTGAGGATAATACCGAAGACTTCGAGCTGGCGGATCCGTTTTTTTAACTTGATTATGAACATGCACGCTATCTGGCCACACCGGTACGGGTACTTACTCTAAAAAGGAAGCTTTCTTGAGTGCGTTTGAACGTTTAAAATGGTTTTTTGTTGATGCGGTGGAATAAGCTTTTAATAACAACGGTAAAATTAATTTGAAGTATTTTGTTTGGATTTAACTAAAATTTTAAGAACTAGGGGCGTTGCTCATGTTTTTCCACAAAACATAAAATAAAAAAAACTTAAAGTCCGACGAATATGAGACATATCTTACTTTCTTCCCCACATTATTCTGCATCGATTGGTATCGGTCTCGACCCCATACCCCCAGTGGTTTCGGAGGAGATAGCGTGACAAGCTTTTGGCAGCGGCGGCGGCGCCAGTTATTTTTTTTTAGATATTTAAGAATGTATTCTTATTTTAATCTGGAAACGGACTAATAAGCCTGATGGTAAGTGAAGTGAGGTCGAAGAAACAATTTCGACTAAAGACATAGCAGCGATGTGTGGTATGAATTGCCGAATCGAAAATCGTAGGTACGAAACCAGCTAAAAGAAATGAATGAATAAAATCCGTATAAACTAGTTTATTTCAATGTGTAACATTCGCGTAAACCTAAGAAATCACAGCTAAAAGAGCATGCACCTCTGACTTTTCTAAATTACGTGTGTATTCATTATTAATTATCGCTCGCTTTCAATGAAGGGCCGCCCACATTAAGCCAACGTGGTGGACTAAGGCCTAACCCCTCTCATTCAAAGAGGAAGTTAGTGCCCAGTAGTAGAACACGTCATGATGGGATGTAAATAAGTTCGGCGAAATGTGGGTGTACTGGTTACACCTCTGCCTACCCCTTCGGGGATTACAGGCGTGAGTGCGTATCTCCGTCCTATAATGTGATAGGAGGTGAGCCTATTGCTATACCGAGCACAAATCCAGACTCCGGGCTTTTTGTAATAGAAAAACCCAATACCACTTTACCCGACCTGGGGATCGAACCCGAGACCTCAACGTTAGCTTAATCGTACCGCATACGCATTACAACTGCGCCACCAAGGCACTATTTAAAGTGATATACCAGAAAACTTCCATAACACGGTCATCTCAAGTGAAATCAGCCTACCAACAAATCCACACAATATTACATATTTGACAATTCCAAAGTGGTAAAGGCCTTGATACACGAGCCCTTACACGTCCATTTAACCGTAACTCCGGGCCCAGTCGACCCGGACATCAAAGGGCCGTACACGGATTACAATTGCGTTACCATCAGCTGACAAACAGGTTCACATGTTAATTTTCGTCCAATCAAACGCATGCTGATGTTGTCATTGTTACACGAAATAGCCTTAGAAATTCATGTTTGTATTGAAGTGTAAGCCTACATGGTTAGTAATACTGAATGATATCTTTATATATATAATTCTACTGTACGTGTGTATGTCACTGAAGTCCTCCTAAACGGTTGGACCGATTTGAATGTTTTTTTTTGTATGCGTTTGGGTGGCGCCGGGTATGGTTTAGATTCACAATTGGACCCGGTAGGTGGCGCTGCTGTAGTTGCGGGTGAAACCGCAGTTAGGCAGAGGTGTATCCAGTACTTTCACATTTCTCCGAGCTTATTTCCGTCCCATGATGCGAGCCTCGTTATACGCTATTATCAATAAAGATTAGAATTCTTCAAATTATCAAGAATTTTTATGCGAAGAATATTATTTCTTAAAACGACCCAAATAAAAAAATATGACATTAATGGTAATAAAATCGACAACGAAAGTAATCACGGTAATAAGCTGTCTAATTTTAATTTACAATGTCCAAAATAATTAACCGAAGCGGTATTGGCAGACCCTTAATGGGCACAAGTCTGATGCAATTATCTGCTCTAGGATAAAACCTGACACTCTCTATTTAAATTGAATTTTTCACCGCTCTCATTATACAATTTGGATAATAAATCTGGCATATTTAAATCCGTAAATCTGGAGGCTACGCAATAACTTAATTACAGGTAAATTTAGAGGGACCGTTTTAATTTGGTGTTGAAATAATTTAAGGCGCAGTTTGTGGGTAAATGATACTCTCTTCGATAAAATAGATTTAGAAGGGGTCTTTAGTCGTGCGGTGACGATGACGCGAGTTTTTTTTTTTTTTTTTTTTATTGCATAGGCCGGCAAACGAGCAAGTGGGTCACCTGATGATAAGTGATCTCCACCGCCCATGTACGCCCACAATACCAAAAGAGTCATGGGCGCGTTGCCGACCTTAAAGGAAAGGGATAATTAAGGGATTGGGAAGGGGAGGGGGATTTGGGCCTCCGGATATCTCACTCACCGTACGAAACGCAGCAGCAAGCTGCTACTTTACGTCGGTTTTCTGTGAGACAGTGGTAACGACCCGGACGAGCCGGCCCATTCATGCTGTAGACAAAATTGTCTACAGCATGAATGTTTCAGTTTCACGCTTTTTGTTCATCCAAAAAGTACACATATACATATAGCTCAAAAAATGCTCAACACGCCTAAAGAAGTTTTCTCTTCAAAAATATTCTCAAATAACATTTCAAACAAAATAACATAAAGCACATCTATTTTAGTGCCGAAGTTCGGAACTGCATAGTTTTATCAGAGGATATCCCTTAGGAATGTAACATTCCCCATGCTTTTCCCATGAGTACTCCTATTATTTGACTGGATGAATCGATAAAAGCAAGTATCTGAGCCAACTGGGGCGTATTTGGGAGTTTTCGGTTGGGTAAATAATCACATTTGGGTAGATTTTTTCATGGAATTCGATTCAGGTGAAGTTATTCGGTTATCCTTGGTAAATGGGATCAAATATTGAGCTCCATTTTTTTATTGCATAATTCGGTAAACGAGCAGGTGGTTCATCTGATGGTAAGTGATGTCCACCCCATGTATGCCCATCATGAGCGCGTTTCCGCCCTTAAAGGAAAGGAATAAATTGAGGGATTGGGAAGGGCAGGGAAATTCGGACCTCCGGATATCCCACTCATCGTACGAAACGCAGCAGCAAGCCGCTACTTTACGTCGATAAAATGCTCTTATTCATGGATTGGTGTGTTTATACTATATTGGACTACCTCCGATAAGTATTCTTAAGATCATTAAGATCAGATAAATTATGTTTACCGCATTCAATCGGCTCATGTGAAACCGTAAGGGTCTGGGTTGAAATCCCAGGTCAGGCAATCACAATTTTTGTTTGAGTTGTCCGGGATCAGAATTTGTGCCCGGTATGGCGATAGGCTCAACCCCAAAACATAATTGGTCAAAAATATGCTCGGTAAACCGTCGGTTGATTGATTGCAATCTGCCCCTTCGGAGATAAAGGCGCGATTATATGTTTTGCAATGTCTGTGTATACTGTCTGTGCCTATACCGACTGACCCTGGAACAAACCACTATTACGGATTTTTCACCATATTTTCGGGGGTCACTATCCAGGTAGGAATAAATACGTATCAAGTATCCTCTTACCAGCAACATCCAGTAGGGCCATCGTTTCCTAGCAACATTCATAATTGTTTCATATTTTTATTTTAGTGGAGCGTAAGGGCTTTGCGTCCCCACTCGAAGCGCCGCGTTCGCCCGCTGCCCTATTCGGAGATAATAAAAAACTTGAACGATACTACGGTCGTCCTATCGGAAAATAGAAGTGGATCTTTAGCTCTCCGAGTCGCCGGTAACAATGTCGTGGTACAGGCTAGCGCAAATGCTCTTTGTAACAACAATAATAATGAGGTATCCACTTGCAGGTAGATCATTTAGTTAGATTATGAAAAACTATCTATTATTAATAATAATATGGATTAAGTAAAAAGTAGCAAGAGTATTAGAAGAAGAAAGGCTTTGACTTAAATTGACATTCAGTTCAAGCCTGAGCTAAGTGAAAGTGAAGTGAACATGATACATTGCTTGTTACAGTAACGCCAACTTTAACTGATGAAGGGTGCAATCCACTCTGTTAGATTAAGATTACTAAGATTAGTGCGTAAGATTTACCCACCGATTAACGTATATAAAAGCTATGTTTAAAGTACTAAAGAACCTAGTAGACATCTATCCCGGTATACTTATAGTGTATGTCAGTATTTTTTATTTTATATATTTATATTACCTATAAAAAAAGCAGTGATAGCTCAGCGGGGAGTGGTATGGACTGTCGAGACGAAATTCGTAGGTTCGAAACCAGCCTCAAGTGCATACACCTCTGACTTTTATATAGTATTATGTGTGTATTAATTGTTAATTATTACTTGCTTTAACGGTGAAGGAAACATCGTGAGGAAACCTGCATACCTAAGAAGTTCTTCATAAATTTCGAAGGTATGTGAAGTTTGCCAATCCGCATTGGGCCAGCGTGGTGGACTAAGACCTAACCCCTCATTCAGTAGAGGAGGCCCGTGCCCAGCAGTGGGACGTGTATAATACAGGGCTAGTATTATTATTATTATCATTTATAAATATAATTTCTATTTCTAAAATTAAACTGCATTAACTTAATTACACTAATCAAAAACCACACAAACAATTAGACTGGATTTATGCAGGAGAAAAGCAACATTAACCGGGCCCCAAGACGGTCGCAGTTTGGCCGGCTTTACCCGGGGATTATGTGTTTTATCCGGAATCTGTTACCGATGTCCCGCCGTAATTGTGGATTACCCGCGTCCATGTTTTCATTTGTACTGTGCTGTTAAGTGGGAAAGTTTTTGCGGTTTTTTTCTTTAAATGTTTGTTCAAGATGTTTGTTTTTGTTGTTTGATAATTGTTGGGGTTTTTATTTAAAGCTTGAGGACTTGTTGAGTACCTTTTGTTAATTCTAGTGACGTATCGGCCAATACCTAATTTATTATTTGATTTTATGATAAGCTAATTCAATTAATTTCACAAGGTGGTAGGTCCCTCGTATGCGGGAGGCCGGCTGGGTTGGTACCACCGTTTTGTCTATTTCTGCCGCCAAGCAACAGTGTGTAAGCACTGTTGTGTTCCGGTGTGAAGGACTGCATTGAAGCCAGTGTAATTACTGGGCATTATGAGACTTATGTTAACACCTTATGTCTCGGGGTGACGAGCGCAGTCCATTGTCATGCAGTGCTTTGTTATTTAAAGTTATGTGTGGCGTTGCTTCTGTTTATGAGCAGGCGTGGCGCTTACCATCAGGAGAGCGACCTGCTCGTCTCGTCACTCAAGCTAATAAAAAAAAAAAAAAAATGACGTCCTACGGTCACTTTGAGCCATCAGACACAAGCGTCAGCGTTGTCGTCAACTGTCAATACCATATTGATAGTCCCAGTGACGTCGAATGGTCTCTCATAGATATTATTCTTTATTCTTTATTGTACACAACAAATAACAAGACAATTGTTACATAAAAAACATGTACAAAGGTGGACTTATCTCTGCAAGAGATTTCTTCCAGCCAACCTTCGAGGATTAAAAGATTTAAAAGGAATATAGTGACGGGCATGTGTACTTAAAAGTAAAATAAAATATACTATAAAATAAACAATACATAGTTACAACGCATAAATAAATACATATATACCTACATATACATATAACAAATATTATACATATTATATAATTAAATAATTTATATATATTTAAATATATGTATATATACAACGTGTTACAGAAAGGTGTGGTCATATTTTAGAGTCATTACACACTCCCTAAAGAAAGTACCTATGTACCGGATCATTTCAAACCAAGACATCCTAAAATTTCACGTTAATTTTAATCACTCGTTTATTAAGATCGATAAGATTGATGACATCACTATTAATATAATGAATGACACTCACTTTTTAATAAACTTGAATAAGATTTACGTAATTCTACGGACATACGTACGTAACTTGTAATTTAAACACAAAATACCTGAGAGAGACTGTTTGCTGAAGACGATATAGGTACATCGTCTGAAGTATTTTAAAGATTTCATTGTCGGGTCATCCATCTATGAATTTGGCTTAATACAGTCGACGAGCGTCTTATAAGCTATTATCAGTTGCACTATACTGTATAATACTTGTTTTTAGTCAAATACAACATATTTTTTGAACTTTTAATCATACTTCATAAAATCAGAAATTGCCGAACTAACTGCGTCAAATAAATATTGACATTTGACAAATGTTTAATGTTTTTTTAATTATAAAATAATTAAATAAAAGGAGGTCTATAGCATAATTGTTTATAATTTAGTGTTGTCCAAAATTGAAAGTCGATATCGACATGTTACTCATTCGATAAAAAAGAAAATTCAATACTTATTGTACTAGCAATGCAATCGGATTTGGTACTATGGGAGATAAAATACTAATACCCTACACTATACATTGCTTAAATTTGCCCGCCCCTTTCTATAACACGTTGTATATACATACATACAAATTATCGCTACCTATATACGTAAATAGTAGATTACTACTACGTATGATGACGTAATATGTAGACGCGGCTTCACTGGTTTGAGTCTGATGCGTTGACCATCTGAAGTCTGACTTTAAAGTCACCGATATTACCTTAACATCGTTCTCATATCTGAAAATAATGCCTTAAAGATTCCTCTGTCGAAGGCTTCCTACTTACCTTAATACCATGAATTATATTGGTAATTGTGAGGCAACGATCCTACTACGAAGAATCAGGTCAGGCGAAGTAGAAGCGTCTAAAAAGGAAGGTGGACTTGGATGTCAGGATGGTGGAAGATGGTCTAGGAAGCGTAGAGAGGTCTAGAGATTATTTAAATGCGTCTCCGTAGTTCATACTACTGAAGCTGTGAAGCTGGCAAACTTTATAAAATTTAAGCATTCAAAAATTTCCAAATATAATAAATACGTGAAGAAATCACTTCGGATCCCTTTTTAACCGACTTCAAAAAAGGAGGAGGTTCTCAATTCGGCGTGTTTTAATCATATTGAGGTTTGTGAGGTTCGGCATAGTTAAAGTATGGAGGAAGAGTGCACAATGCTATTTATTTATAATATACTCGTATGTAACAACTGACTGCCTCGGTAGCGCAGTTGTAATGCGTACGCGTTACGATTGAGGCCAACATTGAGGTCTCTGGTTCGATCCCCGGGTCGGTTAAAGTGGTATTGGGGTTTTCTATTACGAAATGCTCAGTATTAGCCCGGAATCTACAATTTGTGCCCGGTATGGCGATAGGCTCGCCACATCGTGAGACGGAGATACGCGATACAGCGAAATGAGGGTGTACTGGTTACACCTCTGCCTACACCTTCGGGGATTACAGGCGTGAGTGCGTATGTATGTATATGTAACAAATATTTACACACTAAACCGACGTGCATGTATGAAAAATTTAATGAGAGTGAATGAGGACAAAGAGGTATGCAAGGATCGTAGCAAGTTGAAATCCGTTGTCTCTGCCTACCCCTATGGGAAACAGGCGTGAGTCTATGTATGTATGTATGTATTTACACACTCACCCACGCTGATAATTTCAAATTTTGCAGCTGACGTAATTAAACAAAATTAAAAAAAATAGTTCTAGTTTCGACCAATACGCGACTCTGTATAAACCTATCAAAATAAATGTCTACAACACGTTCTCGTTTACCTTAGCGCTTCTCAATCTACGTAGAAAATAGACAAAGGTAACACATCTCTACCTGCACCTCTTCTGAAGTTAATAATTCTCTTTATAAATCTATAAGTTGTGAGAGATTTGCGGAATTCAACTTTGCACCACATAGGGCGCGTTGCTTTAAACGGACGGCGATAGTTAAAGCGTCAACAGACTCCGTGGCGCAATGAGCGAGCAGCCTACTACGAAGCGAGCTGCCGTGGGTTCGATTCAGTATTAAGAGAATTATATTTTAAGTGGTAGAGCCACGCTGTAGACACTTTTGTTTACAGCATGAATGGGCAAGCTCGCCCGGGTCGTAACCACTGTCTTACAGACAAAACCGACGTAAAGTAGCAGCTTGCTGCTGCGTTTCGTGGCTTAACCATACGTGCTTGTTACGAACATTTTACATTGGCTTAAAGAATCACTCAATATTTCTAAACAAACAATCACGTATTGAAGCCAGTGAAATTACTGGGCTGCTTGCTGCTGCGTACGTTATCGTGAATGAGGTATCCAGAGGCCCAAATCCCTCTCCCCTTCCCAATCTCTTAATGTACTCCTTTCCTTCAAGTTTGGCAACGCGTCCATAATTCTTATAGTATTGTGGGCGTATATGGGCTGTGGAGATCACTTACAATCAGGTGACCCACCTACTCGTTTGCCGACTTGCGCTATAAAAAATGTAACTAAATATATGAAACAGTTCCCAAGAAAAACCCTATGAAAATTAGAAATAATCATCAAAATTGGTTCACATTTGGCGAAGTTATCGCGTAATATTAAAAACACACTAAAATGAGAACCTCCTCCTTTTTTGAGGTTGGTTCAATATTACCATAAACCCAATAATACACAAACAAGCACATTCTCATGAAATGAAGACGTTATTACTCAGGTTGTTTTAACGAACCGCGACTTCCGGTGCGGGGGATACGCCGGAAATGAACCTCGCCGTATTGTCAGGCACGAACACTTCTCTTCGCCTATCACTGACAAAGCCTTATTTGATGTTTTTTTACAAATAGTTCGACGAGATCCCAGGAGGAGCGGAACGTTGGTAGGTGAGATGTGGAACTTGGTACGTTGATCATAATGTCGTGCTAAACTATTTCATTTGTTGAAATGTGGAGCGTATCTATACTAATACTATAAAGCTGAAGAGTTTGTTTGTTTGTTTGGTTGAACGCACTAATCTCAGGAACTACTGGTCCAATTTGAAAAATTAATTCAGTGTTAGATAGTCCATTTATTGAGGAAGGCTATAGGCTATATAACATCACGCGCGGGCGGAGCCGCGAGCAAAAGCTAGTTGTAGTATAAAATTAATACTGACTCAAATGCATCAATATCGTCTCGCCTTCTTTTTCTCGGTCGGCCAGGTCATCGCCGTATATCTGGTACCTATTGAGTTGCTAGTTTTGCCCAGCGTTGTGAATGCATATGAGTCACATGACCTGCCCAATTTCATTTACGATGCGCTGTTTTTGACACATATATACTATGCATGCTTGAGGAGATTTCGGTGTTTCAGACTTTATCACAAAGTTATGATAAAACGAGTACATGATAAGCCCCTAGTATGCAACAAAAACTATCTTAAGATATATCTCAAAACACGTCGTATAAAATATATTACCATATTATTGAGTTTCGTTAATGATTGCGTATACACTTGCTAAAGTAGGTTACATTTATAACATCAAAATAAGATGAATTTATAACCAAGAGAGTGAAAGTTGAGAGTGGTAGAGCAACGCTGTAGACACTTTTGTCTACAGTATGTATCGGGCGGCTCATCCGAGTCATTACCACTGTCTCACAGAAAACCGGCGTAAAGTAGCAGCTTGCGGCTACGTTTCGTACGGTGAGTGAGATATCCGGAGGCCCCAACCCCCTCCCCTTCCCAATTCCTTAATTATCCCTTTCATTTAACGTCGGCAACGCACCCATGATTCTTTTGGTACTGTGGGCGTACATGGGCGGTGGAGATCACTTACCATCAGGTGACCCACTTGCTCGTTTGCCGGCCTATGCCGTAAAAAAACACAAATACTTATTAAAATTTTATTTTGCTGTATCAAACATATTTCATTGATTGTTATTTGACATGCAATGCAAACACGGTTCGATAAATTGTCAATATCCAAACCGTTAAAACCCTCCAATACTAATTAGGGACATATCTTTATCTTCTAAACGCCTACACAGATTCTATTGATACATAGCTTCGAACGATTCCAATTAGACCAGCTTTCGAAGAAGATGCGTTCAAATTTGTCCATTCGTATAGGAGCATCGATAAACACACACAAAAGGGTGAAACAATAACACTTCTTTTTTGTCGGAATTAAAAAAAAAACATGTTTTATGCATTTTTTTCTTTGAATTTTTTGTCAATTTTTCGAGTGGCAGTAAAGCAATTGCGACTTATGATTATTTTTCTGGCCACATTTTAGATTAAAGAGAATTACCATGGTCATTTCTTTCCAAACTATATGTCCAAAGTCACTACTGAAAAAATATTCTACTCAATACTCAGTTAACACATTACATAAGCTTGCCATAACAGTATTCTTAGTATTATAATCATATACCCATTATTATCAATCCAGCAATATTTTATAAATAGCTAATTTATTTATTGAAATAACCATAAAAATCTCTGTCACCATAAAAATTTATTCACAAACACACGTTGCCAGGTTGTGTAACAAAGAGACCGTGCTATACAGAAGTACCGAACAACTTGGGACTTTGAAGGTTCGCCTTGTGTAAATAAGAACGGAAGCCCGATGGGGCTGGGGGGCAGGGGCGGGGGGACGGAGGGGGGCACCTTCGCGAACAGAAGGCCCGACGAGTAGAGCCTTCAAAAACTATTTAAAGAGGCTTTGGGGGCAATTGGAATAGGATGTCTGTTGTCACAAAAGATGTCGGTGTGATTACTTTAAAATGGTTTGGTTTGGGGTTCTTGAGGGGTTATTGTTTTGTTATAGGATAGGTAGATACAGTGTACGAGTACAGAGTACTGTTTCTTTTAAATTATTCATACTGTCCGTGCAGTTGTTTTGGTCACATACATTTTTTATTGGTTTTAATGACGAGAAGGTCAGGCCTACTGTAGGCCTAGTACGAGTTACAAATTCGTTCACAGTTTTCGAATTCGTATAAAATTACTACCGTCGAAGTGTCAAACTAGTAATTCATACGGTAATAAAGAAAAGAATCGCTTGAAAACAAATTTAATATTCGGCAAATATGAAATAAAGTTAACCATATTTTTAATTTTAATTCATCATAGTTCCCACTAGTGGCTACTGACACTCGACGTATGAAGAGAATACGAAAACTTTCATCGCTTAGGAAAACTATTAAATCTTGTACTAGGCCTACAGGTCGCTCGCCTAATCGTAAACAGAAGCAAAATCAATCAGAATTTCGAATTATAAATTAATCTACATGGCACCGGACTGCGCTCGTTACCCCGAGTCATAAGATATTAAATGAGCACTTTTGTGTTTGAAGGACAACGAAGACAGTGAAATTACTGGGCATTATGAAAATTAATATTCTAAGTCACCCTATGTGCAACCAAGATTTTTTTGTGATATACCTGTTAATTATATTTTCCATTAAATTTCAAACATTCATTTATTTAGAAATATGTCTCTTATGAAAAATATGTTGATCTAGATCACATTAACCAGATTGGATATAGAATTACGGTAATAAAAGCTTAGCTAATCTTTGTTCCATCAAAACAAGAATAACTCTACTTTTCATGTGATTTCTAAAACTTAACTAACCCAGAAATCAAATAAATTTAAATATCATCAACAGACAGTTAATTACCAAACTACCCCTTAATAACATCGCAAACTTCAGTTTACCCCTAAGTGCCCCAGCACTTCCAAGGTTAATCACAATATCGAAAATAATAACTCCATCAATGCTGGATGCAATATTCTGAGCGTGTGCCGGCGGAACTTCCCCTTTTGTAGCGTAGTACGGAAATTCAATTATACCACGATAAAAGTACGGGGAGAGTGGGGCCGGTCGGGGTAAAATGGTCCGGTCTACCTATGTAGAGCTGTTTAACGTTTGACATTTTCATTGCATTTTGGAATAGTGGGATGAATGGGACATTGGGGTAATTTGGTCCAGTTTGTAATTTTGGTTTGATAACGAAATCTCATAATAAGGAGATAATCTTATTCCAACTGCCCTTACACATCGGCGTCGCAGGATGTTTTTTAACATATGTTACAGAATAAGATTTGGCTTATATCTTTTACGACCGGCCGTCTGACTAACGTCAATCCCACTGGGAAAATGAATAATGAAGCGATATTAACATAACCAAATTCAAACCCAAAAATAATCAGAAAAATATTTTATGTGGTAGAGCCACGGCGTAGATAGTTTTGTCTACAGCATGAATGGGCCGGCCCGGTTGTTAGCACTGTCTCACTAACGAGAAGTAGCAGCTTCCTCTTACGTTTCGTGCATTGACTGAAATACCACTGACCCAAATGCTCCTCCCCTTCCTAATCCCTTAATTATACCTTTTCTTTAAGGAAACGCATTCATGATGCCTCAGGTGGAGATCACTTACCATCAAGTAACGCACTTGCACGTTCGCTAGCCTTTGCAAAAAAAACATGCGGGACAATCTTTGGGGACTGCCGATAGAAGTGAAAACTAAGTAACTTGTGAATTGTATCGTCGAGCTATTAGATTATTATATTTGAATTATTTTTGGTATGTAAAGAAGGGTTAATGACAGTTTAATATACATGTAAAAAGATATACTCGTTGTATATATATATATATAAAGTACTAATAACGCACGGAGCTATATCTATGTACATATATACACAGTATACATATAGCTCATGGGAAGCGTGCGGTGATGATGACGCGAGTTCACACTTTTTGTTCACCCAAAAAGTGCTCAATACGACTAAAGAAGTTTTCACTTCAGAAATCTGGCTTTGATAAAATACGGCATTTTAATTCAAAATTCACTTAATAATAGAAGTTCTCAAACGCGGCTCACTAAATAAAACTAATTAATATACATGAAGCGATCTCAATAAAAACTTTGACTAGTTCAGTAGAGTTGTGCGTAATTAATTCTTTTGAATAACTATTTTAATACTAATTCAATAAATATCTAGAGACTAGGATTAATTTCTTCTTAAAAGGCTCTTGGGGAGTTCATCATAAGATTACTTTAGACTGACTTATGCCTCTTTGTTGCCAAGGCGAGGAGATGTTTGAGTCTTGAATTCTTTAAACAGAATCTTTAAAATGTCAATATAACTTCATTAACAAAGATTAGACATCTAGATATATGAACTCGATATAACTAAAATTATGTTTTTCACATATATTTTTTTAAACTGTTACTATACGCGAAAACTTGTTATTGGTTATTTGTGTAATATACTATTATTTATGTAATATGTATATTGTAATATACTTGTTACTCTTATTAAGTTATAACTGTAAGTTTTCCATGCATTAAATAAGTATATCATAAAAAGACTACTTCTAATCTTCAAATTTTCACACGTTGGTTTTATCCTGGCACGACAGTGACTTCACTGGACCTAATGACAAGTACAGTCCAGTCCAAATATAATGTCGACTGTAAATAAGACTTTGTGCCCCTCGATGGTCACCAAAGTTATGTCTAATTTACTGGATACACTCTAGTTGAATCTGGAATGCGACTCTGCTGAACGAGCCAAAATGGCGAGTTAGTCACCATGTTTACGGTGATCGCTATGCAGTCAAAAATGTATCACCCTCCCATCAATATTTTCCATTTCATCTCTCATCCCATCTCACGTTTGTACTTAGTTTTTGAGTGGTAGAGCCACGCTGTACACAGTTGTGTCTATGTCTACAGCATGAATGGGCCGACTCGTCCGGATCGTTACCACTGTCTCACTGGAAATCGGCATAAAGTAGCAGCTTGCTGTACGGTGGTGAGATATCCGGAGGCCTAAATCCCCTTCCCCTTCCCAATCCCTTAATTATTCCTTCCCTTTAAAATCGGAAACGCGCCCATGATCCTTTTGTTATTGTGGGCATCCATGGGCGAATGAGATCACTTGCTGGTTTACCGGCATATTAAAAAAAATCTCGCAGAAATACTCTACAAGAATCTTAATCTCTCTACATCTTACTAATTCATTAAAGAATTTCATTCATTCTTACTAATTTTACACGACCAGCTAACAAAGAACTATCGGTATCGTATTTTAACAACAAATATTGGTAACATCACGGCGATGTGAGAATGTAACAGGCGCCCGAGCTGTGACACTTGCCTCATCGTTTATTTTTAATTCGACCGGCACGTATGACCGATAAATTCTCGGCCACTCACGGCTGCCGTCAACCGCATTACCACCGGCCGTCTAGGACCCTTGGCCAAATTGGCCCGGCCTATGTAGGTGCTTATCCCGCGGCCACTTTCACGTTTTATCTTCATAGGTATAAATGATGTTTATTTTTCACGTTTGGCTCTACGAGGGGTTGGACCGTGTGGACAACGTTTATTTATTATTGTGTTATGTCAGGTTTCGTTTGTGTGATTAATAGTGTTTTTTACAGCAGAGTAAATTGGTCACTACTACTACTACTAGCCCTGTAATATACATGTCCCACTTCTTGCCATGAGCCTCTTATACTGAATGAGAAGGCTTCGGTCTTAGTCCACCACGCTGGCCCAATACGGGTTGGTGGACTTCATATACATTCGAAATTCTTATAAAGAACTTCTCAAGTATGCAGATTTCCTCACGATACTTCCTTCACCGTTAAAGCAAGCGATAATTAACAATTAATACACACGTAACTTAGAAATGTCAGGGGTGTATGCTCTTGGGGCCTCGGCCGGTTTCAAACCTGCGACTTTCATCTCGACAGTCCACTCACCTCTGAGCTATCGCTGCTGCTACCTAAATGGGTCACTAGATGCTAAGTAATCTCCATGGCTGTTAGAATACCGTAGTACCTATAACATGAGATCCTTTAAACGGAGCTTGAAGAAGCAATTAAGCAGGCCTCCATAATTCTGCCGATTTACGAAGGATACAGTGTATATCGTTGGTCGACACTATTCTTGGATTGCGCTACACTTACCTTCAGGTGTAGCGTAGTCACTTTAGTGATGATATGGGGCGAGCCTATCGCCATACCGGGCACAAATTCCAGACTCTGGGCTGATACTGATCATTTCATAATAGAAAAACCCAATATCACTTATACTCGACCCATGGATCGAACCCGAGACCTCAGCGTCAGCCTCAGTCGCAACGCGTACGCATTACAACTGCGCCACCGAGGCAGTCAAAATGCATACAAATAAAAATTCTACTACATGTATCTAAAAATCTTTAACACTCAGCACTCATTCGATATCCGCAACAAAAACTATATATAACAAATGTTTATAAAGAGCCACCGAAACTGTCTCTACATTTAAGTTGGGAAAACTTTGCACGAACAAGTTCACGTAGATAATTGACCTTCCAACTGCCTCTCAGACGGCACTGTAATAGGCGACAGTGCAGACGAACACTCGCTGAATTCTGCCACGTCAAAAACTTTAACTAGTGCTTACTTGACAAAAAATGTACCATTTGCCAAATAGAATTATGTGACTGTCGTGCGATAACAAGCTATGATTGTATTTTTAACCGAATTAAAAAAGGAGGTTCTCAATTCGGCATGTTTTTTTTATTTTTATGTATGTACATCGATTCCTCCGCCAATTGTGGACCGATTTTGATGGAAAAAAAATCACTCGATAGAGTTTAGCTGTGATGTTTTCCCATAAAAAGTTTGTAAGTTGGTTAAGATCTGATGCCCGGGTACGGAGTAAAAAAATAAAACTCCGCAACGGACAACAGTACACTCGTTGCGATTATGTTATTGTATTGGAATTTGCATGCTATTGCTGTAACTACCACTAAAAATTGAAGTCGGTTTCTAAGTTCTGTTAAACGTTATTCTTTCTTTCTTTCTGCCTGGTGTTATCCCGGCTTAATGCCAGGGTCCAACTTCTTGTACCATAGATTTGGCGGTATTATATGGAGTGACCCGCAGTCTGACCCCCACAACCCCCAACGGGAACCAAGTTTCGCCATTGCCTCTTCCGTTAATCAGCATATGTTATTATTTTATAGAACTTTGTTTGACTGCCTCGGTGGCTCAGTTGTAATGTGTACGCGTTACGATTGAGGCCAACGCTGAGGTCTCGGGTTCGATCCCCAGGTCGGGTAAAGTGGTATTGGGTTTTTCTATTACGAAATGCTCAGTATTAGCCCGGAGTCTGGAATTTGTGCCCGGTATGGCGATAGGCTCGCCCCCTATCACATAAGGGACGGAGATACGCTCGGCGAAATGTGGGTGTACTGGCTACACCTCTGCCTACCCCTTCGGGGATTACAGGCGTGAGTGCGTATGTATGTAACTTTGTTTGAATTTTATAAGGTGTTATTTCTATGATTTTTCATAGCGGTCATATCCAGTTGCAATCACTAATCGGTAAACAATTAGCGAGTTAAGCAACCTTTGGCGAGGTCAGACTATGGATGGGTGACCGTTAAGTGGTAGTTCATTTGAGCATGCATCTCTCCGTGCTTGAGAAGGCACGTAAAATGTCAGCGCCGGCTGTTATCAACTGTAGGCTAATTCTCGTAATTTTAATTGTTCAAAATATCATTCCGATCTAGTCTCAGCGTCAAGAAAGTTGCAAATGGCATTCTATTAAACCAATAATCAACGTCAAATGCACCTAGCATTAGCAGTAGCATTATACCGTTTGGGCTTCAGTCAACTTTTATTCTACATTCAATCTCATTACGATCTATGTTCACATTTGACGTTAATTATTGGTTTAAGAGAATGCCATTTGCAACTTTCTTGACGCTGAGACTAGATCGGAATGATATTTTTAAAATTACGAGAATTGGCCTGCTGATAGCAGTCTTTAAGCCAAGTCACAGGCCTTCGGGCGGCTTAAAAGACTCTAACACTACGTTGGTCACTAATCATTTGATTAGAATAAGAAGATAGATTTTAGTTGTAAAAACTGTGGTTTTTTAATTTTATGTAATTTAATTTTTGAAATTAAATAAATTAGTCGTTTTTGTTTTGTTGTCGTACAAATGTAATTATTTTAAAAATATTGTGTAATTGCTTATTTATTATCAATTGGTAGCCGTGGACTATAATTAGTGGAGACAATAGTTGTTTAAGTATTGAATGTTTGTCAATAAATTAACAAAGTGATAGAGCTCCTCTGTAGACACTTTTGTCTACAATATGGATAGGCCGGCTTTACCAGGGTGGTAAACATTGCCTCTCATAAAATCGACATAAAATGGTAGCTTGCTGTTAAGTTTCGCACGGTGAGGAGTTCAAATCCAAATTCAAATCATTTATTCTGTAAATTGGATCATAAATATCACTTTTACATGTCAATCATTTTTTATGCTACATTATATTTACGACGGCATTTCGGGGCTAGCCATGAGCAGAAATGCCGAAACAAACTCATGGGTTATGGCCTCTTTTAATATCCAGACATTGTTTTACAGAATTATGCGAGTATAATGTACAGAAATTCCTGGATTGGCCTTTTTAAGAAATAGGCAAAAGTATACCAGACATACTTGACACTCTCACTCACATAAAAAAAAAAATATATAAAATTAAAAAATCAACATGTCAGTATTGCCTTAAATACTAATATTGCGCCAATAGAGCAGTCAATATTAAATAATATATTATATAAAAAAAGAGAACTATGTAAAGCCAAGAGGAAGATTTCCGGAGTCTAAAGATACAGTTCGATCTCTATGTAACAGACACTATTATACACTAGGGAGGCCAACTTATAATGGCATTTTCTCATGAACACAGTCGCGGCCACATACTAGAACATAAAATAAATATAAAAGAGTCATCAGGCTATTTTTTTAAACATAACGCATACCCGTGACGGCTTCCGTTACATTCAAAAATAGTCGGCGCCAGTGACGTTTTTCACAACGATGCGCCTGCATGCGATTCAAATTCCAGCAAAAGGCGAATGTCATGAAATTTTCAGTTGCATATGAATTTAGTAAGGTGCGGTCGTTTTTTATTCGGAAAATATTTCGGTGTTGTCCACGAAGTATTTTTATATGCATATCCGGGAATATGTTTTAGTTTTACGTTTTCGTATGTTTCTTTCGAATACGTACTGTAATTACAAAGTCCATCTTAATTTGTTGACTCCGTGTTCCAAAATAAAAATAAAACATTGAAATAAAACTACTTTATACGGATTTTATCGCGGTTTCATTTTTATTTTAATCTCCGGAGAGACCGTCTCCCGTGACCACAAAGGCTAAAAAGCTTTCGAAACGTCGAGACTAAAATAAAAATTAAACCGCGATAAAATCCGTATAAACTAGTTTTATTTCAATGTTTAATATTCACTTAAACAAAAAAATAAAACATTTTAAAATATAGATGGGTTTTTGAAAAGTCTGATCTAAATAAAAAGAAAAGTGTATAATAAGATTTTCATAGCCTTAATATAAAGACAATTTGCTGCAAATATATGAAATTATTAGGGGTTTTTTTTTTATTGACAGCCTCAGCGGCACAGTGGGCGAATAACTGACTATGAAACGTGAAGCTTCGGATTCGATCTCCACACCAAACAAATATTTCTCTGATCCACAAATATTTATTTCGGGTCTGGGTGTTGTTTGATCGAAAGTATCTCGTAGTTCTTGGTACCTACGATACAAGATAATCGTATCTTACTATGGCTGGGTATGTGCGTAACTGTTGGGTGTTATTAATTAATTTTATTTCAAATTTGTGAGGATATTTTCAAGTACTACTAGATACGTAAGGATTAGTCACTTAAGGATTGCTTCCATACTTGGTGTTTAACACATCTTTTATGAACTCATCGCGGAACATAGTTCATGAGGATATTTTCAAGTACTACTAGATACCGGACTAGTCACTTAAGATGATTGCTTCCATATTTGGTAAATTTTACACATCTTTTATGAACTCATCGCGGAATATAGCTCAGTATTTTTTATATCAGTTGTCGGCAGGCCAGTGTGTTACTAGACGGTGAGTGATCACTATAGGCTATGATGCATTACGACAAAACCGAATCAATAATCAACCATAAATTCCAAATGGGAATGAGTCGTATAAGGCACAATTTTTTTTTATAAACCCTTAGTTTGGCAAACGCCGCGCCGTCAGAATTACGCCAGTCTGAAGTGAATAAGTAACGCTACACAGAACTTTGAATTGCAAAGCACTGCATGGCACTGGTCTGCGCTCGTCGCCCTGATACATAAGTTGTTAAGTCTCATAATACCCAGTCATTTTACTATCTTCAATCCTTCAAACCGGGACACAACAGTGCTTACACACTGTTACTTGGAGGCAGAAATATACACCACGAGTTCAGTGGTGGCTATCGGTTCAGTTACGAAACAGTGTCAGGCACCCTACCTCTAGCCCTATTGTGTCATTTTATTCGCATCGACAGCAAAAATCAACAACCATCGCGCCATAGTGACCGAATCTTGAGTATGCCCTGAATCAGCATTATGAATCTGAACAATAAAGAGGAGACAGCGCCGCGGGGCAAAACTCCGGGCCACCCCAATCGAATATTTATGAGTGAAAATTCACAGCTGATAAACTACAGACGGCTTTGCCCGCTCTAATAAAGGGATTTCTTGTTCGGTGTGTTTTTTCCTTTTTTAATTATTTTGTAGTATTATGAATGTGATTTATTTGTTTTGGGATAAAAAAAATCGATTTTCAAATGTGCATGATGGTTTCTTGCTATGTTTTTATTTTTTGTATTATAAACTAGCTGCCCCGCGCGGTTTCACCCGGACCATACTAACATTTACATACTAATATTTATACCATACTAACGTCACTCAATTGGTTTGCGCTCCCGAAACCTCTCCACTAACACTTAAACTTTATGGTATGGTATTAAAGTTCAAATTGACTTTTAAGTATTATTACGAATCGATTGTATGGGAGTATAGAAAAGTGTTGTTTTTAGACTTTTCAGGCACTTTTTTAAATTTTTCTCTCCGTAAAAACCATCCTCGTACTTCAAAAATATTCTAAAAAAGAATTAGCGAAATCGGTTCAGCTGCTCTCGAGATTTGCGCTTAGCAACACATTCAGAGATTTATTTTTATATTATAGATAGAATAGAATTATTTATAAAAATATTTGTAAATTAAGCATAAAATAATCTCCCGCCTGTGTCTTCGAAGGGGTATTAGAAAAAGTTTAACACAACTTATAATAGCCTAGCCATCTACTGGCGACATAACATGGTTTCTCTATACTCAAATTGAATATTATTCAACGGCGAAATAAACCTAATTATAATTGGAATGGTATTCCCAACAACGTAACTACGATGGGGTATTTTCTATAATTAAATTTAATTATAGAATTATAATAATTATGACGAAACTTGGTACCCGTTCCGGTTTGCTGGGGTCAAACGACGGGTTGTCCCACATAATACTAAATCCACCGTCAAATCTTTATGTGGGAAACAGACCCTGGCATTGGCCCGAGAAAACGCCTGAAAGAAAAATAGAATAAATAATAAAAATAAATACACCAATCACACACATAGTCCCGACCCCACACTAGGTAAACCTGTATCGTGAGTATCAGGAACTGCGAGGAACTTGTCAACCCACAACTACCAGACTAGATATAAATATTTGTGGCTCACACAAACATTTGTCTCTGTGCGAGAATCGGGCGGGCGGAGCCGCGATCCAAAATCTTATTATAATATGTCTCTTTCTGCCTGGCGTTATTATTTTAGACAAGTCCCTTGGTGTAGGCAGAAGTGTAACCAATACAACCACACATCGCCCAACTAATGTCCGTCCCATGATGTGACAGGGGGCGAGTCTATTACCATACCGACCACAATACCAGACTCCGGGCTGATATTGAGCATTCCGTAATAGTGCCCAATATCACTCTTAACCAAGCTGAGGATCAAATCCGAGACCTCAGTACAGCAGTGCTACCCCGTACTCATTACAAT
This sequence comes from Mimas tiliae, assembly GCA_905332985.1. Classification (NCBI taxonomy): domain Eukaryota; kingdom Metazoa; phylum Arthropoda; class Insecta; order Lepidoptera; family Sphingidae; genus Mimas; species Mimas tiliae. The sequence goes on along the minus strand of HG995248.1, from coordinate 16,194,148 downwards.
TTTGCCACCAAGGCAGTTATTATAACATCATTATTTATAAATCTTGTTGTCGTAAATGAGTTAAGAACAAAAGTGAATAATCAGTGCTTAAGGTCAGCGAGCCAAACAAAGCACTAAAGTTGTTCCAACATGTAAACGACATTCACCCTACTCAAAGAACTGGGTCGACAGTGTTTAAAAGTCTGTTTTATCTTTTTACTAATCAACCTTTTAGGAGTGATTTCTTAGGTTTACGCGAATATTACACATTGAAATAAAACTAGTTTATACGGATTTTATCGCGGTTTAAATTCCCGTAATAATTTCAGTCTCTCCCGTGACCACGAAGGCTGAAAAGCTTTCGAAACGTCGGGACTAAAATAAAAATTAAACCGCGCTAAAATCCGTATAAACTAGTTTTATTTCAACTTTTTAGGATGTTTAGTTAAGTACTTGACTTCAATTGAAAATACTTTCGCACTATAATCATCAGAAGAGTAATCAAAATAAAATTATTTTGGGCTTACCTGTAAACATTTTAAATTAGTAAGCTTAATAATATCTTTAATTTATGATTAATTAAATTAACGATTAAGTACAATTTATATATATTTATATAAAGGTTTAAAGTATAAATCAGTATTTCTAAAAGAAGAGGCGCTGTTAGGCAACATTACCCCTTTCTATGCCCTTATTTTGCAACCCTGCATTAAATAAATTTCTGTTGAAAATTCACTTATTACACATTCCTTAATTACATACGTTTAAAATCTTACAAAACAGAACTCAACAAGTATGAATTTAAAATTACAACTGAAGCGTATCTTATTAGCAGTTTCGTGTTCGGCGGTGTGAAGGGAGGCGTTGGGGGGTCGTTGGGGGTCGCCAGGGGCCTGGAACTACGTGCGCGTGTTCCCTCCAAATATCCGCTTGACTTGCATTCCAGTTCACGAGGTGTCAGATGATAATTACTCATTCGTTTGTTCATTCGATCTTTCATTCGTTTATTATCTTGCTCGTACATTCAGTACTCTGTCATGTTGCTCATTTTGTGCTGAGTTTTTTTTTTATATATTATAGGCAGACAAACGAGCAAGTGGGTCACCTGATGGTAAGTGAACACCACCGCCCATGTACGCCCACAATACCAAAAGAGTCATGGGCGCGTTGCCTACCTTAAAGGAAAAGGGATAATTAAGGGATTGGGAAGGGGAGGGGATTTAGGCCTCCGGATATCCCACTCAACGTACGAAACGCAACAGCAAGCTGCTACTTTATGTCGGTTTTCTGTGAGATAGTGGTAACGAACCGGACGAGTCGGCCCATTCATGCTATAGACGAAACTGTCTACAGCGTGGCTCTACCACTAAACTTTAGTGTACTTTAGAGGGATTGACATCAAAGTTTTTAAGCATTTAAGTTATTTATATTTTCGTTTGATGAATGGACTACATTCAAGATTTAAAGATAGAATTAAGATAGTTTAATATCTAAATAGAGATTACTAACCATAAAATATATTGTCTCTACAGTCGTAATTGGGGTTGCTGTACTTTATTATATATTACTAGCTGTTGCCCGCGGCTCCGCCCGCGTGAATGCCTATTTCCAGGATTAAAGTAGCCTAGTGAGCGCTCCCGGTGAGAAACGCGCTTGACAAAAATACTAATATCGCTATTAAAAAATAGGGGTTTATCGTAGAGGGTTGAAAATTTTAGGGTTGTATGTATGTTTTAATGCTGTATCAAAAAAAAATGTCTTAAAAATAAAAAAATAATTTAGGGGTGGACCACCCTTAACATTTAGGGGGATGAAAAATAGATGTTGGCCGATTCTCAGATCTACCCGATATGCACACAAAATTTCATACAAATCGGTACGAGTATGGGAACGAACATTGTGACACGATAATTTTATATATAAGAAGATTATACTGTATGTATTTCGGTACTACGTAATACATATGTTGAGATATATGCAAAAATACTAAATTTTAGTTGGTTAGATCATTCAAATATCCGGATAGCCTATAAAAGAGTATCGTTAATTTGCTCCTAAAAATTGAAGAGTTCCGTTACTTTGTCATGGATGCCATAATCAGAACCTAACCTAACTCTCATCAAACTACCCTTGAAGTACATCCTTTCCAATAAAAAAGGAATCATCGAAATCGGTTGGCGTGATATTGAGTTATTCGTCCATAGGTCGGGGACATACTTAATGAAAATTTAGGACTTATATGGTTTTCTCATAGATGCCATTGTCAGAACTGGACCAAATTAAAATGGGACCACACGGGAAGAACCAGCTTTCAAATAAAAAAATAATCATCAAAATCGGTTCGCCCAGTCGAAGTTCTGAGGTAACAAACATAAAAAGATACAGTCGAATTCATAACCTCCTCCTTTTTTGAAGTTGGTTAAAACAATGAAAATATAAGGGTGATGAATAGGTACATAAGTACATAGTGCATCTAAGTAGGAAGTGGAAGTAGCCCAGGTAAACAACGTCCTGAACCGTGATAGTTTCAACTTCCGGGTAACTTTGCCTGCAGGAAATTTGATCAGTAGCATTAAAGTGGCTTGGGATTTTGTTGGAAACCCGTTTTTGCTCTTGTTTGTACACTTTATGCTTTACTCTGCATGATTTCTAAAGACTTGGAACAGATTTTACATTATGATGCATTAATTATACCATGTTTTTGTATTATCGGAAGTCGGTGTTGTTATTTAAACTTAGCTTAAGTCAATGTAATTTAGGCGCATACATTTTAATTTGGTGCAGTAATACAGTACCAACATTATGTATAAGTAGTAATAAACAATTAGTAATTCATAATATGTCTGATGTTATTGACATTGAAGGCAGTGAAATTAATAGACGATATGAGACTTAACATTTTATGTATCAGGGTGACGACCGCAATTCAGTATCATGCATCAATCACTGAAGAATACGTCACTTTATAATTGGAAGTTCCATTGGTGTTGATTCTGTTTATGGTCAAACGTACGCTCACCATCAGCGGGGTGACTTTTATTTTTATTTTATTCCATAGGCCGGTAAACGAGCAAGTCACCACCACGGGGGGCTGTGTAACCCCATCCCACTACGTGCCAGTATCCCTATCGCTATTATGGGTTCAAACACTAAACCAGGACTACTCACGTTACTAATAAAGGGGTATTATTCAACTAAACAAATTAGAGTAAAACTAAAATGTTAAAAGTACCCCATAAAGGGGCAACAAACAATTCCCGAGACGGCAGCGCCATCCACAAAAGAAATTGCTTAATTCTTTCTTAAATTTCAAGTGGAACTTTGTCGGTGCGTCTAACAGGCGAGAGTTATTTATCTTGGGTGCCGTATAATAGAATTTAATTAAGTTACGTACGACATGCTTTACGCTCTTAGAATTTCGTGTACAGCACTTCGATACACGGCGTTGTGGGCGATGTTACCCCATATTGTAATGGGGTATCTTTGCATCGTTATTGGGGCAAAGTTGTATCGAGTTGAGTTTAGGACTCTGTGATTTTTTCTCGGACTTGTTTTATCATATAGGTATGTGTATTTGTATTATAATTTAATTTACGGCTAATTACTCAAGACTGCAGTTTCAGAAAAATCATATCTTTTCAATCAATCAATAAAATTACAATTGTTTAGGCGAATTATATTTTAACTTTCATGATATTATTTCAACACGGTGATTTTACACAAATTAATGTAGAATGACTAGCTTTTACTCGCTGCTCCGCCCACGTGAACGTTCTTTTCCGGGATGAAGAGTAGTCTATGTCCTAATTCAGGTCGTGGTCTACCTGTGTGCCAAATTTCACCCAAAACCGTTCAAGTGTTTAGGCGTGATTGATTAACAAACATCCAAATTCACAAACATCCAAACTTTCACATTTATAATAGTAATAGGATTTAAGTGTTATGTTCAGCCTAAAAAATAGGCTATTAACTATTAGAGTGATTTATTTATACTTTGTATAGTTGAAACTAATTTATAATTAGTTTTTTCTTACTATGATTAGATTGGCCTAATGCGGGTTGGCATACTTCACATACCTTCGAAATTATTGTGATGAACTTCTCAGATATGCAGGTTCCTCACGACGTTTCCTTCACCGTTAAAGCAAGCGATAATTAACAATTAATACACACATAACTTAGAAAAGTGAGGTGTGTGCTCTTAGGACTGGTTTCGAACCTGCGACTTTCGTCTCGACAGTCCGTACCACTCCCCACCGAGCTATTGCAGCTTGCTCGTTAGCCGGCTTTTAATAAATAAAATCACGTGTGCAATTCACACGTGGTAGAAGTGAAACCTTCAAAAATGTTGGCCTCAAGATAATGAGCCGAATGGAAAATTTCAGGAAATCTATAATGCTTCCTATCTCATGTTCTCCCACGTTAAATCTTATGAATTTATGTGTCTGTCTCTTTTTCGTTTACTTTTTCGTTTCATCGATTTTCAAAGCACAACGATGTTAAAGAAGTTTGTACTTCAAAAATACGAATTTCGAAAGTCGATAATCCCTAAGTAAAACCGTTACTTTTTACTGCGATGATACGTCGCATGAAGTGTGTATACGTCGATATTTCCGCATATTTCCATGCGTGTGGAACTGACAGGATGTTAAGGGCTTGACAAGCTGTCGTCGATGTCATATTATGTTGTATCATCCGATCGTTATGGTTCATAGTGCTAAAAAAACAAAAAGAAAACTAACAAAAATCCTGTTGGTCCTTTTAGCTATGTTGTAGCTATATACTCGTATTATAGGTATTTATATTTTATTTAGTTTTTCATTGTTAATTACGTAGCATGTTACATACATACACCCCACTTTTCTACTCGCCCTTTTAAGGTATTCCATTAAAATAAGGTTGTCTGGTAGAGATCGCCTTTAGCGATTAGACCGCCTCTTGACATTATTATAGTTATAAGGTTCTTTTGTATTGTTTCTTAAGTTTGGTGTTCAATAAAGAGTTATCTATCTATCTATGAGATTCGATATTCAAACATAAGGAAATATCTCTAATGAGAAAAATCCAACATAGAAATGGGACAAATGGTGGGCCAGCAATGAAAGTGGTATTTTAAATGAAATACTACTAAAAACTATAATTTTATGTGTTTTACATGCGTAAAGCGGCGACACGCTGTAATAGTAAAAAGGTACCTTCGACCTCTCCAACGAGTTACTACCACTTTTGATAAACAACCGGGGATCGCCAATCGTTATTTTTACGGTAGAATTTTCTTTGATTGGGATATTCCTTTATGTTTGAATAAAGATTCTGCTAACGTGGCTAAAAAGAACAACAGGGTTTTTGTTACATATTGTAACGATGTACCAGGCGAAGTGTGAAATAGTAGTAAATGGAAATATACACAGTGTTCCCAAGTTAGTGGAATTATCTTAAATTTACGACTTTCTTTCTTCGACAGACGAACGGACAAAATAGGAACTTGTATGTTCTGTTATTTGTTTTTTAGTCGTAGCGCTTACCATCAGTAGGCCAATTCTCGTAATTTTAAATGTTCAAAATATCATTCCGATCTAGTCTCAACGTCAAGAAAGTTGCAAATGGCATTAACGTTAATTATTGGTTTAAGAAAATGCCATGCGACCTGCTCGTGTCGTCATTCAAGCTAATAAAAAAACTTATTGAGAAACGTTAAGCAGCCAATATATACATAAATATGTAGTTGTTATGACTTGTTGCTCAGAATATAATACGACAATAGGATTTAAAACCACTTTAACTTTTCTATACTAAAATTAACGCACTGAAATGAATGATAATTGCAACAGTAATTTTGTTAAGTAATTTAAATACTACATTTAAACACAATGGTAGAAAAAAAAGCTTCACAGCGTCTGTTCGAGCTTAAAGCTTTTGAACGGCGCTAAATAAGTTACATATGCATTCGGCACGTTCTCACGTAGCACATTCAATTAATTATAATGAAAAATTGTTTTATAAAGGCTATCTTTTTTATGATTACCTTGACTTCCAATTATAACAGATTCATTAAAAATATTTAATGTACCTATACATAAAACGAAGAATGAGAAAAAATCAGCAACGCGCCCATAATTCTTTTCGTATTGAGAGCGTACATGGGCGGTGGAGATGACTTAACATCAGGTGACCGCCTTGTTCGTTTGCCGGCCTATGCTATAAAAAAACCGGGGTGATACTATCACTTTTCCCGACCCGGGAATCGAACCCGAGACCTCAGCACAGCAGTGGTACCGTACGCATTACTATTGCGCCACCGAGGCAGTCTTACACTATAATCAATACATATATATATATATCAACTGTAAACACGAATTCTATATTTAACTCGACACTAACGCCCGTATTCAAGGACAACACTTAAGTGAGCTCTTTGCTAAATGTCGATTTCTGTACACGTGATTGGTCCGTTTTTGTTATGGGCCAAAAAAAGACCAATCACGTGTACAGAAATCGACACTTAGCACTTTTTTTAATAGTATAGGCCGGCAAACGAGCTAGTGGGTCACCTGATGGTAAGTGGTCTCCACCACCCATGTACGCCCACAATACCAAAAGAATCATGGGCGCGTTGCCGACCTTAAAGGAAAGGGATAAGTGAAGGATTGGGAAGGGGAGGGGGTTTGGGCCTCCGGATATCTCACTCACCATACGAAACGCAGCAGCAAGCTGCTACTTTAAGCCGGTTTTCTGTGTGACAGTGGTAATGACCCGGACGAGCCGGCCCATACATGCTGTAGACAAGTGTCTAGAGCGTGGCTCTACCACTCAAAGTTGTTCTTGAATACGGGCCTAAAATTACATCAATCATACAATAGATTCAGTTTCATAATTGATGCGCATACAAACTACAAGAGTCTCTCAGCATACCGGCTGGTGTGGCCATGCGATAATATCCCAAATCCTTTGTCAATTAATATTAAATTATATGGCTGGTGGTGAGATGGATTTTGAGGTCAGTAATTTGATTATGGGTTTAGTTTCAATGTCTGTCGGGTATAGACCGTGCTTTTGTTAAATGATTATTTATATAACGTCTAATAATTACGAGTTAAGTAAATCATAAGTGTCGTAATAAAATGCTTTATACATACGCACTCACGCCTATAATCCCCGAAGGGGTAGGCAGAGGTGTAACCAGTACACGCACATTACGCCGAGCGTATCTCCATCCCTTAAGTGATAGTGGGCGAGCCTATCGCCATACCGGGCGCAAATTCCAGACTCCGGGCTGATACTGAGCATTTCGTAATAGAAAAACCCAATACCACTTTACCCGGCCCGGGGATCGAACCCGAGACCTCGGCGTTGGCCTTAATCGTAATGCGTATGCATTACAACTGTGCCAACGAGACAGTCGGCATAAAATGCTTTATAACTTCATAAAAAGAGAGGGTTTTAACTCGTCTGCATTTTTTTTAATCGGCTTGAATGACGAAACGGACAATTAATATAATTAATTTAGTAATATCTGCAACACGTGATGGGGCGTGACAATATACAAATCAAATTTTTATAAATATAGTGAACAATAATAAAATTATTTCTTCGAATGTGCAGGTCACTCATCTGGTAATAAACGCCACTTCTGCCCATAACCAAATGAACACCACGCAGAACTTTGAATTACAACGCACTGCATGGCACTGCACTGCGTCCGTCACACAAAGACATAAGTTGTTAAGTCTCATAATGCTCAGTAATTTCACTGGCTTTAATTTCTTCGAACCGAAACACAACTGTTCTTATAAACCATTTGTTGGTGGCAAAAATAGACAAAGCGGTAGTACCAAGTACCAACCTAGACGGCCTCTCACTTTCGAGGGATTTACCATCCTACAAACAATAAGAAGTAAAAGTAGTTGCTCCTCACTCCAACCAAATCAGATCTACAGAATGCTATTTACTACATATCAACGGTAAAATATCATCACAGAACATAATAACAATAAAAACACTTACACACGGTACGTTTAAACATATAGAAATGTTACTCACAATATCCTTTGCACTCACGTACAAAGAAAACTCGAAATCGCTAGATTTTATCAACCCCAAGACTCAATATAGTCTGGAAGTCGGTGTTAAACGTTTGTGACGGGTAAGACATAAAAGGAATAAAGGAGCTTCAGCGCTCTGAACAATATCCGTTGTTGTAACTAAACATCGGACGGTTAAGGCGATGGTACATTGTTCGAATTATAACAAATAAATACACACGAAAGTCACATATAAATAGTACTTTTTTGCTGTCGCGGGAAAAAGCGTATTATTGCTACCATCTCGCCCCGGGGGGAGGCGGAACGGTTATGTTGGGTTCACCGGTCTTCTGACCCAACGTTTAGCCACTCGGGAGAGATGGTAAACATCCGGGCGACCGCTGGGCCGAGTCCCTAAGACTACATACACCCTACACCGGTATACCAACTAAAAACCCCGCAGTGGCCATCTTCGGCGCATTAGGAACGGCTCCGGGTTCCCGAGGCGAGAAGCACCCCGGCTTCAGCCGGAATGGCCCCTGCGCGGTGCCGCCTTACGTCTCCATATCTGGGGGGCTCAGAAGCCCCACCACCGCTCTCGGTGTCAACGACAGCAACGAGGTCAACAACCCTGCTGCATGCTGCCGTCCATCCCGGGGTCGCACATACTAGAATGCTATGTACAAAGGGCGCTATGACAGCCCCCTCTGCGCGCCCGCGACCTCCTAACAACATACACAGTCCTGACCCACACTAGGTTAAACTGTATCGTGGGTATCAGGAACAACTGATTAACATAATGATTCTGATATGATTACTGGATATATTTAATTATTTCAACAGATTTGATAATAAGCTAAATATATTTATTTTCTTCAAACATATGAGATCTGTCTGGATTAAACTTTCAAATTTTAATATAGGAATCCTTAAACTTTGCATTTAAGTCTGTCCATTCGATTAGGGTTTCAGATCCACCAAGAGTCAGATATACACAGAGGGATCAAACTTATAATATACCTCTTTTTACTCCGAGGGTTAATAACTTCATTAGTTTTATTCCACCTTCCCCTTAACTTTTCTTTAGATTGCTAGGGGACACGTGGTAGTAAGAATTTGTTCTCAGCGCTTAGAGTATTGTATCCGCTGGTGCCTGGTGGACAAATTGAACAGCGTTGCTTTTTCGATACGCCACGCGAAATTTCCGGATAATTTTTAAATTAAACCAAGAATCGAAGTTGAAATCGTTATATGTGAGATTTTGATTATGTTTGCGTGGTCTAATTTTATTAAATGTGTGTAGTGTTGATAAAATCTGTGACAGGAACCGAATACAAAATTTCTTAATTGGAAATAGGTGGTCATCGGATAGCTGAAATAGCAACGATCCTTATGATTTACCCATGATTCTTCTAGTTGTTTAGGATGTTTATGGGTGATAGACATAATTAATTATTAGGTGACCATCGTGGTAGTTTTTTTAATATTGTTTTGCCCAGTCAGACAGACCGGCAAATGGCCCACCTGACGATAAGCTGCTACTGCCGCCCAAGGACTTCAGTAATCCTGGCATTAGCGAAGCCGCTGCCTGCCGATTGCCGGCCTTTTGCTATCAAATAGTTTGCCACACAAATTCGAATACAGTAATTTTAAAATATGTGTGGCAATCTACGTAATGTTATGAAGTGAAAACTTCTTTAGGCGCGTTGAGCACTTTTTGGTGAACAAATATCATGGAACTCGCGTCATCGTCACCGAACGCTTTTCATGAGCTCTATATATATATATATATATATATATATATATAGAGCTGTGTATATATGTACATAGATATACCTCCGTGCGTTATTTGTATACATTATATATACTCTCTCCATATATATTGGTAATTAACACTTCTTTACAAACCGAAAATAATAATCTAATAGCTAGACGATAGAATTCACAAGTTACTTAGTTTTCACTTCTATCGGCAGTCCCCAAAGACTGCCTCGCATGTTTTTTTTATACATCTGGGTGACGAGACATGAGCGCCACGCATGCTCATAAACTCAACTAATACCACCGGAATTTTGAAATTACTGCATTTCACTCCACTACGCTTATCGTCCCGAGACATAAGATGTCTGTCTACTTGTAGCTTACTTCAATGTCATTCAAATCTGAATACTGCAGACCTATGCAATAAAAAAGATGATGCAAAACACAAGCAAATAATCCGAATCCCAAAAAAAAAGTCCTGACATTAAAATAAAAGGCATAACTCTTGATCAAATGATCCAGTATGGAACTAAAAGTATGTAAGCGTAGATATTTACACGCAATCCGAGCCGAAATGGGCTTAGCAGTTTGTTACCAACCCTCAGGGCTGATTGAATCAAACGGATACATAATCTTATCGAGCGGGAATCATGTGGAAATATGGGAAGACAGGGCTTTACGTACTTATGTTCGGAGTCTTATTTTAAACTTGCCTATAAGTTTGCGATTTTTATTGATTTATTTATAATTCTTTATTGTATAACACTTAAAGTACAAGTATGTAAAAAAATAACAATACAATTCATAGTACAATTGGCGGCCTTATCGCTCAGGGCAATCGCTTACAGGCAACCATAGGATGGAAATAAGAGAAAGAGTAAGAGAAGGCAGTGTATAATACATATATAAAGTCACTTTACTTTTTACTATAGCAGACTAATTTTTGCTCACGGCTTCGTCTGCGTGAATGTCTTTTACCGGGAAAAAAAATCTTTTTCTAGGTCAAAACTAAGTGGTAGTTAAGTAACTTTTACTAGGTGGTAGGACCCTCGTATGCGAGAGGCCTCTGTGGAGATGTACTGTTTTGTCTATATCTCCTGCGAAACAACAGTGTTTAAATGCTGTTTCCTTACGGGTTGACTGATATTTAACATGCAGCGTCATGCAGTAATTTAAATATAAAGGCGATCACCAGATAAAATACACCATATCATGGAACGGAAATAAACTTATCAAACCGAGGGCGCAATAGGACCTCTGCCTACCCAGTCTGGGATACAGGCAAAAGTTATATAAGTATATTTTGTCTATAAACCTGACACACATTCATATTCCATCCAGGTAAACTTTGCTCCTTTCAGTTAATACTTTTTCTTTAAAATTTTCTCACATTCGTACAGACGACATCACAGAATAAACGATCGGGAACTTGAGACCAATCGAGGTTTGTTCTGTAGGCTCGAGACGTGGAAACCGAAAAGTATTTTTGTGTAAAACGTCACAGTGATAGATCGGGCCCTCTCGTCTTATTTATGTCACAGACGAAACGCGAAATCAGACATAAGGTAAAGCTGCTAGGATTTTGTTAAGATTTTAATTGACTGCCTCAGTGGTGCAGTTGTAATGCATACGCTTTACAACTGAGGCTGCCGCTGAGGTTTCGGGTTCGAGTCTGGGGTCGGGTAAAATAATATTAGGTAGGTTTTTCTTTTACAAAATGCTTAGTATAAGCCTGGAGTCTGGACTTGTGCCTGGTATGACGATAGGCTCGTCCCCTACCACATCATAGAAAGGAGATACGCTCGGCGAAATGTAGGTGTACTGGTTACACCTCTGCCTACCCCTTCGAAAATTACAGGCGTGAGTGTGAATATGTGTATGTAAGAGTTTAATTGATTGTATCAAATGGGTGTATTTGGTGATAACATTAACTACATAGAAGGTGCTAGGGTAGTAGGTATTTTTTTAATGCAGAAACCGGTAATTGAGCAAGTGAGTTACTTGATGGTAAGTGATTTCTACCGCCCATGAAAATCCACAATACCTAAAGGATCATGGATGCTTTACCGATGTTAAAAGAAAGGGATGATAAAGGGGTTAAGAAGGGGAAGGGGATTTTGGCGTCCGGATATATCTTCCGGAGTGTCGCCAGAATAAGCGAGAAAGAAAGAGAGAGAGGAGAGAGTGAAAGAGGGAGGTAGAGGGAGATATATACATTTTAACCGATTTTAAAAAAGGAGGAGGTTCTAAATTTTCTGCATATTATTTATTTATTTTTTAAATAATATTTCGTTTAAATAAGTGTATTAAAATCATGTATCGGCATTAAAACACAATACAAATTAATTTTACGAACACGCAGATATTTTTAATAAAATCAAATTTCACAACTGCCTGCGACCCATACAAAGAAAGTTCCGGAACAGAAATGTTCATTCAGTAAGTTATAATACGTATTTTTGCCAGGTGAAAGTAATTTTTGCTCCGATGAATGTTCGAAGTTTTGTACAATACGAGTACCTACAAAATGTGTTCGCATTTTCAAAAACGGAACTTTTTAATAGGCTTATATGAGGTGGTGCTTTCTGCTCTGAGCATATTATTTATGCCGCGTATCTTTGTATAGAGAAAAGTGAAGTATGACGGTAAGTTTGAGAGCATTTTTTGAGTGGTAGAGCCACGCTTTAGACACTTTTGTCTCTAGCATGAATGGGCCGGCTCGTCCGGGTCGTGACCACTGTCTCACAACCGACGTAAAGTAGCAGCTTGCTGTTGCGTCTCGTACGGTGAGTGAGATATCCGGAGGCTCAAATTCTCCTCCCCTTCCCAATCTCTTAATTATACCTATCCTTTAGGTCGCAACGCGCTCATAATTCTTTTGTGAGCGTTCAAGGACGATTGAGATTACTTACTATCAGATGACCCAGTTACACGCTTGCCAGCCTATGCTATATAAAAAAATTGCCGGGCTTGATTTGCTAGGTCTCATAGAAAAAAAGAAAATTATTTAACCAAGAATTAAAATATTACATACGCAGTCTCAGGACATTAGTAACTGTAGATTATGTGTAACTTAAATACGAGTAAGTTATATTTACAAATATAAATAAGCAATAATTAATGCAAATAAACAAATTAATTTTAAGACTTTTATTTTGTTACAGGTAAGTACCAGAATCTCTCTATTCAAAGAAATGGATGCATGGGTCTGTATTATAAGCTATTTTTAAAGATAAGGTCTGTTTTAATTAAAAATATACTACAAAACAGACTGTTAAAACAAAAAATTTAATGCTACATTTATGAAATATAATTAATAAATATATAAACAATACATATTTTTATTTATCTGTTCTACTCTCCAGAGAGCAGGGTTAGGTAAGCATTAAAGCAAGATTTCAAAAAATTGTATTCTTAAAATTTTATCCGTCTACCAAATCCCACTGGTATAGCCATCATCAATCATTTTGATCTTTATAAATATTCTTTCATTTTGTTTATTGAAAGTAACTCTTGTTTACATTTTCGATAATTGGATGCTACTGTTTACGCAAGTACAGTCACTATATGCATATGCCAAATATTCTTCTTCTTCCACCTGCCCCTATCACACTCGCAGTAGGGTCGGCACAACATGCTTTTTAACGCATGTTACAGAAAGATTTAACTTGTATTTTTTTACGAACGGCCACCTGCCTGACGTCAGCCCCTCTGGGGAGAGCATTTGCCAAATATTATTCAAAATGATATCCCTACTATGCAATCCCAATCAAAATAGGAAAATCACTACCCATTTGCTTGTTTGTCTGCTATAATTATAAGCATTTAAGACATGAAATTTTACTACGAAAAGTATTTGTTGCAAGGAAAATCATTTGTATTCTCATTTGGGTGACATTATAACAATCTTCTTCGTCCATCTGTCCTTATCACATCGCAGTGGGGTCGGCACAACATGCTTTTAACACAGCTTACACAAAGATTTGGCTTGTAGTTTTTACGACCGGCCGCCTGCCTGACGTCAGCCCCTCTGGGAGAAAACACCCAGAGCCAAAACATTTTATCTCGGTGCGGGAATCGAACCCGCGGCCTCGTGCTTCACAGTCGCCTACTTGCCCACTGCGCCACTGAGGCAGGTTATTTTAACTTTTATTATTAAACCTTCGCGTTCATAGAGAAGGCCTGTGTCAGAAGCCAGTCTAATGCAGTGTTAATATTATTATCTAGCTATCATGGCATGCATAAGTGTCCGGCAGGTGACCCACTTGTCTGTTTGCTTGGTTTAGGATCTTAATAAATATAATAATAATGACAGCCCTGTATACTATACTCTTGCTGAGCACGGGCTTCCTCTACGAATAAGAATTGGCTTTAGTCCACCACGCTGGCATAAAGTGGGCAGGAAGACAAAATGAAAAAGAAAATATTTTATGTTTCAGTTTTCTCAACTATATTCTGTTACATTTTGTGTAGATTTTATTTTAAATTCAATGGATGCCGCCCACATCGACCGCTATTATAAACGTGTGTTCTATATTTTATATAAATTCGAGGAATTGAGACGTCTAAAAATATAATATTCCGTCCAATTAGACACAGCCTATTCACAAAATGGAAAATAAATTTCACCATTTTAACTCGCATAAACATCTTTGAAACGCTCCCATGAAACATATTTCACATAAACCTGCCGAAATACCATTGAAGTGTTCAGATAAATTGCTATCTTTCCTAATTATGCCAGTAATTATACACTGATTACAAGTTTTGTTCACAAAGTGCAAAACGGAATGTCGACCCTTTGGAGTTTGGTTTAAAATATGAACTACGAGCGAAACGATTTTTAGAATTATTTACAAAAAATACAATTTTAGAATAATACCCAAATAGTACGATATTTTATAATTCTAACTGGAATTCTAATTGGAAACGCTTTTTGTGTGGTTTTAGATATATATATTTTTTTGTTAAATCAATGGACATTTGAATATCGTTCTCAGGATACACAATACCCGCTGTGTGGTTCACAAAATATGAAAACTTATTTTCTATTTCGACGTAACTAAATCAGAATAATATATTTCATTCAGAAATCATTATTTTACTGATACGAGAGTAACAACCGAACTACATTATAATTGTTCCTGTTTAACTACGTCCTACTGTGTTAAGATTTAACCTTAGTATTATGTCCTTATACAACGTGTTAAAGTAAGGTGTGGTCATATATAAGGGTCGCTCGCTACATATATCTGACAGTGAGTATTTCCGGCACTATTACTATTCATTACTACTATTTATTTGTTATAAAAAAAAAACTGATCCTTATATAAATAATTAAATTCTACAAAACCTTTTCTTCGATTGTAGATCGCTCATCCATTGCACCAAGTAATATAGTACCAAATTGCCTTCACATTTCGGGACCATTCATGTGACATCTCCTCAGAGAGTATACGCGTTTCGTACACACACAAGTTATAATTAGTATTTTTCTATGAGGAAAGTTTTTCCATTTGGCAAATTCCAATTTCGTCACCTGAGCAACGGCCCCGCGTGGCAAACATCAAAGCGGCACGGGATTTCATCTCAATTTTGATTTGTAATTTGGCGTCTCTGAATGAAGTTCGCAGTAAAAATTGCTTTTATAAACGTATATTTGAAGCTTAAAAGAGTGGAAAAGACCTAATTAAAAATTTGGTCTTTTTTATTTATCAATAAACAATAATCTATTAGAATTGGATGCGGTAAATAAATAAATAAAGCTCTAGACACATGGTAATTTATTTGTAAATTTTCGTTTTTTTTAGATGCTGTGAAGTGATTATTATTGTTAATTATAGCTTAAAGTCAAAGAAAAATATGGTGAGCCTACCAAAGAGTTATCAAAAAGTGTTTTATGATTTTGTGAAGTTTACCAACCAGCATTAGGTCATCTTGGTGGACTAAATGACTCTCATTAGTAAAAAAGCTCGTTGCAAAGGTACATCATATAATGAAATGCTGATAAAACCACATTACATTCGATAAATGACATAAATATTAATCACTTTTTTTTATTCTCATAACTATATTAATTTAAATAAGTAATATTTATTGTATTTTAGATTTACTATTTATGTAGTTTATTAAAACAGTTATGCTGACCGTGATAGCACCCTGGGTTACCATCTGAAAACCAGCGCTGCAGCGCTTAACACGTTGTAGCATTTAAGCTGAAATGGGACCATTTACGGCCTAATGCCTAATATACCTATTAGCCTATTGTAATTGTAAATTGTGTTTTAAGTTTTTCTCGTTTTGTATCTTGTCATGTGCAGTAGGTATTGTAGCTAAGCGATGTATTAGTCTTAGGTATTAGTGTGAGATACCGTAATAAATACATTTCTTTCTTTCTTTCTTATTTTTCCGATTCAATTACAAACGGTTCAGTTCCTCGTATTTGTTTATAATGTAGCATTAATGTAACGTGGGACAGACCTTCCGACTATACGTCTTGTCCAATTCGATAGTGACATGAACAGGTGTCAGCTGCTATAGCCAATCGCGCGTAACACACAGGGTTGTCAGAGTAGAGGTATTCAGGTATTTATTTTGCCATGTATTTTTTTTTATTAGCCCGTAACGAAACCAGCATGTTGCTCGCCTGATGACAATCGCTGCGTCTACTCGTAAACAAAATAAGCACCACACAGAACTTTGAATAATACAGCTCCGCATGGCATGGGACTGTGATCGTCACTCCGAGATATAAGATGTTAAGTCTCATACTGCTCAGTGATTGGTTTCAATGTACTTAAAACCGAAACACAATAGTGCTTACTGCTTGCAGCAGAAAAAAACAACGCACTGGTATCAGCCCAGTAGGGATTTTGCATCAGAGGGACCTCTGCCTAAATAAAACTAGCTCGACAACCTTTATTATATACTAGCCTTTGCTCGCGGCTCCGCCCGCGTGAACGGCCTTTTCCGGGATATAATAATAATAATAAATACACCCAACAGTCACACACATAGTCCTGACCCCACACTAGGTTAACCTGTATCGTGGGTATCAGGAACTACGCGGGACTTGCGGTCCCACAACACCCAGACCCGAAACAAATATTTGTGGATTAGACAAACATTTGTCTCAGTGTGGGAATCGAACCCACGGCCTCACGCTTCGCAGCCGGCTACTTGCCCACTGCGCCACGGAGGCTGTCTAAAGTAGCCTATGCTACTCAGTGATAATGTAGGTTTCTAATGGCAAAAGAGTTTTTGAAATCAGTCAGTAGTTTTTAAGTTTATACGATACATTCAAAAATACATCTTTCCTCTTTATAATATTAGTGTAGATTAACCTTATTGATTATTATTTTAAAGTATGCCTAACACTCATAGTTATTCAATTTTCAAATTTATACTAGATATATTTTGCGACAGAAAATCTCTACTGGAAACCATTTTGCACGTTAACGTAGACGAAAGTGAAAGAGAAGAGAGTGAAGACGTAGATTAAAGTGTAATTTTTTCGTCTAGGCCAGTATAGACACAACGATATAAAAAAAGAGTAAATTTATTTTGTAGTAGTATGTGTTGATTTATTTTGTAATATTTCTTATAAAATGTATACTACTATTCATCCAATTGGGTTAATGGGGCGACAAACTATGGACTATGAAGCTATTTCTTTTATTAATATTCATTGCTGGTTTTTCTGTCAAAACTCCGTTGCAATATTCATATCAGTTTTCATTCGTTTTCGTAGAATAATAAACATTCAATCAAATATCCGCTACGAACTGCAATTCTGATTTGTGGTTATTTATTTATTATTTTTCCTGGAATAATGTTGAAATTCTGTTCAATTTACTTTCATTTGTGGTCAATATTTCAGAATTGTTTTCATTTTTTTTTTAATATTGGGCAATTGCCTTATAATTTAGAGTAAGTATAGATATTTATGTTACGAAAAATAGTTATTTTAATTGATTTACAAATTTTCCATAAATTATTGATAGATAAAATATGAATAACAATAAAACATGTTTGTTTTGTCATTAAAATTCGTAGCACATTTCCACCGTATCATACATACATACACACGCACTCACGCCTGTAATCCCCGAAGGGGTAGGCAGAGGTGTAACCAGTAGGTACACCCACATTTCGCCGAGCGTATCTATGCGCCATGATGTGATAGGGGGCGAACCTATCGCCATACCGGGCACAACTCCAGACTCCGTGCTGATAATAGAAAAACCCAAAATGACTTTTACCCGACCTGGGGATCGAACCCGAGACCTCGGCGTCAACCTCAGTCGTAGTACGCATTACAATTGCGCCACCGAGGCAGTCACCACTACAACTGATCATGAGTGGTAGAGCCACGCTGTAGACACTTTTGTCTACAGCATGTATGGGCCGGCTCGTCCGGGTCATTACCACTGTCTCACAGAAAACTGGCGTAAAGTAGCAGCTTGCTGCTTTGTTTCGTACGGTGAGTGAGATATCCGGAGGCCCAAACCCCCTCCCCTTCCTAATTCCTTAATTATCCCTTTCCTTTAAGGTCGGCAACGTACCCATGATTATTTTAGTATTGTGGGCGTACATGGGCGGTGGAGATCACTTACCATCAGGTGACCCACTTGCTCGTTTGCCGGCCTATAGTATAAAAAAAAAATATATCAATAAAAAATTACGACGAAAAATTTTAATATTCAGTAGTTGTTGTGGCAACCCTGAGACCAAGACACGTCCATACAAACGATTTGTACATCCCCGGCTTGAATACGAAATAGCGTTGCAATACTGGCCGCTTTATATTTATTATCCGAAACCTATTCTAGTTGTTTCGGAAAGATTTCTTACAATAAACCCCGGATAGGGAAATATCGCGGCGTTTATTTTCACTTTCGATTTAAAAATAGTTACACTATGATGTTTTATGCTATATACATACATAATAATAATAATATAATAATACTAGCCCTGTATTATATACGTCCCACTGCTGGGCACCGGCCTCCTCTACCTAATGAGAGGGGTGAGGCCTTAGTCCACCACGCTAGCCTAATGCGGATTGGCAGACTTCACATACCTTCGAAATTCTTATGGAGAACTTAAGGTATGAAGGTTTCTTCATGATGTTTTTAGAGTGGTAGAGCCACGCTGTAGACACTTGTGTATACAGCACGAATGGGCTGGCTCGTCCGGGTCGTTACCACTGTTTCACAGAAAACCGGCGTAAAGTAGTAGCTTGCTGCTGCGTTTCGTACGGTGAGTGAGATATCCGGAGGCCCAAACCCCCTCCCCTTCCCAATCCCTTAATTATCCCTTTCCTTTTAGGTCGGCAACGCACCCATAATTCTTTTAGTATTGTGGGTGTACATGGGCGGTAGAGATCACTTACCATCAGGTGACCTACTTGCTCGATTGCCGGCCTTTGCTAGAAAAAAAAATGTTTCCTTCATCGTTAAAGCAACTGATAATTAACAATAGATACACACGTAACTTATAAAAGTCAGCGGTGTATGCTCCTGGGGCTGGTTTTGAACCTGCGACTTTCGTCTCGACAGTCCATACCAGTCCCCGCTAAGCTATAACTGCTACATAATATGTATCCACAAATGTGTAGGCAGTGGTGCGACTAATGCACACATAGTTTGTTTCGGCATTTCTTCTTATGGTAGGAAATGACATCTAAAAATTGACCTGTAATAGTTCAGATTTACAGAATAAAGGATTTTTATATTGAATTTTCAGAAGTCTCACCTGCATGTTAGGGTATTCTCTTTTCATTGGTGTATTGACGGTGTCTGAGAAAACAACGTTGGGTACACAGAAATAATAATGGTGCGATATAATTGTAAAGGGTAGTTAAATGGTGTAAAAATGGGTGTCGTCATAACTTGGGGGTTTTGCCCGCAGTCAGTCAGACAGTCTCCATTTCAGTAAGATCAGTGTTCAGTCGATAGTCCAAGAGGTTATTACGCGGTAGCCTAGGCTGGTTTAGTATTCGGTCCTAGTTGTTTAAGTTATAATTAGAGAGCGGTCTCTAGAGAATCCTGACATGGGGTTGTGGTCTGTAAAGCAGTAACATTGTCAAAGTAACCAATAAACAATGAGTTAAAGTGATTATTGTAAAAATAATTGTAATAAAATAATACTATTCTCACATAACTTCTAACAATATATTTCATTGTAAATAAACATTGTATATACGATTGTACGAAATACCTCCAATATTATAACTATTGTGAAGGTAGGCAGTAAAATAGTGTGACTTCGATGTCTGAGAACATCTGATAAATCAGCTACGAGGAGCAGTCACTCCAGTAAGGCTGAAGTGTACATATCTAATAGTTTCTAGTGTAGTAGTGTGATCGTGTTTGTATATATGAGGACAGGACCGACTACAGATATGGTGGAGGTCGAATACACGTTGCAATTGGCGACGAGAAAAAAGGTCAGTGGTAACAAAATTATAAAGTTTTGAAATAAGAAGCGTATTGACAAATGTCTTGTAAAGAACCCGCTGATAGTTGACACAGTAAAATAAAATTTATACAAATAAATAAAATTTAAGTGTCTGTTAGTAATATTAAAACCGCTTTTTATTACATGCATATGAGTGTATATACAGTACATATACCATAATATATTTTTTTTAAAGTTTTGTCTCACTGTTTGTTCCGGCTAATCTCTGGAACGTCTGGACCGATTTTTACGGCACTTTCACTGGCAGATAGCTGATGTAATAAGGAGTAACTTAGGCTATTTAGGTACTTTTTTATCCCGAAAAATTACATTCACGAGGGCGGAGCCGCGGGCAACAGCTAGTTAATGATAAAATAAAACGGATATTAGTATGTAACTATATAAACACAGGCTGATTTGTACGGGGGCATACTGCCCACACACGGTGACCTATTTAATATCATTTATTTACTAAGTACAGCAAGCAGTTATAGCTCAGCGGGGAGTGGTATGGACTGCGAGACGAAAGTCGCAAGTTCGAAACCAACCCCAAGTGCATACACCTCTGACTTTCCTAAGTTATGTGTGTATTAATTGTTAATTATCACTTGCTTTAACGGTGAAGGAAACATCGCGAGGAAACCTGCATACCTGAGAAGTTCTTCATAAGAATTTCTAAGGTATGTGAAGTCTGCCAACCCGCATTAGGCCAACGTGGTGGACTAAGGCCTAACCCCTCTCATTCAGTTGAGGAGGTCCGTGCCCAGCAGTGGGACGTATATAATACAGGGCTAGTACTATTACTAAGTACAGGAAAAGTATTTTGTTGAAAATAAACCTTATTACAAAGTGTACTATGAATACAACGGCTGCCAAAGTCTTTAATGTATACTACTAGACGGGCTGTCTGTTAATAAAATTGCGTCACCTAACGCGGGAGTTTGACAGCTCACAGACAGGGAGCGCGATAGCGGTTCTAGTTGAGAGTAAGCGAGATGGTAACATTGAGTTAAGGTCAATTGACCACAACTTTGTGGTGCAATTTCTATGTACCGGGTATACATTATAGTCCTTGACGGTTGCTAAGACTTCATGCCATAACATTCGGTCATATTCACGGCTTCATCGGCCGATACTTTATTTCAATATGCTATTTTCTTAACGTTAAAAGCCCCTGATGTACACACACACATACGCACTCACACATGTAAACCACGAAGGGGTAAGCAGAGGTGTAACTAGTACACAAACATTTCTTATTTCCGTCCCATAATGTGACAGAGGGCGAGCCTATCACTACAAACAAAGAATCATTTCAAATCATCAGCATTTAAATCGGTATATTAGTTTTAAGTGTTACGCCACAGATATGCATATACATATAATACCCACAACCAAAAATGGGTGAACTTATAACACCCTTCTTTTTTGTTGAAGGTTAAAAACTAAAGAGATCAAAGAGGTCTTGTTTCTTGTCCCAACCGCTTATTGTCTATGATGTCTAAAGCCATTCAACCATCAAACTAGGTGCCATTATCATGAGCCTAATGAGAAAACTTCAAGCCACTCATGCTCGTAGACAGTTTAGCGAAACAAACAGAGATCTCTAGACACCCGGAAATTAAGTGACCTAGTGGTGACCTATTCAAACTTTACGGGACATGACTTTTGTATTTAGTAGCGTAATATAACAAGAGCTCACGGTTGTTTTTTTATAGCTTAGGCCAGAAAATGAGCAAATGGGTCACCTGATGGTAAGTGTCTCTACCGCTCCTACACCCACAATACTAAAAGTATCATGGCCGCGTTGCAGATCTAAAGAAAAAGGTTAATCAAGGGATTGGGAAGGGGACAGAGATTTGGGCGTCCGGATATCTCACTCACCGTACGAAACGCAACAGCAAGCCGCTACTTTACGCCAGTTTTCTGTGAAATAGTGGTAATGACCCGGACGAACCGGCCTATTCATGCTGTAGATTTTGTCTACAGCGTGGCTCTACCACTCTGAAAATTAATTGGAATTAGAGCAGCCCAATCAAGCAATTACAGAAATGATATCTACGCATTATCCTACATGACCTCCTTATGCATGACGAATAAATTAAGACCTTAAAATAGTGTAAACAAACAAAAGATGACAGTTTGAGTATACCAGTCCACAAAACCAGCACTCGTTCACGAGTATGCCGCATGTGCCAGCCATCGGCCGCCTCAACCATGTTAAAGGGAAGTGACCGACCCGGCACAAACACAGAAAAAAACATTCCCTTCTCAATCCCTTAATTATCACTTTACTTTAAGGTTGACAACACACCCATGATTCTTTTCGTATTGTGGGCGTACATGGACGGTGGAGATCACTTACCATCAGGCGACCCACTTGTTCGTTTGCCGGTCTAAGCTATAAAAAACCATGACAAGTACATCACCCCAAACCGATTCATAGTTCATAGCCGGTCTAGTCAGTTACAGACATGTTTAAAAATCAGGCAGTATTTAAAATAGCTGTTAGCATAAAACGAGCCTCGGACGGTCGTGTCAAACTCAGGCCATGGTCCAATTAAAAACATAATTGAGTATTGGGGTGTTGTGGAGACTGGAGGGGGCAACCGACAAGCTTTGTACAATAGTAGTCAATTTGATTATTTGGTATATTGGGGATTATATGCAAATAATACTTCATACACTTTGTCGCCTCATTGGTTTACTGGCAGCGTACTAAGGCCGAAAACCGTGAGGTCCTGGGTTCAATTCCCAGGTCGGGCAATCACAATTTGTTTTTGTTATCAATTTGAAAAATCACACATGAATTGCCCGGCTTGGAATTTGTGCCCGGTATGGTGATAGGCTCGCCCTCTACCACATTATACGATGGAAATAAGCTCGGTTAAACATGTATGTAGCACTACTTGTACGTCTGCCTACCCCCTTCGAGAATTAAGGTGTGCGCCTACTACTACATATAATGAACTGTAGGCCAGGGTCTTTATTCCATAATAAGAAAGATATTAAATTTGTAACACACAAACAACGTCTACCTCTATAGACGTATATTACCAAATATTGTAAGTAACTAAGAACTCTGCATCATATCGAATTAAGCTCAAAGATTCTTATTCTTAGGGATATATTAGCTAGTCATTGTTCAGAGAGCGGATATTGTCACAGAGAATTGAAGTCCAAGATCGCTGTTCTATCTAGAAATTCCAAAAGATGCCAAACACCGAAAGTGATATTTTTTTCCAACCACATTGTTTTGATCAATTAAATATTAAAGCAAATTATGTAGATAGTTAAAGTAGCAATCTATTAGTAGTAAAATCTATTCCATCAGTTCTATTCTTATAGATTTAAACAATTACATACATACATACATACATAAACACACGCCTGTTTCTCATAGGGGTAGGCAGAGACAACGGATTTCCACTTGCTACGATCCTTACATACCACTTCGGCCTCATTCACTCTCATTAAATTTTTCATTACGTTCTAATACTTTAATTTTAATAATAATAATGATTCAAACATTATTTTGATATAATTTTAAACCCACGTCTACTCATAAAACAACTTCATCTAAACAGTAACGATTAAAATTTGAATCCGCTATAATTAAACCTTATCTAAATATTACCCCGGAATTTTGTGTACAATTTAACTTGGGCGGTGTTTGCAGCTTCAACACCGTCGAATACTTTCATCTTGTAGCCGCGCTCCAATAATTATATCATTTATATTTCCTAAACTGTCGGAATGTTTGTATATTGGAAATTGTTTATACAAATTTGTGGGTAGCATCGATTTTAAGCGATATTGATATTATTTTTAATCGCCATATTGCTTATCATCAAGGATCGCTTCTATCTCTTTTGAACAATCTTTTGACTATAATTTCCAATCGTCACTTAAGTGTCCATGTAAAGAATAGTCAAAATTCTCAACAAGACATTCCTATTTGAATACATCATAATATTTAGAAATAAAAGTCTTTAAGTTTCAAGCATATCTATTAAGAAACTTTGATGCTTGACTTATTTTTTGTTAAGTTAATAATATTGTTACTCTTCATTGTTCCTTTTAGCTATACCAGTCTTTAAAATACCACTATCAATTATGACAATAACACCATCTTACCACAAAATAGTCAAAATTATCACATTATATCGTATATTTTTCGTGACATCGGAGTTTGCGTCGTCACTTCCCCGCCGGTAGGCGTGTAGGCCCCAAGCCTATTTCCAATTTGCTTCTATCAATCAAGACCAATCTAGCTGAGTGGATTACTGGCAAATGAAATTTGCATAGACACCAGAACATCGCTTGTGAATGTCGCGCTTGTGCCGCTCTTGCCACATTTATTCCTGTTGCGGTGTGAGATTTGTGATTTTGAATGAAGGCCGTAGTGATCTGGATATTTGGAATTTGAGCGAAATATACAAAATATACTTTGCACTATACAAGTAAGCTTTTTATATTATTGTGGCTACTAGCCTTGAAATAATTACTATTGGTGTTAGTAACATGTCCATAGACAAAACAGATTTTCAATCTTAAATAACATTTAAAAATATTATAATACTTGAAAATTATTATACAAAGACTGCCTCGGTAGCGCAGTTGTAATGCGTTACGATTGAGGTCAACGCTGAGGTCTTGGGTTCGATCCCCGGGTCGGGTAAAGTGGTATTGGGTTTTTCTATTACGAAATGCTCAGTATCAGCCCGGAGTCTGGAATTTGTGCCCGGTATGGCGATAGGCTCCTATCACATCATGGGATGGAGATACGCTCGGCGAAATGTGGGTGTACTGGTTACACCTCTGCCTACCCCTTCGGGGATTACAGGCGTGAGTGCGTATGCCAATAATTTGCAATAAAAATAATAATACAAGTATTCGTGCATAGTAATATTTGCATAGACAAAACAGATTTTCATTCTTAATTATTATTTAAAAATATAACACATGAAAATTATTATTCATAGAAAACAAAAAAGTCATTTTATATTGATAAAATAGTATACGAACTCACACGTACCCACATTTTGCTGAGTTTATTTCCATCCCACGATGTAACAGGAGGCGAGCCTATCGCCATATCGGACACAATTCCAGACTCCGTCTGATACAAAGCATTTCGTGATAGAAAAACCTAATATTACTTTGAACCGACCCGAGACCTCAGCCCAGCAGTCGTATCATGTAAGCATTACAACTGCGCCACTGCACCGTGGCAGTCATAGTTTTAAAAACTGATTTAGCTATAAAATTATTGAAATAAAATTGTTACCTTTTTACTTTTTTTTTTATTAGTTTGAATGACGAGACGAGCAGGTCGCTCGGCTGATGGTAAGCGAAGCAACGCCACACAGAACTGTAAATAACAAAACACTGCATGACACTGGACTGCGTTCGTCACCCCGAGACATAAGGTGTTAAGTCTCATAATGCCTAGTAATTTCACTGGCTTCAATGTCCTTCAAACCGGAAGACAACAGTGCTTACACACTGTTGCTTGGCGGCAGAAATAGACAAAGCGGTGGTACCAACCCAGCCGGCCTCTCGCAAACGAGGGACTTTCCACCTTGTGCAAAGACATAAAGACATACAAGTTTCAACGTCTTTGATATACTCGTAGGTATGCCCTTCCTACAGTAAAGCCTGTATTGTGTAGGTAAAATGTAAAACAAACGATTTCATGACAACAAGTCGTATATCGGATGATAAGTAACCATCAAGTTTGTAGCGATAGTTTTTATGTTCCTAGGTGGCACTTCTTCCACTTTTTATTGTTTACCTCATTATTTACTTTCTGAATTGTTATTATTTGTGTTTGTTTGACGATGCTTAGGATTCCCTGGACGGCGCTTAGAACCAACAAATCGGTCCTCGAGGAACTCAAACGTCACAAGATGCCGCGGCTCCAACATATGCCTGCGAAGGATTTTTGAGTTCTTCGGACACATCGCCCGCAGGCCCGATGGTAATCTCCAAAAGCTGATCGTCACTGGGAAAATGGAGGGCAAGAGGTCGAGAGGAAGGAATCCAATGCGCTGGACTGATCAGATCCGCACCACACTCAACATGGATGTCTCCAAAGCGGTTCATATCGCTGAAAGCAGGAGCAGGTGGCACAACATCGTACGCAAGAAGTTGGTTCCGTGATGGGTCACGACCCCCAGCATTGGGGAATCGACGCAAGGAGAGTGTTTGTTTATTAAGAGAGTGGAGTTAAAATTGTAATTGATACTTGGAATTGTATTTTGTGCATAATAAAGTAATAAACATAATAGTCAGACACATAGGCCCTTATTTATAAACTTTTTAAGCACTAGTTAAAACAGAGAGACTGCCTCGGTGGCGCAGTTGTAATGCGTACGCGTTACGACTGAGGCTGAAGCTGAGGTCTCGGGTTCGAGACCCGGGTCGGCTAAAAGTGATATTGGGTTTTTCAATTGCGAAATGCTCAGTATGAGCCCGGAGTCTTGAATTTGTGCCCGGTATGGCGATAGGCTCGCCCCCTATCACATCATGAGACGGAGATACGCTGGGCGAAAAGTGGGTGTACTGGTTATATTTCTGCCTATCCCTTCGGGGATTACAGCCGTGAGTGCGTTTGTAGTTAAAACACTGTTTTCGTCTGTTTCTAGCCACTTTATATGTCGCGTTGGGAGAGAAAGACAAGGGTGTTTAACTAATCAATGCTTAATGAACGTTTTTAAGTAAGGCCCATATTCCTGAAACCGCACTAGGTTAAACCCGTATCGTGTGCTGACACAGATGCTGTCATTAGAGAAATTTTATTAATTTCCCGAAATAAATAGACTATAATCATACCAAGGTGGTAGGTCCCAATTTTCAAGGTGGTAGGTCCCCCGTTTGCGAGAGACCAGCTGGGTTGGTACAACCGCTTTGTCTATTTCTGCCGCCAAGCAACAGTGTGCAAGCACTGTTGTGTTCCGGTGTGAAGGACATTGAAGCCAGTGTAATTACTGGGCATTATGAGACTTAGCACCTTATTTCTCGGGGTGAAGAGCGCAGTCCAGTGTCATGCAGTGCTTTATTTAAAGTTCTGTTTATGAGCAGGCGTGGCGCTTACCATCAGGCGAGCGACCTGCTCGTCTCGTCATTCAATCTAATAATAAAAAAAACAATATGTTTGCTGCGCTCAAAGATCTCAATGAATTGTGAATTAAATACTTTTTAGAATTTGATTATTTCCCGAAATCGTCAATATTTAAAATTATTTGTATATCTATATATCAGAAAAAAAGACATTACGTCGCTCTGAGTGTTTAAATTATTTAGTTTATATAAATTGTTATTTTGCAATTAAAATTAATTGAAATTGAAATATGGCAGTACACAATTAAGGAGAAAGATGTTAAGAAAAAATACGTATTAACAGTATTTTTAATAAGGAGGCGTTGCACTCGTATAGCACCTTGCATTACCCATATTGATGTTTAGCTAAATTACGCATGATCAGTATTCGCATACGTGACTGTACACGGATTTTGTAGCTCAACTGATTGCGTGCTTGCGATCAGACAAAACGTCTTAGTAAATATTAATGAAACAAAATAATTAAAATGTAACAAAATGAAAGTCATAAATACATTAAAAAATCATAAGAAGCTAAACGGTTAAGTTTTAAGCGAAAGTCCGTCTAGGTAGATTGCTTATCAATTTCTATAATTTACTACTGCGCTTTGGTTTAAAAGACACTCAAGCTGGTGAGGTAGCTTGGCATTATGTGACTTAAGATCTTGGGTCTTAGGGTGACGAAGCGTAGTACTTTGTAAGTCAAAGGGGTGCACGGTGTTGCTACTGATTATGAGCAGGCGTGGCGCTTACCACTGATGGAGTGACATGCTCGTCTCGTCATTCATGGTAATACACATTTAAAATGTTAGATTACCATTTGGCATACTAAATAACAAAATACTCCCAGAGGGATTGACGTTAGGCCGGCTGTTCGTAAAAACTACAAACCAATTTTATAACATGTGTTACATGTGTTAAAAAGCATGTTGCGACGACCCCACTGCAAGTGGGATAAGGGCAGGTAGAGGAAAAAGAAATAATAAAATTCACACGAAACTAAAAACAAGACTAAATTAAAGTAAATTATACCATCAAATTGCTTTCAAGATTAATTATCTCCATAATTCTATAATATAATAATGGTATTGGGTTTTTCTATGGTATTGGGTTTTTCTATTACGAAATTCTCAGTATCAGCCCGGAGTCTGGAATTCGTGCTCGGTATGGCGATAGGCTCGCCCCCTATCACATAAGGGACGGAGATACGCTCGGCGAAATGTGGGTGTACTGGTTACACCTCTGTCTACCCCTTCGGGGATTACAGGCGTGAGTGCGTATGTATGTAATTCTATAATCTTTTTTGACTCCTCAGTGGATATACATGGCGGTATTATAATGTTTTATATAATTTCATCTTATTTCTCACCTACACCTTCAAAGAAAACCAAACTAAAACATCTCAGACAACTGAAAACAAGAATGACTCAACTACTAGACATACGAAAGTAAAGCAGTTAGAAAACTGCACCAGGATCTTTGTGCCAGAGACGGTAATAATGTACATTTTAGAAGAAACCGAGCGGAGTTGGTATTCGATTAGCGAAGCGCCAGCGGCAAAGATCCCCCCCCCCCTCCCCCTTTATTCCGGATAGTGCCGGACTGTTGCAAATTTCGACATAGCACATAACGTTGCTGCATGATTTGTGCCTTCGGATATAAGAGAGAGCGGGCAGTGGGCTCTACTATAAAAACATTTTAAAACAAAGGTTTGTGTGATCCAAAAAAGTTTGTTTCGGGCCTGGCTGTTGTGGAACCCTAAGTCCCTCGTAGTTCCTGATACTCATGACACAGGTTAACCTAGTGTGGGGTCTATGTGTGTGACTGTTGGGTGTATTTATTATTATTATTGTGTCACACAGCATTATGCTGAATTGTTACCTACCTACTTGGTAATGGTATGTGTATGTTATTAATGCCTCTTTTTATTAATTAGTCTTTGCGTATATTGCTAGCGTATGCTCTTAATATTGGTATATTGAGAGTGTCTGAGAAAGCACCGTTGGGTACACCGTTGAGATAATAATGGTGCGATATATTTGTGGAAGGGTAGTTAAATGGTATAAAAGAGGATGTGGTAATACCTAATCACACACACACACACATACACACACCCGCACGCACTCTCGCACGCACACACACACACACACACACACGCACTTACAGACAGACACACACACACACGCACTTTCAGACAGACACACACACATACATACACACACACACACACAAACACTCTGCATGCAGTTATTAGAATATAGTATGTATGAATATATATATATATATATATATATTATTATATTTATTTTTCTTTTTTTTGGCATACTCTTTACTTTTATTGTCATTAAATATAATATAACTAGACACTTACTGGGAAGGTGACTGACCCCTGACATACAGCTACGCTAGTTTGGGGGTCAGAGACTATTTTTAAGTTGTATCACTGTATTTGATGTACAATAAAGATTTTTGTTTTTTTTTTTGAACTGGAGGTCTATTGCCTGCAGTCGGTCGGTCCAGTAAGATCAGTGTTCAGTCGATAGTCCAAGAGTTTATTACGCGGTAGCTATGCTGGTTTACTATTCGGTCCTAGTTGAGTTGAGTTATAATTAGAGAACGGTCTCTTGAGAATCCTGATATAAGATTGTGGTGTGTAAAGCAGTGATATTGTAAATGTAATCAATAAATTATGAGTTGAAGTGATTATTGTCGTTTGGTATTAATCAAATAATACTCGTCTCACGTAACTTCTAGCAATATATACTTCTATTCTAATTGCCTAGCTAACTCTAATACCTTAAGCCATTAAAAATCACAACACCTTCCAGTTCAAGTCTTGCACCACAATTCCAATACAATTGTGCAACTGGATGCAGCGGGCGAGTGTTGCGCGGGGTTAATCGGGTCGACGACTCCTGAGGACCCGCCAAGTCGCCTGTCCTGACTCTAATGTCCCAGCTCTGTCGCAACACATAACAGTTATGGTCTCGCGATGGACTGACTTCCCTGAAGCACGACTATTAATTTATTTTTAGCAACAAAAATCTTGTTGGATATTTGTGAGTCATAAACCTGTGACTTTGAAAGAAAGAAATAATAAATAATAAATAAATAATACACCCAACAGTCACACACATAGTTCTGACCCCACACTAGGTAAACCTGTGTCGTGGGTATCAGGAACTACGAGGGACTTGCGGTCCCACAACACCCAGACCCGAGACCAATATTTGTGGATTAGACAAACATTTGTCTCAGTGTGGGAATCGAACCCACGGCCTCTCGCTTCGCAGCCGACTACTCGCCCGCCGCGCCACGGAGCTGTCAATGAAAGAAAGCATTTATTGGCAGGCGTTAGGTGGTACATGTACAATTGATGCAGACATATTTTTATAAGTAGTAGGTGGGGGGGTACCTAGATACGCACCCACTGTGGACGGTGTATGTCCCACCACGACCGCGCCAAAAGGATCCAAATCAGCATATGCTAAACATTAAATGCTTGGCACTGGTTTTCATTTGGACCCTAGATGTTGTTGATGACTTTGTTGGTGTTAAATACATTTATTTACTGTCTGTTTTACCTTTTTTCGTGCTGTCTTCTTCCACCTGCCCTTATCCCACTCGTGGTGGGGTCGGCACAACATGCTTTTTAAAACATGTTACAGAAAGATTTGGCTTGTAGTTTTTATGACCGGCCGCCTGCCTGACGTCAACCCGTCTGTGGAAACTTTTTTCATGAAGTACTAAGGCATATTTCATAAATATCTGAAAATAGGATGGGAGTGGTACGGACTGCCGTAGCACAAGTCGTTGGTTCGAAACCAGCTCCTAGGGCACGCACCTCTGACGTTACTAATATAATTATCGCTTTCTTTAAAGGAAATTGCGAGGAAACCTGCATACCTTTACTTTAGCTTAGTGGACTAAAGCCTAACCCCTCTTATAACCCCTCTTATAAGTAGAAATAGTAGTACTACTGCTTCACGTACGTCAGCTGTAACCCATCCAACAGATTTCAAGATATTTCTCTTCAAATTACCGCATATTTCATTCACATCAACATTGTCTTCCAGCAAAATGCTAAAGTAATTTTATTAGAAAGGAAAATAAAAGAGTTTTTTGTCTCTATTAGTGTAAATCTCTATTGATTAACACTTAATCTCAATTCGCGTCGGTGGGTCAGATTAAACTGTTTGGATTGAAGGAATAAACGTCCGAGCAAAAATCATCCGTCTTTTCTATAAGGAAAAGCCGATAGTGGATTTTGCATGTCATTCTAAGGCTCTTAAGTCTTATCAATATGGTTTATTTTAGAAGAGACATAAAAATCCGATAGTGATTCATTGATATAGGTATTAAGTATTTATAATCCAAGTAGTGATTGAATGTTTTCTATTGTTCATTAAAATTAAAAAGATTCTACGTTGTTTCTTTGAAAGGTTTGTGTTTATTTATTTTTTACTGGCCCTGTATTATACATGTCCCACTGCTGGGTACAGGCCTCCTCTACTGAATGAGAGGGGTCAGGCCTTAGTCCACCACGCTGGCCTAATGTTGGTAGACTTCACATACCTTCGAAATCCTTATTAATTAAGAACTTCTCAAGTATGCAAGTTTCCTCACGATATTTTCTTCACCGTTAAGATAAGCGATAATTAACAATGAATACACACATAACTTAGAACAGTCAGAGGTGTGTGCTCTTGGGACTGGTTTCGAACCTGCGACTTTCGTCTGTACAGTCCGTACTACTCCCCACAGTTATCGCTGCTACTTGTGTTTATTAGTGCGACCTAATA
Source organism: Mimas tiliae (assembly GCA_905332985.1). Classification (NCBI taxonomy): domain Eukaryota; kingdom Metazoa; phylum Arthropoda; class Insecta; order Lepidoptera; family Sphingidae; genus Mimas; species Mimas tiliae. The sequence continues at coordinate 16,162,020 of HG995248.1, read as the reverse complement.
AGCATGACTATTTGAAGAGTTAAGATATTTAACAATTTTTCTTGTTGTATTGTTGGGCATTGTATCGACCATATTTTTATGGGATTTATCTTCCTTGGGTGAAATCTATGCATAATTTTGTGAAACTTATTCTCGTTTTCACCAATTTTTACTTCAGTTGATGCTTAACGCCCAACCTACATTGAATGTGAATATGTCGATCTATTTTCATGTGATCACACTACTTTAACTTGTATTGTTTTTTTTTTTTTTTTTTTTAGTAGATTGAATGACAAGCAGGTCGCTCGCCTGATGGTAAGCGCCACGCCTGCCCATAAACAGAAGCAACGCCACACATAAATTTAAATAAAGCACTGCATGACACTGGACTGCGCTAAGAAGAATAAGATAAGATACGTTTAGGGAAACGCGACCGCGACAGAGAGACAGCGACACTTGACGCAAGTCAGGCGAGCCAGGAAACGATCGCGCGTCACCTTCTTATATCTCGGTCGCATAATGGCCGTTCCGAATATTCTGTTTACCGACAGATTTACTTACTGGCAGTTAATTAATGATACATTGTGTGTAGAACATTTGTCAAAACTCTATTGATAGTAATCTATCTGTAAATAGAATATAGGGAACGGCCATAATTCAATACATTATTGTACAATTACATAAATAAAGCTGACGTATCGTTGTAGCCACGCGTCACAATTTCTTATCTTGGTCTTATGACTCGATCGCGCACCTCTAAGCGCACTTAATTTAAATCATTTGTAAAAATAGTTATTGTTACATGTACTTTATTTTATATACACATAATATTTGACTGCCTCGGTGGCACAGTTGTAATGCTTACGCGTCACGACTGAGGTTGACTGATGTCTCGGGTTCGATCCCCAGGTTTTTCTATTACGAATTCTCAGTATAAGCCCGAAGTCTGGAATTTGTGCCCAGTATGCAATAGGCTCGCCCCCTATCACATAAGGGACGGAAATACGCTCGGCGAAACGTGGGTGTACTGGTTACACCTCTGCACACCCCTTCGGGGATTACAGGAGTGCGAAATGTAATAACTTTTTAAATCTAGAAATAAAAAATACTTTGTTCCATTTGTCATATCACTAATATGAAATTATAACAACCCTAGCGCACCGTGTCGTAAACTAGTAAATATAGGAACGCGACGCAGCGAATGTTTACACTGAGCGTAGATTTTCGATAGGCATCCGGCCCGAAGCGGCGGTATTAAATGTTTACACAAGGACGAGAACAAGCAAACATGGTGCGTGACACCCGATCCCCAATATAACGTAATCCCAATATTACCGGCGCTCACCGTGAGCCCAATCCGCGGTGCGACATCAAAGAGCCGACGTTTTGATTGGTTCTTTTGAAAAGTTATTAAAATACGATACGTATGTGTAATTCGTGGAATATTTAAATGTCGAATTCGTATTAGTTTTTGTTTTTCGCAATTTGATTTCGTATGGTGCTAATGTGGTTTTTATTTATTTATTCTGGCACGACAACGTGCCTGCACTGTATCTGATGTTAATTACAGTGCAAATTATAATGTTGATTGCCGACAGACATTGATCCCTCGACGCTTGGTAGAATTATACGGGTCTGAAGTTACGGGTCTGGTTGCGAGCCACTATGCTAGGTTTTCCACCATGTTGGTGGTCGCTATCCAGTCGGGTACAAAAATTATCAATTAGTAATGTATATTTAATTGAACATAGATAAGAAACATGTAAATGAAATGAAATAGTTTTATTCATCATGTAGGCAATTAAAATAGCGCTTATGACAAGTCAGTACAAAATAAAAACTTATGTATAGAAATCATATCAACTAATGTATACATAACATACATAGCATCATCAAAATACACTGGGCAACTATACATTTTACAATAGTTTTATTATGGAATAGTCCAGAATCGTTAAGTATTATGTAACTTCTATCTGGAAATAAATTAATACCTATTATGGGACATTTCTCTTTATTTTAAAACGTGTTTTTTAATTTCTGATATCAGATAAAACATTTAATAATATCAACCCCCAATGGCGAGGTCATGGACCCAAGGCACCAGTGGTTAGGACCCCAAAGTAAGGAACCACAATGCGTGCCGAGTCCAATAACACAGTTTTCTAAATCTGGCTCTTGACTGAACGACCAATTGAGACCCTCTGGAGGTGTTGGTCGAGGCTCTTTGGTATCAGCTCATTATAAAAGAAAGAAAGAAGGAAGTTTATTATAACAGCAATAATTACAGAGTTTCAAAAAACAAACAAAAAAAATACACAAATGCTTAAAAATACTACGCAATTATTGCGCCAACAATGGGCCAATTAGCAAAATCGATTATCTATACTACTTATTATTTATTACTAGCTTTTGCTCGTGGCTCCGCCCGCGTGAATTAACTTTTCCGAAATAAAACGTAGCCTTTAACCGTCTCCAGGGTCCCATCTATGTCTACATCAAAATTCATCAAATCGATTCAGTGATTTAGGCGTGAAAGCGTAACAAACAAATAGTTTTTTTTTCATACATAGTAATCCTTTGTTACTTCTTATACCTCCAAGAATATGTGTACAAAGTTTCATGATGATCCGTTAAATAGTTTTCGCGTGAAAGCGTAACAAACAAACTTACATTCACATTTATAATATTAAGTATGATTAAAGTCTCGTCACTGACGCACAGACGCACCACTGACGGATACGCGATCATCGGAAGTCTACCTTAACATGTTCATATCAATATTGACTGAGCGAGCGCAAACGTCTGCCGGCATTAGTGTTGTTAAACTTTGTGAATTTCATCTCTGTTCAATTAACCCAAGACTTGTTAACTTTCCGTTAAGTTTAATTGGGTGCGAACCGGTATGTGTTTGAATTGTGATGTCAATGTTTTTGGTGTGTCTAATGAATACTGCCAGCTGTTACCCGCGGCTCCGCTCGTGTAAATGTATTTTTCTGGGATAAAAGTGGCTCATGTTTTAATTTATGTCTTGGTCTAATTGTATGCCAAGTTTTATCCAGAATTCAACACGGTTTAGGCGCCGTTGATGAATCAGTCAGTCAGTCAGGTAGTCAGTCAGTCAGGTAGTAAGTCACTCAGGTAGTAAGTCAAGTAATTATATAATATGTATAGATATAAGATTTAAGCAATAGAGGTGGTTCTGTATTCAATAAGGTATTTAAATATGTGTATAGAATAATAATATGGCGATTATCATAGTAGAGGGAAAGCCACTTTGTAGTCAATAAGATATTTTTTATACCCTAGGCCAGCAAGCGAGCAAGTAGGGCACCTGATGGTAAGTGATCTCCATCGCCCATGTACACCCACAATACCAAAAGAATCATGGGCACGTTGCCAACCTTAAAAGAAAGGGATAATTAAGGGATTGGGAAGGGGAGGCGATTTGGGCCTCCGGAAAGCTCACTCACCGTACGAAACGCAGCAACAAGCTGCTACTTTATGCTGGTTTTATGTGAGACAGTGGTAACGACCCGGACGAGCCGGCCCATTCGTGCTGTAGACACAAGTGTCTACAGCGTGGCTCTACCACTCAAAAGGTCTATATTGTACTTATCATCACGATTTCTTTGATGACGAGACGAGCAGATCGCTTGACTGATAGTAAGCGCTATGCCTGACCATAAAAAACAGCAATATCATTCAGAAATTTGAATTATAAAGTACTGCATGAAACTCCAATTCGGTCATAATTCTGAGACGTAAGATGTTAAGTCTCTTATTACCCAGTATTTCAATGACTTCAAAATCCTTCAAACTGGAGCACAATGACATACAGTAAACCCTTCTATTCGGCGGCAATAAAACATACCACTAGTACCAACCCATACGGCCTTTCGCAGAGTAGTCACATCGTAGTGCCAGAAAAAAAACACAGATGTACAATATATGCAACAAAAAGTCAGTACTCTGCGAACATCTCTCACATGACAGCTTCCGTGGCGTAGCGGGCGAGTAGCCGGCTGCGAAGCGAGAGGCCATGGGTTCGATTCCCGCACCGAGACAAAAATTTGTTTCGGGTCAAGGTGTTGTCGGACCGTAAGTCTCTCGTAGTTCCTGATACCTATGATACAGGTTTATCTAGTGTGGGGTCAGGACTATGTGTGTGACTGTTGGGTGTATTTATTTATTATTTATTTATTTATGGTGATGCAACTGTTATCGGAACGTTGACGGAAGTAACGTCTTTTAATGGTTGACATTAACCTGCACGATACTCATCATCAGGTCCATTGTAGTCACTTTGTCGTACCAAGATAAAAACCATATCAGACGCATGGACATACATACAAAATATATATTGGAATATTATCGCATATATTTATATATTGTACTAGCTCTTGCCCGCGGCTCCGTCCGCGTTAATGCTATTTCCAGGATTAAAGTAGTCTACGCGCTTGACAAAAATACTAATATCACTATTAAAAAATAGGGGTTGATCGTTGAGGGTTGAAAATTTAGAGTTGTATGTATTTTTTAATGCTGTATCATAAAACAATAAAAATAAAAAAAAAAAATAAAAAAAAAAATAAAAATATTAGGGGTGGACCACCCTTAACATTTAGGGGGATGAAAAATAGATGTTGGTCGATTCTCAGACCTACCCGATATGCACACAAAATTTCATACAAATCGGTCCAGCCGTTTCGGAGGAGTATGGGAACGAACATTGTGACACGAGAATTTTATATATTAAATTATATTCTATTTATTATATATTATTGTATGTGTATATTTTTTATTTGGCATTGTAGTTTTTATTACATATTATGTAATATTTTTATATTTTGTATCTTCCTTTTTTTGCACCTACTTTGTTCATCTCAGCATCACCCTAAGGTTGTCTGGTAGAGAATGCCTTTGGCATTAAGTCCGCCTTTATACATCGTATATAAAGTGTAAATAAAATAAATAAACAAACGCAACTTCTCATTTTGAAGTTGTCTAAACCATCAGCAATTTAATCGACGTTAAAATCTAGACTGTTATTCCCATGCACAAACCAATTCACGGCATATCGAACAGTGTAAACATCAGTATTCTTTTGAGTGCAAAACTTGAGCAAACATTTGCTCTGGGAGCGGGACGTTTCAGCATCAAATCCGGCGGCGCGATGCGAGATCACGCTCAGCTGCGTATCAAGCATGTACTGTAGGCCTAGTATGAGTTACAAATACGTTCACAGTTTTCGAATTCGTATAAAATTACTACCGTCGAAGTGTCAAACTAGTAATTGATACGGCAATAAAGAAAATAACCGCTTGAAAACTTATTTCATATTCTATTATTATGAAATAAAATAAACCTTATAATTAATTTTAAATTCATCGTAGTTCCCACTAGTGGTTACTTATATTTGACGTATTGAGAGAAAACAAAAACTTTCATCGTTTTACAAAACTATTAAAACTTGTACTAGGCCTACTGGTGTTTTATACTATCTCCTAGCAGTTGCCCGCGGCTCCGCCTGCGTAAAAGTCTTTTTCTGGGATTAAAGTTGCGTATGTTCTATAATTCTTGTCTTGGTCTACCTGTATGCCAATTTTACTCAAATCCATTCAGCCGTTCAAGCATGATTCATCTACAAACATACAAAAATTCAACACCCCCCCCCCTTTTTTGTAAGTGGATTTTTCCAAAAATGTGACCCTCATATTTAATTATTTTTAATAAGCAATATTTGCGACCGATTTCAAAGTCGTATTCCCAGCCATAAAAAAATTGCATACAACGTACAAACCCCTCTTTTACCTCCTTAAACTGTAAATTTCCAAAAATCCGTTCTTAGCTGACGTCTACATTATACAAACTATCATCTGACCAAATTTCATGATCCCAGCTTCAGTCGTTTTTGAGAAATCGTGATTAATCAGTGAGTGAGTGGTATTTCGCTTTTATATAATATATAGATTAGGGTTCCGTTGAGACAAACTGGATAGTACTTTACTATTGTTAGCGTTCGGGGGTTTTAGTTCTTCTTGGTTGTGGGCTCCTTTTCTTCGCACTTAGCCAGTAAAATCATACTAATATTACAAATGTGAATGTAAGTTTGTTTGTTACGCTTTCACGCGCAAACTACTTAACCAATCATCATGAAACTTTGTACACATACATATTCTTGGAGATATAAGAAGTAACATAGGAAAAAAAATATTCTATTTGTTTGTTACGCTTTCACGCCTAAATCACTGAACCGATTTTTATGAATTTTGATGTAGAGATAGATGGGACCCTGGAGACGGTTATAGGCTACGTTTTATTTCGGAAAAGTCTATTCACACGGGTGGAGCCGCGGGTAACAGCTAATTTCTAATAATATAAGATAAGCCAACCTAACTCCGACCAGAAGCACAGGATCCTCTTGGTACCTCTACAGGCTACAGGCTTTACAGAGTGACCTCAGTTTGTTGAGGATTTCAGCCCATTGTGTAGCTACACCTTCGCATTCCAGGATGACGTGGGGAGTTGTTTCATTGGCCGACAGGCATACCGTACATAGGGGGTTGTCGGTCATACTTAGAACATATAAATGATAAGTGGGAAATGTCCAGTGATGTTACCTACCATTATGTGTTCTGTCTAATAACAGACGTTTTGTAATGTGTGCGCATTAGCGTTATGTAAATACTAAAATCAATAAATGGTCGAGCCACGCCACAGACAGTTTTATATACAGCATGAATGGCAATGACTGCCTCGGTGGCGCAGTTTTAATGCGGTACGCGTTACGATTGAGGCTAACGCTGAGGTATCGGGTTCGAACCCCGGGTCGCGGAAAGTGGTATTGGGTTTTTCTACTACGAAATGCCCAGTATCAGTCCGGAGTCTGCAATTTGTGCCCGGTATGGCGATAGGTTCGCCTGCTATTACATCGTGGGACGGAGATACGCTCGGCGAAATGTGGGTGTACTGGTTACACCTCTGCCTACCCCTTCGGGGATTACAGGCGTGAGTACATATGTATGTATGTATGTATGTATGAATTGCACGGCTCGACCGGGTTGTTAGTCATTATCACTGTCTCACTGAAAAACGTCGTGAAGTAACAGCTTGCTGTTGCGCTTAGTACAGTGATTGAGATCCGGTGGCCCAAATTTACCTCCTATTCCCTTTAAAATCGAATCTACGATTCTTCTGGTATTGTGGGTATTTATGGGTGGTGGAGATCACTTACCAGCAGATGAGCCAGCTGTTCAGCCGATGTCTGCTATAAAAAGGGGTTTAAATGAATTCTACGAAATAGCTAATAGACAATTCAAAGAAGAACATTAAATCTAGTGTAAATATTCGGCATCATGAGACTTAATTAACTTATATCTCAAGCTGACGAGCGCAGCGCGGTGCTATGCAGTACTTTGTAATAAAGTTCTGAGTGGTGTTGCTTATAGACAGGCATGGCGCTTATCAAGCAAGTGACCTGCGGGGTTAGAATGTGACGTAAAAACGGAATGTGAAGAAGCAACTAAGCAGGCCGGCATAATTCTGCCGATCTGCGATAGATTCAGTGTTTATCTTTGGTCGACAGTATTCATGGATTGTGCTATACCTACCATCAGGTGTAGCGTAGTCACTTTGCCGAGCCAGGATAAAAAAATAACACGACACGAACTTTCGTGCCGTTTGATTGTAATTGGTCGAGAGACCAACGTGTGTGTGTGATCTTTATACGATATAAAACGGAGACGATGAAACGTTTTTAAATATTTACATTTGTTAGAATTTACGTGCGAAGAGTATTATTAACCGACTTCAAAAAAGGAGGAGGTTCTCAATTCGGTGCGTTTTTTTTATTTATCTTTTTGCTTTTTTATGTACATCCATTTCTCCGTCAATAGTGAATCGATTTTATTGAAAAAAATGACACTCGATAGAGTTTAGCTGCGATGTGGTCCCATATAAATTTGGTTAAGTTCTGATGACAGAGTACGAGTAAAAAAATAAGACACCTCAACGGACAACAGTACACTCGTCGCGATTGTGTTATTGTATTGGAATTTACATGCTTTTGCTGTAACTACCACTAAAAATTTAAGTCGGTTTCTAAGTTTTTTTAAACTTTATGTTATTTTAAAAATACAAAACAATGGTTATCAATTCTACTAGTGGTTTATTGGTCACTTTTACAAAGTCACTGCTTTACAGACCACAACCACATGTCAGGATACTTTAGAGACCGCTCTCTAATTTATTATAACTAAGACCGAATAGTAAACCAGCAGAGCTAACTCGTAATGAACTCTTGGACTGTCGACTGTAAACTGATCACTAGGAACTGGTAACTGAGCCCTAGGCACTGGTAACTGACAAATGGGCTCCAGTTATGGCGACGACCTCGTTTATACTATTTGTCCACTTTTCTACAACTGTATCGCACCATTATTATGTCAATGTACCTAACGTTATTTTTTCAGACACCCTCCATTTACTAATAAAAAAGCAAATACTTTAATGTATACTACTAGACAGGCTGTTTAGAAGTAAAATTGCGTCACATATTGACAGCCTCCGTGGCGTGGCGGGCGAGTAGCCGGCTGCGAAGCGAGAGGCCGTGGGTTCTATTCCCGCACCGAGACAAATGTATATGTGATCCACAAATATTTTGTTTCGGGTCTGGGTGTTGTGGGACCGCAAGTCCCTCGTAGTTCCTGATTCCCACGATACAGGTTTACCTAGTGTAGGGTCAGGACTATGTGTGTGACTGTTGGGTGTATTTATTTATTTATTTATTTACATAACGCGGGAGTTTGACAACTCACAGACAGGGAGCGCGATAGGGGTTCTAGTTGAGAGTAAGCGAGATGGTAATATTGAGTTACGGTCAATTGACCGCAACTTAGTGGTACAATTCCTATGTACCGCGCAGCTTGTCTAGTAGTATACATTAAGTCTTTGTAAAAAAGCGAATATCCTAACACATTCTAACGGAGCTCCTAGTCTAGACATGCCAAGAAAACAAAATCCGTCATCTATGGCTCAGGATGTTTCCTTTACCGTTAAAGCAAGTTAACAATGAATACACACGTAACTTAAAAAAGTCAGAGGTGCATGCTCTTGAGACTAGTTTCGAACTTGCTGTTTACATCGACATCGCTAAGCTATCGCTGCCTATTCAATTCCGTGCAATTAAATTAATACATATGTAGAGTACATAACTAAGTATATTATATAAGGGCATAAATACACTAGTAGCCACAAGTATATGCAACATTAGCTTAATGAAGTTTTAACTGCGCGGTCCGGATGCTATGAGCAAAGTTATATTACAAACAAACAAGTGAATGTATCTATGTTAACATTTAACTTTATTTTTATTTGTATATGGTTCAAATTAATATGATGTATTAAAACAAAACGATGACTTCGATTATTGTAATCTACAAGGGTTTTTATGTATATACATACATACGCATTCACGCCTGTAATCCCCGAAGGGGTAGGTATACAGTACACCCACATTTCGCCGAGCGTATCTCGATCCCATGATGTGGGGCGAGCCTATCGCCATACCGGGCACAACTCCAGACTCCGGGCTGATACTGAGCATTTCGTAATAGAAAAACCCAATATCACTTTACCCGACCCGGGGATCGAACCCGAGACCTCAACATCAGCCTCAGTCGTAACGCGTATGCATTACAACTGCGCCACCGAGGCAGTCTTTATTTCTGTCTAGCGTTATTCAGCGTAATACCAGGGTCTGCCTTCCCATCATAATTTGACAGTGAGTTTGGTGGTATTCTATGAGATGACCCACCATCTGACAACCCGCAACGGGAATCATGTTTCGCCATTGCCTCGTCCTATAGCAGAGTGGACCACGTGCAGATGAGATTGGCTTTGGGCCTGAGATATTGGTAGTCTACTTACATTCCTTTTCTTTAACAAGTCTTTGTCCAAAATCCTTTCACCATAAAAACATAAAATCTTAACATTGAACCCAATACTTAAACCGCGAAGCCATAATAACTGTTTACGACAGTTTTTATTTTACTATTACGACAAAAATATTGCTTGCAATATGGCGGAGCTCTCCAAAATCGGATATCAAGTGACCCCAGTAATGGACCCCATTATTACCTCGTAAAAAGGTGATCGGCCTTCGAAATTATATATTTTTTCAATATTTTCTCACCCCAGACCCTCACGGTTGTAAAGTTTGCCAAATTAATTCAAAGGATTTGTTTCTTTACGACTGATTTTGGGTTTACTGCGCTTGGAGTGCAAATGGATTGTTGATGCGGAGGTTTATTTTATATTCCATTTTTGATTAGCATTTTTCACACCTTAGATATAAAAAGATCGGTCTTAAATACGGTAAGGTATGTTATGTATGTATATATATACAAAATGTTACCTTTAAAACTGCAATAGCATCGACAAAAAAGGGCAGATTAGATTAAGCCTAATTTGAGATTTAGACTTTTCAGTTCTTTTGAATCGGTTGTGATTAGCATTTTTTTTTTGTAAAATCTTTTCATTACATTGTAGTGTTTGTAAAACGTGCAATCTCGGTGTATTTATTTCGGCGAGATGTTTGCGCCATGGGGTTCCGAAACCGGGGATAAGTCACCGCTCGAGTGTTATCAAAACGGACGGAACCACTTCAAATTTGTTTGGTTTATCCGATTCGATTTTCTGCACGTTTTAGGCACGTGTTTGGTGTATCTTTTGTAAATATTTTTTGAGTTGTGATTTTCGTGGAGTATCATATAAGCTGTACCCGATTCTAGTAAATATACTTAAGAGTATGTATTTTTATATTCAATTTCAAGTATAATTGGTCGATTTTGGCTTGTCGTGAACAAACGTTCAGATAAAAATATTTTTACTTTATAAACGTAACAATTATTACATTCTGGAGGGTAGTTGTGATTTCAAGATTGGTTTGTGATGTCACCATCAGTAGGCCTAGTATGGGTTACAAATACGTTCACAGTTTTCGAATTCGTATAAAATTACTACCGTCGAAGTGTCAAACTAGTAATTTATACGGTAATAAAGAAAATAATCGCTTGAAAACTAATTTCATATTCTATTATTATGAAATAAAATAAACCATATAATTAATTTTAATTCATCATAGTTCCCACAAGTGGCTACTAATATTTGACGTATTGAGAGAAAACGAAAACTTTCATCGTTTTACAAAACTATTAAAACTTGTTTATACGGATTTCATCGCGGTTTAATTTTTATTTTAGTCCTGACGTTTCGAAAGCTTTTCAGCCTTCGTGGTCACGGGAGAGACTGAGGTGTAGGTCGTCTCTCTAGCTCCAAATTCCACGCCGCCGTCACAGAGACCGAGTGAAACCAGCCACAGTTGAACATGCCCCTGTTGTATTACCATATGTTAGAGGTGTCACAGACAAGATTGGCTATATACTGAAGCGTGCTTCTATTAAAACTTATTTCAAGCCGCCCAAGAAGATTAGTCAATTTTTACCATCTGTCAAGTGTCACATACCTCTACAAGAACAGAGTGTATATAAAATAGATTGTGACTGTGGACTCTCCTATATCGGACAAACTAAAAGAAGCATAGGGACCCGCGTAAAAGAACACATAGCTGATGTTAAACACCGACGCTCTACCAAGTCTACAGTTGCTGAACATTCAGATGAAGGCTCCAAACATTACCTTAGATTTGACAAACCACAAATCCTTGCCAAAGAACACCGATTCCTACCTAGGATGATTCGCGAGGCTATTGAAATTAAGAAACACCCAAATTTCAATAGAGAAGATGGTTGGAAGCTTGCACAAGCCTGGGATCCAATTATACATTTAATTAAATCGGAACCCAAAAGACCAACTGCCAGACCTCAAGACACCGTGAGCTCTTTCTGCGTAGATCGGACTAGTGTCAACTAACTTTTTAAATAATTAAAAATAAATGTATAATTTTAAAATGAAGGTAGCCAATGTAACATTTACTTTTCGAGACGACCTACACCTCAGTGTCTCCCGTGACCACAAAGGCTGAAAAGCTTTCGAAACGTCGGGACTAAAATAAAAATTAAACCGCGATAAAATCCGTATAAACTAGTTTTATATCAATGTGTAATATTCGCGTAAACCTAAGAAATCACTATTAAAACTTGAACTAGGCCTACAGGTGTCCCACTTGCACGTTTTCCAACCTGGGTTACAAAAATACTCTCCTTCATGATCACAAAAACACTTAAACAATTACCTCTCCACGCGTCCCAATGCGGCAATCAAACGTAATTCTTTACAAACAGCCGTAACATTACAAAGATTTATTTATCTGGTATATTTCTCACGGGGCCGCGTTGTAATTTGATTAAAAATTCATTAAACCGCCCCCGGACGCCTGGGGGAATAATTTAGTGCATTTCACACGGAGGCCCGACGCCTCGGACGTTCACTGTTTGAGATTACAATTAGTGCCCCTACACACTAGACAACTCTTGTAAGTAATTTTTGGCCATGTTACCTTTTATGTTTACATATTTTACAATGTGTTTTGAAGTTTAATCATCAGATCTTATATTTAAAATACAAGTCGAATTGAGACTCCCTTTTTTGATGTCACTTAAAAACTAAATATTATCGAAGCAATTTTTTATCAGCAAAGCAAAGCAAGCGTGTCCCCGAAATGGTAAGTGATGTCTATCGCTATTGGAAATCCACAATACCTGAATTTTGGATGCGTTTCCGACATTACAAGAATGAAATGATTTAATAAAGGTAGAGGTGTTGCTTCTTCTCAGATCAGTGGGCATTTGAGATTCGACGTGTAAACGTGGCCTTGGCGGCCTAATTACTGAATTAAGGATTTGATTTGATTTGGTGGGGCTGGTTATTTGGGCCTCCGGTAATCTCACACGTTGTACGAAACAAAATAGTGAGCTGCATCTTCATGACACAGTGATAACGCAGTAGAGCCGACCATGCACGCTGTAGACACTTTAGATCATTATTTAATTTGTTAAACAATGAAGATGGGTAGTTTGACAGCCTCTGTGGCGCAGCAGGCAAGTAGCCGGCTGTAAAACGAGAGGCCGCGATTCGATTCCTACACTGTAAAAAACGTTTGTGTGATCCACAAATATTTGTTTCGAGTCTGGGTGTTGTGAGACCTCAAGTCTCTCGTAGTTCCTGATACCCACGACACAAGACTCCTTTATTAATGTGGAATCAGGACTTTTGTATTTATTGAGAAAAGACAGAACGCTGTCAACTTTTATGACCCTTCTACTTAAATATAGGAAGAAGCATGAAATGAAATCCTATAGCCCTGTCTTGGCAGTGCCATAATTCGACTAAATATATTTCTTCAAGAGCACCTCTGATTACTTAACCTGTAGTAGATTTTAGACTAAGATAAAGTAGATAAAATTTAATTCCGTCACAACTCGTGTACAATGGACTTAATAACTTACGTAATGCTGGGGTCGAGGCTCCATTACCTAAAACGTAGACTGTCTACCTAAGTTAAGTACTCAAAACCTTATACAGAACTGTCACTCCTATTTTGAGGAAAACTACTAGAGGATCAGATGTAGACTTGCAAAGCAACCGCGACTATTTTTTTGAAGTGAAAACTTCTTTAGCCGCGTTGGGCACTCTTTCGTAGGGGAAAATCTTATGGGTACGCGTCACCGACATGCTCATGACGCGCAGCGGCCATGTGCTATGCGCGTTCGACTCTTTGTTGGATGGGTGAAATCTCGTGCGTTCGCGTCACCGACATGCTTATAGCAGTATATCTGTAGCTATACAGCTGACGTATTGTGCAACATTAGTGCTGTGTATATCTCATAAGTGAAATTGAATGGATTTAGTGAAAAGTTCAATGTGTATATACTGTGCATTGTTGAAATAGTGTTTTTGTTTGATTATTATTTGAATCGTTTAATTGTAGAACCATTGTGCAGTACAATAGTGAGTACTAAGAAACATATAAACATGCATATAATTGTTGCTCGGAGTGTCAACTGATGTGAAAACCTTTTATTTATTTTTTTAATGTTTAATTCAAACATAATGAAATAACAAATTTTAATGCTAAAAGTTCAAACTTTTCACTTCTATCGTCAGTCTCTACAACTGCCAATATTTTTTTATTAGCTTGAGTGCCGAAACGAGCAGGCACGCTTGCCCATAAACAAAAGTAAGTCTTATAATACCAGTAATTTTACTGGCTTCAATGTCCGTCAAACCGGAACACAACAGTGCTTACACATTGATTGATGCTTGGCGGCAGAAATAGACAAAGTGGTGGTACCAACCCAGACGGCCTCTCGCATACGAGGGACCTTGTGTACCTTGTGTCTGGATTTCTCGTCAATTATTAATACATTTCTAAATTATAAATTTCTTGTTTGCTTTGTTTTGTATTGCCTCATTATGAACTTTATCTGTGAAACCGCTGAGAGAATTCGATTTCCAGGTCGAGCGATCGGAATTCTTGTTTCGATATAAAAATGAGTTGCCTATGATTGGCTTCCTTTTATAACAGAGGCGGAGAAACGAACATGAGGGTCACTTGATGGTAAGTGATCTGCACCGCCCATGGGCATCCACAATACTTAATAAATCATGCACGTGTTATCTGATGATTAAGGGATTGGGAAGGGAAAGGGGATATGAACCTCTGGATATCTCAAGAATTCTCTCTCTTCTCTATCTATTCAGAATAATAATAAATATGAACTAATATAATAATAATAATACTAGCCCTGTATTATATACGTCCTACTACTAGGCACGGGCCTCCTCTACTGAATGAGAGGGGTTAGGCGTTAGTCCACCACGCTGGCCTAATGCGGGTTGGCAGACTTCACATACCTTCGAAATTCTTTTGAAGAACTTGTCAGGTATGCAGGTTTCCTCACGATGTTTCCTTCACCGTTAAAGCAAGTGATAATGAACAATTAATACACACATAACTTAGAAAAGTCAGAGGTGTATGGTTTCGAACCTGCGACTTTCGTCTCAACCGTCCACACCACTCCCCACTGAGCTAGCTATCACTGCTGAACTAATAAATCAAATCAAATCAAAAATAGTTTTAGTTCATAGGCCCTTCAGGGCACATAAAGTCGTCGTACAAAATCATAATTAAAAATACTACAAAAGTTAACAGATATCAATATCACGAATCATTTGGTTTTACATAAAAACATATGACGTGGACAGGTTCTGAATGGAGCACGCAACGAGGTCCACGGTAAAATATCACTCTATCTACATACATCAGTAGCATACAAAGCAATATTTATTTATACAAGCTTATAGTTCAACCAAGCGTACATATTTCACATTGTAATTTTTAAACAAAATACACGAAAAACAAAGACATTTTGTTTCAAAGAGTAATCAGGTCCCGAGAATCAACGCTGGCTAACTCCTTTCTAGAACTCTTGTCTATTTACTTCTTTGGTATGCTATTAGTTTATTCGTTCATAGACAGGAATTTAGCAGATTATAGTTTTTTCTTATTGAAATTACAACTTTGTCTAGAGGACACAAAACGCAATTTCCAAAGGCAAAAAATATCCTCCCTACATACAAACATACATCATGTCTCCCATTAGACTACTCAGAGTCTATGGAGCATCAAGCAGTACGGTGCAAACATATCTTTCGCTTCTTCCAATATCATCAGTCTCCTCATGCATGCTCGTCTGTTACAAGAGTTCCTTTTTTAAACCTTATACAGAAAATCACTAATATAGTCCATAGACGTCCATCATGGACGTCCTCTGATACCACCACTTTTCAACAACATACATTTCTTTTGTTACACTCCTTTCAATGTACTCGTAATTAAACTACTGAAGCATTCCTTTCACAATCTTTGTCAATACATCTTCTTTCAATCCACATTTTTCTCTTATCACTTTATTTCTCATTCTAACCTAAATATAAGCCCTTGAATCCCTATATCTTACCTTAAAAATCTCCGACCTTTCACCCCCACAATTTTCTCTAATATTATTGGTGCTCAAGGCCGGTGGTTGTCACTTATCTTCAAATAAGTTTCTTACTAGTTTGACAGCCTTTTGTTACAAAAAGTCAATATTTATTTAAAAGACACTTACGCCACTGTGGTTATCGCGAACTCAATTTATCTTGTCGTCAGCCGCTCCACGTCAGCGCTCATTTTGAATTCAATCTATTGCTAGTTCTTACGGGACCCTCTTAGATGAAAAAATATTGCGATCACTCTGTCTTTGATAACATTGGCAATATCAAGAGTGATCTGTCTACCTGCTTGATTTATAGAGCGTAATGATAAAAGAGTACACAAATATATTTTTTGTATTTTTTACGGTATTTATTCGAAATCATTGGAAAGACTTTTCATTTAGTAACACAAAAGGAAGTATTACTATTAAGAACAAAATATTTTTATTTATGTCCTAGCAATACAATCGAATTCAGTATTTTGGGGATGAAATACTTCTTATACCGTACACTATACGTTGCTTAAATTTAACAACACCTCCCTGCAGCACGTTGTACATATATTTTTTTATATATGTCAAGCCTATTTGGGTGATAGTTTTATATACGACATAAAACCACAGTGGTGGTACTATTCACATTTGAAAAGTGATTCCACCCTAAGGGGCAATCGGGAATTAAAGATTAAAATTTCGATGTTTATGCACCAATATTGATGATTAAAAAAAGTTTTTATTAAAAATAATTAAATACAGAACAGCAATAAATCTGCCTAAAATAAAACGAAACAATAATTTTAAGTCAGTTGTATCAATCATTGACCATTAAATTGAAATAGCACCGACTGAAAATTGTCGTACGTCGGATTTATTTTTTGTAAAAAGTATTTAGGAATTATTCTATAGTTAAATCTGTACATAGGATCGTTATTTCAATGAAATAATATGGTTTTATTATATTCCTAGTATGCAAGGAACGTGATAAAAACAACATACCTACATAGACTCACGCCTGTTTCCAACTGAAAAACAACGTAGTGAATTTATTTTGAATCTGGAAAACACTTGATTAAAAACATTTTACAATAGAACCCGTGCATTGCAGGTATTCGTCAATGAAAAATAGGGATATAGGGTAACTAGAAGTGATAATTGGCAAAGGTATTAAAAACTTGCATTGAACATAAAAAATACTTTCTATTATTTAAAAACACATGATAAACATACTTATCTTTTTTACAGATTGTGACCAATCCCGTGAATATCAGATAAAATATATTGGTTTATTATTTTTTGTATTGTCTCCGGAATTAGTAACATCCAAACTAGCAACATTGTTTTATAGAAATTACAATCTTATAGAAATAAAATAAAACATTATAAAAATAAAACAAATATGTTCTAACTGTTAATAAAGTATTCATTGAAATTATTAATACCCTATTTTTTGGAGGGATAAGTTAATAAAGGGTTAAATAAAGAGTGTTCTAAGTTTCTTAGCTGAGTCAGTCAATTAAACCAGCTTTCAATTACAAAGAAACGCATTCAAGTCGGTGTATTCGTTAGGCCCTATGATGCCACACACACAGACAAAAGGAGTGAAACTTACACTCTAACATCCCCTCTTTTATATCAAAAATGCAAACACAGGAATGTAAATGGACCATCAACATCTTTGGCCCAAAGCCTTACCTACACGTGGCACAGTTTGCTCATTAATGGATGAAACAATGGCGAAACTTGGTTCCCGTTACGGATTGTGGGGTCCAGACGGCGGGTCGTCCAATGTAATATACCAAATATTGTCAAATCATGATGGCAAGCGCTTTCTGGCATTAAGCTGTTAAAGCCAGGCATAAAGAAATATTAAAAATACAAACTACGCTCCATCTCTTCCAGAAATTCCCTACATCTGTACAATCCCGTATCGCCGCCCAACCACTCGCCGCACTAAAATCATCAAATATTTGCATACCGTTGAAAAAGTAATATGATTATTAATTTACTCTCGATTCATCGGGCCCCTGGTTCGATTCCGTTCAATAAAGCCGCCCGGCCGAATGATTTGTTATAGCCACTGCGTGAACACCGAACCATTTTTGTTTGAAACTCGTAAAAATTTCCAATATTCACTTGTAAATGTTACTTGAAAGTGAGTTGAATAATGTGATATGTACTTTCGAGAATTATTTCTGTGCTTTATATTGGTACTAAATGAGTTGATTGGTGCATTAGTTAGTGAACATTATGAAGGTTTTTTATTTTTGCAAGTGGTAGAGCCATGCTGTAGTCACTTTTGCCTACACCATGAATGGGTCGGCTCATCCGGGTCGGTCTCACAGAAAACCGACGTAAAGTAGTAGCTTGCTGCTACGTTTCGTGCGGTGAGTGAGATATCCGGAGGCCTAAATCGCCCTCCCCTTCCCAATCCCTTAAGGTCGGCAACGCACCCATGATTATTTTGGTATTGTGGGCGTACATGGACGGTGGAGATCGCTTACAGGTGACATCAGGTGACCCCACTTGCTCGTTTCCGGCCTGTGGCATAAAAAAAAAATTTATTAGTTAGGAGAGTTAAAACCCCTCCCCGGAGGGGTTGACGTTATGCAGGCGGCCGGTCGTAAAAACTACAAGCCAAATCTCTCTGTGGCATGTGTTAAATTAATACGCACTCACGCCTGTAATCCTCGAAGGGGTATATAGAGTTGTAACCAGTACACCCACATTTCGCCGAGCTTATTTCCGTCCTATAATGTGATCCCCTATCACATCATGAGATCTCAGCATAGCAGTCATACCGCGTACGCACACAATTTTTTTAGTCATAATATTGATAGTATCATGTATAATAAAATCAGAGACGTATCATAGATTCAAAGATATCTCATTAAAAGCGCAAGGTCTCGAACTCCTTGGAGAACGGCAGGTAAATATGAAGGCCATTTAAACAGAGCATATACCAACAGAGCAAAGTGTGTAAACTCGGTGTCTCCCAGTTTGATTAACGTAAGACTGCCACGCGCTCCGCTGAACTTGCTCAGCATTTCGTGTAGGGTTACTGATATTTGAGCATTTGGAAGGATGAAAAAAGATTTTTTGTACTTTTATTGCTATTTGCCGGTAAATGTTTTTTTATTAATAGCCTAAATAACAAAATGAGCAAGTCACTGATCTAAAGGTAAGCGCTACACTTGCCCAAAAAAAGGTTTTAACAAGAAATAAAACTGACAACAAAAACCATAAATAAATTTAAACAATTTGAAATAACCTAGATATATTATTATTAAATGGGGAATAACCGATATTAACTTATAATAATAATAACACAAAACACTTTTTTTTTATCTAAATTCAACCAACTTTAATCTATATCCTATCAAAACAAAAAAATACGTAAATTAAAATGTGAGCAGTCTGAAAGTAGTGATGCGTGGTTATACACAAAAAAAAACATGCGTCGAACTTTAGAACTACTCCATTTTTAGCTAGGTAATAAAATGACATTTTATTAGTTATCTGTCCCATACATTCTGAGCTCCATGGTCACATTACACCAAAGCAAACATTTGTACAAGTTAGTAGAAGTGCATTGGCTGTTCGCGGTTTACTGAAACCCACCGAGCCTTGTTTTGTGTCGACTAGACCTAGATTCCCCTGAACTCAATTATTACCTTTGAATATCAAAATGTTTGGTTTTCATTTGGCGTCTGCGTTTAAAATTGACTCCAAGTAACATAAACGTGTTTGCATAGCGAATTGCAAACAGCTAATATTATGAAACGGCTTTGACTGTGTGTTTGAATTATAAAATCTAGACTAGACTAGACTAGACTAGTTGTATCTAATAAAAGTTTAGTTCCCATTCATGATACTGCATTAGAATCACTATTTTAGCTTCCGTACCAAAACAGTAACTGGTAGAGCTAATCTGTAGACAGCATGATCGAATGCCTCGGTAGCGCAGTTGTAATGCCTACGCGTAACGGCTGAGGCTGACGCTGAGGTCCCAGGTTCAATCCCCGGGTCGGGTAAAAGTGATATTGGGTTTTTCTATTACGAAAATCTCAGTATCAGCCCGGAGTCTGGAATTTGTGCCCGGTATGGCGATAGGCTCGCCCCCTATCACATCATGGGACGGAGATACGCTCGGCGAAATGTGGGTGTACTGGTAACACCTCTGCCTACCCCTTCGGGGATTACAGTGAGTGCGTATGGATGTACGAAAGGATCGGCTGCACTGGTTTTTTGTCACACTCTCAGAAAGAAGACGTGAAGTAACACTTTTCTGTATTTCATACAGTGAATGAGATATCCAGAATCAACTTTAATATAAATGAATAAAATAGAACCAATAAAGAGTGAACGCTTCGTGTAATGGGGTGGCTTACGCGTCTGTTAAAATATATGTTAACATTTCACATCCAGATAATTTCTGAAAACGTACTGATATCCCGCGTATTGCCAATCACTTATAAATGGTTTAATTTTGGTATAAGAGCGGAGCGGATGAGGATTTTTTTACTTAAAACTTAAGTTTACACCTGCACCCCCGAAGGGGTAGGCAGAGATGCAACTATTGCTACACCCACTAATCACCCAGTTCATTTTCGTCTTATAATGTGATAGGGGGCGAGCCTATCGCCATACCGGGCACCTATTCCAATTCCGGATAAATACATGATTTGAATCAAAAACTCATACAGAAATTGTGATAGCCCTGGGATTTTAACCAAGGACGTCACCGGTTTCTCAGCTAAGTACGGTACCAATAGACCAGAAAGGCGATTAAAATAATATAAGTTTAATTAATTCATGTTTTTTTTTTTTTTTTTTAATAAATACACCCAACAGTCACACACATAGTCCTGACCCCACACTAGGTAAACCTGTGTCGTGGGTATCGGGAACTACGAGGGACTTGCGGTCCCACAACACCCAGACCCGAGACCAATATTTATGGATCACACAAACATTTGTCTCGGTGTGGGAATCGAACCCACGGCCTTCTCGCTTCGCAGCCGGCTACTCGTCCACTGCACTACGGAGTTTAAAATGCCAGAGGCCGTCTGGGTTGGTACGTTGATACTAACGCATTGTCTATTTCTGCCATCAAGCAGCAGTGTGTGAACACTGTTGGGTTCCGGTTTAAAAGACATTGATGCCAGTGAAATTACTGGGCATTATGATACTTAACATCTTATGTCTCGGGGTGACGAGCGCAGTCCAATGCCATACAATGCTTTGTAATTCGAAGTTCTAATGTTGTTGCATCTGTTTATGGGCAAGCGTGACGCTTACCATCAGACGAGCGACCTGGCAATATCGTCATCTAAAACTAATAAATAAATTTAAAAAGTCGCCATTCACTTATAAATGCTCCATTCTGCAAACATATCAACAGATAAGCACTTATCACACAAACTGGGCCCGAGGCTGTGCACAATTGGTCAAAATATTTTTAAACGCATTCACAACAGGTTAAAATGACAGGTCGACAATATTAATCCAACTAATATACTAATTGGCGTGCATTTTGTTGTTCAATCAAGAAATTGCTTTCAATATGAGAGCATGGGGATTAGTGAGGAATTAATAAATTGAATTGGATGACAGAGGTTTTAATTTGCCTAAGTGCAGTCAACACCAAAACTCGATGAACACATACTTATGTATTTTTTTATTTGATTGGTCTAATATTTATTTATTTATTTATTTATTTATTATTAAGGAAAACAAACAGCACATATAATACATTTGGATAAAATAACATGATTTGAACATAAGCCAAACACAGTTTTCACAAATAAAACATGCTATAGTTGAAGACAGATAAATAGGTTTAACAGTACATTATGTATAGATCGGGATAGTACCAAACAAATGCAATAAATATGCTTTCAAAGAGTTAGTACAACCGTATTATAACAATATAGAAATATTAACATGCATTAAAGGTTTACAACTTTTTCGATTAGACTTTTGTATCCCCTAAGTTTAAAATTGAATAGATCAATATGACAATAACGATTATTGTGAGTAGTACAAGCTCTGACCAGGAATCGATTTATAGAATAATTTGTTCTACAAAATGGTATTGAGAAAACAGCATTAGAGCGGGCACATAATCTTGGCACATATACATATGCTCATGCTTATATTCCCGAAGGTAAGACAGAGGTGCATCCAGAGTTCGCCGAGCTTATTTACGGCTCATGATGTGGTAGGTGGCGAGCCTATAACCATTCAGAGATAAATTCCAATCTTGGAAAAACCATGTGTGATTTTTGGAGTCGAATCCTCAAACTTCAACCACTGCACTGATTCTATCTTCCTACGTGGCGCAGCGGGCGAGTAGCCGGTTGCGAAGCGTGAGACCGTGGGTTCGATTCCCGCACCTAGACAAATGTTTGTCTGACTCACAAATATTTGTCTCGGGTCTGGGTGTTGTCGGACCGCAAGTCCACGATATAGGTTTACGTTTTGTGGGGTCAGGACTATGTGTGTGACTGTTGGGTGTATTTATTATTATTACTTATGAAGAGGCTACTTCTGAAATGTTAGTGTGATCTACAAATATCCCCGAAACAATCGGGTCTGGGTCTTTTCTCCCAAGAGAGGTTGACGTCAGGCAGGCGGCCGGTTGTAAAAATTACAAGCCAAATCTTTCTGTAATTGTGTTAAAAAAAACCTGACCCCACTGCGAGTAGGATAAGGGAAGGTGGAAGAAGATACTTCTCTTAGATTACAATCTCCTCCGTTTTAAGAACTATACTCAACACTTAACAATAAAAATAAAGTCATTCCGCGATGCAAGTTGTAAAATCCATCATACAATAATACTCGTTTCACTATAAACTATAGTACGAAATGTTCGGATGCATTTTTATAGTTGGTATAAACATAAAAATGTACTGCATTTTGTCCAATGTGTCTTGTAGATATTGACTATTATTTACATACATTGGCACTCACTCCTGTTATCCCCGAAGGGGTAGGTAGAGGTGTAACCAGCACACCTACATTTCGCCGAGCTTCTTTCTATCCCATAAAGTAATATGGGGCAACCCAATCGCCATACCGGGCACAAATCCAGACGGGGTGGCAATAGACATTTTATGAAAGAAAGCCCAATATCACTTTTAACTGAACCGGGGATCGAACCCGAGACCTCAGCACAAAAATTGTACCGTGTACGCATTACAACTGGTCCAACAAGGCATTATGAATTATTATTGTTTATAATATAGTTTGTTGTGCAGTTTTATCTACTTCCGACCACTTAATTGGTATAAAAGCAATAACTTTAATCTCTCTATTCTAAAAAAAGTAACTGGCGCCGCCGCCGCCGAAACCGCTGGGGGTATGGGGTCGAGACCGATACCGATCGATGCAGAATAATGTGGGGAAGAAAGTAAGATATGTCTCATATTCGGCGGAATTTAAGTTTTTTTTATTTTAATTTTGTGGGAAAACATGGGCAAAGCCTCTTGTAATATATATAATTATATCTTACTTCCTACTTCATACTAAAGATAGTAGTAACTAATTTTACTTCCTACTATCTTTACTATTCCTATTTCTAATTATATTACCTATATGTATATAACAAAACCAACTGCCGTGCCTTAGTCTCGCAAAAACTATAAAATGGCTCCACCAATTTGATTTATTTTTTTATTCGCCCCAATACTGGAGTTTAGGAAATGAGGAAAATTATGAAAAACCAACAGGAACAGCCGAAAAATCGGAAAATTTAAATTGGTAATATTGGTTGGAAGGTTAATTAGGGTTGATAATCGCTTACAGAGTTGCAATCAAATCAATTTGAGATGGGTCATCTAGTTCACAAATAAATATTAAATTGTATTCTTAGTGGCATATAAACTATTTGTTGCGGCATCTTTTAAATAACCACAAGGTGGTAGGTCCCTACTATGCGAGAGGCCGCCTGGGTTGGTACCACCGCTTTGTCTATTTCTCCCGCCAAGTAGTAGGGTGTAAGCACTGTTGTATTCCGGTTTGAAGGACATTGAAGCCAGTTAAATTACTGGGTATTATGAGCCTTAACATTTTATGTCTGCAGTGCTTTGGAATTCAGTTCTCTGTGGTTTTGCTTCTATTTATGGGCATGCGTGACGTTTACCATCAGGCGAGCGACCTGCTAGTTTCGTCACTCAAACTAATAAAAAGAAACCTAAACCATCAATAAAATTTTACCAACGTAAATACTCGAAGATCTTATCATCCAAGTTAAGAATCACAAATTTCCAAAGTCGAAACTATTATACAGAACAACGAATAAAGTTTAATAACCATCCTACACGTGGAAATGCGTCCGGACGAATACCGTCGAATCTATTTTTTATTATAGCGAATAAAATTTTACCGTCCTGTTTGTCCCACGTGTTTGTTACTAGACATCTTTTACATGAGCACTTGTGCAGGATTCGAACGTCGCAAATTGCTGAATTTGTTCAAATACGTGTAAAATGTCGGAATTGTGTCTTTCGCTTGTATAATTTCAAAAGAAATCGCATCATTTGTCATACTAATACTAATACTAGCACTGTATTATATACGTCCCACTGCTGGGCACGGGCCTCCTCTACTGAATGAGAGGGGTTAGGCCTTAGTCCACCACGCTGGCCTAATGCGGGTTGGCCGACTTCACATACCTTCGAAATTCTTATGAAGAACTTCTCAGGTATGCAGGTTTCCTCACGATGTTTCCTTCACCGTTAAAGCAAGTGATAATTAACAATTAATACACACATAACTTAGAAAAGTCAGAGGTTAGAGGTCAGAGGTCGAACCTGCGACTTTCCGTCTCGACAGTCCATACCACTCCCCGCTGAGCTATCACTGCTTCATTTGTCATAGTGACTAATAATTCACAAACGACACTTAAGTAAGCTCTTTGCTCAAAGTAGATTTCTGTGTACATGATTGGTCTGTTTATATTTAGCGCCAAAAACTAACCAATGACGTTTAGAGAAATCGTCACTATGCGTTCGCGCTCACTGTGAGGTCTCTTAGCAACGTTTATGAATATGGAGGTTACTGTGGTGGTGTTTTGAGATCATTATTTTACCCTGGCATAGCAAAATGACTTCAGTACACCTGATGGGTAGTATGCAGTCTAAAAATAATGTTGGCAGTCGAAAGACATTACAACGGTAGGCAGCGGCTTGGCTGTGCTCTGGCATAGCTGAGGTCCATGGGCGGCGGTAACCACTTACCATCAGGTGGGCCGTCTGTCCATCTGCCGATCTAGGCAATAAAAAAACATCCCTTAACAGTCCTGTGGTTAAACATGCCAGTCTAAAGTTACTGTATATACAATGTAAGACCCCGCAACGCCATTCACCAGAATCAACCCCTATAGCGGATTTTCACCATTTAGTCTCTATCCATACATACGCCTTCACGCCTGTAATTCCTGAAAGGGTAAGCAGAAGTGTAACCAGTACACCCACATTCTCCATCTATTAAATTCAAACAACATTATATTAAGCGTGTAGCTTCTATAATAATTAGAATTGATGAGAATGTCACGTCTTTCATTGTTCGCCATCGACTTTGGACTGCATTATGTATTGGTGAGAATACGTTTCTATAAAAAAGGTATTTTATTATAGTCGAATTATGTGTGATAAAGTATTCCGCCGTCCTTCCCTTGTAAAATACGTGCATTTTATTATGTAGTTCCAATTTATAAATGCATATTTAAAAATAAGTTCTTGTGAGCTCTTTCATTTCATTCGTAAGGAAAATGTATCAAGTGTTTAAATAAAGTTATATTTTTTTGGGAATCTACTCCTTTTAATTCCCATTATATATTAAAAATACTGCTTGGCACCAAATATTTTCTATCATCATTCAAAACAGTATCAAATTAAAAAAAAATAGGTAGCCTCATAATTTGACTTAACTTTAAAATTATCCAAAATAAACGACGCTCAACGAAATATATTTGCTCTAATACACGTATACCTAAGTTCTTTAGCTTAGAAATTACACAAATTATAAATTTAATAATCTCAAATAATATATTTCTATAAACCAACAAGTGACGCTTGAATTTAATCATCAATTTATGAGATAGAAGATCAGAGAATTTCATCCGAGCCAGCACGATTGCACGTCCCATAAATATCAATACCAATGTGTGGAACTAACGTGTGTTTCCAACTAGAGACACGCGAGACACAGTGTTCGACGCTTCCACACAAGTTATTCAAGTTATTTGTGCAAGTCGACACTGTGTCTGAAATGTAATAGGTATAAACTTACAATTTGGTAATGAAATATGGTTTAGTAAAGATGGTAAACTAAACTTGAAGTGTGAACGGTCAAATTTGATTTTACGAACATAAACATTAAGTAGATTTGGGTCAAGTAAATTTATAGTATCCTAGTAAATTGAAAAACAGTCAATAGTTGAAGATACAACTACTCTCTGTGTAGGAATAAGGGATCTTATCAAATCCAAAATAGGCTAAATTATCCTTAACAGCTCGTTCACTCATTTAACAATAGAGTATTTCAATGCATGAATAATTACAAGTAAGAAAATATTTCAGTAGAAAATACTTATCCATACTTTTGATTTTAAGCTTATACAAGTTTAACCTCGAAGCGAAAATTTGAAGCCACAAGCATAAAGTATACGAATTAATCAGCGCACTTAAAGTTGGAACTAGGATTCTTTGGAAATTTCCAGTTCTCTCTCAAGCACTGTATTGTCGGAAAGCCATGGGGTCGGGTCGTCACAGGGAGTAAGAAAAGTGAGCGGCGCACGCTCACAGCATACAAATAGTTTACAAATGGCGCCTTGTCGGTTCGGTGTCGCCGATGCTGTCCCGACGCAAGTGGTAGGCGATCGGCCTTAGAATGATTATTTTATTTTCCATGCTTCATATATACGTGGTACGACTGCTGTGCTGAGGTCTCGGGTTGGATCTCCGGGTCGGGTAAAAGAGTCCATATTCCCAGAGACTCGCCGAGTTTCATTGCTCGG
Organism: Mimas tiliae; assembly: GCA_905332985.1. Lineage (NCBI taxonomy): Eukaryota > Metazoa > Arthropoda > Insecta > Lepidoptera > Sphingidae > Mimas > Mimas tiliae. Next base: position 16,135,023 of record HG995248.1, on the reverse strand, counting down.
TGTCAAAATATACGTGCCACTGTCGAGCCTGGCTTACAGGAGTTACAGTAGCAAGTATGTGGGCGAGATCGTTTCGAAAATCGTGAGGTTTTGCAAGGCCGATACGAAAATAGAGTCATGCTAAAAAAGAAATTGTAAATTGTAAGTGATTTGGATTAGAATTAAGATTCAGTTTCAAACCAACAGTTGAAACCATTATAATCGAAAATTACTAAGTTATGTAAAATTCGTTTTCTCAAAACCACTAACATAGAAACAAAATCAGTAAAATCTATTAGTATTTCTTATCAATATAATTTCCAATATACAACTATTAATTCATGTAGCTGGAAACAGATCGTAATTTACGTTCTACCTTCTAAATCCGCAAACCGCTCATCCCCTACGTCGCAATGCACGTTGCACTGTACATTGATATACGCTTATTCGGGATAACTCCGGGAATTCTCGAATTATTGAAGCTAAATACTGAACTTACGGGCAATGCCAACTTGAACTTAGTGCTGACGCACCAGTCGCCGTCTAACTTTACACTCTTAATCCTTACTTACGTGCCTTTAATGGCAGGTTGGCAAACACAAAAGGCGAGTTCGGAATGTAAGCTTCTGTTTCTGAAGAATTAGTAGTTAGAGAGAGGATGGTTATTATCAAAGATAAATTAAATGAAAATTTAACTTTAAGATGCATGGATATGAATGAAAAAACGTTGATGATGAGTTAGCGAGTGGCAACTGGTCAGGATGAATGAAAGAGACAGATATGCTAGGTAGAACCAAGAATTTTCGGAACCTAGGTTAAAAATGTATAATTTATTATATGTATTCTTCATTAATGCTTCACAAAATAGGACATAAGTACTTTTTATTCACTAAGGTATCCACTTTGTTTTACCTTTATGACTACACATATTTGATATTCATAATCGCAATGTGATATTCTTCCATAATTTTGTAAATATAAAAGAAATAATATTGCCACTATCACAAACACTAATCAAGACGCATAAATTTTAAGTTGTTGATTTTTTGGCTATTATAAATCATACATCTTCTTCCACATGCCCTTATCCCACTTGCAGTGGGGTCGGCGCATCATACTTTTCAACACATGTTACAGAAAGATTTGGCTTGTAATTTTACGACCGTGTAGTTTTTACGATCGATACATCACACATTTTACGATAGTAAAATTGACTATGTTTTCTTTTATAAGAAAGAATACGTGCTGCAAACACTAATAGCAAAAAAACAAAACACAGAGCATCGTAATCTTAACAGAAACTTGTCTACACTGTATCTAAGTGGTGAAGGGAGAATAAAAAAATATATTTTAATCTTGTTTAGTGTAGTCGAGGCGTCGGCGAGCCAGGAGTCAGGTGGTGCGGTGTAAAAGGAAAACTCATTACTTCTTATTCACCGACTAGTAGTGCCGGTCAGTAAGTTGTCGATGTCGATATAAATTTGTAGTGAAGGAAGGAATTTTTAACCCATGATTGATGTGTATATTCGTCATTCCCAAAAAAAACACTGACCAGTAACTTTTATGAGGTTCAATGTTCTGATCTAGCACGATCTTATGACATAGCACAAATCTTGTACAACATACATACGCACTCACGCCAGTAATCCCCGAAGGGGTAGGCAGAGGTGTAACCAGTAGACCCACATTTCGCCCAGCGTATCTCCGTCCCACAATGTGATAGGGGGCGAGCCTATCGCCATACCGGGCACAAATTCCAGACTCCGGGCTGATACTGAGCATTTCGTAATAGAAAAACCCAATACCACTTTACCCGACCCGGGGATCGAACCCGAGACCTCAGCGTTAGCCTCAATCGTAACGCGTACGCATTACAACTGCGCCACCGAGGTAGTCATTAAATCTTGTACTGTAATAAAATATTATTTATATTTTATGAGAATCGAATTTAATATAATTTTCTAATGTATCTTAAGATAGACTTCCGATTAACGCGCCAGGCAACAGACACGCTCGTGGAAACTAGCACTTCTGCTGCCAACTAAAAGGGCACGTTAACCATATGATCTTAATAAATTGAATATGGAGTTGACAGACACACGCGTAACTGACGCGAGCATCTTAGACTTGATGCGATGATCAGATGTCAGTCATTACTTGGTATTACGAATCAAGGTCAAGAACAAAGTTGATTGCTTAACGTGCCCGAAAAATCGGCGGTGCCTAAGTAAAGAAATTGTGACCAAGGTTCAAAAGAATAGCCGATCCAATACTCTTTCATGCTTATGATAAACAATAACAGTATATTAAATTCTATCGACAGCACCCACAAACCCTAGTAAAGGGGTCGGAGTAATAAATTTTAAAAGTAACACATCTGTATGCCAGCGTCGTTTGGACGTCGGTACGTTGAATGGGACAAAGCAAGATATATAGTTGACTGTATGAAGTTCTACCCCCCCATACTTTTAAATTTAAAGCTCTGCACACGATTGAACATAATATGGGGCTAATGGTCGTGATTAGTGTTTGGATGGAACTTTGTGTATTTTTGGATGGGGTTTTAAATAATCTCGGAATTGTTTTGATAGCTAAAAGTCTGGCTTGGAATTGAGTATATTAACGAAAGTAAATAGCAGTAGACTTAGCAATAATTGTAATAACAAAATACTTTTGGATCCCATCGTAAATTAAAGTGATATTGAAATATAGGTATGTCAGGAAATATTAGCTTTATCCGAGTTAAACTTCACACCAAACCATTTAAACTATTTATTTTTCTACTCACATACTTACTTCTGAAATTCTTAGACAACGCTTATGTATGGTTTCCCTACGATGTTTTTTCACCAGTGTTATGTTATAGGCTGGGTTCGAAGTTTTGGTTTTAATTTCGGTAGTCCGTTTCACTCCCCGCTGGGCTATGTCCTCTTTTTACCACTAAACTTGAGAAGCTTATAGCCAGTTGTACTCACTAATCGCTAAACGATTAGCGAGTTAAGTAACCCTTGGCGCGGTTAGTATATGGACGGGTAACCGCTTAGTGGTATTTCAACTAAGTATACGTAAAAAAAAGACTACAATCAACTGACAGCCGTCTTTAAACCAAGTTGGAGGGCTTCGGGCGGCTTGATAACTTTGATATTAAAGTTAGCCACTAACCATTCGTTAAAGAATACAATACCATTCAATAAATTTAATTATACAAATTTACTACAAAAGAAAATTATTGTATATCTTTACCACCCCCAAATTCATATGACATAAGATCATCCTTAATGTTTCAATCATCTTCGAGCCCAAAGCCCAAATGGTTCAATATAAAAATACATATGCACTCATGCCTGTAATCCCCGAAGGGGTATGCAGAGGTGTAACCAGTACACCCACATTTCGCCGAGCGTATATCTGTCCCTTAATGTAATAGAGGGCGAGCCCATCGCCATACCAGGTACAAATTCCAGACTCCGGGCTGATACTGAGAATTTCGTAATATAAAAACCCAATATCACTCTTACCCGACTTGGGGATCGAACCCGAGACCTCAACATCAGCCGATGTCGTAACGCGTACGCATTACAACTGCGCCACCGAGGCAGTCCAATAATAAAGTCAATATAAAAATGTCTACCTTATAGTATTAAAGAACAAGACCAACTTATCTTGACAAAAAGCTTCGCACCTTTCAGTCAACCATAAGCCCCTCAATAACATCGCCTACTGAAACCACCGTATCCAAAAATATATCAAGTTCAACATTAAAAGCATACGAAACGTAACTTTTGAGAAGTAAGAAAGTGTGTACAGATTAGATTTGGGAAGAAACCTGATACGGCCGTAGAAAGCGTTCAGGTGATTTGGGTATGCGGCCTACAGATTGAATTTACTTAAGCCCCCTGAGAGATGGATATGCTTTACGAAGATTTAAAACGTACGGAACGGACGTGAGCGTAGTCTGTGACCTTTACATCTTCGATCACGTTTACGTAAAAATAAATGTTCCAATATATACTTCGTAATTCACTAAGTTTCTGAACACTTTTTCAAACCTTTCGATTACTTCAGTCGTTTTTATATAACCTCGTTTTTGAATCATAGTAATGTAAGAAAATATCAATCAATATACGCGCATATATATCTATCTATCAATATACTAATATGTTCTTGCACACTTATCTGTTCTATAATCAATCCAAATAATCAAAGCCAAATTGGCAAGTAAAAAATTGGGCATCCAGAACAGAGCTAGGCGGTACTTCACGTCGGGCCATAGATTAGCGCTTTATAAGGCGCAAGTTCGGCCCCACATGGAGTACTGTTCTCATCTGTGGGCAGGATCGCCCAAATACTTGCTAGACCCACTTGACTCCTTACAGAGGCGGGCCGTTCGAATCGTCGGGGACCCTGATATCACAAATAACCTGGAGCCGTTAGGGCTGCGGAGAGATTCGGGTCTCTCTGCTTGTTCTACCGGTTGTTCCACAGGGTTCAATGGTGCCAATATCACCATTTTATCATCGCACCACCCGACACCGCAGCAGAGTTCATTCATACCACCTGGAAACGATTCCGTCTAGCACGGTTCGTTTCCAGCGTTCATTCTTACCACGTACGTGCAAGCTCTGGAATGAACTCCCTGCTGTGGTGTTCCCTGAGCGCTATGACATGTCCTTCTTTAAACGAGATTTAAAAGGAGTAATCCTTCGACGGTAGGCAGCGGCTTTGCTGTGCCCTGGCATTGCAGAAGTCTATTGGCGGCGGTGACTACTTACCATCAGGCGGCCCGTTTACTCGTCTGCCTATCCAGGCAGTAAAAACAAAAAAAAACAAATGTGAAAGAATCATTAAATAAAACTCATTACATATTTTGTCAATTAAATGTTTAGAATTTCGGAATAACCATTTTATACATTTTTCACCACTATTAATTGTTTATAAGCTCATACCTGCATCTATAAAGAGGTAAGCTGAATTGCAACTAGTACCACACGATTCGCCAAGTATATACCCGTCCCATAACGTAGTAGTTAACGAGCCTCTCGTCATATCGGGCATATATTCCAATAGGGACAAGTCCATTTGAAAAGTCGAATTGTTGCTCATCCTTGTATTTGAATCTCAGTCTGAGTACACTAGTACTAGAACAGTTAAACACGACACATTAATTATCTCAACCTTTAATATTATGAGAGTTTACCTCCGTACTTATTACACCCAAAGGGAATAAATGAAGAACAAAAATACTGTCTCCAATTAGTATTAATTGATCTGATTCAATGTTCGAGACTTGTTTTTTAGAATTAACTTGTTACCTGATTAAAAAATCATACTGTAAACAGCATCGAAATAAGATAAAAAGAAACCAAAAAAATTACCCCTCCAAAATTCTGTGCAAGGGGGCGGGGCTGTAAGTCTGTGCAGTTCGTTCATTCATCAATTCATAAAAATGGATTCATGATCTCTAGTTGACACTTAATATGTCAAAATTTTTGTGTGGTGCAGAACGTCGTATCTCGATCTAGAAATTTAATATTGAGAAATAAACTTTTATGAAATAAAGTTGATTTTGAACTTTCATTCATTTTTGTTGCATGTTGAGTGTTACGTGTGACCTTTGCATGTGTAAGTAAGTGGAGCAGTTTTTTTGGCAGATTCATATGAGAGTTATCGTTCTAGTCATCTTATTTCGATGGCAAACAGTCAGTAAGATATTATTTTTGAGGTATTTTCATCTCATTCCTACTCCTAAAGTTTCGTCTACATGTTATCACTTCCAGAACATCTATATAGCTTCGCCGGAGTTACTTCGGTGGGCCAAGCCCCCGGCGATGCCCCCCGGGGCGCTTTTCCCCCTATTACTTCTACATCACTTTATGATACTCGACTGTGCTTTTTTTATTATTCATGATAATACTCCCTACATTAGCGTGTTTTTGTTTCATGCATTGTTTTTATGATGCTCTCGAATTTTTTCGGTTTTCTTTATATGGCTTTTCGGTGTCTCTATTGCATCCATCGCGGTTATTCTTAGAAGCGTCTTTATGTAAATGCTTTTAGCTTATACTTTTAGCTTTGAGACGGGTTGCGTACATATATTAATATTTGTTTTATTCAATTGAAATAGCTCTGTATTGTTAATTCAATTCTTTATTTAATGAATAGTGTACCACGAAGGGCTCCGATTTGTCTTAACGACAGAAGGCCAATTCTCGTAGTTTAAATATTCAAAATTTCATTCCGATATAGTCTCAGCGTCAAGAAAGTTGCAAATGGCATTCTCTTAAACCAATAATTAACGTCAAATGCACCTAGCATTAGCAGTATAGCACCTTGCAATAGCTCTGCATTGTTAATTCAATTCTTTATTTAATGAATAGTGTACCACGAAGGGTTCCGATTTGTCTTAACGACATCGACGTTGATTATTGGTTTATGAGAATGCCATTTGCAACTTTCTTGACACTGAGACTAGATCGGAATTATATTTTGAACATTTAAAATTACGAGAATTGGCCTCCTGATGTCAGTTGATAAGTGCAGCTGGGACTAACTTTTTACGTGACCTCCCAAGCACAGAGATGCTCAGCTGAAATAATACTAAGCGGTCACCCATCCAATTACTGACCGCGCCAATGGGTGCTATGAACTTGCCATTAATTTATTTAAATAAATAAATTTATTAAAAATATTTGCCTCATTGGTCTAATGGCAGCGTACTTAGGCTGATATCCTAGGTTTAAATCTCAGATGAGGCAGTCACGATCTCTGATATGAGTATTCGAGAATTTGTGTCAAGTATGGTGATAAACTCAAGGTACGTAAATAATCTCTGCGAACCCTAAAGCACCATTAGTTGCCCCTCTACTTACCCTTTCGAGGTAACTTACGCTACACAACGGAGGTTGTCCACTACTTATAACTACTCATCATCATCATCATCAGCCTGATTGTCCATTGACGTGTTCATTATTTATTTGACAGCTCCGTGGCGCAGCGGGCGAGTAGTCGGCTGCGAAGCGAGAGGCCGTGGGTTCGATTCCCACACCGAGACAAATGTTTGTGTGAACCACAAATATTGGTCTCGGGTCTGGGTGTTGTGGGACCGCAAGTCCCTCGTTCCTGATACCCACGACACAGGTTTACCTAGTGTGGGGTCAGAGCTATGTGTGTGACTGTTGGGTGTATTATTATTATTATTATTATAATTACTAACGCCCGGTTTCTGAAAGGCTGATCAATGTTAAATTAACTAATCTCATGTCAAGTCGAAATTGAGATACTACAGACACACATGTTAGTTAACATTACTTTCAAATTAATATGAAAAATCGTACGTCATACGGTACTAAAGAGAGATCAAATATTATTATTTTTTTCACTAAATAACATTTCGGCAACTCGAGTTGATTTGACAGCGGTGTCAAAATCAAAGTTCTGTTAGTTGAATGTTGATTTGATCACCCTTCCAGAAGCCGGGTGTAAATGTTCATTATTTATCTGTTCTTAAATTAAATGTACAATGACGTTTCTAAAATAAAAAAAATAATTAAATTAATTTGCAGAAGGAAAATCATTTCTCTCTGATTTTTTCCACGGAAAATATCTTCCGGTGGTAATTCCTATTACTTTATAAATTTTCATATAAAATCCACATGTTTTTGTAGTCCATAGGATGGCCGGAACACGTCCGTATTTGCCAACACAATCCGCATTCAGTTTAAATATTATGTAAAACCTTGCGACCTCTCGTACCAAAGCTCCTGACCCCATTTTAGCTTGTCTTTTGACCTCAGGCTCTATATTATACAAATCCGCAGCAACCACTCCGTTTTCTGCATTTATTTGGGTGTCTTGACCTACAACTTTATATGGATAAGACGGTGTATATAAATTTCTTGCCTTTCTGAATTACAATACCAGATTGAGTGAAAAGGATTCCGGTGAATGAATAAAGATGGGTTATGGGTTAGTTATCTTTTATATATATTTCATTGGCCCAGTGGTAAACATAGACTGAGAACCGTGAAGTCCTGGTTTCAAATCCCAGGTTGTTCAATCACAATTTGTTATTAAATTAAGGATTTTTAAATATTTTCAACCATAATCGGACGGACTTACAAAAGATAAACCCAGTCGGACATTGAAGCCAGTGAAATTACTGGGCATAATGAGACTTAACAACTTATGTCTCTAGCGCAGTCCAGTGCCATTCAGTGCTTTGTAATCCAAAGTTATGTGTGGCGTTGCTTCTGTTTATGGGTAGGCGTTACCATCCAGAGCGACCTGCTCGTCTCGTCATTCAAGCTACTAAAAAACCTGATCAAACTGAAAACGTATTCCTATAATCAAGTAATCCAAATGTTATGTAATTAACCATTGCAGCCGGTAACTACATCAATTAAACGTGGATGGCAGCATTATTACAAACTACGAGCAACGTATATACCGGTGGGCTCGACCAGTAATTAATTGCCAATTAGATGTGATGTGACCTTTACATGCGTTTTACGTTTTTTTTTATATTAGATTGAATGACGAGACGAGCAGGTCGCTCGCCTGATGGTAAGCGCCCCGCCTGCTCATAAGCAGAAGCAACGCCACATAGAACTTTAAATAAAGCACTGCATGACACTGGACTGCGCTCGTCACCCCGAGACATAAGGTGTTAAGTCTCATAATGCCCAGTAATTACACTGGCTTCAATGTCCTTCACACCGGAACACAACAGTGCTTAAACACTGTTGCTTGGCGGCAGAAATAGACAAAGCGGTGGTACCAACCCAGCCGGTCTCTCGCAAACGAGGGACCTACCACCTTGTGAAATACCACGTTTGTATTATAATAACGAGAATTTTCCGCTTTTTAGGATGTCGTAGTAAATGAAGCCAGTATGAGTGGTAGAGCCACATTGTAGACATATTTGTCTACAATTTGTTTTGTTTCAGACAGACATCTACAGACGTTTGTTAGTCAATCACGACTTAACAGATGAACGGTTTTGGATTAAATTTGGCACACAGGTAGACCATGACCTGAAATAAAACAAAAGCCGCCGAAAAGCTCTGTGGTATAGCGTGCTCACACGGTTCAATTTTAGTTAATCAACTGCTAAATCGCATGTGATTCGAATTATCTGAACAGACTTTCAATCGAATTGTGTAATAATAATATAACGTTTAACAAAACTTAGAAACCGATTTAAATTTTTTGTGGGTGTTACAGCAATAGCATGTAAATTTTAATACAATCACACAATCGCGACGAGTGTACTGTTGCCCGTTGAGGAGTTTTTTTTACTCCGTACTCCGTCATCAGATCTTAACCAAATGTATATGGGTCTACATCACAGCTAAACTCTATCGAGTGTTTTTTTTCCATCATAATCAGTCCTCTATTGGCGGAGAAATCTATGTACATACATAAAAAAGAAAAAAAAACGCGCCGAATTGAGAACCACCTCCTTGTTTGAAGTCGGTTAAAAACCATACATATTTTGTTGATTGTTAATCAACTAAAATCGAATCGTATGAACCCGCTGTGATACAAATCTTCACGACTTTTAGCATGGGTATCACCACAATAATCAATCCACGCTAATACAACAATACAAGACTGGCATAAAGCATGCGTTGTATGCTAAATTATACGCTAATTAATGCTTAATACGCAAACAAAGTGAATCAATTAAGGGCCAATAATTACAAGCTACTATTGAAATTTGGGCTTATGTGATAAGGCTGTGGGTACATAGCTTGTGGTAATACGAAACTTGTGTGTAATATGCAATTTATAAACTGGAATAAACGCTATAATGTATTTGTAAAGAATTTCTAACTGTTATATTGCCATGAATTTATAAAATACTAGCTTTTGCTCGCGGCTCCGCTGGCGTGAATGGTCTTTTCCAAGATAAAAAGCCTATGTCTTAATCCAGGTCATGGTCTACTTGTACACCAAAATTCATCCAGAATCGTTCACCTGTTAAGGCGTGAGTCACAAACATCCAAATTCACAAACTGACAAACATCAAACTTTCACATTTATAATAGTAGAAGGATCATATATTTAACCCAACATTCCTCCCAATAACCAGTAAAATTGAATCCGCATGTCTCGACTCAAGAACGACCATTTCAGGAAATTCTAACGTTAGCAGACATCATTCCGCCAGCTAATTGTAACTGGGTGGATGCAAATCAAATTCACCATGGCAAGACACCTCGAGCGAACTAATTTGCTCTGTCGAGCCTGCCCGGTCTTAATCAAGAGAACGGGCCCGTGTTTAGAACTGATATTGTTATATTATGTTTAAAACGACTGTTTAGTGTTAATGATAATAAATACATCCAACAGTCCCACATAGTCCCGACCCCACACTACGTAAACCTGTATCAAGAACTACAAGGGTCTTGCGGTCTCACAACACCCAGACCCGAAACAAATATTTGTGGACCACAAAAGCAATTGTCTCGGTGCGGGAATCGAACCCGCGACCTCTTGCTTCACAGCCGGCTCCTTACCTACTGCGCCACGGAAGCTCGGACAAAGTATACATAATGTATTACTAATTATTAATCGCATCAAAAGTAGCTGATCAGTTGATCAGCGTTATGTTGCAGTAGTTACTGCAACATAACGCGGTGTGCAACTTAAAGTTACCAATATCAGTGGATGCCACAAATTTGCTGAACACGCTCATAATACATAATTTGGTGAACTTTTATAAAATGTGGATTCTAGCTTCAAATTCACGGACTTTTGTTAAATTGCCGTGTTCATGTGATTTTGTTGCTTTTATTACAAGTATATGATGTGCGATATCTCTGCCAAATCTGGATCAATTTTTATGATTATTTTTGTATTCATAGGGTTTACTCCAACATATATTTCATTAAAATTTGGTTAAGATCTGATAACGGAGAACCAGGTAAGAAATATAAACTCCTTAACGGATAACAGCAAACACATCGCGGCAGGTAATTACCATCTATGTTATTTATCAGGCTCTCAAGATACAGGCTTGCCTAGTTTGAGAGCCACTGACCTTGTGTTTGAAATGTACCATGTTCACTTTGCATAAATATATTATTATTATTGTTATTATTATTATTAAGGTGAAAAATCACCCTGAATCTAATCAATTTAAAATCAAAACAGTTTTCAACTCATGAATCGATGAGACAAAATTTCACGCTAACGACAAATTCCGTCTGGCTCATGTAATATTCATGACGTTTCCGCATTCGTCTCCGCGGTGTTCGGTGCGAACGCGAAATGCGAAATTATCCGCCGCCTAATCGCGTTAGGGAGACAGAGTGCGCGAAATTTTTGACGAATCATGAATATTTTTTGTGTGATTTGGCGACTGATAACACACGTGGGAGAGGTATACTATTTCTAATCCCCTAAAAAGAAGGGTGTTTTGTTGACCCCTTTGCCTGTGGGTATGTTTGAATGTATATTTACGGCTGATTAGTGTTTAGACATAAATGGACCGATTTGATTTTTTGAAGTGAAAACTTCTGGGCACGCGTTAGGCCCTTTTTGGTAGGGGAAACTCATGACGCGCATTGACGTTGATAATTTTAATGCAAACATTATGAAATTTCAAATTTTAATACTAAAAGTTCTAAGTTTTCACTTCTATCGGCAGTCTCTACAACTGCCAATTTTTTTTGTATTTGAAAGCTGGTATAATCGGCATTCTTCTTAACTGCAATCTGCCTTAACAATAATGTAATTTAACCATGTGAAATGAACAGATATTTTTACATTATCCTGTGTTACCGCACGCGATCTCCATACAACTAATCTCTATTGTTGCATGAATTACAATGATGCTGGTACATAATTCAGCTGGAGCTTATTTTCCATTTTCTTTTATTGTAACTAGTTTCTAGGTTACTTGGTCCCTCGAAAGCGAGATGCCATCTTGGATGGTGGTACCACTTTATATACAACGTGTTCCAGAAAGGTGTGGTCATATTAAAGACTCGTTGCATAAGAACTGCCAGTGCGTGTTTATTTAAATCTTATCAAAATCTCGACATCCTGAAATTCTATGCAAGTTTTAATCACTCGTTTATTTTGATCAATGAGATCGATCACATTTCGATGAATTAAGTGAAGTGCGTGACCGAGAATAACAATTATGGCGTGAGATAGCTGTTTATCTAGGGTTGTCAAAAATTATAAATTTCAAAAAAAGAAATTTCTTTATGTATGTCCTAGCAATCCAATCGGTTTTGGTACTACTGGGGGAGAAATTCTTTAATTTGAGCTTTAATTTGACCCCACCTTTCTGTAACACGTTGTATATCTGCCGCGAAACAGCAGTGTATATACTGTTGGTTTGAAGGATACTGAAGCCAGTGATATTACTGGTCATTATTAGACTTAACACCTTATGTCTCTGGGTGACGAGCACAGCTGGACTGCAGTGCTTTGTTATTTAAAGTTCTGTCTGGCGTTGCTTCTGTTTATGAGCAGGCGTGGCGCTTACCATCAGGCGAGGGACCTGCTCGTAAAAAATATACTGTTGTAAGTGTTTACAAATATAAGGCAAATAACATTACATTATGTACGAACGAGAAAAGTTCAATTAAATCACTCGATCCATTTTATTTCGGTAATTTTAGAGAAAGCACGGGCCCGATGAATTCTTTATAAACATCACGAGACGAACGCATTTCCGCCGTGATAAAATGATTATTAAAATTTATAAGAGCGAAGAAACCTTGTCCGGCGCACTCAACTCATTAGGGGTGGAGTCGCGAAAAAAAAAATCTTCGTGAATTCTTTAATTTTTCCAAGAAAAATTCTTTCCACCTAAATGATCTATAATAACGCAGTGATTAATGTGTAATGATATAAACGTTTTTTATGGCATAGGCCTGCAAACGAGCAAGTGGGTCACCTGATGGTAAGTGATCTCCGTCGCCCATGTACGCCCACAATACCAAAAGAATTACGGGCGCGTTACCAACCTTACAGGAAAGGGATAATTAAGGGAATGGGAGGGGATTTGGGCCCCCGCATATCTCACTCATCGTACGAAACGCAGCAGAAAGCTGCTACATTACGTCGGTTTTCTGCGAGACAGCGGTAACGACCCGGACGAGCCTGCTCATTCATGCTGTAGACAAAAGTGTCTACAGCGTGGCTCTACCACTAAATAAATTTTATCTGTACATTTGATTTTTTTGTAAGACGGAGTAAATATGTTGAAAATATTATGTGAATAATATTTCTAGTTTAGCATTATGATACATTATTACTTTTAGAGAGAATAATCTGTTTAATTGGTCTTAAGCCACGTTATGATCTACCTTTGTGCCAAATTTCATCTCAATCCATCTAGCCTTTAAAACGTGATTAATTAACAAACATTCTATAAATACACACTCACGCCTGTAATCCCGAAGGGATAGGCAGAGGTGTAACTAGTACACCCACATTTCGCCAAGCGTCTGATCTCTGTCCCATGATGTGATAAGGGGCAAGCCTATCATCATACCGGACACAATTCCAGACTCCGGACTGATACTGAGCATTTCGTAATAGAAATCCAATATCACTTTTACTCGACCCGGGGATCGAACCCGAGACCTCAGCGTCAGCCTCAGTCGTAAGTGTAACGCGTAAGCATTACAATTAGCTTTAATATCCAAGAGTACAGTTAAAGTCCAATATCATTAACTTCATTTTTCGATATTGACAAATGTTAAATTCACGCTTTGAAAAAATCGCCACACCGTAATCCGTGGCTACAAATAGAATGAGCCCAACCGTGAGCAGCGGTAGAAAATTGGAAATGTCATTTTCGCACTGGTTTTTTTTTCGCGTGTTTGTGGCGCGCTCCGAGGCGCGATAGTATTACGGCCCGGAGCGCCGCGCCTCCATTTTTACCTGCCACCTTTTGACAGCAATCGATTGTCGAAAATAACTTTGCAATTGGTAATTTTGCGAATTTTCCGCTTATTCTGTACGGGGTGTTTTTAATTCGCTTGTTACGGGATTTGTAGGTATTGATTGTTACGTTTTGCTTTATATTTGTTGTTTAATAAATTTTATTGCACTCTTAACACAAAATTGCATTATGAATAAAGTCGAATTTTCAAAACATGTTTCTTTATTCTTAGCTTGTGACGAAACGAGCAGATCGCTTGCCTGATAGTAAACGCCACGTTTGCCTATAAACAGAAGCAACACCGCACAGAACTTTATATTACAAAGCATTGGACTACGCTCATCACCCCAAGAAATTGATGTAAAGTCTCATAAAGCCTAGTAATTTCACTGGCTTCGATATCCTTCAAACCGGGACACAACAGTGCTTACACACTACTGCTTGGCGACAGAAATTGACAAAGTAGTGTTACCAACTCAGACAGCCTCTATACGAGGGACCTACCACTTAGTTGAACTGGGACTACATTGGATTTTATTCTTCTAATAGGAAGATTTATACTCATAATTCGTGTTTTGACAATTTATAACTATGTACTGCACTGTAGATATATTATTTTACAAATTTAAGTGAAGGAATCATCAAATATAGTGTATCTGGGCCTTCTCCTCTTACGCCCAAAGCCACCCTTACCTGCTATACTCTGATTATCGGACGGCAATGGCGAAACTTGGTTCTCATTGCGGTCTGTGGGGGTCAGACGGCAGGGCGCACCATGTAAATACCAAATACCGTTATATCTGTGGTACGAGAAGGTGGACACTGGCTTTAATCCTGGATAACACCAGGTAGAAAGAAAGACTGCACTGATAATTTTTTCAAAATATAACCAAAGGTTTTAAAACCAATGTTATTTATTATTTTATAACATATATGCACTCACGCCTGTAATCCCCGAAGGGGTAGGCAGAGGTGTAACCAGCACACCCACTTTTTGCCGAGCATATCCGTCCCTTGATGTGATAGGGGGCGAGCCTATCGCCATACCGGGCACAAATTCCAGACTCCGGGCTGATACTGAGCATTTCGGAACAGAAAAACCCAATATCACTTTTACCCGACCCGGGGATCGAACCCGAGACCTCAGCGTCAGCCTCAGTCGTAACGCGTACGTATTACAACTGCGCCACCGAGGCAGTCATTATTCAATAATAATTAATCATTGTATTTTATAACAATTTGAAACTTATTATGCATTTCTTTTGTTTCAGGTAAGTGGAGTTCTGAACTTAATTATTATTAAGTAATTTGGAATATAGTTAAGTTTCTGTAACTTGTTAGCTTAATTTTACGATTGACCTATTAATTATAGGTCTTTACGTCGTTCTGTACGAAAAAAGTTACAGTATTTTTTCCACCTTTTATTACTAATAATCATTTCCATCATTTGTTTTTTTGGTGGTAAAAAATCAATACCCGCGAAGCAGTACAAAACGCCTTTGAAGAGTTTATTGCCTCCCTTCCAGCCGATTTCTTCAAGAATGGCATCGATAAATTGCCACTGCGCTGGCAAAGATGCATGAATAACATGGCATAGCATCTTTGATTAATAGAAATAAAAAAAGATGAAAATGATTTAACTTTTTTCGTATAGAACGGCAGTTTCATAAGTGAAGACCTATTATAAAATATTAAATAACTTATACGCGTAGACCTTATTGCACTACTTTATTAGTGAATATTTATTACATTGAACTAAAAGCTAATGGTTTTATAGTGGATTTATATAAATATTAAGTGGCAGTTACAATTCATCTTTGCGTTTAACAATACATCATGATTTAAGAGAAATAAATAAATACACCCAACAGTCACAGACATTGTGCTGACCTCACACAAGGTAAACCTGTATCATGGGGATCAGGAACCACGAGGGACTTGCAGTCCCACAAAACCAGACCCGAAACAAATATTTGTGGATCACACTAACATTTGCCTCAGCGCGGAAATCGAACCCACGGTCTCTCACTTCTCAGCCGGCTACTCGCCCGCTGCGCCACGGAGGCTGTCAATAGAATAGAATGACACTTTTAATACTGTTAATGTCCAAGCTCCTTTCAATATCTATCTCTTTCTCTCTTTGAAACTCGTCGAAATTATGTCCTACTCACCTAACTTATAATGAACACAAATAAAGCAACATACTGAGTTATCAGATCACGTTAACTCACTTACACCACAACATAAATATCCCATGGGACTAACGTCGATGAATAGAGTGGTATGGAATGCTGCCATCAACTTGCATTAGCTCATATGAAAATACCCCAAAAAGATTCCCTCGGTACGTCATGTTAGATTAAGTTCGCAGACTTGTATAATGTTGACCATAATGCAAGTGAAGTGACTATTCAAATGCAACCCAAATAAGATATATTTGAGTTCTATTTAGCTTACGAGCTTACTACAATATTATATGGCCTGTATTTTTCTGTAAGTAAATTTTATTTACCTTACGTGCTTACTACAATATTATCAGGCCTGTTCTGTGAGTAAATGTTATTTACCTTACGAGCTTACTACAATATTATCAGGCCTGTTCTGTGAGTAAATTTTATTTACCTTACGAGCTTACTACAATATTATCAGGCCTGTTCTGTGAGTAAATTTTATTTACCTTACGAGCTTACTACAATATTATCAGGCCTGTTCTGTGAGTAAATTTTATTTACCTTACGTGCTTACTACAATATTATTAGGCCTGTATTTTTCTGCCACACTACTGAGCACGGGCTTCCTTTAATAATGACAAGGGTTAGGTCTTAGTTTACGGTTATGACCTCATTGTTTGGTAGACTTCACATACCTTTATAATTCTTATACAGATCTAGCAAGTAGTCAGGTTTCCTCATGGTATTTTATAAAAAAAAAATTATTTTTTTAGACTGCCTTGGTGGCGCAGTTGTAATGCCTAAGCGTTACGGCTGAGGCTGACGCTGAGGTCTTGGGTTTGATCCCAGGTCGGGTAAAAGTGATATTGGGTTACATCTCTGCCTAATTGTAGTACTGCAGTGTAATTAAGGAACATTCTGCGCGTCCAAATCTAAATGTATTTTCAGCATGTTTAAAAATATCAGTTAAGTTGATGAATAGTATGCGTTATGAAATTGACACCCACATAGTAATAATAAGGCGAAATGATAGTAACATTATCCAAATGTCAAGGGTTCTATACCTCACGAGAGTACTAAATCATCTGTCAATAATCTAGACATAAATTTAGGATATCTAATACCATACCGTAGAGACCACTCTCATTATCAAGTACTAAATTTATGTACAAGGGCAATCGAAAATAAACATTTATAAGAGAATAAAAAGGTACGCTCTCAACATGTCTGGATCGAGACCATTTCTCAAACGATAAATTCGCCCACTCGTTCACGCTTGAACCCGAAGCAATTGATCGGAGTGGGATGGAGGATGCCAGCCTGTATCACTGAAAATACGGCCTACGCAGGGCTGGCGGCTTTAACTTCTTTGTTTCTTATAAGATCAGATAATGGAATGAACATTACATAGCTATTTTCGTGACATCCGACTAAACTAAATATAATATCTCTACATTTGATCCATAAACAGAGCACTATAGGAATACACATAAGCTACGGTAGATAGAAGCTCACCCCTGTATTCCAGAAGGAGTAGGCAGCAGGGTCACCCACAGTTCGCGAAGCTTGTTTGTTTTATTTAAAGGGAGTGAGCCTATCGCCATCTTCTTCCAGGTGGAAGGCGAAGGTGAAGATGTAGGTATACCATTCGCAGTGGGGTCGGCACAACATGTTACTGAAAGATTGGCTTGTAGTTTTACCTGACTTCAACTCCACTGCGGGTAGAAAACGAAGCTATCGCCATGCTGGGCATAATATCCAATCTCGGGCAACTTATGTGTGATGTTTTGAATTGAAACTCAAACTCAAATTGTGATTGCTCGCCCTAGGATTTGAACCTAGGATATCGCGGTTTCTCAGCCATTGTACAATGCAACTAGTCCAGTGATGTTACAAAAGACATATATTCGAACTTCTATCGATAAAATGTCTAAGACAGTTAGCTGCCAACCCTACCGCGTACGGTTGCCAAGCGCAACAGGTTACGGTGGAAAATATTTTATTCGACGTAATGTATCATTGTGGCTCTAGACGGGCTGAGTGAAGTCATTTGTACTCTCGCTTATCGATTGTGCCTGCCCACCTCCGGTCATCATATCCTGGGATATTTATGTTCCATTGTGAGCTTTATGGCGTCAGTGGCCTCTTGGATTTAATTGGTGAGATTTTACTGGGTGATGAAGTATTATTATGTAAAAAAAGTAAATTTAATAATTCAAAACATACAATAAATGAAACTTAGTTTTATAAAAAACAGTATGAAATATTAATGTTATAGAAAATTTACGTTTCGTGAGTGCCACGCTGAAGACAGTTCTATCTACAGCATGAATGAGCCGCATTGACCGGGTCGTTACTACTGTCTCACAGAAAACCGATGTAAAGTAACGGCTTGCTGCTGTGTTTCGTACGGTGAGTGAGATATCTGGCCCAAATTCCCCTTCCCTTCCCGATCCCTTTCTTTTAAGGTCGACAACGCGTCCACGATCTTCTGGTATTGTGGGCGTACATGGGCGGTGGTGATCACTTACCATTAGCTGACCCACCAGCTCGTTTGCCGATATATGCAATAAAAAAATGCCTATATAAAAAGATCAACACCATTAAAGTAATGTATAAAAAAATATAATTTATATTAATTTTTATCCATAAATCTTCAAACTTGCCAGCCTTACCTGGACGCCATCAATTATTTATTTCTGATGACGTTATCCTGGATAATTGCTCGGATCAATTCTTGAGCATCCTCCATAGAAACCGACAATTATCAAAAAAGGCATCCCAAAATCGATAATCGACAATCGATACAGTCCCATCACTATACGACGAAAACCACTACTCCAAATGAGATTTCTACTTCATATCTAACTCCATGCGATATAACAAGTCACTCTGTAATAACAAAAAGGTTGGTGCGTCAGTTTTGCCCACATCATGAGGGTTGGAAGTCGGAGCCAATTATTGTCTTTGACCACTACACATAAGAGGTAAAAGTGAATTAGAGAATAATAATTTTGTCATTCCCTTTTTTTATACAACCGCAAACCGCTCACCTGATGCGACACGACTGTCCATTAACAGTTGTAACACGCCCCAGTACTGTGAATTACAAAGCACCGCGTCGAATTCCATTGCGCTCGGCATCCTGAGAGACAAAATGCTAATTCTCATAATGCCCAGTAATTACACTGGCTACAATGTCCTTCAAACCGGAACACAACAATATTTACATTGGCGGCAGAAATAGACAATGGAGCAGAGCCTACCATGCGAGAGTTCTACCACCCATTAATAGAACTTCTTTGCAAGTAGATGTATCGTATAATTACTAGCCTTTGCTCGCGGCTGCACTCACGTGAAAGTATGCCAATTTAAATAAATAATAGTTTAAAAAAGTAAAAAATACGCTTTTATAGAAAATCCAACTTAAAAAAAAGAAAATAAATTTTAATAAATTTGAATTAAAAATAGTGTAAGAAAAAATGATTTTATTGTATAAAAAGCGTGTAAAATGTAAAATGTAAATGACTGTAATATACAAAAAAAATAATGTAATGTAATGTAATGTATATGATGTAATGTAAAATGTAAATGACTGTAATATACAAAAAAATCTGCTTTGAATTAATAAACGTTATAATACGATTAAATTTATATCAATACGAGCAGACTCGAACCCACGTCATTTCCCAAGACTGTAACGAGACTGTCACATACAAAATTAATTATGAAGCAAATAGTCCTTTTCAGCCATTTTGTATGAAAAGTCATTTCCACACTGTATTCTGAAATTAAAAGTTGACGCCGTCGGCTTCCAATGACTTAATGGTATTCCACTGTTTGCACTTCCGCTTTCACTTTTAATCTAAAGCCGCAGAGGGAGTCGCTGTTAATCTATCTTATATTTTTATTTTACTTAATTTATCGCCTTTTTGGTCTTGTGGCAGCTTACTTATGCTGAGATACCATGGTTTGAATTCTAGGATCGGCAAACATAATTATCTGTTGTATTTTCGACTCGAAATATTACGTATAAATGGCCATGAACATTCCATGTTATACTAAATATCTAATACACTAATTCATTAGGATTTGTTTTTATTTTATTTTTTTATTGCATAGGTCGGAAACGAGCAAGTGGGTCACCTGATGGTAAGTGATCTTCACCGCCCATGGACGCCCATAATACCAAAAGAATAATGGGCGCGTTGCCGACATTAAAGGAAAGGAATAATTAAGGGATTGGAAAGGGAAGGGATTTGGGCCTCCGGATATCTTACCCACCGTACGAAACGCAGCAGCAAGCTGCTACTTTACGCCAGCTTTCTGTGAGACATTGGTAACGACCCGGACGAGCCGACCCATTTATGCTGTAGAAGTGTCTACAGCTTGGCTCTACCATTCATAATTGTCCACGAGTCTTTTAAGTTTGTATTGGCAAGAAAATTGATTTAGGAACACCCATTGCATCATTCTTGACAAGTCAAGAAATATTTATCTTGTTGAAATTATTTTTCAATTCGAGTTTCATATTAAACGGCAAAGTTAAGAATAAAAATTGCAGAAGCAATCGCGGCAGCAAATAATAATTTAATAAAAAAGTCTTGAAATACTAACAGCAAAATGCAATGTTACTTGAAGATAAATCTTCCTTTGATGCAACGCTAATTGGTTCCATGAATCTTGATACCATTTTGCTATTCTCAGTGTAAACTTGTACTTTTGATCTGAGAAATAAATGGCAATCATTAAGAACTAACAATTCGTCAAGCAATTATAGCAGTTCTTTTTGCCTTGACTGCAATCTACACTAATATTATAAAAAGGAAAGATTCGTATTTTTGTATGAATGGAATAAACTTAAAAACTACTGGTCCGATTTCAAAAATTTCGGCAAAACTTATAATTTTAAAACATTTTTACAATAATACATAACCTTTAAAATAGTGTTTGAATCATTAAATTTGATGAAGAATTGTGGAGGTTATGACGTTCCGACCAAAAACACCTTTGAGAAATAATATATATATAGATATGTGCTTAATATAGAATTTGTACTCGTACTCGGTATTGCAAAAGGCTCGCTCCCTATCAAATCATGGAAATGGAAATAAGGTCTTCGAATAGTGGGTAAACTAGTTCAATCTCTGCCTACCCGCTCTAGGTCAGGCGTACAAGTTTATGTATGTGTGTACGAGTATTATCATAATATTAATCAATAATGCAGCAATAACTACTTTAGACTATTGTAGGTACTATCACAAAATCAACAAACAACACGTTGACACGGCCGACTATTAACATAATAAAACATCCCCGAGAAAGATATAGGCCCTCAAATTATTTATCCATTTCAAAATCAGTACTAAATTGGAAATCACTTCATCAATTTAATGCAATTTTGAAATAATCAACTCGCAACGTTACGTTAGAGGAAATGAAATTAAAAAAAGTCTTCGCTCGCGGACCAATTGGATTTGTGGCGGACGATTACATTAACAACTACTAAAGTGCGCTTCCCGTGGGGTTCTTAACAGATTTAGAACAGGCCGCACTATTTAAAGCTATGTAGGTACTGCATACAATAGTACTATAAACTAGTAAATTGGTAGGATACATTTAGGGTCCAAATATACCTTTTGATTACTGTTATTAAATTATCATACGATGAAGTACGCAGATTTTTTATTTAAAGATTATCAAATTATATTGACCAACACACACCGACTTTCATTCACGTATGTTGCACTAGGTGGTAGGTCCCTTGTATCCGAGAGGCCGTCTGGGTTGATACCACCGCTTTGTCTATTTCTGCTGCCAAGCAACATTGTGTAAACATTGTTGTGTTCCGGCTTGAAGGACATTGAAGCCAGTGAAGTTATTAGGCATAAAGAGACTAAACAACTTATGTCTCGGGGTGACGAGCGTAGTCCAGTGTGATGCAGTGCTTTGTAATTCAAAGTTATGTGTGGCGTTGCTTCTGTTTATGGGCAGGCGTGACGCTTACCATCAGGAGAGCGACATGCTTGTTTCGTCATTCAAGTTAATAATAATAAAAAAAAAGAAACATGACAATGAATTATCCGGTCACTCAACCTTAGATGTCTTCAGGACGAAACTGGACGTTGTTTAGGTGAGTCCCATTCTGCTCTCTCTTTCTTCGGATACATCTCCTAAAAACGTCAGTCTTAAAAAATCTGTAACGAGTAAAGTGCAAGGAGCTCTCGTGGTACGCCACTGGATAAATGGAGAGATAAAACCACTAAACCCTTACAAATTAAACTGCACGACATAATTCACTTTGCCGATGACAGAGCCAGATAGCGGACCCTTATAATCTTAACCTGCTGCGGTCACAAACCTCAGCTAGAGAAACGACCGGATACATATTAGAATGTAAGTGTATCTAGGATCTAGGTTAGCAAAGTAATTATCTGAAGAAAGTACAAATTTATATGACAGTCTCCATGGCGCAGCGGGCGAGTTACCGGCTGCGAAGCGAGACGCCGTGGGTTCATTTCCCGAACCGAGACAAATGTTTGTGCGATCCACAAATATTTGTTTCGGGTCTGGGTGTTGTGGGACCGCAAGTCCCTCGTAATTCCTGATACCCACGATACATCTAGGTAAACTAGTGTGGGGTCAGGACTATGTGTGTGACTGTTGGGTGTATTTATTTATTTATTTATATATCTCTTATAGGTGCTTGTGATTTTTTTATTCCAAACATCATCAGATCCAGGTTTATTGATGTACAATAAAATATCAAAGACATTTTTAACGTTAACAAATACATGGGATTTGCGTGGGAATTGATCCATATAGTTCGACCACTTCTGATTGAAAGGATAATCTTGTGTGGGTTTGAAGGGCATCATTTATATTTACCGTAGTCCATGGTAGATAAATGTATGAAATAAAATATTTTAGGACACAATGATGATATAGTGTGAACCAAACACAGGAAAATAGGATAGTGGTCTTTCGGTATTCGAAAATGTCTTCGATTGTCATATTATGTGAATGAATAAGTTTGAATTTTAATAGTTACTAGGGGCGTTGCCCATGTTTTTCCACAAAACATAAAATAAAAAAAAACTTAAAGTCCGACGAATATGAGACATATCTTACTTTCTTCCCTACATTATTCTGCATCGATTGGTATCGGTCTCGACCCCATTCCCCCAGCGGTTTCGGAGGAGATAGCGTGATAAGCTTTTGGCAGCGGTGGCGGCGGCGGTTTTTGGCAGTTACTTTTTTTAGAATAGAGAGATAACAATTTCCTGAAGCAATTGAAAAAACTTCTTATTGGTATTCCTTAATCTTTATGTTTAATACAGTAATAGAAAAGACAAGTTTTCAATGACATTAAAAAAAAATGGTTTCACTATTAACTTATCATGAGCGCAAGGGATATTTTCTTGGAAATCTCCTTGCATTTATCAAATCTTATTTCTTTTAAAATCATTTGTATTTATGTTATCTCTGTTTAGTTTTTTTTTATATTTCCGACTTTAGGTGTTGCGAATGCAATTTGTAAAGTTAGTAATTTAAAATTAAATCTAATATTAATATTAGCTGTGTATTATGCTGCCCACTGCTGGTCACGGGCCTCCTGATGAGAGGGGTTAGGTCCATGCTGGACCAATGCGGGTTGGCAGACTTCACATACCTTTGAGATTCTTATGGAGAACTATTAAGCAGGTTTCCTCACGATGTTTCTTTCACCATTAAATTGAATGAATGCAACTTAGAAAAGTCAGAAGTGCATGCTTTTGGGGCTGGTTTTAAACCTACGACGTTCATCTCAAATGTCTATACCGTTTCTTGCTGAGCTATCCCTATTCTATAAAAACTTTTAGAGTATTTAATTCTTTGCAAAACCCCTTATTGCTAATTTTAACAATACCTATACCAAAGTGTTACCTCCAAACTAACAAGCTGTTTACAGTTCCGAGTTCCTTTTATGGTTTTATACCTTATCAATAAGGTGTTATATTTAATAACGTAGCAACTTATGCTTCGTAGTTTGTAATACTGTTTTGCGATGGACTTAATAGCGTTCGGCGGTTTGCAACTCACCCCAAAACGTGCATGTGAGGTACAAAATTAGTTAAGGGGCGAAACTTAGCAACATCTAGTGTTTCAGGCTTTCGTATCACACCCCAGTTTTACAAATATCAACTATAGTTTAGTGGTTTAGTTGGTGCTGTGCTTCCTGATTAAATTTTGGTGTCGGTTTTTGTAAATTGGGTAGTTAGTTGTGTATTTGCTTTTTGCAGACATCATTCAGATTTCAAGTATGAGAGAAACTCTTTAGTGAATTTGCAATATTTTATTGTCGTTAGAGTGAATAAAAAATAAAATACCTTACATTAGGATATAGGTACGTATATCATGGGTCTTATGAACTACGAGGGACTTACGGTCTCACAGCACCCAGATCTGAGACAAATATTTGTAATATGATCACACAGATATTTGTATCAGTGCGAGGATCGAACAGGCCTCGCGTTCCAGAGCTGGCTGCTGGTTCTCTTCTTTACGGAAGTTATGTGGCACTGTTTTTTTTTAATAATAACTGACGCTCCATACGCCAGAATAATTATTGCTTTAAATAAAAACCTATCATTGGTTCTTGATTTTGCATTGCATGTGCATGTGCACCTTCCAGAACTACTTGGTTACTGGAAGATGCAAATGGAATCTCAAAGATTCTAATTTAAATAATAAAATTAAAACATATTTATTAATTTAATTATTCTGAAGGTGGTCGGACATTTAAGCAAATGTAAACCTTTATGTAACATATGAAGAAGGAAAGGAATGCCAAGAATTTACAAATTTTGTATTAATCCACGATATCAATAAATTCCCCTTCAACAACTCGCTGTAATTAAACATTTTATAGGTACTCTTATTTCATTAGGTAATCAGTAATTAGCGTCATCTTCAATTCAGTTCGACAAAACATTACAAAACCTTACCATCTTACTTGTAAGTTAATCACCACTTATTGTACACATGTACCAGGATAGCATAGATACTGTAGGGATGGCTCTCAGTAATGAACGCGAACGTAGTTAGTGGACCAGTGAGGCGGAACAATTGCATCTCAGCGGCTGACACGACCTGTCGTATGTTAAACACGGCACGTAGTGTATACTGCATGATTGATTATTGACCAATCGTATGCTATTGTGGATGCTTAGTGCCCATTCTACAATGTCCAATTAAAAAATAACCACCATTAATATTTAGGACATATATTTTTGAAATTAATATACTGCCTCGGTGGGACAGTTGTAATGCGTACGCGTTATTATTGAGGCTAACGCTGAGGTCTCAGGTTCGATCCCCGGGTAAAGTGGTATTGGGTTTTTCTATTACGAAATGCTCAGTATCAGTCCGGAGTCTGGAATTTGCCCAGTATGGCGATAGGCTCGCCCCCTATCACATCGCGGCGAAATGTGGGTGTACTGGTTACACCTCTGCCTACCACTTCGGGGATTACAGGCGTGAGTGCGTATGCGTATGTATGTACTTAATATACATCTTTCTTTCGATATTTATGTCAGAGTATGACTTTTGCATTTGAATGTGTGATATTTTATTTAGTAAGTAGTATTTACTCAATGGTGGTGAAACAAGAACTTTTGTATTATAATAAAATAGGTAATAATAAATACACCCAACAGTCACACACATAATCCTGACTCCACACTAAGTTAACCTGTATTGTGGGTATCAGGAACTAAGAGGGACTTACGATCCCACTACACTCAGACCCGAAACAAATATTTGTGGGTCACACAAACATTTGTATCGGTGCGGGAATCCAACCCACGGCCTCACGTTTCGTAGGCGGCTACTCGCCCACTGCGCCACGGAGACAGTCACACATTATATTTCGTATGATTAATTTAATTAACATGAAAGCTCTGTTCCAAAACAGAGATCGATATATGGAAACAAATAGTGGAAAACATTAATATTATAAATTGTTAGATAGTTTAAGGTATAGATATTTGTGAATTACTTTTACTAGCGGCTCCGATCGCGTGAATGTATTTTCAGGGGACAATTTTTAGGATTTATTCTACTGTTTATACCGGAAAAGGTCGTTCACGCGCGCAGAGCTGCGAGCAAAAGCTAGTTTATAATATGAGTAGGAATTAAGAAGGGTAGGTATTGTGTAGTTTTAATAGTTTGGTAGAAGTCGTCAAATATTAAAGATCTCAACGAAATAATTAATGCATAATATATTGATACTTCAAGCGTGGCGCGATCTTGGAAAGGCTTGTGTCCAGCAGTGGATGAACTCAGATTGATGGATGAATGGATATTGATACTACTGCCTACCCCGATAATTTAATAACTTTACGATAATTGTCCAGCGGTGTAAAAACACAAGAAGCATGAAAATCAGCTCTTAGCACTCACTAATGATATGATTACCATGCAGGTTAAAGATTATGTTATAATCATATGTTAGCGTATTCTCTTAATATTGGTATATTGAGTGTGTCTGAGAAAGCAACGTTGGGTACACTGTAATAATAATGGTGCGATATAGTTGTGGAAGTGAAAATATAGTATATAACTACTTAAATGGTATAAAAGAGGTTGTCGACATAACTGGAGGTCTTTTGCCCGCAGTCAGTTAGTTCACGAAGATCAGTGGTCAGTCGATAGTCCAAGTGTTCATTACGCGGTAGCTATGCTTGTTTACTATTCGGTCCTAGTTGTCTTAGTTATAATTAGAGAACGGTCTTCAGAATCCTGACATGGGGTTGTTGTCTGTAAAGCAGTAATATTGTAAATGTGAACAATAAACTATGAGTTAAAGTGATTACTGTCGTTTGATATTAATAAAATAATACTCGTCCCACGTAACTTCTAGCACATAATAATATAATAAAGTGTTACTATCACAGAGTATTCAAAATACAGAAAGTTTTCCATCTCTCTATTCCCACACATTTTTCATCTTCCCAAATTTTCATTCTCCCAAAATCTCGTCACCGCGTGCTTTTTATTACAATCAGACATAATTCGTGCGCCCAGAGTGCGTATATAAAAAGGTTATTACCTAAATTACAGTGTCATGTGACACCGGAGAAAAATCCCCGCCAACTCTGACGTTCCCAGAGAAATATTATGTAATATAAGCTTCATAATAATAAAAAAACGTTTTTATACGTACGTGCAACCGTCTGATTCCGACTTCCTTTATTTGCCGACGTTCCGGCTTTACTGCGACGACTTTTTTATTTCCGGCCATTCGGGATTTTTGTCTTTTTTCAAAAAGTATACCTCTGACCGTAAAATAATTTTCAATGTAAACATTTTAGGGGTTCATAAAAGTCGTGATGCGATTATGACAGGCTTTAAATCTGAAGTAGCCATTGGCTATTTTATTGAAAGAAGTCTTGTTATTATGTTTATTTTTGATTTTATTATAGTAATAAATTAATATAACTAGTACACTAGAAGTACACTAGTTTACTAAGCTAGTAATCCATCTTCCTCAGAAAATGTTGCCAACAATAAACTCAAAAACCATAATAAACATACGGTAGAATAAATTTTGACAATATAAAAAGCATCCAATTTTTTGTTGATTCACAAGACGAAAGTGATGAGAATTTCGTACGAAATAAAGGCGAAACATTCACCTTACGCGACAAATGTGTCCATAACTGTAAAACGTTTGTGGTCTTTTCATAGCGGTCGTAAAGCGTGCTGCGTAAACTGTACTACATAAAGCCTATACGATACCTCCGGTTGTCCGACACGAAGGAGATTGATTGTGATTTACACGGGGTCTCTGGAATTGATTTGGAATTTGGAATGCTGATTTGGATGGTGATGTCTTGGATTTTTGTAAATGCTTAGAATTAGAAGTAAATATTCTTGGAATCCAATTATGGATATAACATAATGATGATGATAAATATAACCTTAATGAGTAAAGATACCGATTCGGATTCTTCCGAAGAATGAGATTAAGTATGTAACGAGTGTATACATAGTTTGCTGACTTTATCTGTACCATTAAGTGATAATCTAATCTCACGAATTTTTCGAATCTTAAAAAAGTCGCGACTTGGAGATCGAAGCCAGAACCTAGTTAGTTTCATGATCTAAGTTGCCATTGGACAAATAAGATATAAAACAGGTTAGGTTTACGTCATAAAAATAATCGACCCCTATAATAGATTCTTACTCGTAACACTAAAAACTCGCGTCTTTATATTGATACTCGTAACATAATATATTGTGAGGTAAACATTATTAGATTTATGGCCAGTCTAATTAGCATCTTAGATTAGTAATAGAGAGAATGGCACATGGATTCGTACAGTGCAATTACATTAATAATTAAATTAGCTTAGAACTTGAATCTAAGACAAATACTTCTTTGTACTAAATATTTTGATATCATTTTTGTTTATCTTCTTAATTATCTTCTTTTTCGCCTGGTACAATTTCAACTGCCTCGGGGGCGCAGTTGTAGTGCGTACGTGTTACGATTGTGGCCAACGCCGAGGCCCCGGTTCGATCCCCGGGTCGGGTAAAGTAGTATTGGGTTTTTCTATTACGAAATGCTCAGTATCAGTCCGGAGTCTGGAATTTGTGTCCGGTATGGCGATAGGCTCGCACTCTATCACATAAGGGACGGAGATACGCTCGGCGAAGTGTGGGTGTACTAATTACACCTCTGCCTACCCCTTCGGGGATTACAGGCGTGAGTGCGTATGTATGTACAATTTCAACCAGTACCAATATTATTTCCTAATTATTAACATTATAATTATTTTCTTTAAAGGTCACTTATACATCTATGATTCCTTTGCCATTATCAATTTCATGAACGATGGTGAATGATCAGTTACCTTTTAATGACCCATGTATTTTGCTTGTTTGCTTACTTATTGCTATAAACAAGATTACATATTCGGTATCATCTTCTACAGTATCATCAATAACTTAAACTAAAATACTACTATAAAGACTAAATTTTGTCTCCAAAAAAACAATGTTGAACTGACAATATTAATTCGCGTCTCGAAGATCGTTCCAACATCCGAACCCAACCTGAATCAATTCCAAAATGAGTTATTGGCTCGTAATTTCGCGTATTCAAAGAGAACGTAAAGTTTGTCGGGGGCACTGATTGCGATATAAAAGAGCTGCCTTTAGAAGGACTGTTTCTTTGGATGGAAATTTTAGATCCATCTTAAAAGGTTTGTTGGGAAGATGTCTTCGGAGTACGGCGGTAATGATTTTAAATGTGTCTCAATGAATACAATTATGAGAATATTTCTGAGTCAATCACTAATAATGGGAGATGATGCCGTGATTAGTATCAGTTGTTCTGGTCATACAATTACTAATCCAAAACCTATTAAAAGGAATAATGCCAGGCAGTAATGTGCAAGCACTGTAATGTTCTAATTTGAAGGACATTGAAGGTAATGAAATTAATAGGCATACTTATTTTCCTATGTCTTAGGTATAGTGCAACGGAGTAATATGTAATTCAAAATTCTGGGTAATATTGCTAGCATGCTTTATAAATTTATCGGCTGGCATGGCGCTTACAATCAGGCCTGCCTGTGTCGTTCAGGTTATGAAAAAATCTTCCTTAACGTACACAATATAGTCTAATACCAATCCAATATTTCTCACTCACCTTGTCCCACGGATCACTGATCCACTACTAAAGTTACAGAACTCTCCAACTCAGATTACCATAATTGATATTAATGTAGTAGGAAGGCTTAATTAAATCGGACAAAGAAGCGGCTCCCGTAAATTGTGTGGAGCAGTATTCGGCGTTCCACGTCCCTCAATAGGCTTTTATTTAACTCTATTACGATGTTAACATTTTATAGAGATTTGAAATTGTACGAGACATTTCGGATGTAGTTATTATTGCAGAAGTTAGTGACGGCAATATATTTAAAATTTAAATAAAATTAGAACATGTTAACATACTATATTTAAATGTTTTATGACAAAAATGCCTAAACTTTTACTAACTTTTTTGCATGGTAGAGCCACGCTGTAGGCAGTTTAAAGCACGAATGGATAGGCTCGACACACCAGATTAAATCATAGTTAAGAAGCGTAATTAATCTCAATGCTAACAATTATTGTCATCTAGACTCTCTACGTCTCTCTCTTTCCAAACATTTTCCATCCATATATCTAGCATTTATAATAAGCATTCAAACCAATATTCAGCGGAACGCCACGTAAAAGCCGATGGTTTCGACGCACCGTCCATGTCACATTCAGTTTCAAACAATTAAATCTCGTATGTGGGATCGGGATCCGTGCTCTGTCGAAGGATTTGCAGTATGCAGTTTCATCTTGTTTTAGGTTTAAATAACATGAGTTAGAATCACAGGTCGTGGATATAGCATATCTTTTGGTTTTGCATGTATGAATGTCTATTTCAGAAATAAAAATGTATGTCTAATTCCCAATGTTCTACCTGTATGCCACATTTCAATAAAATCTGTTCATATGTTAATTCGTGATTGATACACATCCAAATTTTAAAACATCTAATGTTTCATATTTATATCATTAATAGTAATAAGTAGTAGTAGACAGCATCCGTGGCGCAGTAAGCGAGTAGCCGGCTGTGAAACGAGAGGCGGCGGGTTCGATTCCCGCACGAGACAAATGTTTATGTGATCCACAAATATCATGTTTCGGGTCTGTGTGTTTTCTCCCCAGAGGGGTTGACGTCAGGCAGGCGGCTAGTCGTAGAAACTACGAGCCAAATCTTTCTGTAAAATGTGTTCAAAAGCTTGTTGCACCGACCCCACTGCGAGTGGGATAGGGGCAGGTGGAAGAAGAATAGTTGAATTAAATAGTATGAAACATATACGTCAATCTGTATAGAAACTAAGCGCGCCAATTCTTACTACGTAGAGTACCGGTGACATCGATCTCGACGTCAGACGATGCATATCCTCAGAGCTATGACAAAGTCTTCTTCAAATGAGGTTTAACACAGTATTTCACGGTAGGCAGTGGTTTGGTTGTGCTCCTTGCACTGCTGATCGGGGGCGAGCCTATCGCCATACCGGGCACACATTCCAGACTCCGGGCTCATACTGAGCATTTCATAATAGAAAAACCCAATATCACTTTACCCGACCCGGGGATCGAACCCGAGAACTCTCTCAATCGTAACGCGTACGCATTACAACTGCACCACCGACGCATATGTCATAGCGGTGCGAATAGATAATATAGTACACGTTGGTGCGTTGAACTAAATGTGAACTATACTTAAAAAAAATGACTTTAGTTTTAGCCGTGGTCGGAATTTCATCATGGATTTTTTTACAGATGATTATATTGACAACCTCCATGGTACAACCGCAGCCGCGCGTAAGTAGCCGGCTGTGACTCGAGAGGCCGCGGGTTCTATTCCGACATGAGAAAAATGATTTAACAGCATTATTAACCAAGTTAAATTATAGAAGAAAGAATAAAATGACAGCTCCGTGGCGCAGCGGGCGAGTAGACGGCTGCGAAGCGAGAGGCCGTGGGTTCGATTCCCACACCGGGACAAATGTTTGTGTGAACCACAAATATTGGTCTCGGGTCTGGGTGTTGTGGGACCGCAAGTCCCTCGTAGTTCTTGATACCCACGATACAGGTTTACCTAGTGTGGGGTCAGGACTGTGTGTGACTGTTGGGTGTAAAAAAAAAAAAAAAATATATAGAAGAAGAAAAATTATAAAAAAGGGTAGCCAATAAAAATAAATAGGCATAATCAAAGTTAATTTATACATTTTCGCCAAAGACAAAATCATTAAAAAGTAGACCAGTGACAAAGTTACCTCGCAATATAAACTTTGCGCCATCGGCGTGTAAAAAAAATATCAAACTAAGTTCTTAACTCCTAATTAAGTTGGCGCGAAACGTTGAACTAACTGAGGCCGACAAACAACTGGCAACTGCCGCTTATTTTTAACCGACTTAAAAAGGCGGATTTAAATTGTATGCGTTTTTTTCGTTTTTATGTAGGTATGTTACATCGATTTCTCCACCAAATGGTATTAGGTATATAGTATATAGGAGGTATTTTGATGATTATCTGAAAATACTCTTTTTGAACTCCGTGTGATGAACAAACTTATAGTGATGTTAAATTTATGTTATGTATATAATGTTATGAATGTATATTAGTTAATTACGTTATAGAAGAAGATTGAAGCAAAATGTGACTTTTAAAAAATTGATTTTAAAAGTGCTTTAGTTTTCCATACAAATATCCCAATATATGTTTTTTTTTATTATCTTGAATGGCGAGACGAGCAGGTCGCTCGCCTGATAGAAAGCGCCACGCCTGCTCATAAACAGAAGCAACGCCACACAGAACTTCAAATAACAAAGCACTGCATGACACTGGACTGCGCTCGTCACCCCAAGACATAAGGTGTTAAGTCTCATAATGCCAGTAATTTCACTGGCTGCAATGTCCTTCAAACCGGAACACAACTGTGCTTACACACTGTTGCTTGGCGGCAGAAATAGATAAAGAGGTGGTACCAACCCAGCCAGCCTCTCGCAAACGAGGGACCTACTTTTTTAGACCCTTTTTAAATCGGTTAAAAATAATAAAAACCATAGACCCTCAAATACCGCCAATCACACAACGAAGCTATGCAAAAATCACGATATCAATCTGTCAGACTCGCTCACTGAGGGCGCCATTAGCACTCCTCGGAGGTCATTTGGAGCCTCGACCCTTCGGCATTGCATATAACGCTGACCAACCCTCAGACATCCCTCCGCTATATTACGGCAATTACATCCTGAATTTCGCCCTCATGAGTTGTTCAAAATGAACATTGAAGTTATGACTTGTGATGTAAAGGCCTGAATATTTAAATTAAGGCAGTCCACAGGAAGGTAAAGAATATTCATAATTGCTTGCACTCACTGATCAGTAAATGATGAGCGAGTAAAGCAACCTCTTGAGCCTCGGTGGCGCAGTTGTAATGCGTATGCGTTACGATTGAGGCTAACGCTGAGGTTTCGGGTTCGACCCCCGGGTCGGGTAAAGTCGTATTGGGTTTTTCTATTACGAAATGCTCAGTATCAGCCCGGAGTCTGGAATTTGTGCCCGGTATGGCGATAGGCTCGCCCCCTATCACATTGTGGGACGGAGATACGCTCGGCGAAATGTGAGTGTACTGGTTACACCTCTGCCTACCTCTTCGGGGATTACAGGCGTTAGTGCGTACGTATGTATGTATGTAGTTAAGCAACCATTGGCGCGATGAATGCTTAGTGGTGTTTCAACAGCGTCTCCGTGCTTCGGATGGCATGTAAAATATCGGTCCAGGCTGATGTCAACTGACAGACGTCATTAAGTTGAAGGCCTTCAGGTGTATTGAAATCTTTGACACTAGATTGGTCGCTGACTATTCGATAAGATGAAGTAGATTGGTCGTAGTTTTTTAGTTATTTTAAGTTTTTAACCGACTTCAAAAAGGAGGAGGTTCTCAATTCGACTGTATTTTTTTTTATGTTTGTTACCCTAGACCTTTCGACTGGGTGAACCGATGTTGATGATTCTTTTTTTATTTGATATGCTTCTAGTCCCATTTCAATTTGGTTAAGATCTGTAGACGGAGACCGGAGTAAAAAAATAAAACTGCTCAACAGACAACAGTACACTCGTCGCGATTGTGTTATTGTATTGGAATTTACATGCTATTGCTTTGACTACCACTAAAAATTTAAAAATAAAATTAACAACACCTAGAAACCGACTTCAAAATAAAAACACTGAAAAGTCAAAAATAACAAATTCTATAGGTCTCTTTGGAATCGGTGCAATTTTATTTCACCCGTAGCGACACAGGCACCGTTTCTAAAGAGACCTATAGAATTTGTTATTGTTTAATTGCTGCTTTTTTCTACTCTGTAATTATTGCTACAATAATAAACTACCTTCTTTCTAGTTAACCACCCACGTGGTATGTAGTCTCAGAGTACAGAGTCCATTTGAGTAGTTACAACTGCTGCTTGACGGAATAATAGATTATTCCATCAAGCAGCCGTATGTACGCAAGATTTGCAGGATATTGAAGCCAGCGAAATTACTCGTTAGCTTATGTCTATGTACGTGGGTAAATTAAAAACTATTTAAACTCTTTTTTTAAAGCATAGGCCGGTAAATGAGAAAGTGGGTCACCTGATGGTAACTGAAACCGCCCATGTCCGTCTACAATACAAAAAGCATCATGGGCGTGTTTTCATTTAATGAAAGGGTTACTTAAGGGATTGGGAAGGGGAGGGGATTTCGGCCTCCAGATATCTCACTCACCGTAACAAATGCAGCGGCAAGCCGTTACTTTAATTCGGTATTATGATTAAGGTAACAAACCGGCGGAGTCGGCCCATTTATGCTGTATACAAAAGTGTCTACACCGTGGCTCGGTACAGTGGTACAGCCATGTGGTGATACGGCCTTCGTGGCGCAGTAGGCGAGTAGCCGGCTGTGAAGCGAGAGGCCGTGGGTTCGATTCCCACACTGAGACAAATGTTTGTCTAATCCACAAGTATTTGTTTCGGGTCTGGGTGTTGTGGGACCGCAAGTCCCTCGTAGTTCCCGATACCCACAATACAGGTTAACCTAGCGTGGGGTCAGGACTATGTGTGTGACTGTTGGGTGTATTTATATTATATATATTATACGGTGAGTAAAAGCCCAAATTGATTAATCCCCCCTTCCTTTTCTAATCCTTTTCCTTTAAGGTTGGCAAAGCATCTATGTTTATTCTGGTATTGTGAGCATAAATGGGCAGTGGTGATCACTTACTATAAGATGACTTCCTTGTTTGTAACCCCCTGATAAAAAAATCCTTGTCCACATTTGACGGAGATATTATGTAACTTACATAAAAATAGACTAATAAAGAACTTCTCCTTCATAGTCAGTAGAAAAATATAAATATATCGCCTACAGTTCTTATTTACTAACTGCAAAGATAGTAAAAAAACACTCTATAACTGTACAAAGTTCAGCAAACATAATAGCATTAAGTGAACAAAATCACATTGCCCGACTTCCCCTGCGGCACTGGAAGTGCTTATAAACAATATCCGGTTGAGGCGTTCCCAATAATTCGAAGGTATTGATGTACGCTATATTTTGCATAACATAATTTGCGAGTTGCGATTTGTCTTCTAAGGTTAACAATTTTGAAAATTGTAGTTGTAATTTTGTGTGCGCAGTAGCCCTCTATTGCTAATATTAAAGACAGCTGTCACGAAATTTGTATACAACAAATTATCGAAATAAGATGACAAGGAGCGTAACTCAAACAAAAAAATTACCCCACCAAAACTCTGTTCAAGGGGGCGGGGCTATAAAAGTCTGTGCATAATAATCTCTAGTTGACACTTGATACGTCTAATTTTTTGCGCGGTGCATGATGTATCTCGACCTAGAAATTTAATATTTAGACAATAACTTTTATGAAATAAAGTTGATTTTGAACGTATTACATTTTTGTTGCGTGAGTTGGTAAAAATACGGAGATTAAATTTGACTGCCTTTGTGGCGCAGTTGTAATGCGTACGCGTTGTGATTAAGCTAACGCTGAGGTTCGATCCCCGGGTCGGGTGAAAGTGATATTGGGTTTTTCTATTACGAAATGCTCAGTACCAGCCCAGAGTTTGGAATTTGTGGGCGGTATGGCGATAAGCTCACCCCCTATCACATCATGGCCAAAAGTGGGTGTACTGGTTACACCTCTGCCTACCCCTTCGGGGATTACATGTGTGAGTGCGTATGTATGTATGTATTAATTTTAAGTATCACCTTTTTTGGTCTTCGTTATAAACAACAATTTTAAATGATAAACAATCAGAGTATCCATAAAAATTAAACACAGACCAAATATATCATTTTTTTTAATATTTCGTTAACATTTCAACAGCTTCCTAACGTTTCTCTAATTTATATAAAAATGGCAAAAAAATAAAAACATACGATCCGAACGCTTGTATGTTCTCCTTCGCCGGAACAAATTGAAAAGCGGCCATTTCCAGAAGGGACCCGAGAGTATGTTACCGAATTACGGAGCCGGGTTCCGGAGACGTCCCGGACTCCTTTCAAATAGATACTGTTGTAATTTTTGGCCGTCTCCAGTCTTTTATTGCATCCTCTCTATAAAATATTTCGTATGTGGAGTGTTTTGGGTCAATGAAAAGTATGTGACAAAATGAGTTAAGGCTTTTAGATGACTTAAAATTATTTATTTAAATAAGTGTTATTACACAAATAAAAATATCATAATTATAAGCACATGCCTTTATCCTCGAAGGGGTAGGCAGAGATGCAACTAATGCTGCCCCCACGTTGCCCCGATTTTATTTCCATCCCATATTTATAATATTTGACAGCCTCCGTGGCACAGTGGGCGAGTAGCCAGCTGCGAAGTGTGAGGCCGTGGATTCGATTCCCGGACCGAGACAAATGTTTCTTTGACCCACAAATATTTGTTTCGGGTCTGGGTGTTGTGGGACCGCAAGTCCCGCGTAGTTTCTGATATCCACGATACAGGTTAACATAGTGTGGGGTCAAGACTATGTGTGTGACTGTTGGGTGTATTTATTTATTTATAATCTCATGGTGGCGCCGGGGAACTTTTCGCGATACTAGGCACTAATTCCGGTCTCAGGCAATTATTGTGTAATTTTTCGAATTGAAGACGCGAACACAAATTGTGATGAACAAGAATTGAACCCAGGACATCATGGTTCTCAGCCTTAGTACGCTGCCACTAAACCAAATAAAGCTTTACTTTCAACCTAACTTGGTACTCGTATTGTTACAAATAAGATTTTTACCTTTAAAATATACTTTCCAGTCGGAGTCAGATGCACGCTGAGGAAACTACTCGCACCGTTCCTTTGACGTAGGTAAAGGAAATCGTCTTTGCACATACTAACAGATACAAGACTTATATTTATTTATGGTGTTGCAGATGACATATCTTATAGTTTGTGGGATATATTGTGATCTTTTTAAACGACTTCAAAAAAAAGGCGGAGGTTCGCAATTCGACTGTATTTTTTTTTATGTTTGTTACCTCAGAACTTTCGACTGGGTGAACCGATTTTGATGATTCTTTTTTTATTTGAAAGCTGGTGCTTCCCGTGTGGTCCCATTTCAATATCTTTGGAGTCGATGCAATTTTATCTGACCAGTAGCGAGACGGCAGCCAGGCACCGACTCTAAAGAGAATAGAATAGATTGAATTTGTTATTTTTGACTTTTCAGTGTTTTTGTTTTGAAGTCGGTTTCTAAGTTTTGCGAACCGTTATTTTACAGTAGAGGTCTTGGCAGTATTCTCGACAGCTGTGAAGTTTATTTTTACAGTATACAGCCAGCCATTTTTACAGTATACAGCCAGCCATTTTTACAGTATACAGCCAGCCATTTTTACAGTATACAGCCAGCCATTTTTACAGTATACAGCCAGCCATTTTTACAGTATACAGCCAGCCATTTTTACAGTATACAGCCAGCCATTTTTACAGTATACAGCCAGCCATTTTTACAGTATACAGCCAGCCATTTTTACAGTATACAGCCAGCCATTTTTACAGTATACAGCCAGCCATTTTTACAGTATACAGCCAGCCATTTTTTACAGTATACAGCCAGCCATTTTTACAGTATACAGCCAGCCATTTTTACAGCCGGCCCGTGCCCGGTAGAGGGATAGTATTGTACAGGGCTTATATATTAACACGTAAAGGAAAGGTAATTAAAGGATTGCGAAGGGGAGGGGATTTGGGCTTTCGGATATCTCACTTACCGTACGAAACGTAGCAGCAAGCTGCTTCTTTACGAAATGTTTTTGTGATACTGTGGTAACAACCCGGACGAGCCGGTCCATTCATGCTGTATACAAAACTGTCTACAGCGTGGCTCTACCACTACCACTCTAATTTCGACCTCTACGGGATCACTAGTTATTATTATTATACCAAAATTTAGACCACATATTTTCAAATTCCGTAAAATAAACAATATAATATAAAAGACCAAAACAATTTACCCGATACACTTTTCCAAATGTACACGCGAGCCTGTATTCTCAAGTCGCTCGTCCAGTATAAGGGAAAATTTTGTTAAAAGGCTGGCCCATAAGAGGGTAGGCATCACGCGATTATTACTTATGCATTAGTTTGCCGCAGTAAACGATCCCTGGGCCCCCGACCGCGCGTCCCATGATTTCATTTTACCATCTGGCTTTTCGAAAATAAGTTTTCACTATCAATATTTTACGTGAGGTTGGATTCTAATTATATTGTATGCGGTTTTCTTGGCTCTCTTATGTCATTTTGTGGGTATTTTTTGTGAAATATATTTTTTTAAATTTATTGAGAATTAAAGAAATATTGATAGCTATTCGTAATTTTCTTAAATAGTGAGTAGCTCGCTCAGAGACAGTGTAAATAACTGCTGGATAAAGATCGATTACTATTTTTTTTAGTTTTCTTGGTGGGTAAAGAAAGAAAACATAATTGATATTAATAATAATTTACTTAGATCACCACAGCCGCTCTAGCCGATTTTTTTTTAATCTATTAATTATTTATATTATGAATAAATATTTTGAATAGTATTATTTGATTATTAAGTCTTGGGTATGAATGATGAATCCCTCGAACAGTCGAGGGATGTAGTCTTTAAACTGAGGTGACCACAGGCTCACCTGGTTCTTAGAAGCAAGTCTATTTATGGTCCTCTAAAATTTCCTAGGACCAAATGAATTCTGAAAGGCAATAGAATAAAATATACAAAAATACTATAAACAAAAATAAAACAAAAAAATAGACAATAGTAATAGATAGGCCGAGCGATGTGATCCTACCGTGGGTTCGATAACCCGAGACCTCAGCACAGCGGTCGTACCGTGTACGCATTACAACTTCGCTACCGAGGCAGTCGTATATGTTATATCAATACTAGCTGTTGCCCGCGGGTCCGCCCGCGTGAATGCCTATTTCCAGGATTAAAGTAGCCTAGTGGGCGCATCAAGCGAGTCCCGTTGAGAAACGCGCTTGACAAAAATACTAATGACGCTATTAAACAATAGGGGTTGATCGTAGAGGGTTGAAAATTTACGGTTGTATGTATTTTTTAATGCTGTATCTTAAAAAAATAAAAATAAAACATTTTGTCTAAAAAATAAAAAATAAAAATTTAGGGGTGGACCACCCTTAACATTTAGGGGGATGAAAAATAGATGTTGGGCGATTCTCAGACCTACCCGATATGCACACAAAATTTCATACAAATCGGTCTAGCCGTTTCAGTGGAGTATGGGAACGAACATTGTGACACGAGAATTTTATATATTAGAAGATTATAAGTAATCAGAGGGGATAGCTCGAACAACTTGCGAAAACGTATTCGAATCGAAATGTCAAAAATTAGTTTGAAAATTCATACAAATGTCCTTATTCGTAAGTTGTTCGTGCTCGCCCGTCTGTAAGCTACATCTTACATCACAAAATCACTGCATGCAAACTTAAACTTAATTCTTCAACATCAATCCAGGGATGACAGAGCGGTGACGTCACGCGGTAACCATATGACGTGCCATTATAAATCTCATTGGAGATAGCTCTCATCCATCACGCGGAGGAAATGAACAGTCGGGACTCGAACCCGCCGCGCATACTTACGTTACCGTATTTACATTTTAAATGTGTTCTGGACTTTGGATATTTTAAATTATTGTTCTTTGTATGACAATCATAACAGTCAATGAACTCATATGTTAATTATGTCATAAATATCATGAAATACATTTTACATTTAGCATTTTATTGGGGAGCTTATTTCCATCCCATGACGTGATGGAGGGCCTTTCGCCGTATCCAGAACGAATATCAACTCTTGTGTCCGGGACCTGGACTCTGGACCGGGTCGTTGCCACTGCCTCACAAAAAACCGACGTAAAGTAGCGGCATGCTGCTGCATTTCGTATGGTAAGTGAGATATCCGGAGGCCAAAATCCCATCCTTTAGGTTGGCAATGCGCTTATGATTCGGTAGATATTGTTGGCATACGTGGGTGATGGAGACCACTTATCATCAGGTGATCCACTTGCTCGTTTGCCGGCCTTTGCTATAAATAAACCTAATATAAATCATATCAATATAAAAATTATAAGTAAGTTACAGTAAAATAATATTTGAGTTATCAGCAGGCCAATTCTCGTATTTAACTGACACAACTTAATTTTATCTGAATCTGAACTGAGATTAGATTGTAATTTTACTGTTTTTTTTTAGGTGTTTGGTAGGCAGCTCCTCTTTAAATTCAGTCCGGTATCAATGTGATCTTGACTCGATCGCTTGCAATCTCAATTCAGTCACAATAAGGAGATGTATAATTTAAAAATATAGCAAAATGCCGTTTTGACTTCACTCAACTTTTAATCTATTTATATCACATAGTACTTACATTTAAAGTATTTCGATCTATGTTCATGTTTGACGTTGATTATTGGTTTATGAGAATACCATTTACAACTTTCTTGATACTGAGACTAGATCGGAACGGTATTTATTCACGACAAATGGCCGTAGTATTTTTATATCCGAGTTTACAAAGTTAGTTGGCGAGGAAGCCCTATCGAGTATACTATCATATTTTTAAAAGGTTAAGTGAGTTTAACCGCTAGCCAGCGTATGCGATAAATGTATCGTAAAATAAACTAGTTAGCGATGGTTTCAATCGAATTACAACATGAGCCACGCCGCAGGGAAACCCAGTCATTAACTTAATTTTTACAGGAAAATCAAACTAAAATTCATCTATCGCGTATTTTTAACAAGTCAATGTAAATAAATTACTTACGGTTTAGTTACTATATAATAATACTATTAGCCCTGTATTATACACGTCCCACTAGTGGGCACGGGCCTCCTCTACTTAATGAGAGGGGTTAGGCCTTAGTCCACCACGCTAGCCTAATGCGGGTTGGCGGACTTCACGTACCTTCGAAATTCTAATGAAGAACTTCTCAGATATGCAGGTTTCCTCACGATGTTACCTTCACCGTTAAAGTAAGCGATAATTAACAATTAATACACACGTAACTTAGAAAAGTCAGAGGTGTATCCTCTTGAGGCTAGTTTCGAACCTGCGACTTTAGTCTCGACAGTCCGTACCACTGGCCACTGAGCTATCACTGTTGTTAGATACAATTACTTACTATGTCAAAAGTTTAAAATAACCTGAATTTAAATTTAAATATGGTGTACTTTAAACCTAGTAATAGTGGTAGAGCCAGGCTGTAGACACTTGTCTACGGCATGGATGGGGCGGATCGACGGGGTTAACCCCCACATTGAGTTCTCCTTCCTAATCCTCATTGGTCGGCAACTCACCCATGATTCTTTTGGCATTGTAGAAGATCATGGGCGTTGGGGATCACTTATATGTGACCCACTAGCTCGTGTGTCACATAGGCCGGCAAACTAACAAGTGGGTTACCTGATGGTAAGTAATCTCCACCGCCCATTTACGTCCATAATACTAGCAGAATCATAGGGGCGTTGCCGATTTTAAAAGAAAGAGATCATTAAGGGATTTGAGCCTCCGGGTATATCACTCGCTGTACATAACACAGCAGCAAGTCGTTAGTTTACGTCGGTTTTCTGTGAGACAGTGGTATGAACCTGGTCAAGCCTGCCCAATCATGCTGTATACCAAACTATCTACAGCGTGGTTCAGCCATCATATAGTTCATACAATTAATATAAAAATGCTGTAAAGAGCATGTTGTTGAACTCTCTGACTAACTGTATTTCCGAGTCAGTCCAAGCCTAACTCCATTAGGAAAATTAATGTTTTGAATCAGGCGTCGGGACGGAGGCCGACCACGGACCGTCCTCGGTTAAAAATGACCTAATGACATGAGACAATTACGGACGCTACGATAAATTGATACATAACTTTAGTTTTGTGTTGTGATATAATATAAATGAAATGAGTATATATTTTCAATCGTCAAGCAACTGTTGTGTTTCGGTTTGAAGGATATTGAAGCCAGTTAAATTACTGCGCATTATGATACTCCCTCACGCCTGTAATCCCCAGCATAAGTGTTACAAGAATACCCACACTTCGCCGTGCGTATCTCCATCCCATGATATGATAGGGGGCGAGCCTATCGCCATACCGGGCACAATTCAAGACTCCGGGCTGATATTGAGCATTTCGTAATAGAAAAACCCAATATTACTTTTACCCGACCCGGGGATCGAACCCGAAACCTCAGCGTCATCCTCAGTAGTAGCGCGTACGCATTACAACTGTGCCACCGAGGCAGTCTGGGCATTATGAGGCTTAATATCTTATGTCTCGGGGTGACCAGGGTAGTCCAGCGCCTTGTAATTCAAAGTTTTGTCTGATTTTGTTACTGTTTACAGACAGGCGTGACGCTTGCTATCAGGCGAGCGACATGATCGTCTCATGATTCAAGCTAATAAAAAAAATACGAATACTGTACTAAACATACAGTTAATATTTTATAAAATACTAAAAATAAATGGAAAGCATCAATTTCCTACAAAGAAACAGATTTTACCGTCATGCAAAAGCATTCTAGAGGAGCGAGAAAAATCTGAGAGCTCTATAGCAGTCTCATAATTGTTTATATGGCAACACAGAAATAATTTGCCAGGCAGCGCGCCGGCACTGGGCGACATTATTCCATTTTACCATCCTTATTGCTGGCAACTTCGTAGACGTTTCGTTTTAGTGTGTCGCTTTCTGCTTACTGCTCTACGACCTAAGATGACTCTAAATATGCACTAGATATGACTGGAAGTATTACGTTCTAGTTTGATTTATATTATTATATCGCCTAACTAGTCTGATGGCAGCGTACTTCGGCTGAGAATCCGTAAGGTCCTGGGTTCAAATCCCTTTGAGCAATCACAATTTGTGTTTGAGTTTTTGAATTAAAAAATCATGAGTTGCCCGGAATTGGAATTTGTGCCTATGGCGACAGACTCGCCCCCTATCATTATGGGACGGAAATAAGCGAAACGAACCACGAGTGCACAAGTTGTACCTCTGTCTATCCATTTAGAGATACAGGCGTGAGGATCTATAATTATAATTTTATATAAAATGTATTTAGTGAATAGACTATTCAGACGATATCAATTAAAAAGTAATTTCAATCTATTAGCTATATCAGAAGGCCAATTCTCGTAATTTTAAACGTTCAAAATATCATTCCAATCTGATCTCAGTGTCAAGAAAGTTGCAAATGGCATTCTCTTAAACCAATAATCAACGTCAAATGCACCAAGCATTAGCAGTAGCATTATACCGTTTTGGCTTTAGTCAACTTTTATTTTACATTCAATCTCATTACGATTTATGTTCACATTTGACGTTGATTATTGGTTTAAGAGAATGCCATTTGCAACTTTCTTGACGCTGAGATTAAATCGGAATGATATTTTGAACGTTTAAAATTACGAGAATTGGCCTTCAGATGCTTTACGCTGAATATCGGCAGTACAAACATTTCAAAATGAAATAAGATATTAGAAAAAGAGGAATCAATTACTTGCAAACCTTGTCTAATATTCAGGAAAAATGAATAGTTTATCTCCTGATGAAAAAAGAGCGGTGTTACAAGTTTTTTTGCTTCTAGCTCGCCAAAGTGACTACGCTACACCTGATAGTAAGTATAGCGCAATCCATGAATACTGTCGACCAACGTCAGACGATGTGTCTATCGTAGGTCGGCAAAATTATGCCGGCCTGCCTAATTGCTTCTTGACACTCCGTTTAAAGGACCCCATATTATAGGAAGGAGGGAACACGTGTGCCGGCAAACTATTTCACAGCTTGATGGTCCGGCAGAAGCAAGATATTGCGAACTTCTTAGTTCTAGCCGAGATGGAGGTGACCACGAAGCTGTAGTTTCGTAAGCCAGCACGCGTGGTTCTGTTAAGGGAAGGTGAGGATGGGATAAGGTCAAACAATTCTTCGCATCGCAACAAGTTAAGTCGTATATTCGTGACTTCGAAACAACAAGACATTTATTTGGTCTAGTTTTGGGACTAGTAGGTATCTAGTTTGTTTATTACACATTTGGTTTTACGGCATGGTTCTTAACTAAAAAAAATGTTCATCTATTTGAATATCTCTTTCTAATTGATGTCAAGGGTTAAAATATACTTTATGTTGGATGTGGAATTTTCACGCTGAATTAGTAAATTTTTTAGTAAATCCATTATGAGTAACTTCTCTTAAACTTTAAACCACGTTACAAACCTGCTCTGGAAGTAAACAAAAGCATAC
Organism: Mimas tiliae; assembly: GCA_905332985.1. NCBI lineage: Eukaryota > Metazoa > Arthropoda > Insecta > Lepidoptera > Sphingidae > Mimas > Mimas tiliae. The sequence goes on along the minus strand of HG995248.1, from coordinate 16,090,559 downwards.
TATAATCTGAGATGTATCTTCAAACCGTTCCAGTGTTTCTTCACAACGCACAAAGGTAAAGAGCCCCATTCTTTTGACAAACGCCACGGAACGCCCCGTCGCGGATACAATTTGCGCGCAAGGTGACTTCAACACAGCGCATTTCTAATGCAAATGTGGGTATGCTGGTTCATTATGCCCTGATTTCTGAGCGTTTAGCGCTCTGGGGCTTTTTCAGCTCGACTTTTTTTTTACGTTTATAACATTTTCTTGCATTTTTGTGTGTTTAACATGAGATTTTTGAGATTGTTTGAAGCCTTGGTTGGTTTGAAAGAAATACGGATACTCGTATGACATGTGTATATTATTTTACACTGATTTTAATTGGTTCTCTTTACGAAATGTACGATATCAGTACAAAGTATGCTTTCAAATAAAAACACGAACTTAGGCCGACTTGCACGACGATCCGAAATCGCAATTTACCACTAAACTTATTTACATAATATGTAAAATTTTCATATCTTTTAACGTTTCTTGAATTGTTTTTTTTATAAAAATGTCACAGCCATAAACTTTTAATATATAAAATTCTCGTGTATAAAATTCACAATGTTCGTTCCCATACTCCTCCGAAACGGCTGGATCGATTTGTATGAAATTTTGTGTGCATATCGGGTAGGTCTGAGAATCGGCCAACATCTATTTTTTATCTTCCTAAATGTTAACATTGTGGTCCACCCCTAAATTTTATTTTTTATTTTTTAGACAAAAAATTTTGTTTTTATTTTTTTATGATACAGCATTAAATAATACATACAGCCCTAAATTTTCAACCCTGTACGATCAACCCCTATTGTTTAATAGCGACATTAGTATTTTTGTCAAGCGTGTTTCTCACCGGGGGCGTCCACTAGGCTTTAATCCTATCGCTATACCGGGCACAAATTCCAGACTCAGGGATGATACTGAGCAATTCGTAATAGAAAAACCCACTATCACTTTTTACCCGACCCGAACCCGAGACCTCAGCATCGTAACCCGTACGCATTACAATTGCGCCACTGAGGCAGTCAAACAAGTACAAAATAAAGCGGGAAGTATTGCTGGGACTGCAAGCCGTGTGTAGTTGGGACATCCATTTCCTTTAGATAGGGGAGATAGTTGGCGCCAATGGCGGGTTTAATGGGTTTGATTTGATTTTAAAGTGTGTGTTTGTGATATGAACCACCTAATAATGTTTTAAGTACGCGTTAATAATATACCAGCCCTGTATTATACTGTCCCACTGGTGGGCACGAACCTTCTCGAGGGTTAGGGCTTACTCCACCACTCTGGCCTAATGCTGATTGATAGACTTTACATACATTCGAGATTCTTATGGAGAGTTCTCAGGTATGATGGTTTCTTTACGATGTTTCCTTCATTGTTAAAACAAGGGTTAATTTAAAATGATAAACATGTAACTTAGAAAAATCGGAGGTGCATGTTCTTGGAGATGGTTTTAAACCTGCAACTTTCGTCTTCTTTCATCGAGTCCATATTACTCCCCGTTGAGCTATACATATGTTACTAATATGGTGTAATTATTTTGTTTCAAACTAAAGGGAGACTTCCAATGATGGCGTCTCGTGCGTTTGCCTCTTGGTACTATGCACAATTAAAAGAGACTATTCGACAGTGACGTCATAAAACACAAACTGTTTAGTAGGATGTTTACAAACAAAAACGTCACTTATTCCAGTGTCTCGCGCTTGATACGAACATCAAAAGTCGAAAGGTGTAATACCTTCAATCGGATTCTAATAAGAATTGAATTAAGAGATCAAGAGAACGAGTTTAGTATTATCCAGTAAGATTTATATGCTCTTAAAAAGGAAAATAACACATATATAAAGCTCTAAATTAAAATTTTAGTTACATTTGTCATTCGCTAAAAGCTAGGCTACTAACATTAGCATTAACATATTTTTTAAGATTATCTCAATAATTTATGAATGTATGTTATTATGGTATATTTTAGTTTTTTTTATGAAGTCCCCGATTATGTAAGTTTAACTGCAAATCAACATTTTAACCAAATAATCTGCGTGAAATCCCCAGAGGGGTTGACGTCTGGTAGGTAGACGGTCATTAAAACTAAAAACCATATTTTTTATAATATGTATTAAAAAGCATGTTTCGCCGACCCTACTGTGAGTGGGGTAGGGGCAGGTGAAAGGAGAATAAACCGCGTGATAGTTTACGCTGTATAGCTGTAAGTTTACGCTCTACCTCCAAATCTAAAAGATAAGAATCTAGAACCAAAACTAACTATGAGTAAGTTTCCGCTTCTGCTCACTCTCCGCTCCGCCAGCCGCTCTCTTCTAGACAGCGCACCTCCCCACTTATACATGAACTCTTGCGGAGAGAGGGGAGATTTGTAACATCAAATGCGTTTAATAGATAAAAAGGCTCACTTTATCCCAACTCCCTCTCCATATTTTATTCAGAGCGCCACGTTTCTAATGAATTTTACGAAGGTACCTCAATGGCCTACATTTAATGCGGTGAAATTATTACATTTTGTTATATGTCTTTCATCTTTTACATGAAATAATTGTCCCGTAATGTGCAGGCTTTTAAATTTGACACATAACATAAACTCACGGCTGTATCCTCAAAGGAGTAGGCAGAGATGCAACTAGTGCATTCACGGTTCAGCATTCCTTAATCAATTCCATTCCATAATGTCTTAGAGGGCGTCCATCGGGTACTAATTCCGTTCCTGGGCAATTCATGTGTGATTTTTCCAATCGAAAATCAAAAACATTGTGATTGCTTGACCTGGGACTTGAACCCTGGAAGTATCTCACGATTTCTCAGCCTGCAGGCACTGTTACGCGGTAATAAGCTCGACAAAACGTGGGTGCAGCACTAGTTGCACCTCTGCCTACCTCTTCCAGGATAAAAGTTCACGCTTTTATATTATGTCTTAATATCGTGAAATTTCCATTGAATGCTTTAAAAATACAGACATCTATCACAACCGCACTTTAAAATACGCCCCATGTTACTTAAAATCTATAACACATTTTACAAACAAATAATTTTCGTACATAACATACGAATATGTTATTCATACAGTCTAAACGGACTATAAAAGTGCAACAACACTGCACTGAGGCCCCATCTAATATTCTCGCAAAGCTTTTTACTGATTATACATTGTTATGCACTCCGACAGAGCAACGGTTTTATTCGAGAGGGTAAACAAACGTATGACACTTTAGTTTGCAACACTTTAGGTTGTGGGGCAATTTGAGACTTTACTGTGGTATTACTGTGCATTTTTAAGCCCACCGACAAAAAAAGGGGTGTTTTGAGTTTGCCCCTTTTTTGTGTTTGTGGCATAGTGGCGTCTAACAGCCTCTGTGGCGCAGTGGATGAGTAGCCAGCTGTGAAGCGAGAGGCCGCGGGTTCCCGCACCGAGAAAAATGATTGTGTGATCTACAAATATTTAGATAGATAGATAGACTTTATTGTACACCATGCAGAATATTACAGTAAAGAAAAAAACAAAACAAAATTATAAATGTAACAATAGGCGGTATTATCGCTAATAGCGCTCTCTACCAGACAACCTTTGTTTTTTTGACAAATATTTGTTCGGGTCTGGGTATTTTCTCCTCAGGAGTTAACGTAAGGCAGGCGACTGGTCATAAAAACTACAAGCTAAATCTTTGTGTAACATTTCTAAAGCGTTTTGTGCTAATCCTACAGCGAGTGGGATAAGGGCAGGTGGAAGAATAAGTATAGTGGCGCCTAAACGAATGGGATTGACTTTATTTGAAAGCTCGAGATAGTTCATAAGTTTGAAGAAAATCTATCCAGCCTATGGGTCTGGTTAGAATAGTCAATACCACTGTCAAATGGAAAACCGATGTGAAATGGCAGCCTGCTTTTGCGGTACGTACGGATAATGAGATTTTCAGACGCCCAAACATAATCCCCAATCTTTTTCTTAATGGTCGGCAACGCATCCATGATTCTTCTGGCGAAAATATAATAATTATAATGATATCCGAGTCATATAGCTGAATAATATTTACACATATACGCACTCACGCCTATAATCCCCGAAGAGGTAGGCAGAGTCCACCTCTGCTACTAGTACACCCACATTTCGCCGAGCGTATCTCCCTCCCATGATGTGATAGGGGGCGAGCATATCGCCATACCCGGCACAAATTCCAGACTCCGGGTCGAACCCGAGACCTCAGCATCAGCCTCAGTCGTAACGTGTACGCATTACAACTGCGCCACCGAGGCAGTCCAAAGTTGAATAATATGTACTTAGGTATATTGTAAAATAAATCCCAATATTTAACTGCTACAATATTAAGTAGTACCTAAATCGCTCTTTATTAATTCACAAAAATATGATATAAGACAATAATTCAGCGATCAATACACATTAAACTAGCATTAAATATCAGACCTTTAAAACGATGCCAAAGCGTAATACATCAAGGCGGTAGCTTTCAAGCCCCCTCATACAAGTTGACGGGGGGCGTCACCGCCTGCATTGAGAACCGTCTTCAACTCTAAATCATAAAGGAACTTCTACCATTTCTTGCGCATTTAAGACGATGAGCTAAGCCCGCGACAGCCCGGGGCTTCGATCTTAATTACATCACGTAGGGAGGCTTTAGCTAACTTCCAAGTAAGCTGAGCCTACGCAGACGGCGCAAACAACACGCCCATAGTGAAAGATACGCGTTAACTGCTAAACAACTGCTCTTAATCCCCCCGATCCATGTGACGTATTAAAAAGTTTGAGCTTCGCTGAAATTGTACACTCAGGCAATTTTTTGTTTTGTTGTGTTTTTATTTGTGATGAGTTTTATATGTCTAGTACTTTATTCTCTTCTCTTCTCTTCTAATATGATCCACTAGGGGTGTTATACGAATCATACATACTTTTGAGAATACAGATGACGTAACAAATACCGACACTCCCACCAGACGCTCAAGTGTTATTGTATACATAAAGAGTGAAACACAGCTAAATATACGTATAAATAAAGGAACTGAATTGCCTAAATCGCAGCTTTTTTGCAATTAACCGTTGTTTAATTATAATAGGTTTGTAAGAGGTAACTGCATATTTTTTTACTATTTTAACTTCATATCATTAGAATAGGTGTAGTTAAGTAGAAGTCAAATTAATCAGCACTATTATCTCACTCCTAGACTTTTGCAAACGCTGCTCCTTATTATTTGGGCTTAAACAAACTAAATAGTATTTTAAACTACGACGCAATGCGTACGCGTCACGTCTGCCGTGCTGAGGTCTCGGGTTTGATCCCCGGGTAATTGATATTAGGTATTATCAACCCTGAGTCTGTAATTATGCCCGATATGGCTATAGGCTTGCCCCTATCACATAATAATAATAGAAATAATCTCAGCAAAATGTGGGTGTACTAGTTACAACCTGTGCCTACCCCTTCAGGGAGTACAAGTGTGAGTGAGTATGTATGTATGTACGTTCATATACGCCACATAAATCAGTATTGGCAGTAACTCTATAAATGTAAATACCAATGCATATCAAATGTTGGCAGAAAAACTATTTCACTACGCATACACAATATGTTTGCTAGTGTACTCAAATTTCTAAGAACTGGTGTACATTAAAATCGAATAGACATAGTGATTTCTTAGGTTTACGCGAATATTACACATTGAAATAAAACTAGTTTATACGGATTTTATCGCGGTTTAATTTTTATTTTAGTCCCGACGTTTCGAAAGCTTTTCAGCCTCTCTCCCGTGACCACGAAGGCTGAAAAGCTTTCGAAACGTCGGGACTAAAATAAAAATTAAACCGCGATAAAATCCGTATAAACTAGTCGAATAGACATATTATTATCGTCTATTTTTATTAGCTTGAGTGATGGAACGAGCAGTTCGCTCGCCTGATGGTAAACGTCTGCCCATAAACAGAAGCAACACCACACAGAACTTTGAATCACAAAGCACTAAATGGCATTGGACTGCGCTCGACACCCCGAGACATACGATTTTAAGTATCATAATTCCCAGTAATTTCGCTGGCTTCAATGTCCTACAAACCGGAATATAACAGAGCTTACACACTTTTGTTGGCGGTAGCAATATGCAAAGCAGTGGTACCAACCCAGACGGCCTCTCGCACGAAGGACCTACCACCTTGTAATTATTATTTATCTGCTGGTAGACCTACGCTGTAGACAGTTTTGTCTATAGCATGAATGGGTCGGGTCGACTGGGTTGTTACAACTGTCTATCATAAAACCGACGTTTCGCCGAGCGTATCTCCGTTCCATGATGTGATAGTAGACGAGCCTAACGCCATACGGGGCACATTTCCAGACTCCGGGCTGATACTGAGCATTTTCTATTAGAAAACCCTATATCACTCTTACCCGACCCGGGGATCGAACCCGAGTACGCAGCGCAGCATTCGTACCGCGTACGCAATACAGCCGTGCCACCGAGGCGGTCACTGTGTCCAAAATTAACCAACAAAAAATCAATAGTACAACACGCAAACAAGCCCATTACTAAATCACGTCCATAATCACCGATGACGCTCGCAACCGGCTTAATTGTCAATTTAAACTGAGGTTAACTACCCACTATCCCGAGGGATATATCAGCTAAAAGGGATCTTATAGTGCTGTTACAAAATGAGTCGAAAACAGTACCTACTACGGTTAATTATGTGCAGCGGCAATATTCGTTTTTAACCGACTTCAAAAAAGGTTCTCAATTCGACTGTATTTTTTTTATGTTTGTTACCTCAGAACTTTTGACTGGGTGATTTTGATGATTCTTTTTTATTTGAGAGCTGGTGCTTCCCGTGTGGTCCCATTTCAATTTAGTTAAGATCTGACGACGAAGACCGTAAAAAAATAAAACTCCTCAAAGGACAACAGTACACTCGTTGCGATTGTATTATTGTATTGAAATTTACATGCTATTGCTGTAACTACCACTAAAATTAAAAAAATAAAATAACGTTTAACAAAACTTAGAATCCGACTTCAAAATAAAAACACTGTAAAGTCTAAAATAACAAATTCTATAGGTCTCTTTGGAGTCGCGTAGTCGGTACAATTTTATTTGACCGGCAGCGACACAGGCACCGATTCTAAAGAGACCTACAGAACTTGTTATTTTTGACTTTACAGTGTTTTTATTTACGAATAAGTACGATGGGATTAATGGAAGGCCATTTCTATCTGGGTGCTTAGCATATGCAATACGACATATCTCGCGCACGAGAAGATAACTATTGACGATAATATCTCGCGTAATAGTGTCAACATACATACGCACTCACGCCTGTAATCCCCGAAGGGGTAGGCAGAGGTGTAACCAGTACACACACATTTCGCGGAGCGTATCTCCGTCCCACGATGTGATAGGGGGCGAGCCTATCGCCATCCCGGGCACAAATTCCAGACTCCGGACTGATACTGAGCATTTCGTAATAGAAAAACCTAATATCACTTTTACCCGACCCGGGATCGAACCCGAGACCTCAGCGTCAGCCTCAGTCGTAACGCGTACGCATTACAACTGAGCCACCGACCCAGTCAAGTATTTTTTATGGTATGAATTTTGGAATGTTTTTTTTTTTGTATTGCGCAATATTTTATAAATACATTTAAATATTTACCTCTACTAAAGGCAGCACTCTTCAAAAACAGTTCTCAATAAACACTCGAATTTAATAACGCACTAGAGTACTCGCCAGGAGGCCTAGCACCTAGCATTAGCAGTAGCATTATACCGTTTTGGCTTCACTCAACTTTTATTCTACATTCAATCTCATTACGATCTATGTTCACATTTGCCGTTGATTATTGGTTTAAGAGAATGCCATTTGCAACTTTCTTGATGCTGAAACTAGATCGGAATGATATTTTGAACATTTAATATTACGAGAATTGGCCACCTGATAATAACTTTAGCTAATTGTTTTCCCTTATGTTTAACTTGCGAACAAAATGATTTCGAACAACCACTCGGCTGATATTATTCTACTGAGTTTCGTTTACTTTAATTTATGTTTTGTTAAGTATCTTCATAAAATGTGAATATCGTTGAAGCAAGTTTGTATGAGAAGTTGCGAGCAAATGTAAGGGCCTTTATAACGTGTTCACTGTAATAAATAAAATCTGTTAAAATTAATTCTGTGGTAGAGCCACGCTGTACTACAGCTTTGGCTACAGCATGAATGGGCCGGCTCGTCTGGAGCCACTGTGGGTCACATGATGGTAAGTGATCTCTACTGCCCATTTACGCTCACCAGATGAATCATAGGTGCATTGCAAACCTTAAAGCACGGGGATGATTAAGGGATTGGGAAGGAAAGGGGGATTTGGGCCTCCAGATCTCATCGCACAAAACACTGCTGCAAGTTTTAACAATATGCTACTTTACATTGATTTTCTGTGAGACAGTGGTAATAACCCGGTCGAGCCGGTCCATTCACGCTGTAGACAAAACCGTCTAAAGCGTGGCTACCACTTTCAATATTATTTCGGTCTTTCATGTTACCTTGACAATACTAGCCCGAATATTTTATTTCGACTACAAGAAAATAGTCTAGCATGCAACATACTTAAATAATATAAATCATACTTTTATAAAATGTTACACTCAAAAATTACTTGGGAAACTCACATAAAACGAAGGAAAGTATCCGATCTCTGTATTCTTTACAAAATCGTTAATGGGCTGTTTGATTGTGATTTGCTTGCGGTATTGTATTTTAAGTTTCCAACACGGTCGGTGCGAGTTCCACAGTTGTTCAGTATACCACATGTCACCAATAATGTATCACAAAAGAACCCCCTCATTAGAATGTGCAAATTCTACAATGATATTTGTGTGGACTACGACATCTTTAACATTGGTTTTGCTTCTTTCAACAAATCCCTACTTCAAAATTTGTAATACAATATTCAACCTTATTTTTTCATTCATTAATTATTATTTTTTTATAGATCGACGACACTGATTTACGTGCGTATTCTTTAAATTTAAATGCTGTGTATAGTTGTAAGTGGACTTCAGGCTTAATTAACTCTTAAATAATATAGATCTAATGCTGTCTAGTCTGTAGTCTGTAACTGTACCTTATACAATAAAATAAAATAAAATAAAATCATCCAAAGAAGTTTCTATTAAAAACTGGCGTACTAAAATACTGAAGCTGAAACCCCGGTTCAACCAATCGACGCTACTTTAAAAGCCTCTACACACGTTCCAATAAAACTGGGAAGCGTAAAGATTCTATGAATCCGTTATTTAATCGAGTTAGTCACACTCCGGGAGCGTGGTAATGTCAAATGACTGCCGGGTCAAAGGGGCCGATGTGGCCTCAAATCCAATTTGGCCTGTTTCGACTTTCACAGGGTTAAATGCTTGTACCAATTAAACGACGCGGAAAGTGCGTTCGGGTACTTTCGACCCGCAGGTTTTTTGATCAGCTATCGTGCGGTGGACTGTGGTAAGGTTCATTGGAGATGAAAGTGGTCTGATTTCCGTGCATTAATTATGTTTAATGTAATATTTGTTTGATATGCGAACTATAGAGGGTTTTTATTGGATCACTGTAAGGGTTGACACCTGGGTAGATGGACCCGTCAATAAATGTTGCCTTTTTGGCTTATTTTAGTATTGAGCGTTTAAGAAAATGAAAGTCATCAAGTTGACAATAATATACATACATACATACTCACTCACGCTTGTAATCTCCGAAGGGGTAGGCAGAGGGGGAAACGGTACACCCACATTTCGCCGAGCGTATCTCCGTCCCATTATGTGATAGGAGGCGAGCCTAACCCAACAATTCCAGACTCGGGGCTGGTACTGAACATTTCGTTATAGAAAATTCCAATACCACTTTTACCGACCCGGGGATCGAACCCGAGACCTCAGCGTCAGCTTTAGTCGTAACGCGTATGCATTATAACTGCGCCACCAAGGCAATCGAATATAATATTACAGTTTATAAAGTTTTGTTTATTTACTAGCTGCCACTCGCGGTTTTACTGCAGGCATATTACTGTCCAACTCCCATGGATCATAGCATGATATACAACCTAATGGAATAATTTATCTAAATGATAGTGTTTTTTTATGGCATAGGCCGGCAAACGAGCAAGTGGGACATCTGATGGTAAGTGATCTCCACCGCCCATGTACGCCCACAATACCAAAAGAGTCATGGGTGCGTTGCCGACCTTAAAGGAAAGGGATAATTAAGGAATTGGGAAGGGGAGGGTCACCGTACGAAATGCAGCAGCAAGCCGCTACTTTACGCCGGTTTTCTGTGAGACAGTGGTAATGACCCGGACGAGCCGGCCCATACATGCTGTAGACAAAATATGTGTCTACAGCGTGGCTCTACCACTCAAATTGAAACGACATCTAAATCCGTTGCATACTGGTTATCATAATGGATGGAAATAAGCTAGTTGAAACGAGGGTGCATTAGTTGCTCATCTGGCTACCCCTTCAAAGATACAAGCTTATATTATATGTAATTGTAATCTGCAGCTTACCCCGAAGTATGACGTTACCCGCAATTTTATTTGTATCAAAATATTAAATGAATACTTTAAGTTTCTCCTCACAATACCGCAATTCGCTAAGACGAAAGCATAAACTAAACAATAAAATAAAAACACTTCAATTGATCTGCCCCTATTAAATTAATTGATTTCATTCAATTAAAACACCAAATTGCACGTTTAAAATACAAACGAATGAAATAAAGCACGCCATTGACGTACCGACGAATCTGTTTTGAAAATTAATCCAGTGAAAATGAGTGGCGACATTAATATAGAATGGAACTTCATCGGGCTAAGTAGCCGGGAGAACATTGTCGGCGAGCCTCGCCCGTTTAAGCGATTTATTTACTAAGCGTACTGTATTATTCAACGCTTTTGATTCACTACAGTCGAACTCGTTCAATAAGCGACAAATAGTCGCGCGATTTGTATTTAAATTTAATTTGGGGTAGTTTTATTACTACATTAAATTATTATTTTCAAAAAATATATGTAAATTTTCAGCTACGTATATTTGCGCTGATTCTATAACTTTACTAGCTATTTAAAAACTAAGCCGGCAATTGCCAACTTGACCTAACGGGCCTTAGACTATATGTTACAAACTAAAACTATAATAACCTTTTATATTTTCAAACATAATTTTTATATAGCGCCTCATTAATTGAATCATCTTGATGCTGAAAACCTTCCTGGGTTCAATTCCTAGGTCGGGCAATCATAATTTGTATTTGAGTTTTTGATTCGAGAAATCACACATGAATTGCCGGGGATTGGAATTTGTTCCCGGTAAGATGATAGGCTCAGCCCCTATCACATCGTATACATGCGTGGACGGAATGAACAGAATACAGCACTACTTTGCCTACCCCTTCGGAGATAAAGACGTAAGCTTAAGATATAAATTTTATTTATAATGAAATAGTAGCTTAAATCTTACACTTGTTCGCTGCTAGAGTCTGGATATTTGTGTCATAATACATACCCTTGAGCTTGGCTTTAGCTCTTTGCGTTCAATTTTTTGCATGGTCGTCAAATATTTTCTTCTAATGTTGCGTCTAATAATCGCACAATCAACGGCACGCCGCGCGCGTGTATACTAAATCATTACAACAGAATGCGGCCCCTTATAAAGGCAGAAACAATTATTACTTGTTAAAGAGGCTCTCGAGCTAAAGGAAATAATAAAGTGAGAGCTCTGTGACTATTACACGAGGCGGACGTTTTCGCTTCGATTGTTTTATTGCTTTGACGGTGCCGTGATTGCGTTTTTTTTATTTGTCGACATCATAATTGTTTACTGCTTTCCCCCTATGTAAGAGGGTAGTACAATAAAAGGAGTGGTAGAGCCAGGGTGTAGTTAGTTTTGTGTATAGCATCAATGTGCCGGCTTGACCTGGTCAGCACTACCATCTCACAATAAACCGGCGTGAAGAGGTAGCATTCGTAGGATGAATACGATTTCTGGAGGCTCAAATTTGCCTCACCTTCCCAATCTTCATTGCTCTCCTTTAAAGTCGACAACGCATTTTTAAAGCATAGGGTGGCTAACCAACAAGTGGGTCACCTGATGGTAAGTGATCTCCACTGCCCATGTACACCCACAATACCAGAAGAATCATGGGCGCTTTGCCAACCTTAACAGATAGGGATAATTAAGCGATTGGCAAGGTGATTTGGGCCTCCGGATATCTCACTTACCGTACGAAATGCAGCAGCAAGCTTCTACTTTACGTCGGTTTTCTGTGCTACAGTGGTAACTACCCCGACGAACCGGCGCATTTGTGTTGTAGACAAAACTGTCTACAGCGTGGCTCTCCCTGGGTCCCTGTTGAGGGTCCCTTTTCAGTTGCCGGCCCCTGCTCTAAAAGAGGTACCTATTAAACGTCTGATAATAAACAAAATATTGACCTAATAACAAAAACCATAGCGAGTCGTGTTTTTGACAATGTCATTACGGTCTAGAGAAAGCTCTCTGTGCAGTAGACGTTTATGATTAAAAAATAAGTCGGTGATCAGCTAGTTTTACTACGTCAAAGGTAGCAAAGGGCGAACGGAGCCTAATAATTTCCTTTTTGTCCTTTGGCGCGTTTTATGAGAGCCTGCGGGGCGAATCGTGATCGATATCTTATCTACCGAAACATCATTCGGAACTAGAGGTAGAATTTTGACGGAATCTAAATAGTATATAACATTTTATGGATTCAAAAAAAAAAAAATTGAATTTTAATAAAGCATACGCACTCATGCCTGTAATCCCCGAAGGGGTAGGCAGAGGTGTAACCAGTACACACACATTTCGCGGAGCGTATCCCCGTCCCACGATGTGATAGGGGTCAAGCCTATCGCCATACCGGGCACAAATTCCAGACTCCGGGCTGATACTGAGCACTTCGTAATAGAAAAACCCAATACCACTTTACCGGATCCGAGGATCGAACCTGAGATCTCAGCGTTAGCTTAATCTTAATGCGTACACATTACTACTGCGCCACCGAAGCAGTCTATAAAATGAACGTAACAAATTTATCAAAAGCAGACTTTCGTCGACCGACTACGAATTTTAAAGATGTTCGGGTATCTCTCCAGGAAAGAAGAATCAGTGGAAATACTACTAGTCCAAGGATTGGTAGGAAGAACGAGAGCTAGAGGCAGATCTTCTACTTGCTGGACTGACATTTTTAAAACAATAACACAGTCTTCCTTAACAAAGTGCACGCACAACGCAACTTTTCTTTTTTCTTTATGCCTTGCATTATTTCGGCTTACTGCTCGAATCTGCCTTCCTACTTAAACTTCGTCAAATCTTGAGCATCCTCCATAGCAAGACCATTGAATCTTATGACGCCCTTGAATACGTCAAGCAATGGCTTTTTGAGCTGTCCGTTACCAACCGGCAGAAATGGAGAAACATTGCCAGATTTTCAATCACCACCAGGAAGACCGACGGCGTTGTTGATCCGTATACTATCTTGCCAAGCACCACCAATCCCATCCGTCAAGTGTCTGAATAAAAAGAAAAAAAATCCTAAATGAAATAAATAAATAAATCCTTTATTGTACATCAAATACAGTGATACAACTTAAACACAGTCTCTGACTCCCAAACTAACGTAGTTGTATGTCAGGAATCATTTCTTCCCAATATTATTATAATGCATGACAATAAATATAAGAAATATAGTAAAATAGTAACAATAATGGCTTGCTTAGTCCCTCATATGCGAGAGGCCATCTGAGTTGGTACAGCCGCTTTGTCTATTTCTGCTGCCAAGTAACAATGTGTAAGTGTTTAGGTTCGAAGAAGATTTAACAATTTATGTCTCGTGGTGACGAACGCAGTCTAGTGCCATGTAGTGTTTTATAATTGAAAATTCTGTTTGGTATTGCTTCTGTTTATGAGCAGACGTGGCGCTTACCATCAGGCGAGCGACCTATTCGCTTCGTTATTCAAGATAATAAAAAAAAGAATAATAAATGAGTATATTAAAATTTTATGCCTCAAAATTTTGAGTGCAATCAAGTCATATGCAGTACTTAATAATTCAAATTTCTGACACGTTCCTTTATTTATCGACAGACGCAGCCCTTATCAGGCGAGCGACCTGCTCGTCTCATAATTCATTTTAATAACAAAATGCTCCATAATCAAATTACAATGTAAATTTAGATCCCCTCATCATACCTCAGTTGGTTCATTGCTTGAACAATGCAGGCCCAAATTTCCACACCGCAAACTTGGGCCACGATTATACATGTCAAGTTGACGTGATACACAAAAGTGTCTCACGTCTACTCGCCGCCGCTTGTCACTCGCAACGCACCAAGCAGAATGGTGTTTTGACAGCGGACCCTAATCCAAGGGGCTCCGCGGGGCGGCGTACTGCGCCTGACGTTTTTCAATTATAACATTACTATGTAACACTTTTGTGAGAACAAACCATTATTTCGGATTAAATTGTCGTCTAAGCGTTGAATGGATGTAGTTTTATTGGTTTATCGCTGTTTTTTCTTGTTAAATTGTGTATCGTCTTGTTTCGTTGTGATTGGAATTGTTTGTGGTTTTTATGACTATTTTCATAACTTAGATTGTGTTTAATTCTTTTTTATTTGTCGCGTGACGAGTATCTGTGACGTCATTGCGTGTTAGTACCTATGAACTTTGTAAATCTATAGATCATTCGACGGCAGGGTCAGTAAGCACGGCGTTACTAGCTGTTACAAGAACATTGATGAGCTGGGGCCAGGAGGCCAATTCTCGTAATTTTAAATGATCAAAATATCATTCCGATCTAGTCTCAGCGTCAAGAAAGTTTCAAATGGAATTATCTTAAACCAATAATCAACGTCAAATGTGAACATAGATCGTAATGAGCTTGAATGTAGAATAAAAGTTGACTGAAGCCACAACGGTATAATGCTACTGCTAATGCTAAGTGCATTTGACGTTGATTATTGGTTTAAGAGAATGCCATTTGCTACTTTCTTGACGCTGAGACTAGATCGGAATGATATTTTGAACATTTAAAATTACGAGAATTGGCCTCCTGATTTCGGCGACAGTGTAGAGCTATGCGTACCATGTTGTTTTATTTTATTATATTAGTTTATCATAGTGGCTGCCTTGATGGCGCTTGGTCGAGCCGGTCCGAAGCTCTACCACTATTTAAAAATACCTACCATCCTACTATTCTACTTTCTAGTATTCTACTACTACTATCTACTAATATTATAAATGCGAACGTTTGGACGCAAGAATCTGGATGTTTCTTCACCAAACACGTCTTATCGGATAAAAATAAAATTTGGTACACAGACAGATCTGGGTTAGGACATAGGATACTTTTTATCCCTGAAAAGACTAATGTAGACATGCGAGAGTGGTAGAGCCACGCTGTAGACACCTTTGTCTACATTATGAATGGGCCGGCTCGTCCGGGTCGTTACCACTGTCTCACAGAAAACCGGCGTAAAGTAGCAGCTTGCTGCTGCGTTTCGTACGGTGAGTGAGATATCCGGAGGCCCAAACCCCCTCCCCTCCTCAATTCCTTAATTATCCCTTTCCTTTAAGGTCGGCAACGCACCCATAATTATTTTGATATTGTGGACGTACATGCGCGATGGAGATCACTTAGGTACCATCAGGTGACCCACTTGATCGTTTGCCGGTTTATGCTATAAAAAAAAGCAAAAGCTAGTAACATCATGAAACGGTCCTCATAAATTCGGTTAAAATCCTTACTAGTTTATTATAAAACCGGTCGATAGTACCCACGCACCTGAAGACGTAATATTTATAATGTACATCGATAAGTAGTTGAATGGGTATTTACCCGCCGGAGACGAGCCGAACTCTCAGTACACTCCAGATCAATTTCCCAAGTTTTACTTCAATCTTTACTTTGTTGAGCGTTGTGCACACTGATGTAGGCCTTCGATATTTTATAGACTCAACCGTAAGTTAAAAATGTGTGTTGTTTGTTTGATTTACTCCAACTTAGAATTTTTGTTTTATGATTAGTAAATTTAAGAGTGGTTGACGTCATGCAGGTGGCCGGTCGTAAGGTCGTAAGCAAAATATATTTGTAATGTGTGTAAAGCATGTTGCACCGACCCCACTGCGAGTGGGATAAGAGCAGGTGGAAGAAGATTAAAGAAAGCGAAAAACTGTAGTCTTCTTACTCACTCTTTATGAAAAAATGTGGAACTCTTTATATTCTTATCTAGTATTCCCCATCAACTCTATCCACGTAACATATAAACTAAGCAACGCTTTTTCTTTCCTTAGGGGTTGAACTTCAAGAAACCTCTTCAAAGCTGCCTACAATATAAAATCAACACCTTCCAAAATGACGAATTTTTATCATTAACGGTTTAGGCGGGGTGATAAAGTATCAATCAGGACTTTGATATTGTAGAGATATGACGTTATTGCAAAAATCTTACAATTGATTCATTCGTTTTTAAGCGAACATACTACCTACGGATCCAATACAGAACTTAATTTTTATGGAGTATAAAATATAATATACATACATAGACCCACGCCTGTTTTCCATAGGGGTAGACAGAAACAACGGATTTCCACTTGCTACGATCGAGTGCATACCTAAAATGTGGAATATTTTTTACAAATAACTTTCATTTAACTCCTTATACTTAAATGATACTCCTCTAAACACGTCTTACAAAGACTAAAAACAAAGGCACTAACAAGCCAGCGTCGTATATCAAGTCGCGTCTCACGGCTCGTTTCACATGCCTCACGCCTCGGCCGGCGCCTTGTGCCTCGCCTTACTCTATTGTACACTAGTCCTTACAGTTTCAGCCTGTTGGGAACTCAACCATCCACTTTATTAGCAAACTTGACGGCAAGTACAGTCTTTCAGTAATTAGACTCGATTATTTTCAGTTGACTGAAATTGAATGTATATACTATTATGTTGATACTAACCGTTTACTTTATTAAACGAAGATCTATGGGGATTTTAGAGTACATACATACGGCTGTACTCCTCGAAGGGGTAGGGTAGAGGTGTAACTAGTGCACCCATATTTCGCCGAGATTATTTCCGTCCCATGATGTTATAGTGGGCGAGCCTATCTCCATATCGGGCACCATTCCAGACTCCGGGTTTATACTACGCTGATATTGTAATTGATGTCGAGGGTTACAACGTTAGATTAATCTTGATAATAAACTAAAAAATTACCACATCAAAAGAAAAAGGTAATTGTAATATTTATCCCTCATTTCACATGAATAATAGTGGAGTAGTGGCCCAAGTTGCAAAATACGGAGAAATTAAACTTTATTTACACCTAAATTAGAAATCAAGTATTCCTTTATAATGCTAGAAGTTACGGGAAACGAGTATTATTTTATTAATACCAAACCGTACACTTCAACTCATAGTTTATTGGTTACTTTACAATATGACTGCTTTACAGACCACAACCCCATGTCAGGATTCTCTATAGACCGTTCTCTAATTATAACTCAAATGACTAGAACCGAATAGTAAAACAGCATAGCTACCGCGTAATGAACACTTGGACTATCGACTGACTGACTGCACTTCAGGAATTGGAGACTGTCTGACCGACTGCGGGCAAAAGACCTCCAGTTATGGCGACAACCTCTTTTATACCATTTAACTATACTTCCACAACTATATCGCACCATTATTATTACAGTGTACCCAACGTTGCTTTCTCAGACCTCAATATACCAATATTAAAAAAATACGCTAACAATAAATAAAATATATTTAATTACCTGTTATTTGTTTTTTTTTTTCATTAACTTGAGTTCAACGACTTTCCATAAACAGAAGCAACACACACAGAATTTTGAATTACAAAGCACTGCATGGCATTGGACTACGCTTGTTACCCAGAGACATGAGATGTTAAAAAAAAAAATCCTTCAAAGACCCATATATATCAATCCCTCTCACCTTTAAATCTATGACCCGAATACTGTTTCAGAATAATTATGACAAATGTGTAATCGAATATGGAATCCGAATGTATCCGAATACGAATCGTGACGTAATGCTCTATTAACATTTCAAGCATGTAACCATTTCTCACATATTATTTTACATTACTAAAAATGTTTTCTCTGTACAAAAAAGGTTACAATAATTTATTAACTTTGAAATAAAGGTGAGACAATGGAATGACAACTGATATCTCCTGAACTGTCAACCCTTTTTAAGGGTTGGCGTGATGATTAATGGCAGAAGGGACGGCGAGTTATGAACTCGTTAAATGCATTTAAGCTTGGGAACAATTATTTAGAGTGTTACTCGGTGAACAGACGACATTTTAGTTTAGAGGCGGGTGATCCCAAAATACTTAATGATGTCGGTTTTAAAACATGCCTGCTAACTTTTTTTTTATATCTAGCATAGGCTGGCAAACGACCAAGTGGGTCAACTGATGGTAAGTGATCTCCACCGCCCACATACGCCCACTATACCAGAAGAATCACGGGCGCGTTGCCGGCCTTAAAGGAAATGGGTAATTAAGGGATTAAAAAAGGGAAGGGAATTTGGAGCTCCGGATATCTCACTCGCCGAACAAAACGCAGCAGCAAGCTACTTTACGTCAGTTTTCTGCGACATAGTGGTAACGACCCGGTCGAGCATCTGTCTACAGCGTGGCTCTACCACTCAAAAACAACAATTACATCTTATGTCATTTGAATTATATAATCTTCTTCCACCTGCCCTTATCCCACTCGCAGTGGGGTCGGCGCAATATGCTTTTTAACACATGTTACAGGAAAAATTGGCTGGTAGTTTTTCGACCGTTTGCCTGCCTGACGTCAATCTTATTGGGGAAAAAACACCCGAAAGCCCGAAATAAATATTTGTGGATCATCCAATTTTTTGTCTCGGTGCGGGAATTGAACCCGCGGCCTCTCGCTTCATAAAGGCAAACAACATAACCGAACTTGCTTAAACCATATTTAAGGCCGGCAACGCGCCCATGATTCTTGTGATATTGTGGGTGTATATGGAGATCAATTACGATCAGATGAACCACTTTCTGGTTTACTAGCCTATGCTATAAAAAATATTAAGTCTCATAATGTCCAGTAGTGTCACTAGCTTCAATGTCTTTAAAACCGGAACACAACAGTCCTTACAGATCTGCTTGGCCATATTTTTTTTATTAGTTTGAATGACGAGGCGAGCAGGTCGCTCGCCTGATGGTAAGCGCCACGCTTGCTCATAAACAGAAGCTACGCCATACAGAACTTTAAATAACAAATCACTGCAAGACACTGGGCCTGCGCTCGTCATCCGAGACATAAGGTGTTAAGTCTCAATTGCCCAGTAATTACACTGGCTTCATATATAGATAAAATGGTGTTAACTATCCAGAATATCCACCGCCTAGTAAATTTACCTACTCATTTACTTAACTGATAGTGAAAATACCACTTTACATATACAAAAGTGTGTGCGGTCGTCTGCGCGTCGATATATCAGGATTTGAAGAGAGACGTCGCCGCCACGCGTCGCGCCACGAGGGCTTTGCAAACAAGCTCGCGAGAACACTGCCGCGTACCCCGCGCCGTGCCCCGCGCCGTTCCCCGCACCAACCTTCTCAGCAAATGTACCAATAGCTGGATCTTTTCATAATATATTTCATACAATATTTATGTTCGTGAAAGGTTTCAGTTGGTATTGATTACATTTTGTCCAAATTTTGACACTAAAAATAAACATAACGTAACTTAAGTTTATGTAGTGTCCTCGAAGGGGTAGGCAGAGCTACAACTAGTATAATAATATCGTGCTACTTATGATATCGAATGGGTCCCTTATTGTGAGGAGTACCTAAGTCCCCTAAGAGAAGGTCACGAAGCAGCAGAGCGCAATCCAGAGTACACTAAAGATTACTCAATACAATAATCAATGAAAATAAATTTGATGCAGATAATAATATCAGTACACCATTATACACTTCATTAAACACGAAAAGGGGTTATATTTTTGAAGTATTGCTTTCGAAAATTCCCGTTTCAGACACTGTCTGTGTGCTTAGTACCTATTGAAATTGTTGGATATTTTGGCTTGTTCCGGCCAAAGTTAGCTGCCTCTCGAACTCTCGCCAAGTTTTATTGGGATACTTGTAAAATTTCCGCCTATTCCACTGAAAATGCTCTTGCCTGATTAAATAAGATGAATTTATTGACTTAGACACAGTCAAAAGTGCTCGGTGAATTTTTTATTTCTACCCTCAATGTTAAAAGGTTTTATGGAGTTCTAATTAAATTTCTCGTGTTTTTTTTAATTAAGTTCTTTTGGTGGTTTGCACGGAAATTGTTTTATAGATTCAATATTTATAGAGGAGTATAATGTTGGATTCATTGTCTCAATTTTTTAAGAGTTTTGAATACGTAAGCATTTTTAATTTTTTAAAATTTATCGTCGAATCATGATAGGAAGGCGGACTCTGGTATCAAGCCGAAATAACGCCAAATTAATAGAGATAAGACATTTTTGATAGATAAAATAACATTAAATTTGTGGCTCCATCCGCACTACATATACAATATGTAAGAAAGAAAGAAACGTTTATTATCAAACATGCAACAAAAACCCAGTCGGGCGTTTTAACTGTGATATCAGAATCGATATTCAAACATAATGAAATAACTTGCATATGACCACCGTATATTTAACTCACCACCACTTGCATATATTTCACTCACCGTACGAAACGCAGCAGCAAACTGCTACTTTACGTTGGTTTTCTGTGATATAAATAAATAAATACACCCAATAGTCACACACATAGTCCTGACCCCACACTAGGTTAACCTGTATCGTGGGTATCAGGAACTACGAGGGACTTGCGGTCCCACAACACTCAGACCCGAGACAAATATTAGTGGATCACACAAACATTTGTCTCGGTGCGGGAATCGAACCCACGGCCTCTCGCTTCGCAGCCGGCTACTCGCCCGCTGCGCCACGGAGGCATATTTCATTAATGATACTTGATATGATAATAACAATGTTTAAAATACACAGATAACGTAACAAAATCGGCCCGCCTACTGTCCTAACAAAAATTATAAAGTTACATCTACCACAAAAAATATTTTAAAATATAACATGGCCTCATTATCCGCTTGAATACGTTAACGATATCCGATATCTCATTTACGCGTATCGTTCGGATATTTTTTAAATTACTCAAGCATATTGTTCCAAATATGAATTTATGATACGTTTCGAGAGCCACAAACACGTTTAACAAACATCTGAAAATTTTGGCATTACTTACTTAGTTCACATCGGTTAAGAAGAGAAAACTTTGACACAAGATTTATGGTACGTTTTCTAATCTACACCGCTACACTCAGCTGCAGGCGTTAATTTATTTGGCGAAAACAGAAGCTTAAATATTTTGGACTTGATGCTAGTTTTCAAGATGTACTTTGTGTTATTATATTATGATAGTTGGTTTCAACCCACGAGAACAAAGTGAGGTGTTATAAGTTTGACCCCTTCTGTGTCTATATGTATGTGTGTTCATGTGTGTCTGTGTATGCGTGCGTGCTTGCATGCATGTGTGTATGCGTACGTGCGTGTGTATGTGTGTGATTCAGTATGGTAAGAAGTAATGTGCTGAAATAAAAATGTGGATTTAAAGAAGATGTAGTGACAAAGATTGATAAAGGTATGTTCGGCCACATTGATAAGATAGATGAAAAAGAGTAAAGAAAGGAATTAATGTTGTAAAATAGAGTGGTAGTGTCGACTGATGACATTCTAGACGTAATTTTATGGATAATTAGCAACTACCTATCATAAAAAAGCCACATAAGGAGTTCTCGTAATCGATGCACAAGGAGACTGATAACAGAATAAGATGTGACACAGAGTGTTTGTCCGTAGAATTTTGCACATAAACCTCTGCCTACCTCAATAGGAGACAGGCGTGAGCTTATATATCTGTTTTGGGCACATATGTTCATTACCTAAATTAATCTTTAGCGTTTAAGTTTTTGGGTTGAAACACATAAAAATAAACTCACACTGGTATCTTTAGTTAAAATACATACATATATACGCACTCACGCCTATAATCCCCGAAGGGGTAAGCAAATGTGTAACCATACTCCCACATTTCACTGAGCTTATTTTCTTCCCATGGTGTGTTAGTGGGCGAGCCTATCGCCATATCGGGCACAATTCCAGACACGGGCTGACATTGAGTATTTCGAAATAGAAAAACCCAATATCACTTTTACCCGACTCGGTAAATGAACCCGAGACCTTAGCACAACAGTCGTACCGCGTAAGCATTACAACTGCGCTACCGAGGCAGTCAAATACATGCCACATATACTGCATCGGTACACATAAAACAAATTGGCTTTTATCTGCCTGTCAGTACTCAGTCTTATTAAGTTTGCTCTATTTCTGCAATCGAAAACTCATCTCGCTTGCAGTCATTTCGCGATGGCATTAAAAAATCAACGAATACAATATTGTACAACATTTATAAACGGTTATTTGCTTAACTTTGTGGACTATGCCTTTATGTAAAAGTATCGGATACTTGATATTACAATATCCGATTTACTGACCGATATTTATTATCGGTACACAGGTTTATATCGTTTATAAAATATGCGTATAGCATCGAAATAAATATCGAAAAAGACAAACATAATATTATGTATTATTTATTGTATTTCAATAATAAAATTGGGTCCGAGTAGAGCATTCCCATATATAAGTTAAGTTTAGATATAAGTATTTTAAGTGTGGCCAGATCTATCTATCGCTGTTATTGCAAAAAAAAATGTATCCAGATATGCATCATAAACCAAACCGACATAATATTTAGTATTTATAACATTAATCAAAATTTACCTTTGTTATTTTTTTTTTTGACTCATAATTCCAAATAATTCCACTAGCTTCTATGTCCTTCAAACTGAAACACAACAGTGCTTACACACTACTATTGGCAGCTGAAATAGACAAAGCTGTGGTACCAACTCAGATGGCCTATTGTACACGAGGGACCTCACATTTAGCAAAGTAGAAGATTACATAGTATTTCAAAATGATTAAAGTTTATAGTCTGTACAAAATTATTTAGTGCCTTATATATTATGATTTACGTACAACCAGTCAACATGCAAAAGTTAAGACAAACTTTATTTCATTTTAAATATCCGCCGACACTGTCGGATATTTCCCTATCCTGCACCAAGGTTTACGCCACCCGGCGCCTACCGACTTGCCGGTATATTGTGCAATTATAAACTCATTCCGCGGGTGGAAGTCGCTCGGATATGACCGACTTGTTTCGAACAAGCGCTTCGATTCTATTATGTGTTGTTGCGAGCTGGTTTGTTGAGCGTCTGCACTCAGTTTTATGTTGTTTAAAGTGGTTTATACCGGGGTTTTAGTACATATTGTGTTTGAAATTATATTATAACAGTTCCTGCTTATAAATCTGCTGTTATAACTGACAAAGTTGTTAGAAGTTATGTGATACGAGTATGATTTGATCAATATCAAACGACAGTAATCACTTTAACTCATAGTTTGTTAGTTACTTTTACAATGTTACTGCTTTACAGACCACAACCCCATGTGCGGATTCTCTAGAGACCGCTCTCTAATTAATTATAACGAACAACTAGGACCGCTTTGTGCCCAGTATGGCGATAGGCTCGCCCCCTATCACATCATGGGACGGAGATACGCTCTGCGAATTGTGGGTGTACTGGTTACACCTCTGCCTACCCCTTCGGGGATTACAGGCGTGAGTGCGTATGTATGTAACTAGGACCGAATAGTAAACCAGCAAAGCTACCGCGTACTAAACTCTTAGACTATCGACTGAGCACTCATCTTAGTGAACTGGAGACTGTATGACTGACTGCGGGCAAAGACCTCCAGTTATGGCGACAACCTCAAAATTGTATGAAAATAAGTATCCGTTAGCTGTCTGGCAGTTACGTAGCATTTCAGTATCCGGGTGTTAGTTAAATAAAGAGTATCTTCAAATACTATTTATAAACAAACAAATATAAGATTACAACAAAACAAAATCGTCTTACTAAGTAGCGAAAGCTTAGAAACTTATGTATGTGCAAGTTCTAACGAGATTTGCATAGAATAAGGGGGCTTGAGCGGGATCGGCCGAGTGCACACCGCCTGGCGCTGAATACACCCGGCTATTATGCGAAACGCCCTTGAGCCGGTCATTTTCAATAGTCACCGACGCGTTTAGACGACAGAATATCTTGAGATAATAAGAGCTTCGTCTTATGATTTTGAATTTACCTTTGAGTAAATGCTGGTTAATTTATATTATGTTCGTGGTGATTATGGAGATTAAATGCTTTTAAAGACTATAAGATAAAAAGAGGGATGTCATAAATTTAACCCTTTTGTCTGTGTTTGTGTATTTATCTGTAGTGCATAAGCAATTGACCGATTATAATTTGTTTTTACGGATTATTATATTATATTAAAGTATTTGAATATGAATGTTGACACAGCTCCTCATATCGTGTTGAACGACAATATGTTTTTATTCATAATTTTCTTTCGCATCAAATGATAACTTTTTGCATATTTTTTTGATAATTTCGTTAACATTTTAATTTTACAAAAGACAAAAGTTGGTGCAGGGAATTAATTTGGAAAAATTTGTTCATTAAAAAGTTGTGTCAAAGAAAACGTAAATTTTCTTAATGTAGGAATGATGTACTAATTACTGACGAAATCGAGTTACTAACTAAAGGAACTTTTTTTACTGCCCTCCTACTAATCATACAACTTTTGATAATGCCCATAAATTTTCAATCTTACCTTTCTTACTGAAAAAGTTACATATAATTTTTTTGTTAATTTTGTTGTCAGTTTAATTTTGTTGATTTTCATATCCAAAGGGTGCTAACAGTACTCTATACGAAGTTTACTCTGTCTGTGTTTCTGTAAGGGCACTTTCGTTTTAGAAGTCATAGATAGGCTGAATTTTTTTTTTTGAAGATCTATCATACGTCTACCTTCTAATGAAACTGATGTCAAAGCAAAACATTGTTCGTAATCAAACACCAAAATTATTTTCGTGAAGCTTCGCAATGTAAAATATTGCTGGATTCAGCTGACACGAGTACGTAATGAAATTAATGTCTTAATCTTTGAAATTTATTCATAGCGCCGCCGCGCTGCACCGCGGTTTCACATAAGCGTATGTAGAACACCAGTGATGTTTTTGCATGAGAAAAGAGCACAAACGTATTTATTTATTAACCAGTAGATTATGTAATGAGTCATTACCTATTACTTGGGAAAAGGTTTGGTAACTTTACCAACCATTAATTATTACATAATTATGTACCGTTTTTTTTAATATAAATACACCCAACAGTCACACACATAGTCCTGACCCCACACTAGGTTAACCTGTATCGTGGGTATCAGGAACTACGAGGGACTTGCGGTCCCACAACACCCAGACTCGAAACAAATATTTGTGGATCACACAAACATCTGTCTCGGTGCGGGAATCAACCCACGGCCTCCCGCTTCGCAGCCGGCTACTCGCCCGCTGAGCCACGGAGGATGTCTATGTCTAGGATATGTAGTAAAATGTGTTCAAGTATGTACTTAATTATAAATTTTGAGGTAATATAATGGCGGACACACATTTAAATAAAAAAGTAATAGTTTAAGTGCTACGGGTAACGGGATCCATTATGTGCGAATGGCAATTGGACGGTTTTCATTGTTTTTTGTTTCTGAGGCTTTCAAACTGGCAACTAGGTCACTTGATGGTATTTGGGCGTTGCCGACCTTAAAGGAACGGGATAATTAAGGAATCCGGATATCCCGCTCACCGCACGAAACACAGCAGCAAGCCGCCACTTTAAGCCGGTTTCCTGTGAGACAGTGGTAACGACCCGGTCATGTCAGCCCATTCATGCTGTAGACAAAACTGTCTACAGCGTGGCTCTACCACTCAAGCGACATAGTCTCAAATAGTCATTCTCCAAATCAATCCATACCTCGTACAAATGTTCCGTAACGAGTACCTCGTAAACTCACAAACTTCTCAACAGTAACTCGCAACGCATTCACGCCCCATATTTTGCGGTTACTTTAAAGGTCTGACAAAAGTTGTGCGTTAAATCGTGCGCGGAGGCCCGCAAACCTATTTTTAAGACCCGTGTCAGTGGGCCGTCGGGTGTATAGATTGATGCTATACTATCTATAGATATCTTCGATGAATAAACAACTTCTGAATTTAAAGTAAATATGGCTTAGTTATAATAATGCAAGGATATATAGATTAAGCTGGATATTTCGCTGCTATAATATATCTTAATGCTAGTTATTATTGTCTAATCTAATCTAACTATCCTATCTAATTCCTCTATCTATGACGACTGTCAGCAAACTCCCACCAGTCACCGCAAAGGCATTCAGATCATCACGCCACTTCTTACCACGTCTACGCTGTCTGTCTGGGGGCACCCATTGCATGACGATACCGACCCATCGCTCTGAGTTCATACGGCTAAGATGTTCATTCCAACTCCACTTTAAAAGAGCAGATTTGCGTGTCACACCTCACATTTAATGTTGGCAGTTTTATAACGCTTAAAGTAATAACTACGAAAGGTATAACTTTGTGGTGATTATTTTAACATGTAGAAACCGTTTACAGATCTCTTTGAGCTGGAGCTCGGTGTTCTACTCTCTATATTCAAGGATATGGAGTATTTAAATGCATGCGCGAGGAATGATTGAGAAAAATATTCATTTGAGGTCTTCTTCTTCTTCCTTCACTTGCCCTGATCCCACGCACAGTAAGGTCGGCCAAACAAGCTTTTAACACATGTTACACAAAGATTTGGCTTGTAGTTTTTACGACCGGCCACAAGTCTGACGTCAACCCCTCTGGAGAGAAAACACCCCAACCCGAAACAAATATTTGTTGATCATATAACCTATTGTCTCGGAGCAGAAATCGTGCCCACGGCATTTCGCTTCACAGCCCGCTGCGCCACGAAGTTAAAATTATTATGTTTATACTTACAGTAAAACTCACAGTGGTATGTAGTTTGTCGGTACCATCGTATCCAGAATCCGATTTAACGCAAGATTGCAATCTTTGACTCAATATTAAAATAGCTCGCATCGCCTAGCACAGTTCTATATACATCAAGACTAAGTATTGGTGGCATAAATAAAGTCGGACAAGAAGCAGGCATGGCCAGTAAGTAATGAGGGAAATACCCAGGGCAAACATATAGTGTAACAATGGGGTGGGTGTGTTAATTGATTGCCCTGCCGCACCTCTGTTGCCACAGTTATAACGTGGCTTTGAGAATGTGGACCGTGATGGCTATTCTTAGTTCTATAGTCGCATATTTGTATTGACTTTATAGTCCTGGTACAGCTCATTATAATAGTTTTTTTCCTGGACTTAAAATGGAATCGTAAGCAAATGTATATTCACAATGGCGAATACAAAATACAAGCATTGTGTTGCCCGGAATTGGAAATTGTACACCACTAGGCGATAGCGAGCCACCTATCATAACATGAGATGTATTGACTGCAACTCTGCCTACCACTCGTGATTTTCCAGGGATAAAAAGTAGCCTATGCCCTAATCTAGGTGATGATCTACCTGTGTGCCAAGTTTTATTTAATACTGTTCAGATTTTAAGGCGTGATTGACTAACAAACACCCAAATTCAGAAAGTCAAAAACAAAAACTTTCACTAGTATACATACATACGCACTCACGCCTGTATTCCCTGAAGGGGTAGGCAGAGGTGTAACTAGTACACCCACATTTCGCCGAGCGTATCTCCGTCCCACGATGTTATAGGGGGCGAGCCTATCGCCATACCCGGCACAAATTCCAGACTCCGGGATAATACAAAGCATTTCGTAATACAAAACCTCAATACCACTTTACCTGGCCCGGGGATCGAACCCGAGACCTCAGCGTTAGCTTAATCGTAACGCGTACGCATTACAATTGCGCCACCGAGGCAGTTCACATGTATAATGGTAGTAGAATAGGAAAATCATGCTGAAAAACCAAACTCACATCTAAAAATATTATTTTACCTGTCCATTTTTATAAAAATTGACTTTATATAAAATAGATACACACGAACATTCGAATTCGCTGTCAAATTTAGAGAGACCCACGAACACGTACAAGCGAATACACAGCAAAGGTCCTTCGAAACTAGATACAGAACCACACAATCTCTAATTTAATAGCTACCCGCAAAACCCAGGGCGTGATGAATGCATTGTTTCGTGTGCCAGTTAACTTCTTTCGCGACCGGTTCGGCGTTGCGAAATGCGAAAATGTTTCGCTTTTGTCTGTTTGCAAATGTGATTTTCTCCCGTTTATAAAGTTTAATTTGGTATGACAAATACGCACGATGTTTTATTTTCAAATTGAAGTTAGATTTATCTTTGATAAATGCGATGTGATATGCTGAAAACCAGAGCTGTGTTGTGGCTCGCCCCATAACCACAGTATTATACTGAGCTGGTCTCCTGTTGTCACCGTGAAGGTATGCAACTGTATTGTTGTAATATTAATTTTAAGTGACTGGCTCGGTGGCGGTTGTAATGCGTACGCGTTACGACCGAGGCTGACGCTAAGATCTCGGGTTCGATCCCCTGGTCGGGTAAAATTGATATTAAGTTTTCTATTACGAATAGCTCAGTATCAGCCCGGAGTCTGGAATTTGTGCCCGGTATGGCACTAGGCTCGCCCCCTATCACATCATGAGACGGAGATACGCTTGGCGAATGTGGGTGTACTGGACACCTCTGCCTACCCCTGCGGGGATTACAGGCGTGAGTGCGTATGTATGTAATTTTAAGTCAGTTGAATATTGTTCTATTGTACTGCGTTATGTATGTTGCAGGTCTTATGATGACAATAAACTTTTTCTTTCCTCTTTCTGATACGATGATATATAACGAAAGCCTCCGTGGTGCAGTAGGCGAGTAGGCAGTTGAGAAACGAGAGACCACGGGTTCGAATCTTGCACCGAGACAAAATGTTTGTGTCGGCTCTGGGTGTTTTCTCCCCAGACGGGTTGCCGTCAGGCAGGCGGCCGGTCGTAAAAACTAATTCAGAAATTGAACATACTTACGCATTCACGCCTGTAATCATCGAAGGGGTAGGCAAAGGTGTAACCAGTACACCCACATGTCGGCGAGCGTATCTCCGTCCCATGACACATCATGGGACGACACATCATCATGGGAGGCTCGCCCTCCTATCACAATACGAGGGCGAGCCTATCGCCATACCGGGCACAATTCCAGACTCCGGGCTGATACCTACTAAGCATTTCATAATAAAAAAACCCAATATCACTTTTACCCGACCCGAGGATTGAACTCGAGACCTCCGAGTCAGCCACAGTCATAACGCGTACGCATTACAACTGCGCCACCGGGGCAGTTCAATAGATAAACTGTTTTATACTAACATGTGTAGTGAATAGGTTAAACAATAAAATTAAACACAAGTCCTAACATTGATAGGGCCACTCGAGTTTGTGACCCTTAACAAAATGACCCCTTATCCCAAGTAATGCTATAAAATAAAATTTAATAGCCTCCTTCTGCTAGGCCTTTTCTATCAATTCAATACCTTAGTTTGAAAACACATATAAGTTCACGCACGTATCTCCAATGGGATAGACAGAGTTATAACTAGTTACAACCACAGTTTACCCAACTTACGTTCGTCCCTTGATGTGATAGGGGGCGAGAGTATGGCCATGCCGGGCACTTATTCCAATTGCAAGCTACTCTTGTGTGATAAAGTCGAAACATGATGGTGAACACTGGTTGTCCTAGTTGCACCACTCCAGAGACATAGGCGGGAGCTTATGTTTGTTTATAGCATAAGCCAGCAAACGAGCATGTGGGTCACCTGAGAGTAAATAATCTCCACTGCCCATGAACGCCCACAATAGCAGAAGAATCATGGGCGCGTGGCCGACCTTAAAGGAAAAGGATTAGTAAGGGATTGGGAAGAAGAGGGGAATTTGGGCCGATACTTTACGCCGGTTTTCTGTGAGACAGTGGTAACGACTCGGACGAGCCGGCCCATTCATGCTGTAGACAAAACTATCTACAGCATGAATCTTGCGTCGTACTTCTTGCAAAATTAAAATAACCTGAATTACCGCCAATCTCCGATAGGGGGTGGCATTAAAAAACCGACCCAAGACTAGTCAGACTTGTGTAAGGAGGGTTCCGTACCTACACACTATTTTTTTAACTTTTTGTATATGTATTTGTGAACCCACATATTAACACATGTTCTGTGAAAATTTCAGCCAGCTACCCATTACCTATAGACAGCCTCCGTGATGCAACGGGCGAGTAGCCGATTGCGAAACGTGAGGCCGTGGGTTCGATTCCCGCACCTAGACAAATGTTTGTCTCGGGTCTGGGTGTTGTGGGACCGCAAGTCCCTCGCAGTTCTTGATACCCACGATACAGGTTTACCGAGTGTGGGGTCAGAACAATGTGTGTGACTGTTGGGTGTATATATTTATATTTTGGTTAAGAAAACAGCTTCTTAGAACAGACGCACACACGGCGTAGGCTTTGCCATAGGGTTCCGTTAGTACTTTTGATAAGGAACCCTAATCTCTCGAACCCTAAGAGATCTCGTCATATAGAAGTGCTCTGAGTTTACGTTTTATTGTGTTTTAGGAGGCCTATAAAATACCTAACTTTCGGTCAACTTTACCTAGCGACGTTTTATACGTGGAGATGAAGTAATTTTGTGATGAAATTTTTATATGCTTTTTTGCCGATATATTTGAACAGCATATAAATTGGGCTTGTCTAGTTTTTTATATAGAAGGGTATGTCATCTAATGGTAAGTGATATCCATCATAAACATCGACAACACTAGATTATGGATGGATTTTCAACCATAAAAGAGAGGAATGGGGTTAGGGGGGTTTGGGCCTCCGGAAATATCACTCACCCTTCTCAACGTAATAGCAAGCAGCCAAGTTTTATCCGTTCAGCTGTTAAGGCGTGATTGATCTACAAACACCCAAATTTTCACATTAATAACTTAAAAGATTCAACATAATGCCCAGTAGTTACACTGCGTACAGATTCCTTTAAACCGGAACCCAACAGTATTTACACAGTGCTGCTTAGTGGCAGAAATAGACAAAACAATTCTAACAATTACCTAGCTATTTATAAAATTACTATTCCTAACGCCCGTCCTTAACTCAGTGTATGGTTAGAACTTTGCTTGCGCGGTAAACTTTATCGATTATACTTAGAAAACTTATAATTGTTCGATAAAGGAACTTTGTGTTGTCATACAAAACTTTTGGTGGTTAATTGAATGCGTATAGATTTAAAGTTACAAATATACCAGGAGAGAAGGATAGGACAGCGTTAAAATCTGGAATTATTAATCTATTATTTTTAAACCTCACTAAAACATGAATTATTTTAGTTAGTTGCAAAAAACTTAAGGTATTTAATACTAGCCTTTGCTCGTGGCTCCGCCCGCGTGAACGGCCTTTTCCGGGATAAAAAATAGTCTATGTTACTCAGTGATAATGTAGCTTTCTAACGGCAAAAGATTTTTTGAAATCGGTCCAGAAGTTTTTAGTTTATTCGTTACATACAAAAAAAACTTTCCTTTTTATAATATTAGTATAGATACCATAAGCTCACACCTGTATCCCAGGAGGGGAAGGTAAGTGCAACTAGTGCTGCACTGCCCTGAAAGTAAGTGGACTCTGAGATAAAAAATAATATAGCAAGTCATGAAACGGTGAAGTGAAAATAATTTTGTAGGCACAGTCATAGATGTATTGAAAGGCATTCACTTAAAATATGTTTTATCGATACTTTATGAGATTGTGCTATTGGCTAGAGAAATAATTAATAATACTCGTTCATTTATTAGGGACTGTATGATTTCCTTAATTATTTTTTTTCGAATGCATAAAATTATTTGATTCTAATTATTTTTGTATTCTTATTTTGAATATCATCATATAATTAACCTTTGCCGCTTAAAAATAATATATTTTTTAGAAAATCTAGATTTTTTACTTAACACTATAACTACACTAAGTTTTATCGTAAAACACGAATCAATTTTACTATCTAGTTCGAAATCTACAAAATTCAAGTACCCAAAATATAATATGTAGTCATCAAAATGTTTCAAACGTTCATACTACTTTAAAGGCTTAATTGCTTTCATTTCGTAGTGAACAGGTCCGTCCGTGACGCACTGGACGAGCGAACCCCGAGCTCATTTCTGTAAGAGCCGAGAGCCAATTATAGACTTATAGCTTTTGTCACAGATATATCTCATTGATGATACTATTTTTGGGGCCATTTAATTTTGAACTATACATACATACATACGCACTTACGCCTGTAATCCCCTGATGGGGTAGGCATAGGTGTCAACAGTACACCCACATTTCGTCGAGCGTATCTCCGTCCCACGATGTGATAGGGGGCGAGCCTATCGCCATACCGGGCACAAATTCCAGACTCCAGGCTGATACTGAGAATTTCGTAATAGAAAAACCCAATACCACTTTACCCGACCCGGGGATCGAACCCGAGACCTCAGCGTTGGCCTCAATCGTAACGCGTACGCATTACAACTACGCCACCAAGGCAGTCTCATTCATTCTCATTCATTTATGTAGTGTTTTTATATTGCCTAGATAGACAGACGAGCAGACAGCTCATCTGATGGTAAGTGGTTACCGCCGCCCATAGACCTCAGCAATGCCAGAGCACAGCGAAGCCGGTGCCTACCGTTGAAGGAAAACCTTTTGTTAAGCTCAATTCGGTTTTATATTTTCTAGCTGGATATTTTTAATATTTCAAACGTCTTGCTATGTGTGCGTTTGCTTATAAATTGTTATTTATGTGAAAGTGACGCTTCAACTGTCATAAAAAGTCAATAGTGTCAAGCGTACAGTCACTAACCTATGTACTAAATAAATACACCCAACAGTCACACACATAGTCCTGACCCCACACTAGGTAAACCTGTATCGCGGGTATCAGGAACTACGAGAGACTTGCGGTCCCACAACACCCAGACCCGAGACCAATATTTGTGGTTCACACAAACATTTGTCCCGGTGTGGGAATCGAACCCACGGCCTCTCGCTTCGCAGTCGTCTACTCGCCCGCTGCGCCACGGAATAGTTTGCCAGTGGAGATTAGACAAGAGACTAACAAAAATAAGTTTAAAAAAATTTTGAATAATTATTACTTAGATAATATGTAGCCACCCACGTAATGTAAACTAAAAATGGCACTTTATCTTATGTGTTATGTATCTGAGACTCGATGACCCGCAGTGAAACCGTCCAGACGGTTTTGTGGGATAAATGTATAAATAATAGAATTATGAATGATTTAATAAAAAAAAAAATACATCGCATCAAACATACACAAAGCAAAACGTGCAAGAATGACTCGAATTATCCACCAACAACCAATATTAACACAAACATGTGTATTGCGTATCTCCAGTAAATACCAGATTCAAATTTCGAAGCCCCCAAACGCATTTACCCAACATTGTAAACACGCGGGAATCATTCAAATCGAACCGTAACGTATTAGCACATACTGATCTTGTGGTTTGAGCCTTATTACAGCGCTCATTTCCGAAATAATCCCCACCTTTAGAGGTAAAATTACAGAAATCGCATTGCCTCGTCGCCCGGCAACCGTTCTGACGTACAGTAAGCCCAAATTAATCCGGCAACATGAGCATAAAGACAAATTTAATTAGCGACTCCACTACGAACTATATTGGAGCTATGATTAGTGATAACCGCCGATCTATATGGATTATTAATTCGCAACTATGCCAGATAATAAAGTGGGCATTTTAGATTGACGAATTGGTTATGTCATTTACATTGTATTTTTTAAATATGAAAAACGTAAAGAGCTTCCTAGACGATCAAAATTGCTTGATAAGTATGTGACATGCTGTATGTGGCTTGATGCGTCGTTCCAACTTGCAGTTTCATTATTATGCAAGTGGTAGAGCTCCATGTTAGACGTGTTTGTCAACAGGCTCGACAGTGTTTTACCACTGTTTCACAGTAACTGACATAAAGTAACAGTTTGCCGTTGCGTTTCGTACGGTGAGCGATTTATTCGAAGTCTTAAATTCCCGGCCACTTCCTAACCCCAATTATCCATTTCCTTTAATTTCGGCAATGCGACCATGATTCTTCTGGTATTGTGGGCGGTGTAGATCACTTACCATCAGGTGAGCCATTTGCTCGTGTGTCTGATATATAAAAAAATATAATCATGACCGAGTGACTCTGCTTCTATGCTACATTAATAGAAATATAAATCGTTTATTGCTCCCCACACCATCATACAAGAGTACAATTTACATAAGGCCTTATAACTTACACAAATAAAAAAAAATATTATAAATATATATACTATTATTATATTATATTAATATACATATGTGTTTACATAGCGCACTGATGTGATTTGCTTGATAAATATAGCTCAGACTTGCTTGACTTTGTAAAAATATAATACCTATTTATCATACGGTATTTTAACGGTAGGCAGCGGCTTGGCTGTGCTCTGGCATTGCTGAGGTCCATGGGCGGCGGTAACCACTTACCATCAGGTGGGCCGCCCACTCGTCTCGCAATATTTGCGCAATAAAAAAAATACATTGTCTAGAACTCAACGCAAATAATTTCGTCAATAACATTTCCGCTCCATGGTTTGATAGGAAGCATCATGGTAGTATTATTTGATTAGCAGTGGCAGCGTACTTAAATTGTGAAATCTACGAGGTTTCTGTGTCCGAATTTGCCTTGAATATTGCGACAGACTTGCCACATTTATCATCATGTGATCAAAATAAGATACATGCAACAAGGATGTGCTAGTTGCGTATCAGCCTACACTTTTGAAGATATAGGTGCGAACTTATTACTCGTGAAATTTTGCACACTCATGAAGATTACTGTGTCGGTGGCGCAGTTCTAATGCGTACGCGTCTCGGATTCGATCCCCGGGTCGAGTAAAAGTGGTATTGGGATTTTCTATGACGAAATGCTCAGTATCAGCCAGGAGTCTGGATTTTGTGCCCAATATGGCGATAGGCTCACTCCCTAATACATCGTGAGACGGAGATACGTATGTATGTATGAAGATTATGACCTGTATTAGGACATAGACTTTTTAACCTGAAAAACAACATTCACGCGTAAGGAGCTGCAAGCAAACACTAGTCAAACTTAAAGCATGCTGCACACGTCAGAAGGCTTATGGCATTTATACGGCTGAACAGTTGAACCATAAACGTTTGATAAATCCTGGTCTTTCCACTGAGTTTTGATCACCAAAACTCGCTTTTAATCCAATTAGTGGACGTGCTATGTCTTAAGTGGCGAGCGGAGCTGTCGCTCGACGAATAAAAATATTTATTGATTCAATTAAATCGTTAGTAAACTATTTATTACTTCCGATAATTTTATTCATTAAATTAATGGAAGTATTAAAATATATTAGATTATTCTGGAGTGAAAATTTTAATCATTAATTTGGTTTACAATTTCTAATCTGGGTTGGATATTTTTTTATGGACGAGACACGCTGTAGCCAGTCTAGTGTACAGCACGAATGGGCCAGCTCAACGAGGTCGTTACCACAGTATCTCAGTAAAACCAACGTAGCTACGTGCTGCTGCGATTCCCCTTTTTTACTAACCCTGCATTATATATGTCCCACTCCTGGGCACGGGCCTCCTCTGCTGAATGAGAGGGGTCAGGCCTTAGTCAACCGCGCTGGCCTAATGCGGGTTGGCAGACTTCACATACCTTCGAAATTCTTATGGAGAGAACTTCTCAGGTATGTAGGTTTCCTCACGATGTTTCCTTCACCGTTAACGCAAGCGATAATTAACAATTAATACACATAACTTAGAAAAGTCAGAGGTGTGTGCTCTTGGGACTGGTTTCGAATCTGCGACCTTCGTCTTGACAGTCCGTACCACTCCCCACTGAGCTATCGCTGCTTTTTATCCACTTACGAAGGAAATCAGAGAAGCATGTTGCAACCTCCGCAGTTCCCATTTCGTCACGTTCCCATACCTCAAAAATATTTTCACTAACGACGTTGTACTCCACGTAACAAATTACGAAGCAATAAAATATGGCACAGGAATGTATGCCGGGTCACTGTATAGTGCATAGAAATATAGTTCAAATATGTAGAACATTTTACTATCTTTTTTCTGTTAAACGACTTAAAAAAAAAGGAGGAGGTGCAATTTTGTCTGACCGGTAGCGACACAGGCACCGTCTCTGAACAGAATAGAATAGATAGAATTTGTTATTTTTGACTTTTCAGTGTTTTTATTTTGAAGTTGGTTTCTAAGTATTGTTAACCGTTATTTTATTTAAGGCTCAAAATAACATCTCCAAAGCGTCAGTGTTCATAATTTAAAAATGCTCGACACAGTGCCTCACAGATGGAACACAGTAATTTCAAATTTCATATAACTGTAGACGTTCAAAGAGGTCGCCGTGTATGCTGTCGGCTCTCACTTTGGGTGACATTTTAATTTACCTGTATTTCAATAAAGCATACACTCAGAGTGCACGGCCCGTCGAGGTCCCGTGACACAATGAAATTGCTACTCCGTTTATAAAATATGGGACGTGTACACTTAAGTCTTTAGATGCGAAGTCTGTGACTCCAGCCACTCTTTATTTTAGGTAAAGTACTGATATCAAAGCATGGATATGACGTAACTGCCTCGGTGGCGCAGTTGTAATGCGTATGCGTTACGACTGAGGCTGACGCTGAGGTCTCGGGTTCGATCCCCGGGTCGGGTAAAAGTGATATTGGGTTTTTCTATTACGAAAAAAGCTCAGTATCAACCCGGAGTCTGGAATTTGTGCCCGGTATGGCGATAGGTTCGCCCCCTATCACATCATGGGACAGAGATACGCTCGGCGAAATGTGGGTGTACTAGTTACAACTCTGCCTACCCCTTCGGGGAATGCAGGCGTGAGTGCGTATGTATGGATATTAAGTTCTTATTCAAGAATGAACGTTTTGCACATCCATAGACGTGGAAATATATGTATGTTATGTAGAAAAAAACATTACTAACAATTTTTCTTCTTCTTACACCTACTTACCCCACTCGCGGTGGGGTCGGAGCAACATGCATTTTAACATATTATGTTACAGAATAAGTTGACTTGCAGTATTTACGACCGGCCGCCTACCTGTCGTCGACCTCTCTGGGGAGAAAACACCCAGACACGAAATAAATATTTGTGGATCTCACAAACATTGTCACGGTGCGGGAATCGAATCGCGTTACTGCCGCCAGCCATCATCGTAAAATACTAGGCATTATGAAACTTTAAATCTTAATATGTCACAGGATTATGAAAGCAGTGCAGTGTCATACAGTGCTGAAATAAGCAGACTTACGACTCATTACCTTAATTTAACCTAAAACTGTTATAACCATGTGTTCTACGAGTGGTAGAGCCACGCTGTAGACAATTTTGTCTACAGCATGAATGGGCCGGCTCGTCCGGGTCGTTACCACTGTCTCACAGAAAACCGACGTAAAGTAGCAGCTTGCTGCTGCGTTTCGTACGGTGAGTGAGATATCCGGAGGCCCAAATCCCCTCCCCTTCCCAATTCCTTAATTATCCCTTTCCTTTAAGGTCGGCAACGCGCCCATGATTCTTTTGGTATTGTGGGCGTACATGGGCGGTGGTGTTCACTTACTATCAGGTGACCCACTTGCTCGTTTGTCGGCCTATACAATAAAAAAAATAAAAAATAGAAAAAAACCATATTTTAACTAGCTTTTGTTCGCAGCGCCGACTACATGGATATCTTTTTCTGGGATAAAAAGTAGCCTATACCTTAATACAAGTCAAGGTCTACATTTTTTTAATTAGTAAGTGACGAAACGAGCAGGTCACTCGCCTAACGGTAAGCGCCACGCCTGCCCATAAACACAAGCAACACCACACAGAACTGTTAATTATAAAGCGCTGCATGGCATTGGAATGCGCTCGTCGCTCCGAGACATAGGATATTAAGTCTCATAATGTCCAGTAATTTCACTGGCTTCAATGTCCTTCAAACTGGAACACAACAGTGCTTACACACTGCTGCTTGGCGGTAGAAATAGACAAAGCGGTTGTACAAACTCAGACGGCCATTCGCATACGAGGGACCTACCACCTAGTAAAAACCTGTGCGCCAAAATGCATACAATTCCGTTTCACCATTTAGGCGTAATTTTATCAAACATCCAGTTTCATTTATCTACAAACATCGAATTTATAATGTTAGTAGGAAAGTAGAATAGTAGAAAAGATAAGCATGTCTTTTGAAAATCTACTACTAACATAGCCGCATCGCAAAATAAACATTTCATTTCAACACAAAATTATCAAATTGTAGAAACCCTATCAGTAATCTGGAACACAAATCCCAGGGTTGTCACTGGCGTCGCCATTTCAAAAGCAAAACAGCAGGAATGCCATCAAAAACCATTCACAGCGCTAAGCCGGAATAAAATTAAAACGGATACAATCTCATTAACTCGACTGCTTATTTAGTCGCCAACTCTCGGCCTCGGACTTTCGCGTTTACGTTTCGGATTCATTTATTTTCACTTTGATCAACGCACGAGGCTATTTGTTCGGAACGTTTTGGTGTTTGCATTCTGTCAGACGTATACTGTATTGAAATATTTCTGTGGGTGTTATTTTTAATTTCGTTCGTACAGTATGAGCTTGTATATGTTCTGGTATGCAGTCAGTATGGGACAGGGTAGTTAGTTAAATGAATGCCATTTTACTGGGTATAAATATTGCTAAAGGAATAATAGGTTAGGTGGTGGCGTTGTATGTTCATATTATTATTTTTACTGAAATAATATACATACATACATACACACTCACGCCTATGCCCCATAGGGGTAGGCAGAGACTATTGAGTACCACAAGCTACGATCCTGACACACCTCTTTCGCCTCTTCCACATTCATACATCTTCTCATACATTTTCGTCGGTTGAGGGTACTCGTGACGTGCCCTTTTCGGAGAATGTCATTTATTTGATCCGCATATGTTCTCCTCGGGCGCCCTCTTCCAACCCTAACATTCACATTCGCACGATAAATACCTTTCGTAAGTCGTCTTTCACCCATCCTCTCCATATGCCCAAACCATTTTCAGCATACCCTTTTCGATCCTAGTCACCACATCATTCTTCAACTTACAGCGATAAGTACTTACTTTCATTATTACATGAAATAATATATCCTATCCTATTATCATATACATTCATGATCATGTGATATATTAAATTAAAGTTTATTATACTTAGTCATTTCAATTGCTTCATCGTTCTTAAACGCACGCACTGTTGCTTACACACTGCTGCCTGGCGGCAGAAATAGACAAAGCGGTGGTACCAACCCAGACGGCCTCTCGCATTCGACCTTTTGAGGGACCTACCACCTTGTGATAATTATTAGTAACTTAATTGTTATTAATGACAGCCTCCGTAGCGCAGTGGGCAAGTAGCCGACTGTGAAGCGAGAGGCCACAGGTTTGACACAATGTGTGATCCACAAATATTTGTTTTGGGTGTTTTCTCCCCAGAGGGGTTGTCGTCTGGCAGGCGTAAAAACTACAAGCCAAATCTTTCTGTAACATGTGTTCAAAAGCATGTTGCGCCGACCCCACTGCGAGTGGGATAAGGTCAGGTGAAGAATATTGACTATAAAAACATATAACTCTAACTACTACTACTCTAAGTAGCACCGCGCGCACAAATAACTTGAAGTATCTATACTCAATACCCGACTAAGCAGTAAGCACTAACTGAAAGCGCAATCACTGTCTCAATAATAAGTTTTCCTGGAAATGTGTCGGTGGAAATATTCCGTAAGCTATAAAAAGCTTAGTTGCCAAGTTTATCTGAGCCATCAGTGCGTAACGCAGATTCGTTAAAGGAAAATGTGAGAGGCGTGTACCTTCCCCGATTTTGATGGATTCTGTATACTAATTATATTTGTTTGAACAAGTCTGATAAATCATTAAACCTTGAAGATTTTGGTGTATTTTAATAATGATTATAAATTTTAATGTTTTTTTTTAATTTACAAGTAATACTAATATTTGCACATCAAGAATGACAGAATGTGCGATTCTACTTATCTGAAATATTCTAACATCCCCATGTAACAATATTCTTGCAAATAAAAATATAACTCATTCATTCATTCAAGAGTACCAACGGTTTGACCATCGTCGATTGCTATTAAAATGCTGGCATATGAGTAAATAGTCACACATAGATCTTTGAGTATTTTTAACTGTCTTCAAAAAAGGATGATATGGTCACAAAATACAGGTCTCATAAACAGAAGCAACGCCACACAGAACTTTAAATAAAGCACTGCATGACACTGGACTGCGCTCGTCACCCCGAGACATAAGGTGTTAAGTCTCATAATTCCCAGTAATTACACTGGCTTCAATGTCCTTCACACCGGAACACAACAGTGCTTACACACTGTTGCTTGGTGGCAGAAATAGACAAAGTGGTGGTACCAACCCAGCCGGTATCTCGCAAACGAGGGACTTACCACCTTGTCTACCACCTTTCTGTAACACGTTGTATACGTCAGAGAGTTTGGTATTTGAACTTATCATAGTTAATATTTTAGTACATAGCATTTTATTTATTAGAAACAAGTGAAACAAGCTGACTTTTCTAGCAACTGCATGTAACACACCCTGCCTCGTGAAAAGGTTTTGATATCATCCATTGGATCCCTAAAACAATGTCGATCATGGAGCTTGTTAAAAGTTGTGTACCGGATAGAAAAAAAGAAGTTTTAATGATCGAACAGTAGGTAAACACGATCAAAGGGCCAAACATTTCTTATTTACATAGTTATACGTGCCGAAAAAATTAGGCAGGTTCGGGATGAGAATATTTTAGAAAGCTGAACTTTTATATTTCAGTATAATCGATGAAGGGCGTATCCAGGTATGAAAAGAAAAACAACTAAACACAAAATTAATATTTTTATATTTCGATAAATTCTCGATATACATAATATACGCACTCCCGCTTGAAATCTCTAAAGGATGGACAGAGGTCAACCAGTTCACCCATATTTCGCCCTGTTTATTTCCATCCCATGATGTGATAAGGGTGATAAATGATCTCCACAATGATAGTGATACACTTAGAATACCAGAAGAGTCATGGGCGCGTTCCCGACCTTTAAGAAAACGGATAATTAAGGGATTGGGAACGGGAGACTTGGGCCTCCGGATATCTCACTCACTGTACGAAACACAGCAGCAAGCCACTACTTTACGTCGGTTTTCTGTGAGACCCAACTCCCAGTCAAGCTTGGGAAGGGAGGGGGCTTGGGCCTCCGGATATCTCACTCACTGTACGAAACACAGCAGCAATCCACTTCTTTAAGTCGGTTTTCTGTGAGACCCAACTCCCAGTCAAGCTTGGGAAGGGAGGGGGTTTGGGCCTCCGGATATCTCACTCACAGTACGAAACGCAGCAGCAAGCAACTACTTTACGTCGGTTATCTGTGAGACAGTGGTAAACTCGAGTCTAGCCGGCCCATTCGTGTTGTATGTCTACGGCGTGGCTCTACTTACATCATCAAACACTCGTATTATTATGAACGGCAGGCATTCTCGGCACGTAATGTCGGCAGGTGGGATCACTTTAAAATACATCGCATTATGTGCGCTACATCATAACAATGGGGAAGGATGGAAATACAAATTTTTTAAAAGAATTTGAAGAGTCAGGAAAAAAAATCTAACTTCTCGCAAATTATACAAATTATGTGATCCACAAAAAGTTTGTTTCGGATCTGGATGTTGTGGGACCGCAAGTCCCTCGTAGTTCCTGAGACCCACAATACAGGTTAACCTAGTGTGGGGTCAGGACTATGTGTGTGACTGTTGGGTGTATTTATTTTATTTCAATTCGGTTTTGTAACATATTTAATCCGTCGATCTTTGCTGTTATATTCAGTTTCTACTAAATCATTGTTCATAGAATAAATCATTGAATATTTCAATGCGTTTTTTACTAACCAATGGCTATATTTTATTAAAATCGAACGAGTGTTACATAATCCTTTTAGAGCAGTGCTTTTAAGCGAAAAAATAGTTAACATTTTCGGCAGAAAAACTGTTTGCCACATGTTTTAATATCTCATTTTAGTTAGTAATCAAACATTTTCAGCATTTATCTAAACTCATCTCTCTGCAATATAATCTTCTTATAAAAACAAAACAACTGTCTCACAGAAAGACAGCAGTACAGTGTTCGGTAGGCAGCGGCTTCGCTGTGCCCTGGCATTGCAGAAGTCTATGGGCGGCGGTGACTACTTACCAACAGGTGGCCCGTTTTCTCGTCTGCCTATCCAGGCAGTAAAACAAAAAAACCGACGTAAAGTAGCAGCTTCCTGCTGCGTTTCGTACGATGAGTGAGATATCCGGAGGCCCAAATCCCCATCCCATACCCAATCCCTTCATTACCCCTTTTCTTTTAGGTCGATCGCCTATGATTCTTTTGCTTTTGTGGGCGTACATGGACAGTGATCACTTACCACCAGGTGGCCTACTTGCTCGTTTGCCAGCCTATGCTATAAAAAATAAATTGAAGCATACTTTTAATCGTAGTAGGTACTGTATTTCTGTATGTATTTTTCTATTAGCGTTAATAACGAGACGAGCATGTCGCTCAACTGATTAAGCATTAAGCATTAAGCCTATCCATAAATAGAAGCAACTCCACTCAGAACTTCAAAATATGAAGTAATGCATGGTATTAGCCTTCACCACCCCGCGACATAAGATGTTAAGTCTTATAACACCCAGAAATTTTACTGCATTCAATATCCTTCAGACCGGAACACAACAGTACTAACACACTGATGGCAGCAGAAATAACATTAAAACAATTACATGACGCCGCACAACGCTTATTCATAGTGCTTGTTAAAATTCCAGTACGAAACGGTGTGCGGTGTCGTGTAAACGTTATAGGTTGCGCTTCGTCAATGGCTCGGCTCGCGCTAGCACGCATCGTTTATCTCTACCTTTACTCGCCGACGATGCTCCATTGTTATTTTATTTTCTGCTGCAACTTGGCTGCAGAAATAGACAAAATGGCGGTACATATATACACGACCCCTCGCATGCGGTGGTACCTAAATTTTCTCAAAAACTATTTTAACACATAAATTTGTGAAAATAACTGCCTCGATGGCGCAGTTGTAATGCGTACGCGTCATGACTGAGGCTGACGCTGAGGTCTCGGGTTCGATCCCCGAGTCGGGTATAAGTGATATTGGGTTTTTCTATTATGAAATGCTCAGTATCAGCCAGGAGTCTGGAATTGTGCCCGGTATGGTGATAGGCTCGCCCCCTATCACATTATGAGACGGAGATACGCTCGGCGAAACATGAGTATACTGGTTAAACCTCTGCCTACCCGTTCGGGGATTACAGGCGTGAGTGCGTATGTATGTTTGTATGTGTGCGAGTGTATGTATGTTTGTCAATTTTACTTGATAGCGTAAAAAGCACCTCAACAATCAATCCGCAATTGAATTTGTATACGTTTTTGAGAACCAAAAGGGGATCAAAGGTTGATAAATTATTCAGAGACAGTCAATTATATACAAGTTTAGATTTTGGTAGGTGATAGCCCTTTTCATACGACCTATTTCATGAATAAAATATACCTTGTTGAGACATTGTTAGGTTCAGTTATCATTTTTCAATCAATAACAAGGTGGTAGGTGCCTCGTTTGCGAAAGGCCGACTGGGTTGGCACCACCGCTTTGTCTATTTTTGCCGCCAAGCAACAGCGTGTAAGCACTGTTGTGTTCTGGTATGAAGGACTTTGAAGCCAGTGAAATTACTGGGCATTATGAGACTTAACACCTTATGTCTCGGGGCTGACGAGCGCAGTCAGTGTCATGCAGTGCTTTGTTATTCAAAGTTCTGTGTGGCGTTGCTTCTGTTTATGAGCAGGCGTGGCGCTTACCATCAGGCGAGCGACCTGCTCGTCTCGTCATTCAAGCTAATAAAAAAAAATATATATAACTGGTGATAGCTCAGCGGGGAGTGATATGGACTGACGAGACGAAAGTTGCAGGTTCTAAAATACGCATACACCTCTGACT
Organism: Mimas tiliae; assembly: GCA_905332985.1. Classification (NCBI taxonomy): domain Eukaryota; kingdom Metazoa; phylum Arthropoda; class Insecta; order Lepidoptera; family Sphingidae; genus Mimas; species Mimas tiliae. Next base: position 16,046,090 of record HG995248.1, on the reverse strand, counting down.
TTCCTAAGTTACGTTTGTATAAATTGTTAATTATCACTTGCTTTAACGGTAAAGGTAACATCGTGAGGAAACCTACATATCTGAGAAGTTCTGCATAAGAATTTCTAAGTTATGTGAAGTTTGCCAACTCGCATTAGGCCAGCGTGGTGGACTAAGGCCTAGACCCTGTCATTCAGTATAGGAAGCCCGTGCCCAGCAGTGGGACGTATATAATACAAGGCTAGTATTATAATGTTCAGTCATTCTGAACATTATGAGACTTAAAATCTTATGTCTCGGTCTGAAGAGCACAGTCTAATGACACGCAGTGCTTTGTAATTCAAGGCGTGGCGTTGTATCTGTTCATGGGCAGGCGTGGAGCTTACCATCATGCGAGCGATTTGCTTGTTACGTCATTCAGGCTAATAAAAAATCATTACATATCATACAAAAATCATCATCAATCAATAATTATAATTGACATTTAGATATTTCTTAGAATGTAAGAATTTCTCAAAGATGTCAAATAAGTTTAAGTGTTCATTATCAGTAAAGTATCACAAACTGCGCCACCGAGGCAGGTTTCCTTGTGGTACAAACTTGTATTATAAATTTGTATTTAGCTGACATTCATTTTTTTTATAGTTTTAGCTAAGGCCGGCAAACGAGCTTACGCCTTACAACTGCACCACCGAGGCAGTAATAAACATACATTAAAAAAGACAGGCTAGTACATTCCTTTAATTCACTACGTCATAAAACGGTTTGAGATACATCATGACGTCATCACGGCCCTTCCTCGATACACGTAGTGAATAAATTACAATCACTCACACAAGGCTCGGGTCTCGCTGACAGTTTCGGCAATCCCACATTTTAACTCAATACACTTTTATTTATTTATAATGGTGAAATTAAACGACGCGTACTACATAATAGGTTTTGTTTATTTATTAGCATGAATGACGAAACGAGCAGGTCGCTCGTCTCGCCGCTCAATGCTACACAGTATTTTGAACTACACAGTACTGCACGGCACTGGACTGCGCTCGTAATCCCGTCACATAAGTCCCATAATGCCCCGTAATTTCACTAGCTTCAATATACTTCAAAACGAAACACAACAATACTTACACACTGATGGCAGCAGAAATAACATTAAAACAATTACATGACGCCGCCCAACGCTTATTCATAGTGCTTGTTAAAATTCCAGCACGAAACGGTGTGCGGTGTCGTGTAAACGTTATAGGTTGCGCTTCGTCAATGGTTCGGCTCGCGCTAGCACGCATCGTTTATCTCTACCTTTACTCGCCGACGATGCTCCATTGTCATTTTATTTTCTCATATATATTTTTTTTTGCTAGTAAAAAAAAAGATAATCGAGCATAGTCTCACCTAATAACTAACACCCCCGACGTTAATTAAAAAAACGTCTATACCTTTTAAATAGATTTTTCCAAACATAGCTAAATACATCTCGATCAAACCGGATTTTACAAAAAAACAACAGTGTTGAAATCGATCCATCCGTTTAACCGCTACAGTTCTACAGACAGATACATATACAAACATACCCACAAAAAGACAAAAGGATCAAACTATGACCCCCTCTTTTGATGGGGCTTAAAATCATAGGGGTTCGTCAAGGCGAGTCGCGTTCTCGAACCAGCCAATGTATACCCAGTAATTTCAGGTTGGCATAATTCTGGCTTCGTTCGAGGGACGTAATTTATTTTACATTATATTTAGACTGCACTGTATTTACATCAGGTTCAGTGTAACCACTTTGCTATGCCAGTATAAAAAAAAAACTGTCCCAAACCCTGCTTAAATCCCACTCTTTCTAAATGTCATATGTATCTAACCCTGGAATCCTGGTTACACCCCGTTCGGCGAACATGTAAAACCCATCTAATAAACAGTGAAACAAAAAATCTAATAAATTTTCAAACTGAAATAAGTACTCACTTTAATTTTATTCCATCTAAGGCCACCTCCATCACAGAAGGGTAATAATATGTAATCTACCAAAGTACTTTCCATTTATAATATTGTCATAAAACATAAATCTTCTATTTACATAAAAGACAAGAAAGTAAATTTTTAAGGAGTAATTTCTCTTGTATTTTCTATATTAACTCTGAACATTACTCGAACAATATTATCTAAACATTTCATAAACATCCAACACCCCAGTCTATCCGAAATCACTGACCCGGCAAAGGATTCGAAACGTTCGGATCAAATTAAAAATACAGCCGAATGAAATTGCAAAAACATTTATTTTAATCACAATGATTTATTTAATCGTATTACGAATTAAAACTCATTAAAAAGTTCCATATTCAAAACTCAAGCAACTGTCAAAGGTTTATAATAACTAGCCCTGCAACACGTGTTGGGACCAAAACAACCGCGGACGCTCGCTCCGAACGCCACTCGATGATTTATTTAAAACTCGTAGATCTGTTATCTGCCACCTCGTGTTATCTTATTGCGTGTTTCCTAAATAATTAATGCAATATAGGGCATCGATTGTGAGGTGACGGGAGGGCCAAGGGGGTGTGTGGGGCGGGGCGCGGGGGTGCGCGCGGCGCACGCACGCGATTGGCTGTCACGGCTGCGTGAGTGCGTACCTCCCCGCGTGCGTGTGCCCGCCGCCCTCCCTCGTTCAGTCGCCATTGGAACGTTGCGCGGGGTAGACGTGTCGCGCTCCCTTCTAAGTGCATTACGAACGATAGCCGCGCGCAACTCCGATTCCCGACGCTTTGTTTAAAGTTTGATTCTCGATTGGGTCAAATTTATCCTTCCATATGGTTCATCTAGTTGACATATTGCGTTCGGCGAACGTTGAGTACCCGCCTCCTGTTATTGTGAGTAAACAATTCATTTAAATTGCAAAAATAAGATGAATAACAAACAAAAGTGTACTTTTTCGCTTGTTTTTTTATTTGGTTCTATTTTGTTTATTTGTTTTTGTTTGCAGATGAAAGTTCGTCGCGTTGTTGATTTGTTGACGTGACGCAAACTCGACTGCTTGGAGTTTAGAATTTGATAACAAATGACGTTACTTTTGTTTTGTTTGAAGTCCGACTATGATGTTAGTGCGATGACATCTTTTGTAACATAATGATATTTTCCACAATTTCTTAACACCCAATGAAACATAGCTCATTACCCGATAACACATTTTTAAGTTATGAGTTGTTTAGTGTTTTTATAGTGCTTATGATGTGTGTTAACTTCTCTAAGGTATGTTATAGATAAAATAAATTATTATAAATTCATAACTTTATTTTGTTTATTATTTTCTTGTTAGTCCCTATTTTAATTATTTAATATATTCACTCTAATCAATAATATATCACGCATTACTAAAATAGTTATAAACATAAAATAAATTCAAATTAAAATACACAAATAACTTTTTACATAACCTAAAATTATTTAAATAAAATTATTATTTTATTCATAAATACTTTAGCAAGCTTGCGACGCGACGTTATGAAATAATTTATCAAGTGCGATAACTGATAATTTAGAAAATATATTATGATAAACATGATTTTTAATAGAAGCACATAAATCAGATTAAAAATAGGTCATTTTATTTTATATTTATGAACTATTTACACAGTTCATGTTGCCACGAAAAATACTTTTATATTATGCTAAATATTTATTATTTCATAGTTTTTAATAATTATATTGCTGAAATGTGGCGAACTAGAATATATTTATCTTCCTATTTTCTTACAATGTTTACGTTATAAAAGGTTAAATATTTTGAAATGCAGTTTTATTTTTAAATAACAGTTATTCAGAAGTTTTGTTATAAGCAGTCTTGTAGAGATATAAATATAAACGATAACTTAGTTCAGAAATAACATACATAATAAGAACTAAATTTCTCCTGTCAGTGGAAACGGTGAAATATTAAATTTGTAATTCATGAAGTGTGAATATACAAAATTGGTTACATATCTGAGCGGACTATGCTGTCAGCATTTATTTTGTCAAATACTTAAGTAAAACTCTACATTCTTGTAACTTTTTGAACAAATTTAGTTCTTCAAGCATAAAAACTAGTTGTTTTGGATATTATGAGTGATGTTGTATGTTTGCTGTTTTTCTTTGACCAAGTAAATTATAAAGTAGTAAGTTATCATTCAAGAGTTAAATAAGTATTTAACTCTCGACAAGAAAGAGGGGTGGTTATTAGTTTGACCCCTTTATCTGTCTGTGTGTGCGTCTGCCGATAGCATTGCAGCACTTAAACGAATGGACCGATTTTAATGTGGTTGTTTTGTTGTCTGATAGTTGGTTTTATCGAGATGGTTCTTAGTTATGTTTGAAGAAAATCTGTTCAGCCATTAAAAGCTACATTTTGCTTTTTATTGCTTAGACCGGCCCAACGAACAAGTGGGTCATCTGATGGTAAGAGATTTCCATCGGATATAGATATACACTCATAATACCAAAATAATCATGGGCGCGTTGCCGATCTAGGAATGGAGTAATTAAGGGACTTGGAAGGAAAGGGGGATTTGGGCCTCCAGATATCTCATCGTACGAAACGCAGCATCAAACAGCTACTTTACGCGAATTTTATGTGAGACAGTGGTAACGACCCTGACGAGCCGGTCCATTCATGCTGTAGACAAAACTATCTATAGCGTGGCTCTACCACTCTACGCTCTACATATTATTATACTTTTCTAATAAAAGTTTCGTCTCGGTGGCGCAGTTGTAATGCGTACGCGTTACGATTAAGCTAACTCTGAGGTCTCGGGTTCGATCCTGGGTCGGGTAAAGTGGAATTGTGTTTTTCTATTACGAAATGCTAAGTATCATACCGGAGTCTGGAATTTGTGCCCAGTATGGCGATAGGCTCGCTCCCTATCACATCGTGGGACGGAGATACGCTCGGCGAAATGTGGGTGTACTAGTTACACCTCTGCCTACCCCTTCGGGGATAACAGGCGTGAGTGCGCATGTAAATAATAAAATAACTGTTAAACACGCCAGACTTTTATTAGAAAAGCATAATAATATGTAGAGCGTAGAGTGGTAGAGCGACGCTGTAGATACGAGTAGTTTTGTCTACAAAAACTAATATCCGACTAACACAATCGCTAACGTGGAGTTTGATTGAATTTATTAGCACATGATAAATTGTTCCGAGCGTGTCATTAGGAGTTCGTTTGTTTTCCTCATCCATGTTGTTACATTTACCAAATTCATTCATCAATCAACATTAGTTTAGCATTACTATCGATATACTTGAATATTCAGAAATATTATACCCTGAGAAACAGTTTAGGTCCTGGGTATGGTTCAGCATTTACAAAAATGAATAAATACATGCTTAATTAATAATACTAGCCCTGTATTATACGTGTCCCACTCCTGGCCATAGGCCTCTTCTACTGAATGAGAGGGGTTAGGCTTTAGTCTACCACGCTGGCCTAATTCGGGTTGGCAGGCTTCACATACCTTTGAAATTATTATGGATAACTTTTCAGATATGTAGGTTTCCTTCACATTTAAAGTAAGACATAATTAACAATTAATACATATAACTTAGAAAAGTCAGAGGTGTATGCTCTTGGGACTGGTCTCGAACTTGCGACATTTGTCTCGACAGTCCCTACTACTGTCAGTCCCCACTGAGCTATCGCTGTCTTATGAATGCATGCATAATGTATGTTAAAATTAGTAACAAAACATTTACTGGAGGCCAATTCTCGTAATTTTAAATTTTCAAAATATCATTCCGATCAAGTCTCAGCGTCAAGAAAGTTGCAAATGGCATTCTCTTAAACCAATAATCATCGTCAAATGCACCTAGCATTCGCAGTAGCATTATACCGTTTTGGCTTCAGTCAACTTTTATTCTACATTCAATCTCATTACGATCTATGTTCACATTTGATGTTGATTATTGGTTTAAGAGAATGCCATTTGCAACTTTCTTGACGCTGAGACTAGATCGGAATGATATTTTGAACACTTATAATTACGACAATTGGCCTCCTGATTTAAACACATAATTTACAAATTGATAAGCCATTCAATTGTGTACCACTATGCCACCATAACGCCATACAGGGCTCGCTGTTACCAAGTACGACCCCACATAAGCACTACATAAAAAGTTTTTATCACGGGCGGGCCAGTTAGGCGGGCCGAAAGTTGCCAAAGTGTTCTTTTTCGGACCATTACTCCAGTGTTGGGTCGAATAGCTTTTTTGGACGAAATTCCAGATTAACCTCGTATGGAGATATGCGGCGGTTATTGATTTTAATAGGGCCTTTTAGAAACTTGATTTTTACCGACGAAAAAAGGAAAAGGATATCTATACGAAAATATCCACAGTTTTTTCTATTTTCTTTATTTTTAACCACTGCCGATAAAGAGAGTGTTATAGTAACATAGGCCGGCAAACAAGCAAGTGGGTCACCTGATGGTAAGTGATCTCCACCACCCATGTACGCCTCAAAACAAGATGAATCATGGGCGCGTTGCCGACCTTTAATGAAAGGGATAGTTATGGGGTTGGGAAAGGCAGGGATTTTCTTTTTCTTTGTTTCTTCCTTTTCATTCGTGCTGTAGACAAAACTGTCTAAAGCGTGGCTCTACCACTCACTAAATAGTTTTTTTTTAATGCCATAGGCCGGCAAACAAGCAAGTGGGTCACCTAATGGTAAGTGATCTCCACCACCCATGTACGCCCACAATACCAAAAGAATCATGGGTCCGTTGCCGACCTTAAATAAAAGGGATAATTAAGGAATTGGGAAGGGGAGGGGGTTTGGGCCTCCAGATATCTCACTCACCGTACGAAACGCAGCAGCAAGCTGCTCCTTTACGCCGGTTTTCTGTGAGACAGTGGTAATTACCCGGACGAGCCGGCCCATACATGCTGTAGATAAAAGTGCCTACAGCGTAGCTCTACCACTCAAAAAATGTTGTGTTTATGCAAGACACCAAATTGGGACAAAACGCCGTTAAGCCTCAAACTACAAAAGCCAACTATAGTCCACCTAAGCTTGATAAATGGCTTATATCAATCCATTATTGTTCCTAAATCACCATTTCTGCTATCAAATATAAGCCTCTTCAATTTCAATAGAGTCCAGTCTAGTATCTACGAGAAAATAAACCCATTATATAGCATAAAGCCTTCACTAGTGCGTCACTAAATAGCCTTTTGTGTATTAAGCCTAGGTCAATGAAATAAATAAATACACCCAATAGTCACACACATAGTCCTGCCACCCCAACTAGGTTAATTTGTATCGTGGGTATCAGATACTACGAGGGACTTGCGGTGCTACAACACCCAGACCCGAAACAAATATTTGTGGGTCACACAGACATTTGTCTTGGTGCGGGAATCGACCACAGCCTCACGCTTCGCAGCCGGCTACTCACGCACTACGCCACGGAGGTTGTCAAATGTTCTTCATACATTTTTAAAGCCCGACAAAAAAAGAGTTATAATTTTGACTCCATTCGTTTTATTCAATTTGGTTAAAATTTAGTACACAGGTAGACCATAAACTAGAGTGGACCACCAGCATCTTAAGTCTAAAGCCAATATCACCTGCACGTAGTACATACATACAAACATAGACTCACGCCTGTAATCCCCGAAGGGGTAGGCAGAGGTGTAACCAGTACACCCACATTTCGCCGAGCGTATCTCCGACCCATTATGTGATAGGGGGCGAGCCTATCGTCATATTGGGCACAAATTCCAGACTCCGGGATCATACTGAGCATTTCGTAATAGAAAATCCCAATACCACTACCCGACCCGGGGATCGAACCCGAGACCTCAGCGTTGGCCTCAATCGTAACGCGTACACATTACAATTGCGCCACCGAGGCAGTCACATAGTCGAGGTAGGCATATCATAAATCTCATCACTAAATTCATCAGATTGAAGTAATAACCGTCCTTTCCATTCAGAACCACACATTAATCATAATTGGTGTTTTTGTTCGCGAGTAGGATCGATGCCTTCATAAATTTCCACAGAAATATTCAAAGTACACGCGACCCTTGAACGGTCTCATATTAATAATGTTAAGGATTTAAAGAGACGCTCTAAAATTCTGTTTGAATAATTTCATATTATACTTTGTTTGTTGAAGTTGTAATATATGAGTATTAGAGATTATCATATTATTTGAAAAGTGTTCAATGAATGGATTTTTTAGCAAAGTTACTATTTTTGAGTTAACTAGGTTAGTATATTAGAGAAAATCGATTTTTTTCACATCTCATGACTATGTCATCTTTTTAAATATTTCTTTTAACACTCGATAAAAACGAAACACTCGATAAAGAGTGTTATAAGTTGACCGCTTTGTTTGTCTTTAGGTGTGTGTAGTATAAGCTTAGATTGGGATAATTTGAATGCAGTTTTATCGTTTAAAATTTTGTTTAATCAAGTTGATTCTTAGAAATTTTCAATAAAATTTAATTAGCTGTTTAAAAGTTAGATGTTTATTATTGATGTTGGAGGTTTTTAACTGTGAGGTTATTAATTAAAATCAATTTTAACAATTTCACTGTTTCACGCCTATTTAGGAAGAATACTTTAGTGAGCTCTTTCCAAATGATGTTATGTACACGAAGTGGTTGCTTTGTTTTTAACCGACTTCAAAAAAAGAGATGGTTCTCAATTCAATTTTGTTAATTTTGTTTGCCAGCTTTTATGTATGTACATTGATTTCTCCGCCAATTGTGGACTAATTATGTTGGTAAAATTTCACTCGATAGAGTTTAGCTGCGATGTGGTCCTATATAAATTTGGTTAAGATCTGATGATGGAGTACGGAGAAAAAAAAAAACCTGAAATGACAACCGTACACTCGTCGCGATTGTGTTATTGTATTGGATATTACAAGCTATTGATAACACTAAAAATTTAAAATTAAAATAACGTTTAACAACACTTAGAAACCGACATCAAAATAAATACACTGATAAATCATAAATAACAAATTCTATAGGTCTCTTTGGAGTCGGTGCCTGTGTCGCTACCAGTCAAATTAAATTGAAGTCGGTTTCTAAGTTTTATAAACGTTATTGTTTATCACCAAAAACAGAGCACTCGCATAAATAGAAATCGCCACTATGCGTTCGCGAGCACTATGTGACCTCATAGTAATGTTTATGAATACAGGGATTAATCTATTTTTTATTATTATTATTAGCGCTAGATGACGAGACTAGCAGGTCGCTCGCCTGATGGTAAACGTCACACCTGCCCATAAACAGAAGGAACACCATCAGAATTTCAAATTATTACGTACTGCATGGCACTGAATTGCGCTCGTCATCTTGATAAATAAGGATTTAAGTCTCATAATGCCGAGTAATTTCAGTGACTTCAATGTCCTTCAAACCGGAACACAAACTGCGGTTTGCCGGAAGAAATAGACAAAGCAGTATTTTCGCTCGTAGCTCTCGCATATGAAGAACCTACCACCTAGTATCTATCTATAATAATATCAATTAGTCCACAAAAAAGTGGCAGCAAGTTTAGAGTCGCTAAAAAACAAATCTATTTTATTAATATTTATAACCAACAGCTTCGTGGTCTGGAACTAAAACGTTCCCAAAATCTTTCTTCTGCCGGAACATAAAGCTATGGAATAGTTTGCCAGCGCATGTGTTTCCTCTTTCCTACAATATGGTATCCTTTAAACGGAGTGTGAAGAAGCAATTAGACATACTGAATTTTTTGAGTGGTAGAGACACACTGTAGACGGTTTTGTCTACAGCATGAATGGGTGGGCTCGTCCGGGTCGTTACCAATGTCTCAAAGAAAACCGACGTAAAGTAGTAGTTTGCTGTTGCGTTTCGTACGGTCAGTGAGATAGCCGGAGGGCTAAATCCCCCTACCCTTCCCAATCCCTTAATTATACCTTTTCTGTAAGGTTGGCAACGAGCGCACTATTCTTTTGATATTGTGGGCGTACATGGGCGGTGGAGATCACTTACCATCAGGAGACTCACTTGCTCGTTCTGTCATTGGTCAACTCTATTCTTGGATTGTACTACACTTACCATCCCGTGTAAAATATTAACTTTGCCGAGCCAGGATAAAAAAAACATGTGTGCACGTCAGATTCAGACTATGACAAAATGGAAATCTCTCTTAATAACGTGTTTCAATGGCAACATGACGTCATGGCAAGGAGAAATCAAAATTTAACCCGTACCATATATGCAAAATTAAAAGAAAAAAAGCATGCCGAATTGACGACCTCCTCCCTGTTTCGAAGTCGGTTAAAACACCTCAAGAGTTCTTACCTCAATCTTAAAAGTTCCTCATATTATTTAATTTGGTTACTAAAGTAAAATCAATCATACATCTGCCATAAACCAATCCGTGAAGATACGAATTTATTAAGTAATTTTACAGAATAAAAGGGTCGGGGGTAAAGGTCAAGATCAAATCTCGTTGAGTCACCTTTTAAAAACTTTGTAAGAACTGTTTAAATTATTACATGCTTAGCTTAAGTGAGTTTTGACATCAACTTATTTTCACCTTAAATAATGTTACTTTTAAGTAAATATAAAATTTACATGGAATTAGAATTTAAATCATTCATGTCTAGTAGCGGGGACTGGTGTGGACTGTCGAGACGAAAGTCGCAGGTTCAAAACCAGCCCCAGGAGCATACATCTCTGATTTTTCTAATTTACGTGTGTATTAATTGTTATTTGCTTGCTTTAACGGTGAAGGAAACATCGTGAGGAAACCTGCATACCTGAGGAGTATGCCAGGCCGTGAATGCAGTGATTAAGTTGACAAACTAAAATCGAACCGTGTAAACACTCTATTGGGTGAAAAGAGTTTATTGCACAAACGATGTAAGAATTAAGAAGACTGTCATTCATGAGGCCTCGTCATCTGATTTAAAAAGAAGAATCTTATTACGAATCCTCCTTTATAATAGTTTTCTGTGATATTCTTATCTGTGTTGTACTGTTGTAAGAAAAAATCTCTTCATCTAAATAAATACACCTGACAGTTACACATATAGTCCTGACCCCACATTAGGTTAACCTGTGGGTATCGGGAACTACGAGGGACTTGCGGTCCTACAACACCCCGGCCCGAAACAAATATTGTGGATCAAACAAACATTTATCTCGTGTGGGAATCGAACCCACGGCCTCTCGTTTCGCAGCCAGCTCGCCCGCTGCGCCACGGAACCTGTCTATATTCTAAATGGAGCATAACTTACAAGGTGGTAGGTCGCTCATATGCGAGAGGCCGGCTGGGTTGGTACCACCGCTTTGTCTATTTCTGCCGCCAAGCAACAGTGTGTAAGCACTGTTGTGTTCCGGTTTGAAGGACATTGAAGCCAGTGAAATTACTGGGCATTACTTAACACCTTATGTCTCGGGGTATCGAGCGCATTCCAATGTCATGCAGTGCTTTGTTATTTAAAGTTCTGTGTGGCGTTGCTTCTGTTTATGAGCAGGCGTGGCGGTTTCCATCAGGCGAGCTACCTGCTCGACAAGTCATTCAAGCTGATAAAAAAAACTATATTACTTCAAATAATTTCAAGTTATCCTATCTAGACGATACCTAATAGAATAGTGATATGCGGCGCAACCTCAAACTTCACGAACAACTGAAAGTTATTCAACTGTGTATAAACAAAAACTTTTAAATTAAACTTACAATTTAAACTGATGAGAAACTAACAGACTAGGTTTAATATTTAATGTTACACTCCGACTAGTACGTTGTCTATAATGTATCTTGACTTCTGCATTTAAGTAGTTTTTGGGGTTCCGTCGCTAAATGGCAAATTCAAATTCAAATTCAAATTATTTATTGAATCCATAAAATGTTATACATAATTTAGACATATGCACTCACGCCTGTAATCTCCGAAGGGGTAGGCAGAGGTGTAACCAGTACACCCACATTTCGCCTAGCGTATTTCCGTCCCTTATATAATAGGGGGCGAGCCTATTGCCATACCGGGCACAAATTCCAGACTTCGGGCTGATACTGAGCATTTCGTAATAGAAAAACCCAATACCACTTTACCCGACCCGGGGATCGAACCCGAGACCTCAGCTTCGACCTCAATCGTAACGCGTACGCATTACAACTGCGCCACCGAGGCAGTCATCATTCATCATCATTTAGATTCAGTTAAATTTTAACTCTACCGGCAGTTCGAAATGCTGTTACGCTACAGAAGAACAGACAAGAAACTCTAACGTTGCTCTTTTCAAAACTGATTTACAATATTGATACTACATTAATACAATTTAATTTAAGTTAAAGCAGCTCAGTTTATGCCAAGAGGAATATTATAACACAAAATAATGATTATTGAGCATGACTCCCATGACCAGGACGAATAAATATAAACGGAACCCTTATAATTTCCTCATGTCCATCTGTCACAGCCATTTACTAAGAATCTATTAGCACTTTGGATGGTAGGTGTATTCTATGGATCGCTACACAAAGGTGAAGTGAATTTGAGAATAAAATTGTGGTTGCTTTCCATACATGCAACTGAGGGATCACGTTTTACTATTGCACATAAAAATTTGGGTATCATTGAATAGGTCTTTAAAATTATGTACATACATACATAGACTCACGCCTGTATCCCATAGGGGTAGGTAGAGACAACGGATTTCCACTTGCTACGATCCTTGCATACCTCTTTGACCTCCTTCACCCTCATAAAATTTTTCAATTAAAATGATATCCCTAAATGACTTTTTGAAGTCGCTAGCTTTTGCTGACGGCTCCGCCCGGGTGAACAGCCTTTTATACAGATTATAAAAAGTAGCCTATAACCGGGATAAAAAGTAGTCCATAACCATTTTCAAGATCCCATCTACCTCTACCAGCCAACCAATACCAGCATTCATCAAAATCGGTTAATATTCGGTATAATATTGCATTTAATGTGAATAGACTATTAAACTTTTTGAACATCCTAACGAAGTTATTTATCTTTATTGCACAAAAGTGATAGTGAGTTTACATTTTATTTTATGATTTAAGCGTGTCATGTCGTATAAGCTAAAGTTATGTATGAAAAATTATGTATCGCTACAATCAAAAAGTTATATTGTTTGTGATAATAAACACAGTATAATTTAAATCATCAACTGAACACATCCATTAAGCAACCCTCAATGTCTGTGCTGTTGCTAGGCAACGCGCTTGTCAACACCTGTCAGTTTGACAGCTCGATAGCACGCGCGGTGACAGCTGTGACATATGGATTTGTAGCGATAATGTTGCTTGTCAATTTCTTGGTTTTATTTATTCTGCATTGTCGTTTAATGGCGTGCCTATGTGTTTAAGTTTTTATTATGCCTCTATCCTGTAGGCCTTACTTATAAACTTTATTAAACAGTGTTTAGTTAACTGTTTTCGTCTCTTTCTAGACACTTTATTAATCTCGATGGTAGAAAAAGACAGTAAAATTGCTTAAGTAACGTTTATAAATAAGGCTATATCTAATAGCGAACTTAAGTCTGAGCACTTGTCACATGTTTTTAAAGCATAATCCGGCAAGACAGGGAGTGGGTCACCTGATGGTAAGCAATCAACACCAACAATGAAGACCCAGAATATCAAAGAATCATGGATGCATTGCCGACCTTAAATGAAAGGGATAGACATTAAGAAGGGAACGGGGATTTGGGCCTCCGGAAATTTCATCAATACATAAATACAACAGCAAGTTTCAACTTCATACTAGTTTTCAATGAGTGGTGGTGGTCGAGCCGTCCCATTTATGCTGTAGACTGTCTATAATGTGTCTGGGTGTTTCTCGCCAGAGAGGTTGACGTCAGGCAGGCGACCGGTCGTAAAAACTACAAGCCAAATCATTCTGTAATATGTGTTAAAAAACCGACGCCACTGCGACTGGGATCAGGGCAGGTGGAAGAGAATAATAGAGATAAGCTCAAAAACATACCTGGAACCTTTAGAACTGCGGAGAGACTTTGGATGTATCTGTGTCTTCTATCGTATGTTCCACGGGGAGTGCTCTGAGGAACTGTTTAAGTTGGTACCAACATTACCATTTTACCATCGCACCACCCAACACCGCTGTAGAGTTCATCCTTATTACCTGGAAACAATCCCGTCTAGCACGGTACGTTTCCAGCGTCCATTTCTAACACGCACATGCAAGCTCTGGAATGAACTCCCTGCATCGGTGTTTCCTGAGCGTTATGACCTGTCCTTCTTTAAGCGAGACTTAAAAAGAGTTTTCCTTCAACGGTAGGCAGCGGCTTGGCTGTGCTCTGGCATTGCTGAGGTCCATGAGCGGCGGTAACTATTTACCATCAGGTGGGCCGTCTGCTCGTCTGCCTATCTAGGCAATAAAATACGTACGCACTCGTACGCACTCACGCATGTAATCCCGGAAGGGGTAGGCAGAGGTGTAACCAGTACACCCACACTTCGCCATGCGTATCTCCGTCCCGCGATGTGATAGGGGCGAGCCTATCGCCATACCGGGCATAAATTCCAGACTCCGGGCTGATACCGAGCATTTCGTAATAGAAAAACCCAATACCACTTTATCCGACCCGGGGATCGAACCCGAGACCTCAGCGTTAGCCTCAATCGTAACGCGTGCGCATTACAACTGCGCCGCCGAGGCAATCAAATAAAATAAATAAGAATAATTTATTTAACCAGTCCAACGTTACTATGAGATAATGCACACACTAGCCTGTACTCTATGTCTACATAATAAAGTGAATTACATTATTCATAAGTCCATGCTTAAATCACGCACATCATAAAACAAACAAGAAGGCCGCCCATTCAACACGTTAACGACGCTTTATGTCAAATTATTTGATAAGCGATAGCGATCGACCCGGCTGTTATCTGTAACAACACGGTGTAACAAGTAACTACTGATGACAGGTTGCTTGTTTTGTGGTTAAATGATTTTGTTTCTCTTAACTTTTTTTTAATACGTAATAGGCTCGCGTTTGGCCACTATCACGCCTGATGGTAAGCGATGATGTGGCCTAAGATGAAGCACACTTGCCTAGCAAAAAATGATTCACTCGCGATTTGAAGACACCCAGATTATATTTATCGGGGAACAAAGACTCCGGCAACTTGTTCCACAATTTGGCAGTCTGTATGATGAAGGTGGAGGCAAAGCGTTAGACAACTTAGACATTACTTAGACTTACTTTTTTATTATTGTATACGAGCAAGTAGGTCACCTGATGGCAAGCGATCTCCACCGCCCATGTACGCTCAGAATACCAAAAGAATCATGGGCGCGTTGCCAATGTTAAAGGAAAGGGATAATTCAGGGATTGGGAAGGGGAGGGGAATTTGGGCCTCCGGATATCTCATTCAACGTACGAAACGCAGCAGCAAGCTGGTACTTTACGCCGGTTTTCTGTGAGACAGTGTTAAGGACCCGGACGTGCCGGTCCATTCATGTTGTAGACAAAACTGTGTACAACGGGGTTTTTCCACTCAAATTCGAACCAGTTTCATCAAATTCCAATGACTCTCGCGTGTCATCCACTAAACTACTAGCCATTTAAAAATGGCTGTTCATCGCAATATAGATGTTATCTATCTTTTATTACACAAGTCCCTAAATTACACACGGGGACAATGGACCGTCGTAAAAATTTACAACCATTTACCTTGATTAGTATTTGTATGGTGTTGGTGTTTGTTTTGTAAAACTTATAACTCTGTTAGTTGTTAGTTTGAAACTTAATAACAAAAAAATATTACTAAAAATAAAAATTAAATTTGACTGCGTCGGTGGCATTATTGTAATGCGTATGCGTTACGACTGAGGCCGACGCTGAGGTCTCTGGTTCGATCCCCGGGTCGGGTAAACGTTGATTTTTTCTATTACGAAAAAGCTGAGTATCAGCTCGGAGTCTGGAATTTATACCCGGTATGGCGATAGGCTCGCCCCCTATCACATCATGGGACGAAGATACGCTTGGCCAAATGTGGGTGTACTGGTTACACCTCTGCCTACCCCTTCGGGGATTACATGCGTGAGTGCGTACGTATAAAAATAAACTATTTCGAGTTTGAATTTTGAGGGGTATTGATATATCTTCTTCTTCCACCTGCCCGTATCTCACTCGCAGTGGGGTCGGCACCACTTTTTAACCACCGAAATAAGATGACAAGATACGTAACTCAAGCAAAAAAAAGACCCCACCTAAACTCTGTGCAAGGGGGCGGGGTTATAAACTCTGTGCATAATAATCTCAACAGAGGACGGTCCACCTACAAGATGGACCGACGACCTGACAAGGGTTGCAGGCAGCCGATGGATGCAGGCCGCTTCCAACAGGTCGGCCTGGAAGGCATTAGGGGAGGCCTATGTTCAGCAGTGGACGTCTTGTGGCTGATGATGATGATGATGATAATAATCTCTAGTTGACACTTGATACGTCTAATGCTTTGTGCGGTGCCGAACGTCGTATCTCGATCTAGAACTTTAATTTTCTTTTTTTCATACCTTAACCGCAACGGCATACGAGCAAGTGGGTCACCTAATGGTAAGTGATCTCCAACGCCCATGTACGTCTATAATACCGGAAGACCTTAAAGGCCGAGATTAAAATAAATTATGGGATTGGGAAGAGGAGGGGGGTTAGGTCCTCCGGATATCTCACTCACCGTACTAAATGCAGCAGCAAGCCGTTACATTGGTTACATGTAATTGTGTTACATTGGTTTTCTGTGAGACAGTGGTAATGACCCGGTCGAGCTGGCCCACTCGTGCTGTAGATAAACCTGTCTACAGCGTGGCTCTACCACTCACTTTTATAAAATAAATTAAGCTCAGAATCAGTAGAATTTTATTACCATATTTACACTTTACACTACCGCCTTCTCTAGGTCAACTAATAGAGCCAATAAACTTTGGAATAAACAAAACCTTACCAACTTATTCCTGGAAACATTCCAAACCCATAAGGTTCCTTAACATACGCCTCTCGTGAAATAGGCTTTGATATAAATAAACCATTTTGTACCTAAAGTTTGGTTAGCCACGCCCACTGCAAGCGCAGTGTTGCTGTCTCTTTCCCACTTCAAGCGCTTTAAAATGATTTTTCACATACTGCAGAAAATATTCAATTTTAATTTCGGGGAAATGTTTGGCTGGTCGGTTCTGTGTACACAGATCGAACACCTTTGATGTTATTTATAAAGGGATGCGAAACGTGGAATGTGTAATTTTTTATGTTTTTTTTTGGAGTTTAATCGTATATTTTGTGAAATAAAACCGCGTAATTTAACTCAGCGGGAGTGGTACAGATTGTCAAGACGAAAGTTGCAGGTTTGAAACCCACCCAAAAGAATGCACCTCTGACTTATTACATGTGTATTGTTAATTATCGCTTGCTTTAACGGTGAAGGAAACATCGCAAGGAAACCTGCATACCGGAGAAGTTCTCCATAAGAATTTCGTAGGCATATGAAACCTGCCAACCCGCATTAGGCCAGTGTAGTAGACTAACCCTTTTCTGAAAGGCTGATCAAATCGACATTCAACTAACAGAACTTTGAGTTGACATCGCTGTCAAATCAATTCGAGTTGCTGAAACGTTATTCAAGGAAAAAAATTATACTATTTGATGTCTATTTAGTACCGTTTGACATACGATTTTTCATATAATTTGAATGTTATGTTAGCTAACATGTGTGTTAAATCGAAGGCGTTGATCACGCTTCTAGCAACTCAATTTCGATTGACATGAGATTTGACATTTGATTAGTTAATTTAACATTGATAAGCCTTTCAGAAACCGGGCGTAAGACTTAAATCCTCTCATTCAGTAGAGTAGGCCCATGCCTAGCAGTGGGACGTATTTACAGACACAGGGATAGTATTATACTATTTAAACACTTTATTTTATTAATATATATATAAAAATTATTTCACCTTCGGGCCTTGAATTATAACACAAATTAAACAATAACTAAGGTGGATCCTGGGAGGATGGCATTAAGGAGGTAGCAGGACTATGCTGGATGAGGATAGCAAAGGATAGATCGTAGTGGAGAACACTTGGGGAGTCCTATGCCAAAGAGCAAGACAATCACGAAACCGATGTCTAATACAAATAATAACATTTAATTACGTTGCTCTCATAAACAACCATGTTTAATATTAGTAGTATAAGTAGTTATAAGATGAAATTGTAACATATAAGATTTTTAATAAAGGATTTTATTATTATTAAGGTGGATCCTGGCATTAGGCCGGTATAACGCCAGGCAGAAAGAAGAGAAAAAGCTGTGGATTCGATTCCTACACCGAGACAAATGTGATCCACAAATATTGGTCTCGGGTCTGGGTGTCGTGAGACCGCAAGTCCCTCGTAGTTCCTGATAACCACAATACAGGTTAACCTAGTGTGGGGTCAGGACTATGTGTGTGACTGTTGGTTGTATTTATTTATTTAAAAGGTTGCATGTAATAACAACCTCGCAACTGCCTCGGTGGCGCAGTTGTAATGCGTACGCGTTACGATTGAGGCCAACGCTGAGGTCTCGGGTTCGATCCCCGGGTCGGGTAAAGTGGAATTGGGTATTTCTATTACGAAATGCTCAGTATCAGCCCGGAGTCTGGAATTTGTGCCCGGTATGGCGATAGGCTCGCCCCCTATCACATAAGGGACGGAGATACGCTCGGCGAAATGTGGGTGTACTAGTTACACTTCTGCCTACCCCTTCGGGAATTACGGGCGTGAGTGCGTATGCATGTATGTATGTAAAAATCAGAGGTGCAGCCGATGATACCTAAACGCGTTTCACATTTATTATGCAAGACCCGTCAACCAGTCAGTTTATTTTAGAACAAATTAACTGAACGCGTAATTAACGAACGGCAGTCAACGCCCGCGGGTTTTTCGGTTAATACGATGACTGAACTAAAATATAACAGTTTAGATTAAGAACTAGCAGTTAAACAAAGTTTGTGGTCTGTTGTACTCTGTATAGTTACCTAAATAAATATTTACATAGATAAACTTTTTTGTTTTACATAGGTACGCTCTCACGCCTGTAATCCCTGAAGGCAGAGGTGTAAACAGTACACCCACATTTCGCCGAGCGTATCTCCGTCCCATGATGTGAAAGGGGGCGAGCCTATGGCCATACCGGGCGCAATTCCAGACTCTGGACTGATATTGAGCAATTCGTATTAGAAAACCCCAATACTTACTTTTACCTGACCCGGGGATTGAACTCGAGACCTCAGCGTTAGCCTTAGTCGTAACGTGTACACATTAAAACTGCGCCACCTAGGCAGTCTTTTTTTCTTCCATATCTACGGGGATACCTCCTGTATCCCCGTAGATATAGGCAGATCAACTAGTGTTGCACCCAGGATTTGCCAAGCTTATTTCCATCCCATGATGTGATACTAGCTTATCGCCCATATTATCATCATACCGGGTACAAATTTCAACCCCAGATAACTCCTAATTTTAGAAGACTAAAAAACAAATTTATAACCTCTGTCGCGCAGTTAGTGAGTAGCCGGCGGCGAAGCAAGAGGTCGTGGGTTTGATTTCCACACATAGACCAATGTTTGTGTGATCAAAAATATTTTTTTCGCGTCTGGATGTTGCAGGACCGCATGTCCCTCGTAGTTCCTGATACCCACAATACATGTTCACCTAGTGTGAGGTTAGGATTGTGTGTGTCACTGTGGGTGTATTTTTTTTTGTTTTTTTTTTATATATATTTTCTTTTTTTATTTATTTATAACTTTCAATTGAACCCAGGGCCCCAGCATAAATAGGCTGCCAATAGAACTATGAGGCGATAATATATAAACAAGCATGTGATCTATTCTATATTACTTAAATATTATTTTTTTGTTTACAGATGAACCGGGCAATACAGGTGAAACCGGCGGACAGCGAAAATAGAGGAGGTATTTATCTACTATTAATTTTCATAGTAATTGCTATTAATGTTGTTTAGAATAATTTTACAACCACAATATGTTTCCTATAAAATATGTTCATAAATATAAATGTTATTGTATTGGTAATTTGAGATAGAAGAACAGGACGCGCGAATGTTTCAATACGTGTCGGTCGCGCGTCGCGCTCTCCAGACAGGTCGCGGACTTCAATCTACCTTACAGTTTAATATTTTCATAGTGATAGGTATGTATATTCGTTTTTTATGTCTAACAGTCATTGTAGTTACCATCATATACAAATGTACCTGTATTTTATCTATATATTAACACGTTAATAGAAATCATAGCGTAAGCAATATGCGCGCACGTGTACGTTTTGACATTGTTACAGTTTATATGGAGGAGAAGTGCTGAAAGCTATTTAATTTAATATAACAAACAAATACATTAAACTGACTGCCTCGGTGGCGCAGTTGTAATGCGTACGCGTTACGATTAAGCTAACGCTGAGGTCTCGGGTTCGATCCCCGGGTCGGGTAAAGTGGTATTGGGTTTTTCTATTACGAAATGCTCAGTATCAGCCCGGAGTCTGGAATTTGTGCTCGGTATGGCGATAGGCTCGCCCCCTATCACATTATGGGACGGAGATACGCTCGGCGAAATGTGGGTGTACTGGTTACACCTCTGCCTACCCCTTCGGGGATTACAGGCGTGAGGGCGTATGTAAATACATTAAATTAAATTAATGTCTAAATGCCAAATCTTACAGCTGACGTTATAGAACTAAACGTTTATGATTAAAGAATATAGAGGTCGAACTTCGAACACTACGGGACCCAGTGACGGGACCACTAGTTATTATAAAAACGTCTAATTATTTTATAAAATAATATTATCCCACACATTTGTCATTATTGCAAAACGTAATGTTATTTTTCCAAAACTGTGTAGATTTTCAGAATGGAGACTAGTGGGTAGCCTGCGTTAAAAGCGACTTCATTATCAAATTCCAATAAAATAATTTCACAAATCCTCAAATGGTACCTCTGTAATTATGCACGCATAATTTCTTATATAAATTTCCTAAACACCGTGATGAAACGTCCCGTCAAAAGCGCTTCGATGCGAGTCCACAGGCGTCTGAACCGTCCTCGATTCGTTGCGAAATGTGAACTCATAATTTATGGGCTAAATCTTTTGATCGTGAGTCGACGTTTTACCGACGCTTACCGTCTTATCTTATTTGGGCAATGTACAACGACTCCTTGCCTTATTAATGACTGCTTTTGGCTCGTGACTTTGCACGGATTATGTATTTATATGATGAAAATGCTGCATTTATTTTCTTATTTATTTATAAATAAATAAATGAATAATATAATATATTAATAAGTATATAAGTACCTTATATTTATAAGGTACCAGTTTTTACTCGCAGCTTCGCCCGCGTGATCAGCCTTTTTCGGGATAAAAGTAGCCTACTGGTAAACTACTCTCTATTAGCATAATAGGTTAGTTATTTTTCTTATTTATTCAATAAGTGACATTAATTAACGTTTTTCATTCGACGTGTTTTTGATCTTTTTTATACGATTGTAATTTTGTATGTACTTACATCGGGTACCAAAATTTGAAATATCAACTACGTGCTCATATTACAATCAATTTTAATTCTGATTAAGCCAAAAATATTCTTTGTCTTATTTTGTTATATAAAAATATTGCTAAATAAATTAGAGGAAACTGGCCTATTGTAACCGCAGTTATTATAATACTATTATTAAACCTCTCGAATGATGTAAACCGAAATCCGAACCCGACGTCAAATCTTTAGTTACTGACATAATACTAATGCCTTCATAAAATCCCTCTTCTAACCCTTCACCACAAAATCGATGACCCAAAATTAAATATGACGTGGAAGTATCGACAGCCGGGACTGAGACCCGCCATCATTATTTCACAAATGTCAAAACAAATGACATATACATTGACGGCGGCCGAATTGAACATTAAACATGCAACGGCTCTACCATTCCGTGAGCCAATTAGGGCCAATACTTTTCCAACATTCATGGGACGGTTAAGAATAGAGTGCTTTCTTTGGTGTCGGTTTAAGGGTACGTTTAAAAGATTTATCGTGAATAGAAGGTCGAATGGCATTGACTGGTTTTTTAAGGATAATGGCATAATTAAGTTGGCTTACTGCCGCACTCAAAGATGTCGCTAAACTTTGATTGTCATTAAGTAATTACTTAAAATTTTATTATTCTATCAAGTTCATCGTCAATCAAGATTGTTTCTTGACGTCGTTGAGAAAAATTCTAATTGTGATTTCTCGCGACCACGAAGGCTGACGAAACGTCGGGACTATAATAAAGTTAAACTGCTATAAAATTCGTATAAAAAAGGTTTATTTCAACAAATAATTGTACAATTATTGTACCTAATTTTAATTTGGGGTCAAAATTATCCTACCACAGGGTTAGTAATTCACAGTTGGTGGCCATCGCCAAATACATCCCGAAGTCCCGTAGGAAATTATCGAAAGTTAAATTTAGAAAAAGTTAATGGATCCATAGTATTCAAACTTAAGAATATCTATTTAACCAACGGATGTTAATATTTACTCAACTCTTAATACCTTTTATTTATTTATTTTTTTAATCTTTATATACAACGTGTTTTAGAAAGGGGCGGGCAAATTTAAGCAATGTATAGTGTAGGATATTGGTATTTTATCCCCCATAGTAGCAAAGCCGATTGCATTGCTAGGACATAATTATAGAATTTTCTTTTTTGTCGATATCGACTTACAACTTTGAACAACACTAAATGATAAACAATGGTACTTCAGACCTCCTTTCATTAAATTATTTTATAATTAAAAAACATTAAACAGTTGTCAAATGTCAATATTTATTTGACGCAGTCAGTTCGGCAATTTCTGATTTTATGAAGTATGATTACGAGTTCAAAAAATATGTTGTATTTGACTAAAAACAAGTATTATGTATTCGTATTTTGTGTTGGTGCAACTGATAATAGCTTATAAGAGGCTCGTCGACTGCATTAAGCCAAATTCATAGATGGATGACCCGACAGTGAAATCTTTAAAATATCAGAGGATGGTACCTATATCGTCTTCAGCAAACAGTCTCTTTCAGGTATTTTGTGTTTAAATTACAAGTTACGTACGTATGCCCATAGAATTAAGTAAATCTTATTCAAGTTTATTAAAAAGTGAGTGTCATTTTATAATTAATAGTGATGTCATCAATCTTATCGATCTTAATAAACGAGTGATTAAAATTTACGTGAAATTTTAGGATGTCTTGGTTTGAAATGATCTGTTACATAGGTACTTACTATAAGGAGTGTGTAATGACCCTAAAATATGACCACACCTTTCTGTAACACGTTGTATATGTATAAAGGCGGACTTAATGCCAAGGGTCTACCAGTCTACATGTGGGTGCAGCGATAGTAAAAACACGAATTTTTTTTTTTGAAAATAAACAAAACCGATACCACCGATTCACAATTGTTTAGTTTTATTATTAGCTTTTTAGTATTTTGAGTAGATTTACTTTTTGCTCAAATATTTTATTTCACTGTTTTTTAGTGAAATTACCATCAAACTCGGTGCATAAATCTCGAAGTTTTACTGTTCATCCCCGATTTCACTATCCCCGATTCCCCGAGTTGAATTATGTCTTCAAATTTGCATACCACTGCTGTAGTAATCTCTATTGAATATAAAAATAATCGTCTAAATCGGCCTGGAGTAAACGTCGGTCCCAGACGTTGTACGTACCCTGCCAAGCACGGTGACGCTTGAAATACCACTAAGCGGTCACCCATCCATAGACTGACCGTGCTAAAGGTTGCTTAAGTCGGTTATAGTTTATCAATTATTAGTTACTGCATTCATATTAGCCCCAATGAGGCGAATAATCAAATAATTATATTATCTAAATACTAAACACGTTCGTATAAAAAAAAAATGGCACTTGTAGAGACTGCCGATAGAAGTGAAACCTTAGAACTTTTAGTATTAAAATTTGAAATTTCATAATGTGTGAATTAAAATTATCAATATCAATCTGGGTTTCACATCTGTTGAGACTCCAAGCAACAATTAAATGCATGTTTATATGGTTTTGATTTTTATTATTATTATTATTTTGCACAATGTTTCTACAATTAAACGATTCAAATAATAATCAAACAAAAACACTATTTCAACAATGCACGTATATACACATTGAACTTTTCACTAAATCAATTCAATTTCACTTATAAGATATACACAGCACTAATGTTGCACAATACGTCAGCTGTATAGCTACAGATATACTGCTATAAGCATGTCGGTGACGCGAACCCATAAGATTTTCCTCTACCAAAAAGTGTCCAACGCGGCTAAAGAAGTATTGACTTTTTTTTTATAAATACACCCAACAGTCATACACATAGTCCTGACCCCACACTAGGTAAACCTGTATCGTGGGTATCAGGAACTACGAGGGACTAGCGGTCCCACAACACCCAGACCCGAAACAAATTTTTTTGGATCACACAAACATTTGTCTCAGTGCGGGAATCGAACCCACGGCCTCTCGCTTCGCACCCGGCTACTCGCCCGTTGCGCCACGGAGGCTGTCAATTAGATTCATTAATATTAAATTCAACAAGCAATTGAAATGTTGGTGCGTGGTGGACAATCTAATCGTGGACGCTATTGACGAGTTATTTATTCATGAAACATCGATAACTAGATGATAAATTAATTAAGCACAGCACTACTGCATTTTGAACGTGACGCGAGTGCATCAAATATGGATTGTGTATGGAATTACGATGGTTTAGTTAACGTAAGATGATTCGGAGGTGGATATGGTCTCTGAGCTCATAATTGTACATACATTCGCACTCACGCCTGTAATCCCCGAAGGGGTAGGCAGAGGTGTAACCACCACATTTCGCCGAACGTATCTTCGTCCCACGATGTCATAGGGGGCGAGCCTATCGCCATACCGGGCACAAATTCCAGTATCCGGCCTGATACTGAGCATTTCGTAATTAGAAAAACCCAATACCACTTTACCCGACGCGGGGATCGGACCCGAGACCTCAGCGTCAGACTCAATCGTAACGCGTACGCATTACAACTGCGCCACCGAGGCAGCCAGTCAGTAAAAAAAGCTTCAAACATATTTCTCACATAAGAATGACGCTACAAAAACTCGTAAGTCATTACTTAATTCTCACTTTCTGGTTATTAAATTAAATGAAACATGAGTTCGCGTGGCAAACATAATCCGAATGAGTGGTGACGTCTATTAACTAATATTCGAGGTTGTAATTTTTAAAGCGACCGCTTAATTATATAGTTGATGTTATCACCATGTTTAGGAAATAGTACTTTATGCCAAGTTATAATGTGTTAGTTTAGCTGTTATTAATTGTTTTGAGTGTAATTGGATGGAGTGGAGTTGGATGGAAATTTTGTTAGGAATCTGGGTGTAGGCTTTTTAAAGTTTATTGATTCGACATATTATTTGTTAATACATACGAACTTATGCAGGTAGCCCCTGAAAAGGTAGGTAGAGGTGTCACATGATGTGATAGTAGTGGTACCTACCACCAGTTCAAAAAATGTTGGCCCATCTTCCCAACATCCACTTTTTTTGCTATTATTAATTTGACTATTTGATATGAAATGATATTTATAGTGATAAAGCAAGCAAGAAAAAAAAACTAAATAAATATACCCCTCAGAACAATCTCCTCACATAAATATCCCTAATCCACACACTCCTTAATTTTCAACATAAGCTAGGATTTAAAATCACAGACGCTCCGTCTCGTGTGGTCATAAAACCTGGGATTACACGGATCCTGTTGACCTGAGCCCGTTCAAAGACAGATTATATTATTAAATCTTTGGACTATTTAAGGAATTTTTCATTGTTGCATATAATGTATAATGTACATGTGAATCTATTACAAAATGCTCAGTATCAGCCCGGAGTCTGGAATTTGTGCCCGGTATGGCGATAGGGTCGCCCCCTATCACATAAGGGACGGAGATACGCTCGGCGAAATGTGGGTATACTGGTTACGACTCTGCCTACCCCTTCGGGGATTACAGGCGTAAGTGCTTATATATGTACGTATGTATGTACATGTAAAAAGCAGTGATAGCTCAGCGGGGAGTGGTATGGACTGCCGAGACGAAAGTCGTAGGTTCGAAACCAGTCCGAGCATACACCGCTGACTTTTCTAAATTACGTGTGTATTAATTGTTAATTATCACTTGCTTTAACGGTGAAGGAAACATCGTGAGGAAACGTGCATACCTGTGAAGTTCTCCATAAGACTTTCAAAGGTATGTGAAGTCTGCCAACCCGCATTAGGCCAGCGTGATGGATTAAAGCCAAACCCTTATCATTCATAGAGGAGGTCCGTGCTCAGCAATGGGACGTATATAATATAGAGCTGGTGTAATAATATCATTATTTTCATCATTAGTTGCAAAAATCAGTTGCGATCACATTGTACTAATTTAAACGTCCAAATTAACAATTTCACAAACATCCAAACATTTATAATTAAATATATTTATTTTATATACATAAGCTTGAAGCTAAATTAAAGCCCATTTTAAATAACTATTTTTACTTGATAATTTCATGTAGATATCGACATTCCGTATATTATGTAACTATAGTTTAATTATTCAGTATACATACATACGCACTCACGCTGTAATCCCCGAAGGGGTAGAGATGTAACCAGTAAACCCACATTTCGCCCCGCGTATCTCCGTCCTATGATGTGATAGGGGGCGAGCCTATCGCCATACCGAGCACAATTCCAGACTCCGGGCTGATACTGATCATTTCGTAATAGAAAAATCCAATATCACTTTTACCCGACCCGGGGATGAACCCGAGTCCTTAGCGTCAGCCTAAGTCATAACGCGTACGCATTACAACTGCGCCACCGAGACAGTGAGGTAGTTATTCAATATATGTACTATAATTTTGAAACAAAGTCACAAATATACCACTTGGTGTATTTACTTTAGGAGACGTCTTTTAGCTCGTAAAACGAAGGATTACGTCAATCCTAGACTAAGTCGCGTTCAAACACTGATTATTAAATAGTTGCATGCAATTAGCATCCAATGCACGTCGGGCTCGTAGCTACGTAGCGTCGTAGCTTTGTAGACTCGTAGCACTGCTACGTCGATAGTCAAGGGAATAATATTATTATTACGTTAATTAGTGCTGAATTAATTTTGACCACATGTTTTGGTTATTAAGTTTGAGTGGATAAGAGAATTTTAAAAATCTTAATTTGATTACGTTGCAATTAATAGTTTTAGAAATTGGTAAATTGTGATGAATTTAAGGTGTCCATAAACAGAATCAAAGCCACACAGAACTTTGAATTATTAAAGCGCTGCATGGCATTAGACTGCGCTCGTCATAAGTTAAGTCTCATTATGCCCAGTAATTTAAGCGGTTATAATATCAAACCGGAACACAACAGTGCTTACACATTGTTGCTTGGCGGCAGAAAGTCGATAATAAATCAAAATAGTAAAAAAAATATGTTGTACATCACCCAATAAAACACAATTCGTGCTTCGTGCACATCTAATATTCAATAAATCTAAACAGGGGCACACATTGACGCGATATTAAAAATGTATCGATCCAATCAATCAAAAATCACTCGGAAGTTATTTACCGGCCGGCGCGTACAACGGATTCCGGAATCAATCATTTTCCAACACTGACATGGTTTTATTTAATTATGCGTGGATTTTTATTGATTTGTTTCTTTTTTATTGATTTGTTTTAATAATGTGCAGAGATATGAAATGTGGTGAACTAGTGTGTTTTTTATTTGCCGGAATGATGAGACGAGCAGGTCGCTCGCTTGATGACAAGTGCAACACCAGTATTTTGAAATACAAAGTACTGTATGATGCTATACTTCGGTCGTCACGCCGAAACATCAGATGTTAAGTCTTATAATGTTCTTCACACCGAAACACAACAGCGTTTAGACATTATGCTTAACGGACGACGAAAGTCGCAGATTCAAAACCCGCCCAAAAAACATGCACCTCTGACTTTTATATTATAACTTATTTTAACACTTTCGTTAACGATCAAAGAAACGTCATCGTCTTATCACGTCGTAAAGATTTACCTTTATTATGTACCATCACACCACTACCCTGAAAGGGGAAACAGGGCAAAAACGGCACGTAACTCAAATTAATGTATTATTCAACTCCCTAAAATGTAGTGAGGCAGTAATAATGATATAACTATGCAATAATAACACCTATTCATATGTTTGCGTGTCTGTGTCCATTACTGACTACTTTTCGGATACCCTCGCTTTAGAGTGATGGGGGTAGACAGATATTATAGTTCGGTAGTTAATGCTTTTTACTTTGACTACAGCAAT
This sequence comes from Mimas tiliae, assembly GCA_905332985.1. Taxonomy (NCBI): domain Eukaryota; kingdom Metazoa; phylum Arthropoda; class Insecta; order Lepidoptera; family Sphingidae; genus Mimas; species Mimas tiliae. The sequence goes on along the minus strand of HG995248.1, from coordinate 16,017,632 downwards.
TAAAATCAGATAATCGTTATTGGTTTTGTTTTATTTACTATGTAACCTGCTACTTAACTATAAAAAAATGGTACATTATCAGGAACTTTGTTTTCACAAAACCATATTATCAAAATATTTATAGAATATTAAAAAAAAATATATCAATAATTAAAAAATCATCAATTTCTTAAAAATTCCACGGAACTAATACAAATATTAGCCGTCTATTGGTATGTATACTTAATATTAGAAAAAAAACCCGGCCAAGTACGAATCCGACTAGCGCACCCATGGTTAACACACCCAAAAGTTATTTTTTTTGTAATCGGTATAACCTATAGAACATATCCTGTGAAAATTTCATCCAGTTAGTGACGACAGTTAGATTATTTTTTAAATTACAAAAAAAATATTAGTTACTTGAAAAAAACTTTAATAATAAGCTAAAATAGAATAAAATAATGTTGACTCAGTAATATTGCAGTTTAATGTTTGATACCAACAACTCAAAATTGTTAATTTTAGCTAGTTAATATACATTTTTAGTGAAAGAACCATCAAACCAGAAGAGTTGACGTCAGGCAGGTGGCCAGTTGTAAAAACTATAACTCAAATCTTTCTGTAACATGAGTTAAAAAGTATGTTGCACCGACCCCACTGTGAGTGGGATAAGGACAGGTGTAAGAGAGACAGAGTTTTAGTCTTTCATCCATCGAAATAAGATAACAAGAAACGTAACTCAAGCAAAAAATGGCCCCACCAAAACTCTGTGCAAAGAGGTAGGGCTATAAAGTTCTGTGCAGCTCGTTTATTCATTAATTAATAAAAATTGATTCATAATCTGTAGTTGGCACTTAATACGTCTAATTTTTTTCGCGGTGCAGAACGTCGTATCTCGATTTAGTAATTTAATGTTTAGACATTTATTTTTATGAAATAAAGTTGATTTTGGCTGTTCATTAATTTTTGTTGCTTGTATAAGATGCTTTCATCCCCGATTTCAACCCTATAGAGTTGATTTTTATAAATTTAAATGGGAACCCGAAGTAAGTATCATATACAAGATAAAATCATCCAAATTGCTTCTTCATCGCTACCGAAAATATCACACCAATACAATATACACTACAGTTTCGATAAAACTAACCAGCACAAATAAAGATACATCCAATCGTGTGATATTGCAAAGGTGTTTCGTAAACAATACTAATAGAAGTATAATGTTTGTGTGGGGACACTGTCCGTGATGTATTTACTGTGTATACACAAAAATACAAGCGGTCAACGTTTTATATCTAGTTACGGAGTTATCTTTATTGATCGGTAATAGAGGTTTGTGCGGTGAAGAATATGATTGTGATTGAGGATTGTTTTTAAAAGTTTCAAAGTAATTAATTGTATAATTAAGTAGTTGTGGTAGAAAGAAATAATTATAACTAAAAAAATAAAAACTAACACAACAAAACTAAAAGTTTAAAATTGAGTTGGTGCTATTGCAGTTTAATGGTCTATGGTTGATGACGTCGACTATTTTTTTTTTTTTAGCTTCACTTAGTCGTTTTTATTTTGATATAAAAAAATACAAATTTTGTCTATAATACGTCTCTAATTTAATTCCCTTAGAAGCGGAACTATTTGTTTACGTTTAAATGGAACTACCATTGGAGTAAATCCTATGCATGATTTTAGAACTTCTTATGTTTTCGTCGGTAAATAATTGTGAACAAATACACAGTGAAACTTTGTGTTGTAAAATAGTATCTATTTTTGTGTTTTCCAGTGATACGACTATTTAGTATTTCATATAGCGCCTAATTTTTCCTTTTTGTAACCTTTAAATATAGCTCTTATAACTGAAAGAAATAAGCAAGAAACAAACATTTTATCAGCATACTAAAAACAATAACAAAACGAAGTCAAAATTATTTTCAAACATGAAACCTTGTAAAAAACATCAACATTTATAACCAAATACAAATTCACCTAAAGAAAGCTCATATTACCAGATAAAACAATAAAACCTCAAAAGTCCATTGCACAAACAATACCTGATAATCCATCTTTAAAGTTCGAACTCCGCAAACTATAAATTGAGAACGCGACTCACCAAATATTTCTTGTAGTGACCGAAAAGTTTGCGTCGTAAATATTTTAGAGTTCTAAAAGAAAGGTGACACTGTGTTGATGCCGACTGCCGAGGTGGCCATCTTACTTAGAACCGCGACGGAACTTGTGATATAAAAGTTTTGTTGGAGTTTGATGCATACGGGCCCCGCGGGGCGCGCCCACCCTATATAACAGTTACTTCTGCCCCGTGTATTGGATTTTCATAATGCATTGAGAGCTTTTGGAACTAGATTTTTTTAAATAGTTAGTAGCTTATATTTTTAAGAACTTAAAGGGAAGCTATTAAGCAATTCAGTGTCGACGTATAAAAATAAATAATCCGACCAAGTGTGAGTCGAACTCCTCACTGTGGGTTCCGTATCATCCCCGTTAAGTTACTACTAATTGTATTTTTAATTATTTAACACGTCGGATTTCCGCCGTAATATTCTGTAAACATCTCAGACAGGTACATAATATGGTTCAAAAAATGGCGCCATTTAAAGATAGAATAGATCGACAACGTATGCTCTGTGATAAGGTTCCGTTGGTATTTTCGGTACAGAACACTAAAACGGCCTATATATATATACAACGTGTTATAGAAAGGGGCGGGCAAATTTAAGCAATGATAGTGTAGTGTATAAGTATTTTATCTCCCATAGAACCAATTCCGATTGCATTGCTAGGACAATAATTATAGAATTTTCTTTTTTATCGAATGAGTAACATGTCAATATCGACTTTCAACTTTGGACAACACTAAATGATAGACAATGATACAATAGACCTCCTTTCATTTAATTATTTTATAATTAAAAAACATTAAACAGTTGTCAAATGTCAATATTTATTTGACGCAGTCAGTACGGCAATTTCTTATTTTATGAAGTATGATTGATTACGAGTTTATTTGTTGTATTTGACTAAAAAAGTATTATGTATGGGTATTTTGTGTTGGTGTAACTAATAACAGTTTTTAATAGGATCGTCGACTGTATCAAGCCCAATTCATAGATGGAACACCCGAGAATGAAGTCTTTAACATGCTTCTAGAGGATGGTACCTATATCGTCTTCAGCACACAGTCTCTTTCAAGAGTTAATTTGTGTTTAAATTACAAGTTACGTACGTATGTCCGTAGAATTACGTACATCTTATTCAAGTTTATTAAAAAGTGAGTGTCGTTCATAATAATTAATAGTGATGTCATCAATCTTATCGATCTTAAAAAAACGAGTGATTAAAATTAACGTGAAATTTTTGGATGTCTTGGCATTGAAAAGATCCGGTACACAAGTACTAATTGGAAGGTGTATGTAATGATCCTAAAATATGACCACACCTTTCAGTAACACGTATAATTAAAATCATGATTGCACGTCTTGCATTGTTTCTTTGTACATACATAATTATGAATGTGTGCTACAACTCAATGACGCATCACTGTCACATAAGTCAAAATTACATATTTACACACACAAATAGCAAGCCGTGCATATACGAACCAATTTATCTAATGACGTAACATTTTTCTTTAATACTTACATAATACTTTTCAATAACATTTACACACATTTTGTTACAAAAACAACTTTGACACAAATGCAATTTTCTCTCAACTTGACTATTTAATAATTATGATACAGGGCGTATTATACATGTCCCACTGCTGGGCACGGGCCTCCATTACTGAATGAGAGGGGTTAGGCCTTAATCCACCACGCTGACCTAATGCGGGTTGGCAGACTTCACATACCTTTGAAATTCATATGAAGAACTTCTCAGGTATGCAGGTTTCCTCAGTTTTCTTCATCGTTAAAGCAAGCGATAAATTACAATTAATACACATTTAATAATGCTTTATTTTAATACCTTCTCAGTTTCAATGTTAGTTACTGAAAATCTAGTTTTGTAACTTAAACCTCACCCTTATTCCCATTCTTGCAGGTCAACCATGAGATTATCTCCGTAAAATATTTGTATGACAAAATTTAGTTTCTCACGTATCCGCTAGAAGCGCCACTGAGTTTTTCATTATAAATATCTGACGTCGTCGCTAGCGATTTTTCTGAGACAATCTCATGTTTTTTTTTTATTATTATATAGGCCGACAAACTAGCAAGTGGGTCATCTGATGCTAAGTGAACACCACCGCCCATGTACGTCCACAATACCAAAAGAATCATGGGCGCGTTACCGACCTTAAAGGAAAGGGATAATTAAGGGATTGGGAAGGGGAGGCGATTTAGGCCTCCGGATATCCCACTCACCGTACGAAACGCAGCAGCAAGCTGCTACTTTACGTCGGTTTTCTGTGAGACAGTGGTAACGACCCGGACGAGCCGGCCCATTCATGCTGTAGACAAAACTTTCTACAGCGTGACTCTACCACTCGTAAATGTTTGAAGCACTGAACTCAAAACCTCGTATCTCCAGAGCATTATCACACCTTTTGTGTGTTAGTCACCAAGCCTTAACTTCAATAGAACTACAGGACCATTCAATTGAGCGCTTAAATCTTTAAATCGATTCCAACCGTCCGAAACTGCACCTGTCCGATACGGACTATTCTCCTCTTTTTGGCAATGAAACGGATTGACGCGCAAACATATATAAACACACTAGCTGTTGCCCGCGGCTCCGCCCGCGTGAATGCCTATTTCCAGGATTAAAGTAGCCTAGTGGGCGCATCAAGCGAGTCCCGGTGAGAAACGCGCTTGACAAAAATACTAATGTCGCTATTAAAAAATAGGGGTAGATCGTAGAGGGTTGAAAATTTAGGGTTGTATGTATTTTTTAATGTTTTATTATAAAAAAAAAAAAAAAATTGTCTAAAAAATAAAATTTAGGGGTGGACCACCCTTAACATTTTGGGGGATGAAAAATAGATGTTGGCCGATTCTTATACCTACCCGATATGCACACAAAATTTCATACAAATCGGTATAGCTGTTTCGGAGGAGTATGGGAACGAACATTGTGACACGAGAATTTTATATAAACACTGGTTCACTAGCCTGCTGACCTTTAAAAGGAGGTTTTTGTATTGGATTTGTAAATATGTATGTAAAGTTTTTTTTTTACTGGATAGGCATACGAGCAAACGGGCCACCTGATGGTAAGTAGTCACCGCCGCCCATAGACTTCTGCAATGCCATGGCACAACAAAGCCGCTGCCTACCGTAGAAGTACGTAATTTCCTCAAAAAATATTATATAATTAGTTGTTGACTAATGTCGAGCGAGTTCCTTACAATACCATTATAAGTGGAAGCGTCACACTGTAGTAAGTTCTGTTGACAGCATGAATGGGCCGGCTTGACTGAGTTCTTACCACTGTGTCACAAAAGACCGACGTAAAGTAGCAGCTTGGTGTTCTGTTTTGTACGGACAGACATATCCGGAGTTCCAAATACCCCTCCAACTCTTAATTCCTTAACCATCCCTTTCTTTAAGGTCGGCAACGCGTCCATGATTCTTCTGTAATTATGGGCGTTCTTGGGCGATGAAGATCACTTACCATGGATGACCCACTTGCCTATTTGCCGGGCTATCTATATAAAAATAGATCTGTTCAGTAATTTAAAATATTCTAACAGCGTTTTTTGTTTTTATTAGCTTGAGTGACGAAACGAGCAGGTCGCTCGTCTGATGGTAAGCGTCACGCCTGTCGATAAACAGAAGCAACACCACACAGAGCTTTGAATTTCAAAGCACTGCATGGTATTGGACTTCGCTCGTCACCCCGAGCCATAAGATGTTAAGTCTCATAATGCCCAGTAATTTCGCTGGCTTCAATATCCTTCAAACTGGAACACAACAGTGCTTACACATTACTGCTTGGCGGCAGAAATAGACACAGTCGGACTTTTTTAAAATACGTACGGAGCTAATTGTAACAGATAATAGGAGTCCCTCCTAATAATACCATAACTTAACGAGTATTTGTCCCAATGATTCGAACTCAGTACATCTTATTTCTCATCTGATTCAACCGCTGTGCCACATACACCCAAAAACCAACATACAAATATCATCTAAAATCAGATCAAAACACTTAAGCACTTTCAGCCATAAATGGCCTTAAAAATATATTTTTACGGACGTGACGTCATAAACGGAATTACACGACCTGCCATTTCAACAGAACCACTTGTACAAAACTTTTAGGCTTATGGGTCCGAAAATGTCGAACTAAAAACCATTAGGGTCCAGCAAATTGAATTGGATAACCCTCCGCTGCTAAGCTATTTATGAATAACAAGCGGTCGCCCTGACCCCTGCCGGATAAAATTATAATTGGGATATAATATGTGGGTGGGTCTCTGAGACCGGTATTTTTACGGTTTGGCCCGGTTTGCTCTTGTGTCGCATCGTTGTGAGAATTTGATTTAAGGTAAACTTTGCAGGGCATTTTCGTTTCCTTTTTTTTATTAGCTTGAATGACGGGATGAGTAGGTCCGTCGTCTGTTTATAAACAGAAGCAACGCCACACAGAACTTTGAATAATAAAGCAGTGCATGAAAGAAAAATGATAGCACTTTATTTAGGCAACACTTGTTAGCGTATTCTCTTAATATTGGTATATTGAGGGTGTCTGAGAAAGCAACGTTGGGTACACTGAAATAATAATGGTGCGATATAGTTGTGAAGGGTAGTTAAATGGTATAAAAGAGGTTGTCGCTATAACTGGAGGTCTATTGCCCGCAGTCAGTCGGTCAGCCTCCAGTTCAGTAAGATCAGTGCTTAGTCGATAGTCCAAGTGTTCATTACGTGGTAGCTAAGTTGGTTTACTATTCGGTTCTAGTAGTTTGAGTTATAATTAGAGAACGGTCTATAGAGAAGCCAGACATGGAGTTGTGATCTGTAAAGTAGTAATATTGTAAATGTAACCAATAAACTATGAGTTAAAGTGATTACTGTCGGTATTAATAATATAATACTCGTCTCACGTAACTTATAGCGCACTTGAGACCAGCTGCAGAAAACATAATGATAAAATGACACAAGACAAAATAGAGTATAATTATTAGGTAAATTGCCCAGTATGATAGTGGACTGCGCTAGTCACCCCGAGAGATAAGTTGTTAGGTCTCATAATTCCCAGTAATTTCAATCACTTCAATGTCCTTCAAACCGGAAGACAACAGCTTACACACTGTGCGTTCATCAATTTCGATCGTTTTCTTACCGACGGATCTCACAGCGTCAAAGTTTGCGTTATAATGATTTTAAGAAATAATATTACATAATGAAATAAAACTAGTTTATACGGATATTATCGCGCTTTAATTTTATTTTAGTGCCGACGTTTCGAAAGCTTTTCAGCCTTCGTGGTCACGGCAGAGACTGAGGTGTAGGTCGTCTGGAAAAGTTAATGTTACATTGCCTACCTTCATTTTATTTTATTTTTTATTTTGTTTAAATTTAGTTTACGTATAAACTAGTTTTATTTCAATGTGTAATATTCGCGTAAACATAAGACATCACTAGATAATCTTATAGTATTATTGTATCGTATTCCATAACAATCGCGCGAAAAGCGTTGAATATAACTTAAATAATTTACAAAGGAAACGAGCACGCATCGGACTTATGAATGTACACATTTCAGCACTTATGAACTGTTAATAAATTATAAGTGGCAATCTACCGCGATGGATCCTCTCACGGAAGGCAACTCGTGGCATACCAACGCGCCTTCAAACGCTCTGCTTGGGACGGATTTGGGGGGTTATGGGGGTCTTATTTGTTGATTGGAAGCACGAAGGCCAAGAAAATCACTTGTGTCCTATACATATTGTAGGTTAGTATGGTAATAGTGGTAAATTTACCGCATGTTGATTAATTCCGTGCAGTTGAATAAAAAATTCAAACCATAACAGACGTTATGTTACGTTACGTAGTTCCCTTTTCTCCCCAGAGGGGTTGACGTCGGGCAGACGGCCAGTCGTAAAAACTACAAACTAAATCGTGACATTTGTTAAAATGCATGTTGCGCCGACCCCACTGCGAGTGGGATAAGGACAAGTGGGATAAGAAGAATATACGCTGTTCCTTTTGAACATAATGGATAAATCACGCTTTTTTTATATTTTTGAATATTGACAAAAAAAATAAAAAAATAAATCTAAAAATTTGTTTAGGCGCTACATAGCCACAAATAGGTACACAGAGAGAGACAGACAAACATATAACAACCTCTTTTTTGTCAGGGGAAAAATATTTTCTCAGTTAATTTAAAACAATGCACCACTCAATTGTTGCGGGGCAAGTTTTGGGTATTTGGGATAAAACATTTGACGAGCATTATGAAATAGGCCCTAAATTTTCCGAGGGTCACTTCCAACTTATGTACATTAAGTCCGTCCCCCTTACAGGACCTATGAGAATGTCTGGATGTAAGAACGTACAATTTTCTTCACCCAGCTAATGTTTGAGTTATTAGTGCAACTCACGGCACCACAGTTAGCGGGATAAAATAGTTTTTACCTCCTGAGCCGGGTAAGCATTTTCTCCGTGGCAAAGTTGTGCAAAAAATTGTTCCGCCGAATGGCAGTTTTTTGGCGAACTCTAGTAAATGGTTGCTATTATTGGGTTTATGAATTCGGAAAAGTGTTTTGGCTGTTTGTGTTTGTGAGACCCGATATTATTGCTCGATAGGGCGGAGCGATATAAACACAGTTTTCTCGACTTATTACTGACTTTAAAAATCGATGTATATACATTAAATAAAATAGGAAAAATAAAAGCACCGAATTTCTCCTTTTTTGAATCGGTTAAAAAAGAGGAGGTTCTTAACTCATCTGTATGTAAATTGACAGGTAAAGGTAAGGTAAAGTTTTGTATGGTAGAGCCACGCTGTAGACACTTTTGTCTACAGCATGAATGGGCCTGCTCAGCCGGGTCGTTACTACTGTCTCACCAAAAACCGACGAAAAGTAGCAGCTTTCTGCTGCGTTTCGTACGGTGAGTGATATATCCGGAGGCCTAAATCCCCTCCCCTTCCCATCCCCTTAATTATCCCTTTCCTTTAAGGTTGGCAACACGCCCATAATTATTTTGGTATTGTGGGCGTACATGGGCGGTGAAGATCACTTACCATCAGATGACCAACTTGCTCGTTTACCGGCCTATGCTATAAAAAAAAGGTGAAAGTAAAGACGTGAGTGCGTATGTATTTATGTAAATAACGATCAATTTTGACACTCGGCTGAAACCATTATACGAGTTGTAGTCCAAATGTCGCCATGTCGATCGTAACTCGATTTTATTGATGTCAATGAAACAATAAGTTCACATTTTATTGTCAATAAAATCATTTTAATATTCGATCGTTTGATAAATAATTCAATTTTGTATGTCGTGATTTAAATGGTTTAAGAAAGGTTACATTTAATGGCTCTTTTATTAACAATACTAATATTACAATACTACTACTACTAGCCCCGTATTATACACGTCCCACTGTTGGGCACGGGTCTCCTCTACAAATGATTAATTACACCCAACAGTCACACACATAGTCCTGACCCCACACTAGGTTAACCTGTATCGTGGGTATCAGGAACTACGAGGGGCTTGCGGTCCCACAACACCCAGACCCGAAACAAATATATGTGGATCACCCAATAATTTGTCCCGGTGTGGGAATCGAACCCACAGCCTCGCGCTTCGCAGCCAGCTACTCGCCGACTACGCCATGGAGGCTGTCTGTTGACATTTCTGAATGGCTATAAGACATAAACTGAAGAGAGGCGAATATGACAATCAGCATTCGTACACTATTGTATTGTATTTCCGCAAAATCTCAGCTTCCAACGGTCAAACAACACCGACATAATATGTCAAAGTAACACGATAGTGTTCCGAGTACGCTATTATTTAGCCCAATGAAAGGGACCTAGAAAGCTAGGCCACCCGTATCATCTAGATTTGGCGCAAATGTCTAACAATGTCTGATTCTTTTGTAAGGATGTTATATTTTTGTGATGTAGGTGTTTGTTTCTAATAGGTTTTCTGTTATAAAAAAACACTGTCATATTCGTCTATTATTTACAAGGTGGTTCATATGTCTACCCGAGGGTCTGTCTCGATATACAACCGCTTTGTCTGTTTCAGCCACCAGGCAGCAATGTGTTTTAGTTTGAAGAATTAAGATAGAATAGAATAAAAGATAATCAGGCCCAGTCAATATTTTACGCTCCGTTGCTGAATACAGAAAAATACCTAAGTTTTAATAAAACTTAAAAACAAACTTAAACAAATAACACTGAAAAGTCTAAAATAACAATAAATACTTATAAGTTTTTTTGGAGTCGGTGCCTATGTTGCTGCCGGTAAAAATGATTTATGCTGTGTTACTAGGCACAGAAGTAGCAGATAGACTACGTGGTGCTCATAGCCAGGGGCACTCACTGATCGGCAAACGATTAGCGAGATTAAAATTAGGACATATTCATTAATTGGCTCAAATAAATGTAATAAGAAAGAAAAGAAAGAAAAATGATTTATTGTCTCCAGTGATACGCATGCAACAAAACAAAACATAAATAACATAATTAAAAGTAAGTAAAATAAAATATAAAATGCTGCACGCCTGCACCGTGACAACTAGGTTGCTAACTCAGCATGATGCTGTGTTGTGGCACAAAACCATAACACAGCGCTGATTTTCAGTAGCCACCTACAAGTGACGTACGGAAGCTAAATCAGCCCACTATCGCTAAAATATTCCAGAATCAAACAAGGTACGTAGCTATACAGAAAATAATACTTACAAATCTAAACGCATGATTTATATAGATATACACACAAAAACAACTAAGCACGCTTCTGCCGCGAACAATGGGCCATGGGCAGCGGGCAGCGGGCAGCGGTCCGGACTCCGGGGTCCGCTTGCGTCATACGGCCGGCGCCCGAGTTCGTAAATAGTCGCGTGACGAGCAGTTACTCATTATATAATAAAAAAAAGTACCTAAGCATAATTACTTGCAAGTTATGCACAACTTATTAGCCAAGAAAAGACTCACAATGAAAAATTTAACTATATTATGGAATGAATTTAAATTAGGTAATAATATATATATTGGTGATAACTATTGGAGATTAAAACAAGAGAAACACAAAGTAATAGGACTGTTTTTTACCGTCGCTCGCCACCGGTACAACATTCCACTCAGCCATACGGTCTGCAACATAAAGGTATGTGTCTAATCTTTTTATTTTTTACCAGCTTGAATGACGAGACGAGCAGGTCGCTCGCCTGGTGGTAAGCACTACGCCTGCCCTTATACTGAAGCAACGCCACACATCACTTTGAAACACAAAGCACTGCATGACAACTTGACTGCGCTCGTCACTTTGAGACATAAGTTGTTAAGTCTCATGATGCACAGTAATTTATAATTATTGCTTCTGATTTAAAAGAAGATATTTTTTATAAAGTTTTTTAAAACTAAATTTATTATTTTTAGAACGACACGGCGGCGGAATGTCGTTCCAACAGTGAGTGGCGGCATATTTGAAACATCCTCGAAAGGCCGAAGTCCTGTATGGCGGTATCGATAAAGGATTCGTCGTGGGACGTGTGGGATACCTAGCGTGATCTTGCTTCCAAATTAGCTTTTCATACAGGTATTTCGGGCTTTGTGATTTACAAATTCCAAAGAGTAAAGTGGCCAGATGCAATTTTCTCCGGGATGTCATTTTTAATATATTAGCGTCATTCAAATAAGGTGTGACATGGTTACGACGTGGGATGCTGAAACAGAATCTAGCACAAGAATTCTGCACCCGCTGTATCAAACGATCAGTACGCGCAAACAAACAAGGGCCGTATACAACGTCACAGTAGTTTAATCTCGATAGAACCAAACTATCCACTAATCTTTTTCTTATGGTAACACTTAAAAATTGCCTAAATCTATATAGTACTTTTAGTCTATAAAAACAGTTCCTGATAACATTATTTATATGTACTTCGAAACGAAGTTCCGGATCCATTAACAAACCTAGATTGCGTACTGTTTCTACTATTTCGATATCTTCCCCCATAATTTGAATAGCTGGTCTGGCAGACGTGATATCGCTAATTTGTTTTTTACTACCGAAGACCATGAATTTAGTTTTTATCGGATTTAGGACCAGGGAATTATGCTTTGACCAGTATACAACCCTGTCTAACTCCTCGTTTATTTTATTGACAGCTAAAGAGAGTTGATCCACCTTAACAGATTTGTACAATTGGATGTCATCCGCATACATATGGTATTTACACTCTTGTAAGCAGTTAGTAATATCTGCACTGTAAATTATATACAAGAGTGGTCCCAGAATCGATCCCTGGGGAATTCCCCGTGTAACAAGTTGAGGGGAGGAAGACATCGAAGACCCATCTTCCTTCTGTATCTCAACAAACTGTGAGCGATTTGTCAGATAGCTGTGGAACCATCTTATTGTGTTTAGTTCGAAACCATAGTAACACAGCTTGGATAACAATAGGTTTATATTAATAGTGTCAAACGCCCGCGAGAAATCAAGCAATGTAAGGATAGTTCCCTCCCCCCTATCTCTAGCTTCAAGAATGTTATTCACAACATCTAATAAAGCAGTAGTTGTTCCACGTCCCTTTCTGAAACCTGATTGGAGATCTGGGAGAATACGATTGGTTTCTAGGTATTCTATCACTTGCAAATACACAACCCGTTCCAGTATTTTGGATAAGCAGGGAAGAATGCTTATAGGACGCAAATCCTTGTAAGTTTGAGGGTTACTATTTTTTGGTATGGGCCGAACAATAGCACGGCGCCATAGACTGGGAAATGTATACGTGCTGATTGACGTGTTGATCATTGATGTGATAGCTCCTAAGGATTGCGGGAGCGTAAGCCCTATCATTTCCTTTGTTATGCCATCTGCACCCTGAGCATTTGTTTTAATGTTTTTAATTATATTAGAAATAGTGTTTTCATCGACCTGTCTAAGAGTGAATGTTGTCGGGCCATACCTGTTGAACTCAAAAAAAGTCAATTGTGAAATTGCCACAGTTGGATTTCCCGGCACCTTTATGAAGGCCCTATTGATCGCATCTGGATCGAGAAGTTTGGCAGGAAGCACATTAGTTTGGGTTTGTGGATATACATGAGATTTTAAATTTTTCCACAAAGCCTTAGAGTCGTTAAAGTTGTCATTAATGTGCTTGGTAAAAAATGCCTTCTTTTCGCTATATAAAGATTGTACAACTTGTCGCTTTAATTGGAGATAATAATCTTTGTGGGATTGCAACTTGGTGAGTCGGTACCGATTATGAGCTTCGTCCCGCATACTGCACATCAATTTAATAGTGGGTGTGATCCAAGGTGTTGGTGGACTATTGAATGTTTTGCTTTTGATCGGAGCATGACTGTCGAAAAGATGTAATGCTTATTGTTTAATGTTTTATACAAATATTGCACGCCTCAAGGCAATATATGGTATAAGACACAATGTAATGTAGGTGTACTACCAAATATTGTGCCAGTATTTGCAAAATAAATTGATTTGAATTGAGTTAGGCAACCCTTGTCGCGGTCAGTGTATGGATGGGTGACCGTTTAATGATATTTCAACTTAGCGTCTGCGTGCTTCGGAGGGCACGTAACAATTCAGTCCCAGCTGCTATCAATTAACATACATACATTCATACGCACTCACGCCAGTAATCCCCGAAGAGGTAGGCAGAGGTGTAACTAGTACACCCACATTTCGCCGAGCGTATCTCCGTCCCACGATGTGATAAGGGCGAGCCTATCGCCATGCCGGGCACAAATTCCAGACTGTGAGCTGATACTGAGCATTTCATAATAGAAAAACCCAATACCACTAACTGACCCGAGGATCGAACCTGAGACCTCAGCATTAGCTTAATCATAACGCATACGCATTACAACTGCGCCACCGAGGCAGTCAATTAGCAGCATACCTTAGGACGGTTTGAAAACTTTGACACTAGTTTGAGCTCTAACTATTCCATATACAAATAAAATACTAGCCCTGTATTATACATGCCCCATTGCTGGGCACGAGTCTACTGAATGAGAAGGGTTAGGCCTTAGTCCACCACGCTAGCCTAATGAAGTTTAGCGGAGTTTATACATACGAAATGCTTATGAAGAACTTCGCAGGTATGTGTGTACTCACGATGTTTCCTTCACAGTTAAAGCAAGCGATAATTTTTATAGCATAGGCCGGCAAGCAAGCAAGTGGTAATGATGGTAAGTGGTCTTCACTGCCCATAAACGCCCACAATATCAGAAAAATCATGGACGTAATGCGAACCTTATTGGAAAGGGATTAGAAAAGGGAGTAGGATTTGGGCTTCCGGATAATTCACTCACCGTACGAAATGCAACAGCAAGTTGATAATTCACGCCATTTTTCTGTAAGACAGTGGTTACAACACAGTCGAACCGACCCATTCATGCTGTATAGAATGGTCTACAGCGTGGCTTTACCACTTGTACAATAAAATAATCAATTTTTTTTTCAAATGTACATTTTTCTGTAACACAACACCAACCATCAAAAACCAAAATACACCCAAACCCGTAACCACCACTTACCCAAATTAATTACATGCAACAAAGTTTTTGAAACCCAAAGTAATATCATACTATTAAATTCAATAATTAATTTATGTCCCGACCAACCATTTTAATGACAAAGTTAATTCGGGTGTGAGGCCGCAAGCATCGCGCAATAATGGCCGGCCCGGGTTCGAACCTCAGACTGTTTAATCGCCCCATTGATTAGTTAATGATAACGTTCCAATGCTCAGACCTCGGGTGTTCTGGGTTCTTGATTGTTGCAAACTGGTCTTGCATCTGGTGTACAAAGTTGGTATATAATTCGATTACTTAGATCGGTTTTGTGTTTTGTTGTGCAATACATACATACACGCTTGTAATCCCCGAGATGGTAGGCAGAGGTGTAACTAGTACACCCACATTTCACCGAGCTTAATTCCCTCCCATGATGATATAGGGGGCGAGCCTATCGCCATGCCAGGCACAATTCCAGACTCCGGGTTGATACTAAGCATATCGTGATAGAAAAACCCAGTATCACTTTCACCCTACCCGGGGATTGAACCCGAGACCTTAGCACAGCAGTGGTAACGCGTACGCATTACAACTTCGACACCGAGGCAGTCGTGCAATATTGATGATTGATATTTTGGTTTACCTTATAGAGTTTATAACAGACACCGTCCATCGAATAAGTGGGCTTGATGGTAAGTAATCTCCACAAGCCATGAACACCCACCCAGTAGAGAAATGGTTGCGTTGCCGACTTTAAACGAAACTTTATTTATTTGAAAAACTTACAAAAGGTTTTTTTTTATAGTATAGGCCGGCAAACGAGCAAGTTGGTCACCTGATGGTAAGCGATCTCCACCGCCCATGTACGCCCACAATACAAAAGAATTATGGGCGCGTTGCAGACCTTAAAGGAAAGGGATAATAAGGGATTGGGAAGGGGAGGGGGATTTGGGCCTCCGGATATCTCACTCACCGTACGAAACGCAGCAGCAAGCTGCTACTTTACGCCGGTTTTCTGTGAGACAGTGGTAACGACCCGGACGAGCCGGCCCATTCACGCTGTAGACAAAATTGTCTACCACTCAAAAACATTCATAGGAGTATTTCGGACAATAGATATGGTGTCTTACGCTGAATTTTGTCTTAATTACAAGTTGCCATACCTTGCCAGTGTCATTTTGTGTGTGGTAGAGCCATAATGTAGACAGTTTTGTATTCAGCATGGCTCTACCACTAGCTTTATATATTTACAATACTAAACACAATTTGACGCTTCAATAAGATAGTCTAAAACATCACAAACATACCTAAGTACATGGAGAACGCCTACCACGGTCCAATACAAACTGAATCAAATGAACAAACTAACCCCCTCCCTCTCCCAGCCCTTGCCACCCCCCACCCCACGCACTACAGTGAGACATCTTGTACAAATGGAACTAATGATTTGGTCCAAAGTTTTATTATCCCACTATGGAACGTAAATTGTTACGCCCTTGAAACTTAGTTGTGATTTTAGGATATCTTTCAATTTGGAATTTAAAAAGGCTGTTACGTATTTATGAAATAAATTGAATGACTTTTGTGTCCTTATAATAATTAAGTGCTATTGTTACGCTTTAGGTTTGTTTTTATGAGAGGAAAACTCCAGTACTGAATTGTTTATAAAAATATTTTCACTATAGAAAGCTACAGTTGGAGTGTAAGTCGCCGACCAACATCTTATGTCAATAGCCATCTCACCTGCACGTGGTACACTCTACTAATTAACGGACGAGGCAATGGTGACACTTGGTTCCCATTGAGGGGTCAGACAGCAGGTCGCTCCATATAATACCAAATACCGTCAAATCTATGATACGAGAAGGCGGACCTGGCATTAGACCGGCAAAACGCCAGACAGAAAGAAAGAATAGAAAGCTACACTCCCTGAGTGACTGAAGGCACTTTTACCCCTATTATTTTTTCAAGAGAACCGCGAGCAAAATCTCGTACCTATTATATCTAATACGAGTACAACGAATTCGACTAACAAGATGGTAAGTCCCCCGTATGCGAGAGGCCGTCTGGATTGGTACCACCGCTTTGTCTATTTCTGTCGCCCAGCATTTTTTTATTTTTTTTTATTACATTGAATGACGAGACGAGCAGGTCGCTCGCCTGATGGTAAGCGCCACGCCTGCTCATAAACAGAAGCAACGCCACACAGAACTTTAAATAAAGCACTGCATGACAAGGCGTTAAGTCTCATAATGCCCAATAATTTTACTGGCTTCAATGTCCTTCAAACCGGAACACTAAGCACTGTTGTGTTCCGGTGTGAAGGACATTGAAGCCAGTGTAATTACTGGGCATTATGAGACTTAACGACTTCTGTCTCGAGGTGACGAGCGCAGTCCAGTTTCATGCAGTGCTTTGTAATTCAAAGTTTTGTGTGGTGCGTCTTTTGTTTACGGGCAGGCGTGGCGCTAACCATCAGGCGAGCGACCTGCTCGTCTTGTTATTAAAGCTTATTTTTTTTTTTTTTGCATTGAGCAAAACTCAATGAAGCAAAGCAATAAAATTATTTAAATTTTTAAGTTGATGTTTCTCTTCGCCAAAATAAGCAACTGTAGGACGGTTGTAAACGTAAAAAAAGTAAATTACACATAAGGACGTTATCAAAACACAACCCCTAAGCTTTTAATCATGAGTAATATAAACTTTTCGCGTCACGTTTAATGTTATACGAAACAGAGATCGTCTGATCTAGAATGATTCGCTGTCATTCAATTTTAAATCTTATTACACATACAATAAAGTATAATTGATGTAGCGAGACATTTTATGAGTTCTTATAATTTCGTTTACGTTTGGGTAACAAAGAAACAAATGTTTTAAACTGCTAGTGGAAGGGTACCTGATACGTATTTGTACCTGACTTTTTTATAGCATAGTTCGCCAAACGTGCAAGTGGGTCACCTCATGGTAAGTGATCTCCACCGCTCATGTACGCCCACAATACCAAAAGAATTACGGGTACGTTGGCAACCTTAAAGGAAAGGGATAATTAAGGGATTGGGAAGGGGAGGGGGTTTGGGCCTCCGGATATCTCATTCACCGTACGAAACGCAGAAGCAAGCTGCTACTTTACGCCGGTTTTCTGTGAGACAGCGGTAACGACCTGGACGAGCCGGCCCATTCGTGCTGTAGACACAGGTGTCTACAGCGTGGCTCTACCACTCAAAAACTGGATAGGAACCTCCATAAACATGGTGTAAAACCCATCACGCTGGAAAGTCACGCTCTGGAGACAGCTTGTTATATCTTGTTACTGCATGCCAATTATGAAATATATTGACACTGCTCTGTGCCGCCTCGGTCGCTCAGTTGTAATGCGTACGCGGTACGACTACTGTGCTAAAGTCTTGGGTTCGATCCCCGGGTCGGGTAATAATATCAGTTCGGAGTCTGGAACTGTACCCGATATGTCGAAAGGCTCACCCTCTATCACTTTATGGGACGGAAATAAACTCGGCAAAATGTGGGTGTAATAAATGTGTAACCCTACATTTTCAACCCTCTACAATCAACGCCTATTTTTTAATAGCGACATTAGTATTATTGTCAAGCGCGTTTCTCACCGGGACTGGTCTTTAATCCTGGAAATAGGCATACACGCGGGCGGAGCCGCAGGCAATAACTACACTAGAACTTATATAAATATCCTCCTCCTCCTTGCGTCGATTCCCCAATGCTGGGGGTCGTGACCCATCACGGAACCAACTTCTTGCGTACGATGTTGTGCCACCTGCTCCTGCTTTCAGCTATATGAACCGCTTTGGCGACATCCATGTTGAGTGTGGTGCGGATCTGATCAGTCCAGCGCATTGGATTCCTTCCTCTCGACCTCTAGCCCTCCATTTTCCCAGTGACGATCAGCTTTTGGAGATTACCATCGGGCCTGCGGGCGATGTGTCCGAAGAACTCAAAAATCCTTCGCAGGCATATGTTGGAGAGCCGCGGCACCTTGTCACGTTTGAGTTCCTCGAGGACCAATTTGTTGGTTCTAAGTGCCGTCCAGGGAATCCGAAGCATCTTTCTCCAGCACCACATTTCGAAAGCATCTATGCGTTGGCGGTCTCTAGCTTTCAGTGTCCACGTTTCCGCGCCGTATAGGAAGATGGAGAAGACTAGTGTGCTGACGAGTGTCTAGTGACTAGTGTGCTGTATATAAATATATATAACAATAAAAAAAGTTCAAAATTGTATACTTGGAAATCGTCAATTCATGTCAGGGGGGCGAGCACGAACAACTTTCGAATAAGTATTCGAATCGAGATTGCAAGCATTTGTATGAATTTTCAAACAAATTTTTGACATTTCTATACGAATACGTTTTCGAAAATTGTTCGTGCTCGCCTCTCAGAGATTTCGAATTTTTGGAATTTTACATCCGGGCTATCCATTAATCTGGAATCATTCAACCGGCTTGAACTCTCTCTAGAGAAATTGGGCTCGAATATTTCCAATGTTGCAATCCTGAGGGATGTATCTTTGAGTATAATCGACTTCAACTGAATTATACGAGTAGATAAAGGTTTCGTAAGTATTTAAATATGGTCGTGACAATTTTATTGTTAGTAGAGTTACAGTAGTTCCTTTCCTTCTACCTGCCCTTATCCCACTCGCAGTGGGGTCGGAGCAATATGCTTTTTAACACGTGTTACAGAAAGATTTGGCTTGTAATTTTTACGACCGACCGCCTGCCTGACGTTGACCCCTGTGAGGACAAAACATCCAGACCCTAAACATTTGTGGATCACACAAACCTTTGTTTCGGTACGGAATCGAACCCGCGGCCTCTAGTTTCAAAACTAAACACCCACTGCGCCACGGAGGCGTAACAAAACACAGTCTCATATAATAGTATTCATAAGCTGAGAGCTGTCTCTATCTACTAGGAAGCCACAGGCCAAAGCCCTCGAAGTCACAGAGCCGCTTCCTGTAAGACACCCCGTGACGTTTATAGGCTAGATTTATTATGATATTCACAAGAGCGTGGCTTGAATTATTGCCCCGCATATGAGTATAGATTGCATCTATTATATTATTTAATATACCGTAATTTCGGCCTATTTTTGGCTTTGTCTCTAATAGGTAATTTTGGTCTTATAGGTAGACTGCCTTGGTGGCGCAGTTGTAATGCGTACGCGTTACGATTGAGGTCAATGCTGAGGTCTCTGGTTCGATCCCCGGGTCGGGTAAAGTGATATTGGGTTTTTCTATTACGAAATGCTCAGTATCAGCCCGGAGTCTGGAATTTGTGCCCGGTATGGCGATAGACTCGCCCCCTGCCACATAAGGAACGGAAATACGCTCGGCGAAATGTAGGTGTACTGGTTACACCTCTGCCTGCCCCTTCGGGGATTACAGGCGTGAGTGCGTATGTATGTAATTTTGGTCGTGTTTTAACTTATCACCAACGCAAACTTATTTTAACTATCAAAACCATCGATATAGTATTCTACCAGATTGAACATTACAGCTTAAAAAACGGTCAGAGAAATAAGAGCACACAATTTTTTGTGACATAAATATATTTTTAAAATAAAGATATTTTAAAAATATATTTATTTCAATATTAAAAAAGTAATATTTAATAGAGCATAACTTAACTACTTGAAAAAATTTGAATCGACTCCATGGGATTCCATGTTCTGTCACTGTTTTTACAGATAAGTTGTTAATATCGTCATGACAACCACGTGACTAATTTAATTTGAAGCGTTAACTCTATGCATATAAAGTTCAATTTTACTAGAAGCCCGACGCAGACCAGACAGATGAAACTCAAGGCATTTTCATGCGTCAAGTTTGTATGAGAAGTTAGATCTAGAGTATTTATGATCGAAGATCAAAACAGATGTATGTCGAAATTATAAACCTAATTAATAGATTCTTAATGAAGCCTATTATTATTAGGCGTGATAGAGGCCAAACGCAAGCTTACGTATAAAAAATCCTATAAAAAAACGTATCTCGTAAAAAAAAGTCTAACCCTCAAATAATCAACCCCTCAATGACCTAGACATAAACATGTTAATAAATGTGCCGTTCGAGCACTGGAATTAATTGCATTGCCGAATTTGATGCGGACGGTAACCGGACACCAGCAATTATAACTATTAAACGAAACCGCCGCTCGCCTGTTTCCGACAACTGACAGCGCTCGTCAACGTTAATAAATGACTATAGTTATAGTTGTGAGTTATGGGATCGTGTGTTAGAGATTGTTGTTACAAAGTTTTTTACGTATTTAATAAGTGGTAGAGACAGCTTCCATAGCGCAGTGGGCGAGCCGGCTGTGAAGCGACAGCCCTCGATTCCCGCACCGAGACAAATGCTTGTGTGATTCACCAATATTTGTTTCGGGTCTGGGTTTTTTTTCTCACCAGACGGGTGACGTCAGGCAGGCGGCATGTTTTTACTGTTTAAATAATAATTTTAGTTGTTAATATATCTACAGTTTTCGAACCAACGTCAATTGACAAAAACTCATAACCTCAAAGCCTTCGGTTTGAACGTTACAAAGTGAATTTCTGGCTCTCATCAAACGCTTATCAGATTAGTGGTGGCGAAATTGTGGTAAATAACATCGCCGCGGGCAAGTACGGGGTGTGAGTGTAGAGGGAGGGGGGGAGGGCATTAGAATCCTGTCATCACTAAGCATAATATGCATTCATTATAAAGTTTATATGGGTTGAATACTTACTATACAGCCTCTGGTACATCCTGGTGCAGTGGATAAGTAGTCGACTGTGAAACGTAAGGCCGCGAGTTCGATCCTCGCATAGAGAGAAATGCTTGTGTGATCCAAGAATATTTATTTTGACTTTGGGTGCTGGGGGACTGTGAGTCACTCCCAGCTTCTGATACCTACATGTTTATCTAGTGTGGGGTCAGTCTCATATTGCTCAATAATGTTACTGGTTTCGATGTCATTCAAATTGGGACATAACAGTGCTTACACATTGCTGCTTGGTGACAGAAATAGACAAAGTGGTAGTACCAGCCGAGACGGTCTCTAGGATACGAGAGACCTACCACCTATTAGTAATAAGTAGTTCAAATCAAATCAAAATCATATCTTCATTAGTGTAATTTTGGTATTACAATAGGTCTTAAATAATAAATAAAGCTCCTAAAAATTTGGGTGTACACTTTTTAGTTTGTCTTCCAGCATAAAATTTGGGTGTACACTTTTTAGTTTGTATTCCAGCATAAAATTTGTGTGTACACTTTTTAGTTTGTCTTCCAGCATAAAATTTGGGTGTACACTTTTTAGTTTGTCTTCCAGCATAAAATTTGGGTGTACACTTTTTAGTTTGTATTCCAGCATAAAATTTGTGTGTACACTTTTTAGTTTGTCTTCCAGCATAAAATTTGGGTGTACACTTCTTAGTTTGTCTTCCAGCATAAAATTTGGGTGTACACTTTTTAGTTTGTCTTCCAGCATAAAATTTGGGTGTACACTTTTTAGTTTGTCTTCCAGCATAAAATTTGGGTGTACACTTCTTAGTTTGTCTTCCAGCATAAAATTTGGGTGTACACTTTTTAGTTTGTCTTCCAGCATAACATTTAATTGTTAGTGTGTAGATTTGAAAACAACACTGCAATACAAAAGTTAAATAAAATTATTGTAAACTAAGTACATTATTTTCGGGATATTATATTATATTCCGTAGCGCAGCGGGCGAGTAGCCGGTTGCGAAGCGTGAGGCCGTGGGTTCGATTCCCGCACCTTGACAAATGTTTGTCTGATCCACAAATATTTGTCTCGGGTCTGGGTGTTGTGGGACCGCAAGTCCCTCGTAGTTCTTGATACCCACGATACAGGTGTACCTAGTGTGGGGTCAGGACTATGTATGTGACTGTTGGGTGTATTATTATTATTATTATTATATTATCATACACAATTAATTAAGTTATTACCTTCATAATAATATTATTAAAGAATTCGTTTATTGAATAGTAAGTTTTTTTTACTAAGAAAACCTTCTATTCTTCTACTTATTTTTAACCGACTTCAAAAAAGTAGGAGGTTCTAACATCGGCGCGTTTTTCTTTACTTTTTTTATGTATGTACAATGTACAACGATTTCTCCTCCAACTGTGGACCGATTTTGTAGGAAAAAAATTCACTCGATAGAGTTTAGCTGCGATGTGATCTGATGCCAGAGTACGGAGAAACTCCTCTATTGACAACATTATACTCGTCACGATTTTGTTATTGTATTGGAATTTACATGCTATTGCTGTAAATTGAAGTCGGTTTCTAAGTTTTGTTATACGTTATAGTTAAATACATGAAAGTATTTCAAAGTTCAAATCAGTATAGCAAATCCAACACCCGTCTTCACAAACACTTACAATTCAATTTCGAGCAAAAGCCTGTCTATTAGGTAACCTAGAACCGTAATATAATTCACAATTCTAGGAACACTAACGAGGACGCGCAAGTTCAACTACGTAATATTACACGTACATTTCCACTTGAGACCGACATTTAACGATATCCAACACAGTCGTGACATAAATAATTTTATACGCACTCACGCCTGTAATCTCCGAAGGGGTAGGCAGAGGTGTAACCAGTACACCCACATTTCGCCGAGCGTATCTCCATCCCAGGATGTGATAGGGGGCAAGCCTATCGCCATACCGGCAAACTGCGCAAATTCCAGACTCCGAGCTGATACTGAGCATTTCGTAATAGAAAAACCCAATACCACTTTACCCGACCCGGGGATCGAACCCGAGACCTCAGCGTTAGACTCAATCGTAACGCGTACGCATTACAACTGCGCCACCGAGGCAGTCTATCTACAGTGAGTGACATAAATAATTTTATACAACAGGGATATCTCCAGACAACACTTCGATCACAACACAAATGTAATTACAGTGTACCCAACACGTAAAACAACAGACGACAAAGGCGAAAGTTTTGCTGCCCTCCAAAAAAACTTGGTTAATCACTTAGGGCATGTCTACACATTAGGCCGAGTACACGCGCAGGTAAACTTTATGAGGCTCTGTTATTGGGGACAATGCAATCACTCCGATTGCTTCGTGCCATGTTTGGATTTTACTTAAATTAAGACTACGAGCTTTCGTTTAACAACTATTTGGGCAAATTGATTAAAAATGAATGAACTATAAAAGTACATCACTTTTTAACCAAAGTAAAACTGAAATAAAACTAGTTTATAATTTTATCGCGGTTTAATTTTTATTTTAATCCCGACGTTTCGAAAGCTTTTCAGTCTTCGTGATCACGGGAGAGATTAAACCGCGATAAATTCCGTATAAACTAGTTTTATTTCAATGTGTAATATTCTCGTAAACATAAGAACTCACAAAGTAAAACTCTAAAGATCTAAAAAGGTTAAAATAATAAAATTACTAATTTTGAGTCGATGTTATTTCAATTTAATGTGAAAAGTACCGACTCAAAATTGGTTATCATCAAAATCGATCCATATTTGATTGAGTTATGCGTGGTTACGAATTGAGACCCTTCTATTTTTTTTTTCAAAATAGTATAACATGGCGTAAAACCTTATCTAATTTATGAACTTTTTTTTATTATTCATATACTTAGTTGTACAAAACCACCCTATTTTAATGAAAATTGTTTCTAAAACAGTGCTTTTTGAAATATTTTTATTCTCATTTGAAATAGGTATAAAGTTTCTACAAAATTGGATTACAACCGTGACACGTCGTTATCTTTTCTCATATGAGTTTTTTATTGAATGCAAAATAAAATGGATTAACTTTATAAAAATGTATATAAAAAATCACCCAATACCAAAATCTTTTAATACAACAAATGGACATTTATATTAATAAAAATAATTTGATTAAATAAATCACCAAACAGTTCCATTTTTAAAAACAATTAATTCAATTAATTTATCAATTCAAAGACGGCAGACAGCGGCCAGTGGGCAGAGCACGTCCGGCCGCTGACAATGACAAGCTCCACAAACGCACACCCACTGTGTAGGGATTAATTCGGCGGCATTAATTAAAACGTGCAACTAACCACGTGAATGCACCTCGCAGTCACACTTGAACTGTGCGCGATTTCGCCAATTGAATTTGATTTTCATACAGTTAAGTTTATGGCATTTGAATTTTGAAGTCTGATGTGGGGTTCTAGTGGATTTGGCCTGTTATTAAATCGCCTCATTAGTCTAGTGGATTCGTACTGAGGCCGAGAATGGCGAGTCCTAGGTTCAATTCTCATGTCGAGCATCACATTTATGTTTGAGTTTTCGATTGGAAAAATCACACATGAATCGCTCAGGATGGGAATTTGTGCCCGGCATGGTGAAAGTGACGGAAATAAGTACGGCGAAACGTGGGTGCAGTACTAGTTACACCTCTGCCTACCCCTTCGGGTATAAATGCGGAAGCTTAAATTATTAAAGGCCGGCAACGCATCGACAATTTCTCTGATATGAGTATAACCGTGGATGTACCAGTACACCTTTTACCACTGGTCCTTTCACCTCTGCCAATTATTTTTATAGCATAAGCCAGCAAACGAGCAAGTGGGTCACCGGATGATAAATGATACCACAATACCAGAAGAATCATGGTCGCGTTGCTGACCTTAAAGGAAAGGGATAATTAAGAGATTGGGAAGGGGTGGGGATTTGAGCCTCTGGATATCTCACCCACTGTAGGAAACGCGACAGCAAGCTGCTACTTTACATCAGTGTTCTATGTGACGGTGGTAACAATCCGGTCGAGGTGGCCCATTCATGCTGTAGATTGTCTACAGCGTGGCTCTACCACTTTAAACTCACTTTTCACTTTAAAACTGCATCCTGCCTCGGTTGACTGCCTCGGTGGCGCAGTTGTAATGCGTACAAGTTACGACTGAGGCTGACGCTGAGGTTTCGGGTTCGATCCATTAGTCGGGTAAAAGTTGTATTGGGTTTTTCTATTACGAAATGCTCAGTATCAGTATCTGGAATTGTGACCGGTATGGCGATAGGCTCGCCCCCCATCACATCATGGGACGGAGATACGCTCGGCGAAATGTAGGTGTACTAGTTACACCTCTGCCTACCTCTTCGGGAATGACAAGCGTTAGTGCGTATGTATGTATGTAACTGCATCATAATCCACCGCTGAGAAGTCACACCACACCTCAAAGCCTTTGTCCCTAGACACCTGCAGGACCCCAATTATCGATGTAATTGGCTATTCAACTTGGAATCCACGGCGTATCTAATTAATGGAATCAACTGTACATTGAAATTTTGCGCTCCGCCGCACCACAGTTGCCGGTTGACAATTTGCCAACGAGTTGTAAGACATTCTGTGGACTTAATAATATCGTTAGCGTTCTTTGAAGGGGTTTTTTTTTTTTAGATTGAATGACGAGACGAGCAGGTCGCTCGCCTGATGGTAACCGCCACGCCTGCTCATAAACAGAAGCAACGCCACACAGAACTTTAAATAAAGCACTGCATGACACTGGACTGCGCTCGTCACCCCGAGACATAAGGTGTTAAGTCTCATAATGCCCAGTAATTACACTGGCTTCAATGTCCTTCACACCGGAACACAACAGTGCTTACACACTGTTGCTTGGCGGCAGAAATAGACAAAGCGGTGGTACCAACCCAGCCGGTCTCTCGCAAACGAGGGACCTACCACCTTGTAAATTTGATTTCAAGGTATGAAAATATTGAGAATAATAGTTTGAAGATTGAAATTAAAGGTGCATAATTGATAAATCAAGATAGACTTCTGTTTAATATTTCAATTTGGCTTAATATATAATGTAATCATTCTAGCCCTATATTGTACACGTCCCACTGTTGGGTACGCGCCTCCTCCACTAAATGAAAGGGTCTGAGCCCAACACGCTGTCCTAATGCGGGTCAGTCTTGACCACTCTTTCAGTAGAGGAAGCTCGTGTCAAGCAGTGGGACGTGTATAGCATAAAGGTTAGTATTATTATTATTAATACAAAAAATAGCAACATATTTATTACACGACTCGACACCAAACTGAAACAAAAAACTCCCACCAATCAACAATGTAATGTTCCATAAACACACCACGATAAATTCACGGAACGGAACCTGTATACCTCGCAAACAATAAGTTGTTTTGATTGATTGGCGCTGCCAGTTGCTTTCACGGACGATTGGACCCGGTAACACCCACCTGAATATTTATGTTCTAAATCTACAAGTGGGATGATATCAGAGGGGGTGGAATTAATCAAAGAGGTGGTTGTTCTTCTTTGAGATAGCAGATGTGCTGGTAGTGATTAAACAATTAAGGTGGTAGAGTCACGCTGTAGATAGCTGTCTATAATAGTATGATTAGGCTGGCTTGACCGGGTCATCACTGTCTCATAGAAAACCAACTTGAAGTAACAGCTGTTGCGTTTTGTTCGGTGAGTGACATTTCTGGAGGACCAAATACCACTCCCCATACTAATCCCCTTTTCGTCGCATTCTTCTTCTTTCTTCGATTCTCACAGGCAGTGGAGATGATGATGACTATGGATGAAGATATTGATGATGATGATTATGATACTTAAGACATTTTTCTTAAGGTTTTTGGCATGGTTTTCTGACTATGTTGTGAACAAGCTGTTCACCTTTACTTCCTTACAAATTCTCCATCCTTCATCATCACATGCTATCCACCTGGACTTTCTGTTATAAATAAATTATCTATATATAAATAATTATAAGTATAAATTATCCTGAAATAAAAAAGCTAAACATAAGGTTAAATGATGTGGAGTCGGTACTATTGTATTTTAATTATTTTGTTCCCACGCCTGCCCATAAATAGAAGCTACACCACACCAGAAATTTAAAGCATTGCATGGCATTGGACTGCGCTCGTCACCTCGAGACATGAGATGTTAAGACTCATAATGTCCATTAATTGCACTGGCTCCAATGTCTAACCGAAAACACAACAGTACTTACCCAAAAATAGACAAATCGGTGGTACCTACCCAGACGTCCTCTCGCATACGAGGGACCTACCACCTAGTAAATATAATTGAGAACCTCTCCAGGTTTATTAAAATAATAAATACACCCAACAGTCACACACATAGTACTGACCCCACACTAGGTAAACCTGTATCGTGGGTATCAGGAACTACGAGGGACTTGCGGTCCCACAACACCCAGACCCGAAACAAATATATGTGGATCACACAAATATTTGTATCGGTGCGGGAATCGAACCCACGGCCTCTCGCTTCGTAGCCGACTACTAGCCCACTGCGCCACGGAGGCTGTCAGTCCAATAATTTCACTGGCTCCAATGTCTAAAACCGAAAACACAACAGAAGTAACCCAAAAATAGACAAATCGATGGTACCTACCCAGTCGTCCTCTCGCATACGAGGGACCTACTACCTAGAAAATATAATTCAGTTTGATTCGACGATTAAAAATAACATTGCAAAAGGTACTCAATTTCACACTAGCCTGATGAGCCCAACAATAATTCTTTCGACACCCACTAATTTTCTAATCTAGCTGGTGGAGAGCCGTTAATGTATATCCAGCCTTATTAGTGACTGCTATGTGGAATTATCTCAATTTAACTGGTCATTAGCCAGTCGCACCGGGAGATAGGACGATGGAGGTATAAATTTGAATTTAATGACTGCCCACCGCGTACCACGAGCGTCCGAAATTCAGTCCCTAGAGCGAGACGCTTCTTACACGCTTGTGCAGTAAACTAAATGTTTGGATTGTTCTGTTTACTTCCATGTGCGGTTTGGGCTATCCCAATACAGTAGTGGTCTAGACATGTTAATTTTAATATACTTTGTTAAATTCTAAGCATTGGTATCATTAATTTTGTAAGTGGTAAGGCTCTCATATGCGAGAGGTTGGTACCACTTTGTCTTTTCCTGTCTTTTCATTGAAGTCAGTGAAATTACTGGGTATTATGAGACTTTACATCTTATGTTTCTGGGTAACGAGCGCAGTCCAATGTAGTGCTTTGTAACTCAACGTTCTGTGTAGTTTTGTGTCTGTTTATGTGCAGGCGTGGCGCTTACCATCAGGCTTGCACCTGCTCGTTCCGTCATTCAGACTAATACAAAAAGTGTTTTTTTTTTAATCTTTGACGCAATTTTACTAGTGAATTATTAAAACGCATGAATCTCTAACCAAAAATAATATTTGTGATCGAAAAATACGTACATATATACGTATTAAAAAGTTGAAAAAATAAAAACCATTGAAAAAGCCATTGCTCCACTTCAGTAGATTTTTGAATGGCAGAAACCATCAAAGTTATTGACATGGGGTACAACTTTAACCTTAAATATTACCCAATGCTTTATATACATAACTGATGAACATTGCTGTAGTTGAAACAAAAAGATGAACAATAGCACATCAGCAATACGCTTTGAACAGAACGTTCCAAATTCAGATTTTGTAATTTCTTCAATGACTGAACAAGAGTTTTCGAGACGAAATAATCGGCGCTCTGTGAGTTAACAGAGTTTTAGTTAATAATCACTGTTTTACATTTGAAAAGACTGAATTTATGCAAATGTCTTTCGGTACGAATGTTTTGTGCCGAATATTACTACTGTTATAAATTGAAAATGAGTTTTCAAGGATATTTTTGGTAGACCTTGTGTTTGAAAAATGTGTTACTTTCTTTAGATAATGGAAGTCCAAATTTTTTATCAAGTCTAAACGTAGACTTTCTATGATCTCGTCAAGCGTCAGACGAGCGCGTTCATAACGCGGTGTCAGTGTCACCACGTTTCTCTGTTAGTATTAGGCACTATACCAAACTATAGTCGCTAAAGACAGTTTTGTCTACAACACGAATGGGCCAGCTCGACCGGGTCGTTACCACTGTCTCACAGAAGACCGATGTAAAGTAGCAGCTTGCTGCTGCGTTTCGTACGGTGATTGGGATATCCGGAGGCCCAAATCCCCTCCCTTCCCAATCCCTTAATTATCCCTTTCTTTTAAGGTCGGCAACGCGGTCATGATCCTTTTGGGCGTACATTGGTGGTGGTGATCACTTAGCATCAGGTGACCCACTTGTTCGTGTGTATAAAAAAAGAAGAAAATCTTAACACACAAAAATCACTATCCATTAAGATTTCTAGAAACTTAACACCCATAGCTTAGTTACTATGATATTTGCATAACCTGGCGGTAAAGAACCTTTGTTATAGTTATTGCAAACAACGGACAACCCTTCAGGACTATTTGCATTTCATTTCGGTAGTGTTGTAACACCTTATTGGTATCGGAGGTGAGATGAAGTTTTGATAATTCAAAATCTGTTGTTGCCGAATTGTTTTTGCTTGAGAATTGAAATTCTGTTGAGATTATTTTTTCCTACTGCCTCGTTGGCGTAGTTGTGATGCATGCGTGGAACGACTGCTGTGCTGAGTTCTCGGATACGGTCCCCAGGTCGGGTAAAGTGATATTAGGTTTTTCTAACATGAAATTCTTAGATGGAATGCTTTCTATAATCAACTCGGAGTCTGCAATTGTGATAGACTCCGATATGGCGACAGACTCGCCCCCTAACATAATGAGACGGAAATAAGCTCGGCAAAATGTGGGTGTACTAGTTACACCTCTACCTACCCCTTCCGGGAGTACAGTTGTGAGTGCGTATATATGTATCTTTTTTTCGCTTCACTCGTCTGATGGTAAGCGCCATGCTTGCCCATAAACAGAAGCATCAACACACAAAACTTTGAATTACAAAGCACCAGTATCATGTACTACTTGACTGCGCTCGTCACACCAAGACATAAAATGCCAAGTCTCATAATGCCGATCTTTGTACAGTTCCTGAGTGGTAGAGCCACGCTGTAGCCAATTTTGTCTACAGCATGAATGGGCCGGCTCGTCCGGGTCGTTACCACTGTCTCACAGAAAACCGACGTAAAGTGGCAGCTTGCTGCTGCGTTTCGTACAGTGAGTGAGATATCCGGAGGCCCAAATGCCCCTCTCCTTCCCAATCCCTTACTTATCCCTTTCCTTTAAGGTCAGCAACGCGCCCATGATTACTTTCGTTTTGTGGGCGTACATGGGTGGTGGAGATCAGGAGATCAATTACCATCAGGTGACCCAATTTCTCGTTTGTCAGCCTATAGTATAAAAAAAAAAGTTGGTATACTATCTTATACTTCGTAAAAATAGCTGTATTATAGCAAAAAACTATCCGGAGTCGCCTAAGAAATCACGCTGCCGCCTTTTAATGCAAAAGTGCATCAGGATATTTGACTTTAAATTGCTTCCTGCGCGACGGTAAGTTAGTAATGAAAAATGGATGTCATTTTAAATCCAGTCATAGTCAAATGGAATGGTGGGCGTCTATTTTGCTGTTACAGTTAAATAAATAAATACACCCAACAGTCACACACATAGTCCTGATCCCACACTAGGTAAATGTGTATCGTGGGTATCAGGAACTACGAGGGACTTGCGGTCCCACAACACCCAGACCAGAAACAAATATTTGTGGATTAGACAAACATTTGTCTCGGTGCGGGAATCGAACCCACGGCCTCTCGCTTCGCAGCCGCCTACTCGCCCGCTGCGCCACGGAGTTGGTTAAATCATATTTATGAATTGTTGTAATAAATACTAGATTCGGTGCGGCCTCACCCGCTTAACACCTGTCTTTTTGTCAGAGGTAAAGAAACTGTTACTGTGAGTTAACATAAAAAGAGCCATGTCACCTCGAACATTTTTGTATATTTTTTAAGATCTACAATTCTTTGACAACGTCTTTTTTTATAGCATAGGCATAGGCTGGCAAACGAGTAAGTGGGTCACCTGTTAGTAAGTGATTGCTACCGCCCATGGACACCCACAATACTAAAAGAATCATGGATGCGTTGCCGACCTTAAAGGAAAGGGATAACTAAGGGAAGGGGAGGGGGTTTAGGCCTCCGCATATCTCACTCACCGTACGAAACGCAGCAGCAAGCTGCTACGTTACGCCGGTTTTCTGTGAGACAGTGGTAATGACCCGGATTAGGCGGCCCATACATGCTGTAGACAAGTGTCTACAGTGTGGCTCTACCACTCACAAATAATTAGAAAACATTGACTATTCTCTACTATTTATGAATTTAATTAGAATGATTAT
This sequence comes from Mimas tiliae, assembly GCA_905332985.1. Classification (NCBI taxonomy): domain Eukaryota; kingdom Metazoa; phylum Arthropoda; class Insecta; order Lepidoptera; family Sphingidae; genus Mimas; species Mimas tiliae. Next base: position 15,985,765 of record HG995248.1, on the reverse strand, counting down.
ACATAAACCTTTACATTACAGTGAAAACCGCATCAAAATCATTTGTGTAATTTAGAAGAACGAAATAATATCTAAATTGTGCTTAGCTTGAAGAAAATCTGTTTAGGGGTTCAATAATACAAATGTTTTTTAATTGACGTTAAGAGTTCCAAATCGATCGTCATCAGTCCTTATCCAACACCATACGGAATTATACTCATAAAGAATACTTCTTCTACCGCCTGACCTTATCCCACTCGCAGTGGGGTCGGCGCAACATGCTTTCTAACACATGTTACAGAAAGATTTTCCTTGTAGTTTTTACGACAGGCAGTCTATGTTCATAAGGAATTAATAAAATAAATATATCTTATTTTCATAGAGTACCAAATATGACCTCTGGTGGCTAACCAAATCAAACAATCCCAACTAATCTCGTCCACGACCTCATATTAATTTAAGCTCTCTCAGAAAAAGATTTTATTATCATAAGTAATTGATACTATTATGAACCAGCCAGTTGGGAATATAGATCGTAATGTCGAGATATGAAGGCTTATTACTATACGCACTTACGCCTGTAATACATGTATATGCGTTGCGACTGAGGCTAAGGCTGAGGTCTCAGGTTCGATCTCCTGGTCGGGTAAAAGTAATATTGGGTTATTCTATTACGAAATGCTCAGTATCAGCCCGTAATCTGGAATTGTGTCCAGTATGGCGCGCCCCCTATTACATCATGGGACGGAGATACGCTCGGTGAAATGTGGGTGTACTTGTTACACCTCTGCCTACCCCTTCGGGATTACAGGCGTGAGTGTGTACGTATGTACGTAATTTAGAAAAGTCAGAGCTGTGTGCGAGGGCTGGTATCGAAAACGCAACTTCCGTCTCGACAGTCCATACCACTCATCGTTTGGCCATCGCTGTTTTTTTGTATTGCAACAATTTTGAAAATAAATAATTGATCATTTATTTATTTCTTTACATACATACATACATAGACTCACGCCTGTTTCCCATAGGGGTAGGCAGAGACAACGGATTTTCACTTGCTACGATCCTTGCTACATACCTCTTTGGCCTTATTTATTTCTTTGACCACATTAATACCAACCAGGCATCATGACGGGCATGCTACTACCTACACACAGAGTTTCTATTTTGTGACTAGAGTTAATGATTGCTGTCATTTAGCTCTGACCGCTAAGGCTCACAGTCCTCTTTGAGGCTCGAGTTGACTTGAAATTTAGCCTTTGAACATGGTCCGTCACAATTTCGTATCGCAATCAATGACATACAGTGTCCAATCTATATATGAACTAAGTATTGCTTGTGTCAGGACCTTTTTGTGCAGTATTTAATAATTTCTAAGCATCAACGTCATTTTTTTTTATTGCATGCTTTCTTCACCATCTGTCATAAATAAATAAATAAATACACGCACCAGTCACACACATAGTGCTGACCCCACACTAAGTTAACCTGTATCGTGGGTATCAGGAACTACGAGGGACCTAACAAACAACAGTCAGATCCGAAACAAATATTGTTGGATCGCACAAACATTTATCTCGGTGCGGGAATCGAACCCACAGCCTCTATCTTCGCAGCCGGCTACTCGCCTGCTGCGCCACGGAGGCTGTCAAAATCCGTATTATGAATCTGTTTTAAAAACAAATGAATATATTAATTACCGTATAATATATCACATTATATATTAAAGTATATATATATCTTGTGAATATTAAAGCGTCTACGATATGGTTTTTTATTGTATTATTTCTTAAACACGGCACCTGCGGCATTACTTATTTGATCCGTTTAAAATATAATATCCATTATGAACTCTAATTTATTCTCTATTTAAAAATAATTCTGCTCTAGAAAACATTTAATAATTTTGGATTTAGGTGGTGGAGTAACCATGTGTAGCATATTCTTGTGTTCCAGGGGGCGAAGGGCGGCGGCGCGCGTAGGCAGACCAGGTAGCGTTTGTTGTGCGTGCCCTAGGCTGTACTGTTGTCACTGTATGTCGAATAGCGCGCGAAGTGAGGACGCTCTACGTCGAATTGCAATGTGCGCTTTGCCTACCCTATGTTTTCTTAGCTCTACTTTTTTATGAGTTAGGCCCCATTTAGTTGAGAGAGTTTCTGGTACAATATAGGCGAGGATATGGCACAGTACCGCCATTTACGAGGCCGCGTCATATGATTCTTTTTTCAAAATGTAAGATGAAGCTTCATAAATGACAGGTTTCTGTTCTGTTTCGCCTCTATCATGACTCTCTTTGTATGAATGGAGCTTAAAGTCTATCAAAACTTGTTTCATGTAATATTTCAATCTTGTTTTTTTCTTTATTCATATTCTCAAAGCGCACTTGTAAATGTTTATATATAATTCGACATAGAACAACAGAACTCTCACTCTGCACAGTTAGTTATCGTCGTGCTGTAAACAAATATTTTGTTTTATCATTTTTTGATGCGTAATTAGTGTGGATTTATGTTGAATTTTTCATTAATACTTTGAATATTTTATTTGTGTCAAGAATTATGTGCTAAATTCGAAAATTAAAATTGTGATTAAATAGCTCAAGCAAATGACTAAAATGAGAACTAAATAATATTTTGACGCCAAACCCAGAGAGTTCCGTAGCTAACATGTTCTAACTTCACTGTTAAAATATACCCTACGGAACCCTCGATCACCGTTGCAACGTTTTAGTGTAACTGTGCTATTTTTTATTTTATATATATTTTATTTTTATTTATATTTTTTTAATTTATGTGTTTTTGACCTGGAGTTTTGTTCGTTGAACGTTGTTTGGACTAAAAATGTGTGTTATGTGTTATATATAGAGGCTATATGGTTGTTGTCTCATCATCGATGACAGGTGATGAAAGCGGGTGTCGGGGCGGCGGTCAGTCGTCTCCATGTGTCAACATTAGGACGCTGTTTAATATTAAATATTTCAAAACACTACTCCCAGATATTTATATTTTGAATTTTTCTTCACTGTTGTCTACAAAATTGAAAATAATTTAAAAATAAAATTGTCTAAAAATATCAGTATCTGGAAGCCTCCAAATTTTTAGGCTTTCTCTCACTTCATTATATTGACAACAGTAGCAACTTAGGCCGCGCGCACACGGCGCTACATAATGTGGCATAAACACTGACTTCCGGAATAATACACAAATTTTTCGATTATCTTATCAAATAAAAAATATGTAAAAAAATGGCAACATCAAAGCGTGTTTATGGCACATTATCATTAAAAACGAATAAAATGGAAAACAACTTATAAAAAGCTGTAATAAGCAGTTTTCCAAAATATGGGAGCTTGGTGGTAGGCACTTACACTACTGTGGCTGCACACGGCTTTGTTTGCACCCTTGTGTGACAGAGGGTTGCAACCCCCTTACCGTGAGAGCCATCACTCGTGCATCCCTTGAAATTGCGGAGACAGATACGTATAAGATGATTTGATATGCTTTATATTATATAGAACTTTGTAAATAAAATTGTTATTTTACTAAACTATGTTTTTATGTTTAAAGTCCAGACAAAGAGCCACGTGAGCATAATTTCAAATACAGCAAGTAATTAAAGAATGAACAAAACACAAATTATCAATTTTAACTTTCTTAAATAAATCATTACTTGAATTTCAAATTTTCATTACTCCGTACAGTACGAGTGGTCAGTTTGGTCTTAGAATACAGGCGGCATAGTATTGAAAACAAAATTAATGTGTCACATATGTATCTGTCTCCAGGTCGGCACCACAAGTTCCCGGGGGTAATTGGCATTGAAGTCTTGTTTAAATCCGCCGCTCCACGCACCACCGCTAGGCTTACTGTGGTGTGGTTTATTGTTAACGTTCCGTAACTAGCGTCTGGCGTCGTCTTTACACTATATATTTCAAGAAGGGTGACATTCATACATCTTTATCTGATAAATACGCATACTGCATCTAATTTGCGCCTTGGAAATCCTAGCAATAACCCGCGGATAACTAAAAATAGTATTTTTATACTCAGCGTAGTATACATCCGTTATGCACGTAGCACATTTGAATCGCGTAGCATTTACGAAACGTGTAGCACGTAACCGCGTAGCATATCGTAACTGCGTAGCAAATACGTAATCGTCGATAAATTATTTGATCTAAAGCGACGTCAGCGCCAGAGGAACTCATGGTTATACGAAAAGTAATAGAAATAATTGTATTAAATGTAGTTTTTTTCGCCGCAGATCGAAAGCTGTTCGTTGGCATGCTGAGCAAACAACAGACCGAAGAGGATGTGCGCCAGTTGTTCACGCCGTTTGGCACAATAGAGGAGTGCTCTATATTACGGGGTCCCGACGGCTCGAGCAAAGGTGAGTGCTAGCTTTTTTACTTTTATGAAAATTAAAATGGAATTGTGCGAGCAAGTTTGTCCAGAACGGGAAAATCGTGCTGTTCGTGCTTTGGTGTATAAAGAATATTTTTAAGTGTTTTTTGTTCTTATGAACTTATGACTTTATGGTCATCATCGCATGCATCAGAATCATGGGTGTGTTGCCGACCTTAAAGGAAAGGGATAATTAACGGATTGGGAAGGGGAGGGGGTTTGGGCCTCCGGATATCTCACTCACCGTACGAAACGCAGCAGCAAGCTGCTACTTTACGCCGGTTTTCTGTGAGACAGTGGTAATGACCCGGACGAGCCGGCCCATACATGCTGTAGACAAATGTCTACAGCGTGGCTCTACCACTCATAATACTTATATATATATACTTAAATAATTATTATGAAACAAATAACACTAATATAAATTACACACAAATTCTCGTTCGAAACCACATTAAGAATGTCAACATCATTAAAATATAACCCCCAAATCCAGTAACCCTAAAATCTTCCAAAACAGAACTGGGCCAACGTTTTCACGTGACTGGCCAATTCTGCCGTTCTAAGAGCTAGACTTGCCCCGCCCCCTCCGGCCCTCCACCGCCCCGCCGTAACACCCACCTTGTTTCTATCTACGCCCGATAGTTGTTATGAATGCGGCCAACCGATGAATTATTTACATTTTGTTTACCTTTTCCTTCAGTACGATCGGAAAATGCGCACCTAAATGGGCCCTTATAACTGCTAAGTACGGGTTCGGTTCGTGTGTTGATTTATAGTCACCGTTACGTGATACATCCGTTTTGAGTGTTTCTTGTTTGGATTTTTGCAGTTCTGACGTCAGACGGAAATATGGGTTAAATAACTTACTACCTTTTACGTAATTTCATAATCATTTCATCGTAAATGTTAACATTTTTCCTTGGATCTTTAATTCATCAACGTCAAATGTGAACATAGATCGTAATGAGATTGAATGTAGAATAAAAGTTGACTGAAGCCAAAACGGTATAGTGCTACTGCTAATGGTTTAAGAGAATGCCATTTGCAACTTTCTTGACGCTGAGACTAGATCGGAATTATATTTTGAACATTTAAAATTACGAGAATTGGCCTACAGGCGAGCGACCTGCTCGTTTCGTTACTCAAACTAATAATAAAAAAAGAGAAATTAATCGTAATTCATAAGTATTCTTATACGTTAAAAATACTTCAAAAGAAAACAATATATATATTTATAGCACACACCAATCTTTTGAAGCCGTAGAAATACTCCTCACCCTTTTCTTATAAATATTCAATCTTCGTAACGTAGTACTATTTTTATACACCGTTGAACACTTGTTCGACCCATCAAGTTTAACATCCAGAACTCACCGCGCTTCTAGTATGAACCTATAAAGTTGTTCGGTACAGATGTACTTAATAGATGGGTGAGATTGTTAATTCAATTTAATTACTAACGCCATCGTTCTCGACTATAAACTAATTTTGAATAATTTCTGTTTTATTGCAAAATTATGTGATGTAGATTCTCTACAGATTGAGCCGGCATCACTGTAAACTGTCGTGAGGTAGCTTTGCTGTTGTTTTTTGTACGGGTAATGAAATTGCTGGAGGCTCTAAAATCCTTTTTCTATCCACATTTATTTTTAACCTATTTAATAAAAAGGAGCAAGGTATCGCACTAACAGCGCAATTTCATTTGACCAGCCCTGATTTGAGAAAGAACTCTACTTACTATCGTTCATTTTAAGAATTTTTTATCATTTATAAGTTTCAGTGTTCATTTTTTAAGTTCGTAAAGGGTAGTGTGCTCTGCATATATTTGGAAGTATAGGTGTGCGGTGGTGATTGCCATGCGAAAGTAACTCTGTTATGTGTGTCTGTTTGTGTGTTACGATTACACGGCTTAACGATTTTAATGAAATTTGGGAAGGAGATAGATTATATCCTAGGATACTATTGTAGAGGAAAAATAAATTTTGTCCCGCAAAAAGATATTCACGTGAGCGGAGCCTCAACCTAAAGCTACTATTTATATAAATGAAGTAGTATTTATTAGATCTATGGGTAAAAATGTCAGATGTTTACGCACAAATTCTATTACGTTTGGCCTTTGTTAATAAACTATTAAAGACTTACTCAATTAACTTTAAGTTTATCTTGTGTTGTCATCAATATAAACGTTTATTTTTCTTTTAAATATAGCGCTCTTCTCTCTAAATAACAGCCAATTTAAAAAGTCATTTTTTAAACCAACTGTATTTTTAGCCCCAAACGCAAAAAGAGGGGTCTTGTCTATTAGGTTACAGGAACTACGAAAGAATTACGTTTCCACAGTACCCAGAATTTAAGTGCCGAGATCGAACCCGTGGTCATCCATTTTATCCTCGATTACTCGCCCACTGCGCCATGGAAGTCGGCTTCTTTCTTCTGGCACCTCTTCAAATGGGACCGAGACAGTAGTGACGGCTTTTTATAGCATAAGTCGGCAAACAAGCATGTGGGTCACCTGCTGGTAAGTAATCTCTACAACCCATGTACGCCCACAATACGAGAAGAATCATGGGCACATTGCCAATCTTAAAAAAAGGGATAAATTAAGTTATTGGGCGGAGGGGAGGAATTTGGGCCTCCTGATGAGATTATTAATTTATTTCATATAAAACATACGTGTTGCTATCGTCTGACTCACGTATTTTTTTTTTTTTTATTATCTTGAATGACGAGACGAGCAGGTCGCTCGTAAGCGCCACGCCTGCTCATAAACAGAAGCAACGCCACACAGAACTTTAAATAACAAAGCACTGCATGACACTGGACTGCGCTCGTCACCCCGAGACATAAGGAGTTAAGTCTCATAATGCCCAGTAATTACACTGGCTTCAATGTCCTTCACATCGGAACACAACAGTGCTTACACACTGTTGCTTGGCGGCAGAAATAGACAAAGCAGTGGTACCAACCCAGCCGGCCTCTCGCATACGAGGGACCTACCACCGTGTTACACGTGGCGGTTACCCTATCTCGGTCGGTCACAGGCCTTTAGGCATATTTGCAGGGTTAGAAAGGTACCCATAGCATTCCTAACCCGCCGCCGCGATATAACCTGTCTACCTAACGAGGTCGCAGGTCACAGTATCCGTAGTAAAGCCGACATCCGAGCATTTGCGCGCACCGTAACGACCCGCTCATAAAACATCGCTAATTTGGCTTACACTTAGCAAGCGCTACGCCTTTTTCATGATGCATTACAAGTGGGGGTGCCTCGGTAATAAGGCGATAAACTTGCCCGCTAATGAAATTTCACTCGTCCATTGTGAGTGTGAGTGACGGTGACGCAGTGGGCTAGTAGCCGGTTGCGAAGCGTGAGGCCGTGGGTTCGATTCCCGCACCTAGACCAATGTTTGTCTGATCCACAGATATTTGTCTCGGGTCTGGGGGTTGTGGGACCGCAAGTCTCTCGTAGTTCTTGATACCCACGATACAGGTTTAACTAGTGTGGGCTCAGGACTATGCGTGTGACTGTTGGGTGTATTTATTTATGTTTTATTTTATTTCCACACACACACAGATTTACTTGTTGAGGAATTATTTAAATTTAATGTAATAATAATTGTAATTAATAATCGGCATTAAAAATGTATAAGTATTATAAATGGGAAGAAACTGGTATCCCAAAATACAGGATTGACCTAGTTTGGGAACCAGTGACTCAACAAATTGTAACCAAATTGTTTTTAATAAAGATATTATTATATTAGTATTATTGTGAGTAGGTTTTGACGCAATCGAGACAAGAGTGCGCGACGCCCTACCTAATCATTTAGGTAGATCCCTCGTATGCGAGCGGCCGTGTGGGTTGGAACCCCGGCTTTGTCTATTTTTGACGCCAAGCAACAGTGTGTAAGCACTGATGTGTTCCGCTTTGAAGGACATTATGGGGTATTATGAGACTTAGTAACTTATATCTCGAGGTGACGAGCGCAGTCCAGTGCCACGCAGTGCTTTGTAGTTTAAAGTTCTGTGTGGTGTTGCTTTTGTTAATGGACTGGGGTAGGCGCTTACCATCAGACGAGCGACCTGCTCGTCTCGTTATACAAGCTAATAAAGAATGTCTTTTTGGCGGGAAAAAATCAATACCCAAGTCGCAGTACAAAATGCCTTTGAAGATTTTGTGCCTCTTGTTCAGCCGATGTCTTCAAGAAGGGCATCGATAAATTGCCACTGCGCTTGCAAAGATGCATCGATAGCATGGGTCCTTACTTTTATTAATGAAATAAAAAGGATGGAAAAAAATACTTTAACTTTTATCATACAGAACGGTAACTTCATAGGTAAAGACCTATTAGATAGATAGATAGAATATTCTTTATTGCACACCAGATAAAGTAGGAAGCTTATAAACTAGGAACAGTAAAGGTGATACAATGGGCGGTCTTATCGCAAACGGCGATTTCTTCCTGGCAACCTTATTATTATTATTGAAAATTATAACCAAACTAGCTGTCCCGCGCGGTTTCACCCGCAACTACACCAGCGCTACCTACCGGGTCTAATTGTGAATCTAAACCATCCAGTGCGCCATACAAACGCATATAAAAAAAACATTCAAATCGGTCCAGCCGTTTAGGAGGAGTTCAGTCACATACACACGTACAGTAGAATAATAATACATATAAAGAATATCAAAAAACAAATATTAAACCAAATAATATGTTATCGGCCAATAACCTACGCCATATTAGCCAACAAGTCGTGTTCACTGCAAACATATATATAGGAAGGCATATGTTTAGGAAGACGATCTAGTACATAAAATTATAATATTTAAGTTATATTACTTGTATGATTGTATTCTGTGTTATGCCTTTTATTGCTAATAAAAAAAAAAAAAAAACGGTCGCTTTACCGATGTCTTCGGGCCTATACGGTCGAAGATCACCCATTATCAGAAAACTGATGTGGGAAATGGCATTATCCTTTTCGCTACATGTTTTTTTATTTGAATGTTTATGTCCTGATTTGCCCTTTGGGATTATGGAGAATGGCGGCAATAAACTTATTAATACAAAATAATCCTATTACACAAAAACAATACCAAAAGGATCATGGGCGCATTACCGACCTTAAAGGAAAGGAATAACTCAGAGATTTGGAAGGGGAAGGAAATTTGGACCTCCGGATATCTCACTCACCGTGCGCACGCAGCAGCAAATTTACGCCGGTTATCTGTGAGACAATGGTAACGACCCATTGATGCTGTAGACAAAACTGTCTACAGCGTGGCTCTACCACTCACAAAATAAAAGTATTTTTAAAATTCTGTAAAATACGATCTCGTACAGTTCCCAGCTCTCGCTATAATAAAATTTCACCCGGTGTCTAGTGAGTAAATAACCCCGTAGCTCTGAGGAGACAAACACAATACAATCCATCTGTCCATTGTTACACGTAAAATGTATTGAGAAATTGTGGAAATGTGTTACAACTTACATTTCAGCACAGCTTGGTTTTGGAAGCTGTTGATGTTTGGCCTTTTTTTATCCTGGTACGACGAAGTAGTTGCGTTGCAATTGATGGTAAGTATAATTTGGTAGCTCGGGGCTCCGCCCGCTTGAACTCTCTTTTCCCCCTAAAAAGGAAAGTTTAGCCCCTACATTACATGAACTATCGTGTAACCTTTGAGTCATTCAAAATTTACCCCGAGAGCATGCAGCTATGACTTTTCTGAGTTACGTGTGTATTCGTTGTTAATTATCACTTACTTTAACGGTGAAGGAAACATCGTGAACAAACCTTCATTCCTGAGAATATCTCCATGAGAATTTCAAAAATATGTGAAGCTTGAGAAACCCCAGTAAGCCAGCGTGTTGGACTAAGACCTAACCCCTCTCATTTGATAATTGAGGCCTATGCCCGGCAGTGGGACGTGTTCAATACAAGGCTAGTATTATAGTATGTAATTAACAAAACTTAAAAACCGACTTCAAAAAATAACACTGAAAACAAAATAACAGTTTCTATAGGTGCCTTTGGATTCGGTGCATATGTCACTGCTGGTCAAATGAAATTGCACCGACTCCGACATATAGAAATAAATATTTTTGACTTTACAGTGCTACATTTTGAATTCTATTTGAAGTCGAATGAAATTTTATGGAATTATTTTTTTCCCAACTAAATCGGTATATGATTGGCGGAGAAATCGACGTGCATACGTAAAAAAGCAAAATTGAGAACCACCTCCTTTTTCGAAGTCGGTTAAAAATGTTGCGGTGTACATAATATGTGATACATAATCGAGTGCGATGTAGGTATGGCTGACGCCCACATTTATTATCGTCCTTTGTAAGGGAAAACGAACGACGCTGCCAACAGTATACCAAAAGTATGTTACATGACTGACACACAGACATCCTCTTCGATGAACATCCGTCCTGTAACATAAACCTTTTTTTTAACCTTTGTTTTTTCTCTCTTTATTTTTAGAGAGGGTTTTATTCACGACATGAATATGCCACCCTCATTGGAGCACTCATAACTTAACGACGCTTAATATAAATATCTACCAGTTTGTACAACCCTTTTTTTTACCATGATTTATGTGATAATTATGCCAGTGTCAAATATTCAATAAATAATAATAATAATAATACACCCAACAGTCACACACATAGTCCTGACCCCACACTAGGTAAACCTGTGTCGTGGGTATCAGGAACTACGAGGGACTTGCGGTCCCACAACACCCAGACCCGAGACCAATATTTGTGGATCACACAAATATTTGTCTCGGTGTGGGAATCGAACCCACGGCCTCTCGCTTCGCAGCCGACTACTCGCCCGCTGCGCCACGGAGCTGTCAAATGTTATAAGTGTTTAACCATACATACACACTCACGCCTTTAATCCCCGAAGGGGCATGCAGAGGTGTAACCAGTACACCCACATTTCACCGAGCGTATCTCCGTCCCATTATGTGATAAAGGGCGAGCATATTGTCATACCCGGCACAATTCCAGACTCCGGGCTGGATTTCATAATAAGCATTTCATAATGGAAAAATCCAGTATCACTTTTACGTAACGCGTACGCATTGATTGATTGAATTCTTCTTCCACCTGCCCCTATCCCACTTGCAGTGGGGTATGCTACATGCTTTTATCACTGTTACAAAAAAAATAGATTTGTAGTTTTTACGACCGGCCGTCTGCATGACGTCAAACCCTCTCGGGAGAAAACATTCTTTGTAAAAAAAACAAATAGTTGTGGATAACAGAGACATTTTGTCTCGGTCCTGAACTCGCGGCCTCTCGCTTCACAGCCGACTACTCGCCCACTGTACCACGGAGGTTGTTGGTTGAATTTAAAAAAATAATTACGAAGTTTTTTTTATAGCATTGTCCGGCAAACGAGCTAGTGGGTCACCTGGTGGTAAGTAATCTCCACCGTGCTCATCTCCACAGCATGAATGGGCCGGCTCGTCCGAGTCATTACCACTGTCTCACAGAAAACCGGCGTAAAGTAGCAGCTTGCTGCTGCGTTTTGTACGGTGAGTAAGATATCCGAAGTCCCAAGTTCCCCTCCACTTCCCAATCCCTTTCCTTTAAGGTCGGCAACGCACCCATGATTATTTTAGTTTTGTGGGCGTACATGGGCGGTGATGATCACTTACCACCAGGTGACCCATTTGCTCGTTTACCGTCCTATACTATTAGAAAACACAAGTACTTAAAAGCTAGGTATTTCTAACATAATGCTCAGCTTCATAATTATGTTTCATTTGACAGGTACACAATTGTTGACACAAACGACCTTCACACAATTTATTACGAACCTAAACAACTAGATAAAGACATAACTGTCTCACAAGTGTATTAACTTCTGAACCCAGAGGCCGATAAATTGATAGATAATATCAACATTTAGTAATAAGATAAAAGAAAATCGTTTAACCTTTCTTGTTACAAAAATTAAGTTCTTGAAAATAGGCCTTCTAAAAAGGCTTATTTAAAAATGATTTCAATAAACAAACTAAATAAAATGCCTTTCAATCAAAGCGCTATTTAAAATTTAACCTTTCCAATGTCACATCTAACGTACTTGAAATTTAAAGCTGGCGCACACTGACAAGACAGTGTGGATGGAAGAGCTTTGCTAGCTTTAAGTTTTAAGGTACACGATCGAGACACACGACGACAGTGACACTTCTGCTTTATATTCAACTAGCTTTTGGTCGCGGCTCCGCCCGCGTGAATAGACTTTTCCGAAATAAAACGTAGCCTATAACCGTCTCCAGGGTCCCATCTATCTCTATATCAAAATTCATCAAAATGGGTTCAATGATTTAGGCGTGAAAGCGTAACAAACACAATAGATTTTATTCATAAAAAGAATCCTATGTTACTTCTTATACCTCCAAGAATATGTGTACAAAGTTTCATGATGATCGGTTAGTAGTAGTTTTCGCCTGAAAGCGTAACAAACAAACTTACATTCACATTTATAATATTAGTATGATTATATAGATACGTTTTGAGGTATGCGACAAAGCACGACGCACGACAATTTTCATACAATTTCATACAAAGCGGACTCGTCACTACTGACTTGCGTCACGCGTCGCGGTCTCCTGCTTCGGTCGCGTTATTCAAAACGATATCCACGTATTACAAACCTTATGGGCCCCACCACACTGGAACGGAACAGCTGTTCTTTCATTTTCACATTGTTGTATGGATATATACAAAGTTGATATGACAGAGGGGCATTAAATTTCACTACGTATACTATACGTTCTTAGTATTAATTCGAGTCGGCACAAAAATTAATAATACCAAAAATGAAATTTTGTTTGTTACAAACAAACTAAATAGCTTACAAATAAGAGTAATACGCAACCACCTTTTGTAAATAAATTTCACAAATCAGCGGCAGCAACGCGTAGATTTTGGTAGGATCTATCGTTGGCCTATGCGTTAGATGTAATCAGCTGTTAGAAAAGCTACATCGTGTTCAAAAGGGGCAAAATCTTAAAAAATAATTTATGACTCAACTACTACTCCTATTTAATTGATTTTTAGTACAGAGCTTGAACATGGTACCTAGTATATGCAGTTGAAAGAAAAACCCCTCGGTCGTATCAACTTTGTAGAAATTATACATTTTAACATTGGAGATGTCTACTCAGTTCCATTTTATCTGACCACGGCGGAGCACTAAGTTTATTAAAATAATTTAGATTCAAAAATCCTTTGAAGTCCTATCCTGAACCTGTGCGTCGGGCCTTAGCAGGCAAACGGTATTTAATGGCCGGTGAAGTGGTTTGGGTAATTAAATATTTTAATTAACTACATAAAAGAATTTCACACTAATTGCTTTTTAATATTCTTAGTGAAAAATAAATGTATAATATTGGTCATTATACTAAATTAGTAATCAGTCATTCTTGAGAAAAGCCATCTGTGCCCTATGTATCCATCCATTCATAACTAGTTGTACTCGGGGCTCCGCCCGCGTGTATGTTATTCTGGGATAAAAAATAACCTATGTCCTAATCCAGGTAATGTTCGATCTATACAAATATTCCATCCTAATGCGTTCAGCCGTTGAAATGTAATTTATATAATAAACATTCACAAAGTCATAAAGACAGAAACTTTTACATTTATAAAATTAGTAATATAGGAGGCCTAAATCCCCTGCCTAATCCCATTATTATCCTTTTCCTTTAAGGTCGGCAACGCGCCCATACCTCTTTTGGTATTGTGGGAGTACATGGGCGGTGGTAATCACTTACCATCAGGTGACCCACTTGCTCGGCTGTCAGCCTATGCAATAAAATAAAAATATAGATGTTTTTTTACAAATGTTATAAAACAAACTCGATCTTTTTAAAACAGTTTTCATCATAGCAAGTTCTGAGTAAGGCTATGAAATATATTGATATTTACCCGTCCGAGATCGACACTGGTCCCTAAATATAAATAAAAATACATATTCTCCACAGCGACCGTATGTCTCGTATGCAAAGCCTAAAAGCCGAACGTGTGGAGTGGCAAAATTGAAATCACATTGGCCTGGACAAGGGTCCCCGCGGTCGTGGCTCCCTATATTTGTGACTGTATTTATTACCGACACACCTTATCTGCCTTACTTTACGGGCCTATATTTTTGTACTGGCCAGTGTTATACGGGATTTTCGACAAACTCCTACTGCCACATCTCTATTCTTTGTTTGTTGAAGCCTTGCAAGATTTAATCTCTGATTTATGATATCTTAAATTAACATGTCGTTAAGATATAAATGTGGTTTAGTGATTTGACTATCCTTGCCTTACCTTGCCGGCTGTCGCGGAATACCGCGAAATATTTTTATTATTTACAATTATTTTTTAAAAAAAAGCAGTGATAGCTCAGCGGGGAGTGGTATGGACGGTTATGTGTGTATTAATTGTTAATTATTACTTGCTTTAACGGTGAAGGAAACATCGTGAGGAAACCTGCATACTTGAGAAGTACTTCATAAGAATTTCGAAGGTATGTGAAGTCTGCCAACCCGCATTAGGCCTAACCCCTCTCATTCAGTAGAGGAGGCCCGTGCCCAGCAGTGGGACGAGTATAATACAGGGCTAGTATTATTATTTATTATTATTTAAATTATTATTTTATCATATCCGTGAAAACCTATAAATGGCTTTCTAGTGTTACTTCAATAACATATTTACATTGTGTTAGCTGTTGGTTTTCCTAAAAATAAATAAATAAATAAATAAATAAATTATTTTATAAAAAAATATTGAGTGATGTTCAACAACCTCCGTGGCGCAGTGGGCGAGTAGCCAGCTGTGAAGCGAGAGGCCGTGGATTCAATTCCCGCACCGAGGCGATGTTTGCGTGATCTAAAAATATTTGTTTCGGGTCTTGGTGTTGTCTCTCTAGTGGGATTGACGTCAGGCAATCGGCCGGTCGTTAAAAATACATGCCAAATCTTTTTATTGTGGTAAAAAGCACGTTGTGTCGATCCCACTGCGAGTGGGATATGGGCAGGTAGAAGAAGAAGACATACTATTGACAGGTGACATTCTCAACACGTCACGTTCTCTAATTAAGATTTAAAAAATAAGCTGAAGTATCTAAATATATTTTCTAACGAATTACAAAACACACACTGTTATTTGTTGTTGTTATTAAAATCGAACACATTTAGAATTTTTTATAATAATAGAAATCGAACTGAAGGCCAATTCTCGTAATTTTAAACGTTCAAAATATCATTCCGATCTAGTCTCAGCGTCAAGAAAGTTGCAAATGGCATTCTCTTAAACCAATAATCAACGTCAAATGTGAACATAAATCGTAATGAGATTGAATGTAGAATAAAAGTTGACTAAGGCCAAAACGGTGTAATGCTACTGCTAAAGCTAGGTGCATTTGACGTTGATTATTGGTTTAAGAGAATGTCATTTGCAACTTTCTTGACGCTGAGATTAGATCGGAATGATATTTTGAACGTTTAAAATTACGAGAATTGGCCTTCTGGTCATTTTAACTCTCAACGTTAAATTCGTAATCTTTTCGTATAAGACTTTTTACTATCAAAGGCGAGTACCAACAGAAACATGCTTCTAAATATCCTAAATAAAGGTTGATGTTATAAAATGCCTCTCACATTACAATGTCCCATAGCATCATGGTCATACCAAAACGCCCCGAGCGAGGTCCTTGCTTAACTAACTGGAATAAAATTCCATCCCGTCTCCAGATATGAAATATGGATTTAATTAAGTATGATATGGGGATGGACGGGGTCAAATTAGCTTAATGCGGAATTCTTTAGCTATTGGCCACATTTTATTGTCATTGGATGGTTGGATAGAAATTGGACAACGTTTGGATTTTGTGTTATCGTGATTCAATTAACAAATGTTTTCGTTGACCATAGGGTTATTCATGGAAATGACGAGACGAAGATAAAATATATTACAATGGGATCCCATAATAAAATTACTATTTATTACTTATTTTTTAATTTGCATTACGCCTGAGGCTGACGCTGAAGTCTCGGGTTCGATCCCCGGGTCGGGTAAAAGTGATGTTGGGTTTTTCTATTACGAAGAGTTCAGTATCAGCCCGGAGTCTGGAATTTGTGCCCGGTATGGCGATAGGCTCGCTCCCTATCACATCGTGGGACGGAGATACGCTCGGCGAAATATGGGTGTACTGGTTACACCTTTGCCTTCCTCTTCGGGGATTGCAGGCGTGAGTGCGACAATGGGATCCATAATAAAACGACTATTTAGTAAAAATAAAATATTTGCTTCAATTTGAGAGACCACGAGTTCGATTTCCGCATATTTGTTTCGGGTCTGGGTGTTTTCTCCTTATAAGGGTTTTCGTCAGGCAGGTGGCCGGTCTTAAAAACTACAAGTCAAATCTTTCTGTAACATGTGTTAATAAGCATGTTGCGCCGACCCCACTGCGAGTGGGACAAGGACGGGTAGAAGAAGTCAAAATATCTTAACGAATACTATTAAGGGTACAATACAAATAAGTGATAGCCTTACATAAAGTTTGAGTCTACCATAATGAGATGCGTATAGTAAACAAGTCCCGAGGGAGCTTTAAGCCGAGTGCAAGCCGTGCAGTCACGTTGCCGACCCGAACACGTGGTATGTTACAACCATACATCAATTTAATTCATTATTTAACTTTATAATGTTCCTCATTGGCATAAATTGAGCTGCTCTAATTTAAAATTAATTGTATTAATGTAGTGCAAATATTGTAAATGAATTTTGAAAAGAGCAACGTTAGAGGTTCTTGCCCGTTTTTCTTAACGAAACAGCATTCCGAACTGGTGGTAGAATTAAAATTTGACTGAATTTAAATAATGTATAACATTTTATGGATTCAATAAATATTTTGTAAATTGAATTTTTGCATTCTGGTTTCAAGGACATTGATAACAGTGAAATTATTGAGCATACTGGACTTAAAATCTTATATTCCAGAGTGACTACGACAGTGCAGTACCAAGCAGTACTTTATAATATAAAGTTAAGAGTGCCGTTGTTACTATTTATGGGCAAACGTGCGTACCATCGAGTGACTTTCCGTGTCGCTCATGAGAATCAAGATGACTTCTTATAAGCTCTAACATCAAAATAATTACGTCACGTGACCCAAATCTCAGCGCTTAAACCGCTCAGAAAGACGTGTCGCTCATTACTTGCAGGCAATTCCGCAGCTGTCACGGCGTGGCCGCAACACGCGCGTCACGCTGCTACCGGGTGCCAGCCGCAAATCAACCGCGCCCGAATAACACGCCGCGCCGCCGCGCCTCGCCGCGCTGGCTGCCTGGCAGAATGGGATGAATGGAACGTTGTTAACGACTTTTAAATGTTGTTCTGTATTTGAATTTTAAAATGTGATGTGATGTTCTTTGTAATCATATCAGGAGACGGGTCCCGCCGTACAAGGTTGTAGGTCCTTCGTATGCGAAAGGACGTTTGGGTTGGTACCACTGCTTTGGCTATTTCTGCCGCCAAGTAACTGTGTGTAAGCACAGTTACTTAGCGTATTACAAAGCGCTGCATGTCATTGGACTAAGCTCGTCACCCCGAGACATAAGATGTAAAGTCTCATAATGCCCAGTCCTTCAAACCGGAACACAACAGTGCTTACATACTGCTGCTTGGCGGCAAAAAAAGACAAAACGGTTCTACCAAAACAGACAGCCTCTCGCATGCGAGGGACCTACCACCTTGTGAAATAAAAAAAAGTAATAACAGTAAAACGCAGAATCCTCAGTAATGCACTTAATTAGGCAATAGGAAAAACTGTATGAACAATGAGAAACGAGGAAGCTGAGTGGAAACACAATGATGTAGCTAAACGGGACAAAACCCCGACCGACTTGTTTAGTCGTTGTTTTAAACTTAATTAGCTGCAAACAGTGTTGCCAGTTTGTACAATTTTTGTCTATTGTTGCCGGTACATTTTGTAATAATGTCTAAACTGCTAAACAGAAGTTACAGCTAATGTACTACGTTTACAAATCTAATTTTATGTATTTTATTATTTCTATGGCGCAGTTTACGCATCTGTGTCAAAATACATTACAAGTCCTACGTTTCCCGCTCTTTTTTTATTTACTATTATGGAAAAATAAAAACAGGCCCCGTGGCACATCGTGGGCAATCGGTGGCCATCGATTCCCGCACCGAGCCGAATATTTGTGTAATCCACAAATGCTTG
This sequence comes from Mimas tiliae, assembly GCA_905332985.1. Lineage (NCBI taxonomy): Eukaryota > Metazoa > Arthropoda > Insecta > Lepidoptera > Sphingidae > Mimas > Mimas tiliae. Next base: position 15,967,121 of record HG995248.1, on the reverse strand, counting down.
TTTCGGTTCTGGGTCTTGTGGGACCATAAGTCCCTCGTAGTTCCTGATACCTATAAATACAAATTTACTTAGTGTGGGGCAAGGATTATTTATGTTATGTTAGTGTATTCATATATAAGTCTTTCGACTTCATAGGTAACACCAACATAAATACATTAAAATTGCTAATGATGATTTCAAAATATTCTAAATGACATAAGCTAACCTAGTGTGGAATCTAAGTGTGTCTGTTCGGCCATATATAGAAAAAGTAAAAAATATTTAAAACTTGTAGTGGCCAGTAATATAAATTTTAAATAAATTAAAGTTCGGATTTAAAACACTGGCCATCCCGTCTATTAACACTTAAAATTAAACATAATTTTAAAACTATGAATATGAAAGTATTACCTAAATAAAAATACTTTTTTATTATAAATCACATTTTATGTCTTCTAGTTGCTTTTACTTTTTAAATCTATAACGAGTACAGATTAAATGAACACTATAAATGTCATTAAACTGCTGTCCAACGACATTCCATTTTCGAAATTAAACAATTCAATCATCGGGAAAAAGATAACACTTTAACAGATGAACTGTGACTCGCGTCGCGTATAAACAAATGAAAACAATTTTGTTGAAATTCAATGGCACGATTTATCGACTGACTAATCGACTAATCAAATTGAATATTATCGCTAATCGACTTTTAAAGTAATTGTCACATACGTAGTTTATATTTATAATGCAACCTTTTAGGAAATAAAACGACGCATCATTTTATTTAACATCAAATAAAAATATGTATAGTGAAGGTTTTGCCGTATTTTACCCCTGTTTTATGTTAGCACAAAACCTAATAATTTCAATTTTTGTCTATTAACTATATTCATATGGATGTATTCGTCACGAAACCGAACGCAGTGAATATAGTGACAAGTGCTGCCACCTACACAGTTTGACACTTGAATTGTATCCGTTTAACCGTTCGCAACGTATTGCGTGTGCGCGCCGTGAAAATTGACTATAACCTAAATCTAAGAAATGAGTATTCGTGTTTGGTACGAGCCTGAATTCCTTCACGGCAACCATCTCCTATGCCACCACCACGCACGGGGTACCCCTGAAGACGACGGTACTGCGAGTCCCAGGTGAGTGCGAGTGCATCCACTACTGGAACAATTGTTCCTGGTCCTTCGTTTACTCGATTTCCGCAACAGTAGTATTCCGTGGCTGTGCCTGGGCTCCCTTACACCCAGTCCTATCGCAAACCACACGTCAGTCGGGAGAGAACTGCACTCCCTGTAGTGGCGAGCGTATTTATAAGGTGCCATCTGACATAGATGTCATCCTTATTCTTATCTACCGCCACTATCAAGTCTACCATACTCGATAATGGCGGTACCCTCAGCAGCCATACACTAAATATAGCTTCAAAATCATATAATTAATACTGTAGGTATTCCAAAGTGGTGATGTTCTTATTTTTATAGCATAGGCCGGCAAACGAGCAAGTGGGTCACCTGATGGTAAATAATCTCCACCGCCCATGTACGCCCACAATACCAAAAGAGTCATGGGTGCGTCGACGACCTTAAAGGAAAGGGGTAATTAAGGAATTGGGAAGGGGAGGGATGTTAAGTGGATATCAAAATTGTGTCAACGACTCTTCTGGTATTGTGGCCATTTGTGGCTGGTGGACACCACTTACCATCAGGTAACACAGGTCTTTAATTACTGGCTCGTGCTACGAAAAAAATAAAACAAAATATATTACTTGATACTTTAATCCATAAACTCTGAACAAACCAAGCAATTTAAACTCCGAAACAATTGCGTAACATGCGAAAAAAAAATCCTAATGAGAATAAATAGAACCCGCAGTCTTGGACATTAAGGCCTACTTGCACAACGATCCTAAATCGAGATTTTCCACTAAACTTATTTAAGTCCAATTGCACGATGATCCTAAATCGAGATTTTCCACTAAACTTATTTCTACTCACTTGCACGACGATCCTAAATGGAGTTTTACTCGTACCCACGTAATAAGAACGCGTATAAGCGACGTCAAATAGTATGAAAATTTGACATAACTAAATAAGTTTAGTGGTAAATCACGATTTAAGATCGTCGTGAAACTCGGCCTAAATATAGCATTTATAAGTACATTGCAAACTGTGTAACATTAACCTTTTAAAACCAAACCAAAGGTAATATGTTATAACCCTCTTTTACACAGCGAGTAATCTATGTACATTTATTATTACAAAAAGGGCGGTTAAACGATCTAATTCTTATTTTAGTAGCAATTTGATACTTTATTCGCAGTTAATTTAGTAAAATCTGCAATATCTTGCCTCTAATGTGAGGCAATAATAATTTAAATTAACATTATTCATATTTATTGATGGTTACAAAACCAAATAATATAAATGTTGCTACAATTGAATCAATAAATACAAGTTTAAAATCTAAGCGAAAGTACATAAAGATCACCTTTCCTTATATAAACTAATAAACCAAGGCTGTATAATAAAAATTCCATCGCCTGATCGACTTACGCTTCATTAAAAAGATGATTAAAAAAATAAAAACCACTCTAAAGCGGCGCTCCATCAACGAGAAACATCGTAATAGGCCCTTAAGCTCCTTTCACGCGGAAGGAATTGTTCAATGCGCAGGGTGATTAATACATCTAGGCGTGAAAACGCGGCGGTAGTGCGGCGTCATCGTGACGTGTGGAAGCCAACCCTCCTTTATACGAGTTGATGGATATAATACGTTTCGTATTTCGTATTGATATTTTTATTACATTTATTTTTTTGCTTTAGTGGATGATAAATTGAAGTAAAAATGCTTTATTCAATTTTATGTATTGAATTAACAAACTTTTTTAGAGTGGTCGTAATTATTTTATTAATACTCATAAATATTTTATTGATATTGCCTCCCTTTTTTCGTATTAATTATAAAAGAAGGGAATATAACTTGAATATAACTAAAGATATTGTGGATTTATGATGCCGATAAGGCACGTCAAATAAACACACACACATTTTCCATACAAAACGCTCTAACCAATCAAATTAAAACATTTTGAATACGCCCATGGCTACATGATCTGCTACCCTTTGCCTTCTCTGCACAAAAAAGTATTATATAAGTATTAGGCAGAAAAAATAAACCTCTTGCTCATCTTCCATAAAAAATACATACCGTTATTAATAAATTTAATAAATTCAATACTAATCGGATTATGAGCATTGCACCGGCGATATTGGTATTAATTAACTTTATTGACAACGTCGCCGACAATGCGTAGTTTCATACTGAAAAAAAATGTCAGGAGACGTATTTCGTAAAACTGGGTTTTAATTGGGCTTAGACTGCCTCGGTGGCGCAGTTGTAATGCGTACGCGTTACGATTACGTTAACGCTGAGGTCTCGGGTTCGATCCCCAGGTCGGGTAAAGTAGTATTGGGTTTTTCTATTACGAAATGCTCAGTATCAGCCCGGAGTCTGGAATTTGTGCCCGGTATGGCGATAGGCTCGCCCTCTATCACATCGTGGGACGGAGATACGCTTGGCGAAATGTGGGTGTTCTACACCTCTGCCTACCCCTTCGGGGATTACAGGCGTGAGTGCGTATGTATGTATGGGTTTTAATTTTCCAAATAATTGAAAGACCGTGGAATGATCACCATACAGCCAGAAAGTCTATATATTTATAAAATATATATTTTATGGTATCACCATCCCCATTTCTCACCTCACAAGGTGGTAGGTCCCTCGTTTGCGAGAGACCGGCTGGGTTGCTACCACCGCTTTGTCTATTTCTGCCGCCAAGCAACAGTGTGTAAGCACTGTTGTGTTTCGGTGTGAAGGACATTGAAGCCAGTGTAATTACTGGGCATTATGAGACTTAACACCTTATGTCTCGGGGTGACGAGCTCAGTCCAGTGTCATGCAGTGCTTTATTTAAAGTTCTGTGTGGCGTTGCTTCTGTTTATGAGCAGGCGTGGCGCTTATCATCAGGCGACCGACCTGCTCTTCTCGTCATTCAATGTAATAAAAAAAAAAACATCTAAAACTCTCAAAATAAGCTGGTGTTCTCTGAAACTAACACAGTAGTAAGCTTAGTGCCGATCGGGATTATGCAGTTTAAGTTCTTCTCATTAGCAAGGTTACTAATTGGCCGGCCACCGCTTTGTTCCCTTAGAGACAATGTCGGGACCTACCGTGTTTGCATCTAATTCGGATATAATCTCGCTGGTCGACAATGTATGAACTGCACATATTAAACCGCCTAGTTGAGGCATTGGATGAGTGTAAGCGTTCATAAGCTGAGAAACCTCCGTGGCGCAGCAGGCAGGGTTCGATTCCCGCACCTAGACAAATGTTTGTCTGATTCACAAATATATGTCTCAGGTCTGGGTGTTGTGGGACCGCAAGTTTTTCCGAGTGGTAGAGCCACGCTGTAGACTATTTTGTCTACAGCATGGATGGGCCGGCTCGTCCGGGTCGTTACCACTGTCTTACAGAAAACCGGCGTAAAGTAGCAGCTTGTTGCTGCGTTTCGTACGGTGAGTGAGATATCCGGAGGGCCAAATCTCCCTCCCCTTCCCAATCCCTTATTATCCCTTTCCTTTAAGGTCGGCAACGCGCCCATGATTCTTTTGTATTGTGGGCGTACATGGGCGGTCGAGATCGTTTACCATCAGGTGACTCACTTGCTCGTTTGCCGGCATATACTATTAAAAAAAAAGTCCTTCGTAGTTCCTGATACCCACGATACAGGTTTACCTAGTGCGGGGTCAGGACTATGTGTGTGACTGATGGGTATATAAAAAAAAACCAGCGAGTTTTTTTATCCTTACACGGCAAAGTGACTAGACTATCGCGATGTTTTTTTCAGCGTAAAAGCAACCGATAATTTATAATGAACATTAGTTACGTGTGTAATTAACGTTTATTTTATAATAAAACACTACTCCTCCGAGAAATGAGATAGATATGTTATATGAGAGAGATGACTGTCTCGGTGGCGCAGTGTTTATGTGTACGCAGTACGTCTGCTGTGAAGAGGTCGTGAGTCCGATCCCCGGGTTGGGATATATTGGGTTTTTCTATTACGAAAAGCTCAGTATCAGCCCGGAGTCGATCACATCATGGGACGGAAAGAAGCTCGGCTAAATGTGGGTGTACTGGTTACACCTCTGCCTACCCCTTCAGGGATTACAGGCGTGCATATATATGCCCTCTGATATAACATAAAAAAATATTTATAATCTTTTATTGCTTATATTCCTCATCTAGCGTAAACGACATAATACATTTCATGAACCGTAATCACCCAGCGAGCAAGCAACAAGTCGTCATAAATTATGCGTTCCAAATTCCAGCCAGTCACTGGGCAACTATTACCAACGACTTTATTCAATTACTGACGATGAATTGACGTCTACTCGCATTGCACATAAATAATGCTGGATTGGGAGGACGCCAGTTTGCCCCTTTTTGTGTTATACATATGCTCACGCCTGGAACTCTGAACGGCTGAACTGCAACTAGATTCACATCAGGTTTCAGTGTGTTTTTAAATATACACTAGGGGCTTTGCCCATGTTTTTCCACAAAAAATAAAATAAAAATACTTAAAGTCCCTCCCGTGACCACGAAGGCTGAAAAGCTTTCGAAACGTCGGGACTAAAATAAAAATTAAACCGCGATAAAATCCGTATAAACTAGTTTTATTTCAATACTTAAAGTCCGACGAATATGAGACATATCTTACTTTCTTCCCCACATTATTCTGCATCGATTGGTATCGGTCTCGACCCATACCCCCAGCGGTTTCGGAGGAGATAGCGTGACAAGCGCGTGCTTTTGGCAGCGGCAGCGGCGCCAGTTACTTTTTTAGAATAGAGAGATAAATTAAATTGTCAAAAACCGTTTCAAAAATGTTGTAACGATGGTTGTAACAACCACAAATTGTTCATAATAAGGTCTTCAAGTGATACGTCAGTAAATGCTGCCGTGGTTGGTTAAGTACGTTACACACTTTATAACAGCTACTCATTACCGACGAGACTCTGTCAACTTATATGCTGTCCATGTTAAGGACTTGAGGCGGGTTTGTTATCCTTGTTCTGTTATATACATACACACTCACGCCTGTAATCCCCGAAGGGGTAGGCAGACGTGTAACGTATACACCCACATTTCGCCGACGTATCTCCATCAATTGATGTGATAGGGGGCGAGCTTATCGCCATACCGGGCACAAATTTCAGACTCCAGGCTGATACTGAGCATTTTGTAATAGAATAACCCAATATCACTGTTACCCGACCCGGGGATCGAACCCGAGACCTCAGCCGTAACGCGTACGCATTACAACTGCGCCACCGTGACAATCCTTTCTTGTTCTGTTACTTCTGTAATATTAGACAAAATATAACTTAGGTCGGTGCTGAAAATAAATTGTATCTTTCTAGTACTCTGACTGAAGAGACGAGCAAGTCGCTCGCCTGATGGTAGGCGTCACAGAAATAATAAACATAAGCAATACCATGCAGCACTTTGAATTTTAAAGCACTCCATGACACTGGACTACGCTACTGAATCATAAGATGTTAAGTCTCATAAATAAATAATAATATCTGCCCTGTATTATATGAGTACTGCCCCACTTGTGGGCACGAGCCTCCTCTACGAATGAGAGGGGTTAGGCCTTAGTCCACTACGCTGACCTAATGCAGATTTTACTACGCTGTAGACACTTTTGAGTGGTAGAGCCACGCTGTAGACCCTTTTGTCTACAGCATGTATGGGCCGGCTCGTCCGGGTCATTACCACTGTCTCACAGAAAACTGGCATAAAGTAGCAGCTTGCTGCTGCGTTTCTGACGGTGAGTGAGATATCCGGAGGCCCAAACCCCCCCTCCCCTTCCCAATTCCTTAATTATCCCTTTCCTTTAAGGTCGGCAACGCACCCATGACTCTTTTGGTATTGTGGGCGTACATGGGCGGTGAAGATCACTTACCATCAGATGACCCACTTGGTCGTTTGCCGGACAATGTCATAAAAAAAAACTAACTTGCGGCTCCGCCCACTTGAATGGCCTTTTCCAGTGGTCTATTTGTGAGCCAAATTTTATCCAAAACCGTTAAGCACATACAGTTCTAATGTTAATCCCGCTTTCTCTTACATATTAACCCTTACATGACGCAGCATTCTTCAGCCATTCACGGCCTGTCCCAGAAACGCTGAATGAGACAATGTTCTTGTTCATTGAAACAATATATTAAATTAATTATCCCATTTCGGTCGTATTACCAGGATTAACACACTTGTGTACAAACGTCTTTATGGAGGTCACTCGACTTAGTTCTAATAAATGTCAAATGCAGCAGTTTGGAGATAGAGTTGTAAAATATAAAAAAACGGTGCATACATACGCACTCAGGCCTGTAATCCCCGAAGGGGTAGGCAGAGGTGTAACCAGTACATCCACTTTTCATCCAGTACGACCCGGGGATAGTACCCGAGACCTCAGCGTAAGCCTCAGTCGTCACGAATACGCATTACAACTGCGCCACAGAGGCACTCATTGATTGTAGTATACTGTAAAATAAATATTAAACATAGAAAGCACGTATGAAACAAAACAAGACAGACCCTCATAATTTGAAAATACCACTCGCATACTGCATATCGAATAATCCAATACCGTGCAACCGTACTTAATAAACTCCGCAAAAATACCCAATAAACTTATGTCGAAGGGGCCAAGTGAAGCGTAGTGGAAATTAATTAAAATCCCCCCTCCTTGGCTCAAAGCGTGCCGAATAAAGAAAAATGGGCGGAAGCAGCGAGATTGGACCAAAGTAAGAATTTTAATAAAGTAGAACCACGTAAACATTGATAGTCCGGACAATCCCGGACTCTCTTTGCGTTTCGTGACTTAAATAAAAAATAAACCGGACGAGCGATGTCGTACGGTTCCGTATTGGTGATTTTATTAAAACAGCATGTGATCTTGAATATATTTTATCTAGTAAGAATCAGTATCGTGTTGCAATAGTAGACGAACAGTAGGCCAATTCTCGTAATTTTAAATGTTCAAAATATCATTCCGATCTAGTCTCAGCGTCAAGAAAGTTGCAAATGGCATTCTCTTAAACCAATTCAACGTCAAATGTGAACATAGATCGTAATGAGATTGAATGTAGAATAAAAGTTGACTGAAGCCAAAACGGTATAATGCTACTGCTAATGCTAGGTGCATTTGACGTTGATTATTGGTTTATGAGAATACTATTTTGCAACTTTCTTGACGCTGAGATTAGATCGGAATGATATTTTGAACATTTAAAATTACGAAAATTGGCCTATCTGTTATAACTTTATCATCCGTTCTTTTGTAGGACTTCGTATTTTATAAATAGGACTATGTGCATTGGTCTACTGAATAGTATTTTGGCCTGCCCGATGTCACAAAAAGCCAAAGTGTTGGTTAAGTTGGCAGATCTGGCTTTTAGTAGGTAGTATAAGTTTTGGTGCTAATGTCTTTTGTGTTGTATTTTTGTTGTGTTGCCTTTACAGGGCGATGTGGTCACTCAGCGACAAAGCCCTGAATAAATTAAAAAAAAAACATCCGTTCTTGCTGGGGTAATTCCTTATTTACAGGGTCCGCCTTCCTGCGAAGATGTATCCACTTCCCCCAATCTTGAACATTCTCCGTAGTTAGACCATTGGATCTCATGTCTCTCTCTAATACGTCATAACCAAAACTCTTCTTGTCCTACCTGCCTTTATCCTAAACGCAGGGGGATCAGCTCAACGTGCTTTGTAACACACACGTCATAACTTTAACTATTAGAAGTAAATATAACTTACAGAAATATTAGTTCGGTATTTTTTTACTGAAGAGACGAGCAGGGCGCTCGTATGAAAGTATGCTACGTGTGTTCATAATGATATCAACACTACTGAGAATATGGAATCACAAAGATTTCTTATAATGCCTAATAATTTCACTGATTTATTTGTCCTTTAAACAGCAATGCTTACACAGCTACTTAGCAGCAGCAATGGACAAAGCGATAGTACTTACCGAGACAGAGGGTTGAGCTTCTGTACTCGATTGCGCTATTTATGAAAGCTAATTAAATTACTGGGCATTTTGAGACTTAACATCTAATGAATTCAGATAATAGCCACAGTAGAGTGTCATGTAATGCCACAAGTTGTGTGGTTAATATTTATGAGCAGGATTAGCATTTACCATCATGCTAGCTACTTTTATTTTTTTACATGGGGAAAGTCCTCTTGGTCCCTGCCCACTACGAAAAGTATTTTTAAAAAAGATTTTTACTGGCTAATTAATCCCTCAATTGGGTGATTAAATGCACCTAATACTTAATTCACATAGGTATCATCGTCTCATTGCTCTACTAAACTAATAATTAAATTCATAAAATAAAAAAGAAATAAAAAAATATATAAACTCAGCGAAAGATGGCTCTAGCACGAGTTGCACCTCTACCTACCGCTTCGAGGATATAGCTATCAGCTTCTGTTATTTGTTGTCATATATCCGTTACCAACTTTTGCACGTAGTACCACCAGCGTGAACGGTATTTTCCGGGTAAAAGTAACCTATATCCTAGTCAAAGTAATGATCTACCTGTTTGCAAAATTTCATCCAAAACCACCCCTTAAGGCGTGATCGACAAACATCCATATCCACAAACTCGTAAACATCCAAACTTTCACAATTTTAATAGTAATACGATACGATTTACCAGGTTGTCTCCAACTATAAAATATATTTCCAAAAATGAAGACATTCCTACACGGGCCCCCAAATTCCCGTTTTCATCTCGAGTCCGCCCGACCACGTAGAGTAAATACTGATATATTAAATACTGAACATTCTATGAAAGGACAACATCAAATGGAGGAATCGTTTCCGCTTTATAAACAGTAAAAATATCGCTTCGGTTTTCTTATCAAGGCGATGAAAAGTAGACTTTCCAGTAACTTACAAATATGTGCTTTACTTTTAGTACATGTTTCAAAATATGCGATTAATATTTAACTAAGAATTAACGTATCTTCTTCTTCTTCTACCTGCCCTTATCCCACTCTCAGTGGGGTCAGTGTATCATGCTCTTAACACATGTTACAGAATGATTTGGCTTATAGTTTTTACGACCGGCCGTCTGCCTGACGTCAACCCCCCTGAGGAGAAAACACCTAGACCCGAAACGAATATTTGTTGATCACACAAACATTTGTTTTGGTACGGGAATCGAACCCACGGTCTCTCGCTTCACAGCCAGCTTACACAGCTACTCGCTCACTACGCCATGGAGGCTGTCTGATTTTGTTACCATGAATTAACGTAGAAGATAATGGACTTGGGTAAAACTGTATCGTGGGTATCAGCAACTATGAGGTACTTGCGATCCTACAACACCCAGACCTGAAACAATTTTTTATGGATCACACAAACATTTGCCTCGGTGTGGGAATCGAACCCACGGCCTCTAGCTTCGCAGTCGGCTACTCGCCCACACGCCACGGAGGCAGAGGTGTTATATTTGGACTGCAGTGTATTTAACACCAGATCAAGTGTAATCCTTTTGCCGTGCCAGAATAAAATAAAACTGAAAACAACTAAACCAACCTTTATCAATCATTATTTCTTCTAAAAGTTGTTACAACTACCACCGATTGCAACAACTTTTGCGTAATAAACTAGCATAATAAACAGTTCCTCAGAAAACAAATACATAAAAGTCAACAGTAAGTGATAATTATTATTCAACCCGGCAACCTGCACGGCAGATGAAATTAATTAGGTCGGCCGGTCATTATTACCCCACTGGTCTTGTTTATACGAGGGTACCGTATGATAAACAACCATCTTTATTGCCCTCGTGGAACCTTTAACGTACTGTACTGTTCACGCTCTTAACTCAAGACTTTGATAGATTTTGTTTTTTTTTTGTTACAAAGGAATGATAAAACTGTCTATGTTTATATTAAGAGACCTGTAGGCCAATACTCGTAATTTTAAATGTTCAAAATATCATTCCAATCTAGTCTCAGCGTCAAGAAAGTTGCAAATGGCATTCTCTTAAACCAATAATAATCAACGTCAAATGTGAACATAGATCGTAATGAGATTGAATGTAGAATAAAAGTTGACTGAAGCCAAACGGTATAATGCTACTGCTAATGCTAGGTGCATTTGACGTTGATTATTGGTTTAAGAGAATGCCATTTGCAACTTTCTTGACGCTGAGACTAGATCGGAATGATATTTTGAAAATATAAATTGCATTACTCAAAGATAAATATAATTTGAAAATATATTTACAACAACACATTATTTAAGTAGTCTGCCAAAATAATATAATGATTTCATCATTCGATTCAACATAATGTGGTGAATACCAAATCCGATGGAATTTATGTTGCCATGCAGACTAGTAAATATGGCATTCATGCATCGTGCAATTTCTAATATTTTACATTACCAGTATTAATTATTACATGATTTTGAAATTTGTGTGCGGACTCTGTATAATTTTGTTACTGCAATACATTCGATGTCCTATTTTTATATTATTTATTATGAATTACTTTACTAATTTACTTTGACTGTCTCGGTGGCGCAGTTGCATGCGTAAGAGTTACGACAGACGGACGATCTGCTCGTCTCATCACTCAAGATAATAAATAATAACGTTTCCAGGATAAAAATTAGCTTATGGTATAATCCTATGGTATTCTTGTCTACTAAATGTTATTCAAACCCTTCAATCGTTAAAAATGAGATAATGCCCTTTCTTTCTTTCTCCTATTCTTGTCTCCATCCAATGGTTGCCTGTAAGAGATTGCCTTGAGCGATAAGGCCGCCAATTGTACTTTTCTTTTAAATTGTATACTCCTGTATGTTATATATTTTGTGTATAATAAAGATTTTAAATAAATAAATAATGTAGTAAACATTGGAGTGTGAAAAGCTACTTACCTATTATACTTGTTTTTTTTGAGCCTTGTTAGAAAGAACTAGGTCCTTAATAATAAATTATAATCTAGTTTATAAGACTAATAAGCAATATTATTCTAACTTAATTTTCTACTTATTAAGTTTATTTAATCTAATAATAATGCTCTTAGCACTTCTTTAGAGTCTGTTAACATGGAAACACTTTGTACGTGTGTTGAATTATAAAGAGTACATACATACATACATAGACTCACGCCTGTTTCCCATAGGGATAGGCAGAGACAACGGATTTCCATTTGCTACGATCCTTGAATACATCTTTGGCCTCATTCACTCTCATCAAATTTTTCATACATGCACGTCGGTTTAGGGTACTCCTGACCTGGCCTTTCTCGAGACTATCTCCAACTTGATCTATGAAAGTTCGCCGAGGTCTTCCCCTCCCAACTGTACCATTCACACTCTCCATGTATATTTGTTTTGTCAATCTTCTTTCATACATCCTCCAAACATGCCCAAACCATCTCAGTATTCCTTTATCATAAAGAGTATTTGTCTATTTTTTCAAACTGGCCAGCTACATTACTCTATCATCGTAGAAGCGATATCGATATAGCAAACTACTCTATATCGACTCGTACCTCAGTAGGGACGTGACAAACGAGTCATCCGACGCCGTCAGACGATGATGCGTTGCGCATTAATTAATAATGACATCGTTGAAACGGGTAACTAATGACCTTGATGCCCGGTCGCGATGACCTCACCGCACCATCGCGCCGGGGAGCAGCGAGTTAGTGTTAAGTGCAACTTGAGGGTTGGGTTTTGTAGTGATTTTTATATGAATATACGGAGTAGTGATGGTATGATTTAAATAAAATAATGAATTTTTAATGACAGTAAAGTTAAGTTAATAATGATGTACATTAAATTGAAGTCAATGATAATCATGTTGATTTAATTAATCAAAAAGATACGTTGGAGCAACAATAAATGTCATCAAAGAATTTTCTGAACAATTTGACTGCCTCGGTGGCGCAGTTGTAATGCGTACGCGTTACGATTGAGGCTAACGCTGAAGTCTCGAGTTCGATCCCCGGTTCGGGTAAAATAATATTGGGTTTTCCTCAAATGCTCAGTATCAGCCCAGAGTCTGGAATTAGAGCCCGGTATGGCGAGAGGCTCGCCCCCTATCATATCGTGGGACGGAGATACGCTTGGCGAAATGTGGGTGTACTGGTTTCACCACTGCCTATCCCTTCGGGGATTACAGGCGTGAGTGCGTATGTATGTATGTAAAGAATTTATAATGCATACATTTTCTTATAAAACACGACGGGCCATAATTATCACCCAAAAAATGTTAGGAGTCTAGCAACACCACAAGCATCTTAATCAGTTTAGAAGTTATGAAATAGAGAAAGACACACAATATATACTTCTTCTTCTTCTTATCGAATGGTTAGTGGCCAACCTAGTGTCAGAGTTTTTCAAGCCACCCGAAGGCCTCTGACTTGGCTTAACGACTGCTATCAGTTCATAACAGCCGGGACCGACATTTTACGTGCCCTCCGAAGCACGGAGACGCTCTGTTGAAATACCACTAAGCGGTCACCCATCCATGGACTGACCGCAACCAAGGGTTGCTTAACTCGCTTATCGTTTACAGATTAGTAAGTGCAACTAGCTATGAGCGCCTCGATATATACTTGTATGTTAATAAACCCTGAAATCATAACACTCTCTTTTGAACAATTGTGTAAAGGGGTCAGTTCTGAAATCGCGCTCAATTTTATTGGAATACAATAGGTACTTATAAATAATGCATATTAAGCAACAAATCTGCAAGAAATTTAGGCCAAAAAACATTTTAAAACAAGGTAGTTTAACGTCACAGCACATTTAGAAAGGCAGCAGTGCTTCCTTAATTATCATATTGTTGTATAAAATTACCGTTAAAAGTCAACAAAAGTCGATAACGTTCAACTCTGGGTTGCCATAAAAACAAACCTCGGGAAGAAGTGGCAACATTACGCTAGTCAAGTTACTAGCGCGTCAGACTGGAGCTAGTTGGTGACGTAATAATACATTCAATAGACAAACATAGTGTAGTGGGTGTCAGGAACTACTTAAAAGACGAAACAAAGTGTGTTATATACATTACGAAGTCCCCAGGTTCTCCTATCTACATATACATACATACGCACTCACGCCTGTATTCCCCGAAGGGGTAGGCAGAGGTGTAACTAGTACACCCACATTTCGCCGAGCGTATCTCTGTCCCACGATGGGATAGGGGGCGAGCCTATCGCCATACCAGGCACAAATTCCAGACTCTGGGATGATACTCAGCATTTCGTGATAAAAAAACTCAATTCCACTTTACCCGACCCGGGGATCGAACCCGAGACCTCAGCGTTAGCTTAATCGTAACGCGTACGCATTACAACTGCGCCACTGAGGCAGTCCAGTTCTCCTATCTCTGTTTCATAATTCATCAAAATCGGTTCAGGGATTTAGGTGTGAAAGCGTAACAAACAAACAAACTCATTTTCGCATTACTCATCTTAGTTAAGATTAGTCTCGTTCAGTCTTTCATAGCAGAGTGGGAGTAGTTTTTATATTATCTTCTAATCTTCTAATATATCAAATTCTCGTGTTACAATGTTCGTTCCTATACTCCTCCGAAACGGCTGGACCGATTTGTATGAAATTTTGTGTGCATATCGGGTAGGTCTGAGAATCGGCCAACATCTATTTTTCATCCCCCTAAATGTTAAGGGTGGTCCAAACCCTAAATTTATTTTTTATTTTAGACAATTTTTTTTATGATACAGCATTAAAAATACATACAACCCTAAATTTTCACCCTTCTACCATCAACCCTTATTTTTTAATAGTCATTTTAGTATTTTGTCAAGAGCGTTTCTCACCGGGGGCGCCCACTAGGCTACTTTAATCCTGGAAATAGGCATTCACGCGGGCGGAGCCGCGGGCAACTGCTAGTATTTTTATAAAAAACACGCAAATAGTGTAAAAATAATGTGCATAAAAGATTTTTTCCTTCACTTTTGAAACCTTTGTGGCGCAGTCGATGAGGAGCCGGCTGCGAAACGAGAGGTGGTGAGGTCGATTCCCACACCCTGAGATAAATTGTTGTGTGATCCATAAATATTTTTTTCGGGTCTGGGTGTTGTGGGACAGCAAAATCCCTCGCAGTTCCTGATACTCACGATACAGGTTAACCTAGTGTGGGGTCAAGACTATTTGTGTGACTGTTGGGTGTATTTATTTATTTTTTATTATATTTATTTATACTGAAGTCATGACTATGGTACATTTATCAGTTCACAAACACCTTCACCTGAAAGACAACAGTCTGCACTAAAGAGAATTCAACTGTACCAGTAAAACAGGGACTTGCCTCGTGTGAACAAGACACAATATTTCATGAAAAATAATAAATATCTCTCAGTTAAGTCACGTAGCTTACTAATTCCCTCCCAGTGGGCAAATAACAGAATTCATGCCCTGAATTCCACTTTGCTCGTGTGAAACAAACGTTTTTGGTTTAAATTATTTTCATGATGAGCTTTTCATTTCAATCGCCTCATTGGTCTATAGGCAGTTTACTAAACTGAGAAACTTGAGGTCTTGAGTTCAATTCCCAGGTCGAGTAATTATAATAAAATATGTGTTAGAGTTTTCGTTTCGAAAAATCACACATTATTTGCCCGGGTGGAATTCGTGCCCGGTATGGCGACAGGCTCGCCTGTTATCACATCATGGGACGATGGTGAGCTCGATGAAATGTGAGTGCACCAGTTGCACCTTTGCTTACCTTCTTACCACCTCTGACATATGTAAATCATCTTTTAAACCAAAAAATACACTAAGCTTTCCCGATCTGGGTATAGAATTCTAGACTGGCTTCTAGGCTTACTGCCGAATTGTGATAACTTTATAAGCAACGTTTTTTATAGAGTTATAATCAGAATAACTCTATAAAACACCACAAAATTTACCCAATAAACAGTCATAATTAACCGCACCCTGTATAAATTAACTTCAAAGCATAAAACAGTTACGAGGTCCCATAATCGCCGTTAAATTAAACATCATGTATTCTTTAACTGCCTCGTGTAAACATTAAAAAGTAACGTGTTTCTATCGGATCGCGTTATGACGGTTTTACAGGACTGTTTTATGTTTGTGCAATTTATTACATGAAATGAAATTAAATGAAATGAAATAGTTTATTAATCATACATACCTATGTATGCTATAATATTGTATGCTACCCAACCCTGAAAAAAACCAGCTAGTCCTATAAGAAATAAATAATAATATACCAGCATTCACATATCACTCACTATGTTAGTTATACCTGGTATGGCATAACATTACATAAGCTCCCGCATTTATCCCCGAAGGCGTAGGTACAGCTGCATTTACGTTTCGCTGAACTTGCTTTGCTTGATTATGAAAGTAGTTAATAGATAATAATAATACGAGCCCTGTATTATATACGTACCACTGCTGGGCACGGGCCTCCTCTACTGAATGAGAGGGATTAGGCCTTAGTCTACCACGCTGCCCTAATGCAGACTTCACATACCTTCGAAATTCTTGTGGAAAACTTCTCAGGTATGCAGGTTTCCGCATAATATTTTCTTCATCGTTAAACCTAGTGATAATTAACAATTAAAATATAGTAACTTAGAAAAGCCAGAGGTGTATGCTGTTGGGGCTGGTTTCGAAGCTACGAATTACGTCTCAACAGTCCGTACCACTACCCGCTGAGCTATCACTACTAAAAGAATAAATATAAACTTAATTTGCAACTGACACAATTTACATAATCCCATTAAGTTTAAAAGAATCCTAGACTGCAAAATGATATTTCATTTCAATAATTTCAAACCCAATTATTTAAAATGCAACGTATTCAAAATACCCTGACTCTGCAGCACCGATAATTTTGCAGTAAGGAACCGTCGCACAAAAAGGTAATTAGTGTCACCTCTAATAAGAACTAACAGCTTTTATCTTACCATTAGCACTGAGTATAGATCCCGTCGCGAAATTAAATACTTACAATTCGAATATTTAATAGATAATTATGAAAAAATTAGGACGAATATCCATATTCGGGTGGCGGAGTGGAAAACGTACTACGGCTACTTCGGACCGAAATTTCTCAGATTCGGACCAGCCTCAGCTGTAGACACTTTTGTCTACAGCGTGAATGGGCCGGCTTATCCGGGTCGTTACCACTGTCTCACAAAAAAACCGACGTAAAGTAGCAGCTTGCTGCTGCGTTTCGTACGGTGGGTGAGATATCCGGAGGGCCAAATCCCCCTTCCCTTCCCGAATCCCTTATCCCTTTCCTTTAAGGTCGGCAACGAGCCCATAATTTGTTTTTATTGTGGGCGTACATGGAGATCGCTTACCATCAGGTAACTTACTTGCTCGTTCGCCGACCTATGCTATAAAAAAGCCCCTTACAATGCAAAACTCCAAAAACAAAACGTTTCATAGAGTCGTCTGCTTTATATCGTATTAACTTTTGCTCGCTGCACTGTCCGCGTAAACGGCAATTTCCGGGATAAATAGCCTATGTCCTAATCCAGGTCATAGTCAGTGTGCCAAATTTCATATGATAAGCATGATTTAATCACAAACTCACAAACATCCAAACTTTCACATTTATAACAGTAGTAGGAAGTAAGATTATAATAGTAATAGATCTAGGGGGGGAAAACCAGGCACTCGCCGTGGGCGGCAGTTTCAGAGGGCGCCAAAATCATATTTGTGAGTTTTTTTAAATAATATCTCAAACACTAGAGAGGGGCGCCACTATCAAGTTCCTACCTCAGTTCGAAAAAATCGTAGATCCGGGGCTGAGTAAGATAGTAGGATAACGACACACGTTGGTCGCTCGACCAATTACATTCAAAAAGCATGAACCTTCGTGTGTTTTGATGCTACATTCTAACCCCGCAGGTTTTCATTCGTTTGTCACGAGGCCGCGGGGCAAAATATTTTAAAGAAAACGTAAGGTGTACTGTTACTTACTTAATTTATATATCTTAAAATGGCAGTATTTCAAAAGTATTTCCATGGTTTTAATCCCCGAAAAAAAGAGGGATGTTGATAAGTTTGGCCCGTTGATCTGTCGCTGTGTCTGCCTATGGCATAGTAACGTTTAAACGAATGAACTAATTAGAATGCGTTTTTTTTGTATGAAAGCTAATTTAATCAAAATAATTCATAGTTATGTTATGTTTGAAGAAATCAACTCGGTTATTTAAAAGGTACAAATGTTTTTCTACTTGACTTCGGGAGTTTTTAATTCTCCCTGACTCCTCCATCCCAACCGTTCAAATTGCCAGAATAAAAAAAAAAATACAATATGATGTTCGCTAAACGCTATCGCTCGGGATAATCTGCGAGAGCCCCTTAATGAAGTGGCGGACTGATGATTATTATGTTTTTTATTAAAACCCTCTGTCAGTTGATGAGAAAAATATTAAGCTTGGTACTTAAGGAAAAGGAAAACAATTAGGGATGAACAATGACTCTAGTAAGAAATGGTGTAGTACAACGAATTAATCGATTTTACGAGTCTGGTCATTAAATAGATCCAAATAAAAACACTGTAAAGCTAAAATTTTACGTTTCATTCTCGATTTAACCCCTTAAGGGTGGATCATGAAATTATACCAACTTTGAATTTTATTATCAATATGGTATAACTCTGTTACGAAATATCAGTAATTATAAAAAAAGACCCAAAAAAGATACGCATCGAACAAAAACCACCTCAAATTAGTATCGTTGGTTAAAAATTAAATCAAATAAAGTTACGATTAAGTAATTTTCGTGCCTAGTAAGTACTTATATATTGCTAAACATAAGGATTAAAGATTTCAAGACTATGTGGCAAATAGTCTTCAAATCAATTCGGAATATGTAACTACTTTATTTTTAAACGACATAATTATCT
This sequence comes from Mimas tiliae, assembly GCA_905332985.1. Lineage (NCBI taxonomy): Eukaryota > Metazoa > Arthropoda > Insecta > Lepidoptera > Sphingidae > Mimas > Mimas tiliae. The sequence continues at coordinate 15,948,099 of HG995248.1, read as the reverse complement.
TTGTCCTATGAACTTTCCGAGAAAACAAATTAACAATTCAAATTCCTCTATCATAGAGTCGAAAATCGATATTTCAATTGAATCGAGTTTTTTCACAAATAATCGGCAACCCCGCTTCTGTTCAAAACATGAATACAGTCATTAACATAAAAAGGAAACAATAACCGTTTAAATTTTCCGTATCGGCCTTTTTTTAAGCGCAATTTGCGAACGAACGTTCGAAATTTAAATTCGAATTTCCGAGAGCCGGTCTGTTATTAGGTCTAATGGGGCTCCCCTGAGCCTGTGACGTCACAAGCATTGTATCGTTTTATTACGTGTCGTCGCCTCGGTTTAGCGACTGCGTACTTACGTTGAGGGACCCGTGAAGGTCGGGGTTAAAATCCGGGGCAATCAAATTATTATTTGCATATAAGATTTTCGATTGGTAAAAATCATACATAAGATGCCGAAAATTTGTGCCAGATACAGCGCTAGGTGTGGCACGTATTAGATCATGGACGAACATAAGCTCGCCAACAGAGGGTTTACCAGTTTGAGGTGTCGAGTTCGATCACCGGGTCAGGTGAAAGTGAAGCCCGGAGTCTGGAATTGTGTCCGGTGACGATGGGCTCGCCCCTTATCACATTATGGAACGAAAGTGGAAAAGTGTGGTCATATCTACTGGTCACACTTCTGTTTACCCCTTCAAGGTTTATAGGTGTGATGTGTATGTATGTATGTAAAAAGTTTTGTGGGTCGTAAATACACCTTGTTGCGCATCTATCTACCTCTTCAGCGACACCGGCGTAATATTATGTTATTACGTGTCAACTTGTACGTTTATATGCCATGAAAAACTCATTAACTTTTGATCTTGTACGTAAAGTCTGTAGTCATTTTTGTGGCGTGATAAAATATAACATTTCAGTGTTTTGTATGCCGACGTCACGTCGCATCGTTACGTTTACGTACTCTGAATAATGTTATCTAATCATACATACAAACATAAGCTCATGCCTGTAGTAAGAGTAGGCAGATATGCAACTTGTACAACCACTCGCCGAGCTTAGTTCCGTCCCGTAATGTGATAGGGAGCGAGCCCATCGACACTCAAAATCCGGGCAATATGTGTGATGTTTCCAATCGAAAAACTCAACCACATTGTTCTTGCCCTACCTGGAAATTTCACCCAGGACCTCACGGTACTCAGCCTTAGTACACTGCCACTAAACCAATTCGACGATCATCTAACCAACAAAATTCAAAAAGGAGAAGGTTCTCCATTCGTATACATTTTTTTAACATATTTTAGCATGGTAAAATTGGCCACCAACACCTTAGGTCTAAATCCATCCTCACCTGCACGTGGTACACTCTGCTGATTATCGGACGAGGCAATGGTGAAACTCTGTTCCCGATCACACACACACACAGACACACAGAGAGAGAGAGAGAGACAGAAAGAGACATAGACAAACACACACACACGACACCACGGGATAGTCAAAAGTGGGTGTCATACATGTCATACTTATAACATCCTTCTTTTTTGTCGGGGTAAATGGTACACAAATTTCTCACTAACTCATCTCACAATCATTTTAGTGTAACTACATCTGATACCAAGATCGTTCTTTCGGTCCCCCAGTTACTAACTTTCGCCAATTAACAACTATGTAACATAGTTAAAACTTTTCGTTAGTTCTCTTTAGCTTCGTGTCACAATAGTATTTCTCTTTAACTATTTACACCATTTTATTTACGGTAAAAATAGGTATTTGCCTATGAAATTGCGTTCTATACGGAAAAAGTTAAAGAATTTTTAATCACCTTAAAAAAGGAGGAGGTTTTCAATTCGGCGCGTTTTTTTTAATGTATATCGATTTCTCCGCCAATTTTGCACCGATTTTGTTGGAAAAAATGTCACTCGATAGAGGTTAGTTGCGAGTTGGCCCATATAAATTTGGTTAAGATCTGATGACGGGGTACGGAATAAAAAAATAAAGCTCCTCAACGGACAACAGTACACTCGTCGCGATAATGTTATTGTATTGGAATTTACATACTATTGCTGAAACTACCACTAAAAATTTAAGTCGGTTTCCAAGTTTCGTTAAACGTTATGTTATTTTCATCTTTTTTATTTCTGTTAACCAAGAATCTGGTAGCCGTTTTGTTTTTGTATATTTTAAAGCCAATTAACTCCAAAATTCATATGTATTTGTGGGGGCTGTACTCAGCACGTGACAGGTTGAATGGTAGATTTAAAAAAGCGGCTGTCAAAGTAACCACCCATGTTATCGATGCATCTTTGCCAGTGCAGTGGCAATTTATCGATGCCCTTCTTGAAGAAATCCGATGGACAGGAGGCAACAAACTCTTCAAAGGCATTTTGTACTGCCTCTCGGGTATTGATTTTATTCCCGCCAAAAAGATCATCAGCAGCCTCATTGGTCTAGTAGCAGCTTACTAAGACTGAGAATCCTTGAGGTCCTGAATTCAAATCTCAAGGTCGGGCCATCATAATTTGTGTTTGAATTATTCATACACCAATTGCCCGGGGTTGGAAATTGTGCCTGATAATGTGACAGCCTCACCCCTTGTTACGTAATGGGACGGAAATAAGTTATTCTATTCTAAGCCAGCAAACAAGCAAGTGGGTCATTTGATAGTAAGTAATCTCACCGCCCATCAACACCCACAATACCAGAAGAATCACGGACGTATTCCTGACCTTAACGAAAACGGATATTTAAAGGATTGGATAAGGGGAGGGGGATTGGGACCTCCGGATATCACAATCACCATACAAAACGCAACAGCAAGTCGTTATTAAACGTCGATTTTCTGTAAGACAGTGGTAGCAACCCGGTCGAGCACATTGACGCTATAGGGAAGATTGTCTACAGCGTGGCTCTACCACATGGAAACCACTAGTTGCATCGCTGCCTACCCCTTTCGGCGATACAAGCGTGAGCTTATCATTGTCGTAAAACATCAAATTTCCAGTAAGTTATAAGGTATTTTAAGACCAAGACGTAAACCCGTTACAAAGTCGCGGCGAATTTTGAAAAACTAAGCCCGAACTGGAGTAATTAGTAAAGTTTAGACATCTGTCATAAATCACCCGCCGAAACGTACAAACAGTGTCGCCGCGTACAAATTAAATTAATTCCAACTTCTCTTATTGCAAGATGTTGCTATCTATTGTGGAACTTACTTTCTTATTAATAATAATTAACCTTATAATAATAAAGACCGGCGCTCAGTGAAGATATAGTGAAGTTTGACAGTCTCTGTAATGCAGTGGGCGAGTAACCGGCTGCGAAGAGTGAGGCCGTGGGTTCGATTCCCGCAAAAGTGTCTACAGTGTGGCTCTACCACTCAAAAAAACCCAAAATATTTTGGAACCATTTTAAGAATTATCTTTTTAATCTCGCGGTAGCCATATATTACAGAAAATTAGGATTTGCTCCCGACTTTGTCCGTGTTTATGTCGTTTTCGGGGATAAAAAGGACCTATGACCTAATCCAGGTCTGTATGTGTGCCAATTATCATTGAAATATTTTTTGCCGTTTATGCGTAACTGATTAGCAAATATCCAAACATTGTCATATTCAATGTCTTGCATTAAATATGATGCAAAATATCTATAGTACTATTTTTACATTAAAATATCACAAAATTATCACATCTAGAATCCTTACAAATGCATATCCATCCGAACTAGCCAATTCAGTCCAATTTTGTACGGAATCATCCAGCACGCCTACATCCATTGTACTTGTGTCCACCGCTAATCCATTAGCAATGCTCCTACAATGGCCGACCTCGCCAAAAACTCCCTTTTGTGCATTATTCCAATGGACGTATCAATCCGAACGTGGCTTGTCACCAATCAATATAGAATCTTTCATTTGCCAAATTAAAATGGTTAATTCCCTTTTGATATTTCGCTTTGAGGCTTCGACAGAGGTTGGATGTTGTTTAAAACAATATAACTAGTTATTTGATGAGAAATTTTTACTAATTAATTAATAGTTATTGGACTGCCTCGGTGGCGCAGTTGTAATGCGTACGCGTTACGATTGAGGCCAACGCTGAGGTCTCGGGTTCGATCCCCGGGTTGGGTAAAGTGGTATTGGGTTTTTCTATTACGAAATGCTCAGTATCAGCCCGGAGTCTGGAATTTGTGCCCGGTATGGTGATAGGCTCGCCCCCTATCACATAAGGGACGGAGATACGCTCGGCGTAATGTGGGTGTACTGGTTACACCTCTGCCTAACCCGGGGATTACAGGCGTGAGTGTGTATATATAGTTATTTGATGGGGAGCCGTAAGTTGGACCCGCATCTTAGTCCCAAATCCAACCTTACCTATACGTGGTACACTGCTGATTTACGGACGAGACAATGGCGAGACCTGGTTACAGTTGCGGGTTGTGGCAATGCGATGGCGGTTAGACCCGTATAATGCCAGATACCGTCAAATCTATGATACAAGAGGGCGGACCCTGGCATTGAGCATTTGAGTGGTAGAGCCACGCTGTACACAGCATTGTAGTTTGTCTACAGCATGAATGGGCCGTCCGGGTCGTTACCACTGTCACACAGAAAGCCGGCGTAAAGTAGCTTGTTGCTGCGTTTCGTACGTTGAGTGAGATATCCGGAGGTCAAATCCCCCTCCCCTTAATTACCCCTTTCCTTTAAGGTCGGCAACGCACCCATGATTATTTTGGTATCGTGGGCGTACATGGGCGGTGGAGATCACTTACCATCAGGTGACCCACTTGCTCGTTTACGATCTATGACATAAAAAAGTCCCTATAATTCCCTATCACCTTCAGGTGATTCAGTTTACTGTCAGACAGAACTGACTAATTAACAGAATAATCCCTGTTTCACAACCCATCACCTAAATTAAAGCTATATACTAAACTGAACATAGAACAGTAATCAAACCATAATGTAGTCGGAATCACGTACAAATCTGCCGGCGGAGCGGCGAACTAACTTTTGATGTAAAAACTTATTTTTATATTTACCATGAAGACGGGAGGTTACGTTGTATGTGCGTTGATTTTGTAAGGGCCCAATGATTATAGGAACTGTGTTTGAGATATGATTTGAGCGTATCTAGTAGGTACATTTTTTGTAATTAAATCCCCAGTATTTTACCATTGAAATTCAAATTCAAAATATTTATTGAATCCATAAAATGTTATACATTATTTAGATTCCGTCAAAATTCTACCGCTAGTTCGGAATGCTGTTTCGCTCGAGAAGAACGAGCAAGAAACTCTATCGTTGCTCTTTTCAAAACTAGTTTACAATTATTACAGCATAAGGTTTTACAATATTTAATTGGAATTAGAGCAGCTCAATCAAGCAATTACAGAAATGAGCATTGCATTAAAAGAGACGATAATGAGTTTGTATCAGCCTTTCATCTCATGGCTTGGCATGAAATGCTGACATAATGTAACGCAATATAGTATAATAATTAGCAATTAATTATTAAGGTATTTGACTAGATTTTTTATTATTTAAATCAATAAGTTACGTTACTCAAAATCTATTACAGAAAGAATTTTATAAATCGGACCAAAAATAAATAAGTTAGAAGCCATTCAAATCCTGTAGAAGGGGTAATTGTCAAATGACAGACGACGCAAACTTTGACGTCATTGTGTAAAATGTTCATTATGGTGCACGCGTGCAAGCGAGATAGTGAGAAATCCCTACTACGCACCCACTTTTCCTCATACCAACATTTAAAGTCATAACTGCGGGCACATTTCTGAACAAATTTTGATTGTGTTTTAATAAAAGGGTTTCTTTTGCGTATCATTTTCTGTTGCTTATAAAATAATGTATAAAATTCAATATAGGAAACTACCCTACTATAAGTGATACTTAATGATCTAATTTACAGACTGAATGATTTGATTTGGTACACAGCATATTAAAAGTTAAGCAATTCTGTTGCTGTATAAAATTGGGCAGAACTGAAGCAAAAAACAGTACATGTTAAATTTATAACACTTATTTTCTAGACATCAATCTTGCATGAACTTACTATTTTAATAAACAAAAATCTACCGTGAACTTTGTCAGGACATAATGGTTCTGTATGTCCAATAAAAAAAATATATTGTTTATAAATATATTACCTCCAATGAAGGTTAAAAACATTTTAAAATCAAGATAATCAAATTAACTTCTTCATCTTTATCATCATGTTTAATGTTACAAATTATTTACAATTTTATTAGTTTTACTTAAAAACAACTATATACATAGATATTCACGCCTATTTCCCACATCCACCCTTCAAGCATAAAGCTTTCGCACCTCTACTCTAACTAGCCAGTGAAGGCAAGCCAGAGGTGGTGATCTGTTCCTCATCAGTGTTCACTCCCGCCGGCCGGTAAAGGCAACACAGAGATGAAGAACAGGAGCCTCCCCCGGGAGCACTTGGGACGTAGGGTCGCTACTCCCCAACAGCTCGTCACAAGCTGCCCTGCGGGCTTATTATTATTTGTTTTAATTGCCTCGGTGGCGCAGTTGTAATGCGTACGCGTTACGACTGAGGCTGAGGTCTTGAGTTCGATCCCTGAGTCAAGAAAAAGTGTTATTGGGTTTTTCTATTACGAAATGCTCAGTAGCCCGGAGTATGAAATTCGTGCCCGGTATGTCTATAGGGTCGCCCCCTATCACATCATGGAACGGAGATACGCTCGGCGAAATGTGGGTGTACTGGTTACACCTCTGCCTACCCCTTCGGGGATTACAGGCGTAAGTGCGTATGTTTGTATTATTTGTTTTATTATTTTACGTAATTACTCAGTAATTTAATAATAACGAAGAAATTCAATCAAAATATTTAAATCACACTTACTTCTGTCTACTACAGATAGACTTACAGGCATTGCTGACAGGTTTAAAATGAAAGGTTTTTGCGTACCGCTACTGTTACTGAACCATGAAAGCTTTATAAACAAATACTCCATTACTCGTGCAAGGGAGTCCATAATGTAATTTACGTTGGGGAGAGAGTATCATAAGAAGTTTTATAAAGCCCCGTTTTTGGAAACATAATTATAAAACCTCTCCAAAATATAACGCTCACTTATTTATGCTGTTCTTTTTCATAATGGTATGGGGTTTGATTCTAGACGATCGCGAGTGTGCATAATAATTGTCTTTCTTTCTGCCTGGCGTTATCCCGGTTTAATGCCAAGGTCCGCCTTCTCGTATCCATAGATTTGAGAGTATTTATTCTATGGGGCGACCCGCCTTCCGACCCAAACCCAAACTTAGTTCATTTTGTATCCCGCTTTGCTATGGAGGGAAGTGGACAATTATTATTTCCAACTCCTCCCTAATTTTCTATTTGATTTACTTCGTTGCGGGATAAAGACAGATTTGCATTCCCAGAGACTCGCCGAGCTTCATTGCTCGGTGTCGAAATATGCGTGTCATTGTCGATCCTGGCTTACAGGAGTTACATTGGCGGGTGTGTGGGAGGGATAGTCCCATACAAGTTAAGTACAGCAGTCCAAATATAATGTCGACCGTCAATAGACACTACGTTCCTCGACGCTCGGCTGAATTATGCCGGCCTGAATTTACTTGATATACACTGGCTGACACGGGACTCGCCTGAACAAGCCACTATGGCGGGTTTTATACCATCCATGATCCAGTCAGGGTACAAAAATGATTAGATGGCCTCCCACCATCAAAAACCTAGGAGCTACGAAGCCTTAGACTGACAAACAGACAAAGACGTAAAACTAATAACACTTATATTTTCACGTCAAGGGTTAAAAAACATAAATCAAAGTTGATTTAAACGTGTGAACAGGTCCATGTTATATTTAGATAGATAGATAGATAGATAACACTTTATTGTACACCATGCATAATATTACAGTAAAGAAACAAAACAAAACAAAATTATAAATGTAACAATAGGCGGTCTTATGGCTAATAGCGATTTCTACCAGAAAACCAACGACCTATGTTTACGTCAGGGTTTAAAAAAACACAAATCAAAGTTGATCTAAACGTGTGGACAGTTTTATGGTATATTTAACCTCTCATTCATCCATAAAACAAGCATACGGTAATAGTATCTCGTGGTATTTGGGGCTCGTTGGGGCTGGAATTCTCACCGGTAGGGCAAGGTCTGCCGAACCGACGCCCGTTGAATACAAACTAGCAAATCTTAACCCACAATCTGGCGGACGTACCTACGGGCCTATTATACCGTGTCAAGTGATTTTAAAATATGTTTTTTAAAGTTGCATCGCTTTGTATTTTGGGGTACTGAAAAAATGTTGAATAAATCATAAATAATAAAACTAAAAATAAAACTGACTGCAAAAAAAGTAAAAGCTAAACCTAAATAATTTTGAGTTTATGGTACTGTAGTTTGATAGTCAATAATTGATATCACCAACTCGGATTTTTAGTGATATTTTAAATTTTATAGATTTTTGAGTCGGTTTTATTTTTTGTTAAAAAGTTTTTTAAACATTTTTTTATCAAAGATTCACAAAAATTTGTGCATAAATCATTCCATATAGGTATTTTAGAATTTAATCACCGTATGATTTATTTAAATTTAAATGAGATCACCACCGCATTAAACGCTATCGAATACAAAAAGAATCATCCAAGTCGGCCCAGTAATTTCACTGGCTTCAACGTCCTTCAAACCGGAACACAACAGTGCGTGAAAATACATAAAGAAATATATACAGACGAATTGAGAACTCTCGTTTTTTTGAGGCGGTTAAAATCATTCACACCTCGAGTGTCAATGACTTTAATACATAAAAAGCTCCTAGTATGTAAACGAATAAGACAAAAACATAAAAAAACAAGTACGAAAGCTATTTAAACTCATTCGTGAAGTGAGGAGCGTTGTTCTTTAAAGGGGGACATTTAAGGGGGGCATACAGAAAGTTAAGGGAGTTTTTCTCTGAGTTGCTTTTCACGTCCTCTACACATGTCAATGATCTCGATCCGATCTCGATAGGAAGACTTAATAATATGACACTGTTACATGCTGTTCGAGGGTTAAGTGATAACGAGAGCGGAAAATATCCTTTTTTTATTCGTCAGCCTTCGTGGACTAGCGGCAGAGTAGGCTGTGATGTCAGGCAGCGGGTTCGATTCCCGCATTGAGATGAATGTTTGTGTTTCACAAATATTTTAGGGTTTTGTAGTATCAAGTCTTTCATAATTGTCTTATAACATAACGTCATTTTTACGATTCACCTCTAGTTACAACAATAAACGACATTCTGTAAGGTGTTGCTAATATAGGCAAACATGTGGCTTACCATCAGACGAACGACCTACTCGTCTCCTAATTCAGGTTAATCCTACTTCCTATTATTTATTTATTATTGAAGCCCTGTTTAAATTTTATATTTTTATTATAAAATTTTATTTGGTAACTAGCATTTACTTAAAGTTGATGAAACAGGCGCTCAATGTTATAAATGTAAAAGTTTTGTGTGTGAGTTTACATATTTGTTAATCAATCACGCCTTAACGACTGAACAGATTCTGTTGAAATTTGGCACAAGAGTAGACCATGGTTAATTAGAATATAGGGTAAGTTTTATACCTGAAAAAGAACATGCGGGGCAGTCTTTGGGGACTGCCGATAGAAGTGAAAATTAAATAACTTTGAATTGTTTCGTCGAGTCGTTATTAGATTATTATTTATGAATTATTTTTGGTTTGTAAAGAAGTGTTAATGACCAATTTTATATATATGTAGCGAGATATAAAAGAAGTTTTCACTTCAATAAATTCACGTGGGCGTAGGACGCGAGTAATTATTTGTAAACAATACATCAGCTTTCGCCTTTAAATTGAACCACACGACAAACCGTTAGCGTGTCCCATCACCCGCGAGCCGCGACTCGGCAATATATTTGTTAGCGAAACGCTTGCGAGCGGGTTTTTTAACTCCCTACCAAATTCCACTGATTTCTTGTTAACTCCTTAATGTACTTGTTTATTTTGATGTTTTCTTTTCCTTCTGTATCGTCGAGGTTTTGTCTGAGACAATTTATAATGAAGTCAATATGTCGTATTTAAATTTTTAGGGCGTTAGACTTGCTAATTACCGATGAAAGTTCGCTACCCTCGTGATATGATACCCAAATTAAGTAAAAATACATCAATATTCAAAAGCAAATGCTTGTTCCCATTTGACGTCGGCCGGAATTGGTTTAAATGAAATTAAATTTGTAACAGATAAGCATCGTTGGTCATTTGAATGATTTTACGAAAATCATGTATAATGGCATTGTAAATCCTAATATCCTAATACTATCCTATTTTTTTTTATTGCATTGGCCAGCAAACAAGCAAGTGGGTCAAGTGATTTGTACGCCCACGATATCAAAAGAGTCATGGGCGCGTTGCCGATCTTAAAGAAAAAGGATAATTAAGGGATTGCGAAGGGGAGGGGATTTAGGCCTCCGGATATCGAAGCTGCTATTTTGCGTCGGTTTTCTGTGAGACAGTGGTAACGACCCGGACGAGCCGGCCCATTCATACTGTAGACAAAATTGTCTACAGCATTGCTCTACCACTCGTAAAATATATTATAGCGGGTATTGCAGCGTAGACAGGGACCGAACCCAACGGTTGTTCCGGAAAAATGGCTCGGAAAGCTTTTGAGTCTGACATAACCATCTCTCCTCCCCGACGATGAGAAGGTATCCGTAAATGGGATATTCCCCGCGGGGAAAAGGCAAGTATATTGGACAAAGGCTTAACCTCTCTCAATCATCAACCCGTGCCCAGCAGTGGGACGTGTATAAGACAGGGCTAGTATGTTTTTCACATATTTGGACTGCACTGTACTTACGATCACGAGGTAGAGTGGAGTTATTTGACATGCCAGGATAAAAAAATCACATTTTATTTTTTTATTTATTAGCTTGAATGACGAGACGAGCAGGCCGCTCGCCTGATAGTAAGCGCCACGCCTGCTCATAAACAGAAGCAACGCCACACAGAACTTTAAATAACAAAGCACTGCATGACACTGGACTGTGCTCGTCACCCAGAGACACAAGTTGTTAAGTCAAATAATGCCCAGTAATTTCACTGGCTTCAATTTCCTTCAAACCGGAATACAACAGTGCTTACACTCTGTTCTATCTCTGAAATAGACAAAGCGGTGGTACCAACCCAGCCGGACTCTCGCATACGAGGGGCCACCTTGTAAAATTGTATTCCTTATAAACTTCCATATTCAAAACACATAACCCTCTTTTCGCATAAAACGAACACACATACACAATACTTTCAAAATGACGCTCGTAACAGTTTTGAAACAATTTCAAAGAGTAATGTGCGAAAAATAAGGTGTTTCATAGAAGGCAATGCCACTGCTGTAAACTTTCTAGATGTAACATTTAGTTTTATACTTTGCTAAAATATTCAACTTTTAATGGCAACGTGAGTTGTTCAGTTTAATTCTACAGCTTTGTAAACGTCTGGGATTTGAGTTTGTGATCTTTTGACATTGCGAGAGCCAATTTTAAGTTTTTGTTTCAGCGCTTTAGTTTAGTTTGTCAGTACATACAAATTATTTGGTCTTTACCGTATTAACTACGAATAATCTTGGCAGACCTTTGGATCTTATTTAATTATTAATTCCGTATTTACAAAGGACATCCAGCTATTAAAATGATTCTTTATATCAAAAGACTTTTTAAAACCCTATATTATTAGGAATTGTTTGCGTCAATAAAATACCTCTTTCCAGCCATCCTTAAATATGAAGCCCTTAAACATTTTAACTCATCATTTTTGAGTTGGATTTGCGTCTCAGGATATCTCACTCACGGTACGAAACGCAGCTTCAAGCTACTTTACTTCGGCTTTTTGTGAGATAATGGTAACAACCCGGTCGAGCCGGCCCATTCACACTATAGACGAAACTGTCCATAACGTGGCTCTACCACTATAAAGACTTCAATTTATATTCAAAAATAAAAAGTTGCAAACAGTCCAATTTCGTCCACTTAATATACTGCCACATCCAGTATCGGTATATCTACGCGCAGCTGAGCTCTCCTGCTAGCGACTGATACGATCCTTTTTGTTCCAATACGCCAACGCATTGGCCGTGCACGACTAACTTTTCCTCCCAATATTTTCCGTATACATGAAGTTGACGAGTTTTCGTCTCGTTGCGCTGGGTTTAATTTGACGTTGATTATGTTGAAAATTTTTGGGATTTCGGGTTATGTAGGTTTGGAATTTGGATGTTTATTGAAGTGACATGACGGTGACATAATAACAAATTTGGTACTTGGATTGTTGAAAGATGTACCCAACTTTAATCGAACGTTTAAATATTTAATCTCTTGTTTAAGTATACTTGAATAAGAGATTAAATATTTAATTAAAGAGGTTAGGCCTTAGTTTACCACGCTGGCCTAATGAGCGTTGGCAGAGTTTTAAATTCTTATTAAGAACTTCCTCATGCATGATGCAGATTTCCTCATGATGTTTTTTCACCGTTATAGCAAGTGATAACTTTAACAATACACGCGTAACTTTAAACAGTCAGAGGTGTATATTTTGAGGCTGGTTTCGAACTTGCGACTTTCGTCTCAGCAGTCCGTACCACTCCCCGCAGAGCAATCGCTGCTAATATATAGCGCAATAATAATGTTGACTGCCTCGGTGGCGCAGTTGTTGTAATGCGTACGCGTTACGATTGAAGCTAACGCTGAGGTCTCAGGTTCGATCCCCGGGTCGGGTAAAGTGGTATTGGGTTTTTCTATTACGAAATGCTCAGTATCAGCCCGGAGTCTGGAATTTGTGCCCGGTATGGTGAATAATAAGAATATCACATTGTGGCACGGAGATACGCTCGGCGAAATGTGGGTGTACTGGCACACCTCTGCCTACCCCTTTGGGGATTACAGGCGTGAGTGCGTATGTATGTATGTATGATAATGTTAACTGACACATTATCGTACTGTATGTACCTAATAAAATACGATGTAATTATTATGTACCAACATTACCAAGTTCGTTTGATGTAAAAGTTGATATTTATCATGACAACTATATCACTTTTAAAAAACGTTTATTATTATGTAACATTAAGTCATAGTAATTGTATTCAGACTACTTTGTTTTACTCTCTTTTAATTTATATACATACATATATATTTTAGCATTATACTTATATACATATATATATATTTTGGCTTTATGTTGTAATGTTTGTTTTTATTTTTTTATTTTTTTAGTAATGTCTGTGTGTATTTCTACGAAGCTGTATAACTTAGAATGCTGTGTACAGTGGTAAATAGACCTCAGGTTTATAATGTGTTTATTGTAATTAAGATAATGTGTAATACTAAATAATCTGTTGTCTGTTTCTGTGCCAAATAAATAAAATAAAATAAAATAATACAACTCGCACTTTGCGGCGTCGCCACTTCGTGTGGGAATCTAATTTCTTACTAAATTAGTTGGCATGCTTATTGTAGACAGGGCCGTAATCTGAGGAAATGTGGGGGTCGATACAACCAAATTATAATCAATGTTATTTTTAATTTCAAATAATTTTCTAAATATTTGAAATGACTGACTCGGTGGCGATGTTGTAATGCGTACGCGTTACGACTGAGGCTGATGCTGAGGTCTCGGGTTCGATCCCCGGATCGGGAAAAGAGATATTGGGTTTTTCTATTACGAAAAGCTCAGTATCAGCCCGGAGTCTGGAATTTGTGCCCGGTATGGCGATAGGCTCACCCCTATCACATCTTAGGACGGAGATACGCTTGGTGAAATGTGGGTGTACTGGTTACACCTCTGCCTACCCCTTCGGGGATTACAAACGTGAGTGCGTATGTACGTATGTAATTTTCTATATAAATAACGAACGTAGGAGATCTAAAAGAAATAAGTTATTAGGTTGTCGATCTGTCTCATGCGAAAGACGGTCTCAATAGATACCACCGATTGGTCTATTTGTAGTCTTCAGTAACGTGTAAGCACTGTTGTGTCCAGTTTGGAGAACATTGTAGGTAAAGGAAACCTTATGTCTCGGGGTGACGAGCGCAGTGCAGTGTTATGGAGTGTTTTTAAATTAAAGTTTTGGGCACTATATAGTGCTAAGGGTTTAATGGCATTTAGACACGATAAATAATCTTTCTTCATATGGAACTTAAATCGTTACTGCAAACATTTTTATAATCAAGCAACCAAGCTTCCTTTCTTTCTATGAATCCCAAATTAACAAACACATAAAATAACTTATTAATAACCTAAGCATTGATAAACACCAAAGTTAATAATAAAAGCAAAACTATGAAAAAGCTTAAAATATGCCCAAATTTTCTCTTAATATAGCTAACAATCTAAATTTAATCAGCTTTCAAACATAAAAATCTAAATCTGCATTCAAACCGATGCTCTGAATCAGTCAAAGGGGTAACCTTATAACACCTCTATTTTTGGTCGGAGCTTAAAGTCGGGGAGTTTTATAAATTTGGAATTTTATCACGGCATATAATCTAAGTACGTCACTGTGGACATTTTCTTAAATTATTGCTCTGTCTGAAGAGAGATTTATAATTATAATGAATGAAGTGAATTTCAGCTTTGTACCACTGCAGTTATATCTGGCTTAACTAAATGTTTTTGAATTGTATGTCAAACAGAGTTTTGACTTGTGAGGTTTAATTGAAATAAAACCTTTATTACTTTGCTTTAACTCTCGGCAAAAAAGAGAAGTTATATGTTGCCTGTCTGTGGCATAGTAGCACCGAAACCAATAGAGTTGAATGCGGTTTTGTTCTGTATGAAAGCTGGTTTAATCGAGATGGTTCTTAGCTATGTTTGAATATTTTTTTAGTTGCATGAATGAAACCTGCAGGACGCTTTGGACTGCGCTTGACACCCCGAGACATAAGATGTCAAGTCTCAAAATGTCAAGTAATTTAACTGACTTCAATGTCATTCAAACTAAAACACAGCAGTGTTTACACACTGCTGCTTGGTGGTAGAAATAGACAAATCGGTGATACCAACCCAGACGGCCTCTCATACTCGAGGGACCTAGTAATCTGATCAGCCCTTTAAAAGTTACAGTTGTTCTTCTAACCACTTCGAGGGTTTTACGGATCGGTACTCTTTATTGATGATGTCACTATTTTTGATGATGTCACTAAATATAATAAGATATTAGGAACGCCAGGTGTTAGAATTTTCCAAACATAGTATTATTTTAGTGTTCCTGTAAACTATAAGTGACCCAAATTCATTGGAGATGTGCGAAACTCTATCACGAGACCAAAGACTTGTTAGAACTAAAATTGCGTCACATAACGCGGGAGTTTGACAGCTCACAAACAGGGAGCACGATAGGGGTTCTAGTCGAGAGTAAGCGAGATGGTAATATTGAGTTGCGGTCAATTGACTACAACTTAGTGGTACATTTTCTATGTACCGCGCAGCTTGTCTAGTAGTATACATTAAAGTCTTTGCACGATACCGATATCATTACGCTGAAACTACCAAACGGATTTTGATAAATTGTATCTCCAATCTGTTTCTGATTTGAAATAAAAAGGTGTCAACAACACATGAGCTCGTCATAAAAAGAACTCAAAAGCGCAACCCCGGCAACCGACAGCGAAAAAGAAAACAACGCACCCTCGCACACGCCCTTCGCTTGTCAAACAGCTAATTTAACGCATCGCCCCCGGCACAGTATGAGATTTTACACCATGGAATAAAAGAGGAGGGAAGTGCCACAAATTCTCTTTTAAAAACCAGTGTCAGCAAGACCAAATACAAAATGGTAAAATAATAATAATAATACACCCAACAGTCACAAACATAGTCCTGACCCCACACTAGGTTAACCTGTATCGTGGGTATCAGGAACTACGTAGGAGTTGCGGTCCCAAAACATCCAGACCCGAAACAATTTTTTGTGGATCGCACAATCGTTTGTCTCGGTACGGGAATCGAACCCACGGCCTCTCGCTTCGCAGCCGGCTAGTCGCCCACTGCGCCACGGAGGCTACCAAATATCAAATAATAATAATCAGATGTCAAATAGTAAAAATACAATGATCAAGTTGTATGTACCAAGGTTGCATAAAATATTGATGACATTTAAGTGTACATTTAAATTTCATGTACTACTGCTACTAGCCCTGTATTATACATGTCCCACTGCTGGGCACGGGCCTCCTCTACTGAATGAGAGGGGTTAGGCTGTAGTCCACCACGCTGGCCTAATGCGGATTGGTAGACTTCACATACCTTCGAAATTCTCATGGAGAACTTCTTAGGTATGTAGGTTTCCTCACGATGTTTCCTTCACCGTTAAAGCAAGTGATAATTAACAATTAATACAATAACAATTAACAATACACGTAACTTAGAAAAGTCAGAGGTGTATGCTCTTGGGGCTGGTTTCGAACATGCGGCTTTCGTCTCGACAGTCCATACCACTCCCACCTGAGCTATCACTGCATTTTTTTTTCATATGTCATGTAATATGTACATAATTATTAGTATTAATATGCATAATTTAATTATTACGTTTGAAACCAAACACTCTCTCTTTGAAACTAAAGTGTGAAACAATATTTAATTAGGTTTACATAGGGTTGTTAATTCGTCCTGGTCATGGGAGTCATGCTCAATAATCATTATTTTGTGTTATAATGTTTCCTTTGGCATAAACTGAGCTGCTTTAACTCAAATTAAATTGTATTAATGTAGTATCAATATTGTAAATCAGTTTTAAAAAGAGCAACGTTAGAGTTTCTTGTCTGTTCTTCTCTAGCGAAACAGCATTCCGAACTGGCGGTAGACTTAAAATTTGACTGAATCTAAATAATGTTTAATACTTTACGGATTCAATAAATAATTTGAATTTGTAAATAATCTAAGTGGGCCACCAACATCTTAGGCCTAAAGCCAACCTCACCTGCACGTGGTATACATACATACATAGACTCACGCCTGTTTCTCATAGGGGTAGGCAGAGACAACGGATTTCCACTTGCTACGATCCTTGCATACCTCTTTGGCCTCATTCACTCTCATTAAATTTTTCATACATGCCCGTGGTACACTCTGCTGATTAATGGACGAGGCAATGGCGAAACCTGGTTCCCATTGCGGGTTTTGGGGGACAGACGGCGGGTCGCCCCACATAATACTAAATCCACGGTCAAATTATGATGGGAAGGCGGGCCATGGCATTAAGCTGGGATAAAGCCATTCAGAAAGATATTATGCTTATTGCATGCCTAAAATCACGCCTGACTTCTCATATTTAAGACTGTCTTCAGAATGTCAACTCCACTTTAAAATATTTTTTTCTACTTCGTGTTTAACACAGTATTTTCTAGGCCGTGCTACTGATTAATATTTCCGCGTGGGATTGCATGTCATGATGGGGAGACGGTGGGACAATCTATTCATCATCTCGATGATAGATAGCGGGGGGATGTGTGTCGACCTGACTTTATAGGTCGATGAGGCTTAACATGATTTAAAAACATAACCACTAAGCATTTCATGATAAAAAACTCAATATTAGTTTTATAAGATCCGGGGATCGAACCCGAGACCTCAGCATAGCAGTCGGTCCGCGTACACATTACAACTGCGCCACCAAAGCTATATTAACTATCTTACTTCGATGATATTACCTAATAATTTAGGCTATTTTAAAATTAAAAAAAAAATAAGGAAGTTGGAACGAAACGCTCTAGTTGCCGTATCCGACATGCTTATCGGTTTTTCTATCCATTTTTCAATAACCACAAAATATATTCGATACAGAAAATCAAACGTGTGGTAACTAACAATAAAACCGACTACAAAAAGCTAAAAATAAAAATAAACAAAAATTTTGAGTCGGTGCTATTATTGCAGTATAATGAATGGTCAATGATTTATACCACCGACTCAAAGATAATAGATTTTTCTTAGCTTTTTAGTTTGTCGAGTTAGTTTTATTTTTTTCTGAATAGTTTTATTTCACTTACCATCATTCATCAATCATTCCAATTTAAATTAGATTTAAATTAGTTAAATTTTAATGGAACCATGACCGCAGTAAGCCCGACCGAATACAAAAAAATCAGCCAATTTGGTTCATATTTGGCGAAGTTATGCGTGAACATAAACACACAAAATAAAAAACATTATTATGTATATTATTAAGTCTATATATCCAAACGAATTGTGAGCCTGAAATAAAACTAGTTTATACGGATTTTATCGCGGTTTAATTTTATTTTAGTCCCGACGTTTCGAAAGCTTTTCAGCCTTCGTGGTCACGGGAGAGACTGAGGTGTCTGGAAAAGTTAATGTTGCATTGGCTACCTTCATTTTAAAATTATACAATTATTTTTTAAATATCTAAAAAGTTAGTTGACACTAGTCCGATCTACGCAGAGAAGAGCTCACGGTGTCTTAAGGTCTGGCAGTTGATCTTTTGGGTTCCGATTTAATTAATGTATAATTGGATCCCAGGCTTGTGCAAGCTTCCGTATAAACTAGTTTTATTTCAATGTGTAATATTCGCGTAAACCTAAGAAATCACGAATTGTGAGCCTCTTTGTTTTCGTAGGTCTGTTCCGTCGGTTGATAAAATAAGCAACACTTTATACGCTTTGCTCTTTTATAAAATTGTCTTACTCAATATTTTATTTCTAGGTGTCACGTAATGCTCCAGGTATATCTTAACTATTCATAAACTAAGGCCGTGGGTGGCAATGGGCATTATAATACGGCCCAGGTGTCGCATCCAATCTCGTATTGTAGCTTATTTATTATCACGACTGTATTTTTTTTTGGTTATGACAAGTTGATGGGCAGAAGCAAAAACTTTAATGTATACTACGAGACGGGCTGTTTAGAAGTAAAATTGCGTCACATAACGCGGGAGTTTGACAGGTCACAAACAAGGAGCGCTATAGGGGTTCTAGTTGAGAGTAAGCGAGATGGTAATATTGAGTTACGGTCAATTGACCACAACTTAGTGGTACAATTTCTATATACCGAGCAGCTTGTCTAGTAGTATACATAAAAGTCTTTGGGCAGAAGTGTATAAAATATATTATACTAGCTTTTGAGACTGCCTCGATGACGCAGTTGTAATGCGTTACGTCAGAGGCTGACGCTAAGGTATCGGGTTGGATCCTCGGGTCGGGTAGGGGTGATATTGGGTTTTTCTATTACGAAATAGATAGTGAATATACATTCTTGCTTGGCGGCAGAAATAGACAAAGCGGTACCAATCCAGACGGCTATCCTACGGCTGAGTTTCTTGGTGCTTCTTCTCAGACAAGTGTGTATTTCCGAAGCACCGGTAGTTTCTAGACTTGACGCGAAAAAGTGCCCTTGGCGGCCTTATTACTGAATAAAGGATTTAATTTGATTAAAAGTATATAAATACTAGAGACCTACCCAGTAAAATAAAATTAATAAAATTATAATGATTAATTATTGTACATGATCCTCATAAGTACAATAAATAAATGAATAGGTAATATCTCTCTATTCTAAAAAAAAGTAACTGACGCTGCCGCCGCTGCCAAAAGCTTGTCACGCTATCTCCTCCGAAATCACTGGGAGTATGGGGTCGAGACCGATACCAATCGATGCAGAATAATGTAGGGAAGAAAGTAAGATATGTCTCATATTCGTCGGACTTTAAGTTTTTATTTTATTTTATGTTTTGTGGAAAAACATGGGCAACGCCCCTAGTAGTTATAAAATAAAAGTTAAAACAAGCAATAACGGTACGAAAAAACCGGTCCACATTTTAGCCCAGAACTGGCAATTTTAGATATTTGTCACACTTCTATTCAAAGTGCGATTTCAGAAACAAAATCGTGCAGCGACAAGAACAGTCGAAATAACCAAGCGTGACTCCCCCGGGAATCGGGATATGTAATCTAATACAATGAATATTGACATATGATATTCCGTAAAGTTTTTGTTGCCAATAATGTATTTGGGAAGAGACAGGAAAATTCTAGTATTGAGTATATATAAGTATAAAAAAGTAAGTGATATAAATAAATAAATAAATCACCCAACAGTCACACACATAGTCCTGACCCCACACTAGGTTAACCTGTATCGTGGGTATCAGGATCTACGAGGGACTTACGGTCCCACAACATCCAGACCCGAAACAAATATTTGTGGATCGCACAAACATTTGTCTCGGTGCGGGAATCGAACCCACGGCCTCTCGCTTCGCAGCCGGCTACTCGCCCGCTGCGCCACGGAGGCTGCCATATAGGAACTTTAGTGGACAGTTTTCTTCAGTATCAATGAATGAGTTCGACTGAGGTGGTACAAATCACAGAAAACCGACTTATATTGTTAGTTATTTAGTTTCCAATGGCGAGTTTCCGGAGGCCCCGATCCTTCCTTTCTCTCTTCCCGTGATTCTTCTGGTATTGGGGGTGTTCATTAGCGGAGGAGATTACTTACCAAGGTGACCCACATGTAGGTTTTCTGCTATAACAAAACATTAATATTTCCAAATATAAACAAATAATTAATTATCAGCGACATAATGTAGCAGTTGACTCAATTACAATTTAAATTTAATTTTGATTTCTTATTCTGGACTTGCGAGTACGAATTTAGAAAAATTATAATATAAATATTTGGCCTGGTGATATCCCGGCCCAATCGCCTCGTTCGCCTTAAACAACAACAAAAAACTCGTTCTTTTAGTGTTGATGTAAATATTAATGTTTAGAACAATAGTTCTACTATAAAAAATATTTCTCATTTTCTAATTTTCCTCACCCTTCAATACTTTAGAATAGAATTATTGGTTCGGAAATACAATAATTATTATTGTTGATTTATGAAATATTTCCATTTTCTTTAATGTTTCTGTGTATTTTAATTCATATTATTGTATCACAATATAAATTATTAATCGTATTAATTTAAATTAGCATTTTTAACACAGTTTTGTGTTATTTTTACTGTGTATGCATTATTAATTAATTTAATTTCCTAAGTACGAAATATATCCTTACATTTTTTTACTTGTCATTTTAAATCTAAAATCATATATTCACAAATGCTAATATCGCGTGTATTATCAATAAATTCCGACATTTAACACCCGAATTGTATTTAGTAATTTAAACAATACTGCCTAGGTGGCGCAGTTGTAATGCGTACGCGTTACGATTGAGTCCAACGCTGAGGTCTCGGGTTCGATCCCCGGGTCGGGTAAAGTGGTATTCGGTTTTTCTATTATGAAATATTCAGTATCAGCCCGGAGTCTGAAATTTGTGCCCAGTAAGGCGATAGGCTCGCCCCCTATCACATCGTGGGACGGAGATACGCTCGGCGAGATGTGGGTGTACTAGTTACACCTCTGCCTACCCCTTCTGGGATTACAGGTGTGAGTGCGTATTAATTTTAACAAATGCATGTGTAGATTAGTGTGGTACGAGTAGTTTTTTTTCAATTAATCCACTTCTTTGCGACTAGACGTTTACGAGCCGCTTGAAAGGTAATGGGGGACATAAAGAGCGTTGTCCACTAATTATTGGTGCTTCTATAATTCAACGTGGATGTCACGTGACACGGCGACACGCGAACACTGTCGAACATCACGCCGTTAATTACTTTCCATTATGCGCAGGGTTGGCACAGAGCTATTTAGTCGCCAATTAACCTCATATCGAACTAAATACTTTAGTCATCGACTTGCATCTTCGAAGGAGCTTCTGCAATACATTGTGTGGGGAAATAATGTTATTGTCTATTATTAGTCGTAATAATGCTGAATATGCAAACATAAAAATCTTTTTGACTGCTTCGGTGGCGCAGTTGTAATGCGTACGCGTTACGATTGAGGTCAACGCTGAGGTCTCGGGTTCGATCCCCGGGTCGGGTAAAGTGATATTGGATTTTTCTATTACGAAATGCTCAGTATCAGCCCGGAGTCTGGAATTTGTGCCCGGAATGGCGATAGGCTCGCCCCCTATCACATAAGGGACGGAAATACACTCGGCGAAATGTGGGTGTACTGGTTACACCTCTGCCTACCCCTTCGGGGATTACAGGCGTGAGTGCGTATATATGTATGAAAATCTTTTAAAAATACAAATATATAAGTTGTAATAAATCATTATATTATGTCTTAACATTACGTATCATGAAATAAGAGTCTAAACTTTACAGACCTATGACGTAAGTGAAACGGATTTTTGCAGTTGGACATCCGTGAACAGTTTAGCATTGAATATAAAAATGTTGTGATCGGTGAAAACGGCTATGAAATTCCTTCGTGGTTCATGATACCTCCTACTTAGAACTAAATGTTCACAACCTGACAAAAAAGAGAAGTGTTATAACTTTGACCTCTTTATCTGTCTGTGGCATCATAACACCTAAACGAGTAAACCGATTTTGATACGTTTGTTTGAAAGCTGGTTTGATCAAGATTCTTGAGTATTTTAGAAGAAAATTAGTTCAGACATTTAAAAGGTACAGTTTTTTTCATGATGACCAATAAATATTTCCGCCGACCCACAGCCCTACCAGTTTAGACCACTAACAACACAAGTACAGTTAAGTTTGACAAGCACGAAGCGCACGCCACCAATACCCATAAAAACTTAATTAAAACAAAATATTGGAATTGCCCCAATTCACCCACGAACAAAGCTTTGGCCAAATTGCCTAATTATTATAACATTCCTCAACAATTATAGAATTCGCTTAATTTGTTGATTTACTAGATAAGTCCCTCGTATGCGAGAGCCCGTCTGTGTGGGTACCATCGCTTTGTCTATTCCTGTCGCCAAGCAGTAGTGTGTAACTGTTGTGTTCCGATTTGAAACACTGTGAAATAAATAAATAAATAAATAAATATACCCAACAGTCACACAAATAGTCGTGACCCCACACTAGTTAACCTGTATCGTGGGTATCAACAACTACGAGGGACTTGCGGTCCCACAACACCCAGACCCGAGACAAATATTTGTGAATCAGACAAACATTTGTCTAGGTGCGGGAATCGAACCCGCGACCTTACGCTCACACTTCGCAACTGGCTACTCGCCCGCTGCGCCACGGAGGCTGTCGGAATAACTCTGCATTATGAGACTTACCATTAATGTATTTGCAGTGGCACGCAGTACATTGTGATTCAAAGTTCTGAGTGGCATTGCTACTGTTTGTTTATGGGCAGGCCATGCTTAACATCAGGCGAGCGACCTGCTCGTCTCGTCATTCAGAGAATATCTCTAGCTTATCCTACGAAACGCAATAGCAAGCCACTTCCTACCGTTTTTGTTGTACTATCCCGGTCGAGCCGGAAAATAATATAACATACGCACTCACGCCTATAATCCCCGAAGGTGTAGGCAGAGGTGTAACCAGTACACCCACATTTCGCCGAGCGTATCTCCGTCCCATGATGTGATAGGCGGCGAGCCTATCTCCATACCGGGCACATATTCCAGACTCCGGGCTGATACTGAGCTTTTCGTAATAGAAAAACCCAATATCACTTTTACCCGACCCGGGGATCGAACCCGTGACCTCAGCGTCGGCCTCAGTCGTACGCGTTACAACTGCGCCACCGAGTCAGTCAATAGAAAAAGCGAGGAAAATAATATCTGAGGACAGTATTTCCAACCAATTCGCCCCATGATCACAATTACACTTTGACATCGAACGTTTCAAAGTCCAGTCAACCGAAATCCAGTCAACCGAAATCGCGGACACGGTGCACAATGTTATTAAAACTACCCTCAATATACACAACGGGTTGAGGGCGCGGGGTTTGCGAAGGGGCGGGGGGGACAGGGAGGTGTAAAATAAACACAGTTTAATGAATATACGAAACTGTGGGCCAGTGATCACGCTGACTCTTTGATGCCCCGTTTTTTATTGATATGCCTCCGGTGTATGTAACTTGCGTGGATTTGAACCTGCGCTATTGGGAACAGTGGTGGTATGTTTATTTAACACCCTCCGTGGCGCAGCGGGCGAGTAGCCGGCTGCGAAGCGTGAGGTCGTGGGTTTGATTCCCGCACTGAGACAAATGATTGTGTGATCCACAAAAAAATGTTTCTGGTCTGGATGTTGTGGGACCGCAAGTCCCTCGTAGATCCTGATACCCACGATACAGGTTTACCTAATGTGGGGTCAGGACTATGTGTGTGACTGTTGGGTGTATTTATTTAACTTTATATACAAAATATGTATATAATATGATATGAATATGACTGCCTCGGTGGCGCTGTTGTAATGCGTACGCGTTACGACTGAGGTTAACGCTAAGGTTTCAGGTTCAATCCTCGGGTCGGGTAAAAGTGATATTGGGTTTATCTATTACGAAATGCTTAGTATCAGCCCGGAGTCTGGAATTTGTGCCCGGTATGGCGATAGGCTCGCCCCCTATTACATCATGGGATGGAAATATACTCGGCGAAATATGGGTGTATTGGTTATTCCTACCCCTTCGTGGATTACAGGCGTGAGTGTGTATGTATGTATAATAAGATAATACTAGCCTTGTATTATACACGTCCCACTGCTGGGCACGGGCCTCATCAGCTTAATGAGAGCGGTTAGCCTTTAGTCCACCACGCTGATCTAATGTTGGATGTCAGACTTAATTTCGAAATTCTTATGGAGAATTTCTCAGGTATGCAGGTTTCCTCGCGATGTTACCTTCACCGTTATAGCAAGCGATAATTCCATTAATACACATGTAACTTAGAAAAGTCAGAGGTGCATGCACTTTGGGTTGGTTTCGAACCTGTGACTTTCGTCTCAACAGTCCGTACCACTCCCTGCTGAACTATCGCTGTTACCTACCTGCTGCTAAATATGTATATACTAGGACTTAACGAATATTCCAGTGGCGAAGGTTCCATACAATACGATTAAATCCGGGTTCCCTTTTTAAACTTGTCGCAAGCTCACATACTGCTGCTTAGCGGGAGAAATAGACAAAACGGTAGTACCAACACAGACGGTCTCTCACATATACGAGATACCACTTAGTGAATTACACATATTCTGTGAAAAAAGGATTGACGCGTTCGAAATGTGGTGCTGGAGCCGAATGTTGAGAATACCATGGACCGCCAAAGGCACAAATGTGTCATTCCTCTCACAGCTCAAAGTGAAAACACGCTTGTCCACGATTTGCCACCAATGCATACTTGCATACTTTGGTCATATAGTACCGAAGGGTGATGAGAGCTTGGAGAAACTCATCGTGGTTGGGAACACAGAAGGAAAACGCTTACGTGGTCGATTCCCAACACGATGGACGGACCAGACCAAAGACTCATCAAGACTCAAGAAACCGCCGGGTTCCTTAAAGTTATGAGAGATGCGATAAACAGAAGCCGATGGAGAGATATCATCCGATCGAAATGCGGACCATCCGATGATGCCCACGATCCTCAGTCATGAGCGGCCGACTACAAAGAGAAAAAGTGAAAATTTCATCCGGCTACCTACTTCAATTGAAAAGATACAGCCCTTTAAGTGTAAGACTTTACAAGGTGCTAAGTCCCTCGTATGCGAGAGGCCGACTGGGTTGGTACCACCGCTTTGTCTATTTCTGCCGCCAAGCTACAGGGTGTAAGCACTGTTGTGTTCCGGTGTGAACGACATTGAAGCCAGTGTAATTACTGGGCATTATGCGACTTAACACCATATGTCTCGGGGTGACGAGCGCAGTCCAGTGTCATGCAGTGATTTGTAATTTAAAGTTCTGTGTGGCTTTGTTTATGAGCAGGCGTGGCGCTAACCATCAGGTGAGCGACCTGCTGGTCTCGTCATTCAAGCTACTAATAAAAAAAAGACTAACAAACAGACAAACAGACGGGATAGATTATGTAAAAGGGTTCGGTTGGATACGGAACCCCAAAAGTAATTACCAAAATGAAACTTGTCACAATTATGAAAAGCCCGACCCACACGATCAACTTAATGGCGTCGCTTTGTAAAAACCCTTATAGCCACTTAATTTAGTGCAACGATGAGAAAATAAAAAGTAATTATAACTTCGTCAGGCCGAGCATTATTATCTTACATCCCCCTCGGGGTGTGGGGTGAGGGGTGAGGGGTGAAGACACATAAGTTAAATATTACTCTAGTATTAATTTTCATTATGCCACTACATCGTTATTAAAATTCTTTTATAATTCATTATCGATAGGTATTCATTCTGTCTCTGAAATTTCTGTACGTTGCTACGAAAAACAATATTAAGCGGATGATCGGCGTATGATTATGAAGCGTAACACCTTGGTTTTAAAATGTCAGTTAAACAGGTTTAATGTGTTTTTTTAATAGTACAGCCACACTGGGAAACAGGCGTGAGTCTATGTATATACAACGTGTTACAGAAAGGTGTGGTCATATTTTAGGGTCATACGATACACCATACAATTCGTACTTATGAATCGGATCTTTTGAAAACCAAGACAAACTAAAATTTCACGTAAATTTTAATCACTCGTTTACGAAGTTCGATAAGACTGATGACATCACTATTATTTATTATGAACGACACTCACTTTTTAATAAACTTGAATAAGATGTACAGACATACGTACGTAACTTGTAATTTAAACACAAATTAACACCTGAAAGAGACTGTGTGCCGAAGACGATATAGGTACCATCCTCTTTTAAAGACTTCATTCTCGGGTCTTTCATCTATGAATTTGGCTTAATACAGTCGAAGAGCTTCTTAAAAGTTGTTATCAGTTGCACCAACACAAAATTCCAATACATAATACTTATTTGTAGTCAAATACAACATATTTATTGAACTCGTAATAATACTTCATAAAATAAAAAAAATCCGAATTGACTGCGTCAAATTAATATTGACATTAATTTGACAACTGTTTATTGTTTTTAATTTTAAAATATTTAAATGAAAGGAGGTCTGAAGTATCACTGTTTATCATTTAGTGTTGTCCAAAGTTGAAAGTCGATATCGACATGTTACTCATTCGATAAAAAAGAAAATTCTTTAATTATGTCCTAGCAATGCCAATCAGATTTGGTACTATGGGGTATAAAATTCTTATACCCTTCACTATACATTACTTAAATTTGCCCGCCCCTTTCTATAACACGTTGTATATGTAAATAAGTTAAGTACATTTCATTATCTCTACCAGTAAATATACGAAAACAAGCTACGAGCACGAAGCCGGCCCACACGAATATTCAATGAACCGTAACCGAATGTTTATTTTTATTCAATCTACTTTATGTCAACTGTGGTGGCAGTTAAAAATAATTATACATTTATTATTATAATTTGTTCCGTTTTATGTTTAAATAATTTTCTGAACTGTGTGAATATTATGTGATACGACATCTTGTAGTTACTGAATGAGATGAGCCTAATATTGATGTCTGTGACGCGTTTTGGGCTTACAAGGTGGTTGGTCCCTCGTATGTGAGACTGATAGACTTGATACCATCACTTTGTTTATTTCTGCCGCCAAACAACACTGTGTAAGCACTATTATGTTTCGGTTTGAAAGACATTGAAGCCAATGAAATTTCTGAGCATTATGAGAGTTAACAATTTATGTATTGGTATAGGTGACGAACGCAGTCTAATGTCTGTTTATGGACAGGTTACTATAAGTCAAGCGACGTGATCGTTTCGTCAGTCATGCTAATAAAAAAACAGGTTTTAATCTATCTATGAACAGTATGATGATGTAATTATAGACAGCGAATAACTAAATATTCAAAATGTGAAGTGCTTTATCGACTGGTGAGTCTCCGGTAATGTTTGGCCGAGTATTACAGCGATACCGCGATTTTAAATGTCATTGGGCTAGCTTGTGCATCTAATCGGTCAGTCACCGTCTCTGTTTTGTTTATAACATAGGTTAGCAAACTAGAAAGCGGATCATCTGATGGTAAGTGATCTCCACCGCCCATGTACGCCCACAATACCAGAAGAATGATGGACGCGTTATATATCCCTCCGGATATCTCACTCACAGTACGAAACGGGTGCTGGCCAACCGCTAATTTTAAAAAAATAGTGAATCAGTGGTAACGACCCGGTCCATTCGTGACGTAGACAAAACTTTCTACATCAAGGATCTACCACTCAAAAATAGTCTCAATTCCAGTACGTGTTTGCTCCACCGACCATCCATCTACAGAGATGACCACCACTTCCACTTCAACGTGCCTTGCAAATTCTTTGTACAATCCAGTCAAGAGCTCTACATAAGGTCACAAATTGAAACCTCAACTTCGCAAGTAAAGCCATCATGCATGATCGGGTATTATCAGCCGTGTTTTTGCCGCGCTCCCCCCCAATCCCCCCTCACCTCCCATCCCCGTTCAACTTAATGAACTGTCCGACCGGACGGCCGGTGTTTGCCGGTCGCACAATATTTGTCGCGCCCGCCACACCCTGTTTGTCCAGCCCCAATAATTTAAGGAGTACATTTTGTCGTACAATTTGCACAGCGCTTCGATGGGCTCGTAGCACTTTATGGCACAATTAAATGAATGTGTTACATGTTTTTTTTGACGTACATGTGATTATGTTTTGAGGTTTTATGCGTTTTGTAAAGGTTAATTAATTTGTTGTTTATTTTTTAATGGAGCAGTGGATGTGTTGGACATCAAAATTATAGCCTCTATATTAACTTTTGGAGTGTCATCAAATTATTTTTACCGAAGTAACGCAAATTGTTAGGTGTAGTTCTTTCGTATATGAGAGGCCGTCTGGGTTGGTATCATCACTTTGTCTATTTCTGCCGCCAAACAGCAGTGTATAAGGGCTGTTGTTAATGATTTAGGCATTCTGGATGTTCATGGACGGTCGAGATCACTTACCGTCAGATGAATAAAAAAAACCGATCGCACGTCACATCACAACGTTTATATAACTCTAGCGAAAAAAATATGTGATTATTATCTCAAAAACATTTTATCACTAAATAACAGTCGACATCTGTTTACGACGTGCGAAAGCATTGATTGGGAGATGAAGTTGCGAATATCGCAGTATCCACGGATCAAATATCAATCTGCGAACGCCTCTGGCGATACATTCCGCTCGAAGAGCTTGGGGATGTGAAAAGTATCGCCTCGGGCCGGGAATTGGGCGATTACCGTATTGCTGTGAATATAAAATAAATTGACAGGTGTCTAAGGAGCTGAGTTTGGACTCAGTGGTAATGGTATTTACAACGGCTTATTTTTTTTATATCATTGGCCGGTATACGAGTGGGTCATCTGATGGTAAGTGATCTCCACCGCCCATGTACGCCCACAATACCAAAAGGATCATAAGCGCGTTGCCGACCTTAAAGGCCTAACGGTTAGGGGTTAGGCCCTAACCCCTCTCATTCAGTAGACGAGGTCTGTGCCTAGCAGTGGGACATATATAATACAGGGCTAGTATTATTATTCTGCCTCGGTGGCGCAGTTGTAATGCGTGCGCGTTACGATTGAGGCCAACGCTGAGGTCTCGGGTTCGATCCCCGGGTCGGGTAAAGTGGTATTGGGTTTTTCTATTAGGAAATGCTCAGTATCAGCCCGGAGTCTGGAATTTGTGCCCGGTATGGCGATAGGCGCGCCCCCTATCACATTAGGGACGGAGATACGCTCGGCGAAATGTGGGTGTACTGGTTACACCTCTGCCTACCCCTTCGGGGATTACAGGCGTGAGTGTGTATATATGTATATATTATTATTATAAAAAATTGCACTGCTGTCAAAAAATCACAAATATTAACCCATTTTTTCCGCTCTCAACGTATCTCCAACCTTACGACATATTTCCCCACCATAGGGCGCGATATGAACTAACTCCAACCAACTTTTTCGATCAATCTCGCTTACGGTTTACAAGGCAGGGATTTTATATTTGAAACTGGAATTTGCTTTATTATTTACTCTCGTAGTAAATGGTATATTTTTTTCAGTTGATGGTTATTAGGTAATGCCTTAACTAAGCTAAGTAGCAGCAGAGACTCCTTCCTTCCACTTGCCCTTATCCCACTCGCAGTGGGGTCGGCACAACATGCTTTTTAACACATGTTACAGAAAGATTTGGCTTGTAGTTTTTACGACCAGCCGCCTGCCTGACGTCAACCCCTCTGGGGAGAAAACACCCAGATTTGAAATATATATTTGTGGATCACATAAAAATTTGCCTCGATGCGAGAATCGAACCCGCGGCCTCTCGCTTCACAGCCGGCTACTCGTCCACTGCGCCACGGAGGCTGTCGCAGCAGAACCTAGTTATTTAAAGAGTCTAAGTTAAGTTACATCAATTATGCATACGTACCACTGGGTAGGTACCTTGTATGCGAGATGCCGTCTGGGTTAGAACTACCGCTTTGTCTAAATCAGCCGCCAAGCAGCAGTATGTAAGCTCTGTTGTTTTTCGGTTTGAAGAGTATTTTTAAAGCCAGTGAAATTCTGGACATTATGAGACTTAACATCTTATGTTTCGGGGTGACGAGTGCAGTCCAGTACCATGCAGTGCTTTGTAATACAAATTTATTTGTGGTTGCATCTGTTTATGGACTGGCGTGGCGCTTACCATCAAGCGAGCGACCTGCTAGTCTCGTCATACAAGCTTATAAAAAACCTTTAAAGAGTAATAGTTATCCCCTTGAGAACGGCATACCCTTATTTTTTCTTAATACCACATAATTTAGTCGCCCCGCTCCCATGACGTCACACGTACACGTAAAATATTGGTGGCAGGGAGCAAACGCAAATTGGCTCACGAACCCCATCGAGCTGCATTCGATTATGTGACGAATTCTATCGTATTATCCACTGGAATTATGGGATAGAAGATGCAGTCGTTCCAGATTACATAAAACGTCCTTAATTTAGGTGTTAGAAAGGCAATTGAGGTTGTTTCATCTACTGCTTATCTTATAGCAGAGGACGGTAAACGAGCATGTGGGTCACCCGATGGTAAGTAATTTTACATCTACACTAATATTATAAATAGGAAAGTTTTTTTTGTATTTTTGTATGTAACGAATAAACTTAAAAACTACTAGACCGACTTCAAAAATTATAGAAAGCTACATTATCACTGAGTAACATAGGCTACTTTTTATCCCGGAAAAAGCCATTCACGCGGGCGGAGCCGCGAGCAAAGTTCTATAATTTGAACAACTTTTTGGCGGGAAAAAATCAATACCCAAGAGGCAGTACAAAATACCTTCGAAGAGTTTGTTGCACCCCGTCCAGCCGATATCTTCAAGAAGGGCATCTATAAATTTCCATTTTGCATGCGTCTTTGTCATTTGCGATGACAAAGACGCATCGATAACATGGGTGGTTACTTTGATTAATATAAATATAAAAGATGGAAAAAAATACTTTAACTTTTTTCGTACAGGACGGCAATTTCCAATAACCTACTATGTTAACATAAATCTTAATAATAAATATCCATTAATCAGCCATCAATGATTATAAAGAATTTGGTAAATTTGAGTATTGTCCTGAGACAGTAGCATCGTTTATCAAGATGGCATTAAAAACTAGGAAACTAGTCTCACGGTATTGCTCGATGTCCTTTGACAAAGCTTTTAGCTCAGTTCAATATCAGAACTGAAACATAAAAAATACTTTACCAACTATCTCGAGTTAATTTAGAATTTCGTTCAAAATTGTCGCTGCCAACTCTATACAAAAGTTTTCCATTATTACTCGGAGCGTTTTAAAACCGTTTAATATTTTAACGTACAGAAAGTCCGGCGTAAACATCATTGAGATCCGCTCAATCGGAGAAATAGGACACAGATGAAAGTGCTCGAATTCTATGACAAATACGTACAGAGGGCGTAGTAATGTCGAAGGGATAGAGGGGCAGAGGCGAGGGAGGGGGGAGAGGGAGAGTTCACGCACGGCCGGAGGTCCAACGAGCTCCTATAAAGGGAACCGGTTGAGGGATTAAATATAGTCCCCGAAATACAGGTGATTGTGGGGCGCGTACCAGACAACAATAGAGAAATTCTGTTTTGATTGAAAATACATTTGTCGTATTAAAATCGCATTTTATCGCGTATATTTTGTCGCTGATCGCTGATTTTGTATAGTCGTTGGGTGAGAGTGGTAAAATAACAGGAAGCCGTCATTATGTCAGCCCCGGATCTACGATTTTTTCAAACCGGGGTAGAGACTAGATAGCGGTACCCTCTAGCCTACCCCCTCCCTAGCGTTTGAGATAAATTACTTAAAAATAATCACAAATATAATATATTGGTTGGCATTTTTCGTGAATGGGACAATAAGAACTGTTTAATACATTTGTACTTTTCATTTGTGGTGTGGGTCTGTGTGGCGCCTTTTTCTTACAAGTCGACAGTGAGCCCACCAGTCTTCCGTATGCTTCCGTAGGGACTTTGTGGGACAAGTTTTTTATTTTTAATCATATTATATTATATTTTTGCAATCATGATATGATTAGCCCGTAAACAGATGCAACCACAAATAACTTTGAATTACAAACACTGCATGGGCAATGCACTGAGCTCTTTCGAGACATAAGATGTTAAGTCTCATAATACCCACTTATTTCACTGGCTTTGAAGCTGAAACACAACAACAGTACTTGCGCACTGCTATTTGATGGCAGAAATAGATAAAGCGGTGGTACCAACGCAGACGACCTCTTGCACACGAGGGACCTACAACCTATTCTTTATATTACTCGCAGAGTAATGATTTATGCAGTTACTAACTCGTTTATTAATTTTGCAATTGTTCGAAAAGGTCTAAAATCCTTACAGTGTACCTAGCGGTCTACATCACGAAACTCTAATCATTTCACCTATATAGCTCTGATCTGCTCTATACGCACTCACGCATATAATCTCACAAGGGGTAGGCAGGCAGAATACTATGGAATACTGGTTGGCTCACCGTCGACTTGTAAGAAAAAGGCGCCACACAGACCAACACCACAAGTGACGAGTACAAATTTATTAAAGGGTTTTTAAGTAGGTAATTTATCTCAAACGCTGGGGAGAGGGGCGCCACTATCAAGTTTCTGCCTCAGTTCGAAAAAATGGTAAATCCGGGGCCGAGATAATGACGGCTTCCTGTCAACTTTCAACAAATTTGTAACAAAACAAAACTCAAAAGCAACTATGGCATAGAACTAAATATATTCACCGATTACGTCACAAAGGATGGCGAGCAATCGGTCGGTGCAAAAAACGGCGCCGGCACAATAAAACGTGTGACAATACACGGCACACGCACGGTACTGCAATGAATTCTAATGATTTGACACACCATGCTGTCGTATCTCACACCCTACGAAAAACTCCCCAATATGGGACACAGTTTAGCAGCAAGCAGTGGGCAAAATTAAACAAGGTTTTGCAAGCCCTCTATAATAAACAGGTGCTCTAACTGAATAGTTTGTTATTATGTTTCATATTAGTATCTAGGGTTCAAATCATCTGTAATAGTGAACGCAGTGGAGTCACGAGTAAAATAGGCTATGAATTTGCAAACCTTTATAAAAAGAAATGTTGTCCAAGAATAAGTCATTCACGCAAAAGTTAGTTATTTGTAACCGTATCTTCATGGCACTTAGTTCTTTTTTTATAGTATAGGCCGGCAAATGAGTAAGCGGGTCACCTGATGGTAAGTGATCTCCACCGCCCATGTACGCCCACAATACTAAAATAATCATAGGCGCGTTGCCGACCTTAAAGGAAAAGGATAAGTAAGGGATTGGGAAGGGGAGGGGAATTTGGGCCACCGGATATCTCACTCACCGTACGAAACGCAGCAGCAAGCTGCTACTTTACGCTGGTTTTCTGCGAGACAGTGGTAACGATCTGGACGAACCAGCCCATTCATGCTGTAGACAAAATTGTCTACAGCGTGGGTCTACCACTCAGATTGGATTGATAAATGTACTTTACCGCGTATTAGTGCGAGAAAGTATAGTTATTCTGCTATCCCCTCGGTTTTAGTTGACATTCAACCTTTTTGCACTGCGAAAAGCATCAGCATCATCTGGCTCATCTCGTCATTGAGTTGTATAAAAAATCAGCTTTATATAAAATCCGTTTCTATTGATCCATTCGTATAGGCGTTACGATACTACAAACAAATACGCAGCCACACACTTACAACACCCCGCTTTTTTGTCGGAGGTAAACAAACTAAAATTGTGTCCATCACTCCACTATGATTTGCCCACTGTGTGTTACGTACTCTGTGAGCGAGCAGTACATACCGCGTTGTTTTATTCCACGTCGCGTCGGTCGAATAAAAATCAGTGACCGTAAAGTGAAGAGGCCGAGATATTGAGTGTTGTATCGCATCACCTCGTAAATTCCGTTGTGCACCCATACCGGGCTGATTCTGGAGGTGTTCGAGATAGGAGAGATATTTGGGAGTTTGTCGACATTTCGTTTAGTTAAATGTAGGGTAGATTCATATACGCACTCACGCCTGTAATCCCTGAAGGGGTAGCCAGAGGTGTAACCAGTACACCCACATTTCGCCGAGCGTATTTCCGTCCCTTATGGGATAGGGGGCGAGCCTAGCCATTGAAATAATAATAAGTAGTAGTCCGTAGGGGTCGAAATTGGACCTTCGATAATTTATTGTATAATTTACAGATATTATATATTATACATTATATATTATATAAATAGCTTTCTGTACTTCCTATGTCAAATCTCACTCTCCTCCGTAAGTACAAAGTTTTCTCTTCACCTATTAATATATAGATAGAAGATATATAATACACCCAACAGTCACACACATAGTCCTGATCCCACACTAGGCTAACCTGTATCGTGGGTATCAGAAACTATGAGAGATTTGCGGTCTCACAACACCCAGACCGGAAACAAATATTTGTGGGTCATAAAAACATTTGTCTCGGTGCGGGAAAAAACCCACGGCCTCACGCTTCGCAGCCGGCTCCTCGCCTACTGCGTAATTGAGGTTATCGCCTATATTTATTTTGTTACTAATATATAAAAATATAACCAAGATAATAATATTATGAAAAGAACAAATCCACACATTTACAGAAAATTACTGAATATTTATCAAGTAAAATCATCTCACATCACAGGCCATTACACTTCCAAGCTAATTTTACATAACAAACGGCCTCATAATATATCATATTATAGAACTCGACAGTGACATAATGTCGAATGAATCCAGAATCACGCGCGAAAGCCAGACGCCTCCGCGAGCTGATGTCACATTCTCAGATCAACGGAGCGAGAAATAAGTACATTTTTGCCCACGATACGTAATGTGGAAAAAATTTAAAAGCAAATCCGCGGAATATTGACATGTCGAAGGTTTTCAGAATAGGCATCGCATATGCAACGCATGGCTGATTTTAAATTAACTGATTAGATCAGGGGCTTGTAACGTATGCGGTATCGTGTTGAGAGTAAATGTTGTGGGTTTGAGTCGCGGATGGGGGATTTTATAATCAACTCTTGCCTGCCTATTTATCTCAATTTAATAAAGGCGTACTGTAGCCAGTTCTGTCATGAGCATGAATATGCCGGCTTGACCAAGGTTGTACCACAGACTGACGAGTAGTAAACGCGAAGTGTACGCGTAAGTAGCAGTTTGTTGTAACTTTTCATATAGTCTTTTCATACGCACGCATTATTCCTGCCTACCAATTTACAAGAAAACACCTTAATACCACACACTTACCGACTTCATAAATGTGAAGAATTCAGACACAAAGCATTTTTAATGAGACGTTTACTGGGCTATAACTTTTTTCGATACTTTCTTCTTGAGCAATATATATCTTGCCTTACTCGCACTTGTAAGATTTCGTATCGCTGTCTCTCTCACTCACTGAGAGTGCAAAAGAAGACCGCCCGAGGCATCTGCAACCAATGGAGCGTTCAAATTGATATAAGATAGGAAAAGGTAACCAACAGGTGCGGTTTTCGAGGCGGTTGTGGGGACTGACCCACTCACTGCGAGATATATTTTTACTTAGGTGAAATGTAATAAATTGCCACGTAAGTTGGGAATAGCTGTTGTTGAACTCCTTTTTACTTTATTGAAGGTGTCTAATAATATAATGTTGGGTACAGAAGGCCGATTCTCATATTTAACTGATACTGCGAATGAATTTTAACCAAACTGAGAATAGATTTTGATTTGACTTAAAAATGGTATTCTGCTCCTATTTAGGTTCAGTCCGGTAATCTCATCTCGATGTCGTTAGAATCTAAATTCAGTCACAATAATGACGTTTATTTAAGGGTATGTGTCATTTAAAAATGTAGCAGAATACCGTTTTGGCTTCACTCAACTTTTATTCTACTTTCGATCTCATTACGATCTATGTTTACATTTGACGTTGATTATTGGTTTAAGAGAATACCATTTGTAACTTCATTGAAACTGAGATTAGATCGAAATGATATTTTGAACATTTTTAATTACGAGAATTGGCATCCAGGTTGTTAGTAAAAACTTCACATAGGTACACAGTAGTTCATTACTAGATCTTAGCGTAATGGAGGAGCGCGCGGCGCCGACGCTTCAAGCGATTAGTTCGTCAGTCGATGCTTGTCGTGTATTGGAGTCTCAACTGCTATCCACTACAGTCCTTCTATGCTCTCGAATGGTGTCAGTAATTATACCTACATTAGTGCTCACTTTCCTTATATGTGTTACAGAAAGGTGTGGTCAAAATAAAGCAACGTATTTGATGTTATAAATATTTCACCCCCTCTACCACATCCGATTGCATTGTTAGAAAATAAGTAAAGCATTTTTTTATCGAATGAGTAATATTATGTGGATAATCGAATTGCAACTCTGGATAATACTATATGATATACAGCTGATACCGATGAACGCTTAGGTAATGCAAATAATTTATAGTGATCATATCGATCGTAATAAAGTGTTTAAAATTGGGGTGAAGTTTTAGGATGTCTGGATTTTGATAAGATAGATAAGGTATATAAACACCCGCCTGAATCATCATCCGCGATATAATCATATTTTTATTTTATTTATTTTGCATTAAATAGAGTCGATTTGGGTAAACTAAAACGGACTATAATATTGTATGAAAGCAACATTTGAGTATGCAAATATATTCCATTAGTTAACAAGTACATTTATTTTAATCATTCCAAGAATTGCAAATAATATTTATTCTGTAAATTCAGTTTCAAAACATCAATATTGTTTAACGTTTAGCCGAAAATAGAATTTAATTTAGATGTTTTGTTCATTGTGTAAAATAACTCGGCGTAGATACTGGATGTGTGTGATTCTGGAAATATCTACATATTTGATGTTAGCTTTCTTCTCGCAGCTCTGCTCGCGTTACATGCTATCTTTTCGACCCCCTATCTCCCTTTAGGAGTTTAATTTACAAAAACACCATTATAATAAGGAATCACCTCATTCGTATAGTGGTAAAAAACATAGGTTGTTGGTTCTAGCTTAAAATCCCAGGTCAGACAACCACAATTTATGTTTTCGAAAAAAAGCTTTGAATGCCCGGGATTTGAATTTGTGCCCGGTATGGCGATAGGTTCAGCTCATATCATATTATGGTACGGAAATAAGCTCGACGAAATGTGGGTACAGCTGTAGTTGCACCTTTGCCTACCCCTTCGAAAATAAAGGCGTAACTTATGTGATTAGATCAATCCCTTAGTGGTTCCAAAGATAAACGAAGATTGCCGAACTTATATCGTAGTAGAAAAGAAAGAAATAAAGAAAGAAAGCGTACAATTTTTGTAGAAACATTCTTATAAGTGTACCTAGATTTATACTAGTAGTACTATTTACATAATAATATCTAAAATATTTGCAAGTAGAAAGTATCATATAAAGATTTGTCCACGGTGTTTTGACTCAAGATGTATCGAAATGTCACCAAATTTAGACGCATTATGATTCCCTCAAAGCAAACCCAAATCCAGCCCACTCAGATTTATAATAAGACGCCACCCTATACTTGAGTCCTTCACCGACATTCTGTGTATGCAAAGTTCATTTCCTCGTAGGGACTCCGTCATCGGAGAAGGCTTACGGTTTAATTTGTATCTTTTGTGTATTTGTAGGAAAATGAGGTAGATTATTTTAGAAGAAAAAAAATGGGTAGATGTTAGTAGAATGATAAAACATTGCATCAAATTTATGCCGGTGAAGGCCATTTTAAACCAATTTAAAAAGAAATTCTGTATTTCTGTATTTGAATAACTTAACTATTAAAAAACTCCGAAATGAATAAAATTATAATAAAACCTGTTTTATTTAAATGGCTGAACATATTACAACTTGCGTGGTGCTAGGGCGAATGGCTGGCTGTGAAACGACACGCAGCGGGTTCGATTCCCGCACTGAGACAATTAATGTTTGTGTGATCCACAAATACTTGTTTCAGGTCTGGGTGTTGTGGTACCGTAAGTCTCTCGTAGCTGACACCCACGATACAGGTTAACCTAGTGTGTGGTCAGGACTATGTGTGTGACTGTTGGGTATATTTATTTATGTATAGATACTTAATATTTATATGTTTTTTCAGGTATGTTTGCTGTTTATTCTCGAATAATCTGCGTTGTTCGTAAGTACTAGTCTAATTAATTATCTTGATATATATAATCGTGGGTCCGTCAGTGCGTTTCGGTGTAACTTTTGAACGACTTGACCATTTCATATCCTATTGATACCATACGAACATCGAAATAAGATAACTAGAACGATAACTCTCATATGAATGAAATGTATTTGAAATGACCATCTCTGTGCTTCGGAGGGCACGTAAAATGTCGGACTCGGCTATTATCAACTGATAGCAGTCGCTAACCAAATCGGAGACCCACGGGCCGCTTTAAAAACGTTACTTGAACTTTTTTACTCCATATGTTTACTCAGTGTTTTTACTCCATTAATATTAACCAATGATTTCTTCCAATACCGGTGGGAATATAACCAAACAGTAGAAAGTAACCTATATCTAAAGCAATCTTAGACCGTCCCACGCACATTTGCGTTTTCTTTCATCTTTATATACATACATAGACACGCACTCACGCCTGTAATCCTCGAAGGGGTAGGCAAAAGTGTGACCAGTACATCCACATTTCGCCTAACTTATTTCCGTCCCATGATGTGATAGGTGGGGAGCCTATCGAAATACCGGGCACAATTCCAGACTCATGGCTGATACTGAGCATTTCGAAATCCTAACGTCTCTTTTGCACGACCCGGGGATCGAACCCGAAATCGCAGCAGAGCAGTCGTACCGCTTACGCATTACAACTACGCCACCGAGGCAGTCTTTATATGTATCTTTATATGTTAATGATATGTTTCATTTAAGGCTAGTTTTGAGGTGAGCGACTGAAACGAAAAAAAATTACGATAGGTGGCAGGTCCCTCGTATGCGTCTGGGTTGGTACCACTTCTTTGTCTATTTTGCCGCCAAGCAACAGTGTGTAAGCACTATTGTGTTTCAGTTTGAAGGACATTGAAGTCAGTGAAATTACTGGGCATTATGATACATAATAACGTATGTCTCGAGATAACAAGCGCAGTCCAGTGACATGCAGTCCTTTGTAATTCAAAGTTCTGTGTCGTGCCACTGTTTATGGCACACCTGCGCGTGGTGCTTGCCATCAGGCGAGCGACCTGCTCGTCTTGTCATTCATGCTAATAAAAAAATGTGTATAATGGTTGATATCCAGTCGGATACACATATGTAATACCCTCCATAATAAACGAAGGATTCAGTAAAATAAATCACGAAATGACAGACTAAAAAAATGACAGAATAAAAATATTAACAAAATTACCGTTCATTCATAACAAAGTTGAAATCATATCGCAATATTAAACAGCAATCGACACTCGATTTAGCCGTGAAGTGTAATTAGGTTCCGCACAATCAAAAATACAAGTGACTTGACGGAGTGGAGTATCGTTATACCTACATTCCGTGGAATGAGTTGAATGGAAACAATTTGCCTACAAGGGCGAGGGGTGGGAGTGGTGTTGCCAGATTATTTTTTCCAAATAGCGGGGCATTTCGTCAAAACGGGAACATCTGACAACACTAGGTATAAGCGATGTTGCATTTATTTGAAATGTACACATAGTGAAAGTTACAGATGTTAAGTCTCATAAGGCTCAGTAATTTCACTGGCATCAAACCGGAACACAACAGAGTTTATACGCTAGCATCAGCATCAGCTTGACGGCAGAAATATACAAAGCAGTGGTACTTACCCACACGGCTTCTCGTATACGAGGAACCTACCACCTAGTACCACATAATAGGGTAGTTGACTAGATTTTTTTTATTATTTAAATCAATAAGTTATGTTACTCAAAATCTATTGCAGAAAGAATTTTATAAATCGGACCAAAAATAAATAAGATAGAAGCCATTCAAATCCTGTAGAAGGGGTAATTGTCAAATGACAGACGATGCAACCTTTGACGTCACTGTGTAAAATGTTCATTATAGTGCACGCGTGCAAGCGAGATTGTGAGATATCCCTACTACGCACCCACTTTTCCTCATACCAACATTTAAAATCATAACTGCGGGCACATTTCTGAAGCAATTTTGATTGTGTTTTAATAAAAGGGTTTCTTTTGCGTATTATTTTCTGTTGCTTATAAAATAATGTATAAAATTCAATATAGGAAACTACCCTATTATAGTTAAAGTATTAAATAATATTTTCGAATTCATGTTCATACAAAGTATAACATACAGAAATGTTCAATCATGTCAACCAAATTTAATATCACAAGCATTCGGAAATCAGAACATTTGCATGAATCGGTCATAAAACAAAAAAGTTCCGAGATTGATTAAAATAAGACGCAAAGTTTCCTGAACTGCGGTGGAGTAAACAATCCATAAAATATGAGTAAAAAAATTATTAACAAAACTTGGATTTGCTCCTACGTACACATCTTACACGCTCTAAATGATAGATTATGTTTTTAATAAACTTATCACTTATCAAGTTGGAGATATTCTCGAGAAAGTCCAGGTCAGGAGTACCCTTACCGACGTGCATGTATGAAAAATTTAATGAGAGTGAATGAAGCCAAAGAGGTATGCAAGGATCGTAGCAAGTGGAAATCCGTTGTCTCTGCCTACCCCTATGGGAAACGGGTGAGTCTATGTATGTATGTATCACGATGTTCTCTTCTTCTCTCGTTCAATTTACTAGTAAACAAAAGTAAGTAAGTAGTTTCCTAAACAAAAGTATAAGGTCGCAGGTTTGCACGTTGTTCTAGAAAGGTAAAGAAAATCTTATTCCATGCATAAGATAATTAAGGGATTGGAAAGGCAAGGGAGATTTGAGCCTCCGGATATCTCAATCACCGTACGAAGCGCCGTAGCAAGATGCTACTTTACGCCGGTTTTCTGTGAGACAGTGGTAACGACCCGGGCGAGCCCATTCATGCTGTAGAAAAAAGTGTCTACAGCGTGGCTCTACCACTCAGATTGTGATTGATAAATGTACTTTACCGCGTATTAGTTGTTTCTACCACTCAGAAAAACTACATAACAATGACCAGTTGAGACAGATGTGGTGCGATTTGGATGACCCAGTTTGGTATTCAGGTCAAATGCATTACAAACCATGACACCTATGTGGAACAAATAAACACATTGTAAATCTTCCAACGCCCATATTATAGAACAACTTATTTGTTTTTCGTGTTTGTGATTCGGAAAGACAAATAACTTACAAAATTCCAGTAAAAATATCGTCATTAGAAAGTTTGTTTCATTATCGTATTTGAGTGGTAGAGCCTCGCTGTAGACACTTTTGTCTACAGCATGATTGAGCCGGCTCGTCTGGGTCGTTACCACTGTCTCACAGAAAACCAGCGTAAAGTAGCAGCTTGCTGCTGCGTTTCGTACGGTCAGTGAGATATCCAGAGGAGCAAAAAATGGTCTTGGGTCTGGGTGTTGTGGGACCGCAAGTCCCTCGTAGTTCCTGATACCCTCGATACAGGTTAACCTAGTATGGGGTCAGGACTATGTGTGTGACTGTTGGGTGTATTTATTATTGTATTTACGCGTAGTAGCGCCGTTCAGTACCGATCATATTTTGCCGAAGTTCAGTTTGGAAGTTGAAATCGTCTGTTTCCCGTTGGACGTTCATTATTTCTGATATCGCAGGCCACGGGGAAGTTTCATAAGATGAGATTGTATCTTAAATGGAGATTTTATATCTGTATTGTCACTTTTATTACTTAGTTTTTGTTATTTTGTAGCGTCGTGTTTGTCGATTGGTTGTCTGAATAAGCTTGTATGTGTTTATATGGTGTTTAAGTTTTATTTTAGTTATTGCTACAAATAAATTGTATACTTTAGTGTAGGTTAGACTAGACAGTGTTTAAAATATTGTGTCTTGCATTTTTTTTATATGTCTGCCTCGGTGTCGCAGTTGTAATGCGTATACGTTACGATTAAGGTTAACGAAATCAAGAATAATTAAAAATACATACATACATACGCAGTCACGCCTCTAATCCCCGAAGGGGTAGGCAGAGGTGTAACTAGTATACCCACATTTCGCCGAACGTATCTCCGTCCCTTATGTGATAGGGGGCGAGCCTATCGCCATACTGCCCGGTATCCAGACTCTGGCCTGATACTGAGCATTTCGTTATAGAAAAACCCAATGTCACTTTACCAGACCCAGGGATCGAACCCGAGACCTCAACACAGCAGTCGAACCGCGTATGCATTTCAACTGCGCCACCGAGGCAGTCTTAGCAACTACATAGATGAAATCTAAATGAACCACATGTAAAGCGCATGTTACAACCATGTACAAAACCGAAACAAATCGCCCGAAACCGAAAGCCCAGTTTACAATGTCTTATCACAAATCGCGTGTCCCAGGGCGTCGGCTGACGTTGTCGAGACCCTAACATTCAGATGATCGTAGAGATAACGGCTGTTTCGGACACAAGGCTCGAGTGGGAACGCGCCTTTATACATAGTGTTCGGAATGACAGCGGAATATTGATGAATGGGAATAATATTATTGTGAAATTATACAAATATATAGCAGTGATAGCTCAGCGGGGAGTGGTATGGACTGTCGAGACGAAAGCAGGTTCGAAACCAGCCCCAAGTGCATGCACCTCTGACTTTTCTAAGTTATGTGTGTATTAATTGTTAATTATCGCTTGCTTTAACGGTGAAGGAAACATCGTGAGGAAACCTGCATACCTGAGAAGTTCTCCATAAGAATTTCGAAGGTATGTGAAGCCAACCCGCATTAGGCCAGCGTGGTGAACTAAGGCCTAACCCCTCTCATTCAGTAGAGGAGGCCCGTGCCTAGTAGTAGGACGTATATAATACAGGGCTAGTATTATTATTAGACAAATATGGGTTCGAATCTCAGGTTGGGTAATCACTATTTGTGTTTGACTCTTTTTAACTAAAACGCATGGCTTGCTCTAGATTGGAATTTGTACCTGGTATGGCCGGGCTCGCCTCCAATCACATAGGACGGAAATAAGATTGGCGTAATGGGAGTGTACCACTAGTTCCACCTCTGCCTGTCGCTTCCAGGATACAGGCGTGAAATTAAATTACATGTTATATTGATTAGAGGTTTCTACCAACCCGTTATACAAGCGCCAATTTCATGGACATCACCAAAGCGGGGTAATTAATTGAAATCCCCCCCCCCCCCCCCGCTCGTCGTCCCACAAAATGGCTAAGCCTGTTACCACTCGCCCTCTGGCCCATTGGTTGGCGGCACTATTAGCTAATTCAGCACTTGTGAAACAAATAGATGCAAACTGACCTATAACTTGATAAGTACATTTATTTCTAAGTAATTCACTTTAACAAACCTCTATTTCTAACCACTGACAAAAAAAGAGGTGCTATAAGTTTGATTTTATTACATTGAATGACGAGACGAGTAGGTCGCTCGCCTGATGGTAAGCGCCACGCCTGCTCATAAACAGAAGCAACGCCACACAGAACTTTAAATAAAGCACTGCATGACACTGGACTGCGCTCGTCACCCCGAGACATAAGGTGTTAAGTCTCATAATGCCCAGTAATTACACTGGCTTCAATGTCCTCCACACCGGAACACAACAGTGCTTACACTCTGTTGTTTGGCGGCAGAAATAGACAAAGCGGTGGTACCAAATCAGCCGGTCTCTCGCAAACGAGGGACCTACCACCTTGTAAAAAATGGGCCGGCTCGACCGAATCGTTACAACTGTCTCACAGAAAACAACGGAAAGTGGCTTGCTGCTGCGTTTCGTACGGTGAGTAAGATATCCAGAGGCCCAAATCCCTCTACCCTCATTATCTCTATTTCTTCTCTATTCTTTAAGGTCGGCAATGCGTCCATGATTCATCTGGTATTGTGAGCGTTCATGGGTAGTGGAGATCACTTACCATCAGGTGACCCACTAGCTCGTTCGCCGGCCTATTAAAAAACATCAATCAGGTTTTTTTCTAATCGACGTCAGGGGGATTTAACGGTTAAATTATTATAAAG
Source organism: Mimas tiliae (assembly GCA_905332985.1). NCBI lineage: Eukaryota > Metazoa > Arthropoda > Insecta > Lepidoptera > Sphingidae > Mimas > Mimas tiliae. The sequence continues at coordinate 15,903,466 of HG995248.1, read as the reverse complement.
TTAGATCAAAAATACAATTCTTCTACAATAACATAACTTTTATTTAACCAACATTACTTTAAGACAACAATAAATAAACAGTGTTGGAATGAAGACAATAAGTTCGTTTACAAGTGTGATAGCATCGTAGCGTCCGTAATCACTGCGAGCTGCGACACAGTGATCGCTCCCTCAGATAACAAGTGTTTGTACTCGGGCGGAGGGGACGACCCGGTCACCGACTTCTCTATTTGTTATGGATTTTACGTACGTACGCACTCACGCCTGTAATCCCCGAAGGGGTAGGCAGAGGTGTAACCAGTATACCCACATTTCACCGCATCTATTTCAGTCCTAAGATGTGATAGGGGGAGCCTATCACCATACCGGGAATGATGTAATGAAAATGTCTTCTATATTATTATTCCATTCATTTCAACGTGCAGATAAACAAGATCGAAGGTTTATGATTGACTCAAAATCCATTTCAAAGATATTTATTTTCTGCCTGGAAGTATCCCGACTTGCCAGGATCCGCATTCTAAGACGCCTCCACTGCCCCCGATCTTGGGCTTCCTCTGTAATGAGACTGTTGGCTCTCATATCTCCCTTTAATACGTCAAGTCAACGGTTTTTGGACCGTCCGTAAGATGTATCCCTGTTCTTTTTTTTTTTTTATTGCTTGTATGATGAGACGAGCAGGTCATTCGCCTGATGCTAATCACGCCTGCCCATAAACAGAAGCAACTTCACATAGATCTGGATTTCAGAGCATTGTATAGCACTAAACTGCGCTCGTCATTCCGAGACATGAGAGAGACATGAGAGAGACATAAGAGAGACATGAGGTGTTATATATGTTGTTATATCTGGCAGGCATTTACAACCGATGTACAGGTACTCTTATGGTTTCTTCAAAACGTGACCAAACCACCTTAAACGACATTCCTGATGTTTATTTGCCATTGAAATCGTTTTTCAAATCAATAAACAAAATTACCCACCAAAATATTCGTCCAAAGCTTGTCCAAAGTGAAACATTTGTTCCAACACTGGCTCCAAGCTACCCGTTTTCATCACCCAAGCGTATTATTCAGCATTCGCTGACTACAACCTACCTTTTACAACAAGATTTAACTCACTTAACATTCCCTCTAAACCGAATTTTATGTCTTTTTCCCTCCTATACATATGCAAATCATCCTTTTCATTCTGGCAGGGACTTATGAGTTATGACTAATTTGATTGAAACAGATTGCTGTGTTGTAAAGACTAAAGTGGAAGGATATTATTGTTATACTTTTTTTGTTAGCCTGAATGACGAGACGAGCAGGTCGCTCGCCTGGTGATAAGCGCCACACCTGCTCATAACCAGAAGCAACACCACAAAAAACTTTGAATAACAAAGCACTGCATGGCACTGGACTGCGTTCGTCATGCCGATACATAAGATGTAAGTCTCATAATGCCCCGTAATTTTACTCGCTTCAACATTCTACAAAACCAAAACACAACTTACACACTGATTGCCGCCAAGCAACAGTGTGTAAGCACTGTTGTGTTCCGGTGTGGAGGACATTGAAGCCAGTGTAATTACTGGGCATTATGAGACTTAACACCTTATGTCTCGGGTGACGAGCGCAGTCCAGTGGCATGCAGTGCTTTATTTAAAGTTCTGTGTGGCGTTGCTTCTGTTTATGAGCAGGCGTGGCGCTTACCATCAGGCGAGCGACCTGCTCGTCTCGTCATTCAATCTAATAAAAAATAAAAAAAATAAAAATGTTTGGTGGCAGAAATAAACAAAGCGGTGGTACTAACCCAGATGGCTTCTCGCATACGAGGAACCAACCACCTAGTAAATATTAAGTGTATTATTAGTGTGAAACCTATAGTGGGCTAAGGCCTGACGTCTCTCGTTAGTAACAAAGGCACTGCCCAACAGTGGGACAATTACAGTTATTATACTCAGAATAGCGGCTAATAGAGCTCGGTCGGGCAGTTTGATGTGTCAATTTCGAAAAACTTACATAAAAATTTAATGAAACAGTATTTCTATCCGATATAGTTAAAGGTACGCATATTATATCACGGGTTGAAAATACCATGCGTGTATCGCCTACCTCTATACGAAAACAAGCGTGAAGATAAATATTATATGTCTAATAATATAATTGTGTCATTATTCTAGTGGCAGGCTGAGAACCATCATTGGTCCTGGGTTTAATTCTCAGGTCGAGCAGTCATAACTTATGTTTGAATTTTCGATCCGAAACTCAAACATGAATTGCCCGGGATTGGAATTTATGCTAGGTACGGCGATACGTTCAACCCCCATCACATTATGGGACGGAAATAAGCTCGGCGAAACGTGGGTGCAGCACTAGTTGCACCTCCGCCTACCCTGTCGGGGATAAAGGCGTGAGCTTATGTTATGTTATTAATAATATACGATGTTATTTTCTAAACCTAAAAAGAACAGAAAACCTAATGAGACGAGAGATATATTAAAAAAATAGTTATTTTCGAGATTATATGCGGCTTTATGCGTTCATAGATCTTCTCGAACAATGGGCCGCGATAATTTTGCACGGCGGTGAATGGGAGCACGCACATAAATGTCGCCTCGAAAACGCAATTTATTTTTAAAAACGCTCCGTGAACGGCGGGCGGTTGCGTCTGCTACTAATCGGATTAGTACCCGTAACGTGGGAGTTAGTTGGCAAAAATATATAACACATAACGTAAGCTCATTACAGTATTCCTGAAGGGGTAGGCAGAGGTACAACTAATGCTGCTTTAGGTTTGCCGAGGTTATTTCCATCCCATGATGTGATAGGGAGGCTATTGCCATACCGGGCACAAATTCCAATCCCGGGCAACTCATAAATAAAGTTTTTTTTTTTATATAGCATAGGCCGGCAAACAAGCAAGTGGGTCACAGTTGGTGGAATCATGGGCGCGAGGTCGACCTTAAAGGATAATTAAGGGATTGGAAGGGGTCTCTATTGATATCTCACATACTTAAATCACCGTACGAAACGCAGCAGCAAGCCGCTTATTTACTTCGGTTTCCTGTGAGATAGTGGTAACTAACCGGTCGAACGGGTCCATTTATTCTTTATTCTGTAGCCAAGACAGTCTACAGCATAGCTTCACCACTCACTATAGGTCAATATATTTGAATTCATGATAGTATACTTATCCGTGGCCTACAATTAACTACTGAAATCATGCGAAAAGCAAACCTGTTTAAAATCAGATAAGATTCGTACTACAACTACTACTAAAAACTACTCGTACTAAATAATAAAAGCAAAAATACCCGCCGAATTGTGAATCTCCTCTTTTATTTGAATTCGGTTAATAAAATACAAAGTAAGACGCGTTTAAAACTATTCCAACATCTCGAGTCATAATACAAACCATAAGCACACGCGCCATTTGCTCTAAATGATGAATTATAACAACGAGTTCACCTTAACGGCATCTGCAAAACATAACTGCGAACATTAAATCGCGAGTATTGTCTGTCTGTCGCGGCTTGAATGCGCCGCTTTATTCCCTTACGAGATAATAACCGTTCGCGAAGTGCGTGCGTTTTATCGCCCAGTTTATAATACACTGCGATTCTATACCGGCCGTAAAGATACAATAAAAAAATATGGTCAGTCGTCTGGTGAATGGAATGCCTTGGTGCTTATATTTGGTTGATAAGTTAAGTAATACTTTTATGGTTCCGTAGGTACCCAAATGGGGATACTAGGCGGTGGGTCCCTCGTATGCGAGAGGCCGTCTGGGTTGGTACCACCGCTTTGTCTATTTCTGCCGCCAAGTATGTAAGCACTGTTTCGGTTTGAAGGCAATGAAGCCAGTGAAATTAGTGGGAGTTATAAGACTTACAATCTTATGTCTTGGGATGACGAGCGCAGTCCAGTGCAGCGCAGTCGTGTCTGTTTATGGACAGGCGTGGCCCTTCGGTACCATCAAGCGAGCGAGCTGCTCGTTTTATCATACAAGCATATAAATAAACAGATCCCTATTACTAAGTCTACGCTGTATGTGTGTCTGTCTGTCTATTCTAAATTTAAAAGGGTAATGCCTGGTTTCTGAAAGGCTGATCAATGTTTAATTAACTAATCAAATGTGAAAATGAGTTGCTAGAAGCGTGATCAACGCCTTTGATTTGACACACGTGTTAGCTAACATAACTTTCTTTAACATAAATTAATATGAAAAATCGTATCTCAAACGGTACTAAAGAGGGATCAAATATTATATTTACATACATATACATACGCACTCACTCCTGTATTCCCCGAAAGGGTAGGCAGAGGTGTAACCAGCACACCCACATATCGCCGAGCGTATCTCCGTCCCATAATGTGATAGGGGGCGAGCCTATCGCCATACAGGGCACAAATTCCAGATACCGGGCTGATACTGATATTATTATTATTTTTTCACTAAATAACGTTTCAGGAACTCGAATTGATTTGACAGCGATGTCAACTCAAAGTTCTGTTAATTGAATGTTGATTTGATCAGCCTTTCAGAAACCAGACATCTATCTTTTGAACCGTAATAGATAACTTCCTGTAAACTGAATGTGTGTTATTAGCGGATAAAAAAACAAAAGTAGAAATTTTAGGGCTTTGGTATGGACTATGGAACCCTCGGTGTGCGAGACCGAATCCACTTAGCCGGCTTTACTGAGTTATAACATAAATGTTGGGGAAATCAAAAACATTTCGTAACTGTTATTATCCATAAAAAGTAGCAAAATTAATATCTATAAAAAATAAACGTGTATTCCGTATATTATGTTTTAACTTCGGAATGTTCTTTGTGCTTTCATATAAACAAAATATTAGAATACGTAAAACATAACATTCGCAATGTAGGTCTCTCGTATGAGAAGCCGTCTGGGTTGGTGGTGGTGCTTTGTCTATTTCTGCCAGCAGCAGTGTGTAAGCACTGTTCCGGTTTGAAGGACATTGAAGCCAGTGAAATTACATTATGAGACTTAACAGCCTATGTCACGGAGTGACGAGCGCAGTCCAATGCCATGATGTGATTTGTAACTTAAAGTTTTGTGTGGTGCTGCTTCTGTTTATGGGCAGGCAAACGACCTGCTCGTTTTGTCACTTGAACTAATAAAAAAAGAATATCCTTTAAAAAGAAACATTTCTTCATCATATTAAAATAAAACTAGTTTATACGGATTTTATCGCGGTTTAATTTTTATTTTAGTAAAAACTAATTTTATTTCAATGTATAATATTCGCGTAAACCTAAGAAATCACTATTTCTTCATCATTTTGTGAAAACCCATTGTTATATGATTTATAGATTAGGGACCTTTTTCGAACCTGAGACCTCAGCACAGCAGTCGTAGGTACCGCATACGTATTACAACTACGCCGCTGAGGCAGTTGTTAATTAGTATATCTGACATAATAATATTCTATAAAAAAATCAGCTGGTATTAAGATTCAGAAGATAGATTAAAAAGTAGTACCGACAAATAGACGGCGCGGCGTAGGCTCTACATAAAGTTCCGTTACCTTAAGGCACAAAACCCTAAAAACATATCTAAAGATATCGTAAGTCCCTAAACTAACAAATCTTGAACATTATTACAGTATCTCAAACACGAAGGTACAAGTGACACACGGGCAGAGCGTTAAGCGAGCACCCTATCTGATCATAATGTAATCCTTAATAACTGTTGGTAAATAGGTTACGATAACAGAGCGCACGTTGAGCGGGCAGCGTCACGTACCTAATAACTGAACTGCACACGGCCGGCACGTTCGTGTGAGATGTTGTCGAACGTGTTAGACAACTTGTGCAATATGCAGTTGGTGAAACTGTATTCATGTCGCAATGTGTGAGTTTAAATTAATGTTTGTTTGTTTATATTGAGTGGGAATTAATTAAAGTATTTGTTTTTAAGTGTCATAGAAAGGTTCGCAACACTAACAGTGCGATTTTATTTCACGTAAATCTAGGTTGTCTGGACTCTGCACAAAGCGATAAGATCGCCTATTATGTATATTTTTTTGTATGTTTCTATTCTCATATTTTTGTGTGTGCAATGAAGAGAATTTGTGTTAAATATAACACAATTGAATTCAAATATCAAAAGAATGGACACCTTCAGCACGTATAATAAATTTACAAAAATATAGACTTGGAATAATAAATCCAAATCATCAACTCCAAAAAGACCTGTAAAAATAGTTATTTTTGTCTTTTCTGTGTTCTTTTTTTAAGTTATTTTTTAAATTTTGGTGGAACTTATTTTATTTTAAAATTTTTAGTGGTACAGTTAAGACATGAAAAATTCAATATAATGTCATGATCGCGACAAATGTGCTGTTATTATTTTTTTGGAGTTTAATGTTTTTACTCCGTAGTCTGTTATCAGATCTTAACAAATGTATATGGGACCACATCGCAGCTAAGCTCATTATTTGTTTCCCCAAATGCGGTCCACGAATGGTAAAGAAATAAAAAATCATAAATAGCCGCCGAATTGAGAACTCCTTTTTTGGAAGTCAGTTAAAAACACTTAGCCTCCAACTCGTTGATAACAGCATCCATTTTTTAAACAACTCACATAACAATGACACAGATTTTCGTACAGCCTCAATTTCCATAAACGTAAATTCTATAGACAATGTGTATAACCACAACTTTGTATACAGTCAGTTCAGTTAAGGACATCATAAAATAGTTTCAAGTGTAAGATAAAGACACACGTATACATGTACTGCGTACCTTTGTGACTCCAACTGGATCGAATGTAAAGGGAATGCCCCTTACCTTGATGTCTTGTACGGAGTTTGAATTTATTGTTTGTGGAACGTGTTGATTTAAGTTTTAGTAGTTAAGTTAATAGTTTTCGTGTTATGATGATTAGTTTATAATTTATTAACAGTAATGTTATTACTCCGTTTGACGATTATTGTATATGCATGTTGGAATAATTTGCATGTAATAACTACGCTGTTGCCAGTAAATATTAATTAGCTTTATCCTGCAGCTTACGTCACGTGGTTAGGTTTATCGGTACTCGTAAGGGACCGTGCCCAACATAGTAAATATGTACCTCTAACACATTCCCAAATAAAATGTTTCCCAGACGCAAGAACTAGGTGCTGAGATAAAAAGTTAGTCCAAGCTATCTTAGTACATGACTGAAAACCGCATCCAAATCGGTTTATTAGTTGGTGAGATTGGCATGCACGATGAAATTTGAATACAATATAATATCCTCTAATTCATTGGGCACCTAACTAGCGAGATGTAATTGAACTGCATCTGTGTTCTTTCATCAATACTTCAAATTAATTCTTTACTGAATTTTATTTACATTAGTTCTAAAGTTGAGTCGTAAAAATACACAGAAATAAATTTAATTTCATATAAACATACGAGTATATCGACGCGTGCCATTATCCGTGAAAAAACACAAACTTCCAAACAGTTTCCAACTCTTTATAACACTAAAAATCCAATATATATTTAAACAAAACTCAACTTCTTGACAAATTCAAACAAAATCTCATCTATAAAATCCAATCTTAACTGAAAAATGAACTAGATAAATTATATTTATTCAGGACATTCGGGGAAAGTCGCCAGCGATTTGGCAGGCCACCCCAGCTGGCAGTGTGCCAGAGTGAAAGTTTGTACATTGGCCTACGGTGTTTGTTTGTACTGAACCAGAGCCAAGGTTCGAAACCGAAAGTTAAATATATTGAAATTTCAGATATGATAAATCATTTGGGCGAACCTCAGTGAAGTTTATGAGTTAATCTTATTTTATAGTATGTAGTGATTTCTTAGGTTTACGCGAATATTACACATTGAAATAAAACTAGTTTATACGGATTTTATCGCGGTTTAATTTTTATTTTAATCCCGACGTTTCGAAAGCTTTTCAGCCTTCGTGGTCACGGGAGAGACTGAGGTGTAGGTCGTCTCGAAAAGTTAATGTTGCAATGGCTACCTTCATTTTAAAATTATACATTTATTTTTAATTATTTAAAAAGTTAGTTGACACTAGTCCGATCTACGCAGAAAGAGCTCACGGTATCTTGAGGTCTGGCAGTTGGTCTAGTTATAGTATGTAGTTTCGTTGACTTTTACGTTACGTGCGATATCATATTACTAGGAAATAAGAATACAAATTGGGTTTATTTTTAAGATAGTACGAGAATCAACATTAACATGAAAACTTCGTTAAATTATAAGATAGAAGGTCGTGTTTTTCATCTCCAATTAAAAGTTATTTGTCAGATAAAATATAAGACGGCACAATACAAAATTATATACAAAGAAGCGTGTGTCAAATTGGTACTTTAATACATTATCGGAAATATGGCCCCAGTATAAGCAGTGAACGGCCCCTGACCATTGTTACGAGTATAACCGACTGAATAGGGATTACCATATGATGAAAAACGCGCCATAGTAGTTCGTTCAGGCGAGTCGCGGTCCGGGGTCAGACAGTGATTCTACCGACCGTCGACGGCCGCAATGTTTGTCGTCGGTTAACATTATTTGGACTACACTGTACTGATTTTTTTTATTGCATAGGCAAACGAGACAATGGGTCACCTGATGGTAAGTGATCTCCACCGCCCATGTGCGCCCACAATACTAAAAGAATCAAGGTCGCGTTGCCGACGTAAAGGAAAGGAATAATCAAGGGATTGGAAAGGGGAGGGGATTTGGGCCTCCAGATATCTCAGTCATCAAACGAAACGCAGCAGCAAGCTGCTACTTTACGCCAGTTTTCTGTGAGACAGTGGTAACAACCCGGACGAGCCGGCCCATTCATGCTGTAGACAAAACTATCTCAATCACAATTTGTTTCGAGTTTTCGATTCATTAAATTACACATGGTGTCGATATGACTATATGCTCTTCATCTAACACATTGTAGGACGATGAACAAAAAATAAGCTCGACGAACCAATCGTACAAGTTGCACGTCTGCCTACCCTGTCGAGGACACACACATGAGGAATGTTGAATACTAAAGGAATGCCACGCCTCACACCCGCCCAATATTAAGATTGACCTGTCACCCACATTGTGCCTCGTTATATTAACATACACACTAAAAAGGCTGCTCACAATGGCTTAATGTGCGACGCGTCGGGGAGGTGGCGAAATGAGACGTCCATACAACTAAACTGACACCTTATGAATTTACTGTAAGGGTGCGGTGACGGGAGGGCGTGGAGCGGATCACACTTTGTACTATTATTAATGTAGTATTTGACCGATGAATAAAACGGAGACTGTTCTCAATTCAAAGTGTGTATTTTTTTTTTGTATAATAGCCACGCATAACTTTTCGCAGTGTGATTCGATTTTGTTGTTTTTTTTCCCAATCGATAAGCTATTTAGTGAAGAAAATATTTAGTGATTTCTTGGGTTTACGCGAATATTACACATTGAAATAAAACTAGTTTATACGGATTTTATCGCGGTATAATTTTTATTTTAGTCCCGACGTTTCGAAAGCTTTTCAGCCTTCGTGGTCACGGGAGAGACACGAAGAAAATATTTCCCTAGGGGGGGTAAAGTCAACGATGAAAACTAATATTTCGTCATTTATTCACCGATTCTGATTCGAACAAAATTAAAACTGACCTAAAAAGTAACTAAAAATAGCAATAACAAATGTTGAGTTATGTCTTAAGCCCTTAGCTCCTTGCTAAGTTTAGATTTCTGTATACGTGATGGATCCGTTTATGGCGCCAGAATCAGACAAATCATGTAAATCCAAGTAGGTAATAGGTATACACAAAATCCACTAAGCGTTGGAGTGCACTATGAGACCTCATATTAATGTTTATGAATACAACGGTTTATTTTTCGACTTCATCAAATAATTTACTATTAGCCACGTACCTTACACCAATACCCATCATATTTACTCATTAAATACCGCGTGATAATATTTACCTTATGCCACAGGTTAATAAACAAATTGATTAATGCTCTAAAGTTAATTAGATCATTCAGTTCGGAGAGTCAGTCTTTGCAGCTAAACTATTTACAATATTAAAACTATTCGGCGACTATGTTAACTAACAATTAACTTTGACAAGCGAGTTATATAATGATTAAATCGAGTTTCATTAATATTTAAGAGATAAATTTGTTTACTACTAAAATCAGTCATAGCTCAGTCGGGAGTGGCATGGACTGTCGAGACGAAAGTCGCAGATTCGAGACACGGCAACGCGTGACGAGATGGGACAGAAACACAGGTGATTTCTAGACAGTCCGGCAAACACTGATCAAAAAACTGCAACCAGTAAACGCCACATGCAAGCCCTCCTACTAAGTTTCATATGTTAAAAACTAAAACGCGGTTTTTTTCCGCGCGCCATTTTGTAATAGTTCCGGTTTTTAAATCAGCCGCGGGAAAAAACTGCCACGTTCGCTTGTATTGATATCTTTGAATCACAAGATAACGCGGCTATAAACCACGTGCGGTTAACCGTAGTGCGGCCTTACACTGCCACTAATTTTCGAAAGCGTTTCCTGTACACCCGTAATAGATAGAATTTTCGCCCATCCGCCCATCGCTCCGCTCATGACCATTCCCTCGCGGACCAGCAAGGTGCGCCGTCCCCGTTCTAAACAGAAGTTATGGTGGTAAGTAATGGCCTGCGTACGTTACGGCACACGCGCGTCGCTTTATGTCCGTCGTAAAGTCGCTACAGCGCGTCACTGTGAGCGCACCCTGTTAACTAGATATTGGATTCCACCTGCCTTTTATTTACATCTGCGAAATGTGATATAAATTGGATGGGAAGAGGAGTCGAGACGCTCTTTGGTGCTTAATTTTTTTTGTTTGTGTAGGTAAGCTCATTTGGCTTCGTTGTAGCAGTGTCTATGGGATCGTGAAGTTCAAGTTCGATAAATAAATATAGTATTTTTGTGTGTTTTTATGTATGTCCACACTCCGCCAAAATGTGGACTGATTTGGATGATTCTTTCTGTATTCGATAGGACTTACTTCGGTGTTCGTCATATTTAGATTTGGAAATATTGCACCCATGAAAAATGTTGCACCTCTACGGGGGTGTCATCGGGGATGAAAAACTAAAATTCGACATTTATGCACCCATGTTGATGATTCTTTCACTAAAAATAGTAAAATAAAGTTGTAACAGAAAATATACAGACACAAAAAGCTAAAAATAATCGTTTTAATCATTGGCCGGCACCGAGTCAAAATTACTTATGTGTATTATTATTGAGTCAGTTCTATTTTTTGCCGGATAAAAAAGGGCGGTGTTATAAGTTTGACCCCTTAACATAGATGTGTGTATGTACCTGTGGCATTATAACAGAAAAAACGAATGGAATGATATATAGGACTTCTTGTGTGAAAACTAGTCTCATCGAAATTATTCTTAGGTATGTTTGAAAAATTTCTGTATTCTGCCATTTAAAAATTACAGATGTTTTTCTAATTCACATGAGGGTTTTAATCGTTAGTTTAAATGGCAGTGTGTATCAAATTCATGAGGTTCTAAGTTTGATTCATATTTTTTTTTTATTTATTTTTTATTTTATTATTTATGGATTGCCAACAAAGTTTACAATAATACATACGTACATTAAATATTAACACTAATAATTGAACCTATTGCAACTCAAATTACAGGCAAACACAGCATGCATAAATAAATATAAGTACTTAGTTCAATTAAATTAAAATTAGAAAATTAAAATTAATATTAAAATAATTTACAAAATAAGATGGTCAGTATGATTTATCAGAATGTTAGGGATACGTAGAGATTTCAGACTCTTCTAGAAGAGTTTTCCTAAATGTAAGGAGCGAATCATGGAATATGTCAAGTTTATTAATTTTTCTGGAAAGCTGATTATACAGAGCTGACATCCGAGGTACGGGGGAGTGTCTTCCGACGTTAGTGCGACAGCGGCGGACATGTAACGTAGGACATTATTATTGCATAGGCCGACAAACGAGCAAGTGGGTCACCTGATGGTAAGTGATCACCACCGCCCATGTACGCCCACAATACCAAAAGAGTCATGGACCTAAGGAAAGGGATAATTAAGGGATTGGGAAGGGGAGGGGGTTTGGGCCTCCGGATATCTCACTCACCGTACGAAACGCAACAGCAAGCTGCTACTTTACGCCAGTTGTCTGTGAGACAGTGGTAACGACCCGGACGAGCCGGCCCATTCATGCTGTAGACAAAATTGTCTACCGCGTGGCTCTACCACATTTAAATACATAGAGTATTATTGGGGAAGTGGACAATTATCATTTCCAACATCTCCTTAATTTTCTATTTGATTCATTTCGTCGCGGGATAAAGACAGATTTGCATTCCCAAAGACTCGCCGAGCTACATTGCTCGGTGTCGAAATATGCGTGCCACTGTCGATCCTGGCTTACAGGAGTTACATTGGCGGGTGTGTGGGATAGTCTCTAGCATAATAAAAATACGAAAACAAGCATTTTTACAACTCAATTAAGGGATTTAATCCTACGTCCAAACATTTGTTTTGAGTGTCTCTGTATTCAAACGTGGGATTACAGAGCACACTTAACTTTAAGCGTAAAGTTAATTAAGTTAGAATCGACTAACATGGCGCGCTATGTAAATTCGTGCGGTTTCACGACCTTGCAAGGTTATATATTTAAACGACTTCAAAAAAAAAGGATGAGTCGATATAATTTTATTTGACCGGTAGTGACACAGGCACCGACTCTAAAGTTGACGAATTGAATGTTATTTTTGCCTTTTCAGTGTTTTTATTTTGAAGTCGGTTTCTAAGTTTTGTTAACCGTTATTTTATTATGTGATGATAATATAACAGCGTGAATTGAATTATATTTTATTTTAAACAATACTGCCTGCCTCGGTGGCGTAGTTATAATGCTTACGCGTTACGATTGCTGTGCTGAGGTCTCGGGTTCGATCCCAGGTTAGGTAAAAGTGATATCGTGTTTTTCTATTACGAAATAATAATATCAACCCGGAGTCTGGTATTGTGCCGGTATGGCGCTAGGCTAGCCCCCTATCACATGGGACGAAACTAAACTTGGCGAAATGTAGGTGTACTGGTTACACCTCTGCCTACCCCTTCGGGAATGATCGAATTATGAAGTGGCACTGGACTTCGCTCGTCACCCCAAGATGTAAGGGCATATAATCAAATGACATTACATATGACGTCACAACCACAACAGTGCACGCGTGGGAGGGAGATAGTGAGATGTTCCCACCATGCACCCATCCCACATCACATCCACATTTGGTTGCATCCCGGTGGAGTGCCGAACATTTATTTCAAAAATATTTATTATCAAAAAAAAATGTTAAAGCACATCTCTATAACCTAAGAAAAAACTGGATATTCGTTATTTGAGATTGTCATCACATTGGATATGGTGAGAAAGTTTCATATCACTAAACAAAGATCAGGAACTCTTGATAACCTTATACTGTTCTACCTCGTGATAATCGTTCAGTATTCACGCTCAACCCACATTTAAACAAAACTGATGAATAGGACCGTTCATAACTTACCACGGTCCAGCGATACATCAGCGATCGTGGGCCAAACGGTGCAAAATAAAATCTACCATACCGCAAACACATTACAAACTCCGAATGTGTACTCCTGCGGCGGAGATTGTGTATCTATTTATTTTCGCCCCTTCGCCGCTTTTCGCCCCGTCGCCCCTTCGCCCGTCCGCCCCACCGCCACTCGCGTTTTTGCGCCCCCCAGGATGTTTGTCCACGTGTGCATTTTAAGATTATTTATGCGATGACGAGTGACCATAATCAAAATTATTTATCATTTTTATGCTTGTATTTATGTAAATCTCTTTTGTGTGGACTTTTCATTCTGAATTGCTCCTGGCGACCTGACTTCATATTTCTGTAATTAAAATCTCGTCTGGGCGGTTTTTATCTCGTGAATTTTATGAATTTTTGAACATTCTCGTTTAGGTATATATTTCTAGTCATGGCTATTAATTTTATTGTGCTATATTGTTGGGTGCGTGAAGTATGTAAATTCTAATTTTTAATATTTTTGTGTGTATTTATTTTCATTCTAATTGAGTAAAGTGATACATACCTACATCGCATTATTTTTCTTAGACTGTTAACTTAGTTTGACCACATTATATTTTTAATATTGACTATTGACCAGTATTTTCAAAACCAATTTTTTTTTTTACTTTTCTTTTATTAATTTTATTACTAAATGGCAAAATGTACCACAGTACTACGATTTAAGTTATGCTTTTCGGCAGTCTTCGTTTTTTACGATTTTTTGGAATACGCAAACAATAATTGCCTTTCCGTGCAATAAAGGATATTGCATTATGAGACTAAACATCTCACCCATTTAAGGTAGACATTCCCAAAACGCGCACCAAACGCTTTGCCTCCACCTTCATCATACGGACTGCCAAGTTGTGGAACAAGTTGCCGGAGTCTTTGTTCCCCGATAAATATAATCTGGGTGTCTTCAAGTCGCGAGTGAATCGTTTTTTGCTAGACAAGCGTGCTTCATCTTAGGCCACATCATCGCTTACCATCAGGCGTGATAGTGGCCAAACGCGAGCCTATTACGTATAAAAAAAAGTATCAGGGTGACAAACCCAGTGCATTATCGTATTTTGTAATTTAAAGTTCTGTGTGGAGTTGGCTATTCTATTAGTAGTATGGCGTTTACCATCAGGCGAGTGACCTGCTCGTTTCGTCATTCAAGCTAATATAAAAAACATACATAAAACGATTTAAAAGCGTACATGGTATCGATCACGAAATGACGTCTCCGGTCGGTGGGGGCGCCAGAGACGGCCCATTGATTCCGGATTATCCGGCAAGATTAGACCGGCCCCGGCCTCTAACTATCCAATAATACCGTTTATACACACTTACTATACTTGTGTCTACGTACACCACGATCGGAACAAATCCTACTATCGTACTATCATACTATCATCATAGTAATATTATAAATGTGAATGAAGGTGGAAAAGTCTATTCACGCGGGCGAAGCCGCGAGCAAAAGCTAGTATTATTATAAATGTGAAAGTTTGAATGTTTGTTACTCAATCACACCTTAACAGCTGAATGGTTTTGGATGACATTAGGATATAGGCTTTTTATCCTGGAAAAGACCCTTCATGCGGGTAGGTAGAGTTGCTAGCAAAAGCTAGTACTTAATACCTATTCTGTGAAAATTGAGTAGGCTACCTATTGTGGTTCGAAAGATATAAGCCCTTTAAAGGTCTCATGTTGTGGCAAATACATTTATCGTTCTTTCTTATCTTTCAAAAGCAGTAACTTACCGTCTATTAGTTCACAGAAAATAAAACTCTATTCACATACAAAAGAAGCCTCTCCATACGTAATCGTCTAAAATCTCAATTGAATGCAGACCGGGACACTTTTGACGCACTCCTTTAAACGGGTTTTCACATTTTTTCCTTGAAAACACTCGCCAGAATCTGAATATTTTTTACGTAAGCGGTGTCAGGTAGACTTCTTATAAAGGAAAGACTTTCTTTTAAACGTGATGATATATTTTTTTTATTAGTCTCAATCGACTTCAAACAAAAGAAGAGGAAGTTCTTATGTAATAGTCTTCGGAGATTTATTTTTTGATCAACATCTTTTTTGAGTGGTAGAGCCACGCTGTAGACACTTTTGTCAAAAACATGATGGGCTGGCTCGCCCGGGTTGTTACCACTGTCTCACAGAAAACCGATGTAAAGTAGCAGCTTGTTGCTGCGTTTCGTATGGTGTGTGAGATATCTGGAGGCCCAAATCCCCCTCCCCTTCCCAATCCCTAATTATCCCTTTCCTTTAAGGTCGGCAACGCGCCCATAATTGTTTTGGTATTGTGGGCGTACATGGGCGGTGGAGATCACTTACCATCAGATGACCCACTTGAACGTTTGCGGGCATTAAAAAAAACTTTTTTCTTATCTACAATATATTTTTTACGTTACAAAAGTTCACTATCGTTTTCGTAAATTCGAGGTGCGAGAGCGCCTTTACACGAGTTGGTAAATTTAATAAAATTGCCGAACAAGATTTTCGGAATCATTCCAATAATTCCACACCGACCTGCGCAGTAAATACAGAACTATAAAGCATCTTTGATCTGGATTTGTCGATTTATCCGGACAGATTGGGTAACCCTTTGAATGGTTTGTTATTTTAAGGAAGATTGCAACCGATTTACCGAGAAATAATATAAGCGCCGTTTCACACTGATGAATCTGTATTGCTGCGGTTATTTACCTAAGGCCAGCTCAAATTTACGTCTACACCTGGACGAACTTCTAGATCTGTTATATTATTACAGCTTACTCATGCAATTTCCAGTAAATAACTTACGGTGTTGTTTACATTACAAATTTCTTTATAAGTCCATTTACGTTATTCTGTAATTCGAGTAAAACATACAAATATAATTGAAGCTTAAGAGTTGTCTAAGCCTTAACACACATACTGAGTTAACTGCGAGGGACATGAGTTCAAGGCTCGGATCGATGATCACGTTTATCAGTAGTTCTTATTAAACCCCTACAAAAAGAGGGATATTCCAATTTTGTTGAAAATTAAATAATATCTATCAAATAAACAACAAAAACAAATAACACAATTAAACTTTATCTTGATTGCTAAAAATCGTGATAGAAATGTTTAAATTGAAACTATTAAAACTTGCCACAAGTATTAAACCAGTGGTTCAATAGTTCGAAACTTGGCCAGAATACTAAACCTAGTGGATCTGATATTAGACATTTGTTAAGACCAAATACGTAGTTCCTGATACCCACGACACAGGTTTACCTAGTGTGGGGTCGGGACTATGTGTGTGACTGTTGGGTGTATTATTATCTCTACTAGAAAACTCAATAGTTTATAGTAAATAGCTGTTGCCCGCGGCTCCACCCGCGTAAATATCTTTTTCTGGGATAAAAATATAACAGTTTCATATGTTCAATGAAGGGGGGTATCCCCTTAAACTGTAAATTTCCAAAAATTCTACGTTACACAAACTTACCAATTTTAATTTGACCAAAATTCTTGATAATATCGTAATTAATCAACGAGCGAGTGAGTGGTATTTCGCTTTAATATTTACAGAAGACGACTAAATGTACTGTTTGTGTTTTCTAAAGGTTTCTCAAAATACAAATTGTCCTTCGAACCGGAACACAACAGTGCTTACATTCCGCCGTTGCTTGGCGGCAGAAATAGACAAAGCGGCGGTACCAATCGAGACGGCTTCTCGCATTCTCGGGAAAATATATTGCTTATACCTATAAATATTATAAAGATTTTGCTGTACCGTTACCTGTTGCCCATACCGGGCACAAATTCCAGACTCCGGGCTGATACTGAGCATTTCGTAATAGAAAACCCCAACTTTTACCCGGCCACCCGGGGATCAAACCCGAGACCTCAGCGTCAGACTCAGTGGTGACGCGTACGCACCACAACTGCACCACCGAAACAGTCTACGAGGCTGCGAGTATTAAATGTATTTTTCTTAATAATAATAAAATAAATCTTTTCTTTCTTCCTGCCTAGCATTATCTCGGCTTAATGCCAGGGTCTGTCTTCCCATCAGGATTTGACGAGGGATTTGGTATTATATGGGGCGAGCCGCCACCTGCCTCCCACAACCCGCAACGGGAACCAAGTTCAAGTGCCTCGTCCATTAATCAGCAGTCTGTATCACGTGCAGTAGAGGTTGATTTGGACCTAAATGTTTGTGGCTCACTTATTCTCCATATTTTTTATAAATAAAAATATAAAAATAAATATACCTAATGCTCAAATATATGGATATAATCCAAATCTATAAACACACGTAAAGACTTGCTTAAAATAAAAATGAACCTTAAACCCTCTCGGTTCACAAGCTGACACTGCTTCAACCTAATGAAAGCAATTACTCTTAGAGTGGTAGAGTCATGCTGTAGACACTTTTGTCTACAGCATGAATGGGCCGGCTCGTCCGGATCGTTACCACTGTCTCACAGAAAACCGGCGTAAAGTAGCACCTTGCTGCTGCGTTTCGTACGGTGACTGAGATATCCAGTGTCAGGCAGTGCTTTGTTATTTAAAGTTATGTGGCGTTGTTTCTGTTTATGAACAGGCGTGGCGCTTACCATCAGGCGAGCGACCTGCTCGTCTCGTCATTCAAGATAATAATTATTAAAAAAAATCACAGATTCAGCTCACAACTAAAAGGGAGCAGCATCACAAAAATATTCTGAGAATCTTCAGCATCTCAGCCACTTCTGACATTCCTATATTATCAAATCCTTACAAACAGACAACAAATCAAGGGATATTACCATCAACAAACAATTTGGCTCCCCGCACTCTTGTTAAACTACATTTTGTCGACCAATTGACCCGAAACATCCTTTTTTATCCTGCCGGAGTGGGGATAAATCGGGAACTCTCACTTAGTCGTCAGGCAGGATGCCAACGTCCATTCGTACCGGGCTGTAAATAGAAAAATATTGTGCAGGAATCGGGTTTAAGAGCTTTACCAAGTTTCAACTCGCAAAGATTTTTGAAATGTTAAGAGTCACATGGCTGTATTGATTGCTTGTAGTGAACTTAGATTGATTTAGTTTTATATTATTACAGGTATCGAACGAACGTCATTCTTGCTAAATCTATCGACATTTCTAAAATAAATCTAGTACCTACTAGGATCCATTGTTAAGAAAGTTATCAAATCTCTAATGGCCGTTTTCAATATTCTCTCTTTGTTTTTTTTTTATTATTAGCTTTAAATGACGAGACGGGCAGGTCGCTCGCCTTATGGTAAGCGTCACGCCTGCCCATAAACAGAATTAACATCAACAAGAACCTCGGATTATGAAGTACTGCATGCCACTGAATTGCGCTCGTCACCCTAAGACATAAGGTGTTAAGTCTCATAAGTCATAAGTAATTTCACTGGCTTCAATGTCCTCCAAACGGGAATACAATGTTTACACACTGCTGCTTGGCGGCAGAAATTGACAAAGTGGTGGTACCTACCCAGACGGCTTCTCCCACACGAGAGACCTACCGCCTGTCGACAGATTTGCTTACTGGCAATAAAATGTTGACACATTTCTATGGAAGATTTTTTTTTCCGCCCGTTGTATAGCTACACCGTCACATGATGACGTATGATACTGTTTCATCGGCCGACAGGCATCCCCTACATAGGGGGATGTCGGTCATACCTAGAACATATAAATGTTTGTTAAGTGGGCAATGTCCAGTGATGTTGCCTACGATTATGCATATGGATGTCCTACATACATAGAGTCACGCCTGTTTCCCATAGGGGTAGTCAGAGACAATGGATTTCCACTTGAAAAGAAAAAAGAAAGAAAGAAAATGCATTTATTTCCACACTTACAACAAACGACACAAATACAAGAATCGATAATAATATTTCTAAATTAATGTGTGGAAATTGGCTGACACTCAGCTTAATGCTGCATCGTTGCCTAGAAGCAACGTCAACAGCGCTGATTTTCGGTGCCCGCCTCAGTACAGTGCCGTCATGAAAAAAAAACTTATTACAAATATAACAATAATACACTAGCTGCCGCGAGTTGCTTACAATGTTGATATATGTAATTAAAAGACAATACAGTGACAAATCATGTTTAAAAAAAATAAAAATAAAAAAAAATATGTGTGATTAGATTTAAAATAAAATAAAATAATTAAATTTAAACTTGCTACGATCCTTGCTTACCTCTTTGGCCTCATTCACACTCATTATATTTTTCATACATGCACGTCGGTCGTCGTAGGGATGTCCTGTCTCCTGATAACAGGCGCTTTGTTAAGCGTGAAGCTATAAAACACACAAAAACATAACAAATATCCATGGACCCTTAAAGCCCCAATACACATGTACAGGTCAAATTACAAAACGTTCGTACTATTATCGTTAAAAACAGATAAAATTTAACGTTCGGAAACAATGTGTGCGCTAATGTGAAAAATAAGCGGCGTATTAAAACTCCCAGTTACCGTGATTTTTTAATTTCAACTTGAATTATTACCGGTGAGGTTAGCTTAATGGATTCTTTTAATGGACGAATGAATATTTAAATGATATGAAATTAATACCGGTCGGGCCCGTTTATTGGTTTCTGTGATTAAATATCCATTAAAATGTCATTGATAAGAGGTTTAATATCTCTATAGCCAAAATATTCATGATGATTAAACTTCAGATTATTCACGATAATTTTCAGTAAAATCTTCTTCCACCTGCCCTTACCCCCCTCCCAGTGGGGTCAACGCAACATACTTTTTAACGCATGTTTTTTTTAGTTGAACATGAATTAAAGCGATAGCTCAGTGTTGAGTGGTACGGACTGTCGAGACGAAAGTAGCAGGTTCGAAACCAGCCCTAAGAGCATACACCTCTGACTTTTCTAAGTTACGTGTGTATTATTTGTTAATTGTCGCTAGTTTTAACGGTGAAGGGTACATCGTGAGGAAACCTGTATACCGGCGAAGTTCTTCATAAGAATTTCGAAGGTATGTGAAGTCTGCCAACCCGCATGAGGCCAGCGTGGTCGACCAAGGCCTAACCCCTCTGATTTAGTAGAGGAGGCCCAGCAGTGGGACCTGTATAATATAGGGCAAGTAAAAAAACGAATTAAAATTTTAAGTGCTATAGCCTGTTTAATATGAATGAGACGGACGAATTAAAATTGTAAGTGTTGTAGCCGCGCTATAGCCAGTTTAATATGAATGAGACGGTTCGACCGGTGTGGTACCACTGTCTTATAAAAACTGACATGATGTAACAGAATTTGCGGTTGGTTTTCGTGCCACTGCTGTATTTCCAACAACTCTCAAAGTTAACGCAACGATTCCTGCGGTATAGACGTTCATGTACGTTGGTGATTACTTTTTTTATTAGCTTGATTGACGAGATGAGCAGGTCGCTCGCCTGATGGTAAGCGCCACGCCTGCTCATAAACAGAAGCAACGCCACACAGAACTTTAAATAACAAAGCACTGCATGACACTGGACTGCGCTCGTTACCCCGAGACATAAGGTGTTAAGTCTTATAATGCCCAGTAATTTCACTGGCTTCAATGTCCTTACACACTGTTGCTTGGCGGCAGAACTAGACAAAGCGGTGGTACCAACCCAGCTGGCCTCTAGCATACGAGGGGCCTACCACCAATGTCCAAAAATGTGACATGTGTGAATTGTTCCATATTTGAGTAAGATTTTATAATTAATTTAATGTATAAGATACCTATTTTTGTAGGTAGCTGGATATCTTTCGCTCTGTATATATCTCACAGGGTGACCTTTGTATTTAAACGTGTTATAATTTATTTATTCAAAGAGTTTAGTTAGTAGTAATTATTCAAAAGGTGGTGAAACAAGCGCTTATAGTATTAACATATAACTAGCCATTAAATAGCTACAGAAACGTTTCGAAATTCTTTTTAAAGATATAACAAACACACAGTAGCACTTTTGTATAAAATAGAAGTGAAACGCCGTAAATTACTGTAATCACAAAAAAAGACGCGAGCACAAATCGCCTCAACGATACATCGATTCACAGTGGTGTACTATCGATTCCCACTTATCGAAAACACACGAGACAAAGAACACATTACGCTCAGCGGGTATTCATTAATAGTAAAAAGCCAACAGACATCGAATGAAATGGGTAATAAAAGTAATATAGTGTATTGTTTGCTTTGAGATCGATGGCCGAAGACCCGTTTAATTAATGACCAATCTCTGGAGACTCACCGGCACTTAAGTTAATTAATTAAAGCCCGTTGCAAACGGCAAAGTGTAGTCTCATGTTTGCCTTCATTGTTTTAAAATGAACCGACTTTTTCCACTACTCTTATCGGTTCGTGATAGCGGGAATGTTAATCTTTCAGCAAGTCCGTCTTTGCTTTGCGAAGAAGCCTTTTTCAATTTTAATAATTTCTGAGGATTCAGACATGGCTTTATAGAGACCCGTATTCAAACATTACTCTTAGCAACAATATGGTAGTCACCCACATAATATGTTTAATTCCATACGTTATTTTAGATGCAACAGAAAAAAAATAGGACTCCATATCGTGGGAACAAAAGAACACGGCAAATTAATATACAAGGTCATGGTACAGCAGAAGAATTATCTTGCGCACTTCTTAGTTTGAGCGGAGACGTAGACTACAAAAGTGTGGTTCCGCAAGCTAAGACTCTGTGTTCTGTTAAAGAAAGGTAGGGATGGGATAAGGTCAAACAATTCTTCAAATCATTCACCGTGATATAGACCAGTCTCATGTTCTATATCATGACAACCTGGAGCGTTATCAAGCATGTTGGACAACGCGTGTGGCGTCTCAATTCATACGTCTCAAACGTCAGGAGGCCAATTCTCGTAATTTTAAATGTTCAAAATATTACGTTAAGGTATTCAAGCCGTAGTCTACTACATTATCCCTATATTGGTCGTAAACATAATGGTCTAATTATACTAATAGTTAATCAATCTAATATCAGAAACCTCAAGCCACGCATAAAGAGACAAACTTAGTTGACTTAGGCATCGATCCCACTGCGAGCTCTACGGTCCTAAGTCCACTCTCACTGTAATATAAGCACTATGCATTATAAACTATTCATTAACTGTAATATATGCGACCCCTTTTTTGAAGGAATTAATGAATGAAGCCCTTTATTCAATCTTTACATAGACAATTTCAATATCGCATACTTTACATTTCAGTCAAAAATAAATTAAATTGCCATTGCATTACATAGAAATACATCAATTAATAAACTATAAATAATATTGAAATAAAACTAGTTTCGTTAGACGTTTCGTCGGGGCTAATATAAAAATTAAACCGCGATAAAGTCCGTATAAACTAGTTTTATTTCAATGTGTAATATTCGCGTAAACCTAAGATTCAATCACTATATACCTAAATAATATTTTTTTAAATGAATATTATATTGAATTAATAAGTTATATTTGCATAATTATCTAAAAAATCTCTAAAATTAACCTTTAATTATACTAAATGATTCATGCTAATTGTTGTATTTTGACACCGGCTACTTGTCTATGTGCCCTTTGGCATAGGCCTCCTCGAACTCTTTCCACTTTGTTCTCTCGTTTGCTATGCCAGTCCATAGCTTCCCTGCTGTTCTCGCTATGTCGTCCATCCATCGCATATACTGCCTTCCTCTTTCCCAGTTCTCGGGTGCCAAACCATGATCCTTCTGCTCCACTTATATATTAACTTTATGCGTTACGATAGGCAGCGGCTTGGATGTGCCCTGGCATTGCTAAAGTCCATGGGCGGCCATCAGGCGGACCGCATGCTCATCTATCTGCCCTAACAATAAAAAAAAATGTATAAGAATGACGTATCCCACCAGACAAATAACTTAGAATTAATCGTTCGCTGTGGGATCAATACCTTATAGCGGGTTCACACGGTTCCATTTTAGTTGATCAACTGACTTGAATCAACAAAATCTGTATGGTTTTTGTTGATAAATTCGACTGAAAGTCTATTCAGATGGTTTGACCCCATTTTGTCTCTGTATCTGTCTACGACATCGTGGCTACTGAATTAATTGAATGATTTTATTGTGCTTTTTTACGCTGGTTTAATCCAGAGGGTTAGCTATGTTTGAACAAAAACTGATCAGCCATATTTCGAATTGATTTCGAAGTTTCAACGGTTAGGTTATTTACCTGACACCGGAAAAATCCGTTCATGAATTAAATAAAAAGCATCCTGTGACTCAAACTCAAATTGTTCGAGTTATAAATATAAATAATCAATTATAAATAATGATCCATAAAATAATGATCCATAAAATACCTTCAAAGTAGACGAATTACATTTACGTTAAAAATGAAAAGGCAAGTTTGCCCTTCACAATATTTAATTGAGTGCAGTGGGCGAGTATGATTGGAGGGGAAAGGCCAATGGATCAATGTCATATGGTATTTTTTAATCGAAATTATAAATAAATAAATAATATCTATGCTAACACATTTAACTACGAAGAAGTCTGTGCGTTGTGTGTATTCGGAAATAAGCTCAGCGAACCATTATCGCACTAGTTGTTTTTCTGCCTATACTTTCGGGATACTGAAGTGGGCTTATATTTCTATCTATAAATAAATAAATAAATACACCCAACAGTCACACACATAGCCCTGACCCCACACTAGGTAAACCTGTATCGTGGGTATCGTAAGAACTACGAGGAACTTGCGGTCCCACAACACCCAGACTCGAAACAAATATTTGTGGATCAGACAAACATTTGTCAAGGTGCGGGAATCGAACGGCCTCACCCTTTGCAACCGGCTACTCGCCCGCTGCGCCACGGAGGCTGTCATATTAGTTCTTTATAGATTCTTATGTAGGAGATCAGGAATCAGGATTATCTTTTTTTATACTGTAACCGGATGACGAGACGAGTAGGTCGCTCGCCTGTTGGTAAGCATCACGCCTGATCATGAACAGAAGCAACGCCACACAGAATTTTGAATCACAAAGCACTGCATCACATTGGACTGCGCTAGTCACCCCGAGGCATAAGTTGTTAAGTCTCATAATACAGTGCTTACACACTGTTGCTTGGCGGCAGAAATAGACAAAGCGATGGTACCAACCCAGACGGCCTCGCATACCTACGACCTTGTACTCGTATGTATGTAATTCTATAGACCAGACCAATTTAACTTTATCTGTAAGCCCAAAAGCTACTTAATTACACCATTCCAAGATGAATCTTGTAAACTGTTTTCTTATTACGTCTTCTAAGATTATTTCGCGTCGATATAAATTACTTCACCCTGTCTGTGAGTAGAAACCTTTTATCTTCTTCAAATCGACGTGAAATCCTCAGGTATTGAAAAAATACTGGAATAGTCATAATTTCTCCGCCCTTTATCCCTTTGTGGGTTTTGCACTTAAGTCTACATTGTGGTACAATTTCGTTTATTGATTTTAACCCCTAGCAAAAAAGAAGAATGTTATAACCCCTTTTTAGGGTTACGTAGGTAAATGGGAAAAACGAAACCCTTATCATTTCGTCAGGTCTGTCTGTCCGTCACAGCCATTTTACTCGGAGATTATTAGCACTATATGAATGAAATTTTGATGGTCAGGTGTATTCTATAAACCTCAAACGTATCATAAAATTATAAAAAAAATTGAGGTGGCTCGCCATACGCCATAGGCGTGCGTTATTATTGTATAGGTGCTTAAACATTATGCAGTATGTAACAAAACCCCTGTTGGCCCATTCTAGGTCGTGAAGATAGTCATATAGAAAGTTAATGAAAATAGTTAAATTAAAAAAATAATAAACATTGGCGAGATATGATGCTTATACAGGTAACTTAGAAAAATGAACATATAAAACAACTGTAAACTGATAAACAGCTGACTGATGTTACGTATTGACGAAACCGGGTGCACACGCGGCGCGGCGCGTTTGATGCACGTAGACGCCGCAACTTGCTATCTCGCTCTGGCTCCGAGACAACGCTCTTGCCGAGGTAATCAATCGAAATACGTTTTACAAACAATAAAATTATTAAAGTAGAAGAAATAAAAATGATTATTTTCATAGTCTTATTTTCGTATGCGAGTTATTTCATCAGGTTTGAATATCGATTCTGATATCGCGGTTAAAACGCCCAACCGGGGTTTTGTTACATATTGTATAGAGGTTGCTAAATAACTTTTTTTTTCACAAGTAATTAATTTCTGAGATTTGCGTGTCCAAAATGGTGAAAAATTTACAGTCTCAAGCCCTCTAACTTTTGAAGTACACTGTGGAAAACTCTGAAAAACTTACGGTACCTAGTATAACTTAAAACGTACTTCCAACGAAAATTGGTTCCAATATGGTAGGTTGTATAGTTTTTGAGATATGGGATATTTTCTGACTACGGAACCCTTCACTGTTACTTGGTTCGACATACACTTGGCCGGTTTTCTGTTTGTCGGTGTGTGTGGCAACGAATGGACCGATTTGAATTCGGTATTTTTTTTGTCGCTGCTTAAATCGAAAAAGTTATGTTTAAAGAAATTCTACAAGGTGGTAGGTCCCTCGTATGCGAGAGGTCGGCTGGGTTGGTACCACCGCTTAGTCTATTTCTGCCGCCAAGCAACAGTGTGTAAGCACTGTCGAGCCAGTGAAATTATTGAGCATTATGAGACTTAACAACTTATGTCTCGGGGTGACGACCGCAGTCCAGTGTCATGCAGTGCTTTGTTATTTAAAGTTCTGTGTGGCGTTGCTTCTGTTTATGAGCAGGCGTGACGCTTACCATCAGGCGAGCGACTTGCTCGTCTCGTCATTCATGCTAATAAAAAAAATGTTTTTCTAATTAAGGTCGAGGATTTATAACGATTAGTTCATTAGTATTGAGAGAGCCTTCTTGAGAATTTGATATCACCTTCAGAGGATAATTAAAATTAATAATTAAACACTATTTGTAAACTTAAGTGATTTTTAATAGTCTATATATATATATATATATATATATATATATATATATATATATATATATATATATATTGGAGATATTCTCGAGAAGGGCCAGGTCAGGAGTACCCTAAACCGACGTGCATGTATGAAAAATGTAATGAGAGTGAATGAGGCCAAAGAGGTATGCAAGGATCGTAGCAAGTGGAAATCCGTTGTCTCTGCCTAACCCTATGGGAAAATGACGTGAGTTTATGTATGTATGTATGTATATGAGACGGACGGATATCACGTTTATTCTTTATGCTACTGAGTGACGAGACGAGCAGGTCGCTCGCTGATGGTATGCACCACGCCCGCATATATCGGTAGCAATAACACTCAAATTTTTAATGTAAGTACTGCTTGCATGGGGGTAAGTAGGCCACCAACATCTTAGGCTCAAAGCCAACCCCGTGCACATGGTACACTCTGCTGATTAACGGACGAGGTAATGTCGAAACTTGGTTTTAGACGAGCAGGTCGCTCGCCTGATGGTAAGCGCAACGCTTACTCATAAACAGAAGCAACGCCACACAGAACTTTAAATAACAAAGCACTGCATGACACTGGACTGCGCTCGTGTTAAGTATCATAATACTCAGTAATTTCACTGGCTTCAATGTCCTTCAAACCGGAACAGAACAGTGCATACACACTGTTGCTTGGCGGAGAAATACACAAAGCGGTAGTACCAAGTACCAACCCAGCCGACCTATCGCATACGAGGGACCTACCACCTTATAATGCATGGCATAGCACTGCGAGACATAAGATGCGACGCTCAGTAATTAATACAACCCCATATCCAGAATATCCAAATACCTACTCTTTTATAACATTTCCTCATAATTTATATGTAAAATATACACCGTCAAAGCGGTCGTATATAAAATAAAAAATCCACGTACAATATTATTTCATTGGTTCGAATGTATACAGAGTCTTTGATGTTGGGTCTTTAAAGAACTTCTTTGCTCTTATTGCGTCACTTGATAACATTTTCCTTCACTGTATTTGTGGTAGGGACTGTGGGTAGGGTTGCCACTGTCACTAAAAAGTATTATGTATATTTTTTCCTCTTCAGTATTGCTAAAATATTTTTATAACAATGTTCGAACATATTTACATACTTACTCAATTATTTATGCTAAAAGACTATGCTACATTGATGGAATGTTGATGAATGAGGTGAATTTATATAATATTAAGTGGTAGAACCACTGACTGCCTAGGTGGCGCAGTTGTAATGCGTACGCGTTACGATTGAAGTCAACGCTGAGGTCTCGGGTTCGATCCCCGGGTCGGGTAAAGTGGTATTGGGTTTTTCTATTACGAAATGCTCAGTATCAGCTCGGAGTCTGGAATTCGTGCCCGGTATGGCGATAGGCTCGCCCCCTATCACATAAGGGACGGAAATACGCTTGGCGAAATGTGGGTGTACTGGTTACACCTCTGCCTACCCCTTCTGGGATTACAGGCGTAAGTGTGTATGTATGTATGTATGTAAGTGGTAGAACCACACTGTAGACAGTTTTGTCTACAGCATAAATATGCCGACTTAACCGAGTTGTTACCACAGTCGCACAGAAAAACTACGTGAAGTAACAATTTCCTATGTTTCGTACAATAACTGAGATAACCCCCTCGCCTTCCCAAACATTTAATTATCCCTCTCCTTTAAGGACGACAATGTATTCATAATTCCTTGGGTATTGTGGATGTTCATGGGCCACTTACGATCAGGTGATCTTCTAGCTCGTTTGCCGGCCTCTGCTATAAAAAAGTACCTCTAGTAATTTATTTATCAATATACCTGCTTGCTCAATTTTTTCATTCTACACATTTAATTTTTCTTCTCCCTCCTAAAACTTTATTTAATCAATGAAAAACAAGCAACCCTAGTACAGAGCAATGTTTTTCGTGTTATGTATACTGAATATGGTAACTTACCGTTTTTCTTCCAATTAGCATCTAACGCAATGTTTATATAGAACTTTCGCTGTTTCGGATCCATCTAAATGAAACATCTGAATAGAAAGACTTCATTATCTACACTAATGTTATAAAGAGGAAAGATTTTTATTTTTGTTTTTAACTAATAAACTTAAAAACTACTGGACCGATTTCAAAAATTCTTTTGCCGTTAGAAAGCTACATTATCACTGAGTAACATAGGCTCCTTTTTATCCCAGAAAAGGCCGTTCACACGAGCAAAGACTAGTATGAAATAATTTGGGTGTTGTGGGACCGCAAGTCCCTCGTAGTTCTTGATACCAACGATACAGGTTTACCTAGTGTAGAGGCAGGACTATGCGTGTGACTGTTGGGTGTATTTATAATTTAATAAGACTAGTGTCTTAAGGTCCAGGTTTATACGATGCTTCGAGCTGGTACACAATGATCTTAGGTCAGTAGTCAGTACATTGAGTCGGAACTATTGTACTGTAAGACACGTTTTGAGGTACTTAGAAGTTCTTCCTTTTACAACATATTTTCTTTTATTTAGAGTGCGATAAGTTTTCCCCAGAGGGGTTGAAGTCAAGCATGCGGCCGGTCGTAAAAACTACAAACATGTTGGGCCGACCTCACTGTGAGTGGGACAAGGGCAGGCAGAAGAAGGAGAGTGTGATAAGTTATGTGTTATTACATACATACGCACTCACGCCTGTAATCTCCGAAGGGGTAGGCAGAGGTGTAACCAGTACACCCATACATTTCGCCAGTACATTTCGCCGAGCGTATTTCCGTCCCTTATGTGATAGGGGGCGAGCCTATCGCCATACCGGGCACATATTCCAGACTCCGGGCTGATACTGAGCATTTCGTAATAGAAAAACCCAATACCACTTTACCCGACCCGGGGATCAACCCGAGACCTCAGCTTTGACCTCAATCGTAACGCGTACGCATTACAACTGCGCCACCGAGGCAGTCATATTACATAATAAAGTATATGGTGTTAATTAGAGCAGCTTTGTTCTAATGAATTTATCGTGCGAGAATCTATCACGGTTAATATCAATATTGGTTTAATTGTGCGGTGATTGGTGAATATTAAATCGTTACCTCAATTAATACTGAGTATTAGAAATGAATGTTAATATCGGTACGACACGATGTGCTATTGACCGCGCATTTAAGTAAAATAACATAATTACAAGTGCGCCACCGAGGCAGTAAATGGCGTCCGCGTCCGTACGTCACACAAGGTGACCACTAAAAATCAGCGCTGCGTTGTGGTACGCGCCACAGCACAGCAACATGCTGAGTGTTCACCTACCTGTCACAGCTGCGGCGCGCAATTGTACTTTTTTATATTATTTCTTATTTTTTTTATTTTTTTATGATAATTGTAGTGTATGAATGTAGCGATACTCATAGGCGCGTTGGCGGCTGTACAAATAAATAGTTTTTCTTTCTTTCTTTCTTCTAAATGAAAATATGTTTTTTTTTACTATTCACACAATTAGAACTAGTTAAATATTTAATATTACTATATGGCTCTGCCACTCGTAAGCCTGGTGACGTTACAGTATCAACCCAGAACATCCTATATGAGTGGTAGAGCTACGCTGTAGACACTTGTCTACAGCATGTATGGGCCGGCTCGTCCGGATCATTACCACTGTCTCACAGAAAACCGGCGTAAAGTAGCAGCTTGCTGCTGCGTTTCGTACGGGTAGTGAGATATCCGGAAGCCCAAACCCTCTCCCCTTCCCAATTCCTTAATTATCCCTTTCCTTTAAGGTCGGCAACGCACCCATGACTGTTTTGGTATTGTGGACGTACATGGGCGGTGGAGATCACTTACCATCAGGTGACCCACTTGCTCGTTTGCCGGCCTTTGGCATAAAAATAAAACCTAACATTACTTAAATACTAAAAGAACATACATCAATATAGTATACCGTTATACATCGCGGAGGGTAAGATCGGCCGGTTGACTCGCGGCCATTATTTTTACGCTCGTCGGCTACCACTCATTGCGATCGCGCAACTGCACAATTCCGACAACGTACACTGCGCGACATATTTTTTAAAGAATATTTTTGGTATTTTAAATAAGATGTACCAGTTCTGGATGATAGCTTTGTTAGTTGGAAACGGACTCTGAAATCAAGTTTGATTTAAGAATTAGTTGTTGATTAAATATTTATTTTGATGGAAAGTGAGATGCGTCTAATCACCATGTTCCAGAAACATAAACAAATATCTAACCACTTTTCAAATAATTCCTTTTCTATATATCTGTCAATGAGATCAAATACAATACGGATAATTGAAAATAGAAATAATAGAAAATTATATAATTGATATATTATTTATAGTTGATAAGTATATTATGTAGATATTTGTATATTATATAGACCTACTTTGTCTATACTTGCAATACTGCCAAGCAGCAATGTATAAGCACTATTATTTCCAGTCTGAGTGGCATTGCAGTTCATGAAATTACTGGATATTATGACAATTGAGCGTCAGGGTAACATGCAGTTGCAATTCAACATTCTGAATGAGTTGCTGTTTTGGACAGATATGTCGCTTTACATCACACGAGTGAACTGTTTGTCGCAGTATTCAGTAAAGAAAACTCTATTCTACTCTAGAAACTTCTTGAAACTCTGGAAACTTGACTGAACTCCACCTCCCCTTCCCATACATACGCACTCACGCCTGTAATCCTCGAAGGGGTAGGCAGAGGTGCAAACAGTACACCCACACTTCGCCGAGCGCATCTCCGTCCCATAATGTGATAGGGGGCGAGCCCATCGCCATACCGGGCACAAATTCCAGACTCCGGGCTGATACTGAGCATTTCGTAATAGAAAAACCCAATACCACTTTACCCGACCCGGGGATCGAACCCGAGACCTCAGCGTTAGCTTAATCGTAACGCGTACGCATTACAACTGCGCCACCGAGGCAGTCAGCTCCCCTTCCTAACCCTTAATTATCCCTTTCCTTCAAAATCAGCAAGCGTTCATGATTCTTCTGGTATTGTGGGCATTCATGGACGTTAGAGATTACTTACCATCAGGTGACCCCCTTTCTCGTTGGCAGGCCTATGTCAAAATGAGATCCAATATAAAAATTGTTACAATATATTACGTTGCGCAGTGTACATCCACAGTTTGAGATCACCGGAGCTTCCGTGTCGTTTAGTTCAGCCTTTTCTTTACTTTTAATGATCCGTAGCGGTGTACAACTCTCAGACAATAGTTTATTTGGAAGACAACCTTTTGACTCTAACGATACGATGTTGAGACGAGTTGTTTTACATAACATTACCAATTATAGAGAGCTTTTTATGTTCGTGGTCTGTATTGATCTGAATCATTAGTTCGAAATTGTTTTTAGTAATTTTTCGTGTGATGACGCTGTTTGTGATATTATATGGTAGTTACCAACCATCATGTTTACAAGGTGGTAGGTCCCTCGTATGCGAGAGGCCGTCTGGGTTGGTACCACCGCTTTGTCTATTTCTGCCGCTAAGCAGCAGTGTCTAAGCACTGTTGTGTTTCCGTTTAAAGGACACTGAAGCCAGTGAAATTACTGGGCATTATGAGACTTAACATTTTATGTTTCGGAATGACGAGCGCAGTCCGATGCCATTCAGGGCTTTGTAGATCAAAGTTCTGTGTGTTGTTGCTTCTGTTTATGGGCAGGCGTGGCGCTTACCATCAGGCGAGCGACCTGCTCGTTTCATTCTAGAGACTAATAACAACAGCTTTATAACACATGTTACAGAAGATTTGGCTTGTAGTTTTTACGACCGGCCGCTTGCCTGACGTCAACCCCTCTGGGGGGATAACACTCAGACCCGAAACAAATATTTATCAATCACAAAAACATTTGTCTCGGTGCGGGAATCGAACCCGCCGCCTACTCGCCCACTGTGTCACGAAGGCTGCCCTAGTAGTACTAGTAATATATTACGAAAATATTAATTCAATTCAACAGTAATGAACTCCAGTGTAGGTTCGAGTCCTGTTTAATCCCCGCTCATTCACTAAACCCTGGCCTTATTGATTGCTTTAATAATATGCAAATTTAACTAACTTTCCCTTTAGTAAACCTATTACGAGTTTAGACTAGTTTTTATATTGAGTTACGAACCCTAGCGGTTAAAAGAAACTTTCTTCATCGGGAATAATATTATAACAAAATTGTTTTTAGACAAACTAAATTCTTTGCATATTTAAAAATATAAAAACAGTTATTTTAACTATTTCTGCTGCCAAGTCACACACTGCTGCATTGAAGCCAGTGAAATAACTGGGCGTTATGAGACTTAACAAGTTATGTCTCGGGGTGACTAGCGCAGTCCAATGCCATGCAATGCTTTGTAATTTAAAGTTCTGTGTGGCGTTGCTACTGTATGGGCAGGCGTGGCGCTTACCATCATGCGAGCGACCTACTCGTCTCGTCGGTCAGATAATAAAACAAACGAGACACGAAAATCGAACCGACCACATGAAACAAACATCGAACCCGAGACCTCAGCATCAACCGTACGCATAACAACTGCGCCACCGAGACAGTAGTCCAAAGTATTATCGTCGATTATCCGAAAAATTCACATTGTACATTGTTTACATATCTTTGAGCATCCAAAATTTCCGAAGAATTACTTGACAAATTGTAACCCCATCGGTATCCGAAGGTATTCGTGACGGATTTACCGTCCTTTCGGTTATCGGCGTGGCGTAACATTGTTTTCATTGTTGTTATCAAAATTTAAGGTCTTTGTAAATAGTTAGCAGTTTAAAAATAGTGGTGTTGCGTGCCGGTTGAATGGTCTTGGAAGTGGATTAAGTGAGAAACTTATTGTTACAAGTTACGCGAGACGAGTATTTTTTTATTAATACCAGACGACACTAATCACTTTTTTTTTTTTTTACTGCCTGGATAGGCAGACGAACAAACGGGCCACCTGATGGTAAGTAGTCACCGCCGCCCATAGACTTCTGCAATGCCAGGGCACAGCAAAGCCGCTGCCTACCGCAAGTCATAGTTTATTGGTTACTTTTACAATATTACTACTTTACAGACCACAACTCCAAGTCAGGATTCTCTAGAGACCGTTTTCTAATTATAACTAAGACAACTAGGACCGAATAGTAAACCAGCATAGCTACCGCGTAATGAACACTTGGACTATCGACTGACCACTAATCTTAATGAATTAGAGACTGTCTGACCGACTGCGGGCAAAAGACCTCCAGTTATGGCGACAACCTCTTTTATACCATTTAGCTACCCTTCCACAACTGTATCGCACTATTATAATTTCAGTGTACCCAACGTTGCTTTCTCAGACACCCTCAATGCACCAATAAAAAGAGAATACGCTAACATTATAACGAATTATTGGAACTCAACTTCAACAAGGTGGTAGGACCCTCGCATGCGAGAGGCGGTCTGAGTTGGTACCACCGGTTTGTCTATTTCTGCTTTCAAGCAACATTGTGTAAGCACTGCTGTGTTCCGGTTTGAAAGATATTGAAGCCAGTGAAGTTACTGGGCATTATGAGACTTAATTTATGTCTCGGGGTGTCGAACACAGTCCAATGCCATGCAGTGCTTTGTAATTCAAAGTTCTGTGTGGTGTTGTTGTGGTGTGTCTGCCTAACCCTGTGAGAAACAGGCGTGACTCTATGGTTTATGGTCTTTTTCTATTTTCTCGGCGACTACCCACAAAACTCCAACTTCCCGCTCTCGCTACCTCCCATCCTTTGTGCTGTATTATCAGTAACTATTAACTGTACCACTATCAGCGAGTTGCGTCGAGCCGCTATCTAAATGACGTCACACTGGTTCCCTTACATCCAAACTGTTTATGTTTTATTAATTAGTGAAGTGCGAAGATTTATTTACTTCCCGATCTTGGTTTAAGCAGATCAGATAGCCTGGCGAGGAGTGGAATGGATTGTCGAGACGGAAATGAAAATGAAAATGAAAAAATGTTTATTTAATTAAAGCATGATACAAAAACAATTTGCCAGGGGTTCTCAAATTAGGCGGAGCCTGTGTCTTGAGAAACCAGTTAAAAAAAAATAAAAAAATTGTTAGCGTGAGTGAGAGTGTGTGTGTGTGTGCGAGTGAGGGGTGTGTGAAAGTGTGGGTTTCTGGAAATGTCATCCTCGACCCCAGGGCCTCTGACTTTTCGAAGTTAGTTATGCGTTGGTTGTTAATTATTATAGATCACTTTAACGATGATGGAAATAATCATGAGGCTTGGATACTTGAATTCAAATAGCTATAGCGTTTACGAGCATTAATTATGCTTTAGAATGGTCAATAAGATTGCTAGACGCCCAAATCCAACTGCATCAAGGATCATACTCAGAAAAAGTGTACATTTGGTATCTTTTCTTGTCCCACTACTTCATAATTTAATAAATATCTTATTTTATAAATATTATACATATTTTTCTCCCTTATTGTTAAATTAGTCTATTAATGTGAAGATTTCTATAGTATTTTAACTTAATTTTTTCTTAAAATAGTAAATTTCTTGCGTCAAAATTTGTTTGAAAAATCTTTTCATACATTTTTGCAGTGTCCCAGTGACCATTTTACTTTTTCGAAGATTCATTGTTACGAATATTAATCGCAAAGGGGTAAAGGACAATTCCAGTGTTGGAATTGTCCTTTACCCCGGTTATTTGCCGAGCACGGGGATCGCCGGTAGGAGACCTAGAGGAGACAACCTCCTCAAAAAACTCCAATCTTAAGGCTCTGGTGCCCGCCGATGGGATGAATGGCTGGAGGGAGTCCAGTCCCGAGAGCGCCACAAGGGATAGGTCACATCCAAACCCCTCGTATCTGTATCCTTGCCCTGCCCGTCAGGTTACGGTCGGAACAGTCCTCCAGCCATAGCCCGCTATACTATGTGTACTATGCCTTATGACATCAGTTTCGTAACAGATATTCTCAGTATCGTTATCTATCAGTTTAGTTACAAATTTTAAATGTACACTTTTTCTGATTATGACCCTCAAATGTATTCATCAATTGATTTCATTAAAAAAACCTTCATGGCCGGTAACGCGCTGAACAAAAATCTTTATTATTCCTTTATTTTTAATATAAATGCATAAACAGGTACAACAGTTCAAAAATACCTCCAACAAGTAGCGATCATGTTGACTTAAATTAAAAGTAATCATAATAAATCTTAACAAATACATGAACATAATAATATAACCCTTACAATAATTCCGCCGTGTTCATAATGAACGATCCTACAACCCGTACAACGTGCAAACATAAAGCAATTAAAACAAGCTAACCCTCCCACCACACGTACCTAATCCGTCGCGCCAACCCTCCTATCAAACAATAGTTTTTTCCCCATTAACGAAATCAATAATGATTCACGGGCACAATAAGCGTTAATAAGAGCCGCGGCGACCCATTTCTGGCGGCGGGCGGGGGTTAGCGTTAACACCGACTGCCGGGGTAGATAAGGCCCGAGCGTTAATTGTCCAGGATAGTCTTACATGCTTTCGAATCTATGATATTTTTTCTTAGTAAAACTGGAATAAAAAGACTTACGTATAATATAATTGGCAGTATAAAAATTAAATCGTGTTCAGGAATGAACACCCTGCCTTGTTGGTCCCCGGGCGCTATGACATGTCCTTCTTTAAACGAGGCTTGAAAATTTGGCTTAGTTTAATAACTGTATGTAACATACGTGTATGTAATATGTATACGATAGACAAATATGTTAAATAATACGTGTATTTAATAAGAAAAATAATGTAAAGAATATGATAGGGCTGACATGTACATATTTTTACAAAAGTCCCTTATAAATAAATAGAAAAAAAACAGGCTTGAAAAGAGTTTTCCTTCAGCAGCAGGCAGCAGCATGGCTGTGCCCCTGGAACTGTCGACTGTGCTCGTCACCCCGAGACATAAGATGTTAAGTCGCATAATGCCCAGTAATTTCACTGGCTTCAATGTCCTTCAAACCGGAACACAACAGTGCTTACACACTGCTGCTTGGCGGCAGAAATAGACAAAGCGGTGGTACCAACCCAGACGGCCTTTCGCATAAGAGAGACCTACATTAAAAAATCCCCCTGCCCTTCCCAATCCCTTAATTATCCGTTATTGTGGGCGTACATGAGCGGTGGACCCACTTGCTCGTTTGCCGATCTATGCTATAAAAAACAATAGTGTTTTTCCTACACATGTTTCAAACATATCGTCGATAGCAAAAACATTACCATCCAAGCTCTTAATTCCCTGATAACACATCAATAACAGTATGCACCCCAACGTGTTATAATAGCAACATAGACACTTCCCTGAGACCGTACGTTGCTTAAACGTCATCAACATTCCCGCACATACGTCGATATCGTAAAACTTCTCAATAAAAACTCAATACCGAACCCGAAAGGAGAACGCGAATTCTGATTCGGCCCACGCCCCGACCGAACACTGTATGGTTATAAAGGCCCGCGGTGGTTACAAAGTAGTTATAAAGTGCCACTAAAGGCAGTAAGCCTGTTGGAACTAAAGACAGTTAAACGTACGTGTGGTGACGCTTTTATGCGACGTGCTATAACGTCGACGCGATTAAGGCGGAATTCTGTTTTTCCGACAATACCCGTTGATTATGTATTAAACTGCCTTTATCTTTGCGTTTATAGGTTTTTGTTGGTTATTTGAACGTTATTATACGTTCGCACGTCGGTTTGTTGTGTGTGGATGTTCGATGAGGAAGCTATTAACTCAATTGTTGCAAGATTGTTCGCTTTATTTATTTTTAACTTGTTTATTTTATTGTCGTAATGAATGTATTTTAATTTAATTAATAATACACATTTATTGTGCCAAATAAAATCAATTGTAATTACATCTTCTTTTATTAAAAATAAAAATATATATTCTAAATTAGATCCACATTGCATGTTGCATAAGAGGCATTCGTAGGTCTGTTCACACATGGCGTGACGTGAGGTTATCGCCGACAGCTTGCGATGCACCGACGCGAAGGCTTTATCTTGACGCGCCAAAACTCCAGTATAACTTGATTATACTGTAATTTGTTAAGCGATTTACATTTCATGTTAGAAAATGTTAAATTTATACTTCCAAGAAAGTTAATAACATAATGTACATCAGCTTAGTGAATTAACCTCGTTAATTATCTTCTCATCTCTGGCCTTAAAACTGTTTTTTATTTTTTGTAAAAATATATCCGGCTAGTTTATCCTTCGTAGTTTTTTATAAAGTCGTATTTTAATATAGCACCAACTAACACAGTTTTTGCTTTAAGTCCGTCATGCCCGATACTCAACAATAATAACTTTTAATTCCATAATCATCAATGTGCGAATTACATATTGCATAGAATGGCAATTAATAAAACAAAATATGAAAAGAACAACAAGTTAAAGGAAATTTCTAAGCCTCTAACGTTTTAAAGGGTAATCTGGTAGACAGATAGATCTTGGATAGGTACTATTACGGTATCGTTGCGTGTCTTGCAACACAACCGCTGCCACATTCCGACTTCAATTGCACTCGTTTTGTCACTTGGTATATATAAGACCCTCCGATAATGCTTAGATTGCTTCTATTTGCAATGTTTTTTTTTTTTTATATAAGAAAGCAATCTAATTACTTTAATTATTTAATATTTAACTTTGAATTCAGGATTATAAGTGCTGTTGCTTTTATTTATGAGCAGGCGACTAGGGGTGTCGGTTACTATCAAGTGAGGGAAATGCACTTTGTAATCAAATAAAACGTTTATTTTTTAAATAAACACTGCTGGTTACAGGTCCATTCATCTTTTATTCAAAACACATCTTTGTTATAAAGAATGACATCTACTTACCACTGAATACAGTGTAATATAACAGCAATTATGTGTTAGTTGTGTTTGCCTGTAACTGGGTAGTATGTTATATTTGTTTGTTACTTAATAAGTTTTATATGTACACCCATTGGCGATCCAAAATAAAAAAAATAAAAAAATAAAATAAAAAAAATTATAACATCATTCATCTATTATCAGTTTCCAATATTGCGCATAATTTGTGACGTAGCGGCTGAATTCATTACATACTTGATGCTCCTATTAATGAACTATAAAATACACAAACAGACTGTGTTGTGATTTTAGTGCTTAGTTCAAATAATTAACAAGAAATAACCATTTTTAAATACTGAATACAAACCTAAAATAATATAAGAATCAGAAAATAAACAAACCAAACATTTTAATAGACAATTGAACTGTCGGTTGTTGAAAATCAAAAATATTAATTTTGATTTAATAGAATGGAATAACTGTACCCAATCGAAAGCTCACTAAAGATGAATAAATGTAAGAGTATTAATATAATACAATTAAAATTCAATTTATTTGAAAATAACTTTCAGATATTGTGCGTTAATTCGCGCGTGTATTAATTTGTGGAACAATCGATAAACTATGATTGTTAATCAAACTTCAAACGGGAACATAATCAAATTTTAAATATCAATTTTCGACGTAAACCGTGCGCACTCAATTTAACTTATGTAATTTATATTGTTCACCAGACAGTGTATCGCTTCTGCTTTTACAATAACATAATATTATTGTTGCGGAACCGAGTTAAATATATGTCCTACTTATCACTAGTCACAAAAGGTCCTTTTACACATCAATAAAACTGTAAAAATAAATATGAAATGTCATATTGTAATATTTGAAGTATGATTTTCTGCATGTAATTTGATACGAATTTTACATACTTACATTATGCCAAACCACGCCTCTAGTAGTCCCTTATAAATGTTTTATTTTAAACTGACAAAAATAAAATCAATGAGGAGAAATTATATACCTATGTATTAACACTAAAATATTCTTTTAAATATAACAATCACGATTTAATTTCAGGTTCATTTTTAACCCACGACAAAATGCAGAAGTTATAAATCTTTGTCCTTTTTGTCGGTCGGTGGGAGTGTAAACGAATTTGAATGCGGTTTCTTTTGGTTGAAAGCTGGTTTAATCGATATGATTAATAGCTTTGAAAAAAATCTGTTCAGTCGTTTAAAAGTTACAAATGTTTTTCTAACTGACATAGGGAGTTTTTATCAATAGTATGAGCATAAATACATAGGACAAGCGACCTGCTTCTCGTATTACAATAATTTAAAAAAATACAAAACTGTAAGCAAGTATTTATATCCATGTTGCAATTTCGTAACACATATTACAGTTTGAAGGCGGAATAAAAACATCAACAATAAAATAAAATTGCTCCGAATATGTCGTCACGTCGCGCGGTGAACCCAATCGTGCGTGAAGTCTTTACCGTGTCGTTGTCGGACCGTGCGACGGTTCTAATGCGACTCGATTGTAGAACAAAGACGCGGACTCGCTAACAAACTTCTGCGACCGTCTTTTGTTCAATTCGTATTCTAAAAAGAGCGGCAGCATTTCCGTTACTTGTTCAATATTAGTTTTTTACCCCTGATAAAGAGAAGGGTTATAAGTTTGACCCCTTTGACTGTTTGTCTGTCTCGTATTTGACTGTTTTTTATTTGAAATCTGGTTTAATCGAGATTGTTCATTGCTTTGTTTGAAGATAATCTATTCGGCCATTGAAAAGATACAGATCTTTTTCTAATTAACGTGGGGATTTTAGTGTTTATTTTAATTGACATGGCAGTGACTAGACCTGCAGGCCAATTTTCGTAATTTTAAATGTTCAAAATATCATTCCGGTCTAGTCTCAGCGTCAAGAAAGTTGCAAATGGCATTCTCTTAAACTAATAATCAACGGTAAATGCACCTAGCATTAGCAGTAGCATTATACCGTTTTGGCTTTAGTCAACTTTTATTCTACAATCAATCTCATTACGTTCTATGTTCACATTTGACGTTGATTATTGGTTTAAGAGAATGCCATTTCCAACTTTTCTTGACCCTGAGACTAGATCGGAAT
The DNA here is from genome assembly GCA_905332985.1 of Mimas tiliae. Classification (NCBI taxonomy): domain Eukaryota; kingdom Metazoa; phylum Arthropoda; class Insecta; order Lepidoptera; family Sphingidae; genus Mimas; species Mimas tiliae. The sequence continues at coordinate 15,862,880 of HG995248.1, read as the reverse complement.
GATATTATGAACATTTTAAATTACGAGAATTAGCCTCCTGATGTTAAGTACAGTGCACTCCAAATGAAATGTCGACCGTATGAGCATTGGGTCCCACGACGGGCGGCAGAATTATGCCGACCTTAAGTTACTGGATACTGATTGACCCTGGAACGTGACTCGCCGAACCGAATCACTATGGCGGGTTTTTTTAATGTGTATGGTGGTAGTTATCCAGTTGGATACTAAAATGATTAGGTACCCTCCCACCAGCTCGAGTATGTCCACATTCAAGCTCCTTCAACTGGTACATGTGTCCTTCTACGCATGCCTCCCGGATCATCCGTGCGTTTGCAGTCATTCAATTTCACACTCTTGAGACATGCTATTGATGAAAACCAGTACAGTTCTCACCTCATAACCCTGGATATTAATCGGAGATCTTTATTCTCCTTCCTACTACTAATAAAAAAAAAAAAAATTGGATATTTGGACGTAGTTATGCAAAAACGTTCCAACCCACAGCAAGTTCAAATTGAGATATTGATTTTATTTTGTTAAATTAATTAAATTTTATTAAGGTAATATAAAGTATTTTTTTGCAAAATCGTACAAGGAAAATGATTTCTGTACGATTTTGCAAAAAATAATGGAAATCACATTAAATTAATTGAATGTGTTTAATGAAACCTGGCCCAAATTCCCCTCCCCTTCCCAATCCCTTACTTATCCCTTTCCTTAAAGGTCGGCAACGCGCCCATGATTATTTTAGTGTTGTGGGCGTACATGGGCGTTGGAGATCACTCACCATCAGGTGACCCACTTGCTCGATTGCCGGCCTATACTATAAAATAAACACAATTTGAACTTGCTGTTGGTTGGAACATTTTTGCGTAACTACACCCATTTGTGAGTTTGTGAATTTGGACGTTTGTTCTACACGCCTTAACAGATAAACGGGTTTGCATGTAATTTGGCAGACCATAACCTGGACTAGGATCTTGGCTTTTTATCCCTTTAAATGCTGTTCATGCGGGCGGAGCAGCGAACATAAACTAGTGCCCTATAAATAACAGCACGAAGCCTACAAAATATCGGCGAGGTGCTTACGAAAAGCGCGTAATCCTTACAAAGATAATTATATACCAGAGTGGGCCGGCAGGGATAAATTACACTTATATACTTATATATTATATACAATGGCCGCGCCGCGACTCCTCTCAGCGTAAATCTCAAGGGGCACCATTTAATTAACTGTAGTCTTACAAGCACTCTACAGGTGCAAAGAATTAACTAGGGTTGTTAACAAATAACATTACCTTTAAAAATCATCAACGTCTATTATAATAAAAGCTTTTTAACAAAAAATAAAATCGAGTCTGGGTAATGTAGTTTAATAGTCAGTGATTGATACCACCGACTCAAAATTGATTAGTTTTATTTTTTGTATTTTACATACATACATACACACCAAGCCCGTAATCCCCTAAGGGGTAGGCAGAGGTGTAACCAATACAACCACATTTGGCCGAACGTATCTCCGTCCTATGATGTGGGCAAGCCTATCCTCATACCAGGAGTATTCCAGACGTCGAACTGATACTGAGCATTTCATAATAGAAAAAACCAATATCACTATTATCCGACCCGGGGATCGAACTCGAGACCTCAGCGTCAGCCTCAGTTGTAACGCATACGCATTATAACTGCGCCACCGATGCAGTTTAGTATTTTCAATGACAAAATTATCGAAATCAGTGCATATGTTAATTTGGGGTTTAATTTGTTCTTGGCCTAGTTACAGCCCTCTTCTATCTTCACTCTCACAATCCATGCTCGATGTAAGCAAAAAATAAATATAGTAAGCATCTTAGGTACAAAGTCAACCTCACCTGCACGTGGTACACTCTGCTGATTAACGAACGAGGCAATGGCGAAACTTGGTTGCCGTTGAGGGGTCAGACAGCGGGTCGCCCCATATAATACCAATTAATACCGTCAAATCTATGGTACGAGAAGCAAGACCCTGGCATTAGGATGACGCAAGGCAGAAAGAAAGATAAAAATAAAATATCCAGTCAAATATTTCCAACCCTAGAAACGCTGTTAATTGTAACGCGAGAGAACAATTTTGTTACTAGAAGACGTCTAATTGAAAAGCTAATATCCAAGCCGTAACATTAATTATGCAGCCGAGGGCCACGGTAACCGACCCCCGCGAAATCCTCGTCACGAGTGATATGACGCTCCGTCGGCTTTAATAATAAAACAATGTGGCATTTAATAACACTTCACTCCAGCGTGCGTTAATTTTCGTGCGACTTTAGCTGTAAGTGACAATTATTAAAATGTCGAGCGGTTGTGTCACTTTCATAATAGGTACCTATGTGTAAATTTTTGTTGGAATATAATTATGCCTCGGTGGCGCAGTTGAAATGCGTACGCGTTACGACTAAGGCTGACGCTGAGGTCTCGGGTTTGATACCCGGGCAGAGTAAAAGTGATATTAGGTTTTTCTATTACAAAATGCTCAGTATCAGGCTGGAGTCTGGAATTTGTGGCCGGTATGGCGATAGGTTCACCCCCTATCACATCAAGGGACGGAGATACCCTCGGCGAACAGTGGGTGTACCTACTGTTTACACCTCTGCTTACATCCCTTCGGGAATTAAAGGCGTGAGTGCGTATGTATGTATAAAACATGCAAAGTATTGAGTAAGTGTCCGTTAATGCATATTACTTTATACATAAGAATGGTAAGCTTATGTTGTGAGTTGTGACATAAAAAATTTAAACCTTCTTAACCCATCTACTTGACGTCCGTTTCTGTTAATAAATTGTTTTGGATTCAACCATGTTTACTTATTCTCTTTATTAACAGCACACACCAGTTTTTATATGTAACAATGTATTATACACGAAAATCTTCCTTAAAGTAGGTATGCTGATTACGTTAGTGAAACGACTATATATGTATTTGTATTATTGTATGTATCTATATGTTTTGAGAAGTTCGAGAACAAATTTACATTTATACATACATAAGGTTCGATTATAGAAACTCCCTTTTTTACAATTTACTTTTAATTTACGATTATACGTCTCAGAAACAAATTAAGTGCCTTAATAAATCATTATATATTATAAGGCCTTAATTACATTTATAAATTTTACTTACATGCTTAGTTACGACTTGATTACGTGTCTGTGCACCTGGACGAACTTGTAGATCTGACATATGTTTAAGCTTACGTAATTTAATGATATTAAGCAACTTACAACGCTGTTGACACTACAATTTCTTCGCAAATCTACTTATGCAATTAGCTTACCTGAATAAAAATTACAAATATAATTCAGACCTAGCACTAATAAAAACACAATTATAACTTTTTTAACAAAATAGATTTGAATTCAAGACAGTATATTTCACAAATTTTCGATGCACATTGCCGATAAAACTTTAATTTTACAAGACTCTATAATAGCATAAGTTAGTACCAACCTAAAATAGATAATAACAGCCACACCATAAAATTATGTTGAAGATTCACACCTAAATCCCCACAGCAATAAACCGTGCGAAGGTACGAAAAGTTGCCCAAAACCAACCCCGAAACGGAATCCTCAATTTGTAACAACGAATGAGTCAATCCGAACAGTTAGTAAGCGTTTTCTAATCGTGTTATTTTCGACATTTTTCCTTATTTTCCGTTCGCGCTGAACGAATGTTTTGAAATGTCAAAAATCCAACGATATTTCAAAGTGGGAACAAATTCTGTTCGCGATAAGAACGTCACAGAAGTTAGAGTATATTTCATTGGAGTTGTTATCAGTTGGCGGCGGACTGGGCGGCCGGGGCGAAGGGGCGACGGGGCGTAGGGGCGAAAACGGGCGAAGGGGCGACTTGCACCGGACGAAGGTTACGTTTTTACTTAGCCACTTAATAACACGTCTCTTATGAGGCGCTGTAAGAGTACGTGCGGCGCAGAGTAAACCCCTCATATTGAAAAGGTCTGGGCCAGAGATGACACACCTTTTATTATTGGCATACGAATGTTTTGATAAAAAGTTATTCAAGACGATCGCAGTCAATAAAACATATTGCAACTTTTTACAACAGTTTTTTATAACTTGTGCTAATAGAATCTTGGTGTGAATTATATTTGAGCATATTACACAATGTTAAATAACTTATTATACATTTGAATAACGAAGCACTACGCCTGCCTATAAACTGAAGCAACATTACTTACAACTTTGAACTACACGGTACTTTGTCATTAGTGTAAGTTTTTGTTTACGGCGCCCCTAGCGGATCGCATTGGAAACGTATTATACCTTAATAATATATTTCTCGTATACGAATAATGAACGACATTCAATAGCTGACACGAGACAACTATTGAAAAACTCGCAAAATCTTGTACTACAGCCACTGCATGACACTATATCAAGCTCATCAACCTAAGACAGTTGTTGTAAATTACAGGTCATTATGAGACTTAACATCTTATGTCTCGGGATGACGAGCGCATTCCAGTGCTATGCAGTGTTTTGTAATTCAAAGCTCTGTGTGGTTTTGCTTCTGTTTATGGACAGCCGTGACGCTTATCATCAGACGAGCGACCAGCTCGTTTCTAATAAAAAAGCGATATTTTAGTCATGGCTTATGCTGAAAGTTCGCCACCCCTTTTATGCAGTAGATAGTCACTAGTAGTTTTATTTAGAATGCTGAAGGTATTATAAAAATTCCATACCTGAGCTTTGTGTAGGTAATAACGGTTAAAGCTTGGATATTTTGAACTTTCAACGTCTTAACGACTGTTCGCTTGACAAAATGCATGATCCTGGCACCTTATCAAAACCGATTTCCAAATTTTATTACCACATTAAAATAAATTCGACACTATTCTTTAACATAGGTTTAGAAGTGCTAGAGTCGTAGTATAGACACCTTTATCTGCAGCATAGTCGGGCCGGCTCGACTGGGTCATTACCATTGTCTCACGGGAAACCGGCGTGAAGTTGCAGATCAATGTTGCGTTTCGTACGGTGAGTGAGACTACCGGAGGCCCAAATACCTCCTCTTCTCAACCCCCATTCATTACGTTCGGCAACGCGTCCATGATTCTTGTAATATTGTATTCATGAGAGATGGAGATTACTTACCATCAGGTGACCTTTTCTACAACAGATCTTATTGTCATAGTAATTTCTCAATTTTTGAGATGTTGGTAAAATTACATGGAATTTTAGACCATCATTGATACGCTTTTTAACCCACGAAAAAAGTGGGGTGCTATAAGTTTGAATTGTTTATTTTTCTGTGTGTATCTGATCATATCTCTGTGTTGCATTGTAGTGACTAAACGAATGGATCGATTTCGATGCTGTTTTAAGGTTCGGTAGCCAAATGGCAAAAACGAAACCAAACAGTCTGCAGTTTCTAATAGCGCACATACTATTAGACTCATCGTATTGATTTTGATAAGTGGTTGGTTAATATGATGATCAGGGTCTGATGATGGAAGGTGGTCACAGGAAGTCAGCTTTATTCTAATTGATTTCGGGTTTTTAATGGAAAACACTAATTGTTAATTGTTAGTAATCCTATCATAATATTTCCACACTGTTGTACTTCGGTAAGGACATTGAAGCTGAAATTACGAGGCATTATGAGACTTAGTAACTTATGTCACGCAGTCCAATGTCATGCAGTGCTTTGTAATTCAAAGTTATGTGTGGTGTGCGTCTTTTTATATACAAAAAAACTATGTATTTAATCATTATCACGCTTTCGTCTTTCTCAAATATACAACTATTGCCAAAACTCATAATTTTAATTGTAGTGCGTCTACCATCTTCAGATAATAATAAAGTAATAAGACTCCACGAAACACATTTTACATTACAAAAATAATCAATAGAGTTGGGAACTGTTTCCAGTGAAAATTCCACCGCACGCTTCAAACTATATATATCTCAGCCTGTTGTCGTCCACTGTTGGACGTAAGCCTCCCCAAGTGAGCGCCAACCATCCCGGTCTTGAGCAGCCCGCATCCACCCGCTACCCGCCATCTTTTTCAAGTCGTCGGTCCACCGTGCAGCAGGGCGTCCCACAAACTATATTCAATATTATTACTAGAGTTCGGAATCTTTCCGAAGTTGTACGTGTGAGGCCGCGCCGTGTAACTATCCGAAATTCACTGGAAGTAAACAACGTTCTCGCCGAACAAGTTTCATATACCCGATCGAACTTGTAAGGTACGAAAAATGATGCGTTTCCTTGTACTTTGTAACTACATGCATGTTTTATATAGCGCTGACCGGCAAAGGAGCAGTCACATGACTGCTCCTCGTATCGTGGGTGTACATACACCCACGATTCTAGAATAATCATAGACTCGTTGCCGACCTTAAAAGAAAGAGATAATTAAGGATTAGGAAGGGGAGAGGGATTTGGGTCTCCGGATGTCTGACTCACCGTACGAAACGTGGCAGCAAGCTACTTAACGTCAGTTTTCTGTAAGACTGGTAACGACCGAGTCGACCCGGCCCATTCTTACTGTAGACAAAACTGTCTACAGCGTGGCTCTGCCACTCTTAAATTTACCCCCGATAAATGAGGAGTTATAAGTTTGACCTGTTGTTTGACTGTTTGTCTGTGTGTTTTACTAGATATATAGCTTACTCGAGGTCTATCGTTTTCGAGGGTTTCCTGGCGTCTTTCTCCCGAGCAGCAGCTAGTAAGCGCTGTTCCAATTCAAAGGGCACTGAAACCAATGCTCCTAAGCATTTACAAGTGCATATCGCTACTAATTTCCTGTTCTGTACTGTCCCAGATTGTGACGTATTATTCGATAGTATAACCTTAAATTAATAACCTATATTTCTGCGAAAAGGCGATGTTTGAATGTCTTTTTTACCGACTTGAGGTTCAAAAAAAAATGAAAAAGGAAAATGAGGTTCTAATATCGACTGTTTTTTTATGTTTGCCTTTTACGATTTTGATGATTTATTTTTTTATTTGAAATCTGGAGGTTCCCGCGTGGTCCCATTTTAATTTGGTCCAGTTCTGATAATGGCATCCATGAGAAAACCATATAAGTCTTAAATTTGCATTAAGTATGCAAAGTGCCTGTGTCGCTACCGGTCAAATTAAATTGCACCGACTCCAAAGAGACCTATAGAATTTGTTATTTTTGACTTTTCAGTGTTTTTATTTTGAAGTCGGTATTTTTATATTGAAGTTTCGTTAAACGGTTATTTTATTCTTTTGGTAGTCATTGTGGTAGTCATCTTATTTCGATGTTGTGATAAACATTTTATAGTGTGATTCAATAAATTAAATAAATGCGCTGAGTTCTCACGGTTGCCAGGATAATTATTTTTTAGTTTTGAAATGAGAATAAAAACAATTCTACCATGAGCTGAATAGCTGAATCTCAGCTTATAATATCTTTATAAAACCTTATTTATAGCCCCGCAACATTGAACAACACAATCACACGTTTACTTGACATTGGCTGTATGCACATGAAGTGCGAAGCCATAAGAAAAAAGAAAAAAAAATCACACGTTTGTCTGCAAAACTATTTAGATCCGAATTCTGTCTCACGAGGTCACATTAATATTTTGATTAAGAAACTGAACATAAGCGCCAAAAATATCAGTTTTCATACACCCAGAATGACCCATTACGATGTCGGTGAGCCCTAAGTATCGGTTTTATGATAGAAAAGCGACCCTAATGACGGAAAATACGGCGTCTGCGAAGATTCCGCAGTATTATAACTATAAACGATGTACTTCGTTTAAAAAACATACGCACTCACGCCTGTAATCCCCGAAGGGGTAGGCAGAGGTGTAACCAGTACACCCACATTTCGCCGTGCGTATCTCCGTCCCACGATATGATAGGGGGCGAGCCTATCGCCATACCAGGCACAAATTTCCAGACTCCGGGCTGATACTGAGTATTTCGTTATAGAAAAACCCAATACCACTTTACCCGACCCGGGGATCGAACCCTAGACCTCAGCGTTGGCCTCAATCGTAACACGTACGCACTACAACTGCGCCACCGAGGCAGTCACTTCGTTTAACTAAATATAATATCTGTGTTAGTTGTGAACCGTGTTGGTAAATACTCTACGTTGTTACTTGTATGTAGGTATTTTCCATTTCCGAACGATGTTTCGGAGTCAGATACGGCCAAGACCGTAGTTTCAGCCAAAAATGCCGGCTGTGGTGGCAGTTTCGGTTTTAGCCAAAAAGTGGCCGAAACTTACCATCAAATGAGCTCTAGCTTATCTGCTTTCGAAGGACAATAATAAAAAGGAACTAGCGTTGAAGAGCTGACAGATGAAGTTGATCCTGAATCTTAGATCGCCAGAACCTTTATATTCGGATACGATGAAGATTACCGCACCACACATTGACTACTTCTCCCACATGAGAACCACTGCGCCGTAAACCAGCCACAGTTTCGGTTTGGTTTCGACCGTAAGGCGTAGAGCCGACTATTCGGTTTCGGCTGGAAATTGTGTTTCAGTCGGACACTCATTTTCAAGGTATGACCGTCAGACTACACAAATACAATCTAATGTGCAATGTGTGAGGTGAGGTGCAAGTACGGCTCGGCTTTAGTTAGTTTAGCTTTATTAAGCCTTGTATTATATACGTTCAACTGCTGGACATGGACTTCCTCTACGAATGAGAGGGGTTAAGCTGTAGTCCATCTAATGCAGGTTGGCAGACTTCATATACCTTCGAAATTCTTATGGAGAATTTTTCAAGTATACAGATTTCCTCACGATGATTTCTTCACCGTTTAAGCAAGCGATAATTGACAATAAATACACACGTAACTCATAAAAGTTAGAGGTGAATGCTATTGGGGTTAGTTTCGAACCTACGGTTTTCATCGCTGCAGTCGATACCACTCTCAGCTGAACTATCGTGGGTTTAGCTAATTTCGAGATAATAGTTAATTTTATTTTTCCTACTTGGCCTAAATGTCCCACAATCAACATTGTAATGGTTCGTCTTCTTACTCCATTCCTGTTCCCTTTATTTAGGGTCGGGTCTCCCCTTCCCAATCGCTTAATTATACCTTTACTTTAAGGTCGGCAACGCACCCATGATTCTTTTGGTATTGTGGGCGTACATGGGCGGTGGAATTCACTTACCATCAGGTACACTTACTCGTTTCCGACCGATGTCATAAAAGAACGGTTTTCGACGAAACAGCTAGTGGACGGGATGCGCGACAGTTTCTATACAATTGCATACAAATCGGACGTGTCGCTGACTCAAGTCGCGCGTCGCAGTCTTATATCTCAGTCGCATACCTCAGTCTTTAAAGCACTAATTAACAAACTAACCAACCAAACTGAATCCTCATGACATATTGAACTCAACAATTACGTTGATAACAACATATTCTGACAACCCGCAGCCTATAGGCCTATGTTTACCCAACATCGTGTCTGTCAAACAAACTGAGGCACAAAAAACGCTCTCAAAGAGAACCTTTGACAAATTATCTTGCTTAGTTGTCATGTAAACATTCATGCAGCCTCCATCCCTTTGAGATGTCAGTTCAAGAGTTGAACATGTGTCAATACCAATACGTGATTTGAAAGAATAGAATCTTGCTGCATGAGGGTTAAGGCCTGTTTTGAGATACACGACTGAGACAGAGAGACCGCGACGCGTGATGTGAGTCAGACGCTAGCGACACGGCCGCGTTGTTTTCAATTGTAAATTAATGTCAATGTACCACAATAAAAATAAAAATTTGGTCAATAACGGTGGGAATAAACAGAAAGAAATGGTCAGACCGATGGGTCAGACCTAATTATTTTCATCCAGCATACAAGTATACTCTATATATAGAAAGATGTCGAAGAAATCGATATCACTAAACGCATACTAAGCTCTCTCCTGAAATCTACAATACATTTATGGAACATATAACCTGTAATAGCTCTTTATAAGAAAGCCACCTTAACGCGTACACGACCTTACCAGCAGTTAACTTCTACACTTTAAAAATGAAGTAGTGTAGGAGCCGGCGGCCGGCGGGCGTCCCGCCGCGACAATCGTCTCCTAGCTCGTTAAACTGCGCTCAGTCTTTCTAAGTGATTCTTTACCATCGCAGCCAGTGTTTAAGTGTCGGACGCGACGTCGAGTGCCAAAGTTTTTAGCTCGTAATGCTTCCGATACATAAAACCATCCAATATTTGTTCGACGGGCGACGCGAAAACATTTCGGCGCGGCGCCCTATCGGACGGTCGTAAAGGCCTCTCGCGCGATAAAAACTGATCTGTGAGTTTGTTCGCCAACAACAGGAAAACAGATCTTTGGCGAGCGGCCAAGTCACCTGGCCGGGGTCGTCGCGACCCGCCACCGCACACACGCGCCGCCGACTCGCAGCGATAAAGGGTTAACAAACAGCGTGGCTCGCACACGCCGAGTGCACGCAGTAAATAGTTCCACGTTCCACGGACAAGTTTTGACTTCTTTCTGCCAACTGACGTTCTCATAATGGGTTTCCCGGTGAACGGTCGGCGCGACCGCCCGCGGTGCCGCCCGACGGTGGGGGCACCTCAATTCTCCGCGATTGTCGCCATTTAAATTGTCGAAATCCTTGTTATTATTCGGCGGCCCTCGCGCGAATTACTCCCGTGTATCGGCTTGTTTTGCTCCGTGTAAACAGGGCGGCTTAAAAGTGCGTCCTAATTTATTTGAGTCGCCTTTTCGGAAAACGTTCGGCCGAGTCCTTTATCCAGTTGAACAAAGGATAATACGAATAAAAGCCAGTCGAGCATAATCGTTCTCAGACGTCGAGAGCTTCGCGAGAGATAAAATACTCACCGCAATTTTCCCCGTGGAGGTTTTTTACCTTGCGGTTTTTTTGTGGGTTTCAAAGCTGATTCAATAAGAAGTTACGAGCGTACTCGACGTGTGTCCCGACTCGGATCCGCGTCCGCGTGTGGGTTTCTTTATAATCGTGTAAAGTACGCTGTATTAATGGGCGTAGTTTGTTTATTGTTTACATTCGATTACCTGCGAATGAGTCCGGCTTGTTCTCGAAGTATCTGAGACGCTATTAGACTGTATAATCAATAGAGCTAAGTAGACAACAAAGATATTCGGCGTCGAGTGCCTCGAGATTTTGTAAATTGTAATTTCGGCTCATTGTATTTTATTAACTTGATACAACATTCATAGTCGTATATTTACGAATTAGGTAACTTTACAAAGATTTGTTATTTGTTTGTAAGTAATACGTTTTTAAGGAAATAAATATGTAAAAATTTATAGAGTGGTAGAGCCACGCTGTAGACACTTGTGTCTACAGCGCTAATGGGCGGGCTCGTCCGGGTCGTTAACACTGTCTCACAGAAAACCGGCGTAAAGTAGTAGCTTGCTGCTGCGTTTCGTACGGTGAGTGAGATATCTGGAGGCCCAAACCCCCTCCCCTTCCCAATCCCTTAATTATCCCTTTCCTTTCAAGGTCAGCAACGCACCCATAATTCTTTTAGTATTGTGGACGTACGATTGTGGGCGGTGAAGATCAGTTACCATTAGGTGACCCACTTGCTCGTTTGCTGGCCTATGATATTATAAAAAAAAACATGAAGGAAAGTACTTTTTTGAAATACCAATTCTCATTAGTGTACAATGTAGGTCCTGAACATAAGGGTTAGGTTAGGTAATCAGTGTGTAAACAAAAGCCCTTTAAAGCAAGGTTCCTATCTCACATCGATCATAACGGCTACAAAGGCCAACAAAGTAACCATATCTAAAAACCTATCCTATCTTATCTTATTATAAATATAAACTGACTGCCAGTTGTAATGGTACGCGTTACGAAATTTGGAGGTGGGCTGGTTTCGAATCCAAGACTTCCGTTTTGCACCCCGTATCACCCGCTAGGCTATCACCGCTTTTAACGAACAAACCTATTGTGAACCTATAGTGAATTAAAAATCACCGCGAAAACTGCCGAGCAAAAATACGGAGTCACGCGGCAAATCATTGACAAATTAAATTTATCAAACGCAGCCCTACTCCGTAACTGTCATGTTCAATATACATGAAGCATCAACCCTAACAGATTTGCGAACCAGACGTGGATTCAGTTAATCCCATCACAGATCGGTTCCTCGCTGCCGTTCGTTTTGTCCCATCCCTATTCCCAAGCTATGAACGAATGATACGCTTTGACGGGTGTTTATTGAAAGATCATCCAATTCGAATTCTTGGATACTTTTTTGAATTCTCTGTGAATTGAAAGTGAACATCAATTGATGAATAAATTTTACCCCCGAAAAAGAGGGTGTTATAAGTTTGACCCCTATAGTCTGTGTATCTGTCAGTGTATATATACGCACTCACGCCTGTAATCCCCGAAGGGGTAGGCAGAGGTGTAACTAGTACACCCACATTTCGCCAAACGTATCTCCGACCCACGATGTGATAGGGGGCGAGCCTATCGCCATACCGGGCACAAATTCCAGACTCCGGGCTGATACTGAGCATTTCGAAATAGAAAAACCCAATACCACTTTACCCGACCCGGGGATCGAACTCGAGACCTCAGTGGAGCGTTAGCCTAATCTTAATGCGTACGCATTACAACTGCGCCACCGAGGCAGTCCACCATTTGTTAACACATGTGTTTTTGTTACAGGGTGCGCATTTGTGAAGTTCAGCTCACACCAGGAGGCGCAGGCGGCCATCACCAGCCTGCACGGGAGTCAAACTATGCCGGTGAGCACGCAACCCTTTTTAACAATGCGACACAAGTCAATGGTTAAGAGCGATATTGGCAATTCTTTTTTAGTAATTATAAGGAAACTCGGCAATTTGATAACTTATTAAGAAGACTCTTATAGGTGGCATGATCGTTTATATTGATATCATAGCGTCACTAAATTATTATTTCTAATGTTAGCAACAGATTTTGATAAATATATTACTTATATATCTTCTAATAATTTTACAACACAGAGTGACCATACGCCGTAAGTGCTTACCTAGGTACTTAAAAGAAAAAATATAAGCGTGCCAATATTTACTACGTACATTGACGTCACTACGGTAAAGACTAGTATCTAGATCGTCGAGTGTTAAAGCGTTGCCCGACATATCGACACGCGGAGTAGTAGGGCAAACGGTGTGCTATACTGCAATATCTAGTTATAATATCTCTATGATATAATATTATGTTTATTACATATGTTATTCTGTCTATTACATACTGAATTTTTTCGATTCTTTTTTTATCCTGACACGGCAAAGTGACTATACTGGACATGATTTTAAGTACAGTGCAATCCAAATACAGAACAGAGGACGTCCACCTACAAGATGGACCGACGACCTGACAAGGGTTGCAGGAAGCCGATGGATGCAGGCCGCTTCCAACAGGTCGGCCTGGAAGGCATTAGGGGAGGCCTATGTTCAGCAGTGGACGTCTTGTGTCTGATGATGATGAATCCAAATACAATATTGACTGTCAAGAGAAATTGCGTCCCTCGGCGTCTATGGTCGGCAGAATTATGCCAACCTTAGGTTACTGGTTATATACTGGCTGACTTCAGAACGCGACTCGCCTAAAAGAGTCACTATGGTGGGATATTCACCTTATGTACGATGGTCACTATCCAGTTGGTTACTTTCCCTCAGTATAAGAACCTATAAGCGAATGAAGTGATTTCTACATCGCTATACCCTCCAAATTGCATCGCCTGTACGTCGCATGAAGTATTGAGCTATCGCGTATCCAACGCGTTAATGGAATAGTTAATAAAGAACTAAGTATTCTAACATGCACCGTATATGCCCACAATATGGGTACATTTTAAAATGTAGCAGCATTATTAGTTAATATTACAGCCGGTAAAGTAAGTTTGTCTAACATTTATTCTAAACTAACTTTTGCTCGCGGCTCCGCTCGCGTGAATAGACTTTTCCGAAATAAAACGTAGCCTATAACCGTCTCCAGGGTCCCATCTATCTCTACATAAAAAATCATCAAAATCGGTTCAGTGATTTAGGCGTGAAAGCGTAACAAACAAATAGATATTTTTTTCATAAAAAGTATCCTATATTACTTCTTATACCTCCAAGAATATGTGTACAAAGTTTCATGATGATCGGTTAAGTAGTTTTCGCGTGAAAGCGTAACAACAAAATTACATTATATACATAAAAAAATAATAAACAAAAATAGTTCAAAGATAAAATGGCTTATTAAAAAAAACAATTATAATATTTTGGCTTAGCTAAATAAAAATAAAACTGGCCACTGTCTAAGCAAAGATTTTAATTTTTTTAAGAAGACAATAATAGCCAGTATCAAAAGGACGTTCGAATTTTAAAAACAACAGGGTCAGCTACATTATTAAAGAGTACAAATCACTACACGATATCGAAACAATCCTCGTATCAGTAGACGACAGTTCCGATTAACACAACACACGACACGAACAGCGCTCAGAAGCAATGCCACTAATTAAAAAGTTAAGCGGCCGGTTCGGACAGGCAATCCGGCGACTTTTTGCGGAAATCCGTCGGCCGGCCTAAAGTTAGTATTTACAACTCGCGCACTGTTCCCAACCGTTTTTAATTTCTAAACAGAATGTACCGGAAATGTTTCCGATACTATTACGTGTAGTTGAACTTTTGTTAGGTTTAACTTCTCGTTTTGGTTTTAAGTTGTGTATAGAGCATAGTCGATGCTATAGCCATTTTAGATTACTAATTTCTCTAAATTTTTAATGATTACTGCCGCATATTATTGAAAATTAATAAGTAATTACATTAAATCCACCTAACAGCCACACATAGCCCTGATCTCACAATAAAATTAAGTTTTGTATCGTCTGATGGCCGGTCCTAATATTCTGTCTATCGACAGATTTGCTTACGGCCAGTTAAATTTTGACACATTTTGTATGGAAAATCTGTCAAAACACTATTGAGAGTAGGTAAATCTATCCCTTTATAGAATATAGGGAACGGCCATGAATCAACAACTGCATGGTCGCAACACGATCAAAACCCACCTCCATTTGCTTTTGTTCTGGACCAAAAGCAATTATTTGTGGATCACACACATATTATCACAGTGCGAGAATCGAACCCGTAGCCTCTCGCTTCAAAGCTATCAATGTCTGGCTCCCCGAGCCTCAATTACATAAGATAAAAATAAGTACATAATCTAATGTTACCATCGTCATCGTAATATCCAAGATTACCGAAGCGCACAACTTAAATCATAGTACTGTAAATAATACGACCATAAGAACGCTAAAGTTAACACACATTTCCATACATACATACATACGCACTCACGCCTGTAATCCCTGAAGGGGTAGGCAGAGGTGTAACCAGTACACCCACATTTCGCCGAGCGTATCTCCGTCCCACAATGTGATAGGGGGCGAGCCTATCGCCATACCGGGCACAAATTCCAGACTCCGGGCTGATACTGAGCATTTCGTAATAGAAAAACCCAATACCACTTTACCCGACCCGGGGATCCAACCCGAGACCTCAGCGTTAGCTTAATTGTAACGCGTACGCATTACAACTGCGTCACCGCCCCCTTAAAATGTAAATTTCCAAAAATCCGTTAGCACGCCTCTACATCACACAAAGTATCATCTGGCAAAATTGTATGATCCAGCTTTAGTAGTTTTTGAAACATCGTGATTAATCCATAAGTGAGTGAATGGTATTTTGCTTTTATATATATATAGATTATTATTAATCCTAAACAATAAAAATTAAGCAACTAAAAAAAATTATTTATTTATTTTATTTACCGTTACTTTCTTCTAAAATCAAATTCACTATAAAATGGTTGACGAGCATTCATTGAGAATAGATTCGCAGGGCGGTGGCACTCCCATAATTCCTTTTGCACAAAGCCAGTACGCCGGATTTGCCCCCGGCTCCTCTAATGACGTTTTTGTCTGCCCTCCGCTCCCCTCACTTCGGCAAATATTGATTAACTGGTACGAGGTATTTGTCACTTGGCAAAAATATAATTGAAATGTTTTCTACTACAAGAAAACATTGTGAGGAAACCTCCATATCTGAGAGTTCTATACATGACTCTTAAGTGGTAGTCACGCTGTAGACAGTTTTGTCTACCACATGAATGGACCGGCTTGACCGGGTCGTTACCACTGTCTGACAGAAAACCTACCTAAAGTAGCAGCTTGCTGCTGCGTTTCGTACGGTGAGTGAGATATCCAGAGGCCCAAATCACCTTCCTCTTCCCAATCGCTTAATTATCCCTTTCCTTTAAAATCAGCAACGCGCCCATGATTCTTCTGGTATTATCGGCGTACGTGGGCGGTAGAGATCACTTACCATCAGGTGAACCACTTGCTCGTTTGCCGGCCTATGCTATAAAAGAAGGTATCAAAATAAAATGCTAGGTGGTAGGTCCCTCGTACGCGAGAGGCCGTCTGGGTAAGTTCCACAGCTTTGTCTCTATCTGCCATTAAGCAGCAATGTGTAAGTACCGCTGGGTTCAGATTTGAAGGACTCTGAAGTGAAATTACTAAGTATTATGAGACTACGCCTTATCTCTCGAGGTGAGCATAGCAGTGCAGTGCCATGATATACTTTACGCTTACCACGCTTACCATCAGGTGAGCGAGTTGCTCGTCCCGTCATTCTTGTGGTGAAAAAAATCATTATGGTATCTCCATTATACTCATATTTTAACAATAAAAAAATAAACACCATAACCGTGAGTGTACACTCATTCAACAAGCAATTAACTAAAAAACCCTTCACTACACCTTACCTTTTCCATTCAAAGCAAAAAGATCTGGTCTCAATAAAAGATACCCGAAGATAAGAGCCATAACGGGCCCAAACCCACCGCAGATTATCGGGTCGGGAACAGATCTCGATAAATTTTTTTATGTTCCAGCGATGAATAGGGGAAGGGGTTTGTTTATCCGGATTAAGGGCAACCTGAAATTTCCATGCAAATAAATTTATCTTTTTTTTAATATGTTACAAGGGTTGAGAAAAATTTATACGGAAATGTTTTGGTGCGTTGACGTTTTTGGGTTACTTTTTCGTTTTATTTTATTTATGGCTAGCTTTTCCCAGTAGCTCTATTTGGGTGATAAGGTTTAGAGATACTTTAGGGCGTAGACCATCCTATCTTTATATATATAATTCTACTGTACGTGTGTACATCACTGAACTCCTCCTAAACGGGTGGATCGATTTTAATGATTTTTTTTGTATGCGTTTGGGTGGCGCCCTGGATGGTTTAGATTCACAATTGGACCCGGTAGGTGGAGCTGTAGTTGAGGAAGAAACCGCGCGGGACAGCTAGTCTTATATAAATACACACAACCTCCTCAAAAAATAATATTATTATCATCGCGAGAATCGAACCCACTTCCGGGGTAAAAAGTGGGCTACGTCATTCATAAGGCTATAGAAAAAATCATGTCAATCCGTTGCTGCGTGAAAAAAGGACACCACAATATACCAACTAACACTTCGACATTAATATTAGTAGAATCTGTGTACCTTTGTTATCTATGCTAACACATTTAACTATGAAGAAATCTGTGCGTTGTATGTATCCGGAAATAAGCTCAGCGAACCATGATCGCACTAGTTGCTCTTCTGCCTATACCTTCGGGGATACTGAAGTGGGCTTATATTGCAATCTATGTGTTTGTGAAGAGATTAGAATCATGTAGATTAAAATCGTGACATAGCAATTATGTGAACCTGAATATATAATAATAATGTAGTGCAATACTCGAGCACGATATATTATAGTTTTCTGAATACTCGTACTTAATAAGCGTAAATTTATTTAATTATGTACTTGAAAAGCTGACAACATTCCTTTACAACAACATAAATGAAAACACGGAGCCATGTTGACAGAGAAAATTCACCGGCCAAAAATCAACAGAAATTTTCACCTGTTAACACAAATACATCGACAGAACATAACTTTTTCGTGTTGTTTTTAATAATTGGACCAAAGAGAAGCCTTTCGTCCTTATTAAGGGGGAATTTGAAGTGCTTCGCGCCCCGGGCGGTTAGGGTTGCCAAGTTAGCGAGGCTTTCTCGGTATTTTATTAATTTTTTGCTACGTTGCCTTTGAGAGGCTTTGATCACAATAATTACGAGAGTTGTAATTGAGAAGTGTTTTTTTTTTATATTTGCGTAGATTGGCGTTGATGCAGATGAGTAATGATTGACTCCCCGTGGCTTACATTTTCTTAAATAGTTGCTCATGTTAGGAAAGGATATTTCTTTATTGTAAAATACACAGAATATGTTACATTATTATGTCATTTATTCAATTAAAGTCCGAAAAACTTAAATAATTTATATATTTTTATTATGTTTCGAGCAATTTATGAATACTTTATTCTAGTTATGATTATAATTTATAGTAGAAGCTGATAAATGATCAAGAATTATGAATGCGTTGCCGACTTTAAAGTAAAGCAATGGAGATTGGGAAGGAAAGGGGAGGGGTATTTAGGTATCCGACATTCACTCACCTTGCAAATCGCGATTCTTATTCCTCTGATTAACTCCTAATTTTGAAATATATAACAAAATAAAAGTATTCTTTTAACATTTTGCCCCAGCAACACCGAGGCACGGGGCGGTCTAACAATGTGCCCGAGATTGGGTGCCGAATGTCGGGGTTATTACACCAACTATGTACGCTTAGCTTTCAATCTTTTTTGAAAATATAAAATAGCAAAGTTTTTCAAGCTGAGTACGCGTTTTCATCGGGTAATGTTATAACGAGGGCGAGAGAAGATTGCACTCAGGGTAATTATTTTCATAAAGAGATTTTTTCTTTGCATTGCAGTAAGACCCTCTATCGAAATTAATTAAAACATTTAAACATCCATTCTTATTACAAATTCAAAATTAACTTTATCTGTCTGTTACGTTTTCACGGCTTAGCGGCTGAATTTTAATGAAATTTGCTAAGGAGATACGCTATGCCTATAGATAGGTTATATAGAACTGCCTCGGTGGCGCAGTTGTAATGCGTACGCGTTACGATTGAGGCTAACGCTGAGGTCTCGGGTTCGATCCCCGGGTCGGGTAAAGTGGTATTGGGTTTTTCTATTACGAAATGCTCAGTATCAGCCCGGAGTCTGGAATTTGTGCCCGGTATGGCGATAGGCTCGCCCCCTATCTACGTACCCCCTAATTGTTACGTATACGATCTTTGATGAATTTTGGTACAAAGATATATAGGACCCTGGAGATGGTAATAGGCTATTTTTTATCCCGGTTATTGGCTACTTTTTATCCTGGAAAAGGCCATTCTTTCGGGTGAAGCCGCGAGCAAAAGCTAGTAAACTAATAAAACTAAGTAAATTGAATTGCGATTGAATTTCGGAATGGTTTATTGGCGGGATCGATCTCTTAATTTCGCCTCAAAAGAAACACATAACAAAACACAGTGAAATTCCACAGCTGTCCTATTTATTCCCAAAATGAGAGTAAAGTTTAAAATTTCCATCAGAGGCAGACATTTCTCGCCATTACGTGGGCGTTTATTAATTTATTTGAGAGTTCGAAGATCCTCCATTTGTTCATTTCGTTGTTGTTAATTACTTTTCTCTATTATGACAATAAAACAGGTGATTTTGGTGTAAACTTCGGTCCAGACTTGTTGTTTATGGCTTATTTTAATTGCGTCGTAATTGGTGTAAACAATAAACCATAGATTGTAGAGTTGTGCTGTGTGGTTATAGATATAATCAATAGGTTGTTTATGGTACCATGGATGAGCTTGCAGACAATATAGGTGTGAAATGGTTGCTATAAACCACACCATAAACGGCAGTGTTTGGTAGCGATTGTATATGAAGAAATGTCTACATTGTTGTAAATATGTCTTAAGGTTGTTCTTTTATCGTATAATATTTTGGTAAATTAATTAACACTACATTGGTGGCGCAGTTGTTGCAGTGGGTTTTTCTATTACGGAAATATACATACGCACTGTACGCCTGTAATCCCCGAAGGGGTAGGCAGAGGTGTAACCAGTTCACAACCACATTTCGCCGAGCGTATCTCTGTCCCACGATGTGATAGGTGGCGAGCCTATCGCCATACCGGGCACAAATTTCAGACTCCAGGCTGATACTGAGCATTTCGTAATAGAAAAACCCAATACCACTTTACCCGACCTGGGGATCGAACCCGCGACCTCAGTGTTGGCCTCAATCGTAACGCATACGCATTACAACTGCGCCACCGAGGCAGTCATAAGTCATATCCTAAAATTTCAAGCTAATTTTAATCACTCGTTTATTACTCGATACAAGAGCGATTAAATCATCAAAAAGTTTGTATTACATCTACACATTCTCTAACTATCACTGCGCGCCTGATAGTCGCCAGTTTGAATAGTTTTTTTCTAACTATTACTATTTACGTCAGTCACTAACAACTTCTAAAAAAGAAATCATACTTAATTTATGTCTTAGCAATACAATCGAATTTGGTGCGGGGGGTCAATACTTAGAGCATACACTTTTTTTTTTTTTTGTAGTATAGGCCGGCAACCGAGCAAGTGGGTCACCTGATGGTAAGCGATCTCCACCGCCCATGTACGCCCATAATACAAAAGAATTATGCGCGCGTTGCCGACCTTAAAGGAAAGGGATAATAAGGGATTGGGAAGGGGAGGGGGATTTGGGCCTCCGGATATCTCACTCACCGTACGAAACGCAGCAGCAAGCTGCTACTTTAGGTAGGTTTTCTGTCAGACAGTGGTAACGACCCGGTCAAGCCGGCCCATTCATGCTGTAGACAAAATTGACTACAGCGTGGCTCTACCACTCGTTAAACACTATACGTTGCTAAAATTTGACCACACTTTTCTGTAACATGTTGTATATATTGTTTATAGTAAGGGGGTGTCAACTTCACACGAGCTTCGTATGACACCGCCTCGTCGCTGTCGCTCAATAACTCCATATTAAGTGACAAATAGGCAGACGGCCGTAAAACCTGTTTATTAGATCACGTAAATACATAGGCATCTTTCGCACATGACCTAGTTAGAGAAATTCGATATGATCTTTATGAAGATTATAAATAAGTACATACATACATACGCACTCACGCCTGTACTCCCCGAAGGGGTAGGCAGAGGTGTAGCCAGTACACCCACATTTCGCCGAGCGTATCTCCGTCCCACGATGTGATAGGGGGCGAGCCTATCGCCATACCGGGCACAAATTCCAGACTCCGGGCTGATACTGAGCATTTCGTAATAGAAAAACCCAATACCACTTTACCCGACCCGGGGATCGAACCCGAGACCTCAGCATTAGCCTCAATCGTAACGCGTATGCATTACAACTGCGCCACCGAGGCAGTCTATATATATATATATATATATATATATATATATATAATATATATATATATATATATATATATATATATATATATATATATATATATAAATAAGTCTTCTACATTAAAGAGATATGAGAAGAATGCTTTGTGGTTTTAGATGATATTTATTATATTATATTATGATATGATGATGATATTTATTATCGCTATTAATAAACGTAGGTTTGTTTTTATGGTGTGAAACATAGTACTAGACCAACATAAGTTACGGTCAATTGACAACAACTCATTTAGTTGATAGATTATTTATTTGATTTGAACTTATTTTAGGTAAGTAACTATATTATTTCTTGACTTTCTTCAAAAATGGTTTTTATTGTGAATTAAAACTAATATTAAACAATCCAGCCATCTCATGCCATGCCTATTGTAGGCATTAGTAAAATATTAATAAAAAGTCCCGAAAGTATGTTCTGTTGAATATATTATGTACTACAATTTTTAGTTTAGTAAATTGTGCCACTATGTATTATATTAAAAATTTCAAAAACCATAACCATATTCGGGATTTCTGGATCACACAATAATTTCTCTGCAAGAATCGAACTCGCTACCAGCTGATTTATAACTCACTACAGTACACGGTTCGTAAACAGTTCCCTATAGCTACAAGCATATATACCTTGATTAATATCGGCGCAATACTTTCTGCACAAATTATTACTTAGGGGACATGAGAAGTGACGTCATATATCACAATGCCAGATACAAATTACGCGCTACGTTGGTTATCAATAAATCGATGACACGGAATTACGGTAGGGTTTTTGTACGTTAAGGATCCCTCCATATTAGAACAAAACTCATGCGTATCAATCGTCGGCAGTCTTCCATTATATACTTTTTTTTACGCCCTTCATACAACATGGAAAAATTTGAAAATCGTTGGTATATTGCGTATCATTTTTAATGCACGGTCGCATCTGAAATCCAAGAAAAATACTTTTATTTGAGCTCCAAGTGTGGCGAAACGAATGAACTTATTAATAAATACAGCGTATAGAAAAAGATTTGAAGTAAAATGAAAACTGGACAGAATTTCTAAAAGCTGTTTAGTATTACAAAAAAGAAATCCCGAATCCCTCTGCCTACCCCTTCGGGGATTACAGGCGTGAGTGCGTATGTATGTATGTGCGTATCATATATGTTTCTTAGAATCTATACCAAAGAAAAAAGCTCAATAATACCCACCGTCAACTGGCAGATGCTATTCAATTATAAGCCTTATTCTATTGTGTTTCAAATCGTAGTTGGACTGCGTCTTAAACAATGAAAAAACCGGAGAAGATTCCTAAACCATTTGATGCATTAATCTGGTTTTGAACAAATTTAAAAAAAGAAAAGGCATTACCTATAATGTTTAAATTAAATTATGTATTAATATGAATGCGGTGATAGCTTTTCAAAGTTACATGTGTATTATGTAAAACATAGTGAGGAAAACAGCATACCTGAGAATAATTTCGCAGTCTTATCAATGTGTGTCTTACAGATGGTGTTTTATATTTTTGTTTAAATTATATAAACACCTACACCTGTGTATGTTACGCTAGGAATGTAATATAATTTGCAACACTGTGGGAGACTTATATATAAATAAATATAGAAAAGCTTCCATCAATCTGTAGTAGTCACAACAGTAAATCCAGAATATTATGACGTCAGACGCCGCGCCGCGCCGCGCCAGGCCGGATGCTGTGCAAATTGTTCACAATCTTGTTCCAGCACTCACTCCTCGCCGGATATGAAACAAGTTTGCATGTAAAAATTTAAAATAGCTCTCTTAGAGTGTATTTTTCCTACAAATATAGGTTTATAGTCGTACAATATCCAATAAGAATTGTGGTTTTATGTCGTTGAAAGTGGAAAGTAATATGAGTTACTTAAACATAGTTTTGTGTGTATGTGAAATAATTTTAATTTGGTTGTTTTATTAATATAAATAGAACTCGCGACCTCTCGCTTCACAGACACGCTCACTACGCCACGGAGACTGTCCATAATAATCCATACTAATTAAAGTAATTTATTTATTTATTATTAAGAAAACCAACAGCCAATACAATGTAAATAAGTTATTGAAGTAACACTAGAAAGCCATTTATAGGTTTTCACAGATATGGTAATATAAATAAAATTTTGTACAGAAACATGACCAAAGATATGTATATACGTAACAGCTTAGTATATTTCCTGCAACTTTGTACTTAAAACAACAAATAATCAACCCCACTAAACGTTGAACGGCTGTCAACAAATCTCGACCGCGCTGAGAGGTTATAAAAACGATGATAACCCGGATTTATTCAGTCCAATGAAGTGCTGCAAACAGGGGCCTTTATTAAACCGTAGAATGAAGACATTAATTTTGTTTACTTAGGCGTCGCGACGTGTTTGTAATCGTTTAGAACTCGTGTTATACGTTCATTATGTGATTATAATTTAATTATTGCGGGGGAAATGTGGAACCGAACGCAAGATGATGAATTGATCACGGCATCGGTCTAGTGGTTCACTTTAGTTGTGAGAAGAGGTCCTCGGTTCGACACCCAAGTCGGACATTTAACATTTGTATAAGTATTCCGATTTGAAAAACGCACGAAATGACGCCGCTTGATATGGCCATATGGGACCATATGATATCTTCGGACGGAAATTAACCTATACGAACTGTGGGAGCACTTGGACACCTACACACTACCACCATGGTGGTAGCTTTATTTGTCAAATTTAAATGAGATGATTGAGCTATACCTACCCAGTCGAATAAAAATGAAAAATCGGATCACTCTGTGTAAAGTTAAGCGTGGTTATACATAAAAATGAAACAAAGATACGCGTCGAATTGAGAACTCCTTGTTTTTTTCCTCGGTTAGAAATACGTAACAGAAATTCTAACTTTATTCGTTATTCGTCATAATATTCAATACCTAACGTTTTATTCGATAAATTCCGATATCTACATAAATTTTCATTGGAATATTATTACGCGAAAAAAGCTGAGCTATTCCATTTTCACAAAGGATGGATCTTATTCGAGAATACCTAAAAAATATATGTCGATGGTGAAATCATTTTCGTTATGGTATATTTCATAAGGTTTTAGTGAGTTCATGACATACATGTATGTCATCGTTAATAATATACAACGTGTTATAGAAAGGGGCGGGCAAATTTAAGCAATGTATAGTGTAGGGTATTAGTATTTTATCTCTCATAGTACAAAATCCGATTGCATTGCTTGGACAATAATTATAGAATTTTCTTTTTTATCGAATGAGTAACATGTCGATATCGACTTTCAACTTTGGACAACACTAAAAGATAAACAATTATACTATAGACCTCCTTTTATTTAATTATTTTATAATTAAAAAAACATTAAACAATTGTCAAATGTCAATATTTATTTGACGCAGTCAGTTCGGCAATTTCTAATTTTATGAAGTATGATTACAAGTTCAAAAAATATGTTGTATTTGACTAAAAACAAGTATTATGTATTGGTATTTTGTGTTGGTGCAACTGATAATAGCTTATAAGACGCTCGTCGACTATATTAAGCCATATTCATAGATGGAAGACCCGACAATGAAATCTTTAAAATACTTCAGAGGATGTTACCTATATCGTCTTCAGCAAACAGTCTCTTTCAGGTATTTTGTGTTTAAATTACAAGTTACGTACGTATGTCCGTAGAATTATGTAAATCTTATTCACGTTTATTAAAAAGTGAGTGTCATTCATTATAATTAATAGTGATGTCATCAATCTTATCGATCTTAATAAACGAGTGATTAAAATTAACGTGAAATATTATGATGTCTTGGTTTGAAATGATCCGGTACATAGGTATTTACTATAAGGAGTGTGTAATGACCCTAAAATATGACCACACCTTTCTGTAACACGTTGTATATACCTATTATATTTTATGTGTATCTAGTGTATATTTATGATTGTATGTACATACTTCATCACTATTTATTTTATACTAACTACTATAATTATATTTCTATTAATTTCATATGTTTTATTATGTTTATTGATGGTACGCCTTAGACTACCTTTTTCGCTTTTCTCCATCCCATGGTTGTCTGTAAGAAATTGCCTTGAGCGATAAGACCGGCAATTGTGCCTATTTATGTTTTTTGTTTTTATTTTACTGTGTATGTTCTGGTGTACAATAAAGATTTAAATAAATGTATAAATAAATACACCCAACAAGCACAGTTCTGATACAATAGTAAGAAGTCATGTGTCGTGGATGTCAGGAAATACGAGAGACTTTCGGTCTCACAACATCCAAGTGTGTTTTATTAGCTTGTTTAAGGAGGCGAGCATATCGCTCGCCTGATGATAAGCGCCACGCCTCTCCATAAACAGAAGGAATATACAACGAATTTTGAATTACAAACCGCATGGCACTGGACTGCACTCGTCACTTCGAGACATAAGATATTAAGTCTCATAATTCCCAGTAATTTATGTTGATATTCAGCTAAATATGTGTAGCGGCGTTATTGTTTTTAACTACATTGTGGTCAAAAATAAAACTGATTCAAAAAAATAAAAAGCTAAAAATAAAATTAGCCAATTTCTCTGTTTCTTTTTGGGTTACAAGTCTGATCTAACACTTATTTCTTACTTCATAATATCGACTTAGTTATATGGAAAATATAATACAACTAAATACTTATTTCATAATGATAAAAGGACTTTCATGTTACTTAGTAATACAAAATCCGGCTTTAAATTACAATACATTTTCTAAAAAGATTAAAATCTTTGTTAATATGTAGATTGTTTGTTATACAAAGCGTTAATGTATTCGAGTTAATAATTTATCACGAAGTTTTGTCTGGCTAACTTATTACTTATATACCTGTGTGGACAATTACTTTGTAAATTACAACTTTGCAATTAACATTTAATGTACTCTACCTTGAAATAATTGTATTTTGTAAATTTGTAACCCAAATTAAGCTGTTAATACTTGAAATATCATCACGGAGTTTTTGTACTTTTAAATCTGAAATAAGGCATGAATGTTGTAGAATAAACTACATTCCTAATCTAGAATAGATGATGTCTGCATAAGACTAATTCTAACACCTAAATGATTAATACACCTACACCTCCATAAAAATAATTTAAACCTTCACGTACCCAATGTAATAGCGTTTAACAATTTAATTAAAATGAACACATTTATCTTTCAGAGATAATTACTAAGAGCAGTGAGCAAAAATTAGCGCATAATACACAACAAAGTATAGGAGGCAAACGCTACGGCACTCGCCACATCTACGGCGCTACGCCACTACGGCATTGTGCTACGATCTTGCACGTAGCATAATAATAATTGTAGTTTGTCATTAATTAGTATTTTAATTGTTTTTATTTTCATATACTCCTTGAACATGGCTGCATTATTTGTTGGTAATTCGAATAAAAAATTTAATGATGTCAGGGATATTAAGATTATATTATCGGCTACAGCTGCTACGGCGCTACGACGCGACGCTACAAACTTGTCACACATACTGATTTTTTTTTTTTTTTATAGTATAGGCCGGCAAACGAGCAAGTGCGTCACCTGATGGTAAGTGATCTCCACCGCCCATGTACGCCCACAATACTAAAATAATCATGGGCGCGGTGCCGACCTTAAAGGAAAGGGATATGTTAGGTATTGGGAAGGGGAGGGGAATTTGAGCCTCCGGATATCTCACTCACCGTACGAAACGCAGCAGCTTGCTGCTACTTTACACCGGTTTTCTGTGAGACAGTGGTAACGACCCGGACGAGCCGGCCCATTCATGCTGTAGACAGAACTGTCTACAGCGTGGCTCTACCACTCAAAGATTCTACTACTAGTATAGTATGAAATTACTAGACCAGTAACCACTATCTCCCATTACATGTGCAAGCTCCAAAGGGAATGACGACTAGTAGAATAACTAGTAGCATAACTAGTAGAATAACTAGTAGAATAACTAGTAGAATAACTAGTAGAATAACTAGTAGAATAACTAGTAGAATAACTAGTAGAATAACTAGTAGAATAACTAGTAGAATAACTAGTAGAATAACTAGTAGAATAACTAGTAGAATAACTAGTAGAATAACTAGTAGAATAACTAGTAGAATAACTAGTAGAATAACTAGTAGAATAGGCTAATCGTGTCTACATAAATATACAAAATTCATAAACCGAATACAATACAAACAAAAACCATAGCAATACTAATAAATATCATAACGTTTCACGAAATACGCCTGTGTACGTACATATTTATATTTCACCGCACAATCTATTTTCTCGTAAAAATATGATCAGGCGTTGAAACAGGTGTGTTGTTACGACCGCGTGAATAACCCGCAATGGAGTTTATTGTACCACTTGACTTTTTGCCGGCTGTATATCATGACGTTTTTCTGCCCCCGCCTTTGTTGGGAAGTGGTTGAGATAATACAGTCGTTGACGGTGTATTTACGACCTTAGGTCAGGATAGTCTTTAAATTATTTTTAAGTATAAGCAACGACTGCCTCGGTGGCGCAGTTGTAATGTGTACGCGTTACGATTGAGGCCAACGCTGAGGTCTCGGGTTCGATCCCCGGGTCGGGTAGTGGTATTGGGATTTTCTATTACGAAATGCTCAGTATCAGCCCGGAGTCTGGAATTTGTGCCGATATGGCGATAGGCTCGCCCCCTATCACATAATGGCACGGAGATACGCTCGGCGAAATATGGGTGTACTGGTTACACCTCTGCCTACCCTTTCATTACAGGATTACAGGCGTGAGTGCGTATGTATGTATGGTGGCGTAATAGGATACCATCAGATTCTGTGCAAATCATACTTAAACATTACGCCAATCATCATGAATAAAAACACTATCCTAAAAATATATATTACATACATATATTACATATTATATATTACATATTATATATTACATATATTACATATTATATATTACATACATATATTACATATTATATTACATATATTATATATTACATATATTACATATATTATATATTACATATATTACATATTATATATTACATACATATATTACATATTATATATTACATATATATATTACATAATATAAGTCACGGCTATATCGCCAAAGGGCATAGATACAACTACTTCACCCACGGTTCACCGAACCTATATCCGTCCTATGATGTGATAGGTGGCGAGCTTATCGCGCTCAAATTCAAATCTCGAGTAACTCATGGAAGATTCGAAAAATTGAAACACAAATTGTAATTGCCTGACCTCGGATTCGAACCCGTCCTAGATTTATCCGCTTAAATACGCTGACACTAAACCATTGAGGATATATATATTTTATTACAACTACTATAGTAAAAATCCGAAAATAACGTGATTACATAATGTATTGTGCGCGGCACGGCGTCGATTTGGTCCAAACTCGGTGATGCTGTAAATTATCATCTGTAGAGGCAGCCTCGCAGCCGGCATACCTCCCGTGCTCTTATTGAAAACATTTACATATGTATGTGGTACGAGGTTGCCATGCAACGCCAATGCCGGGAAAATCACGGAATATCTCCACGAATAACAATAGCTATTACAAAATTTAATTTGAGATCTAGATAAAGTAATATTTCCTAGGTTATTGAATTTTCAGAACTATAAAATTTATCAAAATAGTTTAGGTTGATCTAATAACAAATCCGCGCCCTAAAAATCTATTTTACAATCGTACTAACTATTTAGAAAGATGAAATAAAAACAATTTATTTGTAACAGACAACTACATACATACATAGAAGAAAATCAAATATAAGCTACTTATAAACGTAACTAAATATTGCAGACTGACTATTGACTACCTCGGTGGCACAGTCGTAATGCGTACGTGTTACGGTTGAGGCCAACGCTGAGGTCTCGCGTTCGATCCCCGGGTCGGGTAAAGTGGTATTGGGTTTTTCTATTACGAAATACTCAGTATCAGCCCGGAGTCTGGAATTGTGCCCGGTATGGCGATAGGCTCGCCCCCTATCACATCATGGGACGGAGATACGCTCGGCGAAATGTGGGTGTACCGGTTACACCTCTGCCTACCCCTTCGGGGATTACAGGCGTGATTGCGTATGTTTTAAATATTGCAGCCTCGATGGCGCAGTTGTAATACATGATCAATAAACGATTTCATTCTTTCATTCTCTATGCTCCGTAATATGTGCGCTGGTATCCCCGCGCGGAACCCAACATGCCTGCGCTGACATATTGTAAAGTACCGCTGAATATTATCAAACTTGAGAAATCGACGATTTACTAAGGCTTAAAGGTAACGATGGAATACTTTCGAACGTCCCCGTAAGGAAATTTCCGCTCCGACGAGCTTTATCGGGGCCATGCAATCATTGTAATCGGTCCCGTATGAGATGAGACTGAATTCCCGCAGATTTCGCGCTCAGAATGATCTCCTATTATAGGAGAAATATTAATAAAGACCTTGCAGATATTGTTTTTAATAATCACAGAAAATCTGCCTGTGACGTTTTTTATGATAAATCATATTCTGTTTAGAGATTCAAGACGGGAAAATACGTTTAGTAGAATAGGACACGTTTCTATGAATAACAGTATATTCATTTGATGGTCGTATTTCAAGCTGCTAATGACAGTGAAAAAGATATATAATTTTAAAACAGAGAGAGTTAGATTAGAGTAAATTATCTCTAACCTGTAATTTAGATATACTAACCGCCGTCCTCAGAAACGTCAATTAAGTTTAAGTAATCATGAACCATTTCTCAGAAATCTATATTTCTCAAAGACGTCAATCAATTAATATGATTTATATACTCGGTAACAAATCATAAATTTATTTATTTACTCAATAAAGTAGCATAAAGCGAAAGGCTGTGGGTTTGATTCCCGCATCGAGACAATTATTTAATATTTGTGTGATCCACAAGTGTTTGTTTCGGGTCTGGGTGTTGTGGGACCAAGTCCCTCGTAGCTCCTGATACCCATGATACAGGTTTACCTAGTGTGGGGTCAGGATTATGTGTGTGATTGTTGGGTGTATTTATTACATACGCACTCACGCCTGTAATCCCCGAAGGGGTAGGCAGAGGTGTAACCAGTACACCCACATTTCGCAGAGCGTATCTCCGTCCCACGATGTGATAGGGGGCGAACCTATTGCCATACCGGGCACAAATTTCACTCCGGACTGATACTGAGCATTTCGTAATAGAAAAACCCAATACCACTTTACCCGACCTGGGGATCGAACCCGAGACCTCAGCGTTGGCCTCAATCGTAACGCGTACGCATTACAACTGCGCCACCGAGGCAGTCGAGGCAGTTGTATTTATTATTATTTATTTATTATAACACATTAACTGGTTCTAAGTATGGAAACAATCGGATCTTGATGATAATAATTAAAGTAAAATGGCGCTTCTCAGTGCAGTAGTGATTTACATTCACAACAATATATCTTAAGTTCGGAGTAAAGAAAACAAACACCATTATTCAGTATAAAAACAGTCAGCTTTGTCTAAAGTAGAGAGCGGAGGAGAAGTGCGTCTATTAACATAAAATAACAGAATCTAATTAGAGGCAATTCACATCCTATAAACATTACGCTGTGTGGTATAAAGCGCTGGGTAAATCCTACAGGTTTATATTAAAGGTAGACTGTCAATGGTCAATGACTGCCTCGGTGGCGCAGTTGTAATGTGTACGCGTTACGATTGAGGTCAGCGCTGAGGTCACGGGTTCGATTCCCGGGTCGGGTAAAGTGGTATTGGGTTTTTCTATTACGAAAATGCTCAGTATCAGCCCGGAGTCTGGAATTTGTGCCCGGTATGGCGATAGGCTCGCCCCCTATCACATTAGGGACGGAAATACGCTCAGCGAAATGTGGGTGTACTGGTTACACCTCTGCCTACTCCTTCGGGGATTACAGGCGTGAGTGCGTATGTATGTATGACGCATGCATCAGTAAGGTTGTCTGGTAGAGATCGCTTTTAGCGACAAGACCGCCTTTTGTAACATAATTTAGTTGTAAGGTTCATAGTGTATAATCTTATTTATAGTGTATAATAAAGAGTCCTATCTATCTACCTATCTATCTATCTATCAGTGCGTCGATAAATGTATTGGAGATCATTCAACGGTATCTTTACTAACGCACATCAGCACTGGCGTCTTTAATATAGCATACAGCCGACGACGTTATTGACGTTTGACCTTTGGAAGTCCGTATTTAGTATTTATCCGTGGTTTTTTAATACAAAAACGAATGTTAACCGTTTTAACGAGGTTTTCGTCATGTTAATAGTAACATCAGTATTATAGTGTATTAAATAATATTAAATTATTACAAAAGATCTTAAGGACACCTCGCTGGACGTCAATCCCTTTTTTGTATTAAAAATCTCGGTGACGGCCTCGGTGCGCAGTTGTATTGCGTACGCCCTACGATTAAGGCTAACGCTTAGGTCTCGGGTTCAATCCCCTATTCTATTACGAAGTGCTCAGTATCATCCCGAAGTTTGGATTTGGTGCCCGGTATGGGGATAGGCTCGCCCCCTATCACATCATGGGACGGAGATACGCTCGGCCAAATTTGGGTGTACTGGTTACACCTCTTCCTACCCCGTTGGTGATACACACGTGAGCTTATATTATAAACACTACCACAATATAAAACATGTACACAAAAGTTCAATTACCAGCCACGGGCTTAAGTAAAGGCGGTAGGGATGGTCTCGGCCGGCATTTCTCAGGCAGAGGTCGTATGCAGATGTCTGTTTGTCCAGTCATTACGGGAGGGATGTTTGCCGAGACCAGCCCGCCGCTCTATGCATGGCTAGGGGCTTAAGTTAATAGAGATGTGAGGATAGAAAGATGTTAATAATTATCCTACTACTATTATAAATGTGAAAGTTTGGATGTTTGTTAGTCAATCACGCCTTAACGGCTAAATGGTTTTGGATGAAATTTGACACACAGGTAGACCATGACCAGGATTAGAACGGGATATTTTTTATCCCGGAAAAGGCCGTTTATATCGGCGGAGCCGCGAGCAACAGCTAGCTAAAAAATAAAACCGACTCAAAAGCACTGAAACAAGACGACATGTTAGTCTTTAGGGTAATTTTTTTTATTAATAAATGGGACCAACTTGTGTCATACCTTATCAAATAACGGGAGAATCATCAATTTCAGATCAATCTGAAAAAGACATCCTTATAACCACACATATATTATATTTTAAAAAACATACGTGTCGAACTGAGACCATACTCAATTTTGTGATCGGTTAATAAAGAGATGTGATTGGTTATTTTGTCTGTAAAGTTCTTTACCTTTTTTTACTTACAAAAATAGATGAAAAATCCCCAAGAAATCTCAAACTCACTTTACTCTTCTACTGATTATAGTTTGAAACCGCTGCGCGTCTGTCTTGCACCACGCCACAAGGCGGCATTACGTATGCGCCGGGCTCCTCATTTTTGCATTTGTAATAGGGATCATTGTGTAATTATTCACCCGTTAGTACCAACCAATCTATGTAGAGGCGAACGTTCGGTGGCGCGCGGTTTTAAATGCAAAACTCCTTAGAATTTTTAATTTTCGAATCGCTACGATGATTCTGTGCTAAGCTTTGAATACATCAAACTATTTTATAGTAATATAGTTTATAAGCAAGTTAATGCTGTTTTGCAAGTTTATGTTTAATAATACGGTTTTAAATTGGCAAGTGTGTAGCCAATATTCAAATAAATCCTTTTCCATTTTCAAAATTGATGTATCAATGACATTGAACATTTTTCGGAGATTATTTGAAATGTGAAAGAAACAAAGATGTGGGAAGATATTTGTTTACATTTTGACAGCCTCCGTGGCGCAGTGGGCGAGTAGCCGGCTGCGAAGCGAGAGGCCGTGGGTTCGATTTCCACACCGAGACAAATGTTTGTAGAATCCATAAATATTTGTTTCGGGTCTGGCTGTTATGGGACCGCAAGTCCCTCGTAGTTCCTGATACCCACGATACAGGTTTAACCTAGTGTGAGGGTCAGGACTATGTGTAATTATTATATTTAATGTTTTATTTAAATACATCATCCTTTACGCCATTAAAACAGAACTTAAGAATATTTTCACCATCAAAAACTATACACATTAATCTAAAACAACACACAAACAACAAAGTCTTGCAGTCAAACAATGATCGAGCAACAAATTGGTGTAACTCGGTACTGCCATAACACTGCCGTTGCCTCTTGATTAAGCAGGTTTGCTGCCAACCCTGGCTGCTTGCCAGACACGAAAATATCACAACTAACTCCTGGATTATTTGTGTTGTTTATGGTCAAATAGTTTCGTGAATAACAGGTACAAAGTATAATCTGTGTTTTATTTTTTTGTGTTATCGATTTACAAAGGCATCATTTTCATACTGCTACATTGTCAATTACAATATTTGTAATGCGTACTGAGGCTGACGCTAAGGTCTCGAGTTCGATCCCCGGGTCGGGTAAAAGTGATATTCGGGTTTTCTATTACGAAATGCTCAGTATCAGCCCCGAGTCTAGAATTGTGCCCGATATGGCGATAGGCTCGCCTCCTATCCCATCATGGGACGGAGATAAGCTCTGCAAAATGTGGGTGTACTGGGTACACCTCTGCCTACCCCTTTGGGGATTACAGTCTGAAATTTTGCCTTGTATGGCTATAGGCTCTCCATATCACATCATGACACGGAGATACGCTCGGCGAAATGTCGGTGTACTGGTTACACTTCTGCCTACCCCCGCGGCATTACAGGTGTGAGTGCGTATTATATTATTATAAATCTACTTTTGTCACATGTTTTTAATTTCATCAATGCGTAAAAGAATCGATGTTGGTACAGGCTCATTATGACCATTATAAAATCGTTGATTTATGGAAGCACCTAATTTGGTCAATCAGTCGGCAAGAAATGGATAATTAATACCTAAACTTAATTGACGTCTGTCAGTACGGCAGATAACTTATGCCAAATCATAGAACGCCTCGTGTCTTAACCACTGAGTTATAAGGCTCAAAGTCTACATCTTGATAAACACTCCGAAGACTCCTTTAAAACTAAATTAACATTGATATAAAGACGCCACCAAGCCGGAGTCGTAAACCAAACAGTGTGGTTCTGCAAAAATGTTTATTTTTCATTTAGGCCCGGCTTTCCAGTTTTTAAAAGAGGATTTTTTCCTATCTAGCGAAGTTACAGACAAACGATTCTTTAGCCACGCTCTAATATAATTTAACAAGTCGGAATTTTCACTTTAAGTTGTGTTACGATATTACAGAGGTCTTATTTCGTTAAATAATATTTAGTGGTAAATAATTAATGTCTCGTTTACTTTGTCTGGCGTTTATTTTAGTTTAAATAAACTTTTCACGGAATGTCTATTTTCATAAATGTGTCTCGGATGATAATGTTCAAAATATTCATTACTGTGCCGGTTGAGTAACGCAGTACTCGATGCGTGTTAGCCAATGGGTCTTCACACATTTCATGCTTTTCGAGTTTTTTCACTTTACTAATTTAAAGCAAATGAATTAGACTGCTGCTAGCACGTAGTTTATGATGGATCCGCATCGACTATCGTCTTCAATTCTTCGTTACGCAATTGCATTGCTGGCCGTCCACAAGCCGCGTTCTTTAAATCAAAATTTTCAGAACGGAAATTTTAAAACCAAAAACAGACCATGCGTACGTTAGCGGTGTCTGTCTCGAACACATCATTGATTCTCCGAGCTAATACCACGGCAGAAGTCATAATATTCAAAAATAATGTGATATTTAAACTTTATAATAGTTGTGAGCAAAAACCCTGAACAATGTCGCAGCAAAATCAAATGACTCGAAAACAAACTAATATCTAATTTGTTTACAGAATTTTAAGACCTTTGGAGTTGTAATTCCATATTCAACAAACTGTCTTTATGACGTAAGCCTAAATGTAGAAAACAATTATTATTGCAAGATATATGAAGTATAATTATTTTGCATACACTAAGAATTCGCAACATTATTCCATCACAAAACTAAAAAGACTTGGAAGATATTTAAAATAAGTCCACTTAACACAAACCTATTCAAAGTAACCACTCTGGCTAACAACTTAAGTTTAAATAACTGATGCTACTTCATGAAGTTAGTTAAAAATACAATTAGAAAAACGTCCGAGAACTGCGAAACCCGCTAAAAGACGCGCGTTAACGCGAGCGCATTCAACCCAGCCCGTATGCAAGTTTCATGCAGAGGCGCACTAGAATAACTTAACTCTGTTTGCATAAAAACTCGAATCTCCGAAATTCCCGTTTAGTCCACATTCGGTCGGCGCCTGTAATTTGCATAGAATAACAAGGGAAAGCTTGCGGTGTTCAGAATAAAGAGCTCTTTGGTGCGAAATCTCAGTTAGCGCTATTTGGGCCCAATCACTGGCCGCGGTGGGTTGGCGCCGTCGAATGTTGGAGCTCTAATGTTTGTTATTGGCCAAGTAATTTGCATAGTATCAAACTCCGCTGCAAGGTAAATATACCGGCTCTGTTAATTGATACTAAAATAATCTTGGAACTATTAAAAGGTATTATCGTGTGTGGAGGAAACGAGGCCGAACACCCAAGATGTGTATCTTAGGAGTTTAAATTACGGTAAGTTAGGTCGACTGTCTGAGGGAGTCTGGAACTCGTGTCTTTATAAACGTTGAAGTTTTAGCAATATCACTTAAAGGGAATTGATAATAACGTTCTTAACTAAAGTTGAACTGTCGGATACGATGCGTATAAAAAAGGTATTATGGAGAATTAACAAAACTAAATCACCTATCATAGAGAAACGTTAACATTATCATCTAACATAATACATACTCAACCACGCTTTTAAGAAACCATTATTAAACGTTCAAAATGTTCTAATTTTATACTGACTCAGAAAATAAATAAAATCTAGAAGACAGTATTTACTAATTTCACACACCAAAAAATTACTATCACTTACTTACTGTCAGTACTTTCAAACTGTGATCACAGTCTCAGTTAATAAAGAACGAAAGACAAAAGAAATCCGACGATGGCACGATGATATTAATACGAACATATTTTTCATCTTTCACACGAGATTTACAGCGAAATATAAATAACGTAAGATTTTTCTCCCTATTCCTTTGTTACCTGTGTTTTCGTGAAAAAGAATAATATAAAAGTTGGCGTGGACACACAAAAGTATGATTAAAAAACTTAGTAACGAAGCATGTGACCGTATCGGGAGCTATGTAACTTGTCCTGCGATTGATTGATCGAGTTTATTATACTGTAGTCGTTAATGTAGACTCCTTGTTTATGATCCTATTGCTTGAGGTTTGTAATCATTTTTATTAGTCATAGAATACTGGGCTTTAAACAACTTGGGTTTTAGCTCTACATTTAAAAGTAATGGTGAAATTTTCATAACAATCATAGGCCATAAATAGGTTTTCTCGTTAAGCTGTTTCTTATCAACATTAATAAGTTTTTTTTTAATTTGCCAATAGTTCATACGTACATAGATTTTTTTTACTTAGTTCATCAAGCAGCTTTTGTTTAGAAAATTGATTATACCAATTTAAAAAACTCATAAATCATACACAAATGACTAATTTTCCCGGTTCATATAACACGAACATTCAAACAGGCTTCCTGCCCTGTGCCGTAAAACACCCCGTGCCCGAAACGACTAACGCATCCCTACATCTGAAAAGGAGAAAACAATACACGGATCCGTGTAACAGGGCCACAATAAAAAAAAGTTACAATACTCTGAGCGAAAAAACCGTTGTTTTGTAAATAAACAGCGCTTCGCTATCAGCCGTCGACACTCCAACGACTTGACGCGAGATTTAATAAAAAAACGGGCCCGACACTCCAGTCGCCCAGTATAAAAGTACCCTTATCGTAGTATGGGAGCGTTCAAGGGTGAATTATGTTAGCAGCAACGAGGAAAGATGAAAATTAATGAGCTAAGAGTTCTCGCGATGTGAAACTTAAAGAGGTGTCACACTGTCTGCATGCCACGTTATAATACGGTACACCGCACGCTATGATGGTCAACACGTTGAATATTCCCATTATAACTAACTCCTTGTATGTTTTTGCAGTAATATAGAAATAAAACAAACATTAGTTATTTATTTTGTGGGTCCTTTGTACGTTGTCTTTTTTCTGCCAGTCATATTTTTTTCTATCTTTTTTATGGCATAGGCCGGCAACCGAGCAAGTGGGTCACTTGATGGTAAGTGATCTTCACCGCCCATGTACGCCCACAATACCAAAAGAATCATGGGTGTGTTACTGACTTTAAAGGAAAGGGGTAATTAAGGAATTGGGAATGGGAGAAGGTTTGGGCCTCCGGATATCTCACTCACCGTACGAAACGCAGCAGCAAGCTGCTACTTTACGCCGGTTTTCTGTGAGACAGTGGTAATGACCCGGATGAGCCGGCCCATACATGCTGTAGACAAAAGTGTCTACAGCGTGGCTCTACTACTCATTATTATTAAAGAATGTAGTAGCATTAGTGATAGAGATTATAACTATTTAATAAGCAACTTATGTAATTTTTTAAACCACTACAAGTTCCACTGTACTTATAGAACACCTGAAGAAACATAAATAATGTGACATTACATAACATTCGATATTTTTTAACAATATGAAAATCATTTTGTAACTCCGCACAATGAAGACAAAACACAAAACAATACAAGTTTTTTTATTAAAAAATCCATCCACATGCATTCAATTTAACGTATTGGATATTTATTTAACAAAAAAACACATAATCCTGTTTTTGCATAACACAATACAGCTTTGCGTATTTTAATAAAACTGATGCAACTTTTTAACGTATTGATCTGTGCTAGTGGCAATCCAAAAGGAATAAGGATTAATTAAGTTAACATGTTTTGTAAAATGTAATGAAATTGTACGGTCAGCATGATAGGTAAAAGTTAGTCTACATTTGTGGCATTTCGACGCACGTAGCATCTCCACGACCGCGGCAGATATGTGTAGCAAAGACAAATGTGGATGGCTGTCTAATGTCCAAATCAAATGATATCCATAATTAAGTAACTTTTGCTCGCAGCACCGCCCGCGTCAGTTACCTTTTTCAGGATAAAAAGTAGCCTACGTTTAGTATTTTGTAGTCCATGTCATGGACTACCTGTGTGCCAAAATTCATCCAAAACCGTTCCCTGTTAAGGCGTGATTGACTAACAAACATCAAAATTCACAAACTCACAAACATCCAAACTTTGACATTTATAATAGTAGTAGGAATAGGCCGCCAAAGGCACTTTTACACGTGCAGTTTAGAATCTACTGTTGCTTTGGAAATGTTACTTCCTAATTTTACGAAGCGACCTTTACGAAACGACACCTCGTTCGACGTTGATTATTGGTTAAAGAGAATGCCATTTGCAACTTTCTTGACGCCGAGACTAGATCGGAATGATATTTTGAACATTTAAAATTACGAGAATTGGCCTCCTGGTAGTTACACAAGTGTACACACGTAGCATGTTGTAAATGTGCCCTCAGCCCTACAGCGGTTAATACCAATACTTTTTAAAGTTTTTTTAGTGGCAGTGCGACGCGGCGTCCACTGAATTAATGACCGCCTGTTCGTTTGTCGTTATAAGATAAATTCCCTGTTAAATGACTAGTGTTTAAAGTGAGACATTGTTTCCATTTAAAACGTTGGCGCTCAATCTGGTGTTAAATTAACTCAGGTTCCCATCACAGTGCAGTGTCGGCCGGTTTCATTAATGTTCACCTTGTGTTTTGTGTACTGGGGTATGTAAATTTTATTAGTTTTGTATAATTTATATGTGTGCCCAATATGGTGATAGGCTCGCCTTCTATTGTGAGGGCAATGGAGTGTAAAAATGAAAAAAAATTGTAGCACGGGCTGTGTATATACTTGCTAAAAGAGCCAAAACAATTTCACCGTATATAATTATATGATTTTTTAAAGTATGTTCACGTATAACTCCGCCAAATACGGACGAATATGATGATACTTTTTGTATTCGGCAGGGTTGACTTCAAAGCCAAGTCTCTGGCTTGGGGTTCGTCGGCGACCGACGTGCGCGGCGAGGCCCTGGAGGAGTGGGCGATCTCGTCCAACCTGGCCGTCGTGAATCGCGGATCGGTGGACACGTGCGTGCGGCACAATGGCGGTTCGGTGGTGGACATCACGTTCGCCACC
The DNA here is from genome assembly GCA_905332985.1 of Mimas tiliae. Lineage (NCBI taxonomy): Eukaryota > Metazoa > Arthropoda > Insecta > Lepidoptera > Sphingidae > Mimas > Mimas tiliae. The sequence continues at coordinate 15,823,108 of HG995248.1, read as the reverse complement.
CCAGCACTAGCCCGCCGTGTCCGGGATTGGAGGGTCCTGGTGGACGAGGAGACGTTGTCGGATCACCGATACATTCGGTTCGACGTCGCCTCGTCCCCTACTACCCATTCTGGTGGTGGACCGACCGCTCCGCGATCGGACGGCCCGCGTTGGGGTTTGAAGCGCCTCGACGTCGAGGCCCTGAAGGAGGCCGCTCTGGCTCAGGCGTGGCTCCCCGTACCGGAGAGGCCGGTACGGGTCGAGGAGGAGGCGGCGTGGTTCGGGGCGGCGATGTCGCACGTCTGCGACGCAGCCATGCCCCGTGTCCGACGCCGGCCTGAGAAGCGCCAGGTGTTCTGGTGGACGGCGGAGCTCACGCGGCTGCGTGTTTCATGCGTGGCCGCGCGCCGTTGTCTCGCCAGCACCGTCGTCGCCGGATTCGTCTGCCCGGCGACGAGGACCAGGAGCGGCTGCTTCACGGCCTCTACAAAGAGGCCAAGAGAGCGCTGCATGTGGCAATAGCGGGAGCAAAGTCTGCGGCTCGAAGGGAGTTCCGGAGCACTCTCGATAACGATCCGTGGGGGCGTCCGTACCGCGTGGCGATGAAAAAGTGTCGCCCGTGGGCGCCCCCGCTGACGCAGAGTCTCCGGGGCGACCTAGTCGAGGAGGTCGTCGCGGCTTTGTTCCCGGCCACCGAGGATGTCACTCCTCCACCGATGGCGCCAGGTCCAGCGGCGCCATCGTCGTTGAGTTCGGCAGGGGTTGTTTCCGAGGTTTCGCCCGCAGAGTTGCGGGTGGCAGTGGTTCGGCTGCGGGGCAAGAACACCGCCCCAGGGCTCGATGGTAGCCCCGGCAAAGCCTGGGTGCTAGCCCTCGAGTTCCTGGGTGCGAGGCTCCGCAGCCTTTTCTCCGCCTGTATGGAGCAGGGCGTCTTCCCGTCGCGCTGGAAGACCGGGAAGCTCGTCCTGCTCAAGAAGGAGGGCCGACCCGCAGAGTCGCCATCGGCCTACCGGCCCATCGTGTTGCTCGACGAGGTCTGCAAATTATTTGAGAGGGTCATTCATGCTCGCCTCGTCGAGCACCTTGAAGGGGTCGGGCCGGACCTGGCGGATTGTCAATACGGGTTCCGGCATGGCCGATCGACAATCCACGCGATTTTGCGGGTTAAGGCACAGGCGGAGGATGCAGTAGCCCGGGGCAAGGTGGTCGTGGCGGTGTCTCTCGACATCGCCAACGCGTTTAATACGCTGCCCTGGGCTTGCATAAACGAAGCACTGCGGTACCATGTGGTGCTACCGTATTTACGGCGTCTGGTGCACTCGTACCTATCTGATAGGGACGTGTTGTATCCGGGCGCCGACGGGTGGCACCGAATAGCAATGGCCTGCGGTGTTCCACAGGGCTCAGTTCTGGGCCCGCTTCTGTGGAACATCGGCTACGATTGGGTGCTCCGTGGTGCCAATCCTCGGGGCGTCGCTGTCGTCTGCTATGCGGACGACACTTTAGTGACAGCGACGGCGAGATCCTTCCAGGATGCCGCCCTGCTCGCCTCTGTGGGTACAGAGCGGGTGGTGGGCAGGATTCGGCGACTGGGCCTCACTGTGGCCCTGAACAAAACCGAGGCCCTTTGTTTCCATGGGCCTCGGAGGGGGCCACCTATGGAGGCCCACATCATTGTGGAGGGGGTGCGGATTTCCGTCGGCTCTACCATGAAGTACCTAGGATTGGTACTAGATAGCCGATGGAATTTCCGCGCCCATTTCGAGAAGTTGTCGCCGAAACTGGTGCGGGCAGCAGGTGCGCTTGGAAGCCTGCTGCCGAACCTCGAAGGTCCCGGCAACCCCTGCCGAAGTTTGTATGCGGGAGTCGTGCGTTCCATGGCCCTATACGGTTGTCCCGTTTGGGCCGGGTCCCTGAACGCCCGCTGTGCCACTCTACTGCGTAAACCGCAGCGCTTAGTGGCACAGCGGATCATCAGGGGCTACCGCACGGTCTCCCATGAGGCGGCCTGCCTGTTGGCGGGTACTCTCCCTTGGGAGTTGGACGCCCAGCACCTCTCGTCTGCGTTCTTTTGGCGAGAGGGGCGTCCCAACGTAGACAGAGATTGGCTCCGAGGGAGATTGCGGCCCGATTTCGCAGAGCCGCCGTGGAGGAGTGGCATGCCAGGCTGGAGAGCCCTAGTGCCGGTGTGAGGACTGTCGCGGCAGTGCGTCCTGTCCTTGTCGAGTGGGTCGACAGGCGCCACGGTGCGCCTACATTCCGGCTGACACAGGTACTCACGGGCCACGGGTGTTTCGGCTCGTACCTGTGTCGCATAGCCGGAAAAGAGGATTCCGCCGTGTGCCACCATTGTGGCAACTGCCGCGAGGATACGGCACAGCACACTTTGGAGGAGTGTCCAGCGTGGAGTGACGAGCGCAGCGCTCTCAGAGCAGTCGTCGAAGTGGATCTGTCGGCCGTGGTGTCTGCCATGGTCGGCAGCCGGAGGTCTTGGCGGGCGGTAGCCTCCTTTTGCGAGTGCGTCATCTCGCAGAAGGAGAGCGCCGAGCGGGATCGTGAGCAGAACGATCCCGCGCGCCGCCAAAGGAGACGTAGGAGGCGTCGGGTGGACGACTGACCGGCGTCTCCCGCCCTGTGGAATGGGGGCGTTTGGAGAATTCGCGACAAAAAAAAAAAAAAAAAAAAAAGGGTTGACTTCAATGATGGTGCCATATGAATTCGGGTAAAATCTGAGGGGCTAGCACGGAAAACTATCGAAATCGTAATGTAAAGGTATCGAGGGCTCGATAGATAATTCCTTAAATATCATTGGTCTATATTCCATATATATTAGTTTCTTTTATGTGCGATAGAGGCGCTGTACCAAAATCTCATAGAAATTGTTGTCGATGACAGCTCGAATAACTTTTCGCAAGTTTTCCGTGCTAGCCCCTCTGATGTTAGAGTACTGAGTTCTGATTCTAGTTTTCACATCGGTTTTATTTTATAATTTACTAGCCTTTGCTCGTGGTTCCGCCCGCGTGAACGGCCTTTTCCGGGATAAAAAGTAAGCTATTTTACTAGGTGATAATGTAGCTTTCTAACGGCAAAAGAATTTATGAAATCGGTCCAGCAGTTGTTAAGTTTACCTATTCGTTACATACGAAAATACAAATCTGTCCTCTTTATAAAATTAGTGTAGATTCAGATGAATATAATCATCGAGCATAGCCACGTCTATCAATCGTCCGAAACTCAAACTCTTACCTACACAGCCACTCTCTTAACTTTAATACACAGAAATTATAGAAGCCGAAATAATGTCAAAGTTGCGTCCACTCGACCGAAATTTCATTTATAAGATCGCTAGTCCGCATCAATGTAAAATTACAAATCCATTAAACCGAACTTTCGGTTTCAAGAACCCACCTTAATTTGTTTTGATGTAAACTTCGACTCGCCCCTAAACGCGTTTATGATAAAGTTTTTCAAAATCCCTCAGTCGCGGGACCTCGGGGTCGGCTCTAATGAAGGAGGCGCGCAACTTCGCTTATTCCTCTCTGTTTTGTATTAAATGTAAAGGTAAACTATTGTTTTATCGCGGTTTTCAATTAGCATTTTGTCTAGTATTTACAGTTAACTATATAGTAATGATAGATTTGCGGGGAGTGGTATGGACTGTCGAGACGTTGGTAGGTAGACGTAGGTTCGAAACCAGCCCCAAGTGCATACACCTCTGACTTTTCTAAGTTGTGTGTATTAATTGTTAATTATCACTTGCTTTAACGGTGAAGGAAACATCGCGAGGAAACCTGCATACTTGAGAAGTACTTCATAAGAATTTCGAAGGTATGTGAAGTCTGCCAACCCGCATTAGCACGAGGGACTTGCGGTTCTACAACACCCAGACCCGAAACAAATATTTGCGGATCAGATAAACATTTGTCAAGGTGCGGGAATCGAACCCACGGCCTCACGCTTCGCAACCGGCTACTCGCCCGCTGCGCCACGGATGCTGTCAGAAATGTGGGTGTACTAGTTACACCTCTATTTATATTCAATAACATAGAACCACCCATGTTCAATCTCAACCTTTACTTGACTGACATCAACGAGAAGATACAGGACCGTCCTATTTTTGACCCTGACATATTTCACTCATCAAAACCCGAAATATTGTAACAAATAACTGGGATTCTCCAATCACAATAGCGGCCATCAATTTCACATGAGGGAACCTCGGGATACGTTATATGTCTGATTGCCGTCGTGGCGGAAATAATATGTTCCCTATTCCACTGGTAGCCTTGTGATTTTCATGCTCGAGTTGTATCACAAGGGTTTTTCATCAATATGTTGTAATCGGTACTTTTTGGTTTCTTTAGAGAATTTATTTATATTATTGAAAGTATTCTGCTTAATATAAATCGCCTCTTGGATTAATGGTCTAAGATTGCGTCATTTGTTTAATGCCAGCGTGCTCAGGCTGAGAAACCTATGAGACCGGAATTCAATTCTTAAGACAGGGATAAAAAAAAAATGTTTTATTTCGGAATACGCACATGATTTCCTCGGGATTGGTATTTGTGTCTGATTTCACGATAAACTCGTCCACTATCACATCATGAAACAGGATTTGAGATCGGCGAACCGTACACGGCCCAAGTTGTAGTCATATTACAACTTCGTTTTTAGGGTACAGACGTGAGCTTGTTGTTCACTGGTAGGAGGGTAATAATGTTCAGTATTGTACCCAACTGCATAGCGACCATCGTACACGAAAAAAAACCGCGATAATAGCTCGTTCAGGCGAGTCGCGTCCAAGCTGGCATGATTTTGCCAACCGTCGAAGGAATCAATTTCTCTTGATGGTTGACGTTATATTTCGCCTGCACTGTACTAAATATTAGGTCTAGTTATAGATACATCATACAGTTGTAATTAAGTAACGCCGAAATACTGAAACGCTACTCAATTGTGAGACAGCTAACGGTTACTTATTTTAATACAATTTTGACAGCTAAGAGGGCCTTAACATGTTTGAAACGATTTTAAATTCGAGAATAGTGTTTCAGTATTCGAGTGTAAGTATATTGTAAAGATATATTCTAAAGTGCACGAACCTTAGCGATATTTCCACTATTTAATATGGGGAGAGCCCGTAGCGATATTGTACTCAAATCCATCTGAGCATCAAACCAAAAAAATCATCCAAATCCGAGATGGAAACCAAATCTATAACCTGACTGACCAAAGTCGAAAAACCTTTAGAAACATTAATCGTCAATAAACCACTTCTTAGAATTACACTCTTTCTCAGAGACGTCAATTAAGATTATTTTTGTACTCAGTAACGGAGCATAAAGTATATTTTCTCTACTCAGTGAAAGAGCATACAGCATTAAGTGGCACTGAGTGTAGAAATAATAAAAAACTAAAAATTTACATATACGATTAAAGTTTATTCACATAACTTATTGTTGCACTAAGCCACCAATTATTACTTTACTAATCTTTATTATTATCCAGTATAATATTACTAATCCTTATTAACTAAAACCGCATATAAGGCTAGTAAATATTTCAAATTATTCATATTTGATGAGAAAGTACCAAGAAAGTACGAGACACAATACCGCTTATTCACATGTTCAATATAGTTATTACAAAATATACAAGAATTGGACGTAGTTATGCAATAAGGATCCAACCAACAGCAAAGTCAGATGGGGTTGATATTGATTTTAATTCATTGATTTAAATTATTCGTATTTTTTTTGTAAAATCGTATATGGAAAATGTTTAATATAAGTACGATTCTTCCAAAAACTACGATATAAAATGAGTTTAAATTAACGCATTTAGCAAAACAAAATCAGTATCTCCCATTTGAAGTAGCTCTTGGTTGGGTCCTTTTTGCGTAACAACGTCCAATTATTAAATTAGTATTAAATATTCTATGAAAATTAATTATTGTTCCTGTTCCCTTGAGTGGAGGTTCGAGTCTAGTGTATATTGCATGTACCTATATATCATACTAATATTATAAATGTGAATGTAAGTTTGTTTGTTACGCTTTCACGCGAAAACTACTTAATTGATCATCATGAAACTTTGTACATATATTCTTGGAGGTATAAGAAGTAACATAGGATACTTTTTATGAAAAAAAAAACTATTTGTTTGTTACGCTATCACGCCTAAATCACTGAACCGATTTTGTTGAATTTTGATGTAGAGATAGATGGGACCCTGGAGACGGTTATAGGCTACGTATTATTTTGACGCGGGCGGAGCCGCGGGCAACAGCTAGTAATACATATATGATGTTAGTTAATGATAAACCCATTTATTATACCATTAAACCTTCCTTAAAATATGTAGATTATGTTAGTTAACCAACTATCACAATTAGTTCATTAGTGTCAAATCGCCAACAAATTTACATACATATTGGTCGAATGAGGTTGGACCTCCCTTTTAAGTCAGTAAAAAAAACAGGAAGTTACGTTATTGTAGAGAGCTTTAGGACTTTAGGGTATGATATTTTTGTCAAATCATTTATATCAGCAATTTACCGATTAATAAAAATGCATAAACGACATATTTAATTTCTTATTTTACATTTCATTTATTATCTTATTGCTTATAATTACTTAATGCATACGTAAAGTAATTTTTAATGTTTATATTAATTACTTTTCCCAAGTCATTAATGTGGGGAAAAAATAAAACGTTGTGAACACTGAAATCCTATACTTCTTTCTTTTACTTTTTTTATTAGCATGAATGACGAGACGAGCAGCTCGCTTGCCTGATGGTAACGCCTGTCCATAAACAGAAGCAACATCACAACAGTAATATTAATTATAAAGTACTGCATGTCACTGGACTGCGCTCATCAGACCGAGGCACAAGGTGTTAAGTCTCATAATACCTAGTAATTTAACTTTATATATATATATATATATATTTTTTTTATATTAGATTGAATGACGAGACGAGCAGGTCGCTCGCCTGATGGTAAGCGCCACGCCTGCTCATAAACAGAAGCAACGCCACACAGAACTTTAAATAAAGCACTGCATGACACTGGAATGCGCTCGTCACCCCGAGACATAAGGTGTTAAGTCTCATAATGCCCAGTAATTACACTGGCTTCAATGTCCTTCACACCGGAACACAACAGTGCTTACACTCTGTTGCTTGGCGGCAGAAATAGACAAAGCGGTGGTACCAACCCAGCCGCTCTCTCGCAAACGAGGGACCTACCACCTTGTGAAACTGGCTTCAATGTCCTTCAAACCGTAGCACAACAGTGTTTACACAGTTTTGTACATACATACATACGCACTCACGCCTGTAATCCCCGAAAGGGTAGGCAGAGGTGTAACCAGTACACCCACATTTCGCCGAGCGTATCTCCGTCCCATGATGTGATAGGGGGCGAGCCTATCGCCATACCGGGCACAAATTCCAGACTCAGGGCTGATACTGAGCTTTTCGTAATAGAAAAACCCAATATCACTTTTACCCGACCCGGGGATCGAACCCGAGATCTCAGCGTCAGCCACAGTCGTAACGCGTACGCATTCCAACTGCGCCACTGAGGCAGTCACAGTTTTGTGATGATAGAAATAGACAAAGAAACATTGAGTTCAAAGAAGACGACGTAAATTAGTAACAAAAGCTTAACCGCCGATCCCAAAAAATATTAATCAACGCTAATCCAACTCGTAAATGTAATCTTGTAATAATTCACAAAGACAGGTTTTTTATGACGGATTAAGAATTTTTTTAAGCAAGTATCAGGTGGACGCGTTTCCTCGTATTTCACCTTTACGAGCGTTTCTCAAACAAGGATATATTGCTAGAGATCGGGAAAGCGGCTGTTCCAATAGTGGTAACACCATCGATACATAGATTAACGTATCACGCTATTATGTAGGGTATTGGTAGATTTGTAGCTCAGTTGATAGCCGCGTTTACACGATGGGCTTATTTGCCGCGCGTACACGATCGTTTTTGACGTTTTTTTATTTATTTTTATTACGCCATATATCCATCAAGTGCGAACGAGATTTTTTAATAATTGTATGACGAGGTCGCTTGCAGCACTTTATGCCGCTGCACTCCACTATTTATCTCCAAACGTAAATCTTATAGTGCCCAGTGAGTTAATTGGTTGACCTTACCTATCCAATTGAGATTTAACAAATACGACCTAATTTCAAAAGTAAATAAAAGTGGGTAAAAAAATAATCACTAAACACCAATTTTATTTCATTTTAAGTAACCATTAAAATCTATTAATTTAAAATAAAACAAAAGTTGGCGCTTTTAGAAAAACGTGCAATATAATTCTAAGCCAGAATGTAAAGCATGGTTGCCAACATAAAAAATATCCGACAATATCCGAAGCCGCTGCAGTTATGTTTACATGTTCTGTTGCGGATTAATTCTTATTACATGGCTCGTAGAAAAAAGACAAAACATCCATAATCCCCGAGGTTGGCTCTCTCGGCAAATTAAGCACCCCTCTTCAAATTTGTTGACTTTTTTCGATGCATCGGATTTGCAATGGGTTATTAGTTGGGTTTATGGTGCTATTTCAGCCGTTTTTTATCGATGTGATCGATAACAATTAATTACTTTAGATCACCTGATATTTTTTATAGTAAAACTGTTGTGAAATGGATTTCCGATAAAATGTAACAACAATACCACTCAATATACTTATACATGTATCGCAGAAACAAAACATCCCCGCTTTTTTATTCGCTAAATTAACGAGACGAGTAGGTCGCTCGCCTGATGGTAAGCTACACGCCTCTTCATAAATAGTAGCAAGCTTAGTCAAAATTTAGAAAAGCAAAATAATAGCATGGCTTTGAACTCCGCTTATTATGATATGAAGTCTCATAACTATATAATTTCTGTGTTAAATATGTGAAATACCCTTTCTGTAACATGTGTTAAAAATCATATTACGCCGACCCCACTGCCTGTGGGATAAAGGTAAGTGGAAGAAGAAGGCCTAGTAATTTCACTGGCTCCAGTGTCCTTCAAATCAAAGCACGACAGCGCTTACATTCTGCTAATTGGCGGTAGAAATAGATAAATATGTAGTACCTACCCCAGACAGACTCTCACATACACTGGACTTACTATCTAACAGACCAAAACAAGTACAAAGTTAATAGTAAACGTTTAAAAGTAATTCTTCACGTAACAACAAGATTTTCCCATGGCCGTTTGATCTCATATTGAATAATGGAAATGCGGCACCAAGTGGGCCCCGAGCCAATTGTTAGAACTAAACAAGCCCACTTGTACCTGGACCCGCGTAATACTGCGTTAGTGGCGGGACACATTTATAGAGAAATATCCGACAAACATTCGGATATATCCGATAGTTGTTATTACACAGCTGTTACTGAAACATGATGTAGTGTGTCCAAGGTGCATAGATTTTATCGAATAAAAACTGGTGCAGGTAATGTTAACTAAGAAATAACCATGCGTAGTATGAAAACCTTTATTTTATATAACCAATATCATTTATAAGGTAAAAAGAACAAACATATATAGTGTTGCTATTGCATAGCAGACGATCAAACATTATTTTTAATTGGATAACATATTATTTAATATCAAAATTTATACTATCTGCTATCCAATGTTATATTAATGTCATATCTGTAGTTATCGGATACCGTTTCCCATCACTAACCCTTAGGTAGGGGCGGTAAGAAACAGAAAACTCCTTTTACAATAATTGGACTATGAATAATACAAAAGGCAGTTATTGCAGGACTGGAAAACACTCGTGAGGGGTCGGGACTCGGGAGTACGGCCGCTTGAAGATTTTTTGATAAAACACCACCCTTTATAATGTTATTCATTAATTCATTAGTCTTCTTCGTATCGGAGAATGATTTTTACTTGGAAATGTTACGGAGCTATTGTTTACTCTGAAAATGTGTTGACATAGTGTTATTAGAACAGGACTATCATTGTTTACATGTAAAATTTACCTAGGACTGTTTTCTGGTATGAGTTTTTTTGCTTTGTGGCACGTGGCATAAAAATTATATCAGTTATTTTAATAGTTAGATCGTCTCGAAACGGTTGGCACCGAGGAATTTTAAATGATATTGATGTGAACACAGACCAAAGATATTTTATATCTGATATTATATTTTTGGTCTTTAGATGTAGCGTAGTATACCACCACGCCTCTATTTGTGGTATTCTCCCATAGTTTTTTTTATATCCCAGGTGATTAGATTGACCTCTCGCGCGCAAATTTGATGCCAAACGAATCCTATTTTTCCAACAAAAAAAAACTATAATGGTAAAGTCACACTGTAGACGTTTTTATCTACATCATGCATGAGCCCAATCCCCGTTTCTTTGATTACGTACACATGATAACATACACATGATATACAAGAAAGGAGCCTACTATTTCCTCAAAGGTCGGCAACGCACCGATAAATCCCCTGGTATTGACGGTGTCCATTGGCGGCGGTGACCACTCACCATCAGGTGACCCGCTTGCTCCGTTGTCCCCTCTTTCATAAACAAAAGAACATGATTCTTCTTGTGATATGGGTGTTCATGTGCGGTTGAGATCACCTGCCATCACGAACACACTTGCTCGTTAGCCTGCATCTACTATTAAAGAACTATAACAAATCTATACTGAACCAATGCCTGAACCACAGAAACCTCACGGTACATGTGACTTACGAGTACATTGCCATTAAAGTAAAGTTTTAATATCCTATTTTAAACTAGTAACGCAACACCCGACACCGTATTTCCAAAGTAAAACGTCATAACTAACACGTAATTAGGTGTTATAACATAATGACACTTAAACTCTCACATTAAGCAGGTTGTATTAAAACATTCAGCCGACGAAGCGCCAACATATTCTCGAGCTGGTTAAAAGTTAAATACCCTTGAAGATAATTGCACAAACGTTAACAAAGCTAAAACGATCCAACTTAATTTTAAATTAGTAGGATCAGATTCAGCTGTAATACTTTAATCCGTCCGCGTTTATAACTTAGTTTATGCCAGATGTATGCCAGGCTACCTTGCTTAGTCGCTTGTCGGGGATTTATTACTAACCTCTTTGGTGCTGGCCACAGCGTTGTTTTGCTTTTAATTTTGTTCTTATATTTGACTGATTATTACTGGTCGTTAAATTTGTTGCTAGGTTTTTTTTATTGTTTATGTATGTACAAAGTACTAGCTAGTAAGTATTTGTCGTGGTTTTATACAGTATCTTTCTTCTGTTTAATTAAGGCTTCGCATTTTTCTACATATAGCTAATAACAAGTATTTAATATATTTTCAAGTATTCACAAGATCGATGAAACACCGGTGTGTATTTCAAAGTCTTGTTGGAGTTTTGTTGTCAATTTCTTTCAGTAAGATGCTTCATAGACGATTTCCTCCAAGCGTATCGAACGACGAAGGTCGATCCAATATATTTGGTCAAAAATCACCTAAATTCATAAATTTCAATGATTCCATATACTGTTCATCACAGGCAATAGTTATTGCACAAATCTACACCACTTTTATATATGACGACAAATACGACTTTAGAGTAGTTTAGAAATTTCGTAAAATAGGAGATTGACCACACTGTCAGAATGCGCCAAAACTCTTATACAGTATCCGTCAAGTTCAGTGGTACTGACTATTATGATTTTTATTAACGTTTTTTCATTTTACAGTTTATTCGATATTTGTTTTTATGTCGTATTCTTTTTAAAATGTCTTTGTAAATATGGTTAATCTAAAGCTGACACCCCATCAGCTTATGTACATTGCATGTGACCTTCAAACCCTTCTATATAATAATCCCGGTATAGTCCCAAGCCGGCAACCCAAACAAACCTAAGCGATTGTATTAATCATCACAAAACCGCGCAGTTGTGTAGTAATTGAAACACAAATAGTGTGATCGAGAGGGAAGATTAACCGCTAGCTGGCAACACCGACATAAACCCTTAAGGTGTTTTTACATTAGTTTGATTAACGGTGTATTATTAACTTGAAATGAGTTACTGGGAAATGATGTTAAACGGAACGCTTTCAGACCAAATACGAGTATGTGTTTAAGAAGAATGTAACGTTTGAAATACCATTTATTCTTTATGAATCAGCTATTGATTTTTTACGTTATTACGTAGTGGCAATTTCAGATATCAGAAATATGATACAATATTTATAGAGTTATTTTTTTTTGTCAAAATGAATTGGCCTACTCGATCGGGTTGTTACCACTGTCTCACAGAAAATCGATATAAATTAGCGGCTTGCTGCTACGTTTCGTATGGTGAGTGAGATATCCGGAGGCCCAAATCCCCCATCCCTTTGTCCCTTGTCCATGGTACATCTGGTTTCATGTGCGATAGAGACCACTTACCATCAGGAGATCCACTTGCCTGTTTGCCGGCCTATGGTATAAAGAATTAAATCCGTGTATACAGGGAGCATGTGCCGCTCACGCTTCGGTAATACTCGATGATAATTTGTAAAGCGCGGTTAACGGATTCATTAATGTTGATTGTTGTGTGACAGACTGCGGGCCGTGTGAACTGTGAACGTTTATTACTTAATCTTACTGTCTCGGTATTTTAATGATAGTTTAAAGTGATTATGCTGATATTTTTAACCTTCCACACAAAGAGGTAAAGACTTTGACTGCCTGTCTATCTGTCTGTGACATCGTAGCGTAAAAGCGAATGGAGCGATTTAATAGCGTTTTTTTTTTGTTTGAAAACTGTAGGCTAATTTTCGTAATTTTACATGTTCAAAATATAATTCCGATCTAGTCTCAGCGTCAAGAAAGTTGCAAATGGCATTATCTTAAACCAATAATCAACGTCAAATGTGAACATAGATCGTAATGAGATTGAATGTAGAATAAAAGTCGACTGAAGCCAAAACGGTATAATGCTACTGCTAATGCTGAGACTAGATCGGAATTATATTTTGAACATTTAAAATTACGAGAATTGGCCTTCTGGTTAATTCAAGATGATAACAAACCATCTTGAAGAAAATCTGTTCGGATATTTAAAAGTAACATTTTTTTCTAATGTTGTTGAAGGTTTAAACGGTTGTATTATTAAGAAATAATAAAATATGTTTTCAAAATCACCAATGCAAATATTTAAGTTCTGTAATTAAAAAAGAAATTGTAACATCATACTCTATAATAGTCTATGGTATAGGTTATTATTATTAGGGTATAGTTTATATGGTATTATTATTATCATAAACCAATTTTTCTTTTTATATTAGTATACTAGCTTTTGCTCGCGGCTCCGCCCGCGTGAATAGACTTCTCCGAAATAAAACGTAGCCTATAACCGTCTCCAGGGTCCCATATATCTGTACATGAAAATTTATCAAAATCGATTCAGTGATTTAGACGTGAAAGCGTAACAAACAAACTCACATTCACATTTTTAATATTAGTATGATTATGGCAAATACTTAATTAGATATTAAGATAGGCTATGCTATAACGCTACATATACCTCTTGACTTGTACAATAACCTTATTATCAGATAAAATCGGTTCAAAAGTCTCCTCTAAACGCCTTGTAAACTATACGGTCTAATACATAAATAAACGCACATTAGATCGTAAAAGCAAATCCCGGGACTTAATTGAATAGGTATTAGTTAGTAGAAGAAAGGTGGGCAATTCCAGCGGTTAATCCTGGCCCAGAACGGCGCACTTTTATTGGCACATGGTCCATAGATGGTCGGGTAATACTCTCGTATAAATGGTGGCGTCGAAGGCTCGCAGGGCATTGTTCCCTACGAGGGCAAACCGAAAACCCTCTCTAGGGTTGTCACTTATGGTGCATGATTTATTGGAAATCAATAAGAATGGTATAGTTGCCTATTTATTTTTATATAGAATTTAATATATAACTCTGATTTATGTATATAATATTGATTAACCTAAAATGTAAGCTATTGCTTTAGGCTTTTTTTCTTTTTTTTTAAAAATTGCAAGACTTTGAGAATCTAATTGGAAAACATGATTGAAATATACTATTTTAAGTTTCGAATGACTGTTTTGACCCCTAACGTAATACCCCTGATTTTATGTCACCATCAAATCACTCAAATTAAAACCGAAATTGAGGCAACCCTGTCCTACGCCTCCAACTTAATTGGAATCTTTTAAAGTTTACTCTGGCAATAAAGGCGGAATTACTTAAGTACGGGGCGGTGCGGAGTGGTGGCGGGGGAAGAGCATTTGCGTGCGATGTACAAGAACAGATGTTGCAATGAACGCTTACACCGTGCGACTAATTCGCTTGTTTATATACTAGCAATAACACTAACTATGAACTTAATTATGGTTTTCCTCTAGTAATTTACTGGTATATTGTCAAAGGCCAGGTCAGAAGTACAAAGTAGGAATGAAGAATTTAATGAGAGTAATGGAGGCCAAAGAGATGTGCAACGATCGTAGCAAGATCGTAGAAGTGGAATTCCGTTGGCTCTGCCTACCCCATAGGAAACAGGCGTGGGTGTATGTATTTAATTTGCTGATGGAATGATACTTCATACATATTTATACCTGACTGGATAGTGGCCACCAGATAGTGGTACACATGCCGAAAAACCAACCATAATAGTTTCTTTCAAGAAGTCACGTTTCGTCGGTATAATTCTGGTAACCGTCGAAGGACGCAAGGTTTGTATTTACCATATGATGCAGTTTAGTAATTTTGCCGGCCCGGATAAATAATAATATAATCTTTATTTCGGACAAGGTTGTATCCATAGTTCATTAGTATGTTAGGTACAATTTATAACTTATAAATATGTTAGTTGGGTTAGTATCTATGTAATTAGGTACATAATCCGGTGGCTAGTCTCATCCAATGCTTCTGAATAGGACAGTCCAACCTTGCAGCAATTGCTACCAGGATGCTGTTGTTGCTGGCCCGTAAGCGATACAAAAGAGAGGCTGCTTTCTTCAGCATAAAAAATACAGTTATTTTATTTAAATGTCGTAGCATCTGTCAGAAAAAAGAGTGATAGCTTACCGTGGAAAGGGTCCGACCGCCGAGACAAGCGTCACGGTTTCGATCCCAGCCCCCAGGGCACACCTCGGACGTTTTGATGTTACGTATGTATTCACAGAAATATCGCTCGCCATTACAGTGAATGAAAACGTCGTGAGGAAACCTGAGAATTTTCCATAACAATTTCAAAAGTATTTCCCGAACTGTTTTGGAACCATGAACTCAGTTTCTCAGTTTATGTACGTTGCCACTAGACAAATGAGGTAATATACTTCCATAAAAGAAGTGCGGACATAAAGCTATTAACAAATTATAATAACTAGTGGTCTAGTGGTAGTATTTGTCAAAGTACTTGTTACAGATATAAATAAACAGCTTTCTGCATTTTTTTCCATATAAACTTTAAGTGTGCCAAATCTCACACTCCTCCGTGCACGCATATTGCTTAAAAAGTGGTCCAAAGTTTTCAAGTGGTAGACATGATATTTTAGGTGCAAACTAGGGGTGACTGCCTCGGTGGCGCAGTTGTAATGTGTACGCGTTACGATTGAGGCCAACGCTGAGGTCTCGGGTTCGATCCCCGGGTCGGGTAGTGGTGTTGGGGTTTTCTTTTACGAAATACCCCAGTATCAGCCCGGAGTCTGGAATTTGTGCCCGGTATGGCGATAGGCTCGCCCTCTATCACATTATGGGACGGAGAATCGCTCGGCGAAATGTGGGTGTACTGATTACACCTCTGCCTACCCCTTCGGGCATTACAGGTGTGAGTGCGTACTAGGGGTAAAATAGTCGATTAGAACTTTCATATTAACGCGGAAATAGGAACTACGCTTAACCCTCTTTAAAAATTACGCACCCATTTTTCAATGTAAATTGTAACTAACGCTATGTGGGTCGGATAGGCCACAGAAGCTGTAACCCGCAGCCGGCGGCCAACCCTCTCGCTGTCAGGGCACATTAGCACAGGCCTTTGCTAAAGGATAACCCTGTGCGAGATTTACCTACACGGTATATTCTACAAAATGCAAATAACTATACCAAATGTGTAACATTTTACTTGATGGTAGATCCCTTGTATCTGAAAGGCCGTCTGGGTAGATACCACCGCTTAATCTATTTTTTTTGCCAAACAGTAGTGTATAAGCACTGTTGTGGTGCGGTTTGACGGACATTAAAACCAGTTAAATTACTAGGCTGGAAGACCGGGGTGAAGAGCGCAGTGCAGTGCCGTACAGTACTTCATAATTAGAAGTTTTGATTGGCGTTGCTTTTGTTTATGAACGGGCGTGATGCTTACCATCAGGCGAACGAGTTGCGCATCTGATCATCAACGCTAATAAAGCAGACATTTGTGATAAAAGTCCCCACTAAATTCCATGTAGTGCACAATGCAACGAATGTAGAGCTCGACAGCTCCGTGGCGCAGCGGGCGAGTAGTCGGCTGCGAAGCGAGAGGCCGTGGGTTCGATTCCCACACCGAGACAAATGATTGCGTGAACCTCAAATATTGGTCTCGTGTCTGGGTGTTGTGGGACCGCAAGTCCCTCGTAGTTGCTGATACCCACGACACAGGTTTACCTAGTGTGGGGTCAGGACTATGTGTGTGACTGTTGGGTGTATTATTAAAAAAAAACCTACTGGCTTAACATAAGCGCCTCGAGGGTTTTGTCGACCCGTTTTTTTCATGAAATAATCAGTTGTAACTTATAATCTTTATGTCTATCGAAGCTAACATGGTTGAACATAAGACTATACTTATAACAAAAGTAGCGAAAATAGTGTCTTTATTTATCTGTAGTATTTTGTCTACGAACCATAAATGACGACTTAATTTTATCGAATTTTGACTATTTTATCTGAGATAGATTGTCGATAATTTTCTCACTCGCGCACGAGTTATCTCGTCGGCGCATGCTAGCCCCACAGGAATAGCATCTTGGAGTAAACGATAGTAAACAATAACGCTATTATCCGGATATTTGGAGACACAGGCTCCGTTGATAGGCGAAGGACGGTGGACATTGTGTAGCACCCGCGTCCCGCATCCCGCACCCCGCACCGCATCCCGCACCCCGCACCGCATCCCGCACCCCGCACCGCATCCGTGAGGCCCCAACCCGCTCGCATCCGTCCAACCTCGATGGGACGTACTCCGATTGAACTAATTTAATTGAATACATACATACATACGCACTCACGCCTGTAATCCCGGAAGGGGTAGGCAGAGGTGTAACCAGTACACTCACATTTCGCCGAGCGTATCTCCGTCCCACGATGTGATAGCGGGTGAGCCTATCGCCAATTATTATATTATATTTAATTGAATATCATAATAATATCAGTCCTGTATGTATACGCCTCAATGCTGGACTATTTTAATGACAGGGCTTAGGCCTTAGTCCGTCACGATGGCCTGATGTGGGTAGACTTCGAAATTCTTATCGAGACTTTTCAAGTATACAGGTATCCTCACGAGGTTTACTTCACCGTTCAAGGAAGCGATAATTGGGTAGTTGACTAGTTTTTTTTTATTATTTACATCAATAAGTTACGTTACTCAAAATATATTGCAGAAAGAATTTTATAAATCGGACCAAAAATAAATAAGTTAGAAGCCATTCAAATCCTGTAGAGGGGGTAATTGTCAAATGACAGACGATGCAACCTTTGACGTCACCGTGTAAAATGTTCATTATGGTGCACGAGTGCAAGCGAGATAGTGAGATATCCCTACTACGCACCCACTTCTCCTCATACCAACATTTAAAGTCATAACTGCGGGCACATTTCTGAACCAATTTTGATTGTGGTTTAATAAAAGGGTTTCTTTTGTGTATCATTTTCTGTTACTTATAAAATAATGTATAAAATTCAATATAGGAAACTACCCTATTAACAATGAGTACACAAATAACTTATAAAGGTCAGAGATGCTTGCTCTTTGGGCTGGTTACGAACCTGCGAGTTCCGACTCGGCAGTCCGCGACGTTCTCCGCTGAGCTATCGCTGCTTGATTTCAAAAACTCAGTAATTATCAGTATTAATGAAGTCGGTTAAAAATCACACTAGCGAACTAAGAAACCTCCTTTTTCGAAGTCGGTTAAAAATGTGCCGCCACGCATCAACCTGCTTCCAACAATAGTATATTCAGTAACTATTGATATAAATATTGCGACAACTGGATGGTTCCTCGTTCTTTTGGACAAATCAAAGAACCACACTCAGTTACATCAAATAAGATGATGCTGAGAAATGCGGATTATAAAGCATTTTCTGTACTCAGTAACAAAGCATATCTCTTTCATTTAAGGAATGGCAACGCGCCCATGATTCTTCTGATATTGTGGACGTACTTGAGTGATGGAGATTACTTACCATCAGATGACCAACTTGCTAGCTTCCGGCATATGCTATAAAAAATAAAAATTATTAATTGACAAAGTTAATCGACATCTAAGTGTGGCAGTAAGATTACCATCATGTGCCATCATCCACACTTTATAAGCGTATAGCATCACCCTATCAAATCTCAATTGGAATAATCTGGACAATGTTGCCACACTCCGTCCCTGCGACACCATTAAGTGTCAGGTTGGCAGGAAGCCCTCTGTCTCTGCGCGGGTTATTTACGACCGATCTTGATCTGTCTTCCCGCCATACCTAGCCTGTGTTTGTCCTGCCTACCCCGAACAACATGTGTGAATAAATCACGCTTGATGGATACTTTGAGTTAGTTGTTTTTTTGAGATTTTCATGGAGTGGGGATATTGGTGTCAAATAGGAAAATACACGTTGAAATAAAACTAGTTTATACGGATTTTATCGCGGTTTATAATTAAAATAAAATTAATTAATGAAACTAACATAGTATTAAGTTTACATTACTAACACAATTACTGTAATTATATATTTCTATATATGTTAGTTTGTAAGGTATGTATATATAGGCCATAGTAGCCTGAAATAAAGGATTATTATTACCTATTATGATTTTTTATTTTAGTCCGCGCGCGATAAAATCCGTATAAACTAGTTTTATTTCAATGTGTAATATTCGCTTAAACCTAAGAAATCACTAGGAAAATACACAGACATTTGTTTTAGTTATTAGCTTAAATTACGAAAGGAGGTTGCTCGCCTGATGATAAACACCGCACAGAACTTTAAGTACAAAGCACTGGACTGTGCTCGTCACTCCGAGACATGAGATGTTAAGTCTCATAATGCCCAGTAATTGCACTGGCTTCAATATTCTTCAAATAAAAAACAACAATGCTTGAACACGTATGCGAGGGCCCTACCACCTAGCAAATCCTTATCTTGCCTACATTGTAAGGGTAGTCTAACTGAAATAAGGCCAGTGTTGTAAATGAAAGGACATATCCCTCTCTTTCGTAGAGGAAACATGTACCCAGCAGTGGAATAATACAAAAAAAATATAATAGTGATTTGCGTTATCGATGTTTGTCTCGCTGCGGGAATCGATCCAGCTGTTAATAAAAATATATAATAAACTAGCTGTCCCGCGTGGTTTCACCCGCAACATATAATTGATAATTAGAACCCGATTGCAGCGCCATCTGCCGGGCTGATTTGTGAATCTAAACTATCCAGGGTGCCACCCAAACGCATACAAAAATATTCATTCAAATCGGTCCAGCCGTTTAGGAGGAGTTCAGTGACATATATACGTACAGTAGAATTATATATATAAAGATACATAATTTGCCTTGATTAATTTGGTAGTGTCGTACAAGCATGAGGTAAAAATAACATACGCCTAAACTGTTTTTATATACAAACATTAGGGTAGAAATACATACCTACATAGACTCACGCCTGTTTCCCATAGGGGTAGGCTGAGACAACGGATTTCCACTTGCTACGATCCTTGCATACCTCTTTGGCCTCATTCACTCTCATTAAATTAAAAACCAAACTGGGTAGAAATACGACATTATAACAATAATAATAAATACACCCTACAGTCACAGACATAGTCCCGACCCCACACTAACCTAGTGTACCTGTATCGTGGGTATCGGAAACTACGAGGGACTTGCAGTCCCACAACACATAGACCCGAAACAATTTTTCATGGATTAAGAAAACATTTGTCTCGGTGCGGGAATCGAACCTACGCCCTCTCGCTTCGCAGCCGGCTACTGGCCCACTGAGCCACGGAGGTTATAAAAAAAAACTAATAATATTTATCGAGGAAAAATATACTTTTATGAATAATATCATTTACATACCTTACAAACTAAAATATATAACATAGTTACATTCATGATGTTAGTAATATAAACTTATTTTTTTTTTTTTTTACTAGCCCTTTATTATATACGTCCCACTGCTGGGCACGGGCCTCCTCTACTGAATGAGAGGGGTTAGGCCTTAGTCTACCACACTGGCCTAATGTGGGTTGGTAGACTTCACATACCTTCGAAATTCTTATGAAGAACTTCTCAGGTATGCAGGTTTCCTCACGATGTTTTTCCTTCACCGTTAAAGCAAGTGATAATTGACAATTAATATACACATATCTTAGAAAAGTCAGAGGTGTATGCACTTGGGGCTGGTTTCAAACTTGCGACTTTCGTCTCGACAGTCCGTACCACTCCCCGCTGAGCTATCACTGCTATTTTAATAAACTTAATACTATGTTAAAAATCTAAATGTCTTATGCACGGAATACTCTGTGACATCTTCCATCAAACGGAATCTGGATTCCTGGCCTTAGCCGGCACTTATTTGGACGACATATCTGTTCCTAGCTCTATACTGTAATCTGGTACCTGTATTGTGATTGCCTATATTAGGTATATCAATATACGCAATCATAATTATCTTGGTGAGGTTGGTGCTGAGGTTACTTTATTGCTTTCATCTGTATTGTGTTTTTTTTTTGTGTTTTGTTGTTATTTCCAATAAAGTAGCTTACATGTTTAGTTTAACTGTTAATGTAAGTGAATGCTATATATATAAATAAATAAATAAATAAATAGCACTTCTGAACATATAAAAAACGCGTGCGACAATTAACCCTTCGCTATCTTAATAAAAAGTTGTCCACTATGTAGTTTAAAGTGTCATTGGAAGTTTGTCTTTGAAAGTGGAATTAGGGGCACGTTAACGCGACACGGGATAGTTGAAGCCGTATTAATGTAAGCATGAATTATAAGGGAAAGTTGAGTTGCAGAACAACAATTAACGTTTCTAATAATACCCAGTTAATAGCGAAGTGTTAACTAATGGGTCCCATGTACCCAGTAGGGTTGGTGTGTTTGTAGGGTTGAGTGGAACGTTTTGTATACCGCTTGATATCCATAGGTGAAGTCTATCATGAGATGGTTTGATTTCTTCTTGTAATCACGTAAAAAGAATGATATTGATGTCATTATCATCATTATATATCTCTCTATTCTAAAAAAAGTAACTGGCGCCGCCGCTGCCAAAAGCTTGTCACGCTATCTCTTCCGAAACCGCTGAGGGTATGGGGTCGAGACCGATACCAATCACTGCAGAATAATGTGGTGAAGAAAGTAAGATATGTCTCATATTCGTCGGACTTTAAGTTTTTTTTTTTATTTTATGTTTTGTGGACAAACATGGGCAACGCCCCTAGTTATATATATATATGTATATATATATATATATATATATATATATATATGTAATAAACTAATCGTTTAAAACCTTCGATATCAATTAGAAAAAGATCTGTGATTTCTAAATGGTTCAACAGATTTTTATCAAATATAGCTAAGGAATACTTATTTCGAATAAATCAGAATTAAAAAAACTGCATAAAAATTAAGTAATAATTTTTATATGTACATCCATTAGCGATCCAAATAAGTTAAAAATAAATCAGTGCATTCGTTTAGGCGTTATGACGCCACAAAGAGACACACAGACAAGGGGTCAAACTTATAGCCTTCTTTTTAGTGGGGGTTAAAAATTAGTACTCGGAGCGTTATAAAATTCTTAGCAGTAACACATTTTCGTGATCGTGTATTTGTAACAGATAGCAAATAAAACATGTTGCTAATTGTAATTTACTAATTTCACTAAACTTAGAATCAGGTGCAGTGTAAACTTTTTCACAAGGTGGTAGGTCCCTCGTATGCGAGAAGCCGGCTGGGTTGGTACCACCGCTTTGTCTATTTCTGCCGCCAAGCAACAGTGTGTAAGCACTGTTGTGTTCCGGTTTGAAGGACATTGAAGCCAGTGAAATTACTGGGCATTATGAGACTTAACACCTTATGGCTCGGGGTGATAAGCGCAGTCCAGTGTCATGTAGTGCTTTGTTATTTAAAGTTCTGTGTGGCGTTGATTCTGTTTATGAGCGTGACGTTACCATCAGGCGAGCGACCTGCTCGTCTCGTCATTCAAGTTATAAAAAAAAAACATTTATTTTTCTATTTCTGACAACACAAAATAATTGCGTACTTTCTATCTAGCAACCCTAGATATCGCCAGCGTCACCCGCTCCCGCTCCCGCTCCCGCTCCGCTCGTGAGAAGAGATTGCTTAATAAAATAAGCAATAAAGTTAAGCACACGCGGGCTTAGCTCTGGTTAATGGCGTGTGTTTGCACTGCGATGGTACTGTATGATACTTGTTTGTATCATAATCTGTAGTCTGTACTATGCTAGTTTTTGCCTTGTGCTTAAACGCGTGGACTGTAATTATAAAAAAAACATGATTGATGTACTCTCTACAGTAGTAGAGGCACAGACAGACAGAGTAGACAGTCTTGTCTACAGCATGAATTGGTCAGCTCGACCGGGTTGACCACTGTCTTACAGGGAACCGACGTAAGCAGCTTGTTGTTGCGTTTCGTACAGTGAGTAGGATATCCGGATGCCCAATTCCCCTTTCCTTAATCCTTTTCCTTTAATTCGGCAATACATCCATGATTCCTCAAGTTTTGTGGATATCCATGGGTGGTAGAGCTCACTTACAAATAGTGATCCACTTGCTCGGATGCCGTAGCCTTTGCTATAAAAAATACAATTTGAAATTAGGTAGTAAATACTGGAGTAAGTTCTGTATAAAAAAAAATTATAGTGGAACATACCATGTGGAGGTCAAGTTGTCTCACAAGTCTATTCAACCGATTTTAAAACGATACAATATACAAAAGTTCTTAAAAGTTTTGTTCTGATAACCGTACAAATGTTGATGTCTTGGGACGGAGATACTCTCGGTGAAATGTGGGTGTACTAGTACACCTGTGTCTACCCCTTCGGCGATTACAAGGGTGAATACATATGTATGTAATATAATAATGCAATAATAAACAATATTGCTGCCACCAAGCAGCAGTGTATTCAGAAGCCTGTTTCGTTGGAGAAGAACGGGCAATAAAATCTAACGTTGCTCTTTTCAAAACTGATTAACAATATTTGCACTACATTTAAACAATTTATTTTGAATTAAATCAACTCAATGTATACCAATGAGAAAAATGATAACATAAAATTATGATTATTGTGCATGATCCCCATGATCACGATGAATAAATTAAGACTATGAAGTAAATATAAATAATAACAGTTTTAATAGATCAGGCCACACAATCAGCACTCGTTCACGAGTATGACGCATGTGCCAGCCATAGACCTCCTGAACCATGTTTGTTACAGTGCAGTGACTGACCTGGCACACGACGCCGCCGCAAGCACATACACTTTAGTGAGCATGATTACCCAAACTGCTTACGGTACTTAGTAACGTCTAATTGCTAAAGTATCAACAAAACATTTAAATATCATCCGACTTCAAAAAGGCGAAAGATTTTATGGAGTTAGAGAGAAATTGGATTTGTTTTTTTTTTGTTTTGTCCTTGTTAACTTATTTTATTTTTCTGCTATGGTATCGAATCTAATGCCTCATTCAAGTACTTTATACACCAGAGTTGGTAATAATTTCGGCATAATGAGTATAGTTCTACAGTCGGTAACGTGGCGGAGTTGTTATTTAATTAACTAAGATTGATGGTGACACGTTATAATATAATAATGCGCTGCGTACTGAAATTACGAATTTATAATGGATCAGACGTTGATTACTTAATTGTTGGTTATAATTTTAACGTCATTGATAGCATTTGTTCGTTGTATTTGATATCAAAATCAAAATATTTATTGAAGCTATAAAATGTTGTTTTGAACATTGTTTATATTTCGTCAATAACTCTACCGCCAGTTCTGAAGGCTGTTACGCTAGAGAAGAGCGGACAACAAACTCTAACGTTGTATTTCAATACTACTTTATAATTATTAAATAAATACACCCAACAGTCACACACATAGACCTGACCCCACACTAGGTGAACCTGTATCGTGGGTATCGGGAACTACGAAGGATTTGCGGTCCCATAACACCCAGACCTGAAACAAATATTTGTGGATTAGACAAACATTTGTCTCGGTGTGGGAATCGAACCCACGGCCTCACGCTTCGCAGCCGGCTACTCGCCCACTGCGCCACGGAGGCTGTCCGTTATTGTGTGGAGGATTATTATTGTAAACGTAACTCTTGTATGTATTTATTTATTTATAGGTTGTACGAACGTCTGTTAAATATTCACAGCCAAATTGAAACTGTTTAAACTGTAAATTCCATGAATCGTAAAGAATATTTATAGATATTTCGCGTGCGAATGTGTAGTTTTGGGAATATGCCAAGTTTTAATAAAATATGTAAATAAATAACATCTTATATATAAAATTCTCGTGTCACAATGTTCGTTCCCATACTCCTCCGAAACGGCTCGACCGATTTTTATGAAATTTTATATGCATATTCAGTAGGTTTGAGAATCGGTTACTATCTATTTTTCATCCCCCTAAATGTTAAGGGTGGTCCACTCCTAAATTTATTTTTTTATTTTTTAGATAATTTTTTTTTTTTAGATTTTTTTATGATACAGCATTAAAAATACATACAACCCTAAATTTTCACCCTTCTACCATCAACCCTTATTTTTTAATAGTCATTTTAATATTTTTGTCAAGCACGTTTCTCACCGGGACTCGCTTGATGCGATCACCCCCCCCCCCCCCCACGCTAGGCTACTTTAATCCTTTAATCCTGGAAATAGGCATTCACGCGGGCGAAGCCGCGGTCAACAGCTAGTATTTCTGTAAAAATTATACCTATTTCTGAACAATGGAATACATTTCGTAACAATTTCAATAAGGATATACTATTCTCTTGTCACTGCACGTGTTTCGTGAGAATGTAATTACTTTCACATTTGATTTAATAATAATAATAAAAACAATAAGTCGAAATCTGTATTTGTAAATTAATAAGAATTGTACTATATAACACTATTCTTTTTTTATTATAAGCGATATTAGGTACAAAAATAAACATATCCGAGTAAATACACCCTGAAGTAGGCAAGTGCATAGATATAACGTATATTCCGTTTATGTTACTTTAACCATAAGTTAGTAGTAGTCAGTACTGAATATACTCCCTAAGCGAACGCACATGCTTTTCATTCAAATAAAACCCCATTAAATATTTAAAAAAACACGAAACACCGCTTGTTCACGCAAAATATTGTTAGAAGTTACGTGAGACGAGTATTCTTTTATTAATACAAAACAATGGGTTATCAATTCTAATACTGGTTTATTGGTCGCTTTTACAATGTTACTGCTTTACAGACCACACCCCCATTTCAGGATACACTAGAGATTACTCCCTTATGATAAGTCAGAGCCACCGCGTATTGAACTCATAGACTGGCGACTGAGCACTGATCTTAGTGAACAGGAGACTGACTGACTACGGGCAAATGGCCTATAGTTAAGGCTACGACCTCTTTAAACGATTTATCCACCTTTCTACCACTGTATCGCACCATTATTATTTCAATATACCCAACATTGTTTTCTCAGACACCCTCAACACACTAATGAAATAAAAAGAGAATACCCTAACAGTAATTATGATATTTATGTACGATAATTACCGCACTAAAGTAATAAACAAACACGAACCAACAAAACATTTAGCAATTAATAAACCATAAACACAGAATATGACCATTAAAACCACAAAACGTACACTGAACAAACTTAATAACGACTATCGAGCTTCAATGTAATACGACGTACAAATATGCGCGGCCACGTGTTAGCATAATCTATTGCAATTAACAACTATTATGGTAAGAGAACCGGCAAGAGGATGAAGTTGGCAGGCTGTCCGAGAACGGTGCATTTTTGGAACAGAGCCCATAATACTTGTTGCAACGGTGGGGGTTGAAACCTGTTGCTTGGAGGCCGTGTCGGGCCTACGGTACAATGGGTTGCCAGACGATTTTTCGCATTTAAAAATGGAATGTGCATGTTTTGACACTGAAAAATGCATATAGGTGTTTGGCGTAAAATGACGATTCTAACGTTTCATTGTGCGTAGTGGGTATTTTTTGTCATCCGAATACGAGAAATATATAGCCTAATAATATCTTCCCAATACTATCCGCTAGATACGGCTCTTCAGACTCGTATATAATTGACGTGACCGACAGGATCGTAAACTCATATATTAAATTTCAAAGTTGAATTTACATGTTCTTTACATAAAACTCTTTTATTATTTGCTCCAATGCAAAAGGAAAAAAAGTAATGTAAATATAGACAGAAAATGGTACGGTACAAAGTATCGCAATATATCCTTATATTTATGGCTTACCGATCTCATTGAAGAGCGTAAGGAGGCATAATAAATGCTTTCGTATTTGATGTATGTATGTAGACGACTTAAGACTTTCTTATGTTCATTCTGTTACTACTTCAAAAAGCTCCACTGACCCAATTTGTATAATCGAATCCTTTTTATTTGGAGACCTTTTATTAGCCCTAGAATTTCCAATACAGTTATCTTATGCTTTACGCAAACTACCAACTAATTTCAAATTACATTTAAGCACTACTCCACACCGCACAAAACGACGCTAAAAACCCGCATACCTCCTCGATAGCATTACTAAAAACATGGCGTGACAAAAGCGAAACAATTCCGCAGTATTTTTGTAAAGCCTCACGTCTGGCAACTCGACGGCCGCCCCCATTTTTGCCCGACAGTAATACATAATGAATTGAAGCATTTAGCGTGTAGTGTAACGTGGCTTCGTATTGTCGGGGGAGCTGCCGTGCTGCCGCCAACTACCTACTGAAGGTTCATTGAATTTTTATGCAAGTTGCTCTCTTGGATGCCTCGGACCGGCTTTAAAGAGAATTTATAAGCCTAAGTATCCGACTGTTTTTCCAGTTCTTCTTTTCATAATGTTATTTAAGTGAAAGGTTGCGTGCCTCGACGGTCGCCGGAACTATTCCGGCCTGATGTTAAGTAGATATACATTGGCTGACCCTGGAACGCGACTCGTTGGAACGAGCTATGTTTGATTTTCACCATGCATACGGTGATCGCTATCCAGTCGGATACAAAAAAGCATCAAGTACCAACTCACCAGCAGTGTAGTTTTAACTAGGACACGATTTTTAAATAGGTTTCTAAGAGTAGCCCCTTCGTTTTTAACTGAGCCAGTACAAGGTCCCACTTCAAATGAGGCGAGGCGTCTTGAAGCTCACTCACTCGCTCTCACTCTTTCACGCGCGCAACCCGCATCATGGGAATAGTAACAGAATAAAATTACATCAAATTTGAAGTAGTACATGTAAAAATATTGAGCCGTCCTTAAGTTATTTCGCCATGTACGGGACAAATGTAATGCCACGGTATTATAGAACAACATTCAAGTGAGCTCTGCTAAGTGTCGATTTCTGTACTCATGATTGGTTTTTGTTTGGCGCCAAAAATAGACCAATAACGTGTACTCAAATCGACACTTAGCAAAGAGCTCACTTGAGTGTTTATCTAAAATACAGAGCTAAGACGAAGTTGCTGGTATTGTTTCAGGGAGCCTCTTCAAGCCTGGTGGTGAAATTCGCTGACACAGAGAAGGAGCGGCAGTTACGGCGGATGCAGCAAATGGCCGGCAACATGAGTCTGCTAAACCCGTTCGTGTTCAACCAATTCGGCGCGTACGGCACCTACGCGCAGGTCATCACCGAACAGGTATCTATCAACTCTGACCTGAACTGACGTGAGCTTGTAATTTCGTTCCGTACGATGAGCGAGTTACCCGGCAGCCCAAATTTTATTAGTAAGAGGAGGGGATTCATTATCTATTTCCTTTACTGTCAGTAACGCGTCCATGATTTTTCTGGTGTTGTGGGAGCTCATGTGCGGTGGAGATCACTTACCATCAGGTAACTGCTGATCGTACGTCAGCCTTTGCTATAAAAAAACTAAAGAAAACATACTTATCAGGCTCTATTATTAGGCTCATGAATATTTAAGTAATAGACCTACTTATATGTGAATTTTGAGCTACTTACAATTTTTCCTACTTATCTTTACCGTTACTGCCATTTGGCAATGGGAAACTTCCCATTGACGTGGTACGTAGCTAATATAAAGCGTTGGACCCGCAGCAGCAGGCCGCGTTGATGGTGGCGGCGACGGCGCAGGGCTATATCAGCCCCATGACTGCGCTGGCGTCACACGCTCTCAACGGGATGGCCAACTCCGTGGTGCCGCCGACTTCCGGTAACTATTCAGTTTATTTATTTCTTTCTAGCTTTTGCCCGCGGCTCCCCCTGTGTGAACGGCAATTTCACGAATAAAAAGTAGTCTTAATCCAGGTTATGGTCTACCAGTGTGCCAAATGTCATCCAAAACGGTTCAGATGCTAAGGCGTGATCGACTAACAAACATCCAAATTCACAAACTCACTAACATCCAAACTTTCACATTTATAATAGTAGTATGAAGTAGTATAACTTTATTCATCTTTGTCCGTATTACAAATAATACAAACGGCAGTGATACCCACACTAGGCTATGCCTGTATCGTGGACAAAAGATAGATATGATAGTAGGATTTAGAGGGGATTAAAAAAATATGGGTACATACCCATTATAATATTATAAATTAAAATGAGTTGCTTCAGACAGCCCTTAGTCAATCATTAGGTAGTAATTGCTTAGTCTATAATATTACTCAAATGTACAGTAAGATTTGCTGAGCCTCAGTGTTCATTGGCATTCAGTATTCTCATAATTAAAAATTCATAAAAAATATTAAAGCTATTTTTTTTATTTTATTATTAGCTTGTCGAGCTAGATGAGCATGTCGCTCTCCTGATGGTAAGCGCCCATAAACAGAAGCAACGCCACACAGAACTTTAAACAACAAAGCCTTGCACGACACTGGACTGCGCTCGTCACCCCAAGACATAAGGTGTTAAGTCTCATAATGTCCAGTAATTTCACTGGCTTCAATTTCCTTCAAACCGGAACACAACAGAGCTTACACACTGTTGCTTGGCGTCAGAAATAGACAAAGCGGTGGTACCAATCCAACCAGCTTATCGCATACGAGGGAGCTTCCACCTTGTAAACTCGTTATTTTAAATCTCGATATCTTACACTCTGTTTGTCTTCGTGTTTATAAAGACTTAGGCAATGACGAACTCATAATATCGCGTAATTGACGAGTGTAATTAACGCCAACCTTGAAATTAACAATTCCAGACAACTTCTCCGGTCTGGCGATAGGCACAGGCGGTCAACCACTGAACGGTGCGCTGCCGTCGTTGCCTTCACCGACCATGCCTGGTTTCAACATGGCCGCGCAGACCGCCAACGGCCAGCCACCGCCGCAGGAGGCCGTCTACACCAACGGCATACACCAGTCATTTACTGGACGTCAGTATTCCTTACTATTGTTTTTTTATTGAAACAAAACTAGTTTATACGGATTTTATCGCGGTTTAATTTTTAATTTAGTCAACTAACTTTTTAAATAATTAAAAAATAAATGTATAACTTTAAAATGAAGGTAGCTAATGTAACATTAACTTTTCGAGACGACCTACGCCTCAGTCTCTCCCGTGACCACGAAGGTAGAAAAGCTTTCGAAACGTCGGGACTAAAATAAAAATTAAACCGCGATAAAATCCGTATAAACTAGTTTTATTTCAATGTGTAGTATTCGCGTAAACCTAAGAAATCACTATAGTTTTTTTTATTTATTTGCTTGAATGACGAGACGAGCAGGTCGCTCGCCTGATGTTAAGCGTCACGCCTGCCCATAAACAGAAGCAACGTCTCAGTGAACTCTGGATTACAGAGCACTGTATGTCACTGAACTGCGCTCGTCATCCCGAAACATAGAATGATAAGTCTCATAATGCCCAGTAATTATCCGTTATCTCTGCCTACCCCTATGGTAAACAGGTGTGAGTCTATGTATGTATGTATATATGGAAAAATAATTTTAAGAGTGGTAGAGCCACGCTGTAGACAGTTTTGTCTATAGCATGAATGGGCCGGCTCGTCCGGGTCGTTACCACTGTCTCACAGAGATCTGGCGTAAAGTAGCAGCTAGCTTCTGCGTTTCGTACGGTGGGTGAGATATTAGAAGGCCCAAATCCCCTCCCCTTCCCAATCTCATAATTATCCCTTTCCTTTCGCTATGTGTGTGACTGTTGGGTGTATTTATTTATTTATTTAAGGTCGGCAACGCACCCATGGTTCTTTTGGTATTGTGGGGGTACATAGGCGGTGGAGATCACTTACCATCATGTGACCCACTGGCTCGTTTTTCGGCATATGCTATAAAAAAACAATAAAAAAACGAATATCCGAAGCGATATATCTATATTTTAATTTTCCGCCCTATTTATCTAAATAAGCCATTCATTTTTCCAGCCGTGCCAGTGACTGCCCAAGGTTTGTCAAACGGCGAAGCAGCTGCGCTTCAGCACGCCTATCCTGGCATGCAGCCGTTCCCCGGAGTCGGTGAGTGACGTTCATCTGCCTGCATCTCTTCATTGCTTCATGTGACACGCTTGTAGTCTCTCAGATACCCTCACAATTGAATATTATCTGTTTACCAAATGAAGCGAAAATAGTGTGTCCCTGTCCTAAGTCTAAAGAACAAACTAAAAATGTATCTGTAAATACAAAAAAGTCAATATGTCTGCACAAAGGTCGGGGTATCGAGAGATCTGGAAATTTCGAACAATAGTTCCATTGTAAAGAATCTTTTGATTGAAATTTGTTTGTTACCAAAAGTTTTTTGATTTACGAACATAATATGTAAATAATTTAGTTTTGAAACATACCCGAAACAATATTCATGAAACCAATTCCAGTTGAATACGTCTTAATCCTTGTACAGAATATTTCTATTTACACTGTTTTGGTAACGAACCCCAGCTATGTCATTAAGTACAGAATGAGTTATTAACTATGAAAGTAATTTTTGTTGTTATTATGGATGATATAATATGATATCGATGTGTAAAAATATAAATATTAATGGATAGTGCTATTGTTTATAAATAGAACATTGATTAGTCTACAAACTTTTAAATCATTACATTTTTAAATGACTACACTGCCGTAGGCTTGTCAAATTCCCAAAAAAATTACGTTGCATTTTTAAAATTGCTGTTTTAAAGGAACAGTAACGAATCGTTTTGTAGATTAATTAATAAATTATATAAAATTCGTCGTATCGTAGGAGATAATGTGCTGTGTAGGTAATCACGCTGCTGGATATGATTAATTGTCGACTTATGTAAAGTAGTTAAATGTTCGCTGTGGTATGATGTCTTATATCTGCATAATTGTATATTAAATATATTCTCGTGGCAACACTTTTCGTCATTTTTATTATTATTTTTATCCCGTATATATGAATACTACAATATTATTACATTAGAAAGCATATAAATACAGTTTTATGCATCTTTTATATTTTAATTTTTAATACGCTGTCTTTTATTTATTAACATAATCTATTTATAATACAGATATTGAACAGTAATAAAATGAACTGAGTTTCATTAATTACATATACGTTTCATGTAGCTATATATATTATTATTTAATGCATGGAAATGTACGCAACGACTAGGTGTTCATTGTGAAAATGTGCATATTAATGTTTGACAGCTTATCCAGCGGTATATGGACAGTACCCCCAGCCGATTCCACCACCGATGTCGACCATTGCACCCGCGCAAAGAGAAGGTAAGTGGAGCCCTGAGATGGAGACATAAAGTTACCTTTCTCTTGGGACGACTCTTGAACCACAGCAACCCGTGTCAAGTTATACGACTGCGAAACAGAACCATCGTCTAAATATATTTTGCGTCGCTGTTAAAAAATAAATGAAACATTTAACAATAATTAATGAAGCGGTACGAGACTATCCTGCCCACACACCCGCCACTGTAACTCCTGTAAGCCAGGATCGACAGTGGCACGCATATTTCGACACCGAGCAATGAAGCTCGGCGAGTCTCTAGGAATGCAAATGTGTCTTTATCCAGCAAATTAATGAAGCGGTAATGATAAATTCATAAAGAAATTAAGTTTCATTTATTTTATTAACTACTCGTATCTGTTCTCTGCATTTTTCAGCCGTGACGATGCTATAACTTATCTAACAGCATAACAATATAATACAATGGCTTTACTTCATAATAACCACACAATGTGCATAAACTATAATCAGCACGTGTATTATACTAAAAAAATGTTTTAATTTACAGATTTTTCTTAAAATTCAATCAATAGCTTTCCTTTTATGCAAACAATCCTTTTAATGAAACGAAAAATAATGCATTTTATGTTTTTTTATCGTCAGCTGAAAAACAGATGTATTATGTATCAGGAAAGTAGTTGTAGCCAAGCTATTAATGTAAAAGGCTGTTCTACACTGCGCTGTATACTGACCACCGAGACTGTCGCTATGTTGTGTATGATTGTGTTGTGCACTTATATGTTGTGTATACATGTTTAATGTTGTTTCCTATCTATTTTTTAATTTTATTTTTCTGTAACATATTTCATTTAATACTATCCACTGTTATATCCATTATATAGGACACATCTTGGTAGGATTTCTTCGAATTACACACTTTTAAACGTCGGAAAATCCTTCCTATGTCACTTTATAGATCGCCACTACATTTTTATCCAAATGTTACATTATTCTGAGTCTATACCTGTTTAATTGTAAGTATATCAATTTAAAATAAATTCCCTCTTTAGTTATCCATACTAATATTATAAACGCGATAGTGACTCTGTATGTCTGTTACGTTTTCACGGCTAAACGGCTGAACCGATGTTAATGAAATTTGGTAAAGAGAAAGATTATATCCTGAAGAAGAACATAGAGTATTTTTTGTCCTGGCAAAATAAATTTTATCCCGGAAAAATAATCACACGCGATAAAAATCGGTCACTTATAAATTTCAATTATTCAAGAAAACTGGGTGGATATCCGTGGGTTCGAGCCCCGCATGGAGACAAGTGATTTGTGTATTATTTCGCCTTTTAATTCTATATATTTTAGTCACTAGTAATTTCATATAATTTATGAGCCATACGGTGAAATAAATCTTTCTGCCTGGCGTTATCCCTCCTTAATGCCAGGGTCCAAATTTGCCTAACATTTGACGGTATTTAGTATTATATGTGGCGACTCGACGTCTAAGTCAAAATAAATGCAAAGCTTAATTCAGGAGATCCATAGCTTTGAGTAAAACTTACCGGGGAACTGAAAGATTAGGTACTATTCTAAGACGTTCTTTTGTAATATTTCAGGCGAAATTTAGTTACTTTAATTTACAGCTTCATTGATAAAATTTATAAGGGTAATAAATGATTCATCCTTCGTAAATCCTTTACATGGTTCTACTATCAAATATGGCATAATAAAGTTCAAATCATTATTTTTTATTACATAAGTCCCAATAATTTACTCATATTCTTTCAAAGTCCCTTAGCTGTAACCAACCCCGAATATTGGTGTTTGGAGGCAGATTTGTGAGTTCTTTAAAGATTTTCTTATGTTCCCAGGGTGTTCCATCTCAGGCCCCGAGGGCTGCAATCTGTTCATCTACCACCTGCCCCAGGAGTTCGGCGACGCGGAGCTGATGCAGATGTTCCTGCCGTTTGGGACTGTCATTAGTAGCAAAGTGTTTATCGATCGTGCTACTAATCAGAGCAAATGTTTCGGTAAGTTTCAATACCATCGTTTAACTATTGTGCGGAGCCACCCGATATACAGAACCACGACATCATTATGCGCTTCGGTGATGTTCGGTTTTTACGAATTAGCAAGAATAAGCATTGTTCTAAGCAACAGTTCAAACATTGTTGGGTTTCTGTTTTAAGGACATTGAAGCTAGTGAAATTACTGGTCAAACTTTGACATCTAATGTCTCGGGGAAATGAGCGCAATCCAATACCATGCAGTGCTTTGTAATAAAAAAATATTTCTGGTGTTGTTTCTGAACATGGTCAGGCGGTGCGCTTACCATCAGGCGACCTACTCGTTCCGTCATTTAAGCTGATAAAAAAATATTTATACAATGAGTGCCCGGCCTGAATCCACGGTGGGTCAGTAAAGATTAAAGTCAAAAGTTACATTATCTAACGTACTATATGACTGCCTCGGTGACACAGTTTTAATGCGAACGCCACGACTGTTGTGCTGAGGTCCCGGGTTCGATCTTCGGGTCGGGTAAAGTGGTATTGAGTTTTTCTATTACGAAATGCTCAGTATCAGCCCGGAGTCTGGAAATGTATACGGTATGGCGATGGGCTCACACCCTATCACATAAGGGACGGAGATCCTCTCGGCGAAATGTGGGTGTACCGGTTACACACCTCTGCCAGTGCCTACCTTTTCGGGGATTACAGACGTGAATGCATATGTATGTATGTATGTAATTAGTAACTGTCTGATAATTCACCGTAGTACTTGAAAGATTATTTAATTTTTACAGGTTTCGTGTCATTCGACAACCCGGCGTCTGCCCAAGCGGCTATCCAGGCAATGAACGGATTCCAGATCGGCATGAAGCGGCTGAAGGTCCAGCTGAAACGACCCAAGGACGCCAACCGGCCTTACTAATAGACGCCGTCCCTACGCGTTCAAGTCGCTCCTATAGTAATTATTTTACTTACTAATAGACGCCGTCCCTACGCGTTCAAGTCGCTCCTATAGTAATTATTTTACTTACTAATAGACGCCGTCCCTACGCGTTCAAGTCGCTCCTATAGTAATTATTTTACTTACTAATAGACGCCGTCCCTACGCGTTCAAGTCGCTCCTATAGTAATTATTTTACTTACTAATAGACGCCGTCCCTACGCGTTCAAGTCGCTCCTATAGTAATTATTTTACTTACTAATAGACGCCGTCCCTACGCGTTCAAGTCGCTCCTATAGTAATTATTTTACTTACTAATAGACGCCGTCCCTACGCGTTCAAGTCGCTCCTATAGTAATTATTTTACTTACTAATAGACGCCGTCCCTACGCGTTCAAGTCGCTCCTATAGTAATTATTTTACTTACTAATAGACGCCGTCCCTACGCGTTCAAGTCGCTCCTATAGTAATTATTTTACTTACTAATAGACGCCGTCCCTACGCGTTCAAGTCGCTCCTATAGTAATTATTTTACTTACTAATAGACGCCGTCCCTACGCGTTCAAGTCGCTCCTATAGTAATTATTTTTTTAAAGTACAGGACTGGCAACGCATATCACGAATAATATAATAGATGTGTATTTATACTACATTGCGTGCCAACATTTTGCTTAACATTTTGCGTCACCTGCCAACGCTAATTATCTACGGGCAACGCCATGACGTCAATCTTCGTAGTAAAAATGGACACATTTGTTTTCTAATTTCCGTACAGATTCTTACATACATCTATTATGTTATCCATGGTCTGTAGCTGGGAATAAGTAATTGAATGATTTCTAATATCGGGTTCAAACTATTCGATTTGGTTGTTCAACTGACTGGAATCAACGAAAGATGTATGGTTTTTGAAAGTCTATTCAGGCTGTTATTCACAAGGTGGTAGGTCCCTCGTATGTGAGAGGCCATCTGGGTTGATACCACCGCTTTGTCTATTTCTGCCGCCAAGCAGCAGTGTGTAAGCACTGTGTGTTTCGGTTTCTATTAACTAAAATGGGACCTTGTGAACCCGCTATAAGAAGTTATTTTAATAAAAAATCTTTTCACAACATATAAATAACTCTAAAAATAAAACTTGTAAATGGTAATACTTATATCGGTTTAATTATATTGTAGTGCAGGGCCTTAAACTTACATGTTCATATTGATATAACTTGGTATATAAGATGTATGAAAACAGTGGAATATTAATATATTTATAATAAAACTATTAAATTAAAATTTTATGATCATGAACACCGCGTTGGGCGCCATTTGGTGAGGTTACTAATGGCGCCCAATAATCTACAAGTTTTTAAAGACTACGTCTTTTACCGCATTGAGACTGTAAATATTGTAAAGAAAAGCTGTAGTATTTGTGTATTGAGTAAGTATGTTTACATTACAGATGGTGTTCGGTTTCATGGTGCCGGTCCCCGTGGTGCGACTGTTCGCGTACTATCAAGAATTCAACGGAATTTAATAAACATTGTATAGAAAATATCATTACTTACATACATACTTACTTAAAGAATTATGCAAGCCCACTAGGCGAGTATACTAAATTAGTTAAAAGTAATTTATTAAATCAGCTCGTAGGAATGCTTCATTCTTATAATTATCGATTAATCATGAAATTACTCTATTATATTATTATATATACAATTTATTAACTTTGATTAAATTATTATTATTATTATTAAAAATGACACGTTATTAAAAATTTTGTCATTCGTAATCATACTTCTACTTCTAAGTACTTAACGTTTAACTGAACTTTTAAAATAAATTTATTATACTAGTTATTTGCTTGAACAAAGCCAAACTGAATTTATTAAGTAAGTTGAAAATGTAAGAAAAAAAATGTATTTTAATTATTGTATATTGCAAAGTTTTCGCCGGGGGGGCGCGCTCGCTCTCTTTGTTCTCGCATTGTTCGTATACCGTGTACCGTGTACCGTGTACTGTGTACTGTGTACCGTGTACTGTGTACTGTGTAGGGATGTGGTGAGGAGTCGCGGCCGTCACCGCCACGGGTCGCGCCTGCGGTGAGTAGTGACACGCACGCGGCGTGGCGCGCCGCCCCGGCGTTCAACACTGTTGTCTCCCACCGCCAACTGATCACAATAATCTAAGTGCTCGGTATAGATCACTATTGGAGTATTTATATGTCCTATATTTTGTTAAATTTATTACGTGTGTGTCTGGTAAGCTAATTGATACGCTGGGTTGTACCGCACGGCATTACTTTATAAAGCCTTATGTATTGCACACACCTTTGGATGGGACGCTGAACGGCTCGTAAGTAGATAGACACTATTGTAGAAAATACTATTATATATTAGCTTTTAAACGTATTCAGAAAACAGAACGCATAGTGACATTTTAAAGCGGCGTCGCGTCTCATTCTAATAATCTTGTTGTTTTCGTTTATTCAATATACAGATCTGTTTGGTATGCCCGGCACCCACAAACCTACATGTTAATAGTAAACGATGTTGTTGACAAAATTAAATGTTTCTATTGAACGCTGTGTACAAATGAAAGTGCACTTCAAAATAAGACCGAGATACTTACGCCTTCGTTTCAAAAGATCGTATTATTATGTGTTATAAATTCCAATATGGGCTGTGATATAAAGATATAATATCAACATAATGGACTGTACAGGCCGTTGTTTCTATATATCAATATAATGGACTGTACAGACCGTTATCACTATGATATCAACATAATGGACTGTACAGGCCGTTGTTTCTATATATCAATATAATGGACTGTACAGACCGTTATCACTATGATATCAACATAATGGACTGTACAGGCCGTTGTTTCTATAATCGCATAATATATTTGTGTATAACGCTCTCGTGCACGTCGCACACTACACAAATATCCAAAAACATTTCAGATTTTATTTCATTGTTATTAATATTGTAATAAGAGACAATGTAAAATTATTTATGTAATTTAATAATTGATAAAGACATGCTTAACTAAGTGTTCACGTTTGAGGGATTTCCAGAAGTTTTTAACTAACAAATTATATATTTTTCCACATACTTATGAAAATTTCTGTAAATACCTCAACCCGTGTGGCCAGTCAGAACCAATATCTTAAGAATATGAAGTATGTATAAATGATATATATTCTATAAAACATTTTCCTTCAAGTACTATAAAATATTAAGCAAGTTATACAAGTTTTTTTATTGTTTTCTGTACAGCAACACGTTGCGTAGTGTGCGAGGGGCAATGTATAAAAATCGCTCAACGCGATGTCAATTCACAAGGAGCGAGCTTCCCTAACTTTGTTTCATTCGTGTGTGTGTCTATACATATAACATTATATAAAAATATAAGTGTTTAAGGTGTTAAATACAATAAATGTGACCAATCGCGTCCGGGGAGTCAACAGTGAGTGAAAGAATAGATGGAAGATAAACTAGTGTAATTTCTATACAGAAAAAAATAGATTCATAATCAAAAATGTACCAATATAAATAAATATAAATAATACTGCGATACCTTTAGATATATTGTGTGCGCGCGGGCGGGCTCCGTACCCGGTGATGGTGTGGCTCCGTGCGTGACGTCACCTGTGCGGCGACGCGCCGTCTGCAGTCACGTTCAACCGAGTCACCGAGTCAAGCGTGTTGCCAAGCCCTCGGTCGGTCAGCGCATACTGCTTCACGTTCATGATCTGTCACTCGTTCATTACGAGTACGCTATTAGTTTAGTTCTTTGTGGTTGGCAACACTAGGCACCCGGCAGTGTCGAGCGCCCGCGCCTGCGCTGCAGTACCGCGGATACGTTGCGGTTCGCGTGTAATCGCGAGGTGGCACCGCGCCGCAGCGGGACGACCCGTAAGCGGCAGCGGGCAGGCGCTGACGTCTGCCGCGCCACCCGCCACTAGTCAAATTTTCACTCACCACAAGACATAGAAGTTTATATTTACACAAATAATTATATTATGTATATCGATATAGTATTCTAGTTTTAGGCGTTTATGATTTACTTGTAAGCATGTGTATAAAACGATATGGCAAAATTATGTCGTTTTAAGTGTCTCTAGTTCTTTTCCTGAAACTTACAATTGTGCAATACTTTGTTACGCTTTTCAAATTGTTTTAGCGTCGTTTGTGTTCATAATTCATTATTTAATTTATTGATGTTTCTCTTGCGTTACCATTTTATATTTATACGTCGACAAAGTCTAGTATTGTATATCGACCGCGGAGCCGGCCTCTTCATACGCACAAAGATTATATAGCTTGTAGAGTCGATTCGTACACAATAACTAGAGAGCTTCGGTCCAGAAAGGGCAGATCAAACGAAGGAGCCTCGTTACCGATGTTATAATAAGACGTCAGAATGAGAAAACGTGCAACCTTCCATGTGGTATGTTTAGATAACAAAAATGAGGTGATGCGACTGGCAACAGTTGTGTCAAGAGTCGTGTCTCGCACATTAGGCCGCGCTCGCGTCACGTGTCATGAGTGGAGTGGAGTGGAGTGGTGACCGCAGTGGATCGGCAGCGGCGGCGACGGCGGCGGTGGCAACGTTGGTGGTGGTGGCGGTGGTGGTATCGGTGGTGGCGGCGGGTGCGGGCGGAGTCGCACGATGCGCGCGTCTTCTAAGGTTTTTGTTCTACTTCTACCACGATTATCAAGGGGGCAAGAGGGCCACACCCGCGCCGCGACCTTCTAGGTTACAGATAAATTGATGCCAAATCCAAACACGTATACTTAGTATATCGATATCACCTCGTGGATAACGTAGGGATAATGCGCCCGGATCGCGTGGCCGCCTGGCAACGCTCGACCGGGACGGTTAATAATATTGTGTACTTATATACTGATTAAAATTTAAATAAAAAACCCCTAAAGACATATTGCGATGACTCGAGCATTTGTAATAGATAAATGAGTCCTCTCTGAATGTATAAAACGATCGCCATTAAAGTGATTTTAGGATACAGGGTATGCTTTGCAATTATTTAAATGTATCTAAATGTTTTCATGTAGGCAGTATGCCGCGCTCTCTGAGTTGATGCGAGTCGTCGCACGCACGGCACCGGAGCTGCGGCACCCGCGCCGCCTCACTCTCGGGTCCACTGACTAGTCTGTCGCGACTTTTTATACTCTCTTCGTAACTATCC
Source organism: Mimas tiliae (assembly GCA_905332985.1). Lineage (NCBI taxonomy): Eukaryota > Metazoa > Arthropoda > Insecta > Lepidoptera > Sphingidae > Mimas > Mimas tiliae. The sequence goes on along the minus strand of HG995248.1, from coordinate 15,782,812 downwards.
TAGTGTAACCGTACTCATTCTCATCTCGCTGCTATAACGTTCGCGACTCGAACGCGTTTCACGCTTCGCTTCTCAGTATGTTTCCATTGGCGACAGTCCTCAATCCTGCCTGACATGTCTCATTCCATGTTAGAGCGTCTTGCGTTACTACGTATCCTCATTCACTTGTCATCTCGTTATATTAGTGCGAGTGCACCGGCCGGCGTCGCGGCGCAATTGATTTTAGCTGAATCAAACGGATTACATTAGATGATTTTTGTCTCTAGTATAAAGTCGACGCCGCGACCGCCGGCCGCGTCCACTCGCTTGCGATTACAGATTCGAGAACATTCTTAGAGTTACGAGATCGAATTTCTTGAATAAAATTAAAAACTATTTAACTTCTGAAATTTTATAAAATATTTATATAGTTCGCATACCTAAAATACGAGGTAGAGCTCGCATAGAGGCGATAAACGATGCACTCAAGAATGTTTGGAAGGTGATGGAGTTGGACCGTTATTTAGGCGATGTAGATAGTTAGGTCGTCGGGTGGTGTGGCGTGGAGCGTGACACCACTGCGTCACGTGACGTGACGTGATGTAACTTGACGTGACACAGAACAACGTGACACGCCATCAACAACATGTAACAGCACGCAACTGACGCAACTAAACCATCCGACGCTAGTTAGTACGTAAGTCAATGCCAATATTATAATGGGAATAAAAAACAAACCTTAGGGTTCGAAGTAATTAATCATATTATATCTATTTATATAATTAAAAATATATGAAGAGAGGAGCATAGTGCTTTTATGAATTGTAGATTCTAGTATTGAAACAAAACAATCTAGTCATATCTCATTTTGTTATTATTTATTTATTTTTGTCTATCGCTTAGCATAGTTTAGCTTCAAGCACCTACTTTTGTAACTATCATTCATTTAATAGGATCTTTTTTTCATATACTTTATACTGTACGCATAGATTTATATCCTAAAGTATAAACATGTATCCTTTTATTAGTGTGGCATTTTTATTTAGTAAATCTACGCTCGACGGGTCTGCATTTGTATTTTTCAATCATTTTTTCGGACTAAACAAATGCGGATCAGTTTGTTTAGTTTGGTTTTTAATAAGTTATCCAGAATACTGTAACGCTTGTAAAAAGGAGTCATAAATATATTTTACTTAGGTAAGATTGGTATTGTTTCGATCGTGCAGATCGATGTTGTAGGGGTTTGGTTAAGTTAAGAGTTTAAAGTTACCTTAGATTGAATGATGTAGGTAGAGACAGTGTAACTCTCATAGTTCCGCTAAAGATTGTTACTGTAAAGTTGGCGGTATATTGTACATTCGATACACAGTATGTTATTATTTAATACAATTCCCTATAGTCTATAACATGGGCATAGCCAATGCTTCAGAGTTTTGCCGCCTTATCCATAAGCGTTCAATGGCAATTATATAGTATAGCTATGCGTTACCTAGTGTTTTGTCTCTATCACGTTTATTGTATTCAACTTCAGGTAGAATGTGACAAAACTGTTGTAAGTTAAAACGCTTGTTGGATGTTTATAAATAAGTTTGTCAGAAGGAATCCCATGACTTGTTTAAATGAGTGATAAGTTGATCATGATGATTGGTATAGTTATACTTTTATCTTGACATTGAGACTAAGCCCATGTTGTAGCTTATTTAATGGATAATCCACACCACCGTGACGTTTTGTCAACACCTACACCTACACCGTCGCATCTCTACCTCATATAAGTAAACAGCCACGGTGTGGATCTTCCATAAAATATGCCATAAAAAACACACGTTGAGATTTTTAGTATCTCTCTCTCTATACAGTTATATAAGAGATATTTTGTTATAGTACCTTCTAGATTATATGGTTAATGCTGTTATTTGTTGCATATAATATATAAATTATCTTTTCCGTATATAGTGTACAATACACCGTCAGAAGTGTTTTAAAACAAAAAAAACGCGCCGTCCGTAAAGAAATCTTGCCTGTATATTCCTATATTTCAATCACACGTTTCTGTCGCTTAAATAATAGATTTTTAACGCTCATCCTATTATGATAGTTAAAAGGAATTGTAAACAGACGTCATTGTTTTTTCCGTATGATAATTATGTTTTACCACGGGACCTACAGTCGTTGTTTTCTAATTTACTCTGCTATTTAGTGCCTATCGGCGACAATACCTTACACTTATTCACAAAATCAAACTATAAACCACTTGTTGATTCAACAACAAACAGATTCCAGGACTCGTGGTAAAACCTCTTGAATATTAGTTCCACAATAATGAAATTGTACATAACATAATATGACGTCATATCTTTAGGAGCTTACTAGCCTTTTGTCCCGGGGAGACTCGGACGGGTGACAGGGTGTCGCTGTTTTAATGCTAAGTGAATAAAAATCATAATCATTAACAGTTTTTAGAGTATACACGCGGAAATTTAAAGGGTATTCTTGATAAGGGCGACTTATTTATATATTAACTGATTGGAAATCTTTCACATTTGTATTTAGCGTAAATGGATAATTATAATCGCTATAAACCGTTGAAATTTAATGCCGAATATAAAAAACGTTTCGAAAAAACAAAACGATATCAACAGTCGCCAAGGAAACCCGAAATGTCTGCGGATATAATGCGTGAATCTAAAATTAGTAAACTGTGTCCACGCACTGTTCTGGATAACTTATACTGAAATAGTATTTAAGATTAAACAAATATACAATCGCTCTGTTTTGGACTATTCGATTAAAATCGACTGCGGCGAACAATATTTATCCTTAGATAATCCTGCTTATCGAATTATCCACTAGTGAAATGCCTTGACTACATCCTTATACAATACGACAGCACTTCCTATATCTACTTTAATATATCAAATATTGTTATAGTACTACATGCATATAAAGATATTGACTAATAAAGCTTATTTTATATGACACGTGTATCATCAATGTACAAATTCATTGATTTATAAGTATGTAATTTACAAATTATAATAATTGTAAATGACCAATGGATAGTCCAAAACAGAGGTCCCACAGACTAGCTGTTTACGTGTATAGCTTAGCATTGGGACGCCAGAGGGCGCCTGTGATATACGCTTGTAACGATCGTCCATTGAACATAGTATGCTGAAATGTGACACTCTATGCTCTTTTGTAACATTAACAAACAAAGGGCACGCTAAGTTGTCGCGACATGTTACCGACCAGATACCTAAGATTGTTACCAAAGAAGCTTTATAAAGGTTTGTTAGGAATGGACGTAGTTTTTTCTGACACAATTTGTGACCAGGAATATTTATGACCACAAATTCCTTCTATTTTACCTAAACTAAATGTAAAGCTAGGGTTCAAAGCGTGATGTTAGTTAGATAATAATCAACTGCCTGAATACATCTTCATTTCAATAGTTAAATAATCCAACGTTAAGTTAGTACCTACCTACGTCTATCAAAGTACTTTGCAATATTTCCAAAGATTAATCGACACCAAAGAATAACATAAAACCTCTAGATTTTTTTATGTAAAAGGAATCGTGACCAACTGCAGATATGTCTGGTATGGAAAATTTTATGTAAAACATTTCAATTATAAAATGTCATGTTGGATTAGCGTGCCTAATTTAATTGTACATTAAATCAGGATATATCATAAATAATTAATATCATAATATCCAGTCGTTTAAACTTTTACGAATTCCATTTCAACTGCAGGTTATTGGTTATGTGTCACACAATAATCCCTGTTCTGAAGTAAATTTTGACGTCAACGTTCAAATGAAATGATATGATTCTGTAGTGTCATAACATTGTGACGTAATTGAAATAGGTAAGACGTTAACTACTATTAACATTCGACTTCGTCGCAATTGTGTCAGCCCCAAAATAATTGTGACAAATCCTTTTACTTGTTTATTGTTAAATAAAATACAGACATTGTAAACACAATATGTAAATAAAAGCTGTATACATTTCTTCAATAAATGTACAAGATTGAATAAAACTGCCTCATCAAAATAATTATAATAAGGCTAAACTCATTACAATGTCTGTATTGGAAAGGTTATTATTTGACATAATTTAATGGGAGTGTACCGACGGGTAACCCGTTTACAAATAGTTAGATAAAACTTTTAAAAATTCAATACGTTTGATAGGTAGCCATTTTAATGAAGTTTATTCTCGTACATTGTTATAGTTCACCGAAGGTATGTAAATTAAACTGGAGTGTTATGAACAATTATTATTCGGAATGTCGCTAGTGAATTGTTTTGTTTCTTTTATTTTATTTTCTTTCACACTGATGACGACTTAACGCGTGATGACGTGTAACAACGTCGCATCGGTGTTCGGTGTTAGTTAGCATAATACCAAATATTATTGTATTTAGTGCAAAACGGACTATGTTGATACCGTTCATACCTAACATATTATTATTGAACTAATACAATAAATTCGCCTACTTTGCATGTGTTTGTTTAGTTTAATGGACTTTAAACTTATCAAGTATTATGTATATTGCTGAGATATGTATTTCAAAACTAAATTACTATTCAATTATTTATTATTATACACTTATTACGTTTAGTATGCTAGAAATATGATGAAGGATAATAAATAATTTTAATTATATTAGGTATGTGTTTTATTTTTACTTGCCTTGTAATCGTGCAGCAGAACGTGTGATAACGCGAGCCGAGCCACAGACGAGGGATAGCTTGCTCGTGTCCGCGGCTCACCGTTTATATGAATATAATAAATACTATGAAGTAACTTCGGTACTTTTGAAGAGTAGGCTGCACCGTGGCTCAACTCGCGCTATCACGCGACGTTTAACTGCATTATTATACAGTTATACAAAGTCTGTCTACACCAAAACAGATAAATCAAATACCTTGAACATGCCTTGCTGTCGATGAACCAAATTGAACTAAATTACCCGATGTAAAGCCGCTATAAAGAATTTCTGATTTACAAATGAATTCAATAATAAAAGCATAAGACTGATTTGAGACTCATAAGACTGACTGAGTTTGATTAATTTGCTTGGCATAAAAAACATTTTCAGTAATTTGTCTCTACTGTTTTTATTAGTTCAAAAAGTGGAAACGCAAAATCCCAAATTCTACTACTTACTTAGGTTAGGTGCTCCAATCTGTACAAACGTACTAGGCTAGCAGAAAATGTAAGGAGGTTACGTGCCGTGAGCAGCGCCACGTGCATTCCAGAATACAATAATTACTATGTTGGGTTCGGTGCTGCAATCTGTACAAACGTACTAGGCTAGCAGAAAATGTAAGGAGGTTACGTGCCGTGAGCAGCGCCACGTGCATTCCAGAATACAATAATTACTATGTTGGGTTCGGTGCTGCAATCTGTACAAACGTACTAGGCTAGCAGAAAATGTAAGGAGGTTACGTGCCGTGAGCAGCGCCACGTGCATTCCAGAATACAATAATTACTATGTTGGGTTCGGTGCTGCAATCTGTACAAACGTACTAGGCTAGCAGAAAATGTAAGGAGGTTACGTGCCGTGAGCAGCGCCACGTGCATTCCAGAATACAATAATTACTATGTTGGGTTCGGTGCTGCAATCTGTACAAACGTACTAGGCTAGCAGAAAATGTAAGGAGGTTACGTGCCGTGAGCAGCGCCACGTGCATTCCAGAATACAATAATTACTATGTTGGGTTCGGTGCTGCAATCTGTACAAACGTACTAGGCTAGCAGAAAATGTAAGGAGGTTACGTGCCGTGAGCAGCGCCACGTGCATTCCAGAATACAATAATTACTATGTTGGGTTCGGTGCTGCAATCTGTACAAATGTACTAGGCTAGCAGAAAATGTAAGAAGGTTACGATTAACTCTGCTGAGAATTCGTTATTTTACGAACCTAGGAGTTTTAGAATCTAAGATTTTTAGACTTTGTTGATATCGAATTTTGAGTAACTATGATTTTACAACTACCTCTGAAATGGTTATACTCAATTTAAATAATATACTAAAAACTGGAATACTACAAACAATTAGAGGTCATAATTAAAAGGTACCCCAAATATATTTTACCAAGCAAAGTAAAGACTACTGAACCTTATAAACAATATCCCGTCATAAATTAACTTTTGATAATCACCCTTTGTAATAATGAAAAGCAACATAACTCCAATAGCATTTATTGAACAAAAACACTAGGTTTTCTTGCCAAAGTAATCTGTAATTTTTTTGTTAACTTTTTTCTTCAATTCGGCTGTTGCCTCCAATTGTGACTTGTTCTTGGACGTATCGCTATCATGTAAACTTCTCCTTTGTCGTGAAGGCGATGAATTTACCGTCAAGCTATCATCAAGCTTTTGCATTTCATCAAGCAATCTGGACGGTTGGCTGGATGCCTTATTATTTTTGACGGGTGATGATTGACACACAGGCAAACTATAAAACTGATTAAGCTTTTTGGTCTCATCTGACGATCTTTCCGATATTTCATTAGTTATCTTATTGTCTTGTGTTTCTGTATCAACTACGATTTCGACTAGTTGTTCACTTCCTTCCGAAAACAAATCAGGTGAAGCGAATTCTTTGAGAAATTCCTTTTGTAGTGACCTGGGTAATTCTGATTGAGATGTTTCTGATGACATACTCTGCAAATAGAAAAAAAAACTAAATTAATTATTTGAAATTCATTTATTTCTTGTATTAATAGATTTCTAATCCCTTTGAGTTTATAATAATATGAGAATTTTAACTATTTTATCCCAAATCTTTTCTTCCTAGATCATCATTGTTTTGGTTTGAAAGACATTGAAGCCAGTAACTACTAAGCATTACAAGACTTAACATCTTATGACTCAGGATGACGAGAGCAATCCAATACCATCCAGTGCTTTGTAATTCTTCATGGCGTTGCTTCTGTTTATGGGCAGGCATGGCGCTTACCATCAGGCGAGCGACCTGCTCGTTTCGTCATTCAGGATGATAAAAAAACACAAGTCGTCAACAATAAATTTGTCTACAGCATGAATGGGCAGGCTCAACCGGCTTCTCACAGAAGATATGAAGTAACAGCCTGCTGTTGCACTTTGTACAGTGATTAATATATCCGGAGGCCCAATTCAAATCATTTATTCTGTAAATCATAAATATCACTTTTACATATAAATTATTTTTTATGCTACATTACATTTACGACTCCCTTTTCCGAATTCCTAAATTATCCTTTACCTTCAAGGCCGACAACGCATCCATTATTCTTCTGGTATGGATGTACATGAGCGGTGATCACTTACCATCAGGTGACACACTTGTTCGTTTCCTAGCTTCTACAAAAAATCTACTACTTACAACATCCATAACATGTTGTCGGTTTGTCTGCGTCGGTTGATGGCCAACTGCCTGGTTGAGGAACGCGTACAGACTTGTTTTCTTCATGTCAGTCTCCGAGTACTGTATTAGATACTTGTACAGCTGACCTGAAGCGATTGGTAAACAGAATCATTATATAATATTTAAATAAAAAACATTTTTGAAGTGAAATCTTCTTTAGCATCGTTGTGATTTGAAAATCGACGAAACGAAAAAATGAAATGAAAAAGAGACACATAAATTGATAAGATTTAACGTGGGAGAAAATGAGATAGGAAGCATTATACATTTCCCGAAATTTTACATTCGTCTCATTATCTTGAAGCCAAAATTTTTGAAGGTTTCACTTCTACCACGTGTGAATTGCACGCATGATTTTTTTTTAATGTTGCATAGATTTTTATGTCATTGGTCATGCACATTAAAATAGGGTTTGACATTTATTCATATTATTACTAGCAGTTACCCGCGACTGCTCCCACGTAAATGTCTTTTCTGCGATATAAAGTGTGTTCTAATTCATGTCTTGGTCTACCTGTGTACCATATTTTATCCATATTCGTTCAGCCGTTAAAGCGTGATCGATTTACAAACATCCAAACTTTCACCAACATTCAACAGGTACATTAATGCAGTAACATTGTACAGGTGTTGTGGATGTTCATGGGCAGTGGAGATAATTTACCATTGGGTGACCAGCTTCGTAATTAGCAGGCCTCTGCTATAAAACAACGTTCCCAGTACGCATTCACCTTAAGCGAGTATGAGGCTATGCATGCTGTAGACAAAACTGTCTACAGCTCTGCCACCTCTGTTATCATGTATTTAAAAATAAATTAACTCGAATACTACTAAATAAGTTATATTATAATCTAAATGACTTTTTTAATGATAGAAATATTGACATAGAACAACTTTGACATAAGACATTTTTAATGTGTGTTAAACAAACCATGAATATGTTTAATTAATTGTAATTATTTAAATTTATGACATATTTAGTTTTTTTTATTTATAAGTAATATTAATATTTGCACGTCAAGAATGACAGAGTGTGCGATTCTACTTATCTGAAATATGCTAATATCCTCACGTAACCACATTCTTGCAAATAAAAGTATCATTCATTCATTCATTCAAGTATCATCTATTCATTCATTCAAGTATCATTCATTCATTTAAGTATCATTCATTCATTCATTTAAGTATCATTCATTCATTCAAGTATAATTTATTCATTCATTCATTCATTCAAGTATCATTTGACAGCCTCCGTGGCGCAGCGGGCGATATTTGTTTCGGGTCTGGGTGTTGTGGGTTGGCAAGTCCTTCGTAGTTCCTGATACCCACGATACAGGTTAACCTAGTGTGGGGTGAGGACTATGTATGTGACTGTTGGGTGTATTTATTATATATTATTATTATTAATTAATTAATTAATTCATAGTACTGACCGACAGTGACATTGTATCTGGACAGCACATTATACATGGCGATGATGTCATCTCTCAGCTCGTCATCTCCGAAGGTGTAGTATGCCATGGGCCTGCTGAGGGCGGCGCACACCATGGCCTGCAGCAGCGACTTGAGCCTGGACGACCCTCGGTACGCGCCACATCCCCAGTTGCCCGTGCCGATGCCGGGGTGCCGCGCACCTGAACACTCACCAGCACTGGCGCTGTGGAACGAGAAGCCCGCCCACGCCTGTACACATCATACTAATATTATAAATGTCAATGTAACTTTGTTTTTTACGCTTTCACGCGAAAACTACTTAACCGATCATCATGAAACTTTGTACACATATTCTTGGTGGTACAAGAAGTAATATAGGATACTCTTTATGAAAAAAAAAACTATTTATTTGTTACGCTCTCACGCCTAAATCACTGAACCGATTTTGATGAATTTTGATGTAGAGATAGATGGGACCCTGAAGACGGTTATTTTATTTCGGAAAAGACTATTCACACGGGCGGAGCCGCGGGTAAATGCTAGTAATCTATATATTAATACGTGAAGAAAAATCTTCGGACTCTTTTTTAGACTGCTGTAGACAAAACTGCCGACAGCGTGGCTCTACCACTTTTTGTAGTTAGCGAATTTATTTCAAAGTCGATATTTGGGTGTCCCAGCAATCACCAAACAGTATCTATAGTCACCTGTCCAACACTATATAGAGTGCTATACTGGTACATGCCATTTGAGTGGTTCCATGAATGGGCCGGTTCGACCGGGTCGTTACCACTGTCTCATAGAACACCGACGTAAAGTAGCGGCTTGCTGCTGCGTTTCGTATGGTGAGAGATATCCGGAGCCCCAAATCCCCTTCCCTTTCGCGATTTCTTAATTATCGATATTCCTTTAAGGCCGGCATCGTGCCCATGATTCTTTTGGTATTGTTTGCATACACACGCGGTGGAGATCACTTACCATCAGGTGAACCACTTGCTCGTTAGCCAGCTTTTGCAATAGAGAAAAGAAAAAAAAATTGACTGACAGTAGGTACCTACTGGGTTTCCGTTCTAAAAATATTTTCCTGAACTGGTGGGAATTAAATCTTCTCATTGACCTAAATGTTGCTGAACTGAATATTAAACCATCTCATTGGCCTATTGGCAGCGTCCTAAGGTTCTTAGCGCGAGCCGCGGTCCTGAGTTCAATTCCCAATTACAATTATTTGTATTAGAATTTTCGGTTCGAAAAATCACGTCAAATGAATTGCCCATGATTGGCACCGAGATTGGTGACCAGTATGACGATAGACTCGTTTGCCGGCCTATCTCTCTATTCTAAAAAATAAATAAATGGCGCCGCCGCCGCTGCCAAAAGCTGTCACGCTATCTCCTCCGAAACCGCTGGGGGTATGGGGTCGAGACCGATACCAATCGATGCAGAGTAATGTGGGGAAGAAAGTAACATATGTCTCATATTCGTCGGACTTTAAGTTTTTTTTTTAATGTTTTGTGGAAAAACATGGGCAATGCCCCTAGTGCTATAAAAAAAAGAAAATAACATGCCTTAGTCAGTTCCCTGTCGATCATGTCCCGCCTGTACTGGTATGCGTCGGTGGCGTATGGTTTAGCATCTATGGCCAGAACTGCACAACGTCTCCGCCCCGAAGAGTCGTAAGGTGTCTCATCTACATAGTCACCCGTCCAACTGAACGTGTTACTGTACCCAGAGTACTGGCTGTACCGTTCGCAACCTTAAAAAAAACTTATATGAAATATACCTAATGTAACGAAGTAGAATAATTGAAACACAATGTACACGACCTTCTCCATTTATTTGGGCAGAGTAACACTTTATATTCCGTTTAGCAACCGACTGACTGCCGACAATAATTATTCCACCTTATTTATACCTTTTTACAAATAGTTCACATTAGTAACTGTATTTATTATTGAACATGTTGGAACGTCCTAATAGCGTGTATAACAATTATAATTGAATAATTAAATAAGTCATAGATTATCTTATGTATTAACATACAATATAAAGTTATACAATGATAAGTGTGACGTCATAACCGTTGTGCTATTATTTAGTACTGGCAGCACTTATAACACTAAAGATATATTCCTTTCTACATCTCCTTCTTTATCTCCATCACTGCCATAATCCACAACTAGGACACAAACAGTATAAGCAAGCATTATACAGCTTAACTGTGGTATAATAGCTGTATAACCGCTATAAAGGTATCTTTAAATCGTATAGTAACGGATTCTAAAACTTTTTAACAAGCATAATAACTGTATAATATTCTGACAGCCTCCGTGGCGCAGCGGGCAAGTAGCCGGTTGCGAAGCGTGAGGCCGTGGGTTCGATTCCCGCACCTTGACAAATGTTTGTCTGATCCACAAATATTTGTCTCGGGTCTGGGTGTTGTGGGACCGCAAGTCCCTCGTAGTTCTTGATACCCACGACACAGGTTTAACCTAGTGTGGGGTCAGGACTATGTGTGTGACTGTTGGGTGTATTTATTTATTTATTATTACTATACTATATTACTACTATACTAATATTTGTCTCGTTGTGGGGATCGAACCCGCGGCCTCATGTTCCACAGTCGGCTAATCGCCCACTGCGCTACGGAGGCTGTCAAATGTGAAATATGACAGACGAAACCATTTTTAACACGTTCATCTTCTAAAATCTCAACGGAAATCGTTTGATCAAGGTTTTAAAGTGGACGTGATAGAACGTTTCATTTTGGAATTTTGTTTTACATTCTAAGCGGGAGTGTCGTTCGACTGGTGGTAAGCGCCACCCCTGACCATAAATAATAGAAATACCACACAATATTAAATTACAAATTTCTACATACTGGACTGCGCTCTGTGCACTGCGCCCTCGTATGCGCAAGACCATCTGAATAAGTCCCACCACTTTGTTACTTTCTACCACTAAGAACGTGTGAGCATTATGTCTTGGTTTGAGAGACATTGAAGCCAGTTAAATTATAAGACTTAACATCTTATGCCTCGGGGGACGAAGGCAGTTCAGAGACATGTATAATAATAATAATAATACGAGCCCTGTATTATACACGTCCCACTGCTGGGCACGGGCCTCCTCTACTGAATGAGAGGGGTTAGGCCTTAGTCCACCACGCTGACCTAATAAACCCGTTAAACCGCGATAAAATCCGCATAAACTAGTGTTATTTCAATGTATAATATTCGCGTAAACCTAAGAAATCACTAGGTAATTATATCCAAAATCTAATAATAAAACGTGTATTAAATAAATAAATAATACACCCAACAGTCACACACAAACATTAGTCTCAGTGCGGGAATCGAACCCACGGCCTCTCGCTTCGCAGCCGGCTACTCGCCCGCTGCGCCACGGAGGCTGTCGAGATTAACTGATAGAGTATTAACTGATAGAGTATTAACTGATAGAGTATTAACTGATAGAGTATTAACTGATAGAGTATTAACTGATAGAGTATTAACTGATAGAGTATTAACTGATAGAGTATTAACTGATAGAGTATTAACTGATAGAGTATTAACTGATAGAGTATTAACTGATAGAGTATTAACTGATAGAGTATTAACTGATAGAGTATTAACTGATAGAGTATTAACTGATAGAGTATTAACTGATAGAGTATTAACTGATAGAGTATTAACTGATAGAGTATTAACTGATAGAGTATTAACTGATAGAGTATTAACTGATAGAGTATTAACTGATAGAGTATTAACTGATAGAGTATTAACTGATAGAGTATAAACTGATAGAGTATTAACTGATAGAGTATTAACTGATAGAGTATTAACTGATAGAGTATTAACTGATAGAGTATTAACTGATAGAGTATTAACTGATAGAGTATTAACTGATAGGTTAGGATATATCGTTTACGACTCTAGCCGACCTAACAATACAAAATTATTTTACCCACCTATAATCAACACCGCTTCGTCAGGCTTCATCATTTCAACGAACAGCATTGTGATTAACAACTCGGGACATATTATGAACCTTATTTCTTCCTGAACGCAGCCGTATGTTAAAACACCTCCGCCAAGGTATCTGAAATAAAGAAAAATTAAACTGTTTATTGCTGAATATGCTAATGTCTTCTACTTACAACTGCCGCTATCCCACTCGCAGTGGGGTCGGCGCAACATTAATAAATTAATTCTTCGTTACATATGAAATCTTTCAAGAAACTTGTTCAATAATTAGATTCTACATACGCACTCACGCCTGTAATCCCCGAAGGGGTAGGCAAAGGTGTAACTAGTACACCCACATTTCGCCGAGCGTATCTCCGTCCCACGATGTGATAGGGGGCGAGCCTATCGCCATATCGGGCACAAATTCTAGACTCCGGGCTGATACTGAGCATTTCTTAATAGAAAAACCCAATACCACGTTACCCGACCCGGGGATCGAACCCGAGGCCTCAGCGTCAGCCTCAGTCATAACGCGTACACCGAGACAGTATTTAAGAAACTTGTTCAATAATTAGATTCTATAATTGAATTAAATATAATAAGTATAACACAGGGCTGATATGGATAACTAACAACTCTCATATTGTTATGTATTTCTAGAACCAAATAAATAAACATATTTACTCACCTATTGGCAAAATCAACTTGTATCAACCCGTGCGCGTCCTCTATAGTTGTACTAGAGTCGACGTGTAGAGGCAACGTCGCCAGAGATGCATCCAGTGTGTCCCACGCGGGGACTCCGCCCCCCACACCCCCCGCACCCCCCGCACCCCCCGGACCCCCCACACACCGGCGACACACCGTCACCACACCGACCGGCACTGTACTGCACACACGGCCCACGATAATGTATTCCAAGGAGTAACTTTACCAAACTTAATATAACATATTACCAACTCGCTAGGGACTGTGCCCTACACAATAAATAAGAATATCCAGCACCCAAAATATAGTATATCGAACATATTATTTATAATATATTTTCCAAAGATAACTTCCCGGACGCGAGAATCAAACCCGCTAGCGGGAAAAAATACCTTTTTTTAATTCATGTCTTGATCTATATTTTTTTTCATGATACTCAAACAAAAAAAAATGCAGATGCGATTTTAATAAAAGTTAAAAGGACTTATAAGTCTCTACAACTTCTAATGCAAATGCTGAAGATATTATTGATAACACAGACTTCATAAAATGGCACCAATCACTAATAGTCAATGAATTTTGAGAAAATCTAGTTGTTAAGCCCCGCTTACCACAGAAATTAATAAAATAAATAGGTATAATACAGGATTGATTCTATGATTGAAATAAAGAAAAATGTTTTCTGTTCAGAAAAATACAAAATAATAATATACATTGCAACAATAATATCACCTTTAGTGCAAACTTTTCTGAAGTAATGACAAAGGGACTTTAATTTCTCCAAAACTGACGTTGACCCACGACACTCGTACAATCTGCAAACAGTTAATAAATTAAATAATGATAAGACCCAAAAATATTTCATTAAATTCAACCCTGAATCCTGATATGATCTTTGATAGACGAATAATATAAAGTGTTTGATTCCTCATACTCTTTACTGAACAATATTGTAACAATACAAAATTATAACTATAGAATATTGCAAAGACAAACCGCTTTCGTTAAGAGCGATCCCTATGCAAGTTTAATATGATGGCGTTGATGAATGGAAAGCGGAAAAGTATGTTCGTTTAGTGTTACGTAAATCAAAAAATTAAATACGATTTTTATTTCAGTAACCAATCAAGCTCTCAAAAAATACTTTTTTAAGGTTATGTAACAATTTTTAAAATAAATAATAATAATAAATAAATACACCCAACAGTCACACACATAGTCCTGACCCCACACTAGGTAAACCTGTATCGTGGGTATCAGGAACTACGAGGGACTTGCGGTCCCACAACACCCAAACCCGATACAAATATTTGTGGATCACACAAACATTTGTCTCGGTGCGGGAATCGAACCCACGGCCTCTCGCTTCGCAGCCGGCTATTCGCCCGCTTAAAATAACTGATATATTTAACTGATTTATATAACAAACAATAACTAGCTTTTGCCCCGCCTGAGTGCGTCTTTATCGCATAGAAAAACTCAGTTTAATCATAAAGAAAATAGCACACAGGGATAATATTATGCCTTCTAAAGAATTTCAAAATCGATCATGTAGTTTATAGAGATGAAAAAAACTCACTGACTTACAAAACCTTATCTCTTTATATTATTGGTGTAAACTTACGATGAAAAGTTTATATGCGGGTATGAGCTGTACTCTGTGTTCCTTTTTCTAGTGTTTCGTCTAGGAAATGTGCAGAAGAACGCATTCGCCAACAAGCACGCTATCTGCTGCTGTGACAACGAAATAGATTTGTTCATGTTTTGTCTGAAACAATCCAACGATTCATAAGTTGCGTCTTGGGACTAGCGGAAAGGGTTCAAGCGACAATTTTCTTATCGTCTCTCAGTAACGAGTGCATGTGCATGAATTTAAGGCCGGCAACGCACCGACAAATCCCCTGGTATTGACGGTTTCCATGGGCGGCGGTGATCACTTATCAGGTGACCCGCTTGTTTCGTTGCCACCTCCTTTATAAAAAAAAATGTATTCATGTGAAAAATTATTCCTGCCTGCATGTTACCTGAAATGACATGTAAATGCACCCCTTGGCTCTCGCCTAAATCCATCCCTGCTTACGACTGATAGATGGCCAGCGATTACCTGCACAGTTTAAATACTTAGCAACAGGCAGTAACTTTGAATACATGCTTACACATCTTACTTTTTGATCATGCAAAGGGATGTTACTAAAATTGCAATTGATAATACACATATGAGAATGTCAAACCTTGGCATGGGCTAAGAAACCAAGAGGAAGAAAGAAAAATTTGTAATTGACCGGTACAGATTCGTGCACTAAAGTTTCCGTCTTAAATGTTTACTGTTATCGTTTTGTTATTTATTAGGAACTAGCTGTCACGCGCGGTTTCACCCGCGAAATAAAGGGTGTATGGGAAACGCTGTATATCATATCATAGGGTTCTCTCAGCATCATTTACAAATCTTAAAGTATGTATATGAGTTATCAGCTCACGTTATTGGTACTAATGATAGCTCGGAGGTCGTCGTCCCAAACATGTTTTGGCAGATCCCAACGACTCCATCACAGCCGCTATCGAAGCAGCACTTTCTCTGCCCAATCCGAATCGCAATAATAATACGCGACCCACACATAAGACACGCCTACGAGTCCGAAGAACCCCCACAACTGATCATCGGCACAATGATGTGCAGAGACGGCCCTAAACTATACTCCCCAGCGATTGCTCAAGCTGAGGTCTGAGCCTTCTAAAAGGCGCCTCTGTGCTTAATCGCTACTAAGTACATTATACATATGTCTGGCTAGAGCGCCATAAGCACCGGCTTTATTGTCAGGTGAAGCTGCTAGGATTTGAACCCAGGTCCTCAGGGTTTCAAAACCTAAGTAGACTATTGTTAGAAAAATGAGGCAATTCAGCTATCAATAAATACAAGATGTACAGGAAAACAAACTACATACTTCAGAAGCGGTATTGGTGATTGCACAAGCTTGGGCAAAGACAACGCCAGTTTTGCTATTTCAGGTAATGTCACATCAAAGAAATATTGAGACTCTTCTTCTTCTAAATACTGAAACACATACATGCACATTCAAATAAACACAAAGTAAAAATAACTTTAGCAATGAACTGTTAATATAATGTTGCATAATATTTTCATAAATAATATTATGCAACATTCCCTTTGATTTTTTTGTTTCAATTTAATAAGAAATTGTTTTTTAATTTAATTAATTAGCATTAATGACGAGACGAGCAGATCGCTCGCCTTATGGTATGCATCATGCCTGACTATAAACAGAACCAACACTAATCAGAACATCAAATGATAAAGTACCGCATGGCACTGGACTGAGTGTGTCACCCTTTATGTCAAAACATAAGACATTTATAATGTCCAGCAATTTCACTGCTGTTTAGAGGCAGAAATAAACTAAGCAGTGGTACCTATCCAGATGGTCACTCGCATACAAGGGGCCTACCACCTAGTAAAGTAATTTCTGATAATTCAATTATTCATACATAACATTTACATTCATACATAATATACTAACAAATTTAAGCAATACTTTATTCACATTTTCACAAAAGGAACTATTGTAAAATAACATAAATAACTCCCATCTCACAAGTACTTACTTCATTGAAGAGTTTATGGAGTGCTTTAAACTTCCATATCTTCTTGAACTTAGTGTTGTAACTAATTATAGTCTCTGCCAACTCATTGCTATTATGTATTGGCTTCCAGAGAGCATGTTCTATCATTTTCCACCGTTTTTTCAAACGTGTTTCACCATTACCCTAAAAAAGAATATATTTTGAATTGAATGAAAACTGAGGATTTCTCCTTTTTGTAATCCTTGACCCTCCATTTTCCTTTATCAAGAAATTAATACAATAAAACTATGTTGTGTAATATTAAAGGAAAAGTTTTAATTATTAAGCTTTTAATTTGTACTACTAATTATGAAAAAAAAATTAACAGTGATGTCTTATGTTTATGTGCATATTACACAATGAAATATACCTAATTTATATGGATTTTATTTTTAATTATCATTTATTAAACAACCAAACATAAATGTCTATCTTTCTTATATCGGTAGGATAATACTAGCCCTGTATTATACACATACCACTGCTGAGCACAGACCTACTCTACTGCAAGGCCTTAATCCACCCTGAACTAATTTGGGTTGCTAGACTTTATTTACCATTGAAATTCTAATAAAGAACCCTCAGGTACACAGGTTTCCTCACAATATTTCATTAACCGCACCATTAAAGCAACTGATATTAATGAATACACACATAAATATGAAAAGTCAGATATGCATTGTTTTAGAGCTGTTTTCGAACCTATGGCTTACGTATCAGCAGTCCATAACCCTCCATGGTTAGATATTCATGTTTTTATTCTAATTAACTCCAAACAATATTTTAGTTTCATTTTAACAGCGAGACAATAATAATTGCACTCAGATAACATTTGCCCCATTTCATAAATACACATTTAAAATTAAACAAACATTACTCACATCTTCTACAGGGTACAGACTCTCAACGGAGCAAGGTAGCCTAACGTGCTCTTGGTCCCATTTGTCCTGCCCTATCTGGGGCTTCGGCGGTCTTTCCGAGCTGCCGTCGCTACGCACATGATACAAAACCGTATGGTTATGAGACGGCACGATAAGAGGGAACTCCGGAGAACCCCAAGGTGAACAGGACCCATAAATCTCAGTGATCGGAACACCTCTCCACGAACTATCGTTATCTTCAGAACTAGAACTCATTGTACACCGGCGGAAACTTGACTGAGTAACTTCACTTGCAGAATATCGAACTTGCAATGGATAAGCGATCAATTTACACGCCTTTTTACACAATCTTGCAGAAACCAAAGGGATAAAACATATAAATATCATTAATTGTGCAACGAAAACATGAACGATTCACTACTTGAAATAAGGGGAATCCGGAATAGTAAATACCACAGACTACTATAGAGATGCTACGCATGTAAATACACATTATCTAACACACGTACAATACATATAAACTGGCCAACTGCCAAGTGTGTATCGTAACAGATATTTATAAGGTTCCGTAGAATCTATATTCGGTAATACTATAATAATTCGGTATTTACATATACATATACTGTTTAAGTAATCAACACCACTGCAACAAACACAACTGTATACAAGCTTCGGAATTAATAGAAATAAGATATTAAACACACTACCAGAATTCCCGCCAAAAAATCAACACGTTTCTTTTTTTTAATAATTCGGCTTCGCATTATTATGCATTTCGTCAACGATAAGTACATAATACGAGTATATTTTCAAATCTGAAACACCGGTGTGGCCGATTTCAAAGTCTTGTCGGAGTTTTGGTGTCAATTTTTCCAGTACACTGCTTCATACACGATTTTCTCTAAGCGGAGCGAACAACCAAGGTCGGTCAATTGTGCCCCAAACGCTGACTAAACATTTAAAAAAAGTTATTATTATGACGTTAGAAGCTTTAATTTTATGCTCAAATCCTCAAATCTTTTCACTCCTAAATTCGCAGCATAATTTAATTTCCAAAATATTGAGACACGGGCATTTAAAAAAAAATACGAAATATTTACTATGCCTAAAAAATGCCTGTATACTTAAATCTGCCCAACTCAATCTGGTAAATGTTATCAAAATCAATGTGAAGGAACATAAATTATCTTGTTAGCTTGTTAAAGTATCAAATTTAATTTATGCTAATGTAGACTTTCTATGCGGGTTCCATTTCTATCAATAAAATAGGGAATTCTAAAAATTATCAACAATCGAAACATCATTTGTCCATATAACTTTTGTTACTCTTTGTCATCGCCTATTATGGATTTCGCCAATGACAACTCTCTCATGTGGATGCGGTGACGACTTTTTTTTTTTTTATAGTATAGGCTGGCAAACGAGCAAATGGGTCACCTGATGGTAAGCGATCTCCACCGCCCATGTACGCCCACAATACAAAAGAATTATGGGCGCGTTGCCGACCTTAAAGGAAAGGGATAATAATGGATTGGGAAGGGGAGGGGGATTTGAGCCTCCGGATATCTCACTCACCGTACGAAATGCAGCGGCAAGCTGCTACTTTACGCCAGTTTTCTGTGAGACAGTGGTAACGACCCGGACGAGCCGGCCCATTCATGCTGTAGACAAAATTGTCTACAGCGTGGCTCTACCACTCGTAAAACTTGTTACATTAAGTTAAATATTATAATGATAATAACTTAAAAACTTAAAAGCTAACCGAATTGTGAACCTCCTCCTTTTCTGAATTCAGTTAATAACAAATAATACCTACAACAAACGACAAGTAGCCAGAGCTGTAAATTAGTTTATTAAAAAAAATTAAATGACAGCCCCTGTCAGCATTGCCAATACGTGTTTTTAGTACGGTTTTCCGTACTATTTTCAACCCGAACGCGACTAGCTTAATCGTATCTCGTTTCTGAGGCGCTACCACCAAAAACGAAATCCGTACTTTCGGCTGTCGGATCGCAAGTTTTATTACTACGAAGTGTTACGGATCCGATGACGGATTCGAAGTTCTGAGCTGACCATACGTCTTGCCACTTTTAATTTATATGACTGTGATTTGTATGTATGTGCGTTACGCACACATAAGCCCGCTTGCAAAAATAACACTTCTTTCTTCTTTCTTTCTACCTGGTGTTATCCCGGCCATTGCCAGGGTCCGCCTTCCCACTAAGACGCCTCCACTTCGCCCGATCTTGAGCATCCTCTGTAGTAAGACCATTGGCTCTCATATCTGCCTCTAATACGTCAAGCCAGCGTTTTTTGGGCCGCCCGCGGGATCGTACTCCTGGTACGTTCTGGCACAGGCACTTGCGACCGACGTACTCCTGTGGCTTCCTCAAAACGTGACCAAACCACCTTAAGCGACTTTCCTGGAGTTTATCAGCCACGTCGCGGACACCCAGGCTGCCACGGATGTACTCGTTACGTATACGATCTAATCGTGCAACGTTACACATCCACCGCAGCATCTTCATTTCCGCAACGTGGATCTCCTTAACATGGCGCTTAAGTGTAGGCCAAGTTTCACACCCGTACAAGAGTACAGGCCGAATGATGGTCTTGTATATGAGACCTTTAAGTCTCATCGGCATCTTTCGGTCGCAAGTGACTCCTGTAACCTCCCGCCACTTGGCCCAAGCGGCGCCAATACGGGCCTTAACGTCGAGATCGATATCACCGGACTCATGCAGTACAGACCCTAGGTATTTAAACTGGTCCGTTTTCAATGCCAGTTCATTCCCTATCCGGATACTATCCGGGTCTGTACTCCAACAGGCCATGTACTCTGTCTTCGCCACATTTAATTTCAGACCGCTGTTTTCAAGCGTCCCCTTCCACAGGTTCACCCTTTGCTCTAGGCGCTGTTTGTCCTCATCTACCAGTGCTATGTCATCGGCATACACAAGCACCCATGGTGGCTGCTCCTGTATATGTGCCGTCGTGACATCCAACACAACACTAAACAGAAAAGGACTCAGCGCCGAGCCTTGGTGGACACCTACGATAATAGGAGGTTTGGTATCGCCAACAGCAGTCTTTACTAGAGACTCGGATCGGAGGTACATGTCCCTGATGATGTCAACATAGGTTTCTGGCACACCCTTAACCCTTAGCGCTCACCAGATCGCCTGCCGGGGCACACAGTCGAAAGCCTTCTGCAAATCTAAAAAGGCAATATGCAGAGGCTTCTTTTTCGTCCTGTATGCCTCGACCAGCGACCTGATCGTGAACACCGGGTCCGTGGTGCTACTTCCAGGTGTGAAGCCATATTGACACTCTGAGACAGTACACTCTTGGCGGAGCCTGGATTCGAGTATGCGTTCGAAGAGCTTCATGGTGTGACACATGAGCTTAATGCCGCGCTAGTTCTCGCAATCCTGTACACTACCCTTACCCCTTGTACACGGGAGTTATAAAACTCATCCGCCAAGGGTCGGGCATTTGTTTGGTGTTCAGGATGCGGTTGAACAAGTCGGCAAGAAGCTCCACACCATAGGAGCCCATCGCCTTCCACGCCTCGATAGGGATGTTATCAGGCCCCACCGCTTTCCGATTCTTCATGCGACGAAGACTTTTAAGCACCTCGTCAGGTGAGATCGGGGCAACTAGTCCTTGGTTCGGGGGCATCTCAGGGAGAGACACGTCCAAATGCCGGGTGTTCAGCAGTTTGTGAAAGTAAGAACGCCACCTCTCCTTCACCGCGCTATCCTCACAGACCAAAACGCCCCGGGAGTCTCTGACACATCGACACTAGGTAATGTCGAGTGTCGCTTTCTCCCGGGTCTTAGCGAGCCGATATATGAGCTTTTGGCCCTCTGCGGTCTCTAGCTTCTCATATAGAGGCGCCAGATGATCGGATCGGGCCTTAGCCACAGCTCGCTTAGCTGCGTTTTTGACCGTTCGGTATGCAGCGCGATCTTCAGGAGAGTTAGTCGTTTGCCACGCTTTGAACCGCGCCTTTTTCTCGCGAGTCGCACCCTGAACCATTTCGCCCCACCACCACGTCTCCCTATCTAGGACGCGGCCTCTCTTAGTGACGCCGAGCTTCGACTTACCAAGAGCGATCATTGCTGTCTGTGTCCCTTTCCACTGTTCCTCCACGGAGCCAGCCTTTACATTCGCAAATTGTGTAACTGCGGCTTTGTGGAAGTCAAGTCGTCTGGGACCATTCACCAACCACCACTTAATTCTTGGCAGTCGTCGCTCGGCTACCTTCTTTTTAGGTAGTATTTTAAAGTCCATGACGAGGAGACGGTGCTGCGGCGCGAGACTTTCTCCCGGAATAACTTTGCAGTTAGTCACCTTACTGATCTGGGACCTCCTCAAGAGCAGGTAGTCTATTCGTGATGAGTGGTTTCCACTTCGGTAAGTGATGAGGTGCTCGGGTCCCTTTTGGAAGTACGTGTTCACTACGACCAGGTCTGAAGCGGAACAGGCTCTGAGAATCCGTGACCGCCATGAACCCGTCCATAGACACCCGATTCCCCACCAACATGGCCATTGAAGTCTCCACCCACCACAATGCTCTCAGACTGAGGCACACTGCGAATAGTGTCATCAAATAGCGTCCAGAAGGCCTCTTTCACCGATTCAGGGCAACCCACTTGCGGAGCATAAGCACTGATCAAGTTGGTAATAACCATTTTTTATACAATAAAATAAAAAATAAAATAAACCCGAGGGGGTTATTACCAACTTGATCAGTGCAACTTTACTTAACAGCACTTTAACCCGTACAAGTCGGTCGCTCCGTCTGTCGACTTCAAGAATTCCCTCCTGGAGCTCAACGACAACACTACAGCAACCCCGTTCCGGCCGGAAGGGGAACCACTTTAGATCAGCCGGTAACCCTGCCCAATATTCCGGGATTTATTGCCCTTCCATCGCGTTTCCTGCAGAAACGCGACTCTCACCCGACGCCTCTCAAGCACATCGGAGAGCTCTCGGCATCGTCCGGTTAGAGAGCCAATGTTCCACGTGGCGAAGCGTAACTTGATCCGTACTAACTTCTTTAACCGCGCCCGTACTGTGCGCGGTAGCCCTAGCCCACTTGTCGCAGGTTTAGGGCGATGGGCCTGCGCGTCGTTATACGGCGACGCCCTATCCGAATCCTTTCCATTATTTTTACGAGCCATATTTGATTTGACGGTATTTGATATTATATGGGGCGACCCGCCGTCTGACCCCCGAAACGGGAACCAATTTTCGTCATTGCCTCGTCCTTTAATCAGCAGAGTGCACCACGTGCAGGTGAGGTTGGCTTTGGACCTAAGATGTTGGTGGCCCACTTACACTCTTGCTTGGAAAAATAACACTATTTAGTAAAATTTTGCAGACATGGCTATTAAATTATTGACAATAATTGAAGGATCCTTAGTTTGAATTTGATAGTAGAAAAATTCCAGCACGTATAGATTGTGAATTAATTAATTTAAAAAATATCAGTGACATCTCAGTGGGGAGTGGTACGGACTGTCAAGACGAAAGTCGCAGATGAATTACATAAAAAAAAAGTTATATTATAAGTGAAATATCTTAAATTATTCAGAAAATGTAAAAAATATCGTGTTTGTATAATTTTTAAGTGTTTATTAAAATATTATAATATTTTCTGTATATAATTTTTAAAAATACCATAACAGCCGATAAATCTTGAAAACTTAACGTCTGTGTGTAGGAAGTCTGTAATTGCTGAATTTAAATTTTACATAAAATCTTCTATAATGATAGCCATTCAGTTGCCTAATGGCTGTAGATTGTAATTAATAAGAGCTTTTGACATAAATATCTCATTTTAAGTTCTTTTTGAGAACCGTACCTTTTTAGCAAATTTCGAATCGTTTCGGTATATGAATAATGTACTTTTTAAAGAATTCTTACTGGTAGCTCGAAGTGTGAACTTTGTAAGTTTGTATTTGTTACAAGCGTCGTTTACAAATAGAAATTCATTATTACTGATTTTATTTTATAATATATAATTTTAGTAGATATAAAAATCAAAATTATACAATTGAACTACAAACCTGCTAATAACTGTTCAAAATGAATTTAGAATTACTTGGTAAGTGCGTAAGAGTGTACATTTCCCATTGAAGATTTTGTTGATAAACAAATATTTACCGGCTATTTGTTTTTTCAGAATCATTTGGTCAAAATTATCCGGAGGTAAGTTTAATTACACATAATAAAACCAGTAAAATTACTGGGCATTAGGAGACTTAACAACTTATGTGTCGTGGTGACGAGCGCAGTCCAATGCAATGCAATGCTTTGTAATTCAAAGTTCTGTGTGGCATTGCTTCTGTTTATGGACAGGTATGGTGCTACCTGTCCATAAACATTCTCGTTTATATAAATGACTTGCCTCATGTTATTAAAGACAATCAACAGATAGTGTTATTTGCAGATGATACCTCACTTCTATTTAAACTCAAACGACAGCAACCTGTTACTGACGATGTAAATAATACTATTTTTAAAGTAGTGAACTGGTTTAATGTTAATAACCTACTTTTAAACGAGAATAAAACTAAGTGTGTTAGATTTGTAACACCAAATGTTAAACCCATTAAGACTAGCGTAATGATAAATGGAGAGGAGTTGAGCCTTGTGAACACCACCAAGTTCTTGGGTATAACTTTAGACTCTTAAGCTTCAATGGGGACCACATATAAACCAGTTGTCGAAAAGGCTTACCTCTGCAGCTTACACGGTCTACAAAATTCGCCAGTTAACTGATGTAGACACAGCAAGACTAGTATATTTTAGTTATTTTCATAGTGTAATGTCATATGGCATTTTATTGTTGGGGAATGCTGCCGACATTCAAACTATCTTTGTGCTGCAGAAAAGAGCCATTCGATCAATTTACAAACTAAATCGTGGGCACTCGTTAAAGGATTTATTTAAAGAAATAAATATATTGACTGTCGCCTCTCAGTATATATATGAGAACCTAATGTATGTAAAAAAGAATATTAATACTTTTACAACAAACAGCGACATTCATAAGATAAATTCTAGAAATAAGAATAAACTGATATTGCCCATGACCAGACTTAAAAAAATTAGTAACTCCTTCAAGTGTCAAAGTATACGTTTCTACAACAAAATTCCAAGCCATATTCAACTATTAGGCCTTAATAAATTTAAATTATGTATTAAACTCAGGCTTTGCCAAAAAGGTTATTATAATGTGAAAGATTACCTGGAAGACAAAACAGCTTGGAATTAAGCCGCTCACTCCTTACAAAATTGGATGTACATAGTTCTCTTTTTTTTATATATTATATTATTTAATATTGACTGCTCTATTGGCGCAATATTAGTATGTAAGGGAATATTGACATTTTGTTTTTTTTTTCTTATAAATTATTTCATTTATTTTTTTAATGTGAGTGCGAGTGCTACGTATGTCTGATATACTTTTGGCTATCTCTTGAAAGGGCCAATCCAGGAATTTCTGTACATTACACTCGCATAATTTCTGTAAAACAATGTCTGGACATTAAAAGAGGCCATAACCCATGAGTTTGTTTCGGCATTTCTTCTCATGGCTAGCCCTGAAATGCTGTCGTAAATGTAATATAGCTTAAAAAATGATTGACATGTAAAAGTGATATTTATGATCCAATTTACAGAATAAATGATTTGAATTTGAATTTGAATTTGCTGCGTCATTAAAGCTAATAATAATAATTATAGAGATTTTTGGTATGAGTTAAATGTTAATGAGCACAGTCCACACAAAATAACTTGGCCAGACTGAAGTAAGTGGCTTAACGCACCTCAAACGCCTCTTGCTTGACAACAACAACTATATTACAACTCATGACCATTTTCAATATTATATATTGTTACAAGGCAATGAATTTTTTTGTGTGTGTTCGAGTGGGTCTCTGTATGGTTTAGACATTCAAGTGGACCCAGTGGGTGGCGCAGTAATCAGGTTCTAGGTTTTATTATTTTTTAAGAGTATTTGCATATCAATATCTATTTATATTAAATGTTGCGGATGAAACCCAAGAGACAGCTAGTATATTATAAAAATAAAGTAACAGGTAGTTTCAGATTTTTGGTTATACATGTTTTATACCTCTTCTTATTATATTTAATAAGTCGCTACAATCAGGTGTTTTCCCGTCCGAGTGGAAAACAGCTCATATTGTCCCAATATTCAAGTCTGGGGATAAATCTAGTTGTGATAATTATCGTCCTATCAGTATATTATCTTGCCTAGCTAAAGTCTTTGAATCTATAGTTTATGATATTCTTTTCCATCACATTCATCCTTACTTATCCCCTAGGCAGCATGGTTTCATCCGTAACCGGTCTACAACTTCTAACCTGTTAGAATATAAAAATTACCTTTGCGATGCATTTGCTACAAGAATCCAAGTGGACTGTATCTACACAGATTTTGCCAAGGCCTTTGATAAGGTTAACCACAAAATACTTATCAACAAATTGGCAACATTTTATGGTATACATGGTAACTTATTACGTTGGATTGAATCATACCTGACTAGGCGCAATCAGTTGGTAGCAATCAAAGGCTTTATGTCGTCTGCAGCTCAAATAACATCCGGAGTACCCCAGGGCTCTCATCTGGGACCTCTGCTTTTTATCTCCTTTATTAATGATTTAATTGACAAACTGCAGAGCCCTTGTTTATTATATGCAGATGATCTAAAAATTTACTCCATGGTTCGCAATACAAATGACTCGGTAGCTATTCAGTCTGACCTTCACGTTATTGACATGTGGTGTTTAGACAATTGTATGTTCCTTAATGTCAAAAAATGTTATGTCGTTTCCTTTACCAATAAATATCACTAAACTATTTATAATTACAAGCTTCAAAATCATCAATTAGAGAGAATAGCTGTAGTCAGGGACCGCGGAGTGTTGTTTGATGAGAGGTTAACATTTCGGAACCACTATGATAGTATTATAAATAAAAGTAATCAACTCGTGGGATTTATTTCACGTATCACTAAAGGGTTTCATAAGCCTCTTAGTGTTTTAAATCTGTATTTTGCTCTTGTCCGTAGTGTCATTGAACATAACTCAGTCATTTGGTCTCCGTTTTATAACATACACATTAGAGGTATTGAGCGTGTACAGTGTAGATTTCTAAATATACTATGTCACAGGCTAGC
Source organism: Mimas tiliae (assembly GCA_905332985.1). Classification (NCBI taxonomy): domain Eukaryota; kingdom Metazoa; phylum Arthropoda; class Insecta; order Lepidoptera; family Sphingidae; genus Mimas; species Mimas tiliae. The sequence goes on along the minus strand of HG995248.1, from coordinate 15,755,567 downwards.
CTTAAATCGTCAACTCCGGTCATATAACAGTAGATTAGATGAATTTAAACTTTCTTCTCTTGAAAAAAGGCGTAAATATATTGACATAATTTGTCTACACAAAATAATTAATTATTAACAATATTTCATATTACAACCCAATAGTAAGGTTCTGTCGCCAATACAATGATATCTTAGTACACCATCATAACTCAATTGATATTTTTAACTCTAAATTGTCTAAATTCAAAAAAGATGTTTTAGCTATTTTTTAAAGTCCGTGATTTAATTCTGTCTTCTGTAATTGAATGTGAAACTGTAACTTAACACAACATTAATGTATTATAGTTTTACCTAACAGTATAGTTTAGTCTCCTATTATAAATATAAACTGCTCACTACTATTTTGAACATGCTGTGTACACATGTTTTGGAATGTATTCTAGCTCGAAACCTGAAACACTGTTATATAAGATTGATGTTAAGAATGTAATCCGTTTTGTGTGCCTAATAAATAAATAAATAAATATAATATTGTGTTCAACTATAGATCACTCCTTCTTTCCATTTGCTCTTATCCCACTCATAGTGGGGTCGGCGCAACATGCTTTTTAACACATGTTACATGCATGTTACAGAAAGATTTGGCTTGTAGTTTTTACGACCAGCTGCCTGCCTTACGTAAACCCCTCTGTTCAACTATAGATCACTATAAGTGTATAATGGAGATTCTATCATACTAGGGATATTTTTTGTATTTGACAGCCTCCATGGCGCAGTGGGTGAGTAACCACGCGAAACGAGAGGCCGTGGGTTCGATTCCCGCACCGAAATAAATGTTTGTTTCGGGTCTGGGTGTTGTGGGACCGCAAGCCCCTCGTAGTTCTTGATACCCACAATACAGGTTAACCTAGTGTGGGATCAGTACTATGTGTGTGACTGTTGGTTGTATTCGTTAATCTTTAACCTTTTTTCCAGGAATTTGACGGAACACTAGACTCAATATCACTAGCAGCCACATGCGCTTTCAATAGGCGCGGCACCCTCCTAGCTGTAGGATGTAATGATGGTAGAATATTCATATGGGACTTTCTCACTAGAGGTATAGCAAAATCAATATCTGCACATGTCTATCCTGTATGCAGTTTGAGTTGGTCCAGAAATTGTAAAAAGGTGACTTAAAAACTTATTTTATTTGATTTTATTTGAAATCTAGAGGCCCAAAACAGCCTTTTTTTATAGCATAGACCGGCAACGAGCAAGTGGGCAAGTGAGATCTCCACCGCCCAATACCAAAAGAATTATGGGCAAGTTGCCGATCTTAAAGGAAGGGGATAATTTAGGGAAGGGGAGGGGATTTGATGCTCCGGATATCTCACTCACCGTACGAAACGCAGCAGAAAGCTGCTACTTTATGTCGGTTTTCTGTGAGACAGTGGTAACGACCCGGACGAGCCGGCCCATTCACAAAAGTTTCTATAGTGTGGCTCTACCACTCAAGTCTCCTTGTTCCCTTTCCTTTTTAATTGACAACTAGTCCATTAATTTTCTGGTATTTTGGGAGATCATGGGTGGTGGAGATCACTTACACCAGGTGTCACAATTGGTTGTTTACCAGCCTATGTTATAAAAAAACTTGAGTATATTGCATACACGGTACTACTGTTGTGCTGAGGTCTTGGGTTCAATCCCGGTTCGGGTAAAAATGATAGGTTTTTCTATCACAAAATGCTTAATATCAGTGTGGAGTCTAGAATTGTGCCCGGTATATAGCTCGGCGAAATATGGGTGTACTGGTTACACCTCTGCCTACCCCTTGAGTATTACAGGCGTGAGTGCGTATGTTCAATAGACACAGATAGACCAATTAAATAATTATTTGGATAAGAAAATGTAAACATGTAGTACCTTGTTGCCAAATTAGACCAACATATTTTTCTCAAGATGATTGATTTCTAATAAATAATTTTTTTGCAGCTTCTTTCAGCATCAACAGATCACAATGTGTGTATATGGGATGTCCTGTCTGGCGAATGTGAACAACGTTATAGGTTTCCGACGGCGATCCTGAGAGTTCAGTTCGACCCAAGGAATGACAAGCGGTTCCTCGTATGCCCCATGAGACACGCGGCGCTACTCGTTGACACAGATGGTGAACATAAAATACTTCCTATTGATGAGGATGTAAGTTGATTATGTATTTTTTTTATTATTTATATTATTATGTTACGCTACCTGGGATTAAGGGCGAAATGTGCTACTCGCAGTCGCAGACGTCCCCACTGTAAATACAAATACAATACATTACCTGAAACTTGAAATATAGTAACCATGATTAACTATCAGGAGATTTAAAAATCCGTTCAAAAATAAAGAAGTCAAAAGCCATTCGAATCTAGAGGAAAGAGTACTTATGACGTCACCGTACACAATGGCAATTTTGTTTTTGCAAAATGGTTTCTTTTTTGTATTTTTTCTGGTGCATATTAATATAATGTATTAATTTCAATAAAGAAAACTACCAACTAACCTTAATATTGTGAGATTTTCAGAAGCCTTACGACCTTGATGGTCTGCAATGCAAAAACCCCTCAGAAGTTATTAGTGGCCAAGTGTGGCGTTTGCCACGTATTAAAAAAATATTTAACATTAGTCCGCATTTTTTGTCGCAGTGAGGGAAGGTTCTCAATAACTATATAATTCCAATGGAACAATTACAATCATTATTATTATTCACGCTTCTTTAAAACTGCAGGTTTTTTGCAATTGCCTCATAAAGACACCCCCATATTCATAAACGTTACTATGAGACCTCATAGTGAGGGCGTACGCATAGTGACGATTTCTCTAAACGTCATCGGTTGTTTTTGGCGCTAAATAAAACCAGACCAATTATGTACACATAAATCTCTCTATCACTGAGCAAAGAGCTTACTTAAGTGTTTGTGAATTTGGGCCTTAGATATAGACAATACCCATAGTGTGCTAAAGAGAATAACCGCGAAACCGCCTGTTCCGTTATTTTGTTATTTTTTTTTCAGGGCGACATAAATGTTATAGCGTCATTTAACCGTCGAGGAGACTATGTTTATACCGGTAATGCAAAAGGGAAAATTTTAATACTAGACTCACAAACATTGGCTGTTAAAGCAAGTTTTAAAATTACTGTGGGCACTTCAAGCACTACTGGAATTAAAAGCATAGAATTTGCGAGGAGAGGAGAGTGAGTTTTTTTACATTATTAAAATAACGTTTTTATAACTATCTATATTTTGTTTTTTTTCTTCTTACATACGTGTACAGGGTACGCCCCCTTATCCCACTCGCGATAAGGGTGGGCAAAATATGCATTTTTATAGAATATGTTACAGAAATATGTGATTTGTAGTTTTTACGACTATGAAAGTAAGTGATTATTATATATGAATCATAAGTCTCGCAAAATACAGTATGCATGTTAATATTTTAATGTTTTCAAAATGTGACCCACACAAGTCTCGGTTTCACAATACTTGTTGTAATTATTTTTATGGTGTTTAATAATGACGAGCATAACATAAACACATCATAGAAAATCAGAAACTTTGTAACTTGTATAAGTATTGCAGGATTTAATCTAACTGAGCACTAAAGTAACCGTTTTTGTCTACAGCTGTTTTTTAGTAAACACTTCTGACCGTGTCATAAGGGTATATAATACTAACACAGTGCTCAAATGTGGTGTTAATGGTGAACCAGAACCTATACAGAAGTTGCAGGATTTAATTAACAAGTGAGTAAATTATTTTATATATTTGTTAAAATAACACATTTTGCCAATGTTCATATTTTCAATATGACATCTTGTTTGTCTGAAGTCTAATCCAGTCTATTATTTTTAAGCACGACTTACAAGTAGGCAACAGACTAAATAGCACAACAAAAACATAAAAGAGACATTAATAAAATCAGTCAAGTGCGACCGACCGACCTTAAAGGAAAGGGATAATTAAGGAATTTAGAAGGGGAGGAGGATTTGAGCCTCCGAATATCTCACTCAGCGTACGAAACGCAGCAGCAAGCTGCTACTTTACCCCTTTCCTTTAAAATCCTTTTGGTATTGTAGGCGTACATGGGCGGGGGAGATCACTTACACCATCAGGTGGCCCACTTGCTCGTTTACCGGCCTATGACATAAAAAAAGAAAACTATTCCAATCAAGAGTCTACGTTTCATTGACAACATATTAGGATTGCACATTCTTACCATCATTTTGTTGAGGATATAATAATCCATCCCTTTTCAGAACGACATGGAAGAAGTGTTGTTTCTCTGGTGACGGTGAATACATATGCGCGGGCTCTGCTCGACAACACGCGCTGTATATTTGGGAGAAATCCATCGGGAACCTGGTCAAAATCCTGCACGGGACGAAGGGAGAACTATTACTGGATGTAGTTTGGCATCCCATCAGGCCGATCATAGCCAGTATCAGTGCAGGTGCGTATAAAAACATACATTAATCAGTCAGAAATGTAAACAAATATCTACCCACTTTTTGGTCCTTTCTGCAGTCTTCATTGAACAATGGTTCTAGATTTAATATATATTTCAGGCGTAGTATCAATATGGGCCCAAAACCAAGTGGAGAACTGGTCAGCTTTCGCGCCAGATTTCAAGGAGTTAGATGAGAACGTCGAATATGAAGAGAGAGAGAGTGAGTTCGACGTGGAAGATGAGGACCGCTCTGTGGACCAAGCGGGGGAGAGTCGCGATATAGAAGAAGTTGAGGTACAGACAGCATTTACAATTTACATGTCACTTGCCCCGTATTTCATAAACCTTACTTCACAGTCACAACTAAGGCCACTCGCACAATAGCGAATTTCTATCGTAAGTAAACGTATGTTATTGGGCGTGCGCACGCTTAATACATTTTTCTTCGTCAAACACGCATTTTCCGGTTATATGGAATTCGTGAAGTCCTCTTTTGAGGCGCAATGAATAACCTGAATCTTCAAGATAATTCTCTTCTAACTCTGGAGACTGCGGCGGCGTACGACGCTATCGTTAATCGAATTAGTGCATGAAAAGAGATGAATTTGGCGTATTTTATCACATTATGGACGACTTATGAAAAAGACAATATAATTACAATTTTTTATTTTAAACGTACGAAAGCGTTTTCAAATTTCGGTTCAAGTTCGGATCGTTTTCAGACTTCCGAATTATACGTGCGTATACGTACCACTCGCACGCAGTCTGCACGCTCCCAAAGTATAAGAAAGGTCGGGATCGTTCGTGCTTGTTCGCACGAGTTAGATTCCTACAGAAACGCGTCCAAAGTTTGATCGGCCCAATAGTAATATTCAAACAACACACGAACACATAATGGCAATTTCTGTGAACGTGATTGGCTGTTTTTGGCAGTGAACAACAACCATGTTGTAACCCTGTCATTTTGACTATCGTATTTTTTTTAAATCCACTTACAATGGTTTCAGTAAATATACGTTTTCATTCACTTCTGGAACATAAGGGAATGATTTTATTTACGTTTGTGAGCTGTTAGGAAATTTGACATTTGCCTTATTTAAGGTTAAGTTAAAATACCGTATATCGTATGGATACATTACTAAGTTTGGAGAAATGTCATTATTTTAACACCCACGTTTATTTTAAATAATAAAAATATTAAAATTCAGAAATCTAAACAAAGCTTAGAGCTCACTTCAGTGTTGTTCTTAGATACGGGCGTTAGTCGTCACCACATGTAACACCACGTCGTGACAACCTAGACCCCGATACAAGTTTGTTAATCACACAAATGTTTCAGAACAGAGATAACACTTCCATTTGAAGATTATCTGTCTAAAAGCCCGTATAAGACACAGATTATTTTCTCAGGTGGACGTAACCTCATGCGAGCCTGTGGCAGCGTTCTGTAGCTCAGACGAGGAAGGGGAAGATGAGAATGTGCTGCTATTCCTGCCCATAGCGCCCGAGATAGAAGATCCAGAGGTAAGTACTACTACCAACAGTTAAGTACTGGAGTTACAACTGCGCTAGGAGTATAGGATGCCTACAGATGCAGAAATATTATTATTTAGGGATGTAGATGTATGTTTGTAATGCGTAGCACAGGATTATCGAACTTGTTTAAGGCTAAATCGTAAAAATGACGTTAGGTTACAAGAACATTCTTACAAATATGCTATCTCAATCGCTGGATAACAATTATATTATTTGTATTATGTAACATTATGGAAATATCTGCCGAAGCCGAATTTTTGTAAGAGCACTCACATACGAAAAAAAACCATTATTATTTTGATTCGATTCAATCCTATATCACTATAAAAAAAAACGCGACTTATTACTTTGACAACATACTAAACGAAAATGAAGTAACAAATAAAAACTACCATTTAAAACATTGTCGCTGCATTGCATCTCGGTCGCACGAAACATCCGCTTCCATAACTGTTGTGACACAAATATTCAAGGTCATTGGCATGGGGTACAACCTTAATTTCTCTGGCTTTTAGCCTAAGAAAAAAGTAAAATCTAAGTTACTGATATATTATCGGTTTGTAATTGTTTTGAATAACTATTATATATTTACATTCGTTAAGACTTTAGTTCTATTGAATGCTGGGCATGTTTATTTAAAAACAAATGCTTGATGATATTTCGGTGTTTTAGGACGGTTGGGCAGCCACACAAGAGACAGTTACCCCAACCGAGACACCAGAGAAAATGGAACCCGCTGCCAAAAGGCCCAAGAGTAAAACATTCGATATATCATTAAAAATAGCACCACCTGGTGAGTATTTTTTCAAGTCTGTGGCTATGTTTATATAGTCAGAGATTTATATTTTTTTTTGTCCATAGAGCAACCAATATCCTTCGGTGGTAAAAACAAACAAGCGGTCGGAAGCAAAAAAGTCGCCGGACGACCTCGAAAATAAAAAGAAAATGGATCAACGTCTGATACTTTTATTTACCACCCGTCACTTTCCGACACTCGGCAAAAGAATACAAAAACTCATTCACTATAGGAGAAAACATTTATTTTGCAAAAAAAATTATATCATTCTTTAATAAAATTCGTATTCAGAGTATACAGTAAGTACCTATCTCGTGTATAAATAAATCTCACTTACAACGTAAACAAAAAATAATACAACTGCTATTCGAGAGTCGGCTACGCATCAATGTCATCCTCGTGCTGGCTAGAGAAGTAGCTCACGAGTCCTCCGAACACTGAACCCTCCTCTCTCATCCCGGTCGGACCCACCGGACCATCCTCCCTCCCGCTCGGTCCGGCTACCAACCGCTGCACCGCATGCGACGTGAACTCACGCGGCGCCACCCGGCCCACCCCGCCCACCCCGCTCGGAGACACCGGGGCTGCCGGACTCGAGAACTGGGCGAACGGACCGGGGCCCGGACTCGGCGTGTCCGGGGGACCGGGCGACGGACCCACGGGAGCCCCAGTCGACGGAGACATCCCGGATATGGAACTAAGAGTAGTCGTCGCTGTCGCTAATGCCGGTCCGGGCGACGGTCCCGGGGATGGGCCGTGGGCCGGTCCCGGTGACTCTGGCGGGCCCGGGGCAGGAAAGCGCGTCGGTGGCGCAGTCTGGAACGGCAGCGGCGCTCGCACCGGCATCCGCAGCTGTGCAGCGATGTAGCTAGAGTCCGGAGGCGCGGCGCGGAGCTCAGCCGGTCCCGGGGATCGCTCCGGGACTCCGGGCCGGGGCGTCGGACTCCGGGGCCGGTCTGTCCCGCGAGACTCCATGCCGGCTGGTACCGGCGAGTACTGCGGGAATGGAGGGCGCCGCACGTGGTAAGGCGGCGGGCCGAAGGGCGGTCGCGGCCGCTCCATTCTCTCTGGTGGCATTCCTAATCGTTCCGGTGGCATCCCTAGTCTCTCCGAGGCCATTGTCATTCTCTCCGATGGCATTCCCAGCCTCTCTGGTGGTATCGACATTCTTTCCGGCGGTACCGACATTCTTTCTGGTGGTGCAGACATTCTTTCTGGCGGTAACGTCATTCTTTCCGGTGGTATTGTCATTATCTCGGATTGCATTGCCATTCTTTCCGGTTGCATTGTCATTCTCTCTGGTGGCATTCCCAGTCTTTCAGATGACATCCCTGATCTTTCTGGTGGCATCCCTAATCTGTCTGGTGGCATACCCAGTCTCTCAGATGGCATCCCCAATCTTTCTGATGACATCCCCGATCTTTCTGGTGGCATCCCTTGTCTCTCAGATGACATCCCGTGTCTTTCTGGTGGCATCCCCAGTCTCTCAGATGACATCCCTTGTCTTTCTGGTGGCATCCCTAGTCTTTCTGGTGGCATCCCCAGTCTCTCAGATGACATACCCGGTCTTTCTGGTGGCATACCTAATCTCTCAGATGACATCCCTGGTCTTTCTGGTGGCATCCCCAGTCTCTCAGATGACATCCCCGATCTTTCTGGTGGCATCCCCAATCTTTCTGAAGGCATGCCTAATCTTTCTGAAGGCATGCCTAATCTTTCTGAAGGCATGCCTAATCTTTCTGAGGGCATCCCCAATCTGTCTGGCGGCATTCCCAACCTATCCGGGGGCATTCCCAGCCTTTCCGGTGGCATTCCCAATCGTTCTGGAGGCATCCCTAGTCTTTCTGGAGGCATTCCTAACCTCTCTGGAGGCATACGATCTGTGGGTGGGCCCGGACCCGGCGCATACGGACCGTACGGGCCGTAATGCGGAGCGTAAGGCCCCAAAGGATGTCTCGGTCGCCTATCCTTATTCTCAGTATGTTTAATCTTCGGATGTCTCGGGGGTTCGTGTGGAGCGGGTCCGGGTGAGGGCGGCGCCGGAGACGACGTCGGCGACCGATACTCCGGCTCGACCTTCACCTCCGCCTTGATACGCACGAAAGGGTCCCCCGGATTCGCCGGAGCAGGCGGCGTCGAGCGCGGCGGTGATGCAGCCGGACCGGACACGCCTGGCGGCGGCGGCGGCGGCGGCGGCGGCGGCTGTGGCCTCGGTCCGTGTGGGCCGTGTGGGCCATGTGGTCCATGCGGTCCGTGCGGTCCGAAGGCCCGTGGCCGTGGAGCCGGGGGTCGGTACGCGGGTGGGCTGGCGGGCGAGGAGGCGGGGTGAGGGCGCGGGTACCCGGCGGGCGGGTAGTAGCCTGGCGGCGGGTACTGCCGCGGGGTGTGATGCAGCGGGTACATCACGTTCTGCGGCGCACGACCGCCGTACGAGTTACCGCCGTACATCATCGGACCCCTGTGTACCAAACATCATAACATCATTACAACTTATATTTATATTGACTCGTGTGAATGATCCCGAATCTATTGGATATCTATTGGATCAAGGAAAAAAGATAAAAGCCTCACAAATCAAATAAAATTTACCAGTTTGCATAATGTAGAATTACGCACACACGACATACGTGAGTCGGATATAGGCCTACATTTCTACCCTTTTAAGGCGACACGTAAAAGTGACTACACTGATGTTAAGTAAAATGCAGTCCAAATATAATATCGACTGTCAAGGGACATTGCGCCCCTCGCCGGCCGGCAAAATTATGCCGGCCTGAAGTCACCGGATATATACTGGCTAATCCCGGAACGCAACTCGCCTGATCAAGCCATTATGATGGGTTTTTCACTATCACAGTGGTCGCTCCAGTCGAGTACAAAAAATGTATCAGATACCCTCCCAACAGCAATGACAGCAATTATATTGCAGAAAAGTGGTTGAGATGATTTGAAGTGTTCGAATTCTCGTATTCTACGCAAACAAGCAAGGTTGCCGGCTTCAGTCTTTAGTATTTGTTTGTTCATGAGATTACAGACCGTTTGCACCAACCTATGCAATACAAAAATACTTTTCTCAACTTTAGACGATCTGTAACGCCTATCATACATCAAAACGATGCAATGTCGCCTATTTTTACATTGTATGGACTCTTTAATGTGATTTTAGGTGTTGATTAAGTAGATTAGAGTTATTGATCAAGTAGATAGGTCGATGAAACCTGGCACTATACTCGTAGTGTATGTTTTCCCCTTGGTGTGATGCGAACCTGTACTGCTGGTTGATCATGTGCGGCATTCTGGTGATGATGCTGGGCTCCTCGGTGACCGGCTTGAACGGCTGCGGTGAACCCGCCACGGACAGAGTGCCTGCACCGCAATATAAGTAACAGAATCATTTACCTAAACTGATAAATTGATTGAAGGCGCCTCAGGTTGTCCGGCAGCGGACATCTTTCGGCTGAAGGAAGAAAAAGTGACATTATTTACGTCCATCTTAAAATGTTGTAAACTCAACTGAACGAAAACAAAGTATATATTATATACAAGAATAGTCGGAATAATATATCGAATAATAGATCATATTCATATGACGGCTTGAAAAACGGCCAGAGAAATAAGAGAATAAATACAGTCTGCCGACTGTAATAAAAATATCGAGCCCCCATCAGTGTCGCGAAGCATCAGTGCCATAAGTTCTTTATGCATTAGTTGAAATCTAAACCTTCGTACACGGCAATAAGGTTGATTATTCTTAAAATACTTATATTGTTTCCGATATTTTATTAAAGTGAAATTTTTATTAGATCGTCTCAAAATGTTTGGCCTGTGTGTTGCATGTCGCGTGACGGTCGGCCGCGGAGTAGGGATAAAGTGAAAGGCGCTCGCCAGAGCAGCCAAGGCCAATATGGCGGCGTCTATAGTTCGCACGTTATTTTGTTTGTTTTTGTTAGTGTTTAATGTAATATTATTCCATAAATTTTTAGTTAAATGTCTATAATGTGAAAAAGCTTCACTTTTACCGTGGTTTCATAAAACCACACAATCTTTATTTATGCGTATACCGTTATTGATACAACTCAAAGCTATTTTAGACAGCCGCTGTCGCACAGTGGGTAAATAGCCGGCTGCGAAACGGGAGGCCGCTGGTACGATTCCCGCTGTTTGTGTGATCCACAAATATTTGTTTCTGGTCTGAGTGTTATAAGACCGAAGTCTATCGTAGTTCCTGATACCCACAATACAAGACTTGGTATCTTGCTGTGGGGTCAGGACTATGTGAATGTTGGATGTATAAAAAATATCTAATTTTTGGGTGTTGTGTTTGTATGAAACATTAGATCCAAATATTTATGATCGAATATTAAGCCGAAATGACATAAGCACAAACCGTAACTTTAATATAATAATATCCAAAATTTTCAGAGATATTGCTGTTTAGTATATACACACATATAACCGTATTAACAGCTGTATTTTCATTTGGGGTCACGAAACTCATTAATGACAAGTTTTTTTTTACTATAGATTTTGATATGAAAACAAATAAGTTTTTACCCATACTTTAAGTTGACCACGGTTTAATACACCCTTTCCGACTAAATTATTCTATACATTTGCAATTACATAGTTGCAAAACTTGCCAGCCCTATGTATACAATTGATTTGTGATAAATATTTTAGTAAGTAAAATAGCTCATTCACAAAAACGGGACGTTTTTTTAGCGAATTTGTCGCTGTTGGATCTCGGCAGAATACATTACCAAATACGTCAAAACGGAAATAAAGCCTGATCTGTTAAAACAGTAATGTAAACAGTTTCTGTGTGAACGGTTTGAAGTCAATAAACTTCTCATTGGATTATTATCACTTAATTGGTCTAATGGCAGTCCACTTAAGCTGGAAAACTGAGGTCCTGGGTTCAAATCACAGGTCGGCCAATCACAATTGTTGTTTCACTCATGAGTTGCCCGGAATATAAATTTATGCTGAGTATGACGGTTGGTTCGCCCCAGTTTTATCATGAGACGGAAATAAGAAAATGAGATGATAAGAAAATGGCGAAATGTGGGTATAGCACAAGTTGCACCTCTAACTACGTCTTGAGGAATATAGGTATGAGCATGTATGTATGGATTATTATTATTTCAGTATTTTAAGAGCACTTGTATATTATGTACAGGTGGTTCTAAAAACAATAGAATGTTAATTTGATACCTTCTCTCAGTGCGGCGGGATGCGCCGGATGTGATGGATGCGCGGGATGTGATGGATGCGCCGGATGTGACGGATGCGACGGATGTGACGGATGTGAAGGGTGTGACGGATGCGAGGGATGTGACGGATGCGGTCGTTCGTCAGGCGACATCACTCCGCGCAGTTCCGCACGTACCTGCAATATGCAATGATAACGCTATAAATCATACATTAAACAGCTTCACACGTCATCCTGGAATGTGAAGGTGTAGCTACACAACGGGCGGAAATCCTCAAAACACCGAGATCACTCCGAGAAGCCTGTAGACCCCAGGAGGATCCTGCACTTGTGGTCGGAGTTAGGCTGGCTAGATTCCTAGCTGGCATAAATTTCACGCACAATGGCCCGACATTTTTATGGCCTAAATGCGGAGAAAAGAAGCCCACAATTAAGATCAAGACACCACACACCACATTCTATTACCTGAACGCAATGAACTACCTTTTACAAAACTATAATGTTTTATAAAGCATTTATAATAAGTACTTAGGTATTTTAAATGGTTGAAACTGGGTCTCTTAAAAATTATAATCAATGTAATTGATGGCTAGTTATATTTATTGAGTAAATAATTATTTCAAATCAAAAGTTTTTTTTTAATAAGTAATTAATTAATAAAATATGTTGAACGTTAAACAAGTTTCATCCACTCTTCAGTATATTTTATCTTCACAAGCCTATGGATTACTACTACTACATATTATTTACTACACTAAACTTGAAATATATTACGAACCTGCAACCTCGGCGTGGTGGGGATTGTTGGGAACCTTTGTTCGTGGTAGTCTCCGGGTGCGGGATGTCGGATCGGTATCGGCGCGTTACCGTACATGTTCATGCGTTGTACGTCGGGCGCTAATGGACGCACCTGATATCAATCAAAATAATCACTGATAATGATAAATGATAAAAAATTACAATTTAAAGTGAAGAAAGGATTTTAATACATACGTACATACGCACTCACGCCTGTAATCCCCGAAAGGGTAGGCAGAGGTGTAACCAGTACACCCACATTTTGCCGAGCGTATTTCCGTCTCATGATGTGATAGGGGGCGAGCCTATCGCCATATCGGGCACAATTCCAGACTCCAGGTTGATACTAAGCATTTCATGATCGAAAAACCAAATATCTCTTTACCCGACCTGGGGATCGAACCCGAGACCTCAGCGTCAGCCTTAGTCGTAACGCGTACGTATTACAACTGCGCCACCGAGGCAGTAGGATTTTAATAGTATTTTTAATTCTTACAGTCGAGACCAGCACACGATCAAGTGATAAGTGGGAGATTCAAACTATAGAAACTGAATGACTCAGCTTGACTGGATTGTTACCACTTTTTCACATAAATACGGTATAAGAGATTATAGAAGGCTCAAATTCCCCCCCCTCTCCTTCTCAATTCCTATTGCTTTCCTTAAGCTCGGCATCGCATCCATGATTCATCTGATGTCATGAGTGTCCATGGGTGATGATCACTCAACATTAGGTGATCTTGCCAGTGTATTGATCTCTTATATAAAAAAGTTAGTCATCTGATGGTAAGAAACTCGTAAACACGCACAATACCAGCAAAGTATCGATATTGGTATCGAGTGGTAAAACTTCGGTCAAGTTAACCCGCTCAACACTTGTTTGTTGCCACTAAGGGTTTTGGCTTAATACTTCTATGCTACCAACCTACTCAGCTGATTTAGAAAATATCAGTACAGAGTTGGTCTAAAATAAATATTAAATATTGTTTAATATTATTTAGTTTTACTCAATTAACACTAACGATAGTTTTCTAAAGGAAAACAAATAAGCAACTACAATTGCTCTCACCTGTATTCCGTACCCGACTCCCATCGGCTCCACTTTCTCCTTCTTTATTCTCTTACTTTCCTGTAAAGCTATCCGCGCGAGTCGCTTCTCTTCTCGCATCTTAGCCTTCTCTTCTTTTAATCTCACTTTCTCTTCTTTCTTCTGCAACCGTTCTAGTTTTTTGGCTTCTTTTTCTGCTAGTTTAGCTTCCCGCTCTAGACGTTTCTTTTCGCGTTCCGCCTGTAGAATTTATAGTGTTTTTAATCTCTTTATATCATTGATATTAATGGCAAGTTATACATTGAGGCGCTCATAGCTAATTGCACTCACTAATCGGTAAACGATTATCGATTATAGATTATAAACTGGCAAATAACATTTCATTTTATTTGATACTTTGTTTATAACGGAAACTGATGCATGTATATTACTCACTTGATTAGGTTTTACTGGATCTTGGCTGAGATCTGAAATTGAATAAGAATAGTATTGTCATTTATATTTTTCTTTATTTAGCACCATATTAGTGTAATTTTTGAGACATATTTTTGAGATATATTTAGCTATTAAATAGTTTATGATACTTGATAGTCTACAATTATTTTCAAACTGGATTGAAACATATAGTTCATGCGTATAATTCATACTGTAGTAGTTTAAACGACATTTATTTAGAACGATTTCTTAGAACTTAGTCAAACTCTTGCAGACTCTTATCTCAATCTACAAGCTAAAAAGGTTTAAAAGGCGTGATGTTCCCACTGCGAGTGGGATAAGGGCAGGTGGAAGAAGAAGAGTATGCGTTACCTTTGATCTTGACTCCGACAAGTTTGGCGAGCGCGTCATCAGTAGAGTCAGGTACTACGCACTCGCGAGACCGACGACCGCGACCGCGACCGCCACCGCGACCGCGACCGCTCATACCTCTGTACACAAACAATATACATTACATTATCTACAGTCGACATCTTTCTTCCCGCGGGAAAAATCCCGATTACGGATACCATCCCAGTCCCGGGGGAAGAGGGGATGGTCTGAACGACCGCTGGGTCGGGTCTCTAACCAAAATATCCCTTTGCTGTTATACTGACTAAAAACCCCATAATGATCTTCAGCGCAAGTGGGACGGTCCCGGGGGATCGTCAGTGTGGTCTGGATAGCTGACGGAACCGTCCGCGCGCCTGCCGCTTCGTGATCCTTCTCATACTTACCGGGACTTAGAAGCTCCTTACAATAAGGACGTTTATAGATGTCAAAGCCAGCACGATATTTCGTACTGCCCTCAGCCTATATCATACTCACACATCATCAAATGGACAGAGAGTTTTGGGGTTTTAACTCAGAGGTTAAATAAATAACGTTGAGGTTTTTAATTCGAAAAATTTAATAGTTGCTTGGAATTGGAATTTGTTCACGATAAAGTCATAGAATCGCTATACCTATCACATCATGGGACGGAAGGAAGTTCGATAAGTAGTTGTATTCCTTATTACGTTAGGTTGAAATATTAATGCTAGTTTCTTTTGGCGTATTTCAACGCCGAGACACACATCTGCCTAAAAAGAGAATATTATAGATGGTCTCTCCGGTCGGTGGGTGACGGGGGAGTTATCCACCCACCTCTGCTCCGCTCACACGAGGTTCATCACCTCGAGGGCTGAACTGTCGGACGACGGACTCCACGTGTCCGCCGCCTTGCGTGGCGTGGCGAGGCCTCTGTCAGGGGGACAGTGCGCGTGACCCTTCGGCGGCGGATGGCAAGCTGAGATGTGATTTCCCGCTTGACATGACTGTTTCGCAGAAGGCGGTCATCGCGTTACACGACCTCTCGTTATTATAATAATAATAATAATAATAATAAATACACCCAACAGTCACACACATAGTCCTGACCCCACACTAGGTAAACCTGTATCGTGGGTATCAGGAACTACGAAGGACTTGCCAACCCACAACACCCAGATCCGAAACAAATATTTGTGGATCGTACAATCATTTGTCTCGGTGCGGGAATCGAACTCACGGCCTCTCGCTTCGCAGCCGACTACTCGCCCGCAGCTCCACGGAGGCTGTCCATCACCATCGACCATGACCTTAACCACAGCTGGTAACGAGAGGTCGTCCCCCAATTCTGCGTCGAGTTCGCGACGCTGCTCTGCCCACGCGGGGCACTCCTGTAGAGTGCGCCGCAGTGTCCTCGTCGCAGTGCAGTGCGTCGTGGTGACACTGGAGAGTCGGATCTCTTCGAAGCAAACGTAACACGAGAGGACCTACACTAGCCGTAAGGTCAATGACCCGTGCAGCTTATCGGCCCAATCGTTCAGAACTGGGCGGACAGCCTCGGAAGTCCTTACGCCGACCGAAGGATTGTTCAACCCCTCCTTCCACTCTTGGAGTAAGGATGCTCGAACGTGAAATCTTCACAATATCGTCTTCCCCGTGTGAACATATTCTTCTTGAATCTGTCACGTGGAGTCCCCCCCCCCCTCATAGGATATGATGCGATGACCATTGAATCTGACTTTACCTATCTCAGACTATTTTTTTTACAAAAGATACATAATATAACGAACCTGCTACCCCGTCCCCCACGGCTGCCTTTTCCTCTTATTGGATGTGAATTCGGCGTCGCGTCTGGATCTGTCAAACAAATAACATACATTATAACATAGAGTAACCATTTTTCCTACAATCGTTTGTTGACCATACAAATTACTATACATTTATGCTTTTCAAATTCTTATAGTTATTAAAGTATCAAAATAGCAATTTGTAATGTAAAAAACAAAAAAAAAAAACAAAATTAATTTCTTATTCAACTAACATGATATAAAATCACTCATACTACAAAATTAAGTTACCAAGCTCGTACTGTTAGAAAAAAAAGGCATGTAACATTTTGTAGTGTTAAAGTTCCGTACCTGTCTCGTTTGTCGCGTTTAGTTTGTCCTCCGGCGTGTCGTCATCGTGTGCATGTTCCGTGTCGTTGTGTGTGTGTGTGTGTGTGTGTGTATGTGCTCGGGCGACATGTTCAGGCAGCTTGTGCAAGGGCACGACGGGCACGGCGGCGCCAGTGTTGCGCATCAGCTCACACAGCGCGCGCTGCCGAGCCGCCGCCGCCGCCGCCGCCGCCGCCGCAGCTGAACCGGAATCAGAACCAGACGACAACTCTGACTCCTCCACTTTGAACTCATCAGAACTATCGCCCATGTGCTTGCCGCTTGACTTGTGCATCTCCTGTCATCGACAAAATTAACTACATATAATCGACTGTAATCAACTCACTAAATCATACTAATATTATAAATGTGAATGTAAGTATGTTTGTTACGCTTTCACGCGAAAACTACTTATCCTTGGAGGTATAAGAAGTAACATAGAATACTTTTTATGAAACAAAATATTATTTGTTTGTTACACTTTCACGCCTAAATCACTGAACCGATTTTGATGAATTTTGATATAGAGATAGATGGAACCCTGGAGACGGTTATAGGCTACGTTTTATTTCGGAAAAGCCTACTCACGCGGGCGGGCTAAAGCTAGTATTTCATAAAATACAGTAACAATATCACTATATTATACCTTGTTATTAATAATAATCTTACCGAAAAACCCCCTACCAAAAAACATCTGTACCTTTTATATAACAGGTTTTTTAAATATCATTCATTTACTATCTTTTGCTAGCGGCTCCAGCCGCGTAATAAACCTTTTCCGGGTTTAAAAATAATACATAACCGGAATATAACGGAGCCAATAACCGTCTCCAGGGTCCCATCTATTTCTGTACCAAAACTCCATCGCCGACTTATGCAAAGGAGTAGTAGAGTTGCGTAATTGGAAAAAAATATTGGATGTTATTTTATTTTTGTTTGTTTTAAAGCTGATTGACTTGAAAATCGATATCTGACACTCCGTGTAGTGACAAATCATGGTTATGTTAAAATTGAAAATTGTGTGCGCCATCTTGGATTTGAAAACAAATATTAAAATTATAGTACAAATAAAAAAATAATACAATAATTGCGACATCATAAACCAAATAGGTGCGCGTTAGGCCTGAAAGTTGTATCCCTATCTACATAGAAAGACTGAATATGCAGTTTAGGGTCGCGGATGGCGTCACTCCGTGTCTCATCCTCGCACATCCCCCCCCCTGTTCTGTGTAGACGTCACGTCGCGTCGTCGATGTACCACTCTATACATTGTATACACTAAAAACACTGTATAGATTCTTAGACTGTGGAAGTACTGTGGTTGTTCACCACCAGTTGCATCGAACGTCAACACGCGCCGCGCCGTGGAGCTGGCCTCGATATATCCTTGAATAGTTCCGCGTCAGAAATGGACTCCTCCCTCCCCACTCCTCGCGTGGATCACCAACAAGTATAAACAATGTGACTCACGTCCTCGGACTTGGTGTTGGGCATCTCTGTGTGTGACTCGCGTGGATCACCAACAAGTATAAACTGTGTAGTTGATCTTGCGCTGCCTGGTGCGGTGCTTGGGTGACCAGTCGTTGGGTTCGTCGGAGAGTCCCCGTATGTGACTCGCGTGGATCACCAACTAGTATAAACAATGTGACTCACGTCCTCGGACTCGGTGTTGGGCATCTCTGTGTAGTTGATCTTGCGCTGCCTGGTGCGGTGCTTGGGTGACCAGTCGTTGGGTTCGTCGGAGAGTCCTCCGTATGTGACTCGCGTGGATCACCAACAAGTATAAACAATGTGACTCACGTCCTCGGACTCGGTGTTGGGCATCTCTGTGTAGTTGATCTTGCGCTGCCTGGTGCGGTGCTTGGGTGACCAGTCGTTGGGTTCGTCGGAGAGTCCTCCGTATGTGACTCGCGTGGATCACCAACAAGTATAAACAATGTGACTCACGTCCTCGGACTCGGTGTTGGGCATCTCTGTGTAGTTGATCTTGCGCTGCCTGGTGCGGTGCTTGGGTGACCAGTCGTTGGGTTCGTCGGAGAGTCCTCCGTATGTGACTCGCGTGGATCACCAACAAGTATAAACAATGTGACTCACGTCCTCGGACTCGGTGTTGGGCATCTCTGTGTAGTTGATCTTGCGCTGCCTGGTGCGGTGCTTGGGTGACCAGTCGTTGGGTTCGTCGGAGAGTCCTCCGTATGTGACTCGCGTGGATCACCAACAAGTATAAACAATGTGACTCACGTCCTCGGACTCGGTGTTGGGCATCTCTGTGTAGTTGATCTTGCGCTGCCTGGTGCGGTGCTTGGGTGACCAGTCGTTGGGTTCGTCGGAGAGTCCTCCGTATGTGACTCGCGTGGATCACCAACAAGTATAAACAATGTGACTCACGTCCTCGGACTCGGTGTTGGGCATCTCTGTGTAGTTGATCTTGCGCTGCCTGGTGCGGTGCTTGGGTGACCAGTCGTTGGGTTCGTCGGAGAGTCCTCCGTATGTGACTCGCGTGGATCACCAACAAGTATAAACAATGTGACTCACGTCCTCGGACTCGGTGTTGGGCATCTCTGTGTAGTTGATCTTGCGCTGCCTGGTGCGGTGCTTGGGTGACCAGTCGTTGGGTTCGTCGGAGAGTCCTCCGTATGTGACTCGCGTGGATCACCAACAAGTATAAACAATGTGACTCACGTCCTCGGACTCGGTGTTGGGCATCTCTGTGTAGTTGATCTTGCGCTGCCTGGTGCGGTGCTTGGGTGACCAGTCGTTGGGTTCGTCGGAGAGTCCTCCGTATGTGACTCGCGTGGATCACCAACAAGTATAAACAATGTGACTCACGTCCTCGGACTCGGTGTTGGGCATCTCTGTGTAGTTGATCTTGCGCTGCCTGGTGCGGTGCTTGGGTGACCAGTCGTTGGGTTCGTCGGAGAGTCCTCCGTATGTGACTCGCGTGGATCACCAACAAGTATAAACAATGTGACTCACGTCCTCGGACTCGGTGTTGGGCATCTCTGTGTAGTTGATCTTGCGCTGCCTGGTGCGGTGCTTGGGTGACCAGTCGTTGGGTTCGTCGGAGAGTCCTCCGTATGTGACTCGCGTGGATCACCAACAAGTATAAACAATGTGACTCACGTCCTCGGACTCGGTGTTGGGCATCTCTGTGTAGTTGATCTTGCGCTGCCTGGTGCGGTGCTTGGGTGACCAGTCGTTGGGTTCGTCGGAGAGTCCTCCGTATGTGACTCGCGTGGATCACCAACAAGTATAAACAATGTGACTCACGTCCTCGGACTCGGTGTTGGGCATCTCTGTGTAGTTGATCTTGCGCTGCCTGGTGCGGTGCTTGGGTGACCAGTCGTTGGGTTCGTCGGAGAGTCCTCCGTATGTGACTCGCGTGGATCACCAACAAGTATAAACAATGTGACTCACGTCCTCGGACTCGGTGTTGGGCATCTCTGTGTAGTTGATCTTGCGCTGCCTGGTGCGGTGCTTGGGTGACCAGTCGTTGGGTTCGTCGGAGAGTCCTCCGTATGTGACTCTCGCGCGTATCACGTTTCCGTCGGCGTCATACTGCGTGAGTCCGGTCCGTTTTCGTGACTTCTTCCGTTCCCGATCTCCTCGATCACCGCGACTGCTGCGGTCTCGCTTCTCGCGACGTTTGTGTGATGATTTTAATTTCGACCTGGAATTAAAATGCCAATAATTTTTATTGTCCGTTGTATTTTGGTTTCAATAAACATGTTCAATGTCAATTGTTTGAGGACTTAGATACCTTTTTTTATTTGCCAGAATGATCAAACGAGCAAGTCACTCGTGAAATAGTAAGCGTCACGTCTGTCTACAACAATTTTATTATGAAAAAAGGCATTGCCATACTCACTTCTTATGAGAGGCCCATTCCTTGGCTCCAGTGGACTCACTTGAACTATCTTCAAGGACGCCTTTCTTCTTTTTCTTCACCTCGGGTGAAGATTCTCTTAATTTTGGACGATCTGTAACATATACTATTTGAGATAAAATTTCCTTTGATGATATTGGCTTACCTTATTATATTCCAGTAGAGTAGGACAGGTTCAGGACTATAGTTGGTGTGACAATCTTGTGCAGACCAATACATTTGTCATAATCGTCTTCGAGAGAACATATAAGTGGTTCTGTACAACTGAACCTTGTGGCCCATCCTACATGCCTGGGTTATTTATACGCCCAGCGACAAGGTATTACAAAGACTGGTATAGCTTTACTTAATGCCAAAACATTCTATATAGATCTATAGATAGTTAGTATAGATAGCTACACCTAGAGATCTCTCTAGGTGTAGCTATCTATCTATACTTAATAAGTGCTCTCATTTGTGCGCACGAAGCTATGTGTGCCGGATGTGTTTGTATAGTTCTCAATGACACACATATGCCTGTCAATAGGTATAGGTCTCTACCATATAAGTCGAAGCTTGTTTATAAGCGCAGGCACACAGCTAGCCGTGCACAAATAATAGTAATAAATACACCCAACAGTCACACACATAGTCCAGACCCCACACTAGGTTAACCTGTATCGTAGGTATCAGAAACTACGAGGGACTTGCGGTCCCACATCACCCAGACTCGAAACAAACATTTGTGGGTCACACAAACATTTATCTCGGTGTGGGACTCGAATCCACGGCCCCTCGATTCGCAACCGGCTACTCGCCCACTGCGCCACGAACTGTCGTGAGCTGTCATGATTGAAATGAGCTGAACATTGTATGATATCGGCTTGAGGATACCTTTCTTGTCAGGTCTGCAGATGCGACGGATGGGCAGCGAGTCGGATGATCTGGAATTATTCGAGCTGTCCCGCTCTGCTGACGATGATATGTCTTCTGATGACGATTCCATTCTGACAACAACCAACATACAAGTCAAACCTTCAATGTGCCTTCCGTTTTATGCATTTGGTAGGGCAAAATACTCACGACTTCTAGATATTGATGTTACAAATTAAGTGAACAATTTTATATTTTGGTGAAATAAAATATATTCCCCATATACCTACACATTTTAATATTAAAATTGATTTAAATAAAACTAGTTTAAATAGATTTTATCGCGGTTTAATTTAATTTTAGTCCCGACGTTTTGAAAATTTTTCAGCCTTCTTGGTCACGGGAGAGACTGAGGTCTTGAAAAGTTAATGTTACATTCCATATAAACTACTTTTATTTCAATGTGTAATATTTGCGTAAACATAAGAAATCTCATTTTTTTTTTTCACATTCAAGTTTGCCATCATCCATGGCAGTTGTATATTACCAAGGATATTGATGTTGATAAAAGTGAAGTATTACCCAGTATCCTTGAAGTCCTCGTCAGTTTCGTCATCATCCTCAGACGGTACGTCCAATGAGTTTAACTTGCGAGGTTTCCGTCGCTGCCTCTTTTTTAACTTTTTCGCTTCCACCGGTTTACCCTGAAAGGATGTCATTAGGGTATTTGACTATTTTTAATTATATTCATCAATAAGTTATGTTTCTTCTTCTTAGTCGTACACTACTGGCGAAGTGGTCGTGGTCATGGATCAGCTGTAAGGTTGGCTGCGGCTTTTGCGAGACTTCTCCACTTCTCTCTATTTAAGTTACGTTACTTAAGCTTTATTACCGAAAGAAATTTATAAATCCAATAAAAAATAAATAAGTTATAAGTCCATTGAAATTTTGCGGAGGGGGGAGTTGTTAAATGATTCTAGATATTGTGAGGTCAATATTAGCAATGGCCAATATGATACAGGCGTGTTAGTGAGGTATATTCTTTTAATATTTTTCTTTTTATATTATGTAAATCCGGTGAATCATCACCTGTTCAATGGCCTCTCGTTCTGCTTTGAGTTTTTCCTCCTCAGCTGCCTCTATGATAGTGGATATATCTTTCCCTCGTCCCTGGTTTCCCGCGCTCGTCGTTGGCTCAGCGTATTCCTCCTGAAATCATAATATTGACTATA
The DNA here is from genome assembly GCA_905332985.1 of Mimas tiliae. NCBI lineage: Eukaryota > Metazoa > Arthropoda > Insecta > Lepidoptera > Sphingidae > Mimas > Mimas tiliae. The sequence continues at coordinate 15,732,813 of HG995248.1, read as the reverse complement.
TAATAATAGTCAAAATGTTTAAAAGACTGGGAAAACCCAATCCTCTTATGTTTCCTTTAACATTGGCAACATAACCATGAATATGATCCATCCTGTTTTGTGTGTTTATGGGCAGTGGAGATCACCACCATTCCCGTGACCTGCTTGGTAATTTGCCAACTTGGTACTAGAATTAAAAGTAAATAATTAAAAAAGATTTTTCTTTAATGTTTGAAAAACTATCGATATTTAATTTCGATAGATCAATATTTTTTATAGAACGAAAATGGAATGCGGTTCCTGACATTAGGCCGAGATAACGTCACGCAAAAAGAAGATATATCGAAAACGGAAATATTGCAATATTTTCTTTATAGTATGTAGTATTGATATCGATATATTTTTGCACTTCCTGCATGCATAGTTGGTAGGGTGGTGTTACCTTGATGGCGGTGCTGATGAGTCTGTCGTACTCCTGCGACCGATAACTGACGGGCAACTGCTTGCGAGCTCGCAGACGATAAACTGCACCGTCTGATGATGATGATGATGACCACGAACTGCTCGTACTCTCCTCTGAAACCACACAACACATTGTGGTTCTTTATCATCGATCACATCACACAGTAACTATACACTATAAACTACAGAATCTGAATTTTAGACAATCGACTCATCGAACTGCTAACCACTTTTGTGCATCAAGATCACTTGTGATGTATTTATGGTAAATGTCCTAAATCAAAAACGCTAAAATGATAATGGACAAACATAAAAATTGAACTCAGGCGCCGACCTCCACCTTGTCTACTCTAGTAGTGTCTCTGGTTTCAAATCAAAACAACACTGCTTGCAGATAACTGCTTGTTGGCGAAAATTACTAATTCCACAATGAACTTCTCAAATAACTTACCAGACTCCGACTTGACTGGTTCTTCTTCTTTCTGTTTCTCCTCTTCACTCTCTGGCTCGGGTTCTTCTTCTTTCTTGCGCGCCCTCTCCGCTTCCACGTGTACTAACAGCTCGTCATACTTCGTCAACTCTTGTTCTAACGATTCTATTAGTTTCTCCTGGAAAATTGAAAAAATATAATGGTAGTAAGTGGTTACCGTCGCTCATCGACATCAGCAATGTCAATGGTGCTGCCAAGCTAATGCTTATCGTGAAATAGTTTTAAAGCCTTAATTTGAAAAAAGACATATCATAGCAGTAAAGAAATGATGTCGATAGAAGTTCATTCACACAATAGAACTATTATTATTTAATTACAGTACGGCAAATGTGGTTTTGTACAAAGGTGCTGTAGTAATATAAGCTGTAGATGTATAAAGCTACATTACTATCCGTAGTCAAACATATAGGTATATAATTTTCTGGGATTGTTTTGGTTCTTACATTAGTTTAGCTATCACACAACTTGGTTCACAGCTCTAACATAGAATAAAGCAACAAATAATCTCAAATGAAGGTAACCACGTCGAAAGTTTAATAAAGATGTATAGTATACTCACATGGTTGCACTGAGGACAGAACCAATCTCCTTCTGGTATGAGGAACAGCATGGGCTTGAGACAGCTGGCATGGTATCCAGCATCACAGCGGTCGCACAGTAGTATCCATTCAGGTTGTTCACCGCTACCACATCGCTTGCAGAAACCTGTGTCCTGCCCTACAACATAACCCACAATATATGGATTTCAATTACACAGAGCTAAAGAAGGCACCTTTTTTGTTTATTTATGAGATTTTCCCGAGTTAAGTTATGTGAAATGTTTTTTTAATTAGCTTGAATGATGAGACGAGCAGGTCGCTCGCCTGATGTTAAGCGCCGCGCCTGCCCATAAACAGAATCAACACGTCACCCCGAGACGTAAATTGTTTAATCTCATAATGCCCAGTAATTTCACCGGCTTCAATGTCCTTCAAACCGAAGCACATACCGAAGATTATATATATTTTGAATCGATATCGGGAACATGAACTACGACTTTCATACTATGGTTATGGTCATCATGTCATGTAACCACATACCTTCTTGTAAAGTCCGTGCTCTCTTCAAAGGTTCAGCAGGTTCGTCGCATTCCAAATCGGACTCGGGTGAGAATTCATGGTCCGACTTGTCGAAATTTACTGTCAAAATAAATATTTTCTATTATTCATAATGTACATGTTGCAGCAGCTGTAAAAGCTGGGAACGATGCACAGCCGAGAGTTTGTCACCGGCCAATAAGATCGCTTAATTTTTCTGGCTTCGCTCAGTGCTACTCTCGTATAGAAGGCCTTAGGAGAGTGAAGTCTTTAGAGATACATAACAAGCACACAAACAAAGAAAGATGTTTGCGAGGCGGTGTGTATTTCACACAGCATTAGTATAGAGAGTCCGCTAAGCATCCCTGTACCAATCAGCTTCCTCGCACATTTCTGGTGGAAAAGCAGCATTACTCTAATTTAATATAATACAGTTATGCCATTACACTATTCTGAGTAAGTAGTATTAAAAAGCATTGCGTAAGATATAATATTGTGTTTTGTATAAATACTTATTGAATCCGTTTGCCACTTTCCAATAAACAATAACACACCACTCAGAACTTTTAATAGGCTATTTGACCATTCTGTGGTTTTACTAGACCCCCACTTGTATCGTTAGGTGGTACATACGGTCCGGTTCTTCATGAGGCACGTCGAACAGCGGCTCGTCGGAGTCGGAGTCTGGCTCGGGCCCGGAGGAGGCGGACCCGAGCCATCGTCTCGCTGCTCCTGCGCCTGCACTAGAAGCCCACTTGCGTCCATCGTCACAGCCTTCGGCCTCGGAACTGCTCGCACGCCACTCTTCTTCCTCTTCATCTTTACCCTGATAAAAAAAAAACAATTTTATCTCGAATAATATATCCCTTAGTCTCCATCTCCATATTATATTATATACTATTATGGGACACAAAAACCAACCTACCTTCTTCTTATGTATCATTTTTAAGTCTCTAAGCGCGACCTCCTCTTGATGCCGTCTCTGCGCTTCCTCCTTTATCTTCATCTGCGCGATACGCCGCGATTGACGCACCGGCGTCGCGTCATCATCTGACGCAACTTCTGACTTTTTCTCTTTCGCCTTCTCCACCTTCTTCTTATCTTTGCTCTTCGGCTTTTTTAACGCTTTTCGCGATAGCTTCTTTCCTGCTGATGTATGGATGGTTTGGTTTCAAGTTTATTGCGTGAATACTACTCAACACAAATTATTTAAATATAATGATAAAAAAAAATACAAAAAAAATAAAAAAATGTTTTTTATTTTGTGCAGCCTGACGATGCTAGTGGGCAATATTATTAAAAAGAACACACCTAAACTGTACAGAGTTTCTTCATCAGATTCGTCGCTTGAATGCTTCTCTTGATGCTTTGCTTCCACTTTTTTCCTGTAATACAAAATAGTCTGTAAGAATACATACAGACTATACACCACATACAAAAATACCATTTTGTCAATCATCTGCTTACCTTGATGATTTTACAGATTTTTTAGGTTTAACTTTTATTCTTTTGCTACTAGTTACTGGCTCATTGTCCTCACTGTCGCTTTGAGATTCAGTTTTATTCTTATCACTCATTGTTGCATCCAAGAGGGACCGTTTCAATGCCTTCAACTCTCTCTTATTACTATCCTTAACATTAGCACTGTCAGTTTTATTTACACTATTGTCCATTGCCTTTTTTCTCTTAAATTTACCTTTGCTTGCTTTAATTTTCTTCCTTCGTGATATGGGTTCGTCTAAACTGTCACTTTTTGCTTTATCTACACCATCAGCTGTCTCCTTGGAATGTGTTACGTTGACGTCACTCTCAGGTGTGGCTTCTAATCGTAGTTTCTTAGGAGGTAGGGGATCCTCGATTGTGAGTTCCTTCTCGGGACTTTGTTTGTCCGTATCCACCTTAGCCTCGTCGTGTTCTTCCGAGGAGACGCTGCTCTTTCTCTTTTCTATAATACTTGATTTACTGTCGTGACAGTTGTCAGTCTCTGTGATAGAGTTTACCACTTCATTGCTTTCTTTCATATTAGGTTTTCTGACTAAGCCTACTTTCTTCTTAATCTTACCTTTACTTTTCTTTACGTTGTTCTTACCAGTACTCTCACTGTCCGTGTATTTGTCATTAACACTCGCTTCTCTCTTTAAATCGTTTTCATTAGGTTTAGATACATTATTACTATCATCTGATTTTTCTAATTCCCTAATACAATGCTTTTTAGACTCAGGTTTTAATACTTCAGAAGTGTCATTTGATTGTTTCTTTAAAGATCTTTTGGGTACTGATGGTATACTACTTTTTAACTTTACATTTTTGCCTAAATTAGTTTTACTACTTGAATTTACATCATGTTCACCGTTCATACATTCCTCATTGCCATTTTCTTCATCAGAATGTTCTCCAGCGCTGTTGGTCTGTTTGATTGCTTCAGGATTTCCTGTGTCGTTATCGTAACCATACCCTTCACCATAAAAATAAATTACTTCTTCAGTTATTTCTTCACCTATAATGTAAGAACTCTCACAGTCGGCACCGTTGCCTTCGCCAGTGACTACCATCAAAGGTTCTTCTATTGCTTCGCTCACTTCTGTGTTTTCATGGAGTCCGTCTTCTTTTTTTTCTTCAGCTTTCTCTTCATTTAGAATTTCTGGTTTGGGGCTTTGAACTTTTGGACTTTCAGGTTTTAACTGTTCTGTTTGTCTGTCAATTGTCAAATGTGCAGCTTGTGGACTTTCGGCTTTTGGACTCTCGGGTTTTAGATTGTCAGCTTTAGGGCTTTCGGGTATTGCATTCTCAGGTATGGGGCTTTCAGTTTTTAGGCTATCGGTTTCTGGACTATTAGGTAAAAGGCTTTCAGATTCTGGACTATTATTACTAAGACTCTCAGCTACTGTATTATCAGATTCCATATTTTCAACTTTAACACTTTCAGCTTTTGGACTTTCTGGTTTATCTTTTACATCACCAGTCAAAGTTTCAGCTGCTTCAGGTTGAACTGTCAGCTGTTCATATTTCTCTACATTTCCACTCTCTATAGTGTCTTCTGGTTTTGTGTCTTTTAATAAAACTTCTGTTTTCTTATCATCAGTTTCATTTTCAGATTCAGACTCAGGACTTAGGAACTCTTCTTCATGATCGTCTTCGACTTCCGATTTCTCTGGCTGTGAATAAGATTGTCACTTTAATTATTCTAGAAATTAGTTTTAATGAGTAGCTTACTTACAATTTGTTTTCAGGTATAAAAAAAAATTATTGATATTGTTAAGCAATTCAAACCTCCTGTGGCGTAATTTCGGCACTGCTGGAATCTTCATTGACATTTGAAGCATTATTCAACGGACATACTTCCTCCCCACTTTTCAGCTGTGCTATCACCTTAACCAGTTCTTCCCGATTTCTGTGGAAAAATATTTCACAAATACTTACTAATTTGAGGAAATAAATAATAATTTGTGTTGAAAACATTCACAATTCGCATTAAACGCAATAGTAATTATTTAACAATTTTATAATCTCAAAAGATTAGAAGTACAAACAAGCAAATGAGGGTAAATTATAACCACCGCAGATATATGCCCACAATACCAAAATAATTATGGGTGCGGTACCAACCATAAAAGAAAGGGATAATTAAGGGATTGGGAAGGGGAGGGGGTTTTGGGCCTCCGGATATCTCACTCATTGTACAAAATGCAACAATCCTGTACGTCACATCAGTTTTGCTGTGTCACAGTGGTAATAACACAGCTGAGCCGGCTCATTCATTCTATAGACAAAACTGTCTACAATGCAACTCCATCACTTATAAGACATAACATCAAATCATCAATGTGCATATATGCTAGCATTCTGCTCCCAAAAGTACTCAAGAAAAGTGGTCATACCTAGCCACCAATTGCCAAGTCTCTTCATCTTGATCTTCCTTGTACAGGCAGAGGTTCGCGTCATCGTCAACCTCCAGCCAGTACATGCAGCCATTTTTGTCTCTACCGATGGGATTCAGGCGCAGGTCCGTACATGACAACCCATTCACCACCGACTTGAACTTGGGGTGACAAGTGAACTGGTACTCTAGGAGTAGCTGTGGGAAACAAATGTAATTTTGTCTATGTACATTACAGTCTCTGTGAGTCTCAGCACTTCAGTATTCAGACATATCCAGTAACCCGGTACAAAAGAATTAAGGCAAACAATTCTATTATCTTACTATTCCATTATTATATATATCTCACTTCAATTATTCGTTATTTATGTATGCACCTTAAGCACAATACGAAAAGATATTCATAAATAAATTTTACAGAAAAACAGTCAACTTGATAAAGTTTTTAAAATTTCTAGTAAATAGCTAAAAGATGGACACACTGTATCTAACACATTGCAATTATTTAACAGTTGAATGTGTGTAGTAGAGCTCCAGAGAGCTCACAATAGCTTAGTACGCTTGAATATATTTTACACTTCTGAGAATCTTTTTGTTATGTAAATAAGTAAAAAAAAATACAACCTACAAAAATAAGTGATATTTTGTTTTTTTTTTTTATCCTGGCTCGGCAAAGTGACTACGCTACACCTATTATATTATGAACAGAATATAAGGTTACTAAAAAATTCAGGAAGTAATCAGTGTATCAAATGACTAAACATTTGCTTTAGTTATGGTGTGGTGAGATATAAAAACAACCAAAATAACAGGCATAGGTAATTTGAGTGGCAAAATTAATATTAATATTTCTATAAATATAATCATTATTTAATTACTGAAGCAATATTTTAAATCTCATTAGTTTTAGGTAAATATTATAACACAATCAGATTCACAATCTATAACTAAACAACAATCACCCATGAAAAAACAATCTGGTTTGTCACTCATACAATATTGAGTGTTTTTTGGTCATCAATAATGATTGTTGATGACTCATGTTTAATCCACAGTAATCAAATAGTTTCACAGTGAGGTAGATATGCATGAGAGCCACCGTGTAGGCGTTGTTAATTACCTTCAGCACCTTTAGTTTCACTTGTGTGCTCGCTTTCTTGTACGAGAACCTCTCTATTTCCCACGCCTCTTGGTGATGACCTTGTTGATGACAAAACTTTATCAAACCCTTCTCCCACCGGCTACTCAACACTGATTTTATGGCGCGACGCAACAACCTCAAGTGTAACTCCTTCAACGGTTCCGACACTGACAACAAAAAAACTTATAAGATGTTTGTTTATCACTCCGCACTAACAATACGCACACCATCACTCACCCTCTTGAGTATTCTCGATGTATTCTTGCAATTTAGCTAACGTGGGCACTTCCAATCCATACAACTTGCCGAATATCTTCAAAAACGAATAGATAACAGCGAAATTAGGATCATTCGCGCACGAAATTTCACCATCAGACGCCATCGTCGGAACTCAAAAAGCTTTTTCACTGTACATGATTAAATGGTTCTAAATATCGATATATGATTATTTCACTTAAAACTAACGGGAATTTGTATAATATATACATTATTCACGAAAATATCTTCATTTTATGTGCACTGAAAGCTTCTTTTTATTATTTTCTACGACAGTAAAATAAAACTCGATGACAGCCATCGCTCCATAAACAATAAAAATATATTTTTTTATATTCGTGTATTATAGTGATGCGAATATACATAATCCATAAACAATAATAATGATCTGTGCTTCACTACTGTAAATTGTTTGGCATATATTTTTTGTGAAGAATGCATTTTCTGATAGATCATTATAATTTTTTGTATTCCACAATTATTACTTTTGTCAACAAATCACAAACTGGGAAATATTTCACATTGTTTACTATTTGTACAATACCTACATTCTAATAAGTTTAACTTATTATTTATTCTATTTTGCCAGTAAATAAAATCCGAAAGATTTGTAAACGCCTGTTTATAACCATATGAAACTCTGAGTTCAGAGTTCACTACATAACACAAATAATTGTCAACCTCCGTTGCGCAGCGATCAGCCAACTGTAAAATGAGAGGCCGGTTCATTGTGAAATATTGTGATACACATATATGTTGTTTCATATGTGGGTGTTGCGATACGCAGTTCCCAATACCCTTTATTCTAAGCTCAAATCCACGATACAGGTACTTAATCCATCCATCAATCTGGAGGCAATTTGAAGAATATAAGCTACGATTTTTTGTATTAATGCAGGTTGTTACATAAGTCTATGTCTTTAGTCAAATTTCAGAATAGGTCCATAAATACCTAATACTTTGTGCAGAATAGTCTGGCATGTTTAATGTCATGTCATTTGTCAATTTGAGGAATCCTGGAATTTTAATCTGTGGTATCAAACCCCATTGAAGAAACGAGTGTTTGGTTTCGTTTACTTTTGTGATTTGTGTGATTGCTTTGTTGTATATTTAGTTAGTGTAGTAATATAATATAAGCCACCATGTCTTCAGTATGTTGCGGAACTAAGAAACAGAAGCTGAATAACTCTTATAGCAATAGTATAGAACGACCTTTGAATGGTTACCAAGAAGCCGTGGCTATTCCCGATATGTGTTACTTTTGTTTCGATGTTTTGTATTCTCAGCTACATAGTATGGACCCTCCCCAGACGCCAAATTTCACTAATGACGCATAGTAAGTACTTACATGCTTTTATTTTATAACCCTCGAGGGATTTCTTTGTGAACCACCAAATCTTTTGTTTCTAATGAGGTCACTATCATGAATAAAACCTTCGCGTTTCTTTTTGTGGTGTATTTTATTGGATGTACGATAGCTATTAGTGCAGGCTTTCACCCAATTTGCATAAACTGCATCACTCGTAATTCTGTTTCTACTAATTTGTAACACCCACACACTGCTGACATTGTCGTAGTATCACCCTTTTTACAGTTCTGCGATTATCGTCATTATAACTGGGTGATAAAGTCTATAATAGGGCAATAAAACTTGACAGCTCAAGTTGTATTTTGCATTATTGGCACTTAAAAAATAGCATGTTGCATGATAAAATTTTATGTGACATTAACTGTTTGCAGTTTCTATTTGTTCTGTTATTTTTTAATATTGACAAAGGAAAATTAAATGACTGAATGTGTGTTGAAATTTTCAGTCCACTTTTTGTGACATGGAAGATTGGCAAGGAACATCGGCTGAGAGGCTGCATTGGGACCTTCAATGCAATGCATTTGCATTCAGGTATACTTGTGAGCATCTGGAGAAAATGTTGAGAGTGGATAAAATTGTATTAAATATCATAATATCAAATTTATATAAATGTTTGCTGTTTATGTGTATTAAAACATTATTCATTATATTCTCATAAGAATACCTATGTAGAAACAATCTGTATTATAATATATAGTAGTAGACAAGAGCTATGTGATGAAAAGGTCAAACTTTTACCAAAAAATTAAATGTGTCAGATCATGATTACTTAAAACTGACCAAATGAGTGAGTACCACCTGCTCAAGGGTTCCATAGTGTAACTGGAAATATCCTACATCTCAAAAACTATACAACCACCAACCTAACTTATTGAAACCAATGCTCATTGGAAGTAACTTTCAAGTTGAATACATAACCTTATAACTACCTTGATTTTTTTATTTTTATAGTATATTTCACCTTATAGTTTAAAAGTTTGGGAACATATTTTCACAAAGTAATGACTTATATGAAATGTCATTTGGCAATTGCTTGTGTGCAATAGAAAAAAAAACACCTAATGAAAGCACAGATGGACATGACAATATTATAAGAGTTCTGTTTTTGCCATTTTGCTATGGAACCCTAAAAATCATATATTACTCTACAGTTGTACTTTGATGAATAATTTTAGTGTCAAAATCTTATTGAGACATATTCTCCAAATGCTGAATGAATATAAGCTTGTACAACACTTATATTTATTACTTGATTTTTTAAATGGAATGGGATGTGGTTTTAGTACAAGATACTCTGCCATTTGCCATGCATATACAAATGTTCATTTTAGCATCTTTTTTGCAATAAAACAGAGGTCTTACATTCTTTGTTCAAACTTATCTGCTATATATGTCTATGTAGTTTGAATGTTCCACATATTTATTTGAATATGTGGCACAAATGACACGCATCTGAGCTGGAAACAGTTACAAACTGTCTGAAGCCCTACTCTGCATATTAGGTCAATAAAATGTGTGGAGTCAATACAATCGGATAGTCAAATCACCTGATCACATTAAACTGCTTATTTTGCAGCAAGATGGGATTTTTCCTGTCCTGACCAATGTTTAAAAATGTTTTCTATTTAAAATAGTTATATATAATTTATAAATAGCTGTCCTTGTTTTATGATTTTGCCAGCATAGTTTAAATAAGTAAGCAGATGTTAGAAATGTAAAACTTTCATACAATATACCTACCTATTTCTCAACTAAGTGTTAGTTTGTTCCAAACATATTGTAATCGTAAAAACGTTCGTAAAAAGTAGCGGTCACATGAACTACAATGGAGGTTGTTTCAATTACTAAAATACATAAAAAAAATTGTAGATTTCATATTGTTTTTTTTGGTTGCGCCTATTACAGACATTTTAAATTATAAATGGTTCTAAACAATCCGTCTTATGTGTAATATTCCTTCCTTTTAAAAACAAACCAAACTCATTCTAATAAATATTAAACTCATTCAGCATGAAGTACCTTGATCTAAATTACCAATGGGCATGACCTTCCTTTTCAAGGCTCATGCCCCACAAATGCAGAAAATAAATGTATCTATAATGTAATTATTGTCTACGATGTGTATGTAATGGCGTGATTTATTGTAATTTATTATACACACCAAACGAAATTACATGCTTTATTCAATAATTTTGTTTACAACACTAAGCTGCTTTTTTTGGAGCAGGTAAGATAATTTGTTAAAATCCTGATATTAATAAAGTTTTACTATCGTGGTATCTATAATTAGGAATACAAACATATTGTTCACATACAAAGAAAATTGTATTACAATGTTAATTTTCCGTTTTTGACATATTCATATTTTTGTAACGTTCAAGAGCCTGGATGGCTGAGCTACGCTAGGATGAAAGGAGTTCGAACATGTGCCGCTAGATGTCGCTATATTAAGGTTGGGCTGCATACAAAAACTCTGAAAGGAGAATGCCCATTTTTCTATTGAACCCCGTTGCGCTACACATAATTTAAGCTCACGCCTGTATCATTGAAGGGATAGGTAGAGGTACAGCTAGTGTTGCGCCCATGGTTATTTCATGAATTATCAATATTGTGTCATAGTTACACTTGTAAATATGTTATTATTTGAAGGGTTATCCCCTTCAAATCCCATGGTTTCCAAACCATAGACGTTTAAATAAGGAAGCAGACGGAACATAAGATACACAATTACTTACATACATAGTAACGAATAATATAATCATTTCTTTCTCTCCAAATAAAAATGAATGACCCCATCTCTTTCTATTTCTTTGTTGCGACACTTACACACACATAGACAAAATTGAACTTGAAGCAAATATCGATCCAAAACACAACATGAACGCCTAAAAAAAATATGCGCAAAACAGTACTAAGTACCGTCACATGCGTTAAATTAAAAAACGTCGGAGATCGTTTGATTATTTCATTTAACAAGCTACCTTATGACTCGTGCCTAAGATAAAATTTGGGTTTATTTAATCGGAATTCATGGGTTATTTTTTATTTTTCGGTGATGCTTTTTAAATTGACATTTGCAAGGAACTGTGTTTCTTTGTATATTTTATCAATGGAGTCAAACTATACTCATTAACATTATGCTACAAAAAAAATGTTGCCAAGCGACAGATGTCATACAAAAAACATCCCATTCCCATATAATTTTATTTTACTAGTATTAAATGTGTGTATGAGTTTATGTAGGCGTAATTGTCACACTTATTTTTCGTAATGTTAGGTCTGCTTCCTCTTAAATGTAATTAATAAACAAAATATTTAGACTAGACTCCATATACAATATTGATTAACTGAACTGAGAAAAATAAAATACTTTATGAATTATCAGTGTTATATCACAGTCATTTACGTAGTATGTTTTATTATTTGAATCTAAGTAATACCGACGATTATAGTATAATAAAAAAAAAAACGAAGTAGGTATAACGCACATGCGATTTCGATCAACTAATACCTATAATATGAAAAATTATAAAAATATTTCATGATTTATCGATATCATGTCATCGCCATACATAGTCCTTTTATTATTTATTAGAAAGCGAGACAGTTGCAACAGCCATAACGATTTTAGTTTTAGTTAATTAAAATATGAAATACAAACCCAATAAACGATTTCAATTAACTGAACTAGCATAAATTATATAATTATCTCATGGCTTATCGATACTATAGCCATACTCGCAGTTCTTTTATTACGTCAAAGCGAGACGGAGTTTGGGCATTGTCCTTTCTTCAAGGACCTACCTACACCTTGTCTAAATAACTATTAAAGTGATGTGATTCGCTTTCCAGGATTACGCGAGTACGCGATAACAAGTGCGTTGAAAGATTCTCGGTTCAGTCCGATTACGCGCGAGGAGGTGCCGCGGCTGACGGTGTCTGTCTCCATCCTACAACACTTCGAGGAGGCCGACCACTACCTGGACTGGAAACTGGGCAAGCACGGCATCCGCATCGAGTTCATCAGCGAGCGCGGCAACAAGCGTACTGCTACCTATTTACCTCAAGTTGCCACTGAACAAGGTGACTTTTGTGTTGTGATGCTGTCTGCAAGTACTTGGGGATTTACTATTGATTCTCGTCTAAAATATTGGTCATAGATTTTTAAAAGGTCTCTTCTATTGGAAAAACATATTAGATACAAATTTTATGATCTCCCTGTACAGTGTACATATCTGATCATTATCATACATTGCGTGGCCGATATCATTACAATGACTGGTTAAATAACCATAACGATTTATTTTTTATTATTAGATTGAATGACGAGACGAGCAGGTCGCTCGCCTGATGGTAAGCGCAACGCCTGCTCATAAACAGAAGCACTGCATGACACTGGACTGCGCTCGTCACCCCGAGACATAAGGTGTTAAGTCTCATAATGCCCAGTAATTACACTGGCTTCAATGTCCTTCACACCGGAACAAAACAGTGCTTACACACTGTTGCTTGGCGGCAGAAATAGACAAAGCGGTGGTACCAACCCAGCCGGTCTTTCGCAAACGAGGGACCTACTACCTTGTATTGGTATTATATTTATTTTATATTTATGTTATGTTATGTTGTTATTATTTATGTTATTTATGTTATGTTGGTATTATATTTATTTTAGTTAATTTACGAATGCACGATCGTTCTAGGTTGGGACCAAATCCAAACAATCGACTCGCTCCTGAGAAAGGGCGGGTACAAGGCCGCCATCACGGCCGACATGAGGAGAAGCATCAAACTGACGCGCTACCAGTCCGAGGAGGTGTCTGCTACTTACGGAGAGTACATCACACAGCGCTGCTAGCAGATACCCGGCGCGCCCGCCCACCGGTACTCGCAATACCTGCAATACCCGCAGTACCCACAATACCCACAATACCCGCAGTACCCACAATACCCGCAGTACCCACAATACCCACAATACCCGCGATACCCACACCACCGTAAACACACGCGGAACGGCGGGCACAGTGCTTACAAATGTTGTGTTAATAACTTAGTATCTAAGTGTATGTCGAGTTTCCATCAGTCAGCGGTCGGCCGGCACGCCCCACTAAGTACAATCTCAACTGCGAATGATGCTCAAAGTGACGTACAACCCCACTCGGACAGGACGTGGCGACGCGACGTCAATATCGTATAACATTAACATTACACTGCCAACGACATTCCCCCGGGATATCAACGGTGCCATCTTTAAACAATCAAGTATAACGCTTATGAATAATAATTAATGTTATGTGCAGTGATACATGTGGATGTGCGGTGATTCGGTACGGTACATGCGTTGGTGCAAGTATCGCTTGCGGAGGTGCACTTTGAACAAAATTTCGACTCGGATGTGTAGTATTTTTTTACATTTGTTGTTGTAGCCGTGAGTCTCAAAAACTTAAATATAATCATTGGTTAGTGATATTAGACTCAAGGCTGGCTTTGTTGTTTGAAGGCTTTGCCCATGCTTCCATGAACGGTGAATCAATCTGTCTATTTAAGTTCATTTTCTTTCATAAAGTTGCAAGTTACTTTTGTTATTGTAATAGTTACGTTGTACGTTATGAAGATGGGGTAGCGAAATGCAGGTGGTAGGATATAGTTTAATTGCTCTTGGATTAAAATAAGAATGTAACTTGCAAATTATGAAATATAAGATCTCATCAGATCACTGAGACAATTTGGGGGTACATTTATCATAAGTCCAAGTACTTACAAAGAGGCATATGTTCAAACCAATCTCAACCCCAAATGAGTATTCGTAAGTTTAGATGGGAAACAGTAGTTTCCACATTATCGAAGCGTAAATTCTAAAAAAAAACATAAAAATTTAAATTAGACAAAAAAATACAAAATTACCTTTAAAAAAAATCTTTGTTGTAAGTTGATAAGTGTATGTGGTATATTTTATTAATGTAATAATAACAAATAGAAATGAAACGTTGTTATTTACAAATCGAGTAGTTGTGTTATCGGAGCATGGGAGACGGTTGTGATAATTTGATATTTTGGCTGACATATAATGTAGGCACAGTGCTTTGACGCCGAATATAATTTAGCAACTTTCTACATGTTTGATTAAGTTGTGTCTTAAGTGTCATCATTTATCTCGATATGGAGAATTTTCCTAACATTCAACTCGCTACAAATGGCTTTTAGACGTTATGTATATTTGTATCCAGCAATTACATATTTAAGCTGTAGCATCTTTACATTAGTAGAGAAGGCACAGGCCCAGCTGTGGAATGTTTGTAATACGGGGCATTTTCAATCTACGAAGAAAAACAGGAAATTTTCAGTTCGACGAATTTTTTTTGTTTTTATAATCACCCATAACTCCGCCAAATGTCGACAGATTTGAATAATTCTTTCATCATTCGAAAGAGTAAGAAATATTCGCACATAAAAGCTTAATAATTGAGCCTCAATGTACGTTTATGTAACCCAACAATATTGACAATTGTAGTGGTGTATATTTTTGATGTCGACTATCGAATCCCTTGCAGGGGCCGCGGCCGCCAGAACAACAAAAGGATACGTAACGTCGGCATCAAAATTAACCAACAAATAACCGTGATGAGATGCGAATACTGTACCATCTTATGACTTCGTAGTGGACTTAAGACTGACTTATCAGTGCAGGGTAGTTGAAGATTTATGAGAAACCTCGCGTTGATGAAAGGTAAATATAATGTAAGGAAATTCTTTTGGAAGTTTTGTTAAACATTTAGATAAAATTCGTGTTATTATTATTTACGTTGATTATGCTAATGTGGCGGGCTGTGGCTTAAGCCTTGTCCGTCCAATGTGAAGCGAAATGTGATTTTAAGACTCCAAAGAAAATTATACTTTAAAAAACATCGAGGTAACAATAAATTGTTGTAAATGTTTCGATAAATATTCTATTACCCTGTTTATGTAAATAGAAAAGATGTTAGATATGTAAAGGTGCAGTCAAATGAGGCATGATTGTGCGAGCCAAGCCACGATACGGCAAATGAGAAGTTTTGGCGAATCACTACGATCAATGTCACCTCATTGGTCTAAAGAAAGCGTACTAAGGCTCAGAACGGTGAGGTGCTGGATTCAATTCCGATTGGAGTATGGGCAATTACGATTACGATTTGTGTTTGAATTTTCGATTCGAAAAATCACACATGAAAGAGTTGGAACTTGTGCCTGGTAAGGCGATCATCCCCTATCACATCATGGGATGGAAATAAGCTCGGCGAATCGTCGGTGCACTAGTTGTGTACAGGTATAGGTTGCACTTCGTCCGTGGTCTGGCTCGAGATATCACGCTTCTTTTAATTGGGCCTTAATAAGTCGAAATAGGATTAAAATAAATGTGCACATGCCAGATATCAAATTATCTCAACTTTGTACGACTAATAATGCGTCACGAGTTTCGGGTGATGCTTTATTTGGAACATGTTCAAGCATGTGTGGGCATGTTAAAGCATTTCAGTTTATTCTATCGTGGAAATGCGTGGATTTATAACAATAATGGGATTTAAAAACATTTTGAAATATTGTTATTGTCGATATCACGTGACAAATATGCTTATGAAAAGGTTGGCAAAATAGTCGATGAAGATCTAAACAGGACATAATATAGCTATTTGTGGTAGACACGATATATTATAAGTAAATCAATCGCTTTTAACGAATTAATATAGCAATAAATATTTTAATAGCTTAATGCACTTTATAGCACTGAGGATTCACAATTTTCCCCTGAGACTGCGTTGGTGCGTTACTCTTTACTTGATTATTTGCTTATTTTTGGCATTTTATCAATAGAGGCGAACGCGCCATCTTCCAATGACAGTAGAAAAATACCGCCATAGAGTAAATAATAGGTCTTTGTTAGAACTCCATCGATTGAGCGGCGCCTATGACGTCACTAGATACCATTTATGGTGTTTCTGGGCGCCATTTATGACATCACTGTACTTTCACTGTATGTCATTTATGATGATAAGATGCCACTGGATGCCATTTATAACCTCATTAGATGCTATTTATGACGTTTCTGGTTGCCATTTATGACGCCACTGGATGACATCTATGGCGTTATGGTTGCTGAGAGTGGACACATTTGCGTCCCATATTTTGATATAAATCCATGCATTAACCTATTTAGTAAACAGCTAGATATATTTCTATAAAAGTAATATCATAAATATTTCTTAAATATATAAGGTTTGTTTTGTTATAATAACGTTTGTTGAAAGGGCTCTAAGAATGTTTTGATATACAGTGTGTACCAATTGTCGATCGCATATAACTGAGTACAGAATATATAAGTGCAAAAATATATAGGGTTTGAGGTGTATGAGGGATCAAAGTAATACAAATGTTTGTACGCGTGACCCAAGTTTGGATGTAGAGTCATCAATCGATATAAGCAATACACTGCCTTCATCGTTTTAATACAACATAACATGTTGTATTGCATAATCAAGTCTATGAAAGAATGTACGATATAAATTATTTTATGTGCAACTCTGTTGTGCTTTTTACTTATTCGAGATGGTGAAAATAGATAAAAAAATATTTTAGTTTTGTTGAATTGTAGCATCCAGTAACAAATAAGGGTGTTGTTTTAATTAGCCATTTCATTCGTAAGCCGATATGTAGCAACGAGGTTTGATAACGTAAATCTATTGTAATATAGAATGTCCATTACCTACAATAATATTCTGAATATAAATTACTATGATTAAGGTAACAGCTTGTATAAAATATTTTTACTATTGAAACTTAGTATGTTAGAATTTTATGTACTTGGAAATGACACAATAATAAATAGAAAAAATATCATTTTCCATATGATACACGATTTACTTACGAATTCATCATAGTAGTAGAAATTTGTATTAAAAATATAATTGTAATGGGTATTCTATACCTACTATAGTCCATGTATAGTTATCGCTCGTCGATCTTTATGGCCGTTCTGAATTGAGGCGCGTTTCACAACGCAAAACGCAGAATCATGTATCAGCGGGACTTGAGGTGCCTGGGAGGTATCCGGCGGACTACGAGCACCGGACACCGGACACTGGACACGAGATACCGGACACCGGACACCGCCACACGCACCGGGGGTGCGGGTGTGCGCGCGTGCCACACATGCATAACCTTGCTAGGGACGCATAATTTTGTTACTTTCCATCGATTTTTTTAAATCGTATGCTCTGCAATCGGTTTTGTAAATATCGTAGCAAAATTAACATTTGCAATAAATAAAATATGTTTATATTCATATTAAACGGTACTATTGCCTTAACCATATGATAGCCCCCCCCCCCCCCCCCATATACTTGAATATCTTATTTACTAATGCCGGGAGCCAATGCCAAAGTTGTAACATTTTTTCCCCTTCAGTTGCAACTTATCTATTTGCTTACCATGAAAAATTGGACGAGATGGGCGTATGTTTATCGATACGATCTAGATGAAGAATAAAATAATCGAATCTACAACTATCCATATCTCTGGTAGTACTTGGTTATGCATTATCGCATTTTACTGTACATGTGCAAGTCCGAAATTGCGACTACGTCTAGAGCGACCATAAAATTTGACGAGAAATACATTTCCGAACTTTGTTGCTTTCAGATTGTAGCACTTATGCTGCAAGGTCCTTACGCCTTGTACCAAAAATCTAACTAAGTATTAGCCAATCGCGACATTAGAAAATATTCAATAATCATCAAACCCAATCCTAAACTGTAAACAAATATATACTCACTTTACAAATAATTCCTTTGGACCTGTCAATACACCAAATACGGTAGAGTTAACTGAAAAATGGGTAGATATTTGTTTACATTTCTGGAACAGGTATAGCGATTAGACTATACATTTACCACAATGGCCAATAATTTAGTTCTTCCCAACACTATTTGGTATAAAAACTTGGTAGACACAAGAAAAATAAATGGTCACAAAAGACCCAACTTCAAAAAATATATACCACTTATATTGTCAATTGCATTTATTTATTTTTTAAGGTCAATTGATATATTGTGGCACCTATTTGGAACATAGTGAATGTTTGCGCAACAGATATTCTATTGGAATATTATAGAAGTTTGTGTCTGTTATATTCACCCACTTCACCTTATCTTTAGTTGTCCCAACATCACACATGTACAGCATTGTGTATTGTGTTGTGTCAACTAAAATTAAGTACCTAAAGGTTGGTGAAAATGGGCATTAAGCTGCGATTATAATATATTTTTTTTAATGAAGGCGTGATTATCAGTTGTTTTTTCCCTTGCAAGACTTACTCCAAATTGTGTAATATCCTACCTACTAGTAAGGAGAAGTTTTGGATGTGTTCAAAAACTTAATAAAAGAAATTTATTTCTCTGAGAGTTGCGTGCAGTTTGTTGTCCATTTTTGTAATTCTTAAAAGTAAAAATATAGGTTACTTTAAAAAACGATTATGTGATTTTATTTTTCACTAAAACATTTTTTACTCTGTTAGCAGCAAAACTTATGATTAAAAAATTGGGGTAAACACTTGAAACTGGATCTGCAACACTAAACCTGTGAAATTAAAATAATGTTGTAACCTTAGATTAATAAAGAACATAATACTGAATATGAGATTTAGCGGGTTCAGAGAGATGTTATCTAAAATGAGAGCAAAGTTTACAAGACTTCATAATCAGTTTGTATAGATAATTCCTTTATCATGAGCTTATTTCTTTTCAATCTCTTGCCAAGATTTGCCTAGAGTTTAAGATAAAATAAGGTAATGAATGGAGTAAGACCACTGAATACATGGAAACTCAAAAACAATTTTAAAACAAAAACATATAATTCTAATTCTATACACAATATACATCAATTACTACTTTCCATCTCAAAAGCTTTCATCCCTGTCGGCCATTATTTTCCGTTCAATTTCCGCCATTTTGTGCCTCAATGTGAAGTTATTTTTCATTTCAAAATGAGTCATAAATGCCGCTGCGATAACTTGAACAATCGTCATCGTTGTTAATATGCCAGAGAAAGGCTTTGTTAATTTGTAAACAAATTTAAAAATAACTTTTGGACCTTCGAATAAACTGGGTATCCTGGCTGTTGAATATCTGTTGGCCAACTGGAAGAATAAATTAGTTTATATTTTCTTTGGATAGTTTTTTTGTGTATGCCTTTGACAGCCTCTGTGGCGCAGTAGGCGAGTAGCCGGCTGCGAAGCGAGAGGCTGTGGGTTCGATTCCCACACCAAGACAAATGTTTGTCTAATCCACAAATATTTGTCTCAGGTCTGGGTGTTGTGTGTTGGCAAGTCCCTCGTAGTTCCTAATACCCACGATACAGGTTAGCCTAGTGTGGGGTCAGGACTATGTGGGTGATTGTTAGGTGTATTGTACAGTACATTATATACATATATATGTATGCTATATGAAAATTCTGTTAGTACTCTCCCTGCGCATTTCCTGGCTATTTCTAACGAATAAGTGGGAGTTAGGCATTAGTCCGCCACACTGGCCTAATGCGCGTTGGCAGACTTCACATACCTTCGAAATTCTTATGGAGAACTTCTCAGGTATGCAGGTTTCCTCCCGATGTTTCGTTCACCGTCAAAGCAAGTGATAATTAACCATTAATATACATGTAACTTAGAAACGTCAGAGGTGCATGCTCTTGGGGCTGGTTTCGAACATACGACTTTCGTCCCGACAGTCTGCACTTACTCCCCGCTGAGCTATCACTGCCTTATAAATCATATACTATTTAATTATTGGTAAATTATTATCTAAATGAGTTCATATTCAGTAAGTAGTATAAAAATTTTAAATTCATATTCTTGTGATAAAACATACCATAAGTGAAGATAATGGTGCCAGTAGCAAGGGATAGCCAATGCCTAAACTGAGTTGTAAAGAAGAGGCTCTCATCTCGTAGCAAATTGGGCAAGCATCATTCTTCATCAACAGTATCTCGGTTGACACCAACTGTTAAAAATATTTAAGTACTCACACCTATAGCTAGAGGTATAAATAGTGCACCCATTGATCATGTGATAGGGAGCAAGCCTATGATTATACTGGGCACAAATTTCAATCCTGGGAACTTACGTGTGTGATTTTCGAATCAAAATATCACACAACCTAAACTAGGATATCAATCCAGGACCTCGCACTTTCATATCTAAACTATGCTGCTGCTAGACCAATAAGTCTATTAATATAAAAAAAAATATATACATCTCTCTCATTACATAGATAACATTTTTTTTTAAATAATTTTATTAAATCATGGTTTGTCTATGCTTTACAAACACAAACCACAAATGATAAAACAGAGCTTCACAGTACTGAACAGTTGTACAGCCTCATTCATGAGCATAATGGAACTCATAGAGTAAAGATACTTGAACATAGTTGTAAATAGTCTGCTTTTTATTCTAGAGAGTAATTTGGCAGAAGGCATGGCCACTTTATAAAACCACACCACATATCCAAATAAAACTGACATTTAAAAGCCTTTAGCTATAAAAATCGAATATCTTGAATGACAAACAAGCAGGTCACTCGCCTGATGGTAAACAAGTGCTACGCCTGCCCATAAACAGAAGCAACTAAACACAGATTACGTAGCACTGGCACTTGAACTGTGTTCATCTCCTGGGATGCAAGTTATTAAATCTCATAATGCCCAGCCATTTCAAATTCCTCTACAAACCAAAACACAACACTGCTTACACTCTTCTGCTTGCTGGCAGAAATCGATAAAGCAGTGGTACCAACCCAGAATGTCTCTCGCATAGGTGATATCTTAATAGGTGTAAAACCTTAACTTTTTTATGGATTAAAAGTAAAATTTATTATAAACTTCTCACATGTCTGTGAAGTATAGGAGTCATCATCCCTGGCATTATGGAAATGGGGATAACAGACGCAAAGTACCCATAAGTACCTAACTTCAATTTATTTCTGAAATGACGATTTATAAACACGCCTGATAAAGCATTGATTCCACCCAGGATAAATGGACCATAATGCAGAGCCCACCTGTAAAAGAAATTGAATGGTATAAATGCAAATTGAAGGAAATGCAATCTAGTTTTTTAATATCTGCAAATTTGTTCAATATATTGACATTCATTATATGTAAGTATATAGTTACACAGCTTTGGGTCAAGCAAGATTTATTTACCAATATATACGAAATGTCTTACTTATCCCTCATTGCCTTCCAATTATTAACAAGATCCCAAACATAGACAGCGGCTTCAAATTCATCTATCATTACCGCATCTTTTGGTATTTCCTTTGATTTCATTAATGCCATTATTAGTTTATTGATCCGCCACTATTAACGTTAATTAATAAACACTTTGTTTTTATTCATAAATTAAGAGTAAAATAAGTTTATTAAGTACGTAACTTCTCTTTGTACGTAACTACATAAAGTAAACAATAATTTTGCATAACCTAAAAAAGCCGCATCTGACAAATGGCAGATGACAGCGGTGACAGCTGTCAATAGTGCTGATCAGCTGATTGCTGAATGTTCTACAAAGAGTACTAAAGAGTAGGTATTTAGACAAATATCGATAAGATAATGATACACAAGAATACAAACCTGGAATGAAAGCTGGTACTTGTAGTTATGTACTCGCATATCATTTTACACGAAACGTTAAATTATTATTAAGCTATTTTATACCTTCAGACGAGTAGCAAAAGATAAAACTTGTCGGTAAACGAATAGAAATAAGAACTAAATACTGTATTCGTTACATATATTTATTGGCTAGTAAGTATGTCATTCAATAAACACAAGTAGGTAGGCCCATTACATTATTATTAAATCATCATCATTACTATACACATTAAATATTATTTTAATATTCAAAGGCAAACAGTAGTAAAATAAAATACAGTTACATAACTTGCGAGTCTCAAATCTCAATACGACGCGACGCGACGGTACTGTTCGATACAGATCACGCACAACCAAATGCCCCCCCGCTTACAATCCAGAGACAGGTCAAAACCACTACCGTCATTTCAGACTAATAATCACAATTAGTATTCTATTTACCTGTATTGTCATTTGCAAAATTGTAACTTAACCCTTCAATTACGTACCTACAGCAATACACGCTCCAAGCGCTGCGCCGCGCGCCGCATCGGTGTTCGAATCACAGACTACTTAGAAAGAACTGACGTTGTTCGAATTAGGCGTAGCAGTTTTGAAATAATAGTTGGTTATTCACAAAGTCATCAACGGTGGTTTTCAACTGTCGATACGCCTATGTTTCTTGTGTAATTCTTTATCTATTTATTCTAAGGCACATTATATTTTAAGGACAAATAGCACACCTTTTTGGATTAACAACACACCACTTTTTTACTTTTTTAACCGACTTCAAAAAAGGAGGAGGTTCTCATTGGATGCTTTATTTCAGGGTATACTATGTTCGAGGGCGATAAAAATCAATTAAAAAGGCAGATGGTGCATAAGTTATTATTATTCATTGATGTTTAATACCTACATGACGTTTGTGCTACTTGCTTGATCTGTAGCATAAGTAAGGTATACTATATTTACAAATATTATGTTTATCTATAATGGACATAATATGTAAGATATATAGACTAAATTGTAAATTACTTAAAATAACTTTAAACATGTCATAAAATACATAAATAGGTACTTTAATTGTACTATAATCAATACTATAATTGTGCAGATAACAAAATAGTTACATAAATACCTAGATCAATTTAATATTTACAGTAAGTATCTAAATTTAATAAATCAAGACATTTTATAATATTAGGTAATAACTTAAGGGTAGGTACTTTTTAGTGTTATATATTAATGTTCTTTATTATTTGATAAATATTATAAGTTGAAATAAAACTAGTTTATACGGATTTTATCGCGGTTTAATTTTTATTTAACTAATTAAAATATTACACTAGTTTTATTTCAATGTGTAATATTCGCGTAAACCTAAGAAATCACTAAATATTATAAGGCCGATTTACACCTTAACAGTTAATCACTTAGATTTACAGTAGCGAGTTTAGAGTTTACTGTTAGACCGTCCCACCCTGGATATGTACCGTAGTGAGTAACTAAACATTATTATTTAAAAATAAATTCGTAATGTCAACGTTATTTCAATTTACTTTGCCTGGGTTTGCTCCCCTTGATGCAAATATTGCCTTCGCCCTAAAAAATCTTTATAACCCATGACAATTGACAGCCTCTGTGGTGCAGCAGGCAAGTAACCGGCTATGAAACGAACGGCTGCGGTTTTGATTCCCGCACCGAGAGAAATGTTTGTGTGATCCACAAACATTTGTTTCGGTTCTGGGTCTTGTGAGACCGAAATAAGTCTCACGTAGTTGCTGCTACCTACCTACGACACAAGACTTGTATCTTAATTTAGGTTCAGGACTATGTGCGTGACTGTTGGGTGTATTTATTTATTAGGTATAACGTGGACGACGATTGGCTTTATAAGATATCGCTATATAGAACTCCGGTCCATTTTATTTTTCGGTGAGGAAGTACCTAGCTCACGCGTCACGTCCGCACGTCTTCTCTCCTTGCCAACCTAACGAGCCGGTGTCTATTGCCATCTATATGAATAGGTACTAAATTAAGTTTTCACGCTACTTGATAATTCGGTTAGATAAGCTCAAAGACTTTAGGTAAGCTATAATTTTTGTGAAAGTGTAACTCGGCCTTTCTCTATAAAATATGTAGATAAGTACATAAGGTCTTGATTGACGTGACTTATATGAAGTTATATCTACTTAATATCTATATTGTAATTTATTTATTATAATATTATATTATGGCTGTCAAGTTGCCCCTAAAATAACCTTACAACAGCTTACAACAACAACAAAAAATCTCTTACGATGGTCTCATAACTAAAATTAATTTAAAGCCTTTGTAAAGGCATGAGCACTTTGTACTCTGGTAATTAAGATATCACATTTACACAATATTAATACTTATTTATAATTTAAGAATACCCGCATCATGCAATAAACAATGAATAATGACAATACATCAATAATTAGGTATAACATATTATTATGTACCTTAAAGTTATACATAACATATCTTTCTTTGTTTCTTCCTGGCTGGTCACAACTATTGGCTCTCATTTCTCCCTACAATACGTGTGTATTTGGGCCGCGCGTCATACCTCTGGGGGCTTAGCATATTATAGGCAACACGCAAAGACTTTAATGTATTCTACTAGACAAGCTGCGCGGTACATAGAAATTGTACCACTAAGTTGCGGTCAATTGACCGTAACTTATACCACCATCTCGCTTACTCTCAACTAGAACTCCTATCGCGCTCCCTGTCTGTGAGCTGTCAAACTCCCGCGTTATGTGACGCAATTTTACTTCTAAACAGCCCGTGTAGTAGTATACATTAAAGTCTTTGGCAACACGAGATGATTTTGTCGACTCGTTTTTTCGTGAAAACCCAGTTTTATCTGGTTATCTCTATATGTCAATCGACGCTTACATGGTTGCGTCAAAAGGAGACAGAGTAGAGAAAATAGTACTTTCAACCTCGCTGTAGTTCGCTGTAGTATTTTGTCTACGACCCCTGCCATGATGACGTAATTTTATCGAATGTCGACACTTTTACCCGAGATATTCGTCATCGATAGTTATCTCTCTCGCGCGAGATATGTCGTGTTGTCCTAAGCCCGCTGGTATCTCGATCAGGCATTTGCGACCAACATACTCTTACGGTTTCCTCAAAACGAGACCAAAACTACTTTTTACGACATTCCTGTTGTTGTTCATTTCTAATGTTTATGTATCTAGTGGCGGATCCAGGATTTTGGTTTGGGGGGGGCTTAAAGCCAAAATTAAATTAAAAAATGAGAGTATACTATACCTACTTAAAATGGAATAAGTAAGGATTAGCGATGAAAATTATATTGTAGGTAGCATTTAGTAGTACTAAGAAAGTAGGATAATATCAAGATTAATTTGGGATTTGTCAGTAGACCCAAATGCTTGTGGGGGGGCTTGAGGCCCTTAGCCCCCTCCTGGATCCATATGTTTCGTTACTGAATACAGAAAATGATTTATACTCCGTTACTAGATATAGAAGACGTCTCTGAGCACCTACCGCAATAGATATGTTATCAATGAATACTACTGTTCCCTTATTCCTATAGGTACCTACTTTATAGTAGGTAATATATCAATTATAGGTAAGTAGGTATCTAAACATATTTAAGTACTTACTTATCTTAATCAAAACCGAAAAAAAGGAAAAATAAATAATGTGTTTAAGAACTTAGCTACTTACCTACATAGCATAAAGTATAGATACGTAATCTTACGTAATCATACGTAAGTACTCGTCATATGTCATAAATTATTAAGCAAAAATTTAATATGTAGCTATCTTAGTTTTCTATATTGGTACGTACCTACCTATCTACCTAAGTACACCTTTTTAGAGTTCCGTAGCCAAATGGAAAAACGAAACCCTTATAATTTCGGTATATACATATGTTCGTCTGACCCGTATCGTATGTATGTCACAACCTTAGGTGTTTGAATGGTAGGTAAATATATTCTATTACCACTACACAGTTAAATTAAGAAAAAACAATTTGGGATGGTCCTAAGAAGGTACCTATATGTAACTGAAGCAAGATATTTTTCCATTGCACATAGGGATGCGCGGTATTCTTAATGGCATAATTGGATTTGTTAAGTATTTTATCAAAACTAGATGCTTTGTTTTGATTTTGCACTTCAAACATGGCATATCCACTTACTTATTAGAATTGTTAAGTTTAATATTTTTAAACCTACTACGGCACACCATATGTCATTCCATTCAAATTATGCAGAATGGCATCAATAATTTAATAAACTATATCCATATTGTACTTAGATGAATTTTTTTAAAATACAACTTATTGTCTTATATTATTGTCTTAAAATTGTAAACAGCATTGTCCACCCACAGCATGGTAATAAAGGTCACCCGTTTGGGGCCCAAAACCTCAACATCTTTGGCAATGTTTTCAGCACGCACTTTGCGGCGCGAGACCCACGTCAATAGTCGTAAACACTATTGCCGATAAGTTAAGTAGACCCGACGAAGCCGATGACGAAACGTGATGCTGTCTTCAAGGGCTGTTGATGAATGTGGAGCGTGTTCAGCTATTCAACTGAAGTCGTGAACAGTATTACTGCTAGGTTGATGCTAGGGAGTAGATGACGTCCTCACAGCCTGGTGGTGAATGCGGGTCGCGGCGGCGCGTGTAGTGTCGGCGCGGGCGCGGAGGCGGCGCGCGCTCGGCCCCACCCGTCCGACACGAGGCGCACGCAGTAGTCCGGCACTAAACTACACACCACCACCACCAGGTTCAGCAGACCGAACGCGGCAGACGATAGCAGCCGTGTGTACGTGCCCAATACGTCGCCATCGATTTGGCTGTACAACAAATTCATCAATCAATTAAGTACCTA
The DNA here is from genome assembly GCA_905332985.1 of Mimas tiliae. Taxonomy (NCBI): domain Eukaryota; kingdom Metazoa; phylum Arthropoda; class Insecta; order Lepidoptera; family Sphingidae; genus Mimas; species Mimas tiliae. The sequence continues at coordinate 15,705,583 of HG995248.1, read as the reverse complement.
CATCATCATTCTATTTACAATTGGTGTCAGACGAAATCGCTAATGGGTGGTAATTTCAGGCCCAGATCTAGGGGGGGTGGAATCCGGAGCACCAGCCCGGGTGGCAGTTTCAGGGGGCGCAAAGATCATAATATAATATGAGTAAAAATAAAAAAAACTTGCTCCACAAAGCGCCTAGCATACGGAATCCTGGTTGGCTCACCGTCGACTTTTAAGTAAAAGGCGTCATACAGGCCATTTGTGCATACTTTTCTTTTAGATTTTTAATGTCATTTATCTCAAACGCCGGACAGAGGGGCGCCACTATCAAATTTTAGCTAGATAGGTATGTTCCAAAATAAAGTGCTTTGAGTAGTACCTACTTGATTTGTGTGAAAATAGCAACCTTTGCCTAATTTCTGTCCGGCCTAGTTATTTTATGCGTATGGTAGCTTATATCCAGATCTATATAATATTTACTTTTACTAAAGGTTTATCTAGGTTAGGACTTAGGGCAACACCTTAACTTAACTACTCACAAGTAAAACAAGGAGTAAATAGTATTAAAGATGATGTATGATAGCATGGAGAACACAAGCGACAGCACGAACACGACCGTGTGGTACCGCGCCTGCAGCCACAGCTTCAAGCTCACTATCAGCATCATCAGGTGGAACAGCGCAGCGCCGTACGCCCTGGAATCAGATCATTACAGCTGACTTAGATATACTTGGGTAGCAACTATTATTAAAAGATATGGCACGTCTGACGTTTAGACGTCCACGTTTGCAATAAGAAAGTCATTTACCTTTTCGATGTTCCTACGGGTAGGAGTAAGAAAATTCACCTATGTTATAACATATGGAATATATACCTAATATAATACCTACTTCAGTTACACTTCACTTAATGTAGGAGGCAATTACACCCATTGCCCCTCGATTCAACCCTGCCTTTGTCAACCACCTCTTTTTATATTTCATTTCATTTTCAGAATATAGATACCCATCGTGACCAATATATAGCTGGTCAAAACCAAATAAATTATAACCAAACAATCAGACTTTCATGAAACCATTGGACTATGGTATAAGTTATTCCAAGGATTTGACCTCGAGACTCGAAGTCATAAGCTCAAAAAAGCTATTTGAATTCAAAGATTGGTGTTATGGGATCAGATAATAAGAGTAGGCTAGTAGGCATGACTAACGTTATAAAAATTGGAGACTGTCAAGTTAGAATGCCTACCTGAAAGTCTTACTGCACCTGACTCTCGGCGCACCTGACGGATATTACTTCGCAGATAAGTCGCATACCGTTGGTAAGTTGGTATCTACACATCAATCTATACAAACAACTCATATTGTACCTATATCTTATAAAACTGAATATTTTGTTGCAAATGACAATAAATTGCCCGATGAACGATCGGCGCGGCGATGTGTATTCCGTCAGATGTGGCTCAAATTATACCTACTTACAGATCTTACTCACTTACCACAAATCAATAGTCTTGCCGTCCCTGTTTATGACTGATGATGTGATGGTCATGTTGGTGAAGAAGTAGATGATGACAGAATGGTAAGTGGCAGCGATACACCACGTCGAGAAGTGTGACCACGACATCAACTTGTTTCGAGATATCTCCCGGTATAGCGTTGGATTTCTGAAACAAAATTATTTGACACAATTTCTATGATTAAAAGAGAAGCCTATCGACGTTCTGGTTAGGTCAATAACAAATGTGGTTGAACACAATCAGATTTCCTAAAACACTATATATTGTAGGATAAATCATACATAACTGACTGCCTCGGTGGCGCAGTTGTAATGCGTACGCGTTACAATTACGCTAACTCTGAGGTCTCGGGTTCGATCCCCGGGTCGGCTAAGTGGAATTGAGTTTTTCTATTATAAAATGCTCAGTATCATCCCGGAGTCTGGAATTTGTGCCCGGTATGACGAAAGGCTCGCCCCCTATCACATCGTGGGACGGAGATACGCTCGGCGAAATGTGGGTGGACTAGTTACACCTCTGCCTACCCCCTTCGGGGAATACAGGCGTTGAGTGCGTATGTTGTTTTTGGTTTGGGTGTTGTGGGACCGTAAGTCGCCCGTACCCACGATACAGATTAACCTAGTGTAGATCAGGACTATGTGTATGACTGTTGGGTGTATTTATTTATTTGTATGGCACTTACTTGAGCAGCATCTCTGCTGGCCACCTCTGTTCGGTGACGGATAGCACGAGACAGGGCACAGACGTGAACACCAGGTTGAAACACGTCAGGTACATAGAGTCGTATATAGACTGCGTTGAAAAAGCGCTGTTTATTTGGAATATAAACTGAAAACAAAAAAATCATGCATGGCATGTCATCTCGGGCATAATTCCATCAAAATGGAATTCAGGAAAATTTCGGGAGGAAACCTGCATACCTGGGAGTTCTCCCTAAGAATTTCGAAGGTATGTTAAGGGGAAGAAGGTATGTACCAACTACCAACCCGTATAAGGTCAGCGTGGAGGACAAGAACCCGGCTCTTTAGTAAAGTCGGTCTGTGCTCTCCTGGTGTGTGGGGTATTATTATGTTGTTAAATTTCCTAATTCAGACCTTCTCAGTAGTTTTTAGAATTGTTCCAAATATAGGTAATATGCACAGCATTAACTGTGCTAGTGCTTACTTATAGAGTTCTCGAAGTATTTCCTTAAGTATCATTTTTTTTTTATTTAAGATTTGGAACCCCATACACGTTAAATGCAGCCAAAAACCATAAAATTAACAAAGATAACACTTACCATAATATTTCCTAAGATTAAGTTTTTATAAAAGAAATAATGTATTAAAGTAGCTAATCGCTGATAGTACCAGTGTCCCATCACTAGTAAAACTTTTTTTATCATAGAGAATTTTGTGAATGCGAAATCTGCTGACCTGTAAGAAAGAAGTATGAATAATAATATCTAGGTATTTGAATAATGTTGCTCTATATTTTAACTTTACAATTTTTGCTAAATTAGGTAGGATAAAACTGTATGAAGTAGGTAAAGTTACCACATGTTTGTACATTGGTATTGTGTGAAGTGTTGCGTTTAGAATCTAGTGGTAATGTAGACATACCCTCAATTTATAAATATTTAAGTATTGAACGTCATAGGTATGTAGTTTAGTTTACTTAGCTAAATATGTTTCTCATGTAAGTGACTTTTCTTTTATGAGAAATAAATATCTTAAAGCATAAGTTAGGAGGGGAAGGCTACGGCGAACTTTCTTAGATCAAGTCCGAGATATTCTCGAGAAATGCCACATCAGAAGTATCCTAATCCGACGAGTAGGCATGACGAATGACGGTGAAGGAGGCCATAGAGGTGTGCAAGGATCATAGCAAGTAGAAATCTGTTGTCTCTGCCTACCCCTGTGGGAGGTGTGCGTGAGTCTATGTATGTATGTAAGATATAATATCCTAATCATAATTTCAAAAGCTTGAAAAGATCTCATTATTAAACATACAAAATGTCCTATCCTATATCATACTATTCTTTGTACTACTTAGTTATAAAAACCTCCGACATTAATTTTAAAAAACATTATTACGTAATCGAGACAAATATTTGTTTTTTCTAGTTTTTGAGTAACTACCAAGATTTGACGATAAAATAGAATCAAACCAATTACCTAGCAGCTTGATGCCCTTCCTTGCCAAATATCCCGAATCCGACATGTGCTTCTTGTATCATTGATATGTCGTTAGCTCCATCCCCGATCGCCGCTGTTATTGGCTTTCTGGGACTGTGTTTAATTAATTTTACTATCTGCAAAATAATAAATTAGTAAACGGTCGTTAAGTCAAGCAACTTAACCTGCCCATTCCCAAAAGGCAATAGATGCACGCTAAAACTACCACCGAATATCAAAATTCTATAAGTCTTTAAGAGTTTAACAGAAATAATGAAAGTAAATAGAAATAACATTTATCTACGCAATTGTATGCTTGCGTCTTACACATTATTGAAAAATATTGGAATCTGATTACTACTCGTGGGTTGCTTCATGAATATATCAAAATGTTATGTAGGTACACCAAAACGTACACTTTGATAATAAACTGTTATATTAATAGATACCTTAGCCTTCTGTATAGGTGACAATCGACAGCACAAAACTGCATCACATTTAAGAGATATATCGACAAATGTCGGTGCTGCCGGCGTGTCCAGAACCTGAGTCATACTGGTCCCGTCGACTACCAGCGTCAGATCTTTGTAACTGGGCTCGTTCACTATCCTGGAGCATTCTTCCATATGCGCCTGTAACGCTATGCTATCTTCAACTCCTATGAGGAACAACCGTCTGTCGTTCTCTGAGATGTGAGCACACGATTGTGCGACGTTTATTGCCGTTTCCACCTGGTCATAAAATAGTTAATTCAAATTAAAAAAAAATGTATTTGAATTTGATTTATGTAAAATGTCCAATATTATTATTAAGCTCTATGTGAGTACCTACTTTACGTCAAGCATATCAGGGATTACAAGGGACCGATAGATTACTTTTTAGGTGTTCATAATCGGAGAAAACTGTAATATCGAAATATTTTTTTGTCGATCATACACATATTTTTTGTAGCCCCAAAGAGGGCTGATGTTATACGAGGACCGTTCATAAGTCCTAAGCTAACATTGTTTCTATAATATGTACAAAAACAAGTTGCGACACTCAACTTTTGGAATGAGATACAGACAAGAGGACTAAGAAGGCAGACATTTATTATGTAGGGACCTACCTATTTACCTATCGAACTACTTTTCCGGAACAATAAGCAATCAGTAAAAACTATTGATAGCGGCTATAGCGTAGTGGAGAGTGAACGCACTACCGAGACAGTGGTTGCAGGTTGGACCTCAGCCTCCAGGACACACATCTCTGACTTTTCGAAGTTACGTGTGTACCTATAATTACCTATTCATTAATAATTATTGTTGGTTTTAGCTGTGGAGTAAAACGTGGTTCGTGAGGAAACCTGCATACCTAAGAGTTCTGCATAGTAATTTAGAAGTTATATGAAATCTGCCATCCAACATTAGAAATAAAGATCAGTACCTATTCATCTAAAGACGTGTAAGTAACTAAAGAATCACGTTTAAGAACTAAGGAATTAAAAACATACGTTTAAACAAAGAACTAGTATATTGAGATATGGTTTACTAGATTTAGATTAAAGTGGGATGGAAATATGATAACGATGTAGATAATTTGGTAACACACAATGACTGACATGTTGGAGAGATAATTCTAAGATAGATTATTGTATAGGAGTAAAAATCTGAAATGCTTTCGTGTTTCGGAGAGTTCTTTAACCTATGATTCTAGTTACTATTAAATTACAATAATGGTTAATCCAGAAAAGATAATTTATATTTAAACTTTACGGTCATCGAAATAAGATTTCGATGTTTACGGCTTAAAAGTTTTGTGTCTAGACTGGCCACTAATTCTATGGAATCTTTTGGTAGCGTCACGCTGTAGCCCATTTTGTCTACTGCATGATTTGGTCGATGAAAATTTTATTCGACTACACAATAAGGTTGAAAATATGGCGCATGGCGGTGAAAGAGGTAGGACTGTTATTTTTGTTATGGTAAGGCCGGTAAACTAGCAAGTGACTAATAAGGTCACCTGATGGTAAATGATCTCTACCGCCCATGGACGCCCACAATACCAGAATAATCATGGGCGTGTTGCCGACCTTAATAAAAGGGATAATTAAGGGAAAAGGGACGGGATATGGGCCTGCGGATATCCACTCACCGTATGAGACGCAACAACGAGCCGCCACTTTACGTCGGTTTTTTATGGGACAGCGGTAACAACCCGGTCGAGTCAGCCTATTCATACTGTAGACAAAAATGGCTACAGCGTGGCCCAACCACTCAAAGACGCAGACTCATATGCAGACGTTGCGTCGCGTCGTAGGCTTAGTAATAGGGTTTCGTTGGCACTGCTTGGATACGGAACATTAAAACGATTGTGCACTCTTCGGCACTAACCTTATCTCCGGTGAGCACCCAAGTCTTAATACCAGCTCGTCGTAATGACGCGAGAGTGTCTGCGACATCGTCTTGGAGACAGTCCTCAACACCAGTGGCCCCCACCAGTGTCAATTCCTTCTCCAGCATCCTGTACTGTTGTGTTATTTGCTGTAGCGCTTCTGCATTTTTACCATCTATCCTTTTTATGCCTGTTGGAAGTTTTCATTTTTTTGTGATAATAACATGAAGGGAAAATCGCCGTCCATGGATCCCCATAACTCCGAAGCAACCTTCTTATATATGGGCAACGCTATCATAAATCTTTGTTTTATAATTTATGTGTATTTATGAGATTACCTACTAGTGGCTCACTTATTTTCCCGCCCTATGATTTTAATGCTATAACCCTAACCAGCTTCAGTGCGGCTTTACCACTTACAATCCACTCATAATATAAAAGACGTGCCAGTAACTTACACTCTGCAACCTTGGAATATTCTTCTTCTGGTATTTCCCTGTATGCAACGGCGAGTGTTCTTAGACCTTTGTTCGCGAAAGTATTAATATCTCTATTGGTATCTTCTATCAGTACAGTGTCCTTGCAGATGGGGAATACTGAACTCTCAGCACCTTTGCAGAACAACCAAATCTTGAAATAAAAACGTAAAAGAATATTACTATTATCAGTATATCATATATTAGGCCTAACATAAAATTAAAATCTATTATGTCAAGAAAAGTAAAGATCTATGTTATTCTAATAATATAATTTTACGACACCTTTTAAATGAGTTTTCAATGTTATTCGTGTTTTGGGTAGATTTAATATCTTAAACATCATATTACTATCAAATCTTGATTACCTTGCCATCCTTATCTTTAACGATCACAGACATACGTTTTCTCTCCGACGTAAACTCTATCAATTGTAACCTCTCATACATTTCTGTATTTTCACCAACTTTTAACAGTAGATTATTCCCTTCTTCACCGAGGAACGTCACTCCTACTTTGTTAGCGGCTTCTACTAAAGCTTTCTCATCAGGACTACTCCCTTGGTAATCCATAGTAGCTCCTCCATTGCCGATGAGGTTATTCCAAGCGAGATTCTCTAAAACTCCATTTGGTCCGTTGGTACCATTGGTACCATTAACCCCATTAACGCCTGCACTTTTCAACTTCTTTCTTCTAAAGAAGTTCATAAGCTGAGTGTCTCCAGTACCTGAGAGCTTTGCACTCAATTTCTTCATATCCTCACTAGACACTTGCACTGAATGGCAAAGAGCGAGTATTGTGAAGAAAAATTTGATGTCTGTCTGGAATAGAAAATAATTTGTGTAATTTCTGCTGATTAGTTTAATTTTTCCACTTAATACTAAAGATGATACAATTCTTTCTCTGGACGCAGAGCGTGACGCATTTAACTAAAATGTGAAAGAAATACATTACGGGAATCTTAAAAGTGACTAAAATAACCGACAATACCATAGAGAGTATTACTCAAGCATGGACATTTAATGAAACAAGAAGATATATTCTTGGTCTTGTGTTTCTCCGTCTGTACTCCGTCCAAGCATTAATGAAAAGGTAGACCACACTGTCTCTGATCACTCTGGCGGAGAACTGATGGCGCTAATCTCACGCGTTGACTACTAAGGATAACTATCCTGGCGCAAACGCATATCTAATTCGCGGCGCCGTATGAAAAATAAGTAGAAAGAAAAAGAAGAAAGAAGAGTTGTTTCTTTTGAATAATTTATATATGCGCATTATTGTTTTAGTGTTTATCATATCGCGATAGTTATGGTTTGTAATTTCGAAAGTAAGGTCATTAAAACATTGAGTAAAATATTATCCTTTAATTAATTATACCTAGTCTAATTCAACTATATAATTTTGGCAAGAATTCACTACCACCTAGCTATGAGCAATGGGTTTCTCCGAGTGTCGGATATAAAATTCAGTTCTCGGCTATTATCAATAACAATATCAATATTTACTCTATATTATCAGTATTTCTAAAACATATGGCGATAAAACATTAAAATATGAATCTATATTCTTTCACCTTACCATTACTTACTATGGCGAGATACATGAACGTTGAAATTTACATTGTCGAATGTCAACACTAGCCCACGAATTCCAATTTAATCTTGGCTTTTTGATAATTGCAGCTCGATCCTTCGATTAAATATGGATAAAAATGATTTTGTGAAAATTATCACAATGGATATATGGAATAATACTAATAATGATAACTATAAATATTGCTTCTAATAACTCTAGAAGCAATAGCAATAGTTTATAGTAGGAGGAATTACGATTGGGATGGAGAAGTCTATTCTGGTGTATTCTGGTACGTATATATTATTATCATACATATACACATAGACACACACACACACTTGTGGACACACCCGAACGTGGAAGCAGAGGTGTATCAGTACACCCACGTTATGCCGATCTTATTTCTGTCCCATGATGTAATGGCGAGCCTATCGCCATGACGCTTGTCTGAACAGCCGAACTCCAACGGTGAAGTCTATCTCTCAGAGGGTTGCAGATAAGTCGGGCCGATACGAATAGGAGTGCCACCCAAACTGAGATTAAGGGTGAAATGGTTCCACTAACGTGAGCCAATCATCCGTGTGCCACTAGCAAAGGTCGCAAATATAAATAAAATCGCCATTCCGTTCACAAGCCCGCTCGACTGCGGGCTGATGCTACCTAAGCATTTCAAGATAGAAACACACAATATCACTTTTACCCGACCCGAAGAAGAGGCCTCAGCTCAGCAGTCGTACCGCGTACGCAATAACAACTACTACATCGAGGCAATAATTATATTAGGCATATTATAGGCATAATTATATATCTCAATCGAATATTGACACCAACTACGCGACTTATTCTTCAGTAGTATTTTAAGGTAAATATATAGAGATTTTTATATTTTGAGAAACAAACTAATGCAAACGATAACTGACCTGAAAAGCATCCACGGGCTCGTCGAACCTCTCAGTATCGTAGAGTCTGGCATCTCTCTCCTCATAGATATGGCCTTTAACGGAGCAAGCCTTAAACACCATTAGGTTCTTCGTCAGTGTACCGGTTTTGTCGGAGAATAGCACCTCCACCTGACCCAGTTCTTCGTTCAAGTCGGAAGTGTTGGCCATGGCTGGTCGACCAGTCTCTTCACATCGGAGGTCTTCGTCCCAGCCGATGAAGAGAGCACCTGCAAATGATGTATACATACATCATACTCACGTTTATTTCCCATAGGGGTAGGCAGTGATAACGGATTTCCACTTGCTACGATCCCTGCACACCTCTTTGACCTCCTTCACTCTCGTTAAAATCGTCATACCTACTCGTTGGTTTAGGGTACTTCTGATCTTGCCTTACTCGGGAATATCTCCGACTTGATCTGAGAAAGTTTGCCGAGGCCTTCTCCTCAAATTATAAGCACTTATAGCCCTCTCTCAATATCGCTCTAATAAAAAGGCAAACAATTGGGCACTAGCGCGGTGAAGCGTTTGTTAAATAACATATATTTTAATTCTTAAAATGTTTTAGTGGGTTTACGCTCAATAGATAAATTTGTTTTAAAGTTGTTTTTTATTCTTTTTATTTCTGTAAAACGTGTTAATTTGATATTTTGTTGGTGCACTGTATTAGGTTGATATTTATAATTTTTATATGTGGAGGCTTGTAAATGGCAACATGTTTATGTAACCTACATTTAATTTCCCTATTTTTGTAATATTAGTCCGTAAGCCTTCTGTAAAATAAATAAATAAATAAATAAATAAATAAATAAGTAAATTCAGGAAGCGGTAGAGCCGCGTTATAATATAACCAGTTATATCTACAGCATAATTAGGGTGGTACCGTTTTTTTAAAGTCAATACAGCAATCGAGCAAGTGGGTCATCTGATGGTAAGTGATCTCCACCGCCTATGTATGCCCACAATACCAAAAGAATCATTGGCGCGTTGGTAACCTTTAAGGAAAGAGATAATTAAGGGATTGGGAAGGGGAGAGGGATTTGGGCCTCCGGATATCTCACTATATATATACGAAACGCTGCTGCAAACTTTACGTCAGTTTTCTGTGAGACAGTGGTAAAGACCCGGACGAGCCGGCCCATTCATGCTGTAGACAAAGGTGTCTACAGGGTGGCTCTACCACCTGGTGGTGAGACCTGTGTCACCAAAACTTTGAAAATGTATCAGGTACCTGATACCTACAATTTCAGCTGAAGCTCGATCACCGTACACATGCTGGAAAATCTCCTATAGGGGCTCGTCAGGCGAGTCGCGTTCCGGAGTCAGTCTGTCTATATCCAATAACTTCAGAGCGGCATGATTCTGCCGATCATTGAGGGACTTATAATGTCTCTTGACCGTCGACATTATAAGAATTTGGACTGCACTGTACATAACATCAGGTCCAGTGTAATCACTTTGCCATGCCAGGATAAAAAAAACACTTCATCATAGAAAATCAAACATATCCATAATTCTTTTGGATGCGGGTTTATGGGCGACGGTGAACAATTGCCATCAGGTGATCTAATTGCTCGTTTACTACTGTGTATAAAGATAATACTAAAATTATCGTGTCCTAATAAATTGTACTCACCAATAAACTTATAAAGCTCAATAGTAACATATAAGGACATAGGAATAATATAATAATACAGTAGCAGGAACGAAAATAGATCCTGCAGTATGTAGGAGATGGTCGGGGGGAATGGAGGGCCTGGTCCCAGGTACAGATCCCGCTCAGGGTTCCGCCGCTCGATGATGAGCTTGGCTGCAAAGGAGACGAACATCTCCACCACTAGAACTAGAATGAAGAATAGTAGGAATCCGTTAACAGCCAACTCGCATGACGAGAATTTGTTACCGGCGTACTTTGAGTTCAGAGCCAGTTTGGTTTCCTCCCCTGGAAGAGGAACAACAAATGCAATTTAATACTTTTTGTTAAAAACAGATGCATACTTTTTAGGTGAAATTATAATTAAAAAAATATAACAACCCAACTGCAAAAAAGACAATTTAAAAATAATTTTATGCACTAAAAAGACCGAAACAAGATTGAGAATAGAAAACAAAATTAAAATATACTATAAACAAAGTAAACTCTACTTCGGTATATCAGACTATATTATGAGCTGAAAGACTAAGTAAATACCCCCATTAAGATTAGTTGCAAGCGGTATCCATTAATTTTCTTTCAGTTTATAATCTGCAATTAGGTCCCGCCTGTTTCTCATTCAATCCGTACTAATTCTTGCGGAGCTATCGTTGCTTATGTTAGTGTCTTATAACATTGTTTCTTTATATCTAAACTTACCAGTATAAACAGCACACCCGATGGCCCACTCGGTATTTTTGACCCTGGAACCCCTCAGCATTAGGTTGTCAGGTGACAATGCCAAGCTGTCCATGCCGGGTATTTCGAATCGTCCGTAGAACGTGTACAAATCTGCCACAGGGCTTGGAACTTCAATGCGCATGTGTTGGGGTAAGATGTCTGTGGAAGAGAGTGTCATGTATTGTAAGTAATGAAGAGATCAAAAGTGTTGGGCGAGCTATTAATATTTAATATATTTTAAAATATGTAGTTAAGATGACTTTATAGTTTATCTAAAAGAAAAAAGAAAAAAGACACAAATTGGTCAGTAAAATTGCTTCGGGTCCTTAAGTACCCATAATCACCAAACCTTTTCTTAAAATTTGGCAAAACACCCACAATTTCTCGAGCATAGAGGATGTTCATGGATGATGGTGATCACTTAGGTACCATCAGATGACCCACTCACTCGATTGTTAGCGCGGCGTTCTGCTATATAACAGGCTTATTAAAATAAAACAGGCTTTTATCATGCCCCGGTTCATGGTTAACCCATTCTCTCACAATGTCAACTCACCTGGGGTATATCCGATCAAAGGCGGTGGTACCCTCAAGGTCTTCAGATTCGTCTCTCCGTCCAAATTGGCGGTGGTCACGTAGCATTTTCCCTTTTCCCCGGCGGAGCACAGCAGCACCAAGTCTGCCGGCACTTCCTTCCCCCGCTTCACCCTCACCAGCGTTCCAGGCGCGATTGAGGAGTTCTTCACTTCTTTTATCACACCTTTGTGTACTATTTCCACTGTAAAATATACCTGCTTAGTATTAAAAATATACTTTATCTTGGAAATAAGTAAAAGTAGATTTATATTAAGTATGGTATTTTTTTTATTTAGGCTAGTATACCTATATCAAACTATAGATGTGGCTAAATATTCTGTAGTAATAATCAAGTTCCCAAACCATACGTTCTGTGCCAAGTAATTTTGCTGTATTTAGCCAACTACTAAGTGTGGATATTTAGAGGCGTTACTCGTATGTCTTATTTGTGGAGTGGTGGAGCTGACGCCTGACACGTGCTGGAGTGGAGACCGCGCTTAGGCAAACATAATGTAGGACGGACGCCCTACTGCACGATGAAGCGACAACTTAAAAAAGATGACGGGTAGCGGATGGATGCGTACTGCCCAAAACCAGGATGGTTGGCGCATACTTAACGAGGCCTACGTTCAACAGTGGACGGCAATAGGCGGAGGTAATCTCATATTTATAGAGAAGTTACAATTATAACTTGCAAATGCGTCTAAGCTCCCAATACAGGTTGATACTAGGTATGAAAGCAACGCGAAACGATCGCTCGCCAATTCGTTTTACCAAGGTTACCGTATATCAAACAAATCAAAACCGCCACAATATCTCCAAACCTTGGTAACAAGTCAGATAAAATATGGTCTTATCTTTCGAGATGTGATAACTACAAATATTCTATTAGATCCAGTTTCTAAACACAGTTATAGCACGGGCTTGCTTATCCACAATGATAGGGTGGTCGCTATCCACGCATTTACTTCATACTGTGTTTAACTCGTTTGTTATGCTTTCTATCGTGCTATTTACTGTAACACGGCAAAAAACGGATTCATACTTGCTTGATGACTATACAATCCAAGATGAAAGCGAGAAGTTCGGCATATTTTATGTAAATTTAAATTACCTATAGGTACTATGTGGTGTCAAATTTGCTGTATTTCGTCTTTGCACAAAAAAAGTGAAACGCTTATTCCGAAACGCTTCACTTACTTACCTAGCTTATAAATAGCAATCTTTACTTCAGTAGAGTTATTGACCTTCTTTAATTGGTAAATAACAGTGGTCCCTATTCCGTATTTTTCACGAGCTTCTCTCTCACATCATGCTTGATATTGTATCTAAAATCATTGAAGACCAAGTACGGTATATTCCATGCCTTTCCATCTTGGTAATAGATGGAAGCGAAGCTGAGGGTATGGCGCGATATCAATGGTGTCACGATCTTGGGAGAATTAGCAAAGTTAGGCCACTAACAAATTTAATAGCCTATGCCACGAAACCAAACAGAATAGTAGACTAGGATTAAGGTTCTACCTGCAGATACATAATGATGCATTATCGCTTACGTATTATTATTGACTGATAGGAAGTCAATTAATTCTTATCTGCCAGCCTTCATAATTTGCGTGACCATTATTATGTACAATAAATAAATACAACTACTGTAAATAAATAAAGCTGATGGATTATATTTCATTGTTTCAGTGGTGATAAGTTTAAAAACATATGAGTTTACAAAATAATCGTATTTCTGTACTGAATGCCCTGGGTCCCTGATATCAGATTGTGAGGATATTAGAATATTTGCTGTCGTAACACTAGTATCAGCCAGACCCTAAACAATAATTTGCGGTTGAAAGAAAAATGGTAACAGTTCTTCGTATAGCCCGTGCAAGTAGGTACACCCAAAACAACTTGAGGTTGAAGCTAGTCGTGTGCGAATCTTGTTTATTTGCAAGACAATCCACAATAAGTAGTCTTCTATCTAAAAAGTCTTTAAAAGGTACCATTTTGGGATAACTGTAGGTACCTATAGTACTTTGATCTCGATATTATGAGAGTCCATTTCCGCATGCGAATTCACTTTGATAAGTTATCGGACAATATTAAGTACCTATATCGTTATACATATGCGTGACATCGATTGATATATGGCTCATTTCTTGTCATAGTTCTGTATGAGTGTATATCCAGAAGACGATTTTTAAGTATCCCAATTAATACATACATGCATACGCACTCACGCCTGTAATCCCCGAAGGGGTAGGCAGAGGTGTAACCAGTACACCCACATTTCGCCGAGCGTATTTCCGTCCCTTATGTGATAGGGGGCCAGCCTATCGCCATACCGGGCACAAATTCCAGACTCCGGGCTGATACTGAGCATTTCGTAATAGAAAAACCCAATACCACTTTAACCGACCCGGGGATCGAACCTGAAACCTCACCGTTGACCTCAATCGTAACGCGTACGCATTACAATTAAATTGTAACAAAACCGTTAATAACACATTCCACAATATTTTTATCGATATTTTCATTCGATTTAAGTTTGTGGAACAAAATAAATATCTAGATATGTCTTATCATAAATTGTAGCAAGAAATTTAAAATATCATATTAATATACTTCAAGTGAGGCGTGACCTGTCAACAACACGGACAAACTCGTTCAATTTTTACATTAATAGTATAGGCCGGCAAACGAGCAAGGGGGTCACCTGATTGTAAGTGATCTCCACCGCCCATGTACGCCCACAACACCAAATTAATTATGGGCGCGTTGTTGACCTTAAAGGAAAGCGATAATTAAGGTATTGGGATTGGGAAGGAGGGGGGAGATTTGGGCCTCCGGATATCTCACTCACCATACGAAACGCAGCAGCAAGCTGCTACTTTACATCGGTTTTCTGTGAGACAGTGGTAACGACCCGGGCGAGCTGGCCCATTCATGCTGTAGACAATAGTGTCTACAGCGTGGCTCTACCACTCAATAATTGCAAATTACTAATAATTTAATAATTGTCAATGAAAAGATTAATTGTAAAACACCACCACCAAAAAATGCGTGACCGAAATGTTGTAAAAATTTCGAAATTCATCAGGATAATTAATATTAATATTAATTATTTAATTAATATTTTAATTACCTATATGTTTTTTTAATCACAAGTCACAACATTCTCGTGGACAGCTTTTCAGCTGAAAAATCGATGGCAGACCGATTGCATATCGATGAGTGCCGTGTTTCCGTAATGAGATAACCGCATGGATTATACCGTCCGTGACTGATAAGTAGACTCGCGGATTTATCAACTAATGCACTACCTCTAAAGTACACTATACCTAATTAAAATATCCAATGGCTTCATTAATTTTTCCCCTTACATATTAACTTTGTTGTTTTTATAAGTAGGTACCGGGGCGACCTAGCTTCGTTCGTGACGAATAGCAGAAAACGAGTTCTCCCGAATATTCCCAGGCGTCCCCCTTTCTAGTATCCATATTATTTAACCTAAAGTAAAAGGAGGGGAATTTCTAGAATCCATCAGATGAGTTGATTTAAGCGCCAGGGCAGAGCATCAGTCAACAAATGAGCAAATGATCATCTGATGATAAGAGATCTAAGTACATCACTCTTGGACACTCACACTACCTGAATAATCATGGAAGCGTGGCCGAACCTGGTCTGCCATCTTGAGTAATTGTAATAAGTCATGAATCACGATGCCAGACCAGTGACTGTTATCCAATGAAAGTGTTTTCTTCGAAACATGATTCAAAATAGTAGATACGAGTATTTAGAATGTACATAGAACATAGATCTTGTACATAGTACAAGACGAGGACACGTAAAATAAAATGTTTTGTCATAATAAATTCAAAAGGAGCGATATCTCAGTGGGGAGTGGTACGGACTGTCGATACGAAAGTCGCAGGTTCGAAACCAGTCTCAGTATCTCTCATAGAGCATGCACCTATGACTTTTCTAAGTCATGTGTGTATTAATTGTTAATTATCGCTTGATATAACGGTGAAAGAAACATCGTGAGGAAACCTCTATACCTGAGAAGTTTTTCATAAGAATTTCGACCAACCGCCAACCCGCATTGGGTCAGCGTGGTGGACTAAGTCCTGACCCTCATTCAGTATAGGAGGCCCGAGCCCAGCAGTGGGACATGTATAATACAGAGTTAGTAAAAAAAAATATTCCCATTATTAGATTACTTTTGGCCGTGCCATCGAAACCAAAGAAACTGGCCGTTGCCTGAATGCCTTAAATCTAAAGTGTTTGCCAATAGAAAAAAAATACTAACCTATTTGATTGTTGACTTTATTGTCAGCTTTATGTCGGAGCCAGTCTTCGTAGCCTTGCTTCACAGCAGTCACGAAGACCATGAACGACAGCGGTAATATGCTGGTGAATGGTGACACTGGGCTATCTGCAAACATAATAAAATGCATTTTTATAATTTGTTACCAAAACTCCCGTATTTACAAAATTATTAAATTATAAATTTTAGGGTAATAGGTATTATAATATTTTATGTACTCATGGAAATCAAAATGCTTTGTTATTATCCTTTATCATTTGTCTAATAGCAGCGTACTAAGGCTGACTAATCCCAGGAGGGTGCAATAGCTACACTTCTGTCTACTTATTCGGGCATAAAGGCGTGAGCTTAAGTTATGTAAAAAAATACTATATCTACCCAACCTATGTATTGCATCATCTTTTAGATTATGGTTCTACTGGTGTGGTATCATGGTATTTGACGTCACCCATCCTTTCTGATCCTGAAGCCAGAGAGTATGTTATTCCCCATTACGATTAAATATACATACATACGCACTCACGCCTGTAATCCCCGAAGGGGTAGGCAGAGGTGTAACCAGTACACCCACATTTCGCTGAGGGTATCTCCGTCCTACGATGTGATAGGGGGCGAGCCTATCGCTATACCGGGCACAAATTCCAGACTCCGGGCTGATACTGAGCATTTCGTTATAGAAAAACCTAATACCACTTTACCCGACCCGGGGATCGAACCCGAGACCTCAGCGTTGGCCTCAATCGTAACGCGTATGCATTACAACTGCGCCACCGATTCACCACAGTCAACGATTAAATATATTAATTGGATATAATAGAATTGTTAATTTCTTAATAGCGGTATGTATGAATTATTTCGTATCGAGTACAAGTGTTTTTCCCACGTTTGAAACAATATGGCAAGGTTATAATTAATTATTGTTAATCAAGTATATTTATACTTTTCCCCAGAGGAATTGACGTCAGGCAGGCGGCCGGTCGTAAAAAGCCAAATCTCTCTGAAAGCATGTTGCGCCGACCCCCACTGAGAGTGGGATAAGGACAGGTGGAAGAAGAAGAATCAAATATTAATACTTAGAAATCATAAAATTTACACATTTAATGTAGATATAGTAGGTATTTTACATTTACATTTTTTGTCCTGTCCAGTGCTTAATGAACTTTTAACTCGAAGTTTCGACCTACATACAACTTTCATATGTTTCAATATTTTTTTATATAAGTAGCTCATTAGGTCAAACTTTAAAATTCAAATAGGTACTACGAGGTTTTTTTATATCCATATTCGATATCGTGTTTATGGATATTATGAGATTTAACATTGTATGTCTTGCCTAGAGTCATGACTCAGGATGATGAGTGCAGTGGAGTCATTAAAGCCATGCAGTAGATTATAATCCAAAGTTCTGAATGATGTTGCTATTGTTTGTTACCAGGCGTGGCGCATACCACCGGGTGACCGACGTTTTCGTCTCTTCGATACAGTTTTATATTAGAAAAAATAACCTTCCTGTAAATAAATAAATACACACAACAGTCACACACATAGTCGTGACCTCCACACTAGGTAATTCCTACGTCGTAGATATCAGGAACTTGTGGTCAACACCTAGACCCTAAAAAATTTAACACACCAACTATTGTCTTGGTGCGGCAATTGAACCCGCGCCCGAGACTCTTGTTTCACCGCCGGTTATTCCCCCGGTGCGTCACGAAGGCTGTTATGCCGCTATGATCTTATCAACTCACCAATAACAATAGCAATGACTGTAACTATCAAGAAGTAGAAGTTGACGACTCTTCGGAACTGCTCGGTGAGGTTCTTGGGCAGGAACATGAGTAGCGTGTACTTGGACGTCTTGATCTTGTTGTGTTTCTTCCTGCCACCCTCCTCCACCACACCGACTTCGATCAGCCGGGTCTCCTGTGACGCGGAGACTTTGTTTCCCTGTTCAACAAAAATCTGATATAAGTAATAGCTATCGATTCCATAACGGGTTCGCACGGTTCCAGTTTAGTTGGTCAACTACCAAACATGCGATTTAAACAGCCTGAACAGACTTTTAATCAATTGATCAACAAAAAGAAACCATACGGTTTTTGGTGAAAATCGGTCCCTGTGAACCCACTATATAAGCGAGGTATGCAACTGGTTAGGTGCCTAAATATCTTTATTCTATATTTGATAAACCATTTTTGACAGGTGCGCAGTGTTTTTGTGTGAAAATATTTGATCAAATAAGTACCTAAGTAGTATTTAAAGTGATCCAATTATTTATCTTTGTTCAAAATATGCATATTATAAAAAAAATATAGGTACCTACTTGAGTACGAATGTCATACTAGACTCTAATCTTAGTAAAGTCAGATATTAAAGTAACCAAAATGGCATTTTAATTTTGAAATTGTTCGACAGAAATGTTCTTTTTTAAATAGCCGGCATCCAAGAAATTGAGTAAAATACCAGAAGTATCATGGAGGCGTGGTCGACCTTAATGGATTGGGAAGAGCCCTCCCCTTAAATTTGGGCCTCCGGATATCGCACTCACCGTACGAAACGAAGCAGTAAGCCGCTACTTTACATAGGTGGGTTTTTTGTGAGACCAACAACCCTTTCGAGTAGCCAAGACTGTTACAGCGTGGCTCTCCACTCAAAATTATATTAGAACTAAGTACCTTCTCTTGATATGATAATACGCGTAAAGTAGTAGTTAAAAGGCATTTTCTTAAAGACGAACTATAGGTAAGTGTATGGCACTTGTTGCTCGGGCACTGAATACTTATAAACACTCTACTACAAAGTAGGTTACATTTTTTCATCTGTGAGGAGCCTAAATCTCTCTTTCAAATTGATAAGATAAATAACTGTAACGCTAAGAGGCTTTTAATATAGATTTATAGGTACAATACTTGCTGTTTGTGATGAAGGTATCATTACCGTATAGTAATAGCTAAAAACTAAATGCATAAATATAGGTAGGCACCTAATTATCAATAACTAGCTTTTGGTCGCGGCTCCGCCCGCATGAACAGCCCTTTCCGGGATAGAAAATTGTCTATAGTCAAATAAATATAACTTATGTTACTCAGTGATAATGTAGCTTTCTAATGGCACCTGATGGTAAGTGATCTCCACCGCCCATATACGCCCACAATACTAAAATAGTTAACGGACCTTAAAGGAAAGGGATAATTAAGGGAATAGGAAGGGGAAGGGATTTGGGCCTCCGGATATCTCACTCACAGTACGAAACGCAGCAGCAAGCTGCTACTTTACGTCGGTTTTCTGTGAGACAGTGGTAATTACCCGGACGAGACGGCCCATTCATGCTGTAGACAAAAGTGTCTACAGCGTGGCTCTACCACTCATTAAATTAACCCGTGATTGGATGACTACCATCAATGGATTGACATTGATTGACATCTTATGTCCTGGGGCCAGAGGTGATTAGCGTTGTGCAGTACTCCTAGCCCTAGGTGGTTTTGTTACTATTTGGCATGGACAGGCGTGGCGCTTACCATAGGCGAGCGACCTACTCATCTCGTCATTCAGGTGAATAAAAACAGTCGTAACGTGTGCATGGCCGTAGCAAGGCAGAGGTCAGGTTGGACCTGGCTTATACCAGGATTCCGCTAGTCACTTTCAAAATGTCTTTCATCTGGTCCCATGATTTGTCCCACAAAAGGTACTATAGTTACATTTATTAATAACTAGCTGTTGCCCTCTGCTCCGTCTGCGTGAATCCCCGCTTTCCTTTCCCTTTTAAATGTAAACTTCAAAAAATCCTTTCTTAGCGAGCCTATTACACAAACTTTCATCTAACTAAATTTCATATTCCTAGCTTTAGTAGTTTTTGAGATATTTGGCTTTGATATATATAGATTAATGCTCCGCTCCCAAGAGTCGTAGCGTGATGCTATATAGTATATAGTTATAAACCATCATCTCTACAAAACGAGATTCATACAAAAGTCAACACTAATTTTAAATCGAATTTAGAATTATTACTTTTTTTGTCGGTTAAATAAAGAAAGAAATTTACCTAATGCTAGACTTCATAATATATTAATCATTTATGAGACGCCTCGTCATATTGTGCGAAGCAAAGTATGAATCCAAGGTTTCAACTTTTTTCTAATATCCAAACAATCAATATTTTAGTTGGCTCTTCGACATACTCCGGAACATGCATACCTACATGAGCGCACCCTGTAAAACCGAAGGGGTAGACAGAGGTGCATCACTTGCAACCAGTCCATCGACGCTTGCGTTATTGCAAAACGGGGCGAGTCTACACCATACCACGTCACGTCATGCCTCTGTGGCGCAGTTGTAATGCTTACGCGGCACAACTGCTAAGCTGAGGTCTCGGGTTCGAACCCCGGATAAAGTGATATTGGGGTTTTCTATCATGAAATGCTTAGTGTCAGCCCGGAGTCTGGAATTGTACCCGGTATAGCAATAGGCTCTTCCCCTATCACATCATTGGACGGAAGTAAACTCTGCGCACTAGTTACACCTCCGCCTACCCCTTCCGGGACTACAGGCGTGAGTGCGTATGTATGTTTAACGCCGGGCACAAACTCCAATCCCAGGCAAATCATGAATAGGTATTTATTGGAAACGAAAACGCAATTGGGGTAGCAACTTAATCTTGAGTCAATTTTATGAATCACTGATATAGCACCGACTCAAAATTGGTTAGGCTTTTGATTTTTTATGTATCCGCAGAGATAGGAGAGCGCGACGCGCGACTATTTCCATACAATTTCATATAAAGTCGACGTGCCGCTATCGCCTGACTCGCGTCAAGAGTTGCGGTCTCCCCGTCTCGGTTGCATATCTCAAAACATGCTTTAAAATGTGACTTGGTTCACGCAGACCCCTATTATGGACTGTAGTACGTCAGAGGCAGTGCAAAAGATGATATTCTCTGAAGGGAACAGTAGTAGAAGGAAGTTTAATTCATAGTAGTTACATTTTGTTTTTAATATCATAGGCCGGTAAACAAGCAAATGGATCAAGTGATGGTAAGTGATCTCCGCCGCCCATGTACGCCCACAATACCAAAAATATCATGGGTGCGTTGCCGACCTTAAAGGACAAGGATAATTAAGGGATTGGGAAGGGTATTTGCGCATCCGGTTATCTCACACACCGTACGAAAAGCAGCAGCAAGCTGCTACTTTACGCCGGTTTCCTATGAGATAGTGGTAACGACGGGGACAAGACGGACAATTCATGCTGTAGACAATACTCTACCACTAAAAAAATTAAAATTATTAGTTGATAAGTTTGCAAATGCTCCTTAGCTAGTAGGAATTGTGTTTTAACGGAACCTTCGCCACATCGTGAAGGGCTTTGTAAAAACGCCAACTCACGATGGGGTTGCAGGCTGCATCGTACCCCACGGTCTCTGACGTTGGGTTACAAGACAATTGTGACAAACCTACTGAACTAATCGTTGTACAAAATCGTAACGTCTGTCGTAGCAGAATTTCTATAAATGCACTCAACTTATGTAAAAAAACTTATAATTACTTCTGTTTTATAATCTTTCACATAAAGTGTCTAATGAATTGGCCTATTCCTAAAAAAAATGCTTGTGATTGAATACAAAAACGCGCAATACTTTTATTCTGGTAGATTATTGTCATCGCAATGCAAGTGGTAGAGCCACGCTGTAGACCGTTGCTATACAGCATGGAGGGGCCGCGGCCAGCTTGAGCGAGTTAGTGAGATATCCGGAGGCCCGAAACCCTCTCTCTTTCCCAATCCCTCAACTATCCCTTACCTATACGATGGGCATCAACGCGTTCATGGGTACCTATTGTGGTTGTTTATGGGCGATGGGGATCACTTCAGGTGGGTCACTATTAGGTAACACACTAAGTTTTTGGTAACATCTGCATTGTACAAAACACGGAGAGCCAATCTCGTCGCGATAATCCGACCAAGGTATTGAGCATATGCGCAAAGCTGACCGGACATAAAAAACCTACGCGCTTTGATGATTTCATGATTTATTCATCGCTGAAGACTGAGGGGGTAGGAGGAGAGATTACATAGTTTTCTGTTAATAACGTAAAGTATTTTTTCAAGATAATAATATATACTTCGTTTTCGCCTTATGTACTTACTTCGTTTTCTATCTCACTATCAGCAGATTTCGAATCCGTATAATTCGTGCTGTTTCCGCTAATGACTACTGTTAGGCGATGGTATGAAGAGAAAACGAAAACTGTCATCGTTTTCAAAATCTATCAAAACTTGTACTAGATCTACTGGTGATACCCCACCCTTAGCTGGATTTCTTAATTAGGTAACTAACATTTTGTATTTTACTCGATCTTTAGGTATCGCGAAAACATTAACTCAATTTTGCTGTTCAATGTTGCAATGATAAATTACCTAAATGTTAAAGTCCTTATAATCCCAAAATTGTATGTGGGCATTAGCATATTATGCTAATCATGCCTTATGCACGTGATAAAATACGTGTGTATCGTAGATACAATAGCAAGGTGATACGCTTACAGACGAACTAACGTTACTCCGAATGTTAAAGTCTAATTCCTAAAATGATGTGCAAGTAGATAATGAGTTTCGCCTTAGACGTATACAAACTCTACTTTATATTACAGAGCACATAGGTACAGACTGATTAGGAAAAAAACAAAAATTGTGGTATCATTTATATAACACCAATGAAAAAATTCTGAAAAGACATCAATACAAAATCATAAAAACGACAAAAAAAATTGTGTTAAAATATCTCAACTATACATAACGCACATTAAATTTACCTTCATCTGTCACAAGTTTGATCACCAATTTTTTTGTCTACGGACGAAACACAGGTATCATTTTGTACTCATTGACGGTGCAGCACCGATTGCCAATGTCAGCATTGCTTCAGTGTCAGAGAGTTCAGGCGGCGCGTGAGAAGTAAAGCATCTGACAGTCGCAAATTAATACTACCTCCACATTACTGAAGATTACCTGGTCGATACTCATCGACTATCAATAAAATAAACCTTAATTATGTTAGTTTAAAATTATACAGTCCATGCGCCATGACACCTTGGTAATGATTGGATATTAAGGTTTAAGGGCTCTTTAAGGAACAAGGACAT
The DNA here is from genome assembly GCA_905332985.1 of Mimas tiliae. Classification (NCBI taxonomy): domain Eukaryota; kingdom Metazoa; phylum Arthropoda; class Insecta; order Lepidoptera; family Sphingidae; genus Mimas; species Mimas tiliae. The sequence goes on along the minus strand of HG995248.1, from coordinate 15,682,154 downwards.
AAACATTGTGGTAACAGTCGTGGCGATTGATGAATCTGTGCCCTGTTCATGGTCATCGTCACTTTTGGAAACCTGAAAATAGTCTGCCTCGACTGCCTCGGTGACGCAGTTGTAATGCGTGTACGCGTTACGATTAAGCTAACGCTGAGGTCTCGGGTTCGATCCCTGGGTCGGGTAAAGTGGTATTGGGTTTTTCTATTACGAAAACTGAGCATTACGTAATGGAAAAACCCAATCAGGCCGGAGTCTGGTATTTGTGCCCGGTATGGCGATAGGCTCACCCCCTATAACAACGTGGGACGGATATACGCTCGGCGAAATGTGGGTGTACTAGTTACACCTATGCCTACCCCTTCGGGGATTACAGGCGTGAGTGCATATGTATGTATGAAACTAGTCATCCATGAAAACTGTAATTTTCTGACATTCTAGATGAAGCTTATTTACGCCATACATTTAGTGATTTCTTATGTTTACGCGAAATATGAATAAATTAGTTTATACGGATTTTATTGCGGTTTCATTTTTATTTTAGTCCCTACGTTTCAAAAGCTTTTCAGCCTTCCTGGTCACGGGAGAGACTGAGATGTAGGTCGTTTTTTTCAATTATTTAAAAAATTAGTTGACACTAGTCCGATCTACGCATAATAATAATTAAATCGGAACCCAAAAGACCGACTGCCAGACCTCGAGACACCGTGAGCCATACATTTAGTTATAATAATCAGTAATCATGGCTTAAGCTCAGGCATAAAGGAAAATATTGGGTATTGGAAGGAGAGTGGGGATTTGAGCCTCATGTACACCGTAACAAAACGCAACAGCGAACTGCCACTAAACGTTAGTTTTCTATGATACTGTGCTAAAAGGCGAGCCGGCCTATTACTGCTGTCGACAAAAGTATCTACAGCGTGAATCAACCACTTATAGCAACGGTAGATTAAATCCCGTCATTGATTTATTTAGTGACAGCGTACTTCGGCTAATGTTTTTTTACACAACCGACAACGAGACGTCATCAAGTAATACGTCAGCTTGTCCTATAGTATACTCTACTACGACTCTACGCCTGCCCATAAACATTAGCAATACCAAAAACTTTGAATAAAATATTACATGGCACTGCACTACCCTAGTCGCCTCAAAACATAATATTATTATATTATCCCGTAATTTCAATGACTCAATACACTGGTATCTAAAAACATTTGAAAGTGTTATTCGGTAGTTTCGACTGGGCAGCCTGCCTGAAGTCAAACCCTCAGGCGAAATTCTAATGTGTGAGAACAAGCGAAAATGAACTCTTATGGACGTCCTGTATGAGATAGGTATATAAATAAACTTAGTATCAGCGAATGCCGAAAAAGTAAGTACCAAAACTTTTAATGCGTAGGTATTATAATATCGCAGGATGACTATAAATTTATAAATTTTCAGGAACAGGTGATTTAATTATAAACTCGTCTTCAAAAGGTGTTTTTTTATTAGCTCTAGTGACGAAACGAGCAAGTCGCTCGCATGATGGTAAGCGTAACGCCTGCCCATAAACAGAAGCGACAGCACACAGAACTTTGAATTACAAAGCACCGCATGACATTGGAGTGCGCTCGTCACCCTGAGACCTAAGATGTTAAGTCTCATAATACCCAGGTACCAAAGGTACTTATTTAGGTACTGGAATTAAATTACAAGTCTTTTTTATTCATTTCGTTATAAAGGCCACAAAACATGTGGATCACACAAACATTTGTCTCGCCGCAGGAATCGACTCCGCGACATCATTTGTGCTGACATCTGCATAGCAATGCATACCATCAATAGAAAGCATGTCATTAACGTGAAAGATGAAGAGAGTCGGCGACAACACCGAGCATTGTGGAACGCCAGCAATAAAGGGCAAAGTCTCGGAGGAACAGCCGTCTACGACGACTTTAACGCTCCCACCTTCCAGGAAGCTAGCGATCCACTTGAGTCCTTCGGGGATTCCGTAGGATGGTAGCTTTGATAAAAAGGCTACATGGTACACCCGATCGAACGCCTTTGCAATGTCAAGGCCAACGGCCATAGCCTCACCCCTTCTCTCCAAAGCCTCTGCCCAGCGGTGCGTAAAATGAACAAAATCACCAGCTGAACGGTTGTGAAGGAAACGGTACTGATGGTCGATAATTAGCGGGTGCTCCTCTAGATACTTCAGAAGTTGGGCATTGACTACTTGTTTCATGACTTTAGAGAGCAGTGACCGCTATTGGCCTATAGTTCCAAGAGTCCGACCGGTTACCTTTTTAGCTATCGGATGGCCATGAGCAACCTTCCATGAAGTAAGAACCCTGTTAGAATTATAGGCATACGGAAGCCTGGTTGGCTCACCGTTGACTTGTAAGAAAAAGACGCCACACATACTTTGTGCATACTTAATTCTTTTCTTTTCGTTTTTTAAGTAATTTATCTCTAACGCTGGAGAGAGGGACGCCACTATCAAGTTTCTGCCCCTGTTCGAAAATCATAGATCCGGAGCTGATTTCAGGCAGAGAGAATTCGCACCGGGGAGTTTTGGGTGTTGTGCCTCCTCCATCATCCGAAGTCGAGTTCAATGCAAAGGATTGAGCCAAGAGGTGCGCCTTTTCCTTTGCACTTTTCATTTAGTTAATTTTAAAGGTTTAATCTTAGCCCGAAATAAAAATAGAATTGAAGTAAAACAAAACAATAGGTAAAACCTACCTATTTATCTAAAACAACACAATGCAAGATATTTCAAATTAGATAAATTATGCCTAATGATTTTTATAGATTTCTTTAGATAACAATGTAGGTACTCGTATGTAATCGTGTGATTCTTTAATTATTGCAATGTGTTCAAATATTCTTGTGATAGTTCCCAAACAATTGAAAGTAGGTAGGTAAGTAAGTTACGAACTATTAACAATTATTATTATAATATATATGTACCTGTTATACATACTGAGACTGGGGCAGCATAAGTTAGAAGTAGAACCTAGGACCTAGGAGATAGCCGATAGGTATGGATGAAACCTTGTTTTTATAGACATTGTTAGTCATTCCTATTTGTCGTTTAGAACGTTGGATTGGTTAATCCAATAATCGCACCTTACTACGTGTTCATTGATAATAATTTTGGATTGATAAAAGAAATCAACATCATTCTTCAATTAGGTAACTACCTAGTATCAAAAAATATTTACACTTTTGTAAGCTTTAATTACGCTTTGGAACATATTTTGTTTCAATCACATAATATATCAATGAAGTCATTCCAACTAAATTAGAGTCATGGATCCTTACAAGTCATAGATCGAATGTAGAGTTGTCTTAGGGGACAATAATTTATTGTTTGCTTACTTTATTATCTGAAAAGAAAACAATCGTAAACAAGAGAATTAAATTAATTAGGCCCTACTACTTATATACATAAGTAACAAATAAACTTGCTAAAACTAAAAAATGTACCCTACTGTAACACTGGAGGCCCACCACCAACTTTATAAAAACCATCATGTTTCAAGCTTACAATAATATTACTCAGATTATAATGCTCTGATGTAAATTATCCTAAAAGCGCGCGGGAATAATCGTCAACTATCTCAAATGAACAAAGTGCAACTCACGCAGCAGCAGCATAACAATAGGAAACACGACCGTAGACATTCGTGCAGCCTCTCCGTCCAATTGGACACAATTTCACCACATCGTCTCATTTTATCACACAATCACGGCACATTTTTTGTTTGAAACAAAGCACTGACCCTGTGGAGTTGAGAACTGACACGACAATGGGTGTACGGACGACTAATCAGATAGCAAAATGTATCTTATCGTCGTTCAATATGGTATCAATAAAATGCCGATGATAGGGCGGTCTTGTGACGTCGCACCTAGACCTTCCACTTGTTTTGTTATCAACATTGCCGGATACAGTGACTGGTGACACCTGCTTTAGTTAACTCTTAATAAAACTGCTACAGTTTTGGTGGAGTCTACGTATGTTATGATTACTTTGTATCATCTTGGATTAATGTTTACAAATACTTCATTGACTACAGGTTACTTGCGCGCTTTAGGTACTTAGGTACGAGTAACGAGGTGGTAGAGTACCACTGTCACACAGAAAACCAAAGTGAAGTGTTAGCTTTTATCATTTCCGGAGGTATAAACCGAACCCTCTTCTTAATCCCCAATTCTCTAAGATCGCCAATTATAATTTATCTGGTATGTGGACATTAGCGGTGGAAATTACTTTCCATCAGGAGGTCCACGTGCTAGTTCGCGAGCATTAAAAAAGTTGAATGGTAGACCTGCAAATAGTGGTGACTATTCATAAACCAACTACCCCGAATACTGAAATGCTACTCAACGTAGACTGTATACTCGTAACGGCTACTTATTACTTACTTATTTATAATTTTAACAAATAAGAGGGTCTTAACATGTTTAATACAATCTTAAATGCTTGAGTTACGTTTCAGTAATTGGGCGTAGGTAGGTACTATTAATTTATTTAAAGTCCTTATTTTATCAGTTGAAACTCTATAAATAGATTGGGGCCACCTGAACTTAGGTACTAGTCCTTAAACAACATCCCTGTATCGTCCCTTGTGTCAGAAAGTACGAAGGACTTTTTGTCCCAAAACATCCAAACCTCAATGAAATATTTATGAATCATATGAAAACCACAAGTGTCACCTCCGATGACAATTGTTCAATCCAGTTTTTTTTAGAACCCAATCAGACGCCCATGTCGAATATAGGTACTTATTTCGCCATGGAAGGTTCGTGGTTTTCTCTTACTTATTTTGTAATACTGGCAGTTTAAATTGCATACCTATGTGTATCTTCTTCTTCGTCGGTCCCTCAGTACTGAGGATCGCGACCACATTTATGTCACCAAGCTAAGCGGTCACTAGATATCTGGACCGCTTGGTATACGCTGCCATCAACAGCCGCTGGCTTAGTAAGGCTGGTAAACCCGGCGTAACCATTCCATCCCCAGGTTAGTAAGGTATCTGTAAGTTGGTGGATTTTCCTGCGACAAAAAATTGATAAGAAATCAACTAGAATTGCTGGTTTTATAATCTTATCTAATGAATACCTACATAATTATTATTTCAATTGAGTGCATTAAGTATCTACCACTTTGGTTGGGAACTTCCGCCATTAATGTCCCATCCTCACCTTTCCATATCAGTACACGCTTATTGGCTTGCTACAACTTCGTGATCTCTAGCTCGGCCCGAAAAATAAGGTAGCAATACCATACGTTCGGGTTTCGCCGTACATACAATTTAGCTGAAGAATAGCATCCCCTGACGTGTTCAAACCTTCTGAACGTGAAAGTGGACCTATCCGCACCCGCCGCATCGACTTGTATGAAGTATGCATTACGATGCGGCTCGTGCCGTGCATCACGGACTACGGGTTGCGTATAATTTCATACCTTCTTCTTTCCACCTACCCTACGCCTATCCCACTCGCAGTGGATCGGCCTAACATGCTATTTAAACCATACCTACTATAATTTCATAGAACAAATTCTAAAATTCGATGACTGCAGCGCGACGCGTGCGGTTAATGCGGAGCGCGAAAGGTGCACGTTGATCGCTATTAGGCAATTAGGTATAAAAGCCGGCATAATTCTGGCAATCATCGAAAGGATACTACTCCCCGGACCGCTTATTAGCATTGCTTATACCTGACTGCATTACTTATACTTTCTTTCAGATGCAGTATAAGTAGGCAATTTACGGAGGTTATATTTTTTTTTTAAATCGTATACATATTACAAAACTTTTATTTATCTATAAATTTTACAATAATTTAATCATGGAAAAGTCCAGAATTAACTAGTATTTAGGGGGAGAGGGGCCGATATGGACTATACCAAAACAGCACATGTTTTAATCTACAACCGTATCCAAAACGATCCAGCTTAAAGACCGGGTGAAACAAACTCAGCGGGCTTACTTTACCACTAATACCACTGGATTCAACACGGCGCAACCCGGTCTTTCCTATGGTCTCGCGGTTGCTTTTCGCGTTTTCGCAACCCAAGTTTACCGTTACAAGCACCAGTGCAGGGTTGAGGGCAACAGGCAGCATCCATCAACAGAAAGATGAAATAATCTATTGGTAAGTGACCAGTCTATTCAAAATATTATAAACAAAAAACATGCAACAAAATGCTGTAATATAAAAACAAATAATACATTTTTACAATTAAAATAAAATATTTAATTTAATAATCAATCATTGTCATATTTCAATCCATATTCTAAAGGCAACTTCAACTGAATTAATGGTGCTATCAACCCTAAGAATGTGACTATAACATTTGTAGTTTTATCATGTAAAGTTGCCAGCAACTCCTCTGTGTGACACGGATGCATTATGAAATACGGTCTGTGGAACAAGGGATGCTCCTGTTGGGTGATCACTGAATAAAAGTCTTTTTTGTTTATGCTGTAACAAAATTTTATTGATTAGCTGTAAATTTGATCCATCAAGGAAATGTAAATAAATAATAAATATTTAAAGAAGAAATGCGAAGAACCTTTCACTAACAACTAAGTATATAAGATTAATAAGACAAGTGACGTCCACTTAGAACTCTCCTTGTAAGATATTTTGTGAAGGATAACAAACAATATTGTGTAATAAAACTTAATTATATAGATATATACCCAATACCCATATACACAACCAACACCATTATCCACTAAATAAGGCTTAACTAAAAACAATGTTGGTAACTCACAACATAGATGAGAAAGAAGATGATTTAAACAATGTTATGGCATTTTACTTACCGTATAAAGGACAAATTTCTTATATTATCTAATGTTAATAAAACTCCTGAAGGATTCCAAATATTGAAACTAAATGATGGCACACCGTAACTAAGGTTGTAAAATATGACATAAACCGCTTTTAGTAAAGAAATTTCATCCCCCATACCATATTCAATAAATGTTTCTTTAGAAATATACGATTTGCTTATATCCTGTTTGTCTTCTAATAATTTCCAACCATCGCCTAAGTTGTCGGAAATTTTAACAAAATTTCTGGCTGCAGTCAAAAACTCTTCAACTGGTATCATATCTTTTTTTTAAATAGATATATTTTTAACAGCACAATTTATCACTTAAATTATAAATTATTCCCCTAAATACATAAATATTCCTTCTCAAAATCGTTGTGCCAAATAAAGTTTACGGTAACAACTCACAAACAACATTTAGTTGTACTTTGACACTGTATAACAGATCTTATACTACGCAGATAAGGATTGTTTTTAAACACAAGGTTTCATTAAAATCGACTTAGTTTACAGTGTTTGTTGATTGTTCGTCAACAACTGTCAAGACTCCAGTAGTGTTGCTAAGACATACAAGAGGCATTACATTTGTCCCGTACATGACGAAATAATGTAACAGCCGCTCAATATTCTTACATGTACTACTTAAAATTTCATGTCGCGTTATTCTATAGCTATACCCATGATGCGGGCTGCATACGTGAAGAGTGCGAACGAGCGAGTGAGCTTTAAGACGGCTCGCCTCATTTGAAGTTGGACCTTGTACAGGCCCAATATAAAAAAAAGAGACATCATTCAATTAAAAAAATCAAGGTATACTAAAAAAAATCCCTTAAATTGCCTTATCTGGCGCATTCCCCGTTTTTTATTTCCCACATTAAGAGGGATACCCCTCAAAATGGCAAGACTGGACTTGAATCTAGTGTTGAGTAGAACACGATTTTTATATGAGTTTGTAAGAATAGTCTCTTTTGTACTGAGCCGGTAAAAGGTCACACTTCAAATGAGGTGAGTTGTCTTGAAGTTCACTTGCTAGTTCTCACTCTTTCACGCACGCAGCCCGTGTCATGGGAATAGTAACAGAGTAACGCGATATAAAATTTTAAGAAGTACATGAAAAACAGTTACTAGCTCTTATATTATTTCTTCATGTACGGTACAAATATAAATCCTCTTGTAAGTTCTACGCAACACTAGTTACATGTCACGTAGCCAGATTATTCTTTAATTTGCTAAGACATCTCTATAGTACTCTGTGTTTTTAAGACAAAAGAAATAACAATTCAGGGTTTCGTAATTTGTTTAATAATTTCTTATCAGTACATAGATAAGGACTATTGCTCAAATTATCTACTACACAATTTGGTCAAGTAATAAAAATACAATTCTAGTTACTACAGTAAGTTAATTTCCTTTGGATCGTCGGAGCACGAAATCAAGATTTAAAAACGAGTTGTACGCACTACGTGCTCTGCACAAGCAAACAGTGTGTCTATTGTTTTACTTTTACATATCCACCGGTAAGTGGACACATATAAAGCCTGTTTTAACTATTTTTGAGGCTTTTACAAAATTTATTCATGTTAATTATCTTTATTAATTTTTCTCCCCAAAGAGGTTGACGTCAGACAGGCGGCCGGTCGTAAAAACTACAAATCAAATCTTTCTTTAAACATGTGTTAAAATAAAAAACATGTTGCGCCGATCGCGCTGTGAGTGGGATAAGGGCAGGTGGAAGAAAATTTAACAGTGTTATTCAGTAACACACATTTCTGCATGATAACGTGATTTTTATAGGAATGTCTTTTTTCTACATTAATTGTATCATTATGAAGCACATGCTCAAGCACAAGATAATTAAAATTATGTAACAAAAGTTTTAACACAAATGAATAACATTCTTTATCAACATCTTGGTTCCAAAGTAGTTAATTCTACAATGAGAAAAATATCTTAATTGTTAATTTTCCTATATTACCTATCCTCAATGCACATGTACTACAACCTACATTCCAGTAATTATATATTGTATAATTATACACTTCATGTACATATAAATCAATATAAAAATAATTAATAAATAATTCCCTCATTGACACACCCCTATCTCATGGGATGGAAATAAGCATACCATGAGTACACTAGTTGCACCTCTGCTTACCCCTTTGACGATACTGGTGTGAGCATACATTGTTTTTAAATTAATAATAAAATAAGACCTGTGTTTATGAAGAAGATGTATCTAAGATGGAAGATGTACTTGGTTTTATAACAGTAAATTTTGGTTACAAATAATAAAGTATCACAGATATGCACTTTTGTATCCTTGAATCAATAGATACTGTAAAATGGGGTGAATAGGAATAGAGGGGTGAATCGGGACGAAACTTATATTAAGATTATTAATTAGATGGATCAACCAAAATGTTATCTCAAGCTTAAATTCATTTTATATGTGTAAACAAAGTAAACCAGTTTGGTTCTTATTCATCCCATTTAACCATATTATTGATAATAACTACTTGTTTCCTCAGAGATTCATTGTCATAGAAAACTCACTGTTGTCTAAAAAAAAATATTGTACCAAATATTTTTCCATCAAAATATCAAATAGTTTCCAAGAGGTTTTTCTGTATCTATGGTTTCATTTCATTCTAGGTACAACCATGAATCGTCTGAAAAACAACTGGTTTACGGAGACATGTGATATGTGGCCAGGCAGCACCTTCTCCTTTGAAGTGAAGGAAGTGCTCCATTCAGAGAAGTCTGAATATCAGGACATCAATGTGTTTGATACTACCAGCTTGGGCAGGGTCTTAGTATTGGATGGCATTATACAGTGCACACAGAAAGATGAATTTTCATATCAGGTATTTTGATGTTTTCTATAGAAAAAAAATATTGGCCTACGAAGGCAGACAAGCAGATGGCCCACCTATTGGTAAGTGGTTACCGTCGCCCATAGACATCAGCAATGCCAGGGGCACAGACAAGCTGCTGCCTACTGTTAGAATATATTTTTAGCCCTTGTTTGGAGAAGTACATGTCATAATGCTGAGGAAATACCATAGAGGCAAGTTCATTCCAGACTCTGTTTTTTAATCAAATGTCATAAAAATTTAAGGCACTTTAAGGTATTTGCCTTTTCACTTACGGAACTGTACACAGGGGAATGTGGATTTTAAGATTTGAAATTATGTACGTCCAATAATAGTGTTAAACAATTTGTGGAACAATCTGGAGCTACAAAGTTTGCTTTGTTTGGTAAGCTTTGGAGCTTGGTATGCTGGTTGTGGATAATTAAATGGAGTGTGGTAGGTGACAACAATTTGAAATCAATGTATAATATATTTGCCACAATAGAAAAAGTAGGATTCCATCTTTACATTTGACTAAATTGTTAAATAACTACTAGGACAGGCTACAATTCTTATAATAAAATTTATATCACAATGGTTTGGAGAGACTGGCATGCTTTTCAGGCTGCGTGCCTATCTGCCGGTGACATTATAGCAACTAAATGACTGGACCAATTTGAATGCGGTTTTTAGATTGAAAACTGGTTTAATTAAGATGGTTCTCATCCATGTTTAAAGCAAAAAATTCAGGCATAATGTCAGATGACGGTCGTTTTTAATAGTTATAAATTAAATGTCACCAAATTTAATCCATTAGTTTCCTTCCAGGAAATGATCTCCTTCCTACCTCTATGCTGTCACAAAAACCCTGAAAAAGTCCTGATAGTGGGCGGAGGTGATGGTGGAGTGGCCAGAGAGGTCGCCAAACATCCCAAAGTGAAGAAAATTGACCAGGTAATTTAATTTGTCCCTTTATAAGAACAAAATCGCATCTACAAAATAGTTAAAAGATTTGCACACTGGTATTAGACTGCTTTAGATTACAACTTTACGCCTTAAACGAAATCAAAATGGCGGCCATTTTTTTCATTCCCAACATCAAATATATAATTTGTGACTACAAGACATCCCAGATATCGATTTTGAAGCCAATCAGATTTAAAACAAAGAAAAACATATAAGAATACTAATCGTGCAGTGTATAATATACGACTAGTATTATTATACTATAATATTTAGTGTAAATAAACACGCGTTCATATTATCGAAACAGTCGAAGATCGCCGAAACACTTAACTTTTATCATTGCACTTTAATTTCCTTAATAAGTTACTTATTAAACAACGTGTTACAGAAAGTTGTGGTCACATTTAATGTCGTTACGAGTACATACACCTGATAGTGAGTGTTTATGTACTGAATCTTATCTAGATCTAGATGGTCTTATTCATAATAAGTTATCGGAGCTTTATAAGGCCGTTATTAGATGATTGATAAAAATTGTTATTCATAATCGTTCAATAACGCTAAAACGCTCATTAACTCTCCTATAAAGTATCACTATTTTATAGAAGCTATAACCCTTCTATAAACCTATTTTAAGCGTTCGATAGTGAAAAACATGGCCGACATCGGTCAGCTGTTTCATTGTTGACGTTTATTTTTACGTCTACTGTCATTTTTTTTTAAATTTATTACTTTTTCTTTATTTATAACGGCTTCGCCCTATTATACATTTCGCCAATGACAAGTACTATATTATATATTTTCAACTCTTCCCAAGAACGACGAAATATCAGCGCAGCGGCGCGGCGTGGTCAATTTCAAGGTCTTGTGGAATTTTATAACTCCTGTTTGTTTACCTTTCTTGACATAATTGTCATTGATGAGATATCAATTTTCTTTTTTTTTTTTTTTGATTTTTAATGTTTCCATACGATATTCATCATCGTAAATGATTATTGCACAAAACCACACCACTTTTATACAACAAACACAACTTTAAACTAGTTTAGGAAATAATTAAATCAAGAGAGCCACCGCACTGTCAGAATTCCCGCCAAAACTCCGTCAATTTTCTTTTTATTTAGTTTGTTTCCAGTCTTTCCAGAGACAAACCATATTAAAATCATTCAATCAATCATTTTCTGTAAATTGGCAACTTTGTGTATGATAAACCTATTTTAGTTAACGGAGCTGTATCAAACGATTATGAATAAAGAATTTTATTGAACGTTCGATAGGCTTAAAATACGTTTTAACTAATGAAGGTTTATACCTTCGATAAGCGTTTTATTATGAATAAGACCCATAGACCCAATTTTACGCTAAATGTTATCACTCGTTTATTATGATTGATTGATAAGATCAATCATTTCCCCTCCCCATAGATGAAGTGAAGTGCGTGAGCAAGAATACCAATGCTGAAATAAGACAAAAACTCAGCTGTTTATCATTTTGTGTTTTTCAAAGTTGCAAGTCGAATATCGACATGTTATTCATTCGAGAAAAAAGAAAATGCTTTATTTATGTCTTGACAATGCAATCTGAATTGGTACTATGGGGAGTAAAATACTTGTATCGTACACTATACTTTGCTTAAATTTGACCACACCTTTCTGTAACACGTCGTATAATTTTAATTTGGAACCCGGAATTGATGTGATCAGTAGGACACACTATAAACAAGGCTACTTATCAATTACTAAACTAAATATTACATAATGAATGTCCACACACTAGTTATTGTATGATAAAACTATCTAAATGTTAACATAAACAATATTCGAATTGTTCCGTCTAATTATTATTACGTTGTAATCGTTGACCACATTTTAATACAGATATACATCAGTAACAAACATAACTTTATTATACGACTCAACTGTAGATCAATACCATATTATTTGACTTAAAAAGGCGGTCCTGTATTTTACTCTGTTATTTTGCCATCAGAAGCCAGTATTAATAATGTTTCTTTACTTATATTTACCAAGTCTTGTTTGATTTCCAGGTGGAAATCGACGCGAAAGTAATAGAAGTATCAAAAAAGTACCTCCCGTTCATGTCTGTTGGGTTCGATAGTCCGAAACTGACCCTTCACGTGGGTGACGGTTTCGAGTTCATGAAAAACCACAGCCAAGAGTTTGACGTCATCATAACGGACAGTAGCGACCCTGTCGGACCCGCTGTAAGTCTGTTCCAGGAGAATTACTTCGCGTTGATGAAAAGTGCGCTAAAACCCGGTGGGATTGTCTGCTCCCAAGCTGGTACCATATGGAACGATATAGAATTAGTATCGAGTACTTTGAAATACTGCAGAAACCAGTTCCCATCAACTAGTTACGGTTACACATCGGTCCCTACCTATCCCTCAGGTCAAATAGGCTTCGTTATAGGCTCTCTAGACAAAGACATTAAGTTCGATACTCCACAACTAGTGTTTACCCGCGAAGACGAAAAGTCGATGAACTTACGATACTACAATAGTGATGTGCACAAAGCGGCGTTCGTTTTGCCGACATTTGTCAAGTATCTAGTTTGATTTATGTGTTTTTTTACATAAGTACTTAATTGAATGCATTTATTGTTACATAATGCTTTTCAGGATTTTTATGAGCATAATTTTTATCGAAGCCATGTTTATCGAGTGTTTTTTATGTTTTTTATTTGACGTTCAATTTTAAGCGCAAATATAAAGAGAATCTTTTTTAAAATAATGTGATACGTATTCTATTTGATCGCTATTTTTCTCGAATCTTCTAAATTTTTTATTTATTTTGTGTATAAAATCAAATTTTGGCTGCTAAATAGATACGTAACGAAAAGATATCTTTAATAATAATGAATGAAAATGTATATTTCTGTATATTTATACATTTTTTATTACAGCTTAAAAATACACTTTACTATATTTATTCTACAAATGAGATTAAATTCGTGGTGTGGAAACGGTAAAATGTATTGCCAGCAAATAGCTCTTTTTATCGTACATTAATATATTTTAATATTATCACATTGAACATATAATGTTCGGTGCATTACATTCCCACATACATTCTTATTACTTTTTTATTAGTCTAATTAATCTTTAATTATTATGATTACGAGTATAATGGTATATGTAATAATACTCTACATTAATTTTGTAACAGGGATAATTTTAAAAAGCTATTTAGGGTTTTACAAACAAAATTATATGTTTTATGTAAAAGTTTTATGTTAATTTATTTGTCTCTTACGTCTTAATCGAGCAGACATGTTGATGCAGCTTAAACAACATTCAATAATTTACGCAATATTTGCTCAATGTAGAAATATATTATAAACGAATGTATATTTTTTACAATATTTTTGTATATTTTTTTATAAATGTTGAAATCGGGGACAATAAATGTATTTTTACAATACTCAATTTTATTTAAACAGTTTTATGTACGTTCTTATTCCCCCTCTCCCCATATTACTAAGAGCCTATTTCACAATGTCCGTTTTAACGTTATCCACCAGATAATGTAGTAAACAGCCAATTTAGGAAGTACCAATTTGAAAAATAACCAATTTCAAATACTGGCATAATTAAATCGTAAGAATACCGGCTAATGGCCGATTACAATAAACAATCTTGGTTTGATCGATCCGGAAATTCGACCAATCACACAAAGTAATTTTTACGTGTGACTTTTAAAGTGTATTCTTAATGGCTCATGGTGGGAGACTCAATCCAAGATCGTTTATTGAAATCAGGCATAAGTGCGAGTCGGACACGCGCACCGAGGGTTCCGCACTAGCTCCCATAAATGCTTTATAAAATGCCTTTTAATTTCCGAAACAACTACAAAAGACAAATAACTACAAACTGCATTATCATATGTGCAAATAGGTACTTACACACAACTGTTAACATTGCTTCTCTTTTTTTCTTGTGCCACAAATATATTTGACAATAAAAATAACACATATGACTAAACTCACAACAAAAGCTATTATATCTAATCCAGCCAGTTGTAACTTGTTTAGCCACCGGCCATGCGAAGACATTTCGACGCCGCCGAATCGGGCTGTCCTTTCGATGTGGAAGATGGCCGTCTCCATCGGAGGATTGGGTCTATCGTGCCATATTTCACGAAGAAATTTGGCCCGAAAACGCTTTCTGTTAAAAGAATGCAATGTGATTAAATCATAGAGTAGTGCAAGTGGGTCACCTAATGATAATTGTGTAGATCACCAGCAACGCCAGAAATATCATGTTTTCGTATCCCACCTAAAAGATAGGAAAAGGAAATATAGATTGGAAAGGGGTAGGGGATTTTGGTCTCCGGAAATCTCACTCACCGTACGAAACGCAACAGCAAGCTACGTCACGACTATTTTCACTGAGACAGTGGTATTACCCCGGTCGATGCGACCTATTCATGCTGTAGAAAACTGTTCTCAACCGTACATGTAATATCTAACAACAATTTGCTCGTTTACTTGCTATAAGAAGTACACGTGTTTCCAACATGGTAGAGCTACGCTGTAGACAATCTTGTCTACAGCATGAATGGCTCGATGGATTGTTACCAATGTCTCACAGGAAAGCGTCATGCTGCTGCATTTCGTATAGTACAATATCCAGAGGCCAAAATCCCCCACCCTTTCCCAGTCCTTTAACAACGTATCCGCTTCTTTTAAGGACGGCAACGCGTCCATGACTCGTCTAGTATTGTGGGCGTTCATACACAGTGGACATCACGTACCATCAGGTGACCCACTTGATCGTTTTCCAGCCTATGCTATAAAAAAAAGAAATTCGAGTATTAGGTAAACTGCCTCGGTGGCGCAGTTGTAATGTGTACGCGTTACGATTAAGCTAAGGCTGAGGTCTCGGGTTCGATCCCCGGGTCGGGTAAAAGTGGTATTGGGTTTTTCTATTTCGAAATGCTCAGTATCAGCCCAGAGTCTGGAATTTGTGCCCGGTATGGCGATAGGCTCGCCCCCTATCGCATCGTGGGACGGAGATACGCTCGGCGAAATATGGGTGTACTTGTTAGAGTTGTTACACCTCTGCCTACCCTTTCGGGGATTACAGGTTGAGTGCGTATGTATGTAAACTTACTCCTCTGACAAAACTTTGCCCAAAGTTTCATACACAGTGTCCTCTTCGAGTTCATTCAACTGCAATACCTCTGCTACACCAGCGCGGTACGCATGCGCCGCGTTCCCAAACTGATCTCCAAGTATCGGGATGATGAGGGCAGGCACTCCTGCCGCCACTGCTTCTGTGAAGCTCAGTAGGCCTCCGTGAGTGACGAACGCCACACAGTTAGGGTGATCTGTTGAATGGTGAAAAATAAATATTTTTCTAGACGAACTTTTAGGTCAGTGTATATGCACTCACGCCTGTAATCTCCGAAGGGGTAGGCAGAGGTGTAACCAGTACACCCACTTTTCGCCGAGCATATGCGTCCCTTGATGTGATAGGGGGCGAGCCTATCGCCATACCGGGTACAAATTCCAGTCTCCGGGGTAATACTGAGCATTTCGTAATAGAAAAACCCAATATCACTTTTACCCGACCCGGGGATCGAACCCGAGACCTCAGCGTCAGATTCAGTCGTAACGCGTACGCATTACAACTGCGCCACCGTCAAGCTTATAGGTAAGTACTTATGTTTATTTGAAAGATTGTCGCATTACGCTTCCTACCAAATACCACCTAGATAATTTATTATGTATGTAAGTATCAAATTGTTCAACATCATAACTAGTCAAAGACTTTAGTGTTTACTACTAGACGGGCTGTTTAGAAGTAAAGTTGCGTCTCATAACGTGGTAGTATAACAGCTCACAAACAAGGAGCGCGATACGGTTTCTAGTTGAGAGTAAGCCAGATGGCAATATTAAGTTACGGTCAATTGACCTCAACCTAGTTGTAGTGAAAAATTGAAAAATGAAAAATCTTTATTCAAATAAAGTAAGATACAAAAACATTTGCCAGGGGTTCTCAAATTAGGCGGAGCCTGTGTCTTGAGAAACCAATTAAATTAATGAAAAAATTTGTTAGCGTGAGTGAAGTCAATGAGCGTGTGTGCGTTTATGCTTGAGTGTGTGTTTATGTTTGTGTGTGTGTGTCTGGGGGGTAATGTGAGAGTGTGTACGAGAGCGAGGGGTGTGTGAAAGTGTAGTAGTACCTATACTTTAAAGTCTTTGTAACTAGTAGGTATTTTGTATTTACAAACTAGTGGACAATTTATACGCATGACAAAGAATACACCACACGTGTAATTGCTTCAAATTACACCGCTATATAACGTGGGGATTTTGCAACTCTATAGCCCATGTAAGTGTAGTATTACAACTGTTCGAATCAATCCGGAAGATTTCCCGTGTTAACACACAGACCGATGTTTATTTGTCTGTATCTATCATAACTATTTAAAATAACTATTGTTCAAATAAATCCGAAATTGTCCTAATCCCCGTAATGACAAAATATGGGCTTTCACTGTTTGAGATTCTAATCTGCCTCATGATGCCCCAGCACAGTGATGGCTCGACATTGTATGTATCTACCTAAAAAGCACCCAGAAATAACTAGTTAGTTATTATATAAAAAATAACTATCTCGTGAACAAGAATAGACGGCTAATAAAACTTATTCAAATGTCAATGAGAAAATTGCGGCGTTGAAAAATAAAAACGGTAATTACTGAATGACTATAATAAAGTAATAATTATTTCATTAAAAGCAGCTATAGGCGAAAGGTACGGACCGTCGAAACGAAAGTGGCAGGTTCGAAACCAGCCCCAAGAGCATACACCTTTTATAAGTGACGTTTGTATTAATACGAGTTCTTGCCTACACATAATACAGGGTTATTGAAAGAATGAAAGAAATAATTATTCGAGAAGAAGGAGGGGGGGGGGGGGGGATTATGAAGAAGTAAATCATCATAAAACCACCAATAAAACAAAATACATAGGTATTCAAACATACTTACTTAGTAAATCATATTGTGGCAACCACTTTACCATCTGAATATTATCAGGTAGATTTTCAACTGGATCTGTTTCCCATTTCCACAATATTCGTTGTGATAGACGACCGAATGCCTTCAATATGGCGTCAAATCTCTTCTTCGGAAGTGACGACCCACGAACCAACGAACCGAGGCTAAATAAAATGAATCCATCTTTGGCGTCGGATACCCATTTATCCAATGACTGAAAACATGTTGAGATTCAGTAAAAATCTGTATTAAATAATCCATAAGTACTATCAATACTAATGTTATAAATGCAAAAGTAACCCTGTATGTCTGTCCGTTACGTTTTCACTGCTAAACGCCTGAACGGATTTTAATGAAATGGTGGCAGGATACCTGATACATATTCATTCGCGTCATCCCGAGACATAAGATGTTAAGTCTCGTAATGCCCAGTAATTTCACTGGCTTCAATGTCCTTCAAACTAAAACTTAACAGTGCTTACACACACTGTTGCTTGGCGGCAGAAATTGACAAAGCGGTGGTACCAACCCAGACGGCCTCTCGCATACGAGGCCCTACCACCTTGTAAAGTGTAGGTACCTATGTACTTTAGGCCGGCATAATTCTGAATGTCTGGACGGTCGATATTATATTTGGACTAAACTGCATTGAATTTACCATCTAGTTCAGAGTCATTAACTTATTATCATTTTTTTTATTATTTATTAGATACCTTCCTTATAGAAAAGCCATGAAACGAGAAATATTTCGTAAGATCCCTGGTAAGATTGAGAATTCGTATAAAAAGAATCTCATTCCTCTCAGCACAGGAGACCCCTGTCTAGGTGTGAGACAAGTACAGTACAATGTTATAATTAACATAAAACGAACATTAAAATATAACTTAAATAATGTAGTCGTATTACTTATCTTGTTTAATACGACAACAGAACATTGAGATTCATAGGTTCATACTTAAGATACGTAGGTGATTAATCTTGACCTAGGAAGTGTCACAGTGGCATCCCGACCCATTACGTATAACAAATAACTGCACTGTTTGTTTAAATTATAATAGACAATCAAGAATAGGTACCTACATATCTAATATATTGCTTGAATAATCATTTGCCAATTATATGTATAATTATTTGCAAAAGCACAGTAGATAGTGCATTGGGACCACTCCCAATGGCCATGGACATAGGCCATTGCCACCCATGGCCTATATCCAGCGATGGACAAATATAGAATAATTGCAAGTGGTTAGATTTTTTAGTTTTTATAAAATTGAGTATGCGCTGGTCTTCTGCAAGTTGATAGCATATAGGTATTCCTTCACACCGCTTTGTAATGGGGATGGGTCGGAACTCGCAACTTCTGTCTCGGAAATCCGTTTCACGCCCGGTAGGCTATCGCCGCTGTTTCATAAAATGTTTATGTAAATTGTACTTTGTTGGACCTTTTAGAGGATGCTTGATGAAATATAATGTCCTTGTGATATATGGTGTCGGCCACGTTGCAAGTTATTTATTTAGGAACATTACAACTAAGTCACAAGACTCAGGGTGATCTGACCAAATTGTAAACTCATTAGGTACCTAAGTACTCTAATTTGTAAACCTACTAAGTACCTATTAGTTTTCCCAATAAATTCTCTGCCGATAAGGATACGACGCGACGGTACGACAATATTCGATTTGGATTTTGTTGATAGATTACGTTAACACTGTAGTGATTCGGTTAATGTTTAATTAAGTAAGTAGGTACATCTATGCACCAGTCATTTACATATCTCTAATTTAAAGACGCGTCCATTATTGTTGTATCTTTGTGGGACTTTTCGGTCGACAAAACTGAAGCCAAACTCAACCTGCTAGCCACCTAAGTCGATATATCTGTTTAATTATATTTATTATTTTATGTTTTATCTTACCTCTGGTAATGGTTCGATTTTCCTATTATGGAGATGGATCCCACCAATCTCCACAACAGAAGGAGGCACAACCCTAACGCCGTTCACTGAATAATGTGTGTTCACCAGTACAACACTAGTGTTCCTCCCCACATCACTCAAAGGCGGTAGCTTCCTCCCCAGTCTCTTCTCCAGGATTCTCTGCTCCTCCCTCCAAATTGCCAATTCATACCATGTATTGTAAAATAGTAATATTAGGGTGTTTTCCAATCGCTCATAAAAGTTCATTTGCTCCGTGAAAGGCAACGTCATGCCAGGGACGTATGCAGGGTTGTCCGGACCACCGACTCTTGATGGCGTCCATGGCAACATTGCAGACGACATCAGCCCTATAGACGGCAACCCGTAATTATGCACTATACCAAGCATGCAATCACTGTTGAAATGTTCCACTAAAATCACGTCATAATCTCCTTCCGCGCGCGCAAACTCCTCAAAAACTTCCGAATTAACGATCTTATCGCATAACTTTAAACATGATTTTGCCAAAGCAGTAACTAGAGGTATGTGTTCGAAGTATCTCTCTAATCCGAAATAACTTTGTTCTACATCCTTCAGGTCGATGACTTCCACATTAAGGGATGCTAAGTGGACTAAACTCACATCCCGGCGGTTAGGGTTTGGCTTCGACGACGGGAAGAAGGAGACCACTGTTAATTGGTGACCGCGTTTCGTTAACTCTTCAATAATAGGTTCGAAAACTATGTAATGGCTCTTACCGGGATAAGGGAGTAAACACAGAATTCTGTAACAATCACTAGGGACTACGAGTAATAAAAATATTAAGACATGCATCGTCCCTTTATCGAGGCGCGTGTACGTTCAGAGAGCATTGATGGAGGACTGTCAGCAAATTGCATTATGCTATTTGTGACTATTATTAGAGTGCATGCTGGAAGTACACATAAGATACCTAGCCGATTACTGAATGTACGTCGGTACGTGCTCAATGGCCAGTTAGGTTGCATTATGTTGCATTATTATTATTCTGAATATATGCTGAAACATATATTATGTTTCAGCATATATTCAGAACATCGGTAAATTTGTTGACGAATTACGTTCATGTACTTCCTTACATATAGCTACGTATCGTTAGTGTGTATAGTACAGTTTTTTGAAGGCCTCGGCCATTTTTCACAAGAGATCAAGTTGGAGATATTCTCGAGAAAGGCCAGGTCAGGAGTAGCCTAAACCGAAATATGCATGTATGAAAAGCGTGTCGTAGCAAATGGAAATCTGTTGTTTCTATCTACTCAAGATACCTCAAGACTCTTCGATATATTACGGGAAAGTTCAAGGTTTTGTTTTGCATTTATGACAAGACGAGCAGACCGCTCGCCTAATGGTAAGCATCACGCCTGCCCATAAAATAATTCTAATTCAGAATTATGAAGTAAGTACTGCGCATGGCACTGGACTGCACTTATCACCCTGAGACATAAAAGTATGTTGTCTTAATGCCCAGTAATTTTACTAGCTTCAAAATCCTTCAAACCGGAACACAACCGTAGTTACACATTGCTGCTTGGCGGCAGAAATAAACAAAGTGGTGGTAGATACCTACCCAGACAGTCTCTCGCATACAAAGGACCTACCACCTAATATCTAAGTCTGGGTTTCCTGCATAAAGTCAACGCTCTTCTATTAGGTAGGTACTTTAATATTATTAGTTTACAATAATAGGTAATTAGGTAGGTAATGTCCGGCTGCTTATTTAACGACATTCAAAATTATGTGTGACCGCCATGTTATCTTCTAGGTACGTTAATAACATGTCATTTGTGTATTGTGAGAAGGTACCTACCTACTGTTAGGGTATTTTGTTTTTATTGGTCTCACGCAGACTTTAATGTATACTACTAGACAAGCTGCGTGGTACATAGAAATTGTACCACTAAGTTGCGATCAATTGACCGCAACTCAATATTACCATCTCGCTTACTCTGAATTAGAACTCCTGTCGCGCTCCCCGTTTGTGAGCTATCAAACTCCCGTGTTTTGTGACGCAATTTTACTTCTAAACAGCTCGTCTAGTATTATATGTATTATGTATCTACATTAAAGTCTTTGGCCTCACGTAACTTCTAACACTAGGTACCTACACATACACACGAATTAGTTTAAAAAAAACATGCGGGGCAGTCTTTGGGTACCGCCGATAGAAGTGAAAACTAAGTAACTTGTGAATTGTCTCGTCGAAATTATTAGCTTATACTCTTTGAATATATACATATTGTATACTAATAACGCACGAAGGTATATCTATGTACATATATACACAGTATACATATAGCTCATGGAAAGCGTTCGGTGACCATCACGCGAGTTCCATGATTTTTATTCACCCAAAAAGTGCTCAACGCGCTTAAAGAAGTATTCACTTCAAAAATTTGACGACTCGTTTGTATATATTTAGAATTATGTTATTTATGACTTTATTTTTGTTTAGTACTTACATGGTTTAACAAACATCTACTCAAACATACCTTTTATTTATTGTGGTGGATCGTACCCGTGACCTCCATCTCGACAATCCGTTCAACTCCGTGCTACGCTATCGCCGCTGATTTATATTATTGACATAAATTAAAGTGCAAAGTGTATTTCGAAGTATTATCATTCGTGCCGCTATACCGAAGTTCTAAGGTCAAGTGCCGATAAACTAATTACAGTAATGACATAAACATACACCTGTCAAGCTTAAGAGCAGTGCTGGCACACTTAATCTTCTTCCACCTGCCCTTATCCCACTTGCAGTGGGGTTGCCGTAGCAAACTTTTTACTATATTATGTTACAGAAAGATTTGGCTTGTACTTTTTACGACCGGCTGCCTGCCTGACGTCAACCCCTCTGGGGAAAAACACCCGAAACAAATATTTGTGGAACCCACAACCCGCCACCTCTCGCTTCACAGGCGGCTACTCGCCCGCTGCGCCACGGATGCTGTCAACTTGTTGTTTGCAAAGTAATTAAGTCCTGCATACTAATACAATGTTATATAATATATATATATAAATAATAACACAGCACTGTGTAGCATAATAGGTCTCTACCGTAGGTCTTATAAACCGACTTCAAAAAACGGAGGAGGTTCTCAATTCGGCACGTTTTTTTCTCCTATGAAATTGTCGTTCTGTACGAAAAAAGTTAGAAGATCTTATTTTTACCAAATTTTTAATTCTAATATAGTAAACCACCCATGCTCCCGATGCATATTTGCTAGCGCAGTGGCAATTTATCGATGCCCTTCTTGAAGAAATCGCCTGAACGTGAGGCAACAAACTCTACAAATGCATTTTGTAATTTGTACTGCCTCTCAATAAATTACTTGTGTATTTATTTATATTGCCTCGTGTCTGTCCGTATCTGACTTACTTATATAATGTTACCTATGTATATTTATAAAATGAATTATTTATTGTCTGTTAATGATTTATCTTAGCCAGAACTTATGTGCCTAATTGTGTCCCGGGGTTCCGCCCGCGTTGCAGCCTTGGCTAACCAGAGAACCCTCAACGGAGAACGTTATTTTATGTAGTACCTAGTTACGTATCCTAGAGTATGTGTACGATCTGATGGCGTCGCATCACAGGATGTACCCCAAACGCAAGCTAAGCATATTTTGTAAAACAGTAAACAGTTCTTAGAACAAGTACATGTTGTTTTTATGTAATTTGAGACATCACAGGTGTGCTCCAGACGCTACCTCAGCACTTTTATCGTAAACATGTCGAAGCTTCTAGAATAAGTAATGCGTATTGTTTACATCGCTCGACCATATAAATAAGGAAATTGTACATGAAAATTAAGTCTAATAAAGATCTTCACTCTGAACAGTCTTTTAAAAAGCTCCTCGAGCCGTCGCCCGATTTGACTACCTACTATGCACTATTCTGTATAACATATTTTTCTAAGTTTATGGTGATCTAGTGGTAATATGTAGGTACGGGACACGATCATGTACGTAGTTACGCTTTCAGCATTAACAACCAAATGGCGTCCGCTTTCTTTGATTCTAACATCGGATTCTTGGATTATGGTAAGATTTTTTTTTAGTTGAAGACCATAAGATATTTGTCCTCTACGTCTACAGTCCATAGTTCTCGTAAGTATAGGGTTGCCATGAATAAAAAACGAGTGAACTTCATATAAAATACTATTATTCGCTATTATTTGCTTCGTTCTCGTCGTATCCCTTACTTCGCTTGATGTTGATACCTTGTTGTTCTGCTTCTTGTATAGCCGAGAACACTGTCCCTGCGTGGACTTTCTTCAAAATCCTTTTGTCGTGGAATGGGTGGGTGTGAGCGGAAATTCTGCAAAAATAACATAAAATTATATTTTTGTACGCAACATCGCCTGCGTGTATTTCCCAAAATACAACTAGCTCATGTCCTAATGCAGGTCATGGTCTACATTTGTGCACCACGCTTCACTATTGTCCACAGTCACAAAATTACACAAATTCCCAAACAATGAATACTTTGTGAGCCAAAAACTAGAGTTTCATCCGTTTATTTAGCACCAATACATACATACGCACTCACGCCTATAATCCCCGATGGGGTAGGCAGAGGTGTAACTAGTACACCCACATTTCGCCGAGCGAATCTCCGTCCCTTATGTGATAGGGGGCGAGCCTATCGCCAGACCGGGCATAAATTCCAGACTCCATGCTCTCCTGACTGACCATGACCTGACATGACTCCTGAGCATTTCGTAATAGAAAAACCCAATATCACTTTACCCGACCCGGGGATCGAACCCGAGACCTCAGCGTTAGCCTCAATCGTAACGCGTACGCATTACAACTGCGCCACCGAGGCAGTCAATAACTGGTGCTAACCAATCCCTACTATTAAAATTAGCGCATACACGGAAATATATAAAATATGTTTTTGTAGTCCTGCTTCCTCCTACGTCTATTTGCATACGTGCATCTTTTTCTCTCTTGATTAGTGTATTTCCGTGGCCTATCCATAATCCTCCATGGATATAACCTACCTAAGTACAACAACGCCGTTCCTAGTAATGACATGCGCCGGACACTTGATGTGGTTCAGATAGTCGACACAGCGCCATTGTTGCGACTTGTTCCGATTCGAGTGCTTCAAGTAGTACACGTATCTATTCATAATCATCTGCAGCGAGCCTTGGTTCGAAACTGTGTACTGCATTAGTGTTGTATCTGAAACGAACATGAGCATTTAAATAAATAAATACAACCAACATACACACATATAGTCCTGACCCCACACTAGGTTAACCATGACGTGGGTGTCAGGAACCACGAGGGTCTTGTGAAATATTTGTGGCTCACACAACAACATCACAAAACATCTTGTCATTTAGTTAACCTGACCTTTACAAAGAGGGGCTCAAGACCCCCCCCCCCCCTCCCCTCCAAAGCATTCGGGTCCACTGAGAAATCTCAAATTTATCTTGATAATATCCCACTTTCTTAGTACTACCTATAATATAATTTTCATCGCCTATCCTTCCATTTTAAGTATTTTAAGTAGGTATATTCTCAATTTTTTTCATTCAAATTTTGGGTTTTTCTATTATGAAATGCTCAGTAACAGCCCGGAGTCTGCAATTTGTGCCCGGACTTTGTGTTGTGTGTGTTATTGGAATTTGTGTTTGTGACGGAGATACACTCGGCGAAATGTGGGTGTATTGGTTACCTCTGCCTACCCCCTTCGGGGATTACAGGCGTGAGTGCGTAGGTTCGTATGTATGTACTTACTAGAGTTGTCGCTAGCGTCGGCAGTATGAGATATACCGGTCACTGAGTCGGTACTGTCAACCATCTCTCTGATGCCATCCTTTAAGTTTTCATACACCTCGTCCATACTTTCATTCAGCGAACGTTGTGGTTTCGTTTCTGTTAAACTGCAGTTCATTGTTACATTTTACAAATATTTATAATAATAGGGGCGTTGCCCATGTTTTTCCACAAAACATAAAATAAAAAAAAAACTTAAAGTCCGACGAATATGAGACAGATGTTACTTTCTTCCCCACATTATTCTGCATCGATTGGTATCGGTCTCGACCCCATACCCCCAGCGGTTTCGGAGGAGATAGCGTGACAAGCTTTTGGCAGCGGCGGCGGCGCCAGTTACTTTTTTTTAGAATAGAGAGAAAAGATTTTAGTTTGATTATCATATTGAATGATCCCGGAAAGAAATTACACAAAGTTATTTGTACCTATTACCTATGCATGACCTTCAAACTGTGGTTGGCTGATCTATATCTGGTTCCTCATTTAGTATGGTTATTATGGTAGTTTTAAAGGAAATGTTTGAGCAATAGTGCGCATGCTCGCGCGTCCATTCTTACTTGCAGAAGATGGTCGAGCATTTTGCTACTCAGTATACGTTGACCCTTAAGCTACTTCTTCTTCCACCTGCCCTTATGCCACTTGCAGTGGGGTCGGCGCAACATGCTTCTTAACACATGTTACAGCAAGATTTTGTAGTTTTTACGACCGTCTGCCTGCCTGACATCAACCTCGCTGAAGAGAAGACCCTTAAGCTAATCTTATGTAAAATTCAAAATTACCTTTGAGTGGGTTCTATATACTGTTTTTCGTTTTTCACTTTAGAGTTTGATATTTCAAAGTAACAAATCTCATCATCAAGTGCCTCCATGGTGCAGTCATTCTCTCCTTCTGTGTGACGATCATTTATGTATTCAGAATGTTGTGGTGTTGATACAGCCTCTGGAATTTTCTGGAAAATCATTAACAATGTGTACTCCTAAGCCAGGTAGTTGGTTTTTTAATAGAAATCTTAGATCATAGTAATAAAATATCAGAATATTATACATATGCACTCACGCCTGTAATGCCCGAAGGGGTAGGCAGAGGTGTAACCAGTACACCCACATTTCGCCGAGCGTATCTCGGTCCCTTTTGTGGTAGGGGGCGAGCCTATCGCCATACCGGGCACAAATTCCAGACTCCGGACTACTGAGCATTTCGTAAAAGAAAAACCCAATACCACTTTACCCCACCCCGGGGATCGAACCCGAGACCTCAGCGTTAGCTTAATCGCAACGCGTACGCATTACAACACCCAACGCCACTGAGGCAGTCGAATATAGTCAATAATGCAAATAAGAAGTGTCAATAATAAAAAATCAACATTTACCATATCTTCCAATCCTTTAATATGTAAATCTTTGGCAGCTTCAGTCAGTTCAATCAAGTCCTCAACAGCAACATAAACTTCACCAGTGTATATGTATTCCAATAATGCACACAGTGTTGTGTATGATATTTTCTAAAAGATGCTATACAATTAGTTTATTCTACATACATACATATACCAGATACCCCTCCCCTTTGCAATTCCCAATTTCTTTTAGTTGGCAATGATTGATTGCACAGTATGATTATTCTGGACAGTAGAGACCTATTATTATATGGTAACCCACTTGCTTGTGTTCTGACCCTCTTACTATAAAGAAAATATATACTAGGGTTTTTTTCCTGAGCTCTCATCTTGGAAAAATTTCGTAAAGTAGGGAGCAGTGTCGTAAATAAATTGAGCAGAAAATGAAACAGTCATCAAAAGATTATGATAACAAAGTCACCACTGTACATAAATGTGAAACGAGAGAATTTTGTATGATGCTGAGAAAGGTAGCTTTGTTTTTATTAGCCTGAATGACGAGACGAGCAGGTCACTAGCATGATGGTAAGCGCCACGCCTGCTCATAAACAGAAGCAACACCACACAGAACTTTAAATAACAAAGCACTGCATGACACTGGATTGCGCTTGTCACCCCGAGACGTAAGGGTTAAGCCTCATAATGCCCAGTAGTTACACTGGCTTCAATGTCCTTCACACCAGAACACAACAGTGCTTACACACTGTTGCTTGGTGGCAGAAATAGACAAAGAGGTGGTACCAACCCAGCCAGTATCTCGCATACGAGGAACCTACCACCTTTTATACTACTACTATTAACATTATGTTGTCAAGAACTCACATTTAAAAACAACACAGGATGAGGACATGGTGCTGAAGCCAGCAGTTGTTTTATGAAAGGGCTCGCTAATGCCACAATCACCTGGTGGACCTTAACAAAGTGCCCATCTGCAGCCAGCGTCATGTCCACAAACTCACCGTTCTGTAATAGTATTCAGCACATATTAATATTGTTTCTTGTTAATTAAAAAATAATAAATTGAAAAGTAAATGCCAGTAAAAGCAAAGCACAAACAAATTTATACTGACCATCAACAAAATTATCAAATTATTATTTATTTTTTTATTATTATTTATTAAAATTATTTTATGAGTTTCCCTTTGAATAACTTATAGAAACTAAACTAACAATTAAAATAATATATGGCTTCAAATTAAAATCACCATATTAATAACTATTCACCATATAATGTTTATGATCCTCACTTCTAAATCAATGTATGAAACACATTTTTTCCATCTACAAATTGCCAATTTATTTGGAAAATACATTTTAGCTGACATCTGAGTAAACTCATCACAGTGAATTTTCAGCTTACGATTGTGAGTGTGCATTATTTGGACATCTATCTTCTGTAAGTAGTTATTCTAAGGGTTATACCCTGTCATTTATCTTGACAATTTGAGCTCTTTGTGTTCATAATAAAACCTACTTTTACATGATGTTGAGTCACCATGCAACCACAAACACCATAGTCGCAGTTTTAGTCTTTTATCAGGAAGATGAAGGCTATTTTTTTCATGACGTCAAAGGCCACAGCACCTCTTTTAATACAAGGCATATGTGGATAGTATGAGTCGTTTTATACAGAAACAAATTGCATAAAAAACTGGTATCAGTAGATGATAAAACAGCAGATTTTTTTAAACTTTTTGTACATGGCTTACATATAGGCCGTAACACAGGTCGGCAATACAAAGTCATAAAAAATAGAAAGAATGATGCAAATGTCCTACGTAGGTACAGCACAATAAGAATTTGAAAATAAATAAGCAAATATAAACATGTTTGGAATTCAACGAATGAAATGTACCTGCTGTAAAGAGCTTAGTCCATTGCACATATTTTTTTGGTGAGCATCCCATGATAAAGCGAATTGGGACTGTGCCATTACGTATAATACTTAGGTGTTTCTCAATTCCTTTATTTGTTGATTTTATGTAGTTCCAAATTTAGTTCCAAAGAGTATGTAAACCACTGATGTAAACACTTTACACTACTTAAAAGAGGCGGAACCACAGATTAACTATTAGTTACTACGTAAGGCGGAACTTCCCTACAAAAAGATTATGTATGAAACATGCAGTCAACATAATCTGCCGTTTCGTGCAAATTAAGAAGATCCGTGGAATAAAAAAAACAGTTTTAATGGTTTTTTTGTTAATAATCAAATTTAGATTCTCACTGAATTCATAAAAAGTGGGAGGTATTATTTAGTGGACAAATCACTCCTTGTTTGTCTTAATACCAATTATTAAATCTTGTACATACTACCCTAAATGTTAAATATTGATTCGAAGATATTAATGTAAGTTTAAAAGACATTTATTATATCTTTATTGAAATTTGAATACGTACGTTTGTTACTAGGATTCTTAGCAAAATACGGTGTATTGTACGATCCCCTACAAAATAAAATCGGCAACACTGGTGAAATGTAATCCATCTTAGTGGTGGTTAATATATCGCATAGCCCCATATTACAACGCGCTATCTATTGCCAACAAATCAAGCGCGCTATAACAATTTCCAATCGGCGCTGGAAATATTACCGTGCTATTTGCCTAGCGTAGATATAAAAGCGTAGCGTGGCAATACTATAGCGCCGCAGTGCGCGGCGGTCAGTCGCCCTGCGCTATCACACGCTGAATGACGTATGCGCATTACCGGCTACAACGAATCGTGCCCGCCCGCCCGCGCGACAAGCTATATTAAAGCATATAAAATAGCGCGCTAGAATAATACAGCATCTAGTCCGTAGCGTGACATTAAAATATATTTGATTTGAACACTAATAATCTATCTATGTCCTATAGCATCATGCTGCTTGGCAGCATAGAGTTCTTAGTACTCTTCATAATTTGATCTGGTTTTAGCCGCCATTAAAAACAAAGCATGTTTCATACATTTAAGTTTCGCCAGCCTGTGCAGTTCTTTCTGAGTAGTCTGTGTTAGTGATATGAACCGGTTTTTATAAAAACCGGAGATTATCGGATTACTCTTGAAGAAATTTCAAAATGCTCAAATAAAATAGTCAATGTCAAAAATATATATTCAAACGTAACATGTATCCGAATTATAGATGTAGTAGAGAACCATAACACATCATAATCCGAACGCACTTGTATTTCGTGTACCCAAACACCAATTCTAGACCACATTCGTGTTATCTTTGGTCAGGTAATCCCTGTTTCGATTTTTCAGAAATTGAAGAACCTCAAGTAGCTAGTCTTAGCTATTTTAGGCTCCATCGTTATTAAGATATCCTATTC
This sequence comes from Mimas tiliae, assembly GCA_905332985.1. Classification (NCBI taxonomy): domain Eukaryota; kingdom Metazoa; phylum Arthropoda; class Insecta; order Lepidoptera; family Sphingidae; genus Mimas; species Mimas tiliae. The sequence goes on along the minus strand of HG995248.1, from coordinate 15,652,022 downwards.
CTGTATTTATTTTTCCATAAATGTTTTATTTAACGATACGAAAAGATGCCGAACTAAATAATTGAGAGGACTTTGAGCGTAAATCTTTGAAAGATAATTATTAAATTAAGTACTATAAAGTTTAATAGAAAATCTTTTCTGTTTCTTTTTGTTGTTAATTTCAATTAATTGTATCTACGAGCTGTATTTTCTACGTTACAGGACGCCGGAAGTAAAAGGTATATTTATCACACGTAAAAATTTCGAAAAAAAGATATATAGTGAAACTTCCATGTACAAGATATGTCAAAAAAATAAAAGAAGAACATCTAATATGTTGGCTCATTTAAAAAGGACTCATCCAAAGATTGCAGTGTAAGTGGAGAGGAATATTTTATTTAAAAAAGATGTTTTGTTCATATTTTTAGAGAAAATTTAAAAACAAAAGAAAACAATTTTTCAACAAAGTAATCAATTAAAACCGGTTCTCAAAATTGTGTCTCACATCTCTTGTCTCTGTCAGAGGTTATGCAGTGACACTTTTTTTTTTAATTTAATTTATTGCATGTCCATGGATACAAGTCCTTCAGACGCATACACAGTGACACTAAATTTGACCAGTGTTGTCAGTAATCGATAGACAAAATTACATGAAAATGCTCAAAAGTAACATGGTATTTTAGGAACGGAAACGAACGAAGGAACGACACTTTATTGTTATTTAAGCGTCAAATGAACATTTACCTGCTTTTATTAACTGACTTAAAAAAGGAAGTTCTGTATTAAAACATATGTGTGTGTTTTTTTGTGGACTGGCCTGCTCAAACTGTTATTTATTGTTATCGTTTTTTTTACTTTGTGGTCCTAATTTATTCATCGTGGTCATGGGACTCATGGTCAATAATCATTATTTTGTTATAATGTTCCTCTTGGCATAAACTGAGCTGCTTTAACTCAAATAAATTGTAAAGTACAAAGCATCAATATTGTAAATCAGTTTTGAAAAGAGCAACGTTAGAGTTTCTTGTCTGTTCTTCTCTAGCGAAACAGCATTCCGAACTGGCCGTAGAAGTAAAACTTGACTGAATCTAAATGATGTATAACATTTTATGGATTCAATAAATAATTTGAATTTGAATTAACTTGGCACGGCATAGCAGCACATGGCAGTGACAAAACTGGACTTTTGTTAGGTACAATGTATAATGGACTTAATAGTCGACCTTCAAGCGATGTCCGCGATTTTCAGTTTGTGTGGATCACACGAACATTTGTCTCGGTCATTCGTCAGTTTTTGGGTCTTAGGATTTGTAAAATAAGAGTTGGCAATACTGGTTATCGATCGAGTTTGTGTGGGATTTTATGTTTATGTATTGTTTATAAAATTAATAAAAATAGATCATTTTATAAATTAAACAACCATCGCAAAGTAAACTAATAAATGTTAATACAGTAAACATGGTCGAGTCTCAATTTTCGGTGTCATGGCAAGCTCATCAGAAAAGCATTTGCAATGGGCTGAGCGCTTTTCAGCAGGTATTTTGTTTATTTCCTGTCTTCAAACCTTATCAGTGCCCAATAACGATAATTTTAATTTAAAACCTCTATTAAAAATGTATACACCTATTAGTTCTTCGTTCCTGCATGTTTGTCAATAAAATGTGTTTGACATAAGTATTTATTTTATTTTTGGGTGTTTATACAGCTCAATTAGTTGTTTTATGCTTTAAATCACCTTTAATTGCCAATCTAGCCAAGCGAATATGCATATGATCCTATTCCTATGCCTTATGAAGTTTGCCAATATATTGCTATGAATTCTTCATTTAATGGTTTTTTGAAAACAATAGGAATATAGAAATAATACCTATACCTGCAAAATAATGTGGCCAGGCTAAAGTTAGTCAGTTCAGTCGCCTTCTGGGCCTTCTGCTATACTATAATCTCTGATAAAAAAAACTATTGCCACTTATGGAAATATAACTAACTTGGCTAAACTGGTCCGGTTAGTTTGTTAACAATATATTTGTTATTGTATAGAAAGGGGAGTTTGTGGACATGACACTAGCTGCAGATGGTCACTTTGTAAAAGTACATAAAATGTTGATGTGTCTTGTAAGTCCGTACATCAAGGATTTAATCACTTCAGCTGACTGCTCACATCCAGTCTTATTCCTCAATGTAAGTTGTTAATTGTATAATTTATTTATTTATTTATTTATTTAATATACTGCATTGTTTGTAATGTTTTACATTATGATAAAACTGATTTATGAGGGTTTAGACACCACATACCTCCCTATTAAAAATCCTTATTTTTATAATTCTGGTTCAGTTGGATGTAAAAATGATGTGATATAGTCCTACCAACATAATCGAGAATTCTCAGGTTTGCTGGTTCCCTCACAATGAGTTCCTTCACTGTTTAAGAGACTAACACCCGTTTTCTGAAAGGCTGATCAATGTTGAATTAACTAATCAAATGTCAAATCACATTTCAAGTCGAAATTGAGTTGCTAGAAGCGTGCTCAACACTTTTGATTTGACACAGATCTTCGCATTCAAATTAATATGAAAAATCATATGTTAAATGGTACCAAAGAGAGTTCAAATATTATTAATTTTTTCACTAAACAATTGAATCGAAATGATTTGACAGCAATGTCAAATCAACGTTCTGTTAGTTGAATGTTGATTTGATCAGCCTTTCAGAAACCGGGTGTAACACATTACACAGACAGACTTAATAATTAATAACATACACAATATGTAACTTAAAAAGAGATGTGTTCCTGAGAGCTGAGATTGAATCTGTTCTTCTCCCAGATATGTAAAAAAATTGAAAAATATTTTTTTCACAGCATGTGTCATACCAGACGCTATGCAGTATATTGGAATATGTGTACACCGGTGAAGTTCTTTTGGCCAAAAACAATCTAAATGAATTTATTGATGCGGGAAAGGCGCTTCATATCAAAGGACTCACGAATATGGTTTGTATTACTACTTGTAAACAGTTTCTTCATGTAAACAATTATTTAAACAACACAGAGTATTGGAATTGGTTTTGTGTTTAGACCTATACAAAGTTGATAAGTCTGTTTTGATGAGTTTTTGTAGAAGGTAATCTCTGGAACTACTGATCTGATTCTGAATATTATTTCACTAGTATGAAGCTATTATGAGTATGTCTGAGTGCTATAGACTGTTTTTGTAATTTTTACGTAAGAAATCTCAATATAATACTATACAAACTTATGGATTATTAATATTAAAAAACTTTCATGAGGGTAGGGATTCGCGAGCAAAAGCTAGTATAAAAATATTTAAAAAAAAACTAATACATCTTCCTTTTAGAACATATCATGCACGTTACCGACTCAATCAGGCTTCATTCAAATACAAAGTATGGAAACAAAACCAACCAATACAATCAACGAGAGCAAAACAGACATTGCAACTGCACTACAAAACGACCGGCACCAAGAAAAAATACATGAGTAAATACACTTATTATTTATTATTTTATAAGTATACTAGCTTTTACCAGCGGCTCCGCCCGCGTGATTGTCTTTTTCAGGGATAAAAAGTACCTAGCCTATGTGGAAATACAAATATGAGAAACAAGTGTCACATTATATTTAAAGTAGAGCATATTATCCATCTATCTAAAGACAACAAACATTGAAATAAAACTAGTTTATACGGATTTTATCGCGGTTTAATTTTCAACAAACACAAACAACAAACACTCAAAATTTAATTATTTTAACTAAACGGCACTAACGCCATCTATCAGTTACCAGTGGTGTTACAATATTAGTTGGTGTTCCAATGCTGCCACATGCATATATACAAAATTTTATACCAATTCAACCTATGGTTCAAAAGATAAAAGCCACTGCCACCAGCGCCACCTATCCGACACTAACGTAACTATGCTCATTTCGTCATCAAGTTACGAAAAAAAGGTAATACTAGCAACATATGTACAACACGAAAACGTTGATATCATACACATTCACACACATTATGAGTAGAGTAGCTTGTGGTGCATGTATCTTTCTGAAATGTAAAAATTATATTGTTGGGTTACTCCCTATTTATCTGTTGTTAATGAAGGTGTCCAAGAATCTACTGCCGGGTAGACTGAAATAATAGCAATGCAAATAGTCATGGTAGGGTAGACCAACCAGTTTTACGTCTGATGGGGCGACAGTTGCATTTTAAGAGTGATTTGCCAGTTTTTCAGGGATCAGTGCTTAGTCTATAGTCCAAGAGTTCATTATGCAGTAGCTCGGCTGGTTTACTATTCAATCCTGATTGAGTCTTAGTTATCATTGATTAGACAGTGGTCTCTAGAGAATTCTGACATGGGGTTGTGGCCTGTAAATCAGTAACATTGTATAGATTTTTGTACACTATTCTCTGATTAACATATTCTTTCTATTTGACGTTATCTCAGCCTAGTGCCAGAAAAAGCTCTGCCAGGATATCTGATATAAAATGAGAAAAAACAATAATTCCAGAGTATTCATACATGAAGACATGACAATGGAAAACCCAATGGACTCGACATTCGACGACGCTTTGGATGACGATATCGAGATGGATGACAAACAACAAAAACAACAGCATTCGATAGTACAACAACCTTCTAGCACTTCAAGCAACACACCAGACCCTTGTAAGTTCATTACATCCTGCCACGGCAATGTACAACTGGACTACACTGGACCTGGTGTTAAGTACAGTGCAGTCCAAATATAATGTCAACAGTCAAGAAACATTGCGTCCCACATTGGTCGCCAGTATTATGCCAGCCTGGAATTACTGGCTATACACTGACAGACCCCGGAAAGAGACTCGCCTCAATGAGCCACTATGACAAAAGTACTAGTTTCCATAAACATATTTTAATATAGTTTCTTCATACACACTGTCATCTCCTATTTCAGCCCCCTCAGATTTTTTTGAGACAAAAGGTAGCCAAATATTTTTTTGTACAGAACAACGATTTCTTAGGTAAAGACATTATATAAAGATAATGTATAAAATTATAATATATACATAGTTTAATAGGGCAATGCAATTTAGTATCTTTATATTGCAGGCAAAACTCCATACATACAGTACTCAGTATCAAATCAAGGAAATCTCCAGATGGTATTAAACAGATATCTTTATTACCTAGTATATACGGGCAAGAACTCAGGACATAGACGCTGGCAGTGCATCGATAATCATATGAAACGTTTCAAATGTCCTGCTGCTGTTGTTACTAAGAACGGTGTTATTGTGCAAAGGTGTGTGTTAAATATTTAATATAACCGCCCTGAAGTTAGCCACGAGGGATGTCGTAGCTAATATTTTTAAATGCTGACGGGAGACGTAAAGGCGCGTGAAGTGACTAACTTCAGACTATTCACATCATATGATTTTTTTTTTTACATCCTTTACATGTCATAAACCTTCTTACTTTTTATCCCATTGCTATCTGTGTTATGTTAAACTTGGCTGGGTCAAGACTAGACCTTTCTTTCTGTGGCCACCAAACCGTCATCGTTTTATTCCATCAGCCACCCTAACTATTTTAGAACTGTTCTCGTCTGTTTTTTCGAGAATCACGCAAAAAATGCTAGATCAAGTTTGACAAACCTTTTTTGTATCTAAAAACTTATCATCAGAATTAAAAACTTGTACACGCTTGTACATAATATATTTTAATCTCAGTAGCGGCCAGGGATTTTTTTACATGGAGGATTATGAATGGGGTAATTTATTATGTAGGGCACAGCCCACTAGGGTACAGATTGACGTAATGAGGGTGCGAAGGTGTGTTTTAAACCTAGTAAGGGTATAAAAATATTAATATAATTTCAGGATATCAGCCCACAACCATCCATTCCATGACCAAAAGATTCTAAAGAAAGTACAATCGGGTGCAATATTCTCGGCTCTTCACGAAGCTCAGAACCACGGCAAAACAATGCAAGATGAAAGAAACTCTAGAAGTACGTCGACTAGTCAGGATAAAAATGACGATTCAGACACTAAATAGAATATAATTTTATTTGTTATTTTACGATACGCGCGAAATAATTTGGTCGGATTGAAGTTAGTCGTTTCACCCGCCACCCTGATTAATCCACCCTGATTATTTTAATCTCTGAAAAACAGCTGTGACGCGAATCGTTACTAACTTCAGTCCCGACAAGTTACTTCGCGCATATTTAAATATTTCCTTGTTTATAAACAATAAAACAATCGAAGCTCTTCTTGTATTAATTTATTCGTTTTTCGAATAGCAGTGTTTATTGCAAGCAAGTGGGTCTCCCGGTGGTAAGTGATCTCCACCGATCATGAACATCCACTATACCTCCGGATATTATTCACCATCCAAAGCTGCAAGCTGGTACCTCTCGTCAGTTTTCTGTGAAATAATGGTAGCAACCCGGTCAAGTCACCCCATTTATGCTGCAGACAAAGTAAGAGTAGTAGACAACATTGTGACACTCGCTCCAACACATAAAACAATTCAGCGCAACACGCATTATAAAATCTATGCGCAACAATCTACGTAACTTCCGCATCAGAATTTATGAGTGGTAGAGCCACGCTGTAGACACTTTTGTCTACAGCATGTATGGGCCGGCTCGTCCGGGTCATTACCACTGTCTCACAGAAAACTGGCGTAAAGTAGCAGCTTGCTGCTGCGTTTCGTACGGTGAGTGAGATATCCGGAGGCCCAAACCCCTCCCCTTCCTAATTCCTTAATTATCCCTTTCCTTTAAGGTCGGCAACGCACCCATGATTATTTTAGTATTGTGGACGTACATGGGCGGTGGAGATCACTTACCATCAGGTGACCCACTTGCTCGTTTGCCGGCCTATACTATAAAAAAAAAAGTCCTTTGGTATTTGTGGTACTTACCTTAAAATATTATAAAGAAAAACTTATGGTACTGTTTAGCTCTGTGATGCTACTTTAATAGAAAAAGAGGCACAGAACAATTAAGAGGTCTTCAAATTGATAGAGCCATCGCTTTATAAAGCTTCAATCTAAGGCTTCAATAATGTGATAATACTCGGAGTACACGCTTCGTCTTGCCTGCGCGATATAACTGCACAAACCAGCTTACACCTTAGGTTTACACGGACAAGAGGAAACGTGTAGCGGACTGCAAACTGATTTGTGCAGCGTGCAGGTAAGATAGTACCTATAGTGGAAAGTTGTCACCCTTCGTATTAGCACCCGCCATATTACTTGATACTTCCCGCATATCACGCCATTTGCGCCACTGCAAAGAGTGTTATATGCGTAGCATCTCTATAGTAGTCTGTGAGTATTATACTGTATACGGAAAGTCAATGTCGAGAAAGATGCGTAGCATCCGGTAGCATCTGTATAGTAGTCTGTGCAAGAAAGGCTTCCTACGCAACGGTCGTGTGCGGAATCGAATAATTTTAGCTTGAAAATATTTTGAATTCGTTTAGTAGGTAATTAAACTCAACAAAAAAGTTCTTTCAATAACTAAATAAAAGTTATTTTCAGAACTAAACCAATATTTTTCAGTACTGATAATAAAATATTGTAATTTAACTATCCAAACCAACCGCTGCGCTCAGCGAACATTAGTCGTGACGATATTTATGTTTTCGTTGCCGCCGCGCAATCCGCAGGTTTCTCCAAAGGTGGGTACCTACATATAAAAAGACCTAGTTTCTTATACCTACCAAAGAGACTAACGCCGTATTACTTTCATGGTTCTTGAAGATTCTTGAAAATAATATAGGAATATTAAAAAATATCTAAGGCGGGCAAAGAACAAGTATCCAGAGCCGTAAAATAATTTATAAAAAAGGCTTCGATTAATTTTGTGTGTTGCCACCATTTTTATTAAGAGTTTGAAAGAATAGCTCCTTTTTTTACTGAGCCAGTACAAGTACCCACTTTAAATGAGGTGAGGCGCCTTGAAGCTCACTACAATAGTAAAAGAGCGTAGATAGAGAAACTATTGATGAAGTCACGTTTTCCATCTCTTTTACTTTACAGCGAAAGAGAGTTACACAAATACACTAAGTGCTAAAGAGACAAAAATAATGATTTGTTGTCCTTATTGCTATTATTTATTTGACTCCAAGCCAAATTCACGTTTGTGGAGTCAAACAATGGTGTCCGAGACTATATTTTATAAAAATAAAGATTTCTGGTTATGTTATTCAGTGTTCTCACATCAAAAAGTGTCTGAAAGTTGCATAAAAATGGTGCAGAGCTGCAATTTAGAATATGCAAACCGATTCGAACAAGGGTTGTGTGATGTTACATTTCACAGGTGGTTTCACAGTTTTTGTTATCGTAAATCATAATTAAATCATATTATTGTGTAAAGCCTCTCTTATCCCTAATACTGTGCAAATTTACAACTTAGGCAGCATAATCATTTATTTTTACTAAATAACCTCAATATTGTTTGGGTTACCATACTTAGCAACTTATTTTCCCTAGTTTCGTTATCAAGTTAATCTTGGTAGTCTTTTGGTAATATTGAAATACTAAGTAAGATTTTGTTATTTAAGTATTCATTTTGGCTAAAAACTATTACATGCAATTATTTTTTACCTTTTCTTTACTTCGAAGCTGTTTTATAAATTTGCAGTTTATGGATACTGAATGATGACGGATGATAATGATTTATATCTGGAGAAACAGTGAATTTGAATAAACCGAATACAGTAGATACATATCTTTTCTGAGCATAACTCCCAAAATGTAAATCTTACGTAATAAGTAATTACACATCATTATAATAAATAAGTGCTAAAACTGTGAATTGTGAATTCAGGCTGATGATGATGATGATGATAATAAATAAAAATATAGCATATTGTCCTACTTTCTAGTTTCTACTATATTATAAATGAGAAAGTTTGGATGTTTGTAGTTTACACATTTGTAAGCTTGTGAATTTGGAACTCTTAACGGCTGCACGGATTTGGATTTCAATTGGCCCAAGTTAAATCAAGTTACTTGGCACATATGTAGAACATAATCTGCATTAGGACATAAGGGACTTTGTATCCCGGTACCAGGATCGGTTCTTCGAGAAAATAGTTTTATAAAGAAAAATTTTGGGCGTGCTTACCTATTTATTGTGTGACAGTTCCCTACGATACCGTTAAATCTAATAACCCAGGCGTAGCTGCTGACTAAAGCTATTGTATGACTAAAAGACAATAAATCGTATAAATTATGCCACAGTTCATTAAGTAAACAATTTAGTATGATTAAGAATTGTTTGTAACATGTTGGATTCAAATATGATTGAAAGCCAACGAAATATTCAAGAATGTATTAACATTTTGAGTTTGACTGTCTAACAAAATGCAGTAACAAAACATGTTTGAAACCGAACGCTATCCCTACTAAATATATTTAAGTAAGCCAAAGTGATGAAACAAGCTTAAATAAACGACCTTTGTGCATGACAAATATTTATAAACGATTTATTAACAAAATATAAAATCTACTTGAGTCATAAATGAAAATAATAATTATTATGGGGTCGTTCATATTAAATCAAAGGGAATAAATACCATTTATGTCATCAAAAATAGTCACTTCAGTCGATTAATATTACCAGTGTATTACAATGAGAGTGAATGAAGCCAAAGAGGTAGGCAATGATCGTAGCAAGTGGAAATTCGTTGTCTCTGCCTACCCCTACGGGAAAAGGCGTGAGTCTATGTATGTATGTATGTATGTATTACAATCATATGTTGTATACAATTATAACAACAATCTCAGAATATTTATAAGTAAGTGAATATATCGTAATACATAAAAGAATAAACACACTCTCCTGACAATTCAGGAAAATACAAAAACGTGGCAACACAACGGAAAAATATCTCTATCTCATAAGTGGATACACAGTGCTTTTATCTATTATGCAAAGAGAATATTCTATAGGTTTCTATATACGTAAAAGAGTAACGTGATGTAAAATTTTAAGTAGAGCATGAAAAAAATTGAGTTGCTCTTACATTATTTCGTCATGTACGGGACAAATAATTCCTCTTATAAGTCCTACGCAACACTAATGTGAACCGTCAAAACGTTGATATTGTGTAAAAGCGCGGGAACACACGAAGAGAAAAGGCGCAATTTTTAAATGTTAATATATTTATTGTAAAAAATTCGTACGATATTTATTTAGTGTAAATAGTCTGTGCATATTTATATTCCGCAACTAAACATTGTAATTGCCCAAGATGGGGGGGGCAAAAAAACGGAAAAAAAAAGATAGGCCAGGGTATGATGAGACGGAGTTGGATGGATCTGATTCATCCTCACATAAGTCTGTCGATGCCGTAGATAAGTATAAGACATTTCAAATACCTAATTATCATAGAATGTATCCTGAAAATGGGGGCAATTTTGAGTACATTGTATTTATTGAAAGCATAGAAAATAATAAACCTCTTGGAGACAGAGATATGATGTTTCTTGCAAATAACTTGAAAAGGTACAATAAAGGTATAAAACAGTTAGTGCGCATGAATAAGTATAAGGTGGGCGTCATTTTTGACAGTGCAGGTATGGCAAATGCTGCGCTTTCGAATAAGAAATTTCTGGAATTGAATAAGCTAAAAGCAAGTATTCCGGCTGCCGCTACTGAAACTACTGGTGTCATACACCATGTTCCAACTGATTTATCAAATGAACAGATTTATACTGCACTCACTAGCACTAAAAATATTATTTCTATTCGTAGAATAATGAGGCGAGTCAAGAATGATGACAACACTTTTCTTTTGCAGCCCACAAAGTCTGTATGTATAACATTTTCTTGTCCGAGTTTACCAGGGAGTGTTGATTTGAATAGTTGGCGTTTTGAGATCACACCATACATTCCTCCAGTCAAACAGTGTTTACATTGCCTCAGGTATGGTCACTTAGCAAAATTTTGTAAAAACTCTGAGAAATGTTCAATCTGTGCTGGCAGTCATAATTATAAGAGTTGTACTGTTGCTCCAACAAGTGCCAGTTGCTATCATTGCAAAGGAAATCACATCGCTATTTCCTCAGAGTGTCCTGTAAAGCAAGATAAAATAAAACAAAACAAAGACAAGTTCAATAGAAAATCATTTGTGGATGCTGTCAATGAAAAATCATTTCCTTCACTGGGTGGCAGGAAAAAAAGTCCTACTGAACTTTTTATATCACTTTTAGATTCTGATCACATTCTCAAGTTACTAGTTGATTCTGTTGTTAAAATGATTACTATGAGCAAAGCAAATAATGAAACTAGCATCTGTAGTAAAACTATTAAAGAATTTCTTATTCAAAACATACAACAAGAACATAAAGCTTCCCCTTAATTTTTCTCTTTTTATGGATTATTTAAATATTGTACAATGGAATGCCCAGAGTTTATTAAGTAATCAACATATTTTTTCATACTTTCTTTATGAGGAAAATATTCATGTTGCTGTCTTATGTGAGACGTGGCTGAAGCCGAGTCATCACATTAGCTTTAAAAATTATGCAATGGTAAGATTAGACAGTGGCAACATTCATAATGGAGTTGCCATTTTAATACACAAAAGCCTTAATTTTAAGAACTTAGATACTTTTAGCGATAATTCCATTCAGAATATTGCTATTCGCTTATACTATGGTGATAAGGAACTCACTATAGTAAGTGTTTACAGTCCCAAGTTATGTTCTCCTCCTTTGACTAAACACAAATTTAACAGTCTAATTCAAAGTTTATCTGAGCCTGTACTTATTGCTGGAGACTTTAATGCTCTTCATCATAACTGGGGTTGCCTAACTTCTGATACTCGTGGATCTGATGTATTAGAATGTGTAGATGATAACTTGTTAGTTATTCTAAATGATGGTCAAATGACAACAGTAGGTTCTCATAAATGGCGACAAAATGCTCTTGATCTGACAATAGTTTCTCCTAATTTAGCAGTTTCTTGTGATTGGTCTGTGCACAATGATCCTCTAGGAAGCTATCATTTACCTGTAATCACGAAGTTATTTGTTAGCAATGTTTTTGGCAGCCAACAAATGACTTTACCTGATAGTAAGCCATATCCTCAACAAAATAATTATCGTATTATTAATTGGAATTCATTTAGCATGATAATAGATAATATGTTGAATAATTTTCATTATGATCAGGAAAATCCATTGAAATCATATGAAGAATTAATGAGTTTATTAGATATAGCTATTCAGTTGTCTATGCCAGCTAGTCATAGTCGTCATGACTCTCAGAGTCAGACCAATACTTATTTTAATAGTAATAGGAGACCTTTACCTTGGTGGAATGCCAGATGTGCTTCTGCTGTTGAACAGGCCAAGCTTGCATATATAAATTTCAGACGCAATTCAACTGAAGCCAACTATATAAACTTTAAAAAGCTGCAGGCTATTAAAAAATTGATTCTCAAGCAAGAAAGACGGAAAAGTTGGGAACATCTATGTGAAAGCTTTAACAGAACTACTCCAATATCTAGAATTTGGTACTATATGAAAATTTTTAAGAGGGTAAATACTAACTATAATTCCTGTAACAAAATAGATTGGATTTTTGATTTTATTAGAAAGTACACACCTTCTACTGTTGAGGCTGAATTAAAATTAAATGATAACTCTATTACTGCTTCCAATTGTGAATATCTTACGGAATTATTTACTTTTGCAGAGTTAAGTTCAGCTATTTCTTCTAGACGAGATACAGCCTTTGGCCTCGATGGTATTTCATATAAAGTCCTAAAGCATTTGTCAGATAATTCAAAGCATGTTTTGTTAAATGTATATAATCTGTTATGGAGTAATTCAATTATCCCTTCAAGTTGGAAAATAGATTGTTTAGTGCCAATTTTAAAGCCTAATAAAGAGAAAGAACAGGCTGATTCCTATAGACCAATAGCTTTGACATCATGCATGGGAAAAGTTTTTGAGCAATTATTAAAACAAAGGATCGAATTTTTTATAGAAAGTAATCATATTTTACCATCAAACCAGTTTGGATTCCGTAAAGGTTTTGCTTGTCGTGAAAGTATTTCTCACTTACATTTCGATATTTTCAATGCATTCAAGAATAACCATATTTTAATAGGTATTTTCTTTGACATTGTTGGGGCATTTAATAATGTCAATCACCATATTTTAGCATCTGAATTAATGACCATTGGTATTCCTGAAAAAATTGTGCAATGGATTTTTAACTTTTTACATGGTAGAGTAGTTTATGTCAAATTTCAGAATCGACTTATTGGACCCAGGATGTCTTTCAAAGGTGTGTGTCAAGGAGGAATTCTAAGTCCTTTAATATTCATTTTATATATTTATAGACTTAATTTAATACTTGGTTCTGGTGTTAGCAATTTACAATTTGCTGATGATCTTGTTGTTTATGCATCAGGGGATAATTTAAATGATATAGTTGATACTCTTGATGCAGCTTTGACCAAACTTCACAATTACTTTAGATATCTTAATCTTGATATTAATGTTGAAAAAACCAAAATGGTAGTTTTTAATAAAATTCGTCCTTTTAAAATCAAATTTTTTTATGATCAGACAGAGATTTCACAAGTGTCAGAAGTCAAATTCTTAGGGGTAATTTTTACTAATAATCTTTCATGGAATAAATATGTTGATTGTATTATGGGAAGGGCAGGCAAGGCATTCAATATTTTAAAATCACTTGCAAGAACATATTGGGGATCTGATCCAAAAATTTTACTTATGCTTTATAAATCCCTAGTTCGTAGTCACTTTGAATATGGTTTTCTGTGTTTTGCATCTAATAATAAGCTAGTTCAGAAATTGGATATTCTGCAAAATAAAAATCTCAGATTAGTTACTGGTGCTATGAGGACGACTCCTATAAATTCACTACAAGTAGAGTGTAACACTCCTCCTTTATTATATAGATTTAAATATCTAAAATATTCTTTCATTCTCAAATTACTATCTACTGTTAATAATTTATTATTTAGAAAATTGATGAATTTTCATCATCAATATCCCTATGTTCCCACTAGCAATGTACCTTATCCACTTCATGATTTTTCATTCATGTTGCATCTTGATCAACAATATAAAATTCACAGGCCTGAGAACTGGCCTTGCTATACTGACAGTTATGAGAGCAAATTTTGTTTTATACCAATCAATATAAATAATGATATGAAGAGTAAAGAAGAGGTAAACGCTGTTTTAGCCGAATTTAATGAATGCAACAAAATTTTTACCGATGGTTCCAAGTCGAAAAATGTGTCAATGGCGTTATATATTCCTCATCTGCGTTTTGGATTTGGCCGCAAACTTCCAAGTGAGTTGAGTATCTTTTCTGCAGAGGCTTTGGCCATCCTAGCTGCACTGCAATATATCAATCAAGCAAATGATCAACATTGGCTCGTTATAACGGACAGCATGAGTGTTTTACGTGCCTTGCAGAATAATATCTTGGACAGTAGTATGAATTATATTATATATAATATCAAGAGTCGTTGGCTTCATTTGAGGAAACAAGGCAAAGAAGTACAGTTCTTCTGGACACCTGCGCATGTTGGAGTTAGTGGAAATGAGCAAGTTGATTTTTTGGCAAAGTCAGCTGTTGACAGTGATAGCGGCAGCCCTGTTGACGATGTTGCCATACCATTTTCAGACATTAAACCAATATTAAGAGAGTTTTTGCTTAAAGAGTGGAATGAATATTGGCTAAATTCATTAAAGACTAAAGGTACCTTTTATGCAGCAATTAATAACCACGTGGGACGGTGTCCTTGGTTTTGCAGATCCAAATTTAACAAGCATTTTAAATTCTATACCATTATGAACAGACTTCGATTTGGACATGGTTGTTTTAAAGCCCATCTCAGTCGAATGCGCATTATTTTATCCCCCATATGCACAGATTGCGATCAGAATGTTGATCAAACAATAAACCATATATTGTTTGAATGCCCTGCCTTCCGTGTACAACGGATTTTGCTTATTGATAAGCTAATTGATTTCTATGGCAAAGCTGAGCTTGTCCCGCGCTCTATTGTAGACTTACTGAAAAATACAGCGATTTACAATGCTTTGTATGAGTTTATAAGCAATACTGTAATACATATATGAACAAAAAAAAAAATGGATTGATTTGAGTATATTTTGATCTAATAAACCCATAAATGGACTATTTTTATGAAGACTTGGCTACGGCCTGAAAATTATAACAATTTTACGAAGACTTGGCTTATGCCTAATTATTGAAAGGGAAAAAAGGACTTGACGAACTTATTTTGACTATACTTTTAAATGGACTGTTCTTTATGAAGACTTGGCTACGGCCTGAAAATGAAAATATTATAAAGACTTGGCTTAGGCCTAACTATATTATCTTATTTCTTAGAAATGTTACACATGACGAGGCTGTACGGGCTAGAACCCTTTGCCTTCCCAATAAAAGGGAGAATTGGGGAAAAAAAAAAAAAAAAAAAAAAAGTTGATATTGTTCAGTGGTCAAAACCGTCAAAAGTAAAATTAGGACAGGTCAAAAAACATAACATTTTTCTAGAGACAATATATTTACAATCCATACACACTCTCGGCTCACATCTATATCCCACGGAGATAGGCAGAGGCTATTGACTATTGAGTGCCACAAGCTACGATTCTGTCGCACCTCATTCGGCTGTTCCACACTCATTACCTATATTGGAAGTACATATTACGATTGCATTATGGGAGATTTAAAATATTCACTAATGTGG
The DNA here is from genome assembly GCA_905332985.1 of Mimas tiliae. Classification (NCBI taxonomy): domain Eukaryota; kingdom Metazoa; phylum Arthropoda; class Insecta; order Lepidoptera; family Sphingidae; genus Mimas; species Mimas tiliae. Next base: position 15,636,251 of record HG995248.1, on the reverse strand, counting down.
GAAGCGTACAACAAGAATATGTGCATGGGGCTAAGTTTATTGCAGCAGGTAAGTCAATTTTGTGTTTTTACTTTAAAGTTGTTTGATGCATATGAGAAATAAAGTGGGTTTTACACAGCGTGGAGAGTTCGTGGACATGACGCTGGCGGCTGACGGTCACCATGTGAAGGTGCATAAGATGGTGATGTCCCTCGTCAGTCCGTACATCAAGGATCTAATCTCCTCGGCAGACTGTCCACATCCTGTCATATTTCTTAATGTAAGTCAGAAATCTTAAATAAATACTATGCAAGCCATCTCTATATAACTCGTTGAACTTACAGATTAGGTTCAAATAATATGTTACTTTATAAATGTATTTATATTATCTGTATAATAGTAAAAGGATTTAGATCTAATGCAATATATTATTATATTATCATACTAACACACAATAGTTTTTTTTTTTTTTTTTCTATCTTATTTTTCTCGGGGGTTTTTTTCAATTATGAAGATGTCACCCCCATTATTGTGTACAATCTGACATAATGTTACATGGTAAACAAAAAATTACAACATAAAGATTGTAAACTAAGCAACACGCAACTGTAATGCCCTATTTACTACTTTACACACTATATATACAATTTATACAGTCATCAATATATTAGTGAGAATGTTTCACTAATCACATTTATGAATTATGTTAATGAATAATGTCAATGTTAATAAATTCAATATTGTTTTTCAGCAAATGTCTTATGAGACATTGTCATCACTGTTGGAGTATGTATACACTGGCCAAGTGTTAGTTGCTAAAGATAAGTTAACAAAATTCATGGAAGCATGCAAAGCATTGCATATCAAAGGATTTGAGGAACTGGTAAGAAATATATTAAATAAGTGTACTGGGATACTTCTGAAGAAAGATTCATTAAGAAGCAATCATTAAATATTTTTTCGTAAACCATGACAAAAAATACTGAATAATGTTTCAAAACCCCTACATAAATAAAGATTAAAATTATGATGGTTAATAATTTTATAGTTTTAGGATTAAACTGGACTGGTGTAGATGTCCACGGGCTGCTAGTATCACTTACTTTTTTTTACTATCATGGCTCGGCAAAGTGACTATGTTACCTGATGGTAAATGAAGCACAAACCGAGAATAGTGTCAACCAATGACAGACACTGTATCTATTTAGCTGGCCTGCTTATTGCTTCTTCACACTCTGTTTAAAGGATCCATACTTTCCGTTGATTCTCTTAATCTTATTTAGCCCCTCTTCTATCAAAATACTTTAGTCAATGGTGCAGCATGTTTCGCCAGGTCTTCTCAGGCTGGGTCGTTTTGGATCCGGTAGTAGATTTAAAACACGTGCCGTTTCGGTAATGCCTATGGTCCATATCAACCCATAAAAAAGACAAAAAAATGAAATAATAATAATACTTAACATGGACTATTACATAATAAAAATATTGTAAAATTTATAGTTGCCCAGTGTATTTTGATGATGCTATGTATGTTATGTATACATTAGTTGATATGATTTCTATACATAAGTTTCTTTATTTTGTTCTAACTTGTCATAAGCGCTATTAATAAAACTATTTCATTTCATTGTTATCTTCTTTGTATGCTACTCCAATTACTAAAGGTTGGTTGTCAGCTTGTAATATTCAATTTTATTTCTTGTAAAGAAAGAGTTTTAAACAATAAATACCATGTATGGGAGCTGTACCTATAAGTTGGTGATAGGCTGCCTGATATATATTTGTACCGAAATGGTTAGTACTATAGTACAAATTATGGTGTGGAAAACCTGACATAATAGCTTGTTCTAGGAAATCTCGTTATGGAATCAGCTAGTGTATATCCAGTACTTTCAGGATGACAGATTTATGACTGAATGTTGAGAGATATAATGTCTTGACAGTCAACAATATCTTTAGCATCATACTTCTTATTTAGACATTACTCTTTCAGGAGGATATGCACAATAATGATATTAATAATAAAAAAATAAAAAAGGAACAAGAACACGAAACAATCATTTCAGATATAGGAGATGAGTCTATGCATGAGTAAGTAAAATATCCGTTACTACTGTATACTTGGTAATACAAAACCTAATATTTATTCATTTTATTAAATTTAATTATTTAAAGAGCCTTACCATCTATAAGTCATACTTTTTTACTATAAGTTCACTATTACTCAAACATTTTAGGTCTATGCTTGTAAATTACAGATTAAATGTAAGAACTGAAAATAATATGAAAAAGATACTGCTAAGATAGAATTAAAATACGGTAAAAATGGGGATGTATTTATTTCATTTTGAACTTAACTTGTGTTTTATATTATTGTAAAATTCTACTCGCGAAAGGAGAGGGTGGGATATGAGTAGACGAAGATATGAATTAGAATGTGGGATATGTTTATCCCAGAAAATACATTTATGCTGCCAGGGCCACGGGTAACAGTTAGTACTAAATAATAATCATAATCATATTGCAGTTATAGTTTACGTGATGAATGCCAAGATGAAGATGAAGATAATGAAGCTTATATAACTACGGATTATCTAGATGTGGACACTGAAAATCATGAGTCTATGGAACAAGTAGTTATATCAGAAACTCCAAGTCGTGGTATGATACTTTTTAACTTTAAGAATTATAAGAAAAGGGCTGAAGTACTTGGTATTTGATGTAGGTTTAGTAGACGTAATACACTCCTATGATATATACCACCAACACTAGCCCAAGTCTAAATAAATTGAAATAATGTAATAATAAATCCATAGCGTGCGTGTTGCTTGCGTGCGTGTGTGCGTACGTGCGTACTAGCACTATAGCGTATAGTATCGAAATAAGATGACTAGCATACTATGCTTGGTTATCTGGAAGAGATATCTTTTGTATTTTAATATGCTTGTCTCTTCTTTTGGTGCAATAAAGAGTTTTTTATTGTATAGATTTTAAATATATTGTTATAGTTGAAATTAATGAATTCTTCAGCCAAAAGTAACCTTAAAAAAGTTTACAGATTTTCTATGTCTTGATCTAACTTTTCATGTGAACAGGTAAAAAGCCAACGGTTCAGTACAGCCTTTCGAACCACGGCAACTTGCAGCTTGTCCTTAACAGATATGTGTACAATATAAGGTACTCTGCAAGGAGATCGGGTCAACATACGTGGCAATGTGTAGACGGACATTGTAAGGGTAAAAAATGCCCCGCGCGTGTTATCACCTACCGTGACACGGTAGTATCAAGGTAAACAAATATACCAATAGAGATAAGTAATACAAATAATAGATAGAGAGAACCGTTGTACCCAATAAGTGAACTAGAATACAATAGAGAACTGTTGCAGCAATCGAAATGTTCTTGATTAACACAAAATAGGGTGAGTAGAAGGGAATGGAAGGGAGGAATTTTATGCGATAAATAAATAAATTGATATAACTATACAGATAAACTTTATAGTCTAATTGCTATACCAGAAATGTAAACAAGTATATACCTACTTTTCAGTTATCTATTGTATTTGGTGTATAGATAAGTCCAAAGAAAGGAATCTACCCTCTTATATAAAGAGGAAATATTTGTTTGTTTCTTTGTTTTTAAAAAATTCTTTCTCTAATAGGAAGTAAAATAGGCTACATTTCATTGTGATTTGTGACCACGGGGACTACAGCTATCGATTTTATGGTCGATTTGTATTAAGGCTTTAATCTCTAGAGCTACTAAACCGATTCAAAAAATTATTTCCCTATTAGAAACATACATAGCTACATTATCCCTTATTGTATTTCATTGTCATTTGTGACCACGGTGCCCCCAGATATCGATTTTGTAGTCAATGTGAAGAGTATTCTTTGGAACCAAGGACCCGATTGTAAAAAATATTTTACCACTACAAAACTTACATTTATAAGTAACAAAGACTATATTTTACTATAATTTGTGACCACAGTGCCTCCCCGATATCAATTGTGTAGTCAATGGATTTTAAAACTGTATGTTATCTTTTATATAAAAATCAATTGCTGTTCGTTAGTCTCGCTAAAACTTAAAAACTGTTGGACCAATTTTGATGAAACTTTTTGTGGGTGTTTGAGTAGGTCCCTGGATGGTTTACATTTACAATTGGACCCGGTAGGTGGCGCTGCAAGCGGTAGATGTTCCGGGTGAAACCGCGCGGGACATCTAGGGGATAATATATTTAAATCTAATTCAACATTTCCGCACTAATATTATAAATGCGAAAATAAGTGTGCTTGATCCAATGTTAGAATTTAAAAAAAAACGCCATTTTGTTTTTCTTTGTTTTAAAGCCTATTTTGAAATCGATATCTGAGAAGTTCCATAATTATAAAATCAAGAAGCATTGATTAGCATTGACTGATTAGTGGGCTTCATTTTATCTTTTACTTGATTGACTTTAAAATCGATATTGTAGTAGCAAATACGTATTATTATCTTACGTACGAATTTGTTTCTAAATGCGGATATCATACATTTTATAGGAACATCATGCATCATTAGATATGCCATAACTATTTCCACCAGGACCAATTTTCTGTAGGAATGCATAGCACATGAAATAAACTTTTCTGTTGCAAGTCTGCTACGCGGGCAGAACCGCGGGCAAAAGCTTGTTATTTATATGTTTTATGTTTACATTATTAGAATAGGTTTGGTGAATAGACTACCTAAATAGGTTTTGTTTCTTTTTATCCCTTGTTTTTATTCACCCCGTTTTACCTATAGATTTTATTACTCAAGCCCTTATCATGCGACTATTAGATATTTTTCCATTTTTTTTATCTATGTCTATAATTTTCCTTCGCTGTTACCAGTGAGATAAACATACTGGAAAAATATCGATATTTTTTCTACGATATATCGATATTGTTTTATGAAGTACCGAAATCATATATTTTTTAAAATAAGATATCTTAATAGTTCGTTAAATCGAAAGCCCTTAATTTTTAAAAGATACCAAGAAGGTAGCTTGCATATCATGCCAATAAATCAATATATTTTCGATGTAACTATAATAAATTGATATCGTTTTTTTTTTTAAATATTAGTACTAGTTCGATGTTTTGCACTTTCGACATGGCTATCTCCGAGAATATATTGTGCAATAACCACAATACAATTAATACTTTTCCAGGACTAATCCACACAATCATCCACATCATGATACGAAGATACTGAAAAAAGTCGACGCGGGTACGATATTCACAGCTCTCCAAGAAGCCGAGAACCAAATGCATCTTATCCGGAAACAGAAAGATAAAGCATACGAAGATGCAAATAAATGAAGTGGAATATACATTTATTTAAGGAAAACAATGTGGTTTTATTTGTCTAGATAAGATTTATTATATTCTTAATTCTTTATGACAGGTAATATTGTGAATATTTTGCAAGATCAAAACGACGATGACTATTGTTGGATGCTCCGTACGGGTAGTTTATATATACTCTGACATGGTAGACCGTATGTTGAAGTGTGAACTACCTGTACTATGTACTTTACACAGTCACATGTTCTTCTTCCACCTGCCCTTATCCCATTCGTAGTGGTGTCGGCGCAACATGCTTTTTAACGCATTTTACAGAAAGATATAGCTTGTAGTTTTTACGACCGGTCGCAACCCCGCTGGCAACACTCAGGCCCGAAGCAAATATTTGTGGATCACACAAATTTTTGTCTCGGTGCGAGAATCTATCCCACGGCCCTCGCTTCACTAACGGCTGATCGCCCAGTGCGCCACGTAGGGAAATACACCGATGGCAAATATTTCTAGTAATTTTTTTCATATATTATAGGTATGTCTATGGTATTTTAAGTATAAATGGCGAACTTGCACCAAAATTATATTAGGAAAATATGATAATAAATAAACAATAATAGTTGTGTAAAGTACATTACATTGAGCCCCCTTAGCCCCCCTACCCAAAAAAAAAAAAAACTTGGTTATATAAATGTAGGCAAATTAGTCCAAATTATGGTAATCAAGGTTCTGAAAATCACTCCTTGTTTATAGCTAAATGTCAAATATTAAATGTTGTACATTCATTTCATTACATCCCTAAATATTAAATATTGATTCAAAGATATTATCGTAAGTCAGTTTATAAATAAGACAATATCTACTATTGTTATATTGAAATTGGAATACATATTGTACACTTTTTTTTCTACGAGTCTTACTAAAATACGGTTTTTTTCTAGTGTATAGTACGATCCCCTAAAAAATAAAGTTGGCAACACTGGTGCAGTGCACTGTCAAACGAGAAAAATCAAAACATTGGTATAATTTTTAGAAAAAAGTTTTATTAAAATAAATAGTACAATTAAATTTCACTATGGGAGATATAAGGTATTCACTAATGTGGGATGCGTACAACAAGAATATGTGCAAGGGGCTAAGTGTATTGCAGCAGGTTAGTTTCATATCTGTTTACTGTTGAATGAATTTGAAATAAAATGAGAGATAAAGTGAGTTTGACACAGCGCGGAGAGTTCGTGGACATGACGCTGGCGGCTGACGGTCACCATGTGAAGGTGCATAAGATGGTGATGTCCCTTGTCAGTCCGTACATCAAGGATCTGATCTCCTCTGCAGACTGTCCACATCCTGTCATATTTCTTAACGTAAGTCTAAAATTATAACAGCACACATACCTATAAACACAATACAAACCTTTACCTATTTTAACAAGCAGATTGGCATGAATTGGAGTGTGTGTAATAGAGGAAACACTCACAGGAGCCTCCTTCTAGTTATTTTAAAAAAAACCATTACGATGGTACATAAATGGAATGGCTCATTGTGTCAAACACAGATCGCCATGTTGCTGAAAAGTAAAAAAAAACAATACAAACCATATAAGTAACTTTCCTAAAAGACGGTACTTAGGTCTTTTGTATACTTTTGTTCTTCTGGATTGGTACCGCCGCTTTATATATTTCTGCCACTAAGCAACAGTTAATAAACACCGTTGTGCTCTGGTTTGAAGGATATAGAAATCGAAAAATTACTGGGCAATATGAGACTCAATATTTAGTCTTAGGGTTACTAGTGAATTACCAGAACAGTGTCATGCAGTACTTTGTCATTCCAAGTTTTGTAGTGATGCTACTGTTTATTGGCAGGCATGGCACTTCTTACACTAATCATCAGGTGAGCAAACTGGCCTCGTCATTCAAGCTAATAGAAAATAGGATACCAGACTTCTGAAACTATTATTTTTTTAATATTATTAACACCAACATTGAATTTTCCAGCAAATGTCCTATGAGACATTGACGTCACTGTTGGAGTATGTATACACTGGCCAAGTGTTAGTTGCTAAAGATAACTTAATAAAGTTCATGGATGCATGCAAAGCATTGCATATCAAAGGATTTGAGGAAATGGTAAAGTTCAATATATTTCTATTAATGTATTAATGTCATCATAATATCGTTATATTTGTGTCACAAGACTATAATGTTCAATGAATTTGAATTAATCATCACATTTAAAGGAGTGTCAGTAAAACAAACTTATTTAATGTGTTCATTTTATTATTAAATTGATATCTTAGTAGTATTATCTTAACAAGTTATGTTAAAACAGATATGATACAAAATAAATATGCAATAATAAATTATTTTATTTTGGTTGCCATAAAAATGATTTGACAACTAGAAAAAACAGTCAGGACTGTATAGTCCATGTGGGGTCCATGAGCACAGAGAGTTTTAGAAAGCCCTTTTTTATGCTTAACATCACCCCTTAGTTTCTGAAAACAATAGCTGCAACGCTGCTCATGATTAATTTCGGAGTCCATTTATTTTGTGCTTATTTGAATGTATAAACAACTAATTATAGCTATGTTAGATTAATTTCTATTACTGTATGTGAAGTTTAATTATTACTCTTTCAGGACGCTATACACAAAAATGCTTCTGAAATTGATAATATTGATCAAGAACACAATACGCAAATCTTAAATAAAAGTGATGATAATATGCATGAGTAAGTATATCTAAAATATTGAAAACCGTAAGTATAAGCTGTAGGTATCACCTAGTTTATTCCATATATTGAAGCGTCATGGGTATTCTGACGACAAGCCGCTGTGATGCGATTTCGTCGAGTATTGTATAATTCACTATATCTATTGCCACTTGCATGACAATCATTAATTGACTTGAAACTGGTTTAGTGAGTTAAACTGCAAGTACAGCCATGACAAAACAATCTAAATGATTTTTAAATATGAATTTGGGACCTTTTGAACTCAAAATGGGTCTTCTATACTCTGTAGATATGCTACATTTTAATATTTAATCACAAGTTTTAATTATAAAATCTTATCAGGTCATGTAAAAACATAAAATCAAAAATGTATTGAAAAACTTTTTATTGTTATTTTATTATTCACTTTGGGGTGGAAACTTGTAATATATGCAGCAGCAAGCTGCTACTTTACGTCGGTTTTCTGTGAAAACTGTCTATAGCATAGCTCTACCACTCGTATGTTGTATAAGAACAATATCGACCAATGAATGACTCAACTAACAAATGGTTACTTACCTACATTGGTAAATATTGTGATAGACCTTTCTCCTTCCACTGGCCCTTATTCCACTCGCAGTGGGATCAGCGCAACATGCTTTTTAACACATGTTACATAAATATTTAGCTTGTAGTTTTTACAAGCGGCGGGCGTGCCTGACGTCAACTCCTCGGAGGATAAATATTGTAGTAGTAATTGGCATAATTTTAATATCCATACACATAATCCTCTGAAATATCATCAAACCAGTAAAGTTTTTCATGTTTTTATTAGCTTGACCAACGAAACGAGCAGGTCGCTCGCTTGATGGTAAGCGCTACTCCTACACATATAGAGATAACACCACATATAACTTGTAATTACAAAGCACTGCATGGCACTGGAATGGGTTTGTTACCCCTAGACATAAGTTGTTAAGTCTCAAAATGCCCAGTTATTTTACTGGCTTCAATGCCCTCCAAACCGAAGCAACAGCATTGCTCATTGATATAAAACTAGTTTATACGGATTTTATCGCGGTTTAATTTTTATTTTAGTCCCGACGTTTCGAAAGCTTTCAGCCGTCGTGGTGGATAAAATCCGTTTAAACTAGTTTTATTTCAATGTGTAATATTCGAGTAGACTTAAGATATCACTAAAAACATTGCTTGGCTTTAGAAATAGACAAAGCCGTGCTACCAAACCAGACGGCCTTTCGCTTACGAGGGAGCTATCACCTAGTTATATTGCAGAAGTTATATAAGAAGCAAATAAAGGACTAGTTCTAAAACTTAACCTCACACTTAGCAAGTATCTTATTTTAGTTATAGTTCAATTCTTGAAGACGAGAGGCAACTGGACGATTCTGAGATTGATTTTATTACGGACGATTTACATGACGCGGATTCTGACGACCCTGTCTCTGTAGAACAAGTCATACGACATCCACCAAGCCATGGTAAGACAGTTTATAATCATTTTTTATTAGGCTATTAGAAAAGTGCAGTAGTCCAGGACATATTATACCGGAAGTAAGGGGACCGCTTCCGAAGCCGAAATGATAATGCAACACTACCTTCCTGTTTACTTGCCGTTTTGGAAACATAAGCCAGCAATGTAAAGCGTACTAATGCGAAAGTCGGGGTCAATGATCCGCACGCATTACCGTGCTTCAATACTCAGTAGGCCTGACGCGCCTTGCGCCGCGCTGGACAGCTGATTTTTTATTGGCTACATTACGCTATTAAGAAAAAATAGAAGTTTAATTATTATTTGAATGAAATGTCATAGTATTTATTAGTCCAAAAACTGACTGAAAATTTAAAAAAAATATGTCTACTTATTTTGCGATTTTTTCAGTGGTATCGTGTCTGTAATCACCAACACTACCATCTGACTTCGTTTTCGGAAGCGTTACTCTTACACCCGGTATGGCAATAAGAATGGTAACTGTTCTCTTATCATCCGACTAAATTCCTGCCTGTCGTTATCCCGGACTTTTGCCAGGGTCAAGTCAACGCCGGTTCAACGGTCAATCCGTTTAAAAGATGAGGCAATGGCGATACTTGGTTCCCATTACGGGAGTTGGACGGCGCGTCTCCCCATATAATACCACCGTCAAATCTCGCTGGGAAGGTGAACACTGGCATTAAGCCGGGATAACGCCAGGCAGAAAAAATGTAAATGTAACGACAATCCGTTCTTTAAGAAGTTTAATTTTTTTTTAAGATTTATATAAGAAGCCAATGATCCAGTACAGTCTGTCAAACCACGGCAACCTGCAACTTGTCCTTAACAGATATGTATACAATTTGAGATATTCTTCAAGGAGGTCCGGTCAGCGCAGGTGGCAATGTGTAGACGGAGTCTGTAAGGAACTAAAATGCCCTGCGCGAGTTACCACATGTCGTAACAGGGTGATGGGAAGGTAAATAACTATGTATGTATCATTTGCTAGTAGTAATACTATGTAAAGTACTTTTTTTGAGAGAGGGGGCAAACGGGCAAGAGCCTCACCCGATGGTAAGTGATCACCACCGCCCATGAACACCTTCAATACCAGAGGAATTACCGGTGCGTTGCCGGCCTTTGAGGATAGAATAGGCTCTATTCTTGAAGGTTCCTAAGTAAGTATCGCTCTGGAAATACCGAGGGTGAAAGCTGATTCCACAAGGCTGCCGTGCGGGGAACAAAACTACGCGTGGGATGGAACCCCAACTTGTGTCGCGCTGTACGATGGTGGAATTCGGCAGCTGGTATTAAACCAAACAATTCGTCGGAACACTCGCCATGATATATCCGATAGAATATGCGAAGAGACTTTGGTCGAGTCGCTTTATGTTGGATGCGATCAAAAGGAAGTAGCTGGTACTGGGGTGCACCTGCCCAGAGGTGAGAACAGTATTGCATATGAGGCCGTTGGATACAAATGCCTGTGCCAGATCGGAGTACGATCTTGCGGAAGCCGCAAAAAGTGCTGGCTTGATATTAGAGGGAGATATGAGAACCAATGGTTTCACTACGGAAGATAGTCAAGTTAGAGGGAAGTGGAAGCGTCCAAGAAGAAGTATGGTAGCCCACAACAGTTTCGCGTTCTATTTTTAAGCGATATGGTATTTATACTTATTTGTTTAGATTTTAAACATTTTACCTACGCTAAAGACCTTGACGATTTGAGATCGGTGTATGCATAAAGCAAAGCGGTGACGTGTCATGTTAGTTGAGTTATCAAACGGCCGATATGGTATTTATTTAGTTCAGGTTCTATATTCGACCCGTATGTATGTACAAATGCAAGTTAGTTCACGATTTACTTAATAATACTAGCCCTGTATTAGATACGTCCCACTGCTGGGCACGGGCCTCTACTGAATGAGAGGGGTTAGGCCTTAGTCCACCACGCTGGCCTAATGCGGGTTGGAAGACTTCACATACCTTCGAAATTCTTATGCAGAACTTCTCAGGTATGCAGGTTTCCTGACGATGTTTCCTTCACCGTTACGATTTACTTACAAAGTAATAAATCAATTTTATCGACTGTGTCACTAATTACTAAGAATGTTGCAAAAGTAATACATAGGTAGTACGTACCTAATTCAATTACGATGATTTTTATGGTTTAGAATTTTAGTGAAACGACAAGTTTACTTTTATACAAATTCTACTTCAAAATCATGGCTTTGGTAGTACTATATTGCACTTATTAATATATTTTTTAGTCTATGGCTAGCAGATTTGTCAGAATTGCACGGCAGCGTATTTTTTGTGCTATTTTAGGCTATGTTATCTGTTTGTTTTACAAAATATTTGAGGGTTCTGAGTGTTTATGTGAAAATAGCATATTTCTAATTATAATATTTTCCGTCGTTCTGTATCCCGGAAAGATATAACATAATATAATAACAATAATGTTTATTGAGCAATAGGTGTACAATTTTGCTTTAAAAGGAATACAATCAACATATAGTAACTATCATATTAAATTTATGGCATATCCATGACAAAAACAATAAATATTTTTCTAGAAACAAACCACACAACCATCCACATCATGATAAAAAAATACTGAAGAAAGTGGAGGCGGGTAGTATATTCACCGCTCTACACGAAGCCGAGAACCAAATGCACCTCATACGAAAACAGAAAGACAAAGAAGCTGATGCAACTAAATGATTGAATGGATTAAATTATATAATGTTAAACAAAACGATGTGGTTTTAATTTTATTTTAGCCTTTACTTATCTGAGATCTCGGCACCACACAAAAACGTGAGGTATTATCAAAGAATTTAATGTATACTACTAGACAAGCTGCGCGGTACATAGAAATTGTACCACTAAGTTGCTGTCAATTGACCGTAACTCAATATTACCATCTCGCTTACTCTCAACTAGAACCCCTCTCGCGCTCCCTGTCTTTGAGCTGTCAAACTCCCGCGTTATGTGACGCAATTTTACTTCTAAACAGCCCGTCTAGTAGTATGTATACATTAAAGTCTTCGGGTATTATTAATTTGACCCATTTGTCTGTCTGTCAGTGACATCGTATGGCCTAACAAATGGACCGATTTGTATGTATTTCTTTTATTTGAAAGCTTATTTGGCCTTGACCTAATGTAACTAGACCGTCGGCAGCTTCCAAGTCATTAAATAGCTTTCAATTTTCGATAAGTAATTACATAACTTAACACACGCTCACGCCTTTATCCTCGGAGGTGCAGGCAGAGGTGTAATTTGTGTTGTACCCACGATTCGCCGAGCTTATTGCTGTCCCATGATGTGATAGGGGGAAACCGATCGCCATACCGAGCACAAATTCCAATCACGGGCAATTCATGTTTGATTTTTGAATCGAAAACTCAAACTCAAATTGTAATTCCCTGACCTAGAATCCTGGATTGAACACAGGACCTCACAGTTCTCAGCATTGGTACACTGTAAACCAGTCAGCCGATAAATAGTTGGCTCATTCTATAAATATATGATTTTCCCCATGTAAAAAAGTATACTTGGATTTAAGTCTGTCTCTGAGCTAATACCAGTAACACATTTGTACACACTCGTCTGATTGTACACTTTAAGGTTAAAGTTATTTCATTTCATTATCTCTGTGAAAACTGTGTATTACCAAGCAATACGAGCGGTAATATTGTGTTCAGGAACCAAAATTCTACCAGTGACAGCCTTTATAGTAACATAATCTTGTTGCCTTAGTCTAGATTTTTACTGACGATTATGGTATAAATAATCGATATTAATTTTGTCTGTCGATAACAACCAATAATTTAAAAATCGATTATCAACATCACTAAAACACCCCAGTTTTATTTAAACTCTATTTTAGCCCATTTGTTTTACGTAATAGGTACTCATCTAAAGAAGCATACTCAAGCAAGTGGTGGTAGGTAATCGGAACACAATAATGCTTACACACTGCTGCTTGTCTGCTGGCAGTGATAAATAGAATATATATTCATACGGACTCTCATATGTTCTATCTCAAGTGTTCTATATGTTTTGGCCATCAAACAACCAGTGCGGTGCTTTAATTTTGCTCTTTTTTATTTAGGCATTTATTAGGTCTCCATATAGGGTTTAATAAAAACGGAGGTTAATTATTATAAACATTTATTTGGTATTATTTTTCGGCTGCGGCTATAGCTTTTGTTCTTTTGTGGATTTCTATTTGCAATTGCACGTCTCTCAGAACCGAAAACACTCTGCCTTCACGAACTTTCCGCATTATATGCTTATCGTGGAACGGGTGATTGTGTGTGCAGCACCTGGAAGGCGAAATTGAAAAATTATCGACAAACAAGCCTTATCCAAAAATCTTTAAATCGTTATCTGACATAAACAATTCACACTTGATAATCTGTAGTATTAGTGGTCAGTCTTCATACTGATTATTCTAATTTCAGTCGTTAAAATAAGGCCCGTTCAATACTGTTACGCAATAAATAAAGACTAGCTATAACTACGAGTGTGTGTAAGTGTGTGTAACATTCTAGAAACATCGTGAAACATCTACAAGTTTCTAATAAGTCTAGGACTTCTCTCAGCCTTCTAGAACATCATCGTCTCTCAGCCTTCTAGAACATCATCGAACTTTATTAATGTTTCTGGAGCATTCCATACAAATAGAGTTTTGCAACTCGATATTAGATGGCGTTATTATCAATTTAGCTACGTACGAGTAGTATCGGTAGCAGTAAAATACCAAAGCTAAAACGGGCAGAGAGAAGAGACAGGGCGTCGAGGGGAACGACAAGTATTCTAAACAATAGCAATAAGTACAGCATAATTACTGCTGGCCCAAATTTGTCAAAAAAACTAAACCCTTGTTAAAATGTATGTATTATGAAAATTCAAGTAGAAATATTGAAAAAAATGTTTAGTCAGCAAATGACTAGTTACGAATTTACCTCTCAATAACATCATCGTTTTCAGTAATGACATAAGCCGGACATCTCAGTTGCCTCGGATAGAACATGCAATTCCACATTCTACGGTTTGAGCTTTTGTATATATAGCGCAAGTTGTACACATATCGGTTCAATACTATTTGAAGATTTCCCTGGTTCGACATCGTGTATTGAACTTTAGAATCAGGTGCTATAATAAAAATAATGGCAATAAGGTTTAGGCATCACAATGAGCACTATTCATTGAAATGAAACTAGTTTATACGGATTTTATCGCGGTTTAATTTTTATTTTAGTCCCGACGTTGCGAAAGCTTTTCAGCCTTCGTGGTCACGGGAGACGGTTTCTGCGTAGATCGGACTAGCGTCAACTATAACTTTGACTTTATAACTTTTTTAATTAATTAAAAAATAAATGTATAATTTTAAAATGAAGGTAGCCAATGTAACTTTAACTTTTCGAGACGACCCACACCTTAGTCTCTCCCGTGACCACGAAGGCTGAAAAGCTTTCGAAACGTCGGGACTAAAATAAAAATTAAACTGTGATAAAATCCTTATAAACTAGTTTTATTTCCATGTGTAATATTCGCGTAAACCTAAGAAATCACTGAGCAATATTCATGGTCGTGCACAATAAAGTGCCAGTCCTATCGTGTGAGTTATGACGTTACGCACATATGCAGGTGTGACGCGACAATTTCTGCCGCCAAGCAGCAGTGGGTAGGGACTATTGTGTTCCAGTTTGAAGGACATCTGGGTGTTGTGGGACCGCAAATACCTCAGTTGTTGATACCCATGATACAGGTTCCTAGTATGGGGGTGAGTACTATGTGTGTGACTTTTGGGTGTATTTATATTTTTCATTTATGCACTTATAAGTGCTTCAAAGTTTTATTTAAAGAACTTTTTGCGTAGTAGAGCCACGCTGTAGACACTTTAGTCTACAGTATGAATTGGCCGCATCGTCCGGGTCGTTACCACCGTCTCACAGAAAACCGACATATAGTAGCAGATTGCTGCTGCGTTTCGTACGGTGAGCCAGATATTCGGAGGTTCAAATCCCTTAATTATCCCTTTCCTTTAAGGTCGGCAACGCGCACATAATTCTTTTGGTATTGTGGGCGTACATGGGCGATGGAGATCACTTACCATTAATTGCTCGTGTGCCGGCCTACGCTATATATATATAAAAAAGGTTTTGTTTATTTCTTAACCATGTTCTTAATGTCTGCCTCGGTGGCGCGGTTGTAATGTGTAAAGACTGAGGCTGACGCTGAGGTCTCGGGTTCGATCCCCGGGTCGGGTGGAAGTGATATTGCGTTTTTCTATTACGAAAAGCTCAGTATTAGCCCGGAGTCTGGAATTTGTGCCCGGTATGGCGATAGGCTTGCCCCCTATCACTTCATGGGACGGAGATACGCTCGGCGAATTGAGGGGGTACTGGTTACACCTCTGCCTACCCCTTCGGGGATTACAGGCGTGAGTGCGTATGTATGTTCTTAATGCAGAAAATTATATTTACCTGCACTGTTTTTACTTCTCTTTAGAGCAGATATATGCCTCTTCAGTTTCGGACTCCTGGCTGATCTCTCTTCAGCACGTGGTTCATCTGATTCAGATACATTCCTAGTGTCATGAAAAATTGATTACATTTTTGACTTTCCAAAATTATAATTAATAAGCCTTATGAAATTGCCGTTCTGTACGAAAAAAGTTACTTTTTTCCATTTTATTCTATGTCTTATTTCTATTAATCAAAGTAACCACCCATGCTATTGATGTATCTTTGCCAGCGGAGTGGCAAATCATCGATGCACTTCTTGCAGATATCGGCTGGACAACGATTCAAAGGCATTTTGTACTGACTCTCGGGTATTCATTTTTTTCCCACCAAAAAGTTGTCCAGCAAAAATACTTTTTCGTACAGTACTACAATTTCATAGGTAAATACCAAAGACTTTAATGTATACTAGACTAGCTGTCTGGTACATAGAAAATGCGCACTAAGTTACGGTCAATTGACCGCAACTCATTTAGTCTACAGCGAGTGAGCGACAGGAACGGTTGTTGTTCAAACGTTTGATCTGAGGCTATTCAAACGTTGAATTCGACAAAATAACATGAATTTGTTCATTGTGCCCAATAATAACGTGCTTATATTTTAAGTAAGATCGTAGCAAGTGGAAATCCGTTGTCTCTGCCTACCCCTATGGGAAGCAGGCGTGAGTCTATGTATGTATGTATATATTTTAAGGTCAGGAACTTGAATATCTCTTTATTATATCTATATTATCTTCGAAAATAGTTCAAATATTGGATGAAAATAGTCAATTTACGAAAGTGCCGAATTGCATACTACGGTATTGTAAAAATTATTCTCAATGAACGAAGAAGTCTTCTGAGGGCATAAAAATTAATTAAATTAAAATATCTTTTTTATTAATTTCTTGTTTCCTTACCTAAATTTTACACACATGTTTAAACATACAATATAATTATTGAAATTCACTTACAATAAAAACAGTCGTATAGTTACTCTTAGAGACAAACCGAAAAAAGGCAAAAATCATTTTAATGTCGCTTCTGCGTGAGCGTCTACTGCTCGCCGTTGCCGCTCCTCCGCTTGAGCTGTCAATCTCGCGCGTTAGGCGACATGATTTTACTTTTAAAAAGCCCGTCTAGTTAAACATTAAAGTGTTTGGTAAATACCTATTATTGTATGGGAATTGCAACTAGATTATCGAGAGTTAGACTACCGCGATCCAGTTCTCTGAGTCGATTTAACTTTTCGAAGTTGTAGGTATTCATTGGTCGGTGTTTCTTTGCATGGTAAAGTGGCCACACTGCACCTGATGGTAAGTACATTGCAATATCTACATCAGTTGATCGTCGTGATTCGTTGCGGTTTTCGAGGCGCGACTATAGCGGTGAAGGAATACACCGTGATTCAAACAACGTATCTGAATGTTGTCTTAAAAAATCCAAAATGAAGTGTACCAACCACATTAGACAAGTATGGTGGACGAAGCCTGCTGCCTATGTCGAGACTGATACAGCTCAATGCTAGGTTAACATTTATTAATTGCAACATTAATTGTAGTGATATAAAAATGTGTGAAAAGTTATGCATGAACAAAATAATTTTAAACTAAACCCCACACATACTTAATATAGACTGTTTCCTGTGTATTATATTCAGTAAATGATGCAGAATCATTATCATGCATCTCCATAGAAGCTTCACTAATGGGTTCTAGGGTTGCAAGGTCATCGTCACCATGACAGCTTTCAGCCTAAAATAAATTAAAGTGTTTATTATTTCTTATAACTGAACTGTTAGTGAAAATCTCCAACATCGATTAGAAAATACATTTGAAACATTTAAAAGGTTGCACATATAAATTAAAATTGTTGCTTTAAACATAGCCAAGAACCATCTAATTCAAATCAGCTTTCAAACAAAAACACTCATTCAAATCATATATTAATTAATTATTTTTTAATCATTATTTTAAAACATGTTTTCTTATATTCACTAGGTCACTTGCCTGTTGGTAAGTGACAAGACTGCACAGAAATCATTCATGTTCATCATCACAGTAGTATGACAATGAATGTTAACACATTGCTGTTGCTTAGAGTCAAAAAGAGAGACAATGACTAAGACAGCTTCCTCCTGAGGGATCTACCACCTAGTTAGATAAAGCAGTGGTAATGTAATATGTAAGGCGGCTTAGACTCTAAATAAGTAAAATAAAATAATAGTGTATCATACCATATCAACCAATCCCTTAATACAAAGTGCCTTACCAGCCTGTATAAGGTCACCCAGACAGTCCTTGCTCACTGATACTTGCCCAGTGTAAATATACTCTAGTATTAAACTTAGTGTCCTGTAAGATACATTCTGAAATGAAATTTAATCTTTAAATTCAGGCAAATATAGGACTGGAGTGGAGAATGTTCAAATAAAATATTTTATAGGTATAAGAATTATGTCTCCTCTTTTGTCTAGTGGGAGAGTACTTAGGCTGAGAAATTATGTGTTACTGAGTTCAAATCCCAGACCTGTTAGAATATAATCATACTAATATTATAGTTAGTTTGTTTGTTATGCTTTCACGTGAAAACAACTTAACCGATCATCATGAAACGTTGTACACATATTCTTGGAGGTATAAGAAGTAACATAGGATACTTTTTATGAAAAAAATCTATTTGTTCGTTACGCTTTCACGCTTAAATCACTGGTTCAATTTTGATGAATTTTGAAGTAGAGATAGATGGGACCCTGAAGACGATTATAAGCAACGTTTTATTTCGGAAAAGTCTATTCACGCGGGCGGAGCCGCGAGCAAAAGCTAGTAATAATATATTTATAATATTTATGCACATTTCAATTTGTCTGTAAAATTTTAAGACTTACATTTAGAAAGATGACAGGGTGTGGGCAATCGGCTGAGGAGATCAGATCTTTGATATATGGACTGACAAGAGACATCACCATCTTGTGCACCTTCACATAGTGACCATCTGCTGCTAGCGTCATGTCCACAAACTCACCGCGCTGTAATACCGTAAATAAACAAGGGAAACCAACCTAAACTTCTTGGAATACCTACTTGTTTAATGCCTTGTTAATTAGACAATACACATTTGCCATCAGAATTTATCAAATCAATCTTAGTTTCGTAGAAAATATAACTTTCTAACTTCAATGCTATCTTGCAAAGGTGCAACATTTTTCATTATGTTGCCTGATAAGAAGTGATATGTTTCTAGCAAGCCTGCCACACATTTTTTCTTTTATTAACCACCTGCAAACTAGTCTTGTAGAATGTTCCATTAGTCATCTTGTATTGTATAGATTACAATACAAGATGTATTGTACCCAATTTACCAGCACCCCTTGAGAGGTAGTCCCTATTGTTGAGGGTTTCGGCTGCAAGCCATGCTGACAAAGTTGTCTATTATGTGTGGGGCCTGCGGCATGTCATTGTACAGTAGATATAAATAAAGCTAAAATATGTAGTAGGTACCCACTTTTTATCCTCTATTTTCTAAATATTATTTTCAAACCATCAAATTATATATACAAATTCCGAATATCAGTTTCACAGCAGGTTATTACTTAGCCCTTGATTATTTTCCATTTAATAAATAGTAGATACCAGTGGTAGAGCAATTTTGTCTACAGCATGAATGGGCCGGCTCGTCCAGGTCGTTACCACTGTCTCACAGAAAACCAACGTAAAGTAGCAGCTTGCTGCTGCGTTTCGTACGGTGAGTGAGATATCCGGAGGCCCAAATCCCCTCCCCTTCCCAATTCCTTAATTATCCCTTTCCTTTAAGGTCGGCAACGCGCCCATGATTCTTTTGGTATTGTGGGCGTACATGGGCGGTGGTGTTCACTTACCATCAGGTGACCCACTTGCTCGTTCGTCGGCCTATACAATAAAATAAAATAAAAGGATGAATGATTGATGAATGAGTTCTATTGAATCACTTTACTATTAAATTAGACACTATGCCGTCCCTTACCTCTTGTAGAGCACCAAGTCCACTGCAAATGTTTTTCTGGTAAGCATCCCAAGCGAGAGTGTATTGCGGATTAAACATGACTGTAAATAGACACTACACTAGTAAATACTGGATTTTTCACATTAATTATTACTATTTACTTAAAGATAGTAGTAATCTTGGATGTATCCATGTATCAGTATATTATTATTTCATATACACTTGTATCTTCACTGTATTATTATCAATTTCTTATCAGTTTTACCCACAGAACACTATAACTCTCACGAGAAGAACAACAGGTTCATACATACGAAATGCTTACACGGGCGCATACTAGCGCTCTCGACCATGCCATTACCAACTATCGGTAGCGCGGGGTATTCAAAATGTGTAGTATATAAAATATAGCTTGGCAAAAAAGAGTATGACGCGGTGAAAATAAGAACTAAAACTAATTATTTGTGGCAACACTATTAGACTTGTCATTTCTGTCAAATTGTTAGTAGCTTCTGTCACTGCTTCTGTGTCATCGTTGTTTACGCTAAGTTATTTTCGACGGAATTCTGTAAATTCTTCTACGCTCGTTGCTTGTTTTATTAAGTAAAATGAATAAAACGATTCGTAGTAGTGGTAGAGCAGTGATATACCAAGTTTTTTTACGATGTTTGGCTGAATCTCAAGCGGGACAAATTATACTGGGTTGCTATATTACTATTATATTAGACTTAGGCGCCCTCATTAAATCCACACTCTTTTTTGCCAAGCTGTAGGCGTAGTTTCGCAAAAAGGATCCATCCAACAAGTAGTAAAAATGGCGATATTGATTTTGCTTTTTAAATTTAGCAAAATGAAACCAGTACATATCTCCATTTTAACTAGTTGTTGGTTGAATCCTTTTTGCGAAACTACATCCAAATGTGCGTAGACATATATATATTGTTACGTATCTGAACTCCTTTTCGACTTCAAGGTACCAATAAAACCACATATTTGCTATCGCACCCACCCTCTGGTATACGTAGGTGGCCGACCTACCCTCGCCTCAACGGATAAAAGCAAACAGTATAAAAGATGTCGCATTGAACGGACAGGGCTCAGTGTTTATTTGTAGTTGTGACAGTATAGTAGCTGCGTTTGGTGGGAATTATTGGCATAAGCTAACATATTAAACATTCTTTAATATTTTTATTTTATTGGAAAACGATAATTTTGATGCTTCCTCCACAAACTCTCGATTTTTTTAAATACAAAAGCATATTGCCATGGTAATTGAATTATTTTATTCTTATTATTGTCTTGATGTGTTTCACACCCTTTCAGCCAGTTAAAATTCAATTCTTGACATATTTTCCTAACTTTCTCTTTAACGTTTTGTGTGTTCGAGTACTTTTTTAAATAATCGTTGATTAAAGTTGCAGCATTTTCAACCAGTCCACAGAAACTGCGCTGGATATAATTAAGACTTGCCTTTTCCTCATATCCCTTGAATGAAGTGAACAAATTATACACCTCAGTATAGAATCTCTGTCTCGCAATGCGGAACACAGAAATAGCATATAAATTCATCAAATTCACCAATATACAAACTTGTTGCACAAACCAGCAAACGGAAAAACAACAGTCAACAACACCCATGGAGTTAATATGTACTACGTGCATAGTACATATCACAGATTAACTATTAGTTACTGTACATATTAACTCTATTGTCATAGAGTTAATATGTACTATGTAAACAACACTGTCAACGCTGTCAAGAAGTCAGCCCAATCAGCCAGTATCGGTGTTGCCATCTCATAAAAGAATATCCTAACATCCAGTAAATATTGATTACTATTAAATAACTGATTTCGGGTGTTAAATTTAGAAATAATGTTATCGATATTTAGAATTCAACGCGCAAACATTAAGGGTCTTATTCATAATAAAACGCTTATCGAAGGTATAAACCTTCATTAGTTAAAACGTATTTTAAGCCTATCAAACGTTCAATAAAATTCTTTATTCATAATCGTTTGATAAAGCTCCGATAACTAAAATAGGTTTATCATACACAAAGTTGCCAGTTTACAGAAAATGATTGATTGATTGAATGATTTTAATATGGTTTGTCGCTGGAAAGACTGGAAACAAACATAATAAAGAGAAAATTGACTGAGTTTTGGCGGGAATTCTGACCGTGCGGTGGCTCTCTTAATTTAATTATTTCCTAAACTAGTATAAAGTTGTGTTTAATGTATAAAAGTGGTGTGGTTTTGTGGAATAATCATTTACGATGATCAATAGCGTATGGAAACATTAAAAATAGGGAATTACGGTGATTTCTAATCAAGGGTATTGATCGACCTTGTGCTTTCGATCCGCTTGAACAAAGTCGTCTAAGAAGCATTGAACTGAAAGGAATTAACACCAAAACTCCAACAAGACCTTGAAATGGGCCACACCCCCGTTTCATCGTTCTTGGAATATAAGAAAAGAATATAACTAATGACTTGGCAGCATGGTATCTGACCTTAGCCGGTTCCTTAAGGAACAAACAAACAAAAAAAAAATTGACATCTCATCAATGTCAAATGTCAAGAAAGGTAAGGGAGTTTTGGCGGGAATTCTTACAGTGCGGTGGCTCCCTTGTTTTAATTATTTCCTAAACTGGTTTAAAGTTGTGTTTGTTGTATAAAAGTGGTGTGGTTTTGTGCAATAATCATTAACGAGGATGAATAGTGTATGGAAACATTGAAATAAGTGGATTTGGGAGATTTTTGATCAAGGGTATTGTCGACCTTGTGCTTTCGATTCTCTTGAAGAAAGTCGTCTAAGAAGCATTGAACTGAAAGGAATTATCACCAAAACTCCAGCAAGACCTTGAAATCAGCCACACCCCTGTTTCATCATTCTTGGAATTTAAGAAAAGATATAACTAATGACTTGGCAGCATGGTCTCTGATCTTAGCCGGTTCCTAAAGGAACAAAAAAAACAAAAACAAAAAAAAAACAAGAAAGGTAAACAAACAGGAGTTATAAAATTCCACAAGACCTTGAAATTGACCACGCCGCGCCGCGCCGCTGCGCTCATATTTCGTCCTTCTTGGGAAGAGTTGAAAATATATAATATAGTACTTGTCAATGGCGAAATGTATAATAGGGCGAAGCCGTTATAAATAAAGAAAATGTAATAAATAAAAAAAAATGACAGTAGACATAAAAATAAACGTCAATTATGAACCAGGTGACCGATGTCGGCCATGTTTTTCACTATCGAACGCATAAAATAGGTTTATAGAAGGGTTATAGCTTCTTTAAAATAGTGACACTTTATAGGAGAGTTAATGAGCGTTTTAGCGTTATTGAACGATTATGAATAACAATTTTTATCAATCATCTAATAACGGCCTTATAAAGCTCCGATAACTTATTATGAATAAGACCATAACTATTTAGCAAATTTTTATTCTCGACGAATTTCGTCATCCATGATCCATAAATGAAATCTATCTATATAGTAGTTCTACTTGAATGGTAACACAGTCCAGGAGGAAATATTACTTTCTCAGTCTTTTGTAGAACGTTATCCCTTTTCTAACAATCCTGCCTTTGCTGGCATTCGTCGATTCAACAGTTGCCACCCCCTGGTTTTACCACTTTTTAAAGTTTTACTATAATATTAATTTATGGTACTTATCATAAAACTAACGTTTATGGTTTTAGTCTGTACTCTATACCATTGGTCCGTACTAGGGATGTTAAAAAAGAATAGATTTTTATTTAAATCGACTATTATTTTCTTATAATCGATTTTTATTGACGATTTTTTATAGTAATATTAATCGACTTTTAGTAAATCGATTATATAAATTACGTGACTGCCTCGGTGGCGCAGTTGTAATGCGTACGCGTTGCGACTGAGGCTGGCGCCTGAGGTCTCGGGTTCGATCCCCAGGTCGGGTAAAGTGGTATTGGGTTTTTCTATTACGAAATGCTCAGTATCAGCCCGGAGTCTGGAATTTGTGCCCGGTATGGCGATAGGCTCGCCACTTATCACATCGTGGGACGGAGGTACGCTCGGCGAAATGTGGGTGTACTGGTTACACTTCTGTCTACCCCTTCGGGGATTACAGGCGTGAGTGCGTATGTATGTATAAATTACGTGTTTAAATCGATTTTCAGAAACAGCTCGTATCTATGAGACGGATGAAAAAATTAACGAAAGATTTGTATTTTAGTTTAGATTTTGAGACTATAGAATAGTCGTTTAGTTTTTTAATTTTCATTTTAATTATTTTATTTTATATCTGGTCAAATGTAAAATATTATTATTATTAATATGACAAGGAAAATAGGACTGGATATTGATGGCAATTTTTTTTGTTTCATTTATATTTTAGTTGTTGAGACTATATAATCATGTTGGGATGCTAAGGATGCTAAGGAAGGATAAGGTAGATATTTGGGGAAAAGCAGCCAAAATAGTATCGCTTTGGGGATTTTTTTCTTCTATAGGGAATTTCGGAAACTCAATTTGGAACCCTGACTTTGACTGAGTCAATTTGTGTTTGCATTTCGCATACGTAGTATCTCTAAGTAGTCTGTACATTTCGCAAATTGCTTTTCGCTTTTCTTCGTTGGCATTTATTTTTTAAATGAGGATATTATCTTTCGTTTAATCATAAAGTAGTAATTACTAATTAGTGCGAAAACATTCAATATTTACTAGTGTAGTGTCAATTTACAGACATGGTTATTCCGCAATACTCCCTCGCTTGGGATGCTTACCAGAAAAATATTTGCAGTGGACTTGGTGCTCTACAAGAAGTAAGTTGCGGCAATAGATCATTTCAGCTAGAGTGCCAACAGCAGTAGTATAATATTCTTGACCTAGTCTTGTTCGTCACCTTTGGCTTGTTTACTTGTAGAAGGTTAAGTATTTTGAATGTTTAATTTATTAATATTATCTATTTTGTGCCCAGTTTTTTTTTATAGTACAGGCCGGCAAACGAGCAAGTGGGTCACCTGATGGTAAGCAACCTCCACCGCCCATGAGCGATCTCCACCGTTTTGATTAATTTGTTTTTGTTAAATTACATTAAACTACTGTTTTTCCTCAAGCTTTTGAGTGGTAATTTTGTGCCTTAAGAATTTAAATAATTAAAGAATAATAAAAACATAAGTTGTATTATATCAATACATTCCACTTGCTGTTTTTTTTCGAATTTTCTCCTTTGGTTTGACTACACTGGATCTGATGTTAAGTTCAGTACTGTACAAACTGTCCGTCCAAATATAATGTAAATGTCCCTTAACACATGCATCCCTCGCCAGTGACACTGGCTGACTCTGAAATGTGACAAGCCTGTATAAGCCACTATTGCAGGTTTTTCACCATGCATATTGTGGTTGCTATTCAGACAGGTAAAAAAACTTCCCACCAGCAAAATTCCTATTGCCTACAGATTATAATTAATTACCATAACTGAAAAGTAACTTTATATTGGTGGCTACTCAATTGTCACAACTAAATACGAAAAAAACTAAGAACTAGATTATTTATATAATATGTTAGTCACTGTAACAAACAAACTAGACTATTTTCAGCTGGACAGTTTAATTCTTTAAAACATTTTTAAATCTGAAAAATTTTTCATTAGCATTTTTTGGTAATTTTGGAGTCGGACAATTTGTTGATGTTACCTACTATAACACTTATAGTAGTTTATTTCTTGTTTTTAAATCAAATGTAAAGTTTATATTCTTAAAAATAAAATCAATGACATGCTTTTATGTATGACTCATTCTTAGTTAAATATGACCGAATCTGACCAAGTATGTCTGGTCACTTTCAGATAAAGGCAATTGTGACCAGTGAGCTTCAGTTATGTCTTTAAAATAGTACATCTGTATAAGAATAATTATTATGTGACCAGTATTATATGTATAAATGTATTATATTTTGTTATTATTCTCTTAAATAACAGCGCGGAGAGTTTGTGGACATGACAATTGCAGCAGATGGTTACTATGTGAAGGTGCACAAGATGGTGATGTCTCTCATCAGTCCGTACATCAAGGATCTGATCGCCTCAGCTGACTGTCCACACCCTGTCATATTTCTTAATGTAAGTATTTTTTTTTCATATTAGCAAGTTTACAAAACCTGCCTCGGTGGCGCAGTTGTAATTCATATGCGTTACGATTAAGCTAATGCTGCTAGGTCTCGGGTTCGTTCCCCGGGTCGGGTAAAGTGGTATTGGGTTTTTTTATTACGAAATGCTCAGTATCAGCCCGAAATCTGGAATTTGTGCCCGGTATGGCGATAGGCTCGCCCCCTATCACATTATGGGACGGAGATACGCTCGGCGAATTATGGGTGTACTGGTTACACCTCTGCCTACCCCTTCGGGGATTACAGGCGTGAGTGCGTATGTATGTATTTACAAAACCTACTACACATATTGTTTAATTTTTGTGATTTTCATAAAACTGTTATTTTTCCTGTGTTTTGCACATATAAAAAAAAATACAAAACAATCAATTATTAATCTTTTCTTTTCAGAATATATCTTACCAAACACTAAGTTCAATACTAGAGTACACATATACTGGACAAGTATCTGTGTGTAGGGACTCTCTGGGTGATCTTATCCAAGCCGGGAAAGCACTCTGTATAAAGGGGTTGATTGACATGGTATGATGAATTATTTTTTATATTTGTAGCCATTTAGGTCAAATAGAATAAATATCCCAATTAAATTTTAGCAGAATGTTAGCAAATGAAAGAATGAAGACTAATCTTACGAATAGACCAAGCTGCTTACAGATTGTATCTACCGCCCTGAGATTTCTGAATATACACTGGCTGATCCCGTAGATCGACTCACTTGAGCCATTCAGGCGCTATCAAGGGGCGACAAGTACTTTGGTGAGCTTCTTTTGCACATAGGCTTGACATTGTATGAGGTTTTAAGATTTCGGGGCACCCGGCCCGAAGCCCGGGGACCAGGGCGGACCGCCGCCTGCCCCGTCCCCCTTAGTGTGCTACTGGGTATCAGACAGGTATTCTCAATTCACAGTAAATACACGATCGATATAGTTATTAAACCTAATATTGTTATTTTAGGTTGATGCGTGTTATTCAGATATAGGTGACAATAACCTCGCAACTCTAGAAGAAGTTGATTCTACGGAGATACATGATAATGAGTCTACTATAATATATACTGAAGATAATATACAGGAAAATGTAGATTTGAAGTATGTGTATATGTCCACACATCTCTTTATTTTTTAATTAGTATGAATGACGTAACGAGCAGGTGGCTCGCCTGATAAGCCGCCTCATAAACAAGCACCACTACATATAACTTTGAATTACAAAGTATTGCATGGCATTGACATAAGTTGTTAAGTCTCAGAATGCCCAGTAATTTCACTGGCTTCAATACTCTTCAAACCAGAACGCAACATTGCTTACACAATGTTTGGTGGCAAAATTGACAAAGCGGTGGTACTAAACCAGACGGCCTCTCGCATTCGAGGGAACTACTACATATAATAATCTTTCTTTATTATTTCCCCCTTTATCACGCCCCGTCATAGAGAAAGGGATAGAGATACGGCACAAGAAAGACCAATCCAGGAATTTCTGTACATTACACTCGCATCACTCTGTAAAACAATGTCTGGACATTAAAAGAGGCCATAACCCATGAGTTTGTTTCGGCATTTCTTCTCATGTCTAGCCCCGAAATGCCGTCGTAAATGTAATGTAGCATAAAAAATTATTGACATGTAAAAGTGATATTTATGATCCAACTTACAGAATAAATGATTTGAATTTGAATTGAAAAAGTCAACAGTCTCTCTTGCATAACATTTCAGTGTTATAATTTCAGATCACCAGAAGATGATACAGTTTTACATGAAACACATGACGTAACAGATGAATCATATCTCGTAGAGAAACCAGCCAATACTCCTAGAATAAGAAGTCGTGTATCTGCTGCAAGGAAACCTACAAAAAGTGCAGGTGAACATTTTACTAAAATCTTTTTTTTTTTATAGTATAGGCCGGCAAACGAGCAAGTGGGTCACCTGATGGTAAGCGATCTCCACCGCCCATGTACGCCCACAATACAAAAGAATTATGGGCGCGTTGCCGACCTTAAATGAAAAGGATAATAAGGGATTGGGAAGGGGAGGGGGATTTAGGCCTCTGGATATCTCACTCACCGTGCGAAACGCACCAGCAAGCTGCTACTTTACGCCGGTTTTCTGTGAGACAGTGGTAACGACCCGGACGTGCCGGCCCATTCATGCTGTAGACAAAATTGTCTACAGCGTGGCTCTACCACTCGTAAAACATATAACAGGGACAAATTGTTGAAAAACTTAGCTGTGTCACAGGAATTAATTTTTTTTAGTAATCGATTCTCAAATTCAATACACAATGTCGAACCAAGGCAGCCTTCAGATGATTTTGAACCGATACGTGTACAATGTACGCTATATGTACAAGAATTCTAACCGTAGAATGTGGAGGTGCATATGCTATCCCAAGCAACTGAGATGTCCGGCCTACGTCATTACTGAAAACGATGATATTGTTGAGAGGTAACGTTGTAACTATATTTTTTTTCATAAAAACTAAATAAACGTTTTCTATATTTTTTTATAGTATTCGCCGGCAAACTAAGTGGGTCACCTGATGATGTATATCCACAATACTAGAAAAATCATGGGCGCGTTGTCGACCGCAAAGGAAAGGGATATTTAAGGGGATTTAGGCATCCAGATATCTCAAACGCAGCAGCAAGTCGCTACTTTATGTCGGTTTCTTTACGACTGCGAGAGATCTAGCCGGTCAGCGTGGTTTTACCACTCATACATTTCTTAATAAGCCGTATCTACATTTTACATAATCCATGAAGTTTTTTTTTATTTCGGATAGTCTTGTGCCTGTTTCACTATTTCTGAGTAAATGCTACTTACCAACTAAAGTACGACGGAATTGAAATATAAGTCACACTCTGTCATTATACAATGTTTAAAGAAAGTGTAGTCAAATTTAAGCAACATATAGTGCACTATATAAGTATTTCACTTCCCGTAGTACCAAATCCGATTGCAGTGCTAGGACATAATAAACCAATTTTTTAACGAATGAGTAACACGTCGATATTCGACTTGTAACTTTAGACAACACTAAATGATGAACAGCTGCGCTTTTGCTATAAATCTTACTTCTGCCGGACCATCAAGCTGTGGAATAGTTTGCCGGCACACGTGTTCCGTCCTTCATATAATATGGGGTCCTTTTAAACAGAGTGTGAAGAAGCAATTAGGCAGACCGGCATAATTTTGCCGACCTACGATAGACACATCGTCTGTCGTTGGTCGACAGTTTTTTTGGATTGCGCTACTACCATCAGGTGTAGCGTAGTCACTTTGCCGAGCTAGTATAAAAAAAAAAAAATAGATAGGAATTCTTGTAAGAAACAGTCAATTAGTAATTTAAAAATTTCCTCTTCCAGGAGCTGCACACACAATCATCCGTTCCATGATAAGAGTATAATGCGGAAAGTTCGTGAAGGCAGAGTGTTTTCGATTCTCAAAGACGCGCAGTTGCAAACTGAAATACTCAAAAGGACAAAACAATCTACAGACACGTCCGACCAATAGAACGATACTGAATAAAATTATGTTTGGAGTTGTTGTTTGAATAAGACGTAATATACTTAGTAAATCTTGGCTGAAAACGGCGAAATTGGAGATTTTTATGTTTTTCACTGAGGACATAGATAATTTTGAGAGAAGTAGACAGCAATGAGTTCTGGGATATTTTTGTGTGTAAATCGCATTGGTCAGAAATGAAACACACAAAAAATACCACTCGATTTTTAGAAATGTAATGTAATGTAATGTTATTATTATTGTTTGGTGTTTAGGAGGTCTACGTTTTGATCTTTATTTTTAGATATTGCTATTTTAATACTTGACATTGGCGAAATCATCGAAAATCGATGAGCAATAATCTAAAAATTGAATAAATCACATTGTAAATCAAGGCCGTCTTAAACGACTGATCACTATTATTGTACCACACTCCTAATTTCGCAATTCAATCAACCGGGATAACGAAAACAAAAATATTTGAATCACAATTTATTTAATGCTAACACCCTTTTGCGTGAGTGTGTTATCCTCATAGGTCTCTAGTACATCGGCCAAGTGCTCATTATCTCTGGGCTTCTTGAACTGTCGCCGTTTCTGTGCAGCCTTCTTTCGCTTAGGAGCTACTGGTTTCCTGGGGCCGTGGTCCTGCATGGACTTGATGCCTTGTTTCTCTAAATATTCCTCTATTTTAGCGTCGTCCATTGCATCCACTGCTGTGGCGCGCCATAATTTCACGAATTCTTCATCTACCTGAAACATACAGTATATTATGTATATGTGTATAGTCCTACATAACATAAGCTCAAAGACAACTATTGCTGCACCTTTGGTTCTCCGTGCTTATTTCCGTTCCATGTTTTTTTTTGTGGTAGAGCCACGCTGTAGGCACTTGTGTTTACAGCACGAATGGGTCGGCTCATCCGGGTCTTTACCACTGTCTCACAGAAAACCGGTGTAAAGTAGCAGCTTGCTGCTGCGTTTCACACGATGAGTAAGATATCCGGAAGCCCAAACCCCCTTCTTATCCCTATCCCTTAATTATCCCTTTCCGTTAAGGTCGGCAACGCACCCATTACTCTTTTGGTATTGTGGGCGTACATGGGCGGTGGATATACATAGTAACTGATCTCACTTACCATAAGGTGACCCACTTACTCGTTTGCCGGTCTATGCTATAAAAACAAAAATGATGGCGACCCTATCATCATATTATGGTTCCACTCACAAATTCCAATCCCAGGCAACTCGTGTGTGATTTGTCAAATCGAAAATTCAAAATCATTGTGTCGCCCATCTTGGGATTTTAATCCAGAGTTTCAGAATTTATGGTTTCTTAACGTAAGTAGACCAATGAGGTCATGTTAATATTGGCAACAACGGACACAACCGAAAATACTATGAAAAATAACCTTCTATAAAACAGCGACAATGGTTGTAAAATAGGACAGCTATTTACATTTTAAATATGGATATGGGGCATGGTGATAGCATCGTGTTATCTCCCTCACACGCCTGCACTACAATTCTGGTGAAGTCATACTGTGTCGTGCATATCAGTGATAGCATCGTGTTATCTCCCTCACACGCCTTCACTATAATTCTGGTGAAGTCACACTGCGTCGTGCATCTCATTCTGCCGTTTGACAACTACACTTTAACGTCTTTACGTATTATATGCTATCCGAATCTGAGATTATGATGAGATGATGAGTAAACAAATATCTAACCACCAAGTTATCGATCACATCAAATACAATAGATATAATTGAAAAGTGGGTAGATATCTGTTTACTTTTCTGAAATGGGTAGTCCGATTGGACTTCTACGATATATTTGAGACTTCGGAACATGGTTTTATTAGCTTGAATAACGAGACGAGCAGTTCGCTCGCCTGATGGTTAACACCACGCCTGCCCATAAATAGCAATAACACACATAACTTTGAATTAAGCACAAAACACTGCATGACACTTGACTGCGCTCTCGTCACCCTAACATATAAAATCTCATAATGACTAGTATATTCACTGGTTTCAATTTCTTTTAAATCAATACTCAACAATCCTTACATTGCTGCCAAGCAGCAGTAATAGATAAAGCAGTGGTACCAAACCAGACGACCTCTTGCATACAGGGATGTATCAACTAATCTGTCCTATATCTATGGTTTTCAAAAAAAAAACTTACGTCTAAAGTCGCCGTTTTATCATTGTAAAACAATATTTTCTTCTTATCCGTCGGCCTGGTTATATACAGTATCTCTTGAGCCAAGTTTTTCAGAGCTCGCTCACAGTGAGGTAATGATTCTTGGACATCTTCAAGTAGTATTCCTCCGAGGCCTTTCAGATCCTGTTGTTTCAATAATCTGCGCATAATGTAGTCAAGTTGTAGTGTTTTTTAGGGTTCCGTAGCGAAATTATGAAAACGGAACCCTTATTATTTTATTATGTCTGTTTGTCCGTCCTTATGTCAACAATTTTACTCACAGACTATTACCACTATACAATACAAAATTCTTTATTGCAAACCATTTACAATGCAAATAACTAATAACTTGTGCTAAATCTATGGAAGACAATGGGCGGTCTTATTGCTAGAAGCAATCTCTTTCAGACAACCTTAATATATACTTAATAACACTATAAGAGAGAATGAGACGTTCATACCCAGTTTCATTCACTAATCAGCAAACATAATCATTATGTAAAGCAGCCTTTGGCGGTGTATGTGTGTGTAAAACAAATTGAGCTATATTTTCCTATTTACTCCATTTTACCGTTACATGATTTTCTCTTGTAAGTTTATCTTTATAAATGTAGGTATATATATATGTTCAAAATGTTATTACATTGAAGATTCTATGTTCTCTTTTTACATTTAAGAACTGTGCGGCGTTGCTTCGTTTCGGTTTTGGATTAAGCCAAATTCTTTGGTATACAAAAACTAACAGCAATGCTGATACTAAAATACATACCTCAATAATGATTTTTTGTCTTTTATTTTGTAAACAGGTTTAAATATGTATTTACTGTCTGGTGTGCACTCAATTTTAGGATTATTCTGTAATGCTTCTGTTTGCAGCCACTGAAAAAAAGATCTTTGTTATGAATGGTTACACAGGGTGTTATTTAAAATTAAGATTTTTAAAATCTTGCATTTCATAGAATATCTGTATATCACAAAAGAAAAATAAGTAATTTAAATTCAACAGCTTTTGTGGTGTAGTGTACAAGTAGTCGGCTGTGAAGCGAGAGGCCGCATGTTCGATTTCTGCACTGAGCCAAAACGTTTCATGTGCTCCACAAATATTTGTTTCGGATCTGGGTTTTGTGGGACCGTAAGTCCCATGTTGTTCCTGATACCCACCATACAGTTTAACCCATTGTAGGGTCAGGACTATGTATGTGACGGATGGGTGTGTTCATCATTCATAATCATTTACCAAATGATTAATACATCAACTTCTTGTAATCTATATAAGCTCTCTATAATCTTTAAAATCTCCAGAGTACCAAGTTTTTTATGCCTGATATGACTTATTAGTGTACGAAACCTTAATATCAATTATGCATATTTATAATTTTTATGACTTTGGACTGTGGAGACGAAAGTCACCGGTTCCAAACCAGCCCCAAGAGCATACACCTCTGACTTTTCTAAGTTATGTGTGTATTAATTATAATTAATTATCACTTGCTTTAACAGTGAAGGACACATCGTGAGGAAACCTGCATACTTAATATGTTGTCCATAAGAATTTCCAAGGTATATGAAGTCTTCCAATCCGCATTAGGCCAGTGTGTTGGACTAAGACCTTACCTCTCTCATTCAGTAGAGGAGGCCCGTGCCCAGCAGTGGGACGTATACAATACAGGGCTAGTATTATTATTATTAATATTCTTATGATGAAACCCAGCACTTACCTGTTTGACTTTATTGCCAACATCTAACTGGTTCGTTTCATCCAACACTTCATCCAATGTCAGAGGATGGTCATCACCTTCCTGATGCCTTGCTCTCATGTGTCTTACGATGCGGGCTAACACTCCAAAACGGTATGAGGAGCTGCCTGTCATCGTTTTATAACTGGAAATAAAGAAATAATATTAAGCACCTACTTCACCAGCTCTGAGTTAACGCTACTTACCAAATAAAATACATTCAATTCCAAAAGTCACACTGTCAAATATACTGAAAGAAAGATGTCTATTAGGTACTTTTAAAAATAACTGGCATATACATTAATTGGTGGTTCAATCTTAACATGTTCAAATAGTCTCTAATTATGAAATAAATATTATTAGTTGCAGTATTGATTTGAAATCATTGGGTAGTATGTTGGTCACAAATGCCTGCAAAGCACTGGCTTGACATATAAGAAGAAGACACGGTGAATGTTCTCATTACAGAGAATGCTCTAAGATGAAGTGGAAACATCATAGTAGGAAGGCAGACCCTGGCATCGAATCAGGATTGCACTACTTCAAAAGAAAGAAACATTGCACATAGATTTGATATGAAAAAAACATCTTAGACTAACAGATCTAAAAT
Organism: Mimas tiliae; assembly: GCA_905332985.1. Classification (NCBI taxonomy): domain Eukaryota; kingdom Metazoa; phylum Arthropoda; class Insecta; order Lepidoptera; family Sphingidae; genus Mimas; species Mimas tiliae. The sequence goes on along the minus strand of HG995248.1, from coordinate 15,602,029 downwards.
TATTTAACGAAAATAAGATGGAAATTGAATGATATTTACTGTAGATATTATAAATTTGCAATAAATATTATATGATGGTTGTACTTTTTGTTAACTTACTTAGAGGCGTCAAGCTTCGGTCCTGCGCTGACCGAGCTTGACGATTTTGATTTCTTCTTGCTGTCATCTTTGGATTGTGATTCATCTTTCTTTTTTTTCTCAACACTGAAAATAAAATGAATAATTCAATTAGAATTAAAAACTAGAGAAAACTATATTTTTTATAAATGGAGTAACAGAATAACAAAAGTTAACATTTTTAGAAATGACACTTAGGCCACTCTACTCCTTGTGGCCTGAATTAAATTTGGAGATATGCCAGAATCTCACTATCTAGCTCTCAGTCCTTATCTACTTAAATCTAATTTTAGTACCTGGGAGCAGTAATTTAAAATGGATCAACCCCAGAAAATCCTTATTCCTATGCCCTTGGAAAGCTGCTAACTTTCAGTTTTGCACATAAAGCATAGATACATAATACAATTAAGTAAGTATTGTTATTTAGTGATATCATTCATATAATGTGGCTAATTATGAGTTATGACTTGGTTTACGTTACAAATTACGCAAATCAGTAGTAAACATCCATCAAAGCATATTAAAACTTGTAACATAAATATATTTTGGTCGTCTGGACTCATAGAACAGTCCATTTCATTGTCGACATTCGCGAACTTAAGTGGTGCTATAGGCATTTCGGACGATTTGTACGTATATGAAAGAGAAAGTGAGTGAGTGACATGTCCAATGAAGCAGTAAGTGTGCCACACAAGTATGCAACATACGTCGGTGTAGCGAGTGCCTTCTTTTTAAACGCCTCCCGCTCCCGCAGCAGCGCCGGATCCATCGTAGTATATCGTTATCACAGCAACGTTTAATAAGTAAGTTTAAAAAACATTGTTTATCAATTATAATCAAGTTTTCACACTTTTCCACAAAAAACAATTATTTTGACAGTTGTTAGCAGGGATGCCAGTAGATTCTATTTGTTTTATACCGTTGGGTCTATAAAATTATACAAAATTTTCTTGCAAAATATTTGTACCCAACAAATTTGAATGAAATACATTATACAACCATCCTAATTCCTAGCTAATATTATACATGCGCAAATGAGTTGGTTTGTTAGGCTTTCATGCCTAAATCGCTGTACCGATTTTAATGAATTTTAATCAGAGATAGATAGGTAGATAGATAGATAAGACCCTGGAGACAGTTATATTCTATTTATTTATTAATAATTTTATCATCCATGACGTCTCAAGTGAAAAGTCTTTTTTATCGACATTATTAAATTTTATAATATGTATCTTGACATAGGTATAAACTTCAGTATACGAAAAATTATGTGTATGTTGATTTTGTTTTTGGTTTGTTATAAAAGTACGTGATGTCAGATGTGACTATAATACAATGGGATACAATATACCACCTAATTATACAGTTTTTGTATCTAAATATACGATATGGCAGCCCTGATTGTTAATTTAAACGACATTAGTGACATTAGGCTGTTATTATTCGGAATTGAAAAGTGGTCTTTTTAGTCAAAGTAAAACGTTATTTAAGTTCTATTAGAAAATAGTTGATAATTAATTGTTTTAAAGATTTATTTTAAAATAAAATTACACCATTTTGTCTTAACAAAATAGCGGTTACTTGTATGCACATGGAAGTACTCATCATTTTGTTTTACATTTTATGTTGATTCGAAAGAGAATATGACAGCCTCCGTGGCGTAGTGGGCGAGTAACCGGCTGTGAAGTGAGTGGCCGCGGGTTCGATTCCAGCACCGAGACAAAATGTTTGTGTAATCCACAAAAGTGTTTGTTCCGGGTCTGAGTATTTTCTCCCCAAAGGGTTGACGACAGGCAGGCGGCCAGTCCTAAAAACCACAAGCCAAATCTCTCTCTAACATGTGTTAAAAGCAAGTTGCTGCAACCCCACTGCGAGTGGGATAAGGGCAGGTGGAAGAAGTTGATTTCAAAGAGAATATTAGATGCCTATAATAAAACTGTAGTTGATTCTTTGGTTGGTTCAGTATGATGTGATAGAGCTACACTGTAGACAGTTAGTTAATAGTCCATCAAATCAAATCGAAGTAGAACCTGCCCGATATTATCGGTCGTTATTATTGGTGCGTTAATGTGGAAGGTCACACGTGTCCCCATACCAAAAGAACTTATTAAAACATTTGATACTTAGGTCCTTAGGAACTTATCTTTCCTTAAATAATTAATCGGTCTCTTAGATCGGTCCGATAGAGTACCTAATAAGACAGATCGGTCTTTAATAACATGTCTGTTGGGGAGGTTTCGTAATAACTGTAATTCTGAGTGGTAGAGCCACGCTGTAGACAGTTCTGTCTACAGCATGAATGGTCCGGGTCGTTACCACTGTCTCACAGAAAGCCGGCGTAAAGTAGTTGCTGCGTTTCGTACGGTGCGTGAGATATCCGGAGGCCCAAATTCCCCTCCCCTTCCCAATTCCTTATTCCTTTCCTTTAAGGTTGGCAACGCGCCGATGATCTTAGTATTGTGGGCGTACATGGGCGGTGATGATCACTTACCATCAGGTGACCGACTTGCTCGTTTGCCGGCCTATACGGTAAAAAAAGGATGTGTTTTATCAATTGTTCTCGCAGGTTCCATTTTAGGTAAAATGTGTTTTGGGGCCTGAGTAACGAATTTCCTCATGGAGACGGGGCCGCGGGCTTAAAAGCTAGAACTCTACAAAACCATTAATCTCGCGTATGAAACCAACTTACCATGAAATTGATAAAATTTGATAGATTTGCGTATGCGTAAACTCATAACAAAAGTAATTAATAGTTCGCCAATCCGTTAAATTGTGAAAGCGGTTGTATAATTGATTCAGTAATCTACAAAACAATGAAATGGTCGTTATTAAATTTCCCCTACATATGGGCAGCAGTTCGGTTACACTTGTATTGCGTTCACAAAAACTGGTTTCCCGTAGTTAGGAAGGCGCGCGACCGATTGAATTGAAACAGCGACCGTCGCAGTGTCACTGCTGTTTCCCCCGTGTGACAGTGTGGACGTTTTATAAAACGGTATGTATTACGAACAACTTTATCTTAGAGCTCTTGAGTACGTCCACTTTTATGCTTTTTCACATCCTACCTAGTTATATCGGTTATATCTAAGTAAGTTAAAAAAACTGCTTTTTTAAGGTGTTTTAGAAATATTAAGGTAAAATCTTAATGTGTTTTTTTAATTTTACTGTGATAAAATGTGAAAATAAATATCTGTCATTTTATGTGCTTTGATTTAATATATATCTAATAATATTATACCGCTAAACTTTTTTTATGATTATACCAATTATTATATTTGATTTTTTTATTACTATTTAGGAAATTATACATTTAAAAGGGGTTTAATGTGATGTTGCAAAGATGCAGTCAATCTATCGTAAATTGGCATCTGCAAGTCGGCAACTACTTTTTTAAGTTCATTTTCGCTTTTTTTGTAGCAAATGAGTAATCTCATTGGACGTGTTACGAATATTATGTCATTGTGTCGGCTAGGCAGTAAGCACTAAGCGTAGGCAATAATAATTGAAATGTTATTCGCTTGAGAACAAATCAACTATTAAAAACTAGAACACGTTTGTTTTGTCAATAACGTGTATTGCCCTTTTTCGTATTCTTATTCGAGTAGATAATAGCTCGATCTATGTTTTCAACTGGCGAAAATTTTTACAAAGTTTATTTGTGTGAAACTTATCGACATAATACATATCTATACTAATATTATAAAGCTGAAGAGTTTGTTTGGTTGAACGCGCTAATCTCAGGAACTACTGGTCCGATTTGAAAATTATTTCAGTGTTACATAGCCCATTTATTGAGGAAGACTATATAACATCACGCGGAGCAAAAGCTAGTTAAAACATAATTTTCTTAGGACATCCAACAGCTTAATACGAGTATCAATTTAATTACATTATAAAATTTCTTCGCCAATCATAGAATATTACTTATTTAAAGAGAGAATGTAGTGGGAATGTAAGTGAGCGACTAACATCTTAGGCCCAATCTCATCTGCGGGCTTAGGATATGCAACACAATTCATGCGCGAGTGCACGCGATACATAACTAATAATAAATATCACAAAGGAGCAAATTATCATTATTTTAACAAAATGATGTAGATAACAGAGAAACGTATGATTTTTAATTAAACAAGTAATATTTATTTTGGTCGCCACTACAAAACAATTGATTTCATAATCCGAAAGCGCCATGACACAAAAAGCTCCGTAAAAGGCATTAAGTATGTATGTTTAATTCTTTATGCATTATGAGATGACTTTTGAAATATCCGGTACTTGCATTCTGGCGTGTCTCGCTTACGCAATTTTAAGTATTGTATCGGTTTAATAACTTTAAAATCAAAAAAATAATAAAATTAAAAAGGTATGTCGTTTTTTTTATAGGCAACGTTTGTGGTTTACAATTACATCGGTTGGTAGAATTTATTCTATTCCGCCGTCCAAAGTAATTTTATTAATATTTTAAAAGGATAAGTTGAAAATTTGGTGTTTTTTAATCCGTTTTAGGATCAGTGGCGGACTAAGCCTTTCGGGGACCTGGGGCGGCAAATCTATTTTGAGCCCTCGGTGAGCTTATTTCTTGCACTTAGGCTTGATATTGTATCAGATTTCGGGATTTGGGAACAATCTAACAACAATCAAACAAGGACCAGTCCGCTACTGTATAAGATGCAGTGCAGTACGCCTCGAGATGATGCGGGACACAATTTTATTATTATCTAAATGACGCGTGACATAAGTAAAGATCGTCAGCGACTGCCTCGGTGGCGCAGTTGTAATGAGTACGCGTTAAGTCTGAGGCTGACGTTGAGGTCTCGGGTTCGATCCCCGGGTCGGGTAAAAGTGATATTGGGTTTTTCAATTACGAAATGCTCAGTATCAGCCCGGAGTCTGGAATTTTGTGCCCGGTATGGCGATGGGCTCGCCCCTATCACATCATGGGACGGAGATAATCTCGGAGAAATGTGGGTGACTTGGTACACCTCTGCCTACCCCTTCAGGTATTACAGGCGTGAGTGCGTATGTATGTATAAGTGAAGATTCGATTGTGTACCTATTTAAAATGTTAAGTACCTACCTAACTAATAATTATTTTTGTTCACAGGTAACGATGTGGCTTCGTAGGTTTTACATATACAGTATTTACATCATTATATTAGCAAAATGGTGAGTAATATATTTTTAATTAACTTTAAATGATGTACATCAGTTCTAGACTATTATGTTGAATTTAAGCTATTAAATAATATAATGGTTTATGTTTTATCTATATTATAAATTAAATCTCTTTAGTTATGCGCGGAAGTGCGTGGTTAATTTGCCACCCAACTGACGCCTCTTAGATCATAATGTATTTCGTAAATGGAAGCTAGGTAACCTAGGCTTTTTATTATCAATACAATTGTACAGGAACACTGTTATGCATTTTTATATTTAAAGCGATTATTTCAAGCAGCTCCAGAAGACCTTACATGTTTTAAAAGGTATAATAGCCGATTATCATGGGCATTGAGCAAATAGCAATGCTTTTACTAATTTAAGCCAATAAAGTACACACGTAGGTACTATTACGTAATAGTTACCATTAATTTTGAAGATGCATTCTACTAAATAGGAAATGAATTCGTTCCTGCCATTTAAAACAACAAAATATAAAAAGATATGCGTAACGTAAAGTACGTGGGAGGATTAATCAGATAAATGTATTTTTTTTTGGTATGCCATTTGAATATGTCACTAAGCAATTATGTAAAAAAGTGTTGATACTATCAGATGTTTTCTAATCGTAACTCGTTAGTTTCCATCGTTTGCATCGATTTTATGCTAAAGTAGCTTTTAGTATCACGTCGGAGAAGCTAATTAACATTTCCATAAAACGTTTTAGATTTTCGACACCAATGAACCGCCAATAAGAATTAATAATAGCTGTATCCATTTTATTGTGCGAAAGAGATCGTTATGACAAATTTCAATGAAGAAAGTAATTTTAATGAATTTTTACTAGCTTTTTGTACATACTTATCACTATTCAATGACACGTAGCAGGTTTTGTGAGTAGGTAAAACTATGTATTCAGACGTTACCAGACTAAAAAACAAGAACCGTGTTTTACGGAAATTTCAGATGGCTAGTAATATGTAAATTAAATTATCATGTATTGGCAAAAAAAGTTTTTTATTAACCATAGAAAACAATTGCAAAGTATGATATACTTAATGAGTATATAATGAGCGGTAGAGCCACGTTGTAGACACTAGAAAACCGACGTAAAGTAAGTAGCAGCTTGCTGCTTCCGGACGCCCAAATCCCCCTTCCCTTCCCATTCCCTTAATTATTCATTTCATTTAAGGTCGACAACGCGCCCATAATTATTTTGGTATTATGGGCGTACATGGGCGGTGGAGATCACTTACCATCAGGTGACCCACTTGCTCGTTTGCTAGCCTACGCTATAAATGTTACTAGGTAATTTAATCAATGAAAAAAATTGTTGTAATTAAGCATATTTGAAGATTTCGGAGGGATATAGATCTTACATATTATACCCCTCTATTTACGAGTCTGACGCTCATCATCTTTGGGAACGTTTTGGCAGACGATGCGGACAATGACGCGCGCCATATTTGAGTAACTTAAATAAACAGACTAGACGTCTATAAACAAAAGTTCTGCGTTATTGCTCATCACGCTCGGTTACATGTGTCAATTGTAGCATGTTACTGAATTCACGGGTTAAAACATAGCAATGCCGCGCCATATTTGTAGCCCGCTGGTCTAGATATTTCTATATTTGCAATTACCTCATAATTTATGTTCTTAATGCATGTTGGACATGTTTGAGAGGCGACAAAAAATGTCGACAGACCTAGTGTACCTAAGTATTATTTATTTTATAAAAGAATATTAAGTTTCAAATGTGTGTAAAATAAGTAACATAAATATCTGTCAAATATGGATGTTAATTTTTATAAGAAAACATGCCGACGCATATTAAGCTGTTAAGTCTCATAATGCTCAGTAATTTTACTGGCTTCAAAGTCCATAAAACTGCAACACAAAAATGGTTACACACTGCTTCTTGCCGCAAGAAATATACAAAGCGGTGGTACCAACCCCGACGGCCTCTCGCATATGAGAAACCTACCACCTAATATTTATATATTATTTACTCAAGTGTAGGAAATTTCGCATAAATTAAATATTCTGCCATTTTGTAATTATTTTTTCAGCTGGTGTGAAGCGATAAATAACTGGTAAATCAATAAAAAAATTCCTATTCATGAATCGAATATTAATTTAAACATGAATTTTTATTAATATACCTATTTGAGGCGCCTTTTTGTAATTTAAAACTATTATCCAACTGCGTTGAAAGCCAGGGTAAAGTTTTTCGTTTGTCGGAGGCATAATGTGCATGTTTTAGCTATTTGAATAGTAATATTTATTTATTTATTTATTTATTTATTTATTTATTTGTATTTGTATCGCCAATAATATCTGGCTTTTTCTAATGCGTGTTATCATTTTTTTTAATTCTTGATCTTGACTAAGTAAGTAGGTACTCTCCCCTAATGCCAATATCTACACTGTCCCCTAAAAACCATTTTTTTGGGTTTGCCACTGTTTTTTTTTCCAGGCGAGACTACTTTTAGGATGTAGCGAAAACTTTTTTTTTTGTAAACAACTCAATGATGAGACTATTAGGTCCGCTTGGTGGTAAGCGCTACGCCTATCTATATGTAATAGTAATACCAGTCAGAACTTTGAATTGCAAAGCACTTCATGGTTCTGTACTGCGCTCATCATCCCGAGACATATTTTATGACGTTAAGTCACACAATGTCCAGTAATTGAGTGCAATTACAGTGCCAGTGGGCTGCAATGTCCTTCAAACCGAAACAGAACAGAGCTGCTTGCGGCAGAAACAGACATACTGGTAGTACCTACCCAGTTGGCCTTTCGCAGACGAGAAACCTACTAATTAATTATTTTTAGATTATGGCTCTGTCCCTATGGACAATTCTGCCAACATCAAGTGAGGCAAATACACGATAAGAATTGAAGAGTAAAACCACTCAGACGCGAGATGCCCGGTTGATGCAGTTGATATACCTAAAACAAAGATTAAAATAGAAACCTACTACCTAGTAGAGTAAATAATATGACAATTGGCGCTATTTGACTATTATATTGTAGTTTGTAAGCTGTCAAGAGTCTGTAGTAAGAAAGAAGTAAGCTGTCTTGTCTGTGTCAAGCTTGGACACGCGGAGGCACCTCCTCCCAGGTTCAGCGCCTGGAACGGCCACGCGCTCTGTTTGGCATATGGTAGGGTCAACCGATCGACCCTGACATTATCGATTGCATGCAATAAACATATTTATGATACCGTGAACTGTCAATTAGCATGATAATAAACGTTGGTAACCATATAAACCTTCTTTTTGTATTTAGCTGCTTATTGTTTAGATTTCGTGGTTCCTGATACCCTCTATACAGGTTAACCTAGTGTGGGGACAGGACTATGTGTGTGACTGTTGGGTGTATTTTTATTTATTTTATCCGCGCTTTTACAGTTCGATCGCGTTTAGGTATTATCCTGGGCATTAATTCAGACATCGTTGTCGGTTAGCTTCATCCACAAAGCTAGAGGTGTAGGGAACACGTTTGAAGTAGCCGCAGCTTTACGTCGGTTTTCTGTGAGAAGTGGTAACAACCCGGTCGAGCCGGCCCATTCATGCTATAGATAATACGGTATACTGTAGGTCTACCACTTTAACACGTTGAGCTTCAAGTTACTAGGAGAGTCTACTCAACCGTTTTGGCCTCACGTCTCTTGATCTATAACGTTAGCGATACATAAGTAATAGCACAAAAACGATAAGTCAATATAATCATAATTTTGTACTGTTATGTAGCATGTTTAAATAAAACAAATAAAATAAAATTATTAGCCAAGTTAAAAAGTACTTCCTTTAGGTAGGTACTTCTTAAATTATTACTAATAGAAAATCAAAATGTAGATCTTACTTTAAACTTATTACTCACTTTGTTGTTTTGTTTTGAGAATACTGAATCATGCGTGAGCTCCTTTATTTGTTTACGTGACTATGAGTCATATAAAAATCTTGTTTTTGTGACCGGGAACGAAGGTTCTTTTGTGGTCCACAAATGGAAGTTTATAAAGAAACCTAGGCATTACGAATTACTGCTGCACTTAGAGACATCAATCAACTTTAATTGCCAATTAAACTACTATGTGGTAGATCTCTCGTATGCGAGAGGCCGTCCGGGTTGGTGGTTAGTATCACCGCTCTGTCTATTTCTGCTGTCAAGTAGCAGTGTGTAGGCACTGTTGTGTTTCGGTTTGAAGGACATTGAAGCCATTAAACTTATTGGGCATTATGAGACTTAACAACTTATCTCTCGGGGTGACGAGCGCAGTCCAGTGCCACGCTCTGCTTTCAAAGTTTTGTGTGGCGTTACTTCTGTTTCTGGCAGGTGTTGCGCTTAGAGCGACCTGCTCGTCTCTTCATTCAAACTAATAAAAATAAAATATGCATTTTCGGTTAAAAATTCCAATGCCAAACAACTCCGGTGTGATTATTGAACCGAAAAAATCAAACATAAATTGTGATTCCCCTGAATTGTGAAACTGGGATTTAAAAACCCATGCTTTCACCGGTTTCTCAGACTGAGTAGGTACATTGCCACTTGAACAGTGAAGTGGTAATTAAAACGAGGCGCGTGGTTTGTTATGGTTAAATTATGATTTCATGACAAATATTTAGAATAACGACATTATGTACGACTAGTAAATATGACAAGAATTCAAAGACAATATAAAATTATGTCATGAAATTGGTTATTTTTCTTGGATGTATTTTCATATTGTACCTACTTACTACTGGATAGCAGCTATAGCTCAGCGGGGTACGGACTGTCGAGACGAAAGTCGCAGGTTCGAAACCAGCCTCAATAGCATACACCTCCGACTTTTCCAAGTAAAGTGTGTATTAATTTTATTGTTAATTATCACTTGCTTAAACGGAGAAGGAAAAATCGTGAGGCAACCTGCATACCTGAGAAGTTCTCCGTAAGAATTTCGAAGGTATGTGATGTCAGCCAATCCGCATTAGGCCAGCGTAGTGGAAAAAGGCTCGTATTTACAAACAAGAATTTAGTAAGCTCTTTGCCAAGTGTCCAATTCTGTGTACATAATTGGTCTATTTTATTTAGTGCCAAAAAATAACCAATGACGTTTAGAGAAGTCACTATGCGTTCGCGCTCATTGTGAGGTCTCATAGTAACATTTATGAATACGGGGGTAATGTTTGTGTTTATTAAAGTTCGGTCTAAGTATGTATTGATGAGCAGGCGATTCATTAGACAGATAAAAAGCACTTTAATATAGAGATAGAGCGTCTTTCCTGAAGAACTTTATTTTAGTGTAGAATATTTTCACTGTCTTTGGTTGCCTTTGCTATTGTGGTTCTCGTAAATAAAGTATCCTTCAGTTTTATTTAATTTTTTTTATTGTTGTTATTAAATGAAGCTACATGTAGTAATGTATTGCAGTTCTAGTTTGGTATGTTATCAGAATCATATGCTACTGTGTTTTATGATAGTCCGTTAGCCTTGACATGGTTCCCGTTGAATGTTTCTGTCGGCAAGGCGCAGTGTCTAAGCACTGTTGTATTTCGGTGCGAAGGACATTGAAGCCATTGAAACTACTGGGCATTATGAGACTTAATATCTTATGTATCGGGGTTTTTATTTTTATAAAAAAATCGCAATATTGTAGCCTATATCCTTGTCCAAGTCATGGTCTATCTGTGTGCCAGTTTTTTTTTGTTATACAAAGGCCGGCAATCGAGCAAGTGGGTCACCTGATGGTAAGTGATCTCCACCGCCCATGTACATCCACAATACTAAAATAATTATGGGTGCGTTGCCGACCTAAAAGGAAAGGGATAATTAAGGGATTGGGAAGGGGAGGGGGTTTGGGCCTCCGGATATCTCACTCAACGTACGAAACGCAGCCGCAAGCTACTTTACGCCGGTTTTCTGTGAGACAGTGGTAACGACCCGGACGAGCCGGCCCATTCGTGTTGTAGACACAAGTGTCTACAGCATGGCTCTACCACTCTACTTCATCTCTATTTCATACAAATCCGTACAGCCGTTAGGTATGATTGATTAACAGACATCTAAGTTCACAAAGTCATAAACATACAAAATTTACATTCATAATATTAGTAGGAATTAGGATAGTAGGATTATATGTAGGAAACTAGGCCTAACCCAAATAGCACAAACAAGCTGTAAAAAGCTGATTATCTGAGTTCCTGAAGTCTCTAAGCTGCTGAGATTAGCTGTATTAAGACTGTAGAAGCCCTAGAGGCCTTAAAACTAGGGGCAACTAGAGCCAACTTGAACATTTAGAAATGGGCAAGTAAGAAAGAGAGAAAGAAAAATTTAGCGCGAGGCCGTGGGTTCGATTCCCACACCGAGACAAATGTTTGTGTGAACCACAAATATTTGTCTCTGGTCTGGGTGTTGTGGGACCGCAAGTCCTTTGTAGTTCCTGATACCTACGACACAGGTGTTTACCTAGTCTGGGGTCAGGACTATGTGTGTGACTGTTGGGTGTATTATTATTATTATCATTTATTCCATAAAAGAGACACACTAGGAAAGAAGAAGCGAGAGACAACACAATAGCTAAATAATACACACAACAAGAAAATAGTTAGGCAGCGTGTAGATAGACAAGGTTCCTTATGATTTTATTTATGGTGCTACCTGCGAATGTAATTGAGTAACATTTGACATCAGACTAATGCAATCGTACGGGCTCCTAGAAGGAACAGGTTATATTTCAAACCACGTTTAGTTACAATTATTTGCTTAGATAAAATGAGATAGCAACAGAGACATGGATAAAATAGGTACTCTCGTCTCGTCATACAAGCAAATAGAAAAAAGGTAAAGACCAATCGCCATACCTGACATAATAACATTGTAAAATGTTTCATATTTATTTTATTTCGCTCGCCTGATGGTAAGCGCCACGCCTGATCATAAACAGAAGCAACGCCACACAGAACTTTAAATAAAAAAAACACTGCATTTCACTGGACTACGCTCGTCACCCCAAAACATAAGGTGTTAAGTCTCATAATGCCCAGTAATTTCACTGGCCTCAATGTCCTTCAAACCGGAACACAACAGTGCCTACACACTGTTGCTTGAAGGCAGAAATAGACAAAGCGGTGGTACGAACCCAGCCGGCCTCTCGCAAACGAGGGACCTACCTTGTAAAGTATAACTATAACGGGGAACCTCCTCCTTTTTGCGTGGGATAAACGTACCTCATTGTTATTATAAATTGGAACGTTCAGGACAAATTGATACTTACTTACAGTAAATAATATCAGTTTCATAACTGTTATTAGTAGGTATTTATGATTGTAGAAAAAACAGTTAGTAGGATATATTACGCATTTATTATGTAATATTTATCACAAATAGGCGCGGGCTATTTCCATGATTAATAGAACATGACCTGTATGCCAAAATATGTAATATAAAACGCTTCAAATGGAATAGGGTAGTTTCCTATATTGAATTTTATACATTATTTTATAAGCAACAGAAAATGATACGCAAAAGAAACCCTTTTATTAAAACACAATCAAAATTGGTTCAGAAATGTGCCCGCAGTTATGACTTTAAATGTTGGTATGAGGAAAAGTGGGTGCGTAGTAGGGATATCTCACTATCTCGCTTGCACGCGTGCACTATAATGAACATTTTACACAGTGACGTCAAAGGTTGCATCGTCTGTCATTTGACAATTACCCCTTCTGCAGGATTTCAATGGATTCTATCTTATTTATTTTTGGTCCGATTTATAAAATTCTTTCTGCAATAGATTTTGAGTAACGTAACTTATTGATTTAAATAATAAAAAAAAATCTTGTCAACTACCCTATTGTTGACCAATTTATAGCAAATTATATATTCAAACTACATATGTGAATTATTGCGACTAAAGTTTTATTTTGTTTAAAAGCATCTGTTTTGATATTTCTTTTGTCTTAATGATATGTACTCGTAGTGTACGCACAAGCTAGATCGTATATGTAACGAATATATCCGCGGCAGCATACGTGACAGATAGACACCAGAAATGTCGCCATTATTTGAGGAAACCACAGGGGTACGTCGGTCGCCAACAACAACACCAAGGGTACGATTCCACGATGAAATGGAAATATAGAATTAACATTGGAATAGGGTAGTTGACTAGATTTTTTTTATTATTTAAATCAATAAGTTATGTTACTCAAAATCTATTGCAGAAAGAATTTTATAAATCGGACCAAAGATAGAAAGAAATATATAAATAAGATAGAAGCCATTCAAATCCTGTAGAAGGGGTAATTGTCAAATGACAGACGATGCAACCTTTGACGTCACTGTGTAAAATGTTCATTATAGTGCACGCGTGCAAGCGAGATAGTGAGATATCCCTACTACGCACCCACTTTTCCTCATACCAACATTTAAAATCATAACTGCGGGCACATTTCTGAACCAATTTTGATTGTGTTTTAATAAAATCGTTTCTTTTGCGTATCATTTTCTGTTGCTTATAAAATAATGTATAAAATTCAATATACGAAACTACCCTATTGTAGAATTATAGTTGTTTATATAACTGATAGCAGTCGTTAAGCCAAGTCGGAGGCCTTCGGGTGGCTTGAAAAACTCTGACACTAGGTTGGCCACTAACCATTCGATAAGAAGAAGAAGAAGTTGTTTAGAGTGGTAGAGGTTACGTATAAGTAGACAGTTTTGTTTACAGCATGAATGGGCCGGCTCATCCGGTCCTTTCCACTGTCTTACAGAAAATTGACGTAAAGTAGCGGCGGAAGATGTTGGGTGGTCGGTCGTATAAACCACAACCCAAATCTTTTTGTAACATGTGTTCAAAAGCATGTTGCGCCGATCGCAACCCCACTGCGAGTGGGATAACGCAGATGGAAGGAAGATGGAAGTAGTTTAAGTTTGCAGCATCTTACATTATATTGATAATGGTGTTTATTTTAGTGTCACCACAGCGGAGGAGTCGCCATGGCGGTGGTCTTGCGAAGACAAGCGGTGTGTGAAGACACTGAATGATCCACAAAACACAGACCCTGTTCTTAGTCTAGAAGCCTGCAAGATGTTCTGCGATGACTATGGTATGTGTTTGATTTGATTCAGATAGTGGTAGAGCCACGCTGTCGACAGTTTTGTCTACAGCATGAATGAGTCGGCTCGTCCGGATCGTTACCAATGTCTCACAGAAAACCGATATATAATAGCAGCTTGCTGCTGCGTTTCGTACGGTGAGTGAGATATCCGGAGTCCCAAACCCCCTCACCTTCCCAATTCCTTAATTATCCCTTTCCTTTAAGGTCGGCAACGCACCCATGACTCTTTTGGTACCTATTGTGGGTGTACATGGGCGGTGGGGATCACTTACCATCAGGTGACCCACTTGCTCGTTTGCCGGCCTATGCCATAAAAAAAGTGTGTAATTATCTAATACATAACAACGATTAAGAAACACCTTAATAATAGACTTGAATGGAGACTAATTAAACTAAACAATACTGTGTTTAAAACAATGGCTCCTAACCAACCACATTGAGTATGGCCTAAGGCCCCTTTTATTACAAAGAAGGTAAGGTTCTATGCCATGAAGGAAGAGCTAAAAGCTCGGTTGAATAAGAACCCTAGTAAGGTAGAGTGGCAAAAAGTTGTCACAACTTGTCAATTGATTTGTTGTAACTTATTGTCGAATTTTTTGGATCACTCATTAAGTTGTTTAGGTATTAGAATAACTATGACTAATATCGATTAGAAATCTCGACCAACGGTGTTCTTTGAGGAAAAGAAGCCTCGAGATTTGCAGCAATATTATAATTTTTGCTTATTATCACACTGGGAAACAGGCGTGAGTCTATGTATGTATGTATCACAATGCTTTAAAATACATAATTGAATCCATAACATATGTATATATACTTCCTAGTAATATTAAAATAAAAATTTGGATGTCTGTAAGTTTGTCCATTTGGATTTGGCGAGCAAAATCTTGTATATTATTAAACTTGGTGAATGCATTACTTACGATCAAACAAAAAAAAATATTGTGCACATCTGACAACGAGATATTCAGCTTCAAAACAAAATACGTTTATTTAATCTTCTACAAGCATCTTATTTCGAGTCCGAAACCCACAATCGCTTACACTCGGCAATTGATCATAAATAGCCCATTTAGGAATTGGAGCATCGGAAGTACCTATCTATGGCTTCATAACGTGCTAGGTTAAAACTGGCTTTACAGAGCTAATCGGCGTCCCAGTACATAGTATATTTGCACGCCGGACAAGCTATAAGGCTAGATTCTAATTGTGGTGACGTAACATGTTTCGCAAGCGGGTATATGCTGCGATTTGTCGCTTAGTAAAATGTAAAATAGTTGAGATAAGGAAAATTACATTTGGCACGTGCTATTACTTTCTATGAAATAAATATCATAAAAAATATAATCATCCACAGTAACTGAAGTGACCTAAATGTTAACACAAAAATAATGAGAATTAAAATAGGCCCATGATCCAACCAGAAATAACTCATCAGTTTCTTACCGTTAATATTATGTATCCTTTATGTTTAAGTATTAACAAACCGGTTTCAAATGCCACAGATCAAACCTAATATGTAGATCATGTCTCTATTTGCAAATACTTCCTATTTCTATTGTTGAATAAGTCAAGTTCAAGTTTTAGACAGAAATACGATTGTAACACTTTCGGTTGCGAAACTAAAAATGCGAGTTCAAATCAGTTATGACCTTACTGTAATAGATTAAATATTTACTGACGACTAGAAAATATTGAATTCGTTTAAATCGCCAGTAGCAATATGATGACAAATTAAATATTCTAAAATTTTGCTTTTAAATCTCTAATATATATGGGCTACTTACATTATATGATACTTACAAAAACGATATAAGTAAGTATATGGGATTCAATGTGTGAATAAGTTTTTCTGTTTTATTTTTCATGTTTATTTATTGTATTGGTCCCGAAGGCACACATCGCGAAAGTCAGGTTTTTGACCGCATCAGGGTAAATTATGTTAATTTATGAAAATAGCGTGTAAAGAACTTTTTATGTTCGGGCCTCTAATCCGGTATCTCAAGTGTTGCCAATTCATTGGGTGTGTTTGAGTTCAATGTGACAAACAATGCAACTGGTTTTTTGCTTGTTTGGTCGTTGGATGTTAATATGTATGACACATGAAAGAGTTTTTATCTCTGAAGCACATCTTCATCATTATTCATTGCGTATATTTATTCATTTGAAACATTTAAATATAATTCGCGTTCATTTCAATTGATATTAGTTCCACAATATATACGTAATAAAAACAAACAAATGTTTTATTGTTTATCGAGTCGAATTCCGTTACCGGCATTTATTTCGGTGGTTACAGGTATGTGAAAGGCGATTGGAAGTAATTGGATTTGACGAATCGAAACTCCAGCATAACACGTTTCGTGTGTAGCTAGACTAGATCAAATTTAGGACTTGCTTTCATCAAACTTAGAATATTTTGATCGGTTTATGGCAATTAAATTTGTCGATTTTTTGTATTGCAGGTTTGCTGTGGCCGAGACCGACAGGGGAGGCGGATTTAGGAAACTTCCTATCAAAATTAAACATAAACAACATAGATATACAGATTCCTACGCTGGGAAGAAGTGAAAGTATTATGAAAGCCGCGGGAGAGGTAATATATAATAGAAATATATATAGAAAAGAACATTACCTCGAAATAATTCTATGACCTCAAAATAACTAGACCTACTGCTTAGTTTGTTTTTTATTTTATCGGCAAACGAGCAAGTGGGTCACCTGATGGTAAGTGGTCTCCACCGTCCATTTACACCCACAATACCAAAAGGATCATTGGCGCGTTGCCGACCTTAAAGGAAAGGGATAAATAAGGTATTGGGACGGGGAAGGGGATTTGGGCCTCCGGATATCCTACTCACCGAATGAAACGCAGCAGCAAGCTGCTACTTTACGTCGGTTTTCTGTGAGACAGTGGTAACGACCCGGACGAGCCGGCCCATTTATGCTGTAGATAAAACTACAGCGCGGTTCTCACATTCAAGAAATTTTCTTAATTTACAAATATCATAATAAATTGGAGGAGCCAATTTGTTTAATTACTCAAATTGTTATGATTCAATCTGCTACATTTATTTTAATTCAGTTAGAGTTCATTTAAATTACGTAACTTGAATGAATAAATGTTTTGTTGTAGAGATTCAAGGGTTTAGTGTCACAAGCGATACCAAAAGGTCTATCACCGAAGGCGACAGGAAAATCAATGGTCATATACTTGGTCAATGCCAATCCTGATATCCAAGGTATGTATATTATTAATCATCTGTATAGAATATAGATAGATCGTCTAAGTTGTGCACGTATCGTTAATGGCTATATGCGCGTAAACTTGTACACGCGGTGTAAATAATACACATCGAGCTGAAGAGGTAGGCAATTGACTACTTTCGGTTTCGTATAGCGTTGTCTCTGTCACACAGACGGAAATGTGACATAATCTATCTGTCCTACCTTTAATGGCCATTCCCTATATTCTGTCTATCGACAGATTTGGGTACTTACTATCGATAGTGTTTTGACAGATCTTCCAAAAAAAATGTGTCCAAATTTTACTGCCGGTAAGCAAATCTGTTGATAGACAGAATATTGGGAATGGCCATAAAAGGCTCTAAATTCAGAACCATAATAGATAACCGGCTGAAATGCGGGATAGTCTCACCATACCTACTTAACGCAACAGTAAGCTGCTATTCGGTACATCGGTTACGTCGGTTTTCTGCAACACAGTGTTACCAACCTTGTCGACCCCGCCCATTCATGCTATAGATCAAATTGTCTACAGCGTGGCTCTACCACAATTTGTTTTGAATAAAGTGAAGTCATGTATGTATTTATGTACGTGTCAGTGACAGGTGGTGAAAGTAAAGTGCACATGCAGTCAAGCGCACATGGTACTCGGAAATAAAATTAACTTTATATAAATTTAGAATGACTGCCTCGGTGGCGCTGTTGTAATGCGTACGCGTTACGATTAAGGTCAGCGCTAAGGTCTCGGGTTCGATCCCCGGGTCGGGTAAAGTGGTATTGGATTTTTCTATTACGAAATGCTCAGTATCAGCCCGGAGTCTGGAATTTGTGCCCGGTATGGCGATAATAATCACTACAGGAACCGAATTATTGCGACTGGCCGGGATCGGAATTCGTGCATAATATGGCGAATGGTTCTTTACACAGAGTGGAAATAAGCTGTATACCCGTAGTCGTGGGTGTACGTCCTTGTTCCATCTCTGCTTACCCTAGCGATACACGCGTGAGCTTGTATGTATGTCTTCAAACGGTTGTTGGTATAAATTAAACATTCGACAAGTTTGGTAATATAGTTTTATTATGAATCGGAAAACTTTACTTCTATCAGGTGAAATCTAGATTCTCCGACCCAGTTATTGAGGTCAATGTCCTTCAACGAACGCGACGCTTAAATATAAAAATAAAGCAGTTTAATTCAAAAACACTTAATATGTTGCAAAACCAGTATTAAAAACTCCATGCCAATCGCCCTGGATCTTGTTTATGGCCAAAAATATCGAGGTTTAAAGACGTTGAATTACATTTATGGTTTTCCATCTCAGATTGGGTACAGTTACATTTGGGCATTTATTCCTGACCGTCCATAAAATGTAATTTGTGACATGATTAGAGCAATGAAATTTACATGTTTATTGAAATCATTTTTTAACAAACAACGTTTCGTATTTTAAGTTTGTAATTTAAATTGAATACCAATGTTTTTAGCATTTATTGCAATATTTTATGGACTTTAATGGAGTTTTATTTTTTCTTTGGGTTGTTGGGTATTCGCGTACTTCATCAAGATAATCTCTCTAAGTACATATAAACCAGCCCAAACCCTTAGACCTAAAAAGCTGAAATTTTTCATAGGGATATATATGATGTATACAGGGAATAAGGAACTTTTCACAACTTTTTGAAAATCGATCCCTGAGGGAGTTTTAAAAAGACGGGTTTTCTTTCCGGATAAAGGCATTTACGCGGGCGGAACCACAAGTAAAAGCTAGTAATAAATAGTACGAGTATCTTTACCTAAGTTAGTTCACTTATGGAAAATGTTAGAGAAGCCCTACAGTTCTCATTAGGTCAAACGGATTATATTGATTTACACAGATTGTTATATTGTTTGCAATTGAAATGTTAAATAGTATAACTATTGTTTTGTTTAAGGATAATCTCTCCTTCCACCTGCCCTTATCCCACTCGCTGTGGGGTCGGCGTAATTTTAGACTTTTTAATTTTAGATTATTTGTTAGACTTAACTTGTAGATTATGCGACTGGCCGCCTGCCTGACGTTAATCCCTCTAGGGAGAAAACACCCAGACCCGAAGCAAATCTTTGTGGATCACACATACATTTGTCTCGGTGCGGGACTCGAACCCGCGGCCTCTAGTTTCACAGCCGGCAACCAAGCCGACTGCGCCACGAAGGCTGTCTTAATATTGTTTGTTTAAGGATAATGTCCTTTACTTTTGATTTCAAAGGAAATTGTCATGCGCAAAACCCACGGACGTCATTTCTTTATGCTTTACTCATTTACATTTGTCTCCAATCATGATTGTATCAGTATCATTTTAATATTACTTAATGCTATGTTTACTGTATTTTGTTATTTATTTATTCAGCGAATTCACGTTATGTACATTAACAATTTCTTATGAATTAACTTACATATGGTATATAAATCTGATATACACGACACTAATGGAGCGCATAACATTGTCGTAACGCGTACGCATTACAACTGCGCCACCAAGGCAGGTGTATTTCTTTTTTATTAAATAAATGTTAGCAAAATCTAGTCTAGTCGCCTTATTGTTCTAATGATAGCGTATTTCAGCTGCAGAACCATGAATTTCTGGGTTCAAGTGCCAGGTCGAGCAATCACAATTTATGTTATAGTGTGATTTGAAAACTTATGTATTTATGAGTTGCACGGAGTTAGAATTTGTGCTCGGTATGGCGATAGGCTCGCCGTCTATCAGATCAGGGGATGGAGATACGCTCTCCGAACCGTTAGTGTACAAGCTCCACCTCTACCTACCCTCTCAGGAATACAGACGTGAGCATGTATGTATAAATACTTTACAAGGTGGTAGGTCCCTCGTATGCGAGAGGCCGTTTGGGTTGCCACCACCGCTTGTCTATTTCTACCGCCAAGCAGACGTGTGTAAGCACTGTTGTGTTGCGGTTTGAAGGACATTGAAGCCTGTGAAATTACTGGGCATTATGAGACTTAACATCTTATGTCTCGGGGTACAAGCGCATTCCAATGCCATGCAGTGCTCAGTAATTCAAAGTTCTGTATGGTGTTTGTTCTGTTTATGGGCAGGCGTGGCGCTTACCATCAGCCGAGCGAATAGCGACCGGCTCGTTTCATCACTCAAGCTAATAAAAAAAAATTGTATAATCTATCGCCTATTTCCAGAATTCTCATTGGAAATGGACGAAAGCTACGCGCTGAAGGTGTCTCCAGCATCAAACGAACAAGTCAATGCCACCATCACTGCCAACTCGTTCTTCGGCATCAGACATGGATTGGAGACCTTATCCCAACTTATTGTGTTTGATGATATTAGAAATCATATGTTGGTGAGTTTTTCTTTCCTGGCTCGGCTAAGTGACTACACTTGACACTCATCAGCCTTATTGACACTCAACCTGCCCTTCAAATTTGAGACTTAATATATTATTAATAAAAGCTATTATGCCATAAAAATATCATTGACGTTTAGAGAAGCTACTATGGAATAATATCCTGCCGCAGGCCTCACAGGCCTCGATCGGTGGGCTCAAGCGAAATACTAATCTATACTACTAGACAGGCTGTTTAGAAGTAAAATTACGTCACATAACGTGGGAGTCTGACAGCTCACAAATAGGGACCGCGATAGGGGTTCTAGTTGAGAGTAAGCGAGATGGTAGTATTGAGTTACGGTCAATTGACCGCAACTTAGTGGTACAATTTCTATGTACCGCGCAACTTGTCTCGTGTATACATTAAAGTCTTTGGCTCAATCCCATTAATGACAAATAAAGTTAATTGTAGAGTGTGACAGTAAGGGCTACACACTATCGAGGCCCAACATATTTTATCTGTGAATTTTAGTACTCGTAGATTTAAATTACATTTGTAAGTTTTGCTTACGAGGTTACGTAAGTGGCTCACATATTATACTTTATTAATGGTAATTAATCTATATAAAGATTTTAAGAAATTTCTCTAGTCATTAGAGTCTATAGTCGTATATTTGTCATTCATAATAAAAACAACACTTTGTTCGCAGATCGTACGAGATGTAGTAATAAACGACAAGCCTGTGTACCCGTACAGAGGCATTCTTCTAGATACCGCTAGGAACTACTTCACCATAGATTCCATTATGAGAACCATTGGTAAGACTTCTAACATTGAAAGAAAATAAGAATAAAAAGTTTATTGCTAAAAGGAACATTATTTGATACTATCGTAGAATAAAATACTACTTGAAACATAGCTACATTTTGATAGAGCGTTTCGAAGAGTTGTTTTTTCTTCATTGGATTTTAGTGTATTTGACCCGATTTTTTTATTCTTTATCTACTCGAAAACTATTACTTATTGAAAGAATTCTATACATTCACTCAAGAATAATTTGATGCCATTCAAAT
Organism: Mimas tiliae; assembly: GCA_905332985.1. Classification (NCBI taxonomy): domain Eukaryota; kingdom Metazoa; phylum Arthropoda; class Insecta; order Lepidoptera; family Sphingidae; genus Mimas; species Mimas tiliae. The sequence goes on along the minus strand of HG995248.1, from coordinate 15,579,991 downwards.
CTGGTGATTCGTCACCCATATATCAGCAGCATCTGCACAGGGTATTGCTGAATGTTAACCAATAGTTTATTTAGTAATAAGGCCACTATGAGTACTTATATTGCATACACGTTTTACACGTCATTATAACTATGTTTCAAATCCACAACAAACACCAATTAACTTACTTTATTTATTGTGTAGACGCAATGGCTGCTGTCAAATTGAATACATTCCACTGGCATATTACGGATAGCCAGAGCTTCCCTCTCGTCATGGAGAAGAGGCCAAACCTCACCAACTTCGGAGCCTATTCTCCCAGCAAAGTAAGTAGAAAGAGCACTATCGAGCGCAAACAGATTTTTTTTCTGTGAATTTTATACTCGTAGAGTTAAATTACATTTGTAAGTTTTGCTTACGAGGTTACGTAAGTGGCTCACATATTATACTTTCATATCTAACTTCGGTGGCGCAGTTGTAAGGCGTACGCGTTACGACTGAGGCTAACGCTGAGGTCTCGGGTTCGATCTCCTGGTTGAGTAAAAGTGAAATTGGGTTTTTCTATTAAGAAATGCTAAATAAGCTCGGATAAATGTACACCCAGTAATAGTTACACCACTGCCTACTCCTTCAGGGATTATAGGCGTGAGTGCGTATGTATTTTACCTACACCCACAGTGTTTTAGTAAGAGTATGATTCTCTAATCGTATAATGAAGGTACGCTTGCCTCATTCTGAATTCTAATTGTATATGCATGGGTATTTACTCTTTACTAGATATATACGAAGCAAGCGATCCGTGAGGTGGTGCAGTACGGGTTGGTGCGAGGTGTTCGTGTACTCCCTGAGTTCGATGCGCCCGCGCACGTCGGCGAGGGCTGGCAGGAAACCGGACTCACCGTCTGTTTCAAGGTCAGTTCTTTTCAGTTTAACCGATGGAAAAAAACGAAGGAGGTTCTCAATTCGACGCGTATATTGGTTTTCTTGTGTGTATAAGAAGCAGTGATAGCTCAGCGGGGAGTCGTACGGACTGTCGAGACAAAAGTCGCAAGTTCAAAACCAACCCCAAGAGCATACTCCTTGTTAATTACGGGAGTGTGACAATCAAAGACGAGCGTCGAGATTAGACTGATTTATTATGTCATGCACTTTATGCGGGTGGTACGAAATACATAATTTAATATTTAGGTAGGTACACTACACGTATACATTACACGTACTGACATCTCTCTTCCAATAAAAAAAAATATATAAAAAAAAAAACTTTTTTTTTTTACATTTTAGTTCATTTCAATGTCATTTTATTAACAAGCACAATAATCCATTTACCATTACAAATTCATCTTACACTTAATTTCAATACATTGTTCAAGAGTTTTTTTATTATAATATACAGACTTATCCATAAAGTTATTATTATTATTTATTATTTGAACCACCAATAATATATATTATATCTTGTTATTTTAAAGATCAATTCAACTTACTATTATTACAATATTGTCAAATAAAACTAGTCATGCAAGTATAACAGAAAATGTATAACAGTCATTTATTATCAGTAAGTCAGTCACCGATCATTTTATTATTGTTATATAAATTAATTATTAATTTCGCCAATATCATGCATATTGGGTACATTACATAATTTTAAATTCAAAATGTCAAAGAGAGAGAGAGAGAAAACAAAAAAAAAACAATTCAATCAATTATCATTAGGTATTTATAATTAAATATTTATTTCTATTTGTACTTTTAATTGCATCCGCCTTCCCGCGATGTGTGGCGTCTAACAGGGTTGGTAACCCCATCTATCCGGAGGCCTCACTGTCCTGCCAGAACGAGTAACATAAGCATTAGTAGTTGGAAAATTTACCGGCGATGATGTCAATGTCGTACCTGAACCCCCCGGTCTTATCACGTCATCATAATCCAGATTATAGTCAGGGACCGGTGCCGGACACTTAGACAAATCAGTTATGATGTGTCGCCTATTTCTTACCACTATTTTGCCAGAATCTAATTGAATTTCATAACTTCTCTGTCTTAACCTTTTTTTAATAACCCCACCTCTCCAAGTTTTGGTATGTACATCATAAGTTCTTATTCTCTGACCAATAAATAATGCCTCTAAATTATGAGAGTGTGCATCATAATATTTTTTATATCCCCTCTGTCTAGATTGAAACATTGGCAAAACCTTTTTATTTATATAAGGATTCAATAAGGATTCACGCGTAGGTACCACACTTCGTAACTTTCTATTTTGTAATAATTCTGCGGGAGATGGTAACTTTTCATTTATTGGAGTGTTAAGATATTCTATCAAAGCCAAACGAAAATCTGTTTTACCATAACTACATTTCTTAAGCATATTTTTGATAGTCTGTACCGAGCGTTCCGCCTGTCCATTTGACTGGGGATAATATGGTGAAGACGTGATATGATCAATGCCCCAGTCCGCAGTAAATTGCAGAAATTCCGCACACGCGAACTGTGGGCCACAATCAGATATAATTTTTTCCGGTATTCCAAATGAACTAAACATTGATTTTAAATGGGCAATAATTGATGACGATAGTGTACTATTCAGCTGTACGATTTCGACAAATTTACTGTAATAATCTATGGCTAATAAATAATTTATTCCTTGGAAATAAAATAAGTCCACTCCTATCTTTGACCAAGGTCTGCCCGGAATTTCATGCGATATGAGTTCCTCTTTTGTGTTAGCTTTCTTATATGTTAAACATGATTGACAATTTTCTATTAATGTTCGTAACTGATTATTCAACTCGGGCCAAAAAAATAATTCACGCGCTCTTAGTTTACACTTTTCTAACCCCAAATGTGATAAGTGTATCCTACTTAACATTTCTTTTTGTAGTCGTTTAGGAATAATTATTCGGTCCCCTTTCCACAGTAAACCACACGCTTCTGTAAGTTCATCTCTGTACGGCCAGTACGGTTTCACGCAATCCGGTATTTTATCTTTCGCGTCTGGCCAACCCCGTTTTATAAGCAATTTTAATTCCTGAAGGTGTTTATCTATTTCGGTTTCTTTTTGTAAAGTCATGAAATGAGCATCAGTCAGTTCGTTATAGGAGCATACACTGCGGACCGCCTCCTTAATATCTTCCCGCAAATCCTCATAATTATCTTCATCATTAAACTCAACCGCGCGTGACAACGTATCCGCAATATATAAATATTTACCGGGCTTATACACTAACTTGAATGTATAAGGTTGAAGCCTAAGCAACATACGCTGTAGTCGGGAGGGAGTATCTGCCATAGACTTTTTTATTATGGTAATGAGCGGCTTGTGGTCCGTTTCAATAGTAATGTCAGTGCGACCATAAATGTAGCTATAAAATCTTTCACAAGCAAAAACAATTGCGTACAACTCCTTTTCTATTTGAGCATACCGTTGTTCCGTCTTAGTCAACGCCTTAGAAGCATAACACACGGGTAAATTATCTTGCAGTAACACTGCCCCCAAACCGTATTTACTAGCGTCTACAGATATAACTATTGGCTTTCGCATGCTATAAAACTGTAGAACCGGTTTATGTGACAAGCATTTTTTTAACTCTAAAAATGCTTTTTCGTGATGTTCGGTCCAATGCCACTCGATATTTTTCTTTAATAGCTCTCGAAGATATAGTGTTTTATTGGATAATTGTGGTATGAAATTACTGACGTATGTAATTAGTCCTAAAAATCTTTCGAGATCCTTAACATTTAGCGGGCGAGGCATATTCATTATAGCTGAAACACGGCTATCATCCGGATAAACTCCGTCTTTAGTAATCTTGTGGCCTAGATACTTTATCTCCTTTAAACCAAAATTACATTTATTTAAATTTAACTTTAGATTAATTTTTCGGCATCTTTCTAACACTAATTTCAACCTCGCATCATGTTCTTCTTTATTAGCGCCGTAAACTAATATATCATCTACGTACATACAAACGCCTTCGATATCATCAAAATTTTGATAAATTTTCTTATGAAATACTTCACAAGCGGAGCTTATACCGTACGGCATCCTTAAAAACCTATAACGCCCAAATGGCGTATTAAACGTACATAAATCTGTATCTTTTAATTTGACTTGCCAAAAACCGTTAGTAGCGTCCAGAGTACTAAAAAAATTTGCCCCTGCGAGATTTGCGAGTATCTCATATAATGTAGGTAGTCTGAAATGTTCACGCCTAATAGCTAAATTCAGCTCCTTTGGGTCTAAACAGATTCTAAGATCCCCGTTAGCTTTTTTGACAACAGTCATACTATTGACCCAGTCAGTGGGACCTTCCACCTTGGCTATAATTCCTTGCTGCTCCATCTCTATTAGCTTATCTCTAACTTTGTCTCTTATAGGCAACGGTATTTTTCTCGGTGCGTGTACTACTGGCCTACTATCCTCTTTAACTTTAATTTCGTAATGTCCCGGCAAACAACCTAACCCTTGAAATACATCCTTGTATTCTTTGACGAACAAAGGATACGCATTCGATTCACATTTTTTAATAGTATTCACCCGTTTTATTAAATTCATTTCCTTACTCGCATACTTGCCAATGATTGGTGCTGAGCAAACATTCGCTATTTTAAATTCTAATAAATAAAACTTATCTTTATAAAAAACTTTAAAAAAACATTTACCTAAAACTTCTATTTGTGCACCTGAATAACCATGGAGCTTAGTATTTGTAGCCAATAATTGTGTTTTGTGCAATCCTAATCGAGGCAAATAAATAGCTGGTAAAACATTGACATCTGCCCCCGTATCTATTTTAAAATCTATATCTATTTTATTTATTTGCAACTTAACTGACCATTCATTACTCTCAGAAGCACGACAGCATATTACCTGCTCATCCGACTCCTCAATATTGTACACGCCACACATGCGAGAAAAATGGTTCATTCGGGAACAACGTAAACATCGTTTTCCATACGCCGGACAGTTCATTTTATCATGAGTCATGCCACACTGTCGACACTCGCGCAGTGGTCGACTCGCCCGTGCCGAACCGCTCCCCGTCGCCGATGCTGCCGGTGCCGACACGTTCCATGCGCCTGCTCCGCGCGTACCGCTGCGTTTGTGCGGTCCGCTCACCTCGTAGCTGCCGCCGCCGCCGTCTCGGGCTCCGCCCCGCAGCGAACGCGGCCTGTCGCCAGCGCCCGTGCGGTTATTAATTGATTGTCGGTTTCTATCCCGTAGTCCCCAGCTGTTATTACGGTTATTGTTATTATTTCTTAACAGCAAAATATTGTTATTCTCCACAAATTCTTCGATTTCTACTTGGTGTAAATTATTATTATCAATTGGTGAATCGCGATCCATTACGATTTTCTCTGAATACATTTTGGATACTATAACTGTTTGGCATATATCCACTGCTTTATCGAGGGTAAGGTCCGGTTCTCGAAGTAAACGCTCCCTTATTACGGCACTGTTTATACCACATATTAGTCTGTCTTTAATGAGAGAATCACACAATGTCCCAAACTCACACTTGTTCGATAGTTTCTTAAGTTCATACACATATTGTTCAATACTTTCGTTTTGTCCCTGGCTACGCGTAAAAAACTTGTGTCGTTCCACCGTCACATTTATTTTGCGTTCGAAATATTTCCTAAAAACTTCCAATGCTTCGTCCACTGTCTCATATTTCACCTTTAACTGTTCAATTAAGTCTCTGCACTGTTCTCCGATGATGTGAAGTAAAATATTCACTTGAATTGAATCCGACTTTTTATGCAATTCACACGCATTGTAGTATATTTTGAAGCCTTTACTCCACTTGTTCCAGCTTTCACTGATATTATTGTTCGTTAAATTAATAGAATTTTTGTCGAAACAAAATGGGGCCGGAGGAGACAGAACGGTTTCCATGTTGAAAAATCACCCAATAACGACTTAAAATACCGACTGCGCCATGTTAATTACGGGAGTGTGACAATCAAAGACGAGCGTCGAGATTAGACTGATTTATTATGTCATGCACTTTATGCGGGTGGTACGAAATACATAATTTAATATTTAGGTAGGTACACTACACGTATACATTACACGTACTGACACTCCTCTGACTTTTCTTAGTTACGTGTGAAATTATAATTGTTGATTATTATGACATGCTTTAACGGTGACGGCTACATCGTGAGGAAACTTGCATGGTCACGGACCTCCTCTACTAAGGTATGCTGATTTCTTCACGATAATTTCCTTTACCATTAAACAGAGCAATAATTAACAATGAATACACACGTATCTTTGATAAATCAGAAGGCCAATTCTCGTATATAATTGAGACGGCGAATTAATTTTAACCGAACTGAGATTAGATTTTGATTTGACAAAAAAATTGTATTCTGTTCCCCTTTAAGTTCAGTCTGGTGTCAATATAATCTCATCTCGATCTCAATGCAATCTCAATTCAGTCACAATTGTGACGTTTATTTATGGACATAAAATTGTTAGCAGAATACCGTTTAGGCTTCAGTCAACTTTTATTTTACTTTCGATCTCATTACGATCTATGTTCACATTTGACGTTGATTATTGGTTTAAGAGAATACCATTTGCAACTTTCTTGACACTGCTAGTCTCAGTAGGAATGATATTTTGAGCATTTTAAATTACGAGAATTTGCCTCCAGGTGTTTTGGGGGCTGGGATGGAACTTGCGACCTCTGTGTCAGTAGTCACTCTCACTTCCTGCTAGGGAATCGCTATCATCGGATGTTTATTAAATTATTATTTATTTTGTAGGCTGAACCGTGGTCTCAATACTGCGTGGAGCCTCCCTGCGGTCAACTTAATCCCATCAAGGACGAACTCTATGATGTTCTAGAAGATATTTACCAGGAAATGGCCGGTATGTTGATATAAAATGTACCTACTATATGTCAAACAATTATACCTGAAGCATATTAGGTAATGCTACTCCGGCTGCCGTCGATTTAGCGCGACGTATTTATTTACGATTTCACAACTTTAATTTTAAATATAATAAAACTTATATCTGCAACATGTAATTTTAATATGAGTTCGTGATGTAATAGGAATGTAAAACGATAAAAAAAAACGATGGAGAATAGTTAATAAATACACCCAACAATCACACACATAGTCTCGACCCCACACTAGGCTAACCTGTATCGTGGGTATCAGGAACTACGAGGGATTTGCGGTCTCACAACACCTAGATCCGAAACAAATATTTGTGGATCAAACAAACATTTGTCTCGGTGCGGGAATCGAACCCCTGCCTCTCGCTTCGCAGCCGGTTCCTCGCCCGCTGCGCCACGGACGCTGTAGTTGGTAGAAGATTTGTGAGGACCACATAATACTAAATCAACTGTCAAAAGAAAGAAAGAAAGAAAAGAAAAAGTAATTATAATTTATGTGATACGAGTATAACCATAATACAGCCGTAATAACATACATACGTTCATGCTTTATATATTTAATTATAGTGATTTCTTAGGTTTACGCGAATATTACACATTGAAATAAAACTAGTTTATACGGATTTTATCGCGGTTTAATTTTATTTTAGTCCCTGACCCGTCTCCTTAGTGTCTCTCCCGTGTCTTACGAAACGTCGGGACTAAAATGAAATTAAACCGCGATAAAATCCGTATAAACTAGTTTTATTTCAATATTTAATTATGTTGGCAGATGCTTTCAACTCGACGGACATCTTCCACATGGGAGGTGATGAGGTCAGCGAGCGGTGCTGGAACTCTTCAGAGGAGATCCAGCAGTTCATGATCCAGAACCGTTGGGACTTGGAGAAGTCCAGCTTTCTCAAACTGTGGAATTACTTCCAGATCAAAGCGCAAGAGAGGGTTTACAAGGTAGAGTCTATTCATACCCTATTAACTATAAACTTATTAATTCGAGTTTTGTCCTATCCATATGTCAAATAATTTAACGAGTAAAAGAGGCGATTTCTGATTGTATACTTACATCTTTTTCTTCCACCTGCCCTTATCCCACTCGCAGTGGGGATGGCGCAACATGCTTTTAACACATGTTACAGAAAAAATGGCTTGTAGTTTTTACGACCGGCCGCCTGCCTGATGTCAACCCTTCTGGGCAGAACACATATTTATAACACATACACATATGCTGATAATATTGGTATAATTACACACCCCATTTCTGTATTTCACTTTCACTTTCACTTTACACAGAAATAGAGTCATGCGGCCTCATAATTATTGCTATAAACGAAGTACCACACAACGATTAAAGATTGCGCTTTGGTAATCTTCGTTTTATACCAATTAAATTGACGAAGATCCATGAAACGCATGAATATATTCTTATTACTTATTTTACTAGGGGTTTTGCCCATGTTTTTCCACAAAACATAAAATAAAAAAAAACTTAAAGGCTGACGAATATGAGACATATCTTACTTTCTTCCCCACATTATTCGGCATCGATTGGTATCGGTCTCGACCCCATACCCCCAGCGGTTTCGGAGGAGATAGCGTGACAAGCTTTTGGCAGCGGCGGCGCCAGTTACTTTTTTTAGAATAGAGAGATACAGTTGTGCGTATTAATTTGTTATAATAACAGATTTTTAAAAATGAGAAGAAGGTCGAAATTCGATTCGTATCTTTTTTTTATGCGATAATAGGTTAACTCCATTTATTATTTTTATTAATATTAATGTACTACTATGTTGTTTATTGCAGGCGTTCGGCAAGAAGCTTCCACTTATTATGTGGACGAGCACTCTCACAGAGTTCACACACGTCGAAAACTTCTTGAATAAAGATGACTATATTATCCAGGTGAGTCTTATCCGCCTGGAGTTGCCTAGTCATTAGGACTGGACTATGGGCCGTAGGCACGGTGGGCCCCACCGGGTGGGGTAAGGTGGGGCGCTTGCCCCACCGTGGACACCGATGTAAGTAACCGCCCAGTAATATTTCATAATTACTGCAATTTCTGGCACCCACGATGCAAGTTAACCTAGTGTGGGGTTCAGGACTATGTGTGTGATTGTTGGGTGTATTTATTTATTCCTGACTAGATTGACTGTACCCTGGGGGCTGCAGGCATCAAATCCACTGCGGCTTATACCAGTCATTAGGTTTCAAGTAAACAAAAAATAAAACAATCGATGAATCAATCTCCTTTCTTCAGCGATTTTCTCTTACCTTTATACTTTCTGCATTTTGATTGTCTGAGGACTGCAGCTATTAATTCTGAGTATGGGTTATACAAGTAAATAAGTTTCTTCCAACATAATTAAACAATCGACGATTTGCTTTCTTTTAATTTATCTTTATAATTTCTGTTTTTTTTTTCCAGGTATGGACTACAGGCACTGACGCCCAGATCCAAGGCTTGTTAGAGAAGGGCTACAGACTGATTATATCCAACTACGACGCTCTGTACTTCGACTGCGGTTTCGGTGCTTGGGTAGGGTCGGGTAAGTGTCGTCATATTTTATGGTTCTGTACCCAAACTAGTGAAGTTAGTGAAATTACTGGGCATTATGATTCTTAACATCTTATGTTCAAGGGTGACGGATGTAATACAGTGCCTGCAGTACTTCATAATTCGAAGTTCTGTGTTGCTTCTGTTTATAGGCAGGTGTGACCCTTGTCATTAGGCGAGCGCCATGCTCGTCTCGATATTGACGTTAATAAAAAAAGTAAACCAATACCGTGCATATGGAACCCTATTACTAAACCTACGCCGTCTGTCTGTCTATCTGGCTGTCTGTGTATCTGGCTGTCTGTCTGTCTTACATTTAATTCTTTTGAACCTTAATATTATGTTTTCATTCTTATTATGGCGGATATCCTAACAAATCATTAAAAAAAAACACAAAAAGTAAAAATTATATGGGGTGGTACGGAACCCGCGATGCGCGACTCAGACTCTCACTTTACCTGGTCTTTTTTATGTAAATATAACAAAAAAATCTCTTATTTATATATTTTTATTATAGGCAACAACTGGTGTTCTCCATATATCGGATGGCAAAAGGTTTACGACAACAGTCCTGCTGCGATGGCGTTGTCGTACAGGGATCAAATTCTTGGTGAGTATGAGATTTCATTTGTAATATATTTTAAGACTTTTATTTTTATACAATATACATGCTGTAATATTTAAATTCTTAATCGTGTAATATTTTAAGTTATCAATACCAATTTATTAATTTTCCGATGTTTCGACCGAGTTGCATCGGCCGTGGCCACTGGTTGACTTAATACTTTAAGGTAATTACAATATTCGTAATTTTGATTTGATAAGGCGATGGGAAGGGCAATTTCAATTATATTTAAAGGGGCGGGGCTCGGTGGCCGTGTCCTTGATTATTATATGTCTTATTATACAATTTGTTATAGATTATTTTTTTGAATTTTAGTACTTCACTTACCACATACATTTGTTAGCAAATATATTATTAATTTTGTCCATACGAAACTTTTATAGATATCCGTTTGTAGGTAGTTTACAAAGTAAATTTTAAAAACCATGACTCAAGATAGCAGATATACATATCTTCACAAAATGAACTAACACATTTGGGAAGGTTCAATTCAATTTTCCTATGTAAAAACTGATATTTTTTTATATCATTGTAACATCGATAATATTGTTACGCCGGTCAATACAAAATTAACAAATGAGCAGAGGCTCCATACGTTATCGGGTAGCGAAACTATACCTTAATCAAATAATCCCGATCTGGAAGCGCTACCTGTTATCAAACAGTTTAATTACGAGCTGGAGGCGCCATCTTTTGTCAAATGGTGTCATACGAGCTGAAGGCGCCACTTATTGTAAAATAGTGTAATTGCATTTTAATCTTCTGGTATTGTGGCCGTACATGAGCGGTGGAAATCACTTACCGTCAGGTGACACACTTACTCGTTTGCCGGCATATGAAATATACATGTATCACGTATGTACGTGTACAAGTGTTACGTACCAGGTGTAACATATGTAACATGTCGGTAAATGCAATGGTCCATATCGACTCAAAATATTTAATAATTAATAATGGACGTTTCCATATTACAAATATTGTTACTAATGTAAAATGTAAAGACAACAAATAAATAATTTAGTGTGATTGCCTAGTGTATTTTGACGATGCTATGTATGTTATGTATACATTAGTTAATATGATTTCTATACATAAAACTGCCTCGGTGGTGCCGTTGTAATGCGTACGCGTTATGACTGAGGCTTGACGCTGAGGTCTCGGGTTTGATCCCCGGGTCGGGTAAAAGTGATATTGGGGTTTTCCATTACGAAATGCTCAGTATCAGCCCAGAGTCTGGAATTTGGGCCCGGTATGGCGATAGGCTCGCCCCCTATCACATCATGGGACGTAGATACGCTCGGCGAAATGTGGTTGTACTGGTTACACCTCTGCCTACCCCTTCGGGGATTACAGGCTTGAGTGCGTATGTATGTACATAAGTTTGTTTATTTTGTACTGACTTGTCATAAGCGCTATTTTAATTGGCTACATGATTAATAAATGATTTGATTTGGTTTGATGTGCCAGGCGGTGAGGTGGCTCTCTGGTCGGAGCAGGCGGACTCGTCGACGCTGGACGGTCGGCTGTGGCCGCGCGCGGCGGCGTTCGCCGAGCGCATGTGGGCGGAGCCTGCCGCCACCTGGCGCGACGCTGAACAACGCATGCTACACGTCAGGTATACACTATACACTATACACTATACACTATACACTATACACTATACACTATACACTATACACTATACACTATACACTATACACTATACACTATACACTATACACTATACACTATACACTATACACTATACACTATACACTATACACTATACACTATACACTATACACTATACACTATACACTATACACTATACACTATACACTATACACTATACACTATACACTATACACTATACACTATACACTATACACTATACACTATACACTATACACTATACACTATACACTATACACTATACACTATACACTATACACTATACACTATACACTATACACTATACACTATACACTATACACTATACACTATACACTATACACTATACACTATACACTATACACTATACACTATACACTATACACTATACACTATACACTATACACTATACACTATACACTATACACTATACACTATACACTATACACTATACACTATACACTATACACTATACACTATACACTATACACTATACACTATACACTATACACTATACACTATACACTATACACTATACACTATACACTATACACTATACACTATACACTATACACTATACACTATACACTATACACTATACACTATACACTATACACTATACACTATACACTATACACTATACACTATACACTATACACTATACACTATACACTATACACTATACACTATACACTATACACTATACACTATACACTATACACTATACACTATACACTATACACTATACACTATACACTATACACTATACACTATACACTATACATCACATACTTTATCTATATATACATACGTATATGTCGCACTTGGGTGAACAGACGCGTCCGCACGGTTCGAGCTCCACTGTAGGACTTCGCCCGTTCCAACGGCCGCATACAGGCACAAGCATACTCCACGATGACATCATGCCTGCGTTCGGGGTGACGTGGTGATGTCACGCCTTGCACTTGGGTGGTGGTACTCTGCATTTCTTACGCTAAGAGTACCGTTGACGCCCGAGGTGAGACTCAAGTGTCTCTCAAGGTGGGGTCGCTCTTGGGTGACCAAACTTAGATTCTCCGAGATATATATAATTACTTGTCCTGACTGACTGACTGATTCTGTAATACTGGCTTCAATGCCCTTCAAAACTGAATCAGTACAACAAATAATAAATAACCATTTATTTTCAGGGAACGCATTGTCCGCATGGGCGTTCAGTCTGAGTCCCTCGAGCCGGAATGGTGCTACCAAAACGAGGGTTACTGTTACCATTAAAAGTATCGATATTTTACCACTGTGATTATTGTCATGACTTTGACTTTATTTAAATGTCCTGAGAATGTATTCACTACTTTGATGTATTTTTAAACTAGGAGTATGTAACGCATAATATTTTGTAACTATTTTTAATACTGGCAGCAATTCGGTGTTCTGTACCATTTACAACATTCAGTATTGTAGGTAATATTAAAATTTTAAGTAACCGACAAATTAAGTTGATTAGGTACTAAAAAAAAAATATTTTTATGTAAAATAATTTACTTCGTGATTTTTTCGAATTGAGATTGTGATTATGCTAGTGATTAATATTTTACGCGATTAATCTAACGGGTGCCATTTGATAGTGCAATGTTTTTTTTTTCATTTCATAATAATGCTGTGTAATAGGTACCTACTACTTTTCGTCTACCTAATATTTTTTTACAATTATAGCACCTTTGCTTCCAATAAAAATCGATCAGTACTTGGAATACCAATTTATAGAGTTTATTTACTAAACGTACTTTATACATATTTTCAGATATAATACATATCAGCCGAATGATTAAATATGACGGAATCCGAATTGTATAGTAATAAATTATATTAAAATGCATTTTTACGATTTAGCCTTACAACCTTAAGTCATAATAATTTTCATAGATGAATATATTAATATCACAGCCATAGGTCAAATCGACGATGCAATTTATGAAACCAAGCGTGCCACATTTTTGTACCTGCTGTGACGTCGCAAGGGCAATCTAGTGATGCAACACACACTTTACTATTCCAAGTGTTTTTTACACTACTTTACACATTTTTGACGTCGAGAGCAGAGTACCTAAATTACCTACGCACGCTGATGATTTTGTTCAAGATTTCGTTTCGGTTTCGGCATGCGAAGTAGAGGTGTACCTACATATAGTTTGTACCAGTTATTAGATGTATGTCTGTGATTATCGATATGATATATTGACTAAACGAAATGTTGCTTAAGTTCCGCAAACAAAATGTTTTTCCTTTGTAACTTTAATCAAAATAATGTCCTCGTATCCATACATATCAAAGAAGTTTAGTGTACGAGTGAATCACTTTATTATTGTAATTTATACACATTTTATCTGGACGTCACGATTTTAGACATTTGTATTATTGCATTATAACTTTGTACTGAGATTATGTAATTATTGTGACTACGATCTTATTTTGTAATAAAGTCTGCAATTGTAGACCTACTGTGTTTTATTTGTGAAAGCTTCTAGTTATATAATTCATTTAGGTGTTATTTTTTCTTCCACCTGCCTTTATCCCACACGCAATGGGGTCGGCGCGATATGCTTTTTATTTAACACACGTTACAGAAAGATTTGGCTTGTTTTTTTTTACGACGGCCACCTGCTTGACGTCTGACCCTCTACGGAGATTTATTTAAGATTCCCCTTAGGATTTAAATTTTATTCCTAATAATTATAGACTGATATTAATAGACGTTTCAGATTTGATCCTCTAATCTTTGCTGCACTACGGTGGAAAGCGATGAAAACCCTAGAGGGAAATATACTTTATGGGCTAATTATATTATTTCATAATTTATATAGGTAAATAAACACAATGAAACGATAAATCAGAATTTATTTAAATAAATATAAATTACTATACATTACTTCTTAACCTAATCTGTTGGTGGCAACATTTGGAACCAAATTAGGTACAGCAGTGTTTATACCAAAACCAGCTGCTATTGGTCCCGATGTGGCAGGCCCAGGAATTTCATTCATTATACCTATATTACCATTCCCACATTCATACTTTACTCTGCCTGTACCACCGTCTGGAAAGACGCCATCAACGGTCACTGCGCTTAGGAATGGCAACTTCCCAGTAACTGCTAATTTCCCTTCCATTAACAAATTGTCCGCTTGTATTGTTAATCCTGTAGGAGTAATTGGGGACGCACTCTTTACCCTAAACCTAGTTCTGGTTCCGAGATGAGCTGGGTCGATACCAGTTATGGATGCAAGAATGCTTTTCGATGCAGCTAAATTCCTACCAGGAAATGCACCTGGTAATGTATTTGTAAGCAATCCTTGAGAAGTCAGACCATTTCTAACAGATAAATTCGGGACTTTAGTAATCGTGCCAGTAGGATTTCCTGTTGGATTAGGTAGATTATTAGTAAAAGCTCCCATGGCGATTGGATTTACCAATCTATTAGGAACTCCAACATTGTTTACTTCTTCTATAACATGGTTAGTTACAGGTCCATTAGCAATGCCATTAGCCATGTTTATAGCTGTAATGAGATTGTCTGGTATTACTGGTGATACTGCAGTATTAGTTGTAATTGCTGCATTAAATAGACCGTCAGCAATTGTTTCACCTGCAGCCCCTGGGTTTATTGATACTCTAACCATTTCTGGTTTTGGTCCAGCAGCTATGAGTTCTCTAACGGGTTGAGAAAAACTTGCATCAATTGGGCCCCCCAGACCGCCCGCTAAAGGACCTCCAATGGCCGCTCCTAATATTACTCCGTCAGCCATATCTGTCAATCCTCCTGTGAAATGTCCAGCAGATGCTGGACATCCTATAAAACTATCAGTGGAAATCATAGGATTTCCAAAACCACCGACCAGTGTTCCCCTTGCTGATCTCATCAGATCGTCTGTAGCTATTTGGTTAGATAAACTGAATGTTACAGGCTCTGGAATAATCGGACCGTTAGCCATTGTATTAGACAAGCCCATAGGGTCTATATTACCGATAGCTAGAGCTGAGTTGACAGAGTTTATGTTGGGACCAACTATATTTCCCGCTAAATCTGCTGTGGGATTATTCATTATGATATCGCCTCTATTCATTTCAGTTCCGATGGTTTGGGCTCGGATATTCTGTAAAATAAAGAGTTATTACATATTTGAAGAAACTTGATGTTTAAGATTATTAAAAATCTTGACTTAACTTAGTTTAAATTATATGCACTATCATTACTTACCGTCGTTAGAAGAAAGTGGGCGAAATAAATTAATATGAATTTTTCTAACATTTTCGTGCGATCGCAGAAAGTTCGTGCAGAAGGATAGTAAGAATTTCTGATTGGAAACTATCATGGATAGATTCAAGTGTTTTATATATACTAGTTATCCTTATCGGAGTTTCAACTACCGTAGTTGCGAAAATTGTGATTATCAGTGTATTTTGAAATAAAGTTTCAAATTTCATTATATTTTGCATGTCACTATCTAGATATGCTATCAGTACGTAATAATTATTGATTAGTGTTATGTTACGTAATTGGCCTGTCCACGGTATAATTGAAGACAAAGATATTTCCGCATGATCGTGAAATCGCGAGCAAATGACCCCCTCTTTTTACAGTAAATACGTCACTGTAACTTTTAAACATCAGCATGCGGTACCTACTCACAAATCCGATATCGTAAATTTAAACATTCTTATTGTGAATGTATGAATCATACTTCAGTATTATAAATGTGAATGTAAGTTTGTTTGTTACGCGTTCACGCTAAAACTACTTAACCGATCATCATGAAACTTCGTAAACATATTCTTGGAGGTATAAGAAGTAACATAGAATACTTTTTATGAAAAAAAATATATGTTAAGCTTTCACGCCTAAATCACTGAACCGATTTTGATGTAAAGATAGATGGGACCGGAGCCTAGAGCCGTCTCCAATCTAGAGACGGTTATAGGCTACGTTTTATTTCGGAAAAGTCCATTTCCGCGGGCGGAGCCGCGGCCAACAGCTAGTAAAATATAAAAATATGTTTTATGAATACTTTCAACGATTTTCAAGTTATAATCGCCATACTGGCCTAGTGGCATAATTTTCAACCGAAAATATCCCATACCACACCTCAAAAACTATATAACCTAGCATATTGAAAACTATTTTCGCTATGCGTAACATAAAAGTTACACTAAGTACATTGTTTTTTTTCAGAATTTTCCACCCTCTAGTTCAAAAGTTAGAGGAGAGGGGGGGGGGGGGGGCGAGGCACACTATTTTCACTGATGAATGATTTATATAAAAAGGCATTTAGCTACATCTATATAATTTTTAAGAACCTATCCCTAATGATATCATATATGCCTATGTGCAATGGAAATCCATCCCTCAGTTACCAGTGAAACTTTTGTTTGTGGTTCATAGAATAGTCTACACCTACCATCCTAATTTCATCAATATAGTGCTAATAGTCTCCGAGTAAAATAACTGTGACATACGGACAGATGGACACTATCCCGCCCGCACTCCCGCCACTGTAACTCCTGTAAGTTAGGATCGACAGTGCCACGCATATTTCGATACCGAGTAATAAAACTTGGCGAGTCTCTGGGAATGCGAATGTGTCTTTATCTCGTAACGAAATTAATCAAATAGAAGGTCAAGGAGGAGTTGGAAATAATAATTGTCCACTTTCCTCCATAGCAAAGCGGGAGACAAAATAATGAACTAAGGAGGTCTTAGCCTGAGGCACAAGGACGTTTACAACTGGAGAATCCAGATGTAAAGCACCACGGATTTTATTAAGTGGGACCTATCACCTGAGCTGTTAAACTTGATTCCAATAATAGCAAAACGCCGGAATGCACTGACAGACGGAAATTACGAAATTATATGGGTTTAGTTTTTTCATTTGGTTACGGAATCCTAAAAACACATGAGTTGCATGAAATTTTAATTGGTGTCGCATGTATCATATCATATCATGGTACGGAAATAAGCTCGACGAAACATGGCGGTGCACTAGTTGCATCACTGCTCACCCGTTCGGAGGTACGTGAGTGGATGTGATCATGTGAGCTTGTGAACTACACTCCACACTGCTGTCATAAGAAAAAAGGCATAGGCACCAATCTGAATTTATTATCTAAATTATCTACAAATTCGGAATCAGAAAAAAGAAGTATCTACCGGAATTATTTTATTTGGCTTAAAAACTAAACACAAACATAAAAATCTTAAAAAGGACGCTTCTGCTTTAAAATGTACCTAATTGGTACCGAATGTTTACTAAATAAAAATTAAAAATATGTTTTAAATTAACAGCTGTGTTATATATAATATCTTGAGAAGATACATTTATGTAGAAGTGTCTTATATAAATATTTTTTTGTAATAAAAACGAAATCATAAAGGTGCTAAAGATCGTCATGCTTTCTTGACTCTGGAACGTATCTTATTAAATGTTATTTTTGTAGAACTGTCTGTCATTTGTCAATCTAAATTGTATTGTGCTGTCATTTGTCAAGTTTTATTTACAGTAATTCTGTAATAAATAGAAATTCGATAATTTTGTTAATTGCATATTAATACAAAATGAATTGTTTCGAGAACGTAAACATGCCGGGCTGTGTGTGGTTTGAAGGCGGCGAGAGGCGCAACACAATAGCTGCCATGTTTGCAGGGCTTCTAGTACGTATTTTCATGAATCATATTTATTCTATTGAGGTGAAAATTAGTTTCTAAACTCATTCCTTGTATCGTGTTATCCGCGTAAGTAACTGATAATATTCTAATACGTTGTTTTGTTTTTGTACCTACTTAAGCTAGAATTGTGACTGATTGAGACATTGTCTTGCATAGGCCTTGTATTTTGTTTGTACTATGTATCTATGTTGGAAGTATATTATCGAATTATTTTGTTACTTTAAATGTCTACATTCTGATCTTTACATACATACATACACACTCACGCCTGTTATCCCCGAAGGGGTAGGCAGAGGGCTAACCAATACACTCACATTTTGCCGAGCTTATTTCCGTCCAATGATGTGCTAGGGGCCCAGGCCTATCACCATACCGGGCACAATCCAGACACCGGACTGAGATATATATTTTTTCTTTCTTATGGCTACAACCACTGACTTGCTGTGCTACGCCAAGGAAAAAACTGATACTCTTCTTCTTTTAATTGTGTTTAGCTCCACCATAGATCGGTGATTTTGCCAGTGTCCATTTTGAAAAATAGTGGCTGAACACGATACTGTTTCATTTACACCAATAAAAAAGGTTAAACAGAAAATAGTTGGTATGATCTAGAAAAAAAAACTGTTTAAAGTACCTGCATGTAATAAAAAATATAATAATATTAAAATAAAAAGTTTAACTCTGACAGGCTGATATTAATAAATGATTTTTGAAATGAAACATTTCATGATGGAAAATAAACGATGCCTGTTGACAGTTTTTTGCAGGATGGTGGTTCATAATAGACGCAGCAGCAGTATATCCAAGTAACCTGCCCAATGCTGCACATGTTTGTGGAGTGATGGCCACATTATCACTCATCATGGTCAACTCAGTGTCAAACGCACAGGTAATATGATAATTGATAAATATGCACAGGTATTCTTGCTAATATCATGAATGTGAAAGATTTGTTGTTTGTGAGGTTGTGGATTTGAATGTTTGATAATAAAACAAGCCTTAACGGCTGAACATATTTGGATGAAAATTGGCTCACTAATAGACCACAACTGGATTAGGACAGGCTATTTTTATACCAGAAAACAACATTTATGTGAGCAAAAATTTTAGATTTTTTTATAGCATTGACCGGCAAACAAGCAAGTGGGTCATCTGATGGTAAGTGATCTTCACCATCCATGTACGCTCACAATACAAAAAAAATACAGGCACATTGTTGATCTTAAAGGATATGGATAACTAAGGGGATTGGGAAGGGGATGTGGATTTGTTCCTCCGGATATCTCACTCACCGTACGAAACGCAGCAGCAAGCTGCTAGTTTCCGTCGGTTTTCTGTGAGACTGTGGTAACGACCTGTACAAGTGGGCCCATTCATGCCATAGACAAACCTGTCCACAGCGTGTCTCTACCACTCATAAAATTTACTTAACAGTCCTGAAGACTCCTGATGCCATACAAATACCAAATACCCCAAGGGTACAAAATCTTATGTACTGTTAATAAGAAATTATGAAGAACTGAAAACTATATGTGAATAGTTTTTGGTGCCAAACAAAATTGGATTGATCACTACAGAAAGCTACATTTAGCTAAGAGCTCACTTAAGATTTATTCTTGAATACAAACGTAAATCATGTATAGTCATGTATGACTGCCTCAGTGACGCAGTTGTAATACGTACGACTAAGGCTGACGCTGAGGTCTCGGGTTCGATCCCTAGATGGGGTAAAGTGATATTGGCTTTTGCTATTATGAAATGCTTAGTATCAACCCGGAGTCTGGAATTGGGCCCGATATGGCGATAGGCTCGCCCCCTATCACATCATGGGACGGAGATATGCTCGGCGAAATGTGGGTGTACTGTGTACACCTCTGCCTGCCTCTTCTCTATGTATAAGGGAACTATTATAATAAATAGAAAATATTAAGAACTGAACACTATATGTGAATAGTTTTTGGTGCGAAACAAAATTGGGTTGATCACTACAGAAAGCTAAGAGCTCACTTAAGAATTGTTCTTGAATACAAGAGTAAATTTTGTATATTTTGTATTGCAGGTGCGTGGTGAGACATACACTGGTGGATGTTTGGATCCGCGCGGCGCCCGTCTCTGGCTGTTCCTTGGGTTCGTCGTCGGGTTTGCGTCACTTATCGCGTCCTGCTGGATACTATTTGCCAACTATGTCAATGTTGGTGAGTAATAGATAAAGTTCAGTTTCCATTATTATTAAAGTTGTTCTGGAGGCTGGATGAACCCACAATCTGTCTTTTGTTTATTATTTTGTGTGACGAAACGAGCTGATCGCTCGCCTGATGATAAGCGCCACACCTGTGTAAGTGGTAGAGCCACGCTGTAGACACTTGTGTCCTACAGCACAAATGGGCCGGCTCGTCCGGGTCGTTACCACTGTCTCACAGAAAACCGGCGTAAAGTAGTAGCTTGCTGCTGCGTTTCGTACGGTGAGTGAGATATCCGGAGGCCCAAACCCCCTCCCCTTCCCAATCCCTTAATTATCCCTTTCCTTTTAGGTCGGCAACGCGCCCATAATTCTTTTAGTATTGTGGGTGTACATGGGCGGCGGAGATCACTTACCATCAGGTGACCCACTTGCTCGAGTGCCAGCCTTTGCTATAAAAACAAAAAAAACCTGTCCATATGCAAAAGCAATACCAGACAGGATTTTGTATTATAAAGCACTGCATGGCATTGGACTGCGCTCGTCACCCTGAGACATAAGATGTTGTCCGTTGTGTGTCAGTAGTTTCACTTGCGTCAATGTCCTTCAAACCAGAACACAACAGTGCTTACGCACTGCTCCTTGCCAACAGAAATAGTCAAAGTTGTACCAACCCAGACACCACTTGCATACGAGGGATCTACCGCCTTGTACATTGTTTCCATATATTAATTAATGGTGTGTGCTCTGGAGGCTGGATGATCCCATAACTTTTGTCTGAACATACATACATACATAGACTCACGCCTGTTTCCCATAGGGGTAGGCGGAGACAACGGATTTCGGATTTTTGTCTGAGCAGTTCGTCCCCATTAGGCTGTTCCCACTTCCGACGTGGTTTTTAGACATTGTTAGTTATAAAAGTATTTTAATTTCAGGTAGCAACAAACCCATATGGCCCGGAGTAAGTTTGTTTATGCAGAATGCGTTTATTTTCGCCGGCTCTCTGGTGTTCAAGTTTGGACGCACTGAGGACCTCTGGGGTTAGACTAATGTTACAATGGGCGTGTTCGGGCGAACAAAATTCTAAGTAGCTAAGTTTGACACTCAGGATAAGCGAATCGTACACTACTATTAGTTTGAAGATGTGTCGGGCTAAATCTAAGTTAAATATTCTGGTACTCCCATATTAATAAATGTTACTATGAGGTTTTACAGTTAGTGCGAACGCATAGGGGGAGAGTTTTGTATACGTTGTTGGTCCGTTATTATTCTGAATAGAAACCAATCATGTATACATAAATCTACACTTAAGTATTGTTCTTCAATAGGGGCGAAACTTTAACGTGGATTACTTAGAACGTTAGTCCGAACACGCCTATTACCCGGTAACCCATAGTAAAATGCGTAAGGTTTTAGTAAACATGTGATTTACAGTTTAGTTTATTCTGCAAATTGAAGTTAAAGTTGTACTGTAAAGTCAAAGTAAATTGTTGTTGTGTTTAAAGACGCCTTTTTATAACTATCACATAAGCATATTGTAAGAAAAATGTTTACTATAAAGGTCAGAAATTTGGTTTTCTAGGTTTTAATTAAACCCTTCAGAGACTTGAGGGTAGGTAAAATAAAAAAAAATTACCTGTCCTTTGCACATTGTACCCAAAAATTAATAAATCAACATGATTTAGCCCTAATTTGTTCAGAATAAGACACTATTTTTATTAGTAATTTGTTACTTGAGGCACATTTATGTTTGTGAACAACTTGTTCGGAAAAGATTTTGTTCTACCTGTTCGTGTTAACAAATTTAAATGTACCGGACATGTTTTTGTAGATTATAAAGTACTAAACATTATTAGCTAATATTTTTTAATTTGTTATTTAAGATGAATATGTAAAAATATTTTTTGAACACTCAAAACTATACATGTGAATAAAACTTAAGTTTGTATTTAATAAATAAGTTTATTGCTTTGGTATTTAATAAATTACATCGATTGAAGTACATTAAAGATCTTAAATTGAATTAAGAGTATTTATTATAATATTATCCAAACTACGCATTACTCTTTGGTATACATGTTTTAACTTTGTGCATTAAAATGCCATTTTTATTTTAACGTATTCGATGCTAAAAATTATAACATTGATAAATCAGGACACGATTTTGTTTACAAACGAATTATATAGCTGTTTTCAATTTGAAGTGTTTCAGAATACCAATAACTAAACTATTTAGCAAGTACGTATACAAAAGTAAATACGTGAGCGTAAATTACATGAGCATTGTATAGTTAAAGTGCTATTAGCGCGTAAATAAATACTTTCAGCTTAAAACTAGGGTTCCTGGTAGTTTCTGTCGCCATCCACGCATGTTCGGCCTCCTTGGCCGTTTGGTAGACATAGCTGGCCAGGATCGCAGCCGCCATTTCTATGCGCACAGACGTTGTTGGATACAGGACATTGGCTGGCGGCAACAGCTACTCCGTATACACGCGATGTTGATTTTGGTATGACAATATGTCCCTTCGTATGACTTTCTACGTCAATGTACTCGATTTTTAATCTGTGGGAACAAATATTTTTATTAAATTATAGGTAAACGAGTTTTGGCGGGAATCTGGCGGTCGGCCACATATAATTATTTCACCTAATTTACAAGTTTAGTTTTTGTATAAACGTGGGTTTGTGTAATACAGTAAACAATAGGGTAGTTGACTAGAATTTTTTTATTATTTAAATCAATAAGTTGCGTTACTCAAAATCTATTGCAGAAAGAATTTTATAAATCGGACCATAAATAATAAAGTTAGAAGCCATTCAAATCCTGTAGAAGGGGTAATTGTCAAATGACAGACGACGCAACCTTTGACGTCACTGTGAAAAATGTTCATTATGGTGCACGCGTGCAAGCGAAATAGTGCGATATCCCTACTACGCACCCATTTTTCCTCATACCAACATTTAAAGTCATAACTGCGGGCACATTTCTGAACGAGTTTTGATTGTGTTATAGTAAAAGGGTTTCTTTTGCGTATCATTTTCTGTTGCTTATAAAATAATGTATATAATTCAATATAGGAAACTACCCTATTATGAACAATCTATGGAAACATTGAATTAAGTGAACTTTGCGATGTTTTGTCTAAGCGGGTTGATTTATTTTGTTCCGTCGATCCGCTTTGAGATAATAGTCTAAAAAGCATCGTACTGGAAATAATTTCCAGCAAAACTCCTACAAGACCTTGAAATCGGTTACACTGTGTTTGTTCGTTCTTAAGAAAACTTGAAAATATACTATGTTAATACTTTTCATTGGCGAAGTGCATTATAATGTGAACTGCGGAACCATATTATTTTTAATAATATGAATAATAATAGGTTTATGTGTTTATATGAACCACCCTAACTGTGAAATGACTTTCTGTCAATGAAACTGCAGACAGTGTTCTCAACTATCCCTAGATTTGGTCCCCTTGATTTGGTCAGTTGGACCCGCCACTAGTGTGTACATTTTGCTATCTAATAGGTGGTGGAAAGGAATGTCTTCATCCACTAAAGTTCACTAAACAAACAAATTAACATGTCTAGGTTTTCGAATCATGAGTATACAATTTTCCTGATATTTTTTTTAAAGAAATAACGATGCTGATGTTAAAGATCACTATGATAATTTCTGGAGTTTGGCTGAAAATAAACGAATTAACAATGTGAAATAATATGTGGGTCATAACACCTGGAAATTCACTCATAATGTATAATTATTCATAAAATGGCAATACTGGAGCGAACAAGAGCGACGCTCCTATATTCACAGTTAAGTTGGTACATCTATTGGTTTATGTTACTTTGTTCAGAGAAAATTGTACATATAATAAACACTACGTTCTTATAATAAATGATAATATATTAATGCATCAAATATATATTCCATATTATAGAATAAACTCCAAGTAAAGTTCCAATGCGTATATTCGCATTAGGATATTACTACCATATACTCGTACCTAGGTAAAATTTCAGGTCCCAACAATACTTATTGCTACTAGCTACTCGTTGCAGTCTCATAAGTAAATAATGGGATTAATTTACACAGATCAGGCGTATAAGACTGCAGTTTTATAAACTTACGTTTTCCAATCACTCCAGTAGAATCTGTTTTCATTTACAGCAAGTCCGAAGGGGTATTTACAGTTTTCAGCGACCGTTTCTCTTTCCAATGTGTCGATGCCAACACATTTGATACTTTGTAGGCCAGCGTCGGCATAGCATAGTCTATCTCGAACCCAGTCGATGGCCACGGAGTTTGGCAGTCTAACATCAGAGCTGTCGAGGAATGTGCCCCGCTGCGTCCCGTCCATGTTAGCCCATTCGATCTTCGGACCGCTGCGGTTCCAGTCGGACCAGAAGATTTTCCTGTTAACGATTCAGAGTAAATACACATTTCTAGAATGCTGATTATATCATAAAAGGAGATCCGGGGACAATTACCCTATAACCGTGATAAGTAATTGCACATAGAGTGGTATGCCTTTGCTAGCGAACAATCAAGTAGTGGAGAAATGTCAGGGATTCCTTGTGAATTCTTATAGTTACAAACAGTTATGTTGATTATAAAAGATAAATAGATAGTAATGTATACGTTTTCATTGATAGTATTCTAATCAAGTAGTTTTGTAAACAGGAAATGACGATCACGGAGAGTGGGTAACCGCGAGCTGCTGCTTTTATTTAAAATTTAGGTTTTTTATTAGTCTTAATTATTTGGGCTTCCTCATATTTACTTGAAACTCACCGTATAAAACGCAACAGCAAACTCCTATATTACATGGATTTTTGTGAGGCAGAGGTAACAACGCGGTTGAGCTGGTTCATCGCCTTCGCTCTACCGTTCGCCTGCACTATGAAACCTCATAATAATGTTCAAGAATACTGAGGTACCTAAGTTATAAATCATTATTCATTATGCCTAGTAATTTCGATGGCTGCACATAATTTGCCGGTATACATAGTCTAGTTGTATCGACTGCCTCGGTGGCGCAGTTGTAATGTACGCGGTATGACTGCTGTGCTGAGGTCTCGGGTTCGATCCCCGGGTCGCGTAAAATATTGGGTTATTCTATCATGAAATGCTTAGTATCAACCCGGAGTTCTGAATTGTGCCCGATATGGCGATAGTCTCGCCCCTATTACATTATGGGACGGAAATAAGCTCTGCGAAATATGGGAGTACCTACTAGTTACACCTCTGCGTACCCTTTCGGGGAGTACAGACGTGAGTGTGTATGTATGCATATCTTTCATATAAATATTTTATTATAAAATTTCACAACACTTTATCACGAGCTTATAGTGGTATTTAAAAATATAATGAATGGTAAAGGTTATCAATTCGTCGGCCTATCACGTATCAGTTATTGCTTAAATTGTTTCGATGAAAAATTATTTTTTAAACATGATAATATGAATACCTTGAATATAAGAAGCCATTTTTTGTATATAGATAGAATATTTAGATAGATTTTACAAGTGGTACTCGTAAAGCCACGCCGTAGATACTTTCTTTACAGCAAGAATTAAATGGCTTGACCGGAGTGGGACTTCTGTCCCACAGAAAATCGATGTGAAATGGCATTTTTTTTTAATTCGTTTTAGATGAAGAGACTGGCAGGTCGCTCGCCTGATAGTAAGCGTCACGCCTGTTCATAATTATAGAAGCAACACCATCAGAACTTTGAATTATGAAGTACTGCATGACACTGAACTGTGCCCGTCACCCTGAGACATAAGGTGTCTCATAATGCTCAGTAATATCCTGACATCTGAACCCAGGGCCTCAGTTTTCTCAGCCCAAGTAGGCTGCTTCTAGATTATTGAGGGGATCTTCTGTCTTAGATTATACTATATCTAATAATTTGTTCAGTTTCAAACTTACCCTCTCTGTGGGTGTACGGCAATGCCTCTAGGATTAGCAATTCCGTCCACAGCGAACAAAACCTTTCGTGCTTTCGTGTCTAAGTTAGCTACTTCAATGGTTAGTTTTTTTGAATCAGTCCAGAATATATTCCTAGCTGACCAATCGACAGCGATGCCTTCAGGAGACTTGATTCCTAATAAAAATGATGTAATTTAGTAACGTACAGTAGTAATTAAAAAAGTTTTGATATGATAGATAGCAGGGTAATAAAAAACTAATTTTCTTACCTAACGATAAGAACTGCTCGAAATTAGAACCGTCGTACGCAACACTCTTCAAGTTGTTGCTCACAACATCGCCCCAATATATTCTGCCAGACAGACAGTCCACTTCCACCGCCACTGCGACTTGCGTTGTACCACTGTTCAAAGGTGTCGCGAAGTCTCTAGGACTCCTCACAAACGGAACCCTATAGATCGAAGTGCCATCGCTGGTGACCAGGAAGTTGCCTTCCAGTCGTGGATTCAGCTCGCAGACAGTTCCATTTCCATTATAACCTCTGTTGCATTCGCAGATGTAGCTGTCGCTTCTCTGCAGACATGATGCGTGCGGGCTACATAAGTAAGGATCTGTTCTGCAGCTAAGCTCTCTGACGCAAGTATACCCGTCGCCAACGAACCCGTCTCTACACACGCACTGGTAGGATGTATCTGACGGCGTACACACGGCATCCAAACTGCAGTCATTAGCCACATCACAGGTGCGTCCCGCCGGCACGCACTTTGAAATGGCGTCACCTTCAAAGCCTTCATCGCAGTAGCAATAACTAACTTCTAAAGTCTGATCGAATAAGCAAGATGCATGTTCAGCGCACAAGGCCCCGTTGCACAGCTGCACGTTTGGAATACAGGCTTCATTTTGATCTTTTACGAATCCGTCGATACATTGGCAGAGGTATTCATTGCTGGCAGAGTCCAGTCGACATTCAGCGTTATATTCGCACTCGGAATTATTTGAGCAGATAAGGTTTGGTGTGCATATGTATCCGTCGCCGTGGAATCCTGAATCGCAAACGCATAGGAGCTCTGCGGCTGGTGTTTCTGTACAGTGTGCGTTGCCGCCGCACGAACAGGAGGCTCCAGTTCGCTCAATGCATTCGTATGCATCGCCTTCGTATCCAGTGGGGCAAACACAATGTCCTATGAAACGGCCGTCCGAAGGTTGCGTAGAATCTGGAGAGCATACCGCGTTAGGAGGACATTCCGTGTCCGACTCGCAGCTTACTGAAACCAAATATCCACTATTAAACATTGGAGATCTAATACTATGGAAATATATTCTGCACTATGTGTACAGGTGAACAACTTACTTGAGCCATCGTTGTTAGCTAACCCATTATCGGTTGGTGGATTTTCGAATAAGTTATCTTCGGCCGTCGGGTATTTAGGGGATGAATCTTCTGATGATGCATATTCGTTAGTTTGATAGTCAGGTCGTGAAATTTCATCTGTTGTAGTCGGAGGTACTGAATACTCATGAGGCGGATTTGAAGGTGAAGGATTGAAAGATGATGGATTTTCAGAAGATTGGTATGCATGTGGTGGATATTCAGTTTGTTTATAATCATTTGGTGTGTATTCAGGTTGTTGGTATTCACCTGGTTGGTATTCAGGTTGCTGGTATTCATGCAGTTGGTACTTAGGCTGTTGGTATCCAGCTTGCTGATACTCATGCTGTTGATAATCACGTCCTTGGTACTCAGGCGGTTGATACTCAAGTGTGTTATGTCCAGGCTGTTGGTACTCAGGTGTTTGGTATTCAGGTGGTGGATTGTTATTTTCGTAGTTTTCGAAGCGACACAATTCGTTGTTCCTTTCATCTCTAAAATATGAGTATCCAAGTGGGCAAATGCAACTGTTCTTCTCGCAGTTAGGGAGCACGAATGTGTCGTTATAATCTGCTTCTTGCGTTGCCGGTGTTGTCGTTTCAGGCAAGTTTTGTGTACAAATAAAACCATCACCAGAGAATCCACTGTTACATCTGCAATTGTACTTATTTGCGATTTCGGAGAACACACACGAGGCGTAAGGCGAACAGTGGTCACACGAGTACCCGTAGGATGGATAACACCTCAATCCATCACCAGTGTATCCAGGATTGCAAACGCAACTAGCTTGGAACGGTACGTCTCCCCGATTATCTATGCATTGCGCGTTAACATCACAATGTAAGTTTTGACACATGGAAATCATATTGCAAGTGATGCCATTGCCTTCAAAGCCCTCATGACATCTGCATTCAAAACCGCCATCATGGTTGTAACAATCGGCGTTGTGGTCGCAGTTGTGTGTTCCAGCCGCACATTCATCGATGTCTACACACGCAGCTCCATCGTTGATATAAATATTGCTATAACCCTTCTGACAAACGCATGTGAACGAATCTCCTTGAACTACGCACGAGCTGTGTGGGCCACAGCTTTTTTGTCCCTGGATGCAGGGATCTTCTTGTCCCAAAGGCACAATTTTGTTGCTTGATCCATATCTTACAATGTTTTCTCTGACTTCAT
Organism: Mimas tiliae; assembly: GCA_905332985.1. NCBI lineage: Eukaryota > Metazoa > Arthropoda > Insecta > Lepidoptera > Sphingidae > Mimas > Mimas tiliae. The sequence goes on along the minus strand of HG995248.1, from coordinate 15,550,880 downwards.
AACCTAAATAATTCTTAGCTACCTTCAGAGTTAAAGGAACGGAGTCTTCTGCTGAAGGTGGTGCGTAGCGACAAGGATTGTACAATATTGCTTGAGACACTCTCTGGACATACTGTTCGCCTGTAACTTTATTCGTGAACGTTCGGGATGAATCCGTTCGGATTGTTCCAGGTTCTACAATACTATATTGTTCCTCGTATTCTCCAATGTCGAGTTTAATGCCACTAAGTACGGCAGGTAAGGTACCTCTGACATCGGTTTCTATAGTTATTTGGTCGAATACGTCATGGCCTAAAAATTCTTGGTTGATCGTAATCCTGTCTCCTGTTCCTGGGAACCAAAGGTCTGCCGTGTAGTTAAATGAACCACCAGTTAATTGGTAACCGTTTTTAGCCGTTCCCGATGGTTTGGCGAATAACCATCCAACTAGGTTACCTAGAATACTAAGAAATTGTAAACTGCTTCCGAGAGATGGAGGCGTTAATGATAGAGCTGTGTAAGATCTCCCATCTGCTACCACAACATAAGATTGGATATCGACATCATTCAAGTTGATCTCGTTGATAATACCAGTTAATTTCCCATGAACTCTCAAAGGAACGTCATCTTTGATACAGGATTTCCCATTTCCATAGAAGCCTTCGTTACATTGACAGCAAATGCCGGCTTGGTAGTCGACGCATCTCGCTTGTATGTGGCACACGCTGGGTCCGCTTTGAGCGCATGTCTTGGATTCCTCCGCGATCTCCACCTCGCTCTGGTTATATTGATCCGGGACGGCAATATTTTCGTTAGGGGCGATGTCTCCGATGCGGAAAACGTATTTTCCGGGTTCTTGAGTGTTAGACCATCTGCAAAAATACACAAAGCCGATTACTATTTTGCAAGTATTTAAGAACCGAATAGGCCCCACGTGTGATTATAAGGATAGGAAATCTGCTGGAGGCCCAAATCTTACCTCCGCTTCCCAGTCCCTTAATTACCTCTTTGGTCGGCAACGTGTCCTTGATTCTTCTGTTATTATGGGTATTTGTGGGCGGTGAAGATCACTTACCATTAGATTGGTTGCTGTTTTGTCAGCCTCTGCTATCTTTCTACCTGGCGTTGTCCCGGCTAGTGCCAGGGTCCGCCTTCCTACTAAGACGCCTCCACTTCACTCGATCTTGTACATCCTCTGTAATGAGACTATTGGGTCTCAGTCTCTCTCTAATTCATCGAGCCAGTGTTGGTAGAAGTAGGTTTGAAGATCGATATTGGTATTTGAATTATAGATCGTTATTTTTGTTGGTCGTTATGGTAGGTTTAGTGCAGTTCAAATATCATGTCAGCTATATTATGCCGGCCTGAAGTAACTTGAGGTATGCTGCTCCTGTATAATGTTAGTGATTCGCTGGAAGGAGCCACTATGGTGAGCCTCCCTCCGCGTGCGGATGTTGGTATCCAGTCGGGTATTTGTATCAAATATATTGTATCAGACACATTTCACCAGCTGATCGCATTTTTAGAAATAAATGTATAATATAGGTATCAAAAAACTTACGAAACAATGTTTCTAATCTGGTGACTGCCGGAGCCTCTAAGCGTGAACACCCGTCCATCTTCTGCTATGAAACCGGCCTGTGCTTTCGCATCAGGTAAGGAGGGCTCATCTGACTCTCTTTGTATCCATTGGATGTCTCTGTCAGGGTACAGGAGCTCAACAAAGCTCTCGGTGCCGTTGCTGATGATGGCTACTTGGAAGCTGTTCCGCCTGTTATCGGCACCGGTGTATGTCAAGTCGATCCAAGTAGCGATGAAAACGCTTGTGGGTTTGAAGTCGTAGTAATCGTGGAAGTTGTTTTGAACGCTCTCCTCGGCTTTGGAGATGACGTGGGATTCGTTCGTCTCTCTGTAGTATACGGCACCACTGTCCGTTGTATCAACGTTCGTATAGAAAGCCGCTATTGAAGGATACGGTAGCGGGAATTCAACGTTTAAGAACTGTGGTATGTCTGCTCGAAAGGTCAGTACGCCGAAGATGTTTACCTGGGGACGAGAAATAGTATTGCCAATTATAAAATAACGCAAATATAATAATAAAAACTGAAATATGTTTTTACTAAAATGCCAGGACTTAACTATTAAATATAGTATGTGAACTGACATACACTTAGATTGACAGACATTGGACATTGTAGATTATTAGGACATTGTAGGTGACCACTGAAAACCAGCGCTTTGCTGTGGCTCACGTCACAACAAAGCTATACGCTGAGATGGGCACCTATTTGTCACGGTGTAGGCGTGCAACGGTTGGCGCACATCGTTAAAAGTGTAGTGTAAATATTATTATTGTCACTATTTTTTAAGCACTTCTTTTAACGAAAGCTATATTTTACATAATATGGTAATTGTATAAAGTTGCTGGTTTGTACCGTACAATAAAATCGTTCTTTCTTTAGATTAACTATGAAGTGAAATTGGACTAGTTAGGTGGTAGGTCCCTCGTATGCGGGAGGCCATCTGAATTGGTACCACCGCAGATGTCTATTTCTGCCGTCAAACAACAGTGTTTAAATAATAATAATACACCCAACAGTCACACACATAGTCCTGACCCCACACTAGGTAAACCTGTGTCGTGGGTACGAGTATCAGGAACTACGAGGGACTTGCGGTCCCACAACACCCAGACCCGAGACCAATATTTGTGGTTCACACAAACATTTGTCTCGGTGTGGGAATCGATCCCATGGCCTCTTGCTTCGCAGCCGACAACTCAAACAAGTGAAACTTTTATTAGATCGTCTCAAAATTTTTGCCCTGTGTGTTGCATGTCGCGTGACGGTCGGCTGCGGAGTAGGGATAAAGTGAAAGGCGCTCGCAGCCAAGTACAATATGGCGTTATATATATAATTATATATAACGTATTATATATATATATATATATATATATAATACGTATTATATATATAATATATATTTATTATAAAAATATTATTATTATTATTTTGTTTGTTTTTGTTAGTGTTTAATGTAATATTATTCCAATTTTTTTTGTTAAATGTCTATAATGTGAAAAAAAGTTTCACTTTTACCGTGGTTTCATAAAACCACACAAGATTTTTATTTTTAGATTATGGCTTCATCGATTGTCGATAATTAAGAATGATTTTAATTAAATAAGGTTTTATTTCTTGCGATTATATTGCCAATATCTCAATGACAAATCCGCAGCTGGCGATATAAAACAAAAAGTATAATTATTATTATGATTATAAAGATCGAATTTCAACCACTACGGGACCACTAGTAAAAAATCGTCTAAATCTGTTGCTAACATTGTAATAAAATAAATTCATGACTCAAACACCTTTGGACGGAACTGTTCTGACAATAACTTGCCTATTTGTTACTAACGAGTACCTAGTTACTTTAATTAAAGGTCAAACGATAAGAGTAAAAAGATTCTAATTTTTTCAATGGTAGACATGATGTACTGTTTGTTAGTAGTACCATAGATACTAATGTGTCTATGGTGGTACCTATTAATTACATGGTGGTAGGTCCCTCGTATGCGAGAAACCGTCTGGGTTGGTACTATCACTTTGTCTATTTCTGCCGCCAAGCAGCAGTCTGTAAACATTGTTGTGTTTCGGATTGAAGGACATTGAAGCCAGTGAAATTACTGGGTATTATGAGACTGAGACTAAACATCTTACTGGCTGTTGCTTCTGTTTATGGGCAGGCATCACCCATCAGGCGAGCGACCTTCTCGTTTCGTCACTCAAGCTAATAAAAATAATACTACATTATATAAACGCTTGTGAGTTTGACCCGTGTGATAAAGTATATCTCTACAATTTGGATAGATACTAGAGGTCCCGACACTTGCTTAACTTGCGATAACGTTGGTTTGTAGTATTTCTAACAATGGTTATTTCAATGAACCCATATGTGATTGGTGTTTGAAAAAAATTACAATCTTGCCATGCCAGTTATTTCGTGTTTCAGTTTAAAGGACATTGATTCAAGTGAAATTAAAGGGCATTAGTATATGAGTGGTCGTTTTTTGAGTGGTAGAGCTACGCTGTAGACACTTCTGTCTACAGCATGAATGGGCCCGTTCGTCCGGGTCGTTACCACTGTCTCACAGAAAAACGGCGTAAAGTAGTAGCTTACTGCTGCGTTCCGTACGGTGAGTGAGATATCCGGAGGCCCAAATCCCCTCCCCTTACCAATGCCTTTCCTTTAAGGTTGGTACTGCGCCTATTGGTATTGATTATTTAAACATTTTATTTAATATGCAACCGACAATAATACGAAAGGGAAACTGTTCTGCGAAAACAGAATTCAAAATGGGATAAAAAAATGAGGCTGCAGTTCATGTATGCGTATCGCGTAGTGGTAAAAAACATACCTTGTCGTGTATCCTTTTCCGTCATTTGACAAAGACAAGGGGTCTTTAGTCAGCAGCAGCATTTAAATCGCTTCTAACTTATTGATATAACTCTTTCGGTTTACTCATCGTACGAAACGCAACAGCAAGCTGCTACTTTACGTCGGTCAAATACGCTATAGTAAAGTGACATGAAATTTTCAACCATATTGCAAAAGTGTGCGAAAGTGGCACTGGATTAGGTGCAGCTGCAGTCAGTGACCGAACGATAGCCGCCCACGTGCGTATCCGTCCGGCATAATATGTGCCTAAAGTTTTATCTTATTGCAAACCAGTTTCTGCATTCAATTTATTGTCGTGGATCTTAACCCACAGTAATTGATAGTCTTTCCAATTACAAGGGTATGAATTTTCCATAGTCAATAGTACAAAACACGCAAGTAACTTACCTGATTTACTATCTGAGGGGCTAGCACGGAAACTTGCGAAAAGTTATTCGAGCTGTCATCGACAACAATTTCTATGAGATTTTAGTACAGCGCCTCTATCGTACGTAAAATAAACTAATATATATGGAATATATAGCAATGATATTTAAGGATCTATCGAGCCCTCGATACCTTTACATTACGATTTCGATAGTTTACCGTGCTAGCCCCTCAGGTAACCGTGATTTCCACGGCCTATGTCCAATAATTTTTTTTATTAGCTTGTGTGACTAAACGATTATGTCGCTCGACTGATGGCAAGCGTTACGTCTGCCCATAAACAGAAGTAACACCACACAGAGCTTTGAATTACAAAGCACTGCATGGCATTGGACTGCGCCCATCACCCCGAGACATAAGAGGTTAAGTCTCATAATGCCCAGTAATTTCACTGGCTTCAATGTTCTGCAAACCGGATCACACCAGTGTTTACACACTGTTGCTTGGCGGCAGAAATAGACAAAGCGGCGGTACCAAACCCAGACGGCTCTCGCATACGAGGGATCTACCACCTAGTATTTCCTATGATGTGACCTATCACATGTGCCCCCTAGGGCGAGCCTATCGCCATAACATAGCATTTCGTAATAGAAAAACCCAATATCACTTTTACCAGACCCGGGGACCGTAACGCGTATGCATTAAAACTGCGCCACCGTGGCACCAAACAATTTAATATTGTTAAAATACATAGTTAGGTCTTATGCATATGTTTTTAACATTGTAAATGAATTAATTACATAATGTCATTATGTATTTAACTGTTGTCCATTGTTATTTATTCCCGGGGTTAATGTCGGTCGATGTTCCGGTGTATTTTATTGGAATTTAAATGCGCTTATATATTAATTAACTTGTAATACAGTATTGAAGTAGTGATAGCGTAGCGGGGACTGTCATGGATTGTCAAGATGAAAGTGGCAGGTTCGAAATCAGCCCCAAGAGCATGTACCTGTGACTTGGTACGTGTGTATTAATTGTTAATTATCATACATACATACATACGCACTCACGCCTGTAATCCTCGAAGAGGTAGGCAGAGATGTAACCAGTACAACCACATTTCGCCGAGCGTATTTCCGTCCCTTATGTGATAGGGGGCGAGCCTATCGCCATACCGGGCACAAATTCCAGACTCCGGGCTGATACTGAGCATTTCGTAATAGAAAAACCCAATACCACTTTACTCGACCCGGGGATCGAACCCGAGACCTCAGCGTTGACCGCAATCGTAACGCGTACGCATTACAACTGCGCCACCGAGGCAGTTGTTAATTATCGCATGCTTTAAAGCTGAAGCGAACATCGTTAGGAAACCTGCATACCTGAGAAGTTCTCCATAAGAATTTCGAATGTATGTGAAGTCTGCCAATCCGCATTAGGCCAGCGTGGACTAAGGCCTAATCCCTCTCATTCAGTAGAAGGGGCATTAAGTTGCTTGGCGGCAGAAATAGACAAAGTGGTGGTCCCAACCCAGACGCATACGAGAGATAAGTCTTTCTTGTGTTAAGCCATTTTCTATTACATTTAAATAAATTACCTACTATTTTATTTGATTAATATTTTACTAAAAAGTTAATTCGTTTCGCCACACTCGAAATTCAAAATTAAGTAGGTTTTCTTGGATTTGAGGCGCGACCTTGAATTTTAACCGACGAAACAAACCGGAGGACGTTCTCAATTTAACATGGTATATTTGATTTTTTATATATTTTTTACAGAGTGATCCGATGTTAATTTTTTGTCAGCGGACACCTCAGTTGGTCATGATTACATTTGAAGAAAAATGTTCAACCTTAAGAGTCGAAATCAGGGAATGTTCGTTACTGATCACTGCTTATGCACTGATCTCGAAGAGGTTTTCTCTAAAAATAGTAAAATAAAAACTTTATTTCTTTCTGTAATCTCCACCTAGTAGGTACCAGGGTCCGCATAAGCAAAATAAAATCTATTTAATAAAAAGTAGAACCGATTCAAAAATCCTGAAAAGCTAAAGTTCTGGAGTATCCTGGCATTATAACGAACCTACGTAGATACAGTTGTTTTGATGATAATGAATGAGCTGTTTACTTGTAATAACTCATTTGTGCCACATTTTATAATGTGTTCCCTAATATTAGTAGAGCAAACAAATTGTAATTAATGTTAAGAATATTTAATTAATTAATGATTTATTTATTCCAATAAGTAATACATATTAAGTTATTTTTTTCGAGTTATGCAGGTAGTTTTAAATATGTCACAATAAGCATAGATTATATTTTTTTGGTATTTGCTTGTTTATCGTCTGTAGACAAAAAAGTAAATGAAATAAAAAAATCACACACAGGCACTAGACGTGTATGCCCATTTCACCATTCTTTATTTAAACACAACTGAGGCTTAGGAAGCACGTAACCATGTTTATATGAAACACATCACAGTTACTCTTCCAACATGTTTGGGTTTACTCTAGTAACTAGTTTATGTAACGTTGGTGAAACCGGCAGGGCAAAAGCTTTCCTACTCGCCTTCTATGTGTCTCTGTTCAAAGCTTTCTGTAACCACCAGTCCTTATACAAGATTTTTTATATCCTTGTACGGCAAAGTGACTACACTGGACCTGGTTTTAAGTACAGTGCAGTCCAATTAAAATGTCGACCGTCAAGAGATATTGCGTTCCTCGACGGGCAGCAGAATTATGCCGGCCTGAAGTTACTGGATATACACTGGCTGCTCCCGAACGAGACTCGCCCAAACGAGCCACTATGGCCAGTTTTTCACCATATGTATGTCGCCATCCAGTCAGGTACAAAAATGATTAGGTACACTCCCAAGAGTTGAGCTCGTCTCGACTAGGACTATCAGGCCTCATGCATGTATAGTGAAATCGGACATGAGTAAGTTCTAACTAATGACGATCGATTAATTTAGTTATCAGGCAAAACACAATGGGTACATTGTTTGTTAAAAACAGGCGCTTGAGTTTCGATTCTAGACTTTTGTAAATTAATTATTACTAACAAAATGTAATAAACACTAGTTTTACTAAGGAAATGACACATAGGACACGTCTGCGAGTCCGAAGAACTCCCACAACTGGCCCTCGGCACAATGATGTGCAGAGACGGCCCTAAACTATACTCCCCAGCGATTGCTCAAGCTGAGGTCTGAGCCTTTTAAAAGGTGCCTCTGTGCTTAAAACTACTAAATATATTACACATATTTTTAGCTAGAGCGCCACACGCGCCGGCTTTATTATCAGATGAAGCTGTAAAAGCAATATAAGCTAACAACACAAATCTATTCGAAAAAAACTAAGGAAAGTAAAAAAAGCGCTGAATTGGATATCGATAAGTAGGTATCCAAGTCAGACTTAACAAGACAATTCGTACACAAATATCTTGTGTCTAAAAAACTATTAGAATCTGACATTACACAATTTTGATTTATTTTTTTAACTCTTCATATAGCCGTCTAGCCGCGTAAAAACATAAAGAATACTTACAAAAACACTCTCGTAAACTTCTCCGAAGAACAAGATGGGTACCTTCAACGGTACCTCTGGCGGAGGTACCTGGTAACCTCTGGGTAACGTTTGGTCCAGTCCTGGCCCATGCGGGTAGAATTGGTCGCGGGTGACCGCGCCCGCGCTTGCCACCAGCGCCACCAACGCGACGCACGTCCACATTTCGGTACGACCCAAGACACACTGGAAACGCTAGAATGACCCATTAATGGCTCAAACATTTGTCATACGCAAATAAACGTTTAGCAGTGTTCGATAATTTAAATTTTTAATTGATTTCCAGCCTGGAATTGTTTTGGTTGAATTGTTTAAATATGGCAAAAATAATCTATTTTTTTAGATATATTCATAATGGTGTTTTATTATCACTCGATTATATTTTTAAAATAATTATCAGAATGTTTTAACTACATAAATCTTCCTGACGTTAAGATTCATTGCTTGCCAAATAACATTTTGGCAGCGTAAATGTAAATAATTATGTAATTTAAGTGTAACAGCTCATAAAATAATACCACCTTTTATCCCACTGCTGGGCACGGGCATCCTCTACGAATGAGAGGCTTTAGTCCATCACACTGACCTAATGCGAGTTGGCAAACTTAAAAATATTTAATAATCTAGTATTGTTTGAAATTAATCCTACTTTTACAAACATGAAAGTTTGGATGTTTGTGAGTTTATGAATTTGGATGTTTGTTAGTCGATCACGCTTTAACAGGTGAACGGTTTTGAATGAAATTTGGCACACCGGAGGCCATGACCTGAATTAGGACAAAGGATACTTTTTATCCCGGAAAAATACATTCACGTGAGTGGAGCTGCGAGAAAAAGATAATGTTAAGTATATATTTTACTAAACGACCTGATTGGAACGTATTTGCGTCATCGACATGTGTATATAGGTATGTAATATATTCAAATTCTAATTCTAATTATTTATTAAATCCATAAAATGTTATATATCATTTAGATCAGTAAAATTTTAACTTTACCGCCAGTTCGGAATGCTCTTTCGCTAGAGAAGAACGGACAAGAAACTCTAACGTTGCTCTTTTCAAAACATTAACTATATTGATACTACATTAATTCGAGTTAAAGCAGCTCAGTTTATGCCAAAAGGAACGTTATAACATAAAACAATGATTATTGAGCATGACTCCCATGACCACGATGAGTAAATTGGGACTATAAAGTAAAAAAGTTATAACAAAAAATAACAGATTGAGCAGACCAGTCCACACCACATACTATATATACTATTTAGCCGACTGCCGTAGAAGGAGGGTGATGTTTTTAATAGTGTAGTCTTAGAGCCGCCAAGCAGATGAAGGGGGTGCACGGTGCGAGACGAGTGCTATATGAATCAGTGTGTAAGCACTGCTGTGTTCCGGTCGAAGGACATTGAAACCAGTAAAATTACTGGACACTATGAGACTTAACAACTTATGTCTCAGGGTGACGAGCGTAGTCCATTGCCATGCAGTGCTTCTTTATGGGCAGGCGTAACGCTTACCATCTAGCGAGCGTCCACCTAGACTCATCGTTTAAGCTATAACTTTTTTTTAAGTGATCTGTATCTAATCTGTATGTAGTTATATCTGAAACTTATTTATTTTTGTTTTGAATTAGTAGTTGCGTTGCCAAAATAAAAAATAACCATGACACAGGCCATCAGATGTCTTCAAAAAAAGCGGTTACATACTTTATAGAACTTTGTAGTCAACATTATTCTCTTTGCCAATTTTTGCAACTACACAGACACTATTAAGGTACGTTTCGAGGTACGTGACCGAGACAGAAGTCCGCGATGCGGAGTAGCAGTTTCCTGTTGCGTTTTGTTAGTGAAATATCCGGAGACCCACATCCCTATTCCCTTCCCACAATCCTTTAATTATCCTTTTCCCTTAAGGTTGCCAACGTGCCTATGATTGTTCTGATATTGCGAATGTGGCCATGAACACTACAGGGGACATTACAGGCAAGTGACCCACTTGCTCGGTTGCTAGTATATGCTATGTAAAAAACAAAATACAATTGGATATAAAGCTTACGTGTCGCTGTCGTCACGCGACGCGATATCTTGTCTCAGTCACGCCTAAACCTGAACGTCCCTTACTCTGTATTATGATAATACTAGCTTTTGCTCGCGGCTCCGCCCGCGTGAAAGGCCTTTTCCGGGATAAAAAGTAGTCCTAAGCCAAGTCCTATGTCCTAATCCAGGTCATGGTCTACCTGTATTCCAAATTTCATCCCAAACCGTTCAGCCGTCAAGGCGTGATTGACTAACAAACATTAAACTCGACAAACTCACAAACATCCAAACTTTCACAATTATAATAGTAGTAGGAAGTAAGGTAGTAGGAATACTAGCCCCGTATTATACTCGTACACTGTCCGACTGCTAGGGGAGGGTCTCTTTTACTGGGGTGAGGTGTTAGGCTTTAGTCCACCTAATGCGGGTTGGCACATATCATAATACCTTTGAAATACATCAAAATTCGAAATTCTGTATTATTAAGTTTTGTTTACGTAGCTAGAACGATAACTCTCATATGAATCTGACAAAAATACGTCTCCTCTTACTGACATATGCAAAAGTAACACTCATACACGCAACATAAATTAATGAACGTTCAAAATCAACTTTATTTCATAAAAGTTAATTTCTAAATATCAAATGTCTAAACGATACGACGTTCTGCATCGCGCAAAAATCAGACGTATTAAGTGTCAACTAGAGGTCATGAATCATTTTTTATGAATTTATTTATAGTTCTTTTATTGCCCCGCCCCCTTGCACAGATTTTTGGTGGAGTCATTTTTTTGCTTGAGTTATGTTTCTTGTCATCTTATTTCGATGTGTTTACGTCATTTATTTATAACAAAGATACATTAGTATTTAATTACCAAGTAGTCACACAATGCCGAGTGCCGGGAATGTTATCTCAACTTAGTTTGTGCGTATGTTTGTTTGTCCTCGTTAACTGTGACCCATTTATGCTTAGAGTACTTAAGTACACTCATTACTGTCCCATTCATTAGAAAATCTATTTTGCAATAACATTTAAAGGCTCAAAAAATTGTAAAAGCCAAGCGGGGAGGAGAAGGGTGTGCCGAGATGGGTGGTGTTCGATCCGAGCCCCAGGGCACACAGTTTTGACTTACTAGGTGGTAGGAACCTCAATGTGAGAAGCCGTCTTGGTAGGTACCATTGCTTTGTCTATTTACGCGGCCACGCAGCAGCGTGTAAACATTGTTGTGTTTCAGTTTGAACAATATTGTAGCCAGTGAAATTAACGGGCATTATGAGACTTAACAGCTTATTTTTCGGGGTGACGAACGCAGTCCAGTGCCTTGCTTTGTAGTACAAAGTTTTGTGTGGACAGGTGCTTTTGTTTATGGTTTGGTGACTGGCTGGCTGACTGGCGTGGTGGCGCATTTGTAATGCGTACGCGGTACGACTGCTGTGTTGAGGTTTCGGATTCGATCACAGGGTCGGGTAAAAGTGATGTTGGATTTTTCTATCTCGTAAAGCTCAATATCAAGCCCGGAGTCTGGAATGGTCCCCGGTATGGCGATAGGCTCGCTCCCTATCACATCATGGGACGGAAACAAGCTCGGCGAAAAGTGGGTGAACTGACACCTCTGCCTACCCCTTCGGGTTTTACAGTTGTGAGTGCGTATGCATGTATGTACTCGAATCAAACCTGATCAGCAATTTTGCAATGCAGATCGTATTTTTATTTCGATCATCTATTTTTAAAAACTTAGTATTGCGATAAGAATTTGTCCTGAGCATTGAATCTTCACGAAAATATCTCAAATATATTTAATTCACAATTCGCGGACCATCGACCCCGCGCCGTCGTGGATGCATATGTGGCATTTCCTGGCATTTTGCCGCGCATTGTAGATAAAGTGGGTTAATTTTGTGTAATTCTGGTAAGTTTACATTGAAAGGCGTGGAATGTGGCACCATTCAAACAAATAGTTTCGTCGTTAAGGCGCTTGTCGACCAGCAAGTAAAACTGCGCTTTAGAGCCCATAAACACGCTCCTGTATCAATATAAACCACGGCTATTAATACCGACGTGTCTGGATTATGTATCCTCTATCGTCATACAGCGTTAGACTGTTTGGCCTGGCTGTAATATAACCACTACGTTGTCCATCATCAACAGTTACTGCGTTTCATACCGCCGCGTCGGTTATAAAACCGTTGATCACCCATTTTAAATCCGAATGATGCAAGATTCTAGAATTGAAAAAGAATGTCCATGTGGGAAATATTCGAATCGGCATTCCAAATTCAAATGCGTTTATTTAGTCCTACTTCGTGAGTCGGGCTAATTTTAGTAATTTTATTAAGGCATGTGGACAAAATAGACTAATTCAGTATGCTGAATATAGATGAGATATGAAATATGTTTATTTGCGTGATTTGTAGATCTGTCGGCCGAGAATACATGTGATTCGGCTTCTCATAATATGTACCGTATTCACTGTTCAGGTGAAGCCATAATTTGCTGAATTGGGTTAATATAATTTTTTTTGTAGCATATGTCGGCATATGCAAATGGGTCACCTGATGGTAAGTGATGTCCACCGCCCATGTACGCCCAAAATACCAGAAGAATCTTGAGTGCGTTGCCGACCATAAAGGAAAGGGATAATTAAAGGATTGTACGGCGGAACCAATGTCGTGTGCACCGTGCAAGGCACCTTGCCACCACGTTCTGGAGATGGTCTCTAGAAAGACATACGTCACCTCTTAAGTCTTGGAATTAAAGAGATTTACCTTATTAAGTATAAGCCACTGCTTCTCGATTAAAATTAGGTTCTTTTTATAGCATAGGCCGGCAAGTAAGTGGGTTACCTGATGGTAACAGATATCCACCGCCCATACAAATACCAGAAGAATCGTGGACGCGTTGCCAACCTTTAAGGAAAGGGATAATTAAAGGATTGGGAAGGTGATTACAGGCTCCGGATATCTCACTCGCCGTACGAAACGCAATAGCAAACGGCTACTTTACGTCGGTTTTCTGTGAGACTGTGGTTGTTCTGAAAGTTCAGGTAAGACGCCGTACTTCACCGGTTTTGCTGTTATAGCCCTCACTATTATAAATAAACGGTAAGAAGGTGGCCCGTAGTATCCAGGTTTTAATTTCGATATAATGTTGTAAGTCTGTGGTTTTAATTAAAAACTGTATAACGCCGGTGTCCAGTAAACTATTAACAGTAATATATTGTGTAGTCGCAGACGACGTAAAAACTAAACCGCTTATTGCTGAGTAAATGATGAAAAATGTTCAGTCGCTAGGTGAAAACTACTACCAAAGAAACACGAAAGCGGAACAAAAACTCGTCGATATCAACTCGAATGTGAGTCGGCGATGTGTTATAGATGAGCGAGTAAAATATTGCCGCCATAAAGCTAAAACAAAATATTTTTATTTTGTTTTAAAAGCTTTATATACCCAATAAATAACTGAGTTTCATTGTTGCGTTAGGTCCTTATTATGGAATAAATAATTTTTGCTCTTCGTTTATTGATTGTGATATTAGGAAAGTTTTATCCTAAAATATTAGTTAAGTTTATTTATGTATTTACTTTAACAATAGTTTATATTCAACGATGTACGATGGCTGTGGCCCATATCAAATCATGGGTCGGAAATTCGTTGACGAATTTGCTGCATGTATTTATAGTTAAAAAGCTATAACTAAAAGTATATATTACTGTTATAATAATTTAATTTTCGGAATACGTTGCATACGCCATATTTTTATTTATAATAAGAAAGAATAAAAAAAATAAAAGTATCAAAGGTACGTACAAATTTCGTATATATACAAATAGTAATGGTAAGCGAAGAAATTAATGCCTTCTTGATGTGGCGGTGCAGCGCCCGAGCGCACCGGCCGCAGGTCACCGTTCTAAATCTGATGAAGCCTTTTAAAGGCTCTAGGAAACAGAATCACGTGATAGAATACAGCGTTGAGGATACCAGATATGTCTTCTTTCAATGGTTAATAGACCGAAAAGTAAAGGGATTGCTAATGTAGTTAGAAAAGAAGAAAATAATATTATTATTGGGATGGGACAAAATAATTTTAGGTACAAATAGACCAGTAGAGGAAAGAAATAGTTGGTACAAAAGGAGGTTTTATTTGACATATGATCGTATAAGTAGCTTATAGTTTTCTAGACATAACAACATGTTAAGAATTTCTTCTGATATTGTTTTTATGTTCATTTGTTTTTAATTACATGAAAACTTTTAATGAACTATAATTTGTTTTTCTATTGGAGTAAATAATTTTGCATATATAAATTTTATTAAAAATATCGAAACAGTAACAATAAATCTGAACACTTAGTAAATAATTAAACTAAAAGGCAATGAAGATGTTAAAGACTTTTTTAACATCTTAACTGCCATAATGTTTTTAGTAAGTTTATTCAACGTACAAAATAGCGAAACTTACCTAGGTTGATTTAGAAACATAATTGAGTAAGTTGTAAGGTATATAATTTATTTTGGTATTATAAGTGTATATCGCCGATGGTGATCATTTACCATTACGTGAACAACTTGCTAATTTTCTTACCTTCAGCTTTTAAACACCAAACCTCGTTTTGAAAATGTTTTTTCGTTTAAAAAGTAATACAATTGAAAAATCATAAGCGCGAAACGTCCTCACAAATGCGCTCCCCATCGCAATTATCTCTGAAATATCTTACAATCCACCTTCAAACAAAGACCGCCATTTTCAGACATCCTTCAAAAAATATTATTTATCGTGCAACTTTTTAGCGGTTTTTGCACATTAATTGAAAGGTTGGTAGTTTTTGGGCGTGCGCTGCGTCTCCGCGCCGTTTCCGCCGGTGGTGCATGATTTCCCGACTTCCTGTTTGGCGGACGAGCTAACGACTCTTTGTGAGGATACCTTTGTGACTGGCCCTTATTTATTGCGTCCATAAGAAATCGTGCGTTTAAGACAAATGACTTTCTTTTGTTACGTTTGTATTATTGGGGCGGTAATGTTAATCAAATAGGGAGTTGGGCGACATTTTTGTTATTGAAGCCATAAGTGGCTTTTATGTCAGTGTAAGTGATAATATACGATGTATGTGTGCCATTACTTCTCATTTTAGGAAAGTTTAGAGCATTGACCTACACGTTGGCTTAACGAGGGGTTATGTAATTCTAAACTAACACCTACTAAACTAAAACTATGATAACTCCTGACTTGATATTTGATAGATTTTAGTCGAAAAAGTTGTTTCGAAAAGCGATGCATTAAATAGAAAGGAGGAGAGGAGGGAGGCTTACGTCCAACAGTGGACGGCAACAGGCTGAGATGAAGATAGAAATAAATTAATTGTTTTGCTTTATATACTAGCATTTTATCAGTCCTATTTGGTATCACTCATACGTTGTAATTTTTAACCGACGGAAAAAACGGCGGAGAGTCTTAATTCGAGGAGTATACTTTTTTTATTAAGATATTCAGTTATCAGATTCGGTGCAGAATGTTTTACAATACTTTATTCTGTATTATGTATGGATGTTTTTGTGGCTTTTGTTGGTTTTAATTTCGTATAATCCCAGGCTCTTCAGTTTTGATAAACGTGCCTTTGTAATCTTGTTCGTATCTGCTTGGTTATTGTGGACAATAGCCGGGGTCATATTTTAGGAAAATACGCAAAGATAACTTGGTTTGAAACTTTAGTCTTTCGTCTATCTTTACACATCGTCGTATTCTTGTGGGCTCCAATTCTGTACAGAAGTTCTCCAAAGTTTTCCTTCAGAATTGTGTGTTCGTTTGACGTTTATATTTTTTATAGCATACGCGGGCAAACGAGCAAGTGAATCACCTGATGGTAAGTGATCTCCACCGTCCATGTACGCCCATAATCCCCAAAGGATGATGGGCGCGTTGCCGACCTTAAAGGAAAGGGATAATTCAGGGAATGGGAAGGGGAGGGGAATTCAGGCCTCCAGGTATCTCACACACTATAGGAACCACAGCAGAAAGTTGCTATTTTACATCGGTATTTTTTGAGACAGTGGTAACGACCCGGACGAGCCGGCCTATTTATGCTGTAGACAAAACTGTCTACAGCGTAGGTCTGCTACTCAAAATCGTCTTTTGTTTGACATGTGTTTTGACATATTCTTAACACGTTAACTGCCAATAAAAAAGTGCACTTTTCCATTCGGGCCATGGGGGAAAATGTTGGGCGGCACTGAATCTTTCCGTTCAAGCCGTGTCTGACGACGTTGACCGCGCGTCAGGCTTGTGTTCTAAACGCTCTGTGGCGCCGACGGACAGCAATACCGAGAAAATTCGCATATAAGATGATCCGCGCGGCTCCTTAGTTTATCCTATATAGCTTGGTTTTTACCAATAACTTTAACTTTAAAAAAAAAACGGATTTTCTGGACGCTATCGCAAAATGTGTAATAACTAATATGTTTTCTTTGGATTCAAATGAAATAAATCAAGCTTTTATAGAAAAATTCACTGTTTATTAAAGTAATATTAAAAACAAATCAACTCGTATCAATTAAGCCCTTCTCGGGCAATGAATATAGGCTTAAAACCTTACTTTATATAAAACATAAAAAATGAATGGCGGTAACTAGTTACAAACAAAATAAAGCATTGTCTTTCCTATCAATGTACTTTTTAAAACATTCAGCACAAAGATATGGTTCATTAGGACAATTCACACAGAAGGTGTTTATTTTATTGTTTTGTTTTTAGCCACTATACGCCGTTGTGTAGCCACCAAATTTTTGATAACATTGTTGGCACGCACGGCGACTTTTACTTGACGGTCCTTCCTTTTTTTCAATTGGTTATCTGGATTTGTGATCGGGAATCACGACTAAAGCCTAGCGCAAGGACGCGGGCGACTAACAGATGGGCGACAACCAAAGCGACAACGTGACCGCGCGGCCCCTTTGGACGGTTTTTAGGTTTTTCGTCGGCTGAGGGCATGGAGGTCAATGTTGTCCGACGATTAATAATTGTTATTAGATAATCAGAAACTACTTTTCATTAAATTAACGCATCATTTATGAGTATAATCTAAGTAAATAATCAAAAAAATCCATCGATGAAAATTAGAAAAAGTTGGTATTTTTGATTGGCTTGATAAGGTTGACAACGTTGACCGCACAACATTGACCGCGTTGGCAGTCAACGTGTTAAGAGCCGACGACATATTTTATTAACCGACTTCAAAATAAGAGAAGGTTCTCAATTCACCGCGTTTTTTATGTATGTAATTCGATTTTTCCGCCAATTGTGGACCGATTTTGTTGGACAAATTTCATTCGATAGAGTTTAGCTGCGATGTGGTGCCATATAAATTTGGTTAAAAAAATGAAACTGGTCAACGGACAAGAGTACACTCGTCGCGATTGTGTTATTGGCAATATAATATTCGAATCAAATTGTATCATCTGGAGGGCAATTGGCGATAAATCTAAAATTAAACGTACACAAAGCAGATAAATTGACTGTCATTTCAATTGGCAACCAAATCGGAACGTCTGGAAGTTATATTAAACGACAGTAAATGGTATTTCCATGAGTGTCAAGTGACTCATGTACAGGAATGTTCGCTATAACACTCTCTTTCAAAGCTAATAGGGTAAAAGTAAAATAGGTGGTCGATTCAGCCCCGGATCTTTTTTTTTATTCGCTTCAATGACGAGACGAGCAGGTCGCTCGCCTGATGGTAAGCGCCACGCCTGCTCATAAACAGAAGCAACGCCACACAGAACTTTAAATAACAAAGCACTGCATGACACTGGACTGCGCTCGTCACCCCGAGATATAAGGTGTTAAGTCTCATAATGTCCAGTACTTTCACTGGTTTCAATGTCCTTCAAACCGAAACACAACAGTGCTACAACAGTACACACTGTTGCTTGGCGGCAGAAATAGACAAAGCGGTGGTACCCACCCAGCCGGCCTCTCGCATACGAGGGACCTACCACCTTGTAAAGATCTACGTTATTTTCGAACCGGGGCAGAAACTTGATAGTGACGCCATTCTCTCCAGCGTTTGAGATAAATTACTTAAACAGACTAAAAGAAAAGAAAAAAATGATACACAAAAGGCCTACGGGGCGCATTTTTCTTACAAGTCGACGGTGAGCCAACCAAGGTTCTGTATGCTAGGCGCTTTGTGGAGCAAGTTTTTTATTTTTAATCATATTATATTATGATTTTGGCGCCCTCATGAAACTGTCGCCTGGGGCGGGTGCCCGGTTTGCCCCCCGCCCCTATATCCGGGCCTGGGTCTTCTAGGTGGTAGGTCCATCGTATGCGAGGCCGTCTGGTTAGGTACTACAGCTTTGTTTGTTTTTGCCGCCAAGCAGCAGTGTGTAAACACCGTTATGTTCCGGTTTGAAGGACATTGAAATTACTGGGCATTATGAGACTTAACACCTTATGTTTCAGGGTAATGAGCGCATTTCAGTGCCATGCAGTAATTTATAATTCGAATATTAGTTAGAATTAGATATATCATTGTACGCATCGTACAAATTCATAAGTTGAGTACGTACTTAAGTGTATATGAAAGCAGCGGTAGCTCAGCGGGGAGTGGTACCTACTGCCGAGACGAAAGTTGCAGGTTCGAAACCAGCCTCAAGACCATGCCCCTCTGACTTTTCTGAGCTACGTGTTATTCATTGTTAATTATTATTGCTTGTTTTAAAGGTGAAAGAAACATCGTGAGGAAACCTGCTTACCTCAGAATTTGTCGATGGTACGTGAAACCTCAACCACAACCCACATTAGATCCGCGTGGTGGATGGACTAAGGCCTAACCACTATCATTAGAAGAGGAGGCCCATGCCCAGCAATGGGATGAGTGGAGCTGATATTATTAAGTGTTTATTGTAAATTTTCTAGGTACAACTGTTTTCCGTTCCTAATAAATAAAATAAATGTCTAAGTCTGACGAATGCAGTGCAGTCCCGTGCCGTACTTTGTTATTCAAAGCTCTGAGTGGGGTTGCCACAGTAATTGGGAAGGTGACGCCTGTGTATACAACACTCAAATCATGCATGCAATATTAGATTAATATAACTGCAATTATTAAATTTTTGTGGATCACACAAACATTTGACTCGTTGCGGGAATCGAACCCACAGCCTCTCGCTTCGCAGCCGGCTACTCGCCTACTACCCCACGGAGGCTGTCTTAATAGTAATTATGATCATAACAATTTGAGAAAAAAAAAATGTATACGTTTGGGGATATTTTTTGCAAATATCAATGTTGACACAAATGGACTGACCATAGAGGTCGTTTGTCACAATTATGAGCCCACGTAACGACTAGCTATGTGAAACAATAAGAGGGTGTGCTAATGAAGAGTGTCCAGGGAAGCGAGGAGCAAATCAAGTTAGTACGTGAGTGTAGGACCGCCTTAATTAATAAATTTGAACGTGACCATTATAAGAAATGTCTTGTGATGAGAACATTGTACATATAGTACATAACATACGCTTCGGCCAACTTCGTCTATTCTAGAAATACGAACAAATAATGATCTAAGACCAGATACAACATATTAAGCATTATTTTTTAATAGTACATACGCACTCACGCCTGTATTCCCCGAAGGGGTAGGCAGAGGTGTATCCAGTACACCCACAATTCGCCGAGCGTATCTCCGTCCCTTATGTGATAGGGGGCGAGCGTATCACCATACCAGGCACAAATTCCAGACTCCGGGCTGATACTGAGCATTTCGTAATAGAAAAACCCAATACCCCTTTACCCGACCCGGGGATCGAACCCGAGACCTCAGCGTTGGCCTTAATCGTAACGCGTACGCACTACAACTGCGCCACCGAGGCAGTCGCCACCGAGGCAGTCATAGTAATAGTGAAAAAAAAAAAAAAAAATGGCAAAGAAAACGAATTACATACATAAAATACCGACGCAAAGTAGCAGCTTGCTGCTGCGTTTCGTACGATGAGTGAGATATCCGGAGGTGCAAATCCCCCTCCCCTTCCCAATCCCTTAATTATCCCTTTCCTTTAAGGTTGGCAACGCGCCTATTACTTTTTTAATATTGTTGGCGTACATGGATACATGCAGATCACTTACCATCATACCTACTTGCTCGTTTGCCGGCCTATGCTATAAAAAAACTCCACACAAAAGTGAACCAAAATGTCCAGAGTATTTATGCTATGCTATGTTTATAACGCTTTAGTGCGCTAGATATGCAGTAATCAGCGGCACAGTCCCGGAGCATCGTGCTCGTAAAACAAATCGCGTTAGCAAAGGGTTGCTGTTAGAGCCGTGTTTGATGCGTGCCGCTCTACAGTTTGGGGCCTGAGTGATGAGAAACCAGCGGGTTTAGGTTTATTTATGTTTACAGTAAGTATGACAGCCTCTGTGGCGCAGTGGGTGAGACGGCTTCTCGCGGTGAAGCGAGAGGCTGCGGATTCGAAACCAATGTTTGTATAATCCACAAATATTTGTTTCGGGTCTGGATATTTTCTGTCCAGAGAAGATGACGTCAGGGAGGCGGCCGGTCGTAAAAACTACAATCCAAATCTTTCTGTAATATGTATTTAAAAGCATGTTGCGTCGACCCCACTGCGACGTCTCCTACGTCACGACGGAAAAAAACTCGGCAACCCGAGCACAATTGGGGTACTCACACATAGTCTTAGTCACACTTTTTTTATATACGGCAGAGATGGATTACCTTTTTGTATTTTTTGTTAACTCCTTTAGAAGAAAGAAGAGGACCGGAAACTAAGACATGACGGAATTGTGTCGTATCGTAGAACCGTAGAGCCTGCCTTTGTGTTGTTAGTCCTATAATATGACAATTGGTATTATATCGATAAGCTGACAAGAGAAAGTAAGCTGATAAGTGGGACACCAACATCTTAGGCCCGAAGCCAACCTCACCTGCACGTGATTGACGAATCACCTTGTGAATGAGTCTATGGCCAAACTTGGTTCCCGTTGCGGGTTGTGGGAGTCTGACGGCGAGTCACCCCATATAATACCAAATTTCGTCTCATCAGTGGTACGAAAAGACGGTCCCCGGCTTTAATCCGGGATAACGCCAGGCAGGTGGAAAGGTATTATTTTGATGTTAGTTATTGAGACTTGTAAGCTATTAAAATATTTTGGACCATTTGTGGGACCCTTATAATTTTAGGCGTGCAGTTTCTACCATACCGGAACCGCTGCGTCCCATCACTAACACTGTCCTAAGTGGCCGATCGTAAACAGTTTACGACGCGCCGCCCGCGGTCGCAGATTAAAATCATGCATTTATTTTATTTTGTTATTATTACGAAATTGCCCGCATTTGCGTTACGCGAGATTATGTCGTGAAAAATTTCGTCCACTCGCATTTCAGGATTATGAATTGTAAAATTGGGGATTATTTTATGAAGTTATGACATTTATAACTAATAAAAATGATTGTTTTTTTGTTTATCTTCTATTCTTTAATTCGATGTCTCTATCGGATTTAATAAAACTTTTGTTTGTGCTAAAGTACAAAATAGTCTCATACATACTAAATAAATATACTTTGAAAGAAAGATAAATAATTATAATAAAATACTTAATACACACAACAGTCCCACACATAGAATGAAATAAATTTACATGTAAGTAACTAGTCATCTCTTTAGTCGTATCTCATTGTATGGATTGAAAATTCTAGTTTGACCAGTCGCTCGAAAGTAATGAATGAATATTTCGCATGAAGAGTTATCGATACTGGGTTTATTTGAACGTTTCCAAGGTCTATGAACTTTCAAAACACGATAACAGAGGTCGTATGATGAACCGCAATGTGCAAGATACCGGTTGTTTTGTTAATGTCAAAGTAAGCTGATAAAAATGTGATGTGATAACAGATGTCGATGGCGACAGTTTTTTCTTTGTCTGATATATACATTTTTGGGAAAGCGCCGATGGCCTAGCGGGGAGTTGTACGGACTGTCGAGACGCAAGTTGTGGCTTTGAAACCAATCTCAGGACACACGCCTATGACTTTTCAAAGTTACGTGTGTATTTATTGTTAATTATTGTTCGCTGATGGTAAAGGAAAACATAGTAAGATTTCCTTTACCATTAGCGAACCTGCATTGGGCCAGCGTAGTGGATTTAGGCCTTATCCCTCTCATAGGTATAGGTGGCCCGTGGCCAGCAGTGGGACGTACATACACCGTGGTCCAAAAACGTGGACAATTATCAAGTATAATTTTCGAAGTCGAAAATGATAGGATCTATAATGTTTTAGCTTTAAATTCTCACATGTTTTCCCGCCATTTGATATAACAATGTAATGACGCGGGCCTTCTCTACTGAATCAGTGCGGTACAACACGCTGACTTAATGCGGATTGGTAGACCACGAATACATTATAAATGTCTGCACCTTAGGTCGGCACTTCATCAGGTTGACTGATAGAGAATTCGTTCCGCTTGTAACTACTATAAATAAACCCAACAGTCACACACATAGTCCTGACCCCACACTAGGTAAACCTGTATCGTGGGTATCAAGAACTACGAGGGACTTGCGGTCCCATAACACCCATACCCGAGACAAATATTTGTGAACCAGACAAACATTTATCTAGGTGCGGGAATCGAATCCACGGCCTCACGCTTCGCAACCGGCTACTCGCCCGCTGCGCCACGGAGGCTATGTGAAAGTTATAATGTTTGTGAGTTTGGATGTTTGTTAGTCAATCACGCTTCAACAAATGAACGGTTTTGGATGAAATTTGGCACATACTTAGACCATAACCTGGATTTGGAGATAGGCTACTTTTTATCCCGGAAAAGGCCGTTCAAGCTAGTAAATAATAAAAAAATTAAGTAGTGAGTAATGTTATAGCAATAGTAACAAAGAGCGTTAATAACACCGCTGCAACGTAGTAACTACTGAAAAATGTATGGAATTCAAATTAGAGGGAGTTCAAACGAAAAATACCTTCGTTGGGCAAATATACCACATACAAAGGCTCTCCGAACGTTATACCCGTACTAGGTCAGGTAAACTTATTCTACGGGGCGGTGTTGCTAGCTCAGTGTTATAAAAGGGGAGCTTTAAAAAATCATTTATTCGAAATAATATATATTTATTTGCAGTTTCGGTGGCGCAGTGGCCGATTAACCGGCTGCGAAGTAATAGGTTGTGGGTTGGACTCCCGCTCTGAGACAAATGTTTGTGTAATCCACAATTTTTTTGTATAGCATAGACCGGCAAATGAGCAAGTGGTTCATCTGATGGTAAGTTATCTCCACCGCCCAGGTACCCCACAATACCAAAATAATTATGGGTGCGTTGTGGCTTGAAACGCAGCAGCAAGCTGCTACTTTACGTCGGTTTTCTGTGAGACAGTGGTAACGACCCGGACGAGCCGGCCCATTCATGCTGTAGACAACAGTGTCTACAGCGTGGCTCTACCACTCATAAAACTCATAATATTTGTTTCGGGTCTGGGAGTTGTGGTACCGTAAGTCCTAAGTTCTTTAAGTTTAACCTAGTGTGGGGATCTTGATTATGTGTGTGACTGTTGGTGTAACTATTTTTTAGCTTAGTTATTTATTTACATAAAGACATAGACTCACGCCTGTTTCCTATAGGGATAGGCAGAGACAACGGATTCCACTTGCTACGATCCTTGCATACCTCTTTGGCCTCATCATATTTTACCTTTAGTTATTTATTTAATTTAATAAAATGTATTACTTTGAAACGCTTGATGCAGACTAAAGTTCCGTGGCTTTTTTAGAGTTCCCTATCCAATGGATATCAACGGAACCCTATTATAGAACCTTCATCATCTCTCTGTCTGTCCTACCTTTAAAGGGATCTAATTTTAGAATCACCTGTAGCTGGCTAAAATAAAAAAAAAAAATGTGATTTGTGATGCGTATGCGTTACGACTGAGGCTGACGCTGAGGTCTCGGGTTCGATCACCAGAACGGGTAAAAGTGATATTAGGTTTGTCTATTACGAAATGCTCAGTATAAGGCCCGAGTCTGGAATTGTGTCCGCTATGGCGATAGGCTCGAAGGGGTATATCACATCATGGGTCGAAGATACGCTCGTCGAAATGTGGGTGTACTGGTTATATTTCTGCCTACCCCTTCGGGGATTACAGACATGAGTGCGTATGTAAGAAAGAAAGAAAGAAAAGTTTATTGTCATCATAAGACATACAACAAACATAATGCAGTAAGTACACAATATAATTAATTATGTATGTGTTATTATGATGGATTTATTAACTAATAATAAAAATAACAAAAAGTTAACCACAAATTTTGGGACCACAAGTTCTTCGTAGTTCCTGATCATAGTTTTTATTATACCGACAATACGATTTTTTCACAGCTGGCAACACAAAATGTAATGTTCGTTCTGTTTCATGCTTTTCCACATCTCGTAGGCTCCGCTAGTGTTTGTTTAGGACCGAAGTTCATCAATTTGCCGAGACCAGCGCCGGGAAATATAACCAGATATACGTCGATAACAGAACAAAGGCATTTTTTGTAAAAATATGGCAACATTTTTAACAGCATTCGTGATTTTTGTTGCTTTGTTGACTTTGTACTTGTAATATCATATATACATAAAATAAAATTTTATGCGTTTCCTGTCTGTGTTATTTGTCTTTTGTTATGTTTCTGTCGGTTATTTGCGCATCACGTAAAACTACTGAACGAATTGCGATGAAAGTTTCACTATTATGATAAGTAAAACTCCAGGTAACATAATTATATGTTATATCTATAATATAAAAATGAATCGCTGAATGTGTTGCTAAGCGCAAATTGCTTCTTGCTAAGGCAAAACAATTGAGTGACGTTAGTAGGTATGGTATAAATATTAGTATGTAAATGTTAGTATGGTGCGGGTGAAACCGCGCGGGATAGCTAGTATTACAATAAAATTAAAACCGGCTCAAAAAACTATATAACAAAATAAAGTTAGCTTATTTTGAGTCGCTGTAATTGCAATTGAATGGTCAATGGTAGGTATGTGCATAAGTGATAAAGTTGTAATCCACGATTTAATCCCCTTGGGGTAGAATATTATCTTCACATTTAAATGGGACCAACTTTGGGGTATAATTCTTTTAGAATGTTTTTTTTATTAAAATCGGATCTTTTTGTGAATAGTTGTACCTATGTGGTTATACATACAAAAAAACATACATACGCACTCACGCCTGTAATCCCCGAAGGGGTAGGCAGAGGTGTAACCAGTACACCCACATTTCGGCAAGCGCATACAAAAAATATGATAATCAATCCCAGGTAACTTATGTGAGAATTTTCAAATCGGAACTCAAACACAAATTGTGACTGGTCGAGCTGGATTTGAACCCAGAACCACACGGTTTTTCAGTCTAAGTAGACAGCCACTAGACTAGACAGCAATTAGCTGATATAATAGATAATAGAGTGAATAGACTAAGGTCTTAAGGCCGTGCCCAGCTGTGGGACGTGTTAATACAGGTCTTGTATTACTTAGTCTCCCACGCTGGCCTAATACGGGTTGGCAGACTTTACTACCTTCGAAATTATTATGGAGAACTTCTCAGGTATGCAGCTTCCTTCACCATTAAAACAAGTGTTATATAACAAATATGTAACTTATGCATGCAACTTAGAAAAGTATGAAGTGCAGACTATTGGAGTTGGTTTCGAACCTACGACTTTCGACTCGAAAGTCCGTACCACTCCCCGCTGAGCTATCGCTGCCTTTTAGAGAACATAATATTTAAGTAAAAATCATGATTGATGAATTCATCAGCTTTGATGAATGTAAATATTAATCAACTTTTATTTTGCTGGCGATATTAATATTTTCGCTATCAGACAATTTCCGTTTATTTTGCGATAATGTTGTTTACATATTTTGGTATTGAATATAAACCTCGTTTTCTGTATAATTGTAATTAATCGCTATATATGAAATTTCCTTTATAGGTACTGCTTAATAAAATCAAATTATTTAGTAGTAGACATATAGTAGATAGATAGAAGTTTGATTTCAGCTTATGTAACACCACACAGTGTATTGAAAACGTAATATGATTAACTAAAACAAAAAACAACATTGTTCGAATAGCTCTGTGGTACTCGTCTTGCGTGGTAGAGCCACGCTATAGACACTTTTGTCTACAGCATGAATGGGCCGGCTCGTCCTGGTCGTTACCACTGTCTCCCAGAAAACCGACGTAAAGTAGCAGCTTGGTGCTGCGTTTCGTAAGGTGCGTGAGATATCCCGAGGCCCAAATGTGGGGGATTTGAGGCTTTCACAATTCCTTAATTATCCCTTTCCTTAAAGGTCGGCAACGCGCCCATAATTCTTTTGGTATTGTGGGCGTAGTACATAAGCGGTGGAGATCACTTACCATAAGGTGAACCACTTGCGCGTTTGCCGGCCTAAGCTATAAAAAAACATTGTCGCTGAAATCCGACCCCAGCTCGGCATTGTACTTTGCTTCAACGAAGTAAAGCGCTGGTAATTCAGCTGGTACCTGGATTTTTCACACACATAGATCTAATATAGTAGGTGATAATTATGACTTCATTAATACTTGTTTTATTATCCTGAAGTTGGCCACCAACATCTTTGGACCATCAACCCCACCTACACGAGTTACACTGCTGATAAACAGACGAGGCAATATCAAAACTTTATTCACGTTGCGGGTGGTGGGGGTCAGATGGTGGGTCACCCCATGTAATACCAAATCCACGGTCAAATCATGATGGGAAGGTGGGCCCTGGCATTAGGCCAGGAATGTGCCAGGAAGAAAAAAGAAGGATCCTGAATGATAATACGAGCAAGTCGCTTGCCTGATGGTAAACGCCATGACTGCCCATAAACAGAAGCATCATCACACAACATTTTGAATTACAAAGCACTGCATGGCACTGCACTGCGTTCGTCACTCCGTTCGTAACATAAGTTATTAATTCTCATAATGCCCGATAATGTCATTAGCTTCAATGTCCTTCAAATTAGAATACAACACTAGTTTAGATTTGCAATTTACAATCTCACATGAATCGCTCGGGATTGGAATTTGTGGCCGAAATGGTGATAGGCTTAATCTCTATCATATAATGGGACGGAAATAAGCTCAAACTGTGTGGGTACTAGTTGCGCCTCTTTCTACCCTTCCGAGAATACACACGTGAGCGTATGTTTATCACGATGCTATTTTTGGTTAAAAATAAATGCAAAGCTAAAAGTCTGCAAATAATATAATGTGTCTTAAGTATGCCTGCAATAGTATTTAATATTACGATGTATATGTATGATCTAACTCAGAAAGAATGTGGTCTGAGGTCATGACCAAAATTTCGGGTCATAACATGAGACTGATGGACTATAAATAATCATAGGCACTCACGCATGTAATCCCCGAGGGGGTAGGCAGAGGTGTAACCAGTATACCCACATTTCGCCGAGCTCATCTCCGTCCCATAATGTGATAGGGGGCGAGCCTATCGCCATACCGAGCACAATGCCAGACTCCGGGCTGATACTGAGCATTTTGTAATAGGAAAATCCAATATTAATTTTACCTGACCCGGCATTGAACCCGAGACCTCAGCGTCAGCTTCAGGCGTAACGCGTAAGCATTACAACTGTGCCACCGAGGCAGTCAAATATCCAATGTTACGAGAAGAATCACCAAGAAAACAATCACCATCTTTTACATATATCATCCATACCTACTGTAATTTAGTACCAATCTATGGCGGAATAAATCACATTGAACCCACGAGGGCTCTGACCAAAATTGTAAGACGTTCTTAAGTTTGCATACCTGCAACCCCCGGCAGACGGATTAAAGTACTAAGACGAAGTAAATTGAAAAGGCTCTGTGTAGTAACATCAAGTTTTATCGTCGGTCAGTCGTTTACATTCGCTGCGGGCCTCTTAACGGGCCAGGCGTAATGATAATGCTGATGACCCCGCGGACCCTTTGTGCCTAATGCTTATGATTTAAGATGTTTTGAATGGAACGTTGTAAATATTATATTTGAGAGTAATTTTATTTTTCAAATGTGTACGTGAAATTAATATATAAGAATAAATGGTGTGATTTTGAAAAAAAATGTATATGATTATGTATACGTATATGTACAAGTAATAGTCTCATTAGTTTAGTAGTAGCCTACTTAAGCTGTGCCACTGCGAGGACCAGGGTTCGAATGCCAGGTGGGGCAATCACAATTTGTGTTTGAGTTTAGGATTTGAAAAATGTTGCCTGGTATTGGCATTTCCATTGGTATAGCAATAGGTTCGCCCTCTTTCACTTTATGGGATAGAAATAAACTAGGCGAACCGTGGCTACAGGACTAGCTGCACCTCTGCCTACCCCTTTGAGGATACAAACGTCAGCTTATGAATGTATGTATTTATGTACATTTAACGTCCTGAAAAACTTAACGTTGACTAATCTGGTTGCCCTGGGTTTGTATCTCTAAAACAACACTTCACAAACTTTTGGCCATTGTAAGTTATGTTACAGGTCCAAAACAATTTTTTTTACATACGCACTCACGCCTGTAATCCCTGAAGGGGTAGGCAGAGGTGTTACCAGTACACCCACATTTCGCCGAGCGTCTCTCCGTCGCTTATGTGATAGGGGGCGAGCCTATCGCCATACCGGGCACAAATTCCAGACTCCGGGCTGATACTGAGCATTTCGTAATAGAAAAACCCAATACCACTTTACCCGACCCGGGGATCGAACCCGAGACCTTATCGTTAGCCTCAATCGAAACGCGTACGCATTACAACTGCGCCACCAAGGCAGTCATTTTTTTTAGTAGTTGTTTTTTATGTAATCTTTATACGATTTTACACATGCTGATCCATCCTTGTGACGGAATAAGGCACGGATATAAAGGGGCAGGCAATAGAGGCAATGCCTCCCCCTGCTGAGCCAACTAAAACCAAAGTACTTTAAAGCAAAATCTCCTCCCATCCGTGATATAACCGAAATTGACCATCCCCTCGGCTTATCGATATAATGCCCCCTTCCCCGGCCAAATTCCAGATCCACGCCTGACCGGAATTTCGTCTTATGTAAAGAATTAATTAGTTTACTCCTTCATAAACAAAGATAATTTATCCCCAAATCTTAACAGCAGATACTTAGTAACGTCGTGTATAAGACACTGGAGTGCTCGAAAACATTGAAGTTGTGCGTCGCGCCCGACGTGGAGGATCTGTGAGGGCCCTCATCGTCACTCCAACCCTCTCACGACTAATAGATCAGATGTTACAAGCTTGAGTCTTTGAATGTATGTGAATCGGAATTATAATTCTATTGGTGATGAGAAAGGAGAGGATGGTCGCGGATTAGATTAGTAAACTATTTTGGGATTGAGATTTTTTTTGGGTATGGGTCTTGAGGATTCAAGGAGTGTAAGTGGGCCACCAACATTTTGGGTTCAACGCCAATATCACCTGCACGTGGACACTCTGCTGATTTAGACAAAGCCATGGCAGACTTAGTTCCCGGACGGGTTGTCTTTATCCCGAATGATCGCTGGATAGGGTCCCTCACCAATATCCCTATACTGCTGTACCGATAAAAAAACCCGCGCTGGCATTTGGCGCAACTGAGACGGTCCTGGCGGATCCTGAGTGTACTCTGGATTGTTGCTGGAACCGCCTATTCACTATGCCACTTTGCGGCTCATCTCTCTCGAAAGACTCAGAAGTCCCTCACAATAAAGATGCCTTGCCGTCTCCGGCAGTAAGTTGTTTTCGTGCTGCAGTCCTATCCCTCGGTATCGCACCGTAAACTGTTCATTGCGTATGAAAGCTGCGCATCCCCCGCTGCACCAATTTAGACACTTAGACTTCGTATAAAGAAATATAGGTGACGAAATCTAACGGGGTATCCGTTTCAATTGAAGTTAATAGCGATTAGAAATTTTTGGCGCTTCTAAAACCAGTAATAACACAAGCATCATCAAGTGTGAGGTGGGCGCGCCCGCAAAAATAACTTTGTTTTACCAAGTCATTTTGTTGTTGCATTGCTTTCGCTATCTATGGTGCTAGTATTTGAACCCCAAATGAAGTTGGTAATTGTAACACAGTTTAATTTCAGGCAATAAACTGGCTTAAGATAAGCAACTTGACATAGTTTTGTCGACTCGTTTTGTTGTGAAAAATCAGTTTTATCTGGTTACTCATACTTATACGCCCTCACGCCTGTAATCCCCGAAGGGGTAGGCAAAGGTGTAACCAGTACACCCACATTTCGCCGAGCGTATTTCCGTTCCTTATGTAATAGGGGGCGAGCCTATCGCCATACCGGGTACAAATTCCAGACTCCGGGCTGATACTGAGCATTTCGTAATAGAAAAACCTAATATCACTTTACCCGACCCTGGGATCGAACCAGAGACCTCAGCGTTCACCTCAACCGTAACACGTACGCAGTTATACTGCCCCACCGAGGCACATTATTTGGTTATCTCTATATTTCTATCAAAGTTAACACGCTGGCCCGGTATTTACGCCTCGAGAAAATATTGCTGTCTCGTTTTCTCGTGCTATCTCTATACTTCATTATCACTCTATATTGGTATCTCTCTAACTAGTTGATATCGACAAAGTTTTCTCTCTAGCACGCGAGATATCTCGTAAACTTATGCTAAACCGCCGGGTCTCGAAAAATGTATGTTAACCTTCATAGCTGTGTGTTTTTGTAACATATCGGTTTTAGATTATATCTTGTATAATTTATTGCCATTTTGATCCAGTCCGACAAGGCTTTTTGTTTTGTTATTACATCTAATGTTCTTGTAGCACGTAAAGTTAAATAGCTTGGTGTTTAATTAGAAATATGGCGCTGGATTGTTTATAGTTCCCTTTTACTAAAACGTCAATAATTAGTGTAGTTTAGTGAGGTATTTCCATAAACAAAACATACATAAATATACAATTTGAACCAAATAATAAATATCACCATTTGTTTTTATCCAAGTTACCATTTGTTTTTAATTGCTGTATACAGTTAGACTTGCTTAAATTAAAAAAAAATAATAATTAAGGGATATAATACAAAATCCTCAACGGACGAAAGCATACGTAACACGATTTGGATATTAAAGTAGATTTTTTTAACATTTAACTTATTATATGTAAATAGGATTTCTCATAGTTTTTGACCATAATTGATTTATTGTAAGATTATTTATTAATTCATCATACGCCAACTTCACGGCTCTCCAAAACAAACCACGTTGAGTCAATGATGTCCGTAACATTAATTAATAGAAGGTATAATCCGTTTTTCCCGGAGGGGCTCTTAGTCCAAGACGGGCTCCCGCCGCCCGGACCTTCCGTGTAATAATTATCAATGGACCCTAGGGGTATAACCAGCCGTGCCTACCCAATCTACCGGAGCTTGTCCATGTGTTGCTAGCAGGAAGAAAAGTCTAAAAAGTGTCAGAGATGGGTTGAATTATTGTGTTTATGTTATTTTCGGGAATTATAATATAGGTAAATATTATATTTATAAAGTTTTGTGATTTGTAATATTTTTAACCCTAGACAATAAAAAGAGGCGTCGAGTGCAAATAGGCCACAAAATCTTAGACCCAAAGTCAACCTCACCTGCACCTGGAATACTTTGCTGATTAACGGACGAGGCAATTGCGAAACTTTGTTCCCATTGTGAGTTGCAGGGGTCAGACGGTGGGTTGCCCTACATAATACCAAATCCACCGTCAAGTCATGATATGAAGGTGGACCCTGCCGGGATTAACCCAGGATAACTTCAGGCAGAAAGGAAGAAAAAGAGGAGAGTTGTGTGTATTTGTGTATATTGTGGCGTGCTGACAGACCGATTTGAATACGTTTTTTTGTCTGATGCTGGTCGAGATGGCTATGTCTGAAGAATATTTGTTCTGTCATTACAAAGAACCATATATTTTTCTATTCGATGTCAAGATTTTTTAAAGTTTAGGTTATTTTAGGTTGTGTTTTTGCGTCAATAATAACTGGCAACCCAACAAAAACATGGGTAGCCGTGTGCCACTCCGTACCTTTTCTATTTGCATTTTACAACTTCACCGGACCTTTTATGGCGTTGCGATTTTCATTTGGCGCGAATAAACTTTGGCCATCAAATGGACTGTTTGGCACGTTTGAGGGTGCCAAGTGGCCATATGCTGCTCCCCTCAGAATACATTTAAATTTATATTCAAGTTAGTGGTTTTGTGGCGAACATAAAATGTATGTCAATCAACGTAAAATTTAAGTTGCTAGAGATACAGTATCTCTAAGGTAATATTTTTAAGTGATAGTTTTAAATTAATCCTTGGGGAGTGTAAGTGGGCTACTAGCATCATATGCATATGCCCAAAGCCAATCTCACCTGCACTGGTACACTCTGCTGTTTAACGAACGAGGTAATAGTTAAACGTGGTCCCCGTTGCGGGTTATGGGGGTTATCTATACCTATTGATATTGAAGCAAGTGAAATTACATTATGATACTTAATATCTTATGTCTCTGGGTGACGAGGGCAGTCCAGTGCCATGCAGTGCTTTGTAATTCAAAGTTATGATTGTTGTTACTTCTGTTTATGGGCAGGCGAGACGCTTACCATTAGATAACCGATTTTCTCGCTTCGTCATTAACGCTAATAAATCAGCGAGGACGCATGTGTACATTTTCAAATTGTCATTTAAATATCTATGGTCATACCACTTGTTACCGCATGTTAAGATGGTATGGTATGGTTTACTTAAAATAATTTAATAACAAAAAGTATGTTTGTTAATTGTCAACAATAAAAACACAATAAAAAGCAAACCGAACAAAACTATCAACAATTTATTTACCACAATAAACAGCGTCAATGGGTGAATAATTTTCAATATAAATTCCAATTAACAATTCAAAACTGTACTGAATCTGATTAAATTCGTACAAAAGGCTGAAGTTCAGACGATTTGTATCGCGGGCAACCAGCGGCGCCACTCAATGTAGAGGTATTTCCAATTACTCCAATCCTTCCATTTTGTCGTCGCGTGGAATTTTATTACCGCCATCTCAGTCTCTCGCATTACGTTTATGATAGTTGAAGAGAGATGGTGCAGGGAGGATTTGCCTTCTCATGAGGCAGAGTTAATTTCCATTCGCTGGAGGCGATGTCGCGGTACCTTTCATAAGCAAATTGAAAAGGTAAGCTCACTATTTGGTCATTATTTTGAATATCATAGGTTTGAAGGGATTTTATTCACATTTAATATTTTATTGAATAGGGTAGTTGACTAGATTTTTATTATTATTTAAATCAATAAGTTACGTTACTCATAATCTATTGCAAATATAATTTTATAAATCGTACCAAAAATAAATAAGTTAGAAGCCATTCAAATCCTGTAGAAGGGGTAATTGTCAAATGACAGCCGACGCAAACTTTGACGTCACTGTGTAAAATATTCATTATGGTGCACGCGTGAAAGCGAGATAGTGAGATATCCCTACTACGCACCCACTTTTCCTCATACCAACATTTAAACTCATACCTGCGGGCACATTTCTGAACCAATTTTGATTGTGTTTTAATAAAAGGGTTTCTTTTGCGTATCATTTTCTGATACTTATAAAATAATGTATGAAATTCAATATAGGAAACTACCCTATTGTAGCAAATGATAAGTTATACACGTAAATATTATGTATATAGTTCACACTTGTATCTTCAAAGGTGTAGGCAGAGGTGCAACTAGTAGCCCTACTGTTCGTCGAGGTAATTTCAGTGTCATTATGATAGGTGAGCCTACTATGCGATGCGGTATGCGAGGAGCCGTCTGGGTTCCACCGCTTTGTTGATGTGTGTAAGAACTATTGTGTTTCAGGATCATTTTAGCCAGTGAAATTACTGGGCATTATGATAAATAATAATTTATGTTTCGGGATGATGCACACAGTCCAGTGCCATGCAGTGTTTTTTAATTCACAGTTCTATGTGTTGTTTATGGGCATGTGTGGCGCTTGACATCAGGCGAGTGACCTGCTCGTTTTGTCAGTCAAGCTAATGATATAAAAAAACGGCAGAATGCATCAGGCGATCATTGCACCTGCCCTTATCCCACTCGCAGTGGGGTAGGCGCAACATACTTTGCAGCACGAATGTGCCGGCTCGACCGGGTTGTTACCACTATCTCACAGGAAATCGACATGAAGTAGCAGCTGTTTTGTACGGTGAATGAGATCCGGAGGCTCAAGGTCTCCTCCCCTTCCTAATTCCTTACCCCTTTAAGGTCGGTAATACATCCATGAATCTTCTGGTATTATGGGTGTTCATGGCCAGTGGAGATCACATGCCATGAGCATCAGGTGACTCACTTGCTTGATTACCAGCCTGTGCTATAAAGGAATTGGGTGTTTTCACTGAAGCAGAGCAGTCTGGAGATGTAGATTTATACAATTTTGTCCGTCTTGTGTCTGCTGAACTCCACGCAACTCTTGTTTGTTCCGCTTAGTGATAAGTCTATCATAAATGATAATCAAATATACTTGACAGCCTCAGTGGCGTAGCGGGCCAGAAGCCGGCTGCGAATCGAGAGGCCGTGGCTTCAATTCTCACACCAAGAGAGACAGCCTCCGTGGCGCAGCGGGTGAGTAGCCGGCTGCGAAGCGAGAGGCTGTGGGTTCGATTCCCGCACCGAGACAAATGTTTGTGTGATCCCACAATTATTTGTTTCGGGTCTGGGTGTTGTGGGACCGCAAGTCCCTCGTAGTTCCTGATACCCACGACACAGGTTTACCTAGTGTGGGGTCAGGACTAAGTGTGTGACTGTTGGGTGTATTTATTTATTTATTTATAAGACAAATGTTTGTGTGATCCACAGATATTTAACAAGTCCTTCGTAGTTCTTGATACCCACAATACAGGTTAACTTAGTGTGGGGTCAGAACTATGTATGTGACTGTTGGGTGTATTTTCATTATCATATTATAATTATTACGGCCACACTGTAGACAATTTTGTCTCAGGGCTGTTGAAAAGGATCTGTAATTTTTTAATTACTGAACATTTCTTTAAACATAGCTAAGAACTACCTTGATTAAACCGCATTTATAGTAAACAAAACAGTATTAAATTGGTCTACTCGTTTAGGTATACACAGACGGACATACACACTGACGGAGACAAATAAGTAACATCTTTTTTGGTGGGGATTGAAAATTGAACATCATCGGTTTCTGATACGTCATAATATGGTGGGACATGGGCGGGACC
This sequence comes from Mimas tiliae, assembly GCA_905332985.1. Classification (NCBI taxonomy): domain Eukaryota; kingdom Metazoa; phylum Arthropoda; class Insecta; order Lepidoptera; family Sphingidae; genus Mimas; species Mimas tiliae. The sequence goes on along the minus strand of HG995248.1, from coordinate 15,515,157 downwards.
CTAATGGTATATTCAAAATGTCAGTAATTAACTACAAACATATCAGATTATAGGACCCGTGTCGGACCCTGGTAACTTAGTGGACCCTTGTAACCAGCCCGAGGCGAGCGAGAACATTAATCATAGCATAGAGATTGGAGATGGAGAGATCGGCTGCTAATTCTACTAATATTATAAATGCGAAAATGAGTTTGATTTTAATGAATTTTGTACAGATGAGACCCTGAGGACGGTAATAGACTACTTTTTATCATGGTTTTAGGCTACTGGTACTGGTACTGGTATCATGGTTTTATAGTTTACGAGTGGTAGAGCCACGTTGTAAACAATTTTGTCTACAGCATGAATGGGCCGGTTCGTCCGGGTCGTTACAACTGTCTCACAGAAAACCGGCGTAAAGTAGCAGCTTGCTGCTGCGTTTCGTACGGTGAGTGAGATATCCGGAGGCCCAAATCCCCCTCCCCTTCCCAATCCCTTATTATCCCTTTCCTTTAAGGTCGGCAATGCGCCCATAATTCTTTTGTATTGTGGGCGTACATGGGCGGTGGAGATCGCTTACCATCAGGTGACCCACTTGCTCGTTTGCCGGCCTATACTATAAAAAAAAAACTTTTTATCTCGGAAAAGGCTGTTTATTGGAAACTTATGAACGGGTAACAGCAAATGTAGTCCGTTATTTCGTTCAATATATGAAATATAAAAATTGAAAGTTTGTATGTTACTAAGTTTGTGAATTTGGATGTTTGTTAGTTAATCAAACCTTAACGGCTGATCAGTTTTGGATCAAATTTGGCACACAAGTTTACCTGTAATGGTCCAAGTCATGTTCTAACATGACCTGGATTAGGACATAGGCTACTTTTTATCCCGGAAAAGGCCGTTCAACAGAACCGCAAGCAAAAGCTAGTTTGCAATATTTTTTGTTGCCATCATTGTTTACTATCAACAACACTTTACTGGGTGGTGGTTCCTTCGTATCTGAAATACCGTCTGAGTACCACATATTTGTCTATATCTACAGCAAAGCCACGGTGTGCTGTATTTCAGTTGGAAGAACACTGAATGTCTTGGGATCACGAGCGCAGAAGATGTAAAATAAATAAGCAAATACACCCAACAGTCACACACATAGTCCTGACCCCACACCTGGTTAACCTGTGTCGTGGGTTTCAGGAACTACGAGGGACTTGCGGTCCCACAACACCCAGAAGCAAATATTAGTAGATTACCCAAACATTTGTCTAGCTGCGGGAATAGAACCCACGGTCTCACGCTTCGCAACCGACTACTCGCCCACTGCGCCACGGAGGCTGTCAAAAGTGAATGTCTTGGGATGACGAGCGCAGTAGATGTAAAATAAATAAGCAAATACACCCAACAGTGACACACATAGTCCTGACCTCACACAGGTTAATCTGTATCGTGGGTTTCAGGAACTACGAGGGACTTGCGGTCCCACAACACCCAGAAACAAATATAAGTAGATTACCCAACCATTTGTCTAGGAGCGGGAATCGAGCCGGCTACTTGCACACTGCACCACGGAGGCTGACACAGTACTTTGCAATCCAAAGTTCTGTGTGATGTAACTTTTGTATTGGCGCTTACCATCAGCCGACTGACCTGCTCGTCTCGTCATTTCGTAGAATAAAAAAATCACTAAATAATATGAATAATATCGTAGCAGATTTGGGTAGAATGACGCTGCGATACAAAACAAAAGTTTCCCTGTTTATTTATATCCATGCATCAATTACTACTTTACTACTTCGTTAGGATACATACAGGGTCATAAGTCACAAAAGTTAGTGCGTAACACAAGGCAGTTGAAATGTGATCATCATTTGAACGGACCTTATAAATGTACTAAAACGAATTACACAGAATATTCGACTTTATGTCGAGTGGATAGAGTTACGCCCGCCCAGATGTTATAACGCTCGCAAAACGCACTTGTTAATCCCATGTTGTAAATATTTGATTGGGTGATGTAAGTTGGAAGCGGTAGCGATGTGAGTCTGTGAATCGAGAGGCCGCGGTTTCGATTCCCACACCGAGACAAATGTTTGTATGACTTAAAAATATTTGTTTGAGGTATGGGTGTTGTGGGACCATAAGTCCTTCGTAGGACTTGATACAGGTTAACGTAGTGTGGGCTCAGGACTATGAGTCACTGTTGGGTGTATTTATTAGGCAATCTTGAAAATCTGGGATGCCTATAGAAAAGAGTTTTAGTTAGTCATTGCTTGAGACCAACAGGAATATGAAAAATACTGCAGAAATACCTGCAGTTTCAAGAATATAGTGGTTCAAAGGACTGTTGGTCATCATAGAACCATTTATAAAGTTTTTTTCTCATACGATCTATACTATCACAGAAAACTGTCATTTTGGAAGATTCTTATTTTCAAATTGTATGACGCGGCCTCGTGAATGATAGTTTTCTGTAATATGCGATAAATCTCTATCCATCTAATGGCCGTTCCCAATATTCTGTTTACAGACAGATTTGCTTACTGGCAGTTAATTTTTGACATTTGTATGGAAGGTCTGTCAAACCACTATTGATAAAGCAAATGTATCTGTAAATAAAATATAGGGAACCGCCATTATTGCGGCTTTAGGTTAAACTAATGTGAACCACGTCATACCAGTTAGATTCTAAAAACGCACCCGCTAACATCTTATCCCACACGCCAAGGGTCAAAATGTACACGTCATTAAGTTGGTCACCCGACTCGGCGGCATAAATGCGGTATCAAACTGTTTTATTGCGTCCCGGCATGATTTAATGAAATCTTTAATATTGTAGATAAGGCTCCCGCCGACCAGCGTCGTAAATTGCCCGCAGCCATTGCCGAATCCCGAATAATAGCCTCAAAATAAGCCGAGGACTCCCTGTTTCTTTATGTGGAATGCTGATATTAATTATGTTTTTAATATAATTTTATGGAGGTTAAATTGTGCCGTAGGGATGAATACCAATTGCTTAAAAGAGACGGGACTTGGGATTGTCATCAACTGTCCCATAAAAATGGTGAAAAAATAGAAGTTATAAAGATTCCCTTATGTTTTTTTATTAAAAACATAAGGGAGTTGTATTTCAAAAGAGGTTAAGACACGGGATGGTATTAAAAATTCCAGAATAATTATTGTTAATTATATTTATAAACTTAAATATTGAGAATGATTAACAGAAATGTGTAGCTAAACACATACATCAGTACCTACTACTACAATTAAAGCTGAGCTTTGACAATCTCGGTGTCATCCGTTACTCTAGACAATAGCAGGCTTCTAACTATTAACGATGATTACTAATATAAAAATATGAAATGTAATCACAATAATACATAATCTATGAATCATCATCACAATATATTCATGAAATAGACAAAGAATCCTGAAGCGCATAAATTCAGTCAAAGCACTCTAAGTTTTTTGCATTGCTTCTTTTCTAAAACTTTGAACATCAATTTAAAATTTCTTTTGCAAGTCGAATATCGCAGTTAAAATTCAATACAATCATGTGATATCATTATTGGAAACTCGTATAATGTTCTGGAAGATGTTAAGTAAATGTAGACCCTTTTAATTTTTTACTGCCAAACCTTTCAGTTCGTTTAGGTTCGTGTGAGATGCCAGATGTTTCGATTGTGCCCTCAAGCGACGACGATGTGCCATTTTATATACAACGACTTCCCCTTGTATCACTGTTTCGCCATAAATATATATGCTTTTGATTGTCGTCAGAGCTTTGCTTGAGGTTATTTTAAATATCACTTCAATTTGTGATGTTCTAACTTTGATTTTTAGTTTTAGATATACATAGTACATACCCCTTCCCAATCCCTTATTTATCCCTTTCTTGTAAGCTCGGCCAGGCGCCTATTATTGTTCTGGTATTGGGGGCGTAAATTGGCGTTGGAGATCACTTTCTATCAGGCGACTCATTAGCTCGTTTGCCAGCTTACGTTATAAAAACTGTTATTATCTCGACTGTGTCATGCGATAAACTCTCTCTATCTTAATGAGGCTAAAGTATTTTTTATTGTTATCAAATACCTATTGTTTTTACTTCTAACATTATTGAAGAAACCATAAGTTTTACTTTACGAATCACCAAACCTTCTCTCAAGAAGTATATCACATATCAATGCTATGGGCAATAAATAGATAGCTTAACTGGAAGATACATTTAGGAAACCGAAACGATTGGAAGTATCGCGCATACAGCCACTTTAGGCACGTAATGGCGACCAAATCCGCCGGAGGGAGGCCATGTCACTGCGGTTTCAACCAGATAATGTACTGGAGTTTAAATGTAGTATTTTTATGTTCTACTAGCTTTTGTCGCGGCTCCACCCGCGTGAAGGGCATTTTCCGGGATAAAAAGTAGCATATCCAGGTCTTGGTCTACCTGTGTGCCAAATTTCATCCATAACCGTTTAGCACTTAAAGCGTGATTGACTAACAAACATACAAACTTTTACAAATTACCAAAGTATAAAGTATAATAATAAGTAGTAGGATATAAAAGATGAACCGTTTGAAAGTAGGGCAATATTTAAAGTAGTATATGGTGCTGTACGGTACGGTACCGTAGATAGCAGCGATAACTCAGTGGGGAGTGGGGAGACGAAAGTCGCAGGTTCGATACTAACCCTAAGAGCATGCACTTCTGACTTTTCTAAGTTACGTGTTACGGGTTGACGTCTGGCAGGCGGCTGGTCGTAAAAACTACAATCCATATCTTTTTGTAACATGTGTTAAAAATTATGTTGCGCCAACCCCACTGCTAGTGGGATAATGGCAGGTGGAAGAAGAAGAAAAAGGAATTGTAATAATAGGTGCCGAACGGCGACCTGTAATATTTGGTTAAAATTTGATTGAATTTTATTTTAATTTTATTTTTTTATTTAATGGTCCACAAAACTGGTTGCTTCAATGAAATTTTCCAAACTAAGATAAAAAAAAACTAAGGCTATGGTATATAAACAACCTTCTGGATGTCGACACGACAAGCATGTAATTTAATCGATTTCCTTCGACAGTCGTTGATTAAAAACCGTGTCCACATTAACATGTTTATGATGCGCTAAGTGCATGTGCATGCTTCTGTTTCATACATATTGTCAGTAATCTTACACATCAATGAGAATATTTACTCATTATATATATATTTTATGTTTACGTTCAATATCGTGAATTCTACAATGACAATCTTTAACGGTTTATGGGGTTTGATTTTATTTTCATCGATTCTTCACAGTGTTGGATATCAAGCGTGTTCACATTAGCGCATTTATCCTGGGCTAAGTGCATTACTCGGTCGTGATCTCGCGTGTCCTGTCACTGTTTCGACACCGGAGCGACGACACCCCGTCTTTTGTTTTACAAACCTTGTTGATAATCTTGCACATACAGAATTTAATTTACCTTCACTAGAGTTAAGTTGTGTGTGGTAGAGCCAAGCTAAAGACAATTTTGTCTAGAGCATGAATGGGCCGTCTTAACCGGGTCGTACCCACTGTCTCACAGAAAACCGGCGTAAAGTAGCGGCGTACTGCTGCGTTTCGTACGGTGAGTGAGATATCCGGAGGCCCATATCTCCCTTCCCCTGCAAATTCCTCAATTTTCCTTTTCTTATACGGTCGGCAACGCGCCCTTGATTCTTCTAGTATCACAATACTAGAAGAATCATCGGCGTACATCGGCGGCGGAGATCACTTACCATCAGGTGACCCACTTGTTCGTTTGCCGGCCTATGCTATATAAAAAAGTAGTGAATTTCGAAAATAGATGAGTATGAAGTGCTTTGATTAGGCCATGAAAAGTTGTGATTTGAAGATGTGACATTGTAATTAATAACGATAATTAGGCGCGAATTATAACAATCTATTATTTTAATCATGTCATGTTATTTTAATTATATACTTTTTACTTACATAGCTTTTATAAATCTATTTTCATTACAATTTGAATTTCAATACAATTGGATTGTCGATTCAATCTAATACCAATACAATCGACAATAGTGTTTTAAACGGATGTGTAAATAGCTTTAGAAGCCTTTCAAAAAATTCCATAGCATTTTCTGCAAACTACTTGTCCGGAACGGCTCTTTATTTAAATGAAATTCTTTCAATTCCACACATTGGCTATTGTTCGGCGCCGGCGAAGGCAAGCCCTCGGAGGGCGAGAGTTCTGTCTTCGATCCGCAAGAGGGACTGTTATCTAAATCAAATGCCCTCCTCAGGGCGAGGAGACGCAACACAGCTTGTTCGAGTGGATTTTTTAAAAGGATTCGTGTTAAATGGGTAAAAGGGTGCGATGGGGATTTTAAACATAAGGTTTTAAGACAGGATTTTAGTTTATATTCCATTTGGAAAGTTTAGCTTTTTTGGTGTTTTGACAGATGTTGGTTTGGTTTGGTTCAGCTAGACGAATAGTTTAATATCGGGAAACAATTCAGTATTTTGTAATACAGTGGTAACCCTCATCACATAACTTCTACAAAGATAAAAGAGTATCATACTTGTTAAGCGTCATAAAACTTGTGGCATCTTCTGGCACATGTCAGAACCTTCGTAGTCAGAACTACCCTTTGATTCAGTAACTCAATGTCTGGAAGTAGGTCGGTAATGTATGTATTCTGCTTCGATTCTTTAAAACAGTCGGCATGTTATCGTGGATGCACCGGCAGACGCGACCATTCCCCTTGAACCCTACTCAACTAACGTTTCAACTTTATCAGCGCTTTCGATGTGGGAATCGTGTTTTATACGGACAGTGAAATCTGTGGAGATTGGAGACCACCACGAAAACATTTGTTTCTTTTATTTATCTGAATTAACCACCTGTATGCAGGTAAGTTACAGATGGAAAATTGTAAAATCTTGCATTTGAGGTGCAAGCTTTCAATGCAAGTAACTTGCACGCAACTATTATTATGACGTCAAACTTGCTTGCAAGACTTGCAAAGCTGGAAAGCTGTGCTTAGTTAGTGATAGCAAAGGAGGCAATTTCTGTACGTATTAGATTTATGGTTATATTTAGTGTGTGTGTGTTTTATGTACTTATTAATTGTGGACATATCCTAGATGGCGCAGTTGTAATGCGTACGCGGTAAGACTGCTGCTTGAGGTCACGCTTTCGATCCCCGGGTCGAGTAAAAGTGATGTTAGGTTTTTCTATCACGAAATGCTTAGTATCAGCCCGGAGTCTGGAATTGTGGCGGTAGGTTTGCCCCCCTTTTACATCATGGGGCGGAAATAAGCTCGACGAAATGTGGGTGTACCTTACTGGTTACACCTCTGCCTACCTTCTCGGAGATTACAAGCGTGGGTGCCTATGTATGTAATTGTAGATATAATTTAAAATAAGAAACTACATATTTGCGATCATGTAATTAAATGTTAGCATTTATAGCACTTAATAGTTGTTTTAATAATTAATTTTGCACTTCGTTATAAAAATACAATTTCTATTCCTTTTTTCAAAGATGCTTAAAAGAAGCGTTTCCTGGTAGGCAGTGACTGTGCCCCTGGCATTGTTGAAGTGGTAGAACTTTATCATCGAGTAGTAAACAACACGTCCGCTTCAAAAAAGAAAACGTTGTGGCGGTGTTCCAAATGTTCCCCCATTGAAAAAAGAATAAAAAAATCTCCGTAGTTTTTCCTGTTCCTATAAGAAGCCACTATCCGTCGAAGAGCGCGTAAACCTCGTGAATATATTCGTCAGACTCCATTAATACGTCACTCAACGCGCGTACGGTTTTGTGACAAGCTACGTACTACGGTGTATTTTAGTAAATTGAGATATATTGGCAAAGGGTAAAAAGGGAATGCATGGAGTACACAAACGTTTCGGTAACATTTTGTTTTATTAGTTTGAGTGACGAAACCAGGTCGCTTGCATGATGGTAAACGCGACGCCTGCCCATCAACAGAAGCAACACCACACAGAACTTTGATTTATAAAACACGGCATGGCGTTGGACCAATAAACACCCTAAGACATAATTAAGATGTTAAGTCTCATAATGCCCAGTAATTCACCGGCTTCAATGTCCTTCAAACCGGAACACAACAGACATAGCGGATAGACAAAGCGCTGGTGACCCATGCACACGAGGGACCTCGTATGTATCTAATAATTTGGGCCTCCGGAAATCACAATCACTATAGCACGCAACACCAAGTTGCTACAGTCTGTGAGACGATAGAACTATCCTGGCCGAGCCAGACAATTCATGCTGTAGACAAAACTGTCAACAGCAATGCTTTAACACTTTTATTGATACCTAGCCGATGTATATGTACCCACTAGTCCATATATATTAGACAAACACATTGAAGATTAATTAATAATATAACGTGTAACCAAACTTAGAAACCGACTTCAATGTACAGCAATAGCATGTAAATTCCAATACAATAACGCAATCGCGACGAGTGTACTGTTGTCTGTCGAGGAGTTTTATTTTTTACTCCGTACTCGGTCATCAGAGGGCCAATTCTGCTATTTTAACTGACACTGCGAATGAATTTTAACCGAACTGAGATTACATTTTGAATTAATTAAAAATATGGCATTCTGCTCCTTTAAAAATTCGATATCATCTCAGTTAAATTGCATTTAAACTGTCAATTCGATCAACTTTCAATGTCTTTCTTTTGTTGAAATTATGGCTTCGCATTATTATGCATTTCGCCAATGACAAGTATTTTACCGAATTTTACGTATCAGCTGCCATAGACTAAATTCTAGAAATTAAAAATGACCTAAGCGACAAAATCAAGGTTACCAACTCACAATAAAATACCCACAATATGACTAATTTCAGTGATTAAAAAATTACGTAACTGGAGGTTATGATTTTTTAATTAATTGATTTGACTAATTCCATGTATTTTATTTATTTAATTAATTTATCTATTCCATGGCATAACTGAAGGAAAACGGCACAACAGCACCACTGAGGCAGTCCTTTCCGGAAATAACCACAATCGCGATTAATTTATTGAAATTTGAGATTCTACCGAATTACGGTTTTGCAACACTGCTGAGGACATATTTATAATAATTATGAATTGTGCGAGAGTTTTGGCGGGAATTTTGACAGTGCGATTGATCTCTTATTTTAATCTACACTAATATTCTAGAGAGGAAAGATTTTTTGTATTTTTGTATGTAACAAATAAACTAAAAAACTACAGGGCCGATTTCAAAAATAATTTGGCCGTTAGAAAGCTACATTATTATTCTAATATTTTACTGAAATAACGAGTCCACAAAGTCGAACAATTTTGACTACTTTTAGTTGCTTGCAGTAAAAGAGAATAAAGTTAAGAATTTATCTGCAGTTAACTCACAGTCACTTCACCTCAGTGTTGCCAAGTCAGATTTTTGAAAATACCGTGGTGTCCACATTAAAATACGGTATTTGCGCCAAAAATACAGTGCTTGATGGGAAAAAATACAGTGTATTTTACAGTGCAATAAAATGTCGTACAAAAAAGGAAATAATTAAATTATTAAGTAAAATATAAATTTATTTTAAACTTTATATCCTAAACTAACTTAACATTTTATTTGTATATATCGATCGCTGCAGAAATGGATGGCTGCGATGATGATGATATCGGTTTAGTTTTTTTAATGTGTTTAATCAAAGAGTTTTATGTATACTACTAGACAAGCTGCGCGGTACATGGAAATTGTAGTTTAATAAATTAATTAAATTGTAGTATAGTAAATTAGTTGTATTACTAAGTTGCAGTCAATTGACCGTAACTCAATATTATCATCTCGCTTACTCTCAACTAGAACCCCTATTGCGCTCCCTGTTTGTGAACTGTCAAACTCCCGCGTTATGTGACGCAGTTTTACTTCTAAATAACCTGTCTAGTAGTATACAATAATAATACGAAATTTTGACTGTAAAAAATACTGTGTCTCCATATACGGTATTTATAAAAATACGGTGTCCAGTAGATGACATGAAAATACGGCAGATCTGCTGTAATTACAGTGCACTTGGCAACACTGCTTCACCTTCAGTCACATTTCGTTCTCAATTAATATTTTGACATTTGTCTATAGACGAAATGCATTTTATATAGTTAAGTGTCTCTAAGGGTAAATATTTTGGGTCTATTCAACCATCTATTCCCTCTAAGTGTTGGTTTAGTAACAAATATTATGACAAATTGACAACTTCTGTTATCATCCGTCTGCGGCTTGGGTTTGTATGTTCTCCAGTATTTTTAGCAAAAATCCGAGTGAGGGATCATTCTCTGTGTGAGTGTGGTCTGGATGAAGGTTCTTTGGATCATATATTTTTTTTTTGTCCTAGGCTTTTAGTTCCCCTCTATGATCTTCTTCCGAATGATATCCCACGTCCTGTTAATATTCCGTTCTTATTAACTTTGGTTAACTCTCCCTTCATTAAGGTTCTCTTTTCTTTTATCAGGATCAATGGTATAAGGTTATAATTTTTGGGTATGGATATTTTATGTTCCTTCCTATTTTTAATTATTTGCTTTGGTTAAATAATATTATGTTGCTATCTTATTCTTGCATAGTGGTTTTTTATTTTTATATGAAATTTGTTGAGGTTAAGTGTTTCAATTGTTATGTCTTATTTCATTGTTTTGAAAGTTTTCAAGCTCTGCCTACACCACGTGACATGTATATTTGTACTGATTACTTCTGATTAGTGGTCTCGTATCATTAAAGTGTTTATTTACTGTCACCGTGTCTTTTCCTACCTCGACACTGGCAAAATCATCGTTCGCCGATGGAGCCACAATATAAAATTGGATTGGATTAGTTAAGTGTCAAAATTGTTACCAGAATGCCGTTTTGGTTCAGTCAACTTGTATTCTACTTTCGATATCATTGCGTTCTAAGTTCTTGAATATTGGTTTAGCAGAATACCATTTGCAACTTTCTTGTCGCTGAGATTAGATCGGAATGATATTTTGAACAATTAAAATTACGAGAATTGGCCCTCAGATCTTAACGAAATGTATATGGGACCACATCGCAGCTAAACTTTATCGAGTGAAATTGTTTTCCTACGAAATTGGTACACAATTAGCGGAGAAATCGATGTACATACATAAAAAAGGCAAAAAATTAAATAAAAAAGGCGCCGAATTGAGAACCTCCTCCTTTTTTGAAGTCGGTTAAAAAGGTAAGCCAAGGTTTCTTATGATGAATGTTTGAGACAACTTTTCTATTGTCATCTGGATTACGTGACACTTGAAGATGTCATGAAATGAACAATCGATGGGAACTGCGGCCGCTGCGGTGTATTTACTAATGCATGGGGACCTCTCCTTACAAAGCTGTATTGGGGTCATGTTCACATTGGCTGCGACTAAGTTTTTGTTTCGAAAAATCAAAAAATCATACATGAGTTTCCTGGGATTGGAACTTGTGCCCCATATGGCCATAGCTACGCGCATAGTACATCTTCTTCTTCAACCTGCCCTTATCCCACTCGCGGTAGGGTCGACGCAACATGCTTTTTAACACATGTTACAGAAAGATTTGACTTGTAGTCTTAACGACTGGCCGCCTTCCTGGCACCCAGAACCGAAACGAATATTTGTTTAGCACACAAAAAAATGTCTCGGTATGGGAATCGAACCTGCGGCATCATGCTTCACAGCCGGCTAATCGTCCACTGCGCCACGGATGCTGTGCTTATAGCATATTACGCGAAGGAAATAAGTTCGGCGCATCGTGAGTACAGCACTCATTCTGAGATAAAAGTGTCAGTGTCTTTGCCGGGTCGGTCACTTCCCTGTAACATGGTCGAGGAGGCCGATGGCTGGCACATGCGTCATACTCGTGAACGGGTGCTGCTTGTGTGGATTGGTCTGCTCAACTGTTGTTTTTGTTATAACTTTTTTTACTATATAGTCTTAATTTATTCATCGCGGTCTTCATGGGGATCATGCTCAATAATCATTGTTTTATATTATAATGTTCCTCTTGGCAGAAACTGACCTGCTTTAACTCAAATTAAATTGTATTAATGTAGTACCAATTTCGTAAATCAGTTTTGAAAAGAGCAACGTTAGTTTCTTCGCCATTCTTCTCTAGCGAAACAGCATTCCGAATTGGCGGTAGAGTAAAATATGACTGAATCTAAATGATGTATAAACATGTCATGGAATTAATAAATAATTTGAATTACTTCCACCTCTGCTTACCCCTTCGTGAATGCAATCATGATCTTATGTACCTATATATGTAAATATTATTATTATGTTTTTAGTCTACAATAAGTATAGCGCATGAATTTCTAATTCTCAAAACTAAATACTCCATATAATCCTGCACTGACCATCTACGTAAGAAAACTTGAAAATTACTTTCAAGAACTACACATCATAGAAAATTTCCTACTAGAATTGCGAAGTTTACCTTAGTTAATACTCAGAGGAGTACCAGGTACGTTGCTGATTAAGTGAACCGAGCTCTCAGGCCATTCGGCCAGATTAATATTAAAACTTTTAGATATAAAATGCGGCCGACGAAACTATCGGTGTGCGCTAAGTTCTCCGGGTAAAGTCTTTGATTAAAATATAGAGCACAGAGTTATGTAACTAATCATTTGAAATTAATTTAAAGTTCGTAGTCACGGGGATTAAGAATTATATGCTACTAGCTTTTGCTCGTGGCTCCGCTAGTCAATTTCTTTTTTCGCGACAAAAGTGGCCACGTACTTCCCCATATCTTTACCATTTAACATTCTTTGCATTGAACATAACATAGCATAAGCTGCATTTCCAAAGGGGTAGGCAGATGTGTAACCAGTACACCCATATTTCGCCGAGCGTATCTCCGTCCCATGATGTGTTAGGGGGTGAACCTATCACCATACCGGGCGCAATTTCAGACTCCAGGATTATACTGAGTATTTCGTAATAAAAAAAATCAATATCACTTTTACCTGACCCGGGGATCAAACCCGAAACCTGAGGTCTCGGGTTTGTCGTAACGCGTACCCATTACAACTGTGCCACGGAGACATCCTTAAACGGTAGGATGTAGTTGGTTACATAAACAAATTGTAATGAAGTATAGATCCAATAAAACCTACTTTACGCGCCATTTTTCACGTGATACGTAGATAGGTGAGCCACGAACGCTCTCCACTAACAAATCTAATTTGCACGTCCATCGTCACGTACCGTTTTTGATAGAGGATTTTTGAAGCATCATTGTCGGGATTTAGCTTCATACTTGTTAATGTTTGAATTTTTTCACCATTCCATCGTGTTTTTTACTAGATTTTTTTATTAGAAGCGATCGCTGCGTGCAATTACAATTCTACCAAAATTAAAATGATCAACGGAACGACTCTCTCTTAGGCTTTATAACTCCTGCTAATGTTTGACTCTGCAATCATAAAGTATTTTTTTTGTGGTTCTGAATCCTTGTCTACCAGTGTTGCCATTGTAATAAACGTTACAAATATACTTTGCTACTACAACCATCGAAATAAGATAACTAGAACGATAACTCTCATATGAATCTGCCAAAAATACGGCGCCACTTATTTACACATGCAAAGGTAATCACACGTAACACTCATACACGTAACAAAAATTAATGAATGTTCAAAATCAACTTTATTTCATTAAAGTTAATTACTAAATATTAAATTACTAGATCGAGATACGACGTTCTGCACCGCGCAAAAAATTAGACGTATCTAGTGTCAACTAGAGATTATTATGCACAGACTTTGATAGCCCCCCCCACAGTTTTGATATTTTTTTTGCTTGAGTTACGTTTCTTGTCATCTTATTTCGATGATTACAACCGGTCGGGTTATAATTTTTTTTTTATTTTGAGGTTGGTGGCGTGGTGTCCACGCTGTAGATAGTTTTGTCTGACCTTTTTTATAGTAGGAAAGTGCTGGCTCAACTGGGACAGTACTTACAAAAAGCCAACGTAAAGTGGCAGCTTGCTGTTGGATTTTGTACGGTATGGTTTCCGGAGCCCTCTCCCACTTTTTCTTCCCAACCCCTTTTAATATCGCAACGCACCCATGATTCTTTCGTACTGTGGGTGATTTTATGTAGCGGTGAACACTTACCAGCAGGTGACAAGCTTGCCTTTCGTCTATAAATAAATATGTTGCTGGGAATAGAACAAAAATCAATCATGCCTGCTCGTTCGCGACTAACCTACGCTCAATGCTTAGCTACAGCCAAAACAAATATATTTTTATCAGAATGCCGTTGATTTCGCGTACATTATCGGATTCTGAGGGAGTGCGCGACTGATGTGCTTTTGTTTTTAGCTAGGTCCATTACACTCGCGCGCGATGCCCCTACTACCAAACCAACTTTGTGTCACAGTCTGGACAAGTCATCCTAATGTGGCTTTCGGATTGACCGACATTAGTCGGTAATCACCATCAATACAATACATCATAATCATCAATATAATCCACTAGGATTATAGTGCAAAAGTTCCTGGCCATTAGAAATTCTGTTGTCCCGAACTGTACAAAAACATTTTTTTTTATAGTATAGGCCGGCAAACGAGCAAGTGGGTCACCTGATGGTAAGCGATCTCCACCGCCCATGTACGCCCACAATACAAAAGAATCATGGGCGCGTTGCCGACCTTAAAGGAAAGGGATAATAAGGGATTGGGAAGGGGAGGGAGATTTGGGCCTCCGGATATCTCACTCACCGTACGAAACGCAGCAGCAAGCTGCTACTTTACGCCGGTTTTCTGTGAGACAGTGGTAACGACCCGGACGAGCCGGCCCATTCATGCTGTAGACAAAATAGTCTACAGCGTGGCTCTACCACTCGTAAAAATCACATCACATCGTTTACTCCTGTCAAATGGATGGTGCGAACTAAAATAACAGGACTGATCTTTTAGTTTTACAGGATCGAGATAGACTGTAGTGTGACTACGAAATAAAACTGAAATAAATTAGTAATTCTTCAATTTATATTAAGTAGTTTGGTCAATAGAATTTACATTAATGTGTAGGAATTGGTTTGATTGCATAAAATATATTTACTGTATGCCCAATTGATAAAGATATTTTGTTGCATAATCAAATTTAAAAGCAAACGAAAACATGCAAATATCTATTGCATTTTATTATAAGTATTCTGTTTGTGCGTTAGTTTATTCATTTCCCGAAATGGTAATAAGATCGCCTTTGGACCACGTTGGACGGCAATAAGTTCTACGAAGTGGCCGAACATTTCTGATATATATTTGAGACAGTTATGTATTTTTTGCATATTTCAAAGATTTATCTTCAAAAATTGATATCAAACCTGAAAACGGGATCTAAACTCACGCTCCTACATTTGACGTCAGAGTAGAATAATACAGATGTTTGTTACTATTGTAAAGATTTATTGATATCCTAGTCTCGT
The DNA here is from genome assembly GCA_905332985.1 of Mimas tiliae. Lineage (NCBI taxonomy): Eukaryota > Metazoa > Arthropoda > Insecta > Lepidoptera > Sphingidae > Mimas > Mimas tiliae. The sequence continues at coordinate 15,499,717 of HG995248.1, read as the reverse complement.
GGTTGGGGCGCAGTTTATCGATTGGTGAACACTCGACGAGTGAATAATGCACGCCGCGTCCAGCGTCCGTCCAACGGTCAATTAGTCCCGGACCGGGCCAGACTCGCGCTTACCTCGAATACGATACTATATTCAAAATTGTTCACCCCGGTGACAAATAGTAGTGGATTTTTATTATAAAATTAATTAACTATGTTTTAACTCTAATGGCTTTTGCGGTTGAAAAGGAAAAATCTTGTAAAAATATGTATGTATAGGTCCTTGCACGAGTCGTAATTTTACCTACGTAGGATTTTTTAATTTTAGGTGTTGGTGGACTAAAAGAGCGTGGTCTAGATGGACCGATGGTTCACGCGATTGGTTCGTCAATCTATGCTCTCGTCTATTAGACTCTGTCATGTTGTTCGGCTACTGAACACTACCCAAACCACTGATCAAAAATAAACTTGTGACATATAGTATATAGCTTATTACTTTTAAATTCTATTTCAAAATAAGCACTTTCATCACATTATTCTCAATATTATACAAAAAATATAGCCCATACTCTTATGAGTATATCACATTAACTTGTGAATATTCGTTAAATAACATACTCGGAAATTATATTTAAAAACAACAGTGTTAGTGTAAATAAATAATGTGAATATTAGTACAAGGTTAGTCAGAAAAGGTGTACTAAGCCAAAAGGATATAAAAGTACGCGTAATTCTGAACATCTTTTGTACGTGTAACTTTTTAAAAAATCTCATGGGTTTAATATATATTTCTTCTGTTAGGTGATTTTATAATAAACATGTACACACACCCCATGATCAGCAAATATATACAATACAATGTATTGTATATATTTTGCTGCCAAGCCGTTTACAAAAATTGCGCGACAGGGTTTTGCGTTTGTATGAAACTACTTTCTATACAATGATATATATACATGGTAAAATCCTTATCAGTGGTACTTTAAGTTGGCCAAGGCTCGGTAACCCCAGTAAACTTATTTTCAAAGCGATTATGAAATATGTTTCAAATTATAAACTCCTAATTAGCTAAAACAAGCTTACGTTAACGTAAACTTAACCTACTCATAAAACGTGCCAACCCATAAAATTACAATATCGACAATTCATAAACGTATTAAAAGCAAACGAAACCAAAAATCCCTTACCATCAGACCCTGACATCAGCAACGACCGAATGCTGATATGAATAATATCCCCAGTGTAGCCTGACCTTCTGTTAAGGGTTGCATATCAAGGGTTTTTTTTAAAATACGATTTTGTGCATTATTTTATATGTTACAAAATTCTTGAGAATCCTTGGGGTCCTAGGTTTAAATATTGCAATGTGGGGGTCAGAACTCTGAACGTCTTTCTATCTCCCTCATACGTTTGCATTATAATGGCGGTGACGTCACATTATTCGAAGTACCTTATATCCCCTTTCTGCCATTTGATAATTACCCTTCCACCAGATTGAAATTGATTAAATATATTTCTAACTGATTATTTTTGGACGGAAATATAAAATGTTATTTTAGATTTTGTGTAACGTAAAAAATCGATGAATAGGAAAAGATGAGACAGCTATCCTATTATTATGGTAAGTTAGAGAGGTCAGGATGTAATGGCTATCAAAAGGCCAGGTAAGGCGACATGTGAGGGTCCCTGTCATGGCGGATTCATGTAACTATCTTGTTTTTGGCGTCATTTGTAATATTATAGCGATTAAGATACGCAATGAATGATAAGATATGCAATTACAGTCAAGTTCCATCCAGTGTTTTGCAATTCAAGGTTTTGTGTTGTGTTGCTTCAGTTTATGGGCAGGCGTGACTCTTACCATCAGGCGAACGAACTGTTCGTTTAGTCATTCAAGCTAATAAAAAAGTAGCACCATTTTGGGTGTTTTCATCATCACAATTATTTCTCTACCCCAGATGGGTTGACGTCAGGCAGGCGGCCGGTCATAAAAACTACAAGCCAAATCTTTCTGTAACGCTTGTTAAAGCATGTTACGCTGACCCCACTGCGATGCGATAAGTACAGGTGGAAGAAGAAGAATAATTATTTCTCTACCGGCGAAGTCAAAACGACAATACAGTTAAAAAGATAACGAACATCCGTAAAAGAAAGCAATAAAAGAGAGTGGTCGTTCAATGAACATGCCGCCAGTATTTCACTCATGACTCCACAGGGCTTAGCATACGCAACACGACATATCTCGCGTGCGAGAGAGATAGCTATCGACCACAAATATCTCGGGTAAATGTGTCAACATTCGATATAATTACATCGTCATGGTAGGCTTCGTAGACAAAATACTACAGAAAGGATAAAAGTACTATTTCCTCTACTTTATCTCTAATACTTCGTCGGTAGCGCAATTGTAATACGTACGCGTTCCGACTGAGGCTGACGCTGAGGTCTCGGGATCGATCCCCGATCGAAGTGATATTGGGTTTTTCTACTACGAAATCTGATAGTGATACTTTTTAAATTACTTTCCTTTGTAGTTATCCGTGCAAATGGTGTACAATAAAGAGTTAAATAAATAAATAATACTGAGATCAGCCCTGAGTTTGGAATTGTGCCCGGTATGGCGATCTGCTCGCCCCCTATCACATTATGAGACGGAGATATGCTTGGCGAAATGTGGGTGTACTGGTTAAACCTCTGCCTACCCCCTAGGGATTACAGGCGTGAGTGCGTATGTATGTACTTATCTCTAATTTTGACATAACGAGTCGACTGTTCTACGTAACCATGTGATATAAATATAGAGATAACCAGATAAAACTGGTTTTTCACGACAAAAACAGTCAACATAATTATTTCGTGTTGCATATGCTAAGCTCCCTGGACAGTAACGACTCACGGCTCGCCGAGGGCTAGCTTTATGAGTATGAGTCCACGTGACACCGCGGTTACTGCATTACTCATAAACCCAACACCACATCTGTTACGCTCACAATTATCTCCTAGTTATACTAGTTCATTTTGATAAGGCGAGTCCATAATATTATAATTAATTAGGTGATATCCAAATAATATAATAAATAATATAATAGGTATACTGTAAGTGTAAGTGGGCCACTAATATATTAGGCCTACCTCACCTGCGGGTTGTGGGGGTCAGACGACAGGACGCCCAAAATAATACCAAATCCACCGTAAAATCATGATGGGAAGCTTAACCTTGACATTAAGCTGGGATAACGCCAGGCAGAAAGAAAAAGATAATATTTTATTAATTAATTTGAATTTGGAAACCAAATTTGAAATACGAATGTTAACATAAAAAAAACTATTCTTGTATTATATACACCTCCTGCTCCTCATGATGTTTCCTTAACCGTTATAGCAAGCGATAGTTGACAATGAATATGTACACACTTAACAGAAAAGTCAGAAGTGTATGCTCTTGTGGGTGGTTTCAAACCTATGACTATCGTCTTGGCAGTCCGTACTGCTAAGCTTTCACTGTTTAAAAAAATATGGCATTAAAAACAAAAATTAAAAATGTGCTCTCGCAAAACACGCATTTGTGCTGTCGGTAATTTTTTGTTTTTTAATATTGTCACTTACCGGAAGGTATAGCAAAAGCACAACGATGCCGTTTTCTGAATCTGTACTTACGGTATTTTTGCCATGATGCACGCCATGATGAGATTAGATATGCCTATACTATATTTACACGAGAAAACCTCATATTTTCTGATCTTGAAATCTCATCCACGGTCCAAAGGCCCAACGTTTCATTGTTCTAAATTCAACATACGCTGGCACTAAATCATAGATATAGTCTATGGAAAAAACTAAAATCATAAACATTCCTGTCCCAGACCGGAACAACTCGAATGAATGTCGGATAATAGAGTCGGGATGATTTGTCGGATCGATCCCTATTTTAGGAAATTGGATTTGTAGATCGCTGGCGATAAGTCGCGAGGGTCGCCGGGCCAGAGGAATGAACGGTAAAAGTTTACTGGAAGCCTGTTATCAACGATTTGCGTATATCGATTTTGTATTTCTTTCAGGGATGTTTCTCAGTTGATTGAACGTATCGCTTGTAACACTTTGGATCGGTTTTGAGTTTTTTTTTTTAAATGAGATGATTATGATGTTGGTGACCCGCTTGCACTCACAAATGTTTAGAGTGGTAGAGCCACGCTATAAACACTTTGACTACATTATGAATGGGCCGGCTCGTCCGGGTCGTTACCACTGTCTCACAGAAAACCAGCGTAAAGTAGCAGTTTGCTGCTGCGCTTCGTACGGTGAGTGAGATATCCGGAGGCCCAAATCCCCCTCCCCTTCCGAATCCCTTAATTATCCCTTTCCTTTAAGGTCGGCAACGCGCCCATATTTTTTTGTATTGTGGGCGTATATGGGCGGTGGAGATCGCTTACCATCAGGGGACCCACTTGCTCGTTTGCCGGCCTATGCTATAAAAAATAGTTTTCTTTTAAATTATATCTCATGATATTATATTATAGTTGGGAGGGGAAGGCCTCGGCGAACTATCACAGATCAAGTTGGAGATATTCTTGAGAAAGGCCAGGTCAGGAGTACCCTAAACCAACTTGCATGTATGAAAAATTTAATGAGAGCGAATGAGGTCAAAGATGTATGCAAGGATCGTAGTAAGTGGAAATCTGTTGTCTCTACCTACCCCTATGGGAAATAGGCGTGAGTCTATGTGTGTATCTCATAACCTGCCTATATCCCACTCGCATTGGGATGGCAGTTTTTAATACATGTTACAGATATTAAGTTTGTTGTTTTTACGACCGGCCGCTTGCCCGATGTCAACCCCTCTGGGGAATATTAAAATTATTTCAAAAACCAAAATGAACTTTGCTATTTTACGAACACAATTATTTGTTGAATCTCGACCAAGGGCCAAATTAGTAACAATAAAATCCTTATATCAGCATAAATAGATACACTTTCACGCCTGTAATGGTAGGCAGACGTGTAACCACTACACCCACATTCGCCGAGCGTATCTCCGACCCGTGATGTGATAGGGGGTAGCCTATCGCCATACGATCGGATCGACCCCGAGACCACAGTGCCAGCCTCAGTATGCGTAACACATACGCATTACAACTGCGCCACCGAGGATCATTAATAACTCTTTTTAAGGCTAAAGCGATGGATAAATAATACACCCAACAGTCACATACATAGTCCTGACCCCACACTAGGTAAACCTGTATCGTGGGTATCAAGAACTACGAGGGATTTACGGTCCCGCAACACCCAGACCCGAGACAAATATTTGTGGATCAGACAAACATTTGTCAAGGTGCGGGAATCGAACCCACGGCCTCACGCTTCGCAACCGGCTACTCGCCCGCTGCGCTACGGAGGCTGTCAATATCTTATCGATTATGTTGCCATATAACTCGAGTTTCCTTTGGAAGTAGTATGATAGCAAAATCTGTGAGGGGACAGCCGCGGGCGGATTCGTTACGGGCTATTGCCGATAATTGCGGTTATTACCCTGTTTAGATAAGCCAGCACTACTCCCGCTACACTCGTGCCAAGATATAAGAGCTTTATTGCTTAGTGTTCTAGTTTTCGTACATTTTTTACTATCAGAAGGGAAGGAAACAAGTTGTAATAAGTAAGGGTATAGGCAGAATGAATATTCAAGGTACTGTTAAGGTTTGTTGGTTATTGAAGCCAGTGAAATAATAGGGCATTATGAGACTTCATATCAGCACGTCCGTTTCGTATGCAATTGATTAAGTAAGTTTTGAGGAATGTAATCGAGAGAAGTTATCTCTACACGTAATCTTTTTAATACAATTTCATATAACGCGAATGTGTCTCTATTAAGTCTGATAATGCTCAGTAATTTTACTGGCTTCAATGTCCTTCAAACCAAAACACAACAGTGCTTACACACTGCTGCGGCAGAAATATAAGCGGTGATAGTAACCCAGACGGCCTCTCGCATACCAGGAATCTACCACCCGGTATAATTGTAACCTGCATCTCCAAAACACGCACTCCTAACTAGAAACTACGTATAAAGTCGCAGATTCGAAACCAGCCCTAGATGTATGCACCTTGTGTGTGTTCATTGTAAATTATCGCTTGCTTTAACGGTGAAGAAATCTGCATATCGTCGCTTAGCTAACAACACCGCGCAAGTTAAATTGGCTTAGTTTTCAGGAGAGACAAATAACTGAATATGTTTTATGAACATGTGTGATGTAACCAATGAGTTGCGCTGTGACAGAACTATTTGAATACCGTGCTTTGTATGGTTAGTTTTAATGTTTGTGTAAATTTATTGGATATGCGCCAAAAACAATTTATCCAATGACAATATCACGTGGCCAATTTTCGAATTACGCGGTATTGTTAGCTAAGCGACGATATCTGAGAAACCTTTATAAGAATTTAAGATATATGAAGTCTGCCAACCCGTATTAGGCCAGCGTGTTGGACTAAGACCTAACCCCTCTCTTTTGTAGAGAAGGCCCGTGCCCAGCAGTGGGGTCCTACTCGTATCAAGACTGAACTATACAAATAAATAAAATTGAAATGTCTGTTTGTAATATTAAAATAACAGCTTTTTACTACATGCATATGAATGTATACACGGTACATATACCAAAGTAACATTTTTTAAAAATTTTGTCTGTGTCTTTTTGTTCCGGCTAATCTCTGGAACGGCTGGACCGATTTTGACGGGACTTTCACTGGCAGATAGCTGATGTAATAAGAAGTAACTTAGGCTACTTAGGTACTTTTTTATCCCGGTGAATGACATTCACGCGGGCGAAGCCGCGAGCAACAGCTAGTTGCTAGTAATATTACATATAAGTAATACGCACTTTGCATGCACTACCCGTAAAAATCCCCCTTAAAAATCACGCATCCCATTCTTAGTGCAATAATTTCCCAGTTTATCCGCCTGCTTACCTTTATATTGGGGTAAAGCAAGAAAAACTATTAAAATAATAGCCCGCCGATTTCCGTTCAAGGCACGTTTCGGGTAAATTCAGAGGGTCGGAGGTCCCTGGGTAACTGCATTACAATGGTCGGCGGCAGGTGGCTTGCACAGTTGATGGTATATTGGTACTTAAATGCTACGATTGAAGATGTCGTATCAAGTTTCAAAGTAATGTTAAAACATTGATGTTTTTCGTCAGAAGTATTCTTAATTCGATGCGTATAATTATTTTGTTACTGCGCATATCATTTCACAAAATACTATTCTAATGAATATTTCTTTATAACTTAAAGTTGGTCCTATTTAAATTTATTTAGAAAATTAATTCGGGAGTAAAAGTTCGACATTTATGATTCATTCAACAAAAGTTATAAAATAAACACGTTTTAACAAAAATAGAAAAGCTAAAAAAAAATATCAGCTTCCAATCCAACCAATTGTGAGTCGGTTGATTTTTATTAAGCGCGAAATTAGTTCTCACACCGCTTATTAACCGACTTCAAAAAAGGAGGAGGTTCTGAATTCGGTGCGTTCTTTTTTTGTCTTTTTATGTATGCACATCGATTTCTCCGCCAATTGAGGTACTTATATATGAAAAAAAAACGATAAGCATTCAGCTGCGATGTGCTCCCATATACATTTGGTTAAGATCTGATGACAGAGTACGAAGTAAAAAAATGAAACTTCTCAACGGATAACAGCATAGTCATCGCGATTGTGTCATTGTATTGGAATTTACATGCCTTACAGAGGCATGGCATGTAAATTCATTTGACCGGTAGCGACATAGGTACCGACTTTAAAGAAACCTATAGAAATTATTATTTTTGACTATTCAGTGTTATTTTTGAAGTCAGTTTTTAAGTTATGTTAAAATTTATTTTTTTGTAGTAAAATTCAATAGACAATCGTTATTGCCCTAGTTTAATTCGCTGTATTTACATCAAGCGATGTAAATAAAACCCCTGCCGCAGAAAAAAGGGAAAGAATATCTTAAACTCCTTGGTGTTATAAGTTGACTTTTGTTTTGTTTTAATTATACTCTAGAGGGGCGGACAGAGTTAAAAAGATAATTAGCTTTAATTTTATCTGCATGCTGAATGTTTGTGCCGAGTTCTATTTAAGTTATGTCCAGGGGTACAAGTTGTTGCATAAATTGTAAGTGTTGTCATGGCAAAGGGAATTACGCTAAAATTGGGTAAGACAAATCCTTTTTAAGAAACTGTCGCTTCTTCTTCCACCAGCCCTTATCCCACTCGCAGTGGGGTCGGCGCAAAATGCTTTTTACAGATGTTATGGAAGGATTGGCATGTAGTTTTACGTGCGGTTGCCTGTCTGATGTCAATCCCTCTGGAGGGAAAACGCCCAGACCCGAAACAAATATTTGTGGATCGCACAAACATTTTGTTGCGATGCGGGAATCGAAACCGCGGCTTCTCGCTTCAGAGTGCTACGGAGGCTGTCGTTAACTAGTATAAACTTCATTTTTCTTTTTTTACAACAGAGGCCGGCAAAAACGCAATTGGGTCAACTGATCGTAAGTGATCTCAATCTTTTATGAACACTTACTAGAAGAATCATGGATTTAAGCATAGAAATTGCGATTGTGTAGGGGAGGGACAATTTGGACCTCCGGAAATTTCCCTCACCGTAGAAAACATATCACAGATCACACTCAGTATCAGCCCGGAGTCTGGAATTTGTGCCCGGTGTGGCGATAGGCTCGCCCCCTATCACATAAGGGACGGAGATACGCTCGGCGAAATGTGGGTGTACTGGTTACACCTCTGCCTACCCCTTTCGGGATTACAGGCGTGAGTGCGTATGTATGTAGAAAACATAGCAAGCTGCACTTCAAATTGATTTTTTGTGAGACAGTGGTAATAATCCGGTGGAGTCGTCCCATTTGTGCCGTAGACAAAAATGCCTACAGCGTGGTTGTGCAACGTAAAAAATGAACCTATTTCCTACTATTATTATAAAAGTGAAAGTTTGGATGTTTGTGAGTTTGTGTATTTGGATGTTTGTAAGTCAATTACGCCTTAACGGCTGAATGGTTTTGGATGAAATTTGGGACATAGGTAGACCATGAAATTTATTAGACCTAGGATACTTTTATCTCGGAAAAGGCCGTTCACGCTGGCTGAGCCGAGGGTTGTTTTTAGGTTTGTTTGCTTGTCCTTTCACATAGCAAAAAATCGACAAGATTCTTTGCATATAGTTAGGCAATTAAGTGAGAGTGACATGCTTGTTTTTATTCCGGAATGAAGACCACAAATTTTCACACTCGTAGAGCTGCGAGTAAAAGCTATAATAGCAATGAAATCATGCCGAATAACTGTGTGAATAACCTAGCTCCTTAACTGGTTTTACAAAGCCTGTGTGTGCAACACTCTATTTTTCTTTCTTTCTGCCTGGCGTTATCCTGGGTTAATGCCAGGGTTCGCCTTACTCCATCTAGATTTAACGGTAGATTTGGTATTATGTGGGATGACTCGACATCTGACCCCCACACAACCCGCAACGAGAACCAAGTTTCGCTATTGCCTTGTCCGTTCATCAGCAGAGTGGTCCACGTGCAGGTGAAGTTGACTTTAGGCCTAAGATGTTGGTGGCCCTCTATAATTTTTAAGGCGACATATGCCTCAAATTTGACGATTCGTCCTCATAAATATTCAAAACTAGACCTTTGAAAAGGCTTAATTAACATTATTTTTTTATGTATAATAATTGTTCACAAAATTCTTTAGTCGGATATGTTCGTAGGATACACGAATAATGATATTAAACTCGATAGAAAAAAATCGTAAACTTTCCTAAAACCACCCATTTATACGGTCCCGTCGAAGGATTGAATTAATTTCATTCAGTTTCTATCGAAAATATTTTTACAAAAAAAAATGTGTGTACTCCCAACAAACATTCAAATACTTCTATGGTTTTTTTTTTGTAAAAGCGTAATATATTTTTTTAAATAATAAATCAAAGTAAATATTGGAAGCGCGCACGCCTAGTATGCAAGCATTACAATGGCCTACAATGGCAACTTCGCTACCATTTCGCCTTAAAACAAATATCAAATGAAAACTTTTTGGACCAGCATTGATGCGCAGAAACAACACAAAATGTATGAATCTAGTTTATTTAGGAAATAAAGATACAAATAATGCAGAATTTCATTCTCTGTACATGCTATGAATAAACAATTTTAAATCTTAGCCAATATTTGTCTGTATTCCTAGGATATGGTGCATTTGAATTTTACAACCTTTTTATATTCCAAGTTTGTGCCACTGCAATCCCCTTTTCTACGTTAAAAAATCCAATTAAAATGCAAAATCATTGAAATAAAGTGTTCCTTTTCTACCGCGAGAGTTTACGAATGTCTTTTTTTTGTAAAGATTTAGGTATTTTTTTGTGTGTATTAAATCTTTATTATTACCCTATGGACAGTTTTTGAAGTACTTACAGTAATAATTATTAATTATATTTATTATTAATATTAGCAGCGATTGGTCAGCCGAGAGTGGTACGATACCAAGACGATAGTTACAAGTTGGAAACCAGCCCCAAGAGTATGCACCTCTGACTGTTCTAAGTTGTGTGTATTCATTATTAATTCATTATCGCATGCTTTAACGGTGAAGGAAACATCGCGAGGATTCCTCCATACTTCATGAGAATTTTGAAGGTATATGAAGTCTGCAAACACGCAGTAGAACAGCGTGGTGGACTAAGGCCTAATCCCTCTCTTTTGTAAAGGAGGCCCGCGCCCAGCAGTGGGACGTACCTATAAAATATTGAACTCATATTATCAATGGTTTATTTTACCTACTATAATAATTGTTCTGTGATATTATTACGCTTGTAATCAGGTGTAGACAGAGGTGTAACCAGAACACCCACAAAAAATATATAAAAAAATGGTGAGTCGCTCATTAGTAAGCAATAGTTATGCTATAAGCTAGGTTTCTATTTAGGCATGCATTAGTTACTTATTTTCTTATAGTAGGTTCACACGGCTTATGTTTTTTTAGTGGATCAATTGACTTGAATCAATAAAATCTGTCTGGTTTTTGTTGATCAATGTGATTGAAAGGTTGTTTAGAATTTCAAATCGCAGGCGTTTAAACAGTTGGTCAACTAAAATCGAACGAATCCGCTAAGCGATATTATTATTGTACTATTGTTATTTCAACGCATCACAACCAATGAAAAGTTCGTAACGTTATTCTGTGGGGAATAGAATTTTATTTTTCAAAAATTGCACTATTCAGGATCATAAATCGTTCAGAAGGATAAGTTTTGTCCTATAATATATTGCACACCTTTTCTCTTAATGTATTTTAAAAACAAATTACGAAGCGCATAGTTTTTAGCCGCACCGTAACATACACAATGCATTGTGAGCGTTTTATTCTTCAGAATGTTGAGTGGGTACAGGGAACAGTTTGCGTTCGTCTTCCCCTTCCGGTGGTTAAGATGGTAGCGGTGGCGACGGGCGGCGGGCGGCGCGACAAGCGACTTTAGTGTATATTTAATTGTATAAGTTTTTATGATTTTTTATAGTATAAAAGTTGGTCACCTGATGGTAAGTGATCTCCACCACCCATGAACATCCACGACACCTGAGAAATCATAGATGTGTTGCCAACCTTAAAGGAAAGGGATTGTGAAGAGGCGTGGATATAGGTCTCCTGATATCTCACTCATCCTACGAACCTAATAGTAAGCTCCTATTTCACGTCGGTTTTTTTTGAGACAGTTGTAACAATTCGGCCGGACCGGCCTATTCACGCTGTAAACAAAGCTGTCTACAGCGTGGCTTTACCATTTAAGAAAATATCTTACCTACATCTAATCTTATCTAATTATTAATAACTTCCATTTAAAGTATTTTACGGTTTTTAATTTAATAACTCTCTTACTGAAAATTTCAAAATACTATTGTTATTATTTAATTTAATCTAATTTTTGGGAAATTAAGTCTGTTCTATTTTATTTATTGTACGGTTTTATGCTTGAACGTAAATTAAGGATACACAGATAGAGAATTTGAATACGAGGCCGGTCGATTTTTTAAATTATTTTAAGTTGAATGACGATTTAATCCAAATAGTTTTATCATTTTATTGTCCTTTTAAGATAATAATATTTGTATCTAGAAAAAGTCTGTTTTGTTCGACTCATCTGAGCATTATCCGCTCGTTTCTCATCCCTTGATACAATTAGGGGGAAGGCACCATATGTCGCATGGGTGACAATAAATTTTATCGCCTCTCGGTGCCTATTCTCCACACTACAAAACCGTAAGCTTGAATTTGAAACATAAACGTTGCGGTATATATAAATCGCATACTGTCACTTTTTATAGACACGCGTGGGGAATTTTAAAACAGCCTAACTGGGAAGGATCGATAGTAGTTATGGGCTTGGAGAAGATTTAAATAACCGTTTTTGATGCTTCTGGTGTGATTAGGGAGATAAATTAGGGTAGGTACACCATTATAGTATTGTGTACATACAGTATATTTTTTTAACTACTAGAGCCTTTTTTGAGCCAATCGGATGATGATTCAACCCGTTATTTCATTGGAACGTCATGGCGGCGCGACGCATCCATTTTGCGTTGACGTACAATGTACTTGATCGCTTAATATTGTCTCAAGATATGATGAGCCTTATCAAGGAATTTATTAGGTGGTAGATTCTTTGTATGTCAGAAGCCGTCTACATAAGTCCACTGTTTTCTCTATTTTTGCTCCAGTTTATCTATTTGTATTATTATCTATTATTATTATTCTATTTATCGCTGTCAAATCAATTCGAGTTTCTGAAACGTTATTTAGTGAAAAAGTTACTAATATTTGATCTCTCTTTAGTACCGTTTGACAAACGTTTTTTCATATTAATTTGAATGTTATGTTAGCTAACATGTGTGTCAAATCAAAGGTGTTAACTACGCTTCTAGCAACTCAATTTCGACTTGACATGAGATTTGACATTTGATTAGGTAATTTAACATTGATCAGCCTTTCAGAAACCGGGCGTAAATATTAAGAAAATTATCGTATGCGTTCAAATTGCTGTAAAGTGTGTCTGGACGGCTACTATCCCGCATTAGGCCAGGGTGGTAGACTGAGACCTAATCTCTGCCATTTATACAAATGGACTGTACCGATGTACCACCGCTTTGTCTATTTCTGCCACAAAGCAACAGTGTGTAAACGTTGTTGTGTTTTGGTTTGAAGGACATTGAAGCCAGTGAAATTATTGAGCATTATGAGACTTAACGTCTTATGTGTCACGGGGATGAGCGCATTCCAGTGTCATACAGTATCAGGCGAGCAACCTCCACGTCTCGTCATTTAAAGATAATAAAATAAAAAAAGAAAGATTCTATTTGAGGCGACGAGTATGCATCATAGAGTATGCAGTTATTTACGTGGTGCAGTCGGGACATATTTTATGTGCGACCAATCGATACAGCCCGGCTTGGGACGCGCTCAATGAACCGGAATGTCCTCGTTGCCAATTCTAAATTTGACTTCGGTAGTGGAATAAAATGTTTTGCTATTCACTTTCTTGTATTTGCAATATTGAAATACAAATGTTGGACTGCTGTTTGAATTGTGTATGTTTCACCCGAATGCACGTAGACAATAGAGTTATTTACTACTTGAATTTGCAAATGGATGTTTCTTATTTGATAAAGTTTATAACACTAAAGTGGCAGGAAAGGTTTTAACCGGGTTGTTACCACTGTCTCACAGAACCCGACGTAAAGTAGCAGCTTGTTGTAGTTGCTGCTGCGTTTCCTACGGTGAGTGAGATAATTGGAGGCCCAAATTTCTATCCCCTTCCCAATCCCTTAAGTATCTTTTACCTTTAAGACAACGCGTCCATGATTCGGCTGGTATTGTAGGCATTCATGGGCGGTGAAAATCACTTACCGTCAGGTGACTTACTCGTTTGCCGGTCTATGCTTTAAAAAAGTTAAGAGTTACTATAACCGAATTCGCAGAGCTTAGGATGTGCTAAAAAGCGAGCCTATCGGCATAATATCGGACACAATTTCCAATTCCGGGTACCTAATTAATTTGACTGCCTCGCCAAATTGAATCCTGAACTTCACTAATTTCACAGTATAAGTACGCTACTATATTCCATTAGAACAGTAAGGCGATTTTATATTTCCATTTCGTTTGTTGAAGTTCTCCCACAGGATTCTATTTTTAAGCCACTTAATTAATGAGCTACGATGATAAATGTTGATTGATCAAGTTATTACATTTTCAAAGATTTATATCATATAATTTAGAATACCAAAAATAGACCACGGCTTTTCATTATAATCTTGACGTCATCGAAATAACGTGATGTAGGGCATTTTGGTATGCTTAGCGCCTACACAAATAATGATAGCGATGTCGCACTGAGTCGTATCTAAGTTCCAGTAGGCGTGCCATCGGAGCTAATTTCTCCAATTTATCCGGATCAAAGGGCTTTCGGGGAATTAGCCACGAACGTGTCGCCATAGATAAGAATTACCTGTGTCTTATTGTTACTACTGCATTTAGAATCATTTGGGAGTTAAAGTCGAGTGAGAATTTTGTGAGTATTTTTCAGTTGGTTGATATTTTTGTTGATATATTATGTTTGTAACAACACATCTCGATGTTACCGTCTGCCAAATAAATATGGGAAAGCAATTCTGATTCCATTTATTGACGATTGTTTCAAACTAATATTAAGCTTACAGCAATTAACTAACTGAAAATAATTTCATAAATTTGTAATGTTAACAATTACGTACTTTTCGGTAGATGTAGGTATTTAGATGAAAGGAACTATTATACTAATTATATAGTTTATTAAATATTTACTCTGGATTATTGATTAAACCTAACCAATAATTAAACCTTGAGTGTGATTTGCACAATCCGTCAGTTACAGTTATTTTATTGAAAGTGGTAGAGCCATACTGTAGACAGTATTGTCTACGGCATAAATGGGCCGGCTTCACCGGATTGTTAACACTGTCTCATAAAAGCGACATGAAGTAGCAGCTGTTGCGTATCGTATCGTGAGTGAGATAACCGGAGGCCCAAATTCCCTTCGCCTGCCCAATCCTTTAATCATACCTTTTACACACACACACTCCATTCACAAGATTACTATTATTAATATTATTAGATATCATTACTATTATACCTACATTCTTAATTTCAAAATTGATCTCATTGATTTAGAAAATAGGTTATTCATAATTTAATATTTGATCTCATTGATTTATAAAATAGGTTTACTAGTTTAATGTAATTTATATACAGAATTTATACTAACCGAACACATCGCACAACTAAATTATTTCTAGTAATTTTTGTAATTGGTCTATGCGATACAGGCCTAGAGTCTAGTGCAGAGAGCGCCGTTAACGGATGACAAGTGGTCAATGTTTATGATAAATATTTTAGTTTTAGTACCTTTATTGTAAATGTTTATGGAAAATAAAATATTATTATTGTTCTTAAATCCCAATATTATCAAAGTGTCAATATCTGTAGATGTCGTCAACCATAATTGCTTGCTACAAGAACTTTAACTGTCGGTTGTTGCAACTCTCAATAAATTTGACAAAAAATATATACAACATGTAAAGTGAAGTAAAAGTGAGTACTGCTAGTTGCAACCATGGTAGAAAACGCTACTTTGTTAATATTTACGTAGCGTTTTTCATTGCAATCTCTAGTTTATTGATATTAAACTTTTAGTAATCACGTTATTGCTCCGTAATTGTAATTCCATGTTATTTGTTGGGATAAAGGACACTTTATTGTATATAAAATAAGATTATGCATCTTTTATCCACGATTATCTTGTTCAATGAGTTACTTTTATAATATTTTGTTATCAATTGTATTGTGTAAGGGTATAAAATATAAAGTAAAGATTTGAAGTGTGGTATGAATAAATATATTATAATGGATGTTAATTACAGATTACCTCGAGTGCCTCTGTGGCGCAGTTGTAATATGTACGCGTTATGACAGGCTGACACTGAGGTCTCGGGTTCGATCCTCGAGTCGGGTAAAAGTGATACATATTGGGTTTTTCTATTACGAAATGCTCAGTATCAGGCCGGAGTCTGGAATCACGGTCACTGGCATCATGAGATCACGGTGATAAGCTCGGCGAAATGTGGGTGTAGTGGTTACACCTCTGTCAACCCCTTCGGGGATTACAGGCGTGAGTGCTTATTGTATGTTAATTCCAGATGATAAATAAAGATGCGTGTTTTATATATTTTGCTAGTTTTGTGGAGGATTAGGGCAAAACAAAGACAGTGAAGTCACATAAATAATCTAGTTTTCATGTATAATTGTTAAACATGTTATCATTGTGCTGATGGGATACCCGATCATTTTTGTACATGACTGGATAGCGACCACCAGCGACCAAAACCCGCCATGGCTCGTTCAGGCAAGTCGAGTTTCGGGGTCAGTCAGTCCTGTAACTTTAAGCCGGCATAATTCTGTCGACCGTTGAAGGACGTAATTTTTCTTGACAGTCGACATTATATTTCGACTGCACTGTTTTAAGATCCAGTGTAGTCACATTGCCGTGACAGGATAAAAAAGACTGTAGGTAGGCAGGGTAGGTACATACAGTAGGTATCGTTTACATCAGTCGCCCACAGTAAACATTGTAAAGTGCGTGCGCTTTAAGTTGAAGTGCGCTCTCAAATCCTGAGAAATCGCTGCGGCTTCGGGCGTCTTTCAACACGTCTTTGTTTTTGGTGCAAGTGGGGAGAGATAGCGGGGATAAACGGCTGCTGTTATGTACGATGACTGGGTGCTTGTTTATTTTGCAATGGTTACATGGTTTAGGGGTTGACGTCTCCCCAGATGGATTGACGTCAGGCAGGTGGCCGGTTGTAAGAACTTCAAGCCAAATATTTTTGTAACATGTGTTAAAATGCATGTTGCGCCGACCCCACTGCGAGTGGGATAAGGGCAGGTTGGATAGTTATCTCTCTCACGCGCGAGATATATCATGTTGCAAATATATGCTGAGCCCTCAGCAGCTAGCATTGTTTCGCAATATGTCTAGCCTACTATAACTGATCTGACATAACTTGAGTTTTTAAACTGATTTTCACTTTCACTGCTTGAAGTGGCAGATCCACGTTGTAGACATTTTTGTCTACAGTACGAATGAGCTGACTCAACTGGGTTTCTCCCAGAAAACTGACGTAGAGTAGTACCTTGCTATTGCGTTTCGTACGGTATGTGAGATATCCGATGGCCCTTATCTTCTTCTCTTTCTGATTTCTTAATTATTCGTTTCTTTTAAGATCGACAACGCATCCGTGATGTTTTGGGTATTGTGAGTGTTTGTGGAGGTCACTTACCATCAAGTGACTAACTAATGCGTTTGCTGGCCTCTACTTTAAAAAATGTATTCGCACAGCTTCAAATAATTTTTTTTTAAACCGCATCCTCCTGTCCCTTGCATCATCATGTCCTCGGTATAATGCAGATTGATTCGGCTCAACTCCGAGAAGACAGATCAGATTTGCGACAGGCGAGGCGAAGTGAGGAAAGGCAGCAGCGACCCGAGGCAAGGCAACCTATGAAATATAACCCGCATTTTGTACATCTATTGGATGGAGCTGACTCATCTATTACTGGGAACGAGGTTTTATTTTCTCGATGTGTAATATTATAGTACATACATACGCACTCACGCCTGTAATCCCCGAAGGGGTCGGTAGAGGAGTAACCAGTACACCCACATTTCGCCAAGCGTATCTCCGTCCCATGATGCGACGGGGGCGAGCCTATCGCCATACCGGGCACAAATTCCGAGCATTTCGTAATAGAAAAACCCAATATCACTTTTACCCGACCCGGGGATCGAACTCGAGACCTCAGCGTCAGTCGTAACGCGTACGCATTACAACTAAGCCACTGAGGCAGTCTAATATTATAGTGTGTTTTTTATTTGCTTGATTTTTTTGATGCATGTCCGTGGGCGGCGGACGTCACTTACCATCAGGTGACCCACTAGCTCGTTTGCCGGTCTGTGCTATAAAAAAGCCTCAAAACCTGTGCCACTACGCACGGTTAATAATTATCATTACTGAATTTCCTCTGTATTCATGATACGTTTTTTCGTCTCAAGATGAAAATGTGAACCAAAATGTTAATGCATCCTTGTTTCATTGCGACGAAAAAGTTTGGTGCTTGCAGTTTCTTTTCAGATCGGTAGTAGCTTTTAACGCCAGACGTCTTGTTTCAGGAGAGGATACTGTGGGAGGTCTAATTTGACAGCTTCCAAATACTACATTTTTAAAAGAGAATATACAGCTCACGGCTTAAGCCTCGAAAGGTTAGGCAGGGATGCAACTAGTTGCGTCTACTACATCACTACGATTTTCTGTGAGACAATGTTAACAACTCGGTCGAGTCGATCCATTCATGCTGTAGACAAAACTGTCTACAGCGTGGCACTACCACTTGTTCAAATATATCATATCAATTTGGAAACTAAATTCTAGTATGATTAGGTTTCACCTTGGTCTGCCCCACTCCTTTTATTTCTAAATACGCGCCGGTACAGGCGGGGTGCATAAAGTAGTAAAGAAATCCAGATGTTCGAGTTTGGACACACCACATAGTCGTATTATAAACTACCCTTTAATGTTAATTAGGAAAGTAACGTACTCGTACCAGTGTTGAGTTTGAAAGTACATGAAACCGTGTGGGCTGTGTTTTAGCCTGCCACCCCTTTAAAGCATTTCAAA
The DNA here is from genome assembly GCA_905332985.1 of Mimas tiliae. Lineage (NCBI taxonomy): Eukaryota > Metazoa > Arthropoda > Insecta > Lepidoptera > Sphingidae > Mimas > Mimas tiliae. The sequence continues at coordinate 15,480,936 of HG995248.1, read as the reverse complement.
CTTTAAGGAGTTGATTTTCGATTAATGGCGTTATACGTATTTCTTGTTTTTTTTTCTACGATGTTTCGAGTGGAAATGTCTCTTTTTTATATAGTACACAAAGATTTTGTCTCGGTGCGGGAATCGAACCCGCGGCCTCTTGCTTTATAATCGGCTATTCGCCCACTGGGCCACGAAGGCTATTAATTACTTAGTAATTAATGTCAAATAATGTTGTCTGTTCCGCTAATCTTTAAAAGTGTGCAGATAAATGCAGAGGACAACACTTTTCAAGTTATTTTATTTTCTTTTTACTAGCCTTGTAGTATAGGTAGGTACACGTCCCACTGCTGGGCAAGGGCCTCCTCTACTGAATGAGAAGGGTTAGACTAGGGCCACCATTCTGGCCTAATGCGGGTCAGACTTCAAATACCTTCGAATTTCTTATGGAGAACTCAGATATGTAGGTTTTCTCACGATGCTACCTTCATCGTTAAAGCAAGCGATAATTAAAAATGAGTACACACGTAACTTAAATTAAATCAGAGATGTATGCTCTTCGAAACTGCCACTTTAGTCTCAACAGTCCGTACAATTCCCTGCTGAACTATCGCTGCTCGTTCAAGTTATAAAATGTTTTTTTTTATTAGCTTGAATGACGAGCCGAGCAGGTCGCTCGCCTGATGGTAAGCGCCACGCCTGCTCATAAACAGAAGCAACGCCACACAAAACTTAAAATAACAAAGCACTGCATGACACTGCACTGCGCTCGTCACCCCGAGACATAAGGTGTTAAGTCTCATAATTCCCAGTAATTTCACTGGCTTCAATGTCCTTCACACCGGAACACAACAGTGCTTACACACTGTTGCTTCGCGGCAGAAATAGACAAAGCGATGGTACCAACCCAGTCAGCCTCTCGCAAACGAGGGACCTATACCACCTTGTAAAGTGTATTTCTGTCCATAAGCTTATTTGTCCAGGGTCGGTGGTGTTAGGTCGAGTGACAGTGATCCCCCCGTGCCCCCCGTGTCCCCCGCATGCCCTCCTCACGTACCGCCGCGCAGTAATGCTCCCTGAATGGCTTTCTTTGACAACAAAACTTATACGCTGGGTAGGGACACCATAATAGTTTGGAATTGCAAAAAAACTATCTCATCCATTCTGAGTTGTAAGAGTGAACAATATAGTGGTCTTCTATTTAGGTGCCCTATTACAGAATAGCAGCGATTGCTCAGCGGGGAGTGGTACCGACTGTCGAGATGAAAGTCGTAGGTTCGAAACCAGCCCCAAGAGCAGGCATCTCTGACTTTTCTAAGTTACGTTTGTATTCATTGTGAATTATCACTAGCTATGGGAAATCTGCATACCTGAGAAGTTCCTTAAAAGTATTTCGAAGGTATGTGAAGTCTGCCAACTCACATTAGGCCAGCGTGGTGAATTAAGGTCTAACCCTTTAAATTCGTGAAGGAGGCCCGTGTCCAGCAGTAGTAGTATAATAAAGGGCTGATATCATCATCATCATCACCATCGTAAGCGACACGCTTGCTCATAAACAGATGCACCACTACACAGAACATTGAATTACAAAGCACTGCATGAAATTGGACTGCGTACTGTTACAACCCTAACTTCTAAGTAATTATCGAAACATCAGCATTTCCATTAACCATTGTTTACTGCATATAAAATGCTGAATTTCTATTTTGAAAAGCATCATTATTAATTCCATTTCATCTAGTACAGTTAGTTCCTGGCTTTCGCGACTAGCGGTACTCGTTCCTTTAGCGATTGGAAGTCAAACTTTTATGTGTTTTGTAACAGTTTTTGGTTTTTCCTAAAAGACTTTACGTGTGGTGGAACAGGTAATTTTTTTTTAAAGACAAACAGCGTCCTTCGCCTAACAGTACGTTACCCCGATACATACATTTTTAAGTTTCATAATGCCTATTAATGTCACTGACTTTAATGTCCTTCAAAACCGAAACACATTGCTTACAAACTGTTGTTTGGCAGCAGAAATAACTAAAGCGGTAGTGCCAATTCAGATGGCCTTTCGCACAAGCCTGATCTACCACTAAAGTAGTTCCAGCATTATTTCAATAATTTCAAAACATGTACACCCTACTCACGAGTCAACTTACCCCAACTTAGTTGCAGTTGTCTAAATAGGGTCATTTGGAACTTCAAAAAGGATAATATGTTACATAATACAGCGTTCAATTGGGTTCCCTTTGTACGAACAATTCATGGTTTCGAAGTTGCAACGCAGTAACAATTGTTAGTGAACTACTGTTTATTTTGTTGTTAATTGGAAATACTATGTACACCTTCATGTTTGGGTTATGAATTTTGTTTTTTTTTTTATTGCCTAAGATAGACAGACGAGCGGGCGGCCTACCTGATGATAAGTGGTGTGTTTTACAGCCTCCGTGGCCCAGTAGGCGAGTAGCCGACTGTGAAGCGAGAGACGGTGGGTTCTATTCCCGCACCGAGATTGTTTGTGTGATCCACAAATATTTCTTTCGTGTCTGGGTGTTTTCTCCTTAGAAGGGTTGACGTCAGGCAGGCGGTCGGTCATATACATATGTTCAAAAGCATGTTGTGCAGACCCCACTGCAAGTGGGATAAGTGCAGATGGAAGCAGTAGTTATTGAGTGTATATTAACGGAGTATCGCTTCATTGCTTTATTTATTTTCAATTTTACAGTATAGGACAGCAAACGAGCAAGTGGATCACCGGATGGTAAGTGATTACCACCGCCCATGAACATCCAAAATACTTGAAGAATCATGGACGCGTTGCCGATCTTAATAAAAGGATGCTTATGGAATTAAAAAGGGGACAGAGATTTGGGTCTCCGGATATCTCAGTCACCGTGCGAAATTCACGTACCAAATCTAGGCTGTGAATCCACTGAGGTCCTACGTTCCATTCGCTATTGGTTCAATCTCTGGGTCGAGTGATTAAGACTTATGAGTTTTTCGATAAACTGATTACTATTGGGATTACAAGACGGTATTGAAATTCTGAACGGTGAAAGGTTGACTGATATGGTCATGGAAAGAAAATCGTTATGCGATGGGTATATCAGCTCCTCTTCTGCATCTCTATTTTTAAAAAAGTAACTGCCGCCGCCGCTGCCATAAGCTTGTCACGCTATCTCCTCCGAAAGCGCTGGGGGTATGGGGTCGAGACCGATACTAATAGATGCAGAATAATGTGGGGAAGAAAGTAAGATATGTCTCATATTCGTCGGACTTTTAAGTTTTTATTTTATGTTTTATGGAAAAACATGGGCAAAGCACATAGTTTTTTTTTATAGTATAGGCCGGCAAACGAGCAAGTGGGTCACCTGATGGTAAGCGATCTCCACCGCCCATGTACGCCCACAATACAAAAGAATCATGGGCGCGTTGCCGACCTTAAAGGAAAGGGATAATAAGGGATTGGGAAGGGGAGGGAGATTTGGGCCTAAACCAACTAGAATAGTAGATTAGGCCTAGTTAAATATACAGAAGAAGTTACTTGAAAGAATATAATATACTACCCAGCCTTTATATTTTTCAAACTATGTATTGCTTTCAAGCTATGATTTTCAAACTTAGATTATTTTGGACTGATTGTCATACTTTTATTAGGAATTAAATACATATAAGTAATTAATTCTCAATAAAAAATTACATATGAAATTTCTGTTCTATACGCAGTAACGACCCATGCTATCGATGCATCTTTGCAAGCGCAGTGGCAATTTATCGATGCCGTTCTTAAAGAAATCGGCTGGACGAGAGGCAAAAATCTTTTCAAAGGCATTTTGTACTACATCTCGGGAATTGTTTTTTTCCCGCCAAAAAATTCCTCAAATTATGCAAAGAAAAATACTTATTATAAAATAGAATAGAATTAAATGGGTGCAAATGCAGAAATGAAAAATAACCATCTCCAAAATGCAACGAAATGCAATTCGAAAACAAAATGTAAACAAAACACCGGATTCTTATGCACGGATATGTTTTTATGTGCGACTATTTTTCTCAAGACGACGTTTTGAGAAGCAGAAAATGTCACAGATGCACGTTGGCTTGAAAACAGTAATGCTCAGTGCACGCTGAAATTTTTGGTCAAATTCTTGGGAACACATGTACCTACCTAGTATGGAAAATTTGGATGTGTTATTTGAAATATCACTATTTAGTACGCGTATATTCTTTATTGTTAAGTGTTAAAAAAATTATAAATGATATTAAATGCCTATTTTACTGCCTCCGCGAAGTTGTAATGCGTACGCGTTACGACTGAGGCTGACGCTGAGGTGTCGGGTTCGATCCCCGGGTCGGGTAAAAGTGATATTGGGTTTTTCTAATACGAAATGCCCAGTATCATCAGCCCCGAGTCTGGAATTGTGCCCGATATGGCGATAGGCTCGCCTCCTATCCCATCATGGGACGGAGATAAGCTCTGCAAAATGTGGGTACACCTCTGTCTACCCCTTTGGGGATTACAGGCGTGAATGCGTCTGTTTACGAAATCTTCTATAGTGTGTGTATGGTCGTCTCTATTACTTAGGAACTTGCATAAAACATATGAAAGTCAAATAGCGAAATTCCTGCATGTGGAAAACCGATCCAGTAAATTCTAAATCTAGCTTCACAAAAAACAATATTTCAAATGTTGCAGAGAAGAGAACTTGCAGAAGTCATAATACATTCAATCGAATGAATTTATAACAGAAACATTGCCAGCGTTTTTCCAATGAAATATTATAGATTATAAATAACATCCACCTTCGCAGAGAGCGCAGCTGTACAATTTATTAAGTTACTTTCAAAATATAACAAGAAAGCCAGTTTTTTCCCTCCACATGACTTAGGATTGATATATCGTTCCGATAGCTACCCCCGTTTCGTTACCTTTTCGTTTTGTTATTATTTCCGCGCGTATCACGTCCCAATGTTTCAGCTCTGGGATGCAATATCTATAAACACACCTGCTTATCTAAATTCAACATTGTACCTTTGTCCTTTGAGTTTAACTTTCTTTGTTGCTGATCAGATGGATTGCGCCTCACATTTGGCGTGCTCATCACGTCGCAGGTTCGACTCCGCGACGCGTGCCCCGTCTTTGTTCCACGTATTATTTTTGCCCGCACTTTGTACATATTGGTAGGATATTATGTGACAGCGTCGCCTTTATTAAATCCTTCGTGGATGATCATTTCGTTGAAACGGCTTTGCTGCCTTGTGATGTCTGTTTTATTTATGTGTGGGTCGTGGTAAGTATTAAATGATGTTTATGATGTCCAAGTAAGGTTTAGTAGGTGTCAATTGTGAATCTTGACAGTGAAATATGATTTTTATGTTGTCTTTATAAAATGTGATTATTGATTGCGATGTGATTTCGTCGCTTAGTTAACAATACCGCGCAAGTTAAATTGGCTTAGCATTCAGGAGTGACAAAAAACTGAATAACTTTTATGAACATGTATGACCAAGCGGTAAGAGCTTTTTGAATAACGTGCTTTGTATGGTTAATTTAATGTTTGTGTAAATTCATTGGATACGCGCCAATTTTTTTTCCGATGACAATATCACGTGGATAATTTTCGAGTTACGCGCTATTTTTTAGCTAAGCGACGATTTGTTACATGTGTGAGTTTTCATTAAGCGCCTCCGTGGCGCTGCGGGCGAGTAGCCGGCTGCGAATCGAGAGGCTGTGGGTTCGATTCCCGCACCGAGACAAATGTTTGTGCGATCCACAAATATTTGTTTCGGGTCTGGGTGTTGTGGGACCTCAAGTCCTTCGTAGTTCCTGATACCCACGATACAGGTTAACCTAGTGTGGGGTCAGGACTATGTGTGTGACTGTTGGGTGTATTTATTATTATTATATGTTTACAAATTACACTAATGGAAATAATAAATACACAGTATCTGTGTCTTATTTAAATGCCATCGCAATATATTTAAGCATCTTATAATATGGTGAATTTATTTATTTGTCAAATTGAATTATTTTATACGTATGAGTGTGTACGTAATCTTTGAAGGGGTAAGCAGAGTTGTAACTATTACACCCACATTTCGCCGAGCTTATTTTCGTCCCATAATATGATAGGGGCGAGCTTATCGCCAAACCGAGTACAGTTCCAGACTCCGGGCTGATACTGATTATTTCGTAATAGGACCCAATATCACTTTTACCCGACCCGGGAATCGAACCCGTGACCTCACCACAGCAGTCGTACTGCATACGTATTACAACTGCGCATCCTAGGCATTTCTTTTATTAAGTGTCAACATTTGTAAAAAATAAACTCTGATAGTTTTCCAATAGAAATCAGTGTAATAACTTTATCAAATACATTACCATGAATCACCAAATTGAGAATCACTGCTTCCGTAACATCGTCTAACTTAAGTGGGTGAAAATACTTACCGAAATTTATTGCGACATCAAAATATATCCCCTCATCCGATGTAAAAGCTAAAATCTTTTAGAACACAGGCGTTACCGGCTAACCGGCTGGCACTTTAACAAATTATTGGGAGATTTTCGTAAAAAAAAGTTGTCACCCCCAGAATAGAGGGTGAAACGTCTTATTTGATAGCTCGATTCTGCCGGGGCGCTTGGTGAATGTTAAATTACTGTCGAAATGAAAGATAATAGAGTCGGGCCTTAACTGCGAAAGTTGGAGCGGTAAGAACGTACGAAAAGAAGTTTTCTGTCCCAAAAGATTTTGAAATTCCAACCCCTGGGGCGGTATCGCGTTATTTATTCATGGTTTTTGAGAGACGCTGTTCATTTCTATTTAGATTCTTGATTATGTTCAGCGGCTGTGGGCTGCTTTTGCTTATGCTAAACTCTTTATGGTACTGATTATAGTAACGGCTTTATGTTGTATTCACGCATAAGCGTTTATATTTCCTTTCGCAGTCTTATTTTTGTTTTGTAAGTGTCGTATATGAAAGTAGTTTTTAATTTTTACAATTTTATATTTGAAGGCATCATCCCTTTTGAGTTCTAGTTTACAGTTTGGTTTATTTGTATTAGCAATGTTAGGTTATATTATTTTATTTAATGAGATACTTATTGGTTTATTAATTTTATTTTATGATACATTAATTGTCAGACGTCAGTATGTATTTAATGGTAAGGTTCTGACACTATATACCATCCAAGGTATAGATGTAAAACTGTTTAAAGATTTATTCTTTACTTTCCTTGCTCGAGCTTACGAGTACTTAGCACGTTACTATGTAGAGCGTACTTAGTTTTACAATAGTTCTAATTAATTTTTGTGCACTTTACTATACTTATTTTTGTGTGCATTTAGTTTCGTATAATTTATAACATATAATTTGTATTTACATTATTTGAAGTCTTTTAAACAAATGAATGACAAGACGAGTATGAAGTATCGTATAACAGATTCGAAACCATGCATCAACATGTAATCAAATACTATTCATTTATGCACAATACGGTCGATAACATAGTCTGTTCCAGTGAGATAGGTATGCTATATTTAAAAGATGATTCTGGGTTATCATAACATATAAATGAAACTGCGTTTGAAATTGAACAATTTATTGTAAACTAATACGAACGTATAGTAGAATTTAGGATATATATTTATAATAATATTAATCGTAGGATAACAGAAACATTGATAATATAAGCATTAACTAAGTTCACCAACATTTTGTAAAGCCATGACGATTGCAAGTGCTATGTACAAACTCAACATGCGGACTCGTGGCCGATTACAACTACTCGAATAGCTTGTGATTGCATCTTTCCAATATAAATTAAACAACTTTACAGCTGCTAATTACTTTAATTTAAAATATTAAAGCTATGCGTACACATGGCCAATGATATAACAGTCTTATCTACTTTCTAAAAATGTGAATTTAGATCAATATTTTTTACTTTGCATTTGACATTGCAAAATGTAGAGCAGTTAAGACGGCTGATTGAAGTTAGAGGTTTCAAAGTTGCTTTAGAAAAAATATAAAAGTATTTCTCAATGTAAAACTGCAGCGACAGGAAGACGGAGGAAGACAAATCAGTTTATGTTGTTATATTTATAAAAGCTACATTGATATTCAAAATAATTATAGGAGACGAAGAATACAGTATAAAAGTACAAAAATGAGCAGAAGTAGACATCGCTTACAACTTTTATAGTTCGTTGCATAACACATCAGTATTTACAAAAGTGATACGTATCCATAGATATGAGACCATTGAAGCAGAAATAGAAAAATACAGTGGTAACCTCGTCGGATTAGAGCCAAGCTTTCCATTTAATAAATACGAGTAAAGTACAAAAGCAGTCTCCAGATTAAATTCGGTAACGTAGCTTACGATACGTATATAAATCTTTATATTAGCGAGTTAAAATATCAATTAAAAGTCGCTTATTTCAGGATCGGTGTCAGCGTATTTGCAAGTAAAGGGGTTTCGGAGCCACGAGCAAAATGAGCGGTCGCTGTGCTGCTTATATTTAGCTGTAGTGTGCTTCTTCGCGTGGGCTCTCGCGACTGCGGCGCGTCTTGTTGGATAAGAGTCCAGCGAGGAAGCGTCGGAATCCCTAGGGACGGAATCATATCCTGACTCGGCACGTCTTGAAGTTGCTGCTGGACTGTGTTTCCCTGTCCTGGGCGTAGACTCATGCCCACTGTCATACCCATCAGGTTTAGACCCAGCAACGACTCTAGCTACCATCTTGTCTCCTTTCTCTAGTTTTTCTAATCGAGGTTCAGTGGTCACTACAGGTGGAGTAACTTCAAGATGGAGGTTAGATTTTAATTCCCTAAATGTACTAGACGGCGCGCCGTTCCCAGGCATTCGTTTTTCTTCGCGTAGATTAGGATCTGATGCACCATCTGGATGTCTGAGAGACGCTATCCTTGCATCGGTTGTGTCATTGCTTCTATACCTTTCGAAAGGACCGTAACAATCATTGTGATCACCTTCTTGATCCTGGTATCCACAACCTACTGCACTACCAGGCCTTGACATAGTTCTTTTGCAACTGTCGCAAATTTTGTCACTTGGCCTATATGCTGGTTCACTGTACACTGATCCGTCACCGTGATATTCATCTGTATCACGAACGTTGCAAAGTGACAATGATTGGAATTGCGGTGCGATCCTTGAATTAACCAATTCAGTTTGGTTTAACATCCTTCGCGATGCGTACAGCTCCGTTAATCCTAATAAATCGTCGATTCGGGATCTTGACGATGGTAAACTCTCGTGAGGATTTACATCACCGAAAGGTGGGTCATTACTAAAATTTTCTGCGTAGAATTCAATTGTTTGTCTAAGATATGCCTCTTTTCTAATTTGTCTTTCTACTTCACTATACAACGATAGCGTATCTGTAAACGTTGATGCCACAGTCAAGTTTTCTTGACTTAATATTCGAAGTGGGTGATCATCATCTTCTTGATCTACTTCTGGTAATGGATTCTCAGAATATCCCATACAAAATGCAATGTCTTCTTCTGTGACTTGAAGACAGCAATCCTGCATTGGAACTGGTTCTAGAGGCTCTTCGACTTCAATAATTTCCAGAATTTCATCTTCATCATCATCTGGACCTCTACTCATCCCGTGAGAGTTAATTTCTCTACTGTGATTAGAAACCATTTCGTCATCCATTCTTAACCTTTCTTTATATTTACTATTTAAGCTCTCTATGGAAACTTCCCTACTACTAAGACTACTAGGTTGTATTAGAGGTAATGCGGGTGGTATTTCAGCTAATTCTTCACTGTCATCGTCATCATCTATCTCACTTTTAGCTTGTTTAATACTATTTGATTTCTTTGAAAGCGAGATTTGATCGGGCGGTCCAAAGTTTTCTTCTTCTATTGCCATTCCTTTTGATCCTGCTTTTAAGCCAGTTCTTATAGTTGATTCTTCGACGTGGACGCGTCTTAGAACCTCTTTCATTTCCATTCTATGAGCTTCAGCATCGTCTGTTATCCTAGAGTTAGGATCCTTGTGACCTTTGTGACTTGGTGAACTGTGCCTTGATTTGTGAATTTGTGAGGTTTGATTTTCGACCCATTTTCGAATCATATTTTTCTTATGGTTGTCCATGTATCCATAGCCTATATTTTCATTGCCATGGGTACTAAGCACTCCAATTTGTAACGGTATAGGATTGGGTTGCACTGGTAAAGATTCAAATGGTATAGGTAGTTTAGGTTCTTGCATGGGCCCATCGATCCAAGTTTCACGCTTCTTGTTTTGAGTTTCCTTTATTATGTGCCTCACCTCAACTAATTTTGATTTTGATATTCTTGGACCATCAATCCATTGTTCATCACTAGTACTTTTGACTTCATCTGTGAATTGTTTCGAGCAAACTTTCTTAAGAGGTGTTGATTTCGATGAGATGGAATGTGCTGGGGATGGTTTGGGTGTATAAGTTTGTTGCAGAGTCTTCAAAGGCGACGCCTTAGGTGATAGATGCAGTTTATGTACCGGACTTTTCTCTTCGATGACCTTTGATAGTGATGATTTATGTTTTTGTTCAGCTGCTGAGCCTCGCAAAGCCTTGCTCAACACACATCTATTGTCACCAGAATTTATATGTGGGATATAAACTGGAGGATGCTCCCCATCTGTCGCGTCATCCATTGGACCTACATAAATAACTGTGTCAGCTGATAGATCACTACTTGATGGATCAGGTTCACTGCTGCTTGGCTTAGAGGCATCTTCACCAGAACTTCCTCCAGAGCCAGCGTTGTTATTTGCAGAATACTTGACTTTCCTTCGTCGTAGTCTGTGTATTCTTGAAGCTAGTTGCAGGGTAGTCAAAGTATCTGAATAATTTTGATCGTTGGGTGATACGTGAACGATCATAGCTGTATGACAAGTAAGAGAGCCGAGGCATTCTTTCAAAACGTGTGTTAGATTGTGGTCTCTGTACGGGAGATGTCGTTGACCGTTGAAGATAGCGAGTAGTATATTTCCTAGCCCGGATAGGGGGATTCCTCCGTTGGTCTTCCCTCGTTCAGAGTTTCCTAAGTCAATTAAGTGAAGACGACTTCGACCACCAGCAACTGTGAACAAAGAGATTTTATATTATTGTTTTATTAGATGCGCAATCTTAAGTTTTCTGCTCGTTTAGCATAATATTTGATTATTGTATAAGAGTGGTAGAGCCACGCTGTAGACACTTGTGTCTACAGCACGAATGGGCCGGCTCGTCCAGGTCGTTACCACTGTCTCACAGAAAACCAGCGTAAAGTAGTAGCTTGCTGCTGCGTTTCGTACGGTGAGTGAGATATCCGGAGGCCCAAACCCCCTCCCTTTCCCAATCCCTTTTATTATCCCTTTCCTTTTAGGTCGGCAACGCACCCATAATTCTTTTAGTATTGTGGGTGTACATGGGCGGTGGAGATCACTTATCATCAGGTGACCCAGTTGCTCGATTGCCGGCCTTTGCTATAAAAAAAAGATTATTGCTAAATAATAACAATTTCGTTGAAAATAACCTTTTTATTTACAAAAAAATGTATTTTCTTGGCACCCATGTCTGGTTCACATATTATATACTAAGTTAACAAGTTTAAAAAACCCTCAGGAGGTTTTTAATGCACCAAATTACTATCAAATCTTCAGCATTTACTCACCGGCTCCCTTCCCTCCAACACTATACTGGTAAACATGAAGAGTGTAGAGTAGGTGACTGTCTTTCCCCTCTTCTCGTGCCCCTCTGGTGGCCAGTGCAGCATCAAGGTAGAACGCTGCTTTCTCTGCACTGTGGACGCGCAGTTCCGATTGGTTTTGTAAGTGAGTGCCGAAGAGTGGGTCGTCACGGAGGTATACTCCTGGTGATTGTTCCGTGTCTGGTGGGAAGAGGTCATATTAAAATCCGATCAGTCTAACCTAATGTCTACTATGTTTTTGATCTAAATTGGTAATTTCAGGCAATTTTTTTATAGGAACAAAAGTAATTTTTGACGAAGTTATTGCTTGCACTTTGAGCATTCAATTAAATATTGATATACTTATAAGTGCTTTTTTATCCTGGCAATCACTACGCTGGACCTGATGTTAAATGCAGTACAACCTAAATATAATGGAGACCATCGAGATACATTGCATCTCTCGACAAAATACTAGAATATACATGTACGCGTTGGCGACCTTAAAGGAAAAGAAAAATTGAGGGATTGGGAAGGGGAGAGCAGATTTGGGTCTCCGGATATCTGATATACACTGTACGACACGCAACAGCAAGCTGCTCATCCACGTCGGTTTTCTGTGAGACAGTGTGGTGGCCAGGTTAGGTTAGCCCATTTATTGTGTAGAGAAAACTGTCTACAGCATGGCTCTACCACTTTTGTTGTTCCTTTTGTCCATAACACTGGACTAATGCAGATTCGTTGCGTTGACTTGTAAAACTGCGAAATTATCATGGAGAGACATTTACCGTTCTGATATGGAGCTAGCAGGTCTCGTATCTGATTGGTGTTGGTGCACAGCTCCACGGCAGACACCCTGACGGAGAAGCGCGTGCCACACTTGTGCCTCTGCTCGGCTATACCTCGAAACAGCCAGGCTATAGCGCACGGGATGGCTCCGAGGTTCGCCGCTGTGTCCGGTCGCCCCAGCATTGTATAGGATTTACCTGGACAAATATTACAGAATTCATGAAGATTGAAAGGATGATGACCTGCGAAACAGATACACAAGTTGAGTGTGGATCGAAGAGTCAATACAGGAGGTCTATGATAGACAAATTGGCGATATCTTTATACTATTATAAATGTGACTGCCTCGGTGGCGCAGTTGTAATGTGTACGCGTTACGACTGCTTTGCTAAGGTCTCGGTTTCGATTCCCGGGTCGGGTAAAAGTGATGTTGAAGTTTTGACGAAATGACGATGACGAAATATTTATTATCAGGCCTGAGCCTGGAATTATGCGCGGTATGGCGAATACGCTCGCCCCCTATCACTTTATGGGACGGAAATAAGCTCGGCGAAATGTGAGTGTACTGGTTACACCTCTGCCTACGTACGAGCGTATATATTATAAAAACGAAAGTTTGATATTTGTGAATTTGGATGTTTGTTAATCAATCCCGTTTTAACGGCTGAACTATTTTGGATGACAAAGGTAGACCATGACTATGGATATAGTTGCCTATAAAGTAGCCTATTTACTCTGAAAAAAGACATTTACGCAGGTGGAGTCACGAGAAAAAACTAGTCTTAAATAAAAGACGGACACATGGACGACTGAAGAGACTGAAAGTAGAGTGAAAGTGGTATGCCAGTATCGTGTAAAATGGAAATTCATAGGCTCGGCCTATTAAAACAATATGTAACAAAAACCCTGTTGGGCATTTTAACTGTGGTATCGGAATTGATATTCAAATGTAATGAAAAAACTCGCATACGGTAACTGGACTATAAAAATAATCATATTTATTATTTAAACTTCAATTAATTTATTTTTTGTAAACCGCATTTCGATTGATTACCTCTACAAGAGCGATGGCTTGGAGCCAGAGCGAGATAGCAAGTTACGGCGTCTACGTACATCAAACGCGCCGCGCCGCGCCCGCGTCCTGGCTTCATCAATACACACAGAAATTCAGATGTAAATAACATTTTTAACATATGACCATATGTTAAATGTTCTATGTCAGGTCATGTTTCTAAGCTACCTGTGTAAGTATACTATATCGCTTCTGTTTATTATTTATTGTATTTAATTATATTTACTAAGCTGTCTATATGCATATTTTCACGACCCTAAAAGGGCCAACAGGGCTTTTGTTACATACTGTATACAGCGAGTAAAACCTAGTACTCGATATAAGCGTATCTTACAGAGCAGAATTAACTTTATCTCCGAATCCGTTGTGATTGGAAGACGTGACAAATGAAAATCCTACTTTTGTTTCCAAAACATATCACGTACGTAATTGGAAATATTATTTTAGATATCGAAAATGTACGTGGTTTATTATATAGAGGTAATATATACATTAGAGCATTCATTTGAAACTGTACCGAGCCCTTACTATCATAGTCGTCCTCACGAAGGAGATTAACCAACGTCATATTATTCAATTTGTGTTACAATTATTCGAGAAAAATATGAGTAAAAATCAAAAGCTTCAGCGAAAAGTGAGCGCAAAACAGTAATTAATTTTCATGCGCTATGATAATTTCAGTATGCTTCCCCAGAAACTTTACACGACAAGTAAATGCTTTGCTCATCTTTATTCTGTAAGATAGAAAGTATTTACATTAAAATCTTTTAAAAATACGCTAATGAAAACTTGCGAATGAGTTGAACGTAATAATGAAAAAAGTTCTCAAGTTGTCGGGATGTTTTCTTTACCGCACAAGTTTACCATGCCTCTGGCAACTTTTGGAAGGAATGTATAACTTGTTCTGCTCTGAAATCCACATTTAGATATAAATGAATTTAATATTAATCAATTATTTAAATTAAATGGCCCGTGCCCAGCAGTGGGACGTATATAATAAAGGGCTAGTAAAAAAAAAAAAAAAAAAAAAAAAAAAAATTATCCATACAAGCTTATGCTCGCGGCTCCGCCTGCGTGAATGTGTTTTTACACAACGAAAAGTACTCTATGTCCTTCCCTAGGATTTAACCTATGTGCTTCCCCAGGATATTACCTATCTCCTTACCAAATGTCATTAAAATCCGTTCAGTTGTTTAGCCGTGAAAACGTAACAGACAGACATACGAGATAATTTCGCATTTATAATGTTAGTATGGATTAATTTTTACTATTTATTCCTTCAAGTGAAATAGGAGGTTCGCGCACTTGAATGACACAATTCCATCATGAACTGTCAAATATAGTTATTATATAGACTTACGTCATATTTAAACTAAACCTATCCTTTAAATATCATTCCAAAAATCTAATAATAACACGCGTATAAACAATACACCTTTACCAATTTCTAAAAGACCTTCAAATAACAAAACAGATAACGTCAATAACTCAATATCGATAATGTAAATACTAGACGAAGCACGTAAACTCATTAGCGAGCTATTAATAACCTCAACAAGATACGAAATCAATTACCAAGTTTCCAGTAAAGAGGATAATCCTTTCACCAGAGATAAAGTGCGCGCAAACAATATTATGATCTATATAAATCTGTCTATAAGTACAGTTTGTTTATTGTCGGTATTAACCTCTCTTTTGTATTTTGGGAATACGTGGATGGATCGGTTTACTATGTTAGAGTAGTTTCCAGATTCAATATGTTACTTTAGGTTCTTAGATATTCTAATGTTTATGGGATTTTTATTTAAGAACTTCTAGCACTTCGTGTATTATTTATTAACGCAAATTACATTGAAATATCTACGTGCAATGCTTACAAAGAAGATGCAAGAATTTGTGTCATAAATAAGTCTAGAGATTAACCTAGGGTGGGGGTTAGGACTATGGGTGTGACTGTTGGGTGTATTTAGCTGTTCTTTATAGCCGACGCTGCAGAATGAGCTAATTGGTCACCTGATGGTAAGTGGTCGCCACCGCCCACTAGCACCCACATTACCATAAGAATCATGAATGCGTTCCTGATCGTAAAGTAAATGAATGAGGATTGGAATGAGGAGTATTCAAAGCACTAGAAATCTCAATCACCGTACGAAACGCAACATTTCTGCAACTGCACTTTCACAACGGTTTTCTGTGAGACCAGAAAGTACCACAATATTTGTAGTACCACCCCTGCATTACCCGTATCGAGCTGGCCCATTCATACCGTAGACAAGACTATTACAGCATGGCTCTACTTTTTAAAATTGTTTCTACTTTGATAGAGCGAACTACGTAGACCATCATTTTTAATCCACACAAGCAAATTCTGGAGAAACAAACAGCTCACTCGAAATTTATATCAGGCAGTGTCTTAACGTAATCTCTGTGGAGATTAAGGTTCGAATCCAATGAATCTATACAAAGTTTACTGCCTGATGTCTGCATAAGACGCGGCTCAGCATCAAATCCTGTTTGTTTTGGAAATTGTTGCGGTAACTGTGTAATTTTAACCTCGTTTTAATTATTGTCAGGTTAACGTTAAGTAGACGTGTAATCTTATTTAATTAATATACCACGAGAGAGTTGTGTGGTATCTTATAACGGTTTGTTGAGATTTAGGTTAAGTACAGGATCATTATTTATTTCTACACTTACTTGATATCTTGATATTCCTTATGTATTTGCTATACTCTTATGTCTTTATTATGCTTAAGAGGTTGAACTATACAATGGTCAATTTTCGTATCTTTTACGAATTGTGAACAACATAACACTAAGTACCTATTTCAAAATGTTCGAGAGAAGCTATTTTTTTAAAGTAGCTAGTTGTTACTTTTGTATTTGAACGTTTGAAATTTTATGTGGTAAGTAATATTTGCTCTGAGGAAGTGAAACAGGCGCTAATTATTCTTCTTAGTTTTAACCCAATTAGTATTGGGTTACTGACCACCTGGATCACCTATATTTTCACGTTTTGTCAAGTAATTTATTACAACCCAGCTTAAGAGACTAACTATTGATTTTTCCTATTTTTTTTAACAGTCTATGATAAGCCCATTCAATGTTATGTTATGGGATGAATTATCATAGATACTTGTTTCTTTTTAATTTAATGTCATTTCTAATTTTTTGTCCCAAAATTTCATTTCAACCTACATCTTTACAAACAAGGCCTAGTATATTCTAAACATTACAATATGCATAATATATCTAGACTAAAACTTAGACAGATAAGTTAGACACTCCAAAAGATGCTAATTAAAATGCAAAATTCTCACCATATTATAATTTATCAAAGTTCCAATTAAGAGGTTGCCAGAGTAAGCTGTTTGGATGCAAATATGTTCGGATCGTCAGCTCCCCATATAACTTATAGAGGCTTTATAAATAGTTCGCTTGAGGTTTTAACCAAGTGTTTTATGGAGTTTAAACGTGAAATTACCAAATTAAATTTGGATTGATTTTCTATTTAACATTGATTGTCTATTTATCTTTTTATGTAAAAAAATACTTAAAATTAAGATACGAGAATTTAAAGATCTGATGAATAGTTAATTCCATTGATATATTTACGACTGTTTAATCACCTATTCATTGCAGCATATGACATAATATGCAGACAAGAAGCATCAATTTCATCCACAAATTTCAGCTATTCCTTTTACCATTCAAAAGTACAAAATGTAATACGCCAAAACGAGAACGTTTTGTAATATTGAAATTTCTGTTATACGCGAAACTCTTTTTGTTTAATCAAGCTTAAAAGTATCTTCGATCATT
The DNA here is from genome assembly GCA_905332985.1 of Mimas tiliae. NCBI lineage: Eukaryota > Metazoa > Arthropoda > Insecta > Lepidoptera > Sphingidae > Mimas > Mimas tiliae. Next base: position 15,463,595 of record HG995248.1, on the reverse strand, counting down.
GCCATGATAGTATTTCTCCATTTAAGCAGCTCTCTTTCTTTCTACTTACCAAGTCCCGCGTGTCCAAAGCAGAAGAGGCAACCGTCCGTCCCGTTGATGACTGCATGGATGACGTCAGTCAGTGCGCTCGAACAGATTTCCGTCTGAAACAAAATATTATGTATATTATTATTTGTATTAAAGAGTAAAAGTCATTCATACCAAAACTGGAAATTACAAGAGTTAAGGAAGATGAAAGAAAAGATAAAGACAGGATAATAATTAAGAATGAAGTAACTACTGAGTTGAATGGTGATATGGAAGAATGGAAGAGAATCTTTATCAACCTCGCATACTAGGATACAGGTAGATAGACGATAGTTTCATATATAAGAATGACTTTTCAATCCAATAATGTCGACATGATGGGATGAGATTTCAAATTAGACATCTATTTTTGAACCGTACTGACATATAAACGGCCTATCAATAAACCATCTTAGTTTCTTTCTCCGGATAGATTGCTTGTGCAATGTGCCAATCAGAATACAGTTTGAAGGTCACGCGTACAAATTACCTATTTTGGTTGGTAGATATCTGGGATCTATCCGGATAATTAAGATATTTTATTGAAATAGGCCATAAATCAGTTAATTGTATGACTTGTAGATCTATCTTTCGTTTAAAATCAATCACTGCGTCTTCAATAAAGTGATTAATAGCACAATTAATTCGTTTAATAATTAAGCAATATTTAATGAAGAGAAATTGATTAACCAACCTGTTACCAGAGTTTATTAAGGAACTAAGCGTTTTCAATTAGCGACTCAAGTCCGGGGTCATTAAAATTTTCATTCAAAACAATTTTAGTATTTTCTTGGCGTGAAACACCTTCGCACCCATAGCTTACTGTCACCATCATTGCTTTTTATAATTGGACACAATTATTTTACGACGTTGTTAGGATAAATTAAAATGTAGGGGAACGAAGTTTAAGTTGAGTTTAGAATTTTGTTAATTTGCACTTTGGGAATGTTCAATCAATAAAAATAAATATCTAAGATAGATAGGTGGTTGCTTCTTGCAATAAAAGTAGTATTATCTATTATAAAGTTTACAAACAGGGACAAGTCATCCAGTTTTATTGTTAGGACGTTTAGTCTTTGCATATACCAAAATTGCACCGACTCCAAAAATACCTTTAGAAATTGTTATATTTTCTGACTTTTCAGTATTATTTATGGAAGTAGGTTATTTTAAGTTTTAATTAAACTTATTTTACAGCTATGGCATGTAAATTCCAATACAAACACAATCGCGACGATCGTGCTATTAAGCGTTGAGGAGTTCCATTTCTTTACTCCATACTCCGTCAACCGAACTGCTTTGCCTACCATCTGATCAGAGTGTATTTTTAAAAGTAGAATGTCCACACGACCACAAACTCATGGCCACCGTCCCAGTCTAATCTGAGTGCTACACCTTAAGTCCTTTTAATTATCTGCGAGCCCCGAGCGGAAAGAATATACTACGGTCCCGCTGCCACGGTAAACATGGGCCAGCTGAGCGGATTTTAATAAATTATTCACTGGATTATGGTCACCTCACACTGGCTTGCAACATGCTAGTTGGGTTTTATCGGGTTCTTTATAGTGTTTTAGAAAATGTGGACTCGTGGTATTGGGGCTTGTTTCTTGAATGTGATGATTGGTTAGGTTTTTGTATAATATAGATATCAATGATAGCGTTGACTGCCTCGGTGGCGCAGTTGTAATGCGTACGCGTTACAATTGAGGCTAACTCTGAGGTCTCGGGTTCGATCCCCAGGTCGTGTAAAGTGGTATTGGGTTTTTCTATTTCGAAATTCTCAGTATCAGCCCGGAGTCTGGAATTTGTGCCCGGTATGGCGATAGGCTCGCCCCCTATCACATCGTGGGACGGAGATACGCTCGGCGAAATGTGGGTGTACTAGTTACACCTCTGCCTACCCCTTCGGGGATTACAGGCGTGAGTGCGTATGTATGATAGCGTTGAAGTATTTATCAATAGTAAATAATTATCTTTATCCTTTTCGTTAAATTCAAACTCTTCGTACAGTTCTCGTCCATATTTACCAATTACATGTAATAACAACGCACACTTCTCTTTGTCATTCGACTTCTCTCTGCCAGATGCAATAATGTAATACTCAAATGCCGTCTTCCACTCCTTCCAATTATTTGCCATGTTTCCATCAGGATTCAATGGCGGTGGTTGTTGTAGAGAGGACATCATTTTTACGTTTATTCGTTCCTCCAATATTATTCAATGATAGCTAAATAACATAATAGCAATACTCACGAAACAACTTACTATGGTACCCCACACCTGACACCACCTTTTATTGGTATTTTATACCAATAAAATATAATAATACCAATTTAATATTTTATATTATTCAATGTTTTTAGTATTTAATTTAAGTTGTGTGCTATTTGGAGTCTAGAAGATAAATTAAAGATATCCAATTGTTAGTAGTAGATAAATTCCTTATAATCTTTGTTTTGCTTTTATTCATTTAATTTTCGTTTCATAAAGGGGAAGATGAAGTATTTATTGATTTATCCGAACTCTTTAGTATTGTACTCTTACCTATTTGTTTGTAGAGTGTAGAATTTTAAAAATAAATCTTGGTGTTATATTACGGGCTTTGACAATGGTTGTTTTTATTTCATTAATATTTTATTTATACCAATAAAATATAACAAGCGTGACCAGCGATAGCTAAGCGGAGAGTGGTATGGACTGCCGAGACGAAAATCGAAGGTTTGAAACCAGCCGCAAGAGCATACAGCTCTGACTTTTCTAAGTTACGTATGTATTAATTGTTAATTATCGCTTATTATAAAAAGATGAAGGAAACATCGTGAGGAAATCTACATACCGGATAATGTGTGTGAAATGCCAACCCGCATTAGGCCAGCGTGGTGGAATAAGGCATAACCTCTCTCATTAGTAAAGATAGCATGTGCCCAGCAGTGAATTCATGATTTTTTAGCATATTAATTTGAAAGCTATGTTAACCGCCCATGCACGCCCACAATACAAAAGAATTATGGGCGCGTTGCCGACCTAAGGAAAGGGACAATAAGGGATTGGGAAGGGGAGGGAGATTTAGGCCTCCGGATATCTCCCTCACCGTACGAAACGCAGCAGCAAGCTGCTACTTTACGCCGGTTTTCTGTGAGACAGTGGTAACGACCCGGACGAGCCGGCCCATTCATGCTGTAGACAAAATTGTCTACAGCGTGGCTCTACCACTCGTTAAACGTGTGTGTTAAATCAAAGATGTTGACTACGCGTCTAGGAACTCAATTTCGAGTTGACATCAGAATTGACCGTTGATTAGTAAGTTTTTGCATTGATCGGCCTTTCAGAAACCGGGTGATAGACTATGAAATAAGGGTTACCTATAACAAGCAATAACAGTCTGAGAATCCTGTCCACACAAGCAGCACCCGTTCACGAATATGACGCATGTGCCAGCCATCAGACACCTCGACCATGAGAGAGAGCAACTATATTTAGAAATAATATAACGTTAAACAAAAATTAGAAACCGACTTCAAGCAATAGCATGTAAATTCCAATACAATAACGCAATAGCGACGAGTGTACTGGTTATCCGTTGAGGAGTTTTATTATTTTTCTCTGTACTCCGTCAACAGATCTAAATTAATCTTACATGGGACCACATCGCAGCTGAACTCTATCGAGTGAAATTTTTCCCAACAAAATCGGTCCACAAATGGCGGAGAAATCGATGTACATATCTATAAAAAAAGCAATAATTAAATATAAAAAAAACGCGCCGAATGAGAACCTCCTCCTTTTTTGAAGACGGTTAAAAATAAAAACCAACTCGCTAGGCTGAAACGATGCGCAGTTATTATTAATTTTTGTCACTCGATCTAATCGCCAAAACATTCATGCGAAACTATTAAATTCTGATAAAACAAAGCGGTGGCGCATGACGTTACCAGATTACAATGTAATTACGCCCTAAGGATGGACTGTGAGGTGCTTAAGCTCATAAGCCCACGTCGGGCCGACGGCCGGTGTCCGCTGAATTATTACATGGATAAATTCAATAACTATACGTTTATGTGTATTATGTAGCTAGAACACTGTTTTGTGGGATTTGAGCTGTATCAAGTAAGAAGTAAATTTCTCATGGATGATTTTTCATGTTAGTTTACACGTTTAATATGATCGTAGATTTTTTATAGTATAGGCTGGCAAATGAGCAAGTGGATCACCAGATGGTAAGGGATTTCCACCGCCCATATACGCCACAAAACAAGACGAATCATGGGCGCGTTGCCGACCTTTAATGAAAGGGATAATTAAGGGGTTGAGAAGGGTAGGGAGATTTGGTCCTCCGGATATCTCACCGCAGCAGCAAGCCAGTGGTAACGATCCAGTCTAGCTGGCCTATTCGTGCTGTAGACAAAACTATCTACAGCGATTTTCAATCAGGAAAATAAAGAGATTTTTTTTTTATTAAAATAAATTACCAACATATTTTATTAAAACGAAACAAAATAAAAATGTTGAATTGACACAGGATAATCCATGATTAACCTACCTTCACCAACGCCATTTGTTATCGAATGTTGGCAATCAGAGTCATTTGCAATTTTAAAATACCGACATCGAAGAGTGTGGCCGACTTGGATTATCACGTCGACTGCATTTTATACTTTAGAATATTGAGCAGCCAAGGAAGCAATCTTAAGACTTTTACCATATTATGTAAGCGATATCGGCGAACTTTAAAACTGCATTGGAATTTGCATACGAGTTTCGTCTTGCGAGATTTGATATTTGCATTTTTACAAAAATATCTGTGTTGATGCAACTTTGTAAAGAAAGATTTTTGCAATGAAGTAGTGTTGAAAAGTTGATTTTTAAACGTTGATTTATGTTATAGTATATCGCATTTTAGTTTCATTGTAGAATTCGTTTACCCTGTAGTCGCTTACGTATATAGGTACGTGAGGTCTTGAGTTCAAATTCCAAGTTGGGTAATCACAATATTTGTGAAATCGTAGAATCGTTTACAAGGTGGTAGGTCCCTCGTATGCGAGAGGCCGTCTGGGTTGGTACCACCGCTTTGTCTATTTCTGCCGCCAAGCAATAGTCTGTAAGCACTGTGCGCTCCGGTTTAAACGACATTAAAGCCAGTGAAATTACTAGATATTATGAGACTTAACATCTTATGTCTCGGTGTCACGAGCGCAGTCCAATGCCATGCAGTGCTTTGTAATCCAAAGTTCTGTATTCTGTGTTGGTTCTGTTTATGCGCAAGTGAGCGACCTGCTCATTTCGTCACTCAAGATAATAAAAAAGTAGAAGTTTTCGATTCGAAAAGTCACATATGTTATGCATGAGACGGGAATTTTTGCTCGATATGGCGAAAAGCAAAATTTTCAACAAGAAAATATTCCAATAATTTATTGAAACTTATTTGTTTTTAAGGTACGCGACCGAGACAAGGAGACGGAAAACCGTGTCGCGAGTCAGGCGATAGAGACAGGTCGGAACGGGACCCTACTACAGAGCCTATGCCGCGCCGTCTGTCTGTTGGTCTCACCATTAAAAGGCTCTATCTTATAACCATAACAAGTAAGTGATTGAAATTATCACAGAAAATGCGTTATTGTGGCGGATATCCCAAAAAATGGTAAAAAATAAAAAAAAATGAAATTTAAGGATGCAGGACCCTCGGTGCTCGAGTCCGACTCTCGTGCTTGGCTTCCATCCTAGGGAGCATCAGCTGAGCCACGCCCTTATGCTATTTTTTGTTTGTGCCGTCGGTGTTTAATTTAACTTTGTCTTTGTACGTTACTTTAAATTTAATTGTGGTAATTACATCGAAATAAGATAACTAGAACGATAACTCTCATATGAATCTGCCTTAAAATACGGCTCCACTTACTTACACATGCAACACACATACACGCAAAAGAAATTAATAAACGTTCAAAATCAACTTTATTTCATAAAAGTTAATGTCTAAATATACATTTCTAGATCGAGATACGACGCTCTGCACCGCGCACAAAATTGGACGTATCAAGTGTCAACTAGAGATTACTATGCACACACTTTTATAGCGCCGCCCCCTTGCACAGAGTTTTAGTGGGGTTATTTTTTTGCGTGAGTTACGTTTCTTGTCATCTTATTTCGATGGGCAATTAATATATTTTTATTATAATTATAATAATATTGAATTCAACTAAATAGCAACTCTACGAATGTAATTGTAATTTGGTGCAAATGAACATTGAGAGTGACGGTACACGGGCTTGGTTAAATCACTCCAGTCTGCTATATAAAGAGGATTACGAGATATTAGTAGGATTTGTGCTGCACCGAACAATACGCTACTGTAATTTATGCTCTCTCATTTACAAATTACGGATTTTAGATTTGAGAGTTTTGAGACTGCCTCGCTGGCGCAGTTGTATTGCGTCACACTACGACTGAGGCTGACGCTGAGGTCTCAAGTTCGATCCCGGGTCCGGTAAAAGTGATATTGGGTTCTATTACAAATGCTTAGTATCAGCCCGAAATCTGGAATTGTGCCCGGTATGGCGATAGGCTCGCTCCCTATTATCATGGGGCGGAGATATGCTCGTCGAAATGTGGGTGTACTGGTTACACCTCTGCCTACCCTTTCGGGGATGATGGGCGTGAGTGCGTATGTATGTATGGATGTAATTAAGGTACTGGGAAGGGGAGGGAGATTTGGGCCTCCGGATATCTCACTCACCGTACGAAATGCAGCAGCAAGCTTCTACTTTACGTCCGTTTTACCCATATGTGAAACAGTGGTAACGACCTGGTCAAGCCGGCCCATTCGTGTTGTAGGCAAAACTGTCTACAGCGTGGCTCTACCACTCAAATGAAAAAAGTAGATGATTATGTTGTAAAAGGTCTGTATTAGCTCATCATCATTACACGTTCGCATTCTCAAATATATGAAGATTACTAACGTGCGTAATTTAAATCGTAGAACAGGGGGCGAGCACGAACAACTTACGAATAAGTATTCGAATCGAGAACGCTAGTATTTGTATGAAGGATGAAACAATTTTTTGACATTTCGATACAAATACGTTCTCGCAAGTTATTCGTGCTAGCCCCTCAGTAAATGTATTATTAAAGTAAAGCCACAAATTGTATCGTAGAAAGTTACTTCAATAATTATAATGTAACGTACAAAACCTATAACGTAATTAAATCTAAGTCGCGAGAATGTCATCGACAAATATATCGACACTATCGGTACACGCAAACATCGATAGTATATCGATAATTGCACAGACGCAGGGAAGTCACGTCCTGTTTAGTATGCTTGGTTGATATATATCTGAAATGAGGTTGGAGTAGTGACGCGCCTAGAGGATTCGGCTGTACGAGGCTGTTTGAATTATTAATTCGGTAAGTCAAGGATTCGATTCAATAATTCCAAATTTGAATTGTTAGCCTAGGATTGTTTGGAGGGTTCTTTTGGATTGGAATATTAATAAGTTATTGAAAGGGTTATTGGAACTGTAATTGCTTCATTGCAGCTTCTAAGGAAATTGAATTCAAAAAGTAATTAAGAAAGATTAAAATTGAATGTATTTTATATTTCCAAGTATTATTAAAAATTGTGTGCAGGCGCACGAACTCTACCATTATTTGTCAAGTTATATTTTATAGCAAAAAAATAATCGATACAAATAAGGTTAATATTTCTATACCTACTAAAACTCGGTACATCACTAACTCCCGAGTGTATAAAAATAAGTAGAAATAAACAAGATCTAATTACTTGGCAAGAAAGAAGAACTAAAGCACTAGGGAGTTCGAACAAAACCTAGTGGCGAGTAATTTCTCGTTAAAAATATCTAAAAAATCCAACTAGGGACGTGAAAGTTGGTGATATTCGAACACTGCAGGACGTTTAACAATTTAAACATGGAAACTCGGCGGGCTGTCGCGCGTGGCGACATTTTTGGTGCATGAAATTCAGCAAAGTATGGAAGAGAGCGACAACGGCTGTGGGGCCGGTGTGAGTTTGGGGAAAACGCGGGGTAACTACATTAGTTTTATTCAACTAAAAAAACTGGTGAAAATGAAATAAATAAGTTATTTTACGCTGAGTTTTTATAGTAGAACCTCTACCACTATAATCGCTTGCAACTTGCACCAGTCGGTATAAAGGGGAGTTTTATATACTAGTAGCTTAGTATTCTGTTATTTTTGCCAAGAGACATCTCAGGGAAGGCATGTGAGCAGCTTGCGTGACGTTAAATTTTACTGCATGACACACGGCTCACTTACTGCATATTTATTACCACTTTATACGATGAAATAACTGAATAAGCAATAGTGGATGAATGCTGTGAGAACAGCGTTGAATTTGTAATATCTAAGAATATTTAATATTATAAGTTAAAGTACGACTGATGTGCTGAGGTTTCCGGTTCGATACCCGGGACGGGTAAAAGTGATATTGGGTTTTCTATGACGAAATGCTCAGCCCGGTATCTAAGGCTAAAATCTATAGAGCGCACTTTTACTTTGCTTGCACTTATGCTAAGCTTGTTGAGTATACGCTTAGTATAAACGTGGATAGTGGATTACTAAGGTTTACGCGAATATTACACATTGAAATAAAACCAGTTTATACGAATTTTATCACGGTTTAATTTTTATTTTTATTCCCGACGTGTCGAAAGCTTTTCAGCCTTCGTGGTCACGGGAGAGACTGAGGTGTAGGTCGTCTCGAAAAGTTAATGTTACATTGGCTACCTTCATTTTAAAATAAACGTGGATTTCGTAATCAAGTGTTATTCGAAAAAAAATAATTTCGAAAATGATTAATGTTAGTAATATCTAATATTCTTAATAACATACTTAACAATAATAATATTAAAATTGTATTCATTGAAAATTAATTAGTGAGAACATCGGCAGGTTACAACCTGTACACCCACATTTCGCCGAGCGTATCTCCGTCCCTTATGTGATAGGGGGCGAACCTATCGCCATACCGGGCACAAATTCCAGACTCCGAGCTGATACTGAGCATTTCGTAATAGAAAAACCCAATACCACTTTACCCGACCCGGGATCGAACCCGAGACCTCAGTTTTAGCCTCAATCGTAACGCGTACGCATTACAACTGCGCCACCGAGTAACTTTAATATTTAGACATTAACTTTTATGAAATAAAGTTGATTTTGAACGTTCATTAATTTTTGTGGCGTGTACGAGTATGAGTGTTACGTGTAATTGCATTTGCATGTGTAAGTAAGTGGAGCTGTATTTTTGGTAGATTCATATGAGTGTTAGCGTTCTAGTTATCTTATTTCGATGAGTGAGAAATGTTTAAATTAATGATGTCATTAGAATTGTGTATAGAAAAGGTTAGCATTGTTTGTAACTGACTGACTGTATTTATGTGTTGCTATTTGAAAGTTTCGATTAAAAAAACAGGAAGAGAGTTTAGCTGCGATTTGGTTCCATATAGATTTGGTTAAGATCTGTTATCGGAGTCAATCGATAACAGCATAGGCATCGTGATTATGTTTTTGTATTGGATTTTACAAGCTATAGCTGTATCTATCACAATTTTTTTTTTAATTAACTTTAAAACCGACTTCAGAAAATAACAATTTCTATAGCTCTCTTTGGAGTCGGTACCTGTATCCCTGCCGGTGAAATCTTTCAGTGTTTTTTTTAACAGGTCATGTCAATTTATTTATTTTTTACTACTGTACAGGTTACAGTTTCGCGTCGTATTGTGATGCATCAGAGTACAACAAGATGTAGTTTAATGTACTATGAATTCCCCTTTAGTAAAACATTCGGTTTATCTTCGAAAATTCTAAACTATACCATCTTCACTACTCTCAAGGCATTGTTTTCTCCATACATCCCATTGACTAGAAGCAAACGGCATGCTAGGTGGCTTAGGTTAGCTTATCGCAGTCATTTGGCAGGCATTCCCGCCTCACATTACTGTCACCTTCGAGTACCCTCCATTGTAACATCTGTTATGGCCAATGTTCAACCGAATCGAACTTATAGTGTGGCGTGGCCGTTATGTATTTTCGTGTTGCGGTTATTGTTTGGCTATTTAGTGCAATTCGTAGTTTCGGTTTTGTTTATTTTATGGGAAAGTAGGACAAACCAGCAACCGAGTCACCTGATGGTAAGTGCCATAAGTGGTAGATAAACGATGTTTTGTTGTTGTTTTTATAGCATAGGTCGGCAAACGGGCAAGGTCACCTGATGGTAAGTGATCTCCACAGCCACACGGCCACAATACCAAAAGATTCATGGTGGCGTTATCGACCTTTAAGGCAAGGGTTAATTAAACATTGGGTAGAGGAGGGGGATTTGGGCCTCCGGATATTTCAAGCAAGCTGCTATTATACGTCGGATTTCTGTGAGACAGTGGTAACTTTTCCCAATTATCCCTTTCCTTTAAGGTCGGCAACGCGCCCATAATTCTGGTATTATGAGTAGGCATGGGCGGTAGATGTGACACTATCAGGTGACCCACTTGCTGCTTTACCGGCCTTTGCTATAAAAAAGTCACCGCCACGCATGAGCACACGTGATACCTAAATTGCTAGGTTTTTTTAAGGTACCCACGACAGTTGAAAATCTATTTTGGGGTTTCGTCTGGCCCATTATTACGAGAGCGGGATGTATCATGTCTAAATAAGGGTTGTTAGTTTCACAAAGCCTTTGCTGTACCGGACACGGGACCGTTTAAGCCACTCCAGAATGAGGGCAACTGGAGTTAAAAGCATACCTTAGCTTGGAAATGAACCAGTCGGAAAATAAGCCACGACGAAAAGTGGCTGTAGGATATGCACATTTCGGAAAGTGCGTAGACTTTAGTACAATCATTGTCTTCCTTTGTCGTTCTTAAAAGAGGTCATACCAAACAACGGAGCGTTTATGAGTGACAATCTTCTCTAGGAAATGCAAGACATTGTATAAACCAAATTCAAATTATATATTAAATCATCTAGAATAACTACCTACTTATAGAAACTTTGTACACGCATTGAATTTAAGTCGTTCAATTGGAATCATATATGGCTCCAAATTACGATCACTATATAAATATTATAAAAAAAAAACTACAAATTATCAGTTTTAGGAAAATAAATTTTAGCTGTAGTACCTAACTTAGTTTTTAACCCCTGACAATTAGTTTCTTTTTAGTTTATCTGTTTGTCTGTATCGAATGGACTGATTTTAAAACTGGTATAATCGAGGTAGCACTTAGCTATGTTTGGAAAAAATCTGTTCATTTAGAAGTTAGCTAGCGAAGTGGTAGGTCAATCCTATGCGAGAGGCTGTCTGGGTTTAAGAAGAAGATGCTGATTTAAAAATAATAAAGAATAGAACAATATTCAGACGGGTTGATGATAGCCAGGCGGCCGGTAGTAAAAACGACAAAACCAAATAATTCTGTAATTTGTGTTAAAAAGAAGCATGTTGCGCCGACCCCACTGCGAGTGGGATATGGGCAGGTGGAAGAAGAAAGAATAGAATAACGTACCTGCGAATCATCCTGCGAGAATATGGCATCGAAGGCGAACATCTTGGGTGCTGCGACACCGACCTTCCGATCCTCAGGAGCCGAGGCGGCGCTGGCAGCTGTCTCACACAAGCTCACCTGCTTCTTACGCTTGTCCATCGAGAATGTCTGGGTGCCGCTCGTGAATGGACCTTCGCCTGATGCTCCTACACGCAGCATGACTTTCACCTGGAACAATGACGATAATATTGAGTATTTATAGTTCATAACTTACACTACCAATACTAGTGGGTAGGTCTACTAAGTGGTAGGTCTCTCGTATGTGAGAGGCCACTGCTGGAACCACTTCTTTGGTTTTTATCAACCAAACAGCAGTGTTTAAGGGGTTTCGATTTTAAAGACATTGAAGCCAGTGAAGTTACTGGGCATTATGAGACTTAACATCTTGTGTCTCGTAGTGACGAGCGTAGTCCAATGCCTGTAGTGCTTCACAAATCGAGTTTCTGATTGGTGTTGCTTCTGTTTATGGACAGGCGTGACGCTTACCATCAGGCGAGCGATCTGCTCGTCTCGTCATTTAAATCTATAAAAAAAACATACAGACGTCCAACGCCTGCATCCACGAATGGCATCGAATCCCAATCTCAGTCAACTCGTGTGAGTTTTGGAATCGAAAACTCAAACACAAATTGTGATTGCCCAACCTGGGATTTGAACACATGGTTTCTCAGCCTACATGACATGGTAATAATTTTCGGGCACATAACCACGGCCCACAAGCACCCACTAAATCTGTGCTAAACGAACCGTGCTCAAACAATACCTCTCAAGTAAATCTGCGCTATTTGCCACGCAGGGGTGTAGTCAGCTGTAAAAGTGGTTGAAACTCGGCTAGTATTATTGAACTATGCATAGTTTTAAAACTACGAGCTCCGTAACAAATGAAAAAGCGTTGAAAGCCAGTATTTTAGTTGTGATTTAAACTACCTGTAGGCGTAGTACAAGTTTTAATCGTTTTCTTAAACGATGAAAGTTTTCGTTTTCTCACCATACGTCAAATATTAGTAGCCAATAATGGGAACTATTATGAATAAAAATTAATAAGATGGTTAGTTTTATTTCATATTAGTCGAATGTCAAATTAGTTTTCAAGCGATTCTTTCCTTTATTACCGTATGAATTACTAGTTTACACTTCGACGGTAGTAATTTTATACGAATTCGAAAATTGTGAACGTATTTGTAACTCGTACTAGGCCTCCTGAGGTCTCGGGTTTGATCCCCGAGTCGGGTAAAATTATATTGGGTTTTTATATCATGAGATGCTTAGTTTCACCCCGGAGACTGAAATTGTGCCCGATATGGCGATAAGCTCGCCCCCTATCACATCATGGAACGGAAATAAGCTCAGCGAGGTGTGGGTGTACTGGTTACATCTCTGCCTACTCCTTACGGGAGTACAGGCGGGAATGCGTATGTATGTATGTTTTTTTTTTTGTATTTTATAAAACACTTATACAGCCTCCGTGGCGCACGGGCGAGTAACACGCTGTGCAACAAGAGGCCGCGGGTTCGATTCCCGCACCGAGAAAAATGTTTGTATGATCCACAAATATTTGTTTCGGGTCGGAGTGTGTTCTCCCCAGAGGGGTTGACGTTAGACAGGCAGCTGGTCGTAAAAATTACAAGCCAAATAACACATGTGATTTGTGTTACAAGCATGTGGCGCCGACCCCACTGTGAGTAGGATAAGTGTAGGGCGAAGAAGATTGAAGGTTGGCAAACGAGCAAGTGGGTCACCTGTAAGTGATCTCAACTACTCACGAACACCCATAAAACCTACCGGCCTTAAAGGAAAGGTATGGGGATAAGGAAGGGGTGGAATTTAGGCCTCCGGATAGGCATCAGTAAGTGTCACGTCGGTTTTTTTGTGAGTCAGTGATAATAATTATTTCTGTATTTTGGGTAACGTAACTTAGTCAAATTAAATGAAACAAAAATATTTATTAAATCCTAAAATTGTTATCATTTGGATTTTGTCAAATTTTAACTCTACCGCCAGTTCGGAATGCTGTTTTGTTAAAAAAGAGCAGACAAGAAACTAACGTTGCTGTTTACACAATTAATTTACAATATTTGCACTACGATAATACAAATAATTTTGAATAGAGTTAGTGATTTTAATGATAAAGCATATCAAGTCAACTACTCTATTCATACTCTGTACTTGTTTCCATTTCAAAGAAACATTTATTTATTTATTATAACATCATTATATTTATTATGGTTCCCTCGGTGGCGCAGTTGTAATGTGTACGCGTTACGAGCAAGCGTAGCCAACGCTGAGGTCTCGGGTTCGATCCTCGGGTCGGGTAAAATGGTATTAGGTTTTTCTATTACGAAATGCTCAGTATCAGTCCGGAGTCTGGAATTTGTGCCCGGTATGGCGATAGACTCGCCCCCTATCACGTCGTGGGACGATGATACGCTCGGCGAAATGTGGGTGTACTGGTTACACCTCTGCCTACCCCTTTGGGGATTACAGGCGTGGATAATACAAATAATTTTGAATAGAGTTAGTGATTTTATTGATAAAGCATATCAAGTCAACTACCCTAGTCATACTCTGTACTTGTTTCCAAGAAGCATAATGATGCACCTGTGAAACGATCTTCTATCCATTTATAAACACAAAAAACTATGAGATTCCCAAACTCTCCAGGTCTTAAAATTTTATTCCCAAATCCGTACCGGTGCTTGAAACTCAAACGCGCAATAATGCACCGGCTCTGCGGCTCTAGATGAGTGAACACCACTAAATGGTTTCCTTAATGTTTGAATTTGACGCTGTTGAGGTATATTCAGTGGGCTGTGGCTGGAATACAACGAGTTATTGTGTTTTATCATACACTAAGATTGAGTTGTTACAACCATTTATAATTTGCTAGCTTTTGCTCGCAGCTCCGCCCGCGTGAATAGATTTTTCCGAAATAAAACATAGCCTATAACCGTCTTCAGGGTCCCATCTATCTCAACATCAAAATTCATCAACATCGGTTTAGCGATTTAGGCGTAAAAGCGTAGCAAACAAATAGATAAAAAAAAATCATAAAAGTATCCTATGTTACTTCTTATACCTCCAAGAATATGTGTACAAAGTTTCATGATGATCGGTTAAGTAGTTTTTGCGTGAAAGCGTAACAAACAAACTTACATTCACATTTATAATATTAGTATGTATAATATTAGTATTATTTATACACTTGATAAACATGATATAAAGGTAGACTTAACGCCATAGGCATTCTCTCCCGGTCAACCTTAGGGTTATGTAGAGATGTACAAGGTAGGTGCATAATAAATGATAAAAGAGAGCGGGTAAATATATTAGTATATTACAAGGTGGTAATACATACTATTTACAAGGTGGTAGGTCCCTCGTATGCGAGAGGCCATCTGGATTGGTACAACCGTTAACCGATTTTGTGGCGAAAACATATATCCCAACTCAAATGCAATAATAATAAATTAAAATATTTGGAGGCCCAATTTCCCCTCCTCTTCCCAATCCCTTAATTATACGTTCCCTTAAGGTCAGCAACACATCTATGATTTTTCTGATGTCGTATAAGGGTATTGGAGATCACTTACAATCAGGTGAACTACTTGATCGTTTGCCGGCCTATTCTATAAAAAACGTGACGTCAATCCCTATTTGTCGTAACTTAAACCCAAATACATGCTCATCATATCATATCACACTATAAACATCGCAATATAAGGACCAACACTGCATAATGGTAGGTACAACATACCGCGCACCGTACACCACTGTGCAAACTTGCCAGATAATATTAAATTTTGATTAAATTTGGCGGCGCGTCATATCGCCACTTTTGTGCAAAACTTTGTCACCGCTTGCATTTTATCGCCTCGGTGACGTTACGTTCAAGTTACATCGCGTCTCACTACCGAACGCCTCGTTTACATCGTCAAGTCGAACAACTATTTTACTCTTGACTGGCTCCGTGGTGCAGCGGGCGAGTAACCGGCTGTGAAACGAGAGATCGCGGGTTCAAGTCATGCACTATAAACGTTTGAATAATCGACAAATATTGTCTGGATAATGTGTGACCTAAAGTCTTTCATATTTCCTGATATCCATACAAATATTGAGTCTGGATAATGTGCACACTAAAGTCTCGTAATTCTACGACACATGTTACTTATAGAGTAGTGTAAACTCAGGAATAGATATGTATTGTGACTGTTGGGTGTAATTCATTATTTTATACTGTTTTTTAAAATATCTGTTCTGTTTTTCGGCTGGCTTCAGTCCCTTTATAAAGCTCTGACTTTATAATTTATATTGTATAAAGGTGTTTTTATTTCACACAAAATAACATACTTTATATCCTGATTGTGACCCAAAATGTTTAATAAGATTAAAATTAAAATTTTCACATCAAAAGAGCCACTTTACTTTCCCGAATTCAAAAAAAACATATTTATACACTTTTTTCTTTAATATAATCTGTCTATTGCACTGTAATACTACTATATAAAGCTAAAGTCACAGAACCCTTCGCAGTTGAAGTAAACCTTTTTAATTTTTCAACATCCAATTTCTCAATTTCCATCCAATTCTCCCCTACTAAACAACAATTGTCAGACTGACAGCTGTCACTATAGGTTATGTCTGTCACTTGCTCGAGCAAACGTGGCATAAGTAGCATAACTGGAGAGTTTGTGTCGCGAATCACGGTTCGTGTAATTGGTATGGAATTAATTACACCTGTTTAGTCGACTTGTCTCACTAACTTAACAGATTAGTGGTGATGTATGTGCTTTGTTACTTTTGTTACATTTGTATAGTTATATTTAGGTATGGTGAATAAGTTAAATAGGTTAAATTTATAGTTTGAGAACTAGGTATTGTCTATAGGATGTAAAAAAGACATACAACGGATATATATGTAGAATACTTATGTGTGAAGTACACATTAGCGTGCTGCGATTAAGCGAAACATTCAGCAAAACGCACCAATCCGCACAGTAAAACATATATGCACCGCAATGACGTCACTCTACGATGTAATAATTAGCATGATTGGTTTCTATATAAATCGAAATATGTATTTATTATCATATTAACTATACGTGATCTATTTCAAATAACGACGCAAATGTCAGTATTAAAACAATTCAAACTATTTCCAGAATAGAAATTCTGCTATATTAGGCATATTTCTTTTAGTAGGCAAATATTCATTCCTGTCAAAATATGCATCAAAATATCACGCATCAACTCCATGTATTCTTGGAAATAAAATATGAGATAGGGATATTAGAATCAAATATAAGTTATCCAAAAGTAACTACTTCTGAAGTAGCATTATTAGTATCTAGGTATACAAAATACTAAATCACTTCTCAAAACATCTAAAATCAATTAGCAATGATTAAAATTCAACAGCTGTCTTAAAAATGCGTTAATATTTTTTTAAAATAATTTCACCTTCCCCTGTGATTAAATATTAATTTGCAAATGCCGGTGTCACAGCGGCCGGGAGACAGAAGCTCGGCGGCTGTCAGTCAGACGGCTTAGCGGATTTATCTGGCGGGAGGCAGGTTCGAATCAAACGCTCCATTGGCTACAAATCCTTACCCTAATTGAAATTTAAAAGCGTTTTTGACTGGCTTGTTTTGTTCGTACGTTGTTGAAAGGGTATATGGGATGTGTTAATTGAGAAGGGTTAAAAGATTGTGCTAAAAGATCTCAATGAAAAATAACCTATACTATACTTTAGACTGCCTCGGTGGCGTAGACTGCCTCGGTGGCTCAGTTGTAATGCGTACGCGTTACGATTGAAGCTAGCGCTGAGGTCTCGGGTTCGATCCCCAGGTCGGGTAAAGTGGTATTGGGTTTTTCTATTATGAAATGCTTAGTATCAGCCCGGAGTCTGGGATTTGTGCCCGGTATGGCGATAGGCTCACCCCCTATCACATCGTGGGACGAAGATACGGTCGGCGAAATGTGGGTGTGCTAGTTACACCTCTGCCTACTCCTTCGGGGATTACGGGCGTTAGTGCGTATTTCTCGTAATATTGCAGAACCCTCATACACAAATGCGAATAACCTTAATCAAACTTCCAATCAGAGTGTAGATCGATTAACCCAAATCCAGCTCTTGGATCTAGCTCTAACAAGCTCTATTGTTCCACCTGGCAAATACAATCACGACCAAACTACTATGCGCTATGAATTATTCAACCGATAGGACATTTCGCGTATTAGTAAGACATAAGCTGGCTAATTGTGTAATGGAATTTCCCAGTCATTAATTAACACCGGCTCACACCCGTACCTATTATAGAGATGCACGTGACATTATTGCCAAATCTGACGTGGAATGGTTGTTGAAGGGTAAGGAGAAGGTAACGTTGAGTTGCAAGGTGGTAGGTCCCTCGTATGCGAGAAGCTGGCTGGGTAGCTACCACCACTTTGTCTATTTCTACCGGCAAGCAGCAGTCTCTGAGCACTGTTGTGTTCTGGTTTGACATTGGAGCCTGTTAAATTATTGGGCATTATGAGACTTAACGTCTTATATGTCGGAGTGACGAGTGCTGTCCAATACCATGTAGTCCTACTACTATTAATGTAAAAGTTTGGATGTTTGTGAGTTTGTGAATTTGGATGTTTGTTAGTTAATTACGCCTTAACGGCTTAACAGTTTTGGATGAAATTTGGTACACAGTTAGACCATGACCTGGATTAGGACATACGCTATTTGTATCAAGGAAAAGGCCATTTACGCGGGCGGAACCGCGAGCAAATTTAGTACTTCATAATAGGAAGTTCTCATTGGTGTTGCTTTTATTTATGGGCCAGTGTGACGCCCAAACACAAAAAAATATGACTAAACGAGTTGTCAAGTCAATTCAAGCAGTTGCAGAAAAGTATCAGTTACTGAGTTGCCTAACGATCGCCAAGCCGCACCCAAAGCCATACAATGATTTCTGTAACTGTAGTAAGTTTTAAACCGTTTTAAAACCCGCGATCGTGCACGTTCCCTATGAATTGTAATGGACGCGATGTGCCCAGCCAGCTGTATGTTGACGGCCAAATCCGCAAATCCTAACTGACTGCAGTGACGTTACTCTGATCCCTACCCCCCAACCCCCCCCCCCCCTCCCTTCACTCCGCACCGCTATTGTCTTTATGACGTAGAACTGACCAAAACAAAAGGATACATTACATAAACCGTTGCTGATGGAAATGAGCGTCGTGTGTATAGTAACATAATCTTTGAAAAGCCCCGAAGTAATTAGAAAAATATATGTAACTTTTAAACGATTGAACTGAATGTTCCTAAAACATGGCTTAGAATCTTTTCGATTGAAATAGGTTTAAAAATATAAGCCCGTAATCAAAACGGTCCATTCGTTTAGGCGGTTCTATTCCATATTCAAATGTATATAGACGTCAGACATCAGAGCTGGGCTCTCCTGGTATTACTGCCACCAAGCCATTTTGATCCACGAACATGAATATGTGCAATCTTCTTATTACAGACAACGCCTAGAGTCCAGTAAAATAATATGATAAGCTTGTTGCTTGTACGTTAACTTTAATTTAAAAAAAGTTAACGATATCGAAAAATAAATTTAATAGTAACTAATAGATAGAAAGAAAGTAGAAGAAAAAATGAAGAAGTTCATTGCCATCACAAAAAGATGCGATATAATAAGGTGATGTACAATTTTAATAATAAATAAATTATTAACCAACAATTTGCATGTCCTCACGATGACAAGAGGCGGCATGATCCAAAGAGAATATAACTATAGCATGCTCAGTATAATGCTGTGTTGTGACGCGAACCACAACATAGGTTTTCAGCAGCCACTTAAAGTGACATCCGGAAGACAAACCAGCCACAAAAATTTAAAAAAATATATAAAATTTAGTTTCAAACATTTGTAGGCACCTAAAGTAAGATAGTAATGGATAGAGTAAATATAAATATACCCTCTATGGTATCTATTAACAAAGCGCTTTGAGTTATCATACTCCTTTATCCTTTAAGATTATTACGATATCTGTGCAAACGTAAATATCAAACGAAAGCAAACATTATTTGCTCATGGCCATTTGTTTTCTTTCAACCAAAAACATCTTTGATATAAATCCTCTTTTGATATATTCCATTATTACTGATAATAATAATGTGTAGACGTAATATACCGCCACAAACAAACGTCACGAAGGCGGAAAAAAAAACAAATCTTGTTGTCAGCGAACGAAATGGGCCTCGTCAAGTCGCCATTTTTTATTTCACTTTTTTTCTCTTGCGGTGTAAACAAGGCAACGGAAAACTCATTTGCCGTCGTGATAGGGATTTAAATTATCTTGTCTGTATATCTCATGCTAATTTTTTACGAGTGTGTATTACGGAGGGAATAAATTTACCTTTTTTCCTTGAATAAATAGTAAATGTATTTTTTCATGTTTAATTCGCTCGAGCAAATATAAACATTGAGGCGGAAGGAGACGTAACTGGGATTCTTGTATTTAACTATCTAGTAAAATCTAAAGATTAATGGAAAAATATTTGAGCAGTAACATTTTTATGTTTTTATTCATTCAAGAAAAAAAATACTGAGCCCTCACTTCTGCCAAGAAGAAATGAATACTTCAACATTAGTGGATTCGAAATTCAACATCGTGTAACTCCGGGAGTTTCAGTCAACGTTCGTGGCAAATTTAAATTTTCGTAAAATGGCGCCGCGGGCGAAAGTCGCGGGAAGGATCGCGAAGATGTCGGGGTGTCCATGCGTAAAATTAAACCGGGATAATGAACTGTAACGTTACAGCGTCGTCTATGTGATAAACTGAGATATTTCTATAATAAGTTTGGGAATTCGCACCATTTGATTATTTTGATTAGGGCTTGAGAAGTGTGGAGGTAAAGTTAAGGATGGTATTCATTTTCTCAATTTCATATTTCTATGTAAAGTATCAATCGTGTTCCTCAATGGTAAGAAATTTTTGGAAGAGTCGATATGAAAATTTCGCGGATTTTCTATTTTCAATTAGATCCAATTTGTTGTATTAGCTTGAATGACGAGACGAGCAGGTCGCTCGCCTGATGGTAAGTGCCACGCCAGCCCATAGGCAGAAGCAACGCCAAACAGAACTTTAAATTACAAAACACTCCATGGCACGGGCCTGCGCTCGTCATCCCGAGACATAAGTTGTGTTAGGTCTCATAATGCCCAGGAATTTCACTGGCTTGAATGTCCTTCAAACCGGAACACAACAGCGCTTACACACAGTTGCTTGGCGGCAGAAATAGACTAAGCGGTGGTACTAAACCAGACGGCCTCTCGCATACGAGGGCCTTTCACCTTGTAAAATTAAAATTCAATTTCAACCGGATGCTACCTTAATTTAAACTTTAATTTATTATGTCACTTTATAAGGACAGCTCTTAGTGATTACCATTATAAATTCAGGCAACTGGACCTTTTATACCATAATAAATGTCTTACACTGCATCGGTGGCGCAGTTGTAATGCGTACGGGTTACGACTAAGGCTGACGCTGAGGTCTCGGGTTCGATCCTCGGGTCGGGTAAAAGTGATATTGGGTTTTTTTATTGCGAAGAGTTCAGTATCAGCCCGGAGTCTGGAATTTGTGCCCGGTATGGCGATAGGCTCGCCTCCTATCACATCATGGGACGGAGATACGCTCGGTGAAATGTGGGTGTACTGATTACACCTCTGTCTACCCCTTCGGGGATTACAGGCGTGAGTGCGTATGTATGTATGTATAAATGTCTTACAAGCATTTCGGTACATAATCAATTTCCTCGAACATGTTTAGTCCCTTATACAGTCGTAAACCAGCGTGGTCGTCAAAATAAGTGCAACACACTCTAATGAGGAACGCGTCGGGTCGCATATACATATAAATAACCAAATCAAAGTTTACGAGCGATCCAATCAATCAGGAAGTTTTGTGACACGCCGTAAAATCTGCCGATACTTAGCGATGCTTGAGGTATAGCGATTTTGGGAGTATTTGTAGGTGTAGTGTAGTGTCACGTTTACCACTAGATTAGTGTTGGGTAGGACACGATTTTTAAATAAATTATAAGAGTAGAGTCTTTTTTGTACTGAGCCGGTGCAAGATCCCACTTCAAATAAGACGAGGCGTTTGAAGCTCACTCGCTCGTTCTCGCTCTTTCATGCACGCAGCCCGCGTCATGGAAACAGTAACAGAGTGACGCGACATAAAATTTGAAGTAGTACATGCAAAAAAAAAGAGCCGCAATGAGGACAAATG